>CM061170.1:20523968-25323968 GCA_030763345.1 Mythimna separata | reverse complement strand
TGTTTACAAATTAGCAAAAAGTGGTACATCTGTTAAATAGTTACCCGCCGATTGTATTTGCTTGGGCTCATTTGTTGGATAACAGCGCCATCTGTCCTGCCCGTTTTGAACCACTTGCTGATCTGCGAGGAATATCACTCACGCAGAGCCATCTAGCGTTTTTCTGCAAAATCGCCAGCTAGATTAGCTACATAGTCGATAGCCGTGTCTGATTGCGGGTCACAATGCCGGGAGCCAAGTGCGGAGGTTGCGGTCGCTTCATATCGACGCTAGAGGGCGCCAAATGTGGGAAGTGTCAGGTGGTGTACCACCGGGCATGTGTGGGCGTCCCGACTAAGGCGAATGTTGCACTTAATTGGCGTTGCCCTGAGTGCAAGAAGAACGTCGTCAGGGACAATAGGCCGGACACCCCAGTCAGGGGCTCCATCCAGAGTCCCACAAAAGAGGCCGAAGAGGATCCAGCTGCGGAGGCTACTAGCACGCCCAGCAACTTTGGAGCGTCGCCAAGAGCTGAAGTTTCCACCGTGGAGCTGTCGCCGGTCACTGGCTCTGACTTGGGGCAGATCGTAAAGGAGCTTAGGGCACTGCGAGAGGACATCCACATGTTCAGGAAGGAGATGGAGGTGGAGATGGCAGAGCTCAAATCCACTCTCGGCACCTGTAACACCCGCATAGACAGCTTGGAGGCAAGGGTGGACGTCTTGGAGATGCAAGCCAGCTCAGTTTCCGCTACGAGTGTAGACCGGGTGGTTGAGGAGTTGAGGCGTGAGCTAAACGACAGGGACCAGGACCTCCTCTCCAATGACATAGAGGTGTCCAATCTGCCGGAGCACAAGGCGGAGAACACGGCTCACATCGTTCTGGCTATAGGTCGAAAGCTTGGAGTCGCCATAGAGGGTCGCGATATTGTCAGCGCGGAGCGTGTGGGGGGAAGGCAGCTCAACGTGTCGGGCCCAACCGGAGCGACAGAGGCGCGTCCGCGTGTCGTTGTGGTGCGGCTCGCGCGTCGTGATCTGCGCGACCAGCTGCTGACGAGCGCGCGAGTGCGACGGGGAGCGACCACTGCCGATCTGGACTTGCCAGGTCCTGCTCAGCGGTTCTACTTGAACGAAAGGCTGACTAAAACTAACCGCCAGTTGTTTCGTCGGGCCAGGGATGCGGCGAATCTCCATGGTTGGAGGTTTGTGTGGACCAAGCAAGGCCGCATCCTCGCCAGGAAGACACCAGCAGACAGGACGCAGCGAATCCGCACTGAGGAGGACTTATCCCGGATCTTCGGCTCTGCAAACGACACAGCTTAATTATTTCTTTGTTGGATTAATTCTAGCCAGGGGAAATATGCCTCACGATCGTCTATTCGGGTTGTGGCGATGCGGATGGTGTGGACCAAGGGATTTGAATATTTTACATCTTCATATGCCTATTAACTACTACTATATACACACTTTTACACTAATACCTAATATACCTACATTATATGTACAATTTACATTTTTACTACATCATTGTAACAATGCACCTATACTCACAACATATATACAAATATTTTCTACACTTATTCTCTATAAACAAACTTATATCGACGGGTTCCGGGCTATTTGTATTAACCGACATTTTTTAAACTTTACACCAGAGCAGTTTAAAGTTTCGATTTTTAGAAAAAAAATCATAACTTTAGCAAATCGCATTATTTTTTGAAAAAGAAGGTTATTAGTGTTTTTATAATATATTCCCCATAATCAGATTAATTATTTTTCTAATATTCCTATTTTTAACGAAGATAGATGTCGCTTCATACAAAATGACCCATATTTTACTTTTTTTTGTTCCAGGCTAAATGACTTAAACGCCCACGATTATTGTTTCTTATTCCAGGCTAAATGACTGAACCGCCTATGATTATTGTTTCTTATTCCAGGCTATATGACTGAACCGCCTGGGTTTATTATTTCTTGTTCCAAGCTAAATAACTTAACCACCTAGGCATGTAAATAATGGCTCCAAGCTAAGTGCTTTAATCAAAGAGTTGTTCATATTTCAAACCTAAGCTAATTGATTTAAATACCATATCTTAAACTTATTAATGTACGGCTAATTAGTTTACGCGACTGATTTTTTAAAAGTAAATTGTTTGTAATCATGCTTGAATAATGAAGTTTGCAGAAATTGTCGGTTAAAACCTTGATAAATTAAAAGGTACACACATACACACACTACCTATCTTGTTAATAATTACGAAATGAGAAATAAAACACACATTATAAATTGTTTAAAGACAAGTTTTTTTACACCACCTGCTCGATAATGGCCCTTTTATGTGTCATGTAACCTACACTTAAAGCAAGTCGCCTCACCTTGGGAAATAATGCAGTATGGACGATCTCTTGGGCATGATAAGATATTTGGAATTTAGAACGTCAAATACCGTTATTTTGAAAAAAAAAAACGCCTTCAGTAAATTAAAACATATGTGCATCAAACAAATTTATTCAAAAATCAAACTGGCCACTAACAAAACAAAAGAATAATAAATGTGCTAGTCGCATATTCTACTATTATTTAAAATGACAATCACCTAGGTAACTTCTTAGCTTACCAAGGTTTTTTTTTTATGTTAGGGGAATCATCAGAATGACTTCCCCCGCTCTTGGGCGGAGCGGGAGGGCGTGTCAGACTCTTACTGACTAAACCCCTAACCCGTTCCTTCGTTGCCTTCGATCTGGGGGGGACTCGTTGTCAACCTTTCGGAACAGGTACCCATGTTCCCCAGAGGCTTCCGCCCTGCCGGGCCCCTACAGTTTGCTGTCATCTCCTTGAGGCGCGCGTGGAACAGAACGCGCCGTTGACGACTGGGCTCGGTCCAGATTATTTCCAGACTATCCAGTGCTCGCCGTCCGCGAACCCGCGCCTAACGGTGGTCGGAAATCGGGATCGGAATCTTGGCGACGGCGGCGTGAGGACCGTTTCCTCACGCGCTCGCGGTCAGCAGCCTCCTTCACTAGCATTACTGCTTCGCAGAAGGAGGCGACCGCCTGCCACCCCTCCTCGCTCCGGACCATGGCCTGAACCAGGGCCCGGCGCGAGAGGTCACCGCCGCCGATAGCCTCCACAAGGACACGGCGGTGGTCCGCCCAAGCGGGGCACACCTCTAACGGATGCTCCACCGTGTCCTCCGGGCGGTCCACACAGTGGCAACACCCGGGTGTCCTCTCCTGCTTGATCCGATGCAGGAACCTTCCGAACTAACCGTGTCCGGTGAGGACCTGCGTCATACGGAACAAGAGGACGCCGTGACCTCTTTCCAACCACTCCTCAAAGAGGGGACTTACCGCCTCAATGACGGCGTGCCCAGCACTGGGTTGCGACAGTCGCAGTCACCATGCCACCCTGAGATCCCGCCGGAACTCTGTCCGCCATACCGTGACTTGTCGTGGCAGCGGAGTTGTTGCATCTCCACGCGCAAATCGTGCATGCGTGCAAGGACTGTTGCCTCCAGATCCCACGGTGGCAGGCCAGCGAGGAGACTCGCCGCTTCGCGGGAGATCGTGCGGTATCCCCGCACCATCCGGATGGCCCTCTGGCAAGCGTTCAGTTTGGCCGCCGGTCGCTTACCTAGCGATAGCGCCCTAACCCGCGCCCCGTAAAGGGCCATGGACCGAATGATCCCCGTGTAGAGCCTCCGACAGGGGGCGTCTGGACCCCCTAGGTTGGGCAAGAGCCACTTCCGAGCGGCCTCAGACCTGTCCAGTTTAAGGGCCAAACGTTGGAAATGCTCCTCGAAAGTCCACCGGCTGTCGAGGACGAGTGTCCCAGGTACTTCATCGTCGATCCGACGCCGATGTGGACCTCCCCTACCGTTATTTGGGAACCCGGTGGTGGCGCGGTCCGAGGGCCATGAATAGCCTCGGACTTGTGCAATGCCACCTTGAGTCCCAGTTGCTGGATCCTGTCCACGACTGTAGCAACCCCGCGTGTCGCTGTTTCGGCCGCCGCCTGGTACGACTCTCCCCGCGCCAGGACCAGCGTGTCGTCTGCGTAGCAGACTACGCTGACCCTTTCGGGGAGGTCGCCGTAATCACAATTGTATTGGAATCGGAAGTTAAAAAATATTTTTATTACGTAGTCTACAGTCTTATTACCTGAAAAAATTATTCTCATTCTTCTTCATTCCTCTCTTCAATTACAAAAAAAGGTTTATCTATAAAATAATTTCTTTAAAAATAATCACATATATGTATAATTAAAATATTTACAAGCGTTTCTTTGGTTTTAATTTATTTTCTTCTAACTTTCTCAGTAATCAAAATCAAAAACATCTCTCGTTAAAAAAAAGTTTAGAAGTTTTCTTACCTTACGGGATTATTTTTTAATGACCAGCCAAATTTTCACTGGGTGTTCTACCCATGAATATAAACAACTTTCACTATGGGACCGACTCTGAAATCACGAAAAACAAAAATAACAGCAGTGTCATACATTTTAGTCAAGTAGGTATTGAACTTTTGTAAAACGGCTGATTCGTTTTTCATGATTTCAGATTTGGTCCCATAGTGAAAGTAGTTCTTATTCATGGGTGTGAAAATTTTGCCGATTATTGAAAAATAACCCTTTAAATACTATCCCTAGTTTCTCTTCAATAACAAAAATATTTTTTATCTCCTATGACAATAATAAATTGCAGTTTACTACAGTTTATCGCGATGGCGCCAAAATCATTTTTTTAACCAACCTCATAATAGTAAATCCATGAAATTTTGATTGTATTAATTACTATTCTCATTCCGTTTAAAATAAACTGTTTGAAGTACTAGGACTTTACTTTTGTTATAATTGAAACGACACTGCAAATCAAATATTGAATAAAAAAAGTAGGTTTAACCATAATCTTTTAATGTTTACTGTTGAAGTCCTAAATAGTTCATGCGACATGTATGTCTGTTTCATCTCATTATCTACTGCAAGCAAAATGGTTGAAGTGACAACATCTAACATTTCATATACAGAGCTAAATGTATGGATCGACACTGGGTATGAATTTGACAAAGAAGCTATTTGTATTAAACGACATTCTTGTATATTTATAAGGTAAAGCTAATTGTATTAAGCGACACTGGATAAGAATTTAACAAAGAGGCTAATTGTATGAAGCGACACTGGATAAAAATTTAACAAAGAGGCTAATTGTATGAAGCGACATTTCTATATATTTATAAAGTCCGGCTAAATGCTTTAACATACCTTGCCTGTAAATTTTTGCTCCAGGAAAAAAAGTTTAATCGACTGCCTGGTATTTGGTAGTCAGCTTAAGTACACAGTTCCTAAATTTGTCAATATTTTGTGTCGCTTCATACATTGGAAGTCCAAAATGGGCCCAAAAATGCGGTTGTATTAAGCGACAAAAAAGTGCTCCGATCGTCACCAAACCCAGCTCAAATGACGCAGAAAAATTTGCTGATTCCAAATATGTATAAAAGTCTATATCGCTCAGAGTGTCGCTTCATACAATTAGCCCGGAACCCGTCGATATATACAATTATCATAAACTCGCAATATATGTACAAATATTATCAACACTTATTCTCCATAAATCAAGTTATGTACACATAATTACATTTATTACTATAAAATATACTTTTAAAACACACTTACATTTACTTACTACTATTACATGGCTATATTCACTTACAATATATTTCTTCTACATTATATACACCAGTGGGTTTGCTGCTCTTTCTCACGCATGCATAGTAATATATACAACTACTTACACTCATGGCTCCTAGTAAGTGTATTAAGTTTGGTCTACTCAATGCGGGTTCTCTGGGCACAAATCAGGATGAGTTCTTGATAGCCATGGGCAATCATTCTGTGGATATCATGGCTATTAATGAGACTTGGCTACGTAAAGGGGAAGAGGATCGAGCTCCTAGCGTACCTGGATATAAGCTAAGAAACATACCGCGACCTGTGTCTATTCGAGGTGGGCGTGGAGGGGGGGTAGCTTTTTACATCAAGGATGGGATAAACGCGAGGGTAAAGGTACATCCTGAGCATCCTAATGTGGAGCAACTATGGTTGGGCTTAACCATAAACAGGAAAAGGCTTCTCATTGGTACCGCATATCGTCCGCCTTGGCAGGACTTGGAGGAATTTCTCGACGCTATAACTGCCAGTATTAGTGCCTTGACCCCTTATGACAGTCTGGTGCTCTTGGGTGATCTAAACGTCAACCTATTGCATGTAAACAGCTCTAAAACTAAACAACTAACAGCTTTTCTAGATTACTCCAACCTCATCCAGCTTGTTCAAACGGCAACACACTTTGTGGGGGACAGTAGCTCACTCATTGATATCATATGCTCTGACGCCACAATACGAAATGTTGTGGTGGATCACATTAGTGAGCTCAGTCACCACTCTTTTATCACATGTGAGGCTATTTTTAGAAAACCCAAGGCCAAGCCCAGACTAGTACAATTTCGCCCATTTTCTGACATATTGCAGGATCAGTTTATTGCTGATCTGAATATGATTCCTTGGTCAGGTATAGGGAGTTTGGGCGATGTTGATGCCATGGTGCAAACTTTTAACTCCTACATGGCCCAGCTGTATGATCTTCATGCTCCTCTTAAGCGTAGGACTTTCAGGAAGCCGCCTACTCCATGGATAACTAGCAATATACGCCTGTTATTTAAATTGCGAGATGAAGCTAGAGCCAGGTATCATGTGACTAGGGAGCCGAAACATAGGAAGTACTATCTGGATCTTAAGCATGAAGCCGCCGCTGCGTTGGTGAGGGAGAAAACTGCATATTTTAAGAAAAATATCAACGACCAAAAAAATAACCCTAAATTGCTGTGGCGGAATCTTAAGACAGATGTGCTTCCAGATCACAGGCAGAAACTATTACCGAGTCATTTCGATAACCCAGACAACATCAATGCTGCATTCCTGGATGTCCCTGGAAGTTGCAGCGATAATACCTCAAAAATAGGTTATTTTAAGTCTCACAGACACGGACCGGCTAATTTTTCACTCACTACCACCAATAAGGAGACAGTCCTAAAAATAATGGAGAACTTGGGCTCGAATGCTCAGGGTGTTGATGGTATCAGTTTGGAAATGTTATCTCGCACATTGCCAACTACCTTGCAGGCCATCACTGACATCATCAACAAATCCATTGTGACGCGCAAATTCCCTCAACTATGGAGGCGTGCAATGGTGCGCCCTATCCCCAAGACCAACGACCCAGCCAACACGAAAGATCTAAGGCCAATCAGCATTCTACCCTGCCTGTCGAAGATCCTGGAGCGCGTCGTATATCAGCAAGTAGTAGAGTATCTTGAGGTAAATAATATTCTTCCAGACCTCCAGTCAGGTTTTCGGAAAGGTAGAGGTACTGCAACAGCCCTGGCTGATGTTGTGGGCAATATCCTAGAGGCGCGTGATCAGGGGGAGGGGTCAATCCTGGTCTTACTGGATTTCTCGCGTGCTTTCGATGCTATTAATACCAATCTGCTGTTGTCTAAGTTATCGTACTACGGTTTTGACGGGGATGCAGTGGATTGGTTTAATAGCTATCTATCTGATAGATCTCAGTACGTGGAAATTCATAAGGAAGATGGCTCAACCATTTCATCCCCCCCTCTTCCTGTGACAAGAGGAGTCCCACAGGGATCAATCCTGGGTCCTCTTCTGTACATTCTTTATAGTGCTGATGTAACTGGATCCTTTAAAAATTGTAAATATCACATGTACGCAGACGATATCCAGTTATACATATCCTTTAAGGGAGACGACACGACACTGGCTGTGCAGAAGGTAAATGAGGACCTGGCTAGGGTGGTGAACTGGTCTGAGGAAAACTCTCTAGTTCTAAATCCGCTAAAATCCAAATTCATGGTGCTAGGCACAAGAAGACAGGTTTCCGCTATACGGTTAGCCAAGCCTAAGCTCATGATTGGGGGAGAGGTGATAGAGTGTGTAGAGCAAGCATGTAGCCTTGGTTTAATATTGGATCCGGAGTTGCGCTTTGAGGCCCATATAAAAAGTGCACTGAGGAACTGCTTTTACAGGCTTAAGGTTCTGTATGGGATACGGAAATACCTTAGTGTCCCACTCCGCAAGCAACTGATAGACAGCCTAATTCTCTCCAAATTAAATTACTGCGACACTGTCTATGGGCCATGTTTGCTTGCCAGGACTGACAGAGTAGTTCAGCGCATCCAGAATGCATGTGTTCGCTTCTGTGTACATGTCCCACGAAGGAGTCATGTAACTCCATACATAAATGAACTCAAAATGTTGAAAATGGCTGCTAGGCGTAAACAACATTTGGCTAGTCTACTGTTCGGCGTTATAACAACCCATAAACCACGCTACCTATATGACAAACTTACTTGGCGTCAAACACATTACAAGTATGGTCTTCGCTCAGTGGTAGGTCCGCTGACGGCACCGCGACACAAAACCGCAGCATTCAGGGGCTCGTTTAAGTTTGCGGCCACGCGCTGCTGGAACGATCTTCCACCACCAATGCGAGGCCTAAAATCATTACAATGTTTTAAATATAATCACAAAAAGTTACTGTTGCATGAACAACTTGCACTGTAACAGACCTTCACTCACCGTATGGGTCATGGCCCGCAGTCTTGGGTTTTGATCTTCAGCAGCGCTGTGCCTTGGTTCTTAGAATCCCTGTGACGTGCCTTGGTGCTATCGGCGTACTTTTTTCTTCGCTTTAATTTAGCACATAGTACTGTAAACCTACAAATAAAAGTACTCACGATTAGTTAAACTTTCTACGTTAACTATAAATATAATGCTCTTAACTTTTAATGATACACCAAAACCATACTATTTTATTTATTTTTTTATTCGTTGACTTAGCAATCCATTGATTGCACACTAAAGCAATCTCATACAAAATCACTACCTGTTGTTTTCGTGCAATCTATTCCTGGAATTTTTCATAAGCAATGTGAGAAACATTTCAACTTTACCTGTCCCCGTGTATTGCTTTTCTGCAGTTCATCTGATCCACACTTTATCACTAATATTTATAACACGCAAACAACACAATACTTATTAAATATTTGTCACTCTGCACTAATTTATTTTAAATTTCCGAGTCCCATCTTGTTTTGTCATTTCCTTTGTTAGTGTCAACAGTATCGCGTCGCGTCCAATTGCCGATCGCGTATCAGCGTCTGTTGTCACAGATTATACAGACAACTGACAAGCTGCATGATTGAGCTAGCTATGGACGCGTCGTGGTGTTGCCACTATGTATATATATTCTATTTCACATTTATGTGTATCTATTTATGAATTTATTTTTATTTATTTATTCTTTAGCCTCTTCGTATTTGAATCAATTGGCGTACCACACCGCCCGACGTCTTTTTTTTGTCATACTGTGACCGGCCAACGCTGAAAACCAGCGCTGTGCCCTCGTCGTTTTATGTATGAGGGCATGGCATTTTGCTGAGCGTTCGGCCGTTTTGCGCGGTTTTTGACGCATATTTCCCCCTTTTTTTTATAGTTTTGTTTCATAATTCTTATCATGTATGCGTCTTTCCGCACAAATAAACCGTTTTTCTTTCTTTCTTTCATTGCACAAATCTTTTTAAGACACTGTCGAGAAAGTTGTGATCGTAAACACTCCGTATAAAATGCACGATCGTGCAAACATGCATGATAGATAGCGTTATGAACCCCACCGTTTTACTTCAGGCAATTTCAGGCTCTTTCAGAGTAACAAGCCCCAACCATTGACTGTTAAGGTCTTATGACAAACATAAACGTGGAAGTGTACCCTACCCCACATGCGACCCTTGTGCCCTCAAAAAACCTGGTCACGTAGAAAATAAACAAAATGAACAGAATTTCGACTCCCGATACATTATCGTAAAATAAGTTGAAGTTGTTCGGAGAAATACCCGTGTTGGTGTGTAGAAACGTATATGAGAATATATAGCTAGGTTTACACGTGCCTTTGAGTGCTCTTGAAAACAGGCCTACTTGACTTGAAATGTTGTAAAAATATAAATGAGAACATACTTGTTACACGAAGGTAACAGTAGAATAGAATAACATTGACTTTATTTGTCAGGGTATTGTAGAAAGTTTTTATCATCATCTTAGCCGAAAGACGTCCACTGCTAGACATAGGCCTCCTCCAAGCGCCGCCACAGCGACCGGTCCTGTGCGTCTCGCATCCATCGGATTCCCGCGACCCTCGCCAGGTCGTCGGTCCACCTTGTGGGAGGCCTTCCAAGTTTTTACATGCAATAATTATATTACTAGCTTCTGCCAGAAGCTTCACCCGCGTGAAAATAGGTTTCTGCATACTAACTTTAGACCACCGTTTCGACCCTTAGGTGGGAAATCATCCAATGACTTCTCCCGATTTTGGGCGGAGTGGGAGAGTTGTCTCAGACTATTACTGACAAAAACTGCTGTTCCTTCTTTGTTTTTAATCCAGGACCTCAGGGTTCTCTCTTACACATCTTATGGTCTCAGTACCCGTATGGTATTGGTGAATTTTGGAAATTCTTCTCTTAGTGCTCTAAAATAAAAGCTCTCATCATAACAGGAAGCCTTGCGGAAAATTTTACATTCTTGATCCACATAGTTTGGGCTGTGCGTTAATATATTAATCAGTTGGCTGCTCCTTTATTATAATAGAGGACTAGGTATAATATTCTGCTGTTTTCGGCGTACTTACTCGTATATGATTCATAAAATTGTAGCATCATTACATTAACATCAGATTATGTATCCTTAGTTTTACAAACAATTTAAATAAATTAAGCAAAAGTTGTAAAAGATAACTTTGACCTTTACTGTCTGACAGTCCTATTTATAACCACAACTCTTCAACGAAAAAACTTACCTTGATACATTTTTTAATTATTACCTAACTAGCGACCCGCCCGGACTTCGCACGGGTGCAAATTTATCAGTGTAACTATACTATATTAAGCATGTATTATACATATCGACCTTCCTCTTGAATCGCTCTATCTATGAAAGAACGGACGGACAGATATGGCGAAACTATAAGGGTCCCGTTTTTACCATTTGGCTACGGAACTCTAAAAACCGCATCAAAATCCGTTCCGTAGTTTTAAAAATACAGAAAGATATAGGGACAGAGAAAACGACTTTTTTATACTATGTAGTGATAAATGCTTCAAGAAAACCTTAGAAGCCCTTTTTCTCTATTATACAATTACTAGTTATGACGGGTGATGCTGGTCTGCCGTTCTACCAACAAAACTTATGACTGCCATCATTCAAAGTACATCACTCCAAGAATTTTCGGGTTGAATAGACGATTTGCTAACTTAGGCCTCCATATATAATGAAGACCTAAGTTTAGTCGTAGATCCTTATTTGCTGGCAAACTTGAGTGGGCACTTTATATGGAACTAGAAAAATAATATGGCAACCCTAAATCTTGACCTTTTTGCTCGCCTTTTCTGCCTATATTTTTAATATGAGAGCTTTCCTCGATAAGGGCCTTCGCAGACCGAAATGGTATGGTGAAGGATTTTGTCGCTAGTCATTGCACCCTCGCTATATCGCGTTTTTCTAGCGCCTTGCCACGGCATGCCATGTCACGTCAAAGTATATCCTGGTCTTGGGCGGCATTGCTTTGCCAGCAGCAGAAGTTGCCGTTTGGTGCCCGATACAAACAGTCAACAATAGCGTTTAATTGAATGGTATTCAGCTAAATCCGGCTTGACTGGAAGCCGACCCCAATATAGTTGGTAAAAGGCTAGGCAGAAAAGGCGAGCGTGTAGTGTGTCTAAATGTGAAAATGCCACCCGCCTCTCGGACGACATGGTAAAGAATTTTGCTGCCAGTCAACGCACACTAGTCCGTAAGATACCGTGGCTTCCAGCAACTTGCTACGGCATGCCGTGTCACGTCAAAGTATGCCTCAGCAGCTTCTACTACTCGATACACATTTCAGTCAACAGTAGCGTGTATTTGAGTGTTGTTTTGTCTAAGATTTAAAATGCCACCCGTCTCTCACACCGTTGCCTATCGAAGCATGTCACGGCATTCAACAGCAAGAGCTCGTGACGTATCTTTTAATGCCGTATAATGACATCCTTTTCAAAGCCGCAAGATTAGTTTAATGCATAGTTTATGTTGTAATTCGCTTTGGATAAAAAAATATTTTTTGCCAAACCCTCTCGATCTGCGTAAGCCCTAAATAAGTTCCCCAGATTGCCCAATTTTAAAGAACTTCTTGTTATGAAATATTTAATTTCGTTTGGTCGTTCAATAAGAAAGTACTCTAACATAAAATATGTGGAAAGGTTGAAGGTTATGTGAGTATTTTTTGAGCTAAAGCAGTCAAGCATGAACTCAAAGCATTTATTTCAATGAAACCATTCATATTATTATTTCTATATTGTCAGGCAACTAAGGACCATAAATAAAACACAGTCATAATATTACTTCATCATCATCTTCCTGTTCCAGTCCTGTGTTGTTTGGGGTCGACGCAACACGTTTTTTGCTACACTCTCACGCCATGCCCGTCACGCTATCAATAACCCATTTCTTTCATATCACTTCTCACATAACCCATCCATCTTTTCTTTGGCCTCCTTTTCCCTCTGCATAATATTAAAAATATTACAAAACAATAAACTATTACTAGACGTGTAACATTGGGCCATAAAAAAAAACCAACGCTGGGTTATTATCAACGCAGCATTTGCTGAGTTAGGCTCCTTTTTAGCCTCGCACTGACAAAAACTTTTTTTTTCATAGTGTTTTTTTAGTTATACGATTTTGTTAGGTACGAATAAACGTTTTTTCTTTCATTATCCATCGAAGTCGTCGAAGTTTTTGGTCTCAAATTCCTCCTTCAAGAAGATCTGTAGGTAGTGGGATTATGCACCTTTGAATTATCTAGATCGGTCAGTCAAATCAAAGCTGAAGAAACGTGTATTTACAAATTCTAAAATGTAGATCTGTGCGACCTATCCTACTGTAATACATAATGTAAGCGTCTTTAAGTTTCAATATACAAGTACATAGTCAATAGTTTGTCAGCACATTGGTAGACCCACAGCCCATGTTGGGCCATTTCATACTTTGAACTTCCAAGCATACAAAACCGCTGTTCACAGCAAACTAACATAAAAATCGTGGTTTAGTTGCGCATACAAATACCTACTTTCACGCCTAAGCCGCCAATACATTACATACTACATATATACGTAGATATATCGTAAAAAACGAATAAAAGTTTGTAACAAAAATACGCCCAGTATTTGTTCCGATTATTATTTTTTTCGTTTTTATGACTGGACCGATGTGGTTTGACGTAAACGCGTAAATGGTGTCATGTAGTAGTGGGGGTATATTTTTGTTTTTATGTTGGTCAAAGTTTATCGGCCATATATTGGGGGTCAGAATGAGTGCCTGGGGTCTGAAGCGGGGTACCGAAACGTGTTGAAGCAATTTGTATTGTACTCAGTTTGAAAGCTGGTTTGGGAGTTTTCCCGTTTTATATTTTGTACCTCCGACCAATAAAGGTTTTAGAAGTTTTAAAATATAATTGGTGCTTAAGCGAGAGGCCTTTATCCTATTAAAATAATGGTTGATGTGTTTGTAAAAGCTAATCTCTGGACGTCCTACTCCGATGAAGACTAATTCTCCCACTCTGGATATAACGAGAAGTTTTAAGCTAAAATTTTTGTCTTTTACGTTCTACGGCCCTGGTCAGTCATTCGAACAAAAATAGCCCTGGTAAGGAATCTGCCCTACCGACCTCTGCTAATCATGCTCACATCTCTTTGTTGCCCGCGTGAAATACAACTTAGCGTTGAAGCGGGCCTGGTCCGTATCGAACGGCAAGTCATCCATTGCTTGCCGTCCGTAAGCACGGAGCATCTGCAATGGAGGCTGGAGCATGAAGTTTATCTCTTTCATAATTGTAAACTGCTGACACTTAGTTCAAGTACTATACATTTTTAATGACGTAAATCGTGCCATTAAACAATGTTATTTTCAATTTCGATACCTTAAAAGGTTTTGATCTTCAATATTTTACTATATTTTCAATTCTAATTGAGTTTGATTTAATGTAAATAAAGACCCAAAGCTCTTTTCGTCCATTTATTGTAAAAACCATTTATTTCTAAGCATTCAGGAAAAAAGATACTATTTTCTTGTTTACCAAATTCCCTGAGCATTTCTTAATTGAGTCACTAGTATCAATTTGTTGTATTTTCGTTTCAGTTTTATTACTATTTTATTTCCTTTATATTTCTCAAGAGAATTCTATTCCAATTTAGTAGTATTATACCTACATGATAGTCGTATCATTCATCATGGGTACAGTCAGCACCAAAATTCGATGAACAGAATCAACATAACAAAACATTTTATTGTGAACAGATGAAACACATTTTATTGCGAACAGGTGTTTTGTTATGTTCATTCTGTTCATCGACTTTTGATGCTGACTGTACTTAGTCTCTTTATTTAGTTTATTATTTGTATTTTTTTATGATCTCCAACAAAGGTTACGTCAAGCAATTTGCATCCTGTAAAGAGTGTTTACACCTTTAGTTAGCGTAGCACGCAAAAATACAATACGAATAATTTATATAAACAAAAATAAAGTTGTAAATAAATAAGAAACAAAACATCGAAATAATAATACTTGAAAATTGAATGAAAACTAATTATCATAATAAAATTAAAATTGAAGATAAGTTAATGTAACTGAAATTTAAACAACAAGAAAAAATCAAAATTAATTTAAATTATTTTTCTTTCAGTTTACTATCTACTATTTGAAAAGTTTCTGCCTGAAGTAATTGGCCGAGAGCTAATTAGAGGAAATTAGTGACTGTAAACTTTAAGAGTTGTTTATTTTTCATTTTTAATAAATAACCATAGGGATACTTTTCTTGGCATTAATATTCGTATTTTTTTCTGAGTTGTCTTTAATCTATCACATACCCGCGAAACGAGACACAATAGTAAAACAATAACAGCGCGGTCTCATAGGACCGGTTGGGGATTCAAGCACTATTACATAAAATTTAATGTGAGGTAGGTACGTAAATTCATTAGTAAGTGTATAACACGAGCCAACAAAACATTTTTTGCTAGCCTATTCTATCCCACTCTTGGGCAAAGGCCTCCCTCCGCTCTATCCATTTTTTGCGGGCCTGCGCTTCCTCTTGCCAGTTCTGGTGGAATCTATCCAACTCGTCGCGCCATCTCCTTCGTGGTCTGCCGCGACCCTGTCGAACTATTTCAGGGCACCAAATTAGTGCTACTTTGGCCCACAGTTTGTCAGGCATGCGGCAGACATGTCCTGCCCAGTCCCATTTTAGTTAGGCAGCAACTGAAACATAAACATGGTTTAATAAAAATTGCGATATCGGTCACGACTACACGCATGAATGTGCAAGTTTCTTGTACATTATTTTCCATAGTGATCTACGCTTTGGAACGTGCATTTTATTTTGGCTGATCGAGATTTTGACTATTAAAAAATTACTGTAAATGGTCTATTTGAAAAATAATTGTAGTTTTGATTTTGACTTTAAATTAAAATAAAATCGTTTTTTAAAAAAAATCGTGCCTTGGCGCTGAGAAGCTCTCACTCGCTTTTGATTTTTTAACGTTAAGCATATACCTGGCACGACATTGGAATCTTACAAGTCGAACCGTTTATAGAAACACTCGAATACAATCGAAGGCCATGGTTAGAACTGTTAGAACTGTCAGTAGTCACGTTCTAACACTTTGGATGGCTGCCGAAGTACCGATGATTTGTGCCTGCTCGGTTTTGGAGAATACGAGATATACGACGTGAAAGAGAGTTAGCGAAAAATATGTTTGATTTTTTTTTCTTGAATTGTTTAGTTAGACATATTTTGTTTGAGGACAATTGAATTCATAAAATTTTATTTCAGATACATACTTGAGGAGCTTGTGGCTAAATAATAACAGCCGCACAGGTCGATCTTCAAGGTTAAGCAACGCTTGCCTAGGTTGGTCTGTGGATGGGTGACCATCTTAACATAACGAGTTTCCTCCGTGCCTCGGAAAGCACGTTAAGCCGTAGGTCCCGGCTGTCATTTGTAGATCTTTGGCAGTCGTTACGGATAGTCAGAAGCCAGTAAATCTGACTCCAGTCTTGCCATGAAATGCCGTGTTACCCCAGTTAATGGGTTGTGGAGGTCTGGTAGGCAGCCGCTCCTCGTAAAACACTGGTATTCAGCTAAATCCGGCTTGACTGGAAGCCGACCCCAATATAGTTGGGAAAAGGCTAGGCAGATGATGATGACTTGCACTAGTTTCTGATATTTTGTAAGTGCCCCCTAATAAAACA
The DNA here is from genome assembly GCA_030763345.1 of Mythimna separata. NCBI lineage: Eukaryota > Metazoa > Arthropoda > Insecta > Lepidoptera > Noctuidae > Mythimna > Mythimna separata. The sequence continues at coordinate 25,307,581 of CM061170.1, read as the reverse complement.
TCAGAAGTTACTGCAAATGCGTATATTACATAAATACGAGTATACGAGTACGTAGTCCAATCAGTTGTATTTATTTTTCGTAATACACCTACATATTGATGTACATCGAAGAGGACTGAGGTCCAATTTATTAGGGTCACGAGGATTTTCTGAAAAGGAAACCTATGGTTCTAGAACGCAAAGGATTTTAACAGTAAAAGTCTGACACGCCCTCCCAGTACACCATAGAGCAGGAGAAGTTTTTAATTATTAGATACCTATACTTATATTTTGCCTGTTTTCGAGTCTTAAATATAATTTCAGACATTACATGTCATCATTAAAAATTTTGATACTAGAGTGCGTCTAATAAAAACGCGACCTGGAGTTTTTTTTTTAATTTAATTGGCAACATTATTCAGCCGCAATTGTCGGAAATAAAAAAAATGTGAAGTGTCTAGACATGATTTTCCTACTAGTTAGTAATACCACACACAAACTTTTTAGTTTTAACCTCTTTTTTTGAGGTCGCGCTTTCATTAGACAGACTATAACATCTAATCTTTTATGTTTGGAATATAAATAATGTATCTTTTGTAGTAGCTACTAGAAATTATAATAAAATACTTTTGTGAAAATAAATAAACATTTAATTTTAGACTTAGTAGAACTTGTACAAAGCCCTTTTAGGAATTTTCAATTATTCTGTTACATATTCTAAACATAGATATTACGTATATGAGAATATTATGTGATATGTTCGACAAGAAAGACATTGTATTATTATCGCTCCGAGACAAAAAACGTGCGTCAAGCAATCGTGCCCGCAATTTTTCGCCTATTTATAGAAAACCTGAGAGATATCGGCTTGAAACGTGCCGCCCTATATCAAATACAGGCTTTTCGATTTGTATGTGACAAATGATATTTCTCTTGCATGTTATAAATAATACTTTTACACATCAATCGTTTAATTTATAATATAACTTCATGTAACACAAAGTTACATAGGTGGACTTAATGCCTTAGGTATTCTCTATCAATCAACCAAGGATGGTGAAGAAAAAAAATGGCAGGTGGATAAAAAAATATTTATTGAGAAAACAAGGCTGTTGACAATTTAAATGAGTTCCATGTTTCCTACTTGACTTCCCCAAGAACAAAACTCCAACCAACCACCGGGGTCACGGATCGGAAATTGGTAAGCTCGGCGTCCCAAGATCGAAGGCTACGAAGGAACAAGGTGGGGTTATTCAGTAAAAATCTGACACCTCTTGTGTCCGCCCATGAGCGGAAGACGTCATCCTGATGATTCACTTGACAAAAAAAAAACAGCCCAGAGGTAAAAAGTTTCTTTCAAAGTCTTACTTACAGTGATCAAATCGTGAGAACTCTACAGATGACACTAAATAATCTGACATGATTTTGAAACACAACCACACAGATTGGACCACAGAGTGGACCTGTCCAGTTACTGCAAAAATTTATCAGTATTCTTGTAACTCAACTCCGATCTAGTAAGAAGCTCAACAACTTGACGAACAATATCAAAGAAATTACATTTGAGTAGGCCACACAAAGTACTCAAACTGTCAGACTAAATGTTAAAAACGATATGTCAAACGGTACGCATCAAAAAAATGTCAGTTGGTTCTTAAGGGAACAAAACTTTCGGCTAAGTTTCTAACAAAACTTCTTGTCATAGATAAGGAGCACTTGATGCTAACTTAAGTTTGAGTGAGTTTTTGTTTGTGACAAACCATTTATCTGCCTAACGTTTTTTCCTTTTACGTCATCAACATCTTGCCCGTATCTTAATTTGTTTTTGACATTTGATTCTTACGTGAAGCGTCTAGAATAATACGTCATTACGTAAACTTATTTATACGTCATTATGTATCAGAAAAACAGCCTTGATAAAATAGTATTTATTTTTGTTCGAAGAAAAAGAAATTATGTAAATATTACTTTATGATTACCTGTCGTAGAAAAAAGATGAGTATACTTGTGATAGATTAAAATTTTTGGTGACGGGTCTACATTGTCCTCTCATATCTATTAACATTGAAATGTGAAGTATTCTACAATCATTTTTTAAAAAGAGTAACCATGGAATCTCTTGCCAGCTCTACTCCATAAGAAATGACCAATTGAAACCATTTTTTTTTCTGACGTTTTTTAAATGCCTTTGTAGGCCTATGTGACATAAAAAAAGTTTGATTTTGTTAGTTAAGCAACATTGACTGTTGCTTACTTAAAGCAACTAACTATATCAAAATATTCATTTACGTATGTCTTTTTTTTAATTCCAAATTGCGGTATAAATATAATTATATCATTTACGTTACGCGTTACGAAATATGAATATTGTTTTTGAAACATACCAACGCGAACACTGATTGGTGTGCGACTAAATGGGATCATTTATGATCGTCCTTCTATCTTTTTTATTTTGGTCTTCAAATACGTACCTACTTACTGAAACTCAAAACGCACAACATTTTCCTTCGTTTTCCTATGTAACAAAAACAAAAACACTTAATACTTGTAAAATAATGAGATCCTAAAACAAAGCCTGAAATAAATGGGTAATCTTACAAATAAATCCATTTTCTTTTTTCAAATAACCAAGTCCTTCAAGGATTCATTAAAAAAAATACCATCTTAAGAGATTAAGTAAACAATAGAAAATACAGGAAATAAACAGTTACTGTCTTTAGCATCAGAATTCCTGTTTCTTTAAATCGCTAAAATCTCATTATCTCGATCCGAAATTGATTCGATTCTGATCCTCATTTTAAATTGAAATGGCGTATCGGACGATACCTTTGTCATGTGATCTACATAATACCGAGTACCCACTTACTGTCAATGTGATTAAAGTAACAGATACGTGTGTATTTTGTAACTGTTACTAAGTAAACAGGGAATTTGATATTTAGTGTTATTTTTTTCACGGAACAGTGAAAAGGATCGAGAATTTTTCAACTATAGAAGCAGTAAATCAGGTGGTGGATCAATGCTTTACGGCGCATTTTCATTAGTCGATAGAGCCCGCATGCGGGGTGCGGGAGATTTCTGGAACGCATGCCACAGCGCCCGCATTCGGGGAACTGTTTTCATTAGTCGATAGGGCCCGCATGCCGGGTGCGAGAGACTACTGGAACGCGTGTCACATGGCCCGCATTCGGGGAACCGTATGCGGTATAACGACCATGTTACTTTCATTGTTTGTTATCTCGCATGCGGGGACTCCCCGCATGCGGTACACCGAACGAGTTAACGACCAGTGAAATTGCGCCATTATGGATATAATATTACAAATTATATATATTTTTCAAATTGAAATATAATTTATGCTTGACCGTGATCACGTGAAAACGTGAACGTGAAAACGCGCCTGATGGTAAATAGTGATGTAATCGTTGATGGTGAGGCGCACTAGTTTATTAAGAGCCTTTACTCTCTAACCTTGAAGACACCTAAATTATAATCAGACAAATTATTCGTGTCCTTCGATGTACGCGGTATTTGTTAAGAAACCGAAAAAATTCCAATAGAAATTACTTTCAAACGAAGCTGAAAACTGATATTCCTAACAATACAATTCTACTAACTAATTTGTTCGAACATTCTGGGAATTTTCATCAAACCATATCAGAATTTATAAGTGAAAATATTTAGAATCGCTTCACAATGAAATATTGAACCGAAATCAAATTTGTTGCTGAATAATACTAAAATTTAAGACTGTTGCTGTGCTGACTATTTATATTACTGAGTGCCTTTATTTATTTATTTATTTATTATATACTTCATTGTTTACACCATTACATATAATAAAAAAAGAAACTTAAACTAAAACACATGGTACATGCGTGGTACATGCAATGGGCGGCCTTATCGCATTCCGCGATCTCTTCCAGGCAACCTGGAATAGACAGAGATTACAATAACTATTCAAACGTACGGTCAGTATTAGCGTTTACTAGTTAAACGACTAATGGTACAAATAGTGTTCTTAAAAAGCCTTCCAACGTTGCGTCTTCCGGTACGCGGTCGCTACTCCAGAACCTTTCTGCCCAAACGGCCATCAGTTCTGCGAGCATCCATTGCTCGCATGCATGATGGCCGTTTGGGCTCATGCCCACTACCGCTTAAGATTCAACATCATCATTATCTCAGCCGAAAGACGTCCACTGCTGGACATAGGCCTCCCCCAAGCGTCGTCGCCACAGCGACCGGTCCTGTACGTCTCGCATCCATCGGATTCCCGCCATCCTAGGCAGGTCGTCGGTCTACCTTGTGGGAGGCCCGCTTAAGATTGGCGAATCTATTCTGAATAGAATAGAGATTCTTATATTTCGGGAGAAGCCTATTTCAAATTTGTGTGTGGGCCATTTGTGAGTGTGGATCGTCTGGAGGACATGGTGGAGCATAAGTCTTATGCTCCACCATGGCACGCAGGTCAACCGAGTTATCAGGTTGTCGGCTGCTTAACCGGTCTTGCCTGTGGCGGCCTCAATTGAAAGTCAAAGCCCAGCCAGAAGTTTGCTGATTTATTTTACTCCACTTTTAAAAATATTGAAATTTAACGTGAGAACTGAAAAAAACGCAAAAGCAACGCTCAAACAATCAGATTCTCTGAACCCCAATTACCAATATCTATCTAAAACTTGCATCTACAAAATTGGTTAGCCCAAAACCATGAAATTCCAAAAATCTATCTATAGCCTGATGGGCTGGCGAGATGAAAGAATAATTCCTTTTGAACCCCTTGGGGTCCATCTTGTTGATACAAAAAGCGCCCCCCCCCCCTCCATTTCGTGACGTTGGTATAGGGTTATATCCTTTATCTATTGTTCCTTCGAGACGGACGGACAAACTGTTATTTGTTCTATAGGAAATACAGGATGTTTTGTTCGATATCAATTTCTTGAAAGGAAGATTGACAGGGGTTCAAGATAAATACGCAGCTTTTACCGCGTAAAAAAGGGGTTTTCGAAATGGCTAAGGCATTAGTTGTTCCTTTTTAGCATGGTAATACCGGTCTTTGATCTTTTTAAGTTTATAAAATTAAATGTCGGTTTCAAAATTGAAAATGAAGACTTATAGTCATCCTAACAAAAAAGAAGCCAGGAAATCTGACAGCAGAGTGAAAGTCATATCGGTTCTATACATCTCACATCCATCAGATTTCCACTACCTTCGTCAGAGCATCGGTCTGCCTTGAGGAAGGCCTTCCAACACTCCGTCTACTGGTACACGGTCACCTTTTCAGAACTTTTCGGCCCACTACCAATTAAGTTGGGCAATTGTTGGGGCTTTATCAGTAACCTTCGTTCTCCTGCGGATACCTTAATTTCTGATTCACTCACGCAAGGAAACTCCGAACACAGCCCTCTCCATTATTAGTCATGTTACTAAATCTCTATTTATTTTTAAATTATGGATAGGATTGCCTTTCACCACTATCTCACCTGATGGTAAGCGATGATGTGATCGACGATGGCGCATGTTTACCTAGAAATAACCTATTCACTCTTGACTTAAATACACCTAATCTTTGTTACAGTGTGTCCCAGTGCCTGGGTTGGGGTTCCGTCGAGGTTCCTACCGCTGCGTCTGCAGAAGAGGATTCTACTTCCCCAACACCACAGCTGACAACCGATACTACAATGGCAGTGATATTGAGGAAGAATATGAGAAGCATTTACTGGTGAGTTGTTTTTTAGCGCTTTAATTCAATCGTTTTTTTTTTTCACAGTAACCGTGCGATTTTATATATTTATTTGCTGAAACACGTGTAGATATACAATATTAAAAAGTGCACGAGGGATGAGATAAAGGAATAAAAATTGGTTCAGACATGTTTGCATTGTTTGCCACATATTATGAAATCTAAATATTTTGTATAATGAGTACTAGAGTTTTTAATTAGCACTAGGTATAAGATCTGAAAAACCTATTATAATTAAGGTCAAAATTAAAAAAGGTAAAAATCTAGTTCTACGAAATTAGTAACAAGTAACAAATGTCAAAAAGAATACCACGTCAAAAAAAAATCATAATCCACATACCTATGTCTGTGAATTAAACAAAATAATAATAAATGTCAAAATATACACGTACTTATGTTAGGGCTCTGAGGTGGTTCCACCCACGTAATATCCTTAGGGAATACACTTCTGAAATAAACAGTAGTCTATTGTGTTATTCCAGAACTTCGTGTGTAATCCGTGTGCTTCTATTCTAAGTCCGTTCAGTTGTTGTTTGAACGGGAAGGAGTAACAAACCTTTAAATACATACGACTTTGTACACAGACATGCAAACTTTAGCCTTTGTAATATTGATGTGTGATGACCGATTCAGAAAACTCCTACGTCAGAAAGTTCAGTTTCCTACTTACTTCAAACAAAAAACCTGTACAATATTCATTTAGATTTGGTAAAGGAAGAAAGAGATCACTGAATTTATTTTTAAATTGATATAAAGTAGTACTTGACTATGCTTCCTGTTAATGGTATATATGCAATCATTGATGGTGAAGCGCACTAATTTATTAAGAGCCTATTTAAGCCTAATGCTTATAGTCACCGGATTATTATTTCTGCGTGGGGAGGAACCAGTAAAACCCACCTAATACAGGTTGAACGAGCCCAGAGGGCGGTTCTAAAGGTTATGCTGTTCAAACGCAGAGATTATCCAACTGCTTTGCTCTACTCGGAGTCAAAAGTCCTGACAGTACGCCAACTGTTTATTCTTCGTGTTGTGTTACGTCGTCATTCTTTGCTTCCTCTCGACGACAAAGTGTTAAGGAAGCGCAAAGGTTATCCAGTCTGCGATTCTATTCAATGTCGTACTGCTTTTGCGGGCCGCCACTTCGACGTCCTTAGCGTTAGAATTTATAATAAAATCCATCGTATTCTCGATATATACCCTCTCACCAGAAGTAAATTGATGACTAAACTTACCAACTGGCTGAAAGAGTTGTCTTACGATAGTACCGAACGTGTCCTTATAGTTAACTCATAGTCCTTCAAGTTATAGTATACCTACTCTATCTATTCTTTTTTAAATATAACTTACGCGTACCTATCTAACACACACACGCACACATACATCCTCACATACACACACACACACACTAATTCTAAGATATACTTTACATACACTCTGACACTCAAATACTCACCCTCAAATTCTTACTCCCCACAACATTGTACTTGCCGCAACATAAGGTGTATTGCTTTAGTACGTCCTGACATTGTTACTCGGGGTGGGGACCTGGTGTCCTATAACACAGGTTATCAACCTAGCTTAGGCACCAGTCTCCCACAATATTGTTGTATTTTTATATATCTATATTACTAAACAGTATTCCTATGTGATATCTAAATATTGTGGTGAGAAAATAAATAAATTTATTATTATTATTTCATTTATTTTTCATTAGAACATATTTTATACATTTTTAAATATTTTTACAAAAACTTAAAAAAAAAAACATTTAAAAATATAAAAAATAGTGGCCCACCGGCATCGGGAACAGGGTCCAAGTTACCGGCGGTCAGGGCTCCTGAGAGAGGAACCTCCGGACAATACGCGCCGTGTCCAAGAGTGCTGCTTTCTGGATCAAACCCTTGATCCAGCTGCCTAACGAGAGCCTCCTCAGGTGTTCGTCGAGGCTCTTGGCTATTAAGCCATTGGCCGTCACGACTATCGGCACAATGATTGCCGTGTCCACTTCCCACATGTCGACAACCTCGCGAGCTAAGTCAAGATACTTAGTTTGCTTTTCTTTCTCAGCTTTCACGAGGTTCTCGTCATGTGGGACCGCTATATCAACAATCATTGTGCGACGCTCTAATCGATCTATCACCACTATGTCGGGCTTATTGGCAACAATAGTCCTATCAGTGATGATAGATCGATCCCAATACAACGTGATATTGCCATTGTCGAGAACTGGGTCGGGCACATACCTATAGTACGGTACTTCTGACTCCACAAGATTGTATTTAAGAGCAAGTTGCTGGTGGATAATCCTGGCCACGAGGTTGTGTCTATGCAAATAGTCTCCGTTAGCAAGATGAGAACACCCAGAAATTATGTGTCGGATTGATTCTCCGGGCAGGTGGCATGCCCGACAGATGTCAACCGTACCATCCTTCACAATGTATTTCCGGTAGTTGTTCGTCATCATAACTTCATCCATAATTGCAAAGACAAAACCTTCGGTTTCTCCAAAAAGATCACCAAAGCGTAACCAGGATACGGACGCTAATAGATCAACATCGGGCCCATGTAAGGCCCGGTAAAAGCGTCCGTGAAGCTCCTTACTCTGCCATACTTCCCTGCGGTCATTAGTATCCAGTACTATTGGTTTGCACCAGTTCTCCTTAGCCAAGGAGAGCGGGGTTAGGCCCTTGTCCACCGCCACTACAGCGCGATGCATACCCACGTCCACAGCCAGGAAATATTCCCTGAGACTGCATATCTCGCGGTTATGCAGGGTCTTGGCATTTAAAAAGCCACGACCTCCACACTTCCGCGGGATATACAGCCTCATCACCGATGACCGTGGGTGATGCATCCGGTTTGCAGTAAGTAGTGAACGGACCCTCCTATCCAGGGCGTCGAGTTCCGTCTGAGTCCATTTAAGTATGCCGAAAGAGTACATCAATACCGGCATGTTTATTATTATTATTATTATTTCATTTATTTTTCATTGATACATATTTTATACATTTTTAAATATTTTTACAAAATCTTAAAAAAAAACATTTAAAAATATAAAAAATAGTGGCCCACCGGCATCGGGAACAGGGTCCAAGTTACCGGCGGTCAGGGCTCCTGAGAGAGGAACCTCCGGACAATACGCGCCGTGTCCAAGAGTGCTGCTTTCTGGATCAAACCCTTGATCCAGCTGCCTAACGAGAGCCTCCTCAGGTGTTCGTCGAGGCTCTTGGCTATTAAGCCATTGGCCGTCACGACTATCGGCACAATGATTGCCGTGTCCACTTCCCACATGTCGACAACCTCGCGAGCTAAGTCAAGATACTTAGTTTGCTTTTCTTTCTCAGCTTTCACGAGGTTCTCGTCATGTGGGACCGCTATATCAACAATCATTGTGCGACGCTCTAATCGATCTATCACCACTATGTCGGGCTTATTGGCAACAATAGTTCTATCAGTGATGATAGATCGATCCCAATACAACGTGATATTGCCATTGTCGAGAACTGGGTCGGGCACATACCTATAGTACGGTACTTCTGACTCCACAAGATTGTATTTAAGAGCAAGTTGCTGGTGGATAATCCTGGCCACGAGGTTGTGTCTATGCAAATAGTCTCCGTTAGCAAGATGAGAACACCCAGAAATTATGTGTCGGATTGATTCTCCGGGCAGGTGGCATGCCCGACAGATGTCAACCGTACCATCCTTCACAATGTATTTCCGGTAGTTGTTCGTCATCATAACTTCATCCATAATTGCAAAGACAAAACCTTCGGTTTCTCCAAAAAGATCACCAAAGCGTAACCAGGATACGGACGCTAATAGATCAACATCGGGCCCATGTAAGGCCCGGTAAAAGCGTCCGTGAAGCTCCTTACTCTGCCATACTTCCCTGCGGTCATTAGTATCCAGTACTATTGGTTTGCACCAGTTCTCCTTAGCCAAGGAGAGCGGGGTTAGGCCCTTGTCCACCGCCACTACAGCGCGATGCATACCCACGTCCACAGCCAGGAAATATTCCCTGAGACTGCATATCTCGCGGTTATGCAGGGTCTTGGCATTTAAAAAGCCACGACCTCCACACTTCCGCGGGATATACAGCCTCATCACCGATGACCGTGGGTGATGCATCCGGTTTGCAGTAAGTAGTGAACGGACCCTCCTATCCAGGGCGTCGAGTTCCGTCTGAGTCCATTTAAGTATGCCGAAAGAGTACATCAATACCGGCATGTTTATTATTATTATTATTATTTCATTTATTTTTCATTGATACATATTTTATACATTTTTAAATATTTTTACAAAATCTTAAAAAAAAACATTTAAAAATATAAAAAATAGTGGCCCACCGGCATCGGGAACAGGGTCCAAGTTACCGGCGGTCAGGGCTCCTGAGAGAGGAACCTCCGGACAATACGCGCCGTGTCCAAGAGTGCTGCTTTCTGGATCAAACCCTTGATCCAGCTGCCTAACGAGAGCCTCCTCAGGTGTTCGTCGAGGCTCTTGGCTATTAAGCCATTGGCCGTCACGACTATCGGCACAATGATTGCTGTGTCCACTTCCCACATGTCGACAACCTCGCGAGCTAAGTCAAGATACTTAGATTGCTTTTCCTTCTCAGCTTTCACGAGGTTCTCGTCATGAGGGACCGCTATATCAACAATCATTGTGCGACGCTCTGTTCGATCTATCACCACTATGTCAGGCTTATTGGCAACAATAGTCCTATCAGTGATGATAGATCGATCCCAATACAACGTGATATTGCCATTGTCGAGAACTGGGTCGGGCACATACCTATAGTACGGTACTTCTGACTCCACAAGATTGTATTTAAGAGCAAGTTGCTGGTGGATAATCCTGGCCACGAGGTTGTGTCTATGCAAATAGTCTCCGTTAGCAAGATGAGAACACCCAGAAATTATGTGTCGGATTGATTCTCCGGGCAGGTGGCATGCCCGACAGATGTCAACCGTACCATCCTTCACAATGTATTTCCGGTAGTTGTTCGTCATCATAACTTCATCCATAATTGCAAAGACAAAACCTTCGGTTTCTCCAAAAAGATCACCGAAGCGTAACCAGGATACGGACGCTAATAGATCAACATCGGGCCCATGTAAGGCCCGGTAAAAGCGTCCGTGAAGCTCCTTACTCTGCCATACTTCCCTGCGGTCATTAGTATCCAGTACTATTGGTTTGCACCAGTTCTCCTTAGCCAAGGAGAGCGGGGTTAAGCCCTTGTCCACCGCCACTACAGCGCGATGCATACCCACGTCCACAGCCAGGAAATATTCCCTGAGACTGCATATCTCGCGGTTATGCAGGGTCTTGGCATTTAAAAAGCCACGACCCCCACACTTCCGCGGGATATACAGCCTCATCACCGATGACCGTGGGTGATGCATCCGGTTTGCAGTAAGTAGTGAACGGACCCTCCTATCCAGGGCGTCGAGTTCCGTCTGAGTCCATTTAAGTATGCCGAAAGAGTACATCAATACCGGCATGACCCAACCGTTGAAGGCGCGCACCTTGTTCCCGCCTGATAAAAGACTATTCAGTACTTTATTCAGGCGGCCAAAGAAGCGCTCCTTCAACGATCGCTTCACGTCAGCAGCATTGATGCCTAACGCTTCCGACATACCCAAATACTTGTAAGTTTCGGTTGAACAGAGGGATCTAAGGTGTATGGAATCCGAGAGTTGGGTTCCCACGGATTCCACAATCTCCCCTCGCTTTACATGCATGACTGCACATTTGTCCACACCAAATTCCATCCTGATGGCACTACTGAAGGTTTCAGTTACCTTCAGTAGCTCCATCAGTTGCAAGTTGTTGGGGGCAAAGAGTTTCAGGTCGTCCATGTAAAGGAGGTGAGATATGACCTGACCACCTCTTTTCAACCGAAAGCCTAAGCCCGAACCCTCCAGCAATGTGCTGAGTGGGTTCAAGGCTAGACAAAACCACAGTGGACTCAGACTATCGCCCTGGAATATGCCACGCTCGATCCTTATCGGTTCACCATTCTCTTGGATTTGTCGACATCCTGGATAGTGAAAAACCGTTCTCCACTGCCGCATACACGACATCAAGAAGGTGCGCAGAGTTGCATCAACTTTATACAGCTCCAGCACCCTCATGAGCCATGTATGCGGCACTGAGTCATAGGCCTTCTTATAATCTATCCAACATGTCGACATATCCTTTCGAAAACGACGAACCTGTTGGCTAATGGCAACATCTATGAGGAGCAGCTCCTTAGTACCACGGGACCCGTTCCTACATCCATTCTGAGAAGCAGACATGATGGAGTTTGTCTCAATATGACTATTGATTTTGGCTCTCAGGATGGATGTAAGAACTTTATAGACCGTCGGTAAGCACGTGATCGGTCTATAATTTTTAGGTTCCGTGGTACTACCTGATTTATGGAGCAGGTGGGTTATTCCTGTCGTTAGGAACTCGGGTAGCACTCCTGACTCTAGGGCAGACTGGAACTGAGAAGCCAAGCGAGCATGCGATCCTGTGAACCATTTGATCCAGAAGTTGTGCAGCCCGTCCAGCCCTGGAGATTTCCAGTTAGGCAACGGACGGACTGCACGAGCTACATCTTGGGGGCTGATGGTAATTGCCCCCATTTCTGGCACAAGATCACACGCGCGCTCGACTTCCTGCATCCAATCACCCTCGGTGTGACTGACAGGCACTGACCAGATGTTGCGCCAAAATAAACTCATGGCGTCATCATCCGGTGGGTGAGTATCAATCACACCTTGGACCGGTCGCTCCCAAGCCCTGTAAACCCACCTTTCGTTGCTTTGGAACGTGCGATTCTGGGTGTATCGCTCCACTCGCCGCTTGTACCGCCGAATACGGCTCGCCCATGCATAGATTTTCTGCTTCAGGAAGTCGATACGCTCTGTGATGTAGGGCAGATAATCTCGAGGACCAATATCAGTCCCCGAGAATGCCCGCCTCACAAAACGCATCACCCTAGGGCGAGTGTTGCCCTCCCTGAAGCAGATAAGCTTGCCGATGAGTGCTCTAGCCTCACCGATACGACGCTCGATCCTGCACTGCCAAGCTGGTACAGCTGGCCGTGCAGCTCTGTCACTATTTGGAAATTTGACATGAGCTACACGACATGCCGCTACAGCCGCGCAGTACAAGATCGAGTGAGTATCAGTAAGGTCTTTGCTGCTATCAAAACAGTTTGATAGCTGCGAATCTAGAGCACACACCAGCGCCCTATTTTTCTTGTGCATGGGCAAGCGAGGTAGACGAGGTCTAAGCCCAGGCGGAGTGGAGCGGTACTCCCGGAATGCATCCTCCAAAGCTCTCCTCAATTGTTCGTTGCACTGGGTACTCACGGGTATAGTCGCGTCATCAACATCTTCACTGCCCTGGTCGGGTCGCGGTGACACATCAGATTGAGATTGCACCGCCGCCGGAGGTGCAGCTTGTGAGACACGACTACTCCGTGATTCGAGCCGTAGTCTATCAAGCACGGCATCATCCAACATACGGTTACGCTGGATGACCCGTACCTGATCCGACAGTCGTTGGTCCGAAACGTTGACAGCTGGCTCAAGCACCTGAAACAGAGAGAGCATCCGACCACGGTACGCAGTCAGGTTAGTTCCCCCCTCTGTAGCCCCGTAGTATGAGCGCATGACGTTTTCATTCATGGATCGTGTCCATCGCATGCGCTGCACACTTCCACCGGTAGCTGGGACCCTGTCAGAGGCCGGTGGGCCTCGAGGTCCTAAGCCTGCCGGTGGCCGGCGTCCTCCCCGTCGACGCGCAGGTGGTGGTGTCGTCGGCGGCGAGTAGTACTCGTCGCTGGAGCTCGACGCAACTGCCGCGGCCGGTGTCACAGCACTCACGATGGGGCTGGGTTCCGGCGGCGGCGAGGCGGAGCTGAGCGACGAGGCCGGAGGTGGTGGGCGTGCACGTCGTGCTGCGGCCCTCGTCAACATTCTCGCAATCACAATTTCCACATTTTCACTTTTTCATTTTTATGACAGCAGGTACTGTCATCGGGTACATTTCCAACTTTATTAGAATATTCGTTCTTCATTTTTGTAGTTTATTTTCTTTTTCTTTATCTATTTTATATGTTATGTATCTATAGTTATATATCCAAAAATATGATGTAAATTTGATTCAATTATAATTTTATCTTTAAAGAGTAGAAATTTTGCGTCGTCCGTTGACAGTTGGACCACAGATTAATATTATTATTATTATTATTATTATTTCGGATGGGAAGACTGCAGCAGGCAAATTGTTCCAGTCCTTCAATGTACGCGGTATAAACGGCGAGCCGTATGCTTAGTCCAGACCCTGATGTGACCCAGATGTCAATAATGTAGGAGAAAAATAGATACTTACAGAGAGATGTGTTGGCTGATATATTCTCAATCAATGTGTGTCAAAGTTACAGACGCGTTCAGAGCAATCACAATACACTAGTACAAGCATTGTATCTGGGAAAACTTTGACAATAGCTGTCGCGCCCGCATTGTCAGCCTAGTTTTGTTTTAATATGCATAATAATATCATGTCTTTAATAACAACGTCTGTGTAAAGACTAAATTTAAATGTAATGAATTCAAAATATTCTGCAAATTGCCCTGAAAAATTCCATTTTCAAATTATACTCGTAGCGACAAAAAACAGCAGTCAAAAAACCTAATTATAGTTACGCCCAACAAAGAAAAAACTTCGTCTGTATTTTTTCTGATATTATCTTTACATTCGTATGAAAAATTTTATTCAAACACTATTATAATTTACGAAAACGAATTTATTTAAATACGTTATCATTCTAAAGAAGCCTTTATGTGAGTACAACTGTATTTTATCATGGAGGCTTCGTCTCGACATATTATTAAAATAATAAATCCCCTGAAGCTATCTTTTGCACGTCTACTCGCGTCGTTTGCAACGCTAGCAGAAATACTTCGCATACGTTTCCTTTGAGGAAAGTAAATGTGTCAACGACTTGCTTACGACGTTTTAAGTTAGAGAAATACTCGAGGAAATTGCTCAGGTGATTAGTTTAAATGGGCTTTGTTTTAAACCAGATGTACGCACATATGTACGAGTATGTAGCAGCCTATATTTAGCTACTTACGCCCGTTTTCAATAAGCTATCTATCTACAGTTGCAGCTACTAAAGATAAACAAATCTATCTATGAACTGCGGTAGGTTATTGAAAACTGGCGTAAATAAATGGTTCTAGCTGTAGCTTTAAAAATAAAAATGTGTTCCTAGGAGCAATGGTGACCCAGTTACTACCTAAAACCAAAAATTCGAAGACATGTGACATCTTTCAATCTGCACAGGACTGCGTGGTAAATTATGGCCCATTTCCTCTCCTAGAGAAGAGGCCTAAGTCCTGGTAGTGGGAAGAGGATTAGGCTTCTTATTACGCTTAAGCTTTACGCTTAAGAGTTGTTATTGCCATAATCAATAATGATTCTTCTCATTTTCTAAACTTTATCATATTTTTAGTGCGAGAGTTCTGAAAAGAAAGCTTACTTTAATCCTCTTGCTTTTTTTAGAAGATAGTATTTGCAAAATTCATAGCAAATAATAAAAATACAATACTTCGGGTTATGAATTCTGCTCAGGTGTTTCAATAAAATGCTGTTAGTTGCAGTTAATCAAATCCAGCCTCCAGGATTAATGTGACAGTCTGAATTTTGGTTAATAAATTTCACTTCAACGGTTGAACAGATTTGCATAAAATTTGGAACACGTGTAGACCATGATCTGGATAAGAACAAAGGACACTTCAATCTCAGCAATATATTAACGACTTTCATACGGGTGAAACCTTTGACAGAAGCCAGTTGATAACCCATCTAACCTTATCTTTCTCTCCACCAGCTTCAACGCAGTCTATACTCCGTCACCGATGCTTTCGAGTGCCTCCCCTGCGCCGAAGGTTGTGAAGCCTGCTTGGACGGCTCCCCATGCGTGGCTGCCCTCAACTGGGTCGTCAGAACCACTATCTTCGCACTGGCCTGCCTGGTGATTTCCTGTCTCCCATTCATCGTATATTTCACTATAAAGTATGGACATGTACGGGTAAGTGGAATTTTGATACTAGTTTTTTGGTACATTATTATTATATCTAGCCTATGATGTCTCACAGCCTGCTGGACAAAGGTGTACTTTTGGTACTGTTATATTTTATGTGTTAAAAAAAAAGCTCTCCTTAATCTCGTCTTTCATGTGTTAGAAGTTATTTGTTAGATCACTACTTTCACACGCAGTAAGTTATAAGAACATACTTAGTCTGTTCTTGTTAAATGAATTTTGCCTTCAACACAATGACTGTGTTGAGTTTACAATTTACATACGATTACTTCTGATCTTGTTTCGATCACAATACTTACAGCTGTTACCAATAAGTAAATTTAAAAATTGCATTGCACATAAAGGAGCAGAGAAATATGTAAACGATACTCGTATTGTCGTGAGAAGTGGTGAGGGTACCTTAAAAAGCGGCTAAGGTTTGTGGGGGTGTATACCAGAGAATGGACAGCAGCATTCTCTGTGCATTGCAACAACCACACTATAATTGCACTCCCGTACGCCAAGCGTGGCGATTATAGAAAACCCTCCCCCCCACTACATAAAAACTCAACAAAGAAATGGTCTCTCATTTATTATTACAGTAAATAGTTAATTAGTATGATATCTAAAAGGCTTCCTTTTTTTTTAACTCTCCCAAGACTAATACAAGTACTCGTGTAATCCCTAATTTCTTCCCAACATCACTAATTGCACAACGCGTTACACAAGAAATCACATCAAAAGGAAAAACTTATTATTATTTTGGCAGTGACGGATAGCTCCGGCTTATGGCTTCCATGATTGATGTACTGTCCCTCCGCTCCCCCTTCTCTGGAAACTTGAAGAAGTAAGAGGATCAGTATTGATGATTATCTGGCGAATAATTTGGCTGCGTAACTTTAGATGGCGTAAGATGTTGATTGAGGTGGTGAATAAAAATGATGATGATAAATTTTTGAGGCAATTTTATTTTTTAATTTATTTAGTGAATATTTTATGCACATAATGGTAAAGAGGGGGACTTAATGCCTTAGGCATTTTCTACCAGTAAGCATTTGGGTGAAATAGAGACAACAAGTGGAAGGTGCAATAAAAAAGGCAAGCATAAAAAATATATATGTACAAATGAACAGTCCGAACAGCCCAAATGCTTTATAGGGTTCCGTACCTCAAAAGGAAAAAACGGAACCCTTATAGGATCACTTTGTTGTCCGTCTGTCTGTCTGTCTGTCTATCTGTCTGTCGGTCTGTCTGTCTGTCAAGACCCTTTAACTCATGAACGCGTGAAATTATCAAGTTGAAATTATAACTATATACTCAAATCTGCGGTCCCTTGAAGCTGTGCAAAATTCAAACTTGTAAGTTGACGGAAAAAAAAGATTTATGCCCGTTTATGTTGCAAAAAACGTACATTTCGAAACTTTCAGAGGAATCAAAATTCATAGGGTACTTGCTGTAGACCTAGAATCTTGAAATTTGGCACAAAGCAAGGTATTATAGCACTAATATAGGGAAAATTCTGCTAACTGAAAATTTGTAGTTACGCCACAAGATTTTTTTTTTGAAAAATCTTTAAGACTCGATTTGTCAATTGAACTGTTTTCATAGGTAAGTTGAAGGTATCGAGATGAAATTAAAATCATATAATTAAGTCTATGGTCCCTTCAAGCTGTGCAAAAATCAAACTTGCAAGTTGACGGGAAAAAAAATACGCCCGTTTATGTTACAAAAACGTACATTTCGATACTGTCAAAGGAATCAAAATTCATTGGGTACTTCCCGTTGACCTAGAATCTTCAAATTTGGCACGGTTCACACTAATCTGCATAGTTCTTATATGATTTGACCATTACACGTTACTGTATGGACATCAAAAGAGACCTCCGAGTTTGTTTCGGTGTTTCTTCTCAGGTTAGTCAGCTAGAAAACACTGGCCTCTTCTAGCTTAAATTCACCAAAAACATTGACGTGTAAAAGTGTTTTTGACAAACCTATTTGCAAAATAAATATCATTTATCGTAAATATACCTACAATATTTTTACAAATTAATAAACTGTATATCAACATAATGATTCTGTGAAAGTAGATAAGAATTTGATGCAATATGTTATGAAATAACTTTAAACTAAACCTTAGACATATTAGGGAACAGAATGTCTCCCAATATGACGCACAATGCTCTCAAATTCTCAAACAACATCACCTCGGCACGTGAATGCGCTGTAAAATGTTTGGTGGCAAGTTGCAGGATACTGTCCCTTAGATTGATCGTTGGGAGTCATGTTGGGAGACATTCTGTCCTCTTATACAATGTGGATATGACAATACGATCATAAATGAAAACACTGGCAATACTCATCATTATGAATAACTTTTAGTATGGGGCCAACCCCGAAATCGCGAAAAATTTCAGGTACCCCATACATTTAAGTTTGCATAAGTCGACAAAATGTACGGGACAGCTGATTTTTATTTGTAATTTTAGAGTTAGACCCATACTAGAAGTTATTTATAATGATGAGTATTAGCAGTATTTTCATTTAGGGCCTATTTCACCACCTATGATTAAGTTGCCAATAACTTACTTGGCAGATAATTTCATACAAATTCTGTTCCATTTTTGAATTTATCTGGGAAGTAGTGGCTACTCAGACATTGTGAAACAGGCCCTTAGTGTCGTATTGTCATAAACACATTACCTAATACATTTTATACCGTGAACGTTTAGTTGGGGTAACTATTTTATTTAGTTTCACTCGGGTGAAGCCCGACTTTAAACATTCTTTTATCAGTAGAATGCTATTTTATCACTCAGTGACATATACAGGGTGATTGGAAGATCGATGCAAAGCTTTAAAGCGAAGATAGTACAGACCATTAAGAACCATTTAAGCCATGATTATGTTCGGCGAAGTTTTACCATTTTTTTTTAACCTACTTATAAGATTTTTTTCAAAAATTCCCAAAATTTTATGTAAACTGCATATTTTTAGCCAAATTAAATAGTAAGTGAATTAACTTTTATTTTATTTAATTAAAGTAATGTCTAAGCAACCGGAAAAAACATGTTTAAGGCTTTTCTGTCATAAAACAATTTTTTTACGGACATTTAAAGTTCAGCAGAAACTTAGAAAAAATTAGCAGTACGTTTTTTAAACCTTATTAAAAAAATAACGAAGGGTGCTTTTTTAGTTCAAACCTTTTTGAATACATGTGTGATAAGCGTTCTTTCTTTTGAGGTATCATTTACGCGGATATCTTACAAATTATTGAAGTTAGGACCTAGAAACCGATTGGAGGGAGATTTTTTTAAATTTCGGCAGACTACTTAAAACAACATTTGAATTAAAATTATTTATTTTTCATACATAAAGCTTTAAGGCGAAGATAGTACAGACAATTTAGAACCATGTAAGACATGATTGCCTCAGACGAAGTCTTACCAAATTTTTTAAACCTACTTTTGTATTATTTTTCAAATATTCCCAAAATTTTAAGTAAACTGCTTATTTATGGCCAAATTAAATAATAAATGAGTTCATTTTTATTTTATTTATTACAGTAATGTGTGAGCAACCTAGCAAAGTATGTCTTAGGTTTTTCTGTCGTATTGATAAAAAATTTAAATTTCTTCTGAACTTTAAAAGTATGTAAAAAAAAATCCAATGTTAGAAAAACCTAAGACATATTTTGCTGGGTTGCTTACACATTACCGTAATAAATAAAATAAAAATGAACTCATTTATCATTTAATTTGGCCATTAATAAGCAGTTTACTTAAAATTTTGGGAATATTTGAAAAATAATACAAAAATAGGTTAAAAAAAATTGGTAAGACTTCGTCTGAGGCAATCATGTCTTACATGGTTCTAAATTGTCTGTACTATCTTTGCCTTAAAGCTTTATGTATGAAAAATAAATAATTTTAATTCAAATGTTGTTTTAAGTAGTCTGCCGAAATTTAAAAAAATCTCCCTCCAATCGGTTTCTAGGTCCTAACTTCAAGAATTTGTAAGATATCCGCGTAAATGATACCTCAAAAGAAAGAACGCTTATCACACATGTATTCAAAAAGGTTTGAACAAAAAAAGCACCCTTCGTTATTTTTTTAATAAGGTTTAAAAAACGTACTATTAATTTTTTCTAAATTTCTGCTGAAATTTAAATGTCCGTAAAAAAATCGTCTTATGACAGAAAAGCCTAAAACATGTTTTTTCGGGTTGCTTAGACATTACTTTAATTAAATAAAATAAAAGTTAATTCATTTATCATTTAATTTGGCTAAAAATATGCAGTTTACATAAAATTTTGGGAATTATTGAAAAAAATCTTAAAAGTAGGTTTAAAAAAAAATGATAAAACTTCGCCGAACATAATCATGGCTTAAATGGTTCTTAATGGTCTGTACTATCTTCGCTTTAAAGCTTTGCATCGATCTTCCAATCACCCTGTATATTGCTTTTTTACCTTCGTATTTTCTAAATTAGCAATTTCATCAAAAAATTACTAGTATGCTAAATTTATGTTCTAAGTAATTCTACAGTCCTATTATTTATGTAGTAACCTCAAAGGTGCCTTCAAGTGCTAACATAGCAGCTTATAAAATATCTACCTAAGAGTACCTAATTAGTAGGTATTCATAATGTTAGCAAACCTGTTCAATCAATATCTTGAAATTGAAGTCTGTTACACATATACCATACCCAGTATATTAAATCCGTGTGTGTTCGTTACTGAGTAATATTATTCCAACAATGTTACGCGATGAATTCAATAAGTCAGCTAACGAATGTACAATTTAGAGTCGCTACATCGCATACGGCTTTCAATTTTCAATGTGTAGTGGTAGTACTCATACGTATAATTTTTTGCAGTTATTATTATGTTTAAAAGTTTTTCTGCTCTAGCGGCACGTCATTGGATGATTTACCTACTAAAAAAAATCGGTCCATAACAAAAAGTTATGCTTGAATATAGATAACTGCAATTAAATATCATAAAATTTAACCAACCAGAATGGTCTGTATACATTTGTGTAACCCTTCAGGGCATACCAGCATATTGTCTGATGAAATAACAATACACAGAGTTTTTCTACCAGTGTATGTGTTGCTTGATAGCTACAATCCATTTTTAAATCAAGAAAGACTTCTAGACAAATGTGCTCCATCGTCGCTGACCATCAGTTAGTGGTCAAGCGCAGGCCTATAAAAAAACAAACATGTGATTATAGCAATCCCAAAAAAATGTGAACATTTGTGTTGAGGTCCAGTGCCTATAACCAAGTTCTTCACCAGATCTTCATTCACCTTCGCAAAG
The DNA here is from genome assembly GCA_030763345.1 of Mythimna separata. Taxonomy (NCBI): domain Eukaryota; kingdom Metazoa; phylum Arthropoda; class Insecta; order Lepidoptera; family Noctuidae; genus Mythimna; species Mythimna separata. Next base: position 25,286,449 of record CM061170.1, on the reverse strand, counting down.
TACTCTTAAATCATAGAAATCTTTTCTATAAAAAAATTATTCTATTGATTAAATTTGGGTTTAATTTTTTTTTGTAATCCTTTGAATAAAACAGCTTAACAATTTGGCAACAAGAACTATAACCAAAGAACCTTTTGGCACTAGAAAACAAAATTGTTCTACCTAGTAAAAGCCCCTGCAAAATCCAGTTTCTCCGTAAACTTTTGAACAGGAAAAGCCAAGCTATTAAACACCAAAAGGTTTCCGTAACCGCCGTACTAAATGTTGCAAATCGCGCACCCATTTTGCACATTCCCAACGACTTTTACAGCTATAGTGCCATTTTCTAACGCCAAAAACAAAAAGCTAGGGAAAAATTATTAGAGCTTAGATGTTACCAAGTTTCCATGTCATATTTTGCTGTGCCATCCGAAATCTTGGCGAATTCCTATGTAGATACTAGTTGAAGTACTTGCAGTGCTGTCCTTGCATATTTCGAGATAGCAGTTTTTGAAGGTGAATTTAAATGGTGGCTATTGAAATTTTTGCTTGGTAAAGACTTTGTTTAGGTATCTTAGGGAGTTGTAGTGTCTGGGTAGAATGTGGTTATAGAATTCTTGACTTTGGTTTATTAAAATAAATCAAAGTTTAACCGACATGATATTAATTTTTAACTTAATTATTTAGAACAAAAAAGAGATTAGTTTCAAGAGTGTGTTTCATTCGAAATCAACTATTGGATAGTTATCCAGATCAAACCTAACATCAATTTAATCAGAGCATCCTCTCTTTTCAACGGTAGTTTTTGAAACTTTATTCTCTTTTCCGCATACCTGGAAAGGTCTACTCATTGGAATGTGTTTGGCTTTCAAAAGTGCCTCTAGTTTATCTATATACTCGTACATAAAATAGAGTCATGTTAGTTACAAGATTTATAACTCGAGAATGGGTGGACCGATTTTAATGATCTTTACATTATTAGATGCAGAATGGCAACAATTCTTCTTCGTTGGTGTGATAGTAAAAAAATACTCCAAGGGTAACAAAAGTAAGGGTAGGGTGGAGTGAGTTATAATATGTACTCACGGAAAAAAAAGAATGTGAATATTTTAGAATATGGTCTACCTCTTTACCAAGTTTAATCGAAATGTTTTCGACTACTTGAGCGGGATGCGTGATATGAAAGAAAAGGGAGTTAGTGATGGAGTGACGGATGACAAGACAGAATGGAAGGGAAAGAAGTGTCACGCCGACCCCAAGTGATATGGGACAAGGGCAGGAAGAAAAAGAGCGTGAAAATGGAACAAACACAAACTTTTACCTTTACAATATTTGTACATTCCTCTTTAGTTTACCTTTTGTTCAGAGCCAGGTGCAAAAACACAATTTTTCCAAAAATAATCCAAAAAATCATTACACCAAGCGGCTTTGTTCCGTATCACCGTATCACTACTTTTTTTATTTCCCGAACCATCCATCAAAGCGGACTATCCATCAAATGCTGCGGTGTCAGCTGAAACTGAGACACTACACATGCTTCCCAAACCAAATTATTGTAATTTTTTATATATATATTTTTTGCATTTTATACATTTTTTTTTATTTTTTGTCCTTAAAATTATGGATTTCATGGTTAATAGTAAAAAAAAATTGCTCAAAATTCATGTATTGTAGTTTCATCAATCATTCTAATAGTTTTGTGCACTTTCAGACTTACAAAAAAAAAATGAATGTACCTCAATCTTTGAGATTATTAGAACTGTCAACAGACGCAATCTGGTTATAAAGTACCATCCAACTAATCTGATGATCGAGCCAAAAGGTGTAAGATTGGCTAGGTTATCCTGAAAGATACCACAACTAAAAAATCTGAAAAAATTACACCCGACTACAAAAATATTAGCATTAGCATTATCGGCCTTATAATGTTCCCACTGCTGGGACTCAAGCCTCCTCTTTAGGAGAGGGACAAATATTAAAAAGTTCAAAATAACTGTAATTTCTGAACTCGGTGTTAAATAACGTAGAAACAAAACTATATTATCGAAAAACCAACATCTGAAATTAAAGTTATTTTGCACTTTTAAGTTTCCTTAACTCTAGTTTGAGCTCCGACAAAAGTTGTACTGTGATTTGTATTTCAATACGGTCTATCTATTGTCCCCAGGTCGTAAGAGCAGCAAGTCCCGCACTCCTGAGGGTCATAGTCTTGGGAGCTCTCCTCATCTACTGCACCACTCTGGTCATGTACGGAAGACCCACGGTGCTGACCTGCACTGCCAGGGTCTGGCTGCGGGAAGTCGGATTCTGTCTCACGTATGGCGCTCTCATGCTGAAAACTTGGAGGTAAGTGATGAAAGTGACTATTAGAATTTCCGCAAAAAGATTCTCTGCTGGACCATTGGACACCTGGCCAGGCCGCTGGCGGCCAGGTTGCAGCGGCCATCGAGATACATATATTAGTATGAAACCGCCATAGAGCGCGCGCATTTGTCCGCACGCGGCCAGCGGCCACAGGTGCGCGCGCTCTATGGTGGTTTCATACTAATGTATGTATCTCGATGGCCACCGCGACCTGGCCGCTGGCCGCTAGCCGCTAGTGCGCGCCTGGCCTAAGAGTTGCTGAATTGATGACCTGGTTTTAGTCACAGGAATAACAGGATAAAAGAAAAGTACGAAAGTGGTCAGAATTATCTATAGCACGCTCAAAACAAACTAAACATTGTAGTATAAAGGAGATCATTCAAGCTCCGTACATGAGCTTTTCTGAAAGTGCCAGGCTATGAAAAGAAATGGTACGTCTGATTAGAACTAATGATTTAGAGCAACAATATAGCAAAAAAGTTGTAGGATCACTCTCAGCTAAGTTATACTAGTAATTGTCATTTTCATACACTAATTGATTTCCGAAATTACAGAAAAACATAAAATAATAACAGAAGTAGCAACATCTATGGCGTCATGTTAAAGAACTACGAAATCCAACATCGCGCATTTAAAGTTTTCAGCGTAATGTTAGCAGATACATCATCGATCGAAAAGAAAGAAAAAAAAGAAAGAAAGATTTATTTGACACACAAGTATACACACAGTGTAGAAAACAAAACATGTAGTTAGAATCGGAATCAGGTAGTTGTCCACTCCAGACATAACACATTTGAAAAGGGAGTATGTTCCGACCAAACAGTTGGAGGATCCTTCCTTTTCAACACTATTCCGCATACCTCCAAAATAGACATTGCTAAAATTACTAATAATAACTACGTGAAACTAAAACATCCCACATCATATAAACTAAATAGAGACCACAAAGTTCGTTAAACTTAGATAACATTTGGCAAACAATCTATGGTCTTTGATTTCAATCACACACAAGTTTAATACCAAAATATGAATGGTAAATCCATCCCAAGGCCAAAACTTTCCACAGAGCTAATTATTTATTCAGGTATCACAAAAATCCAGTGGACCGTTATTAAGCCGGGAATTAGGACCGGGCCTCGGAATAGAACCTTTAAGCCCGCCTAGGGTCATACAAAGCATCCGACCTACCTCTGCGATGGAAATTTCAATTTGAAGTTCAAAATTCAATTTTGTTTTTCCATCAGTATTATAAAGCGAATGAAGCTGTTAATTTGTTTAATTTAAATTGAATCAGTTTGTATTGAATTTGGGTCCGTGTGCTGATGTTATTGAGTAGGTAAAAGTCTTATTAAAATTTAAATATAAGATATTTTGCTGAGCTGAGGAAAAATTGGGAAGATATGTTGATGGTATGTGAATACAAAAACATAAAATTACTTTAACTGTTTTAATAAATTCTGAAACGGTTCATGAATTTAGGATGGTACTGCTTCAAATGAGATGACTAATGAAGACAACAGCGAATACAGATATCTAACTAGATAAAAGACATCTCCACTGGCACCTGTCTGGCATGTTAAAAAAATTGGTTGGTACCATACCCAGATGCTATAGCAAGTTTTGTCAATCAGTAATGGATTTAAGACACAACCTGTGTCCTTTGACTTTTGCCGTAATGGACTTTACTAGCTTTGCCGCTGCGGCTGCTAAAGCCCTTAAGTTACACAAATACTATTCCTTATTACTAAATTACTGTTTCGAGTCGTTTAGGGTCTTAACAATTAGTAACAAGCCCACTAAAGCCTTCCAAAACCAAAATCCTTATATCTTTGTTTTCTATATGTCACTATAATTTCCCGCCAACCGAGGATTGTCCTTAGGTACACTTGTATATCGCACAAGGATATTTGAAGTTTGATACCGCGTCCCATGAACATGTACTTTTTAGGTGGACAATCATCCAATGACTTCACTCGCTCAATAGTGGTGCGGGATGGGGGGTGTGTCTGACTTTTACTGGCAAAAATCCACTTCAATGTTCTTTGCCTTATATTCCAAGGCCTCGGGTTTTCCTTTCAGAAACGAACCCATGTCCTCAGTAGCCTTTGACCCGGCTGGTCCCCTACGAATTCACTACTACTACTACGAATATTCTTGAGGCTTACGTGGAACACTACGCATTGTCGAAGACTCGGGCTCGGTCCGGACGGTTACCAGACGGATACACAGTGTTTAAGGGCCTCTGGGAGATGGCTTAAACCCTTATTACGCCTTCCAAAGGGCCAGGGCCCCAAGGTCCTTAGATATAAAAAGACTAACATTGTAATTATGTAAACGAATACCTGATTGTTCTTTGGTTGAATGAATCTTTACATCCCGAACAAACTTTTTAAGATTACTTTTTTTCTTACAAACCAGCCAACCGTCGGCCATTTTTCTCAGACCCAATTTACTACCCTCTGGTAACATTATAAGCTTCCCTAATATATTTGACATCAACAACTTTTTGTAAAATCTCCTGGCCGGTTCTCATTTCAAGTATATAATTGGGCTTGAACTTTTAGATTACGATCAAGTTTCTTTTAATTAGATGACGACGGAAAGAAATTGTCCTCTTGTCGGATAAGAATCGAGTTGTCTTCTAAATTTCCCCTCTTTAGAAATGCGTAAATAAAGGGAATCTGTTTACCGGCCCAATTTATGATAATCTACTTGAGTCTAACGTTTGTATAAGGAGATCCTGTTTTGTTTAAAAGAAATGATTGTGCATTTATTAAATTTGTTTTTTTTTTGTGAATGGGATTAAGGGTGTAGGTACTCTCTTAAGTGCGTTGTTGTAAGACAAATGTTTATCTGATATTACTTGGTATTGGGTGAATTAATTAAATTAACTCTGTAACTAAATTAGGTTGGAGCAAGTCAATCAACTTTAGCTATCTAAAGTTAATTGAATTAAGCCCTAGCCTCAAAATTTTTATGCGCTATGTGAGGATTCTTCTTCTTAGTTTTTTTGCTTCACTGGATGTCAAGCGGTGAAGGACTCGATTTGAACCAAAACCAGAAACTTTCTTTGTGCAAATTTGCATATAGGTAAAGGAAACATCGTGAGGAAATATAATAAACCTTTGACATAGAGAAGGCCTCTGTATCAGCTGTAGGAATGTTATAATAGGTCACACAAATACCACGCACAATGGTCCACATAGGATTAAGTGCGTAAATCAGAATTCAATAGACAAATATCCCACACAAATTAGATCAAGAAATGTTTGAAAGTGATACTGTGTCCATAGAATGCAAAGGGTAAATAAAGTTATGTTCCTGCATTTACCTTTTGCGTCTGAGGTTTGGTGAATTTAGTCAGCTTGACATGCTCTTTCACTCCATTCTAGAGCGAGCGAAGTCTGTATTTCCCACTAGATTTCCTACCTCAAAAAAAGGTAGGAAAGGGCCTCCTTCCTAACTTTTTCCTAAATAATAATATTCCACAACTTTCACACAACATCATCTAGTCCCAAACTAAGCAGAGCTTGTATTATGGGTACTTATATACTTCTAAATACATACATATTATAGATAAATTACACCCAGACACAGAACAAATGATCGTGCTCATCACACAAACATTTGTCCTAGGTGGGAATCGAACCCACGACCTCCGGCATAGCAGTCAGGGTCACTAACCACTAGACCAACAGGCCAGTCAGTAAATTTTCATAAAATTAACTTCAACATCTTTCCAACAGGATATCAGTAATATTCCAAGTACGGTCAGCGAAAGCAGTGAAGATATCCGACATGTACCTGCTGCGTCGGATCGGCATCATAGTGGGCGTGGCTTGTGTCTTGCTGGCCATACGCACGCTGGTCGCTCCCCCTGCTGTTATCGTTGGCAGAACCAAGGATGACCTCAAGGCGTACCTTTGCAATACGGATTGGTGGGACCATTCCTTTACTACACGTGAGTATTTACAACTTCCATTTATTTTAAAATTTATGAATTGGAGTTGTAGAAAGGTAATGCTTATATCAAACAGAAATTTCTTCCAGCAGTCTTGCGAAAAGAGAAATTAGAAGAAATGTAGACAATACATTATTATTTTTTTAGGTTTATTTATCGATATCATGTACGTTTGGTGATGTCACATTATCGGGTGTAGGGCAGCTATAATAATAAAAAAAATACGAGAAATAAGTAGATTTCCCATTGGTATAGTTTTCGTAAATATGGCAGGTAAGTATGTACAATATCTGTATCAATATTCAATTGATTGTTATCTATTTGGTATGGCAGAGGAGCTCGTGGCGAGATAATAACAACCGCACAGGTCGATCTATAAGGTTAAGCAACGCTTGCCAAAGTTGGGGTGACCATCTTAACATAACGAGTTTTATCCGTGCCTCGGAAAGCACGTTAATCCGTAGGTCCCGGCTGTCATTTGTAGATCTTTGGCAGTCGTTACGAATAGTTAAAAGCCAGTAAATCTGACTCCAGTCTTGCCATGAAGTACCGTGTTACCCCAGTAAATGGGTTGTGGAGGTCTGGTAGGCAGCCGCTCCTCGTAAAATACTGGTATTCAGCTAAATTCGGCTTGACTGGAAGCCGACCCCAATATAGTTGGGAAAAGGCTAAGGAGATGATGATTTGGTATGGCAGTTGGTTTTCTTAAAATTAAATAAACAAATATTATGAAGCAGTACCTATTTGGATTGCAAAAACGAAAGAGAATCGTTTGTCTTGAAATAGTCATGTGAAGAGGAGAGATGAAACACATGTTATTAAAAGAGTTATCAGTATACCATGTGAATGGATGTAGTGGGAAAGGGAGACTCAAAAAAAGGTTATGTGGGAGGTAATATGAAAGTAAATGGTTAATTAATAATATCGTGATAGGTGACAGGAGTGAAAGGAAGAAAAAAACATGTTGCCTGTCTGATCATCTCAACCGAAAGACGACCACTGCTGGACATAGGTCTCCCCCAAGCGTCGCCACAGCGACCGGTCCTGTGCGTCTCGCATCCATCGGATTCCCGCGACTCTCGCCAGGTCGTCGGTCCACCTTGCGGGAGGCCTTCCAACGCTGCGTCTTCCGGTACGCGGCCGCCACTCTAGAACCTTCCGTCCCCATCGAACATCTATTCTACGAGTAATGTGCCTCTCTACCTCCAATAAAAAGGGTGGGAAGATGATGTCGATTTGAACGGCAAATACAGTATCGACAATAAATCATTCTTCTCTATCAGTTATGAAAATATTTGTAGTTACACAAGGCACTTACATAAGGCGCCTATGACATAAACCAGCTATGTACTTGATTAAGTACCTAACGACAATGTCTAGTTTCTGAATTCCTAGTAACTAATTCCCCTGTGTCTTCCATCTTACGTCAAGTGATTTTGTGACTAAATGTATATCTAGGATGTATTAATTAACTTGTAAGTTCTTGTATTTTGGTGAGAATTCATCCAATTACTTCTCCCTTTCGCGAAGCGGGAAGACGTGTCAGACTAAAACCTACTCCTGTTCTTTGCCTTCATTTTAAGGCCCCGGAGTCTTAATTTTACATAACCCATGACCCCAGCAGGCTTAGACCCTGCTGGGCCCCTACGGTTTGTTGACATCTAACTTTTGGGTGATGTGTGAAATGAAGCGTAAACTTGTAAGAGTAAAAAAGGAAGGGTAGGAAAGGGATAGAGCATAGATGTCGACTTTTGAACGTGAGTGATAAAAGGATGGAGTAATTTTCAAGTTTTAAAATAAAAGAAGAAATCATCATAACAGGTTTATTTATAGTAGGTACCTATAAATAAACCTGTTATGATGATTTCTGAGGCAATGATGCAACCCACAAATATATTTTGATAGGAAAACGCATTAAAATCTGTTTATATATCCAAATACTTGACATATATAAACTATGGCAGATATGGTTTTGAATTCAGTTTCGTTTTTTGATTAGCCTTTAAAGCCGGAAATAAAACTACAAACTGTAAAGAAGTTGCTCATATGCCATTTTTTTGCTTGCCTATTCGTTCCCACAGTTGGGCGAAGGCCTCCTTACTCATACTCATTCTGTCTCACTCCAGGTTAAAGACCTTCTTGAGTCCTTTCATCTGTCACAGTCCCGCGTTCCCTTCTACCACTTCAAAATCTGATTAGCAAAGACAGTGCCCTGAGTGAGTGAGAAAGGGTGGCGGGAAACCACGAAGGAGGTGGCAGGATAAACAGGTTGAATTTTGCTAGAATGAGGAAACGTTGGGTTCCGAAACCTTACAATCTTCTAATTAAATTACCTCCAATTATAGTGAGGTTGGCTAAATATCAATTAGGTACTCTTTGAATTCTCTTAGGATTACTCCAACTTAAGGCGCTATATATCGCTTCTAGTTAATCACAATCATACATTTCGGGCACGTCAATCTTTGATACAACATGCTTAAAATAACTATAGTATATTTCACGAAAAGTAGAATACGTTTAAATAAAAAAATGCAGAGCAAAAACGTCTCAAATTGGTTGCAATAATTCATCACCATCATCATAACCTGAAAGACGTCCAGTGTTGGACACAGGCCTCCCCAAGTGTCGCCACACCGACCGGTCCTGTGCGTTTCGTATCCATTGTATTCCTAGCTTATCAATACTAGTGCCCTTGTTATTTCGTAGGTGCGAAAAGCGAATCAGTTTGGAATAATGTTTTGATCAAAAGAAAATCTTCTGAAGAACAACATTTCCTAATATTTCGTTTTCCTAACGCCTAAGGTGAAAATCAAATCGGAAATTTGCAATTCATGGTTCCAAGTGCCTTACGAATGGTAACTATTGGGAGGTGGGGGAACATGTCAGACTAAGTTAGTCGGTGAGAAATGATTGTGTGAAGTTATCGAGTTTACATAGTTCAAAGGATTTCAGTTTGCTCTTATTTTATTGAGTTCGATTGTTCTTAATCCTAATCATTATTGTAACCTAGTGACAGACACATATTTATATAACTTATCAGACAATTTTCAGAAATGATGCATTTCTTCAAGCTTTGCCATACAGGTAGTATTAGTTAAAGGGTTTAGACCACATTGATTTAATCTATATTGAAGTTGCAAACATTATCATTTATAATACGAGTATAATTTGTAAATGATTAAAATTATAATTACTCTGCACTGCAGGAGTAAATGAACATTTGACACAATATTGATTGAATTGATATTTTGTGTTGACCTTTAAAAACCATTTCTTTCTCGTCCACCGTATGTAGTCTCAATGGATTTTCCAACAACTATACGACAAAGCATATTCTTAGAAATTGTTCTAGAAATATTTTGGAATTGGAATATTTTCTATGAAAAGGCGAAATGTCGTACCGATGTCACATTCAGGTACATAGTTTGTCACAGCAGGTATTAATATTAAGACACAACAAACTATTTCTATCCCAATACTGGATATAAGGGACAGCACTCCACTAACTTTAGGGGCTTGCTCAGTAGACGAATCTGAACACTGAACCTTCCCACAAAATGTTTTTTCAGGAAACGAAAAAAAAATCGACCTCCTCATACACTGTCCGATGAAATTTATAATATTGTATGGTGGGTCTGAATTTTTTTTTCGTTTCTTGAAAAAAAAATTGTGGGAGGATGTTCAGATTCGTCTACTGAGCAACCCTTTAAAGTTTGTGGAGGGCTGTCCCTTACACCCAGTATATCTTCAGGTTTGATTAACCCTGTATTTCTTTGGCAGTGGAGGTGATCTTCCTGATGTGGGGCATCCGGCTATGCATCATGGTGCGGAAAGCGCCGTCGGAGTTCAACGAGAGCCGGTTCATCTCCATGGCCATCTACAACGAGTTCCTGCTCTCTGTCTTCCTCAATATATCCATGTAAGTGTGTCTCTATATGTATTTGTTTAGGGTGGTAAGTGGATCAGAAAAAATTAGAAAAATAATTATATTTCCTGGACCTCTACTTTCTTTCTGGGACATGCCAGTTTCCTCACGATGTTTTCTTTCACCGTTTTGAGAACAGTGGTGATGAAATAAATTAGACAAAGTAATGCGCCTGGCTGGGTTTCAACCCTCAACCTACATCTTGTAAGTCGGGACACTTTTAAAATCGAACTGACGAAATACGCGAAATTTCGGTCGAAACTTCTTATTTCAGAGAAAGAGAGTAGACGTCCTCTCGTCAAACCCCCAGCGTTCGCGAAATATTCGCAAATGCGGGTAGCACCCAGATTGACACAGTAATAGAGAAGTTTATTCTGACGAATATATCTACGATAACTGATGACGATGATAACCGATGACTAAAAATAATGACGCATTAAAAAATAAAGTCCAGTGGAAAAAATTGAGTGACTGAATGAATGACTAGTGGCTATTGAGATTTCATTCAACTGCTCATAACTGTTAATTTCCTTTTTATTTTGTACCCTTGGGTACGGCTAGAGCTGTCTCTAGCCCTAGTACAATTAGTCGCAGTAGTCTAAGGGCCTGTTTCACAATGTCCGAGTAAGCACTACTCACTGAATAAATTCAAAAATTTGACAGAATTTGTATGAAATTATCTGCCAAGTAAGATACTCGAAACTTAATCATAGGTGTGGAAACAGGCCCTAAGGGTATTCTGTCAAATTTTTGAATTTATTCAGTAAGTAGTGCTTACTCGGACATTGTGAAACAGGCCCTAAGTGCACTTTTCATTCAAATTAATTAGCAAAATAAAAATGTAAATTCATCTTGTTGTTTTGTTTTGTAAATTTGAGCAGACTCTTCAAATTATTTAGCAAGTAAATCGTTATTTAAAGCGTTTTAAAATCTCATTCATACCTAGTTCCAACACTTCCAACAATTTAGTTGAAAATTTCGGAACGAGATAGTTTGCGAAGGTTAGGAGCTAACGACAGAAAGTTTCGAGCGGAACTCATTAAACTGTTGTGGCAGACTCGCTCCTGGCACAAGCTATTTGTTTCACAGAGGTCGCGCTTTGACGTAATATGCAAATAACTGATTTAATATGTCTGTATGTCCGACGTGTCTTTGGCGACGTAATTAGTAAAGTTTATAATTTTGTTCTGTATGGATTTTGCATAACAGACAAATAGAAAACAGTTATTGAATGTTTTCCTTTTTTAATTAACAAGCTCAGGAAGCTGCACGGTATCTTCTCGTCCAACCTACCGCAGTGTCTCAAGACAAAAGTCTATGACCAGTGTGTGTTGCCAGTGATGACATATGGCTCGGAAACGTGGTCGCTCACAATGGGCCTCATCAGAAGGCCCATTGTCACCCAAAGAGCAATGGAAAGGGCTATGCTCGGAGTTTCCTTGCGCGATCACATCAGGAATGAAGAGATCCGCAAGAGAACTAAGGTTACCGACATAGCCCGAAGAATCGCCAAACTTAAGTGGCAGTGGGCAGGGCACATTGCTCGTAGAACAGATGGTCGATGGGGATGGAAGGTTCTAGAGTGGCGGCCACGTACCGGAAGACGCAGCGTCGGAAGGCCTCCCACAAGGTGGACCGACGACCTGGCGAGGGTTGCGGGAATCCGATGGATGCGAGACGCGCAGGACCGGTCGCTGTGGCGACGCTTGGGGGAGGCCTATGTCCAGCAGTGGACGTCTTTCGGCTGAGATGATGATGATGATGATGAATTAACAAGCTTGAGTCTATTCAGAAAAGCATTGACACTAAGCAAAACTAGCAAAGCTTACTTATTCACTAACCATACCACAAACCATTTTGAGACTCAAAATGAATGTATGGTTCATGGAGCGAAGAAAAAATATATTAAAACATTTAAAAACAGTGGGAAAAATAAACTTTATTTTTTTTAATATGTGATGATCGAAAAATGCCTCGCATCAGCCCGCTTCCTTTTGTTTTACCGTTTCGGAGACGTACCTAAGAGTAGCTTAAGATACTCCTTGTAACATCACCTATCCATGAATGAAAGTACTGTTAAAATCGGTCCAGTTCTTTCAGAGGTTAGCTGAAACGAACAGAGAAACGTAAATTTTAAAATATGCATATTTTTTTAGGTAGGTACCAAATATACTGTCATATACATTTAGTGAAAAAATGTTATTTTGATATTACCAACAAACAATTTAATTTTATTAATATGTATTATAGATATTTCCCACTACTGGAAAATTTCCACCCAGGTCTGCCTTTATATTATATTATATTACTTAGACAAAAATAGATTCTATTGAAGAGCGACACAATTAACAATATTTGAAACAATCTATTCATACTTCGATCTAATTCTTAATTTACTTTATACTAATCTGGCACAATAATCAATTCTTTTCAAATCTTTCACAGACATTTTTTATTAAAAACTGATTTCATGAAAACCTTGAAAGAAACTTATAATAAATCAAACGATTTGATTATGAAGTGCCTTTAGGGTGTAATCCTGATTTAAGGTATCCTGAATGTCATTACTTAAAATCGTTACCTGCATTCGAGTCCAGTTTTCATCATTATCATTATTTCAGGTAAAGGACATTCTGTCGTCCACTGTTGAACGTAAGCCTTTCCCAAGTATCGGCACAACGAACTTTCCTGTGCGTCTTGTATGCATCTCATTCCCGCAATCCTCACCAGGTCATCGGTCCACCTTGCAGGAGGCCTTCCAACGCTGCGTCTTCCGGTACGAAGTCGCCACTCTAAAACCTTTCGGCTCAACCTACCATCCGTTTTACGAGCAATGTGCCTTGCCCAAATGCCCACTGCCACTTTAGTTTACTGATACTTGGGCTATGTCGGTGACCTTGGTTCTCCTTAGTCCAGTTTTACCTTCATAGCAAAATCATCAATTTTCACGGTAATTCATCTGATATTGACACGCAATTTAGCGTGAGAAAAATAATGATTTTAAAGTTATAACAATATCTCACCCAATCTCACCCATAACTCCTTATCCTCTTTAACCTCTCGCGATAGGCAGTGCTACGCATTTACTGACTAAAACCCACCCGTGTTCCTTCAGTTGCTTTTGGTATTTAATGACCTCAGTAACTCTTTCGAACAATGCCACAGCCCCCCATCAGCATTAACAGCCTAGCTTTTTTAATATACGTTACCACTCAACTAACCACTCGAATGATAACCTGCTGTGCCATTCGCCACACAATCATTTAGCTAGGTAAATGACTTGGATCGATAACGTGTAATTACTTGTCTAGCCTAGGCATTACAGAGGCTATGGCATGTCGTAAAATTAATTTTGATTTGCGTTCAGCCGGTAATGTATTGCCTATCTCTGTGTCAGTGTTTAATCAAATCTAACATGAAGGAGACAACGGTGGTTATAGTCCGTCTAATGAAAGCGCGACCTGAGAAAAAGAGGTAACTAGTAGGAGAATCATGTCTTGACACTTCACAATTTTTTTTATTTCCTACAATTGCAGCTGAATAGTTAATGTTGCCAATTAAATAAAAAAAAAAAAAACTCCATGTCGCGCTTTCATTAGACGCACTCTAGAAGATAATTTATGAGTATAATATTTACTATAATTATTTATCACATCTACTTTTGTAAACTTTAACTTAAATTCTATTTATCTTTTTGCGTAAAACACTTTTATCTTTAAACAGTGGAAATCAATTAATAAAAAAATCCATTCACAATGTCTCCAAAATCAAAATTATCTACAAAAATTCAATCGTCAATCACTTGAAATTTCAACAATATTCCACAAAATAGTCGGTCGTTAGGAACAATTTGCATGTCACAAGGGTTTTACTCTGAGACAATTTTATACGAACTTTTATGAACCATCTAACTGTCTTCAGACAAATCCAATTCTGTAACGGTGGCAATTTATGTTCGAGTAAAGACGAAAAAGATTTAGTACTTTTAGAATGGACTTGATTTCTTGGATAATTGACTCTTTGTTCAGAGGTTAGACTTTATGGGAACAATTTGGGTTGTTGTAAACCTTGGGGCCAGTTCTTGAAATGGGCTGGGTCTTTTGTTTACTGTGATTGAAGATCTCATTGGTCACTTGAAGTGGCTACGGCTAAGAATTACATCTTGTTTTCATCATTTATTAAATTGCTAATACATAATTTTTTGGGCATTGCGAGATTGAAAAGGACAAACATATTTTAAGTCACAAGTTTTCTTCTGCCTTGTCGTTGCAGTTCTCACCAAACATTAAGAAAAAATATATAGTATGGCAACGGCATTACCTACGGAGATATAAAATGATAGGTGTAAAAATTCGTGAAATAGAAAATGCTTGGCCGATTTCTTTCAGCTAAAATAACATAATAGTATTTTGAAAAATATCTGAGAAATTAATTTTACTAGATACTAGCTGTTGCCCGCGACTTCGTCCGCGTTAAGTTCGTAAAACTGCACAAAAGTAACTTATATCTAATCCTATACTTCCGAAAAGATCTGATTAATTAATTTTACATAAAACTGTTTAAGTCAAAACTCCAATTAGTTCTTTTTTTAGTTGGGAAATCATCTAATGACTTTTGCTCTTGTGTGAAGCGGAAGTACGTGTCAGATTATTACTGCCTAAGACTCACTTCTATATTCCTTCCTTGCCTTACGTTCCAGGGTCTCCCTTTCAGAAGCGAAACCATAGCCCCAGTAGGTTTCTTGTTTAGGTTTTTTTATTCAGATGGGTAATCATCAGAATGACTTCTCCCGCTCTTAAATGGAGCGGGAGGGCATGTCAGACTTTAAACGCCACCCCCGTTCCTGTGTTGCCTTCAATTTTGGGACACCGAGCTTATCTTTCGGAATACCGATCCACGTCCCCAGAGGCTTCGGCCCTGCCGCGGGCCCCTACAGTTTGCTGACATCTCCTTGAGGC
This sequence comes from Mythimna separata, assembly GCA_030763345.1. Lineage (NCBI taxonomy): Eukaryota > Metazoa > Arthropoda > Insecta > Lepidoptera > Noctuidae > Mythimna > Mythimna separata. The sequence continues at coordinate 25,271,262 of CM061170.1, read as the reverse complement.
GCTCGTGGAACAGTTGACGACTTGACTCGGTCCGGGTTATTACCGAACTGCTGGACGGCAAGCTACCCAGTGTTCGCCGTCCGCAAGCTTGCGCCTACGGTGGTCGGAAATCGTTCTCGTGATCCTGACGGCGGGGGCGTGAGGGTCGTTCCCTTTCGCGCTCGCGGCCGGCCGCCTCCTTGGCTAGCATTACTGCTTCGCAGAAGAAGGCGACCGCAATACCTCTACCGTGTGCTCCACCGTGTCCTCCGGGCGGTCCAGACAGTGCGCCCAAGTCTGGCTGGGGCGCCCTTTATCCCTGAATCCGATGCAGGAGCCTCCCGAACTTACCGTGTCTGGTGAGGACCTGCGGCATACGGAACGTGAGGACCTCTTTCCAACTACTTCTCAAAGAGGAAACTTACCGCCGCAATGACGGCGTGCCCAGGTTTCTTGTTTAGGTGAAAATCATCAGAATGACTTCTCAGAGGGTGAGTTAGACTTTTACTGACTAAACCTCACCCCGTTCCTTCTTTGCCTTCGTTCCAGGGTCCCGGAAGTCCCTTTCGGAAGCTCACCCATGGCCCCAGAGGCTTTGCTACAGTTTGCTGACATCTCTTTGAAGCACGCGTGGAACAATACCCACGGTTGACCGTCTGGATTATTACCGGACAGCCAGATGGTAAACTACCCATTGCTCGTCATTCGCAAGCCACTCCTACGGTGGCTCTAAATCGGGTTCGGAATCCCAGCGACTGGGGCGTGAGGGGACTATCTGCCACTACTCCTCGCTCTGGATCATGGCCTGTACCAGTGCCCAGCGCGAGAGGTTGCTGTCACCGATCGTCCCCACAAGGACACGGTGGTGCTCCACCTAAGCGTGGCCCACCAGTGTTTTATGATCTAACGTGTCCTCCGGGCGATCCACCCAATGGTAACACCCGGGTTTTTCTTCCGCACGACGTCAATTGCCTTAAAAACATCAACGCAGCACAGAGCCGCAGAGTTCGCGTTCTAAATAGTTGCCTACTCTATGGGTAAAGTCGTTAGTTTAGTTCATATTGCGATAAAACCAAAATTAAAATGATTTGTTCTTCAAAAAACCAAATTAGGGCCGATAATCGCCTTTAGTATTTGCCTCTTTTTTTGTTGGGTAACCACCAAATACCTTCTCCCACTCTAGGTGGACCGAGAGAGAGTATCAGACTTTTACCAACTAAATTCCACAGTGTTCTTTCAGTTGCAATTTACATTCTAGGGCGACTAATATTGGCACACCATGATTATTACTATTATAAATTCACTCTAAGCGCAAGCGCTTTACGCAGGTCCTAACCAAACATGAGTGTTTCGGGAGGTAGATGTTTTGGATTCGGCGGGAAGACACGGTGGACCTTACGATCGAAGTTACCCCGCTAGGGCGCATTACCGCCGTACTGTTTGCGGGTCAAAATCAGAATCCTCCTGCCCTAGTTCAGATCATGGTAGGAGCTGGGAGGAGGAATGGAAAGCAGTCACCTCCTAGAGTGAAGCAACCTGGCTGAAACCGTGCGAAACAGGACATCCTTAGACCCCTCCCATCGCCACTTGGACACTTCCCAGGTGTCATATGTATAGGGCATTTTTTTGTGTTTATATTACCTGTTTATTTAGGCAGGAATTTTCTGGTGCGGTATTTGACTGACACCCTAATACACCAAAGAAATGTTTTTCTTTACTGAGAATAATAAACGAATTCTTGTGTGCGAGTATTTTCACCTAGTCGACTTCACATGCTGATGATCGAACGCAGTCTGTAAACTCTCGATTTTTACGGGTAGAGCATGCAGAGCTGTAAACATACCCACTTTGTTCCTTTAGATGCCCTATACGAACAATTTTGCATCCAGCCATCGTTACCGTTAGGGCCGATCGCTTATGGTATCTCCTGGAACGCACGGCGAAGAAGGAACATACAAAGGTGTGGGTTTTGGTAAGTGAAAGTCTGACACCCCCTCGTGCTCCTTCCTAGAGTGGAAGAAATCACCTAAAATATAAATCGCATTTAGTTAAAATGAATTTAAATGGATGTTTGTATTTTGAGCAGTAAAAAATACCCACTTTGTTCCTTTAGAATACGAACAATTTTCCAGCTATCGAAGCCCGTTAGGGCCGTTCGCTTATACGTATCTCTTTTAGGTGCGCGTGGCACATAACGCAACGTCAGTCGACTAAGACCAGTCTTTATTCAATAGCGAAATGCCAATAGTGCACCGTCCAAAACTCCGCGCTAACGGTATCATGGAATCGCCCTGCGACTCGTAATGCCAAGGGCATCATCTTTGCGCTTTCTGCTACCTTCTTCACTTCATTTGCGGAAGGAAGTGATGACTGCTTTCCATACCTTCTTTCTCTGTACCAGGACCGGACGTGAGAGGTCGTTACTGCTGATCACCTCCACCCGGAGTCCTGGAACGCAAGGCGAAGAAGGAACATACAAAGGTGTGGGTTTTGGTCAGTGAAAGTCTGACATCCCCTCGTGCTCCTTCCTAGAGTGGAAGAAATCACCTAAAATATAAATCGCCTTTAGTTAAAAAAAATTAAATGGATGTTTGTATTTTGAAAGGAAATCGTTTGTCTTAGTATGGTCATGTGAAGAGGAGGGATTAAAAGCACGTTACCAAAAGAGTTCTGAATTTACATGTGGATGAATGGAGAGGGAGAGGAAGGCCAAAGAAAAGATGGATGGATTGTGTAAGGACTGATATGAAAGAAAAGGGCAGATGATAGTGTGACGGACGACAGGACAGAATGGAAGAAGAAAACGTCTTGCGCCGACCCCAAGTAATACGGGATAAGAGCAGGAAGAAGAAGAAGGATGTCATTGTTTGTATTTTGAAAACGGGGTGCAACTCCGCAGTTGTAAAATTTGTCACCATGGTTTTTTTTTGGTTAAACAATAATAATAATATTTTTGTTAAAAAAATTGTGAGAATGCAAAAATATGTGAAAAAATTTTTTACAATAATAAAAAAAAGCTTTTTCTAAAACACCTCCTGGGATTCGAACCACCACCGTGTTACGTCCCAGTCTAGTCATTAATCAATCGCGCTGCAGTGTTCGATGAAAACCAAGCAAAATAGACGTTCTCATATAAATGTCATAAATGACTGCCCCGCTCTTCGTCGATGATAGCGTGATGATTTTCATTTCAGTAGATAAACTTGCAGCTAAATGGACTAATGTAACATTGTAGTATGTGAATTTCGTGGACGTTTGGATTTTATAACGTGTTTTGATTAGTTTGTACAAAATATTTGGGAAAAATCAAATAGGAATGTTGATTTTCTTATGAAAAAATGGTAAAAGTATTTTTTTTTACAAAAACAATAAGATAAAACATTGACAGAAAGAAGATTGGCAAAACCCCATGTACTTTCAGTATCACATACAGGCTTAACATTCAATAGAATGAATATATGGTTTAGAATGCTACAATAGAGTATAACAAAATATGTAATGGTAAGACATACATTAGAGTTGGGGATATAAAATGATTTATAGACATAACCTCAAAATGGACCACCAAAAATAATACAAGGTACCTACCTAATTATGTAACTTAGAGCTTGAACAGAAGGGGCGAATTCATCGCGATTGCGCGTGCGTATCACGCGCGACCGTTGCGCCCAGAAAGAGCGTATCAACGCTGGAGCATTCAACAATTCCGTATCAAATGTAGGTGCTCAATTTCCCTGGATATGTGCACTCGCTCTGGAGTTCGCGCGTTTAACTGGATGCCACAAGGTGTCCCTAGTATCTCGACTCGCGTGTAATACGCGCGAGTTGAGGGTCTGGCGTTGTGCACGCGACTTACGCGCGTATTTGGAATTCGCGCGATACTTGTGAACGCGACGTATTTGTGCTAGTATCTTACTAGTATATTACTAGCGCGCAAATGATTTCGCGCGAAACGTTTCTGAACGAATTCGCTTCTTCTGGACAAGGTTTTAAGGCAGACCCTTAAGCGTCGTCCTATTTAGCTAACTATCATACGATTGAACGATGTGATTTCGTCGCACGATGAGATTAGTTTTATCGACGAAACCCTGTGCTCGCGCGATGATTTACAAGCTTCTATTAGGACACTCTAAAGAATGTGTGTTTAATCACATCGTTCAATCGTACGATGGTTAGGGTCAGCTCACACCGAGACGCGACGCTGCGCGCACATTTTAATAGAGTGACTCAAAATATAACTTTATTTACTACGCAAAAAGATACACATTTCATTGTGAGAATTTAGAATATGTTGCTTCATGCAGCGCTGTACCTCTTGATGCCGCGCGGCGTCTCGTAACAGGTAAAAAACAAAACCATAGTATTTATAACATTTTTTTATTATAATTGTAACAATACATTGTCAAGAAATCTGAGGAGCTCATGGCTAAATAATAACAGCCGCACAGGTCGATCTTCAAGGTTAAGCAACGCTTGCCTAGGTTGGTCTGTGGATGGGTGACCATCTTAACATAACGAGTTTCCTCCGTGCCTCGGAAAGCACGTTAAGCCGTTGGTCCCGGCTGTCATTTGGAGATTTTTGGCAGTCGTTACGGATAGTCAGAAGCCAGTAAATCTGACTCCAGTCTTGCCATGAAGTACCGTGTTACCCCAGTTAATGGGTTGTGGAGGTCTGGTAGGCAGCCGCTCCTCGTAAAATACTGGTATTCAGCTAAATCCGGCTTGACTGGAAGCCGACCCCAATATAGTTGGGAAAAGGCTAGGCAGATGATGAATACATTGTCAAGAAATACCGCAGGGAGATTGTTCCTTCGTGTCGATCGTAAGCTAAATACCAGACTACACTCATGACATGTGAACAACAGCCCACGGTTCTGAGTCATACTTTACAATTACAACAGTAGCCGATAATGGCTTCGGTTTTCTCCTTTAACTGGTCAAATCAAGACACGTCGGCGAAGGCGTGATAAGCGCACATAACAGTTTATACACCGAAGATCAACTGCTGACATTGTTAAAGCATGAAAAACATTCACAGAATAAATAAGAGTCCTATTTCAGTCCTGCGCAGGTTTATACACTAAACGCAAATTGTAATGTACTAAAGTAACGTGGCGGCACAAAATAAGAGTTCACACTTCATTTATAGATGCAGACAACATTACAAATAACACGAACGACGAATTATGTTTAGGCAGGGTCAAACAAAAATATCATGACAGTTTATATTTTTTTTGTATTTGACATACCTAAGTAACAGCTGACGCAATAGCCTATTTTATGCGTTTTGTTTTTACCGACTTCACAAAAAGGACGAGGTACTATTGCATTATTGCGTTTTGTTTCCGTAACGGGACTGTACCCTAAAATCATGGTTTTTTAATTACTCCGGACTGCTAATATTGTATTTTAGCTTGGAAAATAACTAACGATATATGACCTATAAGTTGCATATAACTAGATTTGTGTATGTTTGGATTTTGATGTGATACCCAGCTCGCCAATCTTCTTTAAATTGTAGGTGGGATTCGAACTCGGGGCAACTCGTTCAAAACCGACAAAATGCAATATTGCTTACCCCCCATAGCAAATAGCGTGATAAAATATAGCCTAAAGCAATAAGGGTCCTATAAGGATTATGTATGCAAAATTTGAACAGGATCGGTTCAGTAGTTTTGGCGACAACTGTGGCAAACGATGCACAATTTTACTGTTTTATTATATGTATAGATATAGATTTCATTTAAAAATAACATATTTTATGTTACATATTTTTACCTGAACAATAAAAATAGAATATATTTTCTACAATACAGGACACAAAATTTAGATAGTGAGCCTCACGTCTGCACCAAAATAGGTATACTTCAACGTAAATACCAGACCACCTGGTGCAAAACAAAAATATGCTTCATCAGTCTCTTAAAAACACCTGTCTCTAATTATTTAAACTAAAAAGTAAACCTTTCCGATCAATTTGTCACTCGAATAATCCTCTTCTCCAAGATAAAACCCAGCAATAAAAATAAAATAAAAATTCTCCGAGAGCAAGCGATAGATCCTTGTCTTCCCTGCTTGTAAGCCGTAAAAGACTTAGAGCTTGATAAGATTCAATCACAAGAAATCTCGATAAAAACTGCAGTTGTAACAAAAAAGATGTTACATTAAAATATTAGTCGAGTAAGGCTGCGTTCACAGTACCTACGTCATAACGGTTCATTTCTCGTCGGACGACTATCGTCTCTACTGTTCCCATTATAATGACTGTTTGTCATCAAATTTTTATTTCCGTTTAGCAACTATCGTCATCTAGCTACTCTCATTGGATAGCGACGACATTTTATTATTTCACGACAGTTGCTTTGTCGTTAACATATCAGTGGCAAGCGACAACAGTCGCCTGTACGTTCTCATGGAGATCAGTAATGCATTTTTGTTTCTGAGTACCTACAATAAATGACGACGAAAGTTTTAATAAATGGACAAATGATTTGCCTTCACGGTTTAGTCGTGTCATTTTTTTATCGTTTTAAGACTGTCGTGCTATCTTTTCCCACTGTTGTGGCAACCTGTTGTCACCGCAAAAAACAGTCGTAGATTACAGTTAATTGTGTCCTATATGTGAATACTTCCATTTAAATATGTGAGCTACTACACTTAAAACCACACGATTATCAGCTGTTGTCACGTCAAAGTGGAAACGCAGCCTTACTAGAACTCAAGTAAATCAGCTCGGAGAAAAGTTCAGGAACTTTTTGACATTGCACAAGAACAGGGTGAAACAATGATTGTGTTGTGCGGAACAATTTCTTGCCAAGTTCCAGCGCATAGTTTGAAATGTCAGTGCAGTTTGGAATTTTTCCCAGCAATCTGGGAATGGGTAAAGTTTTAGTGTCAACTGCTTATCGTCAACGCGAATAGGAAGTAGGTTATTGCGCTGTTGTTGAAGACAGTCATTGTCTATTGTGTTGCAGTATTTTTCTTGGAATCTTGAATTCTTGAGTAGTTATTTTGTATTGTTTTTGTTCTACTACTTGGTTCTGCTACTTGATGTCTCTCATGTTGGAAACATATTATTACGCTCATTTAAAAAGAAAGAAAGAAAAATATTTTATCTAGCACATGTACACACACACTGTAGAAATCACATTTAAAAACTTAAGACTAAAAAAGGAAATTGCCACAATTAGGGTCAGTTCAGCAAAAATGCCAGACTGGTTTTTGACTAAACCTTAGTGAGAATATATACGGCTGTTATTACTTATACCAGAAGTAGGTCGTAATAAACTTGATCATTGCTTCGTATTTATAAATCTTCTAACACCACTCCTTCTTTCCAGGTTATTCCTCCAATCACCAGCGAACCCAGATCTCCTGTACATCATCTTCTTCTGCCACACACAGCTGACGGTGACGCTTCTCCTCTGCTTCATCTTTGGGAGCAAGGTAGGCACGGTAAGATTGCGGTCAGACTGTATGTATGTACCTTTGTGTTGGTTCGCACTTGACCTTTCAGTCTCCACGGTTCCCATTGTGTTGTGAAAGTTGTGTATTCTTCGTACTGATTCAATTATCTACGAGTACATCACGGTATCATGAATTTCATCTATTGTGATCAAAAAATATAACGTGTTAGTTTTTTATTTTATTTATTTTTTAGGTAGGTACATGTTGACAGTGTACTGTCCTAACATACCTACTACACTACATATAATGTAATACTTAATTATTTTTAGGTTTCCGTAACTAATTCGGCATAAATCCATTATAGAGTCACTTTCTTGACCTTTAGAAATTATTATCAAATTTTTAAGTCTGCTACTTCAAGCAGCAGTAAAAAAAACTAAACTAAGTTAAAGTAATCTAATGATAAGGCCGTTTTATTATTAAAACTAGCAGCCCGTCCCGGCTTCGCACGGGGTAGACAATTATTTATTTTTGGAAATTTGGATATAAAACACTTTTTTAGTGACCCCTCCACCCCGCCCGCCGCAATGCCCGGCGCGCTTTTCAAACTGCATCGCAAACAACGGCCACGGCGCTATGGCGGTTTTGTTTACTGTTTGAATTTTTTAATTCGTAATATCTTTTGAATGGACAGTCCAATTTAAATAATTTAAAAATTATTTTATAGGTAGTTAAATGGTCTTGACCATAAAATAATTTATTTGGATAAGGATTAATATAAACACACTAGCTGCTGCCCGCGACGTCGTCTGCGTGAAGGCTCTACAGCACCAAAAATACTTAAGATGTCGCTATAGCATTATAAGTAAACAACTTTTAAAATAGCATTAAAATACATGTTTTTTTTGCAAGCGAAGCAAGTTTAGAGAATTATATGGAAATCCTGCTGAGTTCAGTCATAAGTTGTGACTGAAGGAAATAGAGAAAATGATGTATGTGTGGAATATCAGTCTTGCCATGAAGTACCGTGTTATCCCTGTTAATGGGTTGTGGAGGTCTGGTAAGCAGCCGCTCCTCGTAAAATACTGGTATTCAGCTAAATCCGGCTTGACTGGAAGCCGACCCCAATATAGTTGAGAAAAGGCTAGGCAGATGATGATGGTGATGTATGTGTGGAATGTATTCCATTCCAGGACACAAAAGTGTAAAAATACGTACAAAGATATCGTACCTTACAACACTTCCCTATAAATTACGTTGCCAGGTGCCAAAATGTAAAGAGAATCAGGACTGGTGACGCGGGAGCAAGCACCGTACAGTTGCTTTTGTGAGGAGCAACTCGTCCTGAGAACTGTACGCACTTGAACTGGAACGGGAAGTTGTAAGGTAGGGGGGAAATGCGTGGTATAAATGCTGCCTCACCGATGCCACAACCATAAGAATTTCTGCTCCAATGGTGTGTCTGTGGAGTGAGACGACTTTAAGGCGAGTCTCGTTACACAGCTCTGGAGGAGATAGGTTCCGAAGAAGCACATTTGGGACACTGACCTTCAGCTGGATGATATGCACTGAAAGTCCACTTGCTGACAGGGTGTTCAGAAATTCCACGGGATAATGTGTAGCGTTATCTTGCTCGACAACAGTGTCTATCGTGGTGTAGACCACATCATTCCCCTCAATTTCCCAGAGAATGCATTTGTTAATTGCTGCAGCCTGATCATTTATGGGCATCTAAATGTCCTACTCACACACCCAAGAATTCTACTGGTGCAGTATACGACTGACATCCCCGTACACACAGCGAATGAGTTCTTCTAAGCTGCATACTATTTTTTTGTATCACCCAAAGATTGACTGTTAGAAAATGCCTAAAGCATTAAGTCCGCTTCTGTACTTCTACCAAGAGAGTGTACCACTCTACCGAGAGACTCTAGCAGCACCATCTGTCCACCTCTCTCTTCTTGTGTGCGTTTGCCATGACTTAGAAGGACATCGTAAAATTCCTGAACACGTGCATTGTCTCCAAGACGAGCATTAAATATTAGCATTTCTAATTGAACTTAACTTCAGGTGGAATACGCGAGAGATCAAGTCGTGCCTGTCGTACGAAGCCTATCCTGCAAGGAGTGGAGCTGTTATTTCAGGCTACTTTGGGTTGGTAGTGATGATAGTGAAGAGGTCCGGGCGACCAAACTTTCGCACGTAACAAAATGCATCTTGGGTCCTCTCGTGTATGTACCACGGACCTTTTGTGAAGGTGGAGGGGAGAATGACCATGAATGAGCATTTGTATTATTCTGCATAGAGATAGACGTAGTTCTCAGGTTTGAGCTTTCTTTGGTTGGACCTTATAAATACCAAACGCTCTGTCTCAATTTTGGCGTACATGTCCTAAGAAACTGAGTGAAGAGCGTACGATAATGGCGGAGATAAGATCCATTGTTTATCCTCAGCTGGATCAAGAAGCTGTAGAAATGCATGGTGGATGGTTTTTTTTATGATTTGGGGTGCCTGTCTGGGGGTCTACATTATAGTGGGCAAAATGGTAGCCAACCTCTCCGCGACAGAACTGAAATGAGAGGATATTGAACAGAATCGTACGCACGGTGAGTCTCCCTGATCCTTCGAAGCCGGTCATTATGCGTGCGTAAAACGATGTCTCTTTTATCACACTCCTGATCGACTAACACAACAGCTACCTCATTCGTCGTTGGAGCATTATACCACCCTGGATGGGCTGTGATCGGTCTTCTATCTGCTCTGATGACAAACTTAAAGTGGTTGCGCTCGTTCTCAGGCACCGACGCGAGGGCTGCTTTGAAGTTGCTAATTTGCGGATTAACGTTATGCAACATACTTTGCAATCCTTTGAACAGACCAGACCAAATTGAGGATGTGTCTACTTCAATACTTGCTTGTTGTTCACAAGCTGGACTTCGAATGCTCGCCATTTAGTCCCCTTTTCCATTTGCGGACTTGGCAGTGGGTACAAACTTCTTCTTAGGCAACCATATCTCCATGGGCGGCGTAGTTAATCACGATATTGTAGATAAATCCACTTCCTTCTTTATTTAACCGTTTGCTCTTCGATATCGTAAACCGTGGATTCATCATCAGATGTCGAAAGTTGATTTATGTCACGACACAGGCGATCTTATTCTATTTGTGCCGCACGCTGTTCTCTTGGATTCTGTCACGTTCTTGCGATAAATGAGCTTTAATGTCACTTCATCATCAATGAACATCACTTTTTTGTAATACTTAACACCGCATTTTTTTTAAATTGTCTTCGTCAACCCTTCTCAAGATTTTGAGGGTTTTGTTGGAACTTGTATTTGTCAAACGAACTATACGATACAACTGTTATGAAGAAAATGCAAAATGCCATCTATGAATTTTAAGAATATAACTACTGACCTCGCCAACATGATAAAATTTGAATTATAAATTTCCAAAAAGTGTTAATATGTAACTTGATTTGATTTTCATGAAATGTCATAGATGGCGCTGCTTTAAAATTTCCTTTATACTACTAACATTCATTAAATTATGTTTTTCTGCCCAAGTTACTTAAATGGCGTAGTTTTTATATTGTAAAGCTAAATAATAGCATGGTTTACTCAAAAACAACATTTATACATGCGTCGTTAGATTACACGCTGCCACATAATGCGTAAGAAAAATAAAGATTTACAGCTCCTCTCCCGTAGGTGATAGCGTGATAATATGTAGCCTATTTGTTTTCCCGACCTCTCAGTAATATTCATGTAAAATTTGAAGTAAATCCATGCAGTACTTTTTGAGTTTAGCCAGGACATACAGATAAACAGACAAACAGACAAACAGACAAACAGACAAACAGACAAACAGACAAACAGACAAACAGACAAACAGACAAACAGACAAACAGACAAACAGACAAACAGACAAACAGACAAACAGACAAACAGACAAACAGACAAACAGACAAACAGACAAACAGACAAACAGACAAACAGACAAACAGACAAACAGACAAACAGACAAACAGACAAACAGACAAACAGACAAACAGACAAACAGACAAACAGACAAACAGACAAACAGACAAACAGACAAACAGACAAACAGACAAACAGACAAACAGACAAACAGACAAACAGACAAACAGACAAACAGACAAACAGACAAACAGACAAACAGACAAACAGACAAACAGACAAACAGACAAACAGACAAACAGACAAACAGACAAACAGACAAACAGACAAACAGACAAACAGACAAACAGACAAACAGACAAACAGACAAACAGACAAACAGACAAACAGACAAACAGACAAACAGACAAACAGACAAACAGACAAACAGACAAACAGACAAACAGACAAACAGACAAACAGACAAACAGACAAACAGACAAACAGACAAACAGACAAACAGACAAACAGACAAACAGACAAACAGACAAACAGACAAACAGACAAACAGACAAACAGACAAACAGACAATCAGACAAACAGACAAACAGACAAACAGACAAACAGACAAACAGACAAACAGACAAACAGACAAACAGACAAACAGACAAACAGACAAACAGACAAACAGACAAACAGACAAACAGACAAACAGACAAACAGACAAACAGACAAACAGACAAACAGACAAACAGACAAACAGACAAACAGACATGAATTCTAAAAACTATATTTTTGGCTTCGGTATCGATTGTAGATCACGCCCCAAGTATTCTTTTAAAAAAAATTCAATGTAGTTTTGACTTTCCTACGATTTTATTATATGTATAGATAAATAGCATGGTTTGAATTTGGTTAGCATTTTCATTAATGTTTAAAATTAAAAAAGTTGTTGTAGTGACATAACTACAATAGTTGGACATATGCTACCGCGGAGTTTTTTGTAGACATTATGATGTTCTTTAATATTGTTGTACATTATTTTGTTCTATCGCTAATAGTTTCGGTAGCGCATTCGACGAAAGACATTTTAAGACTCATTTTTCTACACCTTCGGTTACATTGTTCAAATTTTAGCAAGGATCCCTAATTTTTTTCAAAATGATATGTAGCCTATGTCAAATTGGAAAAACGTAGCATTCTATTGGTGAAAGAATTTTTTAAATCGGCCCAGTACTTTTTGAACCTATTCATTACAAACATACGAAAATAGGTACAAATCTTTCCTCTTTATAATATTAGTATAGAGTATAGATAAATATTTATAAATCAAAACCTATAGGGTACTTCTCGTTGACTTAGAATCCTGAAATTCCGCATGCAACAAGCTCTTATTGCACAAGTATAAGGAAATGTCCAACAAACAAACTGTTAATTTTATAGTTACGTCACCAAAAAAGAATACTTTTTAGTCATGACACAGTGGGAACATAAAAAAACTGCAGTCTTCCAATGGTTAGAACGTAGTCACGACACTTTGGGTACGGTGTCTTATGCTTATTATTGCTTCCTGCACTTTTTAGTGCTTTTTAATGTTACCCTTTTGGGTACATAATCCTGTTTCGACCAGGGTCAGCTAATTATTTAATTTATTAAGCATATTATTAATAATGATTGATTAGTAATTGCAATGGAGTTCAAATATTTATCAAGCTTTAGCGTTGTATATAATAAGCATTTAAAAATACTTCGAAATCTAAATATTACTACTAGGTATGCTGGAAACACATACCTAAGTGACAGTGGGTAAGGCACATTGATTGATTGATATATACTATTTATTGTACACCATAAATATAATTTTACAAGGAGCTTAAGATTAGTACGGTGTTACATTGCTTATAGAGCATATGGTCGATGGGGACAAAAGGTTCTGGGGTGGCAACCATGTATCAAAAGACACAGTATTGGAAGGCCTCCCATAAGGTGGACCAATGAGTTTGTGAAAGTCGCGGGAATCTGATGGATGCGAGACACATAAGACCGGTCGTTATAACGACACTTGGGGGAGGTCTATGTCCAGCAGTGGATATGTTTCAGCTGAAATGATGATGATTATGATAGTGGAAACTGGTAATATGGTTACTGTATTTTGTGTATTACATATAAGTAATGTAGGGTACAATGCTCACCTGGCCTTACACTATTATATCGAAAAATGGAGCATACTCGCACTTGCAATTTTGCTAAAACCACATAATATAGTAATGGTAAGAAGCACTCAAGAAAATAGCTCTACTTATATTACGATCATTATTTCAGAACCAAGGTGACACGTATTTTGGTAAACAGAAAGTTCTTATATGTTCGGAATAGCGTTAAGAAATAGTAAGAAAATTTGCTTGTACGAGTCATCATCATCATCTACCTAGCCTTTTCCCAACTATATTGGGGTCAGCTTCCAGTCATGGCGGATTTATTTTACGAGGAGCAGCTGCCTACCAGAACAGGAGGAGCTCGTGGCTAGATAATAACAGCCGCTCAGGTCGATCTTCAAGGTTAAGCAACGCTTGCCTAGGTTGGTCTGTGGATGGGTGACCATCTTAACATAACGAGTTTCCTCCGTGCCTCGGAAAGCACGTTAAGCCGTTGGTCCCGGCTGTCATTAGGAGATCTTTGGCAGTCGTTACGGATAGTCAGAAGCCAGTAAATCTGACTCCAGTCTTGCCATGAAGTACCGTGTTACCCCAGTTAATGGGTTGTGGAGGTCTGGTAGGCAGCCGCTCCTCGTAAAATACTGGTATTCGGCTAAATCCGGCTTGACTGGAAGCCGACCCCAATATAGTTGGGAAAAGGCTAGGCAGATGATGAGCGTTTCACTACTGTCGGATCTATTTGTAAGCGATGATGTGGCCAACGATGAAGCACGCTTGCCGAAAAGTAACCTATTCACTTGTAGTGTTGTAGCTATCAGGGAACACAGACTCCGGCAGGCAATTTCATTTCTTAGCTGTAGGTACGCACAATAAATGTGTTCTCAAACGGCTTTAACTGTCTTACAGTGACATAAATATAATTAACCCTCAAACGAAGCCGGGGTGAGTCGCTAGTTTTATAATAAAAAGTTGAGAAAGAGAATAATAACTCAGACCAAACTTTCAACAGATTTATTTTCATAATCTACTTAAAGGAAGTTTTAATCGAGCATCATTCTAGAATACCACTGAGTCAGATTTTATTAAAATGTTTAAGGATGAAAACATTTTAACATCATTCCTTTCGGAGCAACGTTTAATTATTTGTATGTGTTAAGAGCAGTGGTGACCCAGTGGTAACTTTATATACTTACAAGTTGTAGGCTCCGACTTACAAGTTTTAGGTCGCAGGTTCAAACCCAGTTAGGCGCATTACTAACATATTGACTGATTATGAGTAGACATAAGGTACTAACACAGTTGTAAGCCTTTTACTAACAATATTATATGGAATTCTGTTCTGACATAAATTATGAAATAAATAAATTACTTTGTGTAATTTATTTCATCACCGCTGCTCTCCAAAACGGCGAAGGAAAACATCGTGGAGAAACCGGCATGTCCCAGAATTAAAGACATGTGACATCCACAAACCCGCACTGGGCCCGCGTGGTGGATAACGCCCCATTCCTTCTTGCAGAGAGTAGGCCTGAGTCCCAGCTGTGGGAAAATTATAAAGCTTATGTTATGCTGTGTATGTTATTTGTATGTGGCATCGTATTCCACATACAAATAATTACAAATAAGTGATCAAATTTATTAGCGGCGTACACTCGTTACGATCGAGTTTAAATTTGCGGGAAATTTCAATTGGATTCGCTTTGTTTTAATGTTTATTTAGACAGTTAACAAATAGATATTTGGGTTCTGTATTGAGTTTTAAATCATTAAATAATGCTAGTTGGTGCTTAATGAATTGAACTAAACTTTTGTGTGTAAAATCAGACTGCAATTTATAGGGTAAATGCATGATATATCACTGAAACATAGACTACATTTGGACAAAATCTTGTCATACAGGCAAACGTGCCAATATACAATTTTTTTCTATGTAGCGCACATAGAAAAAAATTGTTTCAGGAACCACTAGTTCAAACAAAAATCTTGTGGTGATGAATAGGATATTTATTGAGGAAGGCTATCGTCTATACAACATCACGCTATGACCCACGGGAGCGGAGCATCAATCAAATACATGGGAAACCGCGGGGACTAACTCGTAGTCTACACTAATATTATAAAGAGGCAAAGTTTGTTTTTTGTTTGTAGGAGGTAATCTCTGAGGGTACTGGTCCAATTGCGAATTTTTTTACAAATACTTCTATATTACTGAGTGACATAGGCTACAATTTTATGTACGCGGGCCAAAATACGGGAAAAGGCTAGTATTTTATAATCTTAGGTATAACGCTTACCTTCTAAACTAGATCAAAAGTAAACATAGAATATTATAATAAACTTAAACGGTATTATTTTAATTTGACTTGTTAATAAAGCAAGTTATACACTCTATCCTCATAGAAACTGATATTTAATATTGTTGTTGAAAACTTAATCTAAAGTGCTATGAGTAAAACTAGTGGCGATCAGGTTGCGATAGTTATCTTAACTTGTTTAGAATATTTATATACCTAGATAAACATAATGAAAACATAGTTACAAGCAATTTTGTAGAGTTATCAATTTTATTTGACACGGTATTACATTGCACATTGAAACAGTTCTTTATTGCTTTGCAAAGTTATTGCGTTAATTGAAAATAGTTTACACTGAAATTCATAGCATTTCAACGTAGACTATTTAAAAAAAAATATTTTGTTATTTTTATTTTATAAAGTAACCGGCTCTAATAATTTCATGGTTTCAATTTGCAAGTCAATAAAGTATCTACCAGAAAAATATTATATCATTTATTTTTATGTGTTGGTTAAAAGCCGACATGATTACATCGCAAAAATAAGCTAATGACCATTGAAATCTACAAAAAAAAGTTATTTTTAGACACACAAACATTTAAAAGTGTAAATACAAACAGAGGTGCCCAATTTATTTAGTAATGTTTAAATATTCACCATTGCTGGGTTGAAATAGCGAATTAAAATACACAACACTCTAAGGACCGAATAATAAAAATACCAGTGTAGTATAAATACTGGAGAGGTTACTTATCGACCACTTTATCGCTTACTATTAGGGAAGTTTACTGTTAGGCAGTAGTAGTAAAGTGCGAGTCAATATAAAAAATAGCGAATTTAAATTAATTTATTAAATCAGCTAATTTAGGTCAAACACACAAAACGCTAAGGACTAAATAGTAAAAATACCAAGGTAGTATACACGTAACACTTCTAAACTGTAGATATTGTTGGCGTTTGGTTCTCTTCCCAAGACTTTTACTGCGCTCTTTTGGCACCTTTTGGTGATTAAATAAAGTGCTACGACAAGTAAAACGATTACTGTAATAATCAAAAGTATTCTTTCTGTACTGAGACTCTACCAAGATCTCTCAATTCGGATCATTTTACGACCTTAACTGAACTGTTAAAGGGATGGAGCTGTGTGTATAACTCCATCCTTTGTCGCTCACACACTTAATATTTCAGCCCGTCAAGGTAAGGCCCCGAATCAGTGGTCTAAAGTTTTCACTAGAGAAGGCATTGCCTTCCCCGTTTGCGTGGAATCTAACTTTTAAATATATATATATATATTTTTTAAATTATTTGAGTATTATTAGGATAGGTGGCAGATGGAAACCACTGTTTCTTGCAAAGTATCTTTTATTAACATATAAATAAATTATAATGTACAAATCATATTGCGCCGACTCTTTGCTATTGCACCGAATGAATGAATGAATGTCTTAACGGGGATAAGCAAGACATGTCCTTTTAATAAGTTAGTTCTAGGCAATCATGCATCCACTGATGGACATAGGCCTCCCCCAAGTGTCTCACAACGACCGGTCCTGTGCGTCTCGCATCCATCGGATTCCCGCGACCCTCGCAGACCCCAGCAGTGGACACGTCTTTCGGCTGAGATGTTGACGATTATGAAGCATCTAAGACCACCATCAGGAGAAATACTGGTCGAGCAGTAAACAGTTTTTTAAGTGAAACAGTTCATTGTTTTACGAATTTGGATGGTATGAATGGGGTAGTGGTTAAGAGATCGGCTGCTGCGTTGTGCTTCACAAGTCAGATATTTTACCGAACTAGACCTAATTGCTACTGCCGTGAGACTCACAAGTGCTTTTTATGTTTTAATCTTAAGTCTCTACATTTTATTTCTACTCTGTGTGCACCAGATAAAAGATATTTCTTTCTTTACCGGGCACTTGCTCACTACACAATGAGGAACGGAATTATACTCTCCATTATGTAGGTAGCTAGTATAAAGCAACAATTTTATTTTAAAACAAGAATTATCATTTTTTTACTCAACTATTTTTAATAAGGAAAGGAGTTAAAACAAGGAAGACAATAAAGCAACTTTGTCAACAAATCCAGCACCAGATTGCAGCACAACTCCACTACTTTCTAATAAAGAGATAAACAAGAAAAATTCAAAATTAATTTTCTCCAACAAGTGTATCTCTTCATTCCGAAAGTAGTTCTAAACTCTTAACACTTTCAACTTTCTCCCTCTATAAGTACCCACGTACAGGGGAACGGCTAATGGAAAAAAACCTGATAAAAGTTTATATTGAATCATGAAAGTGGACGAAGTTTTAAACCGATTGCTCAGGAGTTCACAACGAAATTAGTTTCGCTACAGAATTTCAATTGGCAGGTAAACTGTTAAACGTATAAGTTGCTTCATCAGAATTTCGTTTGAAAGGATAGCGTGATAGGAGTATAGATGATGTGAATTTAATGAATAGGACTTTTCCGTTTGGATAGAATAGAATAAACTTTATTGTACACCAAAAGAAGTTATAAATTGTACAGAAACTTAAGGCGGCCACGACGTTAGAATTATCCATACAAACGTACTAGATACCAAAATCATTTGCAGTTTAAGCTTATTTACTCCATAATATAATGTTATTCGGATTCAGACAATATTTATCTAGGTTCCTACGTCGTCTTTTTGTTGAAAAACTTACCCCAAACGAAATTTAAGCGAATTTAAATTTGCATATTTTCACAGCGAAAATGTCCTGTTTTTATTTTGTTTTTTCTATAACTAACAACATACTTAACATAGCTATACCTTTTTAATTATTCTTAAGATTTGATGTAACTGTTTTACCAAATTTAACTCTGAATAAATATATCATACTATATTATTATTATATAATATATTATAAACAACAATATTTCAAAATATCTCTCCGTAGGAACACAGATATTATCATCAAGTTATAAAAAATACTCGAAACAGTATTGGAAATACATTAATTTTTCATTCATCATTTTTGGTATAACGGTACGCGTACACCGAATCCGTCATCGGCCGAAGTATGCTCGGGCGTCATCAGCCGAACTCGGCCGATCAAATCAAACGTAAGTTAATGGAAGAGAGCGCATACACTGCTACTACCGACGTCGTCCGATAGCGCCCGAAAACGGACGATCAACTGACGAGTCCGAACGTGTTTGGATTTTTTGTCAGTTTTACCGGCTTCTTTCTGCGATCGAGTCGTTATTTGCACAGTTCAGACTTCATAAGTTCCACCGACAACGGCCGTTATCGTCTGCAGTTTATTCAGCTGAACGTCCGATTTACTCGTCCGAGTAGTTCTGTCCGCCATCGGCCAACAAAATCGGTTTTAGTGTACGCGTACCGTTACGGAACATCTCCGGTACCCGGGAGAGCGCGCGGTGTACGCAGGCCTCTTAAATCTAGGGATACAATGGCGGTCTTATCGCTAATAGCGATATCTGCCAGACAACCTTAGGATGGATCGTAAGAAAAATAATGCAGGGGGTAGTCTGAGGCGTACAACGTTCAAATGAAGCAAATATTTAAAATAATTATAAGACAAATCGATGGCCCCTACGTAAAGTATCGAATCAAAAAAATACCCATTTTTTATTATGACTGTTTTGAGCTCTTTTTAAAGGATATTTTTTAATACAACTTCGTTTCCCGATAGTTAGAGACCTAATTTTTATAAAGATTTAATCACCCGTGATAAAATTATGCAAAAACTAACTTTAAATCGCTCTCTTGCAAAGTAGCGATTTTCACTTTCGATACTTTACCTAGGGACCATCGAAATATATAAGTAGAAACTCGTATATATATTGCGTTGTAAGATTTTGAGGACCTTTGAATCCTTTCTGTAATGGTGTAGGTGAGCACTAAGAAGGGGTTTTTGGATATACAACCTTTAGGAGGGTGAAAAGGGAGAACTACGTTTGTATGTGACATTGCTATCCGTGTGTAGAGTATGTTGAAAATCGTAACCTAAAAATAAGGGGTGTTATTTTTTTTTAAATTATATTGCCAATGAAGAAGTTTCAAAGATTGTATGGAGGATTCTTATATATATTAACTTGAAAATTGTAATAGAAATAAATAAAAAACTTTCATTATTAGTTTTTAAAACTTTAAGAGATGTTAAAGTTTTTATGAAAACATTCTCGCGAACGAAATCACTGGTAAAATGCTTGTTTGCTTACGTACACATAAACCTCTTTATTGTTCTTTTTATTAGCGAAAACTGCATCAAAATCCGTTGCATGGTTTTAGTAGGAGATAGTGGATGAAATGCCAGATTTTTTTGCGGTTTCACCCGCAGCAATGCGAGTAAACCGCTTTATTGCTCCAATCATATTTATATTATTTTTTATTCATAGCGTGATGTTATAAAGCCTGTAGTGACATTTATGTCACCATATAGGAATTATCCTGCATCCTTTCTTCGTTTATGCATCAGTTCTCCACGTGATTAGAACATTATACAACCAACCAAAATCTACTTTTTTAAATGACTTAAACTACTGCGATCCTTATGTTAAGCAGTGATGCAAAAGTTGATGGGGTATCGTACTAGTTTATTAAGAGCGTATTCAGTCTAGCCTTGAAGACACTTAAATTATAATCGAATGGGAAGACTGCAGCAGGCAAATTGTTCCAGTCCTTCAATGTACGCGGTATAAACGACTAGACGAGGATGAGGTGAAATGCTTAGTCCGGACCAACAACGTTGTCAACAACGTCAGGGTGTCCGAAGGTAGAAAGGTGATAATGGAAGTCATGTAATTCCTCTCAAATGACACTCTCCAAAATGCATCCCGTAAAATACCGAAAGTCTGGCTACGTGACTACACTACGCCTTTGCTCCAGGCTTTGTAGATTGGTTTAATCAAAGAAGAACAGGCAAAAAAAACCCAGACCCGACAGAAAAGTGACATATATCAGTTTTTTTGTTATTATTTATATAATCATATTATATAGTTTTTATATTCGAAATCAATGGCTAACACCAAAATATTGCCTTATGTTTTTGTTCAGGCTTTACACTAAAAAAGTACAAAATGCCTACGTATCTACACAATTCGTAATGTATGTAACTAAATGACGATAAATAGTTATGGGATGTATCCAGGAGACCTGGAGATACAGCTGTATTATATAATTTTTGAACTCCTAGTACAACATTCAACTTACGATTTTTTTTTTAAGGTGGTTTAAAATCATCTAATGGAGGAGCTCGTGGCTAGATAATAACAGCCGCATGGGTCGATCTTCAAGGTTAAGCAATGCTTGCCAAGGTTGGTCTATGGGTGGGTGACCATCTTAACATAACGAGTTTCCTCCGTGCCTCGGAAAGCACGTTAAGCCGTTATGGTCACCCATCCATAGACCAACCTTGGCAAGTATTGCTTAACCTTGAAGATCGACCCATGCGGCTGTTATTATCTAGCCACGAGCTCCTCCATTAGATGATTTTAAACCACCTTAAAAAAAAATCGTAAGTTGAATGTTGTACTAGGAGTTCAAAAATTATATAATACAGCTGTATCTCCAGGTCTCCTGGATACATCCCATAACTATTTATCGTCATTTAGTTACATACATTACGAATTGTGTAGACAAGTAGGCATTTTGTATTTTTTTAGTGTAAACCCTGAACAAAAAGATAAGGCAATATTTTGGTGTTAGCCATTGATTTCGAATATAAAAACTATATAATATGATTATATAAATAATAACAAAAAAACTGAGATATGTCACTTTTCTGTCGGGTCTGGGTTTTTTTTATATGGGACGTGACCGTTCTTCTTTATCAGCCAGTTGTCCGGTCTAGACACAACACCCCTATAATCACACAATTCTCTTTTTTTTACAAAGGTATGTGGGGCTTTACACCCTGCTCCGCATACATCTAAAAGCCTCCACTAAAATCCTACACTAAAAGAATTTTTCAATTTCAATCGGTAGTTCCGCGTAAGAAAAACAAACTCTTCAACTGTATAATAAAGATAAAGAAGAGTCTATAAAAATTAGATACTAGTTAGTATATATACTTCAAAGCGTATATAGGTCATAGCAATATCCGAAAATCTTTTATTAATAAGCCTTTTAAATATCAACTTAGTAATACACTTCATTTCATCAAGTGAATTTAATATCATTTACAGCGAAAGGTACCTTAAATTTTATCCCAAATTACCTGAAGGCATTCGACCATAAGCTCAATTGATCCGGTTTTAGATTCTAATTACATCTTGGATATTAAATATTTATTCGTACAAAATACCAACCTACTCTTTCCAAGATTCCGTCAATCTCAAAATGAGTTCGGAAGTACGAATTCGTTTATTTCCACAAAATTAAAAATCAAACCTGGATCACTTTTTGACGTTTTCCGTATTGACATTTCTCTCCACGTTTTGGATGAAAAAAGTTTACCAGTAAACAAACTAAATAAATGAGTTTGACCTCTTTAAACTATGAGAAATTTAACCCTCGATTTCTGATATATAGGCATTTGGTGTTGAGTAATTCTCAAAATCTACATTAGCCTGAAAACTTGTCTAAAGGTATTAAAATTAGGTCTGAGCCATTTTAACTCAAAATATTTCATTCAGAAACTCTCATTCGTCTAGCAAAGCAAATGAAAAACAAGCTTTTCAAACTTCCCTCTTCGACTGACTTTGTTGAATCTTCAAAAATAGTTCCTAGTAACCATGAATTTCCATGGCCCATCTGGAAACCTCTAAACCAACTACAAACCCCAGCAAACTGCTGTACGCATAGCTTGGCCAGATGGGGGATACTCCAATGAGCTACAATGCAATTACGAAGCTACGTCACAAACAAGCCTCACCTTATGTCGTCCCATTTAGGCACGTTTGCATTCATAAGGACCTATACACTGCCTGTTGACATAGTTAAAACCACGGTTTAAACGTATTTAATGAATATAGAATCTTTGACAAGACAAAGAATAGATCATCATCATTATTTCAGTCAAAAGGCATTCAATGTTAGACATAGGCCTCCCCTAAGTGTCGCCATAACGACCGGTCCTGTGCGTTTTGCATCCATCGAATTGACCCTCACTGAGTCATCGGTCCACGTTGTGGTAGTCCTTCCAACATTGTATCTTCTAGTACGTGCTCTAGAAGAGTAGGTACTATCACCCAACATAAACGCACAACAGACCATAAGCTTCTGCATATAAGTTCCAGTTGGCTGGCTACCGTGTGGTTGTTAATTTTCGCCAGCTTATCCTACCTCTACGATGCTAATCAGCATACAATTTTGTAGCTTAATCTAAATAGCATAAGCAGCTGACCAGTTAAGTAGTAAGTAAGCCGTCGCAGCGGTTATGACTGCTAATTTGGCGGAGATCCCAAAACAGCTGGCAAGAGCGGCTACATCGCGCTCGTTATGCGTTATAACGTATATATATGATGCTGTTTTATCTTGAGGCTAAGTTAAGAAGAAAATGTTGTCGCGTTATTTATTGTTTGTTGTTTTTTTGTCTGTTGATTCAAGTACTACTGTGGAGAGTCTCAATGCTCTTTGTTTTTTTTTTGCTTTTAAAATTTTCCTATTCGAATTGTAATCTCGTCTTAGCGTCAGTTGAAGTCGAAAACTGACTATTTAGAACACGGAAATTTCTTCTTCCTGTTTTTCACGAGTCCGACTCGCACTTGACCGGTTTTTTTTCTAACGAGAGCCTGAAAATATTAGAAAAGGAAAGTCTGGCCCAAAATCGTTTATTAAAACACTCTTCTTCTGAACATTTGCTTCCAAAAGTTCAGGCATTTTGCGTCTCAATGCTTAAAGCATCTTTCCGGAAATCTCTACGTGCCTCCAAAGATTCTCCCATATTACATATATTCTACATCAAAGAAATCAAACATGTCAGCAGTTAAAAGGAAAATACGATTTTTCATTAACGAAAATCTTACGTGCTGTCTAAAATTCTTGTTTTTTTTTCATTATCAACGTTTCGTGACATATGCAATGTTTCAGGAATTATTCATAACTGATACAATCTAGGTTATATGAACAAGGAAGGAAAATGGGAGCTTTTCTTGCGTCAGCGTTAACTTATTTTGCCCTATTAACTTATTTTGTTAGGCCTCAAAGTAAGAAAAGAAATGGCCTTGCATAGCATAATCAACCTTATAATGTCCCCACTATCTTGGGCTCAGGCCTCCAATTTAAAAAGGGATTGGGCCGTAATCTACCAAGTAGACTCGGTACGGATTGGTATATGTCATAAGTATTCTAATTTTTGGTTCTAGGATAATATCTCCTTATTTTATCTTATGTTTCCTCCTTATTTTATCTCTACTACTCTCAAAGTGGCGAGGAAAAACATCGTGAGGAAACTGGCATATCCGAAAAGAAGTAATCGTTACTGAATAAAACTCTTGTTAATTCAAGATGATTTACGTATATTACTTAAAGTGAACTGTTTCGAGAACTACAGTGAATTAATAATATCAATTTGTTAACACAAACATTTTTGTTACCAGGCCTACATGGTGTACAAGGGACATGGTAAAGACGAGCGAGAAAAGACAGGCAAGTTCAGATCGAGACCTGCTGAGTCTACCTACACTATGACGACCAATCGCAGTGCCAGATTCTGTGACAATATGACTGAGAGAGAACTTGAGGTGAGCATTGCGGTTTTTGTATAGAGTTTATAATTTTGAAGGTAAGTTATCAGGCCATGTATATTTTACACATTGTTGTAAATAGCCTATAATTTGGAGCTAGAGACGCAGCACAATGATTGAGTGATTCGCTTACAATCATTTCATTTTTAAAGATTTATAATTTTTTAATTATTATGTTCAAAAAATGTCTTCTCAACAACGTAATCATGATATCAATAAATATTGTTGAATTTATAAAATGATAGGGAATATGATTACTTGTCACAAAATTAGATTGCAGCTCAATTCGGACGATTAGATTTTATGGAATTGCTACATACTACACTGATGAAATAATTTCTAGGTAAAACTTAGATGGTTCTAAACATGGCAAAATTCTAGTTACATCCAGTATTAAATTACTTGATTGTTCATCCTATATAATGTTTCATGGTATATATTTTGTCTAGTGAAATTGGTTTTCTATTTCCAGAATATTCCAGACAGGTTAGACGAGAACTTAATTATTTTAACTAGGTCTAAAAGGTCTGGCATTGTACGCTGAATTTCGGCTGTAAATCAAGTGTCTGAGTTATTAAAACAGCCTTTGCAAATATTAAAACAATATTGTCTACCTACAACAAACTCACAATAAATCATTGTGAAGGTAGAAACAAAATATAATATTATTATTTTTTTTTTTCTGTCCAAAAGGAGGAGTTCAGAAAAATCTGCAACCAGTTAGAAAAACTCCGGGAAAGATGTGGAGCTGGAGCAGTAATATCTCGAAGAATAGGTGCCATGCAGGATGCTGCGGCAGTTTATGATAGAAAACCTCCTCCATCTGACCATTCAGCACCTTTGAAACTGAACACAGTGTTCAGTGCAGTAGCAGACAGGTTAATGTGTACTGTCACACCTGCTGAAGAGTCTTCAAGTAGCGGTAGAGATTTACCTTTCGAAGCCCCACCGGCTTACAAACATAAAACCTTCAGTCCAACCAAAAGTACAGAAAACAGCAATGCAGAACAAAGCCAGACCGATGTCACGACTGATTCTCCTAAGAAACGAACAGACCTCAATGAAGAATCAAAAGAAGACAAGCAAAATGGAGTGTTCAAAATCTCCGGTGAAGCCAACTGTAGTGATATTCGACCGCCAGAAGTAAGTCGTAACGGTTACAATAATAAGAGTGAGAAAACCAGTGAACTAAAGTCGAGTCCCAGTAGTACGGAAACTGTGAAAGGTGTTAGATCAGGACACGCGAGGACTCATGCTATAGTTATTAATTTAGATGATAAGAGTCGCTTTACTGAAGAGGTCACTGTCTAAATAAAGACTGTACTTATGTTTTCGTTAGGTCAAATGTGGATGTACCAAAGATTGAAAATGAATTTTAATGAAGACAACAACCCCTGAGGTGAATAATTTTCAGAAACCACAAACGTAATTTTTAGCTTTAAAAATTTACTTTATTTAACCTCCCAAAGATTAAAGCCACGGCGTGATAATCCCATAAACAAAATTCAAAAACAAATTACTTCACCTGAAAATGCTTTTGCGTCGGAAGTGGATTTACCGCAACGTTTCAATGGGATTAAGCTTGAAACCCTAACCTTTTCAACGCATTACCTTATGGCTTCCATTATCGAATTCCCATCACTATTATAATAGAGTAACGGAAAATAACACTCATTACAAAACAGAAGGTCTATTTCATACCGATGACATAGTTGTCGACGAAAATAAAAATATAGCTGAACCGCTTGCAATCTTGGACTGCAGTGATTCGAGTATATTCCGTGACTGAGCCCCATAAAGTTGGTTCTCTCTTGAAGCGATAAAAGAACAACAATTTATGTGATTGACATTAAGATATAGACGGAACTTTTCGTCCAGACCTTTTTCGTGGACTGTTTGTTATGTATGAGGTTTTCATAATGGATATTGTTATTTATGCAAACGCTCTTTTATTAGTTTATTGTGATTTAAGATTGTGAAAAGATTTGAAGAAACATGTGGTTTTGAAGTAACAACTTTTGATACACTGATGAAATATTGTATCAAATTCTTTCCACCAAAGACGAAACTGATTGATTTTAATTAAATTGAACTTGTGAAAATATTTCCACAAGTTATTTAAATCAAAAGATTTTTTGGAATGAAAGAGACTATTAATAAAGAAAGAAATAAAGAAGATTGGAGTGATGGATCAAACTCGAATAAACTGAGATAGGGACAGGAATAATAATGAAATAGAGACTTGTATTATGTTAGGAACATTATTAATTATGGACCTTCTGTACCTTTCCTATTTCTGTGCCCATATTGCCTGCCAAGCGACGCAATTAAAGATTGTCATTATAGCTGGTATTTGGCGAGATTGCTCCCGCCAAGACATTGATCGCTTTTAGCATCACTTCGACAATTTTCTGCACATTTTTCTTTGAACAAGAAACTTGCAACTAGATTCTTACAGTCTTCTAAATCTCTAGACGTAACATAAATCCTTAGAGATGTATCTAATAGGTAAATAATAATTTAACAATGAATGGATTAGACCAGATACTGGGAACTCCAAACCATGTTACGTAGAAATGGTATTGCAGTCAGAATTTTAGATCAATAGTTAAACTATTGCTTGTTCAGCAATCAGGCAATAATCGGTTTCTGTTTGAAATGTAAACTAATATCATAGGGTTTCTATTGGGATATATACAAATGAGAAATGAAGTTTTTGTGAGAACAATTGCGGGGCATAGTCAGGTGACGTTAAGTTCTGATATATCCTAAAAGTTCTGTTATTGGCTGACGGGATTTTGTATAAGCCACATAAAAAAAAATTTGATGGGAACCATCTGGGAGAAGACCTCCGTGAGATACTGTTCTACATTTTCCTTTTACTTAGAAATTTAAAGACATTAAAGACAATTGCAAAAAATCAATATGGTATGACAACCACGTTTCTGTAATGTATATCAGAAAGAAGACGGATTATTAGCAAGTGCAATATGTTCTATCTTTGGTACATCTACATTTCTAGTAATATATTGTGAAAGCTAGTCCTTACTGTGATTCTTAGTAATATGTATGTTCGTTTATTAATAGTTTCCAAGATGCATATCAAAGTAATTCCGTGTTCGTGTGTTGTTAACTTTTTAAAGAAACCTATAGTATTGTTGGATGCTTGAATGTTTGAGTTTATTTTCTATCATATATATTTTTATCACAGACCGCTGTCGTACGCTGTTGTACGCTTATAAGGTGTCAAGACCTTTGATACCTTATAAACGTAATCAACTTTATAATATTCCTCTGTTGTAACTCAGGCGCAGGGGTATAGGAGACTAAAGAGGGATATAGGAGAGAATATGGCTCGTAACCGGCATGTCCTAGAACCAAAATTCCGAGACATGTGATATTCACCAATCTGCACTGGGCCCATTCCCTCTCCTAGAGAAGAGGCCTGAGTCCCAGCAGTGGGAACATTATAAGGCCGATAATGCTAATGCTAATGGTTCGTAATCTATCACGCGAATCCAGTGCAGGTTGGCTAACGTCACACGCCTTCAAATTTTTAGTTCTAGAACATGCCAGCCTCCTAAAGAAGTTTTTCGAAATCACCTACCTGGGATCCACTACATGCAACTCATGAGTCTTGGCCATTATCACTAGGTCACCACTACTTTCATTTCACAAATTAATAGAAATCGAAGACCTATGACAATTCTGGATAGCAAATTATTCTTTTAGTAAATAATGGCGTCTCTATTTACCACGATTCTATGCTCTGTGATTTAAATGGTTGAGTTGTAGGATGTGTCCAGTTTAAGCAATAACTGCCAATATTACTATAAAGTGGCTTAACATTATTTTTCTAGATTATTCTAGAAGTTAATCGCAGATTTTTCTACCAAAATAGAAAAAAATGTGTTGTATTATGTTTGTCTTTTTATAGTGAAGATATACGTGGTATCAAAAAAGTGTCTTATTTTAAAAACAACATTTACCTATCGAATTGAACTACTTTCTATAAGACACACATTAGTCGACTGCCAACTACATTCGATTAAAAAAAAAAGAGTTTGCGCAAATCAGATGAAAAAACATGAATACGAATTTTAGTTTCATATTTCATAATGACTTTCTTGAAAAATTAGTTTTTTACGATAGGTGGAAGTGGTTATTAAAATATGATTACATTCTTTAGTTACAACTTTTACTTACTATTCAATCAGAATCCATAACTTGAATCAATCAAACAACAGTAATTAACTTCAAAAATAATTATTTTTAATAAGCATATTTAAAACTAATTCAAAAGTCATTAGTCTACCAAAATTTACAGCTTCATACTTTTACGACATTTTTCGGAATAACTAGGAGTCTCATTAGCCCAGTAATAAAGTATTCCGACTTTGCATGCATTCAAATTGACGTCTTCAGTAATAATTTTGTTTTGGAACTATTTCAAAATAGTTCAGTCATTATTGGGTATGCAAGAATCTTTGAAATAAAATGCAATCATATTTTTCAACTCGTAAGAATTTCTTCGATTAAAGACAAAGTTGGTTATTTTTATCGGAAATATTGTTGCTAGTAGTCGGTAGTTTATGCAGTATTGTTAAAAAATATTATAAATTTTGTTAAAGTTTTGCAATATTTTAGCATAAGTTGGTGTAATTGCAAATTATTGTTTGTTATGTCATATTACTAAATATCTATTATGATGTTATTGTTGCTTGCATTAAGCATTAAAACACAGTTTTATTTTATAGTCGAGTCAGACAAACCATAAGATACTCTATTTTAAACCAGTCAACCACATAAAGAGGGTTTTTTAAATTACGTTCACCAGATGGCAGCACTGAGTCGACAGGTCTAAACAACTTTCAAAACGCTTATGTTAATGACATTAGTTAGACATCAACGTCAACGTCATGATTGATTAATATATACTTTATTGTACACCATAAATATAATATAATTTTACAAGGAGCTTAAAATTAGTACGGTGTATACGTTTTCAAAAGTAGAAGACCTTTCAGCTTAGTGGTGCCAACAGGTGCCGTGATTTTTCCTGCAAATTTTCACAGGTGACCCAAAGTACCATATCACCATTTCATTTTAAAGGACTTTTTAACTGATTCTTTAATAATATGATGATGATGATGATGATGCCATCTAGCCGATTTCGGCCACAGCGACCGTATTCAATGACTTCTTAATATACTTGCACATTCGTCATATGCATCCAAAATATAAGATTTTAGTTCGTAATAACTTCAAGCTATAAAAATAAACGTATGTTAGATACTTTGTTTGCTATTAGCGCTCAATGAAACGCTTTAACGTGAAGTAATATTTAATGTTGTATTAGATATAACATTATTGGTTAAGAGAGGTGAGAGTCAGAATTTTTCAAAGAAATCTAGCTCATTTACGCTTTGATTGATCAGTGATTAATTCAGCAATTTATTGAAATGTAGCCTTTAACTAACGATTGATTGCTATTTTCTTTTTTGGTCTGATTAAGTCAACTATAATGTGTTAAGACAGGTTTACTGAATATCTTACTTCATAATCCAGTATTGCGTCAAATAACTACCACTGCAAAATATGTATTCTACACATTTACTTTCCAAGACCTTCCTCAACTTTTCCAAACACATTTTTCACAAGAAACTGTGTTATATTTTTGTCTTAAAAAATTCTGAATCTCACCTCAAATAAATTTGTAAATATTCGAGCCATGATGAAAGACAACTAGTGAATGTATTTTTTGTAAATAAGTAAACATGTATAACTAAGTACGTATAATTATAAAACATCACGATTGTACATATAATAATAACGATGTGC
Source organism: Mythimna separata (assembly GCA_030763345.1). Classification (NCBI taxonomy): domain Eukaryota; kingdom Metazoa; phylum Arthropoda; class Insecta; order Lepidoptera; family Noctuidae; genus Mythimna; species Mythimna separata. Next base: position 25,241,007 of record CM061170.1, on the reverse strand, counting down.
CATTTATGCTAATACTGATTGTATTTAATCATATTTGTAATACGTATTTTAAGTACTTTTATCATTTGCCAGAAAGAAAAATCTATCAAAAAAATCTGATTACTAATATTATCACTAACAACTTTATCCAAAATATTTCTGACATTAACTGGTCAATGCTAAAAGTATCACTAATGAAAGTTCGGAAGAATAGCGTTTTTAATAATAAATCTAAAATAATTTTAAATAAAAGCGTGCTATATTTGTTTTAAATAGTCATAAAATCAATTTTTAACACTTACCCGTAGTCAATATCAATAAAGTAATTCCATTTGAACACGATTCTGAGCATAGACTTTAACCTTCTTAATAAAATATGAAAAGTTGTAAATAAAACAGTGTTGCCACTATTATCACGTCTTCCTAATATTTATAGTACCATTGTTTTATTACATTGTCATCACAAATTAAAAAACAATGTAATGCTGATTTTTCCATATATTTTATTATAAAAATTGTTCCTATCCAAATTAAAGTCACCAAGCATTATTTTAACTCTTCAATTTGTTCTTCATTCATTCTAGTACGTTAGAATGTCAATCAATCTTCTAAAATGATGACTTGCAATCGTGTAACGCAAGCTACAATCAATATTTCACCAATATTGACAGCCAATTTGTCCTCACCGTCAAAGATATTTCAATCTAACTTGACTTGGTTAATAGCCACTGTATCTTTGCGGAACATTTTATTTTATTTAACATATTAAAATACCATGTAATTCAGAGTTAGTAGACATTAATATTAGGCCACATACTGTACATAAATAACTACTAATTCATTTAAAATATTACTCTGCACATACATCAAAAAAATATCTGGTAATTCTCTAAACAGTCCGGGTAATCTATAAAATGACTGGATAAACCGGGTTTCAACTAGAAAATATTGCAATATATGCCACTAAGTGGCCATTTTACTGAACATTCCATTCTAATATTAAGTAAATATTTAAATTATGTAAATATTGTAAATAGATGAAGATTGTAAAGCTTTTAATGATATTATGTATAGTTTAATTGGTTATCGTAAGCAGATATTGAGTTACCATTAAATATAATTTAATCAATTTCAGGACTATTTATATTTAAAACCAGCTCATCTTGTATGGTTTCATCCGCATGTTTAGTTACTACTCCACTTCTTTTGGTCGTAGCATCCTCGATATATGGGCTATCCACCACTCAATGTTTTTTTATAATTCGAATCAATATTTCTTAAGATTGGCGCATTCATACAAATTATGAAACTCAGCTTTATAATATTATGGTATAGACTAGCTGAGGCCAGCGGTTCTGCTGCGCGAAAGTAGTTTTCACCATAAAAACTTTGCACCCTTTTTCATAATTTCCCCTCAGAGGATCAATATTGGAAAATCCTCTCTTAGTACTCACTTACGTTTTATAAAAAAAGGCTTGTGCAAAATAAGTAGTTTTGGATATACACTGATATGTCAGTCAGTCAGTTTCTTCTTTTATACAAATAGATTACTAAGCATCCTGTATCCTACTAATATTATAAATGCCGTAAAAGTTTGTGAGGATGGATGTATGTTTGTTACTCTTTCACGCAAAAACGGCTGGACCGATTTGGTTGAAATTTGGTATGTAGTTAGGTTATACCCTGGATTAACATATAGGTTATAGGAAAAAAAAAGAAGCGTGATCTTATTTATTCTTCGATTTTGTTGTTGCGGGCGAAGCCGCGGGCGGAAGCTAGTTATTCATAATTAGAACATTCAAAGTTATTATTAACGTTGGTCTGAAAATTAATTATTACAGTAGTTTGTGTATTTAGAGACCTACCTCTTACTCCCTGAAGGCTTGGCTACAATTTAGTTGGTATCCATTTACTGGTTCGTTGATTTACATTTAGCCTAAACTGCTAATTTAACCAAAGTCTTCTGCAATAATATTTAGTACTGGTATATTTTAATTTTATTAATTTGCTAAATAAATATTTTGAAGTAAAGAGGAGTAAAGAAGATGTTGTGATATCTCCAAATAACTGAGGGTCTACTACGAGCTCTTAATACGATCAATTTTCATCCTCTCTCCTATAACACAGACCGCATACCTGACAGGCCGCATAACACGTGCGTACAACTTTGTAACATTATGGAACGCGATAAAGTATTGACTATAGACTAAACCCTAAACTGAACTGCTAAAGGGCTCTTCCTCGTTCGCAAGGTAAGGTCGCTGCTCCTGATCTGAATGGAGCGAGAGAGAGTGTCAATCTTATGCTTACTAAATTCTGCCCATGTTTTTTAGTTTATTATTGTGTTCAAAAGTCGCTATTACCATTTCCAAAGAACCCTGAAAGCCCAAAAAATTACACGTAAATCAATTTGTTTGCAATAAATCTTATTTCTTCAATATTACAGTAAATACTTTAAAATTTCTCTCAAAACAAAAGGCGTCATAATAACAAGCAACCTGTACCTACGTAACTAAATCAAAAAATTCCATTTCGCAGAAAAATATACAGCAGAAACTAAAGTGGACAGTTTTACTGAAGACATAACTTTCCACCGGCGGCCGTCACAGAAAACTCGACTTTTTAAATCTTAGTCATTTCATTGTAGGGCTGCCACAATATCACACTAAGACCGTTTTCACATTATCCGATCCGATATCGGTGTCGGACGCCGATACGATATCGGGGTAAGTAAAATGTATGGAATGCGGTGCTCCGATATCCGATATCGGGCCGGACAATATGAAAGACAGGTACATGTTTCATACATTTTACTTACCCCGATATCGTATCGGCGTTCGACACCGATATCGGATCGGACAACGGAGCCGATAAAACATCCAGTAAAATCTGACTCCAGTCTTGCCATGGAGTACCGTGTTACTCTAGTTTTAATTAGTTGTAGGGGTCTGGTAGGTAGCCACTTCTCGTAAAATACTGGTATTCAGCTAAATCCGGCTTGACTGGAAGCCTACCCTAATATAGTTGGGAAAATGGTAGGTAGATGATGGAGTTTGCATCTGTGTGGTGTGTGTTAACCCTTTACGCTAAAACGGCAGAATTTAGATATAATTTGGCGCTCGGGTAGCCCCTGTCTTGGAATAGTGCTTAGGATACTTTGTATCCCTGGAATATTTTGGATTAATTTTCTACAATTTCGCAGGGGAAACAAAAATAACAATACTGTAAGAGGTTTTTGCTCTGTATAGAAAAAATATCTTAGTTTATACTCGTATTGGAGCTCATATTTTCTGTAGGATTTACGTGATAGTATTTCACGGATATGGGTGCCAGACACCAGTTATTTTTTGAGGTTATTTTTAGGTTAATGCAAGAGGACTGAATAAAATCTTCAGTTTCAATGAAATCTGTTCTGGCATTGAGCGAAGAAGAAGTAAACACACTCACATGCTTTCACCTTAATAATATTTTTTATTGCGTGATTTTTAACGCACCAACCCTATTCACGGTTACCAGCCGCGATTCATCTTTGGAAAGCGTTGTGACATTTTGATAAAGATGCTCTTGCACCTGGGCACTGCAGCCTGGAGTTGTCGAGACAGCCAACATTGAGCGTACACTGAAGTTTTCGGAAGCTCTGGTCTAAATCTAGGTCAGCTCTGGTAAATGTCCAGTCTTAATGGCTGAGAAGTTTTGTCGTGGGGTTTTATGAGATGTGAAATATAATGTGCTATGTAGAAATAAATAAACTTAACGCAACAACATTTGCGCTGGTTGGCAGTGATGACATGGCTCTGAAACGTGTACGCTTTCAATGGGCCTTATCAGAAAGCTTTAAGTTACCCAAAGGGCAATGGAAAAGGGTTATGTGGGAGTTTAATTACGTGATTGTATTAAGAATGAAGATATCTGCAGAAAAACCAAGGTTGTCTACATAGCCTGAAGAATCTCCAAACTTAAGTGGTAGTAGGTTCGGCTTATTGCTCGCAAAGCATCTGTTCTACCACCATCTGGTCGATGGAGCCAAAAGGTTCTGGAGTGCTGACAGTGCAAGTCATCAAATTAGCCCATTACGTCCCACTATTGGGCGAACACCTCTTTTTTTTTCCACACGTCTAATTTCGGCCATTGCGGGCCAGGTCTTCCAGTAGGAATCAAGTTTATCTCTCCATCTTTGTCGCGGTCTGCTGCGATGTTTTTTAGCGTTTAATGGGACCTAGTATGTGACTCTTTTAGACTGCAGTTGATCTAAAATACGGCAGTCGTGTCAATGTACAATCCCACTTAAGAATACCAGTGTTCCGAATAACAACACTCAAAATCATGGCTTGGTAGGTATAATTTTTCATTCTGCTATTACAATTTTTTACTGAACCGTTCAACGTAAACTTGGTTTGATGAATTGAGATTAGGCAGGTATCCAATCAATCATTTGTATCACTTACCACCGAGTTTTCTATCGATAAAGAAAGTTTCAGTATACCAATCACTTAGCTATTTAGTAAATTGGACAGCAAGTCTTTTTATTCTAGACATTTTACTTTGACATACGAGTGGTATTGGTAGGTACTTTCGTTAGGTAAATGCACTAGGTTAACCCTTTTGAACGGCTTTTCCATGAAATAGCTGTTCTAGTTTGTTTCGCAAAAAGTCAAACAATTAAGGGTTACTTACTCTTTTTTCTAATAATTTACTTTTAGTTTTTCCCTTCTAAAATCAGATTAACTCAATGTTTTGGCAACCCTAACTCAAACCTACCAATGAAACCTCATCTATTCACAATCATAGTCGTTAATACCTGTACCAACAAAGGTAGAACATTCTGTTATAGCCTATAGCCCGTTAAGCCCTACTGAGTCCGCGTAAAGCTTGGGTTTTGAGCCAATAGGTAACCACCTGTTAGCATTACTAACATTATCTGCCTTGTAATGTTCCCACTGCTGGGACTCAGCCTCTTTTCTAGGAGGGGGAATGGACCACTCGGGTATGGTGCGGATTGGTGGATGGTACATGTCTTCGAATATTTTTGGTTCTAGGGCATGCCGGTTTCCGCAGGATATTTCTTCCTTCACCGTTTTGATACAATTAGTTTGATCAATTACACAAAGTAATGCGTCTGGTCAGATTTGAACCCGTGACCTATAACTTGCAAGTCGGGGCAGTTGCCACTGAGCCACTACTGCTCTCAAACCACCTGTTACGTCATCAAAACACCGAGTTACAGTCAACATCAAACGTTTGCCTGCAATTAACTCATAGATTAAACTGTTTACTGCTCCAGGCTCGTTTCCTAGAAATTGGTAGGAAGTCAAATAGATGCGGGAATGAGTAATGTATGTTAGGTAACTCATGCTCAGACTGGTGCTTTTGGTCTATCCGTGATTGAGTGTACTCAGTGTGAATGAATACTAATTTGTATTAACACCCATTAGAATCTTTTTTTTTAGGTAGGAAATTATCAGAATGACTAAACAGTCATTACGTCAAGCAGACACCCAAGAGTGGAAGCCCACTCTTGGGTGTGTCAATGTACTCGTAAAATGTCAGACTTTTACTGACTAAAATCCACTTCTTTGTTTAACTTTCATTCCAGGGCCTCGGCTTTACTTTTCAGAAGCAAAATCTCTAGGGCTATCCCCTAGATTTTGCTAAAATTTCCTTGAGGCGCGCGTGGCACACTACACCCTGTCGACGTCTTAGGCTCTGTCCGGATGATTACCGGACGGTCGGAGACCAAGTTTCCCATTGCTTGCTGGATGCTTAGCTTCGTAGACTCTGTGTATTCGTCATTCATTATAAGCTTGGTGTACGCCTGTGTGAAGCTAACATACAAAAATATGAAACTCCATCGACCATCGAAAAATTGGCAGTGTCGAGCTGTTGTGTCGTACCGCTTGGTTGATAGTTTCATAATATTTTCTTATGAAAGCTTCTCGCATGTACACCAGGCATATAATGACGAATACACGTCTATGAAGCTATGCATCCGTGGACATTAGGCCTTATGAAGACGAGTTCATTTTTAATTAAGGCAGACATTAGAAATGTACAAATAAATGGACAGTTTCGTGAATAGGGACATCTTGTTGACAACAGTTTTCTTTATCCATGTTACAGTCACTCTTCTAAATTGGGTTTTAAGGAAAACCTTTCGGAATCAGGTGTTGGCTGTCAACAGGGCGACCCTCTTGGGCCAGTAATGTTTCCGTTTGGAAATAAGTCCAATGATTTTGCAGTTAAATTCTGAATTCAGTGTTTGTTTTCTTTTTCTTTCTTTAAATAACTTCTCGTGCTCTGAGTGGGGCTTAAAAACATGGCAGATTTTTACTGACTATCTCCTGGCTGTGTTCTTTCAGTTACCCTTTGCGTTCGAAGGTAGTTCTTTTACCCTTTTAGTTCGAAAAGACAGTACCTCTTTTGTTTATTCCCGTTACCCTAGCGGATGACGGTACCCTTAGAAAAAATAAGTCACAAATAGATCTAAAAATTTAAATAGACTTTTAAATCAAATTTTTTTCTTGTTCTCCAATTTTTGATGAGATCTTTTTCAACATTCATTGAGCCAAAATTACAAAATTTTAATTAAATCTCGGGTAAAACTTTCCAAAATTAATGTTTTCGGTCTGTAGACTTATTGAATTCCATTACTATGGACCATTTATTATTATCAATTTTTAATTTACTGGAATATTGTTCTCGCTATATTAAACGTCTGATAACATAAACTACAGTTAACGGTACTTCGTCGGTATATAAACTTATTATTTCATCTGTCTTAACATAAAAACAGAAATTCATAAGTACAGCAATAGCTACACAAAAATTAATAAAAACAATCGGCAAAATTTCTTTTTGTTTGGCGATTTCGCGAAATTCGTTCATCTTGTATGAATTTCGCAAAATCGTCACTCAAACTGAGCAATTCCCTTTCAGATATTTTAGAAGTTCCAAAGAAAGCTTGATGACGTCGTAAAACAGACGCGTTTAAAGTATCGTCGCGTACCTTTTTATGTCCATATTTTATGGTCTTCGGAGCCTAAAAATATACTAGCTTTCATATTAAAGAAAGTATCCGCAATATTGAACAGTTTCGTCTTCGTATACAATTGAATAATGCCACCTCAGAAAATGAAGTTTTAATATCCGCACGGGTCGATCTTCAAGACTAAGCAACGCTTGCCAAGGTTGGTCTATGGATGGGTGACCATCTTAACATAACGATTTTCCTCCGTGCCTCGGAAAGTACGTTAAGCCGTAGGTCCCGTCTGTCATTTGTAGATCTTTGGCAGTCGTTACTGATAGTCAGAAGCCAGTAAATCTGACTCCAGTCTTGCCATGAAGTACCGTGTTACCCCAGTTAATGGGTTGGGGAGGTCTGGTAGGCAACCGCTCCTCGTAAAATACTGGTATTACAGCTAAATCCGGCTTGACTGGAAGCCGACCCCAATATAGTTGGGAACAGACTCAGTAGATGATGGATATTGTTATGTAAAATTGGTGGAGTTTGAATCTCAAGAGTCTACTGCATTACACAAGTACACAGCTGAACAAAGTGTGGAATTTTCAATGATCCCACATTTTGTTCAGCCGTGTGGTTTCGTGGATTTTGGCGAAATGCTCAGAATGTTATTGTAATATTGACTACCTTAGCGAAGCTTGCCGAGAAGGCTGACTCGATTATACTGGCAAATACTACAAAAATATTAGAATGTGTTAAATCCTTATTTTAACGGAATTCAAAGTACCTGAAAACACACTACTTTCTACTCTTGAAATGGGCTAAATGTATAAAAAGTCCAAAACAAAAAAAAAAACTCCCACGTAGGTAAATAGTGTAACAGGTTGTCAAATTATTACCCACATCCCCTAGGGCAGGTATGTGTGTGACAGGCAGCTGTCATCCTTAAGCGTGACTCGATCCAATCAATAATATCGAATGTGGAAATTAGGTGAAGCGAGGGAGAGATGAGCATGGGGTGAGGGGCATTAAATATATTATTCATCTGCTTAACCCTCTAGTCATATCGTAGTTACCAAAATCTTATTATAATTCCAAGCGAGTAAAACATTACCAAGATATTGTTTTATGATCGAAAGATGTTAAAAGCCACATGTCTAGTTGGTTACTTGCAGAAAAATGAGGGCTTAGAAAACGCTGTACGAACATAAACTATAAAATAAAGGCGACTGTCAGAGACTTGCTGTCCAAGCTTTGGTGAGAGATTTTCTGACATCCTTATTTATAGCTTTTAAAAATGTTTTTTTTTATCTAACATAAACTAGAGCTTGACTGCAATCCCGCCTGATGGTAAACGATGATGCAATCATCGATGGTGAGGCGCACTAGTTTACTAAGAGCCTATTTACTCTAGCTTTGGAGACACCCAAATTATAATTAGACGAAAAAACCCCAGCAGACACACACAAAGAAATCATGTCACTCTAGATTGAGAGGCCGGGTTTTCTTTATTGTGTACAGATTTTAGTTCCTACACTTGTAATGTATTGTGTAAGACAGTTTGAGTGACTTTTGTTAGAAACAAAAATCACTCAAATTGTCTTATGTAAAACATGTCAACTCATTATTTTTATGAAATAAAATTATTATTATTATTATAGTTAATGATGTTGACACTATTCTGTTGATATTTTATACTCAGCTGGTTTATTTTACTTTTTAGTGTATTCAGCATTTACTAAAAATTACTTGTAAACTGTTTACGATAACCAATGAAACTAATATTTCTAGTTATTTGCAATAATAACTATTAAGGCATTGTGATTGAGTTATGCATTATTGTAATATTATGAACTATGTCGTCGATGATAGAAGGAAATATGTTGACTATCTAAATAAACAAGTTGAGAAAATTATTTCTGGATATTTTTATTCTACAAAATAACACTGTTTTAGGCTATCACGGTTTGTTTCACAATTTAAATTGTCACTTACGGGATATCTTCCGTGATTTTTAATTCACGGAAGATATCCCGTAAGTGACAATTTAAATTGTGATTTTACAAAATACCTTTTTTATTATGGAAACCTCGCGTTTGACCACTATCTGATCAGATGGTAAGTGATGATGTAGTCTATCATGGAGCACGCTTGTTGTCTCTAGACAAAAAATGTTTAGCCTAGTATTCAATCCCGGTAACAAGCATTTACTGATACAGTCTATATACGACCATAACATAAAGCTAGAGCACATAATGAAGATAAAGGTCCTCTTTATATTGTTAAAATCAGTAGACAGAGACAGAAAAAGAATATAATTATAAAGTTTACAAAGGAGGTTCAGGAAGAGCAAACTGTAAGGACATACATACGTATCATACAATTGCAGGAGCCAGTCTCCATTGAGTCCGTATGCCATTACACAAAAACGAATAACAGTGGTGAGAAGTGGTGTACCGGCGACAGGGCCCGTAACACAAAACAAAAAATGGGCCTTGGTCTACAAAGAACCACCGCCCAAACAGTCTTTATTACGGCCGATCGAGTTCGAAATCTATTTAGAGTTTTGTAAAACGATCACGATAACACGTGCCCAGATCAAAGGCTCGATGGTCAACCTAAGACCTAATAACTTTGACCAAAAATCCCTCAAAGGAGCCACTACAATAGTAGGCAATAAAACTCAGAATCACGTGCTATTCAAATTAGACTCGTTCGAAGTAATATCCGAATGTAAGAGGAAAACTAGTCCTAAAGGGCAAAGTCTACAATGCTTTGATATGTATGAAGTTTGTAAGGTTATTGGAGTTAATCCTCGGGGGTAAAGCTGAGTTTTTATGTTCGCACGCTTTCAGAAAACTTCGGGATATTTGTGTTTTTCGAAGAGTTCTTATAATCCCTGTTGTTTTGTTTCTGCCATGTTGTTTCCTACTTAGCAGCCCGTACATCAATCAAATTGAAATCCGATGAAGGTTTAACAGGTTTTTACGATTTGACTTGGCAATAGCCTAATAAAGTAAATCACCAACATTTCATCGTTTTCCATCTCTATATTGTTAATAATAGAAAATAAGGTTCTGCTCTGTTCTTTCATAGCTCTCAGAGGCAGGCATAAAATGGTAATGTGACAAGCCTATTTTTAGTTTTTGTTAAGGCACCTACTTCTCGAGCCTGAAAATGTGACTTCGGAACTGGGAAAATAGGTCCTATGATAATGTGAATAATTTAATATACATTTGTTTTATTTTATTTAGAACTTTACTGACACCCCGTACCTCGGAACGCACGTGAAGCCATTGGTCCCATTTGGGACTCCCATTTGGGATTTTTCTTTTTTCTTTTTCAGTCATACTTCAGAAAATCTGACAATTAATTATTCTATACAAGGACTATCGTGTTGCCCAATAACTGAGTTGTGGAGACCTGATAGGCAGTCACTCCAAAACACGGGTACCCACACACATCTGTTTAAACTGGAGGTCGACTCATTGAACGTCCCTAGTTAAGAAAAGACTGAGGAGATCATCATCAATTTCCGTGTTATTTGGGGTCAACGCAATAGATAAGATTTTTTTTATTCCGTCCTGTCATCCATCATACCATCACTACCTCCCTTGTCGTTCATATATCACTATTCACACTATCCATTCATCTTTTGTTTAGCCTCCCTCTAATTTTCCGGATATGTCTCCTCAGAGAGATGATGTTCTATGGAAACAATATTTGCAGATCAATTTTTATGAAACATGATCGATGTATCATCGTTCATTTGTCGTATTGAGCGTTATTGATGGAATACAACAGCCACATGATATCTATTGGCAGATCCACATTAATGCCGTGAAGCTCCATGCACAGAGGACCAAATTCACGCTTCTTCACGGAATTTCATGGTAATAATATGAAGGCGCCATAATAAGCAACTATTTTTGTGCTTATTGATTCGTATCTCATTCTGCAACATGACTCGCAACAACGAAAAACTGTGAAAGGGATGTGTGTTGATGAAGCTTTCGGAAAATATGCGGTGTCATGTGGCTGCTTGTGCAATAAGGACGGAAATAGATTAAGCAAACGAGTGAAGAAACGTTAAATGGGGATTTTTATCCACATATTCCGCGATCATTTGCTAGCGTTCTATTAATGGACCAATTGTGAAGCAATGATTTTTAGTGTGCTCCGGAGGTGAAACTATCAAATATTTGAAATTAAAAAAAATATGCGTAACCAAAACGGATATAAACATTTCGGATAAAAGTAGAATCTTAATGACAGACTACGATAGGTTTTGGTTTTGTCCGCTAAACAATTGATAATTTAGACTAGAAATAAAAGTCCTTTAAATCTTGCTATTTGTATTTTACTTTTATAATTTTGAAAGCCTAGTATCCTTAAAAATATCCGCTACTAGCGGATAAACCGAAACATCGCTTATCCGAAACCGATATAAAAATATTCCTATATCCGCATTCAGATCCAAAACAAATCCGTAACAATCCCGATAAATTGTATCTACATAAAAGGAAAAGAAACGGAGACACGTACAACAATCAGACACTCGTCTCCCATCACGTGTTTTGTAAAGAGCGTCGGCCATGACAGGTACCGTGACGTCATTTACTATCTAGATTAGAAATAAAAGCCATTTTTTTATGTAACTTAAACTAGTGCTTGACTGCAATCCCACCTGATGGTACGCAGTGCTACAATCGTTGATGGTGAGGCGCCATAGCTTATTAAGAGCCTATTCACTCTAGTCTTGAAGTTACTCAAATTATAATCGGACGGAAAGACCGCAGCAGGCAAATTGTTCCATTTCTTCAATGTACGCGGTATAAACGACGAGGCAAAGCGCTTTGTTTTACTATTTGTATTTTACTTTTATAATTTTGAAAGTCTAAAATCCGTAACCGGAACTAGCGGTATCCCTATCCGAAACCAGTACAAAATTATTCCTATATTCTTATCCGTGTTCAGATTCAAAACAAATCCGTTACATTCCCGATACAGAGACACGTACCTACAACAATCAGACACTCGTCTCCCATCAGATGTTTTGTAAGGAGCGTCGGCCATGACAAGTGAAGTGACGTCATTCTACACACTGCTGAATGAAACATGAGCTTATTCCATGCATATGAAAAGTGCCTTTTGTTTAAATTCATAAGGTGCTTTGATTTTTTTTTTCGCTCAAATCTTACTTTGTTGTAGGAGCTTTCTTTTATTTTTTGTTGCAAAATTTTCTGAATGATATTGTGTTTTTAGGGGAAGAGTAATAGTATAAGTTTTTCAAAATCAAAATTAGCAAACTATTAACCCTACAGTGCTTGCATAAGATTATGCTATTATGTTAGCAACCACATAAGCATAAACAGAAAACCCACCAGATTACCCGGGGCCACACGGCCCAGTGCGGATTGGTGGATGTCACATGTCTTGAGAAAAGACAGTCCCGTGCCCAGCAGTGAGCAAAATTGAGTAGATGATCATGATGAAGAGTATCTACAAGAAAACCCTAAAAAAATATAATTAATTTCCCTTTTTTTTTAAATTGATTTTCTTGGTGACCTTCGACTGTGACGCTTTCATATTTTTTGTCCCCTCTTAATTTACCGGTTTTAATTTCCGGCCCTTTTTCCCACTTACAAAATAAATTCTAGCACCAAAAACTAATTTTGAACTTTTCTCAGTCGAGATAGCGTTGAATTTCGAAGTTGTACGTTTTTTGTTGGCCAGATGCCTTGTTTCAATACAATTTTCTATGCCGCCAGTCTTTTGACCACATTTTTAGTCGACAGCAATGTGGTGGAATTTTCGACGCCATTTTTAGGGTTCCGTACTTCAAAAGGAAAAAGAAATCCTTAAAGGATAACTTGGTTGTCCGTTTGTCTGTTTATCTGTTTCTAAAGACCCTTTATCTCAGAAACGCGTGGAGATTACCGACATAGCCCGAAAAATCGTTAAACTTAAGTTGCAGTGGACAGGGCACATTGCTTGTAGAACAGATAGTAGATGGGGTCAAAAAGTATTGGGAGAAGAAGCGTTGGAAGGCCTAACACAAGGTGGACCGATGACCTGGTGTAGGTCGCGGGAATCCGATGAATACGAGACGCACAGGACCGGTCGTTGTGACGACGCTTTGGGGAGGCCTATGTCCAGCAGTAGACATTTTTCGGCTGAGGTGATGATGATAATGACGATGCGGGAATTTACGCTCTCACTCTCACTTACGAACCGTATTGGGGTTTATTTACTTTCTGTTTTCATTGTGTAGGTATAGTAATGTTAATTTTCGTCTTCACATTATTATACAGTTGTCGTCAATTCTCGAACTAATCTATTCATTCTAAGTCTCTCTAACTAACAAGATAAGTCGTAAGCCCCGACTTCAAATAGTTTAAAGTAAATATCAATATAATTCTCAAGAGCACACGTAAGCATCACTCTCGTTTAGTCTAACGAAGAAGTTATCTAAACGTTCCATTTACCAGCTTCAGTGGAACTAAGCAAATATCTTCTATACTCGCGAACTTACATAAACAGTGGAACGTAGGTAACTGTGGGTTCGAGGAACTTAGGCTTTGTGACGCTTAGGTGGTACGTGGAAATGATACTTCATATAATAAAGACTTAAGTATATTTAGTAATTTAGAATAGCATTTTATTTTTAAATATGTACAGAAATAAAAGTAGTAGCTAAAAGTAGAGCATACGGTAGAGGTGTGCCCCGCTTGGGTGGACTACTGCCTTATCCTCGTGAGGGCAATCAGTGGTAATGACCTCTCACATCGTGAGCAGGTACAGGTCGCCCGTACGGCTTTGCTGACCCATCTTTGAAGCGTAGTTAGAATACTATACACTATTGATTGACTCAGGCTCGGTCCAAACGGTTACCGGATGCCTGGATGGTGAACTTTCCATTGCCTCGAGCTCGAGCGCAGACTGACTACAGTTCTGACTTGAGTCTTACTACTACTATCGGCCTTATAATGTTCCCACAGCTGGGACTCAGGCCTCCTCTCTTGGAGAGGGAATGGGCCATAATGCACCACGCGGGCACTTGTCGCGGGCGGGACTTGAGTCTTAATCTTTCCTATTTGTCATTATAACATGTCGTAACTTAGAAGGAACGATGAGCTCTGGCCACCATGCTAGCTTTGCATTAATGCTCTGGCGATGTTTTCACCTATCAATTATGACACGACATAAAAAAGTAGTATGATACTCATACATTCTGCAAGCACTCACGCAAATTCAAAAAATATCTCACCACATTTTCCATAACAGAAAATCCATTACAATCTTTTGCTAAGCTAAATTTTTCTCAATACGTTACCAACCGCACGCCAGTCAATTTCCCCGTGTCATTTGCCCTAAAAACCACGAACGCAGTTTCCTCCGTCTCGAAAGTCCCCTCTACCTGCCTTAAATGTAACAAAAATCCCATAAAACACCATTAACAAACCTTATAACTAGACTAAGTCTTAGAGCACCTCTCTACTCGCAACGCTTATTTGATCGTACTCACAAAAGCCTCTCGTTCCCTCTCAGGCCCGTTTCAAACAAACGCCGCCTCCCTCAAAGAACGTTAAACGTTTCAATGAAACGGCAAAACGTACATTAATATTGCTTTTAAAGTGTGTTTTAGATTTCAATCGTTTTAATTTCGCTGAAAAGATGGGTGAAAGGAAAAGGTCAGTGATCTTGTTGGTCGGGTACATAAATAGATTCAACCACAGTTGGCAGGTGTCGAAATAATTAGTGTTTCAACTGTAGTCTTTGATTTTGTGAGATATCAAAGGGTACCTTTTCTAAAATATTTACCTCAAAGAGTCAAGATTGTCATCAAAATTTAATTTCGTTTATTTATTTTTATGAAGATATCCGCAACAGAACCAAGGATACCGACATACCCTGAAGAATCACTAAACTTAAGTGGTAGTGGGCAGGGCACATTGCTCGATGGGGGCGTTGGAATGCCTCCCGCAAGGTGGACTGATGAACTGGTAAGGCTCGTGGGAATCCTATGGATGCGAGACGCACAGGACCAGTCATTATGGTGACGCTTAGGGGAGACCTATGTCTAGCGTGGACATTGTGGCTGTTTTTTTTAATGTGGATTTACTTATGAAAAGATCAGAAGCAGTAGAAGTAATATTTTTTTTGTAAATAACAAAGAGATACACAGAGGTCTATTTTAAATAAACCCAAAGGAGATGTTCGCTTTTTGTATGGACGTTGGTTTTTTATTATTAAATAATTCTAACCAGAGTAAGTTAAATATATTTGGATAGACATCTCAAAACCTAGTGCTTCTGACTATATCATGCATTTTTAAAGCCCTCCAATTTTGAGAAAAATCGTTTTGTATTTTAGTGAGAATTTACTTCTAAAGCGAACGAACCTTTCTATTTATCTATGTTAGTAAAGTGAACGCACCCAAAAAAAAGTAAAATTGACACAAGATAACTGTCAATGTCAATCGATATTTGATCTACGTTAATGTAAACAAACCAAAAAAACTGCAATAGCATCGGAAACTACAATCGGCATCAAATATATCTCCACCTGTTCAGTTTCTCGACAATATTTTAATAAGAATTCTCATTTTCGATCGAACATTCTTATTCATCATCTTCAGCGTATAATAAACAAAACCAGGTCTTAGTCAAATACCTATTGTAATTAACACGTTTACATTGAGTGAAGTCGCCATAGCGTGGTCTAAGTTCTTGATGGATAATGCTAGATATTTTTACTAAAAATAATGTAAAAGCTATTGTAATTGACTGCTATTATTGCAGATTTTTGTTTTGTTTACATTGACTTAGATCAAATGTCGATTGACATTGACAGTTATCTTGTGTCAAGTTTACTTTTTTGGGTGCGTTCACTTTACTAACATAGATAAATAGAAAGGTTCGTTCGTTTTAGAAATAAATTCTCATTAAAATAAAAAACGATTTTTTCCAAAATTGGAGGGCTTTAAAAATGCATGATTTAGTCAGAAGCACTAGGTTTTGAGATGTCTATCCAAATATATTTAACTTACTCTGGTTAGAATTATTAAATAATAAAAAACCATTTCCGGACATGTCCTTTAGCAAATCCCATTTAATAAGGGTGAACCCATTGTCAGCAACGTGCCCCAGATACACACTTGAGAGTAGCAATTTCAAAATGTATTATTAGCGTCCTCATTTGCAGCTTAGTTGCAATCGGAAAAAGACATTTCTAATTTCCCAACATTTCCACTAAATTTTAACAATGATTGACTTTTTAGTAAGTGCCTACCGTAATGAAAAACGTTGTAGTGAAAAACCAGAAAATACTTGACGAACCGACCTAAGAATCGAATCCAAGAATCGAGCCTGTAGAACTTAAAACTACTGGACCAGTTTTAAAAACAATGCAAAGCAGGGAAAGCAAGCTCCACTAATATATTTTTTTTTGTTGCTAGACTGATGTTGGTGACCAAACCTCCTATTCAGTTCAAAGCCTTGTTAAATACCCAATCCACGGTGACGGCAATTAAAATGAGATTATGGTCAGACCAAAACCAATTTCGTCCGCTATACTGTAGATATTAATTTCGTTTTTTAACAGAAATATCTTCAAGGCCTTCTCCTAATACCGTGATTATGAAAAAGACGTTATGAGAGCTCTTGAAAGATCAGTTTTGTTTGCCCTAATAATAATTTTCTAGTAATAATTTTGTTGTAAGGTTAGTTATTTACTTATATTATAAATAGAAAATAGTCTTAAGAGGTACAGACAGGCTACCACTACTCTCTCTCTGGTGGTCTTGATACCCTCAGTGCCGTGCTGGCTGCGTGGCTCGCTGCACGAAAGCTTAAGGAAGTGATGATGACGTCACGACGTGGTTGCTGCACGATGGCTGCGCTGTCGTTCTTTGCCGAGGGTCACCAGTTTTGGGGGTAGCGGAACAGAGAGTAAAGTCCCACATACCTCCGTTGAAAACGGAGGATCCTTCGACCGGACGGGTGTTATGTCCGGTGGGCTACTGCCCAATAGATGATTACGGGCTGTTGTATCTATTCAAATTGCGCGAAAACTTTGCTTGCGCGATGTAGGATTCTGTGTGTGTAGTCGCTACAATGCGATCCATAACCATGTAAACTGAAGGGAGGAGCTCGTGGTTAGATAATAACAGCCGCACGCATCTTCAAGGTTAAGCAACGCTTGCCACGGTTGGTCTGTGGATAGGTGACCATCTCAACATACCGAGATTCTTCCGTGCCTCGGAAAGCACGTTAAGCCGTAGGTTTTGGCTGTCATTTATAAATCTTTGGCCGTCGCGTCGTTACGGATAGTCAGAAGCCAGTAAATCTGTCTCCAGTCTTGCCATGAAGTACCGTGTTACCCCAGTTAATGGGTTGTGGAGGTCTGGTAGGCAGCCGCTCCTCGTAAAACACTAGTATTCAGCTAAATCCGGCTTGACTGTAAGCCGACCCCAGTATAGTTGGGAAAAAGGCTAGGTAGATGATGACCATCTAAACTGAACTGTTAAAGGGAAAGAGATACGTAAAGTATTTAGCTCCATCCCTCTTTCTCGCACGCGCTTGACATAATTTTAACACGTCATGGTAAGGCTCCGGGATAAAAATCTCAATGGCTTTATAACAGAACAGTACAAGAATTCTCCAAAATTCCTTCCTCCTTGTACGACTTGTAGTTAAGTGCAGTTATTTTAGTTTAAAAGCAGCGGTGTCTTCTGAGTAGAAACGATTTATTAAATGTGGTACCGTTTGTTCAAGAGTTGGGCTGCGGTATTGTTCAAAAGAGTTACCGCGACCCTGGAACGCAAAGGGAAAATGTAGGAACATGGGTGGGTTTTATTAAGTAATAATAATAATAATAATAATGCTTTATTTCTCTCAAAAAGGATACAGACATTGGTTCACGTCATATTATGTCAAATCAAATAAATTTGTAACCTTTGTGAGAGCTGGAGTCTATAGTGGGTTCGGGACCTGTATTACAGATCTCCAGGCTCTCACCCTCTTAAGCAATACTATTAGTAGGTACTAATTTGAACACATCAAGGCAAAATCTGAGAGTGTGTAGTGTATGGTGTGTATGATGTATGTTGTGTGTGAGTGTGTTGTATGTGTGTAAAAGTATATTTGTAAGAGTGAGTGTAGGTGTGTGATTCGAAATGTGGTTTACAATTTACTATCTAATTTATTTTAAAACAGCTAATATATTTTCCGTCTCAAAATAATCCAAATCAAGAAGCCAATTTATTATTTTTGCCTTACATTTGGATTTGCACAAGGGGTATATGTTTAAAAATTTGTTAGTGTTATTATACACATGACTACTAAGGAAGCGGAAGAAGCGTTGGGCCGAAGCAAAATTTGTACGAATATAGGGACAAACCGAATGCTTACGTCGTTGGGAGAGCAAAGAAGGATCGTAGGGAGTGTGGCCGTGCGTTGTCATTAAGAGATTTAGTATGTATATTTTACGGACAGTCAGAACCTTACAAGTTTTGTAAAGGTCTGTGGTAGGAAAGCGATAGGGTAACTTCCAACCAACTTTCAACAATGCCCTTTGGGCGCGTTCTACTTTTAGCATGTGCGACCTTCCCGAACCACCCCAACTAACTATACAATATTGGATGAGGGATTGGCAAAGAGCCAGATACACCCGTTTAATCACCTTGGAGTCAGCAACGTCACGGAGGTTCTTAAGAACATAAATTAACCTGCGCAACCGTGTAGTAAGTGTGTCAATGTGAGTACCAAAAGTTAGACAGTCGTCTATCTGCACTCCTAGATACTTAATGCAACTTACGCGATTTAAGTGAGGGCAATCGCAACATATATTATGAGTTGAGATGCAAGAGTGAGCGATTAAAGCAAAAGAAGAGGAGGAAGGCTTACCAGCGGCTGAAAACGAGAAGGTAAGGTAATTCGTTTTATCAACGTTCAGAGTGAGCAGGTTCTGTGCCAACCAGCTGGTGACAATGGCAAGTCCAGACTGTGCATATTGAAACACCAGGTCCCATGAATCCCCGGAGAATATTAGAGCAGTATCATCGGCGTATGTAAAGATGGAAGCATTAGGAAGCTTTAGCTGGCAAAGGTCATTTATATAAATGAGGAAAAGCGTGGGACCGATAATACTGCCCTGGGGAACTCCAAATGTTATTGGGAGTTTGTCGCTGGTCCAATCTCCAATCCTGAGACATTGTCGCCTGCCTGTGAGATAACTACTAAAAAGGGACAGTTGAGTGCCCCTTATACCAGTTCTCTCAAGCTTGGCAATGAGGGTAGGGACAGAAATAGTATCGAAGGCTTTCGCCAAATCTAGGAAAACTCCTATGACCTTCTGTTTTTCATCAAGTTTGGTAACGATAGTATTTGTTAGGTCTAATACAGCATTGTTAGTAGAAATTCCGGAGCGAAAACCATATTGAGAAGATGAAAGTATGTGATTTTGATTTAGAAATTTGACTAATCTGTTGTTCATTAATCTCTCAAGTAATTTAGAAAGTGTAGGTAAAATTGAGATAGGTCTGTAGTTGTTCAAATGATTTCTGTCCCCACCCTTATGAATTGGGTGCACAACTGCCAGCTTGAAGGCGTTCGGAAAAGTGCCTGAACTAAAAGCAAGGTTACATATGTAAGTTAAGTGTGGAATGAGTATATTTTTGTTTTTTTTAAGAAAACCGGCTGAAATATTATCGGAACCTATCGCACAATCGCTCCTAAGATTCATAATTAAATGATCCAATTCTGCTTCATCTGTTTCTAGAAGGGCCAGGGAATTATGGCAAGCTTGGCGAACATCGGTTTGTGGGGGTACGGTTGCAACAGCAGGTATGTTTTCAGCTAAGGTACGTCCAATACTAGCAAAATAACCGTTCGCTTCATTTACGGAGCTCTCTGGATTCGCGTGGGACAAAAGAGCGTCGGCGTGAGTCTTGACTTTTGCAGTGTCAGTAACTGATTTTATAGCCTCCCAAAGTTTTTTATTGTTATTTTGTGCATTATTTATTTGTTCTTTATTATAGTTAGATTTGGTAGTTTTAAGTATCATAGAACAGTAGTTTCTGTACCTTTTAAAAGTTGTTTGTAAAATTTCATTATCGGGATTTTTTTTAGATTTTAAATGCAAATTGTCGCGGTTCCGTAAACATCTAAGAAGCCCTGGGGTCATCCAGGGTTTGCTTAATCTTTTGCGGTTGGATACCACTTTAAATGTAGAATTTTGAAGTATAATTTGTTTGAGAGTAGAGATAAAGAATTCGGTGGCTTCATTAACATCTGGAGAGGTATACACGGGGCCAAAATCTGCCTCGAGAAGGTCCAATTCAATTTTTTCGTGGTCCACTATTCGAACAGTTCTAGTTTTTTGCCGAGAATAACTGCTTTTGGTGTGGTTCTCCAGAAACAACAGAACTGTGTCATGATCGGTAATTGAGGTATTAGCGACGAAACAAAAAGCAGGATGCCGCGTTTTTAGGATTAGGTGGTCCAAACAAGAATTGCGGTGTCGTGTTGGAAGGGTGTGTGCCGGAAGCATGCCGTGATAAGCTAACATAGTCAAATACTCAGTTGCACGAGAATCATCGCTGGTTTCATGAATATTAATATTTATGTCACCGGTTAAAATAATATTTTTATAGTAGGAGACAGATTTCAGAAGCTCATTTAATGAATCCAGGAAAGCGGCGACATTCCGAACAGCAGGCGAGCGGTAAATTGCAATTACAACGGTATCATTATTTAGCTTTAGCAATAAGCAATTAGCGTCCTGGACTAAGGGCTCTGAAACAGAAGCCTGAAGGTGGGAACGGAAAAATATCACTACGCCCTCATTCTGCGACCTATGCTGATTGGTGGCAACGGAAGTATACTCTTGCATTGAGGGAAGAGGGGGGGAATTGTATAGCCAACATTCGGTGAGTATAATTAAATCCCAGTATGTTCTACTTCTTTCGAGGAGTGTTGTCAGGCTGTCAAAGTTCTTCGTCTAAGTACTAGCTTCCGCCCGTGACTTCTTCTGCATGTTTAAAAATCGGAATAAAAGGTAGCCTATGTTCTTTTCCATGTCAAAAGCCATATGCATGCCAAATTTCGAAATCCGTTCAGCAGTTTTTGTGAGATTAAGTAACAAAACAAACATCCACACTTTCACATTTATAATATTAGTTAGGATAAGTTCTGAGAGCTTTGGTATTCAGCTAAATCCGGCTTGACTGGAAGCCGACCCCAATATAGTTGGGAAAAGGCTAGGCAGATGAGTTAGGGTAAGTCCTACACGCCAAACTTAAGAGACCTGCGGAGACCGCGCGCTATCTCGAGTTGAGACGAAATAAAACACGTTTTTGAGGTTGATGGAAGCAATCCAGATAGTTTAAACAATTCTTGGACACACCGACTGGAGTAAAGTCATCATCCGCACACTGACAGTTGCTTGCTGTGATAGCAATACAAACTATTGGAAATTTGGGAGAGGTTCCGTAATACCAAAAATGATGAAGGAAAAATTAATGTATTTCCATTATTGTTTCGAGTATTTATAACTTGATAATAATATCTGTGTTCCTACGAAAAGATATTTTGAAATATTGTTGTTTATAATATAGAAAAAACAGAATAAAAACATGACATTTTCGCTGTGAAAATGTGCAAATTTAAATTCGCTTAAATTTCATTTGGGGTAAGTTTTTCAACAAACCGACGATGTAGGAACCTAGATAATTATTGTCTGAATCCGAATAACATCATATTATGGTGTAAATATGCTTAAATTGCAAATGATTTTGGTATTACGTTTGTATGGATAATTCTAACGTCGCGCCCGCCTTAAGTGATAGTGGGCAGGGCACATTGCTCGCAGAACAGATGGTTGATAGGGTCAAAAGGTTCTATAGTGGTGACTATGTACCGAAAGATGCCACATTGGAAAGACTATCACAAGGTGACCAATAACCTGATGAGCGGCACAGAAATCTGAAAGATGCGAGACGCACAGGACTGGTCGTTATTTTGATACCTACTTGGCCTCCCGTCTATGTTCAACTGGGGACAGTTTTCGGATGATATCATCATCTACCTAGCCTTTTCCCAACTATATTGGGGTCGGCTTCCAGTCAAGCCGGATTTAGCTGAATACCAGTATTTTACGAGGAGCGGCTGCCTACCAGACCTCCACAACCCATTAACTGGGGTAACACGGTACTTCATGGCAAGACTGGAGTCAGATTTACTGGCTTCTGATCATAAAAATAACTGTTGTTACTGTGTCTTATAAATAAAAACAAAAACAGTTATTTTACACACAGCAAATAGGCTTTAATTTGAAGAATTAAATATCTGATGTGCGTATAAACGAGGCCAATGTATTGTTTATTCTTATGGCAATAAGTGCTATTTCTAAGTAGCCGTGTACTCCCTTTGGGCTTCATTATAACCGGCTTATTAGGGTTGGCTAGTGGTCCAAAGAAGTGAGCGAATATTTTTATATAGAGTAACATACTAGACGTTGCACGCAGTTCTTTTTTTTTAAATAAAATCATGTCTAAATGCTTAGATTATTACTTATACAAATCTTGCAAATGCGCTGAGCGCGAGTTGTTTTTACGTTAACGCGATCGAAAGGTTTACTGCGTTTGGTTCTCTGATTGATTTAGAATTTGGAGCGGGCCAATCATAGCGCTGAACATCTTAACCGTGTCGTAGTCACCAGATTGAAGGTATGCAGAACAAAGTCCCGCAAACTTACGTTAAAAAGGAAGAATCCTCCGACCAGACGGGTGTAATGTCTGGTTTGGGCAACTGCCCGGTAGATGATTGCGGGCTGTCATATCTGCTCAAATCGCGCAGCGATCTTTAATTGCGCGATGCAGGATTTCGTAATTCTTACGTGACGCTATATATGTCGTTACTTTAACCATTAAACAATGTTTTAAACGCTTAAAAAAAACTCTTGTTGTACACAAAATAATAGCCAACAACTTGTACCACACGAAATACAAGTATGGTATCGATCCATAAGCTCCGGTCTGAGACCCTTATCGTGGTCTAAAACGTCTGTACTTTGTGCCTTGTAATAAATCTTCCACCGACATAAGTAGTATTGACAATATGTTATTAACATAGTATCGAAGAAGGGGCGTTGAACTGTCTTGAGGTTTGATCTTAAGGGTCAATTATGGCATAGCATATCATGTCAGCCTTATAATGTTTTCACTGCTGGGACTCAAGTCTCTTGTCTGGGTACGGAATGAGCCGAAATCCATTACGTGGACCCAGTGAGGATTCCTTCTCTTTCTCCACATCTTCGATTTTTAGGGTTCCGTAGCCAATTGGCAAAAACTGAACCCTTATAGTTTCGCCATGTCTGTCCGTCCGTCCTCGCTTAATCTCTAGAAAGCTGAAATTTGGTACCAATATGTATGTCAATTACGCCGACAAAGTGCAAAAATAAAAATTGGAAAAAAATGTTTTATTAGGGTAGCCCCCCTACATATAAAGTAAAAAGCGATTATTTTTTAAATTTCAAACCTAACTTGTGATATATTGTTGGATAGGTATTCAAAAATGACTAGGAGTTTACTAAAATCATTTTTTGATAATATCAATCATTTCGGAAATAATCGCTCCAAAAGTAAAAAACAATGTGTCCCCCCCCTCTAACTTTTGAACCATAAGTTTAGAAAATATGAAAAAAATCAGGAAAGTAGAGCTTTATAAAGATTTTCTAAAGTCCCCGTCACGAGAAGCTATAAATTTTGTAAACAAGTGTTCAGGAGTTCACAACATTTGGACCAACAAAAAAAATGAATTTGTTTAAGATTTAATAAATTATTAAGTAACAATATTAATTAACATATATATGTATATTATTTAATAATTATTCGTCAGATTCAGTTGTTTTCATTTCTGTGTCAGAATCAGTGACATGTATCACGAAGCTGTCTACAGTTTTATCAATCATCTCATCGATTTATAACAATAACAATCAGATCCGCGATATACAGGGTGTAAAAAGCCGATAACTACACATTCTGTACGTGTAATTAAGTAACTTGGACCAAAAAATATTGCTGGGAAAAAACTTTTTTTTTTCATCTTTAAAAAATAATTAATTAATAATAATTCCGATCAGCTGCGCGTTCGGCCGCTCGCGCTTGGTCGTTGAACCGACCGCACGCTTGTGTGTGTTAGGCGCTCGTTGTGTTTAGTTTTCAATGCATTTTAGTAACTTCAAATGCGTAATTGACTACGAAAAATTGATAATTTTGGTAACGTTTGTTCGGAAGAAAGTTTACTAATGATACCTGGAATACGATTTTGAAAAAAAAACGAAAAAAAAATGTTGACTTTGACCTTCAATATCTCCAGAACCAGTGGATTCCCAGGTATGGTCTAGAAGAAAAAAAGTATCCTAGCGATGAGTAGAATATGTGGTTTTCGTTTTCGTTAAGGGTCTTTTTACACCCTTTATGCAAAGCAATGAAACAAACTCGTACGCATTCGAAACTCGAATGACGCGTTTATTTCAAAATGGTGTCCCGATAGTTTACAATCCCTGCGACGGACCAAGAAACAAAAAACGATAGCACTTTGCGTCGTTAAAATATGATCCGACTAAATTAAAGAGGTTGTTACTTTCATATAACCCGTCTCTATTTCATGTCGATTGAAAATGTTTACTTAGTAAAAGATGTTTGTTTACAAAATTTATAGCTTCTCGTGACGGGGACTTTAGGAAAATTATTTTGAACTTGATGGGACGAACAGTTTTTGAAAAGTTGGGGACACTTATTGTGACGGACGGAAAACTACGGAACCCTACACTGAGCGTGGCCCAACACGCTCTTGGCCGGTTTTTTTCTTCTAGAACTTGCCATGCATACAAGGTTCCTCCTAATTCAATTCAGGTAACCAGGACAAGAGTGCAAAAGAAAGGTGGTTTTTTCACGACGGCGACGTTTTCCTTCACGTTTTTAGGAACAGTGACGATCGTATATCGAGGTGGTTACTACCACCAGTCGGGGCAGCATTACTATTGAATGCACTGTCTTAGTCATCTATAATTATTTTGTCTTATCTTCTGTTTTTGATGATACTAAAGACTACTTGAAAATATCTGCAAAAGAACCTAGGTTACTTACTTTGCTCAAAAAAACGCCAAACTTAAGAGCCAAAAGATTCGGATTGATAGATTGACGAATGCATATCCGGACAATGAAGCATTCCACAAGACAAAAGACAAAAGTCCTTCCACAAGATACGCTGAAGGCCATCGAAATCTACTGAATGTGAGACACAAAATACTAGTGAATGTGACAATACTTGGCGGGAAGGGCATAAAAACACATACTTACACATCAAACTCATCTCGTCACAGTATGAAAAATAGCTCAAAAAACATGTTAGTTCAACATTTAGGAACAGCTGTAAAAAAAATGATTGCCGACTTTAAAGAATTATCTCGACAGTATAAAGTTAAACTATCTTACGCCAGCCAGCTAGCTTCAGCCTAAACCGAAGGCAATATTCATGAGCCAACCAAACAGAATCAGGCTCTATGAATATGCGCCGCAGTAAGCGTAGAGGTAGTTACGTTATATAAACACTTGTTGAGAGTCAGTAAACGTCCACTGTTGTACATGGCTTCTTAGAGTTGGCTTTGATAGCAGTTTCACTTTGATTTGTGCGAGAAATTGCTCGGTGTGAGCTTGATTGAAGGGCATTGCTGTACCGTGTGGATCGGTTATGTCATGAATAAAATTGGTTGACAATGGGATAAAATAAACCGGAAAATGTAGCGTCTGAAGTTCTTCCACAAGATCCGCTAAAAGCTGATGATGTCCTACTATACTTACTATTAGATTTACTATACTGAGTATTTGACGGGAGATGAGAATCTCGTGGCTAGATAATAACAGCCGCACGTGTCGACTTGAAACTCGAAGGTTACCAAGGTTGGTTGATAATGGTGTTAAACACTGTCTCTGCTTGCTTCTCAGGTATTCGGAACAGAGTATAAGGTCCCACAAACTTCAGTTAAAAGGGGAGAACCTCCGACCAAACGGTTGTTTTGTCTGATCTGGGCAACTGCCCAAGAAATGATTTCCGGCTGTTATTTAATTATATATGTTTAAATCACGTGGAGAACTCTAATTGCACGATTTAGCTAAAAAAGAGACGATGGAAAGTAAAAGAGTGGATGAATCGCAAAAGAAAGGAAAAAAAGTTAGGGAAAGCATTTCCCCATGCGGAAAACAAACGAAAAAAAATATCGAAATCTCTCCTCAGTTACCAAGGTAAGTGTGATTTCTTAAACAAAAGTAAACTAAGTGTTAATATGTAAATAAGAACAAGTTGGAAATTTCCATGAACAGCGTTGTTTTAACTACATTTGGCTAATAAAACTACGAAATTTTAAATAAATGAGAATGAAGAGAAAAGCTCAGGAAACGTTCGCTGCTTCGTTTTACTCGTGTTTTCTTGCGTTTTCGAGATTATACTTGCAAACCTCATTTATAGGAATTTGGAGCAAAAGGATTTCTGGTTTTTGAAACTATTGTTATTACTGTTAACTGTTTTTTTTTAAGATGGTAAGTTATTAACATACCTGTATCCTTCAGTTGCCCTTTGTTCATTTGAAAATACCCGAGGCTGTAAACAGTTTAAAACTCCATAACATAGGCAATTTTGTAATTAAATAAATTGTTTTAGATACTTTTAAAACTTGCATAAAATTAAGATTTATATTTTTGTTTGTAACGAATAAACTAAAAAACTACTGGACTGATTTTAAAAGTTATTTTACTAATTGTGAAAAAATAACTTTTAACTACACTAACGAAAAGACGTTTAAGAGTTTTGATCCCGAACACCAGCGAGGGCTTTCTACGTATAAATAACTCCCGAGAATTACGAGCCAGTTTATATAGATTTTTATGGAGCATTTGTAGATCTTTGAAAGTTGTTAGAAATATTCAGAACTCAGGCAATCTAACACCAATTTTCGGATATTTTTGGTAAGAAAAATTGTGTCTGGTTTGACTGGGAACTGGCCGTAACATAGATGAGAAAAGAGTAAGGAGCTTGATTGATCCATTTACGCACCAAGTAAAAACCCAAAAAAAATTGTAGGAATTTTCCTGACTCTATTACGGATATTTAACGAGTAATTCACAATTGTCCTGCCTCCCATAACGGAACACTCAAGCCATTTTGGAGCCCACCTACATTTCATTGCGAAGAATTTTATTTGTAAAAAAGGTATAAATACGGATAATGAGCCGCCATTTTAAATTTTCTCTCTCAGATCATACTAACAAAGAAAATATTTTTGCATATTAAATTAAAAGCGATAATTTTCAACGTTATTTTGAGAATGTACATCATTAAAAGTGAATTTTAATTAATTAACGTTACAGACTTGTTGAAATATCTTTTGACCGATAAATTTCTGGTGAAGCATCTTCGTAACTGAGGAATATAAATGAATATTATACTCGAATGCTTCTGCATATATGCGTCACTATAATCCATGATGGCATGAATTTCATAGGAATACAAAATTATAAAACTCTTCTCCTTCATTGTCGAACCACATATTATTATCTAAATTAGTTTTTCACATCATAAAACACACGATGCATGCCATAATCATGTCAGTGAGGAATCGTGCGGATCTCTCGGTGGATACGGTGGAGCATATGGTAGAGGTGTGCCCCGCTTGGACGGAGCACCGCCATATCCTTGTGGAGACGATCGGCTGCGGCGACCGTATGTTCCAGGTCCTGGTCACAGACAATCGCCACCTTCTGTAATGCTGTAATGCTAGCGGAAGGAAAATACTGCACGCGTGAAGCAACGGTCATTCTTTTCTTACGCCCCAAGTATCGTGACCCCGACCCTAGCTAGCGTCATTGTCTGGACTAAGCCTGAGTCGTCGGCGGAGCGTAATGTTCCATGCGCGTCTCATAGAGATATTCAATACTCAATTCTTTATTGCATTCCACAATGTAGGCTTAGGTAGTAAACATTTGACAAAAGAAATAATTATGGTCCCTGTCTGGCACAGCAAAAGACGGATACAATTATTCGGATATTCTGAGGTTTTAGTCAGCAAAAGTCTGACATAACCTCCCGCAACCTCCCTAGACCGAGTGAAGTCATCGTATGATTCGCCACCTCAAAAATAAAAAATCATAATACACAAAAACAAAATCAGGCGTGTACTTCCCGGAAGGGAATGAATACTCATATTCTCCTGTGTTTATGTTTGTACAGTATTTTATACTAAACAACAGATACCATCAATATGAAAACAGTACCAAAATTGATTATGAAATGAAGAAATTAACATTTCAAATATTGGTATGAGGAAGAAGGGGAAACACATCGCTAATGCCATTGTACGAGCGAAACCTGATGGCGGTGATAACGAATTTCAGATTATACATTCTTTTCCTGTTATTTTACATTTTCCTCTTCTAATGCTTTTGAAAGCTTCACAAATAACGATTCTAATCGGTATTAAAAATCTTTTTATCTTTGTGATTTTGTGTATAATTAACCTATAATAAGAAAATGAATGCCTTTTGAATCTTCCTTTGTTTACGAGGGGTGATCCAAAAGTAATGATAATCGGACATTTGTAGGGCACGTAAAAAGATGAAATATTTTTTTTTTGTTTCCTCATATATCCAATACTTCATCATAAAAAAATCATAAAAATAGGCCACGATTACAGGGAGTTACATTCATTTGAATACGAACAGTCGGAGAGTAAAAATCAAAATGGAGAAAAATTAAATCAGAGCTGTCATTAAGTACCTCTGTTTGAAAAAAAAATCTACCAAAGACATACAAAGTGACATAATGGAAACATAAGGGGACTCTGCTCCTTCATATTCCACAGTTGCGCGCTGGTCAAAGGAGTCCAAGCTGGGTAGAACATCCACAGAAGATGAACATGGCGAGGGACGCCCACCCACGTCCCACACTGCAGAAAAAGTAAAAAAAGTCGAAGATATCGAATTATCAGGTCAAAGATTGACCATAAAGCATGTAGCTGAGGTCATAGGGATGTCATATGACAAGTGTTCAAAGAATCATTGCGAACAAACTGCATATGAAAAAGGTCTCTGAAAGTTGGGTGCCGAGAATGTTAACCGACGAGCACAAATCAAAACGTGTCGACATTTCGAGGGCGAATCTCGAAAAGTTCTAGACGGATCAGGATTTTTTTTTGTCTCGTTTCGTGACTATGGATAAGGCCTGGATCTACTATTTTGGTCCAGAAATCAAACAAGAGTCTAAGACTTGGAAACGAGCCTCTTCCCGTCGCTGAAGAAATTCAATGAGTCAAGTTCGGCAGGAAAGGTTATGGCGTCCGTTTTATGGGATGCTGAAGGAATTATAATAGTGGAATACTTGGAAAAAGGAGCCACTATTATGGACTCTTACTACGGAGACCAAATAAGAAGATTGCGGCAGGTCATCCAAGAAAAAAAACGTCGCAAACTCCGAGTTAGAGTGTTGTTTCACCAAAACAACGCACCTGCTCACAGGCCGCAGTTGCGATGGCTGCCATTCAAGAAACGGGATTCAAATTGCTTGAAAACCCACCCTATCCTCCAGATCTGGCACCCAGTGACTTATACCTCTTTTTTCGGCCCAAGAAACACCTCTGAGGCAAAAAAAATGACAATAATAACGAGGTGGTGACTACTGTAGAGGCGTTTTTGGATGACTAAGCCAAAGATTTTTTTTCAAAGCGAATTGTGGATTTAAAAAAAAAATGGACTAAATCTATTGACTTGCTAAGAGACTATATAGATAAATATAATTTTTTTATAGTTAAAATATCCTTATTTCATATTGATTATCATTACTTTTGGATCACCCCTAGTATATGCCTGCAAAATGGCAGCTATGTACTTGACATCTATGTACTTTTACATCGTAAGGAAAACATAATCAGCTTTATAATGTTATCATTGCTAAAACTCAGGCCTCCTTTCTATTAGAAAGAATGCGCAATTATCCATCGGACAGGCTTAATGCGGGTTGATAGATGTCACATGTCTTCAAAGTATTGGTTCTTAAACATGTTAATTTCCTTAAAACGGTTTTTTTTCATCGTTTTGATAGCATAGGTGAGAAATCATCACTGAAAAATAAACTAAAAAATTACAAAATAGGAAATGCCTATTTTTTAATTTTTCGTACACAAAATAAATGAGACTCTTCTCATAGAACCGTACAAATAATACTACAAGCAAGCATACTAATAATATCGTCTTTCATTCATCAGCAAACAAATCCAATCCAGGGTTATTATTTATTTGTCAATGGCTGCGAGTTATAATAGCTACACTTACAGTATGCACCAAAGCCTACAAGCCACATACGCGGATTCATCACCCCTAGTATGGTGGTGGTGGATCAAGCCACAGTACGTTACGACAAAAAGTGTCATGAAAGATTTTATGCTTTCTAGAGCAATTGTAATAATTCGGAACAAATAATTGACACAACTCCGCATTGTCGCAAGTATCAGTATAAGACCGTTTTCACATGATCCGATCCGATATCGGTATCGGACGCCGATACGATATCGGGGTAAGTAAAATGTATGAAATATGTACCTGTCTTTCATATTGTCCGGCCCGATATCGGATATCGGAGCACGGCATTTCATACATTTTACTTACTCCGATATTGTATCGGCGTCCGACACCGATATCGGATCGGATAATGTGAAACGGTACTAAGCATCAGTGTAGCCTCGAACGTCGATTAAAAATACGTTTGTACAACTTAAATGAACACACCGGTGTGAACACAAAATTGATTCGGAATCCGAAAATGTTGGTCTTTATATTTTCTCTTCTCCTAAGATTTACCCAAGACGAGATTTTTTTTTACAGAATTATAATTTTGGGTATTTCGGTAAAAACCCAATTACATAATTATAATACGCATATTCGCGCGAAGGGTAATTTTGTGTGTCTAATGTCTCGGCTAACCACATATACAATTTTCCCCGAAATAAAAAGACCGGAAAAACTTGTGAATAACTTAAGATATAATTTTTCCAAGTACTGCACCAGTCTCGGAGCAAATTTCTTTTTCCTTTGATCTACGTCCGGGATACAAAGGTCATCTATAGGGCCCGGGCTACTTAACTTTTCGTGTACTCTCGTGACTACCCTCTATTAAGTTATATTGCCCTGTGAGGGGATAAATTGCCCAGACGTACTTAGGTAATGAACCGAGTCCCTTCCTAGTACACTTTGGACTTTGGAGGACTAGTTTAATTTCTCGGTGTCACTTGCAGTTGGGTCCCGGATATGCGGGTGGTAAATGACATTGGAGGCCGACCCTAATATAAGGAAGCACTTTGGAGGGAAGGGATGATTGGGCTAATCATTTTGGGAGGTTTATTTAGTCTTGGTCAGTAGTTTTTTGAAAGCATCGTGATTTTGTCATTGCTTTTTTTTGCTGTGGGTAAGTAGGTTATATACTTTAGAAAAAAGCAAAAATATACACTTAACAGGTTTATAGATGACCTGGTGAGGGTCGCGGGAATCCGATGGATACGAGATGTATAATATTAATGGGAAGTAGCATAGAGTACTAAGATTATAGTATTCTTAATATCATCCAATTTATATAGCACTCTGCAGAGGTTCTCAATATTTTTTAAAATTATCTTTAGGTATCACGTTTGCCCACTACCTCATCTGATGGTAAGCGATGATGTGGCGGACGCTGGACACGCTTGTCTGGAAGTAACAACTTAAAGACCCTTAGGTTGTAGCTACCAGGAAACACAGACGTCGGCAGGAAATTCCACTCCTTAGCTGTACGCACAATGAATGCGTTCCCGCAGTGTTGTCTTTTTTAACCCAAAGGTTGACTGGTAGAGAATGCCTTGATGCATTAAGTCCAGTACAGAATATGAAGTTAAAAAACAATTGGCTGATAGAATAACAACTTAACACCCAATCACAGCCTGGACCTAAAAAAAACATAGAGCTGTACACTTCGTATCCTTACGCCAAAACGCATGAGCAAAACACTTGGAGCACGAAATTTTACGAGCTCGGCCCATCAGAGCGATCGGTGTAAATGAGAGAAATGCTTTCACACTAATTGCTTCATACGGCGTTGTGTGCCGGACTGTGGAGCTACTTATTAAGGTAAGACGTAAAAGTTTGCTGTATTCTGGAGTCAGAGTAGCCATGTATGATTTGGGTTTTGAGTTGTGTAAGATACGAAACGGAGGACTAGTTTTTGAGTGATGGGCTCAAGGCTCAAACTCGCTGGTTTCGATTATACCATTTACAGACTCTTTTTTTAGGGGGACACATTGTTTTTACTTTGGGAGCGATTATTTCCGAAATTATTAATATTATCAAAAAATGATTATAGTAAACCCCTATTCATTTTTGAATACCTATCCAACATTATATCACACGTTACAGTTGTAACTTGGCTAAGCCTGCTGGTCCTCATCAGACAGCAAGCTAGGCAATGATAGCTGGGCGTAACCTTGTAGCTATGGCCGATAATCTCCCTGTGACTCCTTATGACGCCCTGGCAATAGCTTTGGCAGAGGGATTGCTTCTCTCCTACGCTTTCCGCACCCTTTCATTATTATATCAAATAGGTTATAATGTATAACGAGGGGAAGGGTAGCTATTTATATAAATGACGTGCCCGATTCAGTAATATGCCCCACTTGTAAAACTAAGACACACAGTAAACTACAGATCAGATCAAATAAGCACCAATTTTTTAAAGGGAAACTAGGTCTTAAAAGTACAGGGAAACCCACTTTGTGAGGGCAAAGCCACTGGCAAAAGCGTGCCTTAAAAAAATGCTATGTTGTGCTTTGTTCCTGTACTAGTCATTTGAAGGAATGTCTAGATTCGCAATAAAGTTTCGAGGTAAATTTTTGCGGTGCTGCAATGAAAAATAGCGGTGTGCTAGTAATGTAAATAATTTTACAGCCAAAAGAAGTTGTTGAAGCCTTTTGCAGCTTTCATACGTATGTGTAGAAAATATGACCTCGTTATGACGGCTGTAACTTTTTTTTAATTTAAGAAATACATATATTAGAGAAAAGGAATGATAAATCTGTTATAGTTGAAAAGCGATGTGTGTAACTTACCAAAAGCATGATTACAATTTTCCTGCCGTTGTCTCATATTACTTAGGGTCAGCGCAACAGGCTTTTTTTCTAATTTGTAAATCTACCATATTGTGGTTTCTTTCAAGACAATAAATGTATTTAGCGATATTTTAACGTGTAATATCGACGCGCGCTCACTTTCAATATATTACAAAGTACTCTGGGGTCACTCTATATTGAACTGATTCATCCCAACACCGTACAAACTACAGGCATATAACTGGGATTAATAATAATATAATTCAGCTTATACCAGGGTTGTTTGGAATACATGGGTCATGGGCAACTGTTTAGGCGTTTCATTTTTAAACACTGTTTTAGGCTATCACGGTTTATTTCATAATTTAAAATGTCACTTACGGAATATCTTCTGTGATTTTTCATTGTTTTGAGATCTCGATTTTTCGACGCTGTTGCAAGCGCCATGATCGCGGGATGACTCATGCTCTCACACGCGCGATCTTGGCGCTTGCAACAGCGTCGAAATATCGGGAACTCAAAACAATGAACAAATGTTTTCCCTCGTTCTAGGCAGAACTGAAGGCCTTGTCAGACTTTAACTGACTAAAATCACACCGTGTCTTTAAATTGCCATTTTAATGCTAGAACCCCAAGTTACCTTTCAAAAAAATATATGATATAAATTCTGCCCTGGAACACAAAGGACAATTGATCGAACACAGGTAGATTTTAGTCAGTTTTTGATCTGAAACTCTCTCTCGCTCCATAAAAAAATATCTCTCATGCCCCATTAAAAAAGCTTTGATTGGTTAATCAACTTACAAAAATAGAAACAGACAGACATTCACACTAATAACATAGGTAGGGCTATATTTTTGAAATATGTGCCACGTTTTATGATATTAAGGAACCTTGTATAGATTTTTAGGATACCTTTTGTGATGCCCGCGTCAGATTCTAGCAACGATTTGTTACTTTTTGAATGGTGAAGAGGGTCTAGGGAATCTAAAGAATACTTATTGAAGTTATGTATTTGGTTCTCACTGTAGACATTTCTTTACAATAATCGGTTCTGATTTTTCAGGCACCTTTCAATACTATTTCGAATAAATGGACCACTTCAGCATTTTGTAATACTGATTTTTATGTTGTTCATGATTTAACTGCTTAGCGTTTGCCCTACTATTTTGTATATTCAATTCAATTTTGTTTATTTCAGTCTAATGTGTCTATGTAGTGTTAGTAAACTTAAGAATTAATTTATTTCATGTATGTGTAGTAGTGGAACATAGGCGGACTTAATGCAACAAGGCATTCTTTTGGTTTGAAAAAACAATCAATTTTAGAATTAGTGTTATTACTTTATGCGTGAGAAATTATTTTACCGGCAGTAACATTCAATTAGCTGTTAGAACTGTGCCCCCTACTCATCTATCCTTTTATACGTCAGCAAACATTGCTGAGGCCGTGCAATAGCAAGGCAGCCCCATCAGCAAAATTGAAAGCATTGTTGTATTGAACCCGCAAGGTGCTGATGACCTGCGGTATGTAGTTGACCCACAAGCTATTAGTATAATACAATTTGCAGTAGGTACTAAATAAACTTTTTTTTCATCATCATTTCAGTCGAAAGAAGTCCACTAAACTGCTAAATGTAGGCCTCCCCCAAGCATCGCCACAACGACCGGTTCTGTGCGTCTCGCATCCCGATTCCCGTGACCCTTACCAGGTCATCGGTCCACCATAAAATAGGAAGCCTACCAACCCTTCTTCCGGTCTCTCTACAACTCTATTAAGACCAAAATTGCTCCAACATTTTTCTCCCACCTCAGTCAGCTATTACTTAGTTAGGAGAACAACATTATATCAGAAAATAACTTGGCAAGTGTTCATTAATGTGTGTTAAATCACTTTATGACGGGCCAAACGACTTCGCATCCTACCTGGCAGGGTATTAAGTGTGAAGTACAACATAAAACGGGAATCTTGACCTCTCAACAAATAAAAGGCTACGTGCGTGTGGTAATAAAAGTAATAAAAATATGTTTTCTGAAGTATTACGTGCTACAAACTTACATGTGTTTGTTGTGTAATGTAATGTGCCTGAAGCTGCAAAAGGTATGTTGAAAAACGGTTTATTTGGCAATAAAAAAGGCACAATATAAGATGCCTTTCGAATGTATGTACGAGTATTTTATTCTACAATATTTTTATTTTATTTTCGTCTTCTTTCTGGTTAGGTTCTAGAGTGGAGCTATAGCCTGGTGAAGGTTGCTGTCGCTACATCAGGGAAAGACCAGTTCATGTGACAACGCTCGGGGAAGACTTATGTCCAGCACTAGATACTGGAAGTCTCTCTGCTGAAATCGTAATGATGATGAAGACTTCCTCATTCAACAGATTAGATTTCTAGATTACTTCAACCCCATATCGACGTGGTGGAAAAATAACGCCAAAACTGACACCTCCACTAGTTATTTTCGTGAGCCGAAGATAGATCACTGTGTTACCCAATTTCTTAAAGGTCATGGCAACTTTAAACGTAAATTATTATCTCAAAGCTTGTAGCCACGTCTTTCTGTCGATGTTTTACACCTGATCGTGAATACAAACAATTCGCAAATTATACAGTATGTTAGTTTATTCTTTGGGAAACTGAAAACAATATTGCATTGAATAGTGTTCAATGGAAGAAATGGAGGGAGGCCTTTGCCCAGCAGTGGGACAATATAGGCTAGGTCATCATCATCATCTCAGTCGAAAGACGTCCACTGCTGGACATAGGCCTCCCCCAAGCGTCGCCACAGCGACCGGTCCTGCGCGTCTCGCATCCATCGGATTCCCGCGATCCTCGCCAGGTCGTCGGTCCACCTTGTGGGAGGCCTTCCGACGCTGCGTCTTCCGGTACGTGGCCAACACTCTAGAACCTTCCGTCCCCATCCCCACTACGAGCAATGTGTCCTGCCCACTGCCACTTAAGTTTGGCGATTCTTCGTAGGCTAGGTATAATAATCTATACTAATATTATAAATGGGGACGAAAGGTTCTAGAGTGGCGGCCACGTACCGGAAGACGCAGCGTCGGAAGGCCTCCCACAAGGTGGACCGACGACCTGGCGAGGGTCGCGGGAATCCGATGGATGCGAGACGCGCAGGACCGGTCGCTGTGGCGACGCTTGGGGGAGGCCTATGTCCAGCAGTGGACGTCTTTCGGCTGAGATGATGATGATGATGATGATGAATATTATAAAGAGGTAAAATTTGTAAGTTTGTATGTTTGTAAGTTTGTATGTAGGGGGTAATCTCTGGAACTACTGGTCCGATTTGAAAATTTTTTTCAGTGTTAGATAGCCCATTTATTGAGGAATGCTATATATATAATGCTATATATCATCACGCTACGACTCACGGGAGCGGAGCAGTAACGAAAAATGCGGGTGAAACCGCAGGGGACAGCTAGTATAATAATAATATAATAGTGCTCAGGTTACGTCTGAAGTTGTCTACTACACGGATCTTGTACAAAGTAGGAAAAATAAACTGTGTGTTTAAGCAAGTTTGCCTAAAGCATGGTGATAATAATTGATTTTGTATTTTTGTTTTTCAGACCGTCGTTGTATTTAAAAGGTTCTGCAGCGGCAATTGCGTACCGGAAGACACATCATAGGTAGGTCTCCCACTAGATAGATCAATGACCTGATGGAGGTCACGGGAATCGGATGGATGCGAAACGATAGTTTTGTGATACCAGAAGGATACCTACATCTTTACTTTGTTGAACCTCTCCTCTAGTCATGTTACAAAATTGTCAACGAAGATGAACAATTACACGCCCGTAGTTACCTCACAGTTACCTCTGAACTCGAGTACTTCCAGTACAAGTTAGTCACGGTTTAACTAGTTCTGATGCTGTTTACTGTTGCCACCAGTTGTCTCGACGGACTCGAGGTTATTAAGTTGTTTTCAATTTACTTCATTGTGTTACTTAATGCTCAAAGGAAGTGTGTTGGGTTTCATCAAATGCAAGTATACGAGTATATTTGAAATGGTTCATATGTATTTATGAGCAGACTTATTGGCGAGTTAGTTATGTTGTATGTAGTTTATTTGTAAAGAATATTCATGGAGTGACCATGATAGAAGATCAAGAAGTCGTCTGGTTGGTAACACCTCGCATCTTATGCCATGGAACTAAACACAACAATTTTTGACAAGTTTTCGAGGTTGAGAGGAGTTTGGCGGAAACTTAGATTTGAATACTTAATTTTGAGGACAAGGGTTAGTATTTTAAGTATTTATTGTATTGTTCGTAATGTATTTTGTTTTTTATGATATTGCGCAAAATTCACGAGAGCGATGAAGCACGATGGTCTTCTTTACCTCAAAGTTTTTAGACCTAGTAGGTTGCCATGGTCATAGGTCTTTCTAGGTCCTCCAAAATGCAAATTTAGGGACACTTTGGACAAGAAGTGGGCCAATAATCTGGTCGGGAGCGCCGCACTCGCACTGAGTGTCAAAGGGGTCTATAATCTCCCACTTTGTCAGGTTATGTTTATGTAGCGACATCTATGTCGTCACATAAGCAATAATCCTGCACCACGCAATTAAAGTTCTCCGCGTGACTTACACAGATACGAAAGCCCAAAATCATCTATTGGGCAGTTGCCTACCAGACATGACACCTTTCTAATCTGAGGATCCTCCTTTAACAACAGAGGTTTATAGGACTTTACACTCTGTTCCACACACCTATTTTTATTTTTTGATATAACATAAACTAGTGCTTGACTGCGATCCTGTCTGATTGCAAGTAGTGATGCAATCGTACCTATATCTCTGTACTTGCAGCCTACTTGAGTGCGGTCTTAAATAGGTCTAAAGCCTTTCGAATTACATAATATTTGAAATACATAATATACTATCCGTCTTTCTTGACCCGTACATAAGTTTCTCGCTAAGTAATCCTTTCATCGATACAAGTGAGGAAGACTAAAACTGTTGCCACAACTCCTTGATCCGTTAAAGCTAAAGTCTTGAGTTGTTTAGCGCTAACTTACAAGAACTCAGCACAGAGCCTGAGCACTTACCTGAACTAAACTTGCAACCTCGTAGATGTAAGGGTGCGGTTATGTGACTGCGTGAAGCGTGGAGATTTTCTTAGTATTTGATTGAATATCTCAGCAGTTTTGTTTCAGTAGTGAAGTCGACTGCTTCATTGGACTTGCTGCGACTGCTGTTTTTTTTTTGAGGTGGAAAATCATCAAATGACTACTACAGTAGAATGAGAGGGCGTGTCACTGAATGAAACTACATCTGTGGCTTTTAGTTTCCCTTTCCATTTTAGGACTACGAGTTTTGTTTTCGGAAAATCGCGGCCCTTGTAGCCATCGGCCTTAGTTAACCCAAGGCCGATGGCTGCGAGGGCCGCGATTGGCTTGCAAAAGGATTTCAACACGGTGTAGTGAAAAGATTCCAAAATTCTATCCATCCGATATTTAGAAAAGAACAGAATTGGCCACCATCTTTGTTGGCACACAAAAGTACAGTTTTTCTGCAGAAGACTGATCTTATGCGTCTCGCATCCAACAGATTTTCCCTTCACCAGGTTATCGGTCGACTTGCATGCAAATGCGGTATTTTCTGGTACGCAGTCACCACTCCTGAACCTTTCGATTCTATCACCTATTCGTGCCACCCGCTGTCAGTGGACCCATCTTATCTAGATAGATGTAATAGGCAAAGTCCAGATTCACTTACTGATTCATCAACGGCCAGCCCAAACCTTTGGACCTATACCGCTGAAATTGTAAACAGATTACTTAACCTCATTGGAACAATATGATAAGCGAATGCATTAAAAAAAAAACTAAAGTGCTTTCGCTAATGGGATGAAATAGGGTTCCAAAGTTTACATGGAAAAACCTACACTCCTGTGGGCAAAACCACTCAAAGAAGCTAGAAGAGACGCATAAAGACTTTTATATCTCTCTCTCATTTAGTAACAACACACTCGTAAAACAACTGTTATTCCAACAGACAAACAGTTGCTCTACATTGACTAAATACACAGCACATAGAGTAAGCAATACATAAGTAAACAAGCAAATAAAAGTAATGGCTCGCCGAGAGCTCTCCTAGTCCTTGACTTAAGTATTATGTGTAGAGTTTATATAAGTAAAGATATTTGAGGATAAATATGTTTTGCGTATGTAGATGGTGTCGGTTAACACTGTTTTCTTGTGTTACTACTTAAAAGAGCGTCTGGTTGTCTGCTAGGAATAAGTGTTTTCATAGTTCCGTATGCAAATGGTGAAAACGGGACCCTGTT
Source organism: Mythimna separata (assembly GCA_030763345.1). Lineage (NCBI taxonomy): Eukaryota > Metazoa > Arthropoda > Insecta > Lepidoptera > Noctuidae > Mythimna > Mythimna separata. The sequence continues at coordinate 25,201,577 of CM061170.1, read as the reverse complement.
GTATAGACACCGTTATACGTTTGTCTGTCACCAGGCTGTATCTCATAAACTGTTTATTTTTTCTAGGTAAGCGTTATCCATCGTCGGCCACATCATCGCTTACCATTAAGTCAAATAGTGGTCGAACGTAAGCCTAAAAAAATCTATACAACAAAAAAACTGTTGCCGCTGTAACAACAAATACTAAAAAACAGAGTAAAATAAATACCGTATTTAAGTGAGGCTCGCATACAACAAAAGCGTTTTTTTTTTTGCCAAAGAGACGCCCTTTGTGCCTAACTTTAATTCGCATTAATCTAGTTTTTTTTACACACTGCTACAAACCGTGATTTCTACCTGTTTATCAACTTTAATCACTACGTATGCAGCGCAAAATTTAGGACTGAACAAGATACTATTTTACAAAGAATGTCTTTTGCCCAACAACGCCGCGTTCCACAGAAACATTGCATATCATAGCCGACCAACGAAACAGTGGGAAACCAAACCAAATGATTAAATTCCCTCTTTTAGCGCTAAACAATGATTTGCCTCCCGCCTGAGGGCCGTAGCGATAAACTTTACCATTTCTTATAACTCCCTCTAGGGATATTAATTTACTTATTCCAAAATTCAATTTTAACTGAAACAAAATCCCCCTCACAAGTCATAAAATCCGATACTTTTGGCCATTAACTACAGTTTCTTAGGCCCACCATTAATCAAAAGTTTTTTAATTGACCCGCTTCTGGAGTCATTCGTTTGACATCTTGTTGATTAATATACAGATCCAATGAGAATTTGTTTCTTAGCTGCGACAATTGATTTTCTGAGTTTCTTTGACGTCCATTTTGTACTCTGATTGAAAAATCCTTAGAATAGAATAGAATAGAAAATCATTTATTTGAGACAGTCACAGCACAACGATTACAAACACAAAGTAAATTAGAAAAAAACAAGTACAGAATGCGCCGAGCGTGCCCGTACCGAAAAGGTGACCACGTCAGCACTTGCTGGGCGTCAGTCACCCAGCGCTGGTTTTCAGTTGGCACCCCGCAGTGACTCACGGACGAAGGTAAACAAAATAATTATATTTTATACTTTAATTAAATATTATTACTATAAAATACTCTGAGTTCTCACTGGTGTATAATTTTATATAAATAAAAAACATAAATAACTATATATATTTTTATAAATAAAAACTAGTAATGAAAATTTGAAATTTACCTTTATTGGTAACACGGATATTAAACAAGCGTTACTTTGAGGTTTAAATAACGACTTGTTATGACCCGTCAAAAAAAATATCAAATCAGGCCCGAAGGATCAAAGGACAGAAATTCGATTATTATATACCTGAAGGCGCGTCCCAGGCGCCATAGAGATTTAAAACCTTATTTTGACCTTCATTGTGTGATTTATGGAATGATCATTGAGCGGACGAGAGTGACAACCCAGTTGTCACTCTGGTGGAACGTCATAATCATAAAACAACCACCGTACTCGTAAAGTTTTGGAATTGAACGATAGCGTGGACTAGATGATTACGACGGATCACTTGCGTCCCATATCATTGAGAATCGTGATTATAAGGCTGCTAGTCGAAGACGAGTCTACTTATTTCCAAAATACCACCCCACAATACCCACTCTTAGATGAATGATTCTGATATAGGTACCCACGTGCCGTTATCAGAAGTGGGATGCAACTCGAACGCCCCACGTGTGAAACGGCTTCTATCACAGCCAAGAAAAGCGCAAAAACAATGTGCACGTATTTGAAAGTGACATTGTAACGGAAAAATGGTGTTTGCTAGAGCAGCAAAACAAAAACTTGATGCTTGCACGATAAAGCAATGAAAACCCCTGCGATTGTGGATGTTCGCTTTCCGGATTTTGAGCCTGAAAAATGGCTGGAAACAGCAGACAAGTGTGTGATCAATCCGAATAGTCAAGTTGCGTCGTTAATGATTGCCTTGAGCCGCGCACTCAAGGGAGAAGCTCTATCATGTCTGTCATCAATATCTTACCCTGGGATGAAATGGAGCGACTTCAAGGAACTGTTTATAACCAGGGGCGCCACGTCTGGTGAAAATGAACGTGAAGGTCCTGACGCCGAGAGGAACCGCCCGAATTGGCCCTTTGCTGGACCCAAATGTTTCAACTGTGGGATACGAAAAACAGTTGGATAAAGATACTCAGCCGCACAATCGACCTAGCAATAGTGGATTGCTCACCAATATGGAAGCCCTACTAACCCGTTTGTTAGCAATGCCGCAGCAAACATCGCAGTCTGCAGCAAACAATAACGCGATGCAGTTGATCAAGTTCGACCCAAATGATGAAGATGCTAATGTTAAGGGCTGGTGCCGTGTTTCCGACCTGATTATTACCGGCAAGAATCTGAGTGGCCTAGAACTTTTAGTTGCCCTGACAACCGCGAGCGGCATTTGTTCTAAGTTGCGTTTGGATGACTTAACCTGGAAAGTTGTGAAGCAAACGTTGCTGGCGAAATTTGCAGAGCACAAATTGATACAGCACTATTTCGATGACGTGTTGCGCTTTCAGATCGGAGCAAAGGAGACTGCTAGTGAATCAGCTATGCGTTAGTGGGCAAATCCCTAGCGAGTGAATCCCTATAGTCAAGATGTCAGAAGAGGCAATCACCGGGATCGCTATTTCTGTTCTGAGCTCGAAAGACCACATGATTCGTCGTGAACTGAATTTCTTTGATATCACAACTCGTGCTCAGCTCTTCCAGACATTCGGTGGGATTTCTGTAAAGCATTGTACCGGTACCGAAGATAATGATAGTAATGGCAATAAACCAAAAAGACCTCACCTGTCAGACTCGAAGTTCTATGGATAATGTCATCGGTGTGTAGTTCCTAGACACAAAATAGCACTTTTACACTCGTAAAAGGCGACGATCCAGCTAATCGAACTGATGGTTCCAACACGGATCAAGTCAAGGACAAGCTGGTACCAATCACCTGTTTCACCTGCGGGAAGCCTGGCCAAGTAATTACGTCATACCCTGAGAAGAGAGGCGGCGCAGCGTCAGGGAGGTAAACACTTGCGAGCACAAGACTTCGAGAGGTAAACTGACGACGGCATCTGGTGAGCATATCTGTTTCCTTTTTGATCAGGGCTTATTTTAGCCGCCTGCACGACTGAGGTTGAGGCTCGTTATCATTTATATGAACTAGACACTCAGGCAGTCGTTCGAGCGGTCGAACATTTGCACGGCCGGAAGTTCACATTTTATATAGACTGTAACTCGTTGAAGGCGTCTAAATCAAAGGTCGATTTGATACCCCGCGTTCATAGGAGGTGGGTCATGTTTCAAACGTACGATTTTGATATTCTTTATCATGAAAGGTAAAGCATGGATCACGACGATTATCTATCGCGTAATCATCTACCTAAGATCGCAACTGTAGAACATTGTTCAGATATCATTGTTTCTCCTAGTTCTACTCCTGCAAAGAAAGTATGTTCGTAGAGTTTCATGGAGGTTGGTTGTCTGTCGAACAAAAGCGCGACGCTGAAATCCTTCGCACGGCGATTTACCGGAAAATGTAGCAGAAACTTATGATTGGTATTCTTTACCGGAAAATTAACTGCAATAAAACGGTTTCTTGGCTACCTACCCCGCTCATTGGTATGGACTCTGATCAGTCACATTCATTCGGAAATTCAACATTTAGGACCCGATAAGACTCTTGTCAAAATAACAATCTCTATTGGTTCCCCGAGATGTCGAAAAGTGTTTGCAGGTTTGTCGACTCATGCATAATATGTAAAACCTCGAAAGGCCCAACTAGTAAGACTTCACTCCATTCCTAAAGAGCAAACCCCTTGGCACACGCTGCACATAGATTTTACTGGAAGATTGACGGGTGAGAGTGATCAAAAAGAATACTATTCCGTTATCTTTGATGTGTTCACCAAGTACGTCCTGTTAGAACACACCACCTCTTTAAATGCTGCCAGTGCCATTATGGTACTGAAGAAAGCTATTTGTTTGTTCGGTGCTCCTAAACGAATTGTAGTTGATCAGGGTCGCTGCTATATTAGCGGTGAATTCAAGAAATTTTGTGCGGACCATCACATTGACCTTCACTTCTTCGCCACTGGCTCAAGTAGAGCAAACGGTTAGGTTGAACGGGTAATTTAATGCGAACTCTAAAATCATTAGTTACAATCATTGAAAATGATCCACACAAGAATTGGCGCGATAGTTAAGCCAACGTGCAACTTACTCTAAATAGTACAAGGTCTACCGTCACGAAATATACTTCGACTGAATTAATGCTTGGAGTTCAGTTGTACTCGTTAAGAATTTCCAAGCTTTCAACTGGAGATGGTCCACACGATCGCTGAAATTTAGAAGCGATACGCTTAAATGCATCCAAGGTTATAGAGAAAGTTGCTAACGCTGATACTATTCGTTTTAACCGCGGAAGAGCTAGAGTAAATCCTTTTGGTGATTATGTTTTCGTAAAAATTGTAGATGGTCCTTGCCATACGTTAAAGTATTCGCACGATAATTTGCGTTTGGTGTCCGGAGGACACGAGGGCTTAATGGAATTAGCTGGAGGTATTATGAATGACGAGGAAGCCGTGAAGGCGGTAAATATGCAGTCAGAAGACATTATTGATGCCGACTTTAAGACTATGTCGGCTTCAACAATCGCAGTGTTGACACCATAACTGCAGATTACACCTAGTGCTGTTCGGTAGATAAGGTAAAAAAAAAAGAAAGAAAGAAAAGAAAGTAGTGTTGGTGTGTGTGCCGGTTCGGTAGTGATGATGGGATGACCTTTGACGTAGAAGTAGACATCCACCGAGCAAAGTGTTCAGAACCTAAGGTAGGTTCCGATTGTGTGATGTGATTACGTGTGTATGGGTGTTGTTGTCCGGTTTTGCCTATTGGTTGGTAATTCGAAGGGACGCAAACCCAGAGACGATGTTGTCCGGTCCTGGCTAGAGTGCTAGCAGGTCGAAGGGACGCATGCGTCAGTGTGTCACGAATGGATAGTATTGTCCGGGCTAGCGGTGCTGGTTGAAGGGACGTACGTATCTAGTTCGGTGACGTGAGTGATGGCGAGTCGAAGGGACGGTGTTGTCCGGTCTTGCACTTGTGGCAAGTCGAAGGGACGCATTTGTCCGGGCTGCGCATCGTGAGTTGGCGAGTCGAAGGGACGGTGTTGTCCAGTCTTGCACTTGGGGCAAGTCGAAGGGACGCATTTGTCCGGGCTGCGCATCATGAGTTGGCTAGTCGGAGGGACGGTGTTGTCCGGTCTTGCACTTGGGGCAAGTCGAAGGGACGCATTTGTCCGGGCTATGCATTGTATGAGAATAAAAGAGTGGTGCAAGTTGCGAGAGTGAGTTCGAAACTAGGCTGTGGCCTAAAGTAAGATGCACTGGCTCATGTCAGGGTGGACGAGCATGGTGGCTCGATTAACAGTATGGTACCTTCTCGTTGCAGGAATACATGTGCGCCCGAGGACGGGCGATTGTCAGTCCGGCCGTGAAGGCGCGTCCCAGGCGCCATAGAGATTTAAAACCTTATTTTGACCTTCATTGTGTGATTTATGGAATGATCATTGAGCGGACGAGAGTGACAACCCAGTTGTCACTCTGGTGGAACGTCATAATCATAAAACAACCACCGTACTCGTAAAGTTTTGGAATTGAACGATAGCGTGGACTAGATGATTACGACGGATCACTTGCGTCCCATATCATTGAGAATCGTGATTATAAGGCTGCTAGTCGAAGACGAGTCTACTTATTTCCAAAATACCACCCCACAATACCCACTCTTAGATGAATGATTCTGATATAGGTACCCACGTGCCGTTATACCCAAGAGTCCAACCTAAAATAATAAAATATTGTAGCAATAATTTTATCTCAGTTTATGGCGTACCAGAACAAAATAAAGGCCTAACAAAAATTCTCTAAGGTACATAGCAATTCTTAAACGTCAAGAATGTTAAATCCGCCTGTTTTTCAGGTCATTCAAAATACCCGACGATATATTTTTATGGCCTACAGATATTCTTTTAAGCCTTGCCTAAGTGCCTTGTTTAAGTGAGCCTCCGTGTTTGTGAACATACCCACAATACATGAGTAATTTCTATAATCGATCAACATTATTTTCGTCCATCATGATAGCGTTTGCCGTACATTATTATATTGTGTAGGTCATAGCTCTGTTGGGACTCAGGCCTTTTCTTTAGGTAAGGGAATGCCGTAATGTAATCTACCACGTGGGCCCAGAGCGGATAGATGGATGTCAGATGTCTTCGAATTTTTGGTTTCCTTATGTTGTTTTCCTTTACCGTTTTAAAAGCAGCGATGTCAAAATGAATGACACAAAGTAATGCGCCTGACTTACCAACCAACTTTATAAGTCGGAGTAGTTACCACTGGCCTCTGCTCTCAAAAATATCATTCTAGGTATATAACATCATTACTTATAGTTCAGGTGACACTTTGATAATACCCATATAAAAAGGAGGCATTATATTTTAGAAGGCTCTTTAGAAGGCTCCTGAAGCGTGTGTAACGTGCTACGGTCGAAAGACGTAAACGTGTTACGTGGCAAACCTTTATGTTCTCTTTAGATTGTTATGAGATACTTATGTTATAACGTAGAAAAGTGAGAACAAAACGATAACATGTGTGATGATGGAATGGAGTGTAATTGTTGTCCGTTTTGTATGGCTTACTTAAGTACTAGTTTATTTTGTTTTCTGTATTGATGTTGATGACACGATAATACTCGTAACATACTATTTGAGGGTTCTGTACCAAAAGGTTAAACGGGAGGACCCTATTACTAAGGCCCCGCTATCCGGCCATCAGTCATCAGTTTGTATCTTATGAAAGTTCTAAATAGCTTCAAAGTTGAAGTTACGAAAGAGAAGTCCAAGACACCAGTCTGAGTATGGTCGCATAGGGATTGGCGAGAGAGACGGCGAAAATTCAAAATTATCATACCTCGTTTACTTTCGTCCAAATTTTGATAATGTTTACATAATTAGTATTCCAATTTTGTATATTTATTGATAAACTGGTAATTCATCTTTATTTTTGCCATGCATGTTTCCTGATGTTTGTTACTATTCGCAAAAAAAAATTAATAAAGTCTTGTTTTTTTTATATACCATAAACTAGTGCTTGACTGCAATCCCACCTATACCAAAAAACACAATCCGATAAAATGGTAGGTAACAACCTCTCTTGAAAAATGCCTCAGGATAAATTTCGCGAATTGCTTTCCGTAATCTAAATTCAATGATGAAGAATCTATATTAAATAAACCTCATAAAATGAGTTTCCCTATCCATTGGCTTTTTTTTATAACATTATGGGAAAATTAACCTATCATACATACCCGCGAAACGAGACACGATAAGACAATAACAGCACGGTCTCATGCGACCGGTCGGGGATTTATGAATAAAAGTGATTTTATTTTTATTATGAATATTATTTATAGGTAGAGCAGTCATGGTGACCGAGTGGTAACGGCCTCGACTTAATAGTTTTAGGTCTCGGGTTCAAACCTAACCAGGCGTATTACTTTGTGTCATGCATTTCATCACCACTGCTCTCAAAACGGCGAAGAAAAACATCGTGAGGAAACTGGTATGTCCTAGAACTAAAAATTCGAATATATGTGACATCCACCAATCCGCACTGGGCACGCGTGGTGGATTACGGCCCATTTCCTCAACTAGAGAGCAGGACTGAGTCCCAACAGTGGAAACAATAAAAGGCAGATAATGCGAATGCTCAAATTTATTTAAGTTGCCCATGTCGGTTATTGAACTTAGCGAGGGAAAGTTCAAAACCCATATTAAGCGTGTCCTAACTAAAAAAGCATATTACAAGGTTAGAGAAAGGTTTGGAAATAACTGCTTCTGCACATGTGGCCCCCTGGTAACATTATTGTGTAAATTTATCTATTAACTGCTCCATGTTTGTTTCCTTTCATAAAAACTATTATTACTCATAAATTTATTTTTCATTCAAAACGTTGCTTTTGCAATATTTTTATATTATTTGGATATCACCTTAATTTCATTAAGTCGTGGTTTCATTTTGATAAAAACTAATTTGTTGATAGCTTTGATTTTTTTTTTCTCTCATATTTATATAGCCTCTCTCTTAAAGTGTGAATGAGAGAACACTGTAGACTACGAATTTTAATTACTACTTAATTCAACCCAGTTTTTGATTGAATCTATTTTTATTTGGGTTACATTTTTGATTGGTCTACACTGTCCTCGCATATGTGTCTGTTTTGTAATATGAAAGTATTGTAAACCCAATCATTTTTTTTTGAAAAGAGTAACCATGGAGTTTCTTGCCGGTTCTTCTCCATAGGAAACGACCAATTTGGAACCGTGTACTAGCTTCGACTTTTTATAAGTGCCCATGTAGGCCTATGTAAAATAAAAACATTTTTTATTTTATTTATTTATTCATATTTAAATGGGTTCCGCCGGCAACAACAACATTGCTTAGTGGTTGCTGGTAAGAAAGTGGTCAACCGTAAATATAAATAACACAATAAGTTAACTACCTATGTGTGTTGTAGCCTTCGAAACCATCAAATCGATGCACCCTAAACCAATTTCATTAGAAAGGTGTGGGTGATTTACACAATTTACACATTACACGTAAACAATACCTATATACAAATTACCAATTTCTATTATATCTATTTACACATACATATATATATTTATATATTCTCATATTAAACAGGCACACATTAATTAAATCTAAATACAAATATTGACGTGACGCATTGGACACACGCATCGTCGATGACGCCCTGGCGACATTTCATTCTACCCTCAGATTATTTATTTAGATTCTACCGCCGTATTACTATATTCGTTTCTCACCAGTCACGATCTACGCTGCCCGGGAAACAGATGTGCGCCCGCGCCGATAAAATCAATATTGAATAGTGAAACGTACCATCACCGCGCCGTGCTAACAAAGACTGTACTGCTCTAATTTTCTATAGTTTCTATGTTTTTAGCTTGTTTGCGCCTTCTTTAACAGCGTTGTTGTGTTATGTGTGTAAATTATACTAGGTATACCAGGAGATCTACAAGGACTATTATTTATTTATCATCTACCCAGTGAGTACCAACACCACACATACTACCCAGACAAGTTGGGTTTTGTACTTATTATAATGTTCATTGTAGGGTAAAAGTATAATGAATTGCAATTGCAACATTATCCTACCATGTCGTCTCTGTCGTCACGATTAGAACGGATGAGAAAAATCTACCTTACTTTTACATGAGAGTCGTATCATATAACGTAGTGCTATACTATTTTTTTACACCACCTGCTCGATAATGACCCTATTATGTGTTATGTAACCTGCACTTAACGTTTGAATCCCCAACCGGTCCTATGAGACCGCGCTGTTATTGTTTTACTATTGTGTCTCGTTTCGCGGGTATCTGAGTAACTACAGCAACTCGTTATCACCTAGGGAGATAATACAGTATGGCCGATCCCTAGGGCATAATGGTTTTTTTTTAATTTAGAACGTCAAATACGCCTTCAGTCATTTAAAATGTACGTGCATCAAACAAATTTATTCAAAAATGAAACTGGCCACTAACAAAAAAAAAAGAATAATAAATGTGGTTACATACTGAGGAAAAGGTTAAGGAGGTTCTAAAAAAGAGTAAAGTTATAGAGTAATATTGAAGTATTGAATTTTGTTTACTTCTAATTTGAAGTTGAGATTAACGTGTAAATAATATTGCATATTTTTTAATTTATTTATAACTAGCTGCTGCCCGCGACGTCGTCTGCGTGAAGGCTCTACAGCACCAAAAATACTTAAGATGTCGCTATAGCATTATAAGTAAACAAATTTTTAGGTTCAGAGAATTATATGGAAATCCTGCTGAGTTCAGTCATTAGTTGTGACTGAAGGAAATAGAGAAAATGATGTATGTGTGGAATATCAGTCTTGCCATGAAGTACCGTGTTATCCCTGTTAATGGGTTGTGGAGGTGGAGCCGCTCCTCGTAAAATACTGGTATTCAGCTAAATCCGGCTTGACTGGAAGCCGACCCCAATATAGTTGAGAAAAGGCTAGGCAGATGATGATGGTGATGTATGTGTGGAATGTATTCCATTCCAGGACACAAAAGTGTAAAAATACGTACAAAGATATCGTACTTTACAACACTTCCCTATATATTACGTTGCTAGGTGCCAAAATGTAAAGAGAATCAGGACTGGTGACGCGGGAGCAAGCACCATACAGTTGCCTTTGTGAGGAGCAACTCGTCCTGAGAACTTTACGCACTTGAACTGGAACGGGAAGTTGTAAGGTAGGGGGGAAATGCGTGGTATAAATGCTGCCTCGCCGATGCCACAACCATAAGAATTTCTGCTCTAATGGTGTGTCTGTGGAGTGAGACGACTTTAAGGCGAGTCTCGTTACACAGCTCTGGAGGAGATAGGTTCCGAAGAAGTACAATTGGGACACTGACCTTCAGCTGGATGATATGCACTGAAAGTCCACTTGCTGACAGGGTGTTCAGAAATTCCACGGGATAATGTGTAGCGTTATCTTGCTCGACAACAGTGTTTATCGAGGTGTAGACCACATCATTCCCCTCAATTTCCCAGAGAATGCATTTGTTAATTGCTGCAGCCTGATCATTTATGGGCATCTAAATGGCCTACTCACACACCCAAGAATTCTACTGGTGCAGTATACGACTGACATCCCCGTACACACAGCGAATGAGTTCTTCTAAGCTGGATACTATTTTTTTGTATCACCCAAAGGTTGACTGGTAGAAAATGCCTAAGGCATTAAGTCCGCTTCTGTACGTCTACCAAGAGAGTGTACCACTCTATCAAGAGACTCTAGCAGCAACATCTGTCCACCTCTTTCTTCTTGTGTGCGTTTGCCATGACTTAGAAGGACATCGTAAAATTCCTGAATACGTACACACGGCGGCGGAGATTCCGTAGCAGGTTATAAATGTGTGCGCCGTGTACCGCGTGAAACACAACAGGTATTATCGTTGTGTGCTACAAAGTAACTCGTCGTTTCTACACTCACACTCTTGCAAAAAGCAATTAGTAGCCGTACACCACTATGAAAGTACCTACAGCAAGAATTGGCTAGTGCTGTTATCGGCGCCCTGGCGCAATGCGTATGATACGTGACTGACGAGTAAGAGGTCCCAAGTTCGATTCCAATCGTCTGGTGTAACAGAAAGTTTGCTTGTTTTTATTTTCTATTTGACCTTTTTTTTAATAGTAATGTTATAGTTACTCTCATAATAATTAAAATATTTTGAAAATATTGTGACAAAGAAAACTGCGATAACGATCCAATTATGTTTATTACAACTTATTAATTACATACATTAAACGGAATGGTCACAATTAACGAATCTGTTCATGATTATCCTTAATACAATATATAAAGTGAAAATATTCTAACGGCCGAACGCATAGTCCAGCTAATGGTTCATTAGCGTCCATTAAAGTTAAGTATTGTCAAACCTTCACTGAAAAACTGTGTAAAACTGTCAATGTGACAATTTCTTAAGTGATGATTAACGTTAATGAATGTCCCTGAGTCGGGCCGTTAGTCAGACAAGGATGGACGTCACTTTTTTTTAAGTTTTTTATTAGTGACATAAATCAACATGTTATCAAGAATGAATTATGATAGATATCGCAACTCTTGATCTCAATAACAATAACATCATGTCACATAATACAACAACAGTATAATTACCTACAGCTTACTTCTTAGTCTTTTTTTTTACTTATCAAAGTTATCAATCAACATGTTTTAAAAAATGAACTATGATAGGTATCGTAACTCTTGATGTCCAAGTAACCTTGACTGGTATTGCGACCCCCTACCTCCACTAACTCACCGGGACCCATCGATGACATCCAGCCCCAATAACTAAGGTGAATGCTTCAGGTCAGCCCGCGAAATTCAAATTTTCTTACGTTTTTTGCATTTTGTAAGCCAGTGATAGGTTGTATGAAGTTAAAAATACTTACGCGACTGTAAAACGTAACTAGTTATATAATTATAACCATAAAAATCGTTAATACAAGCCTCCAAGCTCACTTAGTTGCAGGAACGTTTTTGACCTCGAAAAAATCGTTCCAACACTTAGGTGAGCTTGGAGACTAGTATTGATGATTTTTATGGTTATAATTATATAATTAGTTACGTTTTACAGTCGCGTAAGTATTTTTAACTTCATATAACCTACCACTGGATTGCAAAATGCAAAAAACGTAAGAAAATTTGAATTTCGCGGGCTGACCTGAAGCATCCCCCCTAACGTAATGCGACCACTAGACCTGCATGGGAGAATATTTTTGTGATGGTAACGTTCTCCATTTTTTCTGCATAATATTTTACGCCCATCCTTATCTGACTTAAAACACTTTTCATCACTAAATATAACTATGTTATTGCACCAATCGAAATCTATAAATTTTCTTGCAAACCGCATCCTTTCTTCCTTATGCAACGCCGTCAGTAAAATTTTTTTCGCGGGCTTGCGACATTTAATTTTAAGTAAGTGGCGCCGAACAATTGTCATAGACACGTCGTGCATAATTGCAGTGTTTCTTGTTGTAGCAAAGCCGTCAGCGCTATACGTAGCAACAATATTTCGATGCAGTGGGTTGGCATCCGTATATGCAATTGCTTTTGGACCCGGACGTTTCGCATCGATTGTCCCTTCAGCTGCATATCTATGCACCCAAAACTGCACAGTCTTCCTCTGTAAACAATCACAAAATTACGTTAAAACCTAACAATTAATATCAACAATGTTAAATTATTTTGCATTACCTATGTTAAGTTTGGATTTGTTACTTACCGGTAGCATTAATCTCCTCGAAATTTCACTTATGGATACATTTTGTTTATGTAATACTATTATCTCAGCCCTCAAAAGTGTAGACAAAATAATGAGACATGTTGTTTATTATTTGTAAAAAGTATCACTTTCCACAACGATTAATTATTTTTTGTCTCGGAGTAAGTTGTAGAACACACGATCGTGATAGGCAAAAGCGTTATGCCAGGTTAACTTATTATCCGACTCATTTCTTAGTAAATAACTAATAAAGTGGGTAGATGATAATATTCATACACTTAGTTTTTAATTACTCAGATACCCGCGAAACGAGACACGATAGTATAACAATAACAGCGCGGTCTCATAGGACCGGTTGGGGATTCAAACGTTAAAGCAAATATTCTAAGTTTTAGTTTTATTAAACTTCGTTATCATTATACTACAATAAAGTAGAAAAAAAATGTTTTGTCAATGGCGAGGATCGAACTCGATACACCTTTAACGGCAAGCAAGCACTTAATAATCAGTGCTAAATTACCATCTAATGAATGAAGCGAATTTGTTTATCTGATTCGTAGCAAACACATATATATGTGTGTGTGTATATCGAGTAGTAAACGAGTTATATTTTGTTTACGAGTTGAGCTGGCTACATAATATTACTTGAATAGGTGAATTGGTTGGTGGTATGGTTTTACTTTATTTTTGATTTATACCCACAGCTACTTGATTATTGTGAACATTATTACTGATTACCTACCCATATCATAAAAATATACTTTCCAAAGATTAAGTGTAAGTGTTTGATGTTATTTTAAATAACTATAATAATTTCATAAGTGAATGTTTGCGAAAATAAAAAAAAAGTTGACAATGAAAGTATTGTCAACTAACAATAATTATAATAATAACGTATCTATTATTATATTACGTAAATAATATATGTATTATATATATATTATAAAATTATTTATATTACAAGTTATATACAAAAATTTCGTTAATTAATTTCGTAAATATATATAGTTTATATGTATAAAATTACAAAATTATATTTCGAATATTTTAATTATTACAAGAGAGTAACCATAACATTACTATTAAAAAAAAGCATGAGTAAAACAAAAAGAAAATAACAGATAATTAATTATTATGGGAGTAACTATAACATTACTATTAAAAAACGGGTAAATCAAATAGAAAACAAAAACAAGCAATCTTTCTATTACATCAGACGATAGGAATCGAACTTGGGACCTCTTACTCGTCAGACATGTATCATACGCATTGCGCCACGGCGGAATGACAGTGGCGGCGCGCGCGTAAGAAAACGGAACTAAGCCCCGCACTTCCCCTCTGGGCCGACCAATCGTAGCCGCTCGCTGGGATGACGATGCGCAGACGAGTTAATTTGTAGCACACAACGATAATACCTGTTGTGTTTCACGCGCTTGCGTTTGACACACACATTTATTACGTTAGTGTGGGGGTGCTACGCGAAATAAGTAACAGAGTGTACATTGTCTCCAAGCTGAGCATTAAAAATTAGCATTTCTAATTGAACTTAACTTCAGGTAAAATACGCGAGAGATCAAGTCGTGCCTGTCGTACGAGACCTATCCTGCAAGGAGTGGAACTGTTATTTCAGGCTACTTTGGGTTAAAATAAAAAAAATAAATAAAAAATGTTTTTATTTTACATAGGCCTACATGGGCACTTATAAAAAGTCGAAGCTAGTGCACGGTTCCAAATTGGTCGTTTCCTATGGAGAAGAACCGGCAAGAAACTCCATGGTTACTCTTTTCAAAAAAAATGATTGGGTTTACAATACTTTCACATTACAAAACAGACACATATGCGAGGACAGTGTAGACCAATCAAAAATGTAACCCAAATAAAAATAGATTCAATCAAAAACTGGGTTGAATTAAGTAGTAATTAAAATTCGTAGTCTACAGTGTTCTCTCATTCACACTTTAAGAGAGAGGCTATATAAACATGAGAGAGAAAAAAAAAAAAAAATCAAAGCTATCAACAAATTAGTTTTTATCAAAATGAATCCACGACTTAAAGAAATTAAGGTGATATCCAAATAATATAAAAATATTGCAAAAGCAACGTTTTGAATGAAAAATAAATTTATGAGTAATAATATTTTTTATGTAATGAAACAAACATGGAGCAGTTAATAGATAAATTTACACAATAATGTTACCAGGGGGCCACAAGTGCAGAAGCAGTTATTTCCAAACAAGCGCGTCTTCGATATAGTCTCTAACCTTGTAATATGCTTTTTTGGTCAGGACACGCTTAATATGGTTGGTAGTGATGATAGTGAAAGGTCCGGGCGACCAAACTTTCGCACGTAACAAAATGCATCTTGGGTCCTCTCGTGCATGTACCACGGACCTTTTGTGAAGGTGGAGGGGAGAATGACCATGAATAAGCATTTATATTATTCTGCATAGAGATAGACGTAGTTCTCAGCTTTGAGCTTTCTTTGGTTGGACCTTATAAATACCAAACACAATTCAATCACAAATCAATTTTGGCGTACATGTCCTAAGAAACTGAGTGAAGAGCGTACGATAATGGCGGAGATAAGAACCATTGTTTATCCTCAGCTGGATCAAGAAGCTGTAGAAATGCATGGGGTGCCTGTCTGGGGGTCTACATTATAGTGGGCAAAATGGTAGCCAACCTCTCCGCGACAGAACTGAAATGAGAGGATATTGAAGAGAATCGTACGCACGGTGAGTCTCGCTGATCCTTCGAAGCCGGTCATCATGCGTGCGTAAAACGATGTCTCTTTTATCACACTCCTGATTGAATTCGTCGTTGGAGCATTATACCACCCTGGATGGGCTGTGATCGGCCTTCTAACTGCTCTGATGACAAACTTAAAGTGGTTGCGCTCGTTCTCAGGCACCGACGCGAGGGCTGCTTTGAAGTTGCTAATTTGCGGATTAACGTTATGCAACATACTTTGCAATCCTTTGAACAGACCAGACCAAATTGAGGATGTGTCTACTTCAACACTTGCTTGTTGTTCACAAGCTAGACTTCGAATGCTCGCCATTTAGTCCCCTTTTCCATTTGCGGACTTGGCAGTGGGTACAAACTTCTTCTAAGGCAACCATATCTCCATGGGCGGCGTAGTTAATCACGATATTGTAGATAAATCCACTTCCTTCTTTATTTAACCGTTTGCTCTTCGATATCGTAAACCGTGGATTCATCATCAGATGTCGAAAGTTGATTTATGTCACGACACAGGCGATCTTATTCTATTTGTGCCGCACGCTGTTCTCTTGGATGCTGTCACGTTCTTGCGATAAATGAGCTTCAATGTCACTTCATCATCAATGAACATCACTTTTTTGTAATACTTAACACCGCATTTTTTAAAATTGTCTTCCTCAACTCTGCTCAAGATTTTGAGGGTTTCGTTGGAACTTGTATTTGTCAAACGATCTGTACGATACAACTGTTATAAAGAAAATGCAAAATGCCATCTATGAATTTTAAAAATAACTAACTACTAACCTCGCCAACATGATAAAATTTTAATTATAAATTTCTAAAAAGTGTTAATATGTAACTTGATTTGATTTTTATGAAATGTCATAGATGGCGCTGCTTTAAAATTTCCTTTATACTACTAACATTCATTAAATTATGTTTTTCTGCCCAAGTTACTTAAATGGCGTAGTTTTTATATTGTAAAGCTAAATAATAGCATGGCTTACTCAAAAACAACATTTATATATGCGTCGTTAGATTACACGCTGCCACATAATGCGTAATAAAAATAAAGATTCACAGCTCCTCCCCCGTAGGTGATAGCGTGATAATATGTAGCCTATTTGTTTTCCCGACCTCTCAGTAATATTCATGCAAAATTTGAAGTAAATCCATGCAGTACTTTTTGAGTTTAGCCCGGACATACAGATAAACAGACAAACAGACATGAATTCTAAAAACTGTATTTTTGGCTTCGGTATCGATTGTAGATCACGCCCCAAGTATTCTTTTAAAAAAATATTCAATGTACAGTTTTGACTTTCCTACGATTTTATTATATGTATAGATTTGTTTTATACGATATATTATATTATGGTACCTAGTTAATTAATCGTAGTAGACTTGTAATTATCTCACACATGGTGTAAAAAGTAGAGTATCCAACACGGGAGTAAAGCTGTCTTTGTCTTGGGCGGCTTTAATTCCGCACTTCACTCAGGTTTCTCTATTAACTCCCTCGCAATGCTCGGGAGTTAATTATATAAATCCCTCACTAACGTTCGGGATTAAAACTTAGCAACCTTCGTTTTGTTCGGAATTCAACATGCCGCCCTCGCCTTAAAGACACTGCTTTACTCCCTAGTCACATAATCTACTATTATTACCTATTTTGATCGTGAGCCAATACGTGAGTGATATCTGGACAATTATCTTAAATAAAGAGAAGTGCGGGAGGATGTTTTCGACCGGGCAAAGAGGAGGAGACTTAGTCGGAAGGCGGACCCTAGCAATGGCCGGGATTAACGCCAGGCAGAAGAAGAAGAAGAAAGAGAAGTGCGTGTAAATGGTGAAAGACGCTTGTTCTTCCTTTCGTGTGGTACCCTGAAATATCAAGCAAGGAGGTCCAGTCATCAGTAGACTGATGGTTAGTGTTGCATGTTTTCCTATATAATTTCCATTGTTCGTCATTATTTCGTCGTCCTCAGTTGAGTCGCATTTGCAAAGTCACGTTTATATTGACATACCTATCTACCTACGTTTTTTTCCCCGCAACAATGTAGTCTACTTGACTCTACTTATCCTTTTTGAACAAGTTTCTGTGTCTCAGATAATCGCAAACAATTTTATTTTTCGCCTAAAGTGCAAAGATAGTTTTAGACTATTCAAACAATACAAATTATTAAAAAAAGCAATAATTTCTTCCTCTTTACATGACTATATGAAGACAAACCACAAAAAGTTGAAATAAAATCACTTTCAACTTTTCGTTTACTGCCACCACTTTAAAACGCGAGTCTATAAATAACAAATTTTAATAAAATTTCTTTCTAACTAACCGCATTCAGCCGAAACTAGCATTTTACATATCTGCCTTCGGTCTTACCTCCCTATCTTACCTGCACAACCCAGTAACTGGGTAACACGAATGACCCATCATTATCCATTTGCCTTAACATTACTGTATAAGGCAGCGGACGCCGGCGTCGTGATCACGAAGGTGGAATATCTGAAATATTCAAGTCACATACAAGTTAGCGACCCAGTTCTGTGCACGTTCCTCAAATCATTACAATTGCATTGCAACGACTTTGAAATTATCTTGCCATTTTCTGATGTTTCTGAGTAAAAATGTATTTTGTAGAAAGTTTCTCTGCGAATATTTGTATTATCTGTGAAAGAGATTTTTTTTCCAATATGAAGCATCCTTAGCGAGTAATAAAATCGTATAATCGCATTGATAATATACGTCCCATCTTCCAAAAAAGAAAAAAATAATAGTCACATTGACCACTTCTGCCTTTGATTATTCCTAGTAGAGTGTGTAATGAGAAAAACCTGGCAAGTGCGAGTCGGGCTCGCGCACTGAGGGTTTCTTACCAACTTACCTGAAAACCGTTCAATTCCCGAATAGAGTCTCGCAGAGAATCGCAATATTTTTTCTTGTGATGTACTCGTAACTCAGAAATAACTACAAATGTTCTGTTTTTAGACCTTTCCCATTTTTTGCCCAAGACCCTATGAATTTTAATTCCCTGGGGAGAATCGAAATGTACGATACGTTTTTTGTGACATAAACGACCGTAACTTTTTTTCTTGAGTTTACAATTTTTATTTTTGCACAGACTCAAGGGTCCGCAGACTTCAATATAATTTGGTTTTAATTTTAATTCGATACCTCCACGCGTTCCCAAAATAAAGGGTCTTGACAGAAAGATAAACAGACAAACAGACGGACAAAGTGATCCTATAAGGGTTCCGTTTTTTCCTTTTTAGGTACGGAACCCTAAGATCAACTAAAGGAATATAGGTGAGTTTTGTTCAGTAACATTCTGACCAGTCCTCTCGCCTAGATCGGAAGAATAGATGATTTCCTCTCAAAATACAAAACAATAGTCGCATTGACTTTAGGAAACAATAGGACGAAAATCCCTAGCGCAAAATGTAACCAACGCCATTTGTAGTAGGCGTCATTTTACAGCAAAAATATCATAAAAAGTAAGTACACATTACATTTCCACGCCCCCATCAAACCGCCATAACAAAAATAAACGGCCAATCAAAGTAAAAAAGAAGTTATTTGCGGCTGAACGATGTCTTTTGTTCACAATACCTCCATGAAGACCCACCATTACTTGTTGTTGTGTAGAGATGTGAAAGGTCATTTTGTTAAATGCGAGGCGGATGTGAAAAAGTAAAAAAGCATACCAATAGACATTTTTATAAAAGAAAAAGTTCGAACAAGAAATTCGAATTTCTTTAAACAAAAATTTACTTTGTCGATTTTCGAGGTGGTTACTGATTAGTTTATTCACAAAAGAAGCCAGTTCCATTAAACAGTTGCGAACTTAGAACTGAGCCTGTTGAAAATGCAGTAAAATTTTGGAACTACAAGTTTTTTTTTCTATTAAGTATAGGCTCGAGTTTCACCACTATCTCAACTGATGGTAAGCGATATGGCGGTCGATTGAGCTCGCTTGCCTAAAAGTAACCTATTTCTGTTCTCTAGACTTCAAGACCCTTCGGTTATAGCTATCAGAAAACACAGAATCCGACAAGGAATTCCACTCCTTAGCTGTACGCATAATAAGTTGCATCTCCAGCGATTTTTAATCATACCCTCGCTGCAATTTACTTCTGTATCTTAGGTGCATTCGCAAACATGAGAAAACACTTGTAATCACAACACACCCAGATACAAAACAACGGCCTGCAAGCCATACCAATATTAGTTACGTGCGGTAATCAAACTTGTGACACGCAATGGAGCAGCTAAAGTCGCACAGGTTTAGACCTCCGATACCCCTTTGTTAATAACTTGAGGAGACAAAAAAGGTTCGATGTTTTGCGAAAGTTCTGCATATGCGGAGGTGAAGGCTTTTCGCTACCACCCTAGTTATTTTTAAAAGTCAAAATACATTCCTTTTCTCTAGTCCTTTTGTTCGACGTTTTGTGAAAAAGGACCAAAAGCGGTATGAATAATATCAGTGAGTAGATCATCTCTCCGCTATTTGTGGGCTGAAATCTTAAAAATGTATTTACTTTTTTATTATTAAGTTACTAAGGAAATTGAACCGATATGCCTTTGTGGCTTGTGAGACGAGCGTTTAAAAACCTTATTCCTTTTATATTTTGAGGCCTTGCTAAACACCAGATTAGGGGCAGTATTACTTGACCGAAACAATTGGTGATGAATACTGGTATAAACTTTTTAGTGCGTGTATTTGCATGCTGGGACATGGCTTCCGGAGACTGATGAAAAGGGACAATGTGTCGACACTTTTTAGGACAAGCATCTATCTGTAAAACAATTCTAGAATATTTTTTTAGAAGAAGGAAATAAAGCAGTTGTGGCACAGTAGTAACAGTTCCATTTGGCGAATTTAAAGTCGTAGGTTCGAAGCCAGCGAGGCGCGTAACTTTGTGTAATTCATTCCATTACGAATTTTTGTAGTTTCAGTCATTATTAGATCTGTCTTGAATCTTTGCTATTGTTGAGTGGTGATGAAGAAAACAAACTAATATTACAAAAGCAAAAGTTTGTAGGTGTTTGTTACTTCTTTACGCTCGAACTGCAGAACGGATTTGGATTGACACACAAATAGACCATTTCCCTGTATAACACATACAATACTTTTTTCCCCCTTTAGTATGTTCCTTTGAGACGATTTTCTACATTTAAGTGGGTGAAGCCACTGGCAGAAGTTGCTGAGAATTAAATGTTGAAAGTTTTATGACTAAATATCTTAATTCGTTTTGGCTACCTTAAAACCCAACCTAGTGCCAGATTTAAGCTCAACTGATTAAAACTTTAAACCTAATGAAATAATTCGACAAAGTTCACTTAACTTTCTAAATAAGGTTATCAAGCGATATAAATTCGTTGCCAAATCCTGAAAAACCTTGTAATATTACAGTTTAATTAATTTAAGAAAAGAAAATGAGTGTTTTAGACCATGTTATTTGGGGTCGGTGCAACATTTTTTTTTCTTCCTTTATTGAATAGGTTCTTTTAATAAATTTTATAAGTGCATGTAGCGACTACGATCTACTACATATGACGTCACAGAATCTTGCATCACGCTAGCAAAGTTCTTCGCGCGATTTGAATAGATACAACTGCCCGAAATCATCTATCGGGCAGTAGCCCACCGGACATAACATCCCGTTCGGTCGGAGGATCCTCCCTTTTCAACGGAGGTATGTGGGACTTTACTCTCTGTTCCACACACCTCCAAAGTGCAGCTCACTCAACGATTGCATCAGTATGTTGCTGGCAGTTTTTTATGAGACATTGATAATTTTTGAAAATTGATTTTGTTATAGTCGATGTCACTTTATATATTGACATGTAAGAAAAGAAAATTGAATACAAAAGATTTCTAAGACAATTTCAGTGTTTTTATCTGAAACAACTACTGCTTACCATCAAGTGAGATCGCGGTCAAGCGTTAATTTATATCAATAAAAAAAAAAACCTGTCAATTCTATCCCTCACTCTTTCTTTTTTCATATCAATTCTCACAGAATCCATCGTTAAATTTTCAGTAAACAACTGTAAATCATTTTGATACATAACATCATATCATGCATGCAAACAAATATAGACCTTAGTTTTTGCTCAGACTGTACAATACCGGTTCGTTTTCCCAGTACCGAACGAATACATTTGGTATTCGACGAGCGTTCTCTAATGATATAATATTAGTATTCATTGCTCACATCGTATAAGTATTTTAAAAAGGAAAACCACAGGAAAAATGATAATTTTCATGGATACAAACTATGTTGAAGAAATGTAAATGTGGAACTTTATTATTCTTTGACATAAAAAGCCCTTTGCTTGGGCGCAACCACGGCGCAACACTTTAGTCCTACGAGGGTATACACAATAATCCATCAATTTTCTTTTATACATGTGTACCTTTTTTTTTTCCGGTAGGGGAATCATCAGAATGACTTCTCCCACTCTTGGGCGGAGCGGGAGGGCGTGTCAGACTCTTACTGACTAAACCCCTACCCCGTTCCTTCGTTGCCATCGATCTAGGGGACACGGTGACAACCTTTCGGATACCGTGTTCCCCAGAGGCTTCGGCCCTACCGGGCACCTACAGTTTGCTGACATCTCCTTGAGGCGCGCTTGGAACAGAACGCGCCGTCGACGACTAGGCTCGGTCCAGATTATTACCAGACTGCCGGACGGCGAGCTACCCGGGTGTGTAACGATTGACATAATAACAAAATATCTAACGATCGACGACCAAGCCCACCCTCGACCATGCATAGAATATTTTAAGGTTTGGTTAAGTGCCATTTGAGTTAGGCTAGAACTGAGCCCATTAAACATTTTTAGGTCAAAAGAATATTAGGTCAAATGTACGTTATATTAAAAGAATATTATACATATTGAAAATTATATAAAATGAATGTTATACTAAATGTTATTATGTTAAATGAATATTATATGATATGAAACATTAGGTCATATGAATTTATGTCATTTGATATTATGTCATATGAAAATTATGTCATATGAACGTTAGTTCAAGTGAAATTAGAGCATTTGTTATTATGCCATACATTACACACCCGAGCTACCCAGTGCTCGCTATCCGCGAGCCCGCGCCTACGGTGGTCGGAAATCGGGATCGGGATCTCGGCGGCGGCGGCGTGAGTTCCGTTGCCTCACGCGGTCGGCAGCCTCCTTCGCTAACATTACTGCTTCGCAGAAGGAGGCGACTGCCTGCCATACATGTGTACCTAATAGGTACATTTTTACATACAGGGTGGCTTTTTGAGACGAGTATTGAGGCTTTTAAAAAAACATAACTATAATGTTAAAGTTACATTTTTTATTTTAGCATTTTAATTACTTTTCTGACATTACAAATAATCTGTGCATCAGAATCTAATGAAAGCGGGACCCGGAGTTTTTTTTTTAATTTAATTGTCAACATTATTCAGCCGCAATTGTAGGAAATAAAAAAATTGTGAAGTGTCAAAACATGATTCTCCTACTAGTTAGTAATACCACATACAAAATTTTTCTCAGGTCGCGCTTTCATAAGACGGACTATATCACTGTGTTACTTTGACTTTAGACCTTATATTTTGGACATAACAATTTATATTTCCCGATGGTGCAAGCCGTATGTAGAGTGGCCCGATAATGGAACGGGCTTGGCGGAATTAAATTGTTCAATTCCTGTGCACATTCCCCTAAATATAAACGATAGATAACCGACAGGCTAGCAACTCGACTTTGATGCTAAAGACTTTGAAGCTTCGATTCGACGAGTGCATCATTGGCGGTGATCTTTCTTGACTCGCTTCTAAATCGACTGTAGCTTGTCAAGCTGGTATTCTATTATCAATATGTATATAAGTAAAAGGAGAAACTGACTGACTGACATTTCAACACACAGTCAAAACTACTGGGACTAGAAGCGTGAAATTTTGCACAATGTTTCCTTTTATGACCAACAGCATTAAAAGGAGACTGTACATTGAGGGTGAGGAGATTGCATATGTTCAGGATTATGTCTATCTTGGCCAAATAGTCTCTTTTCAGGCGCGACAAGATAAAGAAGTTGCTCGACGCACTGAGAGCGCCTGGAGGAGCTTTTGGTCAATGAAAGGTCTTCTCAAAGGAGATCTCCCTCTATGCCTGAAACGGAAGATTATGGACATGTGCATTCTCCCTATACTTACGTACGGAGCGCAAACCTGGTCTTTGACACTTCAGCAGAGGTCCAAGCTCGAGGTTTGCCAGCGAGCCATGGAGCGCAGTATCCTGGGAGTCCGAATAACCGACCGCGTAAGGAACACAATACTGCGCGCCAAAACTAAAATACAAGATGTTACCCGAAAAGCTGCTACTCTAAAGTGGGATTGGGCCGGACATGTCTGCCGCATGTCAGAAGATCTGTGGGCTAAAAAATCTACTTACTGGACCCCATTAAACGCAATACGACATCGTGGCAGACCGAGGCGAAGGTGGAGAGATGAGTTGGACAAATATCGGAGGGACTGGCCCGCAATGGCTAAAGATAGGCGTGTGTGGAAAAGGGAGAGGGAGGCCTTCGCCCAGCAGTGGGACACAACGGGCTACTAACTAACTAACTTCCTTTTATGACGCCAGCGAGCCCTAAGAGAGGATTTTTCAAAATTTAGCCCCTTAAAAGGTGAAACGGGGGTTCAAAGTTTGCATAGCGAAACTTACTTTCAGGCGAGCGAAGCGATTAGCAGAAGTTAGTCATTTATAAAAGTGGTAAGTATAAATCAAAGAGAGGCGGCTGAAGCCACGTTCACCAGCTAATTAATATTAATACAACATTAATAAATCATGCATAAATAAGCGGTCCTTATACCCAAAGCAAACCCCTTTCAAATATTAATGCGAATGACTGACTCACATCAAAGCGTACTTATTACCGTTAAGTTAATTACCAGTGCGGTTACACCGCCCTAAGTTAATTTAACTTGGTCGAACATGGTAGCCTGTCACTGACTTGCGATCACATGTCGGTTAACGAGGGTGGTTTAGGACCAAATTAGGACGAGAATTTGTTTGGTTAAACTATTTGGAAGACGCAGCTTTGGAAGGCCTCTCGCAAAGTGGACCGATGACCTGGTAAGAGTCGCGGGAATGCTATGGATGCGAGACGCGCAGGACCGTTTGTTGTGACGTCACTAGGGGGAGGCTTATGCTGTCCTTTGGCTGAAATGATGAGAATGAAACTATTTGAAAGACGTAGCGTGGGAAGGTTTCTCGCACGATGGGCGATGACCTGGTAAGAGTCGCGGGAATGCGATGGATGCGAGACGCATAGGATCGTTCTTTGTGGCGACAACAGTGAACAATTGAACATCCTTTAGCTGAAATGATGATGATGAACCAAATTAGGACCAGAAAGTGAGGATTTGTTTGGTTAAACTATTTACAAGACGCAACCACAGACGCAGCATTGGAAGCCCTCCTGAAACGTGGACCAATGACCTGGTGAGAGTCGCGGGATTGCAATGGATGCGAGACGCACAGACGCGGTTGATGTAGTGACATTAGGGGGAGACCTATGTCCAACAGTGGACGTCCTTTAGCTGAAATGATGATGATCATGAACTACAAGACGCAACGTAGTAAAGCTGACAAAAGACTGTTGGCCTGATGAGAGTTGCAAGAGCTTACAGCAGTCGCTCTCAACCTAAATTTAAAAAAATAGCACTTTTGTCTGACCCGGAAATCGAATCCAGGATCCTACACTAGTAATCGCGCTTGCGATCACGAGACCAACAGGGCAGTCAAAAAAGTGGATCAAGACGTGGAGTAGATATTCGCAACCTTTCTAAAATAATATTTAAGGACAACCATTTTGCAGTAAAACGGTTAATTATACTAAAATTTGTAATACCCTCAAAATGACAGTCCTGAAAGCTCTTTTCATTTTCGCATACAATGACTGAAAAGGCTGGAAGACAAGGTGTTAAGTCGAAATAACAATGAAATGTACTTTAGAATTCTTTTACATCGTAATACCGGGAGGCTATTTTCTTGCTGGCCTTAGGTCCGGACTACACCTGCGATGTTTTTGGTTGCAATCAGGGTTTTTTTTAGTTATTCATAGACTAGCGTTTGACTATGGCTGACGATGAAGCGCACTTGCTTAGAATTAAAATCGTGTATACTTTCATCGTCACATCTTTCACAAAGATGAACCTCATATACTAGCTGTAGCCAGCGGTTTTGCCTTTGTGGTAATAGAAAATTATTCCAATGGGACATATTCCCGAGATAAAAAGTAACCTGTGTTAGTCCAGGACTTGATCTACCCGTGTGTCAAATTTCATTCAAATTCGTTCAGTTCTTCGAACGTGAAGAAGTAAAACACATACATACACACGCTCACAAGCATTCAACTTTATAAAATCACTGTGATAATAACTAGCTTCTACCAGCGTTTTCACCCGCGTGAACGTAGAAAATTCCTGCCTCATATAGCAGAACATGATCTACTCGTGTGCCAAATTTCATCTAAATCTATGCAGCCATTTAAACGTGTCAGATTAACAAACATATATTACAGTCTCATACATAATAGTGTTGAACAAATGTATTCTTTATAATATTTCAATGTATTCCCACCCTTACAACGAACTTGGCTGAATTTAAAATCACAGCTGAGGTTATTATGAGGAGTATAATAAGATATCATCCCGGTAATGTTCCGACGAGGTCGTAAACTTCTCAGATTTGCACATTAGGATAAGGGTGCCATGAAAAACGAGCTTTAAGCTTTACCATGATGATTTCGAAGACCCATTCTCGTTTCTGATTGAATTTAGAGAAAAATACCTGTGAAAAACTCATAAATAGAATAATAACTGCCGTACGAGTCGATCTACAAGGTAAAGCAACACTTGCCGTGGTAGGTTTATTGATAGGTCCATCCTAACGTATACTTTATGTCTCAGAAAACGCGTTTAGTCGTAGGCTCCAGTTTTGAATGGCTGGTCATTTGTAAATTTTCAACAGTCGTTATGGAAAGTCAGACACTAAGCTAGGAAATCTAAAACTAGACTTGCAAAGTAGTGCAGACTGAGCAATGGGGGAAAATAAAGAAAGAAAAGCCGTTCATTCGTGACTCACACAATCATACAATCTAATAAAAAGCTATAATCAGTGCGATATGATTTAACCTTTTTTTAGGCGGGAATCTGAAAAGTCATTCTGAAATCATCAGAATGACTTCTCCCGTTCTTGGTCTGCGCGGGAGGGCGTGTGAAACTTTAACAAACAAAAACCCACTCCTCTATTCCTTCTTTGCCTTTCTATCCAGGGCTCCGGGTTTTCCTTTCAGAAGCGACTCCCAGACATTTTGACCCTGCTGGGCTGACATCTCCTTGAGGCGTGCGCAGAACAATACGCGCCGTCGACGACTGACGGCTTGGGCGTTTTTTGCTTCATTTTTATATATAGTACGAAACCCTTCGAGCACGAGCTCAAATCGTACTCAAATAGTTTAATCAAAACTTATTTTAATAAAATGCTTCTTCGTTTGAGCAACAGAATGTCGACAGCTATGTGATGTATCTTCTCCATACCACATAACTCATCTTACCCCACTCTCCATTGTGCAAACTGAATACCAGTAGCACTACTGCCCCCACTATCGCGCTGTCGACGTGCCCGATAAATTAGTAACACAATAGACCGCAGCTGTGCAACGCGATCAAAACATCGTTAGCGACCGAGTTCACCTGCAACAAAGGCAGCGTCCACATAACTTAGACGAGATAACGTGTTACGTTGTATGCTCCTTAGAATTTAATCGGACACCGCTTGACGGGGTGACAATGGATTTTAGTTGCGGAAATCGTTTGTTATGGTCTAAAATTATCAATCAACTAACTTTAGTAGAAAATTGGTCCAAAGACTATCTCATCTAATAGTAATTTATGTGGTTGACGATGGAGCATGCTTACCTACCGACAAATTACCTAAATAAACCCGAGGAATTTTACCTCACTAAAACCACCGCTAAATCACCATCAGCTCATTGAAGGGCCCGTTACCTCTTAACAGACCATTCTTGAAGCTAAATTACAAGTTTCAAAGCCTACACTTTATTTCTATAGAAGAACATGCAAGAAACTCACTCTTTTAAATCATGATTTACATAAATTTCGCACTCAGCCTGTTTATTCAAAACTTCCAAAACACCAGAATGTGACAGCTTTGTGATGTATCATCTCCATACCACATAACTCATCTTACCCCATCCTCCATTGTGCAAACTGAATACCAGTAGCACTACTGCCCCCCACTATTGCGCTGTCAACGTGCCCGATAAATTAGTAACACAATAGACCGCAGCTGTGCAACGCGATCGAAACATCGTTAGCAACCGAGTTCACCTGCAACAAAGGCAGCGTCAACATAACTTAGACGAGATAACGTGTTACGTTGTATGCTCCTTAGAATTTAATCGGACACCGCTTGACGGGGTGACAATAACTTTTGGTTGCCAAAATCGTATGTTATATTCTAAAATTATCAATCAACTAACTGCGCCTAGGTTTCGTAAGCATGAAAGTAGAAAATTGTCATAAGGACTACTTATCTCACCGCTTTAGGGTTCTGTACCTCATAAGGAAAAAACGTTGGTCTGTGGATGGGTGACCATCTTAACATAACGAGTTTCCTCCGTGCCTCGAAAAGCACGTTAAGCCGTTGGTCCCGGCTGTCATTTGGAGATCTTTGGCAGTCGTTACGGATAGTCACAAGCCAGTAAATCTCATTCCAGTCTTGCCATGAAGTACCGTGTTACCCCAGTTAATGGGTTGTGGAGATCTGGTAGGCAGCCGCTCCTCGTAAAATACTGGTATTCAGCTAAATCCGGCTTGACTGGAAGCCGACCCCAATATAGTTGGGAAAAGGCTAGGTAGATGATGACCTTATAAGGAAAAAACAGAACCCTTATAGGCTTAACATTGTATGGTCCTTACAATTCAATCGGACACCGCTTGACGGGGTAACAATGGACTTTAATTTCGAAAATCGTTTGTTATGGTCTAAAATTATCAATCAACTAACTTTGCTGCCTGCGTGAAAGTAGAACATTGGTCCAAAGACTATCTTACCTAATGGTAAGTTATGTATTTTACGATGGAGCATGCTTAACTACCTAGAAATTACCTAAATAAACCCAGGGATTTTTATCTCACTAAAACCAACACTAATGATTTAGGGCGTAGAAGGGGCCCCGTTACCTCTCAAAAGACCATTCCTGATGTTAAAGTACACGTTCCAAAGCGTTAATCTCTATGGAGAAGATGAGCAACGAACTCCATTGGCACTCTTTTAAAGAAAAAAATTTCTTATTCTACCTATTTCTTACTCTATCATGAGCTACATAAATCTTGGTTACATAATTCTTAATAGTGAACATAACCAAAATCACAAGAGATATATCTCATGGCACTTAGAAATTAATCGGAGACTGCTCGAAGGTATAACAAGAGTTACAGTTTAGGAGATTTTGTAATTGTTTAGTTTCGGAATAACAAAATACTACTTAAGTAATATTTTATTCGTCCCTATCAACCGTCATGATATTGCGACAAGGTTTGAAAAAATTACCGTGGCCCTAAAAAGCAAAAAAGCAAGTGAACGACACAGGTATGTGTAGGTCTTAGTCAGGTAAAGCCTGACATGCTCTCTCGTTCCACCCTAGACTGTGAGAAATCATAGGATGATTCCATTGACCAATTTTAACCGTGCACTAGCTTCTAATTTTTATAAGTGCCCATGTCATGCCAACTTCAAACAACAATATCTAGATCAAATATCAACGTCATCGTTGGTCACACCTGGTCCTCAGGCAAAGAGCAACTTTAGGAAAACAGGTGGATTTTAATCAGTAAGTCAGTCTAACATGCCTGTCTCCACATTCCGCCCAGAGCAATAATAGCTTTTTGAGGATTTTTAACCAAAAAAAAAACAAATAAGTATAAACCCATCACAATATTTTAAAAAATAAAATTACTTTCCAACGCAGAGGCACAAAAGAAATCGATAAACACAATTTTCCGACAGGATTATTAAATTCCACTGTTTCAATCGTCGGTAACAATTTCAAACATGTAATAGCAATTTCCAATTACTTTTTAGTTTACGTGGATACCGAGACAGAAGGGAATGTGTCTTATCGCCATATTATTGTAACCAATTTAATGTTAGAAAACGATGTTTAAATAAATAAACACTGCAAAGGATGTAGCATCGTTCACGTCGAAAGACATCCACTGTTGGATACAGGCCACTCCTAAGTGCCGCCATAAGGACTGGTCCTTTTTTTAAGGTTGAAGGTCATCGCAATGACTTCTTCAGCTCTGGGTGGAGCGCGAGAACGTGTCTGACTTCTACTGACTAAAACCCACTCTTGTTCCTTCTTTGTCCTAATTCCAGGGTCCCGGGGTTCTCTTTCGTCAACCCAGGACCCCGATAAGGACTGGTCCTGTGCACCTCACACACATGGGTCGCCTTAGATGCTTCAAGTCATGTAGGACGAGTTAGGAGACAAATGTACGAGTACATACAAAAGATTTATCTATATAATCACAACAATCATTAATTATTATGAAGTAACAAAATAACGCACTGAAACTCTGATCAATATCCAAAAAAATCTAATGAACGCAATCCTCTCTCCTATCTCCACAAATTAAATCAAAACAGTCCTTTGTTGACGCGCATTAAAATTCCAAACCTGTGCCGCCCATACAAAAGGTCAAGCGACGTAAAAAACAATAAATAAACATAATGACCGTATCAAATCGGCTGCGAACAGTTCTCGTGATGCCGAATATATTGGCTTTAGGTAGGTAGGGGTATATTTAGGGCTGGGGACATGATAAGCCGCCGTAGTGGTAGGTTATCGGCGAATTTACCCAATATTTACGTTAGTAGGATTTTGTGGGTGAAGGCTTTTAGTAAGGCAAGGATTAAAAGTAAATAACGGTAGGAGGGGTTTCAATCGACGATGAAGTACCTGGGACTCGACAGCTGGTGCAATTTCGAGGAGCACTTCCGACGTCTGACTCCCAATTCCCGTCTCTGGAAAGGAATGGGGCTGTCCTGAAGCGGCTCCTGCCCAACCTCGGAGGTAAAGACATCTTCTACCGGAGGTTCTACATCGGGATCCTTTGGTCCATGGCTCTTTACGGGGTACTTAATGTCGGCGACGTCCCTGTTTAAAGCTACCGGTGGCCATGCTTAACGCTACGAATTTATTACACATTTTTTTTTTAATATTTTAGAAAGAAAGTTTCTTCTCATGCTCTTCCTCGTGTCCCTCAGATCAGAGCTTTGCCAGCGCGTTCAGCGATGTCGATTCTCTGAATCTTCGGGACCGCCTTTCTTTTATTTTTTCAGATTGTCGCAAATTTTTCAACGCCGTGCACATTAATGCTCAAAGCATTCCTTCTCATTATTCTGATCTGTTATCATCCTTCGATTCAGATCTTGTTCACGCTGTCCTTGTTTCCGAAACTTTTCTCAAACCTGCACTTCCTTCTACGCAATACTCTCTTCCGGGATACAAGCTTGTGCGCAATGATAGAACTGGCAAGGGATGTGGAGGGGTTGCCATTTATCTCCGTGGCGATATCACGCTGGATCATTGGGTACGGGTCATGATGACTTGATTGGGGCTATTGACAGGCATTGCTTTGACGTGGTGGCTATTAATGAAACGTGGTTGCAATTGGGCCAGGAGGGGCGTGCTCCCGTGGTGCCGGGCTATCGCCTACGTCACACGCCGCGTCCGGCGAGTGTGCGCTCGGGCCGCGGTGGCGGCGTCGCCTTTTATCTTCGGCGGGGTCTGAGCGCGCGTACTTGTACTATGGCCATCGATCCTAGGTTCGAATCAGTTGAGCAAATGTGGCTAATGCTGACTTTAAACGGCAAAAAAGTCGCCGTAGGTACAGTGTACCGCCCACCGTGGCTTGACTTAGTCTTATTCTTGGACGCCATAACGGATGCTATCAGTTCACTGGGAAACTGTGACCACTACATTCTGCTTGGCGACTTTAATGTTAATTTGCTTGATACAAGCGGGATAAAAACGAAAAGGGTTAAAGAATTTCTTAGTTGTCTCAATCTCGAGCAGTTGGTAAATACTCCCACGCATTTCACGTCATCCAGTGAGACTCTAATCGACCTTCTGTGTACAGATATAAGGGCAAGATATGTTTCTGTGGAACCACTCGGCACTCAATATGGCCATTCTATTATAATAGGTGAATTCCACATTAAACGTGAAAAATTCATGCCATACTTGATTAAGTTCCGGCCCCTTAAAAATGTGTGCACAGAAAGGTTGATCGAGGATCTTTCATTCTTTTGTTTTGAGCGCATTTCTTTCCTAGAAAATGTTACTGACATGGTTCATGTCCTTAACACTCATTTAATCGCCGTGTTTGATGCTCACGCCCCGGTTAAGTCGTGCACTGTTAGGGAGAAATCATATCCGTGGATTACCGATACAATCAAACTAATGATGCGTTTACGTGATGACGCACTGGATGACTGTAGGAAAAACAAAACCGAGTCAAAAATAAAATATTACAAGGAGCTAAAGCGATTAGTGGTTACTGCATTATATAGTGAAAAAGTCGCATATTTCAAACATAATATAAATAATAAAATAAAAAATCCAAAATTGTTATGGAAAAACCTGAAATCCACTTTGCTGCCTTTCAAAAATATGCAAGACCTACCGTCGCAGTTTACAGATCCTGACTTGATAAACAACAACTTTTTGATAGTTCCTGGTAACCCTACAGCTAGCACATCACTAATGACGTTTTATGAGGAAAATAGACACGGTGAACCTACTTTTTCTCTCACCCCAGTAGAACCGAGCGACATCTCGCGGATCATTGACAACCTTAAGAGTAACGCTGAGGGTCACGACAACATTACTTTGGATATGATTAACATGACTCTGCCGCACACGTTAAATGTAATAACGGAAATAATAAACTGCTCTATAGTGACGTCAACTTTTCCCGAACAATGGAAAATTGCATCAGTTAGACCGTTACCTAAAAACTCTAATCCAACCGAGTTAAAAGATCTACGTCCTATAAGCATTTTACCTTGTCTATCCAAGGTAATGGAAAAAGTCGTCTGCCAACAATTAACTCAGTTTTTAGAACAAAATAACATTTTACCTGACTTACAATCCGGGTTCCGGAAGCAACGCAGTACGTCTACTGCTTTATTAGACGTTACTGATAACATCTTAGCTGCCCAGGATCAGGGAATGTGTTCAGTACTAGTCTTGATTGATTTTTCCCGGGCATTTGATGCAATAAATATTCCGCTTTTGTTATCCAAGCTGATCTATTATGGTTTCGATCCTAGCGCCGTGCAGTGGTTCCGCAGCTACCTTACAAACAGGAAACAGTTTGTCGATTTGCGTTTGGGTGACGGCACCACTCTAAGATCAGCACTCATTGCAGTAGAGAGAGGTGTTCCTCAGGGCTCCATTTTAGGTCCGATTATCTTTATTATATACTGTGCAGACATCATCAAGTGTCTTCTTAACTGTAAATATCATATATACGCCGATGATGTTCAGATCTATATATCTTTTCGACCAGATGAGTACGAAAAGGCCATTAAAGACCTTAACGATGACCTCCAAAGAATTGTGCAATGGTCTCAGGAGAACTGCTTGTCATTGAACCCTACTAAGACAAAATATTTGGTGTTTGGCTCAAGACAGCGGCTTGCTAAGCTACCCTTATCATTTAATCTTAAGCTAATGGGCGAGCAGATAGGGCGAGTGTATGAGGCGAAGAATTTAGGACTAGTCATGGATGAAGACCTGCGTTTTGAGAAACATGTAGCAGACTCGGTTAGAAACTGTTTCTATCGCCTGAAGGTGTTATATAAGATGCGACCGTACTTGTCCGAAGCACTGCGAGAGCAGCTGGTGGAAACCCTGGTCCTTTCTAGGTTGAACTACGCAGACACGGTATATGGGCCGCGTCTATTAGCACGTACAGATCGGCTCATCCAAAGGGTACAAAACGCTTGCGCTCGGTTTTGTTATAACATTACTCGCAGAACCCATGTAACGCCATACCTTAACAAGCACTTTACGCTGAAGATGAAGTCCAGGCGCAAACTGCACTTAGCTTGCCTTCTGTTCGGTGTAGTTAAATACCAAAAACCGGACTACTTGTTTAACAAATTGAGTTGGCTTACGAGCCGGCGGGAATGCGGAAGAAGGCAATGCTCACAGCAACTTTCAACACAGTCTTGTGGTACCGCTGCTTTTCGGGGTAGCTTTCGTTATGCGGCTTCTAAGGTGTGGAACAACCTGCCGCCTCCTATCAGAGTGATAAATACGATGGGTACATTTAGAAGACGCTTACGACAGTACTTGATAGACGCACAACGAAGGCTGGATATGGTGGCACAAAATACTTTAATCATATAACATACCTGCCTTGGACTAAATATCTTTTTGGTGCTTGGTGTCTGCATTATTCCAGTGTCAAAAGTAAATATGTTTGCTCTTATCATCCATATTGGTCATTCTTAAATTTATTCTATGTTGGATTCATTGGTCCTTCAGCCATTTTTAGTTTATTCGTATTATGTTTATTTTCACACGCTAAACACACACAACATTGCATCACTACTACACTCCTAAACCGCTTAGCGTCCGTTGCGTCACAGCCACAGGTTCAGTCGAAAACCAGCGTCAGGCACTAGTTGTCTGGCTTTCATGCTGAACTGGACCTTTTTTGGTGCAGCCGTGAGGCACACAACTATTCGTATTTTTAATTTTTTTTTTGTTCTACCTTATTTTTATTATTTTTTTTATTTTTTTGTGTCACGAATCCCCGACCGGTCGCATGGGACCGCGCTGTTATTGTTTTGCTGTCGTGTCTCGTTTCGCGGGTATGTGATAGATTAAACAGTTGATTTTCTGTGTCTTGTGCTGTACCAAATAAAATATTTTTCTTTCTTTCTTTCTTTCTATATCACCTACAGTATTGTTGATCAGTCTCCAAGTGGCTACTCAAAGTCTGCTGAACACCTATTCATTGAAATCAACTTCCAACACACGAAACTGCTTCTAGGTGTTTATTACAGTCCGTCCTGCCATATTGACTACTTTTCCTCCTTTGAAGCCAAATTAGAAAATCTCTCTTCAATCTATGATCATACGATTATTCTTGGAGACTTCAACACCTGTATGCTCAAGGGAGACTCACGTAGCCGTAAACTCCAATCCCTTGTCACTTCTGTCAACATGCACTTGCTCCCGCTAAATGCTACTCATAGGGCTCCTCACTGTACTCCTTCTCTCTTAGATCTTATTCTGGTTTCTGACCCTATGAAAGTAGCCACACATGGACAGCTGTCTGCTCCTTTTTCCTACCATGACCTCATTTATCTTTCCTTCAAGATTCGACCCCCTAAACGTAAGGCCAAATTTCTCGTTCTTCGCAGTTTTAAAAACATTGATTTGGAGCGTTTGAGAGCTGATGCGGGTGGGATCGATTGGTCCCCTGTGTTCACCTGCGAGGATGTGGACACTATGGTGTCGGTTTTCACTACTACTTTATTGGGTTTGTATGACGCACATGCACCTCTTAGAAAGGTGAGAGTGAAGCATCTTCCTGCGCCTTGGTTATCCCCAGCCATAAAAATCCAAATGGCTAAGCGTGACAAGGCCAAGCAG
This sequence comes from Mythimna separata, assembly GCA_030763345.1. NCBI lineage: Eukaryota > Metazoa > Arthropoda > Insecta > Lepidoptera > Noctuidae > Mythimna > Mythimna separata. The sequence goes on along the minus strand of CM061170.1, from coordinate 25,166,165 downwards.
TTGTACAGGAAGCGGCCCACTGAGGAAAACTGGGATATTTATAAGAAGATGCGAAATCGCTGCAGTCGTTTGTGTAGGAATGCGAAAAGGCGCCACATTCATAACTCAATTGATAATTTCAACCCAACACAAGTATGGCAATTTTTAAAAACTCTTGGTATTGGCAAGGCCACTAGTAAGAGTTCTCCTGATAAGATGGACCTCAATGCACTTAATGCGCACTTTTCTAAGTCACCAATTACACTTGATGACGATGTTAAATCTTCCACTCTCAATGAACTTTCTAAACTTCCATTGCCTGCAAATACTTCTTTCTCCTTCCACCCAGTTGCTGAGTCAGATGTTAAGAAATGTATCCTTTCCATATCCACTAAAGCGGTAGGCGACGACGGCCTTCAACTCCAAATGTTCCTACCTATTATGAGCGAAATAGTCCCTGTCATAACCCACATAGTAAATTTTTCCCTGTTCAATAACTCCTTTCCATCTTCTTGGAAGAAGGCCCGCGTCCTACCACTTCCTAAAGTTTCAAATCCCTCCTCACTATCCGAGTATCGTCCAATATCTATCCTCCCAATCCTTTCCAAAGTCCTCGAGAGTGTTGTACAAAAACAACTGTCTTACTATTTGTCCTCTAACGGTCTGCTGAGTCCTTACCAGTCTGGTTTCAGACCTGGCCACAGCACTGTAACAACTCTCGTTAAAATAACCGATGACATAAGACTGGCCATGAACAATAAGTGTCTAACTATACTGGTTTTACTGGACTTCAGCAGTGCCTTTAATTCGGTTGACTTTGACATCCTCTTGGGAATCCTTTCCTCTCTTAATATCTCTCAACCAGTAATTGAGTGGTTTAAATCTTATCTTCGGGGTCGGTCGCAGTCCGTTCGATCAGATGAGGACTCCTCTGAATGGTGTGATCTGGCTGCGGGTGTTCCTCAAGGATGCGTCCTTTCTCCTCTACTCTTCTCAGTTTTTATAAACGCTATCACTAAGGTCCTAACTTCTAACTATCATCTCTATGCAGACGATTTGCAGCTATATCGTCATTTTAAGGCAGGTGAACTTGCTGAGGCTGTGGCTGCCATCAATGAGGATCTTGAAAGTATCAAGAAGTGGGCTAAGTGTTATGGACTGTTGCTGAACCCAAAAAAGTCTCAAGCGCTCATTATTGGTGGCAGATACATGCTCAATCTATTGGATGGCCAGTCGCTCCCACCGGTAGTGTATGATTCTGAACCAATTTTATACTCCAAAAGTGCCAAAAACCTTGGCGTCCATATGGATATTAACCTCTCATGGGAGGCTCATATTGCTGATGTCAGTAAGAGGGTATTTTATTCGTTTCAGTCTCTTAAACGTCTCCAAAAATTCTTGCCGTTTCATACAAAAGTGGCTCTTGCTCAATCTCTGCTTCTACCGCTCATTGACTATGCGGATGTCTGTTTTCTAGATGCTACGGAGGTACTCCTTAACAAACTCGAGCGACTGCAGAATTTGTGCATCCGCTTTATTTTTGGCCTCCGCAAATACGACCACGTGTCGGAGTTTCGGACCAAATTAGAGTGGCTGCCAATTCGGCGTCGGCGAGATACCCACATTCTATCCCTTCTCTATACTATCCTACACAATCCCAATGCTCCTCAATACCTTCGTGAACGCTTTGAGTACTTCGTCCCTAGAGGCAAACCCTGCCGCACTTCCAATTCTCTTCTCCTTCGTACTCCGCGTCACACTTCCAGCCGCTATGATGGCTCCTTTTCTGTAACTGCAATTCGTCTCTGGAACTCTCTCCCACATTCTATTCGCGACAGCCCTTCCCTGGATATCTTTAAGAGGAAAATTAAAGAGCACTTCCTTTCTCAATTGACATAATATTAGTATATATATTGATATTTATTAGTCTATGTATTATACCTATATATATGTATATATATATTTATTTATTATTTATGTATTTTTTATGTTGTACACTGGATCCTACCCTCGAATGTGATCTCTCTCTGTCACTCAAAGGTTTGCTGGGAGAAAACTCATTGTTGAGTTAAGCTCGCCTTTGTACATGAATTATCCAATAACTGTATTCAGATTATATGTTTTGTGTACAATAAAGAATTAAGAATGAAAGAAAAAGAAAATTGTTAGATAAGCATTCCGTTGCTTATCTAACACTTTTTCTTGAAGTGCAATAAAACATTCAACATACAAGGCGCACAGGACCACTAACAATTGAAGCCCATAAGCTTCGAGACGATTTCCATTGCTGGACATACACAGCAGTAGACGTCTTTTAGCTGAAACGATGGCAATGACGCAAAATTGACACAGTTTTTATGTTATTCATAGGAGCCTATTTGACGTTTATCTCACCAGAAAAGCACGCTATCAAAAATGAAAAGCAAACATTTAAAAAGAACTTTTATTATTAAAAATGCGATAAAGTCTTCTAAGTGCACTTCTACCAAGAAAACGAATGCAATCTTCTTATAACATCATCTCCTTACTTTGCTTTTCATAAAATCTCTTATGCAAAGGCTAATATCACAATATTTTTATTCCACATCATATCGTACGAAACACACACACTTCAGAAAACTAATACCCCCTTTGAGTTCGTCACAGCCAATATAAGATTTAATACAAAACATTTCATGGAAGCAAAGTATGAGGTTGCGTTTTTACCGGCGTAGAGCTAAGCGGAGCGGAGAGGAGCGGACTGCGAGGCTGGGATTCCACCAAAGAAAGAAAGAAAAAAAAGGGAAAATCTTTATTTGACACATACACATAGACACACACAATACAGAACCAAAAAAAAAAGTAATAATGAAAAAAAGAAGAAAAACTAGCAATAATATAAAATAATTAATAGAAATGGTATAAAATAAGACAGTAAAAAGAGAAAGAAAAAAAAATATTACAAAACGATTACTCATGTGGATGTGTAGATTGTGCGGTGTCATGTGCGAAGTTACAACACTGCTTATGGCTTATATAATTATTGTATGTTCGTAAGAATTATGGTGTGTGTGTGCGTGTTTGGATGTGTGTATGTGTGTGTGTGTGTGGATGAGTAAATAACCAATAGAATTCTGTTATTGACTCATCTCTTCGCTTAACTTCAATGTATGGCGCGATGGAAGCGGAGATGTGAGTTGTGCACGCACGAGACGTACTGGAGACGAGAGATGTAACAGTATTGCACACATCTCCGCTTTGGTGAAATCCCCCGAGCTGAAAAATATTTCTTCTCGCACAGCACACTGTACACATCTCTGCTTTGGTGTAGTCCCGGCCTCAATGATGTTTTTCAAGAAAATTTACACCGCCAGTTGGCACCACTTAGGCTAGAGGTTAAGTTTCCACCAAGCTGTCTGTTTGTTGTTTGTTTGGAAGGTAATCCCCTAGAGGTCTTCTAATATTGAAAATATATACATGACCTTGACGCCTAACGTATGACTTTGGCGTTGATATCTAGCTAATGTCATTGACATAAGCGTTTTGGCAGGTGCTTAAACTTAAGGTTTTAGTGCAGTGCTACCACATGGTAAGAATACCCTCATCACTGTGTTCGAAATATCCACTCTGCAACAGTGGAAACAATGTAACGGAGGCGAAAAATAAATAAAACAAATGAATACGCGGCTCCGATCCATACAGCAATTGCAACTGAGAGTTGACAATGACAGTTCTTCATACATTTGCGTTCGCTGTTCGACGGCTGTCTCGACGTCGAGCTCGTCGCCATGAAAATGACTTTAAAGAATAACATCACAGATTGAAGTCTAGCGGAGAGCACGAAACAGATGATAGTTCAACTCTACTCCGCCTCGCTCCACTTCAATGGAAACGTACCCTGAAAGAGCGAAGCACCAAGGATCGAAGCATTGCGAAGTCTAAAATAATTTCATACTTCGCGGAAAGTTGTGGAGTTAAATCGAGTTTTGGGAATGTCGAACGTTTTGCCAGGCTCGAGCGAATAATTTCGGTGAAATGAAAATACTTACAGGTGATTACCGCGATTTAGTTTTCATAAGCTTCCTGGTTGTTGTGTGGTAACTTTTGCGGCGGAAGTTTAGATGTGAATCTTTTCGTATGAGTTAGGAGCTTTTTCTCAGTAAGCATTTCAATGACAGCAGGCTATATATTATCGTTCGAGAGTGTTTGGGTTGGATTTTCGTTAGTGGTGCAAAAAAATCATTTGATTTATTATTAGCCAGTCAAATCCTATAATATGCCGGATATAAATATAAATCTTTTATTTATTGGAACACCAAAGCATAATTAAATTCTCAGAATACCAGCCACAGTAGATACGGGCTTGCGGGCCTCGAGCCATAGGTAAATCGTCGTACTGGCGTCCGGTGACCGACTCGACCGAGGTTAAATCATCGACAGCGCCTAATTCACTCGCTCTTCAGAGCGATGTCAGCAAACCACTGGGGAATGTGTTGTCCGCAAGATCAGAGTATTACTTGTAAAATACGTCTCAACCTTTGCTTCAAAGCCAAAATTCGCTCAACACCGTCATAAGTAAAGTATTAAAAATAAAAATAAGTCATTCAATAACAGATGTGCGCCTTTCACTATTATTAGTATTTACAGCAGACATTAATTTTAACCGGGATATCCCCGTGATTCCTCCATGCTTTGTATAAATTAATCTGAAGAGCCTTTTCATGTCCAGTGTTGCGAGTAAAATGAATTCAGATGAAAAATGATTTAATGGACGATGCGGCTTGCGGCGAATTTAATGTTACTTGTATTTATGGTTTCGAATAAATTGGCTACTTTCGGAATTTACATAATTGTCTGAAAATTAAGCTTTCTATTGTAAAGTAATAAAGATATTGTAAAGATAAGATAAGAATAAGAGAAAAATGTGGTTGTGAGTACTGCTACTTTTGGCTACGGTATAGCCTTTACTACGTAGCTAAAAGAAAAAAAAAATATAGGAAAAGCAACATCGATGTCAAGTGCATCGAAGCCACGTTGTAGCCGACACCAAAATGCTACGGCGCGGTGCAACGGAGCAGCTGAAATCGATACTACGTATTTGCTACGATGTAGCAGACACCGTTGCTACGGCGCGGTGCAGCGACGTAGCTGATAGCAATGCTACGTAGTTGCTACGGTGTAGCTGACACCGTTGCTACGAGGTAACTGACATCGAAGCTTCGTATTTGCTACGGGTGCCACTCTCGCTACGTAGTTGCTACGAGTTCTCACTAATATTATTAGGGCGAAAGTCTGACAGAATTTAGATAAAAATTTGTACACGAGTAGATCATCTCTTGGAATAGGACAGTTTACTTTTTATCCCGAAAGCTAAATAATTTTTTGAATGCAAAGCATCTGGAACAATATTGTGGGTTAGTAAAAGTTATTCCAATATAAGAACAAAATCAGATCCACGACCTATGACAAGTAATCTGGAGAAAACTAAAATTCTATTCTAAAAACAGTACTTATCATTCAGCATCATCCTGAAAACACAAAAACAAAGCTTATAAACCGGTTCAGCCTAAAATAAACCACTTACGCTTCTTTACACTAAATTCCAAGCTCCTTTTTTTAAAGAGTGTGAAAACAACTTATAACATCGCCGTGTTTGCCCAAATCAAAGAGGAGCCGGACCCTTTGTCAACGCGCGTTGATACTACACGTATAAGATACGACAAAGTGAGCCCGAGTTAGTTTGTAACACGGAGTAAAGAGGAAATGGAGTGACTATTCCATCATCACTATTATTTTAGCCAAAAGACGTCCACTGCAGGACATAGGCCTATCTAAGTCTCATCACAATTAACGGCCCTGTGCATCTCATGTCCTTTCGATTCCCGGGACCCTCACGTTGTCGGCTCTGATGACAGGCTTATAATGGGAGGAGGCCATTTTAGTTTTATTTGTTTCATAAATAGTTATTACACAAATAAAACTTTTAAAAAATATTCAGAAAACACTTTGGTGTTATGTTTTAACATAAAGTTATTATTAGGTACATATGTATCTAAGTTTTGTAAGCGATTAGCAACACTTTCAATGTAGACGATCATTGCTCCCTCTTCGCCTTATTTCTTCTCATGTTCCATGCAATTGGTGTTAGCAAAATGCGCTACCAATGCCTTACTTTAATCTAAATCCATCCTTTCATTTTTCTTTGGTCTATTTTTTACTCTCCATCCATCAACATTGCCTAAAATATAAAATATGTATTCGTAAATAGCACTCCATTTACTAAATCCTAGGTGTTCTCAAAGATCCGTAAGAGCGGCTTCATGTCAGCTTATACCCTCAGGGGAATGGGATAAAAATAGATTTTTTTAGTCACGTACTACGAAAGGGCCGGGAGTTTGATTTGTGGGTCTTTTCCTGTTTCCCCGTTATGGGGTTATACCACTTAGATCCTCTTTAATCAAAAAGCCTTTTTTGGGTCAGCAGAAAACTGCAGCAAATAGGAAGTGAAAAAAAAAGAAAACACGCTTGATAAATGGGTGTGTAGAAAAGGAGATCATACCATCGGTGGCCATATTATTAGAGACAGTACCTAAATTTCTTATATTATTATCAACTTTAATTGCTTTTTGCAGGTAAATGGTTGGTTGTAGGTTCGGCTGATATTTTTTATTTAAAGACTTCATAGATTGAGATATTTTATTATCTATATATATATATATACATCTATATATATATACATCAAATTATAAGTCAAAATTATTTACATATTTAAAAAAAAAAGTTCGTAATATTACTAGTATTTTGTGACAGCATCCATTTAACGTGGTATGCTCTCTATGCAAGTTCTGGCTTTCTGTAGCAGGTTTATGATATAATAGCCTCTCTTTAATGAGGGCTATAATCAGCTAGTGTTATTTTTTTCACCGCTAAAAGGATCCAAATATTTACCAAATGTTGAAAAAGTCAACAAAGTTATAAACCCCATTTAAAAAAAATGGCGCAATCTCACAGTATTGCTTTATATCAAAAATAATACATTTATATAAATACTGGTGCCAGTAATAATACCAAATAAAAAATCTTATATAAATCCATTGGTTAGCTTATAAAGTGAGATTTATAACTTTGTTGACTTTTTTCAACATTTGGTGAATATTTGGATCCTTTTGCCGGTGAAATAAATAACACCAGTTGATTGCAGCCCTCATTAAAAAGTGCCCATTATATAGAGTCTTAAAAAAATATAAGCCGGACCTACAACCAACCATTTGCCTGCAAAATGCAATTAAAGTTGATAATAATATAAGAAATCTAGGTACTGTCCCTAATAATTTGGCCACACACTGTAAGTGAGCCTGTTGAGTCCTTTGATTTTTTTATGGGTGGCACGACATTGGTCAAGTCGGTAATTCGTCAAGTACGCAGTTCGTCCAATTTAGTTATTATTTTTATTTGACTTTATTGAGTTTTTTTCAATAAAACATTCTAGGGAACAGATTGGAGGCAGAATCTGTCTATATACTCGTATATTACATAACTTTTAATTGATTTGGAATGTATTGTGCCTTTCAATGAGAAAAGTTCTCGACAAAATAAGAATCTGAGAGGAAAAGGTCATATAGGTATTGTTATGAGGACCTTTTCATTACGTTTTATTTCAAAACATACAATTGGAAAGGAAAAGATTTGTTGAACAACAACTCAAGAAAATCCTGAAAGGGAAATTAGAACTCACGGATTTATTCTTAGTAATTGAATATTATAGAAATCGCCGCAAACTTTCCTAATTAAAACTACTTCAATTTTCCTCTTATTGGCAAATTACTTTACCAACAAAATACGTATTTTTATTAAAAAACAAAATCAAGAATCTTTTCATAAATTAGCATATAAATACCATGACAGGATCTGATCTCGAAATAATGAAAGGCAGTCTCGGTAAAAAATTAAATACGACTCAAGGTCTATGCAGAAAGAATACTAATTTGTTCGGGAAACTTCGGCGAACTTCGGGTAACATCGGTCTTGGTATCACAACTAAGTAATTATAACTTTTTCTGATAAAGACGGACGTGACACTATATTTGGCACTGTCTTGGCGCTGTTTGTCTGAAGATTATGTTATTAATATTGATATCCGGATTCGGTTAATCTTATGGGAAGAGTAAATGTGGAAGTTAGCTAAGTTTATCCTACTTCAGTGAAGATTCAGAAAAGTTATTTATAGAATACTAAATGTTATTTTTCGAATATTGGGGCATAACCTTAAACTTTAGATACTTTAGAGTAGCAAATTAGTTATTTTGTTGAAAAACTGCTCTTAATACCAAATTATCTAAATTATAGGCCACTTACTTTGAACGCGTGATAGTAAAAAATGATGCCAAGAAAACATATTCCCGGGATAGAAGGTATCCTACATGCAATTCTAGAAAATAGTCTACCCGTACGTATGTCGCCAAGTTTCATACTGTAACTTTAAATTTGACTGTCGCAATGAAACTGGACTGTAAAGTGATGGCCTGAAATAGGTTTAAATTAACCTAGATCAGGCGGTCCGGTATCAACCATTGCAATTCTGAACTATCATTAATTGTACCTTTAATAATATCTTACACACAAACATTTTTTTTTTTAATATCTACAGCACATAAGATACTTTCTATCCTAGAAGTAAGTTTTCTTGGAATACTTTTCTACTGTAATACAAGCGAAATCGCTGGCAGAAACTAGTATTCCTAAAAATATGTTATTTTAGACCTAATTTCGAGAGACTTTGTATAATATTCCTGAAGAACATCCCACACAGATGAAACACCTGGTTTCTAGAAATAAATTATCGTCGCGTTCCAAATCAGGCGCGAGGTAAATGATGTCACTGACTGTTGAAAGTTCATTGAACCTTTCCCAGCAGTCACGCAAAAATGACTACAATTTGTCACGGTATATCTTGACTAATATTTTAATTTCGAGAGTAGATTTGTTCACGTCTAAACCACTGAACCAATCATCATGAAGATTTTCATATTCATTGTTAGAGATAATGATACTACGCCCCAGGAGTCGAGAGTATAGCAGGATGTTCCTCACGATGTAAACGCGAGCTTGCGGACGTCGAGCAACGGGTAACTCGCCATCCGGACGTCTGGTAAGGACTGAAACCGATTCGTCGACAGCACCATAGCGTGTCGTGATACACAGAGATTTCTGCAAAACCGTAAATATCAGTAGGAGCAATGCCCACCAGGGTCAATTCCTGGAAAGGAAACCTTGACCCTAGAACGCAAAAAGCATCTAAAGGACTCAATTGTGTGACAGTAAATGGCTAACACGCCCTCCTGCTTTAACCTAGAGAACTCATTAATTCATGAATCCCCGACCGGTCCTATGAGACCGCGCTGTTATTGTTTTACTATTGTGTCTCGTTTTGTGGGTATGTGATAGGTTAAATGAATTTCCATCTAAAAAAGGTAGTACGGATACTGGCCCGAAACGGGGATACACTAGCCCCGAAACGATTTTTTTCTAATATCAAACGTTATGCTACCCTCAAAGAGGTACCAAAGTGTGCTAACATTCCAAAGGTTCAGTATATCTCCATATAGCTAGGTACATCAGTGACAAAGGTGTTAGCGTACATACCAATACGCATGGCAACGACCGATAAATCGAACCGTGGCTTGGATTGGCGGCCTCCCCGAATTGCGTTGCGGTTTCGGGACGAACGTTGCTGAAATTACGCCGACGAGACATTCGTGCCCACATAACAACAGGCTAGAGGGTCTTATTATGTCAGGCGACGGTTCGAGGTAACGCTGGAACGAAAGGGTAACTATACACGGGTAGGTTGTAGTCAGTAAAATAAAACACTTAGAACACAGGCGTAAGGTAGCCAGCCTATCGGTGTTTTACAGGATGCATCTTGGTGAGTGTGCATAGGAATTACATGACTTGATTCCGCCATCATCTTTCTACTATCGGACAGCCTTACGTTGATGAAACGTCGTTTATACCGCGCATAGGATGTCGGACGTCAAAGGACTGGAACAATTTGCCTGCTACGGTCTTCCCGTCTAATTATAGATTAGCTAAAGTGAATATGCTCTATATAAACTAGTGTATCAATGATTGCATCACTGCTTACCATCAGATGGGATCGTGGTCAATCAATACAAAAAGGTCTTATATTGCGGCGAAAGTACTTTTCCATTGACTTCTCCCGCTCCATAACTGGTGAAGACCTGCGTCATATGGAAGGTAAAGACGCCGTAACGTTATTCAACCACTCCTCAAAGAGGGGACTTAGGCGAAGGTGGTGTGACGATCTGATCATGTTTGCGGAGCAGACTTGGCCAGAAATAGCCCAAGACAGAAAGGTTTGGAAGAAGGAATGTGAAGCCTTTGCCAAGTAGGAAAGTAGGACACTTGTAGGCTATAAAAAAAGTTTTTTTTTTTTCAATTTATTTAAAACTCGTGGAGAAGCTAAAACACCAGCATTAAAATACAATTTCCTGTTATTTCACTCAAAAATTTTAAGGAAAATATTCTTCAAGGGTCTCGGCAATTAAAATTAACAAAGTCAATTATGCCCTTATCCCTTTCTTCAACAACCCAAGGTAAATACATTATGTGCTTATGACGGTGAAAACGCCAATTTTGTGAGTGGTAGCTTTACGTATTTAGTATACATACGAGTATATAGCTTTTGTACTTGACACGTGTTTCCGGGTTTGCGGGTTATTTTTTTTTTGAAGCTTCTTGTTTATGTGTGACTGTGAGAAAACTGTAGACTCCAAGGATTCATAGTTTACTTTCAATTTTGACCCACTTTTTTATTATTATTTTTATGGATAAATAACTGTGCCCTAGCTTTTGACGTTTTATAAGTGCCTATGTAGGCCTATCATCAAAAACCTTCTCCAACTCTGAATCGAGAGAGAGTGACAGACTTTTACGAACTAAACCTAACCGTATTTCTTCAATTACCCTTTGCGTTTCAGGACTTCAATTCACTCACTTTATAACCATTAATTTATAACGTTCGATAAAAGCAAAACACTACAGTAAGATACGTCTCAGTTAAGTCCAAATCACCATACAGATTCCTATGCGCCTAAGTACTTAACAAAAGTACAAAACGACAGACAGTGGTCTCAAACCTTTGTTTAACAACAAAACTAAAAAGCAACAGATACCTCCACATATTCATGACTTGCCGAAGCCCCAAAGGACCAATAATAATAAATAGGACCAACAATAAAGCCCAAACTACCAAGTCACTGAATGACAGAACACAAGTCACGGTGGGGCGGGTTGGTATGCAGGAGGGGCACGATGGGACAAGCAAGGGTCTAATATGGGTTGTACTTGAAAAAGTCAGGACGCCCCGAAGTTCAGAGAGCAATATTGGGCGCGGAAATATTTGGATGGGGTTAGGTTAGAAGGACACAGTTAGTTAATTGGAGATTTAGGTATTATAAAAATGGTGGAATTGAAAATGGTTAAATTGAATTTAGGTAATACTTGCTTATGTTAAAATAGTTAGTTCGCTATCGTGCTGCTCTCTCTTCTTCTTTTCGAATCGAAAGTAAACCCTTTAGATTGTTTGGGCCCAGTAGGTAGATAGCTACGCTAATTGCAGCACTCATTAAATCGGTGTTTGGGCACTTGGGGACTGGTTGCTGCAAAACTGTACTGCTATACTAATAACTCATAATAATTATGATTAAAAAAATTCAGTTTCTTGCACGTTCTTCTCCATAGCTACACCTTCACTTGGAACGTGCAATTTAGCTTTCCTTTTTTTTGACTGACTGAAATTTTGACAATACAAAAGAGCTTGTAAAAAAAATCAACAGTTCAGTACATTTATGTTCACCTACTAACTGATCAAAATGTAGGTACAGAACTGCTGACTTTTTCGCGATTTTAGGTTAGGTCCATGGTGTGTTATCATGAGTTGTACTCATGATAACAACCACTTTTACCACTTCAACCACTTTTGCACGTTTAAATATCAATCACTAATTAATATTTTGTGAAATTAGGATTCTAACAAAAAAACATTAATTAACTTCATTTCAAAGAGAAAGCGTGATTTAAATATAGAGGTAAGAATGGAGAAACAAAAGTAGGTTTACAAAGAGGCGGTAAAAACAGATATTATTGTCTAATATTAATAAAAAAAAAACTCAGCAGGTAATTCTGAGAACGAAGAGGCGTAAAATACACATGAGAATGTAAGTTTATTTCAAATAGCAGTTTCTTTTTTAGTACACATAGAATTCGTGGAAGCCGAAATATTTCATGTACTTTGAAAGCCTTGTAAATCATGTTGTATAAAGAAAACCCCTATTATACGATGAAGTACTTGTTTCTTTTCTTATACTAAATCTTGGAGCTAAAGGTCAATTTCTATTTTAACTTACGATGACCTTTAAGTCCTAACTTTAATTCAGGTATCGACCCTACAAGGCCCCTATGGTTTGCAGACATCTCTTTAAGGAGCACATGGAACAGTGCTTGCTATCGACGATGTCTGCTGTGGGTGCTGGGGGTTGGTCATTAATCCATCACTCGGGCCCAATGTGGGTTGGTGGTGAGTTACCGGGCTTCGAGCTTCATCATCAGATGAGTAAGATGTAGCCCCTTGCCCCCTTCTTTCATTCAGTCATCAACTACATGTATAAACAAAGCAATTAGCGTGTGCTTGTTATGATCCTATGAGGAGTTGCGTTCCATATCTTCGATGTTTATCATCAGATCATAAAAACATTTCTGTGGGATTAGTTTGAGACATTCTTTTAATAAAAGAAAAATGCAAAATTGGTGAAAATACATAAAAGAAAAACATCATTAATATTATCGTTTAAGCCGAAAGACGACCACTGCTGGACATAGGCCTCCAAAGGCTTCGCCACAACGACCAGAGGACCGTTCGTTGTACGTCTCGCATCTATCGGATTTCTGCGACCTTCACCAGGTCATCGGTAACACTGCGTCTTCTGGTACGTAGTCGCTACTTGTCCCGTCCTTAAATGACTAGAACCTTTCGTCCCCATCGACCATCTGTTCTGTGAGCAATGTCCTGCCACTTAAACTTGGCGATTCTTGGGGCTATGTCGGTAACCTAGAAAAAAAATATATAAATACCCGAACATTATAACCTCCTCCATTTTGAAGTTGGTTAAAAAAGGCCAATCAATATAATACACGCTACCCTTACCTACCACATGACACCTTTCCTATATGAAATTCCGTTGACTGAGCATTAGATAGGCTAGCCGCGTAAATATTTATGTCCCAACACTAACTTGTGGAGACGTACGATATTCTATATTATTCCTATTTACGACTGCCGCCTATATAATAAAATCTTATATAAGCACTCACTTTAGAGATTGAGCAAAACATTGTTCGAGAAAGTGTTGTTTTTATTTATTTTTCCGAATAAATTCCTTTTATTACCAATCACTTTATCTTAATAAGACATTGTTTTTTTCCGTCATAAACTTCGTTTTAAAATAAATTCAACATGTTTCAATTATTCACAAAACTCAGGTAACCCTTTTTTAAGGCGAAAAATCATTAAGTTAAATTCTAAGTAAAGCGAGAAATTGTGTCCGATTTTTACTGACTAAAACCCACCTGTTTAGTTACGTTTCCGAACATTCTCGCAGCTCGTAAGAAAACACTAAAATCAAATAACATTCAGCGAGTAAAACAATCATCAAAACCCAGGTACAGAAACCTCTTTGGAAACCTTTTCAAAAATTCCATCTATCGCCCATCTGAAATAGCTGAGGCTGCAAGAGATTACATAGGCCATAAAACCAATGTTTTAGGTACGTCGTCCAGTGCGATGCTATGAATAGATAATAGCCGGAACTAACGCAGCAACCGATTCAATTGCTTCCCAATCGGAATCCGGATCGGTTTGCCGCCGTCCGATGGCAAGGAATAAATTGGTACAGAAGGCCAACTCCTTACAACATCATTGTCAATCTCTTAGCCTTACTGAATGCATCTAGGTCTTTTTTTCATACTTCACTCTTAATTTTTATCTCAGCACTAAGCTTGGCTCCATACAAAGACCAAAACCTAACACACACACATATAAACAAGTATGTAAGGCGATATAACTAGTGATTATCCTGCACATGCCATAACGTAACATAACCGTCACGCTAATTTTGATACACTTATAATCTTTCGTATCCTTAAATAACCCATCCGTATTTTCTTTAAGGAATAGAGGTTTCTCTTTGAACAAGTTATTTTAAAAACACTTCCTTGGTTACAGACTTACATATACACTTTTTGGTAATACACTTTTTCGGTTTTTGTATTCTTCAAAGAAGAATATATTATGAGAAAGATAATGTTAACATTTTGGAAAAAGTACATCTACATTCACAGTATTAACCTGTGGGGCTTGCAAGTAAACTTCCCGTACACTGTTGTATATCAAATAAATTCCAGTCATGTTTGCGTTTGCACTAGCTATACATGAATAAAGGTTGCGTTTTTTTAAGGTCGAAATCATCCAACGACTTCCCCCACCCAATGGTAAAATGAGAGGTCAGGTCACATTTTAAATGATTAACGCTTTATGATGATACTCGGGCTGGTCATAGCTTACCTATTAAAAATAAACCTGTGTCCTTTAGTAGCCCTTCGCGTTTTAGAGTCACGGTACTCTTTCAACCGTCTACGCAGCTTTATCAAGACAAATGACACTACTGAGTTTCCTTCATTTTGCTAGCATCTCAATGAAGCACTGTGAGTGAGTTTTCACTCGTTGTAAAGAGTCGACCTTCTGTAACTATTTATTCTGCCGCACTAGTTTGCATCCCCGTGGGAGGGAACGTTTGTAAGGAATCGAGTTCTGATGATATAATTTTGTTCGGAAGTTGGTGATACTATCTTACAAATGCAATTCTCATAATAGTATCGTGAATTGGTAATATTCTGAGGTTTGGAGTTCTGGTACTCTGGAGACTACAATTTGAGGAATAGAGATGGAATTGAAATAAAATTATTCATCGTGTTAGAATCTCTTACTGCTCACGGTGGCCAATTGAAATAGATGTTAGCAAACTTAGCAGGAGATATTACAATAATGGGCAAGTGTGCGTGTAAGCACAGAAATACAGGTGCAATCTCTGTTCATGTACTCTTATAGTTTGTTGGGTGGTCAATCCGAGACGACTGCAGAGAGATCAGGTGCAAGAACAGCCAGCTAAATCTTATGTAAAGGGTACCTACTTAATGAGCCTGTTGCCCTTAGGGCCTGTTACACAATGTCCGAGTAGCCACTACTTTCTGAATAAATTCAAAAATGGAACAGAATTTCTATGAAATAAGATGCCAAGTAAGATATCGATAGATGGTGAAACAGGCCTTTAATCTAGCGAAAATTCAGACTACTGAGAAATTTTGTGACGAAAGACTTACCATTGATGCTTTGTTTAACGTAATGAGGTAAAGAGGGTAAAATTCCACAAACCTTCGTTGGAAAAAAAAAATCCTTTAACTAGACAGACAGGTATCTGATCTGGCTAACGGCCTGATAGCTCATTTCTCGCGAAGAAGTAGGATATCACCATGTAGAATTTTAATTTTTGGTTCCTATGTAGCGACACTTATGTCACCACAACCTTACATTGGCAAGTAGGTATTAACCTTAATTTAAACGACTTCTTAGTCATTAGAAGTCGAATTCAAAGTAACCACTAAACACAACACAGTCTTTATATTCCTAGTATCACAATAACAACTCAGGTCTATGGCCTCAAAGGTTACTAACCTCAAAAGTCAATTCCACAAAGTTTTCACTTCTAAGTTCTTAAAATCTAAATATCATTTTGCTGATCTAAATTAAGACTGGCGTTAACTAAGCTGTCACCAACAGTGTTTCATTGATGCGAGACAATCAATGCTCTGGGCAGCAAACTGTTTGAAGGCCAGCTTGGGCCTAATATTAATAACCCTCTGTTATTGAGGGAGGCCTATTTCTAGCAGAGGCCTGCTTATGATTGAGATTCTATGATTAAGTCGCACGTTGATAAACACGTTGGCGATGGATTACAAATTCGTTTGTCTTTTAAAAATAATTTTGTTTTGATAGAAAGTAGCGGCAAAGCTTGAAGCCTCAATGGGCCTCATCAGAGTCCAAAAGTGACCCAAAGGGCATTGGAACAGACATGCTCGGAGTTTCCACATCCATTCCATCCACACCAGGAATAAAGATATCGGCAGTAGAACCAAAGTTGTTGACATAGTCCGAAGGATCGACAAACTTAGGTGGTAGCAGTAGGCAGGACATATTGCTTGCTGAACAAATCTTCGATGGCTGAAAGGTTCTGGAGTGGCGACCGCGCACAATGCTGTAATGACCGTTTCTTTTGGATGACGAGCAATAGGCAGCTCACCATTCTGCAAGGACCAAGCCCGAGTCAACGGCTTGTCGTGTTCCATGCATGTCCGAAAGTTAGAGCTGCGGGATTTTTCGAAAGAGTTGCCGTGGCCCTAGAACGCAATGGGCAACTGAAGATATATGTAGGTGTAAGGAGGGTTTTTTTCAGTAAAATCTAACACTCCCTCTCGCTCCACTCAGAGCAAGAGGAGTTAAGTATTTGTTGAAGTGGAAATCTCAACTGGAACTCACACCTCACTGGAAGCCCGGGTGTCGCCTCTGGGGAACATGGGAAATCCGAAAGGTCGAACGGGGTAGGGATTTAGTCAGTAAGAGTCTGACACACCCTCCCGCTCCGCACAAGAGTAGGAGAAGTCATGCTGATGGTTCCCTACCATAAAAAAAAACACCTCACTGGAAGATATGTTGTATCTTCCACTGGAAAACATACCGGACAGTTCCAGGTTTAAAGGCAACAATTTAACAGTTTACGATCGAGTTTAGTATTTCATTACGCGCTATCCCGTAGTAATGATATTGTCAACTATAAACTAACCTAACCGCTGTTCCGACTTACGACAGCAAGAGTGATAAAATACTGTTGTCTTATTCTCGAGAAGTGATCTTCGGCTAAGGGTTGATTCGAAATCACTATTGAATGGAGGGTGCAAAAATATTGGAAAGATTAAGCTTTAAAACGCATTACACCTTCTAAAGGCATTGCTCGGAGTAATAGTTTGGAATTGCTCGGAGTGTCTTTGGTAGATTGAAACAGGAAGCCTTGAGCACAGGCGCAGGGTAGCCAGCCTTTCGGTATTTTACAGGATGCATTTCGGAGAGTGTGCGCAGGAATTGCATGAATTGATTCCGCCACCCCCTTTCCACCATCGGACAGGCCGTCGTACGGCAGGTATCCACCCTTTCGTTGTCCAAACCTCTACGGTCCGGACTAAGCGTTTCGCCTCGTCGTTCATACCGCGTACATCGAGGGACTGGAACAATCTGCCTGCTGCGGTTTTTCCATCCGATTATAATTTGGGTGTCTTCAAGGCTAGAGTGAATAGGTTCTTAATAAACTAGTGCGCCTCACCATCGACGATTGCATCACTGCTTACCATCAGGTGGGATCGCAGTCAAGCGCTAGTTTATAACGATAAAAAAAAGGAATGAAGATCATCATCGTCATCATCATCTCAGCCGAAAGACGTCCACTGCTGGACATAGGCCCCAAAGTGTCGCCACAGCGATCGGTCCTGTGCGTCTTGCATCCATCGAATTCCCGCGACCCTCGCCAGGTCGTCGGTCCACCGTGTGGGAGGCCTACCAACGCTGCGTCTTCCGATACGTGGCCGCCACTCTAGAACCTTTCGTCCCGTTCTACGAGCAATGTGCCCTGCCCACTGCTACTTATGTTTGGCGATTCTTCGGGCTATGTCGGTAACCTTAGTTCTCTTGCGGATATCTTCATTCCTGATGTGATCGCGCAAGGAAACTCCAAGCATTGCCCTTTCCATTGCTCTTTGGGTGACTTTAAGCCTTCTGATGAGGCTCATTGTGAGCGACCACGCGACCACGTTTCCGACCCATATATGTCATCGCTGGCAACACGCGGAGTTTCCTTGCGTGATCGAATTAGAAATCTGCAGAAAAACCAAGGTTACTGATATATTTGAAAAAATCGCTAAACATAAATGGCAATAGTCCGTGTACATTGCTCACAGAATAGATGGTCGATGGGGCCGTACACTCCTGCAGTAGCAACTGCGGACTAAAAGATGCAGCGTTTATAGGCCTCAAACAATGTGCACCAATAACCTAGTGAGGATCGCGAAAATCTGATGGATACAAAACGCATAAAATAGATCATTGTAACAACAATTACACAAAGGCGGTCTTAATGACTTGAGGCATTAAACCCGCCTCTGTACTTTTATGTGCAAAAGAGTTAAATAAATAAATAATTGGAGGAAACCTAAGAGTATGTCCAACAACGGAGATTTTTCGGCTAAAATAATGATGATTATGACCACTTCCATCGCAGTTTCTTTCCGTCGGAGATTAAGCAATTCTAAGGCCAGGCGCGCACTAGCGGCTAGGCCGCAGGCGGCCAGGTGAAAAAAATGCAACCGCCATAGAGCGCGCGCTTTTGTCCGCACGCGGCCAGCGGCCACAGGTGCGCGCGCTCTATGACGGTTTCATACTTATGCATGTATCTCGATGGCCGCCGCGTCCTGGCCGCTGGCCGCTAGTGCGCTATGGGGCTAACTCTGTTCCAGGTCTATGGTCTATCTGATCCAGGTATATATAGAATTCCTAATTAATAAAAACATAAAATGCAGCAGTATTTTCTGTCATAACCCATATCATTATGAGCAATGTTTACTCGTATAGCCCTTACTTATTCCAATATAGATTATGGATAAAATAAAAGGTATAGTTTCAGGTAACGTGAAACGAAGGTGAGGAAAAAATATGACACGCCGACTTATAGTAACACGGGACAAGGGTAGAATTCTCCATAAAATACATTACCTTTACAAATGAACAGCTAGCGTCACATATGCATTATTCATTTTTAACCGTAACTCTCAGAAGTGGCTTTTAATGATCTAATTGAAATAATTTGAATGAAAATTTAATCTAATTAAAATTTCTAACTTCAAATTTGGTTATAATGCAATACTTATTAGGTTTCAAAACGTCTTTTTTTAGGGTCGGGTAGCCAAGGATTTAAAACTACACCCTATTGCTATGACTCCGTTCTCTATCTCTTGACCGTCAATACTAGGTATTATTTCCACAGGTGTATTTCTGTTGCCGCTATAAAATCATCATCATCTCAGCCGAAAGACGTTCACTGCTGGACATAGGCCTCCTCCAAACGTCACCACAGCGACCGGTCCTATACGTCTCGCTTCCATCGGATTCCCGCGACCCTCGCCGGGTCGTCGGTCCACCTTGTGGAAAGCCTTCCAACGCTGCGTCTTCCGGCCGCTATAACAAACGTGATTTTTTGTCGTTTTATGCTACGGACTATACGAAACCTTTCGTACGCGAGTCCGACCCACACTTGCCTCAGTTTTTTTTTCATTTAATATTCTTCATGACAAAATGCCAACCACACTAAATCTAATTCACGAATACTTCAAAAACCAGCTATTAAAAAACGAAATAAACCAACACCTAACACCTACCCACAATTACTCTCCCACCTGACCTTTTCAGAGGCACACAAAACGTTTTCCAACAATGACATACACACGTGATTTCCCAGGCGTTCCAGACGAGATACTCTGTAGCAATGTTAGTACAAAAGTGTGCCATCAAAATCCCATCACCTTCGGAAACATCTGTCTCGGTCATAGATATGATATTGTTCCCTAAGGATGTCACAAAAGCGACGTGGAAAAAATGTTTTAAAATGGTATCAATTGATTTGGAGTTAGCTTTTTGATAGTATTTTACTCGTCAACGTAGTTTACGTGTATTCAATGCGCCTTAAGGAGATGTCAGAAGAAAATCCGGGGTCCGGAAATGCAAGGAAATGAAGAAACATAGGAGAGGGTTTTAGTCAGTAAAAGTATGACACGCCTTCGCGTTCAGCCTAAAGCGGGTCAAAGCCATTGGGATCCAGGGCCCCAGGGTTTTCTTTCACACAACCCTCTTTGGCTCCAGTTGATTTCGACCCTGCTGGGCCCTAAGGTTTGCCGACATCTGTTTGAGGCGCGCGTGGAACACTGCGTGCCGTCGACGACTTGGGCTCGGTCTGGGCGATTACCGGACGGCCGGACGGCGAGCTACCCATTGCTCGTCGACCACAAGCCTACGCCTACGGTAGCTGGAAATCGGAGTCTGGGGTGTGAGGGATCCTTTTTAGTTTTACGCTACAATCAATCTACCGAGCCTTTTCCCAACTACACTTCTGGACACATCTATTGGCCCACCTTGTATTTTCAGTTTCGTTTGGTCCTAGCTAAAATTTTATATTAGGTCGAGCAAAAAGTTTTTATGCAGTTTTGAACCTGGCACATTCACAATTTCATTCAATAGTCTTTTTTTGAATTTCGAACACAGAATTTAAAGAAACAAAAGACAATTTGGAGCCTGTTTGTTGATATCAAACAATCGAATACTAAGAAAACTTGGTATTATTGGTTTACTTGGATTTAATTCTTGAAAAAGTGATTGATATCTTTGGTTTTGTAACAAACATTACTTATTCTTAACATTAAGGTGAGGTTCTATCAATAATCTATGGCTACTTCACCTGAAGTCGCCGCCCAAGCTGTGGCACTTATTCAGGCCGGACACAGCCAAAGAAACGTGAGTGTTCAACTTAATTTAAGTCGATCTGCGGTCCGAAATGTTTATCGGAGGTACCTAGAGACTGGCGGCTTTGTTCGTCGCCAAGGAAGGCCACGAACTCGGGTCACAACTGAAAGGCAGGATCGATTCATCGTGACGACCAGCTTGAGAAATCGTCACCTTACCTCCATTGAGATACAAAACCAACTTCGGGTCTTCCACGGAGTATCTGTGAGCGCTCGAACTGTTCGGAGAAGGTTAAAAGAACGCGATATGGTACCACACAAGCCAGTTAATGGGCCCAAACTAACGCGAGTCCACCGAACAGCGCGCCTTCATTTCGCACGCAGTCATTTAAATTGGACACAGCAAGATTGGAGCCGTGTTCTCTATTCTGATGAGTCTAAAATTGTGTTACATGGCAATGATGGAAGGAAGAAGGTCTACCGACGTAAGGGAGGGCGTTTCGCACAATGCTGCTTTGAAGAGAGGGTTGCTTATGGCGGTGGCTCATGGACTGTCTGGGGCGGTATATCCGCGGCGGCAAAACTCAACTTGAGGTTGTTACAGGACCACGGCTGCCAACATTAAATGCTGAAAGGTACATTCGTGAGTGCTTAGAACCTCACGTGATACCATATGCGGACTATGTGGGCCCAAATTTCCTTTTTATGCATGATAATGCAAGAGCCCATGCGGCCGGCATCGTCAAGGAATATCTTCGGGATGTGAACATCACAGTTATGGACTGGCCAGCCAGAAGCCCAGACATGAACCCCATTGAGCACATGTGGGACGAGCTAAAAAGACGTGTTAGGGCTCGTCAGCCAGTTGCCCAGACGATGCAGGAGTTGAAAACTGCCATAGAAGAGGAATGTGAGATGATCCCTCAAAATTTCATAGAGCGGTTGATAAACTCTATGCCTAATCGTATGAGAGCTGTGGTAGATGCCCATGGAGGCAACACGCGTTATTAAATTAAACCTTTATTTGATAAAACATGTTTTTTATTCAAAAATTAATTGCCTTTAACAAGACTCATATCCGACTTGTTAGGCGTAGCTCCATGTCGTATGGTATTCTGAATTCAAATTTAAAACAATACGATCGAAAAAGATGGTAAAATGTATCAGGTTTAAAACTGCATCAACAGTTTTTGTTCAATCTAGCAATCATATTTCGGTAGGGGCCATCGAAACCTAAACTCTAAGGTGGGCCAATAGATGTGTCCAGAAGTGTATATTGGGGTCGGCTTCCAGTCAAGCCGGATTTAGCTGAATACCAGTATTTTACGAGGAGCGGCTGCCTACCAGACCTCCACAACCCATTAACTGGGGTAACACGGTACTTCATGGCAAGACTGGAGTCAGATTCACTGGCTTCTGACTATCCGTAACGACTGCCAAAGATCTCCAAATGACAGCCGGGACCAACGGCTTAACGTGCTTTCCGAGCCACGGAAGAAACTCGTTATGTTAAGATGGTCACCCATCCACAGACCAACCTAGGCAAGCGTTGCTTAACCTTGAAGATCGACCTGTGCGGCTGTTATTATTTAACCACGAGCTCCTCTAGTTTTACGGTACAATAAAGAAAATAAAAAAGAATTTAAATGAGCTTTTATTTAACTTGCAATGTTGCAAATACATTTCGCAACAATTAGTTACCTACCCCTAACTGATTGAACTGTCTGATGTATATATGTAATTTGGATGACAATACATTAATATGGTATCATGGATGACAGTATTGTAATGTATATTAATGTGGTAATATGGATCTGATCCGATGATGGAGTTGAATAGTGGCTATATTAAACTACTGAGTGCAATAAGATACACCCAACAACGTTTGAGATCTCTGGAATGTTAATAAAGCTTATGATTAAAAATAAATGTAATTTTGTGTTTATCTTAAACCTAATGGTTTTTTTTGGGTAGTATATCTAATGACTTCTCCAACTCTGGGCGGAGTTGGACTAGACTTTTACCGACTAAAACCCACTCCTGTTCCTTCTTTGCCTTCATTCTATGTACGAAAGAGGACCCCAAAGCCCTCTTTGGGGTCCTCTTTCGTACATGGCTCCATTAGGCTTCGACCCTGTCGGTCCCCTACGATTTGCTGACATTTCTTTTCTCTCTTTGAGACGCGCGTCGTAATTTTTATCATTTTCACCCCATCAAAAGTACTTTTTAAAGTGCCAAACTGATATCAGCATCCCACTAGAATTAAACACCTCACACAAGAACTATTTCATTTTATTTCCATATTTACAAACTCGAGCACAAAAAGAGCAAATACGAGCTTAGCGCGGGTGCTCGAGCCAATCGCTCTTGTTCAGCTGCTCGAGTGCTCACCTGTTCTCGGTGCTCGTCGACGGCTGGCAAGCATTTGTGAACTGCACTCGAGCGTCGAGATGTCGCACTTTTGTTTGTTTACCTTGTAAAAGTGGTCTTGGAAGAATTGTTTAAAATGTTTGCTTAAATACTTTGGGAGATCTAGGTTTTTGTTTTGTGAAGTGGGGTTTAAATGTTGATAGTTTAGTTACCAACCGGTTTAGCCTTTTTTTTTGAGGTGGGAATTCATCAAATACAGTCAAAAGGGGTGAATAGGAACGAAAATGGTTACTGGAACGTTATTTAACAAGTTTTTCCAGCATTTAATTACTCCTATTTATCCATGAATTGTAATAAAAGGCGATGCTTATACAGAAATGAAGATAAAATATTTAACCAAAGTAAAAATTAAAATCAAAGTTTTGTTCCTATTCACTCCTGCGTTCCTATTCACCCCGTTTGACGGTAACTTATCTGACTCTTCATCTAGAGACTTTTAACTTAATTTTTTGTTTAAATCTTTGTTTAGGTTCGCGTTTGACCGCTACCTCACCTGATGGAAAGCGACGATGCGGCTGACGATGGATTCTGCCAAAGCCTAGAATTAGGGCAAAGATGGAACAGAAGTGGATTTTTGTCAGTAGAAGTCTGACACATCCGCCCTCCTGCTTCACGCAGCTGAAGAAGTTATTTTGACGACCTCCCACCTTAAAAAAAATCGTACAGCGATGAGCCATCGGCACAAGGTGGATATTCTATCCATGTATATGGGTACATATTTTGGGAACATAATATGTGTATAGTGCAGTTGAGGACAAGCGTGCTTCATTGTCCATATCATCACTTGCCATCAGGTAAGATAGTGGTCAAACGCAACCCTATTAATAATTTTAAAAAAATTAAAAAAAAAGACATATATGATCCTCTAATCAAAAATTGGATATTCTTACACAAAAAAAAAAAACAAAGGCCAATTCGTCTACGTAAAGACTTAACAAGTAGTGTTCATCCCTAGAGCGCCTACAAGAAGGTAGGACGTACTGAGATCGCACCGAGTACAATATAGACCCTCGTCACGCGCGAGTGTGACAGATGCCGACGTATCCTCAGATACAAGTGCTCCTCAATGTATTCAGCTTATATTGTTTTTTGATAAAGGTATCTTACAACAAGAAAAAAATAAAGTTATTATTTTTTTCTAGCGTCACTGGTGGTTTTAGGATATTGTGTCCTTTTTAACCGACTTCGAAAAGGAGGAGGTTCTATATTCGGCTGTATGTATGTTTACCGATATCTCGGTCAATTGTGAACCAAAACCCAAAAGTGACGTTCTAGAAAAAAAAAAGTTATTCTTGTTGTAAGATACCTTTATCAAAATGATGAGATAGTGGTCAAGCGCAACAAAAAAAACTCCAGAACAAAATTAATTATGATGCGCCAGTTGAAACATAGGAAAGTATTCTAACGAAAAAAATATTCCAATTTAACATAGTAACACAAAGGACAATCTCTCTACGTAAAGACTTAACAAGTAGTGTCCATCCCCAGACCGGCTACAAGAAGGTAGGACGCACTGAGCTCGCACCGAGTACAATATAGACCCTCGTCACGCGCGAGTGTGACAGATGCCGACGTATCTTCAGATACAAGTGCGCCTCGATGTATTCAGCGCATATTGTTTTTTGATAAAGGTATCTTACTACAAGAATTACTTTTATTTTGTCTAGGTTTTAGGATATTGTGTCCTTTTTAACCGACTTCAAAAAGGAGGAGGTTCTATGTTCGGCTATATGTTTTTTTATGTATTTCGATTTATATGTTTTTTTTACGTAGGAAATCATCAAATAAAGACTTCTCCCGCCCAGGGTGAATCGAAACGAAATGCCAGAATTAGATGAAATTTAGTACACGGGTAGACCATGTCCTGGATAGTGTATATTATCGCTTACCATTAGTCTACATCAGTCTTCATTGTCTACATCATCGCTTACCATCAGGTAAGATAGTAGTCAAACACAACCCTATTAATAAGATTTATGATCCGCCAATCAAAAAATTGATATTCTTACACCAAAAAAAATAAACAATTTAACATAGTAACACAAAGGACAATTCCTCTACGTAAAGACTTAACAAGTAGTGTCCATCCCTAGACCGGCTACAAGAAGGTAGGACGTACTGAGCTCGCACCGAGTACAATATAGACCCTCGTCACGCGCGAGTGTGACAGATGCCGACGTATCTTCAGATACAAGTGCGCCTCAATGTATTCAGCTTATATTGTTTTTTGATAAAGGTATCTTACTACAAGAATTACTTTTATTTTTTGCTAGTGTCACTTGTGGTTTTAGGATATTGTGTCCTTTATTTACGTCGGGAACATTCAAAATGCGACTCAGAATGAAGTAAAAAGAAGTGTCAGAATTAGATGTTTGGCACATGGTCATACACCCATGTCTTGGAATAGCACAGACAACTTTTTATCTCGGACTTCTAGATGTTGTTTTTACTTTTACGGCACCATAGCCGCTTGTTTCTACTAGCGCTTCTACAAGTGGTCAATAATTGTAGACAACTTTCTTTCACAGAAAATAGGCCTAAATCCCACCCCGTGCGTTCGTTGCCTTTGATCTGGGGGACTCGGTGAGCACCTTTCGGATTTCCCGTGTTCCCCAGAGGCTTCGGCCCTACCGGGCCCCTACAGTTTGCTGACATCTCCTTGAGGCGCGCATGGAACAGAACGCGCCGTTGACGACTAGGTTCGGTCCAGGTTATTACCAGACTGCCGGACGACGAGCTATCCAGTGCTCGCCGTCCGCAAGCCCGCGCCTATTGTGGTCGGAAATCGGGATCGGGTGAGCTCAGTAAGGGGAATATTACCTATTCACTATTAATTTGAATTCAAACATGGCCGATCCAAGAGGTTTAGATGCGTTTGCCAGAGGCGTTGGGTTCTAAGTCTCTTGCAAAGGCCTCTACTACTATTAACAATACCAGAATTTTATATACAACCGATACGAACCCCACATCGGCTCTATTTCCAGTTCTCTACCAACCCTACAACAAATTCCCAGTTTACGATGTACAGTCAGAGCCACGATCGTCAAGGTGTCTCGCGGGGATTCGTGAATTAAATCCGGTAGACAACGCGGCTTTATGTGCAGCGGGTCGTTGTGAAGTAATATTCAGTATTGGATCAAAAGTAACTGCGGTTGTAAAGTGTGAACAGGTGAGGTAGCTGGGGAATGATTCGACTTTAGTATTGGTACCAAACAACTAACTGGAAAAATTCACAACCAAGTAGAAAATTCAAGTTAGAATGCAAAGCGTTAAAAAAAATAATTAAATGCACTTAGGAAGTGTCAAAATTAATAATTACTCTAATTGTAGGCAAATAATAACGGAATTGACGCACTATATTGGTAGCGCATCAGTGTCTACATGTTTATTACACGCGTACACAAACACAAGCTAGCGACGCAATCAAGATAAATACAACGAATTTATGAAAATAAATAAAATAATTAAAATAAATTATAAGATGTTAAATTTTCCGATCTAAAAAATAGTCAAAATCGATTCAGTGTGTTTATTACGTAAGATATTGTATACCTCCTCTTGCCCTCTATAGTATTTTTCTTTTTTAACGTGTAAAAATATTCATGAATTTCCTCCAACTCAAACACACTGTGTTCTGAAGTGATCTTTGGCAGTGATAACAAAACCATCATGCTCCTCGGGCTAGTTATTGGTCCGCATAAACTCATGCGGACCCCATCACCCTCTCTGCCAAGGAATGGCCGCAATTTTCTTGAAAAAACTAATTGGAACGTAAAAACTATCTACAAAAGTAATCAATTTGCCAAATGAACGACCACATCAAAACCAAGCCAAGTGCAACTCACAATATAAAATTAAAGAGAACCCACGACATTCGTACCTGGGTACTAACCCAGTATAGTGCTGGTACGTAAAACTGCAAATGATTCTAAAATCTCTAATAAAACTAACTTTAAGGCATCTTATTTAAGTTTTATTTTTGCGAGGTGGCGTTTTACAACTGGCACTGAAAAATGCCGGTTCACCAGGTAAGTACTACTTTTATTTCATTGGAGCTATAAAGTTCTTGGATTTTTACATCATTTTTCAGGTAAGTGGTGTTAAAATAAAATGTATAAACCACTGTTTTATTTGACTGCGGAAAAGTTAAAAAAAAAGTAGTTATTTGGTGTCTTTGTTACTCCATTCGTAATAAAATCAGATATTTAAATAAATCTTTTTTACTGTCCGTTCAACCAAATCTAACTTTTTTCCGTAGGTATAAGGATGGCATGGCAACAAATGATTATTATACTATTTACTATGCCACCAAGTCCATAATAATCAAAATGGGTTGAACGAACACTAAAAAGGTTTGTTTACGCCTCGAGTGGCCAGGAACCGCTCAGTAAATCTCGATGCCCTTGTCGACTCTTACTGTGGTAACTGCTGGAGGCTGATACGGTTATACGAGTAAATTACTTGCTGCAATAAAGCAAAATAAAATTCAACTGATTGGTACATACGATACACATTTTAAATTTGACGTCCACTGTTGGACACGGGCCCCCCCCGCAAGTGTCGCCACAACGACCGGTCCTGTACTTCTCGCATAGATCGAATTCCAGCGCCCCTCACCAGGTCATCGGTCTAACTTGTAAAGGCCTCCCAACGCTGCGTTGGTACGTAGTCACCATTTTAAAAACTTTCATCCACATCGAACATCTGTTCCGCTACTTCTACTAGTGCTCCGTCACTTATGGGTGGCAATTCTTTGGACTTTGTCGATCTCCTCTCGGATATCTTGATTTCTGATATGAAATAGGATTAGCATTACCGGCCTTATAATGTTCCCACTGCTAGGAATTCAGGCCTCCTCTCTAGGAGAGGGAATGGGCCATAATCCACCGCGCGGGTCCAGTGCGGATTGGTGAATGTCACATGTCTTTGAATGTTTGGCTCTAGGACATGCCGGTTTCCTCACGATGTTTTCCTTCACCGTTTTGAGAGCAGTGGTGATGAAATAAATTACACAAAGTAATGCGCCTGACTGGGTTTGAACCTGCGACCTACAATTTTCAAGTCGGGGCAGTTACCACTGGGCCACCACTGCTCATATATTATATACTGAAATAGGATTGTAGAAGAAAAAAACCAAAATCCATTTTTTTTTTACTTCAAACTATTCACGTCAACATAATTTCGTTATCAACACCCTCTGATATTCTCCGCCATTTTCAACAATATGTTTCTGAGCAAGTTAGCTAGTAGGGGGTAATTTTGACCCAACAGCGGCG
This sequence comes from Mythimna separata, assembly GCA_030763345.1. Lineage (NCBI taxonomy): Eukaryota > Metazoa > Arthropoda > Insecta > Lepidoptera > Noctuidae > Mythimna > Mythimna separata. The sequence goes on along the minus strand of CM061170.1, from coordinate 25,137,813 downwards.
CTCGGAGCTGTGGCACGCATACCTGGGAAAACAAACAATGTTCGGTTTACGTAGTACAGAATGCTGCAAGTAGAACAGTTTGGGGAAATCTTGCGCTATGTTAGACATAGGATAGTGTATGTTCATCTCTCAACATTGGTGTTGTTATTTACAATCACTTGTGTGTGCAAAGAGTTCTTTGTGAAGACGAGTCTAAGTAATTGCAATCATTGGACTGTCTAGCAGTATTAATGAAAACAACTGTTATTATTATCAAGAATGTACAAAGCCACCTTTCCATCAGTCCACACAGATGTCTAAAGTGCTAAGGGAAATAATTCAAATACACATTGCCATATAAGAATTGATGACCTCCACCGGGACCCATCAAGTTCGTCGACAAAGTGATAAAAATATGCAGAAGCTCACAAAAAGGGACTTCAATAACATATAAATGAAATTAATTATTAGTCTATACAAAAAGCTAGATTTTAATTAATTAGGGTCAATTTTTAAAAAATTTTACTCGAGTTTATGGGAGAAAAAAACACAAGACACCCAGACCTGGAATACCAATCTGTTTATAGGTCATGAATGCAAATATTCGTTAGGTAGGTGCAGGAATCGACCCGACAATACACAGCGCAATAGTCCATCGATCGCTCAACCACTGTGCCAAACGAGACATCAAAAAATCTTCTTAGTTACTTACTTACAAGTGACTTGGTTTACATCCCCTCCGCTCCCCCCTTTTTAAGAAATATTTAAAAAGCTAAGCTAATATACGAACCACAGCCAGTATGACGACCACCAAGGGACAGATGAGGTTGATGAGCAGGGTAAGCACGGCGCGCACCAGCCACCACAGGCCCACCACCACCATTATACTGGCGAGCATCACCTGCGACAAACACAAATAATCCTACAAACATATTAAAGTCTACGGATTTCAGTGTTTGTTAATGAGTCTGCTGAAGGGACACTCAACCAACCCAAGCATCCTAACGCCCGTTTCGGCCGATCCTAAGACATCATGCTCTTGTAAACTCTTCTCATCTCTTAAAAAAAAGTTGCCTTAGGCTAAGAATTACTCCTGCACCGCGAACGACTCAACCCAGATCGTGGACCCAATGTAATTACCTACCTTCTGAATGCGACAGTGTTTTTATATAGATTTGTTGAAGAGATTTGTACCAACATCTATCATGACGTCACACAAGAACTTAGCTACGAAATCCTACATCACGCAATTAGAATTCTCAGCGTTATTTGAACATATACAACAGCCCGAAATCATCTATTGATTAATTAATTGCCGAATGCCCGAACCAGACAATATATCCATCTGGTCAGAGGATCCTCCTTTTTCATTATCATCACCTGTATGGCAAAGTTGCGAATCCACCGTTGGCTACCGTAAGAGATTCGTAACTTTGCCATACAGAACAAACTAGTGCTAACTGCAATCCTACCTGATGGTAAGCAGTGAAGCAATCGTTGATAATGAGGCGGACTAGTTTATTAAGAGCCTGTTTACTCCCTTGTTGATACTCGTAAAGCTAGATAATATAACATACCTGTGCCTCTTCGTGGGTCTGGAGCCAGTTCTTGACATAAAGCACGACATTGCGGTTTTCTCCATTACCTTCCCCCCCACACGATGACCGTGAAAAGCAGAACTAAAAAAAAATAAAAAAAGAACTCAGCAGGATCAAAGTCAAAATGCAGAGTTAAAAAATACAAGTTGAAACAGAAATAGAGAGGTAGATTAATTAAATCGATTGTATTTTTTTTAATCGTATTTTATGTCCCACAGCTGGGCAAGAGTCTAAGGCCATTAAGTCTACCTCTGTACCTAAATAAATAAATCATCATCATATACCTAGCCTTTTCTCAACTATTGGGGTCAGTTTCCAGTCAAGCCGGATTTAGCTAAATACCAAAAAAACATCCCCTTTTTCCTTCGATTCTATTTAAAAGCAATATATGTTATGTTTGACTAAAATAAAGACAGAATGAGATAGTGAATAGAACGAGAGCAGTGGTGGCCCAGTGGTAACTGCCCCAACGTACAAGTTGTCGGTGGCGGGTTGAAATCCAACCAGGTGCATTACTTTGTCTAATTTATTTCATCACCACGGCTCTCAAAACGGTAAAGGAAAACATGTCCTAGAACTAAAAATTCGAAGACATGTGTCATCCACCAATTCGCACTAGGCCCGCGTGGTGGATTACCGCCCAGTCCTTCTCCTGGAGAAAAGGCCTGAATCCTAACAGTGGCAACATTACAAGGCCGATCATGCTATAAAATATGAAGACTACTTCACATAAAAGGATAGTTCTGCTGAGTTATAAAATAATATGCAACCCTAAACAAAAGGGACATGATGATAGCGTAAATGTTAGCGAGATGGAACGGAAGAATAGTCTAGCGCAGTCTCCAAGTCATCATCATCTGGCTAGCCTTTTCCCAACTATATTGGGGTCGGCTTCCAGTCAAGCCGGATATATCTAACCACGAGCTCCTCCTAGCGCAGTCCCCAAGTGTTATGGGACAAAGGCAAAATGATAACGATGATGATGATGATGATGATGAAGTGACATTGCAGAGTTTTAATCATTAATCTAAGGGAGATTTAAATTATAATAATTTATTCGGCCGTCCTGCTTAATTCATGAATCCCCGACCGGTCTTATGCGACCGCGCTGTTATTGTCCTGCTATTGTGTCTCGTTTTACGGGTATGTGATAGTTTATATTAAATAATAAATAATGTTACATACACCATTGCCAAACATATCACCCTGCCACTGCATGTGATTGGTGTACATGTTGGAAGCCAAGTTCCCAATGACGTCAGTAGCGCCCAACAGCAAGTCGTGTAGATTTCTATCTAGGCGTGAGTCTGCAAACAAAATAAAAATCAGTTTGCAGACTTTCAGCAAAAACTCTGCAATATCACTTAAGTATCTCTGCATTTCGATATAAACTACCTTTCTCTGCAAATTCCACTCGACATAAACACCTCAAAAAAAGGAAGAATTATTTGGTCGTTTTATTTTTTCATGTGTGATTCACAGAGTCGTTGTGGCGCTTGGAGGAAGCATACGTCCAGTGGACGTCTTTCGGCGGAGACCTCTAAGAGTCATCATCATCTCAGCCAAAAGATGTCCACTGCTGGACAAATTTTAGAGGTGAAAAATGATGAATCTTAGAGGTGTTTATTTTGAGAGAGGTTTGAAGAGAAAGATAGAGAAACCTCTAACGCGAAAATGAATGGGAATGGACAATGTGTAAAATATCTATAAAAATAAGAAATTTTATTTGCTCAAACATGTGTATGCATACAGAATTAAAATAATACATGCATGCAAGACAATAGACATAAAAGGAAAGAGACGAACTGATTGACATATCAACGCAGCAGATTTTTTTTAGAGAGGATTTTTTTTTAATTCGCCCCCTGTGGCGATGTAACGGGGGCCCAAAGTTTGTATTTAAAAAACCTATTTTTACGCGGACGAAGCCGTTTGCAGCAGCTAATTTTCATAATAAATTAAGTCTAAGGACATAATGAATCGTGTTGGCTTGTAACTTTTGTAACATTTCCATAATTTTGTAGTTTAATTAACATGAAAGTTTCGGCTACGTGAGAATGTATGGTAAACAAAAGTAATTAGCCAACAACAGCTGTTTATTTGTATGTTAATTATTTAATGGCTTTCTTTATAATTGTAATGTTTATTTTAAGATTACGTTTATTTTTTATTTTATTACGTTATAGTTTTCACAAGTTTTTAATCCAATATACAATGTTGATATAAGAGCCGTTGTACTCATCAATATGAACAACTTTTACTATGCGACCAACCCTGAAATCACGAAAAAAGAATAAGCTGCTCCATACATTTATATACACATAATTTGACAAAATGTATGGAGAACCTGTTTTTTTTTCCTAATTATAATTCAAAAAGTTGTATTTCAATTTCTCATACAGCTATAGGATATGACAACATTCACTATAAACTGATTTTTTCAAATCAATCCAATTCAAAATATAAAAATGCACATTGGACCACGTGGGCACTTATGAAACGTCAGAAGCTATAGTCCGTCTAATGAAAGCGCGATCTGAGAAAAAGAGGTCAAATCCAAAAAAATTGTATGTTGTATTACTAACTAGTAGGAGAATCATGTCTAGACACTTCACAATTTTTTGCATTTCCTAAAATTACGTCTGAATAATGTTGCCAATTAAATAAAAAAAAACTCCGGGTTGCGCTTTCATTAGACGCACTCTAGTTCTCACTGCTCAGTACTATAGGCTACCAAGCCGTTAATAATTGAGTAAGACACTTAACAAAGTACAAACGTTAATTCTTCATAAATATGACATAAGGAACGACAGCAAACACCCATCAACCATAAAAACCTTGCATGTACTTAATGTTGCTTATCTTCATAAAAAATACTCACTTCCTTATAATAATATATTATAACCTTTACTTTAAAGGCTGTTTTGTGTTATGAAGAGAAATACTGTTTTTGGTATTAAATAGGTCAATTTTTCAGTAGTAATTTTTTGGGTAAAGAAAATTAACCTAAATATAAAAGCAGAAACTGACTGACTGACTGACATATCGACGCACAGACGAAACTACCTACTGCTTTCGTCGTGCCTGCGACCGCATATTTCGCTAGCATTACTGGTTCTCAGAACCGAGTTACCCCAGTTAATGGGTTGTGGAGGTCTGGTAGGCAGCCGCTCCTCGTAAAATACTGGTATTCAGCTAAATCCGGCTTGACTGGAAGCCGACCCCAATATAGTTGGGAAAAGGCTAAACAGATGATGATGAATGGTTCTCAGAAGGAGGCGACTGCTGGCCACTCGCCTCCTTCCGATGATTTAAAGTCTATACTTAGTAATAATAATTTAATAAATCACATAAAACTGCCAACAAGAAAAAATGCATGTTTGGACTTAATAGTAAGTAACATACACGATGCTAAGTCTGCAACTCACTATTTAGCGCTTTCAGACCACGAAACAGCACAATCAATAACGGTTAACTTACAAACTGATTCTCAAGCTAAAGATAGTCATGGCTTTTGGTTCAAAAATGTGAGAGAGCTCAGTGACGAAAATATAGTAAAATTTAATAACTGCATTTCAAGCCTCTCTTTTTCCGAAGTGTACGAAGTTCAAACAACAAATGACGCCTTCGATAGACTACACGACATAATAACACTTTTCTACAATTTATGTTTTCCTATAATTAAAATAAAAAATACTTGTAAGCAAGTGAAAAATAGAGGTCTAACCAAGGGTATAAAGAGATGCTGCATAAAAAAACGAATATTATATTTAAAATACCATCTCAACAAACATAATAAAAAACAAAACAAAAAAAAATATGACAACTACAATCGAATACTGAAAAAATGCATACACAAGGCTCAGCAGATTAATAGCTTACACTATATTAATACAGCCAAAAATACAAGTAAAGCGGCCTGGAACTTGATTAAAACCAATACAATTAACCCTTAACTTGGCAAAGAAATAAAAATTGAATAACTGTTTTTTTTTTCAAATAATCTTATTTTATATGAACATAGAACGCAGCGAAAAATAATAAAAAAAATCAAAGCCTTTTGTTTCCTGAAATACCTTCCGTATCCTGTGAGATACATTGCCATGTTCGTAAGGAATGACTATCTCAGGTGAATGTATCCCCCAAGACACACTGCCAAAAACAGGTAATAATACAAATGGTATATAAAATAGTAATTTTTAATTGGTGAGATCGTTTAACAGGAAATTACTGATTGTGAAAAGTATAAAAACTATTTCTGCCAAGTACTCAGCATAATCTAACTCCTTAGTACTTAGTATATGACACAGTGGTTTGATTTTTGGTACATAGTTAGCACCTTCCTTCTGTTCCAAAAGTCGCGAAGTAGCTAAGCTGGTCACTGCAAATTATTTAATTATTAGAAACAGGCACTTTTATTGGTTTTCATGAGGTTAGACCCTCTTCATTATTGTCCGTATGTTTCGTGGTGGTACTGAGGAGTAATAACAAGTTTTTGGCAATATTGTACCTGAATTTGAACCACTACCGATTTTTCTCTGTTATAAAATCCACCTATTATATATACATATGTTTAACAGCAGTGATATCAACAATGGTAGGTACCAGTCTTGTCCCCTCAGTTCAGTTCTATAGAGAGCAATTAGAATATCAGCTCAATCAACACCGCCTATATGGGCGTTGTAAAGTTTTATAATTTCAGGACAACGCATCGCTAACCTCATCTTTTTCTCCTTGTTTTTTTTTTTGGATCGTTGAGATAGGGTGGGCATCTACAAAGCTGCTTGCGGCAGTGACACATTTATTGTCTTACTGATACCAATTGTGTCAAATTTTGCGCGACTGGTAGAGTGAGTAGAGACGCTAGCAATGGTGATGCAGTGACCGCTTTTTGGACATCTATTACTTCATCGTCGGATAGCAGGTTGAGATTTTTCATCGACGATGGTAGTGGAGGCCATCAAGGTTATGATTTTTTGTCTACCCTATGTCGAATTGAAAATTGCCGGGTTTCATTTTCAGACTCCGTCGATGAATCGTTTTCTTTACGCTAGATTTTGGGCACAAAGCTTTCTGCCCCTTATAATGGAAGGCTGTACTCCGCCCTAAGATAAACAAGCTTAATTAACCACCATGCGAAGCGAAAATCAAAACGAGCATACGTTCCATAAAAAGACTAGAGACCAAAAACCAGATTTCAAATACTAGAGAATAAAAATATGCACAGATTTTGCCATATAATTTTTTAAAATCAATTTTGTCTCGACCGGGAATCGAACCCTGAACCTTTTGATTTATTTTAACATCATTACCACTACGCCACCATTAAAGTAATCAATACAAAATAATAACAATCAAAACACTACAAACATGGCAGTGTGCACTACAAGATACAGTACACCAAACCAAAAAAAAACCAGTAAACATGGCAGTGTATCCTGTGAGATACATAACAGTTTGGCTCTAGTTTACTAAACCAAATATACAATTACGCATCAAAATTCATTCAATTGACACGTATATACTAATGTTCTTTACCGTGACATACACAGTTATTAGATTATTATGTAAAAACAATGTAAAATATTAATTATCTTAACTTTGTCAGGGGGTCCACTTTGAGTCGGTTCAGCATTTTGATTGTAATTGAAAAACGGTTGCGTCAAATTGACATGATATGACGTAAATGGGTTCAGAAACAGTTCCTTTCTTAAACAGTAGAAACATTTCGTTTTAAATAAGAATATTTTTCTTAGTATGATTTTTCAAAGTTGACTGTATCCTACAGTGCACACCGTCAAGAAAAGGGTTAATATGACAAGTAACTCTGACGTTAACGCTGTTCATGCTAACGGTAAAATTTATGACAATCCAAATATAATATGTGACTTATTTAATGACTTTTATATATCCCAAACAAAGACGACCAATTCAGCTCAAAATAACATTCAACATGACGCAAAATTTATGACATCTCAAAATCCTAAAAGCATTTTTCTCACACCAGTTGATGAATCAGACATTTACAAAATAATTCATAGTCTAAAAAACACTAACTCGACTGGATATGATGACTTGAGCACTAAAGTGCTAAAAATATGTGCCAGGAGTCTAGTGTCGCCCATAGCATATATAATAAATTTGTCATTAACAGAAGGAGTATTCCCAACACGCCTGAAAAAGTCAATCGTCAAACCTCTATATAAGAAAGGTGTAAAAACTGACATGAGCAACTATCGCCCAATAACTTTAATCCCAATTCTATCCAAAATATTTGAGAAGGTTATGTGTATCAAAATCGAGAACTTTTTAACAACATGTAATATTATTAAAAAAGAACAATTTGGTTTTAGGAAAGGCAGTTCCACTTCTTTAGCATGTTTTTCGCTAGTAAAATACATAACTGAATGTCTTAATCAAAAATCTAAAATAAGTTGCGTGTTCCTAGACATGACTAAAGCCTTTGATTTTGTTTGCCATAAAACACTACTCTCAAAGCTTGAGTATTACGGAATCCGGGGTAAGGCCAACGACTGGATCGAAAGTTACCTTTCTGAAAGAGTACAATGCGTGGAAGTAACAAAAATTGCTCAAAATGAAAAAAGAACCTATAGGTCAGAATATAAACAAAATAATTTTGGCACCCCACAGGGGGGTATATTATCCCCACCACTCTTTCTAGTGTACATCAACGATATTCTAGAGGCGATAGGCAAAGATTGCATACTATTTGCTGATGACACGACAATAATGGTTAAGAGTGACACTGACAAAAACTTAGAAAATGAAATCGTCCAGGCTTTGGATAAAGCAATAGACTGGCTCGAAATAAATAACCTGAATTTAAATATGGCTAAAACAAACATCATACAATTTCAGACATACAATTCAAACATAAACAAACTTGACATTAATTATAAAGATTCTCACTTGACATCTCTCGATAATTGTGTATTTTTGGGTATAACGATCGACAAAAATTGCAACTGGAAAGCACATATAGACAAAATTATAACAAAAATAGACCGTTTTATATACGTTTTAAAAAGAATTAGACAAACGGTAAACTGTGATACTGCAATGCTGGCTTACCACGGCTATGTATCCTCCGTATTGAGATATGGTATTATAATATGGGGTAACTCAGTAGATTTTGACAGAGTTTTTAAAGCTCAAAAAAAATGTATCCGAGCCATTTGTGGAGCTCACTTTTTAGACAGCTGTAAGCCACTATTTCATAAACTTAAAGTACTACCATTACCATGTTTATATATTTTTGAAATATGTGTTTTTGTTAAAAAAAACTACAATCTTTTCGAGACATACACTGATAAGCCAAATAGCCGATCACGACATAAAGACAGACTTCGGCTCCCACAAATAAGACTAAAATTATTTAAGAAAAATGTATACTGCATGTCGATCATCATTTATAATCATTTACCAAATATTTTACAAGACTTACCCGTGACAAAGTTTAAAAAAATACTTTTTAATCTGTTGATATTTAAAAGATATTATACTGTTAAGGACTATTTAGAAGACAAGTCAATAGAATGTATAATTTGTAAGTTATAGTTATTGACAACACTGACCACAGAACAGATGAAAGACTCTGACTGTGAATATATTTGCACGCCATGTTATGGCAGGATATGCTGAAACAAATGTATTGTAACACCTTATGTACCATATTCTAGCAAATAAATATTTTGATTTGATTTGATTTGATTTGATTTCCTCGCTCCAAACCTTGGCCGATACGTACCAGCTAAAGCGATTGAGTGTGAAGAAGTAGCATACATAATCTAGTGCTTGTCTGCGATCCCACCACATCGTTGATGGTGAAGCACGCTGGTTTATTAAGAGCCTATTCACACATACAAACTTTCGCCTTTAACCCTAGACTACTAATCATATTTTACAAACGTATTTACTAATCATGAGTCGTTTAGACACACACATGAATAAGAGTATAAATTGAACATGAAAACCTATTTTATGTACATATTTTTATTTTATATAGGTATAAACTATAATAAAGCAGATATTAAACAAAAAAAGTTTATATATTATAAATCTTTATCCCAAAAATATTTTTTTATTCTCATAGCACTTTTTTCAGATCACAATTATCAGTTCAGTCATAGAAAAAAGAAAAGGATAACAAAAATGATAAAAGTCGACTTATTTTACACATAAATATAATAAAATAAGAAGTAAAGAACATCAAAAAATAAAAATTGTTTTAATTTAACACAGATAATATATATATCTACCTACATATATCTACGCATATGTTTTATAGGCACTTCAGACATCTGACTTTAGTAAACCGGTTCTTTTTGTATGAGCAAAGGGAAAAAAAAATTTTTTTTTGGACCAGGTTCATCTTCCAGGCACTCCTTAATATTTGTAAACACCAAATCCTGGACATGAGCCCTGTGCTTTTTTGATAGGGTTGGAATAGAAAGCCGTTTCTTGAGGAAAGGATTTACAAGTTGCAAGTACAAAATATCTTTTTATTTAGCGGATTTTCTTTTACATAGAACTTGTTTTGCGGTATATTACTAAATATATATATACAGCATATAAATATTACATACAATAGGCATATAGTCCGTCCATTAGTAAAGACTGACCGAAAATGGTTTCGGTGTATTTTTGAACACATATGGTCTAAAGTGCCAGCACCACCTTTCGTCTAATTATAAAATTCTACCATGTTTGTCTTCTTTATTGGTCCATTTGCAGTTCCTTCTTCAAAACATGACGATTATAAAGAAATCCACCTCATTAGGTTAGACCTTGTATGACAATGGTATCAAAGGACAGACACAACAAAAAATTACATACCAAGTACTAATTCTGCATCCTTGAAATTTTAATCCTAGCCTAGGATCAGAAGAAGACATAATTATTTAATCTAAAAACGAATAAAAAAGTAAATAAAACCAGACAAAAACTCAATATCTCACAGTACGATAAATTCTAAAAAGTTACACAAAGACTAATCATGAGTCGAATCGACTCTGAAGTACATCGTATTTCGAAAATGGTGACACTTAGAGGACCAATGCTGTCGCTGTCGTAAACATCTGACTAGCGACTAAGTTGACATAAATAATCAAAACGATCCGTGCGTTCGTTATAGAGAAATAGCAAGAAATGTGTGCGATGCGAGTCGTTTGGACGCAGATTAGTATTCTAGGGTTAATGTTAGTTAAATCATTAGATAAAACTAAACCCATATAAAAGACCTCTTTAAAATCTTTAGCATTATCGGCCTTATAATTTTCCCACAGCTGGGACTCAGGCCTCCTCTCTTGGAGAGGGAATGGGCCATAATCCACCGCGAGGGTCGATTGCGGATTGGTGGATGTCACATGTCTTCGAATTTTTGGTTCTAGGACATGCCGCTTTCCTCACGTTGAACCCGCGACCTACAACTTGCAAGTCGGGGCAGTTACCACTAGGCCACCACTGCTCTCACAAACACACACACACACACTTTAAAATCTTTACTTTAATATATAATCACCAAAATAATTAATCATCATTTCAGCATAAGTACACACCTAGTAAAGTGTTCCTTTCTGTACATAATTATTATTACAGAAAATCACGTCCATAAAACATCGCAGACACGTTCTCTCAAAACAATTCTAATATAAGCAATTAACGGATTAAATCTAACAAAGCAGCAGCGTTCCGTTTCGCACGAGAACGCAATTTGCTACGGAACCCGCCCACCTTCTTCCCACTTGTAAAGGAAAAACGTCTCATTAATGTGCCCCTGTAATTTCCTCACACACCGATCTGTGTCACATACCACATTATTTTAAAGTTGACGCTGTAAAGTAATTGCAGAAGGTCAACTTGGTATTGAGGAAGTAAAATTTGCTATGTTATCATCATCATCTCAGCCGAAAGACGTCCACTGTTGGACATAGGCCTTCCCCAATCGTCACCACAACGACCGGTCCTGTGCGTCTCGCATACATCGGATTCCCGCAACTCTCGCCAGATCTTCAGTCCACCTTATGGGTGGCCTTTTGGTATAAATAAGCATAACCGGCCTTGTTATTTTCCCACTGTTGGGAAGCTGGCCTGCTATCTAGGAGAGGGAATGGGTCGTAATCCACCACGTGGGCTCAGTGCGGACTGGCAGATATCAAATATCTTTGAATTTGTGGTCTAAGCAGTGCCGTAACTAGCCTTTTATGTACCCGGTGCGAGCTTTCAAAACTGCGCCCCTGAAAAATGCTCTTACCAGGCTCAGTCTGGTCATTTCTGCGCCCTTCTAGGGTCTGCGCCCTGTGCCAGGGCACTGCTCGCACCGCCCTAGTTACGGAACTGGGTCTAAGACATGCCAGTTTCCTCACGATGTTTTTCTGTACCGTTTTGAGAGCAGCGGTGATTCGATGAAATAAATTACACAAAATAATGCGCCTGACTAGGCCGTGGAGGAGTGACCGCTGGACTACCACTGCTCTTTTAGGTTAAAGTGTACTTCAAGTATATCTGAGTTTGTGACTTAGATTTGGGTGAATATGTGGTGGTACAATAAAACTTGATGATAATTTTTTAAATGAAATAATAGCAGAAGGACAACTAGGTGTAGGGACACGTAGCATATAGGCGATAGTAATACTGCAGTTAATCTGTTTGTGGCTTAAGTTTAAATGGCTATGCAGTGGTACAATAAAACTTAGAGTATTAATTTTCGAATAGTCAACAATTTGTCACGACAATAGTGCACACACAACTTTAACAATATTTAGCTGAGTATTATCACTGGAATACATAACCTACTATCATGAAAGAGACTTATGTATACTCTACGAATGCTGTGCTGAATTGAACAAGGTACTAACGCAAAATTTAAAAAAAAAAGTATTTTTTGATAAATCATAATTTGGGAAAAACAACGAGCCGAAACTCTCGTTGGCTAAGACTTTAAATTAGCCGTAGGACGGTTTTTTTTGGGTGAGAAATCATTAGAATGAATTCTGGCGCTCTAAAGCGAAGCAGGACTCTGACTTTTACTGTCCAAAGCCCACACCTTTGTTCCCTTCAGAAGCAAACCCATGGCTCAAGAGGCTTCGACCCTGCAGGGCCCCTACGGTTTTGCTGGCATCTCTTTGAGGCACGCGTAGAATACGCGCCGTCGGCGACTTGAGCCGCGCGACGCGCGACGGTGATAAAAGTAAAAATTAAAAAAAAAAATGTTTTTATAGTGTACAATGAACAGTATAATAAATAAATAAATCTTACCAGACCTCGCCAAACAGGAGACCATTTTCGATCACATTCATCACCCATTTTCATTAACGACAAATGGTGAATAAATGCAGAAAATAAATGAAAAATGTTAAAACATGTTTGATTTTATAAAAATTGATATTTTTAAAGACTTTTACTTTTATTACTTTAAGCCATGACACTGTCAATGTGAAGTTTAGATTTTTGTTTTTTATATAAAAATAGACGTTAGAAAAAAGTATTTATTCTGAATGCTAATTTTCCATCAACTTGAATGCAATGTTTTTTTTGGGGTGGGAATTCATTTAGTAGCTTTTCGTGGTCTATGGTGGAGCGGGAGGGCGTTTTAGTCCTTTACTGACTAAAATCATAATAATGTCTTCGAATTTTTGGTTCTGACATGCCGGTTTCTTCACGATGTTCTCCTTCACCGTTTTGAGAGCAGTGGTGATGAAAGGAATACCCAAAACACTCTAACTTAATAACAAAAACTAAATACCTACCTACCTATACTAAACAAAAAAAATATCAACATAATTTATCAGAGTTTTCTTTTAAGAAAGCCGAGTGACGAGCAAGGCGTACCAAGGGATTTCTTTGGAGAGAATGACTAACCAAAAAGGTCCACGTTAATTAGACGCGACCCAGATGATAATCAACATTATCTTTCATCCTAATTTTGGGTCAGCGCCATTTTGTCATCCATGTTCGTCATTTTTACAAAATACTAATAGAATTTTTAACAACATCACTCACATAATGGCGAAGGTTTGTTATTGTATGTGTGTGTTTTTTGAAGATGCGAAAGATGGATCATCTCATAACTTCTCCCGCTCTCAGGTAGAGTGGGAGGGTTTGTAAATTTTTGATTAATTAGAACCATACCTATTTTCCTTTAGTTTTTTTTTTATATCACATAAACCAGTGCTTGACTGCAATCCTTACCTGATGGTAAGCAGTGATGCAGTCTTTGATGGTGAGGCGCACTAGTTTAATAAGAGCCTATTCACTCTAGTCTTGAAGATACCCAAATTATAATCGGACGGAAAGACCGCAGCAGGCAAATTGTTCCAATCCTGTTGTGAATGTTGATAAAATGAATGTTCATAATTCTTACAAAATACTAATAGAATTTTTAACAACATCACACACAACATGGCGAAAGTTTGTTATTGTATGTGTGTTTTTTTAAGATGAGAAAGATGGGTCGTCTCATAACTTCTCCCGCTCTCAGGTAGAGTGGTAGGACGAGTAAATTTTTTATTGATTAAAACCATACCTATTTTAACTGTTTTGTTTTTTTTTAGAGCAGTGCTGGCCCAGTGGTAACTGCCCCTACTTGCAAGTTGTAGGTCGCGGGTTTAAACCCAGTCAGGCGCATTACTTTGTGTAATTTATTTCATCACCACTGCTCTCAAAACGGTGAAGGAGAACATCGTGAAGAAACCGGCATGTCCTAGAACCAAAAAATCGAAGATATGTGACATCCACCAATCCGCACTGGGCCCGTGGGGTAGATTACTGCCCACTCCCTGTCCTTGAGAGGAGGCCTGAGTCCCGACAGTGGAAACATTGCAAGGCCGATAATGCTAATGCTAATTATCCCTACCTATTATCCTTTGCTTTATTTGGGACCACAAGTTTCTCGCAGTAGGTAGGGGCCTCCACGGTTTTGTTGCCATCTCTTTGAGGTATGCCTGAATCACTACGTCGAGATGTGGACGTCTCGAGCTCGGTCTCTCGGTACCCATTGATTGCTCGTCGTCTCAGCTAACATTATTGCTTCGCATTAGGAGGCGACCGCCACCCATATCTCTTTGCTCCGAAGTATGTGTATAATTATAGTCCGTCTAATGAAAACGCGACCTGAGAAAAAGAGTTTAAATCTAAAAATGTTTGTATAATTATGGTTTTACTAATTAGTAGGGGAATCATGTCTTAACACTTCACAATTTTTTTTATTTCCTACAATTGCAGCTGAATAATGTTGCTTTCATTAGACACACTCTAAGTTTGTTACTTCTTTACGCTCGTTCGAATTTTGATGAAACGTAGTACACGAGCAGACCATGTCTTGGAATAGCACAAAGAATCATTTTTATCCCAGAAGTATATTCCTTTAGGATAATTTCCTGCTACTAAGCAAGCGACGCAGGTAGCACCATAAAAATGAAATTTCACCCACAATCTACAACATTCTTGCTTCAATTTATCAAGTAGGTAAACAACGTTTTCATGCCACTGAATTTCCGTAAATTAAACATTTTAATACACCATATCACGAAATCACCACATAAAGTTACTTTGTAAGGATTAAGGGCCCTCGCACACGGCGACTTTTGGTAGCGGTGCTAACAGGCGTTTCGTGAACGCACGACAGCTTCGCTACTATCGCGCGTTAGTCGCATTTGCAACGCGATGCGACTAACGCGATCGACGCGACGATTACGCCAAAAGTAATGCTAGCGCGCTACTAATGCGCTACAGCATCGCGACTGCAGCGCTGTTAATGCACGACCGTGTCAGATGACATGGGGAGAGGACGGAGGGAGGGTGGCAAGTGTATGAAAAACATTAGCAATCTATATACAAAATCTTAATTTTTGTGCAAATATATCGCGTCTGCATCACGACAGAAGCGTGACGGTATCGCGATTGCAGCGCGATTGAGAATCGTGGCGTGGGTGAGGACAAGCAGCTACTACGACTGCACAAAAACGACGTATAAAAGATTTTGTAAAAACCAACTTACAAAATACGAGATATAATTTACCGTTTATCGCGACTGTATTGAAGTGAATACGCGACAGTATTGCTACCGCAGCGCGTCAATATCGCCCTGTGCGAGTGCCCTAACGTCGCGACGTCAACGTTGACATCTACGTGAAGCGACACCAGCGTCATAATATTATTTATTGTTTCAGTTGAATCTGAATTCTGTTATTCAGGAGTTCTGGAGTAGGATTATTGTTTTGTTTTGAATTTTGTACGTTTTGCTAATTGTTACCAGTATTTATGATGAATGGGTGACTGTAAAATGCTTACTTAATTGTTATGTAAGTTTGAACTTAATTAAAACACTTACTCATTCCAACTGGAGCGGGAGAAGTCATTTGACAATTTTCTTCAAAAAAAAGTATTTATTTGTGCCGTGTTGATGACAATTAGCCTCTATTACTCGTAACTTAAAAGCAAGCAGCTAGCGACTACAGTGACTGTAACGAAGCGAACACGCGACAGCTTCGCTACTGCAGCGCTACAATGTCGTCGTGGGCGAGGGCCCTAACGTCGCGATGTCAACGTTGACATCTACGTGAAGCGACACCAGCGTCATAATATTATTTATTGTTTCATTTAAATCTGAATTCTGTTAGTCAGGAGTTCTGGAGTAGGATTATTGTTTTGTTTTGAATTTTGTACGTTTTGCTAATTGTTGTTGCTGATAAATGGGTGACTGAATGCTTACTTAATTGTTATGTAGATTTAAACTTAATTGGTGAAATATAACCTGCATACCCATTCCCCCTCCTAGCGAGGAGGCCTGAGTCCCAAAAGTGGGAAAATTTTAAAGCTAATTATACTAACATAGTAAGCAAAGAGCAGATAGTGAGTAATGGGTAACTCGCAGTCAATCAGGCTTGGGTTAACAGTGTGGACTGTCACGTGCTAAACCTGCCAGACCTTCTTTGTGGTGGCCTATCATGAAATACCTCTCCCGCTCAGGGTGTAGCAATGTAAGATGTACTCGTATGCGTCTCCGCGGTCCTTCGTGTGATCTGCATAATGGTAAAGCTAGTGAATTTCCTCCAGTCAGGTCTGTACAAGTACTCGTAGGTAACAGACAACATACAGGTATATTGAAGATTTTTCACAAAAAAAAAGTATTTATTTGTGCTATGATAATTATGCTAATTTTTATAGATGGCAAGTAGCCTCCATCATTAGGGACTTGAATAAAAGTGTCTATTGGCTTTGTGACTGGCTTTGTACAGATACTGCCTTACCATTTTCGAAATACAAACATGATATTATATTACAATATAGGTAGTCAATTTAAAAATAGATTCACCTTACCGAGAACAAATTTTAAATTACCTACCGTACATTCTTCCCGTACAATGTGAACAATTTCATAACTAAGTTCACAAAAATCTCACGCCTTTCCGCCTGACCTCATCACCCCGCTATGTACAAGAAAAAAAACGCAATTTTCCCATTAATTAAATTCCTACTTTATCATTTTCCATTACAAGCTCAGAAAATATTTTTCCTAGAAATTTCTTTGCGCCAGAAACGATATCAAAATCTGTACAACGATACTTTCAATGTGATACGGACCTAATTTTATTTTTGTAAAAAGGCCCAGTGGGGTGAAAAGAGTATTTTTTTAGATTAAATCAACGGGCCGCGGGTTGCACTAAATTTTGTCATGATGTTGTGTTCTGACACAGAATGTTCTCATAGTGCAAGATATGTCAACCATGTTGGGTATTAATTTTGGACTAGATTTTGCTTTTATTTTCAGAGTGGTTTTTATTTTGTTTAAGTGAATGAAGGGTTGTTGAAATAAAATTTAATAACATACAGGTGATGTTCGTAGAGCAATATAATTATGCAGTTTACCTTTTTTATCGCAGTATTTTTTAATGTTCATTTTTTAGACAATTATTCATCATACTGGTCGATCAGAAGGAAAAATCCTGTGGAAAAATCAACCTTTTTCAGTGGCTGAGGCGTGAGAATATCCGCTCCCTTACGACTACCACCTTCTCCTTTGCTTGCATTACTACTTTGCAGAAACAGGCGACTTCTACTAACATAGCCAAACATTTTTACAAACAAGGAATTCGGTGGTGGCCACACCTACATCGTATATTCCACTGTGTCCTCCGGGCAGTCCGCACAAAGGTGCCACCCAGGTTTTTCTCTCGCCTGAAACTGACAACTATAACAAAAGATGACTTACGAGTTGCCTCTGCCGAAACCACGACACATAATATTTGTGAAACATTACCATTTCCAATAAATCTTTCTCGCAGCCACATTTAAAATTCCCGCAGAATCTTGAACCCATTGCCCCCCTACCCTAAGCGAAGTGATAAATTAAAGCTTAGTATGGTCGTGACATCTGCTACGGCCGGCATATTATTTTTATTTAGACTAGTACGCGCCCGTGTCGCCTGCCAGACTTTAAGACTTGGATTATGTTCGGCTTTCCGCTGACCTGACACTATTTCATTAAGATTTGTCTTATTTTTCTTGAGATATTGCCAGGGAGTGGAAGATTTTGTAGTAGGCCTATTTTTGTTATGAATTGTTTGACTACTTTGTAAGTTACTCGTTCCGAGAATGTTTTTAGGTTTCTGATTTTATCTCTACTTCGGAGAGCAACGGAGTATTTTTTTACTAGAGATCTTTTTGTTGATTGGTAGTAAATGCCTGGAATGACTTAGGATGGATAGTAAAACGGCTGGTAAACGGGATAGATGAAGTATTTTTGTTTTGTGAACAACAGATTACTACTATATCCCAAGTCGTTTACCAAAGGATTTCTTAATACCCTAGTCTCCGGCGTAAAGATGCCCTATGCCCTGGGCATACGGACACATGGCGAGCGATGGGTAGCTCCGGTAGCTCGCTGTCCGGCCCTCTGGTAAGTACCAAACTTGAGTCGACGGCGCGATATATTTAAGCAAGCCTCAAAGAAATGTCAGCAAAAGGAAAGTTCCCAGTAGATCCCATGCCTGTTAAGACTGCGGGTTTGTTCGAAGAGTCATCGCGACAGAAACTTGGGTGGGCTGTATTTAGTAAAAGTTGCTCCACATGGACCGGGAGAAGCTAATTTCTGATTTCCCATCTCAATAAAAAAAAGAACTTTCCCCAAATAATACCTTTTATTATTGAAGAAAGCCGAATATACTAGGCATGTTATCAATTAGGAGAGTTAACTACGCGTTCACACGTCACGACGAGCACTCGCAGCAGAGATACGAGTAAACAGTGACATGCCAGTAACTAGCTCTAAATGAACTGTCGACTCCTAAAGCTGTAGGAATTTACAAAGGGGGTTGTTCGAAAGAGTCATCGTGGCAGAAACTCAGGTGGTTTGAAGTCAGTAAAAGTCTGACACTGTCTTCCAATCTTCCTGGAGTGGTATAAATTATTTACTGATTTCCCATAACAGTAAAAAAACTCTCTCCAAATACAACCTTTTATCATTGAGGAAAATCAAGCCGAATATAATAAGCATAGCAAAGCATAGATCAGCATAATAATTTTCCCACTGCTGGGACTCAGGCCTCTCTAGGAGAGGGAGAATATAATAAGCATGTAAATTAGGAGAGCCACTAACTAAAACTACGCGTTATCACGTCGCGAAGAGTACGGCAGAAATACATGTAAACAGTGAAATGCCAGTAACTTGCGCTAAATGAAGTGTCGACTCGTTTCTGCACATCGCACAGTTTTAGACGAGAGCCTCCTAAGATAAATGGCTAAAGAATTTGTGACAACAGAAGGTTTAGTAAAGTTAAGATATAGTCTAGTGTCTGGAGGTTTTAGCCTCGAACTTTTTTTTACTGTGGATCGAATTGAAGGAGTAACCTGGGATGCAGGTGGAACCGCGGGATAGCAAGTACCTAAAGTATATCACGCTGTAGAGTGTTTTATGGGTCAAAACTAACTTAACGTATTTATTTGCAACCAAGACTTATTATTTTCTCAGAGCTTAATACTTAAAGCTTTTTTCTAGAAGGCATCAGAATTACTTCTCTTTCTTGGGCGGAGCGGAAGGTTGTGTCAGACTTTTACTGACTAAAACCCACTCCTTTGTTACATCTTTACCTTCGTTAATAGGTCTTGGGTTTTCCTTTCAGAAGCCTCTGGAATTTTGTTGCCATCTCCTTGAGGCGCGCGTGGGACAGTACGCGTCGTCGACGACACGGCGGTGCTCCGCCAAAACGGGGCACACCTCTACCGTATGTTCCACGGTGTCCTCCGGGTGATCCACAGAGTGATGACCCCCGGGCGTTTCTTCCGCCTGAATCCGATGCAGGAACTTCCCAAACTTACTATGTCCTGTAAGGATCTGCGTCATACGGAATTAACACTCAAAGCTGAAGAAGGAATTTGATGACTCTTAAACCCACCCAAAAAAATATGTCCTAGATTTTATTACCTACCCCCGTAACATATGCGGAGTGGACCTTTTGTCTCATTACCATTCTAAAATAAATGTCTTAGCAACCCAGAATTACTGAATATTTAAACTCTATCTAGACTTTGTCAAGCTTCTGGCACTGTTTTACATTTTAAATGTGCGAGAGGGTTTTTTGATGATGCTTCGCTTTCCAAGAACTTTTTACTGACTATCTGGTAACTGTGCTGAATAAAAAAAGTAAGTTTACATCGTCGTTTTGGTGGGTTGTGACTTTGTTACTATTTAAGAAGTTGTTTTAGCTTCGGCCAGCGATTCATTACAGTACCTACACGAATACGCCTAACTAAGATAAAAGTACCTTGTGTGCTATTCCAGAATAATGGTCTACCCACCCGTAGGCCAAGCCGCACTTTTAAAGCACATCTGCCCCTGATAGAAACCTATATCGTAACCTATGTTATATTGTAGAGGGTACTCAGAGTAGTTTATAGAGTAGATTAATATATTTGGAGTAATTAAATTGAGAAGCTATTTGAAAAAAAATGTCCAGACTTTACACATAAGCGCGCTTTCACACACACAAACACATTTCATTGATCCAAAGCACACTAGCACTTCCCGCTCGTTTGTTTAGAGAGTTATTCTGAAAGAGAGCCAAAGTTAAAAAAATAATATAAAATGTATTATCGATTATTGACCAAGTATCGTACTTTTGTATGATTATTTGTGACTTTTATTAAAAACCTCCCGAAATGCTGTGCAGTTTCAAAACAACACATTGTATATCAGGTATGATAATATATCATCAACTTACCCTCTGTTACTTGGGTTCAGCGCAAGACTCTTTAACCTATCTCATTAGCAGCAACAGTCACGCTATGACTGATTCCCTTTTTATTATTTACTAGCTTTAGCCTGCAGCTTTGCCCGCGTACCTACATAAAATGTAGCCTTTGTCACTCAGGAATACAGCAGCTTTCTATTGGTGAAAAAAAATTTAGCAATCGGACCAGTACTTCCACAGATTATCTCATACAAACAAAAAAAATACCTCTTCATTATATTAGTGTAGATTTATTTATTTAAACTTTATGCAACATAATCGTATACTGGCGGATTTAATGCCTTAGGCATTCTCTACCAGTCAACCAAGGGTGGTGTAGAGAAAGCATATTATTCTTTTATTATTATAAGTAGGTACCTACCTTGTGCCCGTGAACACCACACGTTTTTAAACTTTAAATAATCAGTTGAGTCCTGAATTGTTTAAAACTTTAAATTGAAATACAGCAAAGGTTATACATACATGTATTTGTTAGGGTGCCTAAATAATGAAAACTGGTACAAAATGAGCTAGATACCCGTAATATAGCTCGTTTCATTTTCTCCTCTTACACTCAGTTTAACAAAGTAAACGCGCGTCATGCGGGCCGTCTGTCTGAGTTTACCCTAACTTATTATTGTACGAATATTTTTGATGAAGTTCTAAACAGAGGTAGGAGAGACCTAAAGTTTGTACGCATATAAGTAATAAAACACATTTGCACATACATCTAGCTTAGAAGTACTTTGAATAAATAAGTAGGTACCTATTTATGAAAGTGAATAAAATATTATGTTAAAGGCTCTGCTCACACGCCCCACAACCAAACCACATCGCAGCAACAAAACGTGGCTACGTATGAATAGTGTCGCTACAGTTTCTTGCAGCTGTTGCGTTGTAGTAACTACAATTAATATCGAAGTGGTTTTTTTAGGTGGGAAATCATCAAAATGAGAGAGGAGAGTGTGTCAGGCTTTTACTGAATAAACTCACTCCTGTTCCTTCTCTACGTTCGTTCCAGGGCCCTGAAGTTCTCTCGTTCAACCCAGGGTCATGTCAAAGTGTTTGCGTTGCTTGTGGTAATTTGAGACTTGTGGTAGTGAGTGTTTGCAGACAGACTAATTCGCGATGTCTCTGGTGGTTGCACTGCATTCACACAGCTGCATTCAATGAAAAAAATGTGGTCACTATGAATGATACTAATTATTTCTGTAAAAAATAGTGCCCAACTACGTGTTTTTGTTGTGGTGTAGCTGTGGTACGTCTGAATAGACCCAGAGAGTTGTTTTTGAGTATTTTAAGACTTATTCTACTTTGTTGTGTTCATAACTTGTACATTTACAATTTTGATGATCGTGTTTATGTCACCTTTGTATATTTGTATGCTTAGTAAAAATAAGTGCACGTCGAGACGAAATGTTCTATTGGGACCCGTAACTAAATGCGGTAAATATGAGGCTTTATGTTTATTATTTAATTTGAATATTCGTTCAGTTAATGGCTCCAGGCCTACATAGGACGATGATAACTGATTGAGGAGTTAAAAAACCTGAATTCATAAGATAAGGTCACCGCGTGTAGCCTCCGCAAGGCAAACCGTTTAAAAACAAATAATAACTAGTGCAACTAATTTCTTCTCTTGGGCAGAGCACTGTCGAAACCGTATCCTCATGGAGGCAATCGGTGGCGGCTCTTGCACAGGACCTTGGTCATGGTTCGAAGCGAATTCGGTGCATTTACTTCCTTCTGATAAGCAGCTAACGAAGGAGATGGCCTCAAATTTGAGGAAATAAACATTCTCACGTCCTAGTCACCACAGTAGGAGACATCAGCTTGCGAATAGCGAGCAATGGGTAGCTCACCGTTCACCCGTCCGGTAAGGCCCAAGGCTGAGTAGTCAACAGTGCGTAGTGTTTCATACGCACCTCAATGAGATATCAGCAAAACCGATGCTAAGCTTCGAGGTTTGCTAGAGCTTTGTTCAATTTCTTAAAAAAAAGTATCTATGTCTTCTGCCTGGCGTTAGTCCCGGCCATTACCAGGGTCCGCCTTCCTGCTAAGCTTACTCCACTTTGCCCGATCTTCAATATCCTCCCCAGTAAGGCCATTGGCTCTCATGTCGGACTTGACGACATCCAGCCAGCGCTTGCGAGGGCGACCACGGGACCTAGCCCCAAGAACAGCCATATCCATGCATCTCCGGCCGACGTACTCCCTAGGGCGACGCATGATGTGGCCATACCATCGCAGACGACACTCTTGCAGTTTTTCCCCCACGTCACGGACACCAAGACTACCTCGGATGAATGAGTTGCGCACGCGATCGGTTCGCGTTACGCCACACATCCACCTCAGCATCTTCATTTCCGTGACGCGAAGCTCCTGAGTGTGTCTGCTTAATGCCGGCCAACACTCGCCACCGTACAGGAGGACCGGCCGAATGATGCATTTATATATCTGCCCCTTGAGCCTCGGGGGCATTCTACGGTCACATAAAACGCCCGTTACCTCGCGCCATTTTGCCCAAGCCGCGCCTATACGTGCTTGGACATCGTCATCCACGTTGCCAGACTCGTGCAGCACGGATCCAAGGTACCGGAACTTATCGGTCTTTGTTACCAGATCCGAACCTATTCGGATAGTGTTTGAATCCGTGCCGCCACAGGACATGTACTCGGTCTTCGCCACATTTAGTCTCAGACCGCCGTTCTCCAGCGTGTCCTTCCAAATGCAGACCCTGCGCTCAAGATGGGCTTTGTTCTGGCTAACGAGGGCGATGTCATCGGCATACATCATTAGCCAAGGAGGCTGGTCTTGGATGTTTGCCGTAACTACATCAAGCACAACGTTAAACAAGAACGGGCTTAGAGCCGAACCTTGGTGAACGCCAACAGATATTGGAAAAACACTGGATTCGCCAACAGCGGTCTGGACAGAGGACACGGAATCACGGTACATGTCTCTGATAATGTCAACATAGGCCTCGGGAACACCCTTGAAGTGGAGTGCCCACCAGATAGCCTGCCGAGGTATACAGTCGAAGGCCTTCTGCAGGTCTAAAAAGGCCATATGCAGAGCTCTCCTTCTCTCTCTGTAAGCCTCAGACAGAGTCCGTAAGGCGAACACTGCGTCCATGGTGCTGTTACCCGCCCGGAAGCCATATTGACACTCAGAGACAGTGCACTCGCTACGGAGCCTTGTGTCAATTATGCGCTCGAAGAGCTTCATGGTGTGGCACATGATCTTGATACCGCGGTAGTTACTGCAGTCCTGTACGCTACCTTTGCCTTTGTAAACCGGGATAATCAGGCTTAGTCGCCACTGGTTTGGCATTTCCTTGGTGGTCAGGATGCGGTTAAAGAGATCTGTCAATAGGTCCACACCATGTGGGCCCATCGCTTTCCACGCCTCAATTGGCACATTGTCAGGCCCGACCGATTTCCGGTTTTTCATGTGGCGAAGAGCAATGCGAATTTCGTCGGGGGAAATAGGGGAAATAAGTCCAAGGTTAGGAGGCGGTTCGGGAGGAAGGTTATGGGGATGCTGTTTGTTGGACAGCTCCGTGAAGTACGTACACCATCTCTCCTTAACAGAGGGGGCATCGTAGAGCAGCTTACCCTGGGCGTCCCTTACACAGAGACATTTACTAATGTCCCGTGTTGCTTTTTCCCGGGCACGCGCCAGCTTAAAAATAAGTTTTTGCCCCTCCGCAGTTTCCAGCTTGTCGTACAAGGGCGACAAACTTTTGCTGCGGGCTCTGGCTACTACTTTTTTGCAAGCGCGCTTAGCCGCTCCATATGCCTCCCTGTCCTCCGGAGAGTTGGACCCTTGCCACTGTTTAAATAAAACCTTCTTCTTCCGAGTCGCCTCCTGCACCTCGTCATCCCACCACCACGTCTCCTTGTTTATGGTGCGGCCACCACGAGAAGTGCCAAGGACGCGCTTACCCGCAGCGGTGATTGCTGAGTGGATCCTACACCAGATATCTTGAGCAGACTCATGCGGAGCACTGATTTTGAGATGCTCGACCTCCGCGATGAAGTCTGACTGCTTAGGCCCATTAAGCAACCACCACTTAGTGCGGGGGTTGCGTTTCTCGGTCACTTTCTTCTTTGGCCTGACTGCCAAGTCCAGGACCAGAAGGCGGTGTTGAGCCGTTAAGCTTTCGCCTGGGATGACCTTGCAGTTGGTAACCTTGCCAATGTGGCACCGTCGCACCAGCAGGTAGTCAATTTGGGTTGAGTAGGCACCACCACGGTACGTAATGAGATGCTGGGGCTTCTTCTGAAAGAATGTGTTCACGATGGCTAGGTCAGACACCGCGCAGGTCCTGAGTATACTGACTCCCTCTGCATTTAGTTGGCCATAGCCAAAACCACCGTGAACACGTCCGTACTCTCCAGCACGCTGACCCACGTGACCGTTGAGATCCCCCCCAACCAAAATATCTTCAGAATTCGGAATAGCGCGCAATACGTCCTCGAACTCAACCCAGAAGGCCTCCTTTTCTGACTCACAGCAGCCAGTTTGAGGAGCATAGGCGCTGACTAAGTTCGTTACCGACCCTTCGATCAGCACCTTAACTCTCATCAACCGGTCGCTGTATCGGTCTACTTCAAGAAGTCCATCCTGAAGGTCCTTAGACAGTACTACGGCTACTCCGTTCCTGCCCGATGGTGATCCGGTGTACATTAGCCGGTACCCCTGCCCGATGTCACGGGACTTATTCCCCTTCCAGCGCGTCTCCTGAAGGAAAGCGCACTGGACCCGACGTTTCGCAAGTACGTCCGCGAGTTCTCTGCAACGTCCAGTTAGAGAGCCAATGTTCCAGGTGGCAAAGCGGAGCTTCTTTTTAGGTACTAACTTCTTTAGCCGTGCCCGTACTCGACACGGTAGCCCTAGCCCACTTATCGCAGGTTTAAGGCGATGTGCCTGCGCGTCGTTGTTCGGCGACGCCCTAGCCCAAGTACCTATTCCATCCTTTGCCCTAACCATGTATATGTGACTGAGGTTGGTTTTACGTGGGGCGACCAGCCGTCTGACCCCCACAACCCTACGAGAGGGAAACCAGGATCGCCAGAGCCTCGTCCGTTGAACAGCAGGGTGCACCGCTAGCAGGTGAGGTTGGCTTGGGTCCTTAAGATGTAAACGGACCCCAATCACCCCAAAAAAAAGTATCTATGTACCTACACCTTACAATGCGCTTCACTAATCTTAATTCTTCTTTATCAATCGTTCAGCCGAGCGGTCATCCTTTCCTCAATCTATCTTAAGGCAATGTTGAATCTCTTTATTTCACCGCTATTCAAAAAATATGAATCTAAGTCACTACACATCAAGCCTAAAAATTAACCCAAAGACTTCTGCCCGTCATACTTTTACAGACAAACCTAAAATAACTTTTCTTTTCATTCCAAAAGTGAGCTAAAAACCTCTGATTTAATGATAACATCATAACCCCGCAATGCCCTGCGTAGTCTTTTTTTAGCCACCCCAGTGCTCAAAAGTAATAAATCACTCAGACAAAACTCGGTGGAGTTAATTTTCCTCTTATTTGCCTGAGAAAAAGCCAAAGCATCAGAAAAAGTTTCATAATCGCAACAATTTTTTAAAGTCGTGACAAGTTTAGGGAAATGTACCAAGTTATCCAGTGGTGTTACGTTTCTGTTCCATTTGCTTAATGTTAAGTAGAGATGCTTATACTTATATACATTTTGTGGTTATTTACTTGTAACGCGGTAGTTACCTAGAATTTCTGTTTCAATCACGTAGAAAAGCTTTCTCGCTTCACGGAAGAAGCCTTTCATGGTTATCACCACCTGAAAAAAGATGTATTATATGAATGAAAAAAAATAGATTTACTTAACCAATTCTGTCAAAAAAAATACCAAAAAAAATTAAAATTGTAACACCTCCATTCATAAAAAACATACCAAAACCACAGATTACTAAAAAGTAACTACGTACCAAAACGGAGTTAAAGTTTTAAATGCAACAACAGACCATTTCTCTCGAGACCCAAACAAACCACATCCAACTGCATAAAACTCCACAAAATCCTGCACAAAAGAAACCGCATACATCTCACAAAGGCAAGGATAATATTACACAGTCACAAACATACTTATCTCTGAAAATAATAAAGCTGAAACCATTCAGTGCTGTGTCATCCGCACTCGGTAACACACGTCTGTAAATCCACTGCAACTGAGATTTTTATCTCGTGTATTAATATTTCTTAAGGGCTGAATCACGCTAGCGGTTTGTGAGCGACTGCGGGGCGGGGCGGGCGAGCAGCGAATGCGTCGCGAACACGCCACGATTGCACAGCGAAGACGTCGTGGACGCGTGGCAGATTTGCGACGTTTTCGTCGCGAGTTTGTAGGCGGGGGGGGGGGGGGTTGGCGTTTTTACGAGACAGTATACTGAGGAGCTCGTGACTAGATAATAACAGCCGCACGGGTCGAACTTCAAGGTAAAGCAACGCTTGCCAAGGTTGGTCTGTGGATGGATGACCATCTTAACATAACGAGTTTCCTCCGTGCCTCGGATAGCACGTTAAGCCGTAGGTCTCGGCTGTCATTTGTAGATCTTTGGCAGTCGTTACGGATAGTCAGAAGCCAGTAAATCTGACATCTGACGTCTTGCTATGAAGTACCGTGTTACCCCAGTTTTAATGGGTTGTGGAGGTCTGGTACGGCTGCCGCTCCTCGTAAAATACCAGTAGGTATTCAGCTAAATCCGGCTTGATTGGAAGCAGACCACAATATAGTTGGGAAAAGACTAGGTAGATGATGAGTACAAAATGGAGCGTCAGTCTTATGCGCGTTTGCAGCAAATTTGCTGCGTTTACGTGGCGTGTTCGTTGCGGACCCGTAACGTATTATTTGCCCACCCGCTACGCTTTGAGGACGCTCGCAATCCGCTAGTGTGATAAAGCCCTTAAAGCAACAGCACGGTGACTTGCTTTGGAGAAAGAAAAAGGAGTGTTCTCGTACACGTATTCAAAGGACATTTTATACGCTTATATGAATGTTTCAAATGTTTGTAGATATTAAGTGTAGTAACTAGAATTATAGAAAGCGTTACTGTGACCGTGGAATGCAGAAGGCAACTGAAAGGCATAACTATGTAGATGGATCTAACGCCCAGTCCAAACCACTAAACCGAGAACGCTGAAATTTTGTACGTATGTAGGTGCGTTTTATGGAACTTACATAAATCCGGAAAGGATTTTTTAGATTTTTAACCTAAAGAGATAAAACTGGGGTCCAAAATTTGTATGAAGAAATTCACTTTCACGAGAATGAAGCCTGTGGTACATCGGCAGATAATTTGTATACAACTTGACATAACATAATAACCATCAAATAAAAAAATCACAATAATCTCACTAATATTATAAAATCGAAAGTTTGTGTGTGGGTTACTTCTTCATGCTCAAACGGCGAAACAGATTTCGATAAAACTTGACACATTAGTAGACCATGTTCTGGAATAGTACATAAGATACTTATTATCTCGGGGACATATTCCCCTGGAACAAATTTCTACTACTGGCAGAAGCTAGTAAAGTACATAACAAACCCCCATGTACAAATCGCGAAACCAAATCAAGCCATGCTACACAAAACCATTAAAACGTGTTCAAAACTGCGGAACCCGTACACCATTGAATCTGCTGACTCTACCCGTGAAGTACATATGAATCTTTGATCCTACCGTTCGAGAGGTATTTAAACAGCGCCCAAACTTTCGCAAGTAATTTCCGAGACCGTCGTTCATATTGCGTTGTGTGCTGTTGTAGGATCAGCAGAAAAATAAATGTTAGGACAGAAGTTTTGTTAGATATGTAAATCTATATTTGACGGCACGGTTAAGCGATTTACAGCTGTTCTGTTTGATGCGGGTTTGATCCTCACCCGGATCAAAGATTTGTTTTTTTTTTAACTTTGCATGTCTCTAGGAATTACTCCTGTATCGTGGGTGGTTTTATTATATTCACCTGGTTACAACCAGTTAACACTGCCCCACTGCAGGGCAAACGCCATATCCAGAAATAGCACCATATAACTTTTTTGCTAGGAGTACATATTCTTTTAGAAAGATTTTTGATATGGTAGGATTATACATTATGTAATGTAAGATTTTCTTCTTTTCCTGTTTTTTTTCCTATATTAGAATGTCTTTATCAATAATTGGCGTAGTTGCTACACGTTTTTCCTCCCTTTTTTTTCATATCAGTTCTCACAGAAAAGAAAACCAAACAAAAAAAATAAAAAGCTAGTTTTCAACACATGTCCGTCTGTTCTGCGAACGCTACCAGATATCTCACTATATCGAATATTCTATTTGAGTTTGAAGTGCTGACAAGTTGAGTGAATGCATGCTGTTTGTGCTTATCACTAACTTCTAATATCTGCCACTGCTGAGGAGTCTTCCTCGGATAGTTTGTAACGTAGAGCGGTGGCTGAACTATTTGCTGAAACATATTAAATTAAACCTGTAATGATAGTTTTAAGGGATGTAATCTACACACATAATATTTATTATAAAGAGGGTTTTATAAGGTCGGTAATAATTTAATGACTTCGCCCACTCTGGGCAGAGCAGGAAAGTGTGTCAGACTTTTACAGACTAAAACCAACTTCTGTTCCTTCTTTACCTTCGTTCCAGGGCCCTGGGTTTCACCATCACTTAACCCATGGCCTTAGTAGGATTAGATCCTGCTGAGCTCCTTACGATCCCTGATAGCCGGAGGCCTGAGTCCCAACAGTGGGAATATTGAGGCCGATAATCATGCTAATGCTAATATCCACAACTCTCATACTGCCCTATTTTTATTTATTTTCTTCTAAACATCAAGACAAATCCGAAGTATATTTCTACAGACAACCTCTTACAAACCCTAACTCAGCTAATGCACACACAACATTAAGCTCTTATAGACCTTTTAAAAACCAAACAAGAATAGCAATAATAATAACAACAAAGACAGCGTCTCGCTAAAAGCCTCGGACACAAGTTCAGGCTCCGTTTACAGTTTCAGCCAATAATCTTATGTTAGAAGATGGCGGGTAAAATCTACAATATTGGAGTTATAACGTGATCACCGCTAAGTTTTTGTGGGGTATACGGGTGGGGTGGATGGCGAGCTTTTTTCCTAGCAGTTTCTACAATGCCTACTGAATTACCAGTTCATCATCATCTCAGCCGAAAGACGTCCACTGCTGGACATAGGCCTCCCCCAAGCGTCGCCACAACGACCGGTCCTGTACATCTCGCATCCATCGAATTCCCACCACCTTCGCCAGGTCGTCGGTCCAACTTGTGGGGGGCCTTGCAACGCTGCGTATTCCGGTACTAAGGTTACCGACATAGCGCGAAGAATCGCCAAACTTAAGTGGCAGTGGGCAGGGCACGTTGCTCGTAGAACAGATGGTCGATGGGGACGGAAGGTTCTAGAGTGGAATTACCAGTTAGTTCTACTTAAATCTGAAATCCAACAAATTCGTTTTTAAAATAATTTACCATTTAAAAAAAGAAAAGAAAATCTTTTATTTGTAACTAGCTGTCCCCTGCGGTTTCATCAGCATTTTTTGTTACTGCTCCGCTCCCGTGGGCCGTAGCCGTGATGGTATGTAGCCTATAGCATTCCTCGATAAATGGGCTATCTAACACTAAAAGAATTTTTAAAATCGGACCAGTAGTTCCAGAGTTTACCCCCTACATACACCCGGAGGACACGGTGGAGCACACGGTAGAAGTATGCCCCGCTTGGGCGGAGCACCGCCGTGTCCTTGTGGAGGCTATCGGGAGCGGCGACCTCTCGCGCCGGGCCCTGGTTCAGGCCATGGTCCGGAGCGAGGAGGGTTGGCATGCGGTCGCCTCCTTCTGCGAAGCAATAATGCTCGTGAAGGAGGCTGCTGACCGCGAGCGCGTGAGGGAACGGTCCTCACGCCGCCGCCGCCGAAATCCCGATCCCGATTTCCGACCACCGTAGGCGCGGGTTCGCGGACGGCGAGCACTGGGTAGCTCGCTGTCCGACAGTCTGGAAATAATCTGGACCGAGCCCAGTCGTCAACGGCGCGTTCTGTTCCACGCGCGCCTCAAGGAGATGTCAGCAAACTGTAGGGGCCCGGTAGGGCCGAAGCCTCTGGGGGGAACATGTGGTATTCCTAAAGGTTGACACCGAGTCCCCCCCAGAACGAAGGCAACGAAGGAACGGGGTAGGGGTTTAGTCAGTAAGAGTCTGACACGCCCTCCCGCTCCGCCCAAGAGCGGGGGAAGTCATTCTGATGATTCCCCTACCAGACAAAAAAAAAACCCTACATACAAACTTACAAACCTACAAACTTACAAATTTTACCTCTTTATAATATTAGTATAGACTACCACAAGACAGCATAGCATAGCATAATAGTGAATCCGCTTTATAATGTTCCCACTACTGGGACTCAGACCTATTTTTTTAGGATAAACACAAGACAAGACAGACACCCAAAAAAAATATTTAATATTTTTTTTTATTTGGTGTTTCTAATGATTCACATAAACTAAAATAAAATGCGAGACCAAAAATGCTAGTATGTTAGCATACATTTTGCGATCATCATCATGTTCCTAACCAAGTCTCAATTTATTTTGGGTTGGCGTAATAATTTTTTTTCTTCCATTCTATACGCAATGTCACAAAAGAAATTCTTTGAAAATTTATTTCCCTGAATTACAAACTCAAAGCAATTATTTTAACCACATCATTTACAGGAACTTTTGTATTTTCAAAGGCTCGTTAGTAGATTGTTGAAGGCACTAACTCAATAAACATCTTCCTGGAACTGGGTTTTATATAATTACTAGCTTCCACCCGCGGCTTCGCCTGCGTGGTGTGTTGACAAAAAGCAGCCTATAGCAAAAATAACAAAATCGAAGAATAAATAGGATTACGTTTCATTTTTTTTCTGTTGACCGGGATAATAGCCTATATGTTAATCCAGGGCATAACCTATCTACATATCAAATTTCAACCAAATGGGTCCAGCCGTTTTAGCGTGAAAGAGTAACAAACATCCACACATCCATTCTCACAAACTTTCACATTTACGAGTATAATATTAGTAGGATAGAATGACGCCTGAATTGTGTGAGAAGTGAGATGAAAGAAAAGGAAGTTAGTGATAGCATGACGGGTGACAGGACAGAATAGAAAAAGAACGTGTTGCGCCGTCCCCAAATAAAACGGGACAAGGGCAGGAATATGATGATGATTATTGTAAAGAGAAAAGATTTGTATTATAGAATTTCTGTTTGCGATGAATAAACTCAAAAACTACTGAACCGATTTTAAAAGTTATTTCAGCAGTAGAGAGCTACTGTATGGCTGTGTTGCATAGGCTAATATTATCTACATTCACGCGAGCGAAGTCACTAAACTAAACCAAACTACGAGTGTGAAATATTTGTAACATAATTTTACAATTGTGTCCATTCTATTTTCCTCAGTGCCTACATTTAATGGTCCACAGAAAACACTTTTTATCCCAGAAGTACGAGTATGTTCTCTTGGGATAGTTTTCTACTACCACACGGGAGAAGTCGCTGGCAGAAGCTAGTCTTTCTAACATTACTACAAAAAATCTACCAAAAAAAAACAACAAAACGGTACCCCACAGTAACCAGATGACGTCACTTACCCTATTACCCTCGCGATAAACAGAAATGCGTCGCTAAACGCATTTGTACTCGAGGCAGATAGCGCGGCTAATGGAAAACGCGCACATCTCGCGACTTCCCGGGGCCGTGACGCAATTACATGACAGGAGCTTGAAGTAAATTGATCTCGTACATCTTAGGCCGGGCTTGCTCTCGACTTTGTGTGGGACACGCGACTGACAATGACACGTGGTAGGTTTTTGTGTATTTTTTTTTTATTAATGTTGTAAGTCATATTTTTTTATTCTTATTATGTACCTATGTATACGCTAGCGTTTAACCACTATCTCCACTGTTATGGACTGTCTGACAGGAGCTTGAAGTAATGATCTCGTACATCTTCATCTCTTTTCATCGGCTTCTCGACTTGTGCGGGATACGCGACTGACAACGACACGTGGTGTTGTGTATATTATTTTTATTGAATTAAGTGGTAATAAAAATCATTAGTATTATTTTCGTGTATACTTGAGAGTTTCTTGTGGATTCTTCTCTATACTCACTATACACAAAACGACAAATTGGAACCGTTAACTAGCTTCTGACGTTTTATTAATGTAAGTTCAGGCCTATCATCATATTCCTGCTCTTGTCCTGTGTTGAAGCCGGTGCAACACAATATAATGGTCAAGCATAGTTGGGTTAGAAGATTAGATTTGTTTTTTGGGAAACCTTCAATGTCAATTGAGTTAACAGTGAGCTTGGAAAGCGGCGGTGATTCCCTTTAGAGGTATTGTTTTTGTTCAGTGGCCTCAAGAAGGGCCCTACTATAGATCGAAAGGATTAGTCAGCTAGACTCAGCGTTACCAAGTGCTGGCTGTCCAGGGTGCGCCGGGCGTTTAGATCCGCAGCAATATACCTATTTTACGCCACTCCTTTCATGCACTAACCCCAACTTAACAGTTTGTAGCGAAAACTATGGCGTCACGTAAGAACTACAAAATCATGCAACGCTCGATTAAAGTTCTCTTCGCGATTTGATCTTTTAGAGCAGCCCGATATCATCTATCAGGCAGTTGCCCACCAAACATAAAACCCGTCTAGTCGGAAGATCCTCCCTTTTCAATACATGTGGGATTTTACACTTGGTTTCGCATCTCAACAAAAACCAAAACACGATCTCACTAAACCATGAAACATGTCTTCTATCCTACACACCCGTGTCTCCCACATTCAGAGACGACCGTAAAATTTTATTAAACTTTGGAACTTGTTAGAAGACGTGTAAAACCATTGGAGCATTATACACTAAATAGTAACATTTCTTTCTTTCTTTCTTTCCACGGTTATTTTCCATTTCCCTGGCCACTAACGACTCCGTGCATTATGCTAAAGTTTCTAACTTTCTGCGCCATTTAGATACTCTTTTTGTTTCATCTAAAAACTACTTAATGGGATACGATTCTAGAAGTTTCTTTGTTTTGAAACCGCTTTAGAGATTTATTTGGTAAAGTGGTTTGTTAGCATGTTTTTAAAGTTTCGTATTTTAACGCTTTTTTGGAGGTACTGAACGTAATTGTAAGGATACAGTGGTTTCAAAAACAAGTTAATTTCAACTTGCCTTTTTTTAACGAAAGCAGTTGTGGTTCTGGTGTGCCAGGCTTTACTTGAGGTCGTGAGTTCAACTCAAACGGATTCTGTACTTATTTCACAAACATTTATCTCTCACAATAGTCTAGAAAAACCTCGTGAAATCTAGTTATGTCTTTGATCAATAAAATCGAAGAAATGTGACCAATCTGCACTAAGCTCTTTTTTTTAATAGGAAATTATCAAACATTATTCCAGAAGTCATTGAATTTTCCAATGAATTATTACCATCTAACTTCAAATCTCAGTATAACTTTTGAGAATCAGGTACGTCTTCAAATAATCAGTGTAGTCAGCTAATATTATCAAATTACCAAAAAAATTGTTACGCGAAAGGTAAATAGCAAGAAATCGATTTAATTAACCGCTCGTCATTTTCATGTTTATTTCAGTCGCCATTTTATTTTTAACGTTTTTTTTGTTCGAGTTATTTCAGTCCCGTTTTCCAGTTCACAAAAAAAAGTTTCGTTAACAAAAAGAATTTAACAACTCCAAAAATATTTTTTCCAGTACTGTATAAAACTGAAACATTGCTGGCGTGAATTCCCTTGCAAACATTTCTTTTTCTGGTGCCATTTTGTATAAAAATTACTCGTTTGCGTTGAGCGTTGCGTCACGTATTGAGTAATTTTAATAATCAATTGTTTTTGCTGAAAAAAGTGGGAATAAAGCAGTGGTGGCCCAGTGGTAACGGCAGATCGTGATTTAAATCCAGCCCGGCAAATTACTTTGAGCAATTAATATTATCATCGCCACTGCTCTAACGGTCAAGGAAAACGAAAGGTCCTAGAACCTAAAAATCATAAGGAAACCGGAATGTCTTAGAACCAGAAATTCAAAAAATATGTGACAACCACCAACTTGCACTGGGCCCGCTTGGTGGATTCCGGTCCAATCTCTCTCCGGAAGAGAGGGTCTGAATCCCAGTAATTGGAACATTATAAGGCTAATAACGCTACGCTATTACTGTACAAATAATATAATGTTCAGTTTCTAAAGACTCAACTTAATTATTTCAACCTGCTTAACACTATGAGGAAGACCTGAAATATTTTTTTGTTGTAATCACAGAATGAGAAATTAGATTTTTGTAAAAAAATATTAGGGTGTATATATATATCAAGAATAACACAAAAAACTTTAGACCCAGTAGATAATGATTTGGAATTCATATACTAAAAGAGTATGCTAATTATTTGGCGAATTCATTATCTAGGGTGAGATAATCGCAACCACTTACCTAAACGTATGATATTACAAACAGCGGTCACAATCGCACACTACAAACAAAAACAAACTGTCCTACCTCATTATCACCAAATTATTCCCCCACTTGAGTCCTACCTTGACCACAAGGTTTCCAATTACCCTTGGCGGAAACGCCATCAAAACATGGCCGTCCAAAACTATACTATATATATAATAATATATTTATTCAGAGTTAAATTTGGTAAAATAGTTACATCAAATCTTAAGAATAATTAAAAAGGTATAGCTATGTTATGTGCCTGTACTAGGATAAACCTGTATCACAGGCGGTAGGAGTTCTTATACTATGGATTTGTAGGGCATTTAATTTCGTAACAATATTTAACATTGATAGTCTCGAAATATAGTAAAAAATATTAAATTATTTATAAAGTTATAACCTAGTTTACTTAACACTAAAAGTTACAATATGTTATTTCGTATTTTCAAACTGTTTTACTCTACATACATGATTGTGCGTCAGCAGAATTAATAATGCGGTTAAAGTCAAGGTTGCATTAAATGCTGATGAATTATTTTTATATTGGACAAATATGTTTCAACATTAAGTCAAAAAACAACGGTTTGTAGGTCAGCACACTGGAATTCCGAGTCAGCAGTAAGTGTCACACGGAAGTATGACGCGCTAGGCGCCCTCATAATCTATAGAGTTAATATATCTATATTCCGCTATTTTCCTAGCAGGACATTCAGCGTCTCCAGTTTTATGGTTACAGGGCTTTTTAAAACGAGAGCAAGTTGCACATTTCGGTGAGTCCCCTTGCTTTGCACACTCGGACAGCGAGTGTCCTGTCTCACCGCAGTGGCCACATGTCGAGTTGACCTCTCTACAGGTTTTTGCCGCATGTCCATACTGCTGGCATCTGTAACATCTTGTAACCAGGGTGAAGTCCCTGACAGGGCAGGACGTCCAATTTATGAAAACCCTTGACTGGGAAATTAGAGCTTTCCGTATGTTGGCTGGAACTTCAATCACGAAGTTACAAGTCTGCGAATCCCTTTTCCCCGATTTGTGACTTAATTTAACTAAGGTCAAAAAGGACTCCATGGATATTGTTGAAATTTTTTCGGCAATATTCTGTTCATAAATGCACCTGTAGACTTCAGTTTCAGTCAGTGAGGACGGCACTCCTACAATAACGATCCGGGGTTTGCGCTTGCTTGGTTCATCGGCGGTAAGACCGGATGCAGATTGCTGGACTGCGTTCTTAATTTTTTCCGCGTCATCTTTCGTCTCTGTGCTGATTATGACGCCTCCGTTTTTAGTCTTACGGACACCACGTATATGAAGCTTGACTTGATCTGGTCGTATCATCTTTTGCACAAGGACTTTTGTTTCGTCACTCGACTTTAATTTGTTGTTGGGATAAATGGCCACAGAGTTCAAATTGTTCGGACGAATAAAATCACTTGATCCCTTCTTCACCATGTCGGCAAACGAAACAGTGCCCGAGTCCTTGATTGTTTTCGTGAGGTCCAATATGTGGTCTGTCAAGTTGCACTTCTCCATTAAGTCTTCATTGAGGATGCGCACTTGGACTGCTTTCTGCTTTAGGGATTGATAAAAGACTGCCATCTGTGAGGTGCAAGATCCTATTTTACGGCACAAGTTTGAAACTTTCAATTTCTGCTCCGAATTGAGTTTTCCTTCCGATGTAATAGAGCAAACCTCGTTTAAATGCTGATCAATGGCTGACATCCATCTTTGTATCTCGGATGTTGAAACGGGTTCGATTGAGAGATCAGACTGGGCTGGATTTTGTGCCATCGTCTTCGCTGGAGAGGCAGCGACATTGACTCGATCTCTTGAATATGGGCTGTTGTCCATTTTATTTATATTTAATTCACTTATTCTACGTTTTCATTGTATTTACTAAATTACACACTAGGCATAAAATAATGCAAACAAAAAGAAGGTCACTAATATTATTTTATGAAACTAAATATTGCTACTGAGCACGTCTGTATGCTACAAGTGCAGACAATGGAATCTGCATAATCTGAATACTGTAGAGTGTAGGCCAGTGATTTCCAACCTTTTTTTAAATAGGATCACTTGGATTTTTTGCTGTTAGTAGAGACCAGAAATAAATATACCTTACAGCGTTTATCTAAAAAAACCGGGCAAGTACAAGTTGGACTTGGGCAATGAGGGTTCCGTACCAACTTACCTATGAAAACAGTTCAATTCTCGAAAACAGTATTGAATATTTAAGGTCTACAGCAAAGTGTACAGATAAGTTACAAGTTTGATTTTTGCACAGCTTCAAGAAACCGCAGACTTGAGCTTATATTTTTGATTTCAACTCGATACCTCCATGCGTTCATCATCTGCCTAGCCTTTTCCCAACTATATTGGGGTCGGCTTCCAGTCAAGCCGGATTTAGCTGAATACCAGTATTTTACAAGGAGCGGCTGCCTACCAGACCTCCACAACCCATTAACTGGGGTAACACGGTACTTCATAGCAAGACTGGAGTCAGATTTACTGGCTTCTGACTATCCGTAACGACTGCCAAAGATCTCCAAATGACAGCCGGGACCAACGGCTTAACGTGCTTTCCGAGGCACGGAGGAAACTCGTTATGTTAAGATGGTCACCCATCCATAGAGCAACCTAGGCAAGCGTTGCTTAACCTTGAAGATCGACCTGTGCGGCTGTTATTATCTACCCCCACGCGTTCTTTAATTCTAAAGGTTCTTGACAGACAGACAAACAGACGGACAACCAAGTGATCCTATAAGGGTAAGACGTTTTTTCCTATTGAGGTATGGAACCCTAAAAATGGGACCAATCTAAAATCATAATACTCAGTAAAAAAAATATTGCAAATCTGAAGTAATAAATATTAAAAAATACTACCGAATTGAGAAACACCTTGTTTTTTGAAGTCGGTTGAAAACAACTGTAATATCATAATGTCAAGGTAAAAAGTTATTAGTTGGCCAAATAAAAGAAAGAAAATAAAATCTTATAAAAACTTAAATCAGGTTGTATCAATATTATTTCTAATAGGAAAAGTTTGAAATTTTGTCGCAGCCCATTCATCGGTCTACGGATCATAGATTGTAAACCACTGCTATAGTGCACTATACACAGCTTTACCCACAGAGCATGGAACGCTACATCGCGCCGACAACATCTAGTGACGTCACTGAATTATTCCGGCATAAGTTTTTATCGGACATAGCCATTTTGTGTCGAGGCAGTCTCTGTCCATTCCAGGTTGCCTGGAAGAAAATGCCAAGTGCGATAAGGCCGCCACTTGTTTTTTTTTTTTTATAAAGGTTTCTTTTTATAATATGTTAATCTTGGTGTACAATAAAGTGTACATAAATAAATAAATTATTTCCCAAAAGTGTGCAACTTTATGCTGATAATTACTGGCAACACTTGATATTACCACCTAAATGCTAAAGCTATCTATCCTTTTCTTTCGTCTCAAAATACATACTTTCGTCCTGCTGTCATCCAACCTATGCTATGTAAAAGAAGCGGCTCATTCAAAGGGTGCAAAACGCTTGCGCTCGGTTTTGTTATAAGATTCCTCCTAGAACTCACGTAACGCCATTCCTAAATAAGCATTTTACCCTTAAAATGAAGTCGAGACGGAAGCTTCACTTAGCCTGCCTGTTGTTTGGGGTGATTAAATTTCAGAAACCTGATTACCTCTACAACAAGCTTAGTTGGATCACTAGTAGGCGAGAATGCGGAAGAAGGCAATGTTCACAGCAACTCTCATCACAGCCCCATAGTACAGCAACATTAGAGGCAGTTTCCGTTACGCCGCATCTAAGATATGAAATAACTTGCCACCGCCTATTAGAGAAATAAAAATGATAAATACTTTTAGAAAACATTTACGGCAGTTTTTGATTGACGCGCAGCGGAAACTAGACCTAACAAATTGGAATGTTTCATTAATATGATATGTGTGCTAATGATTCAGTTAATTGTCTTCTTTTGTTGTCTTTGTTTTGTTATGTAACAGTTGTTCTGTTGTTGTGGTTATTTCGTCAATTGCGTTACATACCCCATGGGCCTGGTAGGCAGGTACTTGCGTTCGGTGTCTGCCTCGTCAATCATCCTTATTTATTGCAATAAATACTCCTTTTGGGGGCATTATAACCATAACTGCAAAAAAAAAACAAAAACACACTAATTAATTAATCTTACTCATTTCGTAAATAAATATACGTACTTGTTTTTTTTTCTAGGAATCAGCGACACTTACCTTTTGCCATTTGTAGCTTCTTCACTATTTTAGATTCACTTTACTGACAACGTTTAACTACACATTATAATAATATATATATATTTTAAATCCCCGAAGTCAATCACTTTCTAATCTCACTAAATACTTATAATGTTTGTCGTTAGTTGCTTGCTACCCGTCTACCGCGCTCAGTCGCCAAATGAATAGTAGTAAATGGAACTTGCATTGTATTGACGGCGGTGACTCGAGACCGGTTTCCTTTTAATCGTTGTACAGGTACATACAACCTACAAAAAGTTAAACCTATAAAAAAGTTTTGAAGTTGGCGATATTATTTTTTATTCTTATTACACACCTACACATCTAACACTAAACATTTATTTATGATTTATCCCTTTTTACACATTAATATAAGTATGCATATATACATATATATTCTTATGTAACTATTTATTTATTTTAATTCACTTATATAAGACAACTGATTTTTATCCGTACCGACACTCAAAGGTTCAGTTGAAAATCAGCGTCATGCAACTGCTACGTAGTTGCGCGGCATTATGCTGAACTGGACCTATTTGGCGAAGCCGTGAGATATTGTTGTACTTATTTCTTTTTTTGCTTTTTTTTATGTGTAATTTAAGTTTAACTGTACTCGTTCATATTGATGGTTTGCCAAATAAACGTGTTTTCTTTCTTTCTTTCTTTCGTGTTTTCTTTCTAAAAAGGACCTTAATGTTCAATCTCTTACGACACTAGCAGTTACTACCAGCGAGGCGCCTCTATGCCTATGTGCTCTGTAGCTTACCCTATAAACTGCGGAAGGCGGAAAAACGAACATAATCTGTTGTCACATAAACTCCCCGGGACAGAACTATTATGTCGCCATTTTAGTAATGGCGGATTTTCCCGCGCTTTCGTCCCTCGGGGAGTAGGGCTGAACCGGATATCCGGCATGAATGGTGTTTGGTGGTGAAAGTTTGGTGACAAAGCTAATAGAAAGACCCTTTACTCAAACTATCAAAATTATACAGGATTCAAGGTATTGAAATATTTTTTAGTCATATAAAAATCACACAAAATGTCTTAGAGTTTTATGAGCAATGATATAAAAAATAACGAAAGGAGAATTTAAAAATAGAGTACAGCGTAAAACGTGCTACGTCAACCCCAGATAAAATGAGAGTCACTCATTAAAAAAATCTTCATGTAGGGATTTCATGAACATATTTTTTTTCCTCTACATTAGGAATAACATTGTATCGTGAGTGTGTTTTCAAACATGTAAACTCAGATACACAAGACACCAAAAAAATATTTCACATGGCCTACTATTTAACATGGGCACTTATAACGTGGAACGGTTCCAATAGGTCGTTACCTATGGAGAAGAACGGGCAAGAAGGCATGGTTGCTTTAACTAAATAACTCCAGACCCAGAACACCTATCTGTAGCATACAAATATAATGTTCCGTGCGGAAATAGAACGCACGACCGCAGCAGCCTATCACTCATCCAATGCGCCAACCAACCCTTTTCACAAAAAATACATACTAAAATTATGTTAACAATTCTTGGGACATACCTACCATCCTTCTTGTAGAAATATCAGCAAATTGTTGAGGCCCAACAGAATCGAAGCCTCTAGAAGACATGGGCCTCCGGGCCCCCGGAACATAGGCAAAGAAGGAGCAGGAGAAGGTAAAAGTTTGATACGCCCCCCACTCCGTCCAGAGTGCGAAAAGACATTGGTATGATTTTTCATCTAAAAAAGTACCTTACCCATCTTTTTGTGCCATTCCTAGACGACTTAACGCTCGCTCCACGCCACGTCATCTGTCGCGACACAGCTAATGTCTCAATTAATTGTAATTCCACTATAATTCACTTAGTGTTTACTTATGAGCTAAGATATCATTTCGTCACCGCTAACTGAAAGTGCTAGTAGGCGGGGCTTTGAGCAATGGGTCACCGTGTTGGAGGACTTTTTGCACATTAACCACAGGACTGCCAAGGTCTTGTAATTAATTGTAGCCACAGGACTTCCTAGGCCTTGTAATAAATTAGGTAAGTAATAGGATTCTAGGAATTATTATAATGGTCTAGCCAGTATTATGTATAGTGTAACAAATATTATGTATAGGAAACACAGAGTTACTTGGCGCCGTACCGCGAGAGAGGTGGTGGTACAAGACTTGCTTGAGATATTACCTCGAGTGCTCTGTTAAGAAATCACGACTAAGAAGACTTTTCCAATCATTCGAATGATTAGGAAAATCTCTAAATATTAACCGATTATAGTGATTTTTGGTATAAGAACACTGTGCTTGAGTGATACCAAAAATTCGAGCCGAGTCAAATGAAAATCGAAAATTAAAAAAAAATAAACTTCCAAATATAAGTCGAAGTGCACGGTCAA
The DNA here is from genome assembly GCA_030763345.1 of Mythimna separata. Classification (NCBI taxonomy): domain Eukaryota; kingdom Metazoa; phylum Arthropoda; class Insecta; order Lepidoptera; family Noctuidae; genus Mythimna; species Mythimna separata. The sequence goes on along the minus strand of CM061170.1, from coordinate 25,095,781 downwards.
TAAGTCAAAATATAATCGCTGGCATCGGTATTTAGATTACCGCCTTGACAACGCCTTAACAATAAAACGGTAATCAAAAATGATTCCTGCGATTACCAACTTATTGCCGGGGGACATAGAAATATATTTATTACATGTCTAACTCTACTTAGATTGATACTAGATGGCGCTGTATGAAAGTAGTAGAATCTTGTTGTTATAACTCCAAATTATACACGAGTGCTAGTTTTGTAGCTGACTCCTCACAAAAGGGTCAACTTATGTGCGCTGACCTTTGTCATACCACTAATGAGGTCAATGTACCTCCTTATGGGATGTCCCTCTAAACATTTCCTCTTCAGGATTCGGAGAAATAAATATGACATCTAAAAAAGTGGAGGACATTCATTGTAGGACAAAGAAAGCTGACCCATAAGTGGAAAGGGAACGTGAGGTGGAATCATTACCCTTACAGACGTCTTTCACTTCCACGTCAGTGAAATTAAACGCTCGCTCGCTTTTCCTTATGGTGTGGGCAGAATTATAAGCAGCATCAAGCTAAGGGTCTATGCACACGTAGTATAACCGCACAACTTAGCGATGGCTTATAGTGAAAACCTCGTATCTGCAATTTTAGGTAATTTTATTTCATTGCATTATAGGATAGAAAAGCTCAGAACACACCATCTTGTATCACGAAATATTTTGATTAGCTATTTGTAACGCCGTCTACGGTGTTCAATGCATATCCTTCTCGAGTCGGTTTAGTGTGATAATGTTGCGATGGCCCGTCAAAACTTGCTTGAAAAATTTATAAACAAGAGTAAAAAGTGTTTGAAACACATAGGGTTTTGTATTTAAGGTTAGAGACCATCTGAGACACTATTCTGCATGGTTCTCCTATAATTTGACCATTGCATGTTACTTTATGGACTTCAAAAGAGACTGTGACCTCTGAGTTTTTTTCGGTGTTTCTTCTTTGGGTAGTCAGCTAGGAAATTAACGAAATCTAGCTTAAATTAACCAAAAAAAAATTGATGTGTAAAAGTGTTTTTGACTAACTTATTTGCAAAATAAATACATTTTATCAAAATGATTTCTCCCGCTCTGGGCGGAGCAGGAGGGCGTGTCACACTTCTACGGACTAAAACTCACTCCTGTTCCTTCTTTATCTTAATTACAGTGTCCCGGAGTTCTCTTCCGTTCAACCCAGGGTGACCAAACGTGGTTACGTGTTAATAATGTCGCTGCAGCTTCTTGCAGTTGCGTTGTAGTAACTACAAGTAACGAAGTGGTTGCGTTGTGGTTTCTTTGTAGCCAGTGTTTGCAGACTAGACTAATTCACGATTTCGCGATATGGTAGCGGTGTAGTCAATATCAACCACTTGGTTGAATTCGACGACTAATGTAGTCAGAGTGAAAGAAAGTATTAATTTGTATAAAAATAGTGAACAAATACGTGTTTTTTTTTTCATAGGGATCCAGCACGGTCGAAGCCTCTGGTGGCCGTGGGTTAGCTTCTGAAAGGAAAACCCGGGACCCTGGAGCGAAAGCACAGAAAGAACAGAATGGGTTTTAGTTAGTAAAAGTCTGACAAACCGCCGGCTTCGCCCAAGAGCAGCAGAAGTAATTCGGATCATTCACAACCTTAAAAAAATGTTGTGGTGTAGATATGGTGGTGGTATGATTATGGTCCATTTGTATAGACCCTAAGGCGAGAACCACACACACAGCTTTATTTGGAAACTTCAGATGTAACATAAGTTCCCTTTTGTTTTTGTTAGACGGAAGTAGCATTTAAATTGGCCTAAGTTGACTCGTTAGAAGTAGAGGGGTTTAGTTTCCTGTCCGTGCCTTTGCAATATGTTTGTCTTGTAAGATAATGGTTCTAAATCCTCATTTCTGATAGAAATACTTTTGCTTTAACAGAAAGATTCCTTACATTAGAATTACGAAAGCAAAGAAGGAATGGGGTGTAGTTTAATCAATATAGTCTGACACGTCCTCCCTCTGCCCAGGAGTAGAAGAAATCAATCTGATGATTCTCTACCTTAAAAAAAACATTAAAATTATTATTACTAACAACCCACACTTATTTCGCACGCGTGTTACAAAATCTTTAAATTTTTCGGTTTTTTGTATATTTAAACCTTCCTCATATATATCATTGTCTATTGGAGAAAACCACATGAAAAACCGTTCAATATTTTTTGAGTTTATCGCGTTTACACAGACAGATGTGGGGGGGGACTTTGTTTTAAATTAAAAATGTAAGAATAAGGATAAAACAAGGGAGTTAGTAATAGTATGGAAAGGTGACAGGACGGAAAGGAAAACGAAATGGAAAATGTATTGCGCCGACCCCAAATAATATGGGATGGGGACACAACAAGTCAAAATCTTGAGATAAATTACGTTCATTTCTTTCTTTCTATATCTCTATTTATACTTAATTAAAATGGTACACATCCACTTTAGCTCTACCAATGCTCTTCGATCTCATCCTTACATTTTTTTACTTCACATCAGCAGTCGAAATCCATTTCCTCTCTCACGAAAATAAAAATCATTGCCTTTCCAATCTTTTCACCAAGTTATTGGATCTCATAATCTTGAACCGTCTAGTTATACCCAGGTCGTCATATCCTGGCTCTACCATACGGACGGCCTCCGACTCCCATATATATTTCACACTAAATAAAACCCAAACGTATTTTTGTGTAGATTCAGGCATTATTGTTTGGGCTCGGAAGTCGGCGATATTTTTACAATTATTTTTAAATTACTGAGATGCTGATTATAGTGTTAAACTAGTTTAGCTCAAACTTTGTATGACGGATTGTATGACGGATGGTCCATCTGTACTAAGATTGAGTGTAACTGTCCTAATTAATATTAACGTAAGTTGAGCCATGACGGTAAGGACGAACCAAATCCGTTTGTTACTAATATCACCAATCGTTAAGTGGTAATGGGCTCAGTACATTGTTGGCAAAACAGACCGTCAACATGACCGAAAGGTTGTGGAGTCGCCACAAGAAGACCGTTAGAAGGTTTTGCAGAAAGTAGTCAGATGAACTAATAATCATCTGAGAGTTGCGAAAATCTGATAGATGCAAAACGCACAGGTTCGGTTTTCAGCTGAAATGTTGATACTAACAAAACTATATTTTTTAAATTTATTTCAATAACCATACGTATAGGGTAAACACATGCGTGTCCCAGCCAGTAACGTGCCCTACTTGCAAAATTATGACACACGTTTAAAATTACATAGTCTATATTAGCTCAAGTTAAATTTGCTTTTGGTCATAATTATGTCCTCTACGAGAAAGGAATTAAAAAAATTAAAAGCCCGCTGTTTTCCTAGCCCCCTGCGCGCAAATAGGCGGCGTGCATGAAAGTAGCGATCCGGCCTCTCCCGAGGGACGCCCAGTCCACGACACGCTAAACGACACAGATTTAAGACCCCTAGGCCCCTTAGCCTTCGAAGCCTCTTTATAAGTCAGGTACCCAGATTTTACCATAAAAAGTGGTTTACAGAATCTTTGTGACATTCAAAAACTTACCTATTCAAATTCCTTTGACATAAAATAAGATTTTTTTAATTATTGACATACTCGTACTATGTAGATGGATGGAGAGTGAGAGGAAAGCCAAAAAAAAGATGGATGGATTGTGTGAGAAGTGATATGGAAGAAAAGGGAGTTAGTGATAGCGTTACGAGTGACAGGACAGAATTGAAGAAAAGAACGTGTTGCGCCGACCCCAAATAAAACGGGATAAGAGCAGAAAGATGATGATGATTGACATACTCGTACTGTAATTTTCAAATTATTCGAATCAAATTGAACTCTGAGGTAGTAATAAAACGTCAAAGGACACAATTATGTGGGGTTAGTCATTTAAAGTCTTACACGCCCTCCTGCTCCTGTGTGGAGCGAGAGAAGTCCTTTGATGATTTTCCACCTTAAAAAACCGCAGTACATAATACCCGAAGATTGACTGGTAGACAATGCCCTAAATGCATTAAGTCCGCCTATGTATCACCACTGTATATCTTCTTCTTCCTGCCCTTATCCCATATTACCTACTTGGGGTCGGCGCAACAGGCTTTCTTTTTCCATTCTGTCCTGCCGTCCATCAGACTAGCACTAACTCCCTTTTCTTTCATATCGGTTACACAATCCATCCATATTTTCTTTGGTCTCCCTCTCCCTCTCCATGTAAATTCAGAACTCTTATTTAATAACATGCGTTTCATCCCTTCATCACCACTGTATATAAAGTATAAATAAATAAATACCTATTAATTTGGTTTCCAATTAAACTCAACAACTTGAACTATCTAACGATATTACAATACCTACAAACAAACCCATTTGTCCCATCTCAGCTCATTTAATTTCAAAACAATTTACACTGATTTCGCTACATTGAATTTCCTTAATTCTACGCAGTGCCACAGAATAGATAATGTACAGAAGATTGAGCGAGCGAGAACTTAAGCACACAGAGACATATCCAGGAGTGCAAGGGCACTCACTGTGACCGGCATTTGTTTAAGATATCTTTGATGGATTTTTGTTTTCAGGTGGGAAATCATCAAAATGACTTCTCCGACTCTGAGCGGAGCGGGAAATCGTGTCAGACTTCTACTGACTAAAACCCACTCTCGTTCCTTCTTTGCCCTAATTCCAGAGTCCCGGGGTTCTCTTTCGTCAAGCCAGGCAAGAGTAGGCTTCGACCGCGATGGGCCCCTACGGTTTGCTGATCCCTGTTATGGATAAATGTAATTTCGGATCTGGATTCGGATAACTTGATTCAGAAATTGGTACTCCTGGACACGACTCGTATCGTTAGGAGGTTCCTTTCTCTGGAGTCCTGACCACCGGTAGTTTGAACCCTGTTCCCGATACCGGTGGGCTTTTTATATTGCCTAACACTCTCTCTATGATTCGATGACACAGCCGACGATGGCACGCGCTTACCTATTCACTCTTGACATAAAAACATCTAAGTTGTAGCTATCAGGAAACAGACTCCAGCAGGGAATTCCATTCTTTAGCTGTGTTTAATTAGTTGAGGTATTTAAAACACATTCATACACTGCACTTAGTCATCATCATTATTATTTCAGCCGAAAGACGTCCACTACTGGTCATAGGCTCCAAGCGTCGCCACAAGGACCGGTTTTGTGCGTCTCGCATCCATCGGATTCCCGCGACCCTCGCCTGGTCGTCGGTCCACCTTGTGGGAGGTCTTCCAACGCTGCGTCTTCCGGTACGTGGCCGCCACTTCAGAACCTTCCGTCGTATCGTACGTAACGTCTGTACTTGAATTAGCATTATCGGCCTTCGCACTCAAGGAGAAGGAATGGGCCATAATTCACCGCGCGGGCCCAGTGCGGATTGGCGGATGTCACATGTTTTCGAATTTTTGGTTCTAGAACATGCCGGTTTCCTCACGATGTTTTCCTTCACCGTTTTGAGAGTAGTGACGCTGAAATAAATTGCACAAAGTAATGCGCCTGATTGGGTTTGAACCCGCGACCTACAACTTGCAAGTCGGGGCAGTTACCACTAGGCCACCACTACTCCCCTGTACTTAAATAGACAGACGTAATTAGTTTCGTAACTTTGAACCAGAAATAGAATACCTAATTAGTGCGGTGAATATCAAACGTTATTGTTATTTTAGGATCGTAATAATATGGTTTTTGAGTAAAGTTGTGTTGTTTGAATTATATATAATTTCATAGAAAAAATACCTTCATCATTAACTTTCAATAGACAGCTTTGTAAATGAAAATCATGTTTTTCGATTTGGATATTATTTTAATATACGGAAGTTAAGGGTCGTGGGTAATTTATCAAATGACTGTCTAAGGGCGTGGACCCATGTCTACGGTGCGGCGCCGTTTGCCGTGCAACGGTACGGCGCCGCCGCCGGCGGACGGCGCGGCGCCGTGTCGTATCACAGTACCGCGAACGGTGCACCATCCATTGCCCTTTTCAGTCGATATTTCGCTGTTGATTCGATCGACTGAGGGGCAATGGACGGCGCACAGTTTGCGGTACTATGGTGCGGCACAACGCTGCGCCATGCGTCGGTGGCGGTGCCGTACCGTTGCACGGCAAACGGCGCCGCGCCGTAGACATGAGTCCACGCCCTAAGGACGGTACACGGCACGTTTGCCAGGCAAGCTTGTCAGTGTGGTATGGATCACTGGGGGAGCTTGTTGACATACACGGTGCGGCCGCACTACGGCACGGCACCGCCGCCGTGTTTCATCAGTGTTGTATCGCAGTCTGTGGCCGCTAGTACACGGTACGTTTTATTATGCCATACAGCGCTTTCGCTGTACGGCGAAAAAACCGTGTCGAGTACAAGAGGCCTAAGGTGGAGGCAAAGGTCGTCTCAGACTTTTACTGACTGAAACCCGTCTGTATTTAAATTTGCTATTTGCGTTCTGTCGCCACGGCCGTACTGGATCCTTTAGCGACAGCGAGCTTCCTATTGCTTCTCATCTGTATGTCCGCGTCTACGGCGACCAAAAATCACCGTGTGACTTCGGACGCCTAGGGCTTCACCTGCAGCGGCGTCTTGGGCGTAATCAGGTCCGATCCCTCATGGTTGCGGCCATTCCCTTCGCCCACATTACATATTATGGAGAAGGAGATGGCGGTTTCCCATTCCTTCTCGTTCCAGACCATAGCCTGACTGACCCTAGACGCGAAAGGTCGCCACTACCGATCTACCTTATTATACTAAAGTTACCAACCAAAAGCATAATTTTAGAAACCAAACCAACTTCTCCTTTCTACAAATACTTTCTAAATTAAAACAAGTCCAAAAACCCATTCATCTTCGAATGCATCGCCAATTGCAGCCACCGAACTTTCTACAATTTAACTTCTTCTGCCAATTTATTAATATTAAGCCAGGGCTGTTAAAACGTGGACGACAACTTTCCTCTTCTTTGGGGCCTCGCCCACGGCGACTTTTTGAAGCGATGCAGTCGCTAGCGGCTTACCCCCGCCCACGCCACGATTCTCAGTCGCGAGCAAACGTGCGTCAGCAGCGCTACTAACGCGCTACTGCATCGCGACTGTAGCGCTGCTAATGGCGCATTTTCACTGGTCGTTAACTCGTTCGGTATACCGCATGCGGGGAGTCCCCGCATGCGGGATAACCACCAATGAAAGTAACATGGTCGTTATACCGCATACGGTTCCCCGAATGTGGGCCCTGTGGTATGCATTCCAGACATCTCTCGCACCCGGCATACGGGCCCTATCGACTAATGAAAACGGTTCCCCGAATGCGGGCCCTGTGGCATGCGTTCCAGAAATCTCTCGCACCCCGCATGCGGGCCGTGTCGACTAATGAAATTGCGCCATTACGCTGCTAACGCGCGACCGTGTACCGTTTGCATGTAGATAGTTTTAGTTTTTCATTCATTTTCATTCGTCTGACACGATTGCGCGTTAACAGCGCTACATTCGCAATGCAGAAGCGCGTTTCAAATGCGACTGTAGCGCGTTGTAGCGCTGATACACGTTTACGAAACGCGCGTCAGCAGCGTTTCAAAAAGTCGCCGTGGGCGAGGACCCTTTCTGCCAAAGTTTTGCGGTAAAACAGCTCTATTCCTCACTGCAGCTGATACTAGCCATCTAACTACCCGCCCGATAAAGTTTTTCCATTACTTCGGTAGTTTTATAGTTCGCATGCACTGTGGTCACATCTGTTTCAATATTATTTCTAATCGTAATGTACAGTGAACATGGTAGAGTTGATGTTTTTGTTAGATAAAATCTTAAAAATGCACCAGAAATATGCAAAAAAAAAACGGTTTTCTGAACACATTCAGAAGTGGAATTCCTTGTCATAGTCTATGTGTCTTTAAAGATTTTTAATGTTTGAATCCCCGACCGGTCCTATGAGACCGCGCTGTTATTGTTTTACTATTGTGTCTCGTTTTGTGGGTATGTGATAGATTACGTAAAGAGTAAATAGATTACTTCTAGGCAAGCGTCACCACATCGTTGCTTTCCATCAAGTGAGACAGTGGTGAAGTCAAAGTCTATCAACAATGAAAAAATAATTATCTGTGTACTTAAGTACCTAATCAATGTTTTTGCACTCCTACTAATGGAAACAACTACAATTATTTAGATACTAGCTAATGTAAGCGGCATCGTCCACGTACACCAATGTAACTAATCATTCTATTTTCGAACCGTTTGGAGTTAGGTAGTTGTACTTATAATAATTATCCTTCAAAGCGTCTTATTGACACCTCGCGTGATCCAAAAGCTAGCTTTTACCCCGGACAGAGGATAAGCTTTGCCATACAGTGTGGCCGCTAGTCTTTTGGGCATTACCAGTCGACAGCGATGTGGAAAAGTTTCTTGACGCTTTATTTTAGTTAGTTGTAATTAGTTTAGAATTTTTATTAATATAATTATTTAACAATTGTACGTAACTTCGATAAATACTTCCGTACACATAATTCTGATCTTATTATTTATGCTACACCGGAGATGAACCTTCTAACCATTAATTAATTAATAATTAATTTAATTCCTAGGCTGGGGAAAGGCACCGGCAATATGACAACACGAACCCATTTCAGCGATCCTTATTAATAACATTGGTAGAGATTTATAGAGGCTGTGCGCTCTGTTTAATAATGAATATAATTTAAAGGAATAGCCTGCAGCCTGCAGTGTAGGATTATATCCTCGTTTTGGCCAGCTGTATTGACCGCAGCGAGATATTAATCATGAATTTAATAATCCTGCTAGGATTAATGTAGATGGCTTCTAATGTAGAGTTTTCTGTCCCAGTGGGTTTTTGCTTAGTAACTGTAAAACTAGGTACTCGGTAATAATGTGGTTTTTTGTCAGTGAAATACTTTTGAAGGTAAAATAGTTTTATTAATGAAATAATTTTATAAGTGAAATACATGATGTGGAGGAGTACTTTGACGCGTGAGTGTATTCTGTTTTTGTATTATATGTACGTAGTTAGGTTTAGTATAAATATGTAGTTTAGTTATCAATTTACTTATGAAAACATATGGATTTAATATGTAACTGTTACTGTATTTAAGTAAAACTGTTTTTGAGTGAAGTTTTTAAGAGTGATTTTTTTTTGTAATCGTATCAAAATACCTCCTAAAGACAACCGAAATACTTTACTTTTTTAATGAGTATTAAACAAATCTTAATAAGTTCTGAAAAACAATTTACGCACATTTATTCGTTAATTCACCTAAATCCCAAACTGACTAGGTGGTACTATTCGCCAACACACACAAATGGACAAAAATAATTCACCCTAAGACAAAGTGACTCCAAAAGTACCATAAAAAAAAGTTTTTCCTAATGCATCGGAACCTTCCACCATGAATCAACTATCGGAACTTTTTTTTAACTCCCCTGACACTATTATTAGTATTCATTGTAAGTAATCTTTGTCCCCTGGCTGTACCTATATTTTTGTTTGCAACAACATGGAAGAACCATAAAATTTGTGAATGGGGGACTCCCCGGGGCGCGATCGGAACGCAGGCAGCGGCGCTATGGGACTCATTACCAAGTTTGGGTCGCGTAGAAGGTATGTACAGAAGGACTACAGTTTTAAAGGATGAAGATGTTTAGAGAGCCATCAATATCATTGTAGTGGTATCTATGTGGCCACATAAAAACTATCCATCACCGTGACATCAGAGTTCTCCGCGCATTTAGACTATATAGGTATTTACAACAAAGTCCAAAATCAACTCTTGGGCAGTTCCCCAAACCAGACACATCACCGGTCTGAACCCCTTTTTTTAAACGGACATTCGCAAGACTTTATATCCTCTTCGAAATACAATACTTCTAAAGATACTTTCTGTGTAAATTCGAAGGTATTTCTATATAGTTCGAAAGTATTTGTCTTTCTTTCAGTGAATATAAGTTTCAAAATTAGATCAGTAACTCTAGACATTACCGACCAACTTCCCTCTCAACCTCCTACAGAAATGTGATTTTTGTGACAAGGTGATATTAATCACCTTGTCACAAAAAGCACAAATGACAAAAGTAATGTTACTTATATTCTAAGCCTGTAAATATGATTTGAGACCAAAATGGTTTGTTTTTTATTCAGGAGTTGTAATAACTTGTCCTTCTGATATTCGAGCTAACATTTTTTTACAATGCTAATATCTCATTTTTCCCGTGAGTGTCATTCTCTGCCCGAAGTTGCTATTATCGCATTTTCTTATCACTTTAGTGCAAAAGAAGAATCTTTTAAACATGGAGGTTACTGTTTCTTAAACATTCTTCTTTTGAAGAAGAGTATCTTTATAATATATAGTCGACTAGCTCCTGCTAGCGGCTTCGTCCGCGTGAATGTGTTTTATAATGGACGCGAAGTCGAAGTAAAAAAAAAGTAGCCTATGTCCAGCCTTGAAGTTCAAGCTAGCTCCGTACCTTTCATCAAAATTGGTTCAGTAGTTTAACATAATAGACAGTTACTTTCAAATTTATAATAGAAGTACAGATAGTTTAAAGGTACGAGGTTCTGAAGTCGCTTATTTCTTTTTGAAGTCGATATTTTTTTGGAAAAACAAATTTGTTTTTAGCAATATTTTTTTAATTCTATTATATTCTATTTATTCAACCTTGAGGGCTCTTTTTATATTAGGTTAAGTAACAACTCTGTAGTAAGCCCATTGCTGTAGGAACGTAGGTGGGTTTTAGACAGTAAAAATCCAACATGCCCTCTCTCTCAAGCCTAGCCCGTGACACTTACGGATTTCCCAATACTAAAAAGATACGTTAGTTACCATCTTTTTTTCTATTTGGTTTAGAAGTCGGTACTTTTTTTTGAAGAATTATTTCTTTCTCGACGGCAAAAACTTGAAATTCAGGCTGCAAATAAACCAGTAGGAATTTAAACCATTAATTCCAACCTAGGTTACAAATTAGTTTCAATCTACCCAAACAACCTCCAGTCCTTTACTTAATACCTAAAATAATTTCAATTGGTGCCTTTGACATTAATCGTGACTCTCCTCGCCCCCTCACGGATCATAACCATGATTTGAATAATAAAGCAGCTGGATATAATTCAGCTTAGACTAAGCGCTGGAGCGCCAAAGAGCTAACTACGTCAATTAGAACAGAGCTGGTCATGCATAAAGATGACCTTGGGTTAAGGTCCTTAAACGGGGTCCTGAAACGGGACTTAAACATCACTGTACATTTATATTGTGATATATCTGAGGAGGTCGCTAACTCATAAAAACTTGCAAGAAAATCATACTTTTTAAGGTTTTTTATAGGGTGCATGGGATGCGGATGGGTGTGACGAGAATGGATAAAGTGAGAAATGAGTATATCAGAGGAAGTTTGAAAGTGGCGCCAGTGACAGAAAAATTGAAAGGAAATCGTTTGTCTTGGTATGGTCATGTGAAGAAGAGGGATGAAATGCATGTTACTAAAAGAGTTCTGAATTTACATGTAGATGAATAGAGAGGGAGAAGGAGGCCAAAGAAAAGATGGATGGATTGTGTGAGGACCGATATAAAAGAAAAGGGAGTTAGTGCTAGTCTGACGGACGGCAGGACAGAATGGAAAAAGAAAGCCTGTTGCGCCGACCGCAAGTAGGTAATATGGGATAAGGGCAGTAGGTGACGGTCTGACGGGTGATAGGACGGAATGGAAGAGGAAAACGAGTTGCGCCGACCCCAAGTAATATAGGATAAGGGCAGGAAGAAGAAGACAGGGTGAATGGGAATTAGACCGATATTTAAACACGTGATTATACTCATGATAGCAAACAACTTTTACTATGGGACCAAAACTGAAATCGTGTAAAAAATCTGCTGTTCATTACATTTATGTTCACAGACTAACTGGTAAAAAAAATGACTAGCAGTGCGTTTTAAATCAAATTTCTTTTCGCCAGAAATGAAACTTAGGCAAATGAGTTATAAGAAAAAGGACCAGGTCTTTAAACGGTAACCGAACGAAGACACCTAAAAAAACATTGCTACTAACTTTTTGTCACGTTTAGACATTGTCACCCCACCAAAAAATGTCCCCCATTCTCACACCATGAAACTAGAGTCAAACTTGACTCGAAAAGCCAAAACCACAATGGCCAGAATAATCCGAGCAAGATTAGCAGTCTGCCCGCGCGGCTTGCCAGACTTCACTACCGAACCCGATTAATCCGGATAAAACCAGCTCTGAACCGGCCAAAACCGGTTACAGAGTTGAAAAGCCTTTCTAATTATCTAATGTGTAGTGTGAAACTAGTTTTGCGTAACTATTACAGCACTAGAGTTAATTAACTAGTGTTAAATAATTGGTTAGTCATCAAATGCAGCTGTAATTGTTAGGTTGTTTCAATTGAAATTTAATTAGTGTGAGTAATTTATTTAATTGATTGAAATATGTGAAACTAGCCTTGGCTGCTAGAAATTTTGCCGTTACTTCGTAAGTCTTTATGAGTAATAAAATGGCTGATATGCTTAGGATCTCTGATCAAGGAAACTCGGTATGTTAAGATAGTCACCCATCCACAGACCAAACTTGGTAAGCGTTGCTTAACCTTGAAGATCGACCCGTGCAGCTGTTATGATCCAGCCACGAGCTCCTCCAAGATCACCTGTGCTTAATGGGCCCATATCTCTTATAAACATACATCTTGTACTAGCTGCTGCCAGCAGCTTTACCTGCGTAATAGTAGAAAGTTATCACAAGGGAACATGCATAACACGGGAGTTAAAAAGTATCATATGAACTATTCCTGGATATGGTCCATCCGTGTACAAGTCCTACCAAGTTTCATCGAAATCTATTCAGTCTTTGCGTGAAAGAGTAACAAACCTCCATACATACAAACTTTCGCTTTTATAATATTAGTTTCGTTTCAAGTAGTTTTCATTCAGATAAGCCCAAAAGCCCTGTATAGATCTTATACTAGCCTGAGCTATAGTTTATCCTTAGAACAAAAAGAAACCGTCCTCCTAATAAATCTATATCAGTCCTTAACAATAACGAAGAAAGCCAAAGATCAAGATAATATATTATCATAAGATCAGAAGTATAATACATTCTCAGTTAGTTACAGTTATCTCCTAAACCGGGTTCAAACTACTTAGTTAATATCCCGAAGTCGAAGTTAGGCTCAGTAAATCAAAGAGCAGTAATCCGGCCGTAATGCGCACAAGTTTGGGTTCGACTCCCTTATCTTGTAAGTTGTGATATGAATCTCTAGTTCGAAGGACAAATGGTACACTTTCTATCAGCTAAGTGTTCTTGAAAAAGTTTTTTTTGGTAGTTTGTCATTTGGAGAAGTTTCAAGGGTATTCATGTTATCTGTGTGAAAGAAAAAAATCCATGTGACGTTTCTTAGAAGATATCAGAGGCTCTAGAACTATTGTCAATAGTCACGTGAATCCAATGGATGCGAGACGCACAGGACCAGTAGTTGTGGCAACGCTTGAGGGAAGCCCATGTCCATCAGCTTTCATCCGAAATGATGATGATGATAATAATAAATTATTTATAATATAAACAACAGTAAGCAGGCAATTTGTCCGCTTACTATTATTATTTGCGGAGCGAGGAGGAATGGTAGGCGGTCGCCTCCTTCCACGAAGCAGTAATGCTAGCGAAGAGAACGAACGTCCTCACGCCCCAGCCGCCAGGACCCTGAGCCCGATGACTCGGGCTTTCCGGATCGAGCCCGAGTCGTCGACGCGCGCCTCAAAGAAATGTCAGCAAAACCGTAGGAGCCTAGAAGGGTAGAAGTCTCCTAGGACCGTGGGTTGACTTCTGAAAGGGAACACTGAGGTCCTGAATCGCATGGCATAGAGGGAACATAGCCGTGGTTTTAGTCAGATACGCCCTCCCGCTCCACCTCAGAGTGGAAGAAGTGCTTGGATGATTGTTTATTTGTTTATCCTCACATCAGAATGCCTCACAGCAACTACACCAATGGAGCATATTAAGTCTAGAATCTTCTGCTTTCCAACATCATGTGAGCAGTGGAGTGATAGTCATCGGCGGCAGCGTGGCGCTGGGTCACGTTTGCTCGCTTACGTAGCATCAGGCCAGCGCTCCTCCAGGATTCTACATGTATCAAATCCCACATCATAGACATTTTGTTTTAAAGCAAATGATTTATTTATTACTAGCTATGCCCGCGACTTCGTTCGCGTGGATGTCGGAACATAACAATGTATATTTTAGTGCGAAGCGCTGTTGGAGGATACCGAATATACCGATACAAATATAATTTATTCATTTTAGTTGTTCTTTATAAACAACATTAGTGGTGGAACCATCTGAAGCGTACAAAAAAGATTATTGGGGTTGTTTACCCGTGAAAGAGCTACGTATAGTTGACCATGGGAAAAGCATTCAATATTTAGGTCCACCCCGCAACAGATAATGTCTGGCCCTGACTTTATTAATCGTCATGGTATAACAGAGACTAACTGGGAATTGCACTCGTTTGAAAGAGAAAGGAAAGCTGTTAGGAATTATCAGTATTCTTGGAATAAAAATTATATCACCAGCGCCGTAACCAGTTAATATTTACGAACTCTTCAGACAGGCAGCAATTTTATCGGCTCAGGTTCCTCGGGGCAGTATCGGACGTGTCTGCCGAAAATCACCGCAGAACAGCACCGTTATGCCTCCCATCGTCCCGCCATTTTGCCTTACATCGTGTAAAGTTCTATTCACTGCTTCTACAACTTTGCGGTTTGCCATTGTGCACTCTGTGGTGCACTCAACCCAAATAATTAACACACAATCGCTTAAAACCCTTGCTTTATCGCTATTTCGCGATATGTTGCAAACCGGGCTTTCCGTACGGTCTAAGTCGATAGGAATTTTAAATGTTGTGTGTGCCGTTTTTCTTCCAGGCAATAATATGGCTGCTAGCCCTGAAGAGGCGACAGCAAGGGCAATTTTATTTTGGTTCCTTATTCGAGCCAAAATAATTTTGGTTAAGAAAGTATTACCTGTTCCGCCCGGTGCGTCTAAAAACAGGATTTCACCCAAGACATTATCTACACTGCAGCATAACCTATCAAACGAACGCTCTCGGTCAGCTGATAAACGTGCTTTGCAGTCCTCGCTGGTTTCTTGGGAGCGCAGTAACAATTCTTTGCGAATTTAAGCGCAACTCCCTTTCGCTGAAAGTCTCAGACTCGCGTGAGAGGCGTAACGCTCTTTGTCGGCCGATAAACTCTCCTATGATAGAGAAACTGCCGTATGAGAACAGTGTATACTAAGTCGTGACTGACGTTGGGTAGGCGTTTCTGACGCAAGAGTTCTGACTTGCCTAGCTCGAACCGCTGATACCCTCGTCACGATCTTCTTCTAATTCTTGGGACGTACTTAGTCTCACCCTTTTCGCATCACAAAAGGCTTGTTTTTTTTCTAGAAGGCATTTAAAAAAAAACTATTTCAAACTAATAAAATGTTGAACCAAATAATTCACAACAGCACAAACTTTCAAAATGAGAATAAAGTTGAAGACCAGCAAAATATCCAAAAATCTTGCTTGACTCAAATTGCAAGATACAATTTACTTTGCACTTCATACTTAAACCGAATGTAAAACTCTTTTTATCGAACGATTTAACGGTGTTATCCAGGCAAGACCTTTTCAAAGACAAAACTGTTAAGACACCTAATAACCTAAGAGCCCGTGGACCCCAGACTTATTTTATAAAAGCTGAAAATTTGTCAGTGCATGGTCCCAACACAGACCTAGCAACGATGGCCAATTATGAAGTTTGGGTTGCAGTGACTTTGGTAGGTACACGGTACCAAAATTTTGTAAAATACCGATCTAATTACGTCGAATTATAAAGATTTATGTTTTGGTATTACCTTCAGAATCTTATTAAAAATCACGTTATTCATTGCCAGACACACACATTACATAGTGGAAACGCCTTGCCAGGCCTTCAATGTTCATGAAATTATATAATTGTTAATTACGCCATCTATCGGTACAAAATTAACAAAAGTTAATTTTGTACCGATAGATGGCGTTTACAGCTGAGCCTGTTATCTTAGGCGCTTCACACACTGCACCGCGTCCCGTCGCGTAGTGCGGGATGGCAGATTTTACCGTTGTATGCAAGTTTCTCAATTTGTATAGAAATCAGCCTAGTACAGCACACTGCCAACGCGGATCTGCGCGGGAAGGCGTTCCGCGCGCAGCTTCTGCCCATCTGCGCGAGAGCGCGGAGCGGAGCCGCGCGGTATAACACACTGGCTCCGCAGTCCCGCGCGTGATTTGATATTGTAAAGACGTTCGTAAATAGGGATATATCCAAAATCTTCTATGGACGCAGTGTCTTAAAAACTAAAATTACAATAATATAATTGCAACATCTAGAAATTTTATAATTTCGTCCATTTTCTACGACGATCGACAGCACAGTGAACATATGAATTTATTTAGCAAGAGGCCGTCGTAATCTGTTTCACCGCGCGGGGGAGCAGATTACACCGCTAAGTAAGGCATATCTGCGCCTCCGTCGCGCGTCGCCGCGCGCGTTAGCGCACCACGGCGGAACGCGGTGCAGTGTGTGGACCGCCTTAACATCGTGATTCAGAATTTAGTGTCAACTAACAACGCCATCTATCGGTACAGAAGTTAACAATTATAATTATAATTTTATGAATTATATGCTCACAAAATGTTGACTTTATGAGTGTGCTATAGGATCAAGAATTAAATTAGTATTAAATTGGTAATTGAATTGGTTTAAAATCAGTTTTGATTTACTAACAACGCTGATTATATATAATTATACACCGCACGCAGTTGATCTCTAAGTTTGATAGATGGCGCTGTTTCAATATTTTACTTCGAAAAGACTGTTATAATTTTTTTATTTTATTATAAGGTATGAACTGATTACGATGAAACAAAAAGCTTAATATTACTACAGTTCGCACAATTTATTGTTATGTATAAAAGTTATGTGAAGTAATGAGACCAAGTAAACATAACCCTAATTTTACTTCTGGAAAACTTTAAATTCAAATATCTTTTGTTAAACTGAACCGATTTCAATGAAACAAAAACTAAATGTTACTTCAAGTTACGCTCAATCCTTGTGTCTAAAAATTATCTACATTGCTTTCGTGCATTTAACGTGATGCCCGAACAAATAAACAGACAAACAGACAAACAGACAAAAATTCTAAAAATGCTGGAAATGGGTTCTGTTGATTGTTCTTTAACACCCTAGCTATTTTTTTTTAATTTCTTTTTCATGTACAAAAACCATTTTTCTACAGATTTATTATATGTATAGATTTATTTACCATGGGTGGCCATATTATTAGGGACAGTACCTGAATTTCTTACATTAGTAGAATAGAATAGAATAGAATAGAATAGCATTTATTTGCAAATATGGGTTATACATAAGTAGGTAGTAAGGTTTTCATCAGAGTTCTGCCATATTTCACCATTCGGCATGCAAACATCATTATATAAAAAAAATTAAAATTTAATTTCATAAACGTTACATTAATAAATTAATTAAATAAAAGTATTTCTCACTAAATAAAATAAATAAAATTGCAATGTTCATTAAAAATGTCAACTTAATTATTACATTATACATACGTCAAATAAAAATTGTCAAAAATTTAAATAGTCAGCATATACAAGAAATAATAATTAAATATAAAAAATAATAAGTATTAACTTTAATTGCATTTTGCAGGTAAATGGTTAGTTGTAGGTTCGGCAAATATTTTTTATTTATAGACTTCATTGATTGAGATAATAAAAGATCAAATTTGAAGTCAAAATTATTTATATATTTTTGAAAAAAAAAAGATACGTAATAAGATGGATAAATATTCCTAGTATTTTGTGACAGCATTCATTTATCGTGGTATGCTCTCTATGCAAGTTCTGGCTTTCTGTAGCAGGTTTCTGGTATATTGGCCACTCTTTAATGAGGGCTACAATCAGCTGGTGCTATTTTTTTCACCGGCAAGAGGATCCAAATATTCACCAAATGTTGAAAAAAGTCAACAAAGTTAAAAAATATCACTTAAAAAAAAATGGCGCGTTGTTGATTTATATCAAAAATAATAATACTAATGCCAGTAATAATACCAAATAAAGAAATATTATATAAATCCGTTGGTTAGCTTAAAAAGTGAGATTTATAACTTTGTTGACTTTTTTCGAAATCATCGTATTACGTATCTTTTTTTTTTCAAAAATATATAAAAGAATTTGATTTTAGATTTTATGTTTTTATTAACTCAATCAATAAAGTCTTTAAATAAAAAATATAAGATGGACCTACAACCTACCATTTGCCTGAAAAATGCAATCAAAGTTGTTACTAATTTAAGAAATTCAGGTACTGTCCCTAATAATTTGGCCACCCACTGTATATTACACTTTATGCATATATAAAGGTACAAAGGCGGACTTAATGCCTTAGGCATTTGCTAGCAATAAATGAATGATGTGTTAGCTTAAAAAAACACTATCTATCTAGCTTAACTTATCGATCGCAGGAATATTACACGAAATATTAACAGCCTGTACAATTTGTAATCGTCGTAATAAACACTTACTGCAGAGAATTTTACGAGCGGCCACGGCTCGACCAGCAATGTATAACGCTACAGCATCCATATTTGAAAGTTATCGGTTGAATTTTCAGTATTGATGTCGGTGTTAAAATTGTGGTCAGAGTAGCTAGTTCATTTATTAGTAACTTATTCCCTTTATTCATTTTACAAATCCACATAAGAGTTACCTTTTTAAAATATTTTTTAACAAATCATATTAGATAGTTTTCTACCTTAAAAAAACCCTAACTCGAGAATCATTATTTTGAAGGATCCCATTCTTAGCACTTGCAATTATAACTTCTAGACCAACGATTCCGTCCAATAGATCCGATTTTCTATACTTTTCTGTACAGGCCGACATCACTACCCATACCTCAAAGGTAATCCCGTAATCAACTTTACATCAGCGACGAAAATAGACGGAGGTTTATGACTTCCGCGAAACCCCCCATATTGACTTTGTTGCTAAATGCCAAAAGCTTTAATGTTAGTATAAAGAGATTTTCTTCATCTCGTTTGTGGAGTATTTCCTCGTAAGGCTTCCGAAGGTGTATTACTAAATGAAAGTGGACTATCTACACATCAAACGTTTTATCTATGACGGGTTTTTACGAGAAAATCTGGAGTATTTGAATGAAATTTCTTGTGTCCGGTTGAACAATGCACAAAAAAAACAAAGAAAAAGTCTAATTTAGATTTTAACGTAAATTATCATAGTATTGATGTACATCATCAATACTATGATAATTTGTTTCTTGATTATATTATTTTTCAAAACTAATCGGGGTGCTGCGATGGCTTATTTTGCTTTTACAAATCTAAACACTTAGCATACTGGTAGATCGCGTCCTGCAATGGCATATGGGATTTTTATCTTGAAAAATCCTCTGGGATAGTTTTTGGTTAAAAATATTTTTTTGTTTAAAACATAATTTAGCCAAACGAAATGTCAATTCCTAGAACCCATCTTTCTGTTCTAGTAGTACCTAGCTTCTAGTTCACAAGGCTTTTCTAGCAATCTCCTACCGGAAAATTATCAGCAACCGTTTTCATACAACATTGAAACTGTATACGGCTTTTAGTGCCGCTTGTATATTTACTCGTGCAGAATATACCACCTGAGTTATTTTAGCACACATATGAGTAAAGGGACTTTTAACTGTAAATATGGCTCTCAAACGCTGTACTTGTGTGTAGTTTGGAATGGTTACGAAGTACCCTTTATATGAGGGGCAAGTTGTTAAATTACTTCTCCTGTTCTAGGTAAAGCGAGGAGCTCGTGGCTTCGTAATAACAGCCGCATGGGTCGATCTACAAGGTTAAGCAACGCTTGCCAAGGTTGGTCTGTGGATGGGTGACCATCTTAATGTACCGAGTTTCCTCCGTGTCTCGGAAAGCACGTTAAGCCGTAGGTCCCGGCTGTCATTTGTAGATCTTTGGCAGTTGTTACGGATAGTCAGAAGCCAGTAAATCTGACTCCAGTCTTGCCATGAAGTACCGTGTTACCCCAGTTAATGGGTTGTGAATGTTCTAGGTAAAGCGAGAGGGTGTATCAGGCTAAAATCCATCTGTGTACTGCACTTTGCCTTCCAAGGGCCTCGGGAAAGGTCATTGGGCCCACATGGGTGACGTACACCGATTTGGACGCATCGGTTTCTATAAATTTTATATGGCAACTTGATTTATAGAGCTACATTAGGCCCACGCCACGCGGCGTGACGCTACGTCAGAAGTCAGACGTCACCAACGGAAGCGTCAGACTAATGTAGTTCCCGCTTAACTCTTTCGAAAATCCCCACAGCGAGTTTCGAAATATCTGTAAAACGCAACATTTACAGTTTTGTATTGCTAGGTGGGTGAACCTCCCACTTTTTTGGACGTGACCTTTGCCGTTCTAATAAAGGTCGTGGGAATTCGCTAGATGCAAAAGCAACGGACATGTCCATTGCTTTTTGTCCGGACAGTTCAATTTAACGATACCTATGTTCAACACACTCTCGGATTTTTTTTTGAGGTAGTATATATGGGACTTCAGTCTGTCTACACAATAGTGACACTCGGGCGTTTTTCAGCCTGATTCCAAAATAGGAATATCTCGAACTGGCCATGTCGTTTGGACCTGCGTCAATCGGACGAGATGAGAACGCCGTGGTACCTCTCCAGACACTTCTCAAAAAGGGTACATAGTTTTTTTTTGTATAACGTAAACTAGTGCTTGGCAGCAATCCCACCTGATGGTAAGCAGTGATGCAATCGTTGATGGTAAAGCGCACAAGTTTATTAAGACATACGGCAATGTGCCACCGTTACTTAATGGACATCCTATCCTTAACAAACAAACACATTCATTGTGAGGCTAAGCAGTTGTCTATTAGGTGAGATAGTGGTCAAGCGCGAGTCTATCAAAAGGTAAAAAACTTCCCACCACAATTATTTTGTTTTTCGATTATGAACATTCCATTAACCAAGCTTAGTCACTCTAGCAATATTCAAATGCATGTTTTTAAGCTTTCAAGAAGGTCTGTTTATACGAATCCTTGACATTCTGAGAACTCATACGTCAAAGTTGAACAAATCAAATCACCGGCATTACATACGTTTTATCCGCAACTTTCATACGTTTTTGCTTTGAACCTCACGGGATTTGCGGTTGGCTGCATAAGCCTGTAACTTTAGACCACAGAGCTGGGATTCGCTTTGGCGGGCAATATTAGAGGCGGCATTTTGAAAACTTTAGACATATAAAAGAACATACACTAAATTAGTTAGTAACTACCGGTAAAGTTCGTGGGTTCAAGCGCTAGCTAGCAAGTACATGACTTTTTTTTTAAAGAATAATTTTATTGCGATTGCTTCTAAGACGCTGAAAAGTGAACGATGACATCGCGGCACGGTGAATAAACCTGAGAACTTTGAAGGCTTTACCTTCCAAGTGCGAGTCGCACTCGCGCACTAATGGTTTCGTACCGAGCGTAGCTTAAAACGGCAAAAAATCACGTTTGTTGTAAGGGGCGTTATTACAACAAAACTTAAATATTTATTTTATTCTGTTTTTACTATTCGTGTTTATAGCGGTAACAGAAATACATCTTCTGTAAAATTTCAACTATCTAGTTATCACGGTCCAAGAGTACAGCTTGAAGACAGACAAACAACGGAATCATAGCAATCGGGTTCAATTTTAACCCTTCCGGTACGGATCCTTAAAAAAACGAAAACCTTCATCATGTTGAAGCCTTTTCAGATTAAAAACGTGATGATACCTCACGATGGATTAGAAAATAGTGCTCTTTCTTACAAAGAGGGAGTCTATGTCCCAGTAGTGGGAACATGCAGGCTGATTCATTCATCATTGTTAATTATGGCAAATATTAAAGGCCGTGATAAATTTGACTAGGGCTGAAACTTCTGCATTATTTTTCCGAATATACAGACGCCTTTAGTAGATTCCGTGTTCTATGTACCAGCCAAATCCGTTCACTTGGGGGGAAACAAAACAAAAGATGCTGTACCTTTTATCTCGGCTTTGGTTATTACCTTGTGGTGGGCAGAGGGGCATGTTGAATGAAAATGTCCTTTATGTGGTGGGTAACCTGATGAAATTCACTTGTTCTCGGTTTTTTGGAATACTGGTTCAGTTAGGCGAAGAGTGAAACTGTATATTTAGTTAGTGAAGCTAATATAATGTTTTAGTGTTGACTAGCTGCTGCCCGCGACGTCGTCTGCGTGAAGGCTCTACAGCACCAAAAATACTTAAGATGCCAGTGTCGCTATAGCATTACAAGTAAACAACTTTTAAAATAGCATTAAAATATATTATGTTTTTTTTGCAAGCGAAGCTAGTTTATAGAATTATATGGGAATCCTGCAGAGTTCGGTCATAAGATGTGACTGAAGGAAATAGAGAAAATGATTTAGGAATACATTCCAGGACACAAAAGTGTAAAAATAACAACACTTCCCTATAAACTAAATTAGCAGTTATGCCAGGCGCCAAAATGTAAAGAGAATCAGGACTGGTGACGCGGGAGCAAGTAACGTACAGTTGCCTTTGTGAGAAGCAACTCGTCCTAAGAACTGTACGCGCTTGAACTGGAACGGAAAGTTATAAGGTATGAGGGAAATGCGTGATATAAATGCTGCCTTGCCGAGAATTTCCGCTCCAATGGTGTGTCTGTGGAGCGAGACGATTTTAAGGCGGGTCTCGTTACACAACTTTGGAGGAGATAGGTTCCGAAGAAGCATAATGTGGACACTGACCTTCAGCTGGATGGTATGCGCTGGAAGTCCACTTGCTGACTGGGTGTTCAGAAATTTCACATTTCCATAATGTGTAGCGTCATCTTGCTCGACAACAGTGTTTATCGAGGTGTGGACCACTTCATTCCCCTCAATTTCCCAGAGAATGCATTCGTTAATTGCTGCAGCCTGATCATTTATGGACATCTAAATGGCCTGCTCACACACCCAAGAATTCTGCTGGTGTAGTATACGACTGACATCCCCGTCACACAGCGAATGAGTTCTTCTAAGCTGGATACTATTTTTTTTGCATCACCCAAAGGTTGACTGGTTGAAAATGTTTAAGGCATTAAGTCCGCTTTTGTACTTCTATGTGCATAAAGTATTTAATTAATAAATAAATACCACTCTACCGAGAGACTCTAGCAGCACCACCTGTCCACCTCTCTCTTCTGGTGTGCGTTTGCCATGACTTAGAAGGACATCAGAAAATTCCTGAACACGTGCATTGTCTCCAAGCCGAGCATTAAAAATTAGCATTTCTAATTGAACTTAACTTCAGGTGGAATACGCGAGAGATCAAGTCGTGCCTGTCGTACAAAGCCTATCCTGCAAGGAGTTGAGCTGTTATTTCAGGCTACTTTGGGTTGGTAGTGATGATAATGAAAAGGTCCGGGCGACCAAACTTTCTCACGTAACAAAATGCATATTGGGTCCTCTCGTGGATGTACCACGGATCTTTTGTGAAGGGAGAATGACCATGAATGAACATTTTTATCATTCTGCATAGAGATAGACGTAGTTCTCAGCTTTCTTTGGTTGGACCTTATAAATACCAAACGCTCTGTCTCAATTTTGGCGTACATGTCCTAAGAAACTGAGTAAAGAGCGTATGATAATGGCGGAGATAAGAACCATTGTTTATCCCCAGCTGGATCAAGAAGCTGTAGAAATGCATGGTGGACGTTTTTTTGTTATAATTTGGGGTGCCTGTCTGGGGGTCTACATTATAGTGGGTATCCTCTCCGCGACAGAACTGAAATGAGAGGATATTGAAGAGAATCGTACACACGGTGAGTCTCGCTGATCCTTTGAAGCCGGTCATCATGCATGCGTCAAAAGATGTCTCTTTTTACCGACTTCATATCACACTCCTGATCGACTAACACAACGGCATCCTCATTCGTCGTTGGCGCATTATACCGCCCCGGATGGGCTGCGATCGGCCCTCTATCTGCTCTGGTGACAAACTTAAAGCGGTTGTGCTCGTTCTCAGGCACCGACGCGAGGGCTGCTTTGAAATTGTTAATGTACGGACGTTATGCAACTTCCTTTGCAATCCTTTGACCAGACCAGAGTCTAAATTGGGGATGTGTTCAACTTCAACACTTGCTTGTTGTTCGCAGGTTTGCTTGTTCTTCAAAATCGCTTACAAAACAATTTGCAAAATTTTGGAATGTCTGTAGGTAGCAGGGAACCCATTTGACTTGCTCTTGGACTTTGAATGTCGGCATGAACACTGCTTCAATGATTTGATATGCACCAAACGAAGTCATCTGGAAGGCGCTGTTATAAGCTCGGATGTATTTCAAAAAATGTCTGGACTTCGGATGCTCGCCATTTAGTAAGATTCTTCAGAACTGGCGGGTCACAGATCTGGCGGGTCTTGCATAGACTCTAAGTGTACCTTACCAGATGCACAACACATTCCTTTGGGCTCCCCTTTCTATTTGCGGACTTGGCAGTGGGTACAACCTTCTTCTATGGCAACCATATCTCCGTGGGTGGCGTAGTTATTCACGATATTGTAGATAAATCCACTTCCTTCTTTATTTAGCCACGGTAGTTCTTCGATATCATAAACCGTGGATTCATCATCACATATCGAAAGTTGATTTATGACACAACACAGGCGATCTTGTTCTATTTGTGCCGCACGCTGTTCACCCGACCAAGTTCCCCGAATCTCTTAGATTCTGTGACGTTCTTGCGATAAATGAGTTTCAATGTCACTTCATCATCAATGAACATCACTTTTTTGTATTACTTAACACCGCATTTTTTTAAATTATCTTCCTCAACTCTGCTCTGTTTTCTTGGAACTTATATTTGTCAAACGAACTATACGATACAACTGTTATGAAGAAAATGCACAATGCCATCTATGAATTTTAAGAATAACTACCTACTAACCTCGCCAACATGATCAAATTTAAATTATAAATTTCCAAAAAGTGTTAATACGTAACTTGATTTGATTCTTAGGAAATGTCATAGATGGCGCTGCTTTAAAATTGTCTTTATACTACTAATATCCATTAAATTATGTTTTTCCGCTCATTTAAGTAAATGGCGTAGTTTTTATATTGCAAAGCTAAATAATAGCATGGCTTACTCAAAAACAACATTTAAATATGCATCGTTAAATTACACGCTGTCACATAATGCGTAAGAAAAATAAAGATTCACAGCTCCTCCCCCGTAGGTGATAGCGTAATAATATGTAGCCTATTTATTGTCCCGACCTCTCAGTAATATTCATGCAAAATTTGAAGTAAATCCATGCAGTACTTTTTGAGTTTATCCCGGACATACAGACAAACAGACAAACAGACAAGAATTCTAAAAACTATATTTTTGGCTTCGTTATCGATTGTAGATCACGCCCCAAGTATTCTTTTAAAAAAATATTCAATGTACAGTTTTGACTTTCCTACGATTTTATTATATGTATAGATGTTGTTAATTTATAAGAACTGGCAATTTATTTTTTAATTCAAGACGTGTGGTTTAGAGATTATTATATCTTGTGGAAAATTATGTGAATTGTGTGTTGCTTATAGATTTAATTTTGAGAAAAGAATAAAAGATTTTCCATATTTATTTCCTCTATGATTTAAAATATCTCATAAAAAATGAACATTTCATCAAACGATCGCATAATAAATTATGTCTAAATTTTTTTAAAGTTTATTTTGTTTTCTAAATATTAATTAAGTTTATTACTCACAATTCATTGATATCTACGAGTAATTCAATATGGACCCTTCAACGGGTAAAAAGCCTTCTCTATTTTACTCCACATTTGTCTTTAATTTTGTGATGAACTGATTTTTGAATTGGTCTACTTCTATTCTTTTTGTAGTAGTAGTTACTTATGCTCTTTGTGTATGTGGTTTATACATAATTATGTGCAATATGACCTAGATTTTGAAGTCAATCAGAAATTGTGGCAGCTTAAAGTGAACTGAGGTCTTATAACAAGCTCTTAACGCAATCCATTTGACAACCCAAGCTGAATTGTTAAGGAGATGGAGCTGTATAAGATGTTTGCAGAGGCTGGCACAGATGGATTCCACGACATCATACGCAAGAAAGCGGCCTCCATGCTGCGACGCCTGCATGCTAGTGACAACAGCATTCTGAAAATGATTGCTGCCAGACCAGACTGTCCCTTTCAGAGACACTGGGTGGCGACAGTCATAAATAGATAAATTTTAAGTACCTAAAATATTACATTAAAAACTAACAATACTAACCTAATTTAAGCAATATTGTTACTAACACAACTATACTAACAAAACTATGGATGTTAAGTCTGAAAATAAATTTATTATTTTTATTATTATTTCTTTATTTTCACTTAATTCATATAAATCATATTTTTAAATATTTAAATACAAAAAGATCATATAAAAACATTTAAAAATATAAAAAATAGCATGCCACCGATTGCGGGAGCAGGGTCCAAGCTACCGGTGGTTAGGGCTCCAGAGACAGGAACCTCCTCACGATACGAGCCGTATCCAGGAGTACTGCCTTCTGTATCAGGCCCTTGATCCAACCGCGCAACGACAGCTTCGACAGGTGGTCGTCGAAGCTTTTGGCCATCAGGCCATTGGCGGTCACAACAATCGGCACAATGACAGCCGAGTCCACATTCCACATGTCGACAACCTCATGTGCCAAGTCGAGATATTTAATCTGTTTCTCTTTCTCGGCTTTCACGAGGTTCTCGTCATGCGGGATGGTGACATCGATTATCATTGTGCGGCGCGCTAATCGGTCTATCACCGCTATATCCGGCTTATTGGCTACAATAGTCCGGTCAGTGATGATAGACCGATCCCAGTACAGCGTGACATGATCATTTTCGAGAACTGGGTCGGGCACATACTTGTAATACGGGACCTCTGATTCCACAAGTTTGTATTTCAGAGCAAGTTGCTGGTGTATAATCCTGGCCACTTGGTTGTGTCTGTGCAAATACTCGCCGTTAGCCAGACGAGAACAACCAGAGATAATATGTCTAATGGACTCGCCCGGACGATGGCATGCCCGACACACGTCCACCGTCCCGTCCTTAATTATATGTCTCCGGTAGTTATTCGTCAGGATAACTTCGTCCATAATCGCACAGACAAAACCTTCAGTTTCCCCAAAGAGGTTACTGAACCGTAGCCAGGCCACGGACGCAGCAAAATCTATTTCAGGCTCATGAAGAGCCCGATAAAAGCGCCCGTGGAGCTCCTTGCTTTTCCATACTTCCTTGCGGTCATCAGTTGTGAGTATCACAGGTTTGCGCCAGTCCTCTTTAGCCATGGACAACGGGGTGAGTCCTTTGTCCACTGCGACCACATCACGGTGCATACCCACGTCGGTTTTGAGAAAGTATTCTCTGAGACTGCAAACCTCGCGGTTGTGCAAGGTCTTGGCGTTCAAGAAACCTCGACCTCCACACTTCCGCGAGATGTACAGTCTCATCACCGATGATCGTGGGTGATGCATCCGGTTTGCGGTCAACAGTGTACGGACCCGCCTATCCAGAATATCTAGCTCAGTTTGAGTCCATTTGAGTATGCCGAAAGAGTACATTAAGACCGGCATGACCCAACTATTGAAGGCGCGCACCTTATTTCCACCCGATAGAAGGCTGTTCAACACCTTCTTCAGGCGGCCAAAGAAGCGCTCCTTCAACAATTGCTTCATGTCAGCAACATTAATGCCTAACGCTTCCGACATACCCAAATACTTGTAGGTTTCGGTTGGGGAGAGGGATCTAAGATGTTATGTTATGTTATGTTATGTATTTATTATTATTATTATTATAAGGTGTATAGTTCTATCCCTCTTTCTCAGTCGCACGCGTGACATTTTAACACGTCATGGTAAAGCCCCTTTCTAAACATCAACTTCATATTATGTAAGGACCTAATAAACATAACAACACTTCAGACAACTAAACACTGGAGTACCTTCTTACACTCCAAACTAAACAGTCTACATAAAGCTTACAATGTAAGAACATATATCTACAAAGTTGCTAAATTTGTATCGTTTAGTTAGCTCTATATTGTAACGTTTAAGTGCACTGTTTACGTTTAACTTTGACAAATGTGTGTTTGCACACATTGGTGAACTATTTGGGATGTTGGTCAAACGTTTGTAGAACAAAAATGTTGTTTGGTTACTTTTTAGTATTTTTTTTTTAGTTTTTATATATTTTAATCAACCATTACTGTGAGTTGTGAGTTGAGGAGAGGCCTTTACCCAGCAATGGGAGACTAGTCTGAAATCGTTTTGAGACAGGCAAACCTTGGACCAGAGATGCCTTTCTACCCATTTTCTTTGGAGAGAGAAGACGCCAGATATCACCTCCTGTTCTAAAACGAGTGAGAGGGACTGTCACACTCTTACTGACTAAAACCCACCAGTATACCTTTTTTTTAGGTAGGCAATCATCCAAGGAGTTCTTCCGATTTAGGGCGGAACGAGAAGACGTATCAGACTTATGCTGAGTAAAACCCACTCCTATGTTATTTCTTTGCCTACGTTCCAGGGCCACAGGTTTCTCTTTCAGAAGCTAACCCATGGTCACAGGAGGCTTCGAGTCTGCTGGGAACTACGGTTTTGATGTTGAGCTTTGACTCCTCACACAACTCCTCCTTCCCTCTTTTCCATCCATCCACATGTATCAACATTATATTCCCCACATATACCGTTTTGTTAATAGAATCGTCATTAATGGACTTCTTCTTCTGCCTGGCATTGATCCCGGCTGTTGCCAGGGTCCGCCTTCCTGCTAAGCTTACTCTACTTTGCCCGATCTTCAATATCCTTCCCAGTAAGGCCATTGGCTCTCATGTCGGACTTGACGACGTCCAGCCAGGGCTTACGAGGGCGAATTGTCATTAATGGACTAACGGGCTAAAATATGGCTGAAAATCAGCATCAATGGGCAGCACTTTACTTACTGTTGGTCACTTATACCTGTACTAGCTTATTCCCGCTTGAATTCAGCCTCCTATGAAGGAAAAATTATATAACTAATTACGATTGTTTGTTTCCGAAATAAAATTCCTTCTTATTAATGTTCAGCATAATCTGCATAACCGATCCTCGAATCGTTTACTTAAAAGCAAACAATATTTGTTGTACCCTAATAACCAAAACCGGCATTACAGCCAGTGGTTCCGTACAGGCATTTAGTTCGCAAATAGCGTGGTTTGCATAAAACATGGCACTTGTCTCCGACGCGGGAGAGTAACGAGCGAGTGCTACTGTACTGGCCCGGTTTTACGCACTTAAACGAGGCTTCATGAGACACTTTAAAAAATACATGCAATCAATTTTGTACGAGTTTGATTAAGTAGAACTTTTAAATATTACTTTTTATTGTACAATGACTTTTTGCCAGTGGTTTTGTGAGAGTTAAAGTAAAAAAATATTACCTACGAGGTAGCATACCCCTGGGATAACATATTATTATAATAAATCCTAATTCAGGATACGATCTAACAGTAGAGCAGTTGTGGCCCAACGGTAACGACCCCGACTTACGAGTTTGTAGGTGGCGGTTTCAAACCCAGCCAAGCGCATTACTTTGTGTAATTCACTGCTCTCAAAACTATGTAAGAAGACCTCGTGAAGAAACTGGTATATCCCAGGACTAGAAATTCGAAGATATGTGACACCACCACTTTCGCCCTTATATTATTAGTGTGATTTGCTACTGTGCAGTACTTAACTGAAATTCGCACTTGTGCATAATTAATTAAATTATACACTTAAGAAAGAAAAAAAGTCTAGTCTAGTCTAATCTTCAAGGCTAGAGTAAATAGGCTTTCAATAAATTACTTAGTGCGCCTCACCATCAAGTATTACTTCACTGCCAACCATCAGGTGAGATCGCGGTCAAGCACTAGTTTATATCACTTAAAAACAAGCATGTTTAAGCGTGTTTAGCAGTCAGACCCCTTATGAGTACGTTTTTTTAACTAAAAACTTCATAATGGGCTAAATATTTTAGATTTTAGTACCAAAACATAAATATTAGCAAAACTAGTTAGCAACAATTTAATGTTTTATTCAGAAAGCCAGACTTTCATCTGCAAACGCAAGCAAAAGTTTTTATTATCTATTTTGTATTTGAACCTTTCATTATGTAGCCACATGCGGGCAAAGTAAATATTAATAAACTCTAGAATCACAGACAAACAGCCTCATATTGAAGCGGATAAAATCCTGCAATTTATGGCATAATTTGTGAACTAAATAATAATAAATAACTGCGTGGAAATGAACGGAAAATTTCAATAAAAAGTTTAATTATAAAGAAGTAGTATTAAAAAATACAGGGGTAATACAGCAGAGGTCTTAAAACGATTAGCATTTATTTTTTAGGTGAGAAATCATCCAATGACTTCTCTACGGCTGAGTGGGAGGAAGTGTCATACTTTTACCGACTAACACCCACTCATTATGTTTCTTCTTCGGCTTGTGTTCTAAGACCCCAGGTTTCCCTTTCAGAGGCTAACCCATGGTCACAGTGGGCTTCGGCCCTGCTGGGCCACTACGGTTTTGCTGGCATTTCTTTGAGGTATAGAACACTACGCGCCGTCAACGACTCAGATTCGGTGCAGACGGTTACTGGCTGGATGGCGAAATACCCATTGCTCGTCGTCCGCAAGCCCACATAACTCGAGTGCAACGCCACGCTTATTAATTTCATAATGGAAATATGTATCAGCATTACCACTACAAATGAATAGCTATTATGCCGTAGAGAAAGAACAGCATCATTGATGTGCAGTCTGAGAAACAGTCCTAGCGGCTACCTGAAGGTCATTGCAGAACATATTAAGAGTCCTATCTGGAGTCCTGGATTCATTCTATATTTAGGACTTATCCTATATGTAAGCTAGTGTTTGATACATCTCTGTTACTAACATAGTACTTAAGTATTCAATAATATTATTAACGCTCTGTAAACATCATTCTAGTCTGAAATAAATTATACATAATAATAATCTATCGAAACGTCCTACTACACTAGGCCTGCTCAAGGTCAAAACATTAGGAACCACCAAACTGCGGTCGACTGCTCCAATACGGCGGATACGAAGACCCAATTCCAAAACCATCATTTCTACATATGTGTATGTGTTCAGTTTGGTTCCTACATATTTTGGGAAGCCCGAAAACTTCTGAAACTCGTATGAAGCAAAGCTTTGAGTCCACAACTATTTGGAAGCTCTCAAACTATGCACTATTAGAACATTCTCACAAAAATGTATGCTCGCAGTTTTGTATTCTGTTAGATACATATGAAACCAGATCTGCGGGATGTTTAGAAAAAGTTAAACAATTGACCTAGCAGCTAAGTTGACTAAGCGTTTTGCCTCGTTTATAAATAAGTACCGCGTTTATAGAAGGACTGAAATAATTTGTTCGCCCGATTATAGTTTAGGTGTCATCATGGCTAGAGTGAGGCTCATAATTAACTAATGTGTTCCTCTAACCATTAGGTGTGATCGGAGTTAAGCACTAGATAATATCAATTTTAAAAAAATACCGTGGTCCTGGAACGAAAAGAGCAACTGAAGAAACTTAGATGGAATTCAGTAAGTTAAAGTCGGACACTCCTCGCTCCACCCAGATTGGAAACAGTCATCAAAGTCCGGTTATCTTGTGTTTATGAAGTTATGAAGGCACCCACGGTATAATACCCGGCAAATAAGTTGGCAAGTTTCGCGCATGGTGCACAAAACAGCGAATGAGCGAACGGGACGTAACGCAATGCGGAGGCAAAAGTCGTCTAACGCACCAATCATAAACTACTATTATAATACTGCACCAATCGCGCGCAGGATCGGCGCTACCTCATACCCCGCGTCCCGCTTGACCACCAAATAGATCTAAAAAACGATTTCTGCGCATTGCCAAGATACGTGCCGCCAGTTATACAGGTGTAATTTCTAGTGTGGGTGCAAAGGTTAAACAAAAATTATGTATATGTCCGAGAAATATGTATATAGTTGATTGTAATACTAGAAGCCTTTATTTTGAGCCTGAGCTCCTTACAGCATTATAGACATTTAGGTAAGCACATTAGATTGGTTCTCAGAATCGGTTTCTAATATTTCCTACAGTATGGCCTTCATGCAAATCCATTGCGGATGTAATCATCACATGATGTCTTTCAATTATTGGCCATATTGTCTATTAATCCACAATGGTTTTCTTTACCCTCGCCAATAAGCCCATCAATGTCCTCGACGCTGTAACATCTTAGAGAATAATATTTTACTTAACTTTCAACTTTACTTTCCAACAATAACATAACACTATATTTAAATCAGAATTCAGCCTTATCCTTCTCTATAAACGCAAATCAGTACATCAATAAAAATAAATCAATCTAACATACAGAACGGGGCCTATTTTTCTCCCGTTAGCCGGTCAACGGGGCCCATATTTCCTAATATTGGCTGTCAGCTGTACGAATATAGATCGGCTATAGAATAGTAATATTGCGTACACCAAGTGTGTTTTACTACTGGCCAGCTTAGTGATGCCCGTTTAATAGAAATATATACAGGGAAAGGGTGTAATGGCATGCCAGTCTAGTTTCGATACGTCGGTATTTTATGGGGTAAAAGCTAGCGTGAATATGAATCACTTTTTGGTGGATTGATGGGATACATTGAGGATGGAGCCCGTTATGGATAGTCAAAAGTCTCCAGTCGTTACGGATAGTCACAAGCCAGTAAATCTGACTCCAGTCTTGGCATGAAGTACCGTGTTACCCCAGTTAATGGGTTGTGGAGGTCTGGTAGGCAGCCGCTCCTCGTAAAATACTGGTATTCAGCTAAATCCGGCTTGAAGCCGACCCCAATATAATTGGGAGAAGGTTAGGCAGATGGTGATGATGATTGAGGATGGAGCTCCTTCATGAAACTACAGGATTGAGGCTTGAAATCTGCCACATAATATTTTTTTGTCTGATATTATTATGATCAAAATTTTGAGTGTTTGTTTGTGTATATTGGTCACTTCTTCACGCTTGAATGGCTGAAAGGATTTGAAAGAAATTTGGCACAGGTAGACCTCAGGAGATTGCTAATTTATCACTGACTGATATAGACATATATTTTTTACTTTCACGCAGACATAACTGCTAACATAAGCAAGTGTTTCTCTAATAACCTTATGAATTTACTGACTAAGATCTTTATGAAATCTGAGTCGAGTACTTGCATTTTTATACGAGTTAATTGCAGAAGGTATTTATGAAATTACAAAAAGTGTAACTTTACTGAATGCCGAACTACATTTTGTCCCGAAAAAAAAATCAATTACAAGTACTTTTGGATTGTCAAGAAATCAGTCAGTCAGCAAAATGATACTGATTGCTCATTCCAAAGTATAGATCTCTGTAGATAAATGATGATGGAGAAGAATGTGCACGAAAACTTCCTCAGCCGGCTATCGATCCAATATCCTACTAACATTATTATTTGCTACTAATACTCTCACAAATTGCTAAGAATCCTTATAAAATTTTAATATCCGATAGTGTTTGAAGAGAACCCGATCTCTTTGAAGACGCAGCATCTCTCGGGGAGCTAGATTAATTAGTGTATCAGAGATAAACAAGAAGCGTCTGCGTACCGACGATCCTCTTCCGAGCACTCTTTGAGGATCTACGAGTATAAATATATATTGTAGTAATTTTATAAGGTTTATAATGGGGAAGGGTAGGAAATGAAATACCTACTTACCTAGTGCAGTTTTCGACGAAATCATTTCACACGTGCGTGGAGAAGGTAAACATTATATGCAGGGAATTCCACTCTTCACATAATATAAACATATTAAGTTATATACATGTTATGTTTCCTGCTAGCTAGATGACTAGAAGTCAAGAGTCAAGCAAGACTCAATAGATTACTTCTAGACAAGCGTGTTCCGTCGATGACCACACCATCGCTTACTGTAATGATCAAACGCGAGACTCATTATCTACCTAGCTTTTACCCAACTATATTGGAGTCGGTTTCCAGTCAGATCAAAACGCGAGACTAGGTATATTAAATAAATGTGTGATTAGAACAGCATTGACTCAGGTACTTGTAAATTGTAATCATCTTCGGGAGCGATACGAAAAACAATAATTAATTTTGATACTGTTACTAAGGACCCGTCTCAACTCCACACGGGTTTTTTTTTAGGTCGGAAAATCATTTAGTTATTTATTTATTTATTTAACAGTTCTGTACACACATAAAATAATTAAATAATAAGGAGAGAGAAAATAGGCACAAGTTAGTGCTTATTATCATTTAATAAATTCACCCTTGAAACAAGCTAAGAGGTCAGTCAATTTTAAATTCCATGCAGCAAACATGTAATGGTAAAATCATATTCAAATTCTATGCAGATAAGCCTGAGATAGTCTTTCGAGGAAAGAACCACACAAATTGGAGTTGAAGTCCCACGGGAAGGCCACTATAATTTGTGTGGTTCTTTCCGAGACGAATACTGACCATCCTACACCTAACCTGTCTACAGGTGTCTAGTAAATAATGGTCAGTGTTTCAGCCCAACTGAGAACTCAAAGACTTGATAAACAGTACCAAGGAAGAGATATTTGGGTAGGCTGCAGCAAGTGTTGAAAACTGCCTGATATTATATTAAAATTACAGAAAAGGAAAAAATACTCTCCACAGTCGTAAAAGTAAACTGTAAAGTGGGAACTACATAAGACCAACACACACGTGGGCGACCGACGTAGAACCGCGTAAACGTTCGCGTAGCGTGGGTGTAATTGTGCTCTACAAGTTTAATTCATGAATCCCCGACCGGTCTCATTGGACCGCGCTGTTATTGTTTTACTATTATGTCTCGTTTCGTGAGTATTGATAGGTTAATTGCCATATAAATGTATGGAGACCAACGACCCAAGGTATTTCTACCTTAATCGTCTTCGGTCAAGACACTCTTATAAATAATTAGATATCAAACTTCCCATAGTAAGTTCGTTTGATTCGTAATTAGTACCAAACTAATTAGAGTGAAAAAGCGGCGCGCGCCGGGGCAACACACAAGTTTGTCGGTAATAACATAAGATCGTTTTGAGAAAACATAATTGGATTTTAAGTTACAGCCGGTGATGTGTGACTTCAGGGAGCGTGTTTTCACTGTCCTACGATTTTCGTACGGCTTTTTGGTGAGGTATACTTTTTAGAAGTTATTACTTTTTAAAAGAACTATGCTATATATCCAGTCTTGCCACGAAGTACCGTGTTACCCCAGTTAATGGGTTGTGGAGGTCTGGTATGCAGCCGCTCCTCGTAAAATACTGGTATTCAGCTAAATCCGGCTTGACTGGCGGCCGACCCCAATATAGTTGGGAAATAACTAAGCGGATGATATGTGACCTAAAGCATTGTTTTTATTACTGGGGCTCAGGCCTCCTCTATATAAGAAGGAATGGGCCGTAATCCATAACGCGGGTCCAGGGTCGAAACCTACTGGCACCCTGGATTGAACGAAAGAGACCCTGGAACGAAGGCAAAGAAGGAACAGGAGTGGGTTTTAGTCAGCAAAAGTCTAACACGCCCTTCCGTTCAGCCCAGAGCGGGAGAAGTCGTACTAATGACCTCCGAACTAAAAAAAACCACGCGTATCCAGAGTGGTTCTGGTTTAATGGATGTCATAATATATAATCTTCAAATGTTGATTCTAGGATGTGCCAGTTTGGATTTGTGGAGAATGGGTTGTGGAGGTCTGGTAGGCAGCCGCTCCTCGTAAAATACTGGTATTCAGCTAAATCCGGCTTGACTAGAATCCGACCACAATATAGCCGGGAAAAGGCTAGGCAGATGATGATGATATGCCAGTTTCTTTACGATGTTTTTCATCACCGTTTTGAAAACAGTCGTGATGAAAAAAAATGGTTTGTTCTTCGTTCGTCTCACTGCGTTCTGTCCCACATAAAAAATTCCTGGTTTGTCCCAACTCATATGCTTCGTTTGTCCCAAACTATTATTTTAATTATTTTATTCTCGGTTCGACCCAGTTCATATTCCTTATCTGTCCCATATTTTTTTTGTATAGGCTTAATTGACGTTTTTGTACAGTCAACAAAACGGATATCTAACTATTTTATTATTACTATAGCTCTTACTAGCGGCTTCGCCCGTGTGATAATAGCAAATATTTACTTAGCTATCTAGTGGTGGATGAATGTTTAAAACCGGTCTTGTAGTTTTATGTTTTATTACAACTTAATAATTTGTTTTTTTTACCAAAATACAATTTTTTTCTCTATATAATAATAGTATAGAAATAAAGATTTAACGTCAATATACTATTTAAATAATCGCTCCTCATTCGGATAGCGGAGGTATACATTAAAATTTAATGAAATATTTAATATCTCATCTGTAATTTTATAACATTCGTGGGTAATTCTAAAAGTTGGAGTAGAAGTTAGAAAAAAAATTGAATAAATGTAGGTCGCAATGATACCGAAGTGTATGTATAGAAGTAAATGAATGGATGTATGTTTGTATACATGCGTACGTATATAAGTGTAAAGGAGTGTATGTTTCGTGGAATGGTATCTGGTGATTTTTTACGCAGTGAATTCAAATAATAGTTCCGTATTGTCACAATTCAATGAATTTAGAAAGTTAAAAATTTCAGTTTTAGAAGCATGTTTATTAAGATGACGAATTTGAGTCAAGTAGTACGACTGTCATCACTGGAATCTGCGTAGAAGAGTTTACCTTCCCTAATGGTCAATCCCTTTTTTATTGCGTCCTTTGTTTTTTTGCTTGTAATGACTAATTTGATCAATAGTATTATTATTCAGCTTCAACTGAAAAGTGCTTCTACGTTATGCAATATAATAATAATCTCAATTTTAAAACAAAAGTAATTGAATTGATCCAGGTTTTCTTTAATATGATAATATTTTTATCTGAAGAGTTGTTATTAATACAATACTGCAAAGCTTCTAACGTTTTATAAGTGCCCATGTAGGCCTATGTGAAATGAAAAGATTTTGACTTTTTAACTTGAATGAAAGTTTATTTGTACGTAATCGATATTATATTACTTACTAAAGCAAAAAAAGATGCAAACAATTTAAGATACTTAAACAAATTTATCATCTAAAAATTATGTGAGTTTATGCTACTACCTACGATTTAAAAATCAAGTATCACAGTATTTGAATGTTAAATACTTAATACCCGCTTTTAAGGATAAGTGAATTTACTTGATTTTTCGTTTAAATCGGCTTATGCTTGTGAGGAGCTCGTGACTAGATAATAACAGCCGCACGGGTCGATCTTAGAGGTTAAGCAACGCTTGTCAAGGTCTATCTGTGGATGGGTGGCTATCTTAGCACGGTAAGCCGTAGGTCCCGGGTGTCATTTGTAGACCAGTAACTCTGGCTCCTGTCTTGCCATGAAGTACCTACTGTGTTACCCCAGTTAATGGGTTGTGGAGGCCTGGTAGGTAGCCGCTTCTCGTAAAATACTGGTATTCAACTAAATTCAGCTTGACTGGATGCCGACCCCAATATATTTGGGAAATGAGAATTACAAATGAAGAGAGATGATGAAGAATTACAAATAAGTACTTACGTGTTTTAGTTGACTGTACTTTTAAAGAACTTGGAATGTGGGACGAAACACCACATCAAAAGTGATGTGGGACATACGAGGAATTTTTTGGAATGTGGGACAAAAATTCGGGACGAACGAAGAACAAACCAAAAAAATAAACAAACTAAAGTACCTGGTTTTGAACCTGCGACGTACGACTCGTAGAGCCACTACCACTAAGCCACTGTTACTTCTAAAATAATACTAAGAATTATTTTGTAAAAAAAAATATGACCTTTTCACTGTAAGCCTCAGAGTACCTACCTAAGTCAGAATTCAACTTAGATCTAAGTTATTGGCACAAACAAAGCACGTTCGTTCTAAGAAAACGTGCCTTCACTTAGACCAATGGACTTAATATATTGAAAAACTGTTCATTTTCATTTGATTTACATTAACTTGAATAGTTTGATATTTGGAGTAAAAGCAAACGTCAATTTCATGATATTGACGTTCAATTATTATGTACTTTTGAACTTAGTAACCTTCTTCTAGAAACTTAGCTTCTATTCTGTAAGAATAAATAAAAAAAACGTCAAAGTTTATAGACGTGTAAAAACCAATCAAAAAGTCTTGTGAAAAAATATTGATCCATTTTGTACTCTTCGTAAATTGAACTATGACCATTGTGCCTTAGCTGCGACCATAGCTTCTAACAGCGGCTTCGCCTGCGTGTAAGTCAGTTTATTCATACAAACTTTAGGTTGCTTCATCTCTTAGGGGGTGAGTTTTGGAAAACCCTTTCTTATTCTTTGTAAACATGGAAGTGGAGATATGCCCCGCTTGGGCGGAACACTGTCGTGTCCTCGTGGAGGCAATTGGTGATGGCGACTACCCGCACCGGGCTTCAGTTCAGGTCATGGTCCCGAGCGAAAGGGAATGGCAAACAAACACCTTCCTCTGCGAAACAGTAATGAATAAAAGAGAAGGTCACGGCTGTACGCGTGAGGAAACAGAAACCCTCACGAACCCGGCCGCTGGGTCCCGACCCCGACTACCAGCCATGGTAGGTGTGAGCTTGCGGACGACGAAAAATGGGCAGTTCACCGTCGCCCTGCAACTCGAATATCGGGGCCATTACCACGGGGGCATCAATGTTCTCTCTCAAAATGACGTTCTAGGTACTTTACAAAGTAAATATTTCTATCAAACTTAAAAACCAAAAAATATTATCATCAACATCTCAACCGAAAGACATCCACTGATGTGGACGTCATCGGATTGGATTCATGTCGTTGGCGTGTCATCAGTAGACGTGTTTCGGCGACGCTTGGGTGAGCCCAAGCGTAGCCGCAACGACCGGTACTGCGCGTCTCGCATCAATCAGATTCCCGTGACCCCCCGCCTAGTCATCAGTCTACCTTGCGACAGGCCTTCGGACATCGCGGGCCGCTTTTCCAAAACCTAAAAAACCAAAACTTAAAAAAAAGATGCCCTGTATCAATGGAACCACGCCTCCTCCGCGCGTTGCTAACGAGATACGGAGGTTTAATTACTTCTGCGCACATGCGACTCGCATTAACACTATAGCCTCTTATTTTATTCAAAACGACGCTCGCACGAACAGCCGGCTTCGTATGGCCGTACCTACGTATTGTTAAAAATGCTCACTTTACTATTGTGGGTCTGTTAGTCT
Organism: Mythimna separata; assembly: GCA_030763345.1. NCBI lineage: Eukaryota > Metazoa > Arthropoda > Insecta > Lepidoptera > Noctuidae > Mythimna > Mythimna separata. The sequence goes on along the minus strand of CM061170.1, from coordinate 25,056,314 downwards.
GAATATTTTGTAAGGAGAGGTAGCTAGACGGGCTAGCAGAGGTAGCTACAATAATAAAGATGAAATTTGGTGTCCCTGTGTGTGTGTTTGTCTAAAAGTCTCCCAGTGGAGAGGGCTAAGCTAGGAGTTCCCTTTTGTAATCGAATTAGAAATGCAGATGTCCGCAGGATAACCAAAATTACTGACAAAGCCCGAAGAATTGTTACACTTAAATGGCAGTGGACTTTGCTTGTAGAACAGATGTCCGATGGAGCCAAAACGTTCTGGAGTGTCAAACGTGTGAAGACGAAGCGTTGGTAGGCCTCTCACAATGTGGATCGATGATCTGGTAAGGGTTACGGGAATCTGTTGAATGCACGACGCACAGGACCGGTCGTTGTGGCGACATTTGGATTGCCATAATATGTCCAACAATGAACGGCTTTCGGCTAAAATGATGATGATGATGATGAAAGTTTGTGTCTATGTTTGTTGTTTCTTCACGCTCGACAGCAGAATGGACTAGGATGAAATTTAGTACACGGATATACAATGTCTTGGATGTTTTATACTATCACACAGGCTGACAAAATTCAGTATATCAGAAAAGAATGTGATATTGATAGGTATAGTCCGTCTAATGAAAGCGCGACCTGGGAAAAAGAGGTTAAATCCAAAAATTTTGTATGTGGTATTACTAACTAGTAGGAGAATCATATCTTGAGACTTCACAATTTTTTTATTTCCTAAAATTGCTGACTGAATAATGTTGCCAATTAAATAAAAAAAAAAACTCCAGGTCGCGCTTTCATTAGACGCACTCTACCATCTAACATACCTACCTACGTTACGTATGACGAAATTTTCGCAATGCATTTTTTTTTTTAACAAAACCAATGCAAAAAAACATTTATTTAGTTCAACCAATACCTAAAAATTAACAGCAATACAAAGCGAATAGTTTATGCAACACAGCTTTAATACTATTCGCCATGGTTCTGCTTCCAAATTGGAATATTCCTGCATCCAATATCGTTGGCAACGTAATGTGATTGTATGCAGGAAATGAAATGTATTATTTACTGTTCGTTCATGGTTCGTTTATTTGCGCCCAAAGAGATTGTGAATAAACAAGGTGATTGTGAAAGTATTACAAAACTATTAAAGAAATTAATGGGTGATTTTGTGTGTTATTTTCTTGGTATTTCTGAGCTAGAACTGTTAACTTACGTAATAGCTTAATCATCATCATCTGGCTAGCTTTTTCCCAACTATATTGGGGTCGGCTTCCAGTCAAGCCGGATTTAGCTGAATACCAGTATTTTACGAGGAGCGGCTGCCTATTTGTAACGACTGCCAAAGATCTACAAATAACATCTGGGACCTACGACTTAACGTGCTTTCCGAGGCACGGAGAAAACTCGATATGTTAAGATGGTCACCCCTCCACGGACCAACCTTGGCAAGCGTTGCTTAACCTTGAAAATTGACCCGTGTGGCTGTTATTATCTAGCCATGAGCTCCAGAATACTACACACGTAATAGCTTTATCAGCCTTGTAATATTCCTACTGCTGAGTTTTCTCTCTAGGAGAACGATTTTTGGCCCCTCGACGGAGACACTCCTTCTTTGGACATCGCCAATGCCTTTAACTCCCTGCCCTGGAGTTGCATCGGGGCGGCACTTCGGTACCACGAGGACACTTAGGAGTTGCAGGACATTTAACGGTCACCGGAATCGCGGGATTGCAGACGGCGAGCTGTGGGTTAACCTCCGTCCGGCCATCCGGTAAGGATCGAGCTCGGGTAGATGGCGTGTTCTGTTTCGCACACGCCTCAAAGAGTTCATATTTCTGTCGGTTACACCTTCAAATCTGGTACACGAGTACACAGTTCTGAAATAGAACATAGGATACTTTCTTTCTCAGGAAATATGCTCCCTTGCAGCAGAATTGTAGAGCATTTCTTCAGTGTGAAAATTGAACCCACAATACGTAACTCAGCAACCAATAAATCTACCATAGCGTCAAATCAAAAACAAAAATTAGTGAACAAACTTGTTTATTTATATCGAGGAAATTGGCATTTTTATCAAAATAAATATAAAAAGCCTTCTCTCTCAAAATACTTAAAAGGTCTCGCATCTCACATCACCCCAATACGCAATAAGTCATGAATGCTCAGAATCAAGCTAACTCCAGTAATCAGAATTCTAAGGCAATCTTCAAGAATATTACATTCTGCACATACAAATGTAATCAATCATTGATTTCTCTCATTCTTCCCCATACGCCATGTGCCAGCTCGGATTGATATTGAAGTACATTGGTGTGACAGATGAACAGTGTGAGAGACAGTTCAGACACACACAGACACCCACGTATATATACATTATACAGTTACACACAACATAGAGACAGTTGACCGTTCCACGTTTTGAGGTCAGCAGGGAAGTCGCATCGTGACAAGTGTGACAACCCACGTAAAGTAATTTTAGTCTCAGAGATTATAAAACAGACTATAGAGTACCTATGTATTTCCAATTTCTGTGCAGAGAGTTCCACTCTTTAGCTATACGTGCAAGGAATGTGTACCCGAAATATGTTGTGCGTACCGCTATGATATCAAACTAAACAAAAAGCCTATTTTACCTAGCTTAACCTTACGTTTTTGAAACCTCTGTGGTCCGGACTAAGCGTTTAGCCTCCTCATTTATACTGCGTACATCGAAAGACTTGAACAATTTGCCTGCGTCCCGTCCGTTTATAATTTAGGTGTCTTCAAAGCTAGAGTGTATAGGCTCTTAAAAAACTAGTGCGCCTAACAATTAACGATTGCATCATCAGTGGGACCCCGGTCAAGCACTAGTTTATAGCATAAAAAAAGCTTTATTCTTTCATACGAAAAACTGTATCTATTTTTAGCCTCAACACCCTCTTCATTAGCATCTTGTATACTATCCTAGTCCCCTAGCCCCCTAGTCCCTAACCCCTTGAGCCTTGAACTTTCTCGAGTGACATAATGATGCTGATGTCAGGTTGTCGAGGTGTGGACGGACACTTGTGTCTAGGGTTGCCAACTATACGGCGTAATAAGGTTTATGCCAAAGTATAAAGTATACCAAAAGTAAAAAAAGAGAGGCATTCCACGAAGCACAACCAAATGAAGCACAACCAGACGAAGCGCAACTAAAGTATTCCACGAAGCACAACTTTGTGTTTCAAATCAATAAAATAAAAATTGATTTTTGGTATACTTTATACTTTTGCATAAAAATAAAGAATAGAAAATTTCTTCGTTTTTTATGTAGTGGAAATTTTTTATTATTACTTTATATTCATTTATCTTTACACATTAATTACACACTAATAGCAATAATTATTACGAATTGCAACACAAAGCACGAATACTTACATTCTGTTTTAAATCAAATCAAGTAAGGTTGAGTGGATTTCCAACTCAACTTTATAGTCCGTCTAATGAAAGCGCGACCTGAAAATTTTGTTCGTGGTATTACTAACTAATAGGAGAATCATGTCTTGACACTTCACAATTTTTTTTATTTCCTACAATAGTGGCTGAATAATGTTGCGAAATAAATTTAAAAAAAAACTCCAGGTCGCGCTTTCATTAGACGCACTCTATTTGTTTTGAGACAGTTGCTTGTTTATTTAACTTGAAATTGGTAGTATAAAGGTAGTTTTCAATAACTAATGGATTATGTTACGGTGTGCTAGAAGCACATTACAATAGGTCTTGAAGAAAAGAAGAAGCCAATACCTAAATGAAATTTTGACAAATACTTGTCATCATCATCTGCCTAACCTTTTCCCAACTATATTGGGGTTGGCTTCCAGTCAAGCCGGATTTAGCCGAATACCAGTAATTGACAAATACTTGTATTTGACAAATACTTGTATTTCTTTTAAATACTTTTTTTTATTTATTAAATGCTTTATGCACACAAAAGTACAGAGTCCATCTCAGTACTTTTGTGTGCCTTAACAAATATATGATACGTTATCTTTTTCAAAAAAAAAAACAGTTGGCAACCCTACTTGTGTCTGAAGCATTATATCTTAGCTCCCTTAGCGATCAACAAGATTGGTGGTTTTTGAAAAGGTCATGGAGGTATAACATTCAAGTTGTGGTTTAGATTTAAATAGTTGTTGTTTGAGACTAGTGTATTACAAAGATTTTCAGCAACAGCAACATAAAAAGCTCTAGATTTTATAACTCGTTCACTGTCGAAGATTTCAATTATGATTTTTTTAATAGTTACGCTAAGCAGTGATTTAATCATTGATAGTGCAGCTCACTAATTTATTAAGGGCTTATTCACTCTAACCTTGAGAAACCTAAATTATAATCGGACGAGAAGACCGCAGCACGTAAATTGTTCCAGTTCTTTGATGTACCTACGCGGTATAAACAACGAGGCGAAACACTTAGTCCGGGCTGCAGAAGAGTTTAAGGGTGGATACTCGTCATACGTCGGGTTGTCCGGTAGTAGAACGGCGATGGCGGAATCAAGTTATGTAAAAGTCTCCAAAGTGCATAAATAGTAGGATGTACAAAAAGAACTTGATTATTTTATTACCAATTTTATAGGTACACGATTTCGATTGCTTGTATTATATGTTGGTTCCTGTTTGGGTGGAAAATCATACAATGACTTCTACGACTCTTGGGCGAAGCAGGAGGTTGTCTCAGAGTTTTACTGACTAAAATCCACTCCTGTTCCTTCTTTGCCCTTGTCCCCAGGGTTTTCTTTGACATAACTCATGTGTGTTTATCATGTTACAGTCATGTTGTATAGACGTATCTCCGAGTACAAGACAGTTCTGTATCCTGTCCACCGGACATCACTCGGAGTATCAATATTGTCTTTACAAACGTCAGTTCGAATGTCTGTTTGTGTTAATTTCCTAGCGCATGTACACCATCCGGGGGTTTGCTTATCTTGTGTCGAATAAAATAGTAGGTGTTATTGTTGGTACCATAATCACATATCACTAATAAGCCTCGGCGGCTCTCGGCGGCCACTGCAGACACTATTGTTCAATAATTTGCAAACAAAACAAGTGTAGCAGTTACTTTTTTAGTGTTCCGTACTCCAAGAGTAAAGAAGGAACTTACCGGGACAATCTACGACCAGCAGGAAGGCATAGGCCTCATGATTTATGCTGACATCTTTTCTCAAAATTATTTTACTTACAACAAATACTTAATTATTTAGCGTGTACGTATAAGACACAGAACTTTAAGTTAATCAATTTAATAACTCATCCTTATTTGTAGGCACATATCTAATATCTCTTGGTCCGGAGCGAAGGAGAATGGGCAGAGTTAGCCTCCTTCTGCGAAGCAGTAATGCTAGCGAAGGAGACGGCCGTACGCATGAGAAAAAGGACATCCTCACATTCCAGTCGCCGAGACCTTAAATACCAACTAGGCAGCTACAGTACGAATAGCGAGCAATGGGTAGCTCACCGTCTGGCCATCCGGTGACCATCCAGACCGAGTCCCAGTTATCGACGGCGGGTAGTGTTGCACGCGTGCCTCAAAGAAATTTCACAGCAGGGCTGAAGCCTACTAAGGTCGACTCCTAAAAGGGGATCCCGTCAACGTTGAACAGAAGAATGCATTAGACGAAGTCCCATCTTAAAAAACAAACTATATTATTTATTTATTTATTGTTAATGCACATTATACAAAGGCGGACTTAATGCCATAGGCATTTTCTACCAGTCAACCTTAGGGTGGTGCAGAAACATTGTGTAGTAGGTGCAACTTACGTAAAACAAATAGAAAAAAAAACGAATACAATCATAAAAATACATACTTATATAAATACATACATATAACCACAATTGTTATGAAAACCGAATCCAACAACTTATCGCTGTGATGATTCTACCAACTTCTTGCGAATGTGTTCACGTGCCATTATTTTAAAGGAGAGGCGACTCGTTGCCATCCTGATGATCCTATATCTAATATCTCTATATTCAGCCAGACGTAGGAACCTGTAAAATAACAACCAATCACTCCGCTGTGAAATCGCGTGATTGCTTCTCTTGTAACCGAATTTCTTTTAAATAAGAATTGGAATTATTATAAGGGTGCGTAGCTGTCACTTTCATCGGATTTCTTTGAAGAAATCACGTGTTATGACGTAAACTTGTAGCCTAAAAATAGCTGGCAGGTGTTACGATACTTTATATCATCATCTGCCTAGCCTTTTCCCAACTATGTTGTGGTCGGCTTCCAGTCAAGCCGGATTTAGCTGAATACCAGTATTTTACGAGGAGCGGCTGCCTACGAGACCTCTACAACCCATTAACTGGGGTAACACGGTACTTCATGGCAAGACTGGAGTCAGATTTACTGGCTTCTGACTATCCGTAACGACTGCCAAAGATCTCTAAATGACAGCCGGGACCAACGGCTTAACGTGCTTTCCGAGGCACGGAGGAAACTCGTTATGTTAAGATGGTCACCCATCCACAGACCAACCTAGGCAAGCGTTGCTTAACCTTGAAGATCGACCTGTGCGGTTGTTATTATATAGCCACGAGCTCCTACTTTATATTGGTGTATGTAGTTCATATAATATTATTAAAAACAATACACGACAACAGCTGTACAGTTTTTTTTTTTCCACCATCATCTAATGACTTCTCCTGCTCTAAAAAGCGAGAGAGCGTGACAGACTTTTGCCGACTAAAACTCAACTATGTTTCTTCTTTGCCTTTGTATTGAAGGACCACAAGTTTCCCTTTCGGAAGTAAACTCATGGCCTCAGTAGGCTTTGGCCCTGTTGGGCACTTACGATGTTGCTGACAGAGAATGATGGATTCCTTCACCGTTTTCAGAGCAGTGCTGATGAAAAAAACTACACAAAGTAATGTGCACGGGGACATTGGGACACGAACTCAAAAAAATCTTATATTATGACATTGCCTTTATGATAACAACGTATACGCCTAATCAGGGAGACGAGTGTCTCGTCTTTAGCATGGAAACAAGGCGTTTCCGAAAATAGAACAGTTTTATGATCACATCAGATATTGTGCGAGATATTTATCGGAGATTTTTTTATATTATTATTAGTAGCTGATTTGACAAATGTTGTTCTGTCATACAAATATTTTTAAAGAAAACAATGGAGACTCTCCTACCCCCATGGTAGGAGAGTAAAAAATACGAACTATTCTTAGGCCTACCCCTAAAAAAAAACATAAAATGGGACAGACCGTTTTGAAGTACTTCGATAACAAACAATTATTTAGACAACACATTGTTAGACTTCTCATTTTTAACCGACTTCTAAAAGAAGAAGTTTCTTATTACGACTGATATCTCCAAAATTAACTAAAGTTAAACAGTATTAGCACCTACGACAGATATTTCAAAAATTAACTTAAGTAAAATAGTACAAACAACCATTTACGAATTCTGCTTCGAAACACACACTTTAGAACACACCTAGATAAGTGCATATATTAAAGATGCATTCACTTTTCTAAAAGACGCCAAACTCACCTTCTATTCCCACTATTAAACCAAATACTATTCACACACAAACATTATTTGACACAATAACCCTATTTCATTACTACGTCTTTTCACTTCAAAGCGAAATGTTTGCCCCTAACCCTCTAAAAGCCACTGTAAACAGTTATAAGTGATTTTCGAGCACAAAACGAGCGAAGAGCATAAATTCCGAGATAACCCACTCTTTGGCTCGAAAACACACCAACACGTATTATTTCGAGCCATTCAAACTTCAGGCGAGAAGAATTTCAGGCATTTTCAAGATAAATGTTCTTTTAGTTTGTCAAAAAAGGTTTTTCTCCAGTTTAAAATGTAATGTTCAGTGTCGACTAAAGTGCGAGCATAGCCTTGGAGTTGCTTTTGTAAGACCGAAGTGTAACGTCGAGTGCAATTAGAAACTTTTAGAATGTGTTTGAGGTGAGTTTATTAGACTTACTGACTTAATAAACGTTGTAAAATGATACTTTGTAATGTATTATAATTATCTGTTACAAATTATTTACAAATTATACTAAATAAAATAAGAAAAAACCCTAACGAACTAACTAAAAATTAACCTAAAGAATGGCATCGAAAAACTCCTCCCCATCGCTGTCGACTGGTAAAGTACCCAAAAGGCTGGCAGCATTGCCACGTTGTATGGCAATGCTTATTCTCTGACCAAGATAAAAGCCAGCCCTTGGGTCACGCGAAGTGTCAACAAGGCGTTTAGATAGGTCTTTAAACAACTGGTGGGCGCTCGGACCCCACGATCCAAGAGTTTCAACCCCAAACGGCTCGAATATATAACTACCTACTAAATTATTATATTTTCGCCGTTTGAGGTTCTCCGCAGTCGCAGCGGCAGCACCAGCACAGCACGACGAGCTAGGAACATGAGATGGCGCAAGAGTATCGACGCAAGTAGCGTCCCATACTAAAGGCCTACCCATCTTCCAAGGAAATAAAGACATACCGTCCGGTGTCTTGCTCTTATATGATACTTTGAATAAGATGTTACGTTTGGAATGATCAGACCAATATTTTCAACCTGAAATCGTATTGTTCAGAATACAAAACAAAGAGGCAAAGTTATTCCATTCGATCTCAAGGTAATTCTTTTGTAGGATAAAAAGTTGAAAGGGAATCATTCGTCTTTCTATGGTCATTTGAAGAAGTGGCATAAAGCGCATTTTACTTAAAGAGTTGTGAGCATACATGTGGATGGATGAAGAAGGAAAAGGAGGTCAAAAAAAATGTATGTTTATTTATTTAAACTTCATGCAACATAATGGTACAAAGGCGGACTTAATGCCTTAGGCATTCTCTACCAGTCAACCAAGGGTGGTGAAGAGAAAGCATGGCAGGTGCATAAAAATAAATAATAATAATAGTTAAACTATATAGGAGGGTCAATGCCCGTTATTCCATGTTTATCTAGCACCTACTTTGGCGTAGAGAAAATGTGTCACATTTGCAACACTAGTAGTTGCAAATGTAACCCATTTTCCTTTTCCTTAAGGAAAACATGCTGCAAACGGTTTACGCTTCGGTAACCAAAAACTTTCCCCTTAACTTTTACTAACATTTTTTTTTATTCTTCAAAAGAAACAACCTAAACGGTTGCAAGTTTACAAAAATCGAATAAACAGTTTCGTAATTTTGAACGAAGTTTTTTCAACGAAGTACTTGAGAATGTGAAAATTTAAAAACTAAGTTAGTCTACTTTCACTTTTGCGCTTTGAAGTCAAAATAATATATTAAATTTCGCTATATTTTATCAAAACTAAATAAATTGTATCGTTTTAGCAGATACTTCAAGAAAAATGTGAACTTTGTAAAATGTCAGACTTAATGAAATTTATGTTAGCACGTGAATCGAACAGGCAAGTTTATTGTTAAAGAATGACGTACACAATGCTTTCCAGTGTTTATCAGAAGAAAAAACGCATTGATCACCATAAGACTGTTGTTCTTTAGCGTCATGTAACACCACATAGAAACTAAAACAGTCAAAATCCTGCATGCGGAAACTACATCAGACAAACGCACACGTGGGCCACACTTGATTTGTACGTAGAACAACGTCGCGTGGCGTGGATCTAATGTAGCTCTACAAGTCTAGTTGCCAAATAAAATGTATGGAGACCGACGCGCCCAGATCGACTTACGTGGCCCACGTGTGCGCAACGTAGTACATACAATCTTTAAGCCGTAGTTTTTCGGGCAATTACGAGAATACATACAACAACCCGAAATCAACCATTGGGGTGTTCCCCGAACCAGACAAAACATCCATCCGTCTAGTTGGAGGATTCTCCCTTTTCAACAAAGAGCCTAAAGTCCCACAAACGACTTTATGCTCGGTTCCTCTGAGGTTCAACGCGTGTTCAGTGTGTTAAAAGCTGAGGTTAAAACTCGTGCGTTAATTCTGCCGTGTTGGATTGCAATAGAATAAACTTTATTGTACACCAAAAAGTAACAGCAAATGCACGGCTCCTAATGAATATCAGAAACCGTCCATTTTGTACAGATAGATAAAGCTTTTTTCGATTAATCTTTCGAGTAACTTAACTAGAGACATAATAGAAAGACAATAGGTGTGCGGACCGGCGTTCGCCCGGGGCTCAACAGATTAAAGTCAAATCTCACATCAACTAAATCTAGGGTTATTTTTAAATGGAATCTATCTTTCTAAGGTACTGCATCATAAAGGTTATTAATAGGTGACTAAATTTCAAAGCCTTCTTTTCTGTCTGTCTATCCAAACATCTGTCTTTTAGCAGGTTATATCATATAAACTGTAATCCAGAATTAATTGCAAGTATAGAATTATTTTATTACTTTTATGCGGTTTTATTAATTTAACGACCAATTGGAACCGTGCAGTAGCTTCTGACGTTTTATGAGTGCCCATGTGAAAATAAAAACAATTTGATTTTTTTAAGGCGTACGTAGTCGCAGGCAACAGCTAGTTTCGCAATAAAACTTTATACCATTCCGTGAAACACATAAAGTATCAAGTATAGTATAGTGTGACACAAATGCAGTGGCGGCATAAATTGATGTATTTCGACAGAGTATAATATTGAATACGGTCTGTGCAATGTCAATATTTGTATTGAAATCCACACAATCCTACTAGTATTGAAATAGACACAATGCTACTGTAAGCAGTTTTAGTATATTATTATTGGCATTATTGTTTTGTGAATTTAGGTGAAGTTTCTCGAATCTACGAGTATATACCACTTTTTAGGTATCTATTGGCTATTGGAAAGAAGAACTCGGTACTTTTGACTCAAGATTAAATGCTAGTTACATTCTATTAAAGGGGCATATAGGAGGTTACTGCTTGTGAACAAAATCACTAGAAGTTTATGACCCAAAGTATTTATACATAGCAATAACTAAAATATAAAATTCTGCATCACACTATCTGAGTTTTCCTTTTTTTAACACTATCTCTTACCTCCAAAATACGAGCATATACAGATTCCATGATTTCAATTATACATTTTGCTGCATGCCTTTGCTAGTGATAGTTTTACCGCCCACAAAACTTTAAAGATACCTTTATCTAAAATAACTTTCTTGCAAGCATCTTGTCAAAACACGTACAGCGTATGACACTAGGAGTTGTTGCTGCAACGCGTCATACGTGTGTCGTAACTCCGAAACGTGATAGCTTTTAGTTAACGTGATCTCACATGTTACAAGGTGCATAGTCAGCTGAAATGCTCATGGAACGAAAAGGTGTGAAAAATCGGAACGGAACGGAATGTTACGTTTAATACGCGGTTAGTTCGCGTCAGACAGTTTTCTGTTAGCTGCAAGAATGTGCTATTGGATTTACTTAGTTTTATTGAATTTTATAATGGCGATGCTTCTCTTGGGCACTAACTAAACTTATTTTAAACAGTCGCTGTCTCTTACAATAGTAGCGTACAAAAAGTAAGTCAAGAGTGAATAGGTTACTTGTAGGCAAGCGTGATCAGTTTGAAGCACAAAGAGCTTTCACATTAAGATTTTATAGTATGTAAATTGTACGCCGGTGATCAGGAGCCGGTGTCATAATACACAAACACAAATCCAGGCTAATTTTCAACAGTAAACTATCATCATCTGCCTAGCCTTTTCCCAACTATATTGGGGTAGGCTTCGGGTCAAGCCGGATTTAGCTGAATACCAGTATTTTACGAGGAGCGGCTGCCTACCAGACCTCCACAACCCATTAAGTGGGGTAACACGGTACTTCATGGCAAGACTGGAGTAAACTATAAACTATACAAATATTTGTTCCTTATATAAGGCTTTGTTTTTTTGATGCTATGCTATGTTACCTTCCTACCTTCCAATTTTTACTCCCAAAACCCTTGCCTTACAATTCTCCCCTGAATTCTTCACCCCGCTACGACGGAACCATAACCATATCTCCGTGTGTGACCTCATAAATCCCATGGCAACATGTTCGTAAGATTTCCGAGTCATTTGGCAAGGTACAGTGACGCTGTAGACTGTTTCGAGCCGTTAAGTTATCGACACATGAGCGCGGTTAGCGGAACTTGTCCAACTATTTTGTACTGGTATGTTCGGTTTGTAAAGAGATTTAGTTATTTTGCCCTTGGAAGCAAAAAGCGGTGACTCAATCGAAGGGTGTTACGAGAAAACAGAGGTTTTGTACAAAAATGCAATTACACATTTTTTATGTACAGTACGGCCGTTATAAGTTGGCGAGTCTGAAGTAAGGCTCTGCGAATTTTAGCATTTGAAAACTCGTACAAAAATAAACGTTTAAGAAAAAAAAATGTTACGAACAGTTTTTAATAGCAATAACACTAACTAGCCTAACTTCTTCTTAGGACAATTGTGGAATGATTTCGAAACAAAAATGGAAGATACTCTCGTATTAGTTCCAAAGAAATATTTCTGATGATGAACTTCGAAGATATCGAACGGAATAAATTCTTCTTAAGATCATAGCGGAACATCAAACTGATCTGAAGCCGAAGCCGGAAGGTAATAAATTAATTAGGGTATCCGAGCCGTGCTTGGGATTATTAAAATTGACATGAGATGCACTCTGGCTATAAGGTACCATCGAACTGATTTGATGATAAAGCCGATAGGTGGTAGGTGCTGCGTAACAAATAAAACGATGTACTCGTATCTTCAATTTCGCAAATCAATTTCGCAGTTGGTTCCCTACATACATCACCTAGGTCTATTATATCCTGATATACACACTTAAGTTTTACGATAACATTATGTACATCATATTCTTACAGCTAGGTATAACAGTAACTCCCCGCACATCAAATTTTAAGGCCTCTTGTACACAGTACGTTTTGTTAACCAAGAGGCCATAGACTGCGATACCACACTGACAAAAATCACACCATGGGCGGACACGAGGCGGTGCCGTGACGTAGACGTAGCCATCGTGTATGTCGATAACTACTTCTACTATCGGCCTTATAATGTTCCTACTGTTGGGACTCAGGCCCCCTGTCTAGGAGATGGGATGGGCCGTAATCCACCGCGAGGGCACATTGCGGATTGGTGGATGTCACATGTCTTCGAATTTTTGGTTCTAGGACATGCCGGTTTCCTCACGATGTTTTCCTCAAAAGAGAGCAGTGGTGATGAAATAAATTACACAAAGTAATGCGCCTGACCAGGTTTGAACCCGCGACCTACAACTTGCAAATCGGGGCAGTTACCACTGGGCCACCACTGCTCGACCGTCGATAAGCTCCCCCAGTAATCCATAATTATAACACTGACAACCGTGCCTACTCACGGCGAATTAACTAACGATTTTCACGGCAAAAAAACGTGTGCGTACAAGAGGCCTAAAGCTGCAAACGACGACGCGTAAAAGTATCGAGAAAAAATAATAATCACTTTTTGAGTATGCCTTTACAATTTACGGCTTTATTCTTGCGCCTTATATTTTTGGAGGCCATACGGTAACCCTTTTGGCAGAATTTATGGACCGATTCACCTGGTCTGTCATATTTTTAAAGGTAAAGGAGTGCTGATATCTTGCCTTTATGACTTGGATTCGAGACAGGGTCGATTCATACTGAAAAGGCAGTGAACGATAGTGACACAGCGAGTAGGTACTTCTAGTGTGAAATAATTTTCATCTACATACTAAAAATATCAGTAGGTTTTTTTTAGGTGGGATCTAATGACTTTTCCCACTCTAGGGTGAAACTGGAGGGCGTGTCAGACTTTTACTGACCAAAACCCTGTGCCAAAACCCATTCCTTGTTTTTGTTTTCGAGGGGAAACCTTCAAAGGCGCTTCCTACACTTTTGCTGTCGCTTTTGAGCCAAGGCCCCGGGTTTTCTTTTCAGAAATAAAGTCATGGCGCCAGTAGGTTTCAGCCCTGCTCTACTTTGCTAATATTTCTGCCTACACCCCAACACTACGCGCCGTGGGCTCGCTCTGGACGGTTACCGGACAGCTGAATGGCGAGCTAACCACTTCTCACCATCTTTCAGTTGAATTTTGCGTTACAGGACCACGGAAACTTTCAAAATTTCCCGCGGGCCTTTTTTTTTCAGTTGGAGAATCATCAGGATGACTTCTCCCGCTCTTGCACAGCACGGCACAGCGGGAGGGCGTGTCAAACTCTGGCTCACCTCGTTCCTTCCTTGCCTTCGTTCCGGGGTCACGAGTTTCCCTTTCGAAATCCAATCCCCGGCCCCCAAGACTTCGACTCTTCTGGGCCTCTACGTATTGCTGACATCTCCTGCAGTTCGCGGTCTTTTTCACATAAAAAAGGGCTCTAAAACAAAAGTCTTAAACCAGAAAACTTTGATCATTTTCCAAATTCGAGGTCACCATAATGTCTCCAAACTATTCCAGCTTTCGATATTAACCCTAAGCGCCAACTCCTCCCCCTCACAGAATAAACCATAAACAAAACTCCCGGAATACTTTACAACAAGCATTGGACATTCACAGATGATTTAGGGCAAAAGTTTTTAACGCCGGCTTCCAGAACAATACTTTATTTAGAAGTTGGGCTCTTAGCCTCCCTAAATAGCATTTGCACGTTAATTAGACGCTCTAAATAACTCTTATTTTCAAAGGCATTGTTGGAAGGGCGGGTTTTTTCTGTTGGGGAAGGGGCTATAGGGATGATTCCTAAGAATAAAGAGGATAAAGCGAGCAATACATTAGACCGACGTACATGTGGGCCACGCCTGATTTGTACGTAGAACGAAATCGCGTGGCACTGATCTAATGTCTAGTTGCCATATAGAATGTATGGAGATCAACCCGCCTAGACCACTGTACGTGACCCACGTGCGCGCAATGTAGTTCTACCTTAATTCTATTTAGTCCCTTCGTTACCTTATTATAGCCCGCTGCTGGGCGAAGGCCCCCCTCTTCCTTTTCCACACATATCTGTCCTCAGCCATTACAGGCCAGTCCTTCCGTTAGTTGTAATGCTCATTTCTCAACCTTCGCCGTGGTTTTACATTTAATTTGACCCAATACGTAGCTCTTTTAGCTCACAATCATTGATGGGACATTCTACCTAAAAGTAATTCTTCTATTAGTCAGTTGATCCAATTTACTTCATTCAGAACTCTAAATTACTCCTCAAAACGAGACATAAAACTACACAGTCCTCCTTTTTTTCTGAAAACAAAACCATCTTGATGCTTCGTTAGGAACATAATAAGAGCCGTCTTGAACCAAATTCAATTAAATTATGGACCACAAAGAGAATATCGCAGGCTTGGAGTATTGGTATAAGTAGTTGCAACGTCTCGAGACAGCCACACAGTAAATAAAGTAAAATTTAATTAGGAATGGTGGACGCAAGACCTCGGCCAGAGATAAAATATAGTACCGGGGAGTAAGGAAGTCAAGGAATTGCAACTTCGGGCTAATGAGCGCAAATAACAAGGTCTAGCAACTAAGCGGATGAAATAAAAGACTTTTCAATTCATTTAACAAGTAAACGGCCCGATACGAATTTACTGCGACCGAAAGCAAATAATCAAGTTTTGTTTTACCGGAAAAATTGTGAAATACAAAGTATATTTTTTCCTTTTTTTCTACCTCTAGTGATGTTTGAAGCAGAAAAAATAATTCCGGCTTTCAGTCAGAGTGCAAATCGCAATTCTAGCGTGCAGAAATGAGTTAAGAACTTTTTACTCAATAAGACCCTTCTTGCGTTAAAAAGAGAAACATATAAAAGCCTAAATAATACAGAGGTTGATGTTAAAAGAGAGTGTATTAGGAGAAAACTGTTGACAGAAACTGTATGTGCTTCAGTAAATAGTAATAAGACTGATAGGCGTAAACAAGGAGCTAGGGGCGGCCAGTCCCGGGCTGTTCCCGTAATCCCGGGAAACGCTTTGTCCTGACAAATAAATTGTTTTATGAAGTTTGTTCCGCAGATAGGGGAAAGAAAAACAAGGAGTAATAAGCGAGAACTCACGCGTTAGAGAGATCCAAAGGATGTGTACTTTAAGACGGAATTATGAAATGTTTGGTGCGCTTTGTGAAGCTGTTATTTGTAAGTTTATTTTTAACCGACTTCCAAAGAAAGGAGGAGGTTCTCAAATCTTTTAAATTTTTTCTGTTTTATGTTCAGTGGTATTTTTGCCTAATGTGAACCGATTTGGATTGTTGTATTTTTTTAATTTTTGTGCCGGGTGGTCCCATCAAAATTTTGATGTGATGACGTACTTACTTAGTTTTTTTGCAATTTTGTGTTTTATTTAGAAAGACTGTATTTTTTTGTAAAAAAAAACTCTGATTTGAGTCGTGGTCAGAGCGTAATGTATCTTAAAGAGATATTAGCGAATCGTAGAGGAACCAGTAGTTCCGAAAAAAAAAACTCGTCCTAGAATGTAAAGTGCAACTTAAGGAACATAGATGTGATTTAGTCAGCAAAAGGCTTCTCATCTTCTTTCTTCTCATCTTCTTTCTTCTCTACGTTTTCTCGCACCATTTAGAGCAGGTAAGGGTATTTGATTATCTAACACCTCAAAAAAAAAACAAACGACGTTGCGAGACACAATAAGCATTACTCCATAGAAAAGGAAGGCTAACAAAAATACGTGATCAACTCTATTCACAAAATCCCATTCGTGCAGTCCCACACTAAACGTACAACCCTGTAAAAAGGCCGGATATGACCCCTATAATTTTGAAGCTCACGGTATTTCCGCCAAACTTTCGGATCGGCCCAAACTCTTAGCTAAGATGAATACTTGCAGTAAACTTAGGAGTTTCCTGGATTCCTTTAGTTCACCACTATGTTTGAAATTTGAACACGCTTGGATAGTGTGTTTGAAGGCGGTACTTCTTTTTGCAAAAATTATCTTTGGGCAGAACTGAAGGGCGTGTCAGACTTCTACTGACTTAAACACACTCCTGTTCTTAGAGCCATGTGCACCGACATAAGTTTAAACATTGATTTTGCAATCGACCCATTATAATTTAATCAATGTTTAAACCAGAAGCGGTTTTTTTGTGTTCACCATCACCATCATCTTTCGGCGTTCAGTTTCCTAATCGAAACATAACTGAGCGTTTTTGAACGAATGAGTGAGCAATTGCAATACTACTAAATAAAATGTAAGACTACATCTTAAAATTTCGTTCACGCTTACAACTTTTTAACATGGCCAGATAATAGTTTATGCCATAAAATGTGAAAGTTGCTGTTTATTGTTTCTTAGGCTTTACGGGAAACACATTTTATGTTGGAAGGCTTATCAACGCGCTCTTTCTTATCTGTGGCTGTCATTTTTTTAAATTCTCTGATAAAGTTTCGTGGTATTTTTGTTGTAAGAATCGTATATGAAAAATTAACAATTTAGAGTAAATATTGTGTGTATGTGTAGCGTATGAGGTTTTGAAGTTCTGTGTAAATAATAAGATAGTGTTCGATTGCTTATTTCAACAAGTAAAAGGATGTTGAAAGATACTAGGTCTTCTCGTCATCGTTTGTACTCATTAAAATTATCTAACATACATTATAAAATTAAAAGCCATTATTTCTCAAACATAAATAAGTACTTCGTTTGTAAATCAAACAAAATAACCTACAAAAGTTCTGTCAAATGACAGTAACCGACGTCTAAACAACGTCTTGTAGCTCGATTAAGATAACCATCTGATTAACGTCAATAACCGACGATAAGGCGGTGGTGAACAGGAAATATTGCAAAAACCGCCGTTTTAATATTAAAACAGTCGATTTGGTGTCGGTGAACATCGCCCTTAGTATTTGACTTTTTTGTCTCAATGGCTAACGCTCGTTTTCAATAAGCTATCTATCTAAAGCTGCAGCTACTAAAGGTAAACAAATCTATCCTTTTGCCCTTACTTGCTTTCACATAACCTACCGACGGTTAGCATTTCCTACCAAAAGTTGTGGATGGATAGATGGAATCTTACTGTTTATCGGGGATAGCTATCTATCTATGAACTGCGGTAGGTTATTGAAAACGGGCGTAAATTGATTACGAAATCTTTTCTGCATATGGTTACTTTGATTTTAGTTTTTCAGCGTAAACAATAAGGCTAGTGCAACCATGAATTGGATCTTTTAATTTCTTTGTTAATTAAAAAATAAATTTAAAAGAAGGAAAATTTTTATTTGAGACACGCGCAAGGAATGCAAGCAAGCCAGAGTCGTAGTCACATTCCGAGGGTTCCGTTTCATAACGAGAAAAATAAGTAAATCGTAGGGGCCCGGCAGGGTCGAAGCCTACTGGGGCCATGGGTTATGTGACAGTGAACCCCTGGGGCCCTGGGGCCCTGGAATCAAGGCACAGAAGAACAGGAGGGGGTTTTAGTCAGTCTGAGAAGTCATTGAATGATTTCTAAATAACACAAAAAAAAATTGTGACGAAAATGCATCCAATCGTTCAACATGTAAACCGACCGATCGATAAACTTCTAGAGTTATATAAAGGTATATCATTCTGTTTTAAGTAGAAAATTCGACATATTTCTTGCAATTTTTCATACAAAACTCAAAGAGGTACCTGGGTAACATAACTATATTTTTTACGCTTAAGCTTTTTTTGAAATTTCGTTTAAAGTTTATTGGATCAAAACAACAGCGCAAGAAATACCAGTTATTTTTACCATAAATAAAGCGTATTTTTTGTTTCATTTAAAAACGCGAGGGGTACCCTTGTCACTCACGTGAGGGTTTTATTAAAAATAAACTGGGCACTTCCGGATCTGACTCGCGCACTGAGGGTTCCGTACAAACTTACCTATGAAAACAGTTTTGTTCTAAAAATTTAGTCTTAAAGATTTTTCCGAATCACTTACACGCAACAACAAATTTACTATTTTTAGATTTATTCCTGTACATGTATACTATAAGACCTGGCTTTATACTCAATTTCAGATGTCTGAGCCAACTGCAAGTATTCTACGAACTTTGATTCCCTTGAGAGTGTCGAAATCTGTGGTCGAAATATACCTACATTTTTAGCGACGTAAAATAGTAGTAGTACAAATTTGATTTTTGAACAGCTTCATAGGACTGCAAACCTGAGTATTTATGATTTTAATTTCAACTCGATACCTCCACGCGTTCCTGAGAAGTTATATAAGGGTTCCGCTTTTTCCTTTTGAGGTACAGAACCCTAAAAAGTGATTCAATATTTGTTCCGAGATTTTTTATTTTAAGGTACAGAACCCTAAAAAACCGCCAGTACCTACATAACACAACTACCTACGGACCGGATCCCGTTCGGATGTGCAACAGAACGTATTTAAAGATTGCAATAACAGTTTTCTAGTACATTGGCTTCACCATTATGGCGGACCGTTGGTTACAGTTGCTTTTTACGACGCCTTTTTTCAACAAGCTATGAGGAATATTGTTTGTTTACATGGGGTATTTTTTTTTCATGGATATGTACAGGTTTAAGTTTAAAAAAAAATTGTCAGGTGGTTGGTCGGACTCACGTACAAAGGGTAAATATTTATTGTAGTCTGTTTTTATTTTATGTTTTGTTATAACGACAACAGAAACACATCATTTGTGAAAATTGCAAATGTATAGCTATGACAGGTTATGAGATACAGGCTGGTGACAGACAGACAGAAAGCGGAGTCTCAGCAATACGATCCCGTTTATAGCCTTTGGGTACAGAACTCTATAAACAGTCAAATGCGACTCAACAAAAAAATACATGTTTGATTTCTTTGAGACAGGTCACAGGAGTTGTCTTACAGAAAAATAACCAGTAAGTATAAAATAAAAATCTTAATAAAGAACATAAAAAAATTTAAGTTTCTCAAGTCACTTTCAAATTCGGTAAAATAACACCCCATCCATAAAGGTAACCCACTTTTTTTAAACCAATCCGAGCGGCTGTTATATTTTAGCACAAGCTCGATTCCTGGTACAATCAACACAAGTAAATAACTTCCGGATTTTCCCGGAATTTCCCACCCCTGTTCCAAACGTAATAAGGTAAAAGTATCGAATGAGAAGCGAAAAAGCTTGTATTTTGAACCTAATGAACACAATCGTCCCGGAGAGAGACAAGCCTTTCGAATTCCTTGCGAATGACGCCTATTGTTTCCTTCAACCAATACCGACAACCTTCCCAAACAAATTTCAACATTAACATCTCACATAAAGAGTTGAATTTTGAATAACCGTGTCTTGGTAGTTAAGTTGTTGTTAATCAGAGATCCTGAACAGATTCTTTCAGTCGTATAAGCGTACCCAACCAAACAAATTTCAACCCTAATTTCGAAATGTAAGAGTTGAATTTTGAATAACCGTGTCTTGGTAGTTAAAATGTTTTAGATCAGAGGTCCTGAACAGTTTCTTTCAGTCGTCTAAGCGATCAGTTTAGTAGTTAATTGAATGTGATAATAAAAACAACTCTTTGCTTTCATTATGGCATGTACGATTCATCTGTGGAGGGGAGGGCAGTTTATTGTTAGTTAGTTAATGGATTCCTATTATAATATCTTATACAAAGTTAGTTTTTTTAATGATATAATCTAAAACTTTCCTCGGCCACTACGTTTTTGCTGACACTTCCTTGAGATGCGCGTGGTACACTGCGCGCCGTCGGCGAATTAGTTCATGAATCCCCGACCGGTCCTATGAGACCGCGCTGTTATTGTTTTACTATTGTGTCTCGTTTTGCAGGTATGTGATAGGTTAAGCTCGGTCCGGATGATTACTGGACGGACGGACGGCGAGCTACACCTTGCTGGTTCAACCGTAAGCCCACGCTTATATAACTTTGCGCCATACATACTCCTGTGTCCTGAACGGGTTCACAAACATGTAACATGCACAAGACATTCAGACCTAGAACAAATATCTGTAGGCCATAAAAATATTTGTTCCGTACGGAAATCAAACCTGAGGCACTCAGCAGCTTGCGTCAACCGTGTCGTACGCATTACGATGAGATGGTACGAGTTTTTTTTTTTTAACAGAATCACTGCACCAATCCAAAAAAGTCCTTCAAACTTTATACACATTTGTTATGTTTCTATGTTTATACGCAGGCAAAGCCGGGCCAAACCGCTAGTAAGTACGATAATACAGACCGTTTTTCAGCACATTTACAAAGCTTAGCCCAAATTACTGGCATTCTTTTGTTTTCCACCGATTGTTTGGTGTGGGGGCAATTACATGACACTTTTAACGGCAGCTATAAGCCCCATTGTACTGAACCCGTGATTTACGTGTTTTCATCCATTTTGTATGAAGTGAATAGCGATGAAATGTTTTGGCCGAGTGCATTAGAACATGTTTTGTAACTTTTCTGTAGGCCATAAAAATATTTGTTCCGCATAGAAATCGAACTTAAGACACGCAGCACAGCAGTCAATATTGCTCAACCACTGCGCTAACCGTGCCGTTCGTATTACAAAGAGATAGTGCGAGTTTCTTAAGGAAACATTGCACACTAACAGAAACACTTTTATTTCAAATAGACCATTTACAGGCAATTTCGAATTGACAAAATGTCGGTCAGTCATAAAAACAGTGAAACTGAATTACACGTTCTAAAGCTTAAATCTCTATGGAGAAGAATGTGCAAGAAACTCCACTGACACTCTTTCAAATCATTACTTTATACACGTTTTATGTTTGTATCCAAGCCAATACGGGGTAAACCGCGAGTAAGCACAATAATACAGACCGTTTTTCAGCACATTTACAAAGCTTAGCCCAAATTACTCGCATTCTTTTGTTTTCCACCGATTGTTTGGCGCGGGGGCAATTACATGACATTTTTAACGCCAGCTATAAGCCCCATTGTACTGAACCCGTGATTTACGTGTTTTCATCCATTTTGTACGTATGAAATGAAATGTTTTGGCCGAGTGCATTAGAACATGTTTTGAACACAAATAGTGAATGGAACTGGAGTTTTCTTTCGTAAAACGTCGCAATTTGCTTTAGAAATCCGTGAATGGTATTGGCGAGGTTGCATTTACGAGTATTTGATGCTGGGGTTTAAATTCATACAACCAATGTGAAGTCTGAAGTTGTTTTTTTAAATATTTTGAACAAAGTCGTCTAATTTTTTTAAATGATGTGCACGCCTGTAAATTGGTTTGTCAACATAGTAATATGATCACCTGAAACTGTAGTCTGAAGAAATCTGTAAACAAATTGTTGATGTACTTTATGAATAATAAAAAAGTTTGATTTGTCTTTGCAAGTAGATTCTGTTGAGTTTTCAAAAACTGTTCGTTCCATCAAGTTAAAAAAAAAATCCTAGAAAGTTTTTATAAAGCTCTACTTTCCAGATTTTTTTCATATTTTCTAACCTTATGGTTCAAAAGTTAGAGGGGGGAACGCATTGTTTTTAGGGTTCCGTAGCCAAATGGCAAAAACGGAACCCTTATAGTTTCGCCATGTCTGTCCATCCGTCCTCGTAAAATCTCTGTGACCGTTAGCATTAGAAAGCTGAAATTTGGTACCAATGTGTATTTCAATCACGCCGACAAAGTAGTAACTAGTAGTTTACTTTTGGAGCGATTATTTCCGAAATTATTGATATTATCAAAAAAATTTTTCAGCGACCACCTATTCATTTTTGAATACCTATACAACAATATACCACACATTAGGGTTGAAATAAAAAAAAACACTTTCCACTTTACATGTAGGGGGGCCCTAATTAAACATTTTTTTCCAATTTTTATTTTCTACTTTGTCGGCGTGATTGATTTACATATTGGTACTAAATTTCAGCCTTCTAGTGCTAACGGTCACAGAGATTAAGTGAGAACGGTCGGACGGGCGGACGGTCAGACATAGTAAAACTATAAGGGTTCCGTTTTTGCCATTTGGCTACGGAACCCCTAAAAAACTATTTAATAAAACAAAAAAAGAAACCACTAATAACACAATAATAATAATTAATTAATACTTCCGACTATATTCACAGGCACCGGTACATATATTATTTCTTCTTATTAAAATTTACTATAGTCTACAAAAATAACTCTTTAATGACACTCACAAAAATAATAAACCCTAAACTATGAATTAAACTAAACTAGAATAACTAGTCCCTCGAACTATTGGCGACCTCTGTAATTGAATGTCAGTATCGAGAGTTTGACATGGTTCAAAAGAAATGTGAAAATAGAACTATTTTTTTATACTTTGACAGCTGTCAATTGAAAGCGATTCTCCCTGGGGCTGAAAAGTATTACTTTACACCCACTCCTCAGGTAATTTCAGATCCACTTTCCGATTTCAAGTCACAAAAAGACCATAAACTTATTTCAACTCATGCAGAAACAGATGCTTCCCAACACCCAAACATCAAACAATTTAACACACCTACTCGAACAGCTGCACTGTGTTTCGTCTAGAACAAGCTAGCTGGACAAAATTATTTTTTACTTGATATAGGTTGCATAGCCTCTGCTAGTTAATAATATGTCTGATTTCGTTGTTTAAAATACTTAGAAACTCATAAAAATGCGAAACTCCGAAAATAAAATGAATTAATCAAAACTAATGGTGTTTATGGCACGATTCGTAAGAAATATCAATTAAATCAGGGGTATTAAATACCCCTGATTTAATTGATAATAACATTATATAACGATTACACTAATATTATAAGAATAAGTAAATAAAACTAATTTATATATTTTACAACAGTTCCGATTTGTAAGTTAAGTACACAATAAACCACACTCGTAAAAATCAACCTGTATTAAATAACTTACGACTAGAAAACGACTATCCATTGGATTATGTATAATGAGAACAAACTCAGGAATTATTCATTGTCACTAAGTTCATCCTCAGAAAAATTCTCCACATAATAATCTTCGGTATTAATATTTATAATATTTACATTTTTACAATATTTACGGGTGGGGTTACAAGGTCTAAGACTGCAGAGGGAAGGCTACCTGATTTTTATCTTTGAGACTGTTAATAAAAGGATCAGATGTGATGATCAACATATTCAGCAAATCTGTATTCGTAGCAATACGAGACCGTTTCCAGGTATTATCCCTTCGGAACCTTCTGCAATCTTCAGAAACGAATTTCTCAGGTTTCTCACTAAGTTCTCGAATCAGTTTTGCGACGTTGCGTTTATCTGCTTGACGAGACGCTATTTTAGCAGCATCCAAAAGTACCTCATAGCTTCGTAACTGAACCGAATCATCGACACCTCATCGTGTGGTTTTGGCACTTGCGTTTGCCATATCCACTGGCGGTCTTCCGGGACCATGCTGTGAATGTGAAGACGTTGATGCTTCTGCAAGGTCATATGACACCTTAAACTGTATGTCTTCACCTTGTAGCCACTTAGAATCACAAGCTAATAAACGATTCCGTATTCGGCCAGAATTCTCCCATTTCTCCGAAAATTTCGAAGAAAAACGGGAAATAATATTTTTGATCTCCTTCACAGATGCTTCTGTTACACCACTGAGATCATGTTTTTGTGAAACAAACATGAAAAGCGCCTTATTTCGGTCACTTTTTGTATGTTTCACCCATTCTTCAAAAAACTGCATTTTTTAAACTGTAAAACCGCTACCTGCAGAAAAATTAAAAACAGCTTTTGGAGCAAAAACGAGCAAAAAAAGAAAGTTTCATTATAATTTGGAAGCATGTGCCTATCAACTGAAAAAAATACAGACCGGGGATACGAGGGGGTTTTTAGTTACCGTCTTTTGAATTTGAATTGTTGAATAAAAAACTTAATTTCTGGATTTGTGACGCTCTGATTCTAATTTAGTATGAATATTATTTAATTGTAACTAAATAAAAAAAATGTATTCACCCTGAGTAATAGAATCCATCACTAAAATTTACCACAACTATTAAGATAACCGCAGGAGACGCAATCGTGTCAGTAGCAAAAAAACAAATAATATTATGCATTTGACCCAATTTATTTCTATACTTACCCTCATTAACGATGTTTTGTATGACTTATGCCAAAACAATTGTTGTGGGTGTAATTACAACTAATAACCTACTTACCGCCATTAATGATTTTAAGAAATCTTAATATTGTTTTTGTCCAGCTAGCTTGTTCTGGACGAAACACAGTGAGCTGTCGAGAAAATACATCGAGCTAAAACCCACCTTAAAGCTAGCTGAAATAAAGTTCCTTTTCAATTGTCGTTTCGCCGAGATATTTGACAGATGCTCGTTCTGTTACTTTCAAGCTTATTGAGAGGCGTCGACAAGGTAAGGGTTCGACTACAGTCAGTGTGACCGTGCAAACGCAATTTGTACACAAACGTCTATGCTGTTTGCACTATTGTATGTGTGTGCGTTGAAATCGATGTGATCGGGCTCTTATGTACCGTCAAAGAATCGGGCTTGTGAGATCTGACTGCAGTTTGTTAGTTGAGAATGCTGAAATAAAACAAAATAAGAACGCCAAACATCTCCTCGAGTCGTATTCCTCATTCCTGAGGGTCGAAGTTTTTCAGGATTAGCGTCTTACTAATAGTGTTTTGCCATCTGTGACGGTTCTTAGCTACATGAAGTGCGTCGTGCAATTGGATGTCCATTGTGGAATAGACCTGATTTGCCCATCTTTTTGAGGTGTAGTCTTGGTCAGCTGGGCGCGATAATTTGCGTAATTTATTTCATAACCACTGCCCGCAAAATGCTGAATTTTTGGTCCTATGACCAAATTTTTTAAGATACGTTACATCTACTTCCCGCGTGGTGGATTATGGCCTATTCCCTCCCCTAGAGGAGGCCTGATTCGCAACAGTGGTAACATTATAAGGCTGATTATGACGTACCTACATCTAAGTATTAGTCACAAGCTTACTTTAGCTACCTGCTACAAAAAGCCCAAAATAGCCAACTAGCTTAGCCTAACTAAACACTGGTCATCCGCAAACCGAACCAGTTAATCAATTTAATTGAATTATTTTAGAATCAACACGACCATCGCGTTTAGTTACGAGAAACAATGTTATTTTCAGTTGATATTTTAATGGAAAATTGTGGTCGTTTGACGTTGATGTAATAGACAGGTATTGGAATATTCCTGCTTCTGTTTGGATAATTGACCTTGTCTGAAAGCTTGAAATAAAATTACTTTAACATACTCTTTGGTAAGTAGGAGCAAAAATATAATAACGCTTATTTAGGGTGGTGAGCGAAGGCGTGTCAGACTTTTGCTGAATAAAACCCACACCTTTATTCCTCCTTTGCCGTTTTCGTTTTGGCATTCCAGGGTCCCGAGTTTTCCTTTCAAAAGCCAACCCATGACCCAAGAGGCTTCGACCCTGCTGAGAAGTATAATAAAGGTAGAACTAGATTAGGCCCATGTGAGCCACGTACGCCAATCTGGACGCGTCGGTCTCAATACATATTACATGGCAACTAGACTTGTACACTATTGTACAGCAGCATTGGATTTGAGCCACGTGACGCGGTTTTACGTACAAACGTGCTGCACTTACTTAAAAGTACAGGTTTTAGTAACCTTTATTTAAATCGTAATTTTCTCTAACTCTAGGTGGAGTATGGTTTTCTGGTTAAATCCCACTAGTATTCTTTCAGTTTCCCATTGTGTTCTAGGACCACACTAACTCTTTCCAATAATCTGACATCCCAGTTTTTGGAAACCTAACAAATGTTCGTCAATTGACATAACATTTTCATTGGTTGAATTAATCAAGCGAAATAAATTACGAGCAAACATTATCGTTGACCATCTAATACCGCATACTACAGTAGTCATAAATTATGCATCCTAACCGTTATGTACATACATAATTAAACAATACATTATTATACACTAAATGTTTGCGGCTGCAGCATCACGCATTGAATTTAGATCACTCTAATACTGTAACAACAAAGTATTGCCGTGCAGAAAGTCAACTCCAAACAATGAAAGCTTTTTCTCATTCTACCATCGGACAAACCGTCGTACGGCGAGTACCATCCTTTCGTTGTCTAAGCCTCTACGGTCCGGACTAAACGTTTCGCTTCGTCGTTTATACTGCGTACATCGAGGGACTGGAACAATTTGCCTGCTGCGGTTTTCCCGTCCGACTACAATTTAGGTGTCTTCAAGGTTAGCCTGAATAGGCTCTTAATAAACTAGTGCGCCTCACCATCAACGATTGCATCACTGCTTACCATTAGGTAAGATCGCAGTCAAGCACTAGTTTATAAAAATTTAAAAAAAGCAGAAGCCCTACCACGGGGTCTAAACGCGATCCATTTGATTACATAAACTGAAATGTTGCTGTGTGTGCTGGTCTTTCAAGAGGTCTCGGGGCCCTCTTTCATGAGCTGATGGTGATCACTGGGTTGGTTTTAGTGAGGTTAGAATTCCACACTCTTTCCCCTAAATGTCCAGGCGCTTATTGAAGGTTTCCCCTCTAAAATACCTCATCATCTACTTAGCCTTTTCCCAACCATATTGGGGTCGGCTTCCAATCAAGCCGGATTTAGCTGAATACCAGTATTTTACGAGGAGCGGCTGCCTACCAGACCTCCACAACCCATTAACTGGGGTAACATGGTACTTCATGGCAAGACTGGAGTCAGATTTACTGGCTTCTGACTAACCGTAACGACTGCCAGAGATCTACAAATGGCAGCCGGGACCTACGGCAAATGATAAATGATATTTATTTTGCAAATAGGTTTCACAAAACACTTTTACACGTCAATTTTTTTTTGTCATAATTATTCATCTAGATGACGCCGATGTTTCCCAACTGACTACCCTTAGGCTTAACGGCTTTCCGAAGCATGGAGGAAACTCGTTATGTTAAAATGGTCACCCATCCACAGATCAACCTTGGCAAGCATTGCTTAACCTTGAAGATCGACCTGTGCGGCTGTTATTATCTAGCCACTAGCTCCTCTCCCCTCTAAAATACCTAATGGAGTTTAAATAATCAATATCCTGCTAACCTTCTGCAATTTCCCGCTCCTCACCTCTTCAATATTTCATAGGGAAACAAATAGGGCGCATACAAAACGTGCTATTTCCCCGAATCGATAACAGGCGCACGGCTATTTCTACAAGTGCAGCCGGGATTTAAAACTATGCCATAAACACACATACAAACATACGTGTTTGTTCCATTATGAATGCAGAATGGAGATAGAGCAGATTCGTTAGAAATGTTTTTATTTTAGTTATTGCTGTTATTTTTTAACAGCATCCGATATCCGTTCGTATTGTCGATATGCTGAATAGGTGAGTGTATTGGTAACGATATCAGGAAAGTGTATTTTTTTTTAATTTTGAATACCTGCTGGGTTATTGTCTATCTACAGTATCTACATAGAATTGGTTGGATTCGCAATATTATCACTTCTATCGCATCTTGGATCGCAGGGTATAAGGAGTAATCATTTGATCTGTCAATGTAATGTCAATAAGCCCTACAGGAAATTCAAATGACATGAGCAGGGCACATTGCTCGCAGACCAGATAGTCGATGTGGTTCGAGTGATGAACGTGAAGGTACTGGAAGAGACAGCGTTACGGTACGCGTACACCGAATCCGTCATCGGCCGAAGTATGCTCGGACGTCATCGGCCGAAATCGGCCGATCAAATCAAACGTAAGTAAGGGCGATGTTCACCGACACCAAATCGACTGTTTTAATATTAAAACGGCTGTTTTAGCAAGATTTCCTGTTCCTTATCGTCGGTTATTGACGTTAATTAGATGGTTATCTTAAACTTATGTCAGTGCACATGGCCCTAAATGGAAGAGAGCGCATACACTGCTACTACCGACGTCGTCCGATGACGCCCGAAAACGGACGATCAACTGACGAATCCGAACGTGTTTGGATTTTTTGTCAGTTTTACCGACTTCTTTCTGCGATCGAGTCGTTATTTGCACAGTTTAGACTTCATAAGTTCCACCGACAACGGCCGTTATCGTCTGCAGTGTATTCAGTTGAACGTCCGAGTTACTCGTCCGAGTAGTTTTGTCCGCCATCGGCCAACAAAATCGGTTTTAGTGTACGCGTAACGTTAGTAGGCTTCCCATAAGCGTTGGTAGATTTGCTAAAGAAAACTAATTACTGATTTAATCTCACCTTTATACATAAACTGTTTGTATCACCACGTACGTGTATGTTATGTTTTTGTGTACAATCCTACTATAATATTATAAATGCGAAAGTTTGTGAGGATGGATGTATGTTTGTTACTCTTTCACGCAAAAACGGCTGGACCGATTTGGTTGTAATTTGGTATGTAGATAGGTTATACCCTGGATTAACATATAGGCTACTTTTTATCCAGGTCAGAAAAAAAAATTGAAACGTAATCTTATTTATTCATCGATTTTGTTATTTTTGCTATAGGCTGCTTTTTATCAACACACCACGCGGGCGAAGCCGCGGGCGGAAGCTAGTAAAGAATAAAGAAACAAGTAGGTGATACCAATGACTTGTTGTTAAATAAAATATTATTTGACAATCATTCGCAAAATACCTAGAGTCATGCTATACTGTAACGATATTTTGAAGTTGATAACCAACTTCATTGACACATGAGGAATTGTATTACAGTATAGCATCAGCCTTTAATGTGCCCACTACTGGGACTCGTTCTAAGATATGCAAGTTTCCTGTCGATGTTTCCTTCATCATTTTTGAGAGTAGTGGTGATGAATTAAATTACACAAGCAATGTGCCTGGCTGAGTTTGAACCCTCGACCTACAACTCGCAAGTCGGAGACGTTACCACTTTGCCAGCACTGCTCACTCTACTATTGTATTACAGCCATAACTTTTAAATTGTTTACGCCTCACAAACTCTTCAATGCATTCAAAAATCGAACGCCAAATTCCAAAACCGCTACTCCATAATAAATCAATTACTATCCAGTTTCGGGCGATCATAACCGGTTTTAACTGGCCGTGTCCGGTTAAATAATGGACCGATTAATTACGTTGGCTATGTAATTAATTTTGGCGAACACCAACTTTGGCTGCGGCATCATTACCGATTGGGTTAGCTTGTCAAACACTCACAAATGAAGTATTTCTGTTTCGGCACCAAGTTTTTCGGCATCAAAGGTTTCGGCACCCAAGCTATTCCCGTTTCGGTACCAATAGATATTTTGGTTTTTTTTTTGCACTTTTTAGCATTATCGGCCTTGTAATGTTCCCACTGCTGGGACTCAGGCCTCCTCTCTTGGAGAGGGAATGGGCCATAATCCACCGTGCAGGCCCAGTGCGGATTGGCGGATGTCACATGTCTTCGAATTTTTGGTTCTAGGACATGCTGGTTTCCTCACGATGTTTTCCTTCACCGTTTTGAGAGCAGTGGTGATGATATACATTACACAAAGTATTGCGCCTGACTAGGTTTGAACCCGCGACCTACAAATTGCAAGTCGGGGCAGTAACCATTGGGCCACCACTGCTCTTTGCACCATTTTGGATTAGTAGTAACCAATATAATGCCGAAACAGAAATACTTGTCACAAATAGGCAAGTTATATTTATTACTGACTTCTGCCAGCGGCTTCGACCACGTGAAAGTAAGTTTCTCTATACTTTTGTATTTCCATTTCATCTCCTTAGGCCTCCTGTACACGATACGTTCTTTCGCCCTATGTAGGCACAGTTAATTCGCCGTGTGTAAGCATGGTTGTCAGTGTTGTATGGATCACTGGGGGAGCTTGTTGACATACACGGTGACGCTACTGCACGGCACCGCCCACCGTGTTTCATCAGTGTTGTATCGCAGTCTATGGCCTCTTGTCCAAGGTACATTTTATTAACCGTACGGCGCGTACGCCGTACCGTGAACAAAAACATACCGTGTACAAGAGGCCCTAGAAGAATAATTTGCAAAAATCCTCTCTTGAAGTTCGCCTCTGTCATAAAAAGAAACCTTGTGTCTGGAAAACATTCACCCTCCTTGTCCCAGTAGTTTCGGCTGTGCGTTGATATGTCAGTCAATTTTTTCGTTCCGCGGTCCGAGCCCAGTCTCCTGTCCCTCGTGCAATCTCCGCGCTCAACGCTCTCTTGGATGCTAAACCTGATTGTGACGTGTTCGCGGATATTTGGAAGAACATCTTGTCTATCTGTCTGGAGTTTTGTGAGATGAGTGTATGACTGCAGAGTAGTTATATAACATTTTAATTTTGTTTAAAACATGTCTTTAACTAATATAATTGGCCTTTGGCCGTGATATGTTAAAGTAAAAAATTAATAAATAATTCAATCTAATACTTCCTCACCAAGACACACTCACTCAATACACTTACCCTCGAACGCTCTCACAACAAAAACTAGCTACTAACATCTTCAAAACCTTTTCCTAAATACATAACATTATATTTAGGAAAAACTTTTGTATATAGATTAGCAAAGTTTTACGTTTTTAACTTAAACTCACCTGTATTTTTCCAGTTACCAAAGGGCAACGAAAAGGCCACGGTAACTCTTTCGAACTATCCCGAAACCCACACAAAAAGCCACCTAAATACATAAGAAATAATAATAATAAAACAAGAGTGAACAGCCAGAAGAATACTATGACGTCACGAAACATATCACGAATCTGTTGAAAAAAGGTATAGTGCTATTTGTGCTGAATAGCTCCGCCACTTTCACACAACGAAATCATGATGAAATTATCACGACAAAGAAGGGTGTAACGTATGGCAGCCTCATCAACACCCTGAAAGCATTATTATACTGCACGCAAAGGGCACTATACGATCTTTTTTATATATATAGCATAAACTAGTACTTGACTGCAATCCCTCCTGATGGTAAGCAGTGATGCAATTGTTGATGGTGAGGCGCACTAGTTTATTAAGAGCCTATTCACTCTAGTCTTGAAGATACCCAAATTATAATCGGACGGAAAGACCGCAGCAGGCAAATTGTTCCAATCCTGCGATGTACGCGGTATAAACGACGAGGCAAACCGCTTTGTCCGGACCGTGCAGGTTTCGACAACGTGAGGATGGATACTCGCCGTACGATGTACGACGACGATCTTTGCGTAAAACTCACCCACAGGCTGTAGCCTGTAGGTGTGAAACGATGAATAGAAGGCAAAAGAAATGGCCTAGAATTAAATATATACCCAGAATAATTTCCTGAAAATTATGTAAATTATGTCACTGTATTCAGAGAACAATTCGCCGTACTCAAATAATAATTCCACGAAAATTAATATCACATTCTCATTACTGAGATTTAAACGTCGTCTTATTGTCAGAGATTTTAATTATGCCTTAGAATTTAATATGAGAGCGACCTCAAATACTTGGTACAGTTTCCCGGCCCTTATTTCCTTTATTTGAGAAATTCTTATAACATATTACTTAAAGTTCGACGCGCTAACTTTTACAATAATGGTCACCGTACCTCCGTCGGGTTGGTTTTTGCGTGGAAACTACCTACCTATATAAGATAAGCTTCTGCGAGCGGGTTCGCCTGCGTGAAAGTGGCATTCTTCGTACAAACTTGGGTCGTTTCATCCCTTTAGAAGGTTAATTTTGGAAAATCCTTTCTTATTCTTTATTTACATTATAAAACGATACTTCATGTACCGGTACTGGTATTCAACTTAAAAATTATTTGTAATATATACACATAAACATGTACCCATTTAGTACCTGCGTACCTTCCATCCTGCGAATACACGCGCCTAGAAGCAACCTATTCAGTTTTAACTTAAAGACCCCTAGGTTGTAGCTACCTGAATAATTACTAACATCAACATCAAGAAGAGCATTAAACAGTTGAAAAGCTATCAAAAGGGCCCAAGTTAGTTTAAAAGGTCGCAATAACCAGACTCTAGGCCTTTATAAATAACTTGTCGAATATTTTCAGAAGTTTAGTGTTTCCAAGTTTTGGAGTTCTCAATTAAAGCCGTAATATCAGCCACATCGTCAAGTTTCGGTTACGGTCGTGACTTTGGCGAAGTTGTCATAAGAATGAATGACGTCGTCAACCGAATGTTTTAGTTCCGTGGAAGCTTTACACTTGAAAAGTTCTTTGGAAGCTTTCCTTTAATTTTTTTTTTATACGTTGGTTTAAATTCCTTATTAACTTCTTCACTTCTTAAATGATGGTAAAATAATTATCACTAAAATACATTTTTTTAGCTAATAATATTATAATAAAAATAGGTAAAAAAAATTTTTAAGTTAAACGGTTTTATGTTAAACATACATTGCAATGTTTAAGATAAATGTACTAAAAACCAAAAAATAATAAAATAGATACAGTCGTGTGAATTATAAACATATGCATAGACTAGACTAAAATAAAACCGTGGGGCTCGTCAATTGAATTCTATTGCATTCTATCGAATTCTATCGCACATTAAGTCGATAATTTGTAGACAATTGACGTGCAATTGACAATTGACGCCCGAGGAGCTCGTGGCTAGATAATAACAGCCGCACAGGTCGATCTTCAAGGTTAAGCAACGCTTGCCTAGGTTGGTCTGTGGATGGGTGACCATCTTAACATAACGAGTTTCCTCCGTGCCTCGGAAAGCACGTTAAGCCGTTGGTCCCGGCTGTCATTTGGAGATCTTTGGCAGTCGTTACGGATAGTCAGAAGCCAGTAAATCTGACTCCAGTCTTGCCATAAAGTACCGTGTTACCCCAGTTAATGGGTTGTGGAGATCTGGTAGGCAGCCGCTCCTCGTAAAATACTGGTATTCAGCTAAATCCGGCTTGACTGGAAGCCAACCCCAATGTAGTTGGGAAAAGGCTAGGCAGATGATGAGTTTTTATTTCGCATTCTGTTTAATTCATTTCTTTTCTGTTTTATAATTGTCATCATCATCTGCCTAGCCTTTTCCCAACTACATTGGGGTCGGCTTCCAGTCAAGCCGGATTTAGCTGAATACCAGTATTTTACGAGGAGCGGCTGCCTACCAGACCTCCACAACCCATTAACTGGGGTAACACGGTACTTCTATATTATATTATAATTGTATTGTCTTGTATTCTATACTATAATTGTATTGTCACCAAAATCCAAAGTGTATACAAAATTTCAGATTAATCGGTTGACAGGAAGAGGGTGCAATTTGAATTACTAAATTTGACCCAAGAATAAAAAAAAATAAAACAAACGGGGTGAGCTAAATAAAACCGTTTAAAAACACAAACGTCAGTGTGTATTTTTTTTATTTGAATTTCTTATTTATCTGCATATTTTTTTGGTGGAAAATTGTCATATTTACTGCCATATCCACCATTGCTCCTTCAGTTGGTATTTAAAACAATAAATACATAACATAGCGCAGCAAAATCTGGTAGAGCTCAATGTGATGCCACGGACTCAAGGAACGATGCTATAAACTTTTTAATCCAGTACAGTAACAATGATAAAAACCTACGGCTTAACGTGCTTTCCGAGGCACGGAGGAAACTCGGTATGTAAAGATGGTCACCCATCCACAGACCAACCTTGGCAAGCGTTGCTTACCCTTGAATATCGACCAGCACAGTAACAATATGCCTAAGTAATACTTAGGCCACGGAAGCGTACCTTCATAGACTTATATTCGTCGACGTTGCAGCTTTGTCGACAAAGTTCCATAGTTTTGTACCTACACAAGTATCATGACTGAAGAAGCTACGCGTCCGTGGATGTACGTGGATGGTGACGTTGATTGCCGTGTGTAGGCACGGTTGTCAGTGTTGTATGGCGTAGTTTGTTGACACAAACGGCAGCACTACGCCACGGCACCGCCGCTGTGTTTCATCAGTGTTGTATCGCAGTCTATGGCCACACGTTACATTTTATAAACCGTGCCTACACACGGCGAAATACGTGTACAAGAGGCAAAAGTATCGCCACAACGACTGGTCCTATGCATCTTACATTCATCGGTTTCCTTCGACCCTTACCAAGTAAGAGGCCTTACTGCTGTTTTCTTTTTTCAATAACTACAAAATAGCTTTCAATTTACAACAAAAATACCACAAAGGTCTAATTCCAACGCAACGGTGACAACTATCACCCACGCTACGACAATCACACAAGACCCCGACTCACACTTGGCCGGTCCCGGTATTACGCTCGCCCTAATCTCGGCTCGCTTACAAAAGGCCTCTGCGGTTGACAGAGCGCGTATCTTTGTAACCGACTTCAACAAAGAAGGTTATTATGTTTCCGGGAGTTTTTACAGAAATGTATGTTCTTGATTTTTTTTAAGTTATAGAAACTAGTGCTTCTCACCTGATGGTAACTTGACTTGACTTAAAATCCTATGTCCCCTAGCTGGGGCAGAGGGCGTGGACAGTAGACACCCATCGCGACCGGTCTTGCGCTTTACGCTTGACCTCGCTCCATGTCAGTCCGATGGCCTTTGCTTCTGCTAACACGGTACGTCGCCAGGTCTGACGAGGACGGCCACCTGATGGTAAGCAGTGATGCAATCGTAGATGGTGAGGCACACTAGTTTATTAAGAGCCTATTCACTCTAGCCTTGAAGACACCCAAATTATAATCGGACGGGAAGACCGCAGCAGGCAAATCATTCCAGTCCTTCGATGTATGGTTTGCAGGTACATGTTTTGAGAAGGGAGTTTTGAAATGAACTGCGGTGTTTTTAAAAAGGAGATCATTTGTGTGGTGCTCTGTAGCAACGCCACCGTATATTTTTTTATTATGATATAGCCCATTTTTATGTACGGCTGACGTACATAACGTACATGCATTGTTTGTGAATGTACGACTTTTAATTTAAAAGAAAAAAGTAAATTAATGTGGCGTTGCTGCGGAGAATCTCTGTAGCAACGCCACCTGTAATCAACAGTTGTAGATACAATTTCAGCTATTTCTCTGCAGTTATATAATGTACGAACACTGTTTAGTATGTACAAGTGATAACGTTAATGTTTCTCTGTTTGTCGATTTGTATCTATTTTCTGAGTATTTATATATATGTATGTATATAATTATATTTATTTGATTGAATTATGAATAAATTATATTTATATTGTGTTGTTAATTTATTTGTATATCTTCTCAATAGGTATATTTCTCTCTTTTATTGCACCTACCACTAATATTCTCTGCATTGCCCAAAGGTTGACTGGTAGAAAATGCCCAAGGCATTAAGTCCGCCTTTGTACCTATTTTGTGCAAAAAGTATAAAATAAATAAATAAACAATTAATATGTTAATTCTAAAGTTTAATCTTAACTCACAAATTGTCCCCTGTAGTGTCTTAAGCTACAGTGGAATCTGTTTACAATGACATCGAAAGGAAATAACTAATCATACTAAGCAGACGTCAACGTTATAAATACACAGCAAAGTTTGGTTTCCTTATAAAATCTTTAAAACAAAATCGGTTATAGTGACTTCGGTTACAGTGACATGTCGCATAATATGACCTATTTTTAATAAATTGTGTCCGGTTATAGTGGCCGGCATGATTCCAAACGGTGTGGAAGTCACCGAACGGATCAACTAGTTGGGCCGAATGGAACTTGATGAAGGTGTTTATTCCAATCTGATCAACTTTGATACGGATGAACTGTTGTTTTTCTCAATGGTACAAATTTTTAGTTGGTCCGATAGTAATATTTTACTTTCTTTGAATTTGTTCTATCTACACAACTTTGGTACTTCTTAAACCTTTTTAATTTATGTGCTCTATTGCACGGGTTATTTTTGAAAGGTGGAAAAACACTAGATTTAAAAACACCTGTGAAATGTTTGAAAGCTTGAAAAGCTCTGGAGATAAAAACACGTGAAATTTTTGAAAGGTCGAAAAATAATTTAGATAAAAACACTTGTGAAATTATTAAAGGGTTGAAAAACACTACGGAAATCTGACGAAACCGACGCTTCTAATATGGGATAAGGGCAGGAAGAAGAAGAAGGAAGACTCTCTATTAAAATAAATACATACTAACAATAACAAAAAATTGTTTATTCTTTACAAAACGCTTTGTTTGATGTCAGCTTAGTTTGATGTGTTAGTTATTTCCCTTCGTTGTCATTGTAAACAGATATCACTGTAGCTTAAAACACTACAGGGGACAATTTGTGAGTTTAGAATTAAACTTTAGAATTAACATATTTGTTTATATTTATCACGTGTACATACTAAACAGTGTTCGTACATTATATAACTGCAGAGAAATAGCTGAAATTGTATCTACAAATGTTGATTACAGGTGGCGTTGCTACAGAGATTCTCCGCAGCAACGCCACATTAATTTACTTTTTTCTTTTAAATTAAAAGTCGTACATTCACAAACAATCCATGTACGTTATGTACGTCAGCCGTACATAAAAATGGGCTATATCATAATAAAAAAATATACGGTGGCGTTGCTACAGAGCATCACACGATCATTTTGATGTGAGATTTTTCGATTGAAAATTAGGATGCTTTTTCAATTTTAGGTCAAAATAAAGTTGAAAAAATAAATATTTTAAATTAAAAAAGTATAGTGTGTTAGAGACATAAAAAGGTAAGTTTCGTGATAAGTAAATATGTTTTGTAAAAGATATAAATAAAAAACTAAAAATTCAAATACCCATTTGAGTTTTTTTCATACATAATGAGGTTTTGTGAAAAAAGTTTAAATACAAAAGTTTTAAGTAAGTTCTATAGAAAAAAGTTAAGTATGTAGTTTTTTCGGAAATCGAGACATTATTTTTTCCTCACTTCCTGACCTCAAATCACCCGTAATTTATTTTTGTTATATCTTATCTATCTTTCATTTTCAGTAGGATTTTTGTTGGTTGGTTTTTTTCTACTATAATTTTGTTCTATTTCAAAAATTAACTACCCTGGTATATATATTTTTAGGGATCAGAAGTGAAACAGATAAAAAATAAATAAACAATCTTTAATCACACTTTCACAAAATTATAAGAATATGAAGTAGGTATTAATGAAACAAAATCACACGATAACGGTCAAGTAGCAAGTCCGTCCTCAACGCCGACCAAACGAAAAAAGGGCAGTTGCCGCACCGCGCGCCTCTTTTATAGACTACCGTCGGCCGCCGCCTGATGGTGTGACGTCACGACGTCGTCTCGCCTCCAGTTGCCAACACGGCCTCTCCTTCAGTTGCTAACACGGCCTCTCCTGACGCTCTGACGTCCTCGTCAGCTCTAAAACATGGTCCTGCCTGATCTGTAGTAGTGTTTTCCAAGTCTTCATTGTCTCCTGTAATCAGACATCATCATCTGCCTAGCCTTTTCCCAACTATATTGGGGTCGGCTTCCAGTCAAGCCGGATTAAGCTGAATACCAGTATGTTACGAGGAGCGGCTGCCTACCAGACCTCCACAACCCATTAACTGGGGTAACACGGTACTTCATGGCAAGACTAGAGTCAGATTTACTGGCTTCTGACTATCCGTAACGACTGCCAAAGATCTCCAAATGACAGCCGGGACCAACGGCTTAACGTGCTTTCCGAGGCACGGAGGAAACTCGTTATGTTAAGATGGTCACCCATCCACAGACCAACCTAGGCAAGCGTTGCTTAACCTTGAAGATCGATCTGTGCGGCTGTTACTATCTAGCCACGAGCTCCTCAAATCAGACACATTACGCAAAGATACAATTAAATTTAAAATTTAAAAATCCCCCGACTACTCTTCACCTCTCAGGTCTAATGACCTTGAAAACCTGAACCGATTTCCATGAAACATAGCTAAGAACACTCGACTGATATACCTTTCAAATAAAAAAACCTCATTAAAATCGGATCATTCGTTTGGGAGCTATGATGCCACAGACAGACACATATACATTTACACACACAGACACATCATGCTACGTTCACACGCGTGCCGTGCAGCCTGGCGGGCTGCCTGGCGGGCTGCGCGGCACGCAGCCCGTCCCGGGCTGGCGGACATTCAAGCTGTTCACGCGCACGCCGACACTTGTCCGATTCGCGGCATTCACGTTCACAGGCACGTTCACGGGCTCGGGCGTACCGTTTACACGCTCGTGAATGTGAATGTGCACGTTGAATGTTGAGTTGAACGCGCGCGTATGAACGTACCATCAAACTTATAACATCCCGTCGTTTTTGCGTCGGGGTTTAAAAAGATAATGCGCATTAGGGACTACACACACTTATTCAGCTCTATTCAGCTTATGTCCATAGAAAACAACGATTTTGTATGGAGACGCGTACGCATCCATTCAGCTTTCCGCGTTTATTCAGCTTTCGCGGCAAACAAGTATAAAATGAGAACAAATGTGTTTTTATCATGCGAGTGCTATAAATAGAGATCAGCGCTGATCTGCCGCATTCAGCGCTGTTCTGCCGCGTTCGACGCTGAATGCGGCGGAACAGCGCTGCACACGTATGGTTCTCAACTCCTTGTCGACAAGTTGCAACCTGCATAGCTCCTGGATAGATATGATTTACCTATTATTACGTAATCATTATACACGCAAGGATCGAGAGTTCGGACGTGTTTTAAAGGGGTTCCCTACTTGTCTTCGAAACTTGATGGTTCGATTTTTATTATATCGAACACGGTATGTCGATAATTCAGTTGTACGATGTTTTACTGCATCGATGATTTATTGATGCGATGTAACGTTTGTGCGAAAAATCCTGTTGCGAAAAACCTTACACCGATTGTTCATTAGTTCGGTAATTTTTTATTGTACCTATGTCGGTTCGAAACGCCTACTGTTCCTTGACATTTAATATTAGATCTTATTTAGGAACTTATTTTTCATTCGAGACGATAAGGAACGACATTTAGATGCTAGC
Organism: Mythimna separata; assembly: GCA_030763345.1. Lineage (NCBI taxonomy): Eukaryota > Metazoa > Arthropoda > Insecta > Lepidoptera > Noctuidae > Mythimna > Mythimna separata. The sequence goes on along the minus strand of CM061170.1, from coordinate 25,016,552 downwards.
CAATTACCGGATACCCTCAAAAGTCTAAAATTTTCATACCCAAATCGTCTACTTTTTTAGTTGCTTTATTTTCCTATTTTTTTTTTTAAAATAAAAGATATTTATTTCCTTATCGTCTTTCTAAAGTTCTTATCTAATATTGAATGTCAAGGAACAGTAGGCGTTTCGAACCGACATAGGTACAATAAACAATTACCGAACTAATGAACAATCGGTGTAAGGTTTTTCGCAACAGGATTTTTCGCACAAACGTTACATCGCATCAATAAATCATCGATGCAGTAAAACATCGTACAACTGAATTATCGACATACCGTGTTCGATATAATAAAAATCGAACCATCAAGTTTCGAAGACAAGTAGGGAACCCGTTTTAAAGTAATTCTAATTACCTCCTTTATTTTTTCGAAATAAAATAATGAACGAAGAGAAACTTATATTTCTAGTGCAAAAATATTCTTGCTTGTACGATATTAGTCCGTCACATTATAGCGATCAACAGAGAAAAAATAACATCTCAATACTAATTGAGTAGCTGATCGTCTTCGCAGCATATTCAGCGCCGTACGTAGTAGATAGAAGCATTTTAGCGGAGATAACACTCTTACGCCGCTGTACGCCGCTGATAGAAGTAGAACTGAATAAGTGTGACCAAAACCGTTCAGCGAAACGCGAATAGAGCTGAATAAGTGTGTGTAGTCCCTTACACATAAAATGTGACACATATAAATCTTTGCTAAAGAGCTTATTACACCTTCCTAAATTTAGTAGCCTAAATTAGGATTCAGAAAAGGAACGAAATTAGAAGCTTCTAATCACACTGTTCTAAATTTAGTTACTAAATCAGTTGCCTGCTGAAACGCAAGAAGAGCGGACGTTTTATTACTATAATTAATAATAACTCCAGTACTGTCCAAATATTAAAAAAATAGCCTCGCCGTGGCTGTGGCCGGTGGGTCTATCAAAATAAAGAAAAATCATTAGTCGATAGGGCCCGCATGCGGGGTGCGAAAGATTTCTGGAACGCATGCCGCAGGGCCCGCATTCGGGGAACCGTTTTCATTATGGCGCAATTTTATTAGTCGATAGGGCCCGCATGCGGGGTGCGAGAGATGTCTGGAATGCGTGTCACATGGCCCGTATTCGGGGAACCGCAGACGGTATAACGAACATGTTACTTTCATTGGATGTTATCCCGCATGCGGGGACTCCCCGCATGCTGTATACCGAACGAGTTAACGACCAGTGAAATTCCGCCATAATGGCGCAATTTCATTGGTCGATAGGGCCCGCATGCGGGGTGCGAGAGATTTCTGGAACGCATGCCACAGGGCCCGCATTCGGGGAACCGTTTTCATTAGTCGATAGCGCCCGCATGCCGCCGGGTGCGAGAGATTACTGGAACACGTGTTACATGGCCCGTATTCGGGGAACCGCAGACGGTATAACGAACATGCTACTTTCATTGGTTGTTATCCCGCATGCGGGGACTCCCCGCATGCTGTATACCGAACGAGTTAACGACTAATGAAAATGCGCCATAAGTGATGGGGCACTTAGATTTAAGGCAAAATTGTATTTCTTTACATTTAATAATGTACCTATTCATTGTTGAAGAGCCAAATAAATAAATAAAAACAAGCGATACATCCACAGGCGGAAAGTGCTGCACACCGACTGAAGCGACTAAACGCGATCGCACCTTCCTAAATTCGTTTCTAATTAGGTTTCTAAATGATTTAGTGAGTCAGTAGCCGTACTTCTTCCTAAATTTAGAAACCTACCTTCCTAAATGCGATTGCATTCTTCTGAATTTAGTAACTAAATCATTTAGGCTACTAAATTTAGGAAGGTCTAATAAGCTCTTAAGACACACCGAGTATATACGAGTAACTTGGTCGCGTTGCAGACATAGGCACCCAGTTAGCGTGTCTCACAACGGCTGTAGGCAAAGGCACAAAGTGAGCATACCGCCCAGACTTCTACCAACACTGTAGGCATAGGCTCCAGGTTTGCATATGTCGGCGCTTGATCGCCATCGAGGTTGACGTCACACAAAATACACAGACACAGTAATATAGAACGACAGGAAAAGTGAGTGATAATAAAGAAATACCTTACTTCAGTTCTGGTCTATTCCACGGGCGGCGAAAGAGTGTTTTTATATTTGAATTACATCGGTCTTTATACCCAGCAAATAAGAGAATTTAGGCGGGAAAAACATTACACTTAATAAAATTCACTATGAGGGTAGAAAACTACTTAAAATAAATAAATGAGAACGGAAGTTGTCACAGTAGAATTTATTGTGACAATTCTATTAAAGAGTGATTCTAATGGAAAATACTATTTAAATATGAGCAGAATTAATCATTTAAAAGGAAGTTTGTTTCATATTAATTTCAACAAGATTTTGCAATATTCGAAAGGAAGTTGTCAAATTAAATCCTCATATTAATTCAAGAGGGTATTTGCAATATTTACAAAAGAAATTGGAAGGCAGTTTGGTTTTGCGCCCACACATACCTCCCAGTGGCTGTCGGCATAGGCACAAAGTTAGCATACCGCCCAGACATCAACACTGTATGCATAGGCTCCAAGTTTGCATACCTCCCAGCGGCTGTCGGCATAGGCACAAAGTTAGCATACCGCCCAGACTTCAACACTGTAGGCATAGGCTCCAAGTTTGCATACCTCCCAGCGGCTGTCGGCATAGGCACAAAGTTAGCATACCGCCCAGACTTCAACACTGTAGGCATAGGCTCCAAGTTTGCATACCTCCCAGCGGCTGTCGGCATAGGCACAATGTTAGCATACCGCCCAGACTTCAACACTGTAGGCATAGGCTCCAAGTTTGCATACCTCCCAGCGGCTGTCGGCATAGGCACAAAGTTAGCATACCGCCCAGACTTCAACACTGTAGGCATAGGCTCCAAGTTTGCATACCTCCCAGCGGCTGTCGGCATAGGCACAAAGTTAGCATACCGCCCAGACTTCAAGACAATACTTGTCTTCAAAAAAATGCGACGCACGTCTCGGGAGTCCATTCATCCCTCCAGGGTACCATGAACTGTGCAGCAACCAGGCAGAAGTTGCAGCTCACAGCGCCCGCGGTCCAGGACTCCAACTACACGGCAAGCTCCGCGCGTACCAGGATCAAGTTTCCCCGTAGACTGCGACGTAGGCATGTGGACGCTGTCGGTCTTTTACACAACCGTTCGGCCGTCCTTTGTCTTCTCATTTCCCGTAGCGGTTCACGGTTGTCACCCGTAAACATGCTTCCAAAACTTTCAACTGCGAGACAATCGTCTCAAACGATCACCAGTGTAGCGGTGACGCAGGGCTGCGCGTCCTCACGCGGCTTCGGAATCGCAATCCCGAGACTTGCTACATGACCTTCTACTCACAATATGGCGGCTACGATATCGGTTAGGACGCGGGGCACAAGTTTTTGAACCCGAACGACTCGATCTAACCATCTCAACTACCCGCTTTTCTACATAAAAGTAGAAAAAAGAGAACTTTAAAAATCGAAACTAGTAATTTGTGGGCGAAACGAATCTTTATCCCACTTCTGATTTTAGGGATCAGAAGTGAAACAGATAAAAAATAAATAAACAATCTTTAATCACACTTTCACAAAATTATAAGAATATGAAGTAGGTATTAATGAAACAAAATCACACGATAACGGTCAAGTAGCAAGTCCGTCCTCAACGCCGACCAAACGAAAAAAGGGCAGTTGCCGCACCGCGCGCCTCTTTTATAGACTACCGTCGGCCGCCGCCTGATGGTGTGACGTCACGACGTCGCAGTTCGTCTCGCCTCCAATTGCCAACACGGCCTCTCCTTCAGTTGCTAACAATATGTATACTTATGACCAACTATCACCCTGTTCATTAACTCACTAAATTAGGCGTGTTGAGTTATGATGTATTAGTTTCATCATCATCATCTGCCTAGCCTTTTCCCAATTTTATTGGGGTCGGCTTCCAGTCAAGCCGGATTTAGCTGTATACCAGTACTTTACGAGGAGCGGCTGCCTACCAGACCTCCACAACCCCTTAATTATTAGTATCTATTAGATTTGTTTTTATTAAAATAAACCGAAAGACCGCAACAAGCAAATTGTTTCAATAGTTGTTTTGTTTCGCTGTCTAAATACTATGTTTTCCAATATTATCTTCATCCAATCCAATATTATTGCGTGGTTTATTGACAAAATAATAATAAACAAGCCAAACAGGAAGGATTTCAGCTGACACGTCCCTCAGAATTGATTAAAATAAACAAATAACAAACAAATTTTGACGAACAGGCAACTTTGTTCCCGGACCACGGACAAATCCGTTCCCATGGCAAAGTGAGGGAATTCCAGGAAATGGGCGTGTCCCCTGATACAGCTAATGGTATAACTTGTAAAAACATTGATAGATGGTTCGGGAATGCGGAAAAATCTTTGGGGAAAGTTGAGAAGAAATGCAATCGTGAAATCGTAATGGATTATGAGATAATCGTGGCATTAATGTCCTTATTTTTCGATTTTAATGATGCGTTTTTTGTTGCTTCTTTTCTATCATTTTTTTTAAATTGTTATAAACTAGTGCTTGACTGCGATCCCACCTGATGGTAAGCAGTGATCCAATCGTTGATGGTGAGGCGCACTAGTTTATTAAGAGCCTATTCATTTAAGTTTCAAAGTAGAATAGTAGATTTTTAGTATACTTTTATCTACCAAATATGCTTTTTTGGAATCATCACGCCACACACGCAATGATCGTAAAAGAAAAGTTAGCGCCTGTGATAAAAGCATGAGCAACACATCGTTTAGATGACGCTCATAAAAAATAAATAAAAAAAGTCATTAAGACAACACAAAGAAAATACATAAATAATTTAGATATAGGGATGCCATGAAGTACCGTCTTACCCTAGTTAATGGGTTGTGGAGGGCTGGTAGGCAGCCGCTCCTCGTAAAATACTGGTATTCAGCTAAATCCGGCTTGACTAGAAGCCGACCCCAATACAGTTGGGAAAAAGGCGAGGCAGATGATGATATAGGGATGCTGGATGATGAAACTTTTTATAAAGAACTAAATAAAAGTTAGTTTTAAATAACGATCAAGCCAGTGCTTCTCGCATCCATCGCACTACCGCGTTTTTCACTAGGTCATCGGTCCACCTTGTGGGAAGCCTTCCAACGCTGCGTCTTCCAATGCGCAGTTGCCACTTCAGAACCTTTCGTCCCCATCGACCATCTCTTCTGCTGCCCTGTGCCAATTAACGTTTGAATCCCCGACCGGTCCTATGAGACCGCGCTGTTATTGTTTTACTATTGTGTCTCGTTTCGCGGGTATCTGAGTAACTACGGTGGCGATGCTTCGAGCTATGTTGGTGACCTTGGTTCACGTGTGGATATCTTCATTCTTGCTGTAATGCCGCAAGAAAACTCCAAGAATATTACCTTTTCGATTTCCAGATTGCATCCATTGCGAAGGTAATTTTATGCCATCTCTCTATCTGTATTTATTTAATATCAGCGTTTTTCTATGTATTTGCTGGCATAGTTACAGTCACTTGATATCCATAAATAATCTTTCATAGAATCCATCCATCGTATTTCTAATCTTCGCTTTTTCTTGTGTACTGTTTACATTATATATACCTTTTTATGTGAATGTGTATGTTTTTCCACCTGTACCCAACAAATTAGGTTAGTATGTGTGCCCCAAAAAGTTCTGTACGACACAATGTGCTTCCTCAAGGAAAACGTTAAGAAATAATATTATCATTCCCTCAGGACAATTACAAGAATAGAGTAACTTATTACTTTCTTCAGAAAATCATAAGTAAACAATCCGAACTGTTATTGTGAATACCCGTAGTGGTATTGTATCAATAATTGCTTTCTATTGAAGGTAAAGTTTATCAAACACAGTCTTGCTATTCGTATTCTTTTTTTTACACTAATATTATAAAAGGGGATGATATGAACTTTTGTAAGTTTATTTAACGCCCGTTTTCAATAACCTACCACAGTTCATAGATAGATAGCTATCCCCGATAAACAGTAAGATTCTATCTATCAATCCACAACTTTTGGTAGGAAATCAGTCAACCGTCGGTAGGTTATAGGAAAACAAGTAAGGGCAAAAGGATAGATTTGTTTATCTTTAGTAGCTGCAACTGTAGATAGATAGCTTATTTAAAACGGGCGTAAGACGTTGACACATCGTGCCGTCGAAAAATCCTGCGGTGCTTTTGTCTAAAAGTAATTTTCATGGCGACGAGCTCGTCGTCGAGACAGCCGTCGAACAGCGAACGCAAATGTATGAAGAACTGTCATTGTCAATTGCAAGACCCCAAGCTAGTTAAGAAAGGGTTAGGGAGATGATTATAAATGTGTTGGTAACTATACATACATGTATGTACAATAATCAGCTTTTTAAGTTCCCACTGCAGATTCAAACCTCCTTTCTAGAAGACGGCCTACGTAGTGCGCGTTGGTGGATGTCACATTCACATATTCTCGATTTTTTGAGTTCTATGACATACCGGTTTCCTCACAACGTTTTCCTTCGCCGTTTCGAGAGTACAGTAATGAAAAAAATACATAACACTTACACCACGTAAATCGTAGCCGATAGTACTGGGCCACAACTCTTTTCGATCGGCAGACTCCGACAGGTAATTCAATCAAATAACTTCTCTCTCTGGTTGGAGAGAGAGGTAACATCAGATTGCTGACTTAAACCCACCCACCTAATTCAGTTGCCCTTTGCGTTCTGGGACACCTTGACTCTTTTGAACAATAAATACTGCAGCCCTATCTCTATGTTTACCTTTCGAGAGATATCGGCGTATTACTATGTTATGAATAACAATTATAATTATTATTAACCTACCGATACCAACAAACAACTAAACTGATAAATGATATTTTTTTGCAAATAGGTTTTTAAAAACACCTCAATTTTTTCGACCATTTACTTTAAATGAGACTGGTCTTTCCTAGCTAACTACCCTGAGAAGAAACACCAAAACAAATAAAGGGATCAAAATCTCTTTTAAAGTCCATACTGTAAACATGAATGGTCAAATCATATGAGAATCATGCAGATTGGAATCTGAGATGGACTTTTGAGTAAAGAATCACATTTGACTAGACCTGTCCAAGTGGTCACTAATAAACCACTAAATATAAGAAAACCTACTTTAAATTTTTTCTACACGTTTATGTAAAAAAAAATCACTGGGCCTCAATAATTCTTGCTTTCATACCTTTTAATTTCATAGGTTAAAAAAAAAACATGTTGCAATCAATTCGTAACACTGAACAGAATATATGATGTAGGTAAGGAATAGGTTGTTGCATAGTACGTAAAATATGTTATTTTTTACCTCTTGCATAATTAATATTCAAAGAGTTGTCAGCAACAAAAATACACAATTTCATATACCGTGGCTATGATAAATAGATATAACACTGGCAGGAATGAGTGATGACATCACCATCTTATCTGATCCTCATCTACAATGCTACTAATATCCAGGGACTGGCGACACCATTAAATAGTATAAATTTTATACTCGTTTCAGGAAATCGTCTGGATGTTGTGTATTTTTTTTGTAAGTATAATTATTTTGGTATAGATTTTTGACCTTGGTTTCGTTTGAAAATAATCTCTGCAATGTGGTTAAATTGTAAAGAAACATAATCGTTTACTTACGTTATGCACATAATATAAATATGTACATATTTTGATAGATTTTTCTCTTTTTTAGAGATAACATGACCCTGGAACACAGTTGGTTTTAGCCAGTAAAAGTTTTGTCTTGTAATAGATTTGTCGCATGATTTCACACGTCAAAAACGTGCGATATACCCATACATATAATTGTATATACCCACATCTTCATAAACCCAAATTAGAAAAAAATGTCACAATCATAGTTAAATCACTAAAATTTTTCTATAATAAACTATTAGATAATGTTTTTGTAGGCAAATAATATGGGCACGCAATCTACGCGCAATTACGCTGTTTACGAATCAAGATTTTATTAATCAAAAATTGCAGTTTTTTTTTATTGTTTCAGTAGCCGGATTCTAAACATCCTTCTTTCTAAATGTGTGTTTATTAAGTATCAAACTAAAATCTAAGAAACAGCACACTTGCACAGCTTATTTTTTGTAAAATTTCAACTTGATTTACATTATAGTGAACTATCTAAATAAACCTCTTGCCCTAAATAATTACATGTAGATTGGGTTTAAGATATTTTATTCTTATAAAGAACATAAAAATATGTAGTTCACTTAAAAACAAATTATAAATAGATCATGTAGTTATACTTAACACTTTATAACTCCATAAAAACAATACAAATGAAATACAGAAGAACTCCTCCCATGGGTAAGGGTTGCCAAGAAACTTTTATTGAAAAGAAAAAGATACAATTCCGCAAAGAATACTGGCAACCTTAAAAAATTATCCTTAAGGATTTCAATCAGATCTTGGAAAATTTCATTTTGTAAGACGATACTTTTAATTTAGACACGTGCAAAAGTGTGGCTTCCTCATTTTTTTGGTTATTGGAATGTTCAGAAATAACTGTGTAATAATCAGATAATATATTTTCCTAGAATTCTCATTATATTTCTTTGATGTCGTTTTAAGGGTTTCGTACTCGCGAAGGGTGCCAACGAAACCCTATTATTAAGCCAATGTCTATCAACGGGAACTGAATATCACAAGTGTGTATTTATTCTATTGCAGCTACAACAACTAATAATATATTTTAAAAGTATATTTTAAAGTTCAAAATTAAAGGGGATTTCGAAAAACGACACGTTATTATATCGGCGTTGTTTACCTACTCGATTTTAATATTGTAGTCCCGTACTACAATATTAAAATCGAGTTTGTGTCCGAGTCCGACTCCGACTTAGCCAGTTTTTTTTTTTCATTATTTTCCTTGAGTTCAATTTTCTTTTGGGGCTTCTTTACTCGCGTAAGAGTAAAGAAGCGCGTATGGCTTTCTTACTTAAGGGATTACTTAAAGCTCTGAAAAAAGGAAGCAGAGATTTCTATATTAGAATAGGTATACTGATGCAGAAATCGCTGCCGCTGAAAAAGAGTAGGTATTCTGAGGTAGGTTATCTCTTATTGTACCATCTTAATAAGCTAGTGCGCCTCACCATCAACGATTGCATCACTGCTTATCATCAAGTGGGATCGTAGTCAAGCACTAGTTTATAACAAATTAAAAAAAAACAACCTGTAAATTAGTCTTAAATGGGTTTTGCTGAATAATTTGTAGACGAGCGTGGTGATGAATGTTCGTACTTTCTCTGTGTGGGAAGAAGTTATTCTCCTAAAGTATAACAATGCTAGCATCTGCCAGTGAAAGTAGGTTTCCCCCCACAAACTTTATCCACTCACTAAACTTCTCCACTCACTGTACGTTGACATATCAGTCAGTCAATTTCGTCTTTTATCATACCACAACTTTCACACAACGCCATCTAGTCCCAAACTAAGCGGAGCTTGTGTTATGAGTGCTAGACAACTGATAAATTATACTTACATATTTCTAAATACATACACACCGTATATTAAAGCAAAACTCTTTAAAAACTTCCAGACAGCTCGACTTGAAAACCGATCGCTACCCATTCTGCTCGACCCCCGGTCCTACGGAAGCGTGAAGACACCCAGTCTCTCCAGGTCCCGGATGCTGCGAGACCCTTTTCTAAGCGAGCGGATAAAAGGTCGCAATAAACATATTTATCGTAACGTGAAATGTGAATCCATTTGTTATAAGCTCGCTGCCACAGAGCTGAGAGACGACTGGGCTGCCATTGCTACAGACAACAAAATTTTTCAACAAACTAAGCGTGACAGAGAATATAATTGATTAAAAATAAAAAATTGACGACCCTTGACGGTTTTGTACAATATTTTATAGTTATTAAAAAACAAATAAAACTAAAAAAAAAATCTGTAAGCTCCGGTGCACAAAAACCAATCGGTTATTGAATGAAGCAGCAATTAGCATTACAAATATTGATAAGAAAGAGTGGGACTCCGGGCATGCTGGGAATATTTCGCTGCTGTCTCTTTTGTATAAAAGCTATAACAATAATGCCGGTTTTTTTTTGAAGTGGTAAATTTATCCAATAACTTCTTCCGCTTGGAGGTTGAAGTCAGAAGGCGTGTTTTACTTTTACTTACTAAAACCTACCTACGTCTATTAACTGCCCTTTAAATTCTAGGACCACGGTTTCCTTTTTAGAAATTCCTCGGGGCGTAGCGAACATCGACTCTGCTGTCCGTCCAACCATTTTACTAACATCTCTAGAAAGCTCGTAGAAAACTACGCGCCACCAATGACTCGAGCTGAAGTCTTTACCTACTTCTACGTCTTTAGCTACTAATGTTTGTGCGGCGTGTCCCCACAAACCATGTCCTGCATCACGTGCCCTGTAACATGTTCTCGTTATGACCTGATGACAGCATCAGTGGACGGTATTGCCGTGACCGAATACTGGGCCAAGGAAGGTATTTGAATAGTCTTGCCATCGACACGCTAAGAAGAAAAAGCTACTACTCGCAATAAAATAATGATGTATAGAGGGCATGTCTAACCGATTCCGTGGTCTGTGTTCTCAGTTGATATCCTCACTGGTCTGGGTCAGTTAAGGCTGGTTTATTGTATCAGGAGCAGTAAGTGTGTTTTAGCGTCGCGCATGAGTTAGCACGGGTCATGGGAGTTTATAACTGGTTTTGCTTTTGAATGCTTAACAATTCAGACACACAGAGGAGAGCCAGAATCTTCTCTGATTTTTACCTTCTTGAATATTAAATATCTTCTTTAAAAAATTATCTACTTCTGTTAACACTTCCTAACTCTCAAGGTAAAGTTTTCAAAACATCCACGTTGTCCCCTTCGAGTTAGGTTAATTTAAACATTTTTTCAGGAATAATCGCCAAACTTAAGTGGCACTGGGCAGTGCACATTGCTCGTAGAACAGATGGTCGATGGGGACGGAAGGTTCTGGAGTGGCGACCACGTACCGGAAGACGTAGCGTTGGAAGGCCTCCCATAAGGTAGACCGACGACCTGACGAGGGTCGCGGGAATCCGATGGATGCGAGACGCACAGGATCGACTGTTGTGGCGGCGGTTGGAGGAGGCCTATGTCCAGCAGTGGACGTGTTTCGGCTGAACTGATGATAATGAGACAGGAATAAAAGAGAACTCCGCAAGGGGCTTCCGTCGACTCTACTGAAACCGTCTAAAGTTAGCATAAACTTTAAGGTAAATTGCTTAATTTCAACAATACTTCATGAAACGCAATTTGGTGAACATTATCCATTCTGACTGGTATTTTGAAGTCAAGTAGTAAAATAAGTGCATTTCTGGTAGATGTTTAAACACTAGCCATTATTAAATACAGTCCTTTCTAGCATCAAAATTATTCCGCGTAAACCTACCAAACGAAAAGACTATCATCACCGCCATGACAGTATGTATCTCACATTTTAAACGATCCATTAAAACACACTCGTATGCAAACACTCCCTGCCTTTCCGCAGAGCGAGGAACATCCACGCGACAGCGGGCTTCTAACAAATGGCTTCCATTTCATGACACAGTAAATATAACTGTAACTGATGGATGCTCTCCTTTTATGCACATCGTTATTTGTAAATTCACAGGTTTGATAACAGTCGGAAGTGATTTTTTTGTAAATCAATTCATTCCTTAGGTATAGGGAGAAGCTCGTGGCTAGATAATAACAGCGGCATGGGTCGATCTTCAGGGTTAAGCTACTCTTGCCAAGGTTGGTCTGTGGATGGGTGACGTTAAGCCGTAGGTCCCGACTGCCATTTGTAGATCTTTGGCAGTTGTCATGGATAGTCAGAAGCCAGTAAATCTGACTCCAGTCTTGCCATGAAGTATCATGTTAAGTATCATGCTAAAAAAGGGTTGTGGAGGTCTGGCAGGCAGCCGCTCCTCGTAAAATACTGGTATTCAACTGAATCCGGTTTAACTGGAAGCCGACCCCAATATAGTTGGGAAAAGGCTAGGTAGATGATGTTATTTCTAATTTCACAGGTTTGCTAATAGTCGGAAGTGGATCAACGGGATTTTTTTGTAAATCAATTCATTCCTTATAGGACAGTCATGCTCAGTCATAGCTTGTAGATAGTCGATGAGGCTGAAAGCTTTTGAAGTGGCGACCGCGCACTGTAAGATGCAGCGTTTGAAGGCCTCCTACTAGGTGGACCGATGACCTGGTGAAGGTCGTGGGAATCCGATAGGACCATTTATTGTGGCGACAACCGGGGGAGGCCTATGTCCAGCTGTGAACGTGTTTCAACTGAAATGATGATGATGATCGCTGAAAAAATTAAAAGATATTAAATGACTTGAGAACTTCTTCCTTTTTTTGAAAGTCGCTTAGAAATAAAGTCAACTAAGAAAATGCTTTAGCATTAGCATCAGCATTATCGGCCTTATAATGTTCCCACTACTGGGACACAGGCCTCCTCTCTAGGAGAGGGAAAATGCTTTATCCAATATTTATTAGATGATATGAATCACGTAATAAAAAACAGGAAACCGCCCAGTCCCAAGTTGTTAACCCGTGGCACAATAATGGCATCCTATACAATAGGACAAAATAAACCATCTATCGGAATCTCATTGGATAGTTTTTCTATTGTGTTGCTACCTCAATGATAGTCTTCAAATAATACTATTATTCCTAACAATTCTTGAGAATCCGAAGAAGGATTATTGTCGACTCTATTCCAAAGAACTGTAGCATACATTGAAATTTATTTACTTATAGATTCAAAATAATTTCTCTAGGTATAAGTAATATTTCACTCTTTTTACGTTGAAACTTTGTATGCAAAAAATAGAATTTAAATCATTATAACAAGTAAAAAACTGAAAAAAATCGAAATCCAAAATATTACCAAACCAAAAAAAAAATCGGAATCGAAATCAACGACCTACTGAGAGTTGCGAGAATCCGATAGATACGAGATGTACAGGACCGTTTATTGTGACGTCACTTCAGGGAGGCTTATATCCAACCATGAAGCAAATAACCGGTGGAGTGCGCGTACGATGCTATTGCGCTCACCAAACATATGCTAAAACTAGTAGAAGCGGCAGTCTCAAATGCAGTACGCACGTCACGTGCTCCCGATTTTTAAGCGAATCAAATTAAAGGTACACGACTTGACCTTGAACGGACCAATAGCAGCCGCGCATTTTTCTTCGTCCCCCGGCCCGCCGTGGTGAGTTGTTTACTTAGAACAAATCGGGCTATGCGCTCTCTAGTGGTTATATTCTCTATGTATCCAACAGTGAACATCATTCGGCTAAGATAATGATAGCGATGATCTTAAAAAAAAATGAGAAGATAAAACTGAACTCAAAATAAAAATAAACAATTTCTTAGAAACCAGACGAAACTATTCAGACAAAGCGCCGTAAAAATACAATAAACATTCCATTGCATTTAAACACAGTTTTGAGCCCTTTGTAGCGTTCAGAATCAAATAAATAAACAAAATCAAGAACGTTTCAAAGCACAAAACTGAATGGAAAACTTTATCAAAAGTCCTCGAGAATTTTTCTCTAAACGAAATCGCAGACTCTTTGTTCGGCGACAGGTTCAAAATTTACCCAATTGCGGTAGAACCAAGGAGGTGTTTAAAACGTACGATCTTTGTACGATGTTACTTATACGTAACAACTGGCGTGGAAAATTCTAAAAGAAAAGCTGCCAGCACCGTTTTACTCTTGGGAAAGTGTTTTTAAACACTATTTTTCACATTTCTGTTTCACGTTTTCTTCTTTGATCGGTAGCGTAAAAAAATGAAATGTGTAGCTTATGAAATAAAATTTGGTAGCAAAAAAATTAAATTCGTAGCGTCAAAAAATAAAATGGTTATCAATTTTTGTGTATTGAAAACAGTTTTAACGTATTCCATTTAATTTCTTTACGGCTGTTGCAATAATGGCTGACACGAAGAAAGTTTATTTCAGGAAACATTATTTATCATTTTTATTATCCCTCTATTTTTAAACAAATACTTTCAACTGCTACATTCCATTTTTTACTTATAAAATACTTCAATTGTTTATTCCTTAAAACAAATTAAAATATGGCGTCAAAAAACTTTTTCGCATCGTCGCGTTGTCGGCTAATAATGTGCCCAGGGGACTGGTGGTACCTAATGCGATCACGACTAGTGTTAGCAAGGTGTTGACAGATTGTTTTATACAATTTGAAAGCACTCGGACACGCTAAGTACTACATATCAGTCGAAAGACGTCTATTGTTCGTCTTCATTGATCGACAGTCTTGTAACTATGCGCAAAGGCGAGAGAATTTACGCGATTGTTTGAATATGTCGATAGTTCGCGATGTTTCTGCTTTGACTCGAATCCGATTCGTCTTTTATTGCGACTGGCGCATAGCGCATTCATTCGATAGTTATTCCTCGGTGATTAAGAGCTTTGAGTGAGAGTGACTGATTCGTACAATCTAAAATTAAAGAAACCCCGACTACTCTCCACCTCTCAGGTCCTGATGACCTTGAAGATCTGAACCGATTTCCACCAAACATAGCTAAGAACACTCTCGGCTGATATACCAATCAAACAAAAAAAAACCTCATTAAAATCGGATCATCCGTTTGGGAGCTACGATGCCACAGACAGACACATACACATTTACACACACAGACACGTCAAACTTATAACACCCCGTCGTTTTTGCGTCGGGGGTTAAAAACTAGCGGTCGATTTCATTGACTCGAATCAATCGAAAAACATCTTGATTGTTTTGTATAACAGCGCGTCGATGGTTAATTTAACGACTCCGATTTTTTCGATAGTTAATACATCTCAGAATCAGCCAACGCTACAGTCTTATGCTTCTCAAATCCAGCGTTTGGTTCTCACTTGATGCGCTAACTCGATTGAGAGACGAGCCACTGACAATGATGCATTCATCGAGTCAAAGCTCTAAAGGCTCAAACATCGACCCCATGTTGTTAGCCTGTCGGTTGTCTATCAGTTACAATTCGGGGAGAGTACTACGGAACCGCGCAATTTGATTCCGTTCCGTTCCACATGACCATCTGATCCATAGGCACTAAACGTTTCGATAACAATATAATTGTGCTTACAGGTAAAGACTCCGATTCCTAATAGTCAAGGTCAGACTGAATATTTTTTCTTATCATTCGTTCTTGATTTATTACCACTACTATTTTATATTTTTGTGCCGTTTAATGTTGAAACTCTTGGGTCTTGGGGTCCATGTACTCATAGGCTTTTTAAAATAATATCCAAATACTTAGTTGACACTTCGCGTGACGTCTTTTGGACACGCTTCCAGTCGACAGCGATGCGTAGGAGTTTTTTGACGCCATATTAAAATATAGTCTGCTAGGAGATAGTCTTAGTGTATCATCATCATCATCTCAGCCGATAGACGTCCACTGCTGGATATAGGCTTCCGCAAAGCGTCACCCCAACGACCGGTCATGTGCGTCTCGCATCTTTAGTGTATGAATAGATTCAATTAGTCACATTTTATTTTTCTTGTTTTATTACGTCAGCAATAAAATACTTAACGTTTCCTTTGAATAAATCAAATTATACCGAGCAACTAAACAGTTTCTTTTACATAAAGCCATCATAGTCCCCAGTAGTTCCCTTTAGGAGGCCGTAAAACAGTTTTACTCGACAGTTACTTACTCTCACTTCATTGCCTCAGTTTGCCCCGTAATTCAAAGATAATAGCCCCGGGCTATTAATGGGCTATCTCGACTACTTCCGAGTCGCAGGAGACGACTCCAAGATTGCATCTGCTATAAGTACCTAGGGATAATGAAGCCTTATTGGAGAACAAACTACTAAGTGTAAGAAGAAATAAACTTGACTTTGGAATTTAATGGACAAAAGTAATTAATTTGGGAACATTTCTTGTCAACATGACTCATAAAGAACAATGTTCAAAATGTTCGGACACCGTCCCCACCTTTGTAGCACTTTATAACCTATATCAATCGATCGGCCTTGATTGTCTCATCATTTTATTGTATGACGGCGAAGCTGAAATATGCATCCGAAAAAAGTTATATCGAAATGAAGTAGCCGAAATCAGTCCCAATTTATGTTCCCATCTACTACAACTATCCCTTGTAGCACTATAAGTCCTATATCAATCGATCGGCCTTGATTGTCTCATCATTTTATTGTATGATGGCGAAGCTGAAATATGCATCCGAAAAAAGTTATATCGAAATGAAGTACCCGAAATCAGTCCCAATTTATGTTCCCATCTACTACAACTATCCCTTGTAGCACTATAAATCCTATATCAATCCAACGGCCTTGACCGTCTCATCATTTTATTGTATAACGGCGAAGCTGAAATATGCGTCCGAAAAACGTTATATCGAAATGAAGTCCGAAATCAGTCCCAATTTATGTTCCCATCTACTACAACTATCCCTTGTAGCACTATAAATCATATAACAATCCAACGGCCTTGACCGTCTCATCATTTTATTGTATAACGGCGAAGCTGAAATATGCGTCCGAAAAAAATTATATCGAAATGAAGTAGCCGAAATCAGTCACAATTAATTATAATTATAAGTTGGCAAGTTTTTCAGTTTAAATATGTTCATAGTCCAAAGAAAATATAGGTGAGCAAGATAGCATAGTAATCATAAGGGCCGCATGCGCAGTGCATCGCGCAATATTGTAATTATAGCAGAAATTCATATAGTTCATATAAAGTATACAAGTTCCTTGGAGTAGCATCACGAAAAAAGTACTGTACGACACATGTCATCTCACTTCATTCACCTTGAAATTATTTTCACTTATCTCGCGATATCCACTTCCTGCATCCCCCTAATGTTTAGGACAGCGACACGCGGGGTTGCGACAGTCATAGGCAGGATCCAGCAATTGTGACTCAAGGTGGCATTGTACAAGTCCGAGGCCATGTGCCATCGGACCCACCATTGCCCTCATGCCTTTGTGTCAACCCGGTGGTGACGCGGTCCGAGGGCCATCCTCGGACCGTGTCACCACCGGGTTGACCGAGCACTTTCAACGTCTGGCTCCCAAACTGGAAAGAACTGAGGCTGCCCTGAAGCGGCGCCTACCTAACCTAAGAGGTACAGACGCCCCCAACTGGAGGCTCCACGTGGGGATCGTTCGGTCCGTGGCCTTTTATGGGAGCCGTCGCTGGGTAAGCGACCGGCGGCCAAGCTGAATCCTTGCCAGAAGGTTATGGTCATATGAATGGTTCAGGGATACCACCGCACGATCTCCCGCACGACCTCCTCGTTGGCCTGCCACCGTGAGATCTGGAGGCAACAGTCCTTGCACACAGGCACGATTTGCGCGTGGAGATGCAAGTCGAAGTATGGTGGACAGAGTTCCGGCGTGATCTCAGCGTGGCATAGCGACTGTGACTGTCGCAACCCAGTGCTGGGCACGCTGTCATTGCAGCGGTAAGTCCCCTCTTTGAGGTGTGGTTAGAAAGAGATCACAGCGTCCTCACGTTACATATGACGCAGGTTCTCACCGGACGCGGTAAGTTCGGGAGGTTCCTGCATCGGATTCAGGCAGAAAGGACGCCCGGGTGTCGCCAATGTGTGGATGGCCCGGAGCACACTGTGGAAGTGTGCTTTGCTTGGGCGGAACACCGCTGTGTCCTCGTGGAGGCTATCGGCGACGGCGGCCTCTCGCGTCTGACCCTGGTACACGCCATAGTCCGGAGCGAGGAGGGGTGACGGGCGGTCGCCTTCTTCTTCAAAGTCAAAGTGGTTTTATGTCACATAGGCCGACATGGGCACTTATAAAACGTCAAAAACTAGTGCACGGTTCCAAATTGGTGGATTCCTATGGAGAAGAACCTGCAAGAAACTCCATGGTTACTCTTTTCAAAAAACTATTGGGTCTACGGTTCTGCAAAGCAGTAATGCTAGCGAAGGAGGCGGCCGACCACGACCGCGAGAGGGAACGACCCTCACGCCCCCGCCGCCGCCGGGATCCCGATGCCGATTTCCAAAGACCGTAGGCGCAGGCTTGCGGAAGGCGAGCACTGGGTAACTTGTAGTTTGGTAATAATCCGGGCCGAGCCAAGTCGTCAACGGTGCGTTCTGTTCCACAGTCATTACTGGTATGGATGCTGTGACTAATTTGTTCTAAGAAGTCGATGGCGTATGCACTATCTTGAAAAGGCTCCCTGAAGGTATTGGGAAGCGCTTCAGCAACTCAGAAGACAGTGAAGACGTGAGGAAGTTTTTCCTGATGCTGCTCCAAGGAACTTGTATACTCTATACGAACTAAAAGAAGTTCTGCTATAATTACAATATTGCGCGATGCTCTGCGCATGCGGCCCTTATGATTACTATGCTATCTTGCTCACCTATAGTTTCTTTGGACTATGAACATATTGAAACTGAAAAACTTGCCAACTTATAATTATAATTGTAGTAGATGGGAACATAATTGTGACTGATTTCAGCTACTTCATGTCCACATAACTTTTTTCGGACGCATATTTCAGCTTCGCCGTCATACAATAAAATGATGAGACGGTCAAGGCCGTTGGATTGATATAGGATTTATAGTGCTACAAGGGATAATTGTAGTAGATGGGAACATAAATTGGGACTGATTTCGGCTACTTCATTTCGATATACTTAACTTTTTTCGGATGCATATTTCAGCTTCGCTGTCATACAATAAAATGATGAGACGGTCAAAGCCGTTCGATTGATATAGGTTATAAAGTGCTACAAGGGTGGGGACGTTTTGAACATTGTTCAAAGTACGCACCCTAAGAAAATTATACGTAGCGTGCGGGAATCAAACTCGTGACCTGCAGCGCAGCAGCCAATTGCACAATCACTACGCTACTTAATCACTCAAATCAGTACCTATACAGCCGATCACCGCTGAACATAGTCCATTTCTGAACTGCGCCACAATACCCAGTCCTCCACCTTCCTCATTCATCAGGCATCCAACTACTTGAGGTGGGAAATTATTACTGACTGAAACCCATCCGTTGCCCTTTACGTTCTGAGGCCATGGTCACTCTTTTAAATATTCCCGCAGCCCTAGCAGGCAACCTTCAGGTTTGCTGACACCAGTTTGAGGCGCTCTTGGCACACTACACGCCGTCAACTTAGGCCTGGTCCATACTGGTTAGGAGGACGACGAGCTATCCATTGCTCGTGCCTACGGGTGTCCAGGAATCTTTCTGCGTCTCCAAACGCCCAGGGCCTCTCCATCGCGCTTTCCACACTCAGTACCTACCATTTGCCTCACTAGCATATCGGTCCTATGACAAACAACAATTGGTACATTTTCATCATCATCCATCCATGCAAATGTACCAAACAATCAGTACGCTCTAAAGTCGAGTATTAAGAGTGCCCAATCCAAAATACATTTCCATATAACCGCACTTACGTGATCATGACGTGATTTATACATCATTCACTAAATATTTTGGAAATAAAAATATCTTGTGGCTATTATCTAGGTTTCTACTGAAATAAAAATATAAATTTGTGCAAAACTAATCCAGTAAAAATCTATAAAAAGCTAATTTGCGTGAACTTTAGTGCTTTATAATGAACTCAAAAATAAAAAGTAAAAAAACATAATTCATAGAAAGACCAATATTTTATGCCAAAAACCTTTTGAATTTTTTTATAAAAGCACATATTTCCTGGAACACAAAATGTGTGCAAAAAATATTCGTGTGAGTGACGGAATCACCAAAAGCCAACAGAGCGTTCAGGCGTTATTTCCCTTTTACGTGTTGCTTCTCTATCAAACATCGCTTTAGATTCATCATCATCATCTCAGCCGAAAGACGTCCACTGTTGGACATAAGCCTCCCCCAAGCGCCGCCACAGCGACCGGTCCTGTGCGTCTCGCATCCATCGGATTCCCGCGACCCTCGCCAGGTCGTCGGTCCACCTTGTGGGGGGCCTTCCGACGCTGCGCCTTTCGGTACGTGGCCGCCACTCGCAGAACCGTCCGACCCCATCGACCATCTGTTCTGCGAGCAATGTGCCCTGCCCACTGCCACTTAAGTTTGGCGATTCTTCGGACTATGTCGGTAACCTTAGTTCTCTTGCGGATATCTTCATTCCTGACATGATCGCGCAAGGAAACTCCGAGCATAGCCCTTTCCATTGCTCTTTCCATTGCTCTTAACCGTTTAGTCCGCGTTAGATTACGTTGAATGAAACAACAAGCTCTTAAACCATGCTCACGTAGGCGACAGATGGATCGGGAAGGGCCCTCTTAAGAGCCCCATTGTCGTAAGTTTAAACTGCTATCTAAAAGTTCCGATCTATCGGCAGACATTCGATACAGAGCTTTTTTCTCGCACTCAAAATAGAACGCTCAAGTCTTTGCAGGGCTCAGATGTAGAGACTAGAGTGACCATGAACGACCAGAGCTTATGTTTTAAGTTTATGTGCAATACAAGCGTTTGGAGTGTTAGAAAGGAATCAATCAATCATTTCTAAACGAGTAACATTTTTAAACTGTTTTGTAAATTCAAATCTAAACTAACTCTGGTGAGGCGACAAGTCACAATATGGCGGATAGAGCTCCGGAAAGATCTCATGGTGAAATGGCGACTGCGTCTTTCGCAGCCCAGTGCTGGGCACGCCATAATTGTGACCGTAAGGGAGTGGCTGCAAAGGCGTCACAGCATCCTCACCTTCCACATTTATTATTATCGATAGGCTGAACTTATCTTAGTTCAAACAATTTATTCAATAACAATTCGCGGAAATAACTTTAACAAAACCATTGGGAAATCGAGATTCAAAAATTTCCAATAACAAAATAACAACTATAATTTTATGTATCCAATTCGTCAGAATGTAACTTATTGTAATGAAACGTGATCTATATCAATAACTGATGAAACAAAAATTACCGGTAGCAAATATAATACTGTAAATAAAATGGTTTCCAGTAATTTTTTCGGTGAACAATGCAGATTTAAAGTAAATAAATATTCATACTGTGGAATATTTAGTTCCCATAATTTTATTATTTTCGTTGTGTACTGCTTTAAGTTAAATTATTATTAAATACTTTTATTAATTACTCAGATACCCGTGAAACGAGACACAATAGTAAAACAATAACAGCGCGGTCTCATAGGACCGGTTGGGGATTCAAACGTTAAAGTGGGAAATCATCCAATGATTTCTCCCTCTTTATAACGAAGCGGAGAGCATGTCAGACTTCTACTGACTTAAGCTCACTCCTATATTTCTTTTTGGCCTTACGTTCCAGGACTTTTTCCTTTCAGAAGCGAACCCATGGCCTCAGTAGGCTTCGACCCTGCTGGAATCCCACGGGTTTGCTGATATTTCCTTGAGGCGCGCGTGGAACACTGGGCGCCTTGAGTTCGGTGCGGACGGTCGCAACGCAAGCCTACGCCTACGGCTCAAATGATAATGATAATGATGATGATATGTATAGAAAGTATATTTACATACTCATTGTTTATCCCACGTCACATTTTAGGCCAGTTCTGTCCGACTTATTACATCGTCACTGAGTTCAAAAACCGGTGAGCCCGAAGGCTACATTTTCGCGGCTCCCATAAAAACGGCTCGGGACTGTCCCATTCAACGCTGACGAATGGCCACCGCACGGCACTCGCCCGATCTCAATTTACTTTCACACCATTGCTGCACTTTATTTTTCCTGAACAGCTAGAATATGGCTACAGAAGTTCAACTGCACACAAAGATCCATGGTAAAACTCCTTTCTCCAAATATGTCCCATTCTGGTTGTTTTTTTTTCTGGTAGGGGAATCATCAGAATGGCTTCTCTCGCTCTTGGGCGGAGCGGGAGGGCGTGTCAGACTCTTACTGACTAAACCCCTACCCCGTTCTTTCGTTGCCTATGATCTGGGGGGGACTCGGTGTCAATAAATACCACGTGTTCCCCAGAGGCTTCGGCCCTGCCGGCCCCTACAGTTGGCTGACCTCTCCTTGAGGCGCGCGTGGAACAGCGCGTTCTGTTCGTCCGTTGACGACTGGGCTCGGTCCAGATTATTTCCAGACTGCCGGACGGCGAGCTACCCAGTGCTCGCCGTCCGCGAACCCGCGCCAACGGTGGTCGGAAATCGGGATCGGGATCTCGGCAGCGGCGGCGTAAGGACCGTTCCCTCACGCGCTCGCGGTCAGCAGCCTCCTTCACGAGCATTACTGCTTCGCAGAAGGAGGCGACCGCATGCCACCCCTCCTCGCTCCGGACCATGGCCTGAACCAGGGCCCGGTGCGAGAGATCACCGCCTCCGATAGCCTCCACAAGGACACGGCGGTGCTCCGCCCAAGCGGGGCACACCTCTACCGTGTGCTCCACCGTGTCCTCCGGGCGGTCCACACAGTGGCGACACCCGGGCGTCCTCTCCTGCTTGATCCGATGCAGGAACCTCCCGAACTTACCGTGTCCGGTGAGGACCTACGTCATACGGAACGAGAGGACGCCGTGACCTCTTTCCAACCACTCCTCGAAGAGAGGACTTACCGCCTCAATGACGGCGTGCCCACCATTCTGAGTGTGTGAAAACATTTGTTTTACTATCTCAAATCTGGAGATAGATAAGTTATTGGTTCCGGCCGTTAGAGAATAGCACGGCTGAGCCTTGTTCGTTGACAGCTTAGCATTGTCCACTACTGTCAGTTTAGTCCCGTCAAAAAAATCAGAATATACTCTGTTTTTTATACCGTGAGACTAAATTGACACATTTAATGTCAAACTTACTATAGGAATTATGCCAGTTCTTTTTGTAATGTAATTTTAGTCTCAGGGTATAAGAAACAGACCATAGTTAAAACGTTATAGGCTGATCACGTTTAGACCTTCTGGTCTCCACCTCCCGTTTCCAGCACAATGCATACCGTGATTTGTGGCTCATGGGATGTCTGCGGTGGTTTATAGTCCTTACGGTCCACTGGTGCATGCATCTTCACGTTCCTGCGACCGGAGCGCGCTGAATTTTAAGTGGTTTCACACTTTATTTGCTTATTTTGTACTGGAGGAGGAAATTGGTTTATTTAATCTTATGGGAGTACTTAAGAAATTGGTTTGGTCTTAACTTTTAAAAGTTTAATCACCGAGGTTTTCATATTTTGTGCAGCTTTTTTGTCGTCTTCTGTTTAAAAAACGATGCACAAGATATAAAGTGTTGTCCAGGCGTCGTGTAACGACCGAACCCAACGAGCGAGAATTTCTGAAAAGGAAACCTGTAGTTCTAAAACGCAAAGGGCCACTGAAGAGGAAATTCAAGGAAAAATTTAAGGAAGTTCAAGGAAAAATAAGGAAATTCAAGGTTTAATAAATTTCGTTGGTTACTAGGAATAATTGTCTTGATGGCTTGAACTTGACTGAAATCCAACCCCAAATTAATTGGGAATAGGCTAGGAAGATAACTAAGGTAACTATACTACTTTGAATGGTTTGAAATTTTCTTTTAATGACGAAGAAAATATGACGTTACCTTCTTCAAAAATAGTGAGTAAGGTTTTAGAGTCCTTATAGTGGATAAGGTGTTTAGCTTTACTGTATTTCTTATTTAGTTTCATAGTCCTTTGTTGCTTTCCTTAAGAATTAGCAAGAAGTGGCTTAAAGCTGCGAACAATGGAAGGAATGGAGGGAGGCCTTTGCGCAGTCCCTTATAAAAGGTAATAAAAAATCCTCCAACTGCAAACAGCTTCCTGAATTTCTAGAAAAAAACAGATCCACCAAAATTCACTACAGCACCATTAACCTCACCACGCAGGTGTCTCCCAAAACTACAAACAGCATTCACTCATGACAAACAAAAATTCAACTTCAAAACCAAGATGGTGGTTGGCGACCAGCCAGCGTCTCCGGCACGTTAACTAGTAGAGCCATACTTCAATCCTAAAACCCCGTGACTTATGGCCGTACGTGTTCCTGGGTGATAGGGAGGTTTCCCGTGATTGTATCTCGTTGCTCCTCCTTGGGGGATATTCTTGAAATACGTGACGTAAGAGCCGAGCCATTGGGAATGGCTGGAGGTTGTTGAACTGAGGTTTTCGTTGAATAGAAGGTGAGTTGTGCTAAAGATGAATATGTTTAGAGTATGCTGTAGTATATTGTTTGTTTCAAACCTGTCGAATGACGATTGACTGATGGTTTAAATACAAAACAAAGAAATATTTTAATGTTTTTGCGTCACGAAGTTGATGCACCATATAAGTTTAAATTGTACATTTTTATTCTGGGGTAAGAATTTTCGGATCGTTCGCTGTCAAATCGCATCCCCCAACGCAAGGGTCTGACCTCACACCCTGGTTTTTAAATAGTCAGTATGAGTCTGACAGACTCGTCCACCTGTTTCAAGAAGAAGGACATTTACAAAGATTTTCAGAACAAAAAAACAGTTTTGAAAACAATTCTGCCCCATCCTGTCACTGGAGAACAGTGGTAACGGCATCGACTTAATTATAATATTAGTTTAAAGGTCACGTATTCAAACCGAGTCTTTAATTACACAAAGTAATGCCTTTGTGTAATTAATTCATCATCACTGCTCGCAAAATGGTGAAGGAACACATTGTGAGGAAGCCGCGTGCCTTGGAACTAGAAATTCGAAGACATGTGATGATACATATACATACATAAAGAAAGATAAGACCAATAGTAACTTGGCTTTAATTAGCTATTTTCACAAACCATAGCAATATACATTGACAATAAGAATTAGAGATAACAACTAACATTATAAAGCAGTCAGTTACTGTCCGCTTTTTATACCCTGAGACTAAAATGACTTTACAACACAAAAGAACTGGCATCATTCCTATAGTAAGTTTGACATTACTTGTGTCAATTTAGTCTCTGGGTATAAAAAACAGATGATAGTAAGGAGATTATACATCATGTGGCATCCATCAATTCACACAAAACAATAAGTGCAAACTCAAAGGTGCTTAGCCTTTTCATTTCTCTAACTGTACTTAACTAAAAGAAAAACGAATTTCACTAACAATACTACACTAAAAAGAATAAAACGAACTCTTGTTACAAAGCTAAAATGTTTAATACATCTCTCTCCTTTTAATGCTTCGTTGTATTTAACAATTTTAACAAGAATGCTGAAAAATTTTCGCGCAGACCAAAGTGAAATTAAAGAAATGATAGAGTTTTTTTTTAAGACTTAAAGGAGAGGAGGAGGTGTCGATGAAAGCGTTCGGAATTTATGATAATTGTTTAAAGACCGAAATTTTATTTTTAGGGTTAACTTGGTAAAGGTGTGTAAACCTTTTGACAGCTTAGAAAATTACTCTGTTCTGTTATGAAAAAAAAAAAACAAAAAAAAATCGAAAAAGAATAACGTACCTTTAGCACAAAGTTTATTCCTCGCTAGAGCATCCTCGATGCCAGCTTAGTCGAAACCTTGTGAGCCTCAACGGTAGAAAAGGCACAAACTCAAACCTGGATGTTTGGGAACCAGGATTTTAAGGGATATACCCGATGACAAGTTATTAACAGGAACTCACAGATTTGCACCACTATCTACCAAGGCAGGAAGGATTGACTTCCCACTCACTCACTCATTTTACATTGGACTAGGAATTATTTTTCTATTCTCTTTTGCTTAATTTTGCTGCAAGATCTCAACCAGTTAAATGTTTGGATTTTCTTAGCCGTGCCGCTATAAAGACACGTACTCGGCGTATACGACCTCGTTCTACAATGTATTAAGATTGAAATATCACTCCGCCAAAAACTATTTTCAAATTGCAAGTCTGGATGAATGCTTTTCAATAGCGCATACCAACAAAAGTATTCCAAAGTTCACAGACAGAACCAACAATGCAATAACAACCCCACTTGACCGACGTTCAATAATAAAACTTTCTAAAGAATATAAAACAATAAAAGCAGACGAATGGTCTAAAATTATACAATTATGAAGAGCAACCGATTTGAGCCCACTCTCCTGAAGATACTTCAACAGTTAACGTTTTAAAATCTTGAATATTTATAGGAATATATAAAGAGCAACTTTCAACTTTGTATTGTTGTGGATTGTAGAAGTTAACGGGGTGTTTTCTCTTTGTTTAGCTGTCTTCACGATAGCCGTTTGTTTTATAGCAAAATGGCTGATGGTTCCAACTTTAAACTTTTCATATACAGGCTTTTTTTAAGGTGAGAAATCATCCAACGGCTATCGTGACTACCTATTGCTCGTCAACCGCAAGCCCACGCCTACGGTGCGGTGGCTAAAAATTGGGGTCAGGATTCCAGCGGCTATAAGCAGTAGCAGCGTGAGGATATAAGTCTCATGTTACTGGCTCAATTAATTATTTTATTTTACTTTGTTTTACTCGACCGAGACGGTTCCACCCAGAGCAAGAGAAGTCCCTGTCTGGGTGGAGCGGAAGAGTGTCAGACTTTTACTAACTTAAACACAGTGTTCCCTCAGTTGCTTTTTTGCGAGATCTATGGTAACTCTTTCGAATAATCTGCAGCACGTGCAGGCCCTATTTGAGTCTTGCGTGAAACAGAACCCAAACCTACGCCTACGGTGGTCGGAAATGGTCCTGCAACTCCACAAGCCTGGAGGTCCTTGACACATCTCCACAGTGTCCTCCAGGTGGCGCCTGAATCCGATGCAGGAACCTTTCGAACTTATCAAGTTTGTTGAGAACCTGCGTCATACTGAAGATAAGGACGCCGTGACGCCTCTCCAGCGACTTCTCAAAGACGGAACTTACACCCATGAAAAAAATAATATCAATCAAAACAATTTTATTCAGATCGAAATAATAAACACAAAATTTAAAGCCATAGAAAACTGACTTTCAAATTATTCAAATTACTAACCGATCGTCATTTTCCTCATAATAATTTGACTTCCAACACAAATCGACTTCCAACTAAATCGCCACGGCACATAATTTTCAAATTTAATTACAAGTAGCATTCGGTTCTTAGCGACCGCGACCCGCAACTATGACCAGATCGTGCGGCCAACTGCTTAGTATGGCACCGCTCGCGCGGCACGGTCGCCTGGACGTCTCCGTAATACGAAGTTTCGATCGAAATTTCGCGTGTTTCGCCAGATTGACGTTAAAATTCCGAATAATGTATTTGTCAAGACTATTGTTTTCATTTTCGAAATTTACGAATTAGAGTAGGTTTAGAGATTCGAAACGTCGAACCATTTTCGTTCATTCAAAATTTCGGAAACAAATTGAACCGTTCGTATATCGGAGAAAAAGAGAAGACGTCCTGTGACCGAGTCGCTCGACCAACTGCTAAGTATGGTTTTGGCACCGGTCGCACGACGTAGTCGCCTGGCTTGTTTAGTACTCCGTACAAATTCATACTAAGCATTGGGTCCCGCGAACCAGTTGCGGTCGTGCGTCGCGGTCGCTAAGAACCAAAAGCTACCTTTACTCGACTTTAAATCAGTTTCGTCAATGATACCCTTACACAAGAATGATTCTCGCCACGTCCAAACAAATTGTGTTTTCCTGTTAATTCAATATTATAAGTTTGTTCTTGTTTACTCTCGGTTAACATTTAAATGAGAACGTTTATTTTGTTGCTGTGTTTTTCTGGGAATCGGTTTTCACGGAACACGTGCACGTTTTTGTGTAAGACTAGCACTTTAATATCGACTTCGTTCGCCAGAAATATTTCATAAAAACTTCAACACCCCACCGTGTTTCAAAAGTACTCTTAAAAACTATTAATCATCATTATCTACTGAGCCTTTTCCCAACTATATTGGGGTCGGCTATCAGTCAAGCCGGATTTAGCTGAATACCAGTATTTTACGAGAAGCAGTTGCCTACCAGACCTCCACAACCCATTTCACTGGGGTAACACAGTACTTCATGGCAGGACTGGATTCAGATTTTACTGGCTATTAATGATAGTCATTATTATTCATTTTGATTAGAATTCATTTTAAAACCTGAGTTAAGCTCTAAAATAGAATTAAAAAGTTTTAAAAATGTGGTTACCAGGTCCTCGGTCCACCTTGTGGGAGGTGGACCGATGACCTGATGAGGGTTGCGGGAATCCAATGAATGTGGGACGCACAGGACCGTTCATTGCGGCGACACTAGGGAGAGGCTTCCAACAGTGGATGTCTTTCGGCTGAAATGATGATGATGATGAGCACTCGGGCCCCATAATTACAATCCTAAATAACAATAGTTTTTTAAATTATCTTGAATAAAACTTTTTGGAGATTCAGTCTTGCCATGAATTACCGTGTTACCCCAGTTAATGGATTGTGGAGGTCTGGTAGGCAGCTACTCCTCGTAAAATACTGGTATGCAGCTAAATCCGGCTTGAATGGAAGCCGACCCCAATATAATTGAGTAAAAAGTTAGGTAGATGATGAAACTTTTGGAGATTTATTCCTAGTCGTCACCGGCTTCAGGGTAGAGTATGTTTTAGTCAATCATACCTATTCAAAGTTAACTTCATCCACGTACAACATTCCGGCGCAAACTCGCTAACTCCAGCCCAGAAACCGCATCCTAACGCGAACCACGTAGATACAACTAGCAAAGTTCGTTTGTAACAATCTGTCGGAATTCCATAACCGAATCCGATTCCAAAGCCGCTACGTTTTAAACGGATTTGGATGAAAAAAACGGTTCGGAATTTCATTGCAGTGTCGTGGTGGTAGATTTTTAGTTTTATGGCGTATGACGTGGCGTTGTGTGACTTTGGAGTTGTTATTGGGTTTGACAAAATGCTATTTAATTTTTATAGGTGTATATCATAATTAAGTACTCATCATCATCATCATCTCAGCCGAAAGACGTCCACTGCTGGACATAGGCCTCCCCCAAGCGTCGCCACAGCGACCGGTCCTGTGCGTCTCGCATCCATCGGATTCCCGCGACCCTCGCCAGGTTGTCGGTCCACCTTCTGGGAGGCCTTCCAACGCTGCGTCTTCCGGTACGTGGCCGCCACTAGAACCTTCAGTCCCCATCGACCATCTGTTCTTCGAGCAATGTGCCCTGCCCACTGCCACTTAAGTTTGGCAATTCTTCGGGTTTAAGTGCTCAGTACGCCATAATCATGGCAGTCCCCTCCTTGAGGAGTTGCTTGAGTGGCCTCACGGCGTCGCATCTTGAGCTTGATGTAGGTCCTCACCGGTTATTTGTAAGTCTGGAAGTTTTCTGCCCTGACCACACGGAGGACACGGTACTATATATGGTGGAAGTGTGCCCCGCTTATCTCCCTTGCCCCGCCGTGTCTTCGTGTAGGCGACCGACAGCGGTAACCTCACGCAGCTGGCCCTAGTTCATGCTATGATCTGGAGTGAGAGGGAGAGGGAGGTGATTGATTCCTTCTGTGAAACAGTAATGCTACTGACGGAGACGGCCGCACGCGTGAGGGAACGGACTTCCTGACGCCTCAGCCGCGCTACCCCGACCCCAACAAGCAATGAATAGCTCACTGGGCGGCCCGTAGCAATTACTAATCTTGCCACGAAGTTAATTCGACGCTGCTTATTAAAAATTAGTCGTATAACAGTCAGCAAAAGATTTCCTAACAAAAGTAAAGCAACAAATAACCTGTCGTCTTATCACTTAATGATTCGCGAAAATAGTAAACAGCACGAGCGATTCCCCTTGTCTCCATAGAAGAAGGAAATAAAAGAGCGAACGTAATTAATCAGGTTTATGGCGCAAGTTAGTAAGGCATTAGCAGAACTTTGTGAGCTTTGTGTAAAAAATATTTTATGTTACTCCAAGAGATATACAAGCTGTGATAAAAACTTTCAATTGGAGCTGTTTGTTTTTTTAATACGGTGGGAGATGAGTGCCTGGTTTAATTGTGCCGCTGTATTGCGTTCATTGGTTCTGGAGTGGCGGCCATGTACCGGAAAACGCAGCGTTGATAGGCCTCCCACAAGGTAGACCGACGACCTGGCGAGGGTTGTGGGACTCCGATGGATGCGAGACGCACAGGACCAGTCATTGTGGCGACGCTTGGGGGAGTCCTATTTCCAGCAGTGGACGTCTTTCGGCTGAAATGATGATGATGACTGCGTTCCAAGAATCCGGGTGTTTCTTTCGGAAGTCAATGTTTTCGACTCCAGTAGGCGTCGGCCCTGCTAAGCCTCTGCGGTTTTGCTTACATCTCTTTGAGGTGTTCGCGGATTACTTCACGTGGTTGCCTGCTTTCCTCCTCGCTCCAGACCATGGTCTATACCCGGCGCGAGAGATCCCTTCCGCCGATCGCTCTTACAAGAACACGGCGGTGCTATGCCCAAGCGGGGCACACCTCCACCGTGTCCTCCGAGTGTTCCGCACAATGGTGACACCCGGGAGATCTAATGTTGCATGAGACTCGTACGCCAGCGTTCGTAGGCCAAGCACATTTCTATGTTATCTGTTTTCAAGTAAAAACAAGAGTTTTGATAATAATAATACGTTGCATACGATGCAAACGTGGTTTTGTCTCTAGCTTTATTGTACTAACATTGACAAAGCTGCATGGTAGACCTTAGGTCGACATTTGACTGTGAGGTTTTGCAAAACCTTTCATAACTTTCATGAGACGGCTAGATGTCGCTGTTCAAACATTTAAAAAACACAGCATAGCTTAAAAATCTTATTACGTAGTGGCACTTAATATGGTTTTTAATACCTAAAATAATTACTAAGTAATAATAATATAATAAAAAACAAACATAAATGATTTTATTTTCTTATTTCTGAGTACTTAATACAGCGCCATCTATACTAAAGCAAAAAAGCCAATTGGTATATTATTTAATTCGACAACAGATGGCGTAGATCATAAATAATAAAATCCCTACATTCACAAAGTAGCTCTCATTTTCGCATATTCTAATAATTAGATCGGTAGCTCAGGTGGATTAGCATGGCAGAATATCAAAGCTAGTTCCACAGGGCACAGGTTCAAATCCCAGTTCTAAGTCGACTTTTTTAAAATGTAATTATTGTATAATATAATTTATATTCTCTTTTTTATATTTTTAAACGTTTTTTATTTTATTTTTTGTTATAAATAATATAAAAATATGAGGTATAAGGTGCAATAAAGGCATAATACACAAGTATACATATACTACTATATATTAACACTATATAAATATATATACATAAATTACTTTCATAAATAGTGGTAAGTATTAGCATTATTAGTAATAGTTTTCTTACAGATTAAGATTTACTAAGTTACGAGAATTAGTAAAGGATAAAAAATGAAACTATTTTAGTGATATTATAGTTTAAGACATTTAATTCTCAAAGAAGAATACAATTTTTACTTCTTTCTTATTTATACAGTGTATAACCTAACTTAACAGTTTTACACCCAATTAACAATTATTTAATTCACTTGTTATGAGAAATACAAGCAAAATTTATAACTGAATAACTCTATTACAAAATGGAAGACATTAAAAAATAAAACTAGTAGTAGATATTATAAGTATTCTAAATGAAAACTGTATTGTGCCATTCTCCTATTATTTAGTTTGATTCATAAAGTTACAATACCCTTCCCTATAAATATGCAACCTTATCGTCTGTTGTTTATACCTTGAGACTAAATTGACACATTAGTGTCAAACTTACTATAGGAATGATGCCAGTTTTTTTGTGTTGTAATGTCATTAGACAGTAGTTCTGTAAATATTTTACCCACTCATAAATTATAAAAATATTACGTTTTGCATGATTATGGTTAGTGGTATTGACTATAATGATTGATTTGTGCATTATGTTATGACTAAGGTTCATAGCTTAAGTATTCGTTCCAGAACGAGGAAGAAATTGAAGCTTGACCTCAAATCAATAACAATAATAAATTGTAAGACCGGGTTATAGCTGTAATTTTGGGATCGAGTAATTTATAATAATATCATTATTTCACCCACAAAAACAAGACTTACATGATTAAAATTACCTAACTAATATAACAAAAAAAAATCAGTCTAGTGTGCGGAGCTGGTGTCTATTATAGGTGTAAACCTGTATTACAGATCACCAGGTCCTCACCCCACGGAATCAGGTATAACATAACGAGGAATATAAATAACATGTATTTAAAAACAAAAAAATTGTTGTGGCAAGATATTAATTTAGTATCTAAACGCTAATTTGCCTCTTAGCGCGAAGGTTTGTGCATTAAAAGTATGGTGTGCATAATAATTTATGTATAGTGTATGCGTGGTGTGTGCGTGCGTGTGTATTTAACTAGTTTTCTACTTACGGTTAAGGTATTTATTTCCCAAAAATAAGAAGGTAGGTTTCACACAAGGAAGCGCAAAACAATTTGACTTATGAGGGTAGGATGCAATTGAATGATTACTGCGTGCCTATAAGGCCTACGCCACAGTGCAGAATATAAGCGATTTAATACAATTGTTTCGGTTTATTATTTGTGCATATAATTTTGATTTTGTTTTGTTTAATAATTTGATTTATTTCATATTAATTGTTGTTTGAGTAGACTTTCTTTAGTATTAATTTAACTTGTTTTTTTATTTGATTTGTATAATATATAAAATATATTTTTAATAAATATTTTTTTTTATATTGGAAAGGAATACAATATAAATATAAATTATATTGTTTTTATTTTAATTTCTTATATTATATAAGAAATCAAAATCATTAGTGTAATAACATTTTGTTGTTATAAAGTAGTGATTAAAATCCCACTTACACTAAGTTTGATCACTGTAATTTATCAAATAAATTATAGCTACCCCGGTCTTTGTTATTACTCAATCCAATAGTCAACACTTTATATTCTCTTTTTAATATTTCGTGTGTTCGCCGTTTATTAATTATTCATATAAGCTTTGACCCCGTAAAGTCAGTGATTCCTAAGTCCTTTAGTTCCTATTGTCCCACCTTTGAACTATAACGCCCCATAAACTTTCAATGGGGTTTAAGGGTCTGTTCACACAGACCAGCTCGGAGAGGAGAGCAGATTTTTTATCACGTTGAAAACTGAGTTTTAAGTATTTGTAGTAAGGTTTATTTTTGCATGTGCACTGTTTTGTCATTAAGAATGCTTTAACGCGCAGTGCACATGCAAAAATAAACCTTACTACAAATACTTAAAACTTTATTTTCAACTTGACAAAAAATCTGCTCTCCTCTCCGAGCCGGTCTGTGTGAACGGACCCTAAATCTGGTAATCTCGCAGGCCAAGGAATGATCCGTATATCCGATTGCTGGCTAAACAGATTTGATGTCCGTCTGTCAAACTAGTCATCGTCATAATCGCCGCAGTTATAAAGGAGCGATTGGTTTCGAGGCACAGCCGGTGGTCTGGCGGACACATGCCGCTGGTTCGATCCGGACTCATACGGACATAACCTTTTTGTTACAAGAATTGCGCTTCTTTGTTTATTTTATGCGGATTGATTGTTAAAGTTAATCTAGTTGAGAGTTTGTGCATAAATGGTTGTACTGGCCGTGTTCGTCTTTTATTCGGTTTAACAGGAACCCTGAATATTACACACTCTTGCACAATTATGGAACGGTGTATAGGACAATTTTATGGTCTTGCACGAACGTTATCACTACAGGCATTTCTTCTATAGGAAAAAAAAATTCCGCACGGTTGGCAGCATGACGTCATTCAGCACATCTATGTAGTTTACACTATTTGCACGACTGAGTATTACAGTAAGTTCTCCTGGTCAGCACTCATCCATTTCCCACATGTTCACTGTTACACGACCGGATCCAGAGGTAGGCACAACGTGATCACTGTCATAACGCGTTTTATTCCTACGCCACAACCTAACTTGCCCGTGCTGGATTTGAAAGTATTTCATCACTGAAGATGACGTTGCTCTAGTCGAAATTTCTGTATTTAGCGAACTCCAATCGTGCTCTTTTATGAGCTTCGGTTAGCAATGGCTTAGCAGCATGTCGATGATAATGCAGCCCTTCACTATAAAGAGCACGATACACCGTCCACAAAGATGTATCAAACAACTCTGCGTAATATCTTGTTCGTGTAAAGCCATTTCCCTCATAACCTTGCACCATAACCTGACGCTGGTCTGAGTCAATATGGCGTCTTCTACCAGATCTACTACGATGTTCCAACGAACCCTCTTCTTGAAACCGCTTTATCCAAAAGTGACAGTCTTTACCTATAAAGGAAATAATATATTATTTATTATTTTCGTGTATCGTTAATCGTGGATAATAAAATAAATAACGAACCGTGAGTTTAAAATATTACTTACGTTTAAGTCTTGATTATGCAATGCTATTATTTGGGCCCTCGTAGCCATATCAATATTTGATCGCGAACTCATGATAAAATAAATGTTTAAAACTTGTTAAACGCAATCGTAACTAAACTTACTCAAAGATTGTAATGAACGTTATGATTGAACAAAAAGATTTAATTTTATACAGTTAATATTAAACTACCCTCAATTCATTTGAGATTTATGATACGGGCTAAAGTCGCTAAACAACTTCAATATAATAAAGAGTAGGATAATTTCAACTCATTGCGTAATGACTCGATGGTCTAGTGGCTAATGGAATCGGTAAATTTTATGCCACCGAGTTCGAATCCCGGTTATTACGTGCTTTGCTTTATAAGGTTTGTAATGTCGTAGGAGACTTTGTGTTAAGATGAAGTAATTTTGTAAATAGCAAAAAACAAAGTAATGTTCTTTAAAGAGATATGTATATTTTCCAATCCTACTACTATACTAGCGCCATCTATGTCATAAAAGACATATTATTAAGGCCACAGAACAGTTGACATTATTGTGTCTCGTTTTGCGGGTATGTGATAGGTTAAGACGATGAAACCCTGTGCAAACGATTTTGGTTTAGAATCTTCCATGCAATTCCGTCACAATTAGTACGAGGCATTACTTAAAATTAAGAAGGTAAAACTTGACTTTAGTGTTAAAGTTAGTTGTTAGTTAGTCAAATTACGTATTTGAATTTCAGTGCAGCCTACACAAAAACTTGGAAACATCATCATCATCTACCTAGCCTTTTCCCAACTCTATTGGGGTCGGCTTCCAGTCAAGCCGGATTTAGCTAAATACCAGTATTTTACAAGGAGCGGCTGCCTACCAGACTTCCATAACCCATTAACTGGGGTAACATGGTACTTCTTGGCAAGACTGAAATCAGATATACTGGCTTCTGACTATCCCTAACGACTGCCAAAGATCTACAAATGACAGCCGGGACCTACGGCTTAACATGCTTACCGAGACACGGAGGAAACTCGGTACCTATGTTAAGATGGTCACCCATCCACAGACCAACCTTGGCAAGCGTTGCTTAATCTTGAAGATCGACCCATGCAGCTGTTATTATTTAGCCACGAGCTCCTCCGAGCACACAATACTTGGAAACAAAAGAAAATAATTTAAACTCTTAAATAGACGCAAACAGCAAAGCACCACGAACTTGAGACACGGCTTATGCCATCGCCTCAAACTTTGTCTTCCAAGAGTTTCGGAATGACCGGCTGGTGCAGTTCTTGTTACTTTTATTAAAAAAAAACGATAAGGCAGCGTCCCTACTTTGTCGTGACGACAGATAATCGTGTCGTTTTAAGTGTCGTGGCATATATTTAAATGCAGGTGTTCACATATATTATGGACAAAATAGGAAGAAAAAGAAAGAAAGAAAAACAGTTTATTAGCGCGAAAACGGTTAACACACACACGGTTAACTGTCATCTACGATTTTTTTGCAGTGACAACAGATTGTCATGACGGTGAGAACGGCACGCGCGACATCGTAAAACGTTAAACTATGTCAACTTTTACGGTAAATCATGACGCATCATTGTTGCGACTACTATCTATCATGACCATGACAAACTGTCGTGGTAATGGGAGCAGACGACAGTCATCCGACGACAAATTAACCGTTACGATATAGTGAGATTGCGGCCTAAGAGATTTAATCTGGTGTAGTGTTCACAGCATTATAGGCCATATGTAGTCGAATGCAAGCGTGAGAATTGCAAACTACGAGTAAAAGTAATGTAGAAATAGGGAGTTTGTATGGAATACAGGTGTCCTCCTATTGCTTATAGATTGGAACTGAGCTAAGGAAACTATGCTTATTAGCACACTCTTAGAATTGCTTTTACAGTTTTATATGTTCTATTGAATAAACAATTATTAATAAGTTATCCTAACGCCATAATTAGATGATTGGCTCTATCCAGACCGACAGATCGGGCCATCCAAAGCTTCTGGCCTTTCGAGGCTTGGTACCGATGATGGTATGGTTTCTGTCCTACTGCAATGGGCCAGGCCTCTTAAAAGAAGGTCCTTAATGTACCTTTAATGAGATCGTGCTTAGTCTTTAGACATGTCCATTAAGAATGGAGGCATAACCTATACCCACAACCGCATCATATAATGTTATAGATCCAGAAAGACTACTACGTCTTTCCATCTACACGAACTGAGCCTGCGTTGTGGATTACAGTTTACTTCTTTTAGAACGAGACAACAAACAAGCAAGCAAGCAACAAACATGTTGTTATTTATGATGTCAGTAATACAGTAGGTAAGGTTGTTACTGTTTTACAAATATCCTTGTATACATCTCAAAACAATTTGTACTCAAAGTAAACATAAAACATAGCTAAACATTTCATCCTACGATAAACACAGAACACGAGAATGCCATTAAGGGCGCTGTTACAATTTTTCTTAAATTTTAGCGTTTTGACAGAAATGCCATTACAACACAAAAGAACTGGCATCATCTTATAGTAATTTTGACATTTCCTGCGTCAATATAGTCTCAGGGTATAAAAAACAGACGATAGGTAAATTAAACGACGGGCGGCAGCAGTCGCGCTCGATTTTTGCATTGCATACAAAAATTATTTAAAAATATTATTTAACTTTTAAATAGCCCAATTTATTTTTTTCAAGATATATAGAAATACCACCTTAGTTGGTTAATTTTTTTTATTTGAGTTTGGATTATAATTTCGTAGATAAAAATTGTACTTTCGTACGGAAAACTGTCAGTAGATCTTGGTTTTACAGAATTATTTTTGGTGTATTACTGTATGAATAGTAATAAAGTGCTTTCAGCACTCCAATGTAGAAGATACAGTTGTATCATAGACATTTTTATAAATGATTAAACTTTAATATCTTCGGTGTACCAAGGCGTCAAAAGATACCCAAAAGCAACATTTTATAAAACATCCTTTGCGGAGACAAAGATTTTACTGATGTAGGTAAACAAATTCAAATATTTATTTAAAGCACTCCCAAGATAAGTTATCAAACTTTCTTATCCATATTTTTGTTTTTTTTTTATGGCTATATCTAAAGCATCGTCACACGTCAAAAATCGGATAAAACGCTGAAATTCATCAAAAATTGCGACAGCCCTCTTAAACACCATCATTTTAAAACGTAGAGTCAATCAACATACATACATTATTAACGTTCAATGGTATCTCGATCACCTGGGGCGCTTGCAGACGGAAGCGGATATCTGTTATTGTGTAAATTCGCTGAAAAAGATACGTAACAGTCGTGAATAGCGTCATCCCTTTCAATGAACAGTTGATAGAGATAATATCTTTGTTAGCATCGCAAAATAATGCTGTTTATTTTTTGAATGTGAGTAGGTTGCAAATTCGATTTACAAATGTGTTTTTTTTTTTGAAGTGTCGGAGACCTTTTTATGTGAAGGAACTTTTTCGTGTAAAGGTTTTTGTTAGATTAAGGGCCTGTTTCACCACCTATGATTAAGTTTCGAGTATCTTACTTGGCAGATAATTTCATACAAATTCTGTTCCATTTTTGAAATTATTCAGTGAGTAGTGCCTACTCGGATATTGTGAAACAGGCCCTAGGTGTCACATTTCGGCATGGCAGTACTAGTGGTCATGGCTCTAATGTAGCAATTATAATTATATAACCTATTATTACAATGTCAAAAAATATAAATAAGACAATTTCCGTAATGGGTTAGTAAGAGAACCTTTTCTTTTCAACTATTTGTAGCAAAAAGTGACTAACAAAAAATGCTATGGATCCACTTTATCGTTTACAGCTCACTTCTTCTTTCAGGAAAAAATGTCAGCATAGAGCAGTAGGACATTATGCAGGTCTTCCTTTTCTTTTAACTAAACATTTCATCCTATAATAAACACAGAACACGAGACCGCCATTAAACACCATCATTTTAAAACATAGAGTCAATCAACATACATTATTAACGTTCAATGGTATCTCGTTCACCTGGGGCGCTTACAGACGGAAGCGGATATCTGTTATTGTGTAAATTCGCTGAAAAAGATACGTAGCAGTCGTGAATAGCGTCAT
This sequence comes from Mythimna separata, assembly GCA_030763345.1. Classification (NCBI taxonomy): domain Eukaryota; kingdom Metazoa; phylum Arthropoda; class Insecta; order Lepidoptera; family Noctuidae; genus Mythimna; species Mythimna separata. The sequence goes on along the minus strand of CM061170.1, from coordinate 24,978,073 downwards.
CCCCTTCAATGAACAGTCGATAGAGATAATATCTTTGTCGGAATCGCAAAATAATGCTGTTTATTTTTTGAATGTGAGTAGGTTGCAAATTCGATTTATAAATGTGTTTATTTTGGAAGTGTCGAAGACCTTTTTATGTGAAGGAACTTTTTCGTGTAAAGGTTTTTGTTAGATTAGGTGTCACATTTCGGCATGGCAGTACTAGTGGTCATGGCTCTAATGTAACAATTATAATTATATAACCTATTATTACAATGTCAAAAAATATAAATAAGACAATTTCCGTAATGGGTTAGTAAGAGAACCTTTTCTTTTCAACTATTTGTAGCAAAAAGTGACTAACAAAAAATGCTATGGATCCACTTTATCGTTTACAGCTCACTTCTTCTTTCAGGAAAAAATGTCAGCATAGAGCAGTAGGACATTATGCAGGTCTTCCTTTTCTTTTAACTAAACATTTCATCGAATAATAAACACAGAACACGAGAACGCCATGAAACACCATCATTTTAAAACATAGAGTCAATCAACATACATTATTAACGTTCAATGGTATCTCGTTCACCTGGGGCGCTTACAGACGGAAGCGGATATCTGTTATTGTGTAAATTCGCTGAAAAAGATACGTAGCAGTCGTGAATAGCGTCATCCCCTTCAATGAACAGTCGATAGAGATAATATCTTTGTCGGAATCGCAAAATAATGCTGTTTATTTTTTGAATGTGAGTAGGTTGCAAATTCGATTTATAAATGTGTTTATTTTGGAAGTGTCGAAGACCTTTTTATGTGAAGGAACTTTTTCGTGTAAAGGTTTTTGTTAGATTAGGTGTCACATTTCGGCATGGCAGTACTAGTGGTCATGGCTCTAATGTAACAATTATAATTATATAACCTATTATTACAATGTCAAAAAATATAAATAAGACAATTTCCGTAATGGGTTAGTAAGAGAACCTTTTCTTTTCAACTATTTGTAGCAAAAAGTGACTAACAAAAAATGCTATGGATCCACTTTATCGTTTACAGCTCACTTCTTCTTTCAGGAAAAAATGTCAGCATAGAGCAGTAGGACATTATGCAGGTCTTCCTTTTCTTTTAACTAAACATTTCATCGAATAATAAACACAGAACACGAGAACGCCATGAAACACCATCATTTTAAAACGTAGAGTCAATCAACATACATTATTAACGTTCAATGGTATCTCGTTCACCTGGGGCGTTTGCAGACGGAAGCGGATATCTGTTATTGTGTAAATTCGCTGAAAAAGATACGTAACAATCGTGAATAGCGTCATCCCCTTCAATGAACAGTCGATAGATAATATCTTTGTCGGAATCGCAAAATACTGCTGTTTATTTTTGAGTATGTATTTTTTTAATGTGAGTAGGTTGCAAATTCGATTTACAAATGTGTTTTTTTTGAAGTGTCTAACGGCCAGTTTTTTCATAAAAGCTAAAACTATTACTAAAGCTAAAACTATCACTGTTGTCAATAGGCAAATGTCATCTTGTGTCAAAGTCTTCATCCAAGTGACAGCTAAATAAAAGTCGACCAAAATAAAATGTGGGATAGACGCAGTGAAACCTATACAATTTTGTCAAAATGACAGTGATTTTGCCTTTGACAGCCCTTCAATGAGCAGTTAAAGTTAAGGACAAAACTAATGTGAGGAAACGAATTTAACCGTTATTATTATTTCATGACGTTACTTTGGCTGTTACTTTAGTTGTTACTTTGAATGAAGAAATTGGGCGTAAGACATTTTTATGTGAAGGAACTTTTTCGTGTAAAGGTTTTTGTTAGATTAGGTGTCACATTTCGGCATGGCAGTACTAGTGGTCATGGCTCTAATGTAGCAATTATAATTATATAACCTATTATTACAATGTCAAAAAATATAAATAAGATCATTTCCGTAATGGGTTAGTAAGAGAACCTTTTTTTTCAACTATTTGTAGCAAAAAGTGACTATCCAAAATTGCAATGGATCCACTTTATCGTTTACAGCTCACTTCTTCTTTCAGTAAAAAATTACAGCATAGAGCAGTAGGACATTATGCAGGTCTTCCTTTTCTTTTAACTAAACATTTCATCCTATAATAAACACAGAACACGAGAAGGCCATTAAACACCATCATTTTAAAACGTAGAGAGTCAATCAACATACATACATTATTAACGTTCAATGGTATCTCGTTCACCTGGGGCGCTTGCAGACGGAAGCGGATACCTGTTATTGTGTAAATTCGCTGAAAAAGATACGTCACAGTCGTGAATAGCGTCATCCCCTTCAATGAACAGTCGATAGAGATAATATCTTTGTTGGAATCGCAAAATAATGCTGTTTATTTTTTTAATGTGAGTAGGTTGCAAATTCGATTTGCAAATGTATTTTTTTGGAAGTGTCGCAGACCTTTTTATGTGAAGGAACTTTTTCGTGTAAAGGTTTTTGTTAGATTACGTGTCACATTTCGGCATGGCAGTACTAGTGGTCATGGCTCTAATGTAGCAATTATAATTATATAACCTATTATTACAATGTCAAAAAATATAAATAAGACAATTTCCGTAACGGGTTAGTAAGAGAACCTTTTCTTTTCAACTATTTGTAGCAAAAAGTGACTAACAAAAAATGCTATGGATCCACTTTATCGTTTACAGCTCACATCTTCTTTCAGGAAAAAATGTCAGCATAGAGCAGTAGGACATTATGCAGGTCTTCCTTTTCTTTTAACTAAACATTTCATCCTATAATAAACACAGAACACGAGACCGCCATTAAACACCATCATTTTAAAACATAGAGTCAATCAACATACATTATTAACGTTCAATGGTATCAACGTTCCGGATATCTGTTATTGTGTAAATTCGCTGAAAAAGATACGTCACAGTCGTGAATAGCGTCATCCCCTTCAATGAACAGTCGATAGAGATAATATCTTTGTCGGCATCGCAAAATAATGCTGTTTATTTTTTGAATGTGAGTAGGTTGCAAATTCGATTTACAAATGTGTTTTTTTTTTAAAGTGTATGAAACCTTTTTGTGTAAAGAAACTCTAAAGAAAAAAGGCTTGGCACTAGTGTTCTTTGTCTTACTTCGTCTTTTCGTAGAAACTAGGAACAACTATAATTTATAGCTTTTCATCTGCAAAAATTCTCTTGAATTTCAACGGATTTTTCATCAGAAAAAAATTCAAAATTTTCAACGGACTCGGGTTTTGCCCGTTTGTGAAATGAAAAATGTCAAACAATATAGAATGGCATAATTACCGCAAACGAGTAGTAGGAGGGCTCAATTTTTTCAATATTTGCATCAAAAAGTGGCTGTATTCTTTTTATCAAGTCTATTAATTACTCAGATACCCGCGAAACGAGACACAATAGTAAAACAATAACAGCGCGGTCTCATAGGACCGGTTGGGGATTCAAACGTTAAACAAGAAGGGAACTGAGGATACATACAATGAAATGTGACGTCATTAGGTTACGTGTGTCAATAATATGTTACCTAATGTTATTTGTTGTTTAGTATTATTTTTTGTTAACGTTTGAATCCCCAACCGGTCCTATGAGACCGCGCTGTTATTGTTTTACTATTGTGTCTCGTTTCGCGGGTATCTGAGTAACTACTATTAAATAATTTTCAACATAAAGCACAGCATAAGATCCAATTACCATACTTAAACGCATGAACTGTTAATAATGTGAAGCTTAATTTAAAATGATTCCAATAATAGATTATAGAAACCTTTTAAATACATTATAAAGAAAAGCAATCGACCAAACAAACTGCTCAGAACTTCTGATTAAATTACAAAAATAACTAAAACCCGTAAAAGTTGAAATTAGTTTCGATAACATTTAATAAATCTTTAGAATAATAGAAACCTTTCGTACAGTATAACTTACTAATAAAAACCGGCCAAGAGCGTGTCGGGCCACGCTCAGTGTAGGGTTCCGTAGATTCCCGTCCGTCACAATAAAAGTCCTCAATTTTTCAAAAACTGTTCGTCCCATCAAGTTCAAAATAATTTTCCTAGAAAGTCTTTATAAAGCTCTACTTTCCAGATGTTTTTCATAGTTTCTAAACTTACGGTTCAAAAGTTACTTGGCATGTAGGGGGGCTACCCTAATAAAACATTTTTTTCCAATTTTTCTTTTACCACTTTTTTGGCATGATTGATATCAAATTTCAGCTTTCTAGTGCTAACAGTCACAGATATTAAGCAAAGACGGACGGACAGACATAGCGAAACTATAAGGGTTCCGTTTTTGCCATTTGGCTACGGAACCCTAAAAACTGGCTAAGCGCGAGATGAACTCGCGCACGAAGGGTTCCGTACCGTTCGCAGCCAAAAACGGAAAAAAATCACGTTTGTTGTATGGAAGCCCCACTTCAATATTTATTTTATTCTGTTTTTTGTATTTATTCTCCATAACAACAGCAACAGAAATACAAATCATCAGTTTCTCACTGTCTACCTACCACAGTAATGAGATACAGACGGATGGACAGCAGAGTATTAGTATCAAGATCCCATTTTACCCTTTGCGTACGGTACCCTAAAAATGAATAATTAAATAGCCGCTAACTATAGGAAAACACGTGCTAATATAATGTCTCCCAAGGGTGTCCTATGAAGAGGCCAAAAGCCGTAGTATCAAGATATAACTTAGAATTTCCAAAAAAACACGCAAGCAGGTCATATGAGAAACATTAGTTTGAATAATAAATACGTGAAGTACTCTTATTTGAGCACTAGGTTTAGCAAAAGTCGTAAAAGAAAATCTTATTACCTCAAGCAGACTTTTTGTTATAACCCATTTCTGCTATAAAACGCTTAAGTAATTGACATACTTCATAAAATATGGTACCTATATAATATAAGTAGACAAACTCATAGTCCTATGAGTTTAAAATTACTTTATTTCAGTGTCTGGCTCAAAATTATAAATGTGTTTAAAAAATAAAAGAGTGAGATCTTTTCGCTCCACCCTAGAGCGTTCTCCCGCTCTACGTGGAGCAAAAAGACGTGCCAGTCTCCCTAGAGCGGTAGAAGTCATTTAAATAATATTTATTTTGCAAATAGGTTTTCATAAACACTTTCACACGTCAATTCTTTTTGGATGAATTCTTTTTTTATTTTTTTACTACATGAGGCCCGGCAATTTGAAGAAGAGATCTCAGAAAAATGACTTTAAAAAAGTACCATAAATTCCGTGCCAAAAACTGTTTTAAACTGTCCTAGTCAACAAAATAATTAGTTTTTAGCATTGATTAGCTTTTCGTAAATACAAAAAAAACGAATAATGTGCTAAAAGACTAAAGCACACAGGGTTACCAATGAATCATATTTTTAAAACGTTAACGTTAGTAAAGACAAATACAGTACCTACTTATATTTTTTCAATATTTTATGCGTGGTTGTTTCGAAGATAAGGCAAATAGTCTGTGACTATCTGACAAGCAAAAGTCACGAGTGATTCGATAAGGGGGCGCTATTTAAATCAGGCCCCTATAAAACCTATCATCATCTACCTAGCCTTTTCCCAACTACATTGGGATCGGCTTCCATTGAAGCCGGATTTAGCTGAATACGGCTGCCTACCAGACCTCGACAACCCATTAACTGGGGTCACACGGTACTTCATGGCAAGACCGGAGTGAGATCTACTGGCTTCTGACTATCCGTAACGACTGCTAAAGATCTACAAATGATAGCTGGGACCTACGGCTTAACGTGCTTTTCTAGGCACGGAGGAAACCACCCACAGACCAACTTTAGCAATCGTTGCTTAACCTTGTAGATTGACCCGTGCGGCTGTTATTATCTAGCCACGAGCTTCTCTCTATAAAACCTATAAAACAAAAAAAAACGTTTTCACATATTCTACTTGGAGCAAAACCCGTATTCATTGCAAAGTCGACAAAGTTCGGAACATATATCCTGCTTGGAGCAGGTAGCTGAACTTAGGTTAAAGTTAGGCTAATTAAGTAATTAACAGAAACCTGCAGACTCTCCAAGTCAGCGGTAACTTAAACGTAACTTAAATGTAACTTAATCCTCACTCGCAACCTTATGTTAATTCCGACATGAACTTTATTCGGATATTCGTGCCATCTAAGTTGAAATTAAGTAAGTTTTCAGTTTATATTGTTTGTGTCCTATAACTTATCTAAGTTATAAAATAAGTTTTTTATTTCTTTACTTTATATGGTTTCTAAGTAAGTTGAGTACCAATAATATTGATAGCCAATTACTAGAAAGTAATATCAAAGTTAACCATATTTGTTCAGTCTTATATCAATTTTAGATTGGAAATAATAATAATAATACTCCCCTGACCGAACTTCGATCACGGTGGCCAATCTCAACAGAGATCAGCCAAGTACGCAGGAGATTATATTATAGTGCACAAGTGTGTCCGCAAACACAGATGCACTCTCTGTTCATTTACTCTCATAGTCCAATGTGACGGTAATCCGAAACGACCGGAGAGAGATCAGGCGCAGGACCAACGGCTTTACGTGCTTTCCGAGGCACGGGGGTGCCGGGTGTCACACCACCAACTTCCAAACTCCGAGCAGCTGCAGAGTAATTCCTAATGGAAAAACCCAATAGCACTTTTTGCCCGACCCGGGAATCGAACCCAGGACCCTTTATTCAGCAGTCACTCTTGCGACCACTACTTCGAAATCGCAAATCGATTTAGTTTTAATCCTCAGTCGCAACCTTATGTTAATTCCATCTACGATTGCATCACTGCTTACCATCAGGTGGGATCGCAGTCAAACACTAGTTTATATAACACTAGCTTTAGCCCGCAGCTTCGCCCGCGTACATAAAATATAGCCTATGTCACTCAGGAATACAGCAGCTTTTTAATGGTGAAAAAATTTTAGCAATCGGACCAGTACTTCCACAGATTACCTCATACAAACAAAATACAAATTTACCTCTTTATTATATTAGTGTAGATAAAAAAAAAATGTTTTAACTAATTGATAAGAGGCCCTACCACGAGCTCTTAACTCGATCCATTTGACGACCTAAATTGAAATGTTGGGTTGTATGTCGAGTATATACGGTATAGCTCCATCCCTCTTTCTCGTTCGCATGCGTTTCATTTTAACATATTATGGTATGGCCCCTGCGTGACTATCAGCCGAAACCAATAACCTATCTGTCACATATCGGAGATAGAAAAACAAATGAAACAATTTTCTGTTGTTTGAATGATAATTTTTGTATTGTATCATTTGTTTTACAATCTCCAGTATGCCAAAACTGGAGATCGATAGGTTATTGGTTTCGGCCGTATGAAATCAACCTCTAAATCAAAGCAAGTAAAATCAATTTTTCAATGCATTATACGAACATTATTTTCAGTACATTTGTACTGCATAATAATATGAATTTTATCATATTTAATTCACGAATCCCCGACCGGTCTCATAGGACCGCGCTGTTACTATTGTGTCTCGTTTCGCGGGTACTGATAGGTTAAGAGTAGATCTAAAGTTATTTATATTCTTGACTTGCTTCTGTCAGCGGCTTCGCTTGTGTGAATGTAATATGTCACTCAGTGACACAAGTCTGTAATATTAGTGATTACCGCCGAGGCGGCATTTAAGTCTTAATAGAGCCGAGAACACCAATAATCACGTGTATTATACGACGATTTCGATAAAGTGTATTGAAAAAATTGTGAAGAAAAACAAATTTAACTATTACTACAACAGTAAAACTTATAAAAATTTCTTCTTACTTCTTTAACTAACACTAACTAGCACTTAACTGCGACTTCGTACGCTAGATAACTTACTAACACCCCTTAGATCGTGTGTTGATGTTAGTTACGAAAAACTAATAATGACAATCGCTATTACTTATTTTATTTGGACTTTTTGGCAAGTTCCCAGTATGTTAATATTAATTTATTTCTTTCTCAAAGTAGTTTTTGAGTTTATTCATTACATTATTAACATACAAATCTTTCCTTTTTATAATTTTACTTATCTAGCACTTACTTTTTATTTAAATTTCATTTTTCTGTACAGCAAAAATAAAAAAGACTTAAATAATGAAAACTACATACATATACACAAAAGTAAATAGGTACTCATTATATATTTCAAATAGTTATTGGTTGGTCGTTATGACAACACTTGAAAGAGACCTCTGTCCAATAGTGGACGTCTTTTGGCTTAAATGATGATGAGATATCTTAATGTCATTACCTGAAAGATGGCCACAATAACTAAAGCCTATTCTTTATTTATTGGAGTTTTTTTTTTTTATTTAATTAGCAACATTATTCTGTCGCAATTATAGGAAATAAAAGAAATTGTGAAGTGTCAAGACATGATTCTCTTACTAGTTAGTAATACCACATACATTTTTTTTTGGATTTAACCTCTTTTTCTCAGGTCGCGCTTTCATTAGACGGACTATATCTCACCTGATGGTAAGCGATGATGTGGCCGACAATGGAGCACGCTTGCCTATAAGTAACCTATGCACTCTTGACTTAAAGACCCCTGAGTTGTAGCTATCACGAAACACAGACTCCGTCAGGGAATTTCACTCTTTAGCTAGAATTGTCAAAAACCCAAAGTTGTAAGTTTGAATTTATCTCTCTTTAAAGAACGTAGATCTAGCTTTACGTGATAAATCAGAAATGAAGATATCCGTAAGAGAAGCAATGTTATCGTAACCAACGTTATGTTACCGACATAGCCTGAAGAATCGCCAAGCTTAAGTGACAGTGGGCAGGGCACATTGCTAATAAAACGGATGGGTGATGGGGACGGAAGGTTCTGGAGTGGCGGCCACGTACCGGAAGACGCAGCGTTGGAAGGCCTCCCACAAGGTGGACCGACGACATGGCGAGGGTTGCGGGAATCCGATGGATGCGAGACGCACAGGACCGGTCGCTGTGGCGACCCTTGGGGGAGGCCTATGTCCAGCGGTGGACGTCATTCGGCTGAGATGATAATGAAATACATAGACAATCATAAAATTATCTACAACGTTCACCATTCCACTACCCTGTACTGAAATGCAGGTACATAATGTACGTACATATTGAAGTACCTACTATTGCTGCCTATCGTGTTTGTAGGCACAGCCGCGGCTAATAACTCGTGTTAATTTAATTTATAGTGCTTACTAAGTCAGCTGTTCGTGCACGCACTAAATTAGAACACATTAGTGGTTAAATACAGCGAGGCCGCAGAACATACATTCTGTTATTGTAAATCAAATCACTGCGAGTAAAGTGATGTAACAAATAAAGAAAAACTATCTAAGTCTGTTTTTTTATCTCTGAGACTAAAATGATATTAGGTACGTGGGTTGTCGCACTTGTCACAACACAAAAACACATCATTATTATTGTAATCAAAAGTCCATGTCATCATCTGCCATCATCATCTACCTAGCTTTTTCCCAACTATATTGGGGTCGGCTTCCAGTCAAGCCGGATTTTAGCTGAATACCAGTATTTTACGAGGAGCGGCTGCCTACCAGACCTCCACAACCCATTAACTGGGGTAACACGGTACTTCATGGCAAGACTGGAGTCAGATTTACTGGCTTCTGACTATCCGTAACGACTGTCAAAGATCTACAAATGACAGCCGGGACCTACGGCTATATAAAAAAGTCCATGTAATTGAAACTGTAAGAATATTTCTTACATACATCTAGCTTTATAATGTTTACAGATTTTTAATACACTCCAAGCAAAACCAAGAACCCACCAGATATAGTCATATGTCACCACATTATGCTTAGGCAGACAGTAAGTCGTCTCAGGCCCCACCAACTGTGTTCCCACGTTGTCGTCGTGGTGGGGCTTGCGTATCTCTATGATCTTGAGGGCTATGCCGGTAGAGCTACTCATGCCGGAAGGCCTCAAGTGAGAGACCAGACCAAGAGGAACACACTCAGAGCGGAGTCCAGTCGGACCGCCAGGGAAGGCGCGCTGTCTGGCAGGCATCGCCATCAACAGCTGCTGGTGCTGTCAGTCAGCAATGTCGGAGAGTGGGTTCGCCTCTGGTACGTGTCTGCGTACCAGACATGACCAAGATGGCGAACGTGATTATTGGGGACCCCACCCCATTATAAAAAAAAAGGGGGAAAAATAATAAAAATGGACGCGACTCTAAAGAGTTTTTTACCCCAGGAGGGTACCGACTGTCATGCAGTCGGAGAATCCCTCACCAAGCAGAGCTTGGTCTGCCCCTCGTATTCTGGGGGGGGCAAAGAGCGCGTCAGGTCCCCTAGGGATCTGTTACCGTCCTCTGTGGACGCATTGAGCCAGGGTGGCTCACTCACCGGTGACGTGGAGTCCCTGGGACCAGTTCCCAGCACATCCGCGGCGCCGGTTTGCACTGAACAGGTCGGCAGGAGTTCTGGCCTGAGGGAGGTGAGTGGAGACACGGAGTCGGACTCTGACGCCGCGTCTTCAATCACCTCACAAAGAATGGAGGTGGAGGACACACCGTCCAGGAGGAACGAGTTCCTCCTGAAGCGTCCCTCGTCTTCTGACGAAGCGTCAGCCCGCAAAATCTCCACCGCTGGGCGGGGATTGGGCCGTAAGACAGGAAAGGGGAGGGGGCTCACTGCCCAGGAAGCCACCCAGCGACACCAAGAAATTGCCAGGGAGGGGCGCCACCCCGGGGCAACCAATGGGCAGCCCGGCCTCACAGCGCCGGAGCCGTCTGGCAGCGAGCCAGATGGCATAGGGGAGGCAATAGCCAGATTCTCCGAGGTGGTGGCAGACGCCTTAACAAGCGTCTGCAATAAGAGGTCGAAGTCCTCGAAGGGGAAAACCAAACTTGAGGCTGAGACTTCAATTGCCAAAGCATTGGAGACCCTTGTGGATTCCCTGAAGACGTCCTTCAACGGGAAGATTGAGGGGCACGAGGAGGACCTAGTTGGTCTCCGAGCGGCTGACTCCGAGGCGGCGACCAAAGGAGGGCGCAAGCAGGGACAAAGCCAGTCCCAGCTCCCGCCCCAGCCGGAGAGTGAGGTGACCCTGCTGCGGCAAGAGCTAGCTGCCTTCCGGCAGCAGCAGCAGCAACAGCAGCAACAATTTCAGCGGACGGTACAGCAACAGCTTTCCGTCTTGGAGGGAATTGTGCTGCGCCCCCCGCTAACGGCCTCCGGTCAGCGGAGGGTGGCATCGTATGCCTCTACCGCCGCGGCTACGTCTGCTACTCCCAGAGCTGGTCCGCTAGGGCAAGCCGGGCGCGGAGCCGTGGCGCCGGCGCCTGAGGGTCCGGCCTCGGCGGCGAAGCAGCGGCAGGGGAAGACAGCCCCTGCCCCTCCCACAAAGGGCAAAGCGGCGTCTGCCGCGAAGGGCAAAGTGGCACCTGCCACGGTGGTAGTTAGGCAATCCCTGCCGCCTCTCCCGCCAACAGAATCTTTGGCCGACACGGATTGGACAGTTGTTGGGGCCAAGAAAAAGGCGGGCAAGGTGGCTAGGGCCGCCAAAAAACGGCAGCGGCGGCAGCGGCGCAAAAAGACGGCCACAGAGGCCAGGCTTTGCGCCCCGGAGGCATCGGCTGTAGTGATCACATTGCTGCCGGATGCGGAGAAAAGGGGCGTGACCTGGAAAAAGGTCATCGGGGAGGCGAAGCGGGCGGTGGACCTCGCAAAGCTCGGAGTCCCTGGGGGCTTCCGAATGCGGCTCACCGCGACCGGAGCCCGTATGTTGGAGGTCCCCGGGGCAAACAGTGGCCCCACTGCGGACGCCGTGGCTGACGTAATCAGGGCGTCCCTAGATGTTGAGGAGGCCCGTGTATCCAGGCCCACTAAGTGCATTGACATGCGCATCATGGGCCTGGATGACTCCGTGACGGAGGAAGAGGTTGTGGCCGCTGTCGTCGGGGCGGGTGGGTGTCTTACCGACCAGGTCCGGACGGGCACCATCCGTGCTGACGGCACGGGCATGCGAGCCGTTACGGTAAGCTGTCCCGTAACGGCGGCCAAGGCTATCACAAGGGAGGGCCGACGGCTTCTGGTGGGCTGGGTCTCCGCACAGGTAAAACTGCTGGAGCCCAGACCTCTGCGGTGCTACCGCTGCCACGTGGGGCACCACGTTGGGGCTTTCTGCAAAGCAGAGGTGGATCGCAGTGACCGCTGCTTTCAGTGTGGCCTGGCTGGTCACCAGGCTGCCGCTTGCAGCGCTGCACCGCATTGTTATGCGTGTGCGGCGGCGAACAAGTCGGCAGATCACCGGGCTGGGAGCAGGTCCTGCGACCCCCCCGACAAGGCTAAGGGTAAGGTCCGGAAGGGCCCTCATCCCACCGCAGACTCAGCCACCGCTGCTGCCGCCATCGCCACGGCAGCCGCTGTGGCAGAGCCCTTAAGGGGGACTCGGGAGGAGACTGTAATGGATTGCCAATAACGGCCCCACTACGTCTCCTCCAGGCGAACATCAACCACTGCGCCCCCGCTCAGGATCTGTTGCTCCAGAGCATGGCGCAATGGTCGATCAATATCGCCGTGGTCTCCGAGCCGTACTTTGTCCTGCCCAGGGAAGACTGGGTCCAGGACCTGAGCGGCTCGGTGACCCTAATTTCGTCGGCCGCCGCCGGTACCCCGCCTCTCGAGGCCATCACGAGAAGGCGGGGCTGCGTGGCAGCACGGGTCGGGGACATTGCAGTGGTAGGCGTCTACCTGTCCCCGAACCGAACTCTCGCCGATCTCCACAACTCCCTCATGGAACTGAATGCCGTCGTCGCTGGGTTCGGATCCCTCCCCGTGGTCGTTTGCGGGGACTTCAATGCCTGGAATCTGGCTTGGGGTTCCCGGCTCACGAACCAACGGGGTCGGATGGTGGAGGACTGGGCTCTGGAGACAGGCCTGGTCGTCCTCAACCGGGGTTCTGTCCCCACGTGCGTGCGGATGCGGGGAGAGTCAGTGGTGGACATTTCGTTCGCCAGCCCCGCTCTGTCGCCGCGTGTCGTCGACTGGCGCGTAATGGAGGGGGTGGAGACGTATTCCGACCACCGGTACATCCGGTTTGACGTCTCCGCCCGGACCTCGACCGCGCCGGTCAGGGAGCAGACCCCGTGTGGTCCGCGGTGGGCGCTGAGGCAGATGGACCGGGACGCTTTCCTGGAAGCCGCGAGGGTACAGGCCTGGGTGCAAGCACCGGACAGACCTGTCGACATCGACCTCGAAGCAGAGTGGTTCCAGGAGGCAATGTCGCAAATTTGCGACGAGGCGATGCCCCGAGTCCATCCAGGACGTGCTCGGCGCCAGGTGTACTGGTGGTCGCCGGAGATTGAGGCTCTGCGCGAAGCGTGCAACGCCGCGCGGCGCCGGTACACCAGGTACCGCAGGCGCCGCATTCGTCCGCCGGATGCGGAGGCCAGAGAGGCGGAGCTGTACGAGGGGTACAGAGCGGCAAGGCGCACCCTCCGAACGGAAATAAAGCGGGCCAAGTTGGAGGCCCGCAATGTGTGGCTGGAGATTCTGAACAGGGACCCATGGGGACGCCCTTACCAGGTGGTGCGGGACAAGCTCCGCCCATGGGCTCCCCCGCTAACTCAGAGTCTCCGGCCTCAGCTTGTGGAGGGTGTGGTGGCCAATCTGTTCCCTGAGCGAGGGGAACACTCTCCCCCGCTCATGGCTCCGCCATCTGCGGTGCCCGTAGCGGACCACACCAGCGACGACGACGACGATACTCAAGAGGTGACCGAGGTGGAGATGAGGGCGGTGGTACGAAGACTTAGTGTCAAGAACACCGCCCCAGGACCCGACGGCGTGCCTGGAAGGGCTTGGGTCCTGGCCATGGAGGCTCTCGGGTCTCGATTACGGGGGCTCTTTAGCGCATGCATGGAGAGAGGCCAGTTCCCCCTTCGCTGGAAGACTGGGAAACTGGTCCTCATCGCGAAGCCGGGGCGCCCCGCGGACTCTCCATCCGCGTACCGGCCCATCGTGCTGCTCGACGAGGTGGGCAAGCTCTTTGAAAGAGTAATTGCAGACCGCCTCGTCGGGCATCTATCACGGGTGGGGCCGGATCTTGCTGACGGCCAGTTCGGCTTTCGCAGGGGGCGCTCCACCGTGGACGCCATCATGCGCGTGAGAGCCCTCACGACGGGGGATGCGGTGACTCGGGGCAGGGTTGTCTTGGCGGTGTCTTTGGACATCGCCAATGCCTTCAACTCCCTGCCCTGGAGTAGCATCGAGGCGGCACTTCACTACCATGAGGTGCCCGCCTACCTCCGTCGTGTGATCGAGGCCTACCTGTCGGATAGGTTCATCATCTATCCCGGTCACCAGGGAGAGTGGAGACGGCGAGAGATGTCGTGCGGTGTTCCGCAGGGATCGGTACTAGGACCGCCCCTGTGGAACATCGGATACGACTACGTGCTGCGCGGCGACCTCCCCGACGGGGTCAGCGTGGTCTGCTACGCAGACGACACGCTGGTCCTGGCGCGGGGAGAGTCGTACCAGGTGGCGGCCGAAACAGCGACACGCGGGGTTGCGACAGTCGTGGAGAGGATCCAGCAACTGGGACTCAAGGTGGCATTGCACAAGTCCGAGGCTATGTGCTTTCATGGCCTTCGGACCGCGCCACCACCGGGTTCCCAAATAACGGTAGGGGGGGTTCACATCGGCGTCGGGTCGACGATGAAGTACCTGGGACTCGTCCTCGACAGCCGGTGGACTTTCGAGGAGCATTTCCGACGTTTGGCCCCCAAACTGGACAGGACTGGTGCCGCTCTGAAGCGGCTCCTGCCCAACCTGGGGGGTCCAGACGCCCCCTGCCGGAGGCTCTACGCGGGGATCGTTCGGTCCATGGCTCTTTACGGGGCGCCAGTTTGGGCGCCATCGCTAGGTAAGCGACCAGCGGCCAAACTGAACGCTTCCCAGAAGGTCATGGCCATCCGGATGGTGCGGGGATACCGCACGATCTCCCGCGAAGCGGCGAGCCTCCTTGCTGGCCTGCCACCGTGGGACTTGGAGGCAACAGTCCTTGCACGCATGCACGATTTGCGCGTGGAGATGCAACGCCGGGGCGAAACTCCGCTGCCACGACAAGTCGCGGTATGGCGGACAGAGTTCCGGCGGGATCTCAGGGTGGCATGGCGACTGCGACTGTCGCAACCCAGTGCTGGGCATGCCGTCATTGCGGCGGTAAGTCCCCTCTTTGAGGAGTGGTTGGAAAGAGGTCACGGCGTCCTCTCGTTCCGTATGACGCAGGTCCTCACCGGACACGGTAAGTTCGGGAGGTTCCTGCATCGGATCAAGGAGGAAAGGACGCCCGGGTGTCGCCACTGTGTGGACCGCCCGGAGGACACGGTGGAGCACACGGTAGAGGTGTGCCCCGCTTGGGCGGAGCACCGCCGTGTCCTTGTGGAGGCTATCGGCGGCGGTGACCTCTCGCGCCGGGCCCTGGTACAGGCCATGGTCCGGAGCGAGGAGGGGTGGCAGGCAGTCGCCTCCTTCTGCGAAGCAGTAATGTTGGCGAAGGAGGCTGCCGACCGCGTGAGGCAACGGAACTCACGCCGTCGCCGCCGAGATCCCGATCCCGATTTCCGACCACCGTAGGCGCGGGCTCGCGGACGGCGAGCACTGGGTAGCTCGCCGTCCGGCAGTCTGGTAATAATCTGGACCGAGCCTAGTCGTCGACGGCGCGTTCTGTTCCACGCGCGCCTCAAGGAGATGTCAGCAAACTGTAGGGGCCCGGCAGGGCCGAAGCCTCTGGGGAACACGGTATCCGAAAGGTTGTCACCGTGTCCCCCAGATCGATGGCAACGAAGGAATGGGGTAGGGGTTTAGTCAGTAAGAGTCTGACACGCCCTCCCGCTCCGCCCAAGAGTGGGAGAAGTCATTCTGATGATTCCCCTACCGGAAAAAAAAAAAAAAAAAAAAAAAGTCGTCTCAGGCTAGACATTAGAGCGATATATCAGGTTATCATAATTAGCCCTAATGCCGTTAATTAATGAGGGAACATCAAGCATTACGCGTTATCTTACTCGTGGTACACGCTGTTATGTGGGCAAATAGTTTGTTAGTATTAGAGGTAATTTGTGTCTGTTTGCTTTGGCTCCGAATGATTTGAATCCTAATAGATTTGGCTGTAGTAGGTACTTTTATAGTACAGTGCACTCATCATCATCTACCTAGCCTAAATAAAAAAATACGCAGATTCTGGATTTTACCGAGGCAAGAAGCTTGCCACCAACACCTGAAGTGACGACCACGACCACTCTGTCAAGAGTGATACCGACAAAGAAAAAGAAAAAGGAGAAGCTTGGACCCTGTGAATTGTGACTGGCTGGTTACACCCACATTTCGCGGAATTATCATTTACTAAGCCTTTTCCCAACTATATTGGGGTTGACTTCCAGTCAAGCCGGATTTAGATGAATACCTGTATTTTACGAGGAGCGGTTGCCTACCAGACCTCCGCAAGCCATTAACTAGGGTAACACGGTACTTCATGGAAAGACTGGAGTCAGATTTACTGGCTTCTGACTATCCGTAACGACTGCTAAAGATCTACAAATGACAGCCGGGACCTACGGCTTAACGTGCTCTCCGAGGCAGGAAGGAAACTCGGTATGTTAAGATGGTCACCCATCCACAGACCGACCTTGGTAAGCGTTGATTAACCTTGAAGATCGACCCGTGCGGCTGTTATTATGTAGCCTTATAGAACAGATAGTATAAATCGCTCACATAAAAAAAAATACAAGTAATATCTGCCGCGTGTGTCGTCACAGCGTCCTCACCTTCCGCTTTACGCAGGTGCAGAAGAAACGCCCGGGTTTCACCATCGTGTGGAGTGCCTAAAAGATACGTTGAAACATACGGTAGAGGTGTACCCCGCTTGGGCGGACCACCGCCCTCGTGGAGACGATCGGCGGCGCAGCGAACTAGCTGGTGGTTTAAAAGGGGAAAAAAATAGGAATACCTATAGAAACAGTTAAAACGTTAAACAATAGTAATTTTTAAGAGAATCGCCTTCTAAAAGTGCTGATGATGGTGATTGACTTAATGAGATCATCCAAACAGCAACACAATATAGATAACTCAATATTCAATTATATACTTAAATAAAAAAAAACAAATGCGATGACCCGTAAAACACAAAAGTCATTGCTTATACTTAATTAGGTATGGCTTATCAGCTCTCGGACCAAAATAATACTAACAAATATTCTTATTATTGTGAAATATTGAGAGTTCATCCTCCTACATTTATTTAAGCTGGGAGATCAACAAAATGACTTCTCCCGCTCTGGGCGGAGCGAGAGCAATGTCAGACTTACTGTGTACTGAATGAAACCTACTCCTGTTCCTTCTTTGCACTAATTCCAGGATCCCGGGGTACCCTTTCATCAACCCAGGACCCCGGTAGGTTTCGACCCTGACGGGCCCCTACGGTATCCTCCTACTTTCGGATATTCCTCTTTGGTGGTATATGGAACAGAGTGTAGTCCCTAGTCATAACTCAGTTGAAAAGGTATGATCCTCTGATCAGGCAGGAGTTATGTCAGGTGGGCAACTGCCTGGTAGATGATTTCGGGCTGTTCTATGTGTTCAATTCGCGCGGAGAACTTTAATTGCGCGATATAGATTTCGTATTCTTATGTGATACCATAGCTGTTGCTACACCATGAAGTGCACCAACTTTGGAACTCCTCAGAAGACACTATTTTTTGCGCTCTAACTAAAAATAACGTCTAGCCCAGTCTAGCCCAAAAGTACTCCTCAGTTAACAAAGTCAAATAAAAAGTAACGTCTAGCCACAACTAGATATGACGTCACAGACCCATGTTTAATAACAAAGAATATAAACAAAGCTGACCTATCACCTCTCCTATGAGTCTATAAACCAACTCTCAGTATTGCTCATAACTATTCTGTAAGGAAAACCCGGGACCCTGGAACGAAGGCAAAGAAGAAACGAAGTAGGTTTTAGTCACTAAAAGTCTGACACGCCCTCCCGCTCCACCCAAGAGCGGGAGAAGTCATTCTGAGGATTTCCCATGTTAAAAAAATACTCATAACTTTTCTTTTTTCTTTGTTAAATCGTTTGCCCCACACTAGGAAGGACTCCTGTATCATGAGTTCGTTTACAAACATGACAGTCAGTCAGACCCAAAACCATACAAATTAATTATTTTTGATTAATTCTTATCTTATGGTTTCTATGACACCTGGTCTTCACTATACTGTCCTCGCGTATATGGAATTTATACCTTCACTCAACGCTTGTGACGTCACAGGCCGTGTTGTCGTCGGGTATATTTTCAAATCTAGAAAGCGAAAATTCTTCTCATAAAACCTACCTTTACGTAACATTTAGGACGTGTTGACTTGGGGTATATTTTCAATTTGAAAAACCCGCGCGCGATTAATATAAAATATACCCGAACGTAACGCAGCTATCGCTGGCTGCTAAACCTCATTTCAGCAATATGTTCAAGGGATATTTTTAAATGCACATCTGTATAATTTATCAGCACACTAGGTTACTCCATTAATTAACTGAATGCATACCTAAAAATATGAATTGTTTATCAAAAATACTAACTTGCACTGTAACATTTTGCAGTGGGTGAAATAGATTAGGTTAGGTTAGAACTGTGACCAAACGCTACTTCTCAAATTGTTTTTTAGAATATTATGTTCCTAAAATTAAATTAGGTGATGATTTTCCTTAAAAATGTTTTAGAATGTTTGTTGAACAAAGAAAATTTTAGATATACTATTTTAATAATTGTAAAACAGTTCTGCAAATTAAACAGTATATTTAATTTGATTTGTGTAGCGTGCATAATTTGTGTGTCAGTATGTTTTATTTAACTTTGTAATATTTCGTTCGAAAAAAGGGAATATACAGATATCGATTTAAATACATGCCATATAAAAATAACTATATCCCTTTTTCTGTCTCTGAGTTCATTGAAAGGCACTTAATAAAACGGGTATAGATTATAGTGTAGCAAAATGAAGTGTCCTTCTTGAAAGTATACCCCAAAAAAATGTTGTAGTCGGGTATACTTTGAAATGTTAATACGAGCGATATACAATTTTAATGTATATACGAACTCAACACTATGGAGCGTTGTGTGAAGGTATAAATTCCATATACGCACTGTCCTCTCATCATTGTAAAAAACAGTAATTTAAAAAGAAGTACAGTACGGCCGTTATAAGTTGGCGAATTTGAAGTTAGGCTCTGCGAATTTTGGCACTTGAAATATCGTACAAAAATAAAGGTTTTAAAAAAATAAATGTCAATAGCAGTTTTTAACAGCAATAACAACTGCAAATCGCCGTCATTGCGGCGGTAAGTCCTCTCTTTGAGGAGTGGCTGGAACGGCAACACGGCGTTATCACCTTCCGCATGACGCAGGTCCTCACCGGTCATGGGAAGTTCGGGAGATTTCTGCACCGGATTCATGCTGAAGAAACGCCCGGGGTCATCATTGTGATGACCGCCCGGAGGACACGGTGGAGCATACGGTGGAGGTATGCCCCGCTTGGACCGAGCATCGCCGTGTCCTCGAGGTGGCAATTGGCCCGGGCCCTGGTACAGGCCATGGTCCGGAGCGAGGAGGAGTGGTAGGCGTTCGCATCTTTCTGCGAAGCAGTAATGCTAGCGAAGGAGGCGGCCGCACGTGAGAGGGCATGGCCCTCACGCCCCCGCCGCCGGGATTCTGATCCCGATTTCCAGCCACCGTAGGCGCCTGCTTGCGGACACGCGCCTCAAAGAGATGTTAGCAAACTGTAGGGGCCCGGTAGGGCTGAAGTCTTCTGGGGCCTGGGTTGACTAAAGAGATCCCCAGGACCCCGGAGTATACAACTCGATCACATTAACTTTACGCTTGGCGTCGGTGAAATAATGTTCAAAAATAATATAACAACAACAGAGAACTAGCCAAATTATCGACGCGCGTATTGATAACAAAGATGCTGACCATACCTGACACTTGCCGGGTGATTCGCATTTCAGAGATGCGTCAATTTAATGTGATCGGATTGTACCTATAAGTGGTAAAATAAAAATTTCAAATTCACGTGGTTTTCGTGACAAACGTTTCCCAGTAATATTTTGTACCAGAACCACGTCAATAATTCATTCTTCTTTGGAAGAATGAATCATTCTTCAGATTTTTAATTAGAGATGTGACTATTGTTATACAAAATCATAGGCCAAAATATTAGTCTGTCAAACACATATTCTGTAAGATACCCAGGATTCAAAACAATAAATATATTTGTGTCCAAAGAACTAATAAATAACAGAAAATACATTTCTACGATTTAATTAGAGGCTATCAATCTGCGTGCTAAACTTAGAGATTAGGTCTTAATTGGTCACTCTAATTAGTAAATAGATATTCCAACGTATGTCTCGCTTTCTCATTATAAACACCACGTCACCACACAAAGTACAACTTCTTATCACTATATTGTAGTGGAAAAAAAACAAGATATAGTTTTAAAAACTTTATTAAATAAAAAAACACTACACTAATACCTAACGGGAACGAATTCTATCTCATCTTTCAGGTCAACAGCGTAAGTAGTGGCTTCCACGGTGTTAGTGTCCGCGATCTCATTTGTCCTCACCTCGTTGTCTTTGTCCAAGTCTCCTCTACCCAGTCCAACATCAGCGTCCTGAACGTCGTTTACGTTGGTCTCAATCTCCTCCCGGCTCCCTTCGAAGTACGGCCTTACAGTCGTGTCCAACTCAGGCTGTTGTTCCGTCACGGCTGCCACCTCTGTCGTCTTCACTACCACTCCATCCTTCAACGGGAACGTGATCTTCAGAACTCCATGCTCGAAGATCCAGTTTCCAGTCACGTTTACAGTGTCGGGCAGGGTCCTCACGTCCAAGTAGTTCCTCTCGCTGCCTTCCGAGTACTTGTGGTTCGCTTGGATCATCAGCAGTCCCTCGCGGGCCTTCACGACGATGTCTTTCTCCTCAAAATCTGGCAGAGAAATGGTGACTTTGTACTCGGTACCTTCAACTCCTTCTTGGGACACGCTGGTTGGGAAGCGGCGGGAGAAGTCGGCCAGCATGTCGTCCAGCTCCTTGAGTTCTTTGGACAAGTCAGACCAGAACCTGCCGGTGTCGAAGACATTGTCGTCGGCGTAAGGTTGGAGCCTCGTGTCGAAGTTGGAGAAGTATGGCCTGTGCCGCGGGGGCCCGAATGAGAACTCGAACTGGGGGGCTGCGCACGCCCCTGCGATAATTCCACACAGTAGTAAGGCGATCATTTTGTCTGAATGCTCGTGAATCACTAGTGCGCGGGGCTGTCCACTGCGTTTTATACGCCCGGACGTGCGGTTCATAGGTTATCATCGTTATCGCCACATTCTGGACTGTGCAAACAATTTTGTCTGCTCTGAACAAGAGGTTGTGGATTCTTAGAAACACTATCGCTTTGTCTACTCATTTGCGACTGTATGTTCTAGAACTTAATGTATATTTTCGCTTAATTGGTTTTCTGTTTTAGTCGGTATTGGCGCATTAGGTTATGTACTGACAGTTTGTTATATTGATGCGAAATTATTACGCAGTTATAATAAATCCATTTTTTACGAATGCTCTTTTTTTTACTATGCATAGGCTCGCGTTTGACCAATATGTCATCTGATGGTAAGCGATGATGTGGCAGACGATGGAGCACACTTGCCTAGAAGTATAATACCCGGCAAATAAATTGGCAAGAAATTGGCGTTGAGGGGGTAATTTCGCGGTGGTGCACAAAAAAGCGAATGAGCGAACGGAAAGTAACGCAGTGCGAGGGCAAAAGTCGACTTATGCACCAATCATAGACTACTATTATAATACTGCACCAATCGCGCGCCAGATCGGCGCTACCTCATACCCCGCGTCCCGCTTGACCACCAAATAGATCTAAAAAACGATTTCTGCGCAACTAACGACTCTTGCCAAGTTACGTGCCGGTCTGTGAGAGTCTGTGTATTCTGATAGCTACAACTTAGGAGTCTTCAAGTCTTGACTTACACACAGACTCTCTTCTTTGCCACTGGCTGTCAATGCCAATCTTAAACGCTAACGAGCAATAAATAAATAAACTAGCACATTTATATATCTTCTATGTCATCAAGGGTTGGTTATAGATATCATTTCATTTGCCGACTGCTGCCTAAAAAAAGTGCACTATGTGATTTTAAATATTCAATTAAATCCTTTTTTAACATCCTTATTAGTGATCCCAAGTTTTCTACTACTTTTTTCTGTTTTTATCCGTGAGAACCTATAATTGGCTTAATCTCTCATACAGGCAATTGTTATTTATTTGTTATAACTGTAGGTTCTTCTACGATTAAATAAGCTGGACATAGGTCTCCCCCAAGTGACGCCACAACGGCCAGTCCTATATGTCTCGCATCCATTTGATTTCTGCAACCCTCACCAAGTCCTCCGGTCAAACTTATGAGAGGGCTCCCAAAACGCTGCCTCTCCTTGTACGCCGTTACTCCAGAACCTTGTGCACCATCTGTTCTGCAGGCAATGTGCCCTGCCCACTACCACTTAATTTTGATAGTACAAAGTAGCATGCAGTAATAAAGTAGTATAGCTGTGGGATTTTTTTTTCGTTACTGATAGTCAGAAGCCAGTAAATCTGACTCCGGTCTTGCCATGAAGTACCGTGTTACCCCAGTTAATAGGTTGAGGAGGTTTGGTAGGCAGTCGCTCCTCGTAAAATACTGGTATTCAGCTAAATCCGGCTTGACTGGAAACCGACCCCAATATAGTTGGGAAAAGGCTAGGCAGATGATGAGCTGTGAGATTTTTCCGTGGATTTTTCGAAAGCAAATTAAGAAAAAGAAATTATCGCAGCCCTGAAATACAAAAGATAACTGAAAGAACACTAGTGGGTTTAGTCAGTAAACGTCTGACACGACACCTGCTTTCTCGCTCCATGCGGAGCAGGAGAAATTATTTAAAGATTTCCCACCGTCAACCAAAAAAAAGCCCACTGTAAGCATACAAAACATTGAACGCTCACCGCTGTGAGCAATGAAGTACGTGATAGGTAAAAAATGAATGAAAAAGTGTGAACACTGCCTTAAAACCAATCGTTAACAAAAACAAAATGAATTGTTTACATTTAATTAAAAGACATCTGTTTCCTTATGAATCATAATTATTGCTACAATGAAATCATTAATGACACATTTTCTTAACGAGAATACGAATATTATTGGCTACAAATATTTACATAGGTATTATGCGTTTTCCATCTTGTTCTAGATATTTCTTAGTATGATATTTATCTGATACCTTTTTCCTGGTCCAATCAAAATGAATAAATGATATTTATTTTGCAAATGGATTTGAAAGAACCAAACTTTCACGCAATTAAAACTAGATGAGGCCGATGTATTAAAATCATAAATGATTTTATTTCACATAGGCCTACAATCCTACATGGGCACTTATAAAACTTCAGATGCTAGTGCACGGTTCCAATTGGTCGTTTCCTATGGAGAAGAACCGGCAAAAAATTCCATGGCTACTCTTTTCAAAAATAAAAATCTCTCCTAGCTGACTACCCTGAAAAGAAATACCGAAACAAACTCAGAGGTTAGTCTCTTTTAAAGTCCATGTAGTATACAAATTTAAATATAATGTAGTGGTCAAATCATGTGAGAACCATACACATTAGTGTTACAGATTGCCTTTTGAGGAAAGATCCACTCAGTTGAGTGAACGTGTCCAGGCAGTGCAAACATTTGTCAGTATTTTTATAGCCCGAAACCAGGGACTACTAAGGGAATCAACGACTAGACGAACAATACCAAAGAAAGGACGTTTGAGTAGGCCGCATTAAGTATTCAAAACTGCCAGACATAATTTGAAAGGAAAAAGTAATCCACAAACCTCCGTATTCACAATAATAAAATAAAAATTTACAAAAATGTAACACTACAAAGTAAATCTATACTTTTGTATGAGGTAATCTGTGGAAGTACTGGTCCGATTGCTATAATTTTTTCACCAATAGAAAGCTGCTGCATTCCTGAGTGACATAGGGTATATTTTGTGTACGCGGGCGAAGTGCGGGCTAAAGCTAGTGTTAGATACAAATCGTAAAATAATATAACGGATGCGACGTAAGGTTAAAAACACAGCATAAGCATAATCCGCCTTATTTTCCTGTATAATGTTCCCACTGCTGGGACTAAGCTCTCCTCTCTTGCAGAGGGAATAATCCACCAAGCGAGCCCAGTGCCAGTAGGTGGATGGCATATTGTCATTACATTTTTAATCTTTGGACAGCGCTACCTTACGCTGTTTTTCTTCAAAGACATTTCAGCAAAACCAGAGTCGAAGACTAATTGGGCCATAGGTTCGCTTCTCACTTCACGCATGCGCAAACGCATAGCAAACAAAGAACATAGGTATAGGTTTTAGTCAGTAAAAGTCTGACACTCCCGCCCTCCCGCCGGCGTAGCTAGATGATAAACCGGGACAAAAAAAACACTGGGGCCCCCTATTTTACGTGAATTATCATTTTATCTATATTTTATTTATATTTCTATAGATCTATATCATAAAATAACTTATTTAGCTTTGGGTGTTGTGGAAGGTAGTGTCAGACTTTTACTGAGTAAAACGAACAGGCATATTAATTAGTGTTGCAACCGTGACTCAAAAAATAAAAAAATTACAAGTCCGTGATAAGACCTGTCATACTGTATGGATCAGAATGTTGGGCTGTGAAAAACACGGATGAAAAAAGATTGCATGTATGGGAGATGAGAATGTTGAGATGGATGTGTGAGTGAGAAATGAGTATATTAGAGGAAGTTTGAAAGTGGCACCAGTGACTGAAAAGCTGAAAGGAAATCGTTTGTCTTGGTATGGTCATGTAAAGAGAAGGGATGAAACGCATGTTATTAAAGCAGTTATGAATTTACATGTGGAGGGATGGAAAGGAAGAGGGAGGCCAAAGAAAAGATGGATGGATTGTGTGAGGACTGATATGAAAGAAAAGGGAGTTGATGATAGCATGACGGGTGACAGGACAGAATGGAAGGAAAAAACATGTTGCGCCGACCCCAAATCATATGGGATAAGGGCAGGAAGAAGAAGAAGAGAACCGTCTGACTGACTCATTGACTCATCAATTCCCAGCCCAAACCCATCATTTCACAAAGATTACTTTTATCTAGGCATATTAATATTATAAAGCTGAAGAGTTTGTTTGAACACGCTAAACTCAGGAACTACTGGGCCGATTTGAAAAATTCTTTCAGTGTTATATGTATAGCCCTGCATTCATCGAGGAAGGCTATGGCTATTTATCATCACGCTAAGACTAAACTAACTCTACACGCGGGCGAAGCCGTTTGCAGAAGCTAGTGAAGAATAAAAAAGGATTTTTGAAAATTCACTTTCTAATGAGATGCAAGGGAGATTCAAAGTTTTTATGGAGAAACCTACTTTCATGCGGACACAGCCACTAGCATAAGCTAGTCAATCAATATTAATTTGTATATTTTTGTATTTGTGTAGGCTTCGAAACTAGATTCCTCGATTTGACCCTTTTCACCCCTGAGTTCTTATTCACCCCGTTTTACGGTAACCAAGATACATTCTTATTAGTTTGCTGCTTAAGCTATAGAGGGCGTTGAAAATAATCTTGAATAGTTGAACGGAATAAAGGAGCGATTAGGTACCTACCTAGGTACCTACCTAGTGAAGCGAGGATATGAGATCGATTCCAGGTTGAGAGTCAAAGAATTTTTGTGCCAGTAACGTTTGATCTAGCGGTTTAGGGTTAGGATTTTACTTGGTTTTTATAAGACGCATACCTACTATTTCAAACTAATATGAGAGTCAGGGAAGATAATAATTCCTGTTCGAAATGGTTAGGAAAACTGAAGGAACACCCCATTTTACGGTAGGTAGGTACCTATTCATGGCTTAAATCAGCGCTCTCTATTGCTTTGGCAGCAAACTAAGAGGAATGTATCTTAGTTACACTGTGCCGTTCCGACGTAGTAACTCAAGAAAACAACAGATGGCGCTAACCATAATAACAAATTGGTGAAGTACCGTAAAATGGGGTGAATAGGGACAAAATCGAACTTGTCACTGAAATTAATCGATGTTGTAGGATGAATGCAATATTGATAACTCTTTCCAAGGGTTTCCGGCAGTTAATACTTTTCGTAAATGTTAAAAATATCCCCAGAATTAGTTAAAATTTAGATATTTTAACAAAAATATAGGCTGTCCCTATTGAATGCTTGAAGTGGGGTGACCTGGAACGAGACATGGGTAACTTGGGAAAAACTAGTAGGGTTGTCTCACGATAATTACGGAGTAATAGCGCCACATACAAACCAAACAAAAAACATACAATCGAATTTAGAACCTCCTAGGTTTTTTTTAAGTTGAAAATAAAAGCGTAAAGAAATTTAAGAATATAATAATATATAAAATATATACCTATTAATGGAAAATATTTAAATGCATAAAACAACGAAGACCCATATACACAACCACAGATAATACACAACACATATTACTTCTCATTAATTCGCCTTGTACGCCATGCTTGTATAAAGTTTAAAATAAATATAATGAAAAGCCTTATTTTAATAAAAAGTGAAATCCTGCAAAACAATGCGATAAAATGTTCAATTCATGTTGTAGCAGCCCTGACCCTATTCAAACTTTACCGTTCCTAATCAACTTTCATATCTCCCTATTTACCAAGTATAGGCGACTCTATTTGTACTTTAGCCGTCCCTTGTCACCCCGTTACCGTATTTATTCACCTCGAAAAAATAAACAATCCCAGAGGTTTTAAAAAAAAAGGTTTCAAACAAAAACTATGTAAAATCTAGACTTACCTCTTTTTGTGTAGCTTCTTAAAGATATTATATCGTTGGCTAACTCCACACGTTGTCAAAAAAAATACTAGAATTTCCAAAAACGGTCAACTTAAGGGACATTACCGCAACCTCACATCTACAGTCTTATTTGAAAGAAGATTTTTGACACCTTTAACTAACTTCACAACGCTTCGGCGCTGCCAGTTAGAAGATAATATAATTCTACTTTTAGAAGAAAAAAAAGGTAGCAATTGGAAGTTCTTGTTTTTTTATTTTGTGGCTTCGAAACTAGATTCCTCGATTTGACCCTATTCACCCCTTAGTCCTTATTCACCCCGTTTTACGGTAGGTAGGTAGGTAGGTACCTAGGTAGGTAGGTACCTACCTACCTATTTTTAGAACCATTTAAATTGTAAATTCAAAACTATTGTAAACACGTCTCGTATTTTTAGATTAAAATGCTCTAGCTGTTTAAATTGGAATGAATAGGTACCTACCTCTACCTAACCAAGATACATTCTAATAGGGCGTTGAAAGTAATCTTGAATAGTTGAACGGAATAAAGGAGCGATTAGGTAGGTAGTGAAGCGAGGATATGAGATCGATTCCCAGGTTGAGAGTCAAAGAATTTTTGTGCCAGTAACGTTTGATCTAGCGGTTTAGAGTTAGGATTTTACCTGGCTTTTATAAGACGGATACCTACTATTTCAAACTAATATGAGAGTCAGGAAAGATATAATTCCTGTTCGAAATGATTCGGACACCTGAAGGAACATAGTCAGTTGTAGTTAGTAAAAGTTTGACAGGCCATCTAGCTCCGCCGCGAGTAATTAATATTGATTGACTAGCTTATGCTAGTGGCTGTGTCCGCATGAAAGTAGGATTCTTCATAAAAACTTTTGACCTCCCTTTCATCCCATTAGGGGGTGAAACTTGAAAATCTTTTCTCCTTATTTCCATAGGTAGAACATCATAAAATTAATCTGTAAAATGATGGGTTTGGGCTGGGCATTGATGAGTCATTGAGGAGCTCGTGGCTAGATAATAACAGCCGCATGGGTCGATCTTCAAGGTTAAGCAACGCTTGCCAAGGTTGGTCTGTGGATGGGTGACCATCTTAACATACCGAGTTTCCTGCGTGCCTCGGAAAGCACGCTAAGCCGTTGGTCCCGGCTGTCATTTGTAGATCTTTGGCAGTCGTTACGGATAGTCAGAAGCCAGTAAGTAAATCTGACTCCAGTCTTGCCATGAAGTACCGTGATACCCCAGTTAATAGGTTGTGGAGGTCTGGTAGGCAGCCGCTCCTCGTAAAATACTGGTATTCAGCTAAATCTGGCTTGACTGGAAACCGACCCCAATGTAGTTGGGGAAAGGCTAGGGAAATGAGGATGATTGATGCGTCATTGAATTAGTGTCGCAACCATCTGAGGTTGCGACACTGTCATATTTGGCAACCGGTATGGCTCTTTCATTGCCCTCCGTATCCAGTACATCAACGCGTTCAGGGCTGTAATGGGGCTGCCCCGCTTCTGTAGTGCCTCGGGCATGTTAGCGGAAGCGCGCACCGGTTGTTTTCACTCCACCATGCGCAAGCGGTGCGCGTCCTTGGTGCGCAGGTGAGGGGCAGCTCCAATACTGCTCTGGCGATGATTGCCGGCAGACTTGGTAGCCCTTATATCGGACACTAGCTGTCCCCTGCGGTTTCACCCGCATTTTTCGTTACTGCTCCGCTCCCGTGGGTCGTAGCGTGATGGTATATAGCATTTCTCGATAAATGGGCTATCTAACACTGAAAGAATTTTTCGAATCGGACCAGTAGTTCCAGAGATTACCCCCAACATACAAACTTACAAATTTTACATCTTTATAAATATTAGTATAGTATAGATTGCTGTAGCAGACATGTTGCTGGCTGTGGCCGATAATCCCCTATGTGTTTTGTTTGTGTTCTGTTTTGTAATTTCTACATGTATGTATGGGCACAGATTACTGAATAGTTACTACGTAAGTATGGGTGCTATCGGTTGCCTGATTTTTTTTTTTGACCTCCTTTAGTTTAGATAGTGCAAAGAGGTGGTCGTACTTACAGATGATATCCCACTTAAAAAAAAGGGGCCCCAGTGTTTTTTATCATTTATCTTTTTTTTTTAATCGTTATAAACTAGTGCTTGTCTGCGATCCCACCTGATGGTAAGCAGTGATGCAATCTTAGATGGTGAGGCGCACTAGTTTATTAAGAGCCTATTCACTCTAGCCTTGAAGACACCCAAATCATAATCACAAATCACTACACAAATGGTCAGGACCTTATATGCTTTTCGACGCACGGTGGGATCTTGGCATGTTATGATGGTCACCCGAGGACGAAGCCAAGGTTTGCTTAACCTAGGAGATGGACTCGAGTTTTATTTTCGAGGTGGGAGATGATCAAATGACTTCTCCTGGTTTTGGGTGGAGTGAGAGGACGTGTTTAACTATAAATAGACAGTGAATGATTGTATTTGTATTTTGTGCTCGTGTCCACAATTCCTCGTCGAAAGGTCGTAGGTATTTTGCGTACGGGTGGGATAAACATGTCACTCGATCCACCACAGCTCCTCAAGGAAGTTCTGGTCTTTCCCTGGGTTTCGTGGTGTCGCGTAACCGTCACCATGAATCCTTTCGGTCAAAAGTCATCCCTTAAAAAGTTCTATACCTAGATGGTGAATAGGAACTCGTATCAGTGGCGGCGTAAAGGGGGGGCGGCGGGGGCGGTCCGCCCCGGGTGCCAAGCATCAAGGGGTGACAACACGGTGACAAAGAAATGCCAACTTTGTCGCGCAGTCCGGGTATCGCCACAGTGTGGACCGCCCGGAGGACACGGTGGAGCACACGGTAGAGGTGTGCCCCTCTTGGGCGGAGCACCGCCGTGTCCTTGTGGAGGCTATCGGCGGTGGCGAGTTGACACCGAGTCCCCCCCAGATCGAAGGCAACGAAGGATATTATAACCATTAAAAAAAAAAAAAGAAACGGGGTTGGGGTTTAGTCAGTAAGAGTCTGACACACCCTCCCGCTCCGCCCAAGACCTGTCATTCTGATGATTGCCCTACCAAAAAAAAAAAACTTTGTCGCAGATAGTAGCCGCTAGCGCATCGCGGGCGGAAGGGGCAACTTGTATCGACACTCGAAGATATGTGTGATCCCAGAAGCAGCAGAGAAAACGTCGATACAAGAGAAGCAGCATCCACACTCTTACCAGCTTTGTGTGACTTCAGAAATCCTAGAAGTTAATCAGACACAAAAGTACAGGAAAAGTTTTTAACCACTGCGTAATTTTTTTTGGTGGCTCAGTGTTAGTAATAGAACACAGGTCGATCTTCGAGGTTAAGCAACGCTTGCCAAGGTTGGTCTGTGGATGGGTGACCATCTTAACATAACGAGTTTCCTCCGTGCCTCGGAAAGCATAGGCTGCCTACCAGAACTCCACAACCCAATAACTGGGGTAACAAGGTACTTCATGGCAAGACTGGAGTCAGATTTACTGGCTTCTTCTGTTACGGATAGTCAGAAACTAACCGTAACGACTGCCAAAGATCTAAATGACAGCCGGGACCTACGGCCTAACGTCAAAAGGAGAGGAATGTAAATTTTGATAATGTCATTGAGTATTTTAGCAAAATAAAGTCAGGGTGCTCGATAAAAAGTCGCCCCGGGTGCCAACCTATGCTACACCGCCACTGACTCGTATCACGTATGACTTGAAGTTAATGTCGTGACGCGGGTCTTTACCCAGTATCCAGCGACCACAGGGTAGCTTACAAGCAGATGAGATGCTGTCTCGAGAGTGAATCATATCGAAACATTATCATAGGACAATAACGGAAGAAAAATTGTAGGGCTGACTTCAAGTAACACCAAATAAAAGCAGGAAGATATGAAAACTGACACAAATAATTCAGTGGTAAAACCTAGGTTTCTCGGACTCCCCACAGCTACTCGTATCTCTATAGGCAGACGGTTATCGCGCTGTTATTGCATCGGGGAAAATCGGTTTTACCAAATTATTTTTTAACCTTTTCACCTTAAGCAGATAGGCGCCTAACTTTGAGTCATTTATTTCATAATAATTGATGAAATTCTCTTGCAACAGTTAAGGAAAACATTATGATAAATGATATTTATTTTGCAAATTGGTTTTCACAAACTCTTTTACACGTCAATTTTTTTTGGACTTTTTTTTTGTTACTAGGTAGATGAGGCCGGTGTTTCCTAACTGACTACCCTGAGAAGAAACACCGAAACAAACTCAGGGGTCACAGTCTCTTTTAAAATCCATACACAAGTAGGTATTGGTCAAATCATATGCGAACCATGCAGATGTGTGTGTCTGAGATGGCCTTTTGAAGAAAGAACCATGTAGATTTGAGTGGACCCAGTCAGTGCAAGCATTTGTCATTATTCGCAATCGTTTTATTTAGGTGGGAAGTCATCCTTTTACTTCTCCCGCTCTTGAGCAGAGCGGGAGGGCGGGAGTGTCAGACTTTTACTGACTTAAAACCCATTCCTAAGTTCTTTCTTTGCCATGCGTGTTGCATGGTCGATGGCCATGCGTGAAGTGACAAGCGAACCTACGGCCCAATTAGGTTTCTACTCTGGTTTTGCTAACATGTCTTTGAAGGAAAACGTCGTTGGGTAGCGTTGTCCAAGGATCAGAAATGTGATGACAATGTGACATCCACCAGCTTCCACTGGGCCTGCTTGAAGGATTACGGCCTATTTTCTCTGCTAGAGAGAAGGCCTGAGTCCCAGCAGTAGAAACATTATGTTGAATCATAAGGCTAATTATGCTTATTAAATGCTATGCTTTTAACCTTACCAGATATGATGTGTCCCGAGCTTAAGTCGCAGCCGTTATTATTTTTGAATGATTTGTAATATTTTCTTTGTAAAGTGTTACATTATGAATGTGAGGATTATGTGGATTCCGAGCCATGGTCCGGAGCGAAGAGGAATGGCGGGTGGTAGCCTCCTCCAGCCGCACGCCAGAGGTAATAACCCTCACATGCCAGCCGCCGGGATCCCGACCCCGATTTCCAGTCACCGTAAGTCAAACCCATACCGGGTTTACGCTCGGCGAGCAATGGGCAGCTCGCCGAGCGCAAGTCGTCGAGGGCGCGTAGTGTTCCACGTGCGCCTCAGCGAGATATCATTAAATCGTAAGGAGTTGGCAGGGTCGAAGCCTACTGGGGCCATGGGTTATGTGAAAGTGAACCCCGGGGCTGTGGAACGTAGACAAAGAAGGAACAGGAGTGGGTTTTAGCCACTAAAATTCTGACTCGTCATTAAATGATTTCTTACCCAAAAAAAGGGCGCGCGCCTCAAGGAGATGTCAGCAAACAGTAAAGCAGGGCCGGCAGGGCCGAAGCCTCTGGGGAACATGGGTTTTCCGAAAGGTTGACACACAGATCATAGGCAACGAAGGCACAGGGTAGGGGTTTAGTCAGTAAGAGTCTGACACACCCTCCTGCTCCGCCCAAGAGCGGGAAAAGTCATTCTGATGATTCCCCTACCAGAAAAAAAAACCCAAAAAAAGGACCATGTATATACGCCAAAATGTGGCGATAATGATGATAACCTATGAACCGCACGGGCGTATAAAACGCAGTGCTCAGCCCCGAGCTCTATCTAGTGATTCACGAGCATTCAGACAAAATGATCGCCTTACTACTGTGTGGAATTATCGCAGGGGCGTGCGCAGCCCCCCACTTCAACGACTTCCAAGGAGTTGAAGGTAACGAGTACATAATCACCTACCGGCCAAATTTTGAAGCGAAAGACATCGTCATAATGACCCGCGAAGGACTGGTGAAGATCCAAGTGACCGACAACCACCACAATACCGAATCGACCGTTAAGTTCGTGCCTGACACTGTGAACTTACATGTAAGTAACTGGACCTTCGAGCATGGAGTCTTGAAGATAACGTTCCCGTTGAAGGATGGAGTGAAGGACGACAGAGGTGGCAGCCGTCACGGAACAACAGCCTAAGTTGGACACGACTGTGAGGGCGTACTTCGAAGGGAGCCGGGAGGAGATTGAGACCAACGTGAACGACGTTCAAGACGCTGATGTTGGACTGGGTAGAGGAGACTGGTAGTGTAGTGTCTTTTAATAAATAAAGTTTTTAAAATTATATCTTGTTTTTTCCCATTACAATATAGTGATAAGAAGTTGTACTTTGTGTGGTGACTTTATTGAGAAAGCGAGACATACGTCGGAACATCTATTTACTAATTTATTAGAGTGACTAATTAAGACCTAATCTCTTAAGTTTAGCACGTAGATTGATTGCCTCTAATTAAATTTTAGAACTGTGTTTTCTGTTATTTATTAGTTCTTTGGACAAAAATATATTTGCTGTTTTGAATCCTGTCAGTATCGGGCAAGATCTGTCTCTACCAGCAGTAGTGAGGGCTATGCTGGTGGAGCCAGAAAACTGGAAAGAAGTTGCCTCCTTCTGTGAGACCGTGATGGTCCAGAAGGAGGCGGCCGAGCGGGATCGCGAAAGGGCCGATCCCACTCGGAGAAGAAGGCGACGGGGAGGCAACCGCCTCGCTGCCTAACACGCCGAAACCCCGCTTGCATCATCCAATGTTGGTGGGACTTTGGAACCACGGGCGCTCAGAGTGGGGCTCTGCTCGCCCATCGAGTGATTCCAAGGAATACGGTGGCACGGTGGTCACGTGCCGCCGTGCACAATGAGGCTAAGGGGAGACCATTGTACAGTCTCCTCAGGGATGTGCCTTAACAGGCGATGCACAGAGGGGGTTCCGGAACGGTCTTTTAAGAGGGAACGGCGCCCCCTCTATGTGTGGATGGTGATCACCGGGGTGGTTTTAGTGAGGTAAAAATCCCACACTCCCCGAACTAATCCCCAGAGTTCGGGCGCCTTTTGAAGGTTTCCCCCCGAACACAAAAAAAAAAATAAAAAATAAAGGTATCTTACAGTAAATTGTGTTATAGATGAATATTTTGGCCTAAGATTTTATAAAACAACAGTCACGTCTCTAATTAAAAATAATAATGTCATTTTGTCACCGGTTGCTGCACCAAGCTGAAGAATGACTCATTCTTCCAAAGAAGAATGAATTATTGACGTGGTTCTGGTGCAAACTATTAGTAGGTAACGTTTGTCACGAGAACCACGTGAATTTGAAATTTTTATCTACTTCACTCCGGTCATATTAACTTGACGCATCTCTGAAATGCGAATCACCCGGCAAGTGTCAGGTATGGTCAGCATCTTTGTTATCGATACGCACATCGATAATTTGGCTAATTCTCTGTTGTTGTTATATTATTTTTAAATGAACATTATTTCACCGACGCCAAACGTAAAGTTAATGTGACCGAGTTGGATACTCGTATGCGCTTTCAAACGTCAGAAGTTAGAGCGCGATTCTAAGTACCGGAAAGATACCTACAGTACTTCTTTTTAAGTTTTTGGTTTTTTACAATTATACTATGGGATGAGAGCATAGTGAAGACTAGGTAACATAGTATCTATAAGAATTCATCATCTGCCTAGCCTTTTCCCAACTATATTGGGGTCGACTTCCAGACAAGCCGGATTTTAGCTGAATACCAGTTTTTTACGCGGAGCGGCTGCCTACCTCCACAACCTATTAACTGGGGAAACACGGTACTTCATGGCAAGACTGCAGTCAGATTTACTAGCTTCTGTCTATCCGTAACGACTGCCAAAGATCTACAAATGACAGCCTGGACTTACGGCTTAACGTGCTATCCGAGGCATGGAGGAAACTCGGTAGGTATGTTAAGATAGTCACCAGTTCACAGACCAACCTTGGCAAGCGTTGATTAACCTTGAAGATCGACCCATGCGGCTGTTATTATCTAGCCACGAGCTCCTCCTGCCTGTACCTTCTACATTGCATGTAGTTTTAATAAATAAATATAGTGAAGACTAGGTGACATAGTATCTATAAGAATTAATGGAAAAGCAAGCGTTTGCAGACCATTAATGTTTGAATCCCCAACCGGTCCTATGAGACCGCGCTGTTATTGTTTTACTATTGTGTCTCGTTTCGCGGGTATGTGATAGATTAATGACTTGTATTTCATAAGGCGCAAACAACACAGAAGCGTTGAAAGATTCGGATGAGATGCGGATGTGAAATTAATGAAATTACACAGAAAAGATGCGTGATAAATCCGCATTTGGAGGTAGGTGGAACAGAGAGTAAAGTCCCACATACCTCCGTTGAAAAGGGGGGATTCTCCGACCGGATGGGTGTTATGTCCGGTGGGATACCGGTCCTGCCCGATAGATGATTTCGGGCTGTTGTATCTATTCAAATCGCGCGGAGAACTTTGCTTGCGCGATGCAGGATTCTGTGACGTCACATGTAGTACATAGTACTCGCTACATCACTCCCCTCCGGAGATCGGAGATCGATAGTCCTTGATGCTTCTTATGAGGCATGCCAGGCCAGCGGTAGGTTGGTTCCAGTGGGTTGGAACCCGATGCCGCATAGTCCACAGTGGGTTGCTGTCTGAACTTTGTGCTGCGGTAGGTAATGCCCCAGTGAATCGGGGTGGTAATGCCCCAGTGAATCGGGGTGGTGTCGTCCCAGTGAGTCGGGACGATGTTGCAAGCTCCAGTAAGTCGGAGTAACGCTGCTGGCTTCAGTGAGTCAGAACCAGTGTCCGCATAGTTCTCGGGGAGTCGGAACTGTCTGCGGTGATACCCCAGTGAGTCGGGGTGGGCTATCCCAGTGAGTCGGGATGATGCAGTAGGCTCCAGTGAGTCGGAGTAATGCTGCCGGTTCCAGTACCGGATATCGCATAGTTCTCGGTGAGTCGGAACTGTCTGCGATGATGCCCCAGTGAGTCAGAGTGGTGCTATCCCAGTGAGCGGGATGATGTCCCAGTGAGTCGGGAAGATTCTGCAGGCTCCGATGGGTCAGAGTTATGCAGCTGGCTCCAGTGAGTCGGAGCCGGACTGTGCGACGTAGGGCTTGACTACTTACGTCGACCAGGAGAGGTTCTTCATAGCTCTTCATGTGACTGGCCGAAGGTGCGGTGTGCCAAGGTCGATGATGAGGCTGAAGGTGATGACCAGGTATGACCAGATGGGCATGCTAGTGGTCATGATACCCTCAGTGCCGTGCTGGTTGCGTGGCTCGGTGCTCGAAAGCTTGAGGAAGTGATGATGACGTCACGACGTTGTTGCTGCACGAAGGCTGCGCTGACGTTCATGGTCAAGGGTCACCAGTTTGGAGGTAGGTGGAACAGAGAGTAAAGTCCCACATACCTCCATTGAAAAGGGAGTATCATCCGACCGGACGGGATGTTATGTCCGGTAGGCTATAACCGCCCGATAGATGATTTCGAGCTGTTGTATCTATTCAAATCCCGCGGAGAACTTTGCTTGCGCGATGCAGGATTCTGTGACGTCATATGTAGTAGATCCTAGTCGCTACATCCTTACGCACACACACACACATTCACATCCACACATACACACATTGTACTTCATCGCATCCTTTCTGTGTAATTTACGACGCATCTCTTTCATACATTTTGTATGAATAAAATTTGAAGCGACACTAATCCGATCCACATCCGCATCGCATCCGAATCGAATGTAAAAAGCAATTAGTTCGAATGGCTTTAAAAAAAAATTGTCGGCGTTTTTACTCAAATGTCCTGCTAAACTGTTTGGTTTGTCCGGCTTTTCGGTTCCAAGATCTGGCAACCCTCAACCAACCTGCACTAGCGTCTAGCTTGAGTCGCGTGGAGGATTAACAGAGGAAGCCTTTGTTCTAGCAGTGGAAACATTATGTACAGATCATACTGACATCATCATCTGCCTAGCCTTTTCCCAACTATATTGGTGTCGGCTTCCAGTCAAGCCGG
Organism: Mythimna separata; assembly: GCA_030763345.1. Classification (NCBI taxonomy): domain Eukaryota; kingdom Metazoa; phylum Arthropoda; class Insecta; order Lepidoptera; family Noctuidae; genus Mythimna; species Mythimna separata. Next base: position 24,941,275 of record CM061170.1, on the reverse strand, counting down.
ATTTAGCTGAATACCAGTATTTTACGAGAAACGGCTGCCTACCAGACCTCCACAACCCATTAACTGGGGTAACACGGTACTTCATGGAAAGACTGGAGTCAGATTTACTGGCTTCTGACTATCCGTAACGACTGCCAAAGATCTACAAATGACAGCCGGGACCTACGGCTTAACGTGCTTTTCGAGGCACGGAGGAAACTCGGTATGTTAAGATGGTCACCCATCCACAGACCAATCTTGGTAAGCGTTGCTTAACCTTGAAGATCAACACGTACAGCTGTTATTATCTAGCCACGAACTCCTCACTGATTATACTGACATGCTGTGAGGAGTTCAATGGTTTATTTTACCTTAAGCATCATCAACACTAGGCACTGGCGTAGAGCAGCTACTGACATGATCGTTGAGGCAGTGCTTTGCGGGGCCCCCGAGTTCAGGGGGCCCAAAACTAAATAACAAAACTCGTATTCGCCACCATTTTCTTGTCCATTTCCCATTACCTATATTTGGGGATTTTTTTTCTTCTATTCTATCCTGTCACTCGCTACCCAAACCCAAAGCAAACCTCGTATTCAACAAGCGAAAAATTCACCTACTTTCTAAATCTAAATAAACTAGATTGCAACACAACTTTAATCATGGCAACTCATTTGTAGTCTGTAAAAGTCTGCAGAAGTTAATTGAAGACTTCCCATGTAAAAAAGAGCCCCAGATTTTTTGCCCAAGAGCCATTGGGCACCTAGCTACGCCACTGACTATAGGACAGTCTTTTAAGGCCTATTATACCACTAGTTTTTACGAACGGTCTTAGCCTACGTCGTCGTAATAAGGGTAAGACGGTCTTACATGTACGTAGACTCAACGATAGTCTACGTAGACCGGTCGTAAAAACGGGCGGCGTAATAGGCCTTTATGTCAGTTTTGTAGTTCCTCATTCCTGCATCCATAAATGACAAATGTAGCTGGACAAATCACTTTTACCATATATGTATGTACCTACTTATGTGGTAAAATCAACCGAAAGAAAACAACTTTTTTTATTTTATTTTGTGTATTATATTTTCATTTCTTTGGTAGGTTAGGTTAGGTTAGAAACACCATCTCGAATAATTGACTTTTACAAAACATTTAAAAAGCTTACTATAAAACAAATTGTCTCTGGTATAGTAAAATGAATAATAATAATAATAATAATAATAATAAGCCCCCTAAACAACCACACGTCCTGATTGACCATCTAATCACGTGGGGGGCGGACACACGAATGAAAAATTACTGGCGTGGCTAACGTGGCTCTGGCAACCCATTAAAAATGGAGACTCGTTCAAGGAAAAAACGTATAGGACCGCTGCCCGGGGGCGATCGCCGGGGCGCACCTGGAGCTGACGCTGGGTGTCTCAGCATGCGAACCGTCAGCGGTGAGGAGTTGAGCAGGCGGGCTCCCACCGATAAGGATACTACAGCCGAAATCTCTGACGATGGTGACAGACTGACGGACAGGACAAACACCCCTGTAGAACCGTACAGCCCTAGTACAGTATCTTACGCACCTTCTGGAAGATCAACACCATCCATACCATCGTCATCAGCCCCTAGTAGTAGTTTCAGTACAGTCCGACCCACCCCGTCCTTGAATGTTGCGCGGGAGGTATCTACCTTCTTACCCGCGTCCACCAAGACGGGCAAAGCAAGAGTTCGCATGAGATGGAGCAAAGATGTAAACATATTTATCATGCGAACTTACCTATATATCACAAAATTAGAGACCGATATGACAACCTACAGACAAAAACTGCATGAACTTTTTACACGACAATACCCAGAGGTTACTGTTACAGAACAAAGAATTTCAGACCAACGCAGAGCAATAGTTAGGAATAAACTTCTATCACAAGACGTTATAGACCAGTTAAGAGAAGAAGTTCGAACGCAATTACATGTAGAAACAGAAAGTAATGAAAGCACTTTTGATTTCAACATAACACAAAACACAACTGAAAATACCCAGCCAGAACTACTATTGCATGCTCACTTAGATTCTAACACACAATCTCAAACATCCTATCTGTCACAAGCATATACACAAACCATACACACATCTACGCAAACCGAGAGTATTGCTATAACATTAGAAAATGACGTTGAGATCCTCGCAAATCCCGACCAAAATAATCTCACAGATTCGCATATACTAGAAATACATGATAAATTTAAAACTGCTCTTACTCAGTATTCCGGGATGGATCCAGCAGCGCGACCAAAGCTGCCTAAACTTAGATACACACCAAATCTACACAGGCTTGTCTGTTTATTTAATCAAAGTATTCTCACTCAATATATTAGCGAAGACACTCAACTAGTAGACGTACACACTCTGGTATATTGCACAGCATTAGTTATTTCTGAAGAGCTTAGTTACAAAATCACAGAACACACAGTAAATACGAGGCCTAAAAATAATAATAAACCAGCTTGGCAGCAGAGACTAGAACGAGATATAGAAAAACTTAGAGCAGATTGTGGTAGATTAACTCAGTATATTAATAACAACAGATCAAATAAGGTAGTTAAGCAAGTAGAAGCATTATTTAAGAACATGGCTGTTCATACTAGACATGAAAATGGAAATAAAAAACCGGAAGATTTTTTAGATACTTTAAAACAAAAATTAGCAGTTAAAGTTCACAGGTTAAGGCGATATAAGAAAGCACAGGATCGTAAAAATGACAACTCTTTATTTGCTATGAATGAAAAGCACTTCTATAGGAATTTACAGACTAAACCACACACTGACACATTACTTGAGGATAATATAGAATTACCAACAGCAGAGCAGATTGAAACATTTTGGTCTGGTATATGGGAAGAGCAAGCAGAACATAATGACAAATCAAATTGGATAATAGACGAAACTATTAGACAGAGTTCATTAGAAGAAATGGAGTTCGTTGAGTTTACCGAGTCTGACATAACTAGTATTACAGCAAGATTACATAACTGGAAATCCCCAGGTATAGATAAAATTCATAATTATTGGTTTAAAAAATTAGAATCATTACACAAAATATTGGCAAAAAATTTAACTGGCTAGCCGAATTACAGATAGAAATACCCAAATTCCGTTGCAACTTCATAAAACAGAGCTCAGTACACAGGGATACTGAAATATTGAACCTACTCGACAGGTATAAAGAAGTGTTTGATGGCACGCTGGGACGTTACAAGGGTGGCAAGGCGACGCTGCGCGTGCGAGATGGCGCAGCGCCTGTGTTCCACCGCGCGCGCCCGCTGCCGTATGCGCTGCGTGAGCGCGTCGACGCTGAACTTGACGGAATGCTACGCGCGGGCATCATCGAGCCAGTGGACTGCTCGGACTGGGCCTCGCCATTGGTGCCTGTGAATAAGGCAGACGGTACGCTACGTATTTGTGCGGATTACAAGTCAACTCTTAACCCGGTTTTGCTAGTAGATCGTTACCCACTTCCTAAAGTTGATGACGTGTTGGTAGGTCTCAATGGGGCTCAATTCTTAAGCAAGATTGACCTGTCTAACGCTTATAACCAGATAGAACTGGATGACTCAAAAAAATTCACTGTTATTAATACGCATCGAGGATTGTTTCGTTATAATAGATTAGTTTATGGATTATCATCAAGCGTCGGTATATTTCAACGAATCATAACGAATTTACTGCAAGGTATTCCAAATGTACAGGGATTTTTGGATGATATTATAATTGGTGGCAAGACACGATCAGAACATTTAGAAGCACTAAGGGCGGTTTTGCAACGAGTAGCGGATTATGGGTTAAAACTTAAAAAGAGTAAATGTGTTTTTCTAGTAGACAATGTTAAGTATTTAGGGTTTGTAGTTTCTAAGGAAGGAATTAAAGCGGATAATACAAAAATTGACGCCATATTAAAAATCAAACCCCCAGAAAACGTTTCTGAATTACGGTCCTTTTTGGGAATGGTCAATTTCTTTGCGAAATTTATTAGGAATCTTAGTTTTTTATTAGGTCCCTTGCATAAATTATTACATAAAGAAGTTCCCTGGCAATGGGACAGTAACTGTAAACGTTCCTTCGAAATGGTTAAACAAGCGTTGGTGAGTAGCGAGGTTCTAGCTCACTACGACCCCAAGAAACCCATAATTGTAACGTGTGACGCAAGCGCCCGGGGTATCGGCGGGGTGCTGGCTCAGCCGGGGCCGCAACAGGGCGAGCGCCCGGTGGCATACGTATCACGTACTCTGACAGCCGCTGAAAAAAACTATTCCCAGATACACCGCGAAGCTTTAGCGATCATATTCTGCGTAAGGAAATTCCACCAATACTTGTATGGCCGTAGATTTATACTGCGAACCGACCATAAGCCATTAGTTTCTATATTTGGTCCTCACGCGGGTATACCAACTATGACCGCCAGTAGGATGCAGAGGTGGGCAGTAATTTTATCTGCTTACGATTATGATATAGAATACATAAAAACTGATCAAAACTGTGCGGATGGCCTATCTCGGTTACCGAGCAGTGATACGGAACAGGCTAAAGATTTGATTCCAGAACAAACTTATTTACATTTTGCTCAGGATGCATTATTATTAGATCATAATCAAATCAGGAAACATACATTAAAGGATCCTATTTTAAGTAAGGTATTAACTTATGTACGGGATGGTTGGCCGGAAAAATGCACCATATCAGGTATGCAGCCATATTTCAATAGGAAATCTGAGTTGTATGAGGAATTGGGGACTGTGATGTGGGGTCACAGGGTAGTAATTCCTGAATTTTGCCGTGAGAAAGTTTTAAAACTCATACATGAGCCGCATATGGGTATTGTAAAATCTAAAGCTATAGCTCGTAGTTATGTGTGGTGGGCCGGTATTGACGAGGCGGTGGAGCGCGAGTGCAGAGCGTGTAGTACCTGCGCCGAGCTGGCGGACGCGCCGCCGCGTGCGCCTCCACGGCCCTGGCCCTGGCCCCTCAGGCCATGGACAAGACTGCACTTGGATTATATGGGACCAATAGACGGGAAGATGTTTTTGGTAATTATAGATGCCATGTCAAAATGGATAGAGATCTTTCAAGTACCAAGCACAGCAGCGCGTAGCACTGTTTCTAAGCTAGGGGAGTTATGGAGTAGATTCGGAATTCCTAAACAAGTCGTTACCGACAACGGACCACCGTTTACAAGTAGTGAATTTGCAGCATTCCTAAGAAGCGATGGTATTGAGCATATTTTTACTGCACCGTATCACCCCGCTTCTAATGGAGCTGCTGAAAATGCGGTAAAAACTCTTAAAAAAGTGGTTAAAAAGGCATTAGCGGAAAATAAAAATATTGAATTAACTTTAAATAATTTCTTATTACATTATCGCAACACAGAGCATTGCTCGACCGGAGAGAGTCCTTCTATGTTGTTAATGGGTAGATATTTAAGAACTAAGTTGGATATTTTGAAACCTGATAGGGAAACGAGAGTTCGGGAAGCTCAACAGAAACAAGTTAGGACTAAAGGAGGGGTAGATAGAAAGGTAGGCGTTGGGGAAGATGTTTGGTACCGCCAGTATTTGAAAACCGAGAAGTGGCAACCAGGATCCGTGGTGGGATCTTCGGGAGCTCGTGATTTTAAAATTCTAGATAGCCAGGGTAACGTGATTCATAGACATGTCGATCAACTTAAGCGTAGATCTAGAGGTTCACTTGTAATCCCAACAAATACTAGACTACCACAACCAGACCCACCTAGCAGTGTGCCACCTGTGCCTGCCGGGGTTCAGCCAGAACAGTCCGAGGAGTTGAGTAGCGCGGTCGGTCCGCGACGTCAGGATATAGCGACTGACGTAGTGCAGGATGCGCCAGCGGCTGAACACTTTTCTACGCCCCCTACGACCCCTGTACCGTCCCGGTCGAGGCCTATGCGTAAGTGTCGTTTAGTTAAGACGATAGATTATAAAGAGTGAAAATTATTAGCATAACTTTATTACTATTGTTAATTAAGTGTGGAGGGATGTAGTGTAGTACCTCCTTAGTACGTATGTCATTATCTATGGGCAGGCACTTTTGTAAGTGACAGTTGTGTAATAAATCCATGTTACGAATCGGCTGCTTTTCTCTGTAGATTTCCCAAATATTACAACATTGTTCTAGGCAAACAAAATATACCTGAGTTTATTGCTACAGGAATAACATACATGTTACCAAAAACCAAATACTCACCACAGCCTTCCCAATACAGACCTATTACGTGCCTACCTACAATTTATAAGATCTTAACCTCAGCCATCACAACAAAAATAAATAAACACATAGAACAACACAACATAATAGCAGAAGAGCAAAAGGGGTGCAGAAGGGGCCACATGGGGTGTAAGGAACAGCTAGTTATAGACTCAGTAATACACAAACATGCAGCCACAAAAAATAGAAACTTACACTGCACCTACATTGACTACAAAAAGGCTTTTGATAGTATTCCACATTCCTGGTTGATCCAAATATTACATATATATAAAATAAACCCAAAAATCATAGACTTTTTGCAAAATATTATGCTCCGATGGAAAACTACACTGCAGTTAACCTGCCGCGACAACGTTATAACAACGCGACAAATAGCTATTAGAAAAGGTATTTATCAGGGAGATTCCTTGAGCCCTCTATGGTTCTGTCTCGCTCTAAATCCCCTATCTCACCTACTACAGCGCACCCAGGCTGGATATTGTCTTAAATACACAACAGAACTAACCACTATCTCTCACCTTATCTATATGGACGACATTAAATTATACGGAAAAACCGAAAAAGAGATGAAAAAACTAATTGAAGTTACTACAGAATTTAGTAAAGACATAAACATGCAATTTGGACTAGATAAATGCAAAACAGTACACATCATAAAAGGTAAAATTCAACCTGGCAACTACACAATTAACAATACTGAAACAATTACAGCGATGGAACCAACAGATTTATATAAATATTTAGGATACAGGCAACTCAAAGGACTAGATCATACTTCGATTAAGCGCACATTGACTAATGAATACAAGAGGAGAGTGATCGCAGTATGTAAAAGTCAACTTTCGGGAAAACATTTAATAAAGGCACTGAACACCTACGCGATACCAATACTTACATACTCATTTGGAGTGATCAAATGGTCAAAAACTGACATACAACAATTAGAGAGAACAACACGTACCACGCTCACTAAACACAATAACCTGCACCCAAAATCTGCAATAGAAAGACTGACTATCAAACGACAGCTAGGAGGGAGAGGCCTAATAGACATCCATTACCTTTGGCATAAACAAATTGCTAGACTAAAACAATTCTTTTACACAAAATCACAAACAAGTAACATACATAAAGCCATAGTCAAAAACGATACTAACTACACACCCCTTAACTTAAACGATGAGAACACAATTTACAATATTAATAATGACTTACAGAAACAAAAGTTAGAAGAGTGGAAAAAGAAAGTGCTACATGGACGACACCCCCATGATTTAGAACAATCCCACATAGATAGAATAGCTTCAAATAAATGGCTTAGGATAGGTAGTTTATTCCCGGAAACCGAAGGGTTTATTATTGCGATTCAAGATCAAATTATAAATACTAAAAACTATAGGAAATTTATAATCAAAGACCCCACAATATCAAATGATAAATGCCGTAAATGTCACAGTCAACCGGAGACCATTCAACATATTACAGGCGCATGTACAACGCTCACTCAGACTGACTATACTCATAGACACAATCAGGTGGCAAACATCATTCACCAAAAACTGGCAACTAAACATAAGCTCATATCAGATCATGATGTAACCACCCCTTATTACAAATATGTCCCACAAACTGTTTTAGAAAGTACCACACACAAACTCTACTATGATCGCGCCATTCTAACCGACAGGACCATTCACTACAATAGACCAGATATCATTCTCCAAGATAAAGCTAATAGAGTAACATACCTGATAGATATTGCAGTCCCCAACACGCATAATTTGCAAAAAACAATAGGAGACAAATTAAGCAAATATGCAGAACTTAAAGAAGAAGTAACACGAATCTGGAGGCAAGATAAAGTATATGTCGTACCCATAGTTGTTTCCACTACAGGGGTTATACCCAACCATCTTCATAATAGCCTCAAATTAATAGATCTTAAAGACTCAACGTACATATTACTCCAAAAAGCTGCAATTTTGAACACCTGCAGAATAGTGCGAAAGTTCATGCAGATAGAGGAAAATGAAATTTCTCCTCATAATATCCACTCTGCACCTTAAACCTATCACACACACACGCTACATTGACTTGGCTTGGCCCGTTAATGTAGCTTAACACTAGCCCAGGGCTAAGAAAAACTTAACGGTTTTCCAAAATAATAATAATATTCCATAACTTTCACACAAATATATTTATATTTATAGTAAACATTTCCAATTAGAACATAGACATAAACAAACACTTAATAAATCTAGATCAGAGAGCTTACCTACCTACCTACTGTTTCTAAAGTTCAGTCTGTATACAAACAGACTGAACTTTAGAAACCTGTAAAAATTCTTTGGTTTCACTTTTTCAAATTGACTTTACGTTCCTCATAACTATGCAGTAAACTACATAATTTAATTATCTCTTTAACCTTTGTCCTTTCTTTAACTAAATTCAACCTGCTTTAAGTATATGAATATTTTCGTAAAAATATAGACTTTTAAAAACATGTTCTGTAATAACTACGTAAAAATATGGTTATTTATAAACATTTGATAAGTCTACAATGAGTGTCAAAGAACCTTGCTATCTACAAACTCTCTTTCTTCTTCTAAGGTTCTGCTTTCTTCAAATTGACTCGACGTTCCTCTTTAGTAATAAACTCCTCGATTTCCTTATCATCTTTAAAGTTTACCTTAGTCTCTCCCTTAACACGATTCAACCGATTTACATATTTATCAATAGTTTTAACAAAATCTTCGACTTTCATATCCTTTACCACTCTTTCATATTTCACAAATACTTCTTCAATTTGACCACAAGCATTAACAGGAAAAATAGTTACCAAATCATCCTTGAATTTTCGCTTTTTCAAAATATACTCCCTATATTCGTCTAATGTAGGAAACTTAATATTATCTTTTATACAATTTAGGTACAAATTATAAACTGACAATATTTTACTGAATTCCATCTGATTAATTGATCTATAGGTCAGCACAGTATCACCTATAATATTATTAACTACAACTTCAGTAGCACTTTTGTACAATTTCATATAGAACGATTCATTTTGGTCAATCATGAAATACGGGCGGTATGTTTTTTCACAAATGTTCGTATGAGTCACTGAATCACCAGTGTGATGTAGAAAGTACACATACTCCTCCAAGTTAACTTCCTCGTTGACAATTTCATCTCGTAACATTTCCTTGTGATTCAACTTCAGATAATTTAGTTTTTTCACATTCGCCGATTTTTCAATTTCACTGACTAGAAACCCGTTTACTTGTTTGAAAATTTTCTCTACCATATATAGAACTTTGTCTTTCTGTGACGGAATTTTCTTCAGGATCATCACATGCCTTATTAAATCCTTTCGTTTGTTGATGGTGTTCAAGTCTAACTTGTAGTTCAGATAGGTTAAGATTTCAACCATAGCATGTGTGACACCGTAGAACATTCTTAAACGTTCTTGAAAATAATGTTCAGGATCATCTTTGAAGAGGATCGAGGACATCTCGACGCAGTACCACAGAGCAGTAGGTAACGAAGAATTCACCTGAGGATCTAATGGTAGAGATGACAGTCCAATTTTACACTTCGTAGTACTGATGCGCCTCAAAGCGTACTTTTTGAACTGTGCGACTACGTTGTCGTCCATCCACTGTTTCTTCTCACAAATTTTCCACAACACGAAGTAAAATAAACCGATATTGTATTTCACTTTTTTGAAGTTGAAGTATGTAGCGGACAAAATATAGTCGTTGTATCTGTCGAAGTCATCGGTGTCCACCAACACTAGGCCACCGTGGAATGGTCGCCGACTCCGAGGCTCTAATTTTGTATCTTGCTCTAATAATTGTTTGTAAACAGTCAATGTATAGAAATAACCCAATGATTCATTCAGATCGGGATCCTCTAATAAAAACAAAGGACATTCCATCATGGTATTGAATTTAGAGAAAGACGCCGTCGATTCCGATGAGTTGAAAATCAGTTTTTCCAGGAGATTCAAATTTGTACACAAGATCACAGGGATACCTTTCTCGTCAGCCAAAATGATGTCAGGAAACTCAATTTCTTGTTCAGCCGTAAAATTGATGTCTTCAATCGGTTCTTCATGAACTTCATTGCTGAATGTGGTCTCGTACTTAAATGCGTCGAACTCATAAGATCTGTTTTCACAGACGATGTAGTTAATCAAAGTAGTAATCGACTTCTCAATGTCCACTTTCAAATCGTGCGATGGATCGCTCAAACCTTTGTACCAGTTTGTATTTTTGAACTCACTTAAAAACGTATTTTTATCCATCGTATCTGGAAAGTTTTCTGTCAACACAGAGTTTAGTCTATACTTCAAGTTTTTCAGCTTATCAATTTCGGCTAGAGATTTAGCATTGCTTTTACCTGAGTTTAGAAATTTGAGTTTGATATAAGACTTCAGGCTTTCTTTCTCAGTAGCAAAGTTATCGACGGTAATTTTATCGTAGTCAAATTCCTCAGAAATATCACTTTCATCGAATAAAATATTATTGCGGTAAATTGTACATTTGCTCTTGATAAACGATGCGGTAACTGATAAGTTGATACAGCTCAAATGTTCGTTTAACGCGTGAAACACGACCTTATCGTAATTAATATTTTCATTAAGTTCTAAACATCTTTGGTGGCTGGAATTGCAGATAGACCCGTCGGTGATGATGTACAATAGTTTTATTTTGTCTTCATTCAGATTAATATTTGTTCGTATCCATTCAATAATTTTATCCGGCCATGTACCGTAGGATCTTCCATGTTTGACCGTGTACGCCTTAAGAGCTTCTGTTTCGCTTACTTCCACACACTCGGCTCCCCAATGTAAATAAACAATTCGCGATTCTTCTTCTTCTTCTTCTTCTTCTTCTTCTTCTTCTTCTTCTTCTTCTTCTTTTTCTTTTTCTTCTTCTTCTCCTTCTCCTTCTCCTTCTTCTTCTTTTTCCTCTTCTTCTTCTTCTTCTGCCAAAGGATTATTAAGTTGATCCACGTCACTTTTAAACTGTTCGAGAGTATTTAGTCCATTTTCGTGATAATACGCCACTCCGTCCGTTGAATAGGAGTAATCTTTCGCGTAAATATAAAAGTTAACCATTTTGAACTGTGATTGTGGTTTCGTAAATATTAAACTTATTGATCGGAGTGACACGGAGCACTGCTCTCTCGCGAGAGGAGTGAACCGTGCACCCGACGGTCGGATACTGATAATAGGACTGAAAATTCTGGCTTTTAAGTCTCCCGAACACGGAAAAATAGGTACTTAATACCGCATTTACACAGTCGTGCTCGTCATTCGCACAAAATAGATAAGTACTACTATCCTTGTTTTAGTAAATTCTGTTTTAATTATTTCACAGATGGTGCAAAAAGTGTAGTGTCCAACATGGGGATAAAGCTGTCTTGGGTGGTTTAAATTCCTCACTTTTATAGGTTTCTGTCTATGTCAGACACCGCTTTACGTCCTAGTCTAGTATAAACGTCTATTGTACTGTTAGGTACTCCTTCTAACAAACCTAAAAAAAAAACGGTTTAAGAACCTCCTTTTTTTTTTTTAAGTGCTCTCAATCAGCCTAGTCGTTTTGGAAATTAGCCGGGACAAATAAATAGTCAAACCAACAAACAATAGTTATGAAAGTTGTAACTTTGCATTTGCAATAGGTATCGATTATAATTTCATTTTATTCAACATAGACAGTTCAATTTTATTTATTTTATTATAAGTTGTATGTAGTAGGAGCTCGTGGCTAGATAATAACAGCCGCACAGGTCGATCTTCAAGGTTAAGCAACGCTTGCCTAGGTTGGTCTGTGGATGGGTGACCATCTTAACATAACGAGTTTCCTCCGTGCCTCGGAAAGCACGTTAAGCCCGCTGCGCGCTGGTCGCGTCCCGGCTGTCATTTGTAGATCTTTGGCAGTCGTTACGGATAGTCAGAAGCCAGTAAATCTGACTCCAGTCTTGCCATGAAGTACCATGTTACCCCAGTTAATGGGTTGTGGAGGTCTGGTAGGCAATCGTTCCTCGTAAAATACTGCTATTAAGCTAAATCCGGCTTGACTGGAAGCCGACCCCAATATAGTTCGAAAAAGGCTAGGCAGATGATGATAAGTTGTATGTAGTAAGTAGATGTATAGATGACCTAATAAAGCTACAAAAATCATTGCGGGGATAACCTAACAACGATATAAGTACTTAAATATCAAAATAATATGGTGTTATGTTCCCGAGATTTATTGCACCATATTACACAGTTGTTTGTGATGTATCTTTCACAATCATTTCACAACTTCTGCAATGCCACAAACTTCTCCCTATTTCTTCTTCTTATGCAATTTTTTTGGAAGTGTCCTGAGTTCATAGGCGGCAACAACCTCTCGCGCCTGGCCCTTGTACAGGACTTGGAAGCCAGGTGTGGCAGACGGTCACTTCCTTGTGTAAAGCATGCTAGCCAGCAATGCTAGCGAAAGACTGACTGACTGACTGGTTCACTGGTAGAGAATGCCTTGATGCATTAAGTCCTCCTATGTACCACTATTGTACATGAAGTTTCAATAAATAAATAAAGCACGCGCGGGGGAATAGTCTTTACAGCCCAGCCGCTAAGATCCCGACCCTAATTTCCAGCCACCGCAGGCGTAGGTTTGCGGACGGCGAGCAATGGGTAGCTCGCCGCCCGGCCGGCTGTCCGTAACCGTGCAGACTGAAAGCAATTCGTCGACGGTCGGAGCAAATCGCAGGGTCGTGAAAGTGAACCCCGGGGCCCTAGAAAGGCAAATAAGTAACAGAAGTGAGATTAAATAAGTAAAAGTCTGACACGACCTCCCTCTCCGCCCAAAAGCGAAAGAAGTCATTGGATGATTTCCCAACTATTTTTTTTTTATTAAATGTTAACCTGTAGGACCCTGTGGCACGAAAACGTGCCAGTAAACAAGTATTACCTTTTAACTCCGACCGGTCTCATTGGACCGCGTTGTTATTGTTTTACTATTGTGTCTCGTTTCGCGGGTATTGATAGGTTAAAGCAAACAAAACTAAATAGTCCGTCTAATGAAAGCGCGACTTGAGAAAAAGAGGTTAAATCCAAAAAAAATGTATGTGGTATTACTAACTATACTCCGTCGGTTTAGGTAGTTAACTAAAGGTAAACAATCTTGGTATGTCTTTTTATGTAAAAGTTGTCTAAAAATTGTATGTAAAAATCTTTGCACATAGGTATTTACCTAAATCGATGTTAGGTAATAAACTAAATTTAAATAATCTTTGTGTATATTATATACGACCTCTTTAATATAAAAAGACATACCAAGACTGTTTACCTTTAGTTAACTACCTAAACCAACGGAGTATAGTAGGAGAATCATATCTTGACACTTAAAGAAAAAGAAAGAAAACATATTTATTTCGCCCTAAATGGACGCACACTAAAATATACATTTTCTTCTCATTTTTTTTTATTTCCTACAATTGGGGCTGAATAATGTTGCCAAAAAATTAAAATAAAAACTCCAGGTCGCGCTTTCATTAGACACACTCAATTAGGGTTTATTTTGTAATAAAAATAATATAAAAGGATTTTTTTATTATGAAATACCTAAACCCGAATAGCACTGCGTTTTACCGCAATCGGATAAAAGAGCCCCCCATTGTTATTATTATACGGGGCCTCTTAGGGACTATAGCTACGCCACTGGCTATTATTTAGAAGAAAGGAAGAAGATAAAATCTGTGTGTAATAAACTCATCTTAATATATATAAATCTCGTGTCCCAATGTTTGTCCTCAATGGACTCCTAAACCACTTAACCGATTATCATAAAATTCGCACACCATGTGCAGTTCGATCCAACTTGAGAGATAGGATAGTTTAAATCTAAAAAAAAAAAAGTTGAGTAAAGTAGGGTAGTGTAGGGTAGTGTAGGGTAGTGTAGGGTAGTGTAGTGTAGTGTAGTGTAGTGTAGTGTAGTGTAGTGTAGTGTAGGGTAGTGTAGGGTAGTGTAGGGTAGTGTAGTGTAGTGTAGTGTAGGGTAGTGTAGTGTAGGGTAGTGTAGGGTAGTGTAGTGTAGCGTAGTGTAGCGTAGTGTACTGTAGGGTAGTGTAGGGTAGTGTAGAGTAGTGTAGAGTAGTGTAGGGTACTGTAGGGTAGTGTAGGGTAGTGTAGGATAGGTAGGGTAGTGTAGCGAAGGTAGGGTAGGGTAGCGTAGGATATGTAGGGTAGTCATTTGACGGGAAAAATTCCAAAAATAAATAATTGTCTACCCCGTGCGAAGCCGGGACGGGCTGCTAGTTCATTATAAACTCATAATTTTTTTAATAACTAGTTTGACATTGTTTTAATTTTCAGAAAACTAAAAACTGTTTTGCTAAGGATCCTAGCTACTGGCCTGTATTTTTTGTTTATTTATTCTGTTAATATTGTGGACGTTTTCAAGCTTCGAAATTGACTGTGAAAGTTACAGTTACATTTACATTTAGTAAAATTTTAAATATTCATTTTAACCTATCAATACCCGCGAAACAAGACACAATAGTAAGACAATAACAGCGCGGTCCAATGAGACTGGTCGGGGATTCATGAATTAATCTTATAGATATAAGTTCTATAAGATTAAAATTATCATCTAGTCTAGCTTCTGTAATTATTATTGCACCCATTTTTATATTTGTTGCACCTGGACTATTTCAGTTATTTCCCTAAAACTTTTCCTGTAGAAGTTGAAGTAAGGTATAAGTTTTGAAATAAATGTTAGCTATAGTCTGTTTTTTATACCCCGAGACTAAATTAACACATGTAAATGGTAAACTTACTATAGGAATGATCCCAGTTCTTTTGCGTTGTAATGTCATTTTAGTCTCAGGGTAGGTATAAAAAACAGACGATAACTTGCACTAATTATGTGTATAGGTAAATTAGTGCAAGTTGTGCAACAAAAAAAAAAAACAAAATTTAATTGGCCCCAGTAGGCTTCGGTCCTGCTGGACCTCTACGGTTTGCTGACATCTCATTGAAGCGCGTGTGGAACACTACACACCGTCACCGATTCGTGCTCGGTGGGGAAGACGATCACCGGCCTGACCGGACGGCGAGCTAGGGCCGGCGGCCAGTGCCGTCATAGCAAAGCATTTTATTACTAATCAAGTTATTTTGAATCTTATTTCAATCATGCTAAAGCACAACCTGCCATGCCACGAGATACCGCAGCACAATCTGCTGTGCTATGCTATGCCATGCCGGCGGTGGACGTCGGCCTCTACACATTGCTCGCCGTCCGCAAGCCCACGCCTGTAGTGGCTGAAAATCGGGGTTGGAAACCTGGGTGTGAGGAAGTCCGTGCCCTCACGCGTGCGGCAGCCGCCGTCGCGGAGACACTGCCCGCCATTCCTCCGTGCACCGGGTCATGGCCTATTTTAACTTTTCGGCACAACTTTCTTTTTTTTTAGGAAGGGGAAGCATAAAGGCCACTGCCGCCATGATCCTTAGAATAATATCTCTCGCTCTTGGGCGGAGCGGGAGGGCGTGTCAGACTCGGGCCATACCTCACCGAGATGCCATGGCGACGTAGCCAACGACGTTGCCAACTAGTTCATACTGAGATGTATGACGGGTAATTCACTTGGCGACCGACTGGCGGCGTCAGCCATGTACATGTAGCCATGGGAACGTCGCTGGCCACGTCGCCATGGCATCTCTCTCGGTGAGGTATGGCCCTTACTGACTAAACCCCACCCCGTTCCTTCGACATGGGTTTATGGGCTTACCTTTCGTAATATCCGTGTCCCTAGAGGCTTCGGCCATGCCGGGCCCATACACTTGCTGACATCTCCTCCATACATCTTTTTTTTTAGGACGAGTGGGTAGGTAGTGTGATGATTACTTTTTGTAGCGTTTCCAGTACAATTTCATTATTATCTTTATTTTCAATTAAAACTGTAAACTGCATTCAAGTAAAGATAATTATGTTAAATGTTGATAGTGTATGTTGAATTGGTGTCTTTCCTCTTTGAAGTTTGAACAGTAAGTTGTAACTACCTAGCTACTTAAAGAACTCTTGGTTGAAGTCTATGTTCAGTGTACCTATGTGTACCTATAGTATGTGGAAAATCCTTCTAATACGAATGAGTGCCTTGCCTGCCAATTTATATTTTACCTACGTTAGGGAAATAAAACAACTCAGTAGCGTTTAATGACTAGAACGTCATTTAATTAACTTAAGCATCACTTATAATACAAAAATCATCGCAAATTCTCAACAATCACAACTTCACAACACAAGAAATGCAGAGCTAGGAATTATTAGTTAAAGATAAACACTAGTAAACACTGCAGGAGTTTTTAACCCTGTTCTTCTTTATTTCCTTCGACCTTGTTGCCTTCTTGCTTCCTCACAGGACCGGTCTGAACTATAGGCACCACCCTCTCGTTGGACTCCTTAGGTTTAGGCTTCAATGGAGCAGTAATCGACAGGACACCATCGGACGACAGTTTAGACATCACTGAGTCGGCATCAATACCTTCTGGTAACGCGTACCGCCTGCTGAAGCTTCTAGCAATAAATCCATGTTCATCTTGCCTTTCTTCGTGTTTAGCTTCTACCACTAGGAACCCGTCAACTGTCTTCACTGAGATTTCCTCCGGGGCGAAATGCTGAACGTCTAAATTCACCTGGAATTTG
Organism: Mythimna separata; assembly: GCA_030763345.1. Lineage (NCBI taxonomy): Eukaryota > Metazoa > Arthropoda > Insecta > Lepidoptera > Noctuidae > Mythimna > Mythimna separata. The sequence goes on along the minus strand of CM061170.1, from coordinate 24,924,328 downwards.
TCCTTGTCTTCTTTGATTGTGGAGCCGGTGTCCTGAACTGCAGCTTGAAGGTTTCTCCAGGGTCTGTAGTAATCGCGGCTGGCTTGAGGAACTGCGATGATGGTCAGTTCGTCTTGCGGTGTCAAACCCAAGCCGAAGTGTTGGTCGAGCAAACGGCGAGGGCACTGCCTGACTCGTGGGCGCTCGTAGTCGAAGAAGAATGGGTACATCGACATTTTCACTGAATTAGTAGTCTTCACTGGTTCAATAATAAACTTCACTGGTTGATAATTCACTTGGAAATCGCTTGGAAACTCCGATTCGCCTCGATTTTAGCTTTCGCTTGTTCCAATGTTGTTGTCATAGATTATACACTTGTTGTTGTCGTGACTGACTGAATGCCGGTTGAAAGCCGGCTTCGTATTTATATTGACGACAGCGCCATCTAGTAGCAGATAGAATTTTCTCGAACGCGCGTCTAGAATGTGCACGATGACTCGCGCATGCGTCAATGAGGCAGATGTTTGAAACATTTTGTTATGACTCATGTTTAGTTTCAGTATTTGGGTTATTTAGGTGTTTGTTTGTATTGTAAAATTTTTTACTAAACAAGAAATACCGCTAATATTTTTTTTCTGAAATCGTATTACGAAATAGTGTTTTAAATATTAGTATGAGGAAGAGTAAAGGTGTAGTGGAAATATCTCACATTTCGATGGTCCCTAAGTAAAGTATCGAAACAAAAAAATAGCAATTTTTTATTATGACTGTTTTGAGCTCATTTTAAATCGATGTTTTTTTAATACAACTTCAAAAATTAGATATAAGAGAGGATAGAAGAGATTCGATACTTTACTTAGGGACTATCGATTTATTCAGTAATATTATGTTCATCTTTAAATTGTTTTTTGACCTTTTATTCCACCAGATTTAAAAGACTGATTTCAAAAGATTTAGATTTTAAAGGTTTTCTCTTTCTTATTGAATGGGTTTGAAAACTTTATGGTACTTGCGTTATCAATTAAATTACTTTTTCATTCAAATATTACAATTAAAATAATTGAATTGACTACCCAATTCACGTATACTAAATAATGAAATAAAATTAAAAGCGATTTTTATATTAGAAATACTTTAATTATAAATGCTTTTCAATTTTCAACCTACATAATAATTATGAATAAAGGCCAATAAACTCTGTATATGAATGAATCAATTGTATAGTAATAAGATTTTACAAAAAAGTTAACTAATATTCAAATATTGTCATATTATTATGAATATAGTTATCGAAAATAATTATACAGGCATAACTACGCTCGCTCGGTACCGGGCGCCAACTTCCTCCAAATGTTCTTAACATCTGAATTTGAGCGCCACCTGGTGTCGAGTAGCAGCATTAAACTTCTAGAAATTTTATGAAGTTTCCGTTCATAGGCAGATATTTCTCGAAAAGGATCTTTCTAGATTGCAGTACAACAGTACAGGTAGGTAGGTAAAACTTACAGCTATCAAAAAAGAGTTTTTATAGGTACGAAAAATGAGTTGATGGCCCAAAATAGATGTAGGAAAGTACCTAAGCAGGTTAAAGCCAAAGAGTTCCTAATTATTTACGTCTTTGCTTGAAGCAAACAAACTTTTAGAGCACGAGCTTCAGATATCGTATGATTTTTTAAATCGGTAAGTACCTAATTACGTATGTACTAGAAAGTTCTTATTTATGTAGGGATAATTCGAGATTTAAAACTTACAAAATAACTGGTTATTGGTAATAGGCAAATAGAAACACCGCTTTATGAGCATTAATTTGAGTAGGTAATTTTTCACAAAACAGAAGATTCCTAGGTATCAAATCAAAAATAGGTTACCTACCTACCAATTAAATTGTGAATTTTTAATGCATATCTACGGCATATTTAGCCTATCAATACCCGCGAAACGAGACACAATAACAGCGCGGTCCAATGAGACCGGTCGGGGATTCCTGTTTATGAAAAATATCACGGAAATAGAAATGCTTTAAAATTCTTCCTACCTACTTAATACCTCTATTTTTTTTTCCTTTTTACTTAACCGAAGGTAGTCGGGTAATAATCATACCATAAGTACTTATCGTTTAGTCGCTGATTCGACGAATAAAAATAAAATTTTCCTTTTTTATTTCATCTGAGGTCGCTGAAGTAATAGTCATAATCTAAATAACATTCGCGTTCCCGAAATTCCGATTTCGGGAACGCGAATATTGTGTCTAACGTTTGATTGATTTGAGCGCTTTTATAACTTTAATGTAGGTAGATAGGTTCTTAGTTCTTATGTTAGTAGAATGAATGTAAATAACACTGTACGTGTGCGTGTGTAACACTGTATTTGTGTGTGTAAGGCATTAAGTCCACCTCTGTCCTTTTGTGTGCATTAAGAATTTAATTAATCGGGGATTCATAATCCCCGACCGGTCTCATGCGACCGCGCTGTTATTGTCTTACTATTGTCTCGTTTCGCGGGTATTGATACTTAGGATAATATATGTATGCGTCAAAACAGAGCTCAAACCCGTTCTAGCTAAATTATGTAGGATTACTTGATTGGATTAAGGACAGTTACTAATCCCTTCCCTATCAAATGTTAACAATTCTCAGTCCTTTCTTTCGCACCCTATCGCAAGTATCGCAGAAGCAACATTGGCAAAGTTTTACAGGGCAGGGGTGCAAGCAGGTGCAAGATGTTATACGACAAAAAAATCAGCTGTTAGGTATATTTCAACAATTTTGTTTCGTCTTACGCATTGAATTGTTCCTCTAAAAAACAGCGCGGTAGTGGTTTGACAAGCTTTTAATTATTTACACACATGGAGTGGGTTTTTATTTCGACACACTTCATAGAATAAGAAAATTTATTTCCTTAAACATGGGTTTACAATATAGAATTAAAATAATTCATGTATGCAGGATCTTGAACTAAAAGTGGCTCACGACTTAGGTATCTGCCAATCCTGATGGTGTGCAATGTGCCAATATGTTAAGTTATAAAAATATTATTGTGAATCAATGATTTTCAAATTTTACACTTACACGACATACATATTAACATTTACAATATAAAATATTCAAACAAATCATTACAAACTATTTATTTTCCTTGTTCAATATCGCAAATTAAAATTTATTATTGCCCATATTTACCATTAACGTTTGAATCCCCAACCGGTCCTATGAGACCGGGCTGTTATTGTTTTACTATTGTGTCTCGTTTCGCGGGTATCTGAGTAATTAATACTTCAACATTGGTCTTCAGAGACCAACATCATTGGTGGCCGTAGGTCCCGGCTGTCATTTGTAGATCTTTGGCAGTCGTTACAGATAGTCAGAAGCCAGTAAATCTGACTCCATTTTTGCCATGAAGTACCGTGTTACCCCAGTTAATGAGTTGTGGAGGTCTGGTAGGCAATGGCTCCTCGTAAAATACTGGTATTCAGCTAAAACCGGCTTGACTGGAAGCCGACCCCAATATAGTTGGGAAAAGGCTAGGCAGATGATGATGATGGTCTTCAGAGAAGCGCTACGCTTAGATACGCTTTTTGCACAACAATTTCAGTGTTGTTTCATCATAATCTCCAGAAACAAATCGAAAAATATTCTATAGTACTATCGGCGCATTATCTAGATTCTGGTATTTTCTGTCAATAAAGCTGTTCTTGCACAAATAGATATTATTTATCGGATAACCTGTTATCGCTAAAATAAATATGCACATTTATAAAAATAACACTTGTCACGGCCAAATGCAACTGAGTATTTATTTATTTATTTATTTATTTATTTAGTCTTCATGCAACTCAATGTACAAAGGCGGAGATTTATGAATGCATGTCTTCCCTTATTGTGTTGTTATTTATTTTCTTTTTATGGCGCATATCCATGTAGGATGTATTTTTTTCTTCTTCTTTATTTCATAAAACATTTGGTAACTCGTACTATTTACAAATCTAAGAATAAAAAAACATTACTTATTAGATAATTTTCTTATGTTTTTGGCTTATATTCACTTTAAATACATGCTAGAAAATTGCCTACAATAATATAAATTTGTATATTTTGTGCATAATTATCTAGTTAATAATGTTCTCAAGTAATCTGTAGAAACGCCATGAATTTATATATTTAGAAATACTTTTTTTCCAGGTGGTGAATTATCAGAATCACTTCTCCCGCTCTTGGGTGGAGCGGGAGGCCGTGTCAGACTTTAACTCAGTAAACCCCACCCCCGTTCCTTCGTTGCCTTCGATCTGAGGACACCGAGCTTACCTTTCGGAATACCGATCCATGTACCCAGATGGTTCGGCCCTGCCGGGCCTCTACAGTTACCTCACACCATATTTTGTTGTAATACATACTGTACATTATTTTGTCTGATTTTGTCTAAAATAAAAAAAAATTAAACATCATTACTTCGAAATAAAACGTTAAAAAATGAGATCAACACAAATTAAAGTTTTATTAATAGGTTTTACCAGTGCGATATAAACTTTTTGAAATGCATGCTGGCCAGATACACGATAGCCATATAGTCTGTGCACATGTCATGCGCAGTGAAAATTAATACGTGTCAGAAAGCGCTGCTAAACCGGCATTTCTTTTCCGCATTGAAATTGCAATAAATCTGAAAATATGTCTATGTTACCTTTTCTTCTCGATATGGATGTGCCTAGGCGCTTATCCGACCAACATTTTGCATTAGCACTAACGCCTGACGATATTTTGACGATGGTAGCTCCCACGGTAGCTCCACGTCAGCGGCCCTGGCGAGTTCTGTCAAATATGATGAGAGACTCTGGATCGTCAATAAAGACTGACAGGGCGAAGTTCCAGATCAATTTAGATGTGCTGCACTTTGCGCCTGAAGATATTTCGGTTCGAGCTGCGGATGGATTCGTCATAATCGAGGCTCGTCATGGGGAAAAGAGAGACGAACATGGATGGGTGTCTCGTCAGTTTACGAGAAGATACGCCTTACCTGAAGGCTGTAACATTAATGCCGTGCAGTCTCGTCTGTCATCAGATGGAGTGCTAACCATCACCGCGCCTTTAGAGCGCTCTCAAACTTTGAATGAACGTATAGTACCGATAATGCAGACGGGACCTGTGAGAACTCAGCCTGATGGGTTCAAGGAAGAGTTAGGAGATGGAGAAAGTCCGTTGAAGGAGGAAAACGGACAGTAAATATAGTTGCAGCTGTTGCTGTTGTTGTTGCTGTGTTGTGGTTCCCAAAATAGTTGCTTAGTTTGATGTTTTACTTCAATGAGAAACAATTTATTTTATTTGTGAGACGGTACTGATGATTTATTTGCATTCCAATAATAACTTTGTGATTCTATGTACGAAACATGCTAAATAAATAAGCTTCTTTGAACTAAAAATGTTTTAATGACATAACCTTTCTTACACACTAAAATCCACCACAAAACTAAAGACTCAACTGCTATTGATTATGTGAGAATACGAGTACGAGAGAGTGCGGACGCCGGCGTCCGCTCGGGGCTCAACAGATTAATAACTTCTCCTGCTCAAGGGAGGGTATAAAGAGCTTATTAGACCTTCCTATAAAAGGCTTATTACACTTTACTAAATTTAGAAGCCTAAATTAGGATTCAGAAAAGGAACGAAATTAGAAGCTTCTAATCACACTGTTCTAAATTTAGTTACTAAATCAGTTGCCTGCTGAAACGCAAGAAGAGCGGACGTTTTATTACTATAATTAATAATAACTCCAGTACTGTCCAAAAATTAAAAAAATAGCCTCGCCGTGGCTGTGGCCGGTGGGTCTATCAAAATAAAGAAAAATCATTAGTCGATAGGGCCCGCATGCGGGGTGCGAGAGATTACGGGAACGCATGCCGCAGGGCCCGCATTCGGGGAACCGTTTTCATTATGGCGCAATTTCATTAGTCGATAGGGCCCGCATGCGGGGTGCGAGAGATGTCTGGAATGCGTGTCACATGGCCCGTATTCGGGGAACCGCAGACGGTATAACGAACATGTTACTTTCATTGGTTGTTATCCCGCATGCGGGGACTCCCCGCATGCTGTATACCGAACGAGTTAACGACTAATGGCGCATTTTCATTAGTCGATAGGACCCGCATGCGGGGTGCGAGAGATTTCTGGAACGCATGCCACAGGGCCCGCATTCGGGGAACCGTTTTCATTATGGCGCAATTTCATTAGTCGATAGGGCCCGCATGCGGGGTGCGAGAGATGTCTGGAATGCGTGTCACATGGCCCGTATTCGGGGAACCGCAGACGGTATAACGAACATGTTACTTTCATTGGTTGTTATCCCGCATGCGGGGACTCCCCGCATGCTGTATACCGAACGAGTTAACGACTAATGGCGCATTTTCATTAGTCGATATGGCCCGCATGCGGGGTGCGAGAGATTTCTGGAACGCATGCCACAGGGCCCGCAATCGGGGTACCGTTTTCATTATGGCGTAATTTCATTAGTCGATAGGGCCCGCATGCGGGGTGCGAGAGATGTCTGGAATGCGTGTCACATGGCCCGTATTCGGGGAACCGCAGACGGTATAACGAACATGTTACTTTCATTGGTTGTTATCCCGCATGCGGGGACTCCCCGCTTGCTGTATACCAAACGAGTTAACGACTAATGAAAATGCGCCATAAGTGATGGGGCACTTAGATTTAAGGCAAAATTGTATTTCTTTACATTTAATAGTGTACCTATTCATTGTTGAAGAGCCAAATAAATAAATAAAAACAAGCGATACATCCACAGGCGGAAAGTGCTGCACACCGACTGAAGCGACTAAACGCGATCGCACCTTCCTAAATTCGTTTCTAATTAGGTTTCTAAATGATTTAGTGAGTCAGTAGCCGTACTTCTTCCTAAATTTAGAAACCTACCTTCCTAAATGCGATTGCATTCTTCTGAATTTAGTAACTAAATCATTTAGGCTACTAAATTTAGGAAGGTCTAATAAGCTCTTTTAGGCTTCTAAATTTAAGAGCTTATTAGACCTTCCTAAATTTAGTAGCCTAAATGATTTAGTTACTAAATTCAGAAGAATGCAATCGCATTTAGGAAGGTAGGTTTCTAAATTTAGGAAGAAGTACGGCTACTGACTCACTAAATCATTTAGAAACCTAATTAGAAACGAATTTAGGAAGGTGCGATCGCGTTTAGTCGCTTCAGTCGGTGTGCAGCACTTTCCGCCTGTGGATGTATCGCTTGTTTTTATTTATTTTATTTATTTGGCTCTTCAACAATGAATAGATACACTATTAAATGTAAAGAAATACAATTTTGCCTTAAATCTAAGTGCCCCATCACTTATGGCGCATTTTCATTAGTCGTTAACTCGTTCGGTATACAGCATGCGGGGAGTCCCCGCATGCGGGATAACAACCAATGAAAGTAGCATGTTCGTTATACCGTCTGCGGTTCCCCGAATACGGGCCATGTAACACGCGTTCCAGTAATCTCTCGCACCCGGCATGCGGGCGCTATCGACTAATGAAAACGGTTCTCCGAATGCGGGCCCTGTGGCATGCGTTCCAGAAATCTCTCGCACCCCGCATGCGGGCCCTATCGACCAATGAAATTGCGCCATTATGGCGGAATTTCACTGGTCGTTAACTCGTTCGGTATACAGCATGCGGGGAGTCCCCGCATGCGGGATAACAACCAATGAAAGTAACATGTTCGTTATACCGTCTGCGGTTCCCCGAATACGGGCCATGTGACACGCATTCCAGACATGTCTCGCACCCCGCATGCGGGCCCTATCGACTAATGAAATTGCGCCATAATGAAAACGGTTCCCCGAATGCGGGCCCTGCGGCATGCGTTCCAGAAATCTTTCGCACCCCGCATGCGGGCCCTATCGACTAATGACTTTTCTTTATTTTGATAGACCCACCGGCCACAGCCACGGCGAGGCTATTTTTTTAATTTTTGGACAGTACTGGAGTTATTATTAATTATAGTAATAAAACGTCCGCTCTTCTTGCGTTTCAGCAGGCAACTGATTTAGTAACTGAATTTAGAACAGTGTGATTAGAAGCTTCTAATTTCGTTCCTTTTCTGAATCCTAATTAGGCTACTAAATTTAGTAAAGTGTAATAAGCCTGAAAGGCTGACAGACTTTTACTTTCTAAAGAGCTTATTAGACCTTCCTAAATTTAGAAGCCTAAATGATTCAGTTACTAAATTTAGGCAAATACAATCGCATTTAGGAAGGTAGGTTTCTAAATTTAGGAAGAAGTACGGCTACTGACTCACTAAATCATTTAGAAACCTAATTAGAAACGAATTTAGGAAGGTGCGATCGCGTTTAGTCGCTTCAGTCGGTGTGCGGCACTTTCCGCCTGTGGATGTATCGCTTGTTTTTATTTATTTTATTTATTTGGCTCTTCAACAATGAATAGATACACTATTAAATGTAAAGAAATACAATTTTGCCTTAAATCTAAGTGCCCCATCACTTATGGCGCATTTTCATTAGTCGTTAACTCGTTCGGTATACAGCATGCGGGGAGTCCCCGCATGCGGGATAACAACCAATGAAAGTAGCATGTTCGTTATACCGTCTGCGGTTCCCCGAATACGGGCCATGTAACACGCGTTCCAGTAATCTCTCGCACCCGGCATGCGGGCGCTATCGACTAATGAAAACGGTTCTCCGAATGCGGGCCCTGTGGCATGCGTTCCAGAAATCTCTCGCACCCCGCATGCGGGCCCTATCGACCAATGAAATTGCGCCATTATGGCGGAATTTCACTGGTCGTTAACTCGTTCGGTATACAGCATGCGGGGAGTCCCCGCATGCGGGATAACAACCAATGAAAGTAACATGTTCGTTATACCGTCTGCGGTTCCCCGAATACGGGCCATGTGACACGCATTCCAGACATGTCTCGCACCCCGCATGCGGGACCTATCGACTAATGAAATTGCGCCATAATGAAAACGGTTCCCCGAATGCGGGCCCTGCGGCATGCGTTCCAGAAATCTTTCGCACCCCGCATGCGGGCCCTATCGACTAATGACTTTTCTTTATTTTGATAGACCCACCGGCCACAGCCACGGCGAGGCTATTTTTTTAATTTTTGGACAGTACTGGAGTTATTATTAATTATAGTAATAAAACGTCCGCTCTTCTTGCGTTTCAGCAGGCAACTGATTTAGTAACTAAATTTAGAACAGTGTGATTAGAAGCTTCTAATTTCGTTCCTTTTCTGAATCCTAATTAGGCTACTAAATTTAGTAAAGTGTAATAAGCCTTTAAACCGAGTTGCTAAGACACGCCCTCCCGCTCGCCTAGAGCGGGAGAAGTCATGGCGCATTTACATTAGGTCGGTCACCGAAGGTGGCGGCCGTATTCGGTTTAACTGAAACGCTTACCTAAATTGAGTTGTTTACATTGGTCGGTTAACCGAATTCGGCGACGAAATTCGGACACGGCGCACTCGACACCGACAACGGGCTCGATGTCCGTAAGGATTGAGGAGCCACATCAGATTTTTTAAATCTGATCTCACCATTATTTAGCAGCAGTGTAGATTATTTTGCAGCACGAATTCTAGATTTAGCAGCAAAATATATCACTAGTTATTTTAATGCAAAGGTGGCTCCTCAATCTAAACGTCTGGATTGAGGAGCCACCTGAAAACTCGTTAAGTAATGGATGCACATTTATGAAAATTTAGCAGCATTTAGCAGCTATTTAGCACATAACCGTCTAAAAATTTCGCTTCTGTAGCACTAAAATGAAAGAAAATACAATACTTTTAATATGGCTCCTCAATCTAAACGGTGGGTTTCAATCAAGAGGTGAATTTCTATTGGATGTGAGCGATCAATTAATATATTCGACATAATGATCATTTAGCAGGTGTACCTAGTATTTGTTTTTGCAGTATAGGAATAAAATAGTAAAACAGATAGAATAAAATAGTAGAACACATTTTCTTTGGCTCCTCAATCCTGAAGTTCTAATTATATATGTTTGACTGTAGCCACCTGAAATCTCAACGGAATCTAAAGCCAGATATACTAACATTTAGCAGAAATTTCTGCTAAATATACCAGCACAATTCAGCAATGTATATGCTTTAGATTCTGAAAAAACCATCATTAACTATTTTCTTGTAAATTCAGTGTGTAGGGTGACCACATTTTGGGGGTACCTACAAATTAATATTTCACTTACGTACGTGCATACACACAATAATATTTATTTAGTAAAGGTTGACAGGATATAATGGAACAATAAAATGCGTTTGTTTCACCGCAGTGCTTGCTCCGTGAATGCGTTTATTCCACCTTGCGGTAGAATATACGCACCACATTCCACCAAAAGTGCTAGGCCCAATTCTTTTTCGCAGCCTATGTACTCCTTATAACATATCAGCTATGGTTCCATCAACATCAGTCCAGCCGTTTCGGAAATTAGCTGGAACAGGCGGAGACTTTCATATTACAAAGACGCTGCATTTAATTCTTCAGACGTTTTATTTATATGTATGTAGATAAAATATTAAAAAATGGGAATAATATTTCGCCCTAATATTTACCCCACCTAGCCATTCGGTAGCTACGCCAGTGCATCTAGTCTTCTCTTGACCAGTTTAGCAATAAGAATGTAAGCGCTATACCAGTTTAGTTTCTACATTCGGCAAGGAAACTCGCGTGTTTGAAATGAAAATGACGAATGATATGTGAAAGGTGCCTCGCGGTACCACAAGCAGCCGCACTTTTCAAGCAATGCTGGTCTTCTAAGTATGTACATTTAGTTTATAGCCAAATATCTCATTCAAAATTCCAAATATTTCATTCCCCCTCCCTGAATGAAGTCAAGAAAAAAATAAATTGCAAGTCATTCTCCAGTGAAAGAAAACTCATATTTTTGTTCAACCGTTTTAAAAACGTACCAAGACATCAGCTATAATGGCAGATAGATATAAAGTACCCTCAAAATTGGTCCAGGTATTTTGGAAATTAGCCAACAGAAAGAAATTAAAAAAACCGGGCCAGTGGGAGTTGGACTAGTGCAGTTTACGATTTATGACGCATTTTTAAAAATCTACTTACTGGATCTCGTTCAAAGTTTGAACTTCAAACCAATTTTCGGTAGAAGTTTGCATCGTAATGTACATCATATATTTTTTTAGCTTTATCATTCTCTTGTTTTAGAAGTTACACAGGGGGGGAGACACATTTTACCATTTTGGAAGTGTAAACTTTTCAGTTTAGAAAAAAATGACATTAGAAACTTCAATATCATTTTTGAAGACCTATCCATAAATACCCCACACGAATGGGTTTGATGTAAAAAAAATATTAGAGTTTCAGTTCTAAGTATGGGGAACCCCAAAATAATAGTTTTTATGAAAATCTTAATCCGGTTTACAGACTACATCTACTTACCAAGTTTCAACAGTATAGTACATTAATAATATAGTAGTTTCGGAAAAAAGTGGCTGTGACATACAGACGGACAGTCAGACAGACTTGACGAATCTGTAAGGGTTCCGTTTTTTGCCATATGGCTACGGAACCCTAAAAAAAGATTTATTGTTATATGGAAATATCGAACATACTTTCTTATGCAATTTGTAAATAAAATGTTTTTTTTTTAATTTTATACATAGGTATTCCAAAGTGTGACACTTCAATTTTAATTACCTATACGCCATTTATAGCATGCCATACATACATGACATGACAAACTACGCTATCAAAGGATTGCATCACTGCTTACTTGATAGTTGATAGTATAATTAATGTCTTTGCTGCTTACTATCAGTTGGGATCGCAGTCAAGCACTAGTTCATATTATTAAAAAAAATACTACAAACCGTGAAACAGCAAAATCCATACTGTTTACAATAACTAAAACGGGTTGGCGTACCCATACTACCCATGTGGATAAAAACCCTGTAAATAGAAAAATAAAAATAATTAAATTGAATGGAATTGCATAATTTTTTTATACACAATATTGAAGTCGCTACGTAGGTACCTACATACTTGAATTGATTTGCGATGGATTGGAATCATCATTAGCAATTTGAGTGTTTTCTGCGACTTAACCATTATGTCCTCTCCTTGGCATTGTTCGTCAAGTCGACTCAAATCTACATGGTTCTTTCTTCAAAAGGCCATATTTCAGACTCTAATCTGCATGGTTCGCATATGATTTGACCAATTCATTGTGTATGGACTTTAAAAAAAACTGTGACCTGTTTCGGTGAAAGAAAAAACAATTACGTGTAGAAGTGTTTGTGAAAACCTATTTGCAAAATAAATATCATTTATCATGTCGAATTATTAATTCAATAGTAAGGTAGTTCTAAAATAAAACACAAGGAATATCAATACCTACATTACTGAATACATTTATTTAATAAAACTTAATTTAAAAATAGGCGAATTATAGCACAGATTCAAATCAGTCTTACAAGGAAAATAATACAAGATTATTTACATTATTTACAAATTCACTTTTCTTCTTTGGTTACAGGATCTGGTGATCCTAACTGCTTCTTGACGGGGCCTGTGTGTGTGATTGGCACTATCTTCTCTCCTGTCGAAGGCATGGCGAGGACTTTCGGCGCTGTGACGGTTAAAACACCATCGGAAGATAATTTAGACTCCACGGTGTCAGGTAAGCACCCTTGTGGCAGAGCATATCTCCTCACAAACTGTCGGGAAATAAAACCATGTTCATCCTGCTTCTCTTCATGTTTCCCTTCAACGACCACATGTCCATTTACCACTTTCACGTTTATTTCTTCAGGTGCGAAATGTTGGACGTCTACGTTGACCTGGAATTTTTCGTTGTCTGAAGTGATCTTGCCGACGCTGTTGACTGCAAGCTGATTCATCGCTGATGAGAGCTCCTCCATCGGCTTCACGATGTTCTCCAGTGGTCGGAAGGCGTTGAGGAACGGGCTGGAGAAGTCACGAGGCACCAGCTGATTGAACGGTGAGTAGCCGAAGAAATTCTCAGGTCTGTAGAAATCCCTCTCCATCATGCGGAACGGCCTTTCGAGATCGTAGAAGTAAGGAATCATCGACATTTTCGTTGTGTTTGCTTGTTTGTTTGTTTTGAATTTGAACAGTGCACTTTCTTCGTAATAAACTGCCGCGTTCCCGTCCGATCTCCGTATTTATATTCCCGGCGACGTCAACGCCACCTGTTATCGGGTGGGGGAAGTCTTTTCGAGAAAGTGCTATCCGTCGCGCCAAATCGAACGTTGTAGAACACGCGCGATAGGTAGGTACCTACATCTCGTCGGTTTCGGTTCTAGAAAAATGACCGAATTGCGGAGCGCGCGGTGCAGTTATTTAAAATAGCGCCATCTTGCGGCGAGTAGTAAAACTAATTAAATCAGTGGGCCAATGTCATTGCTCTTGTTATTATTGCACTCTGTAGATAAATATTATCCTATTCAAGCTGAACATTGTTAGGGTAAAAAGATAACGATGTTTTTAGCAAAATTCATGTTTATAAATAAATAATTTGCTGATTTAATACTACAGTAAGTATACCTGCTTACAATTCGTCCGCTATAAGTTGGCGAGTGTGAAGTTAGGCTCTGCGAGTTTTGGCGCTTGAAATATCGTACAAAAATAAAGGTTTAAAAAAAAATGCCAATAGGTAGCTGTTTTTAACAGCAATAACAACTGCAAACTGCATTTATTTTTTTAAATGTACGGTGTCTATATCAATGGTTTAGTGCTGAAAAATGAAATGTAGATACTAAAGTAAGCAAGTAAGTAGGTACCTAGGTATTCCAAGTTAAAACCAATGGTAAAAACTAACAAAAACCTTTAACAAACTGTAGGTACCTAACACCTTAACGGTTTTAGGGCTGCCAACCATTCCTACCGTAGGTACTTTATAATAACGTAAGCACTATGTTTTTGTTAAACATACCTAAGTACTTATACTTTTGCATAAAAATAAAGTAGGTACCTACTTACCAAGTGAAAATACTCTATTTTCAAACTTTACTGTGATGTTTTAAATAGAAATACACGGTTCAGTACCTAAGTAATTATCCTAAGTAGTTAAGTCAGGGGCGTAGATAGTCCTTAATAGGCCCCGTATAATAAATAAAGTGGGGGCCCCTCTTATATTTGATTGCGGTAGGTAAAGCCTAACTATATCCCTTTTATATTGTTTTTATTACGAAATACCTAAACCAAACTAGCACTAGGCTTTACCGCAGTCAGATAAAAGAGGGTCCCCAATTTTGATTACTATACGGGGCCCCCTAGGGCCTACCTACGGCCTTAGTATCATCAAACTGATCTGATGATGAAGGAACGGAACTCCGTAGTTAATCAATTATTAGAATTGTCATGAGATGCACTTTGTCTACAAGGCGTATGGTTTATTTTCAAATCAGACCAGTAGTTCCTGAGATTAATGCGTTCAAACAAACAGCTTAATAATAAATTAATATAGATTATCAAACTGATCTGATGATGGAGCCGGAAGGTGGAAGGTTGGCTCGGGAATTTTCAAGAGATATAGTTACTGAGACTTAGGTGTATCACAACCAAAAAGTGCGAAAAAAATATAGGTACTTAACAAAAAAAAATTGTTACTAGGTATGATTCTTCATTATTTAAAGCTATAAACTTTTATTTCGAAAGTCGTTGTTAAACAAACATACAATACTTACCAGAAACGCCGACTTCCGAACTAAAAGTTATTGTTATTTTTTTACTGTATTTTTTGTAGGTAGTGAAGTTTTTTTCGTAGGTACTTAGTACCTAAGTCCTAAGTTAACCTAACTTGTTCAGTATTATCTTCTCCACATGTAAACTGATTTTGACGATTTTTTTGTTTCCAATAGTTTGTCTGTCGTGTGTTTTTAGGTCGAAAATCATCCACTGACTTCTCTCACTGTTGGGCGAAGTGGGAAGGCGTATAACTCGCATTAAACTACTGTCTCTTCTGTTGGTAAGCGATGATGTGGTTGCAAAAGGAGTACGCTTGCCTAGATTCATAGATAGATAGGTAGATACAAAATAGGTACCTATCTACATAGGTTATTGTTGCTACGTATCTATTACAATAACTACTAAAAATGTATAAAAAATGGCACGCATGCATTGTGTGTCTTAAATATGTTAACAATTTAAAATATGATTCCATTGTCACGGTAATATTACTGACCATTGTGGCGGTGTAAGAGTATGAATAATATTCAATAATAACCTATTAGGTATGAATTAAAACAGTCGTTGACTTTGTGTGCTACTGATAAATTATGTACAGGATGCTAAAAATATTGTAGGTACCTACCGAAAGTTGTAGTATGTACCTAGCGTTGTCAGGCGTCCGGATAAAGCCGGACACGATCAGGCTTTTTGATTGTACGTCCGGCCAAATTAGGTGGAGTACGGCCTGTTCGGGTTTTGTACTTTTGTTAGGCTTTTTAAATTTGTCAATTTTTTAGATTGTTTTAGCAAAACCACTTATGTATTAAACAAGCGAAACATTCTGTTACTTCCTAAATCTAAATAGAATAGATTGCAATACAATTTTAATTCTGGCAACTCGTTTTAGTCTGTAAAATTCTAACACTCCCACGCCACTCAGAGCGGTACAAGTTATTTGAAGATCTCCTATAGAAAAAAGGGGCCCCAGCTTCTTCTCCCCAGGGCCGTTGGTCACTTATAGCTTAGCTACGTCACTGCTATAGGACTACCTAAAGATAAAGTTTCGATATCTTTTTTTCCCGTGTTCCTTTATTTGCCCTTTGCGTTCCAGGCCGCGGTACAGCGTTCTTACAGTCCTTTGTTTCCATTCTTGGAAGTTGGAACGATTAATTACTCAGATACCCGCGAAACGAGACACAATAGTAAAACAATAACAGTGCGGTCTCATAGGACCGGTTGGGGATTCAAACGTTAAAGCACACGATATATGAGGTATCATGTTCTTGTCCATGAGGTATCGGTTTCCGTTGATAGCTTGATACACAGTTGACATTGTGGAACGAAGTCTACTATAATACGCCTCTTATTTGTCTTCCTTGCGGTGCGGCTAAGAAAAATATACAAAATGTAACATAATTGACGCACATCCTCTGGGGGAGTCATTGTACTCATCATTACGAACAAGTTTTACTATGGGACAAACCTGAAATCCAGAAAAAATAATCAGCTGTTAACTACATACATTTTGATGACCTCGTACTACACTTAGCAAAAAAAACCTTTTAGTTACCTGTTTAAACGTTACGGGGTCTAAAAAGTACCCATTGATATACAATGCCCGTACCGCAAAAATGGGACTAATACAAAAATGAGCGCTGCTGTCAAAGTGTTCTGTTAGTTATTGTAGTTTTTTTACTGCATGGCATTTCATCGTACAGTTTCGGTGCCTCCTGTATCTCTACTGTTTATAATAAGTGCAGTGCCGGCGCGCTATCTATTCGCCGGGCGGACAATAGTCGC
The DNA here is from genome assembly GCA_030763345.1 of Mythimna separata. NCBI lineage: Eukaryota > Metazoa > Arthropoda > Insecta > Lepidoptera > Noctuidae > Mythimna > Mythimna separata. Next base: position 24,907,852 of record CM061170.1, on the reverse strand, counting down.
GCTCCTCCGACCGGCCTGTAGTGATAACGTCAACATGAACTCTATGTATTTGCACTGGTTTATAAGCTTCGCTTTGTTTTATGGGTGAGTTGGTCTTTTTTGTTTTGTTTTTCGGGGTTGGATTTGACTGTTGTTGTAAATAATTTCGTTTGGTGACAGTGATTTGATTAGCGTTTAATTTTTTCACGCAGTTAACGACTTTATTATAACGATACTGTCCCACAGCTGGGCAAATGCCTACCTCCGTTCTTTCTATCCTCCATCACTTCTTGCCAATTCTTAAGGAAATCCTCCTTCTTGGTCTGCCACGAACCCCTCGTGCGATTTCAGGGCATCAACTTTGTTTTACTGGCTCACCATTCGATCGGCATAGTAATAAATAAATAAATAATTAATACTCATACCTACCAGTAAAGAAGTACTACTTCTTAATTGGTCTGAGAATTAAGTACCTATTATATCATAATTATAGTTGTAATCTGTACTGATTTAATTTTTACTCATGTTCCAGTTCAAGTTCAACACAGAATGCATGTTTTTTTAAGTTTTAGTAGTACACTTAAGTATGTAGATATATGTCCTAAGGAGGTTAGTGGCGATAAGAAGACTAATATTGCAATAGATATCAAAATATTCGCTGATATTTTTAATAAGTAGGTATTTATTGTAGGTATACTGTGATAAATTAAAACATGCGTGAATAACAGGGTTCTTGAGTTAAGCTCGCCTAAGTTCTTGAACAGACTCTACTAGCCAAATTATTGACGAGTGTATCGATAACAAAGATGCTGCTAAGCGAATGTTGAGGGGTAGCGGGGGATGTTCGCATTTCAGAGATGTTTCAAGTTAATGTAACCGAATTGTAACTGTTTTTTTCCAGTGTGAGCTCGGGCGACCCCAGCACGGACAATTTGTTAGATTCGGAAGTGTGCTTCGCTGATGGGTTCGCGTTTGGAGTGGCTACAGCTTCCTACCAGATCGAAGGGGCTTGGAATGTGTCAGGTAAAGATTGTTCATTTCTTTTTTGCCGCGTTAGGGCTGGCGCCCAGTGCCGTCATAGCACGGCATGTCATAGCATAGCATTTTATTACTAATCAAGTTATTTTGAATCTTATTTCAATGATTTTAGAGTTCATGTTATTTTACTGCAACGTCCCGCGAGATGCTGTAGCATGACGCGGCATGCTGTGGCATGACGCAGCATGCTGTAGCATGACACGGCATGCTGTAGCATGTCACAGCATGCTAAAGCACAACCTGCCATGCCATGGAACGCAATTCAAAACATTAAAATGGCCGTCCTGACAAATTGCTGTTTTAGACATGTCAACATATTCACGCCAGCGCATAATACTAATTAAGTTATTTTGAATCTTATTTTAATTATTTTAGAGTTCATGTCACTTTATTTCGATACCACGATGCTGCGACGTGCCGCGGGATGCTGTAGCATGACGCGGCATGCTGTGGCATGACGCGGCATGCTGTAGCATGACACGGCATGCTAAAGCACAATCTGCTGTGCTACGCTATGCCATGCCGGCAGTGGGCGCCGGCCTTTAATCGAAGAACTGGTACTCAATGGAACCTCTTTAGGTTTGCTAATCAGGCTTTCGGGTTCCATGCATTGTTCAAAATCAAAAAGTTGAACTACCAAAAAATTTTCCCACCTTCGAAATCTAAATAAAATAGATTGCAACTTTACTTTAGTCATGGTAACTCGTTTTCGCCAGGTAAATTATAATTTCCATCCACTCCATCCCGACCAAGAGAAGTTTTTTATAGAATTTTCACGTAAAAATAAGGGGCCCCAGATTATTTTGCACCAGGGGCGTTGGTCACCTAGCTACGCCACTGCGGAACTCCTTTAATTTAATTTAATTTCTATTATTTGTGTGTACAATAAAAATACACATTTCCTGAACTTTTTAACTCTGTATCTCTGACGTTTATAAGATACAGTCGGCTGAAGGACGGACGCACAGACAGACAAATTAACGAACAATGAAAGCTTAGTAATAGGGACTCAAGAGGTAGGGTAGGAAACCCTGAAAAGCCTCCTTTAAGTCAGTAACAACATCTTTGACCTGCAATTACTACAAACATTCTCCATAGTCATCTTTCACTGATCGAGACCGACCACTATAACCATCCAAGTGTCGCCACAAAGAACGGTAGGTACTGTGCGTCTCGCGTCTTGGTCATCGGTCCACCTTGTGGGAGGTCTTCCAATGCTGCGTCTTCCAGCACGCTTGACATTTGAAACAATGGACATCTTTTGGATGAGATAATTATAACCTCACATACACCGCTAAATTCATCACTGTTGACTGGTAGATAATGCCTTGGCATTAAGTCCGCCTATGTACCACTACTGTACATAAAGTTTAAATGAATAAATAATGACTTCATGTTCCAGGTAAAAGCGAGAGCATTTGGGACAGGTATACCCACGAGCACCCGGAGCGGATCTTCGACCACAACACCGGAGACGTGGCGTGCGGCTCCTACTACAAGGTGAAGGAAGATGTGCAGCTCATGACGCAACTGGGGCTCAGCTTCTACCGGTTCTCCATGTCCTGGCCCAGGATACTGCCCAATGGATTGTCCAAGTGAGTGGCCAAATTGCATATGAAATATTATCACTTAGGTGAACATAATTATGATTATTCGTCACATTTTAAAAGAAAAGAAAGAAATATATTTTATTTGACATCAGTTCCACCGTTTGGTTTCTACACACAATGTAGAAACCAAGAAACACTAATAATATGTAGACACTACTTCTACTTCTTTGTGCTTCTTTCTTTCCATCTTTCCCCCGTTTCATACTCTTAGGGTGGGAATATTTTGAAAAACATCTTGGTGCTCGCCTACGTCATAAAAGGAAACCTTAGCTCTTAAACAAAGAAAATTAATTTATTGGACACACAAACAGCAGTTAAGTAGAAAAAGAAGAAAATAAAAATAAAGATGCATAAAGATAAAGTACAATAGTGTGCACCATTTAGTCCCAGTAGTTTCCGCTGAGCGTTGAAATGTCAGTCAGTTTCTCCTTTCTTATAAATAGATGAGATGATATACCATAAAAAGAATGGCATACCCAGAATTCCAACACATTCAATAAAATTTTATTACTCTTTCCTTTCTCTCCAGTTACGTGAACGAGGACGGCATCAGATACTACAAGGAGTTACTAGCCGAGTTGAGACGCAACCACATCACGCCCGTGGTGACCATGTACCACTGGGACCTGCCGCAGTGTCTGCAAGACCTCGGCGGCTGGACCAACCCCATTATGGCTGAGTACTTCGCTGATTATGCCAGGGTAAACTATCTTTATTTTTGGTAATGTATTTCAGGAACTAGTGGTTATAACTGAAAAATGATGTGTTTGTTGGATAGCCTATTTATTTGAGGAAAGCTAATGTTTGAATCCCCAACCGGTCCTATGAGACCGCGCTGTTATTGTTTTACTATTTTGTCTCGTTTCGTGGGTATGTGATAGATTAAAGAGGGCTAAGATCAAAAAGAGCGCGGCGGAACAATAATATAACTAAAGGCTCGGCTGAAACCGCGTTCTAAATATGAATGAAGTTGATGTTAGATGTATATTTATGGATGTCGCGTGTCTAAAACATTTTTGGTAGGACATACCAGTTTCCTTGTTGTGGGCTTGTGGACGGTGAGTGATGGGTAGCTTGTCGTCCGGCCGCCTGGTAACCATCCGCAGCGAGCCCCAGTCGTTGACGGCGGGTACTGTACCACGCGCGCTTCAAGGATGTATCAGCAAAACTGTGGAGGCCCAGCAGAGTCGTAGCCTACTGGGGCCATGAGTTTGCTTCTGAAAGGAAAACTCAAGGCCCTGGAACTAACGGCAAAGAAGAAACAAAGGCGTGGATTTTAGTCAGTAAAAGTCTAACACGCCCTTCTGCTCCACCCGAGTGGAAGAAGTCATTAGATAAAATCCCACCTAAAAAAATAAAACCAGTTTCCTCATGATGGTTTTCTTCACGATTTACACAAAGAGCGCCCACGGCCTTATAACTCATGAGTCGGGGCAGTTACAACTGGGCCACTCTCCTCCCCCCTATTTGCCGTTCCCCCAATGACCTAAACTATTCGATGATTTATACTTACTCTACTTCTCCGCAGGTCCTCCTCGAAAATTTCGGCGAGCAAGTGAAGATCTGGATCACGTTCAACGAGCCGGTCTCATTCTGTGAGGGCGGGTACGGCGGGGAAGACGCGCCGGGGGGCAAGTCCAGCGGCTTCGAAGACTACATGTGTGGGCACAACGTGCTCAGGGCTCACGGCATGGTCTACCGCATGTTCGATCAGGAGTATCGGAAGAAATACGGAGGTAGATTTGCTTTCACTTATGTTAAGCACCTAAGTGTAAGTACTCAAAACGGTGAAGGAAAACATCGTGAGGAAACCGGCATGTCTTCGAAACAAAAATTCGAAGACATGTGACATCCACCAATCCGCACAGGGCCCATGAGGTGGATTACAGCCCATTCCCTCTCCCAGAGAGGAGGCCTGAGTCCCAGCAGTGGGAAAATTTTAAGGCCGATAATGCTAATGCTACCTAAGTGTCTCCTAGAGAGGAGGCCAGAGTCCCAATAGTGGACACATTACAAGGCCGATAATGCTAAACGCTAAAATCGAAGTGGCAGTTATAACTAAAGTGGCAGTGGGTTGTGCACATTGCTCGTAGAATGGATGGTCGATGGGACCGAAAGGGTCTAGAGTGACGGTGATATTCTTCTGTTTCTCAAATCGATTGTTTTTTAAAGTATGTGACCACGTTTATAGTCTAAAACGTCTGTGGCGTTTTTAAGGTCCTCCAGTGTGCAGATATAGGAACATTTTGCACTCTAATAAGTGGGCTATCGTCTGGTCAGGAGCACCGCAATTGCACTGGGTATCGGAGGGTTCTGTCCCCATTTTACCAGGTTAAAATTAGAGACTCAAAGTTTAAACAATGCTGATAAGAGCTAAACCTAAAACGGTGTAGGAAAACATTGTGAGGAAAACTGTATTTCTTATAGCCAAAAATTCGAAGATATACTGTCATCTACAAATCTGCAGTTAGTCCGCATGGTAGAGATCACAGCTTCCCGAAGAGAGGAGGCCAGTAACCCAGCAGTGGGACTGATGACTGGGGATGATGGCATCACCACAGAACTTCAAGCTGTCCTTTACGTGTTCCAGGTCACATGGGTATCACGATATCGTTCAGTTGGCTGGAACCAGCTACAACTTCTCTTGAGGATCGGAAGGCCGCTGAAACTGCCAGGCAATTCAACGTGAGTAATTTAGGTTTTTAATTCACGAATCCCCGACCGGTCCTATGAGACCGCGCTATTATTGTTTTACTATTGTGTCTCGTTTTGCGGGTATGTGATAGGTTAAGGTACTCTAATAATTGTGCTGAGGCAGCACAGTGACCAAGAGATTTTGGCAGGGTTTTTTCGAGTGAAGTTCAAAGGATGTTTCAATGATTCACAAATTGACTCCAAGTGGATGTTGTGATTTGAAGTTGCCGTAGTATAGGTCATTTTGTATGTCAAGTCTCTGCGCAATTGGACAATATTTGGAATCATTAAAACAGACCAACATGGCCTATGTCCAGCAGTGGACGTCTTTCGGCTGAGATGATGATGGTTGAAACAGATAATGTGACCTTAGTAAAATGGAACTAAGAAGTTTATTGCAGTTGACTATCTGAGCGAAGTTTATCTTCTATCAGTTGTATCTGTATCCATGGTCAAGAAATAAATATAAAAAATAAAATGTGTTAGTACAACTGGAAACCAATGCTAAGCATGACCTACCTACTTTATTGTTTTTTGTTGTTAGAAAACAATGACAAATAAAGATAACTGAACTTCTATAATAGCTACTTTACGTAAATTATATAGCAATAGTCTAAGTAGGACTTATATAAAAAAACTCAAATATTGCAGATCTCTATATTAGATCTCTGACGTAACCACTTAGGTATTACCATGATTCGTGTTTGTTTGTCACCCTATGGAAAAAATAAATGTGTATCTTTTTTTAATGACGCATAGGCTAGTGTTTGACCACTATCTCACCTGATGGTAAGCGATGATGAGGCCGACGATGGAGCACGTTTGTCTAGAAGTAACCTATTCACTCTTGACTTGAAGACTCCCTAAGTTGTAGCTATCAGGAAACACAGACTCTAACACTTCCAATGCTATTTTTCAGTTTGGTTGGTTCGCGAACCCAATATTCTCGAAAACCGGTGACTACCCTCCAATAATGCGCACCGTAATCGACGCCAACTCCAAGAGGCAAGGATTCCCTCGCTCCAGACTTCCCTACTTCACTCCTCAAGAAGTGAAGATGATGAGAGGAGCTTACGACTTCCTCGGCCTGAACCATTATACGACGTATCTTGTTCAGCAAGGAACCAGGAAGATTCGGAACCAGCCTTCTTATGAAGATGATGTGAATGTCAAAATCCACCAGAAGGATGATTGGCCTAAGACCAATTCGTCGTGGTTGAGGGTAAGACTTTATAAATAGTTGCTGTTTGACTATGTTTCTTTCTGCTTTGGAAATAAGGTTGAAAATTGTCTAACTGCGAAAGCTGACAGTTATACTCCTTTCGCAATAAGATTAGACATTAAAACAAACCTTTTATGCTATCCGTTCAACCGGTTTTGAATTTTATTGCGTTAATAATAAGCTTTAAAATGTTCTCACTGCTGGGACTCAGGCCTCCTCTTTAGGAGAGGGTCCAGTGCGGTTTGATGGATGATTATTGCATTAGTTAGACTACACATACAGTACCCGGCACGTAAGTTGGCAAGATTTTTGTCGTAGTGGGGGTAAATTCGCGCATGTGTGGGGGCAAAATTCGACTAACGCACCAATCATAGATTAGTACTATAATACTGTACCAATCGCGTACCGGATCGGCGCTACCTCATATCCCGCGTCCCGCTGGACCACCAAATAGATCTAAAAATTGATTTCAACTAAGGACTCTTGCCAACTTACGTGCCGGGAACTGTAATGGGTAACCACCAGTATAATCCCGCTGGCCTTTTAGGGTTGTGCTGCATCTTGTCGATACAAGAGAAGACCCAGAGCTTCAACGTAGTTACGTATTTCTTTTATTTATGAACCTATGCTGTTCCACGCAGGCTCTAAGGCTTCCCACCAGTTTTTTCTCTTTCCCCGGTCTTCTGAAACTTTGAGCCAGTCCTTTGAGGACTTCCTCTTTACCCTCTTGTTCTAGACCTTTCGCGATGTCATTTCTTTACTCTCTAGGTACAGTCAAACGGGGTGAATAGGACGCAGGGGTGAATAGGAACAAAACTTTGAAGTAAATTTTCACGTTACTTAACAGGTTTTCCGATCAATTAATTATTCCTATTTATTCATTAATTGTAATAAAATGCGATGCTTATGCAGAAATCAATATAAAATATTTAACCAAAGCAAAAATCATAGTCAATGTTTTGTTCCTATTCACCCCGTTTGACGGTACGCTCAATGTATCTATTGAAAACTACTCTTTAATTTCGCAGGTAGTGCCATGGGGCTTCAGGAAAGCCCTGAACTACGTGCGCCTAAACTACAGGAACCCGAAGGTGCTGGTGACGGAGAACGGCGTGTCCTTCGAGCCTGGTCTCCGGGACACCAAGAGGGTGACCTACATAGACGCGTACCTCAGGTCCTTGCACGCAGCCGTGTACAAGGACGGCTGTACCGTCATCGGGTATACCTACTGGAGTCTCATGGATAACTTTGAATGGACTAGAGGGTTTTCGTGAGTAGAATAATTACTATCTGTTTTTTGAGGATACATAGACCAGTTTTTTTTTTAACTTGATTTGGGCCTGATGGTTCAATTTTCAAGTCATTGTAGGTAATCTGATAAAGATAAATATGATGGTTTGACACATTTTATTTACAAAAACTGTAAACCGTCATTTTTATTTCTGGGTTAATAAATATCTGGCTATTGAAAAACCAGCCCTTAGGATTGTCCCTATACATGCGAGTATTTTAAAAGTTTGGCCCCAAGTTTCTATAAATTTATTATTGACGCGGTAAAAATCAATCAACCGGTCACAATCATGAATCAACAGCTATTAGCTGTTTGCATAATTATTATTCGTTTTTAAAAAGACAGATTTCACCAGAACTGGAAGTAAGCCTTTGCCCAGGAGTGGGAAAAAACAGGCTTATGAAACCTTCCAAAAAACTAGGCCTAAACTAAATTAATTTCAGGTGCCCACGCCCCTCAGACAACAGAAGTCTTTCTCATCTACCTAAGTATATTAAAAGACACGCAAGTTAGCAACTACCACACCTCGTTATCCCACGTCCCTACAATAACAACAAATCATTCCAGTCCAGACACCCCGAAGAATAATATCCAACCAACCAGTTTGCATTTAACATTTTTCTGTTCCAGGGAGCGTTTTGGCCTATACGAAGTGGACTACAGCTCGCCGAACCTGACTCGCACGCCGCGCCTCTCGGCGAAGTACTTCACCAACGTGGCCAAGACTGGATGCTTGCCCAATAACTTCGCTGACTACACTTATAGTAGAGACTAGTGCTGCGTTGATTTTGTTTGAACTGAGGTGTAGTCGGTTCTGGATAGGATCGAGACGGTAAATTAGAATATCGTCGTTGTCAAACCAAAACCTGCTATTGCAAAAAGTATACTTTTGAGATAGGTACAAAAGTACAAAAGAAGTTTTCCTGAAATTTTAGCTGCTGCACATAGCACATTTTATTTTAGGCCTTAGTTCCACAACTAGTGATCATAAGCACATATCAGTCCTTTCATATGAGAAATAAAATTTCATATATGTATACCTAAGCTGTAAGTTGTGGTTAAAATCTTGAAATCTCAAAAACTGGTTGGTTTGACAACAACGATATATTATTATTGTATAGATTTTCAACGATATATTCGATTTTACCGCCGTTGTAGTTGTGCCGATTAATGCTGGCTCGTTTATTTATATAGTAATCCTGAGAGATTTGATAGATACAAGTAATAATTAAGTCACACATAGGTCGGTATTTATAACCACGAAGACTGGAAATATGTTCGTCAATTTTTTTTTTTTAATGTTTTTAGGGCTATGTGGATCAGTGTGTAAAGTCGCAGAACTGACGCTTTACACACTGTTGCTATGGTGTTCATAACCTTCGTTGATAAGGGAGGACTAGACAGTGTTGTTTGGTCCAGGCAACTGCCCTACATTGTGTGGCACAGTAGGTGCGAGCGAATTTTGTGCCGCATTCGGCATTTTCGCCTCAGTTTGACTAACGATGTAGGCAAAAAAATAATAGTATGTAGATACTTATTTAAGTTTTTACGATGAATGGAGATTTTAATTTTAATGATATTTTATTAATGATCATTATTGCAACATTAGAATGAAAGTGGTCAAAAGGCCAAACAGTGCCGGCGGCACATTTTGTTCCATCTTTGCAAGGTGGTCTGAAAGCAGTCGGCAAACCCGGCGGCATAAGCCGGCAGCATGTGTATGCCATAACTAAAAATTTTAATTCTGTTATTGATATAAAAAAAGTGAGAAAGAAATATGAGAGACACATTAGAAATACTTCTACATTTTAATGACTATCTCATTTTACACAAATTGCAATTTTTAAGCTTGAAGACTTTCTTGCTCATTTTACACAAATTACAATTTTTAAGTTAGGTCACTTTCATTAAGATGCCAATTTGGGTCTGAAATTGATTTAGAAAAAAATTGCGAACTGTTTTGCATTTAGTGAGAAATAACGACTGGGCGTTTTGTTGTAAATCAAGAGTAATGATTTACAATTCGTCATAATCGTAGAACAATGTCGGATTTGAAAATAATACGAAAATATTTTTTTACTATATTTGGATAGTTAGCCCATTGTGTCCCACGGCTGGGCGAAGGCCTCCCTCTCCCTTTTCCACACACGTCTAAATTGAACAAAATAAAAAAAACCCTATTTATCAATATATGTACCTACAAAATTTCAATACTACAACATTAAGGGCCTATTTCACCACCTATGATTAAGTTTCGAGTATCTTACTTCTACAAATTCTGTCACATTTTTGAATTTATTCAGTGAGTAGTGCCTACTCGGACATGGTGAAACAGGCCCTAAGTATTTAGAAAGTTATGTCATAAAAACTTAAATTCGACATTTGTTAGATCAGTCACTGTTCTAAGATCATGACGGATTCATTATACAATGTGGGGGCGACAATACAATTAATGAAAACGCTGGTAATGCCATCAATATAATCTATTTTTTTTTTACAGAGGAACCTACACAGAAATCACGATAAAAAAATCAGTTATCCCATACATTTCTGTTTTTATTAGCCGACAAAACTGTACGGGACAGCTGAAAGTATTTCGCGATTTGAAAGCTGGTCCAATATTTTTTTCATAATGTCAAATCAGTATTGCCAGTGTTTTCATTCATTATTGTATTCTCATCTGCACCTTGCATAAACACCGACTTTTTTAAATAAATAAAAACATGCGTCTAAAATGTATTCATTTATTTCTCTTTATCCATACTGGAATAACTTAAAATTAATTAACATTTAACTTTTGACACGATAGAACCATGACAATTTAAGCTAAAGTTTAAACTTTAAAGTTGACTTACTAATAAATATTACGCTATATACAAATATCATTGTATTTTCTAAACAAGTATAGTTTCATTAAACTTACTTATAAATTCGGATTTTATTGAACAAACTCGATTTATTTGCAATTAAAAAAATACCTTTAACATTTTTGTACGTTTTAAAACCAAAAATATCGATTTTGTCTCCTTAAAAGGTTTTTTTTTAATTTCAGTTACATAGGGTTACATTGGCCCTAAGGTATAACTATGGCCAAAGCTCGTGAACCAATAGAAATTCAGTATACACAGAAACCGGTGTTCCTATTGCTTCATAAGCCTGCAGTAGCACTATCGGCCTTGTAATGTTCCCACTGTTGGGACTCAGGCCTCCTCTCTAGGAGAGGGAGCAACCCGACTTTAAAAATCAAAAGTTACATTTTTGAATTCTATATTGCTCTGTTTTTTATTGTCTTCAAGTAATATCTAATTTTAATATCATCGTTAATTTATCTTTGAACAATTAAAATTACTCATAGCCTCTTATTCTGATATTTTTGGCTGAAGCCTTACTATACTCCGTCGGTTTAGGTAGTTAACTAAATGTAAACAATCTTGGCATGTCTTTTTACCTAAAAGTTGTTTAAAAATTGTATGTAAAAATCTTTGCGAATAGGTATTTACCCAAATCGACATTAGCTAATAAACTAAATTTAAACAATCTTCGTGTATATTATATACGACCTCTTTAATATAAAAAGACATACCAATATTGTTTACCTTTAGTTAACTACCTAAACCGATAGACCATAATACATATCTACATAAAAATAACATATTTTATTGCTTTGCAGTTTTTAGGTTACACACCTTTATTTTGATCAATGTATAAAACGAAACCTGGTAGGGTATTCTTAGGCTCGAAAAATGTCCTTTCATAAAAGTATGCTTTGAAATATAGCACGCGTAGTTACTCAGATACCCGCGAAACGAGACACAATAGTAAAACAATAACAGCGCGGTCTCATAGGACCGGTTGGGGATTCAAACGTTAATAAAAAAGAAACGTAACTCAAAAAGTGGGTATTTGAAATTGAACCTTATTATTGAGGCGTATAGTTTCAGATTCAAATACTACTTTTTTTAAGTTAGGTCTCTTGGATGATTAAGCATGCGATATGAATACCTACCATAAAAACAAAATGCAAATCAAATATAGGCTAAGGCTTACTGTCCACAGACTTACGTACAATCTTGTCACTGCCCCTTCGTCGACAAAGTTTCATAGTTCACGCAAGCTTCACGCAGGCGTATACGAAGCGTATAAAGACAAATACGCGTCTATGAAGTCAAGCGGCCGTGGACAGTAAGCCTTATTTACAACATTAAGGCGTTTTTGTGTGCAGAAACGATATTACGTTTAAAACGCTTAAATAGATAGCCAAAAATACAAATTTTCAACAAACCTATGTAAATCTTAAATCTAAGATACAATACACGAGGTGGTAGTGTCTTAAGGCCCGTTTTCACGATCAAACGATTCTCAACTTTCGGCAGTAGGCTGAGGGTTGAAAATCCAACACTATTCTTTAGGCATTTAGTTTAGTAGTTCATGAAAACGGGCGTAATATAATAAATACTGTCGCGCACTTTGCGCGGGCTCTTAAAGTAGCATTCGGTTCTTAGCGACCGCTACGCGCGACTGCGACCGGTGCTATAGTGTTGTGGGTCGTACGACCCGGTCGCAGTTGTCTGATTTGCTTTATACTAAGCAGTGTGTCGCGCGACCCGGTCGTGGTAGCGGTCGCGAGTCGCGGTCGCGTGTCGTGGTCGCCAAGAACGGAATGCTACCTTTAATATCAACTAGATGGAACTTTATATGAAGTTGGCGTGACTGGTTACAGAAAAAAGTTCTTCTAAATATCGCTCTAATCTTAAAATCGTCTACACATATAATAAAAGCAAGAATATAACGAAATATGATTATTTTTATTCTGCTTTTGGGAACAATATTGACTGGTCTACCCTGTCCTCACATATCTTTTAGTATTTTATTAAGGGAATATTGTAAAAACAACCATATTTTTTAAAAGAGAAACTACTGAATTTCTTGGCGGTTCTTCTCCATAAGAAATGACCGGTTCCAATTGGTTCTAGCTAGTAGTTACTAGCTTATAGTGTTTTATAAGTGCCTATGTGCCTATGTTGAATACAAAAATCTTGTTTAGCAGTAAGAAATAAAAATATTTTGATTTGATTTGAATGTAAATCCTCTTAAGTTTAACAGTAAAATGCAGCTTTATTAGCACCGTTATAGCACCAAAGACTTTTAGCTTTGCCAAACTCTGCGTTAGTATTCCAGTAGTGACCAATCCACGCCAACGTATCAGGATGTAGTACGAAGATGCCGTGCATCATCAGGCTTGCGGCATCTTGCACTGGCTGCAGTCCTCCATGCCATCGTTGAACTCCTCGATCTGCAGCGTCATCTCGAAGAAGTTGTACTTGTCGTGTACCAGCCGCGTCGCCTCTTCCAGGACTTTCTGGGGACTTACTCCGGTACCTGTGGATTAGGTGTTAAGGAATTAATAATAATATTCCAGGACTTTTGATGTAAACTATTGAAAGCTCCCACATGGAACTGCTTTAAAAATAGGTAGGACAGACTAAACGTCTCCCAAACTATATGAAACACACGCATCAGCTAATAGATGCTAGTGTGTCTTAGCAAATAATAATAATACGAACACTATCACACAACGCCATTTAGTTCGCACTAGACAACTGATAAATGTCTTATATATTTAAATAAATACATAAATTTTTGTCATGGGCCCCACGATCTCTGGCATAGCAGACAGGACCACTAACTACTAGACCAGCAGGCCAGTCAAAATTATTTTGAAATTGACTGTAATTTTGATATCTATAATATTGCTCCCTTTATTGCTCCAGTCTATGTATTGTTCATCAGCATTATTTCAGCTGAAAGACTTCCAGAATTGAACGTAGGCCTCCCCAAAATGTCGTCATAACGACCGGTCGGATTCCTTCACACCTTTATCAGATCATCGATAACCTGGTGAGAGTCGCGAGATGTACAGGACTGTTCTCTGTGGCAACACTTTCAGGAGTCATATGTCCAACAGTGAGTCAGTCCAGTAGTCAGAAGCCAGTAAAATCTGACTCCAGTCTTGCCATGAAGTACCGTATTACCTCAGTTAAATGGGTTGTGGAGGTCTGGTAGGCAGCCAGCCGCTCCAAGTAAAATACTGGTATTCAGCTAAATCCGGTTTGACTGGAAGCCGACCCCAATATAGTTGTGAAAAGGCTCGGTAGATGAGATGATGTCCAACAGTGAAGGTCCTTTGACTGAAATGATGATGATGATAAAGAGTAATACTCACGGATGGCCAGATGCGCGGACAGCGCGGTCTTGTCGAGGGAGAGCGCCCACATGCGCAGGTTGTGTACGCGCACCACGCCGGCTAGCGACAGGAACGTGTTGGCTACCTCCTGCGGATTCAGATGTAGATCAGTTAATATTCGAAAATAGACGTTGAAAACACATACATAGAATAAAGGAGGTGATACGGGTGAAAAGGAACTTTAAGTTTAATAACGGCCAATTTCTTCATTCAAAGTAACAATCAAAGTAACAGCAGTAATAATAACGGTTAAATTCGTTTCTTCACAATTTTAACTGTTCGCTTTGTCCTTAACTTTAACTGCTCATTGAAGGGGTGGTCAAGCTAAAATCACTGTCATTTTGACCAAATTGTATAGGTTTCACTGCGTTTATCCCTACATTTTATTTTGGTCGACTTTTAATTTAGCTGTCACTTGGATGAAGACATTAACACAAGATGACATTATTTTGCTATTATCAGCAATGGTCAATACTTTTACTGATAGTTTTAGCTTTTATGAAAAAACTGACTGTAAGATGGGAGCGAAACGTATCTCGGGTTAAACCCCCTAAATATCAGTTGTTTTCAAAACAAAAACAGAACTGAATATATTATGGTGTGTGCATAAATCAGACTCAGACTACAGGAGCCCTTTATTCATTTTAGCAAGAACCTATGAGTATAAACTAAGTATGAAATAAACCTTACCTGGAAATCAACGCCCCTAGGCGAGCCTTCCATGAGCACCAGCAGAGTATCCTTGATGATGTTGAAGGTGGTGATGAGCACCAGCACGGAGAACAGGAACGTGCAGATCGGGTCCACCAGGTTCCAGCTCGGCTGCGGAAGGGAATAGTATTGTTTAATACGTGTCTTTTTTAATTGTCCCTAGGGATGAAAAGAGGAGTAAAACACTTTTTAATACAGTTGCTCAAAAAGTGGCGTATTACAGGGACGTATAGCGTTCGGGAAGTGGGCTATTACACACTCGTGCTTTTTCTTTACCATTCCCGAACTCGTGCTTTTTCTTTCCCAACTGTCAAAATAATGTCTATTAAAAAGAAAAAATCAACCACGAAGTTTTTACTAAAAAAAGTTTTTAGTGCAAATATTTCTAAAAAGAAGCTACTAATTTGCTTCAATATCAAATTTAATGATTGGATTCAATGAGGTAGATTAGGTTTCATTTCATTTCGTCTCATTAAATTTCATTTTCATTTTATATTAATAAAAAAAATCGACTGAAGACTTGGCTGTATGAGCTTAGTTCCCTTTGCTTACCCAGAATGGGTGAAGAAAACAAAAAAATCTCTGCTTATATTCTTTTACGGTTGGCGCCATTTTGATTAGTTAGTTGTGTTTTTATTATTTCATTAAATTGCTTCATTTTTTCGCAACTGTATTAAAAATAGTCGTTCAGTACACGTGCGGAACCGTCATTGCAACTTGTTCCGACTGTCAACCCTCACCTTCGGCTGCGCCTCGGCTCGGGTAACATTTGTCGGAACTCTTTGCAATGACAGGTTTTCCGCACTCGTAATGAAATATACTATTACTGTACAGTAAATTATCACTATTACCTCATGTCTTTACAATTTAGCTTTCGATTAAGTATATTTATTTTTGTATTTCTTAGTTTTAGTTTTGTTCAGCTGAGCTCGGTTTTGCTAACATATCTTCGAGGCGCGCATGGAACGATAGGCGCCGTTGACGACTCGGACTCGGTCCGGACGACGAGCTTCCCATTGCTTGTCGCCTGCGGCGGCGGTTACCTCACGCGTGTGGCTGCCTCAATGCTCCGTAGAAGCAGGCAACCGCCTGCCATTCCTCCTCGCTCCAGACCATGACCTGTGGCAAGGCCCGACGCGAGAGCTCGTTACCACTGATCGCCTTCACGAAGACGCCGCGTCTACCATATGCTCCACCGTGTCCGGGCGGTCTAGGTACCTCCCGATCTTATTCGGCAGGTCCTCACTAGTATGCGGTAGGTGAGGACGCTGTGATGCCTCTGAAGCATGATTATAGCGTGTCCGTTGTCCAGCTAAGTTATAATTTTGAAAATTCTTAGGAAAATTTTAGAAAAGAAATGATTTCGAAACAGAAAATCGATCTGTCACAAATAAATTATTACATGAAACAAATATTTATATAAAATATTCTCATAACAATACCTGAAAGGAGTTGGGAAGGTCTTTGCCCAGCAGTGGGACAGTATAGGCTGAACAAAAAAAAACAATAATATTACCTCAAAGTAGATGACGATGGCGGCTATTACCACTCCGAAGTTCTGCAAGAAGTCGCCGAGCACGTGTATGAAGGCTGCGCTGTCGATATCAGTGACACGTGTCGCGTTACCTCAAAGTAGATGACGATGGCGGCTATGAGCACTCCGAAGCTCTGCAAGAAGTCGCCGAGCACGTGTATGAAGGCTGCGCTGTCGATATCAGTGACACGTGTCGCGTTACCTCAAAGTAGATGACGATGGCGGCTATGAGCACTCCGAAGCTCTGCAAGAAGTCGCCGAGCACGTGTATGAAGGCTGCGCTGTCGATATCAGTGACACGTGTCGCGTTACCTCAAAGTAGATGACGATGGCGGCTATGAGCACTCCGAAGCTCTGCAGGAAGTCTCCGAGCACGTGTATGAAGGCTGCGCTGTCGATATCAGTGACACGTGTCGCGTTACCTCAAAGTAGATGACGATGGCGGCTATGAGCACTCCGAAGCTCTGCAGGAAGTCTCCGAGCACGTGTATGAAGGCTGCGCTGTCGATATCAGTGACACGTGTCGCGTTACCTCGAAGTAGATGACGATGGCGGCTATGAGCACTCCGAAGCTCTGCAGGAAGTCTCCGAGCACGTGTATGAAGGCTGCGCTGTCGATATCAGTGACACGTGTCGCGTTACCTCAAAGTAGATGACGATGGCGGCTATGAGCACTCCGAAGCTCTGCAGGAAGTCTCCGAGCACGTGTATGAAGGCTGCGCTGTCGATATCAGTGACACGTGTCGCGTTACCTCAAAGTAGATGACGATGGCGGCTATGAGCACTCCGAAGCTCTGCAGGAAGTCTCCGAGCACGTGTATGAAGGCTGCGCTGTCGATATCAGTGACACGTGTCGCGTTACCTCAAAGTAGATGACGATGGCGGCTATGAGCACTCCGAAGCTCTGCAGGAAGTCTCCGAGCACGTGTATGAAGGCTGCGCTGTCGATATCAGTGACACGTGTCGCGTTACCTCGAAGTAGATGACGATGGCGGCTATGAGCACTCCGAAGCTCTGCAGGAAGTCTCCGAGCACGTGTATGAAGGCTGCGCTGTCGATATCAGTGACACGTGTCGCGTTACCTCAAAGTAGATGACGATGGCGGCTATGAGCACTCCGAAGCTCTGCAGGAAGTCTCCGAGCACGTGTATGAAGGCTGCGCTGTCGATATCAGTGACACGTGTCGCGTTACCTCAAAGTAGATGACGATGGCGGCTATGAGCACTCCGAAGCTCTGCAAGAAGTCGCCGAGCACGTGTATGAAGGCTGCGCTGTCGATATCAGTGACACGTGTCGCGTTACCTCAAAGTAGATGACGATGGCGGCTATGAGCACTCCGAAGCTCTGCAAGAAGTCGCCGAGCACGTGTATGAAGGCTGCGCTGTCGATATCAGTGACACGTGTCGCGTTACCTCAAAGTAGATGACGATGGCGGCTATGAGCACTCCGAAGCTCTGCAGGAAGTCTCCGAGCACGTGTATGAAGGCTGCGCTGTCGATATCAGTGACACGTGTCGCGTTACCTCAAAGTAGATGACGATGGCGGCTATGAGCACTCCGAAGCTCTGCAAGAAGTCGCCGAGCACGTGTATGAAGGCTGCGCTGTCGATATCAGTGACACGTGTCGCGTTACCTCAAAGTAGATGACGATGGCGGCTATGAGCACTCCGAAGCTCTGCAAGAAGTCGCCGAGCACGTGTATGAAGGCTGCGCTGTCGATATCAGTGACACGTGTCGCGTTACCTCAAAGTAGATGACGATGGCGGCTATGAGCACTCCGAAGCTCTGCAAGAAGTCGCCGAGCACGTGTATGAAGGCTGCGCTGTCGATATCAGTGACACGTGTCGCGTTACCTCAAAGTAGATGACGATGGCGGCTATGAGCACTCCGAAGCTCTGCAAGAAGTCGCCGAGCACGTGTATGAAGGCTGCGCTGTCGATATCAGTGACACGTGTCGCGTTACCTCAAAGTAGATGACGATGGCGGCTATGAGCACTCCGAAGCTCTGCAAGAAGTCGCCGAGCACGTGTATGAAGGCTGCGCTGTCGATATCAGTGACACGTGTCGCGTTACCTCAAAGTAGATGACGATGGCGGCTATGAGCACTCCGAAGCTCTGCAAGAAGTCGCCGAGCACGTGTATGAAGGCTGCGCGGACGTTGATGTTCTCTTCTTGATGGTGTTCGTGGGAGTGAGAGTTCGAGCTCTCTGCGTCCGAGTCGCCGCGTTCCTTCTGGAAGAGGAGGGATTTTGTAAGTAAAGTGTAAAGTAAAATTCTACTAGCACGCTTTAGTTTTGATTATGTTAGGCTGAGGTTAACTTTAAAAAAAAATATGCGAAATAGGGGTCAAAAAATTTTTTTTGCACCTTGCTGCTACCAGCGACTTCACCCTCGTGGTAGTAGAAAATTATCCCAAGGGAACATACTAGCGGGATAGATAAACAGTCCTAAGTCCTTTTCCAGGACATGTTCTATGCAAGTTTTGTCGAAATGCATGCGAAAGTAATGCGCCTGGCTGAGTTTGAAACCGCGACATACAACTCGTAAGTTGGACTGGGCCTTCATTGCTCTCTATATCGCTGTGTAAGGATGTGATTTTTTAAAGTATTCAATTAGTGTATTTTTTTTAGGTGGGGTATCATTAAAATGATTTCTCCGGGCGTGTCAGACTTGTACTGACTAAAACCCACTCCTGTTCCTTCTGTGCCCCAATTACGGGGTCCCGAGGATCTGTTTCGTCAACCCAGGCCCCAGAAGGCTTCGGCCCTGTCGGGCCCCTACAGTTTGCTGACATCTCTTTGAGGCGCGCGTAGAACCATACGCGCCGTCGTCGACATGGGCTTGGTCCGGACTGTTACTAGACGTCTGGACTGCGAGCTACCCATTGCTCGCCGTCTGCAAGCATGCAGTGGCTGGATATCGGGATCAGAATCCCGGCGGCGGGGGTGTGAGGGCCACGCCCTCTCGCGTGCGGCCGCCTCCTTCGCTAGCATTACTGCTTCGTAGAAGGATGTGACCGCCTGCCACTCCTCCTCGCTCCAGACCATGGCCTGTACCAGGGCCCGGCGCGAGAGGTCACTGCGACCAATCGCCACTCTACTAATGTATTAGTCTCTTCCGTAGCGTTACCTTGTTGTTGAGCACAGGGTTGTTCCCGCCGTGCGAGTGTCCGTGGCCGCCTCCTCCGTGGCTGTGCCCGTGCTGGTGCAGCGTCAGACCCATGCTGCAGAGACGAACATTACATTAACTTAGTGAGCAAGTAAAGGAAATTGGTTCTTATTTCTATGGTAGTAGAATCTTTTTTTATTATGATTATACATAGGCTCGCGTTTGACCACTATCTCACCTGATGGTAAGCGATGATGTGGCCGACGATGAAGCACGCTTGCCTAGAAGAACCCTATTCACTTTTGACTTGAAGACTCCTAAGTTGTAGCAAGCTTAAGTTGTAGTCTACTAGATACTGTTTGAGATAATAAAAATAAATCACCGACATCTTTTTGAACCCATGGGGCACCCACGGGGTGGCCCAGCAGGATCAAGACAAGATCAGCAGGGTCGCGGGAATAGGTTGTGGTTTTTTTTTTTTGGAAAGGGTATCATCAGAATGACTTCTCCCGCTCTTGGGAACCGGTTGGATGCGAGACGCACAGGTCCGGTCTTTGTGGCGACGCTTGGGGGAGACCTATGTCCAGCAGTGGACGTCTATCAACTGAGATGATGATGATGATGAGCTACTCACACGAGGTTGACCGCCACGCCCACCGCGGAGGTGATCAGCATGACGGTGGCGTTGATCTCGAACTCCTTGTAGATGACCCGCTGCACCGCCATGTACACCAGGATGCCCGTCACCACCCAGATCAGCAGCACCGATGTTAACGCACCTATGACTTCCGCACGGTACCAGCCGAACGGCATCCTGGAAACAGATGATGGTAATTTGGATTATTTTGTAAAAGTTGTCGCGTAGAGAAATAACAATATTTCGGCCCATGTAGAAGATATCAGCCGATGGAAAGTAAGATAGGAGAGGAATTTCCTTCTTGACCCACCAGAAAACCTTCACAAAGACTATAAGACCATAAAGGATCTGCGTAAATAGTATTACTATTACTATGCATTTTTTTTTACATACCTATTCATAAAAAATTAAGAATATTTCTTGAAAAAAACAATATCGCCCACTGGTTTTGAGAACAGTTTTTGGACCATTTAGGGCTCAGGGTTGCAGAGAGAGAACCCACGTAACATTACAACTCGAGTTCAGAATTAGTACCGCTTTCTGAATCAAGCTCTTGATCCAGCTGCCTACCGAGAGCCCTCTAAAATTTATAGTTAAGGCTATTATTTTTTAACCCAGACCTTTTTGCCTCTGAAATCTCGTTCCACTTTTAACTTGAGTTTTTTGAGAATTAAGTTCCTAAAATATAAATTTTTAACTTAGTAACAATGTCCTTACCGTCTCGTGGCAGGCCTGCTGGACACCCATAGCGAGAACAGCGAGATCATGAAACTAGCGAAGTCTGTGAGCAGGTGAGCCGCGTCCGTGGCTATCGCTAAACTGTTTGATAAGTAACAATGTTCTTACCGTCTCGTGGCAGGCCTGCTGGACACCCATAGCGAGAACAGCGAGATCATGAAACTAGCGAAGTCTGTGAGCAGGTGAGCCGCGTCCGTGGCTATCGCTAAACTGTTTGATAAGTAACAATGTTCTTACCGTCTCGTGGCAGGCCTGCTGGACACCCATAGCGAGAACAGCGAGATCATGAAACTAGCGAAGTCTGTGAGCAGGTGAGCCGCGTCCGTGGCTATCGCCAAACTGTTTGATAAGTAACAATGTTCTTACCGTCTCGTGGCAGGCCTGCTGGACACCCATAGCGAGAACAGCGAGATCATGAAACTAGCGAAGTCTGTGAGCAGGTGAGCCGCGTCCGTGGCTATCGCTAAACTGTTTGATAAGTAACCACCTGCAAATTTAAAGAGGCATGTTAAGTATTAAGGTAGCCCGCCAAATTAAAATTTTCTTAAGTGGCCTGCGTACACCGCGCGCTATTTCGAGTTGAGACGAAATAAAACACGTTTTTGAGGTTGATGGAATCAATCCAGATAGTATAAACAATTCTTGGACACACTGACTGGAGTAAAGTCATCATCCGCACACTGACAGTTGCTTGCTGTGATAGCAATACAAACTATTGGAAATTTGGGAGACGTTCCGTAATACCAAAAATGATGAATGAAAAATTAATGTATTTCCAATACTGTTTCGAGTATTTATAACTTGATAATAATATCTGTGTTCCTACGGAGAGATATTTTGAAATATTGTTGTTTATAATATAGAAAAAACTAAATAAAAACATGACATTTTCGCTGTAAAAAAGTGCAAATTTAAATTCGCTTAAATTTCGTTTGGGGTAAGTTTTTCAACAAAAAGACGACGTAGGAACCTAGATAATTATTGTCTGAATCCGAATAACATCATATTATGGTGTAAATATGCTTAAACTGCAAATGATTTTGGTATTACGTTTGTATGAATAATTCTAACGTCGCGCCCGCCTTAAGATTATTTGCATTTTATTTGACAATGTCAAAATGCCATCCAATAAAAAATTTCCAACCATCCTATAAAAAATTTAGTATAACCTTCTGAAAGCGGACTCGTCCGCGTGAAAGTAGGTTTCTCCATATTAACTTTGAGGAGACTCCCATTAGGGAGCGAATTTTGGGAAATCGTCTTATAAAGGGTGTAAAAAGACCCTTAACGAAAACGAAAACCCCATATTCTACACATCACTGGGATACTTTTTTTTCTTCTAGGACATACCTGGGAATTCACTGGTTCTGGAGATATTGAAGGTCAAAGTCAACATTTTTTTTTCGTTTTTTTTTCAAAATCGTGTTCCAAGTATCATTAGTAAACTTTCTTCTAAACAAACATTATCAAAATTATCAATTTTTCATAACAAAATATGCATTTAAAGTTAGAAAAATGCAACGAAAACTAAAAACAACGAGCGCACAGTGTGGTATTAGGCCCTAAAACTTGGTCAAAACTATTTTATGACTCGAACGATGATTTTTAGAGTATATAAGTTAAAATAAGTAATAAAAGACTTACTACAGTTAGAAATATATATTTATTCGTCACTATTATATACATTTTCATTGGTCAGGTCACTCTCATTAAGGAAATTGAATACGTCTCTACGCAATCTTTCTATTTTTCTTAAAATATAGATTCCGCAGCTTCTTCAGAAAGTTTACCTATTGGAAAAATTGCGTGTTATATCACTTAGCACCTTTACGAAGTACTTTATGCAGTGTTGAAGACACAGCGTAATACCCATTTAAAGCCACATACATCTAACCAGTTTTATCGCAGTATTTCTGGGTAACGAATGTAACGATATTGATCCGGATAGGCACTCTACGTTATTTTCTTCGAATCTTCCTTGGTTTAATTTTTTAGGGTTCCGTACCTAAGAGGAAAAAACAGAACCTCTACAAAGGAACAAGATCCTTTATCTCGAGAACGTGTTGAGGTATCGAGTTGAAATTAAAACTATATACTTAGGTCCACGGTCCCTTGAGGCTGTGCAAAAATAAAACTTGTAAGTTAACGAAAAAAAAGATACAGCCGTTTATATCGCAAAAAAAACTTACATTTTGACACTCTCTAAGGAATCAACACTAAGGGTACTTCCCGTGAACTTAGAATCCTGAAATTTGGCATAAAGCAAGGTTTTATAGCACTAATATAGGGAAAAGTCTGAAAACTAAAAAAATTCTAATTATGTCACTTGAAAAAAAATATTATTGATTCGAGAATTGAACTTCTTTCATAGGTAAGTCGGTACGGCACCCTAGGTGCGCAAGTCCGACTCGCACTTGACCGATTGTGTTTTTTAAATGGTTAGCAGTACAATAGCTACTTGAAATTGCGTTATATATTAGCGATTTTTTGCTTTATATCATGAATTCTTATATCATCATAACAGTAGGATCTTAGCAGTCGCTGTTTCAGAAATGTCAATTTTCCGTCAAATTTTGACTCATCAGAACCTTGCATAACAGCATACAACTCAATCCAAGTCATAAACCTCAATTCCGAAGTCCCTGTAACAAAATAAGACTAAATCTTATGAACGAATATTTATACAAGATTGTTAGGTCCAAACGAAAAAAAATCTCAAAAAAAAAAGGGGGCGGGTACGGGCGGCTGAATTTTTTATAAATCTGTTCTGAACTGTCTACTCTACAAGAAACAATAGCATTTGTGCTTAAAGAGTGCTAAATAATATAACAAAAAGTCTCTTAAACATAGAAAAGTAAGAATTTTTGCAATAATTTATGACAACTTACTTTTGGACCTATATATTAAAATCGATCGAGACTTTTCTAAAAGAAAAACATTTTCCATATAGTTCCATACCTGGCTGAAAGGAATCCATCACAAAATCCACCATAAAACCGTTTGTTTCTAAAATATTACGTTTTAAAAACAAGTAAAATTTGAGCGCATCGAACAATCACACGATCACTTACGCGAACGGTAACTTCCGACTGAGCTAGCGGCTCGGGATGATAAGCTAGCACGGAGTTCTTTGGCCATTTTGTAGACCAACTACTTAACTTTCGAAGGATCGACAGTATGAAATAGTTTACCAAAAATAAAAAAAGTCATTTTTGGCCAACTTTTAGGGCCCAATACCACATAGTGGAGCGCCTCACATACACAAGCGTGCGGTCGGTTCAACAACCAAGCGCGAGCGGCCAAACGCTCAGCTGAACGAAATTATTATTAATTAATTATTTTTTAAAGATGAAAAAAAAAAGTTTTTTTCCAGCAATAATTTTTGGTCAGAGTTGCTTAATTACATGTACAGAATGTGTAGTTATCGGCTTTGTGATCGGTCTTTTTACACCCTGTATGTGCTCGCCTACATCATAAAAGTAAGTTTTGTGCAAAATTTCACGGTCTTAGTCCCAGTAGTTTTGGTTGTGCTTTGATACCTATGGCAGTCAGTTAGTTTCTCCTTTTATATACACCTAGATAAATAATGCATAACTAATATTATCTAGCCCTATTTACCCATGACCGACATAGCACTATTGGTATTCCACACAATAAAACTAATGACATAAGACCCTTAAATATTGTAATCATGTTTCATGTAAACAATAAGCAAAATTGGCCAAGCGCCATTTTGAGTAACCCACATTTACGCGGCCGTTCATTTGTAATTCTTATAACGTAAGTATCGGCACAGAATTATGCAAACCATTGTTATCGAAAACGTATTTTTATTGCAAAATATTGGACGTTTGTATTGGTAGTACGTATATGACGTATGTGTGACAAATGGAAAGATCATGAGAGTGATTAGTGCGAGTTTGTTTTAGGTTAACGCGATCGACACGTTTGTGACGTTCGGTGCTCCGATTGGCCCGTTCTTTAGCTCTTAACCAAAGAGGCCGAAACGTTTTGATCGCGTTAATGTAAAAATAACTCGCACTCAGCGCAAAGATCATAATTATACAAAACTTATGACGTGTAATATACTACATATGTGGTTTAGGTACATCTCACCGATAAATTATAAATACTGTTAGATTATAATCTGTTTCGCGAGATTGTAAACTGTCAAAAGATTAAAATCTACCGAAAAATAATGCGTTAAATTATAAGCAGTACGTTGCGGTTCACAATCTTTCGACAGTTTACAATCTCGCGAGACAGATTATAATCTAACGTTATTTACAATTTTACTGAGACATTACCATTGCAGGTTTTATTATGATTAATTCAAGTGGTTTTTACTGAAAAGATGGATGGATTGTGTGAGGAGCGATATGAAAGAAAAGTCAGTTAGTGATAGTGTGTCGGACGACAGGACAGAATGGAAGAAGAAAACGTGTTGCGCCGACCCCAAGTAATATGGGATAAGGGTAGGAAGAAGAAGAAGAATTCAAGTGGTTGTTACTCACCTACGATTTCTCCTATCATAAACACTACACATAGTATACTGGCGATGATCAACTTTCTCCGCGCCCGTTTGTCTATCTCCTCGTTCCTGGATCTGTGGCAATGTCCTGAAACAACCATCATCATCATCACCGTCATCATCATGTCAGCCGAAACAATAAACATTATTATTACTAACACCTTATCAAACGAGAGATTAGAATAGGTAAACTAACAGTGTTTAAACACATGTAAGATAATGTTGAAGGAACTATGAGAATGAAAGGAAACTGTAGGTTCCCATAGACAGGTCTGATGCCGAAACTGTGACATCCATTGCGATGCGAAGACTATATTTTATAAATTACGGAGTTACATTATAATTAAAGTTATTTTTAGTTTATTATTTTAGCACATAGGTATCTTATAGGTGAAAGTAAACCTAATTTTAATGCTACTTCATTCAAATATCTATTTCTATGTTTTTCAAATATATATTACTCATTCATTGTGCATTTGTGATTAGTATCTATAGAATGCCTTGTTGCATTAAGTCCAGCTTTGAACCACTTGTGTACAAAAAAAATTAAATAAATTAAATACTGTCGCGTCGACAGTCAGTAGGACGGATCACACCTCAAGAAGCCGCTTAGCTATTATTCGAAAAAAGATAAAATACTGATGATTTATAAGGTTTAGAAAACAGAACTGAAAAGGAGCCTAGAATCTAGAGTTAATTCTCCGCTCAAACTATTGCATTGTCATTTAGAGATACAGAATCATATGTTGGTTAACCACAAACGTTATGCAACGATAATAAAACATTTGAAAAAAAAATGGGAAAATATCAGGCTACCCAAGATGACAAAGTATGCGAAACACATGGGTGGCCCAGACTAGCCAGATGTTAAGTAAACTGATATTTAAAAGAAGTAATCGGACCTTTAAACATTTGAACCACCGAGACCAAGTGAAGTGGAGGTAACCGGTATACAGGCTACAGATTCGATGAACAGTAATATTCTAAAGATTTGAAGTCTAAGCCACCTTGATACCGAGTCCCCCCCAGAACGAAGGCAACGGAGGAACGGGGTAGGGGTTTAGTCAGTAAGAGTCTGACACGCCCTCCCGCTCCGCCCAAGAGCGGGGGAAGTCATTCTGATGATTCCCCTACCAGAAAAAAAAAAAAAAAAAAGCCACCTTGAGGAAGAGATAAGTATTCTTCCCATATTTTTATGAACTCGAATGGAAATCACTATGTTATATACATTATTGATCAGAATATACCTGTAGCTAATGAAAGTTAGGTGTAAATAAGTTTCATACACTTTTATCTTAAATGTCACCATATTTTTCTGACCATGATATTGCGTTGTAACAGTTGACATTTATCTTAGTATATAAATATAAACAATTACTTTAAGTTACTTAAAAAACTGCAGATAAACGTTTTTCTTTCTTCATTGTAAAGTTACGTAAAGACTAAACTGTTGTACAGATTCATCGAAATAAATTACTGTATATGTAGTACAATAATTAATCCAGTATCTATTCTATCTTTTGGCAGTTTCAACTGCTTCACCGAACTACAGAAAACACCAAAGCTACATTATCTGTCCGAAAACCTACTATTGTAGTTCATTTATCAGACTAATCACCTCCTTTGCAGTTTGAACTGTTTCACTAATAAAATTCTAACGTCTCTGTTCAATCACCTCCATTCTCAAGCTCACTTTCAGCCTCTAATATGAGATTAAACATCTACCCTACAGCTTCAACTGCTTTAACAATCTAATCTACGACCTCTATACTTGAATTTAAGGTTCCAATTCAATCAAGTCATCTATACTCACTTTCAACTTCAGATATGCTTCCATTGTGTCCGTCCCCGTTCTCTCCATCGGCACTGGTCTCTATAACCGCGCAACAGCCCGTGGAAGGGTTGCCGTGCACGCAGAAGATGACACGGCGACCCCGCGCTGGGCTGTCTGTGCCGTACGATACTTTGTCTCCTTTGAACCTGGAAAAGAAGAAGAATAATTTGAGTAATTTGAAAGAAGGAACGTATTTCAGGTCTGGTAAAATCTGCAAGGAAATAGCTAAAGGCGTTTATGATTACCCAAAACAATTATAATAAGAATGTCTCAAAAGAAAAAGCATATCGACAATGAAGAAACTGTTCTTTCAATTGATAATATAGATGACTTCTTAGTTGTTCTAGTTTTTTATAGTATTAATATTGAAGATTCTCAGGTTTTTTTAACTGGTAAGGGTTTAAATTGATATTGTAGATTTAAATATCCCACTAAAAATTGATATATTCACACCTACGACAACATAGCTTGAATAAATTGAATTAGATCTGATGCAGGACGTGGGATTTGAGGTCAATTGTCTGAAGGTGAAGAGCGTTTAATTGAAAAACACGGGAACTATAGATACACGGAAAAACGGAATTTAATTTGTTCCGCTTCATGCTCTTTTGCATTGTTGATACTATTATGCTTTGACCCGTAGAGCATTTTGTGCCAATTGTCGTCATAGATCAAATGGACTACCAAACAACATATTACATCTATTCTAGAATTTATTACGGCTGAAAATATGTGATTGGATAATTTTCTGCCAGGTCGTTCCGATTAGTGAATTCCACAGTTTATCTCCATTCTAACCAACAAGTTTAAATTTATAAAGCCATTACTAACTATAAAATAAAACTAACATCCGTTTTATTACTTTTACAAAGTGAATAATGACAGAAGAAGGCACAGAAGGTATGGAGACTTGGTTAACCCTGGAGTCAAATCAATTTGTAGAAAACGACTTAACCGATAATAATAAAACTAGAAACAAAGTAACAAGCGTTTAGTCAGAAGCAGACTAGTGATATTGACACAATAAGTGATCCAGACGATCGAACATAATGATAACGTAAACAAACATTTACAGACCAAATTATAGTAGTTACTGTAAAATAGATTGGAGTGTAAACAATCCTATTATCTCGTATCTGAATACACACATAACAGAATCTGTTTACTGTCATATCTAGTCTCGGAAAATCCATTTGAATATAGTTAGAGGAGGAGAAGAGCAGAATAGCCAAATTGTTTGTGATAAAATTTTAGGTCTAAGAAATTAGATTATATCATAATATACTCCAGTAATGATAGAAATGAAGGGTGCTATTGATTGCTATAGGAAATTCCACCTTAGTGGTGGATCTATGTCCCAGCAGGGTCGAAGCCTCTGGGGTCATGAGTTAGATTCTGAAAGAAAAACCCGGGACCCTGGAACGAAGGCAAAGAAGGAACGGAGTGGGTTTACACCATTAAAAGTCTAACACATCCTCCTGCTCCTCCCAACAGCGGAAGAAATCATTCTGATGAAAAAAAATGGTGTTGGATCTATGTGAATAAAAAACTAATCTAAGCGTAGGTAATTCAGGATTCCAAAGGAGGACAACATGTTTTTTGATGTATCCATCCATCTACAGTCAACGTGAGCATGGTTTAAGAGCTTGTTGTTTCCTAAAACACAATACTTGATAAAGAAGTAAAGCGAAAAAAGAGAGATAACGCCTGAATGCTCTGTGGACATTCGGTAACTTCCGTCAATCGAAATTGCGCAATACTTGTTCCAGGAAATATACGTGTTTTTTAAAAACCATTAAAGTTCTGGGAAAATATTATCGTCATTCAGAATCCCGATTAAATCTCCAAGAATTACGCATTCCATAAACATATTTCGTTCTTTACTTTTTTATTTTGTGAGTAAAAGAAAGAAAATGTGTTTATTTTCCCCAAATGGACGCACAGTAAAATACAAAAACTGTATTATATTCTTGTAATATATACTTCATCGCATCATAGACACTAGAGAGAACACAGCTGTCCAGCTGTACATATGAAGGGGCCAAGTTCATGCAAAATGTTCAGAATCCTAGACGTCCTAAGTGTATTTAGCTTTATGTTTTGATTTCATTAAAGACCACAAGATATTTGTGTTTCCAAAATATCTAGAGAAAGAAAGAGAGTATTTAAAGAGAGTACCTATTTAATAATGACATAATCACGTAAAATTTCGAGATTCATACTTGCATCCACAACACGATGGAATATTTCCATACACCTAAACGTCCAATTTGGAGTGCACTGACAACAGTGAATCAGTGATGGTTGACAAACAAGTATATTATCCCATTTGTGCATGCGGCCAATCATCGTCCATCAACGCGGCTGCTATCATTGCCGGCTATTAAGTCATCAGGCCGCCTGCATTGTTTGTCACTATTAATAGATAGCCACAGTGATAGCTGTGGAGGATACATACCGTCAAACGGGGCGAATAGGAACGCAAGGGGTGAATAGGAACAAAACTTCGATTATACTAAAGTTATAGGATGGTTTCGGTGACAGCTGTTAGATTCATACCATCTATCCTTTTCTCTCATCTTAAAGATGCAGATTTTCGTCCTGCTGTCACCCAACCCATGTTATGTAAAAAAGACTATAGTATAGATTTGTATATATTTATGTTATTGATTTCTAACAAACCATCGATTTTTATATGATCAATAAATAAATAGGAGTAATAGGAGGATTCAACTGGTAATCTAAAATTGACACAGACCTTAAGAAAGCCCAATTGCAAAAATCGACAGCCCAGGACACACAGTCCTGGCGGAGAATTGTGAGGAGACCCGACCCCAGATAATGGGAGCAGGAACGGACGAAGAAGAATGAATAAATAAAAGTACTTAAATGCTGAGAAAATTTGTTAAATAACGTGAAAATTCCCTTCAAATTGTTTCTATTCACGCTTGAGATTCTATTGACCCCGTGTGACTGTATATGTTTTTTCGCTGCTTATCGTTATGTGGTTTTTGCTTTTTTATCAACCGGAACTGATATTGAAATTTCCTGTTCGAAACCATAAAAAAAACCTTTTGAACTTTGAATTTTACTGTTACCTCTTCAGATATTTTTCTCACCGCTTTTCTATCATCATTACCAATCATTCATCTGCTAACCTTGCTTCAATTTCATCTGTTGTTCTAATCTTAAATTTATGACGTCTATGACATTTAATGGGACCCAATAAGCGGTTCTTTTAGCCCACAGATCATTTGACATCATCATCATTTCAGCCAAAGGACGTCCACTGTTGGACGTCCTTTAGCCTCTCCCAAGTGTCGCCACAATGAACGGTTCTGTGCGTTTCGCATCCTTCACATTCCTGTAACTCTCACCAGGAAATTGGTCCACCTTGCGGGACGACATCATTATCATCATCATCTCAGCCGAAAGACGTCTACTGCTGGACATAGGCCTCCCCCAAGCGTCGCCACAGCGACCGGTCCTGCGCGTCTCGCATCCATGCGGGACGACATGCGGCAGACATATTCTACCCAATATGACGACATAGATATGACATACAATACATTAGCATGTGTTGTTACCATTTAACCAAACTTACTAAATACTTTCTATTGTTTCTTCACTTTTACAATTTCATCTATCTAGGTTAGTAGAGCGAACACGATTTGTCTTCGTGTATTACATAACTGTCTCACACATATTCCTATCTGTTTGTATATCTGTAGATAATTAGTATTAATGTTCAATGTGAAGCGATGTATTTGCATACAAAGTAAGTGTTATCGTGGCTAACATACGGTGTAATGTTATAAACAATATACGTTATCGTTAGCTAATAACATTATCGGGAGATTAGGTTTACGGGTGTTGTAGAGTTCATTTGTGTGAAATCTGGCGATGTCTGTAATTTCTCTTCGTTCCATCTTTGTTCCTCTTGTCTAAATTGTAACTTAGCTTTTACAAGAAGCAGATCGCAATTCTCTATTATTTTTTATTCTTCTTTTATTTGAGATGTGGGATCAGTCAAGCACTAGTTTATATTTTAAAAATATCGAAGAAATGTGACAACCACCAATCCGTAGTGGGCCCGCGTGGTGGATTGAACGTCCCATTCCCTCTGCTAGAGAGGAAGCCAGAGTCCCAATGTCCAGTCCCAGTGGGAACATTAGAAGGCCGGTAATGCTAATGCTAAGGAAACAAAAATTGGCAAAATAATACATGTTCCTCTTATATTTATATGACCCATTTCCTTGTGTGTTTACGGCTCTCGTTGATAAGACGATAACCACGTTTTTTTGATTACCGTTCTTGTTATTATTTCTAAAGGCACGTAATGTAACGTTTCTGGCACACATGGTAGCATTTTTATCTTTTTTGTTTTAGTGTCCCGTCGAGCATGGATGGCGGGACGACTTGGATGTCTTCCTTAAGAATTGGCAAGAAGTGGCTCAAAGCCGGGAACAATGGAAGGAATGGAGCGAGGCCTTTACCCAGTAGTGGGACAACACAGGTTAGATATATGTTTTCCAGTATCAGCTAACAGGTTTAAAAAATACTAAGTGAGAGGACTGCATTTTCTTCTCAACTCTGAAGTTATATTATAAAGTACAAAGTTTTAACATATCTACTACGGTATGAAAAATGTCCCATGTCCTAAATACAGGCCATAGTCTACGCGCTTCTTTCATCCAAATCTGTTCAGCCTCTGAGAACTGATTTATTACCGTTTGAAGGATTGGTTGCTGAGCTGCGTGTCAAAATATTTGTATGGCCTACGGTTAATTGTTCCAAGTCTGGCACTTGTGTATATTTGAGTTTATATGTTTGTGAAAGCACCCACGATACAGCTGCAAATCCTATCCAAAAAATTAAAGTAGAAGAATAACGATAGAAAAGATCGCATTGGACACACGTGGGAAACGTACTGATATGGATTCGTCGGCCTCCATATATTTTATAGGACAACTGAACTTGTGGTGTTACAATAGACCCACGCCACGCGAAGTCACGCGACGCGGTCTTATGTACAATTCAGGCGTCACCCACGTCAACCCGCGTGTGCGTCTTTCTAAAGTAATTCCCGCATAATACCCGTACACCAGCGAATTTCTCAGCAAAATCTTCTAGCCAATCAAGAGACCGAATAAACATCGAATATCGTGAAATCAGCAATCAGAAACCAATTACAAAATGTAAGCTACCAGGCACCTACCTGTACGATTCGTCGTATTTCACATTTTTATCAATCGCTTATCGTAATCGGCGCTAATGTTAGGTAGCTATCGAGAGATTACTGATTTTTAAGGGCAGTCGAGTTTAACGACCTATTATTAAATTCCACTTGTGACCTTGTTCGGGGCACCGGGGAAACGGTTGGTTCACGTGATTTAGATAGCAGGGTTTCTGTGACTCCAGACCAAGCGAACATAACGTGGCGGCCATTTCTCAGGAACTGGTATTTGGATGTCATGCTAGTTGAATAAATTATTTTTTATTTTATTTATTTCTTAACTAGGTAATTACAGTGTAATAAAAACTCTAAATCTATACTAATATTATAAAGAGGAAAGATTTTTACCTATTTTTGTATGTTTGTAATGAATAGGCTCAAAAAGTACTGGGCCGATTTAAAAAATTCTTTCACCAATAGAATGCTACATTCTTCCAATTTGATATAGGCTACATTTCATTTTGAAAAAAATTAGGGTACCTTGGTAAAATTTGAATAATGTAACCGAAGATGTAGAAAATTTTCCAAAAATAAATAATTGTCTACCCCGTGCGAAGCCGGGACGGGCTGCTAGTTAATTATAACTAACTAAAAACATTGAATAAATTCTTTGAGAAATCATCGCTGTACATATGTTTCGAGTGTATTTGATAGTTTGTAAGTAAATGTTAGCATAGGGAATGACAATTCAAAACGGTAGAGTTATGCCTCGCTTGGGCGGAGCACCACCTTGTCTTCGTGTGCAGTGGCGGTGACGACGCGTCGCATGCGCTCCTCAAATAGGTGTTAATAAAACAGAATGAAGCTTATTAGGGCCATGGGATGACTTCCGAAAGGAAAACCCCTGGTCCTGGACCGTAAGGGTGAAGAAGGAAGATACCTGAGGTTTTAGTCAGTTAAAGTCTGACACGCCCTTCCGTTCCGCTCAAGACTTCAAAAAAGTAGGATGATATTTTCATTGAATATTTTTTATGCAAAATCATCGTTGTCTCATTGTTATGTTACTTCAATTTGTGGCTGCCGAAAGACGAAAATATAATAAGGCATTAACGTCATGATTGAAAGTGTATTTGAAGCAGTTTGTCAGTAATTGTTAGCTGATACGACGAGCGGTGCATAATTTTTTTGTCAAGCACATCACGAGCAAATTACATGTGTGTCATACTTTTTGTAATAGGTAACTAGGCAGCCCCTTGACATGTAATTGATAAGCTGACAAGTGAAACTCATTCTACTAAAAGAAAAGCATATTTTGTTTTTTTGGTTGGTAAAAACAAAATATGCTCTCGTCCTAGGGCGGAGCTGGAGAGCGTGTAAAACTTTTACTTACTAAAACCCACTCTAATGTTCCTTTTTTGCTTTGTATCCAGGACACAGGAGTTCCCATTCGTGATGTTTATGACCTATGCGTTGCACAACAAATTTAAAAAAAAAGTAGCAAAGTTTAAGGCTAACAAAATTTAACCGCTCCATATCCATCTACAGGCTATCTATCTACAGCCAAGAAGATATGAGTGAGATATTGGATTAACTAGCAGATGAACTAACATATTCTATGGCAGTAAGAGTTTTTTACCGTGTCAAGATGACATTCCAGATTCGCCACCCAAGCTATTCCCGTTTCGGAAAATTTTGGTGCCAAAAGTCTGGGTGCCCTGATACGGGAATACGTAATAAGTAACATCCAGATCACAGAATAACAGTATAACGACGGGGAAGTGTCAATACCTCCTATCTGTAAAATCAAAAATTTCCTGACCCAAATGTTTTAGGAGGTAATACTATAAATTGATATGTTGGATTAGTTGGAGAAGTATCTACAATTTAACTTTATGCAGTTGCAATTAAATAATAATAATAATAATAATATTCCACAACTTTCACACAACGCCGTCTAGTCCCAAGCTAAGCAGAGCTTGTGTTATGGGTACTAGACAACTGATAAACATACTTATATATTTCTAAATACATACATATTATAGATAAATTACACCCAGACACAGAACAAATGATCGTGCTCATCACACAAACATTTGTCCTGGGTGGGAATCGAACCCACAACCTCTGGTATAGCAGTCAGGGCCACTAACCACT
Organism: Mythimna separata; assembly: GCA_030763345.1. NCBI lineage: Eukaryota > Metazoa > Arthropoda > Insecta > Lepidoptera > Noctuidae > Mythimna > Mythimna separata. The sequence goes on along the minus strand of CM061170.1, from coordinate 24,873,352 downwards.
AGACCAACAGGCCAGTCTTCCAAATATTCGCCTTGGAGATTTCAGTAAAATATGCGGAAACATACATAATTATAAATTATTATAGCTAAAAAGTAATTTTCCTAAAAATCAGTTAGGAGGTCTTGGCACTTCACCGTCGATAAATAGAAGCCAGAATAAGCTTCGTCTAGATACAAATTAATTGTCAAGAGAAAAGTGTATTAGCAAAAACATCATTGTACAGAATCAAAGACAGGAAACCGAGATGAAACCATCATGTAATGACAAAAAGTAACTCGTATTCGTGTTATATAAATATTGTAAGAAACGCATAAATAATGTCTCACTTGCGCACCGTGGGAGTATCATTATATTCCTTGTACTAGCAATAGGTAGTAGCAAAACAAGTAAAGCACTTTTATAGGAAATTATCAATTATCTTCTCTTTGATTTGAATGACTATCTACACTAGAGCAGAGTTCTATCAGTGGCCCTGTGAGTTCCAGGGTTACGACGCCTCTTTCGAATCCCGCAACCCTGGAATACTTTGGCTTTAGCTAACACAACGCGCCATCGACGCGAGTCTAGTCCTTATGAGATGACGAGCTATCCATTGCTCGCTGTCCGCAATCCCAATGTCTATACGGTGACCGGGAAGGCCTGTGGGCTGTGACTCCCCACACCCAGGGCGTCTCATGCGGCGAAAGTGAGCTATCACGAACCGGTCTAAACTGAACTGTTAAAGAGAGCTATAAAGGTAGCCATAGCTCCATCTCTTCAACAGTTGCTTGATCCCTCTTTCTACCACGCCCGCCTATCCTAATACCTAACATGTCATGGTAAGGCCCCAGAAGCCCTACCACGACCTCTTAACGCGATCCAGAATCCATTTTTTGACTTAAACTGTTTACAAAAGACATGGAGCTATACAAGCTCCATTCCTCTTTCTCGCTGGCACCAATGACCTTTTAACGGCTCAGGTGCAAAACGTCTCTATCACAGCAGAATGTCTCTTTCTCAAAGAAACATTCTGCGAAAGAGAAATTTTACGACCAGGGGACATTTTGCGAAAGAGACGTTTTGCGCCTGAACCCTTTTAACTCATCATGGTAAGGCTGCAGGGTCACTACTGAAACTCAGTGCGACGCTAGGCCAGACCAAGGTCAAATAGTAACAAGTGTGTCATGTGAGTAACGTGAACACGTGCCCACAAATTGTGCCATTTTACAGACAATAGAAGTAATTGCTCTTATCATAATAATCGAGATATTATTTTTGTAGCAAACATTTGTGAGTAATGCGAATATGTGTCTGGAGGAATGATGCTGAATCAGCTTTGTGCAATGATCTTATGACATACGATTGGTGTTACAACATGCAATCGATCAATTTATTAGTGTTTATTTACTAATAAACCATTTACAGTCACTTTTCAATTGTCAAAATACTTCTAGACTGACTGACAATGCAGTCAGGAAATGATGTTAATGAACATTTCACAGCGCAAATCTCTATGGAAAAAATTGACAGTCGACAGACGGAAAAGACACTCTTTTAAATCATGGTATGTTATTACAAATATCTCGGTTGCATATTTCTTGTCGCTATTATTGTGTGAGAACAATGCAATCGTAAATAAATAAAGTAGTGAATATAATATAGAAATTAAAATAACAGCCACTGGCAGAGCGAGGACCAACAGCGTCCGTTCACGGACATGACAACCATGTAAATTTTAGGCTTATTCTTCTTTCGAGTCTACGTGGACTCCTTAGATTCTTTCGGTACAGTAGGTGGCTACGTTAATTGCAGTATCGCTAGTATACATCAGCAAGATCATCCAAAATGCAGGTGTATGAGGATTTGGAGCACAAGGCTTTAGCCTAAGGATAAGGCACTGGTTGGATATGACAGTTCAACTATTTTCGTATTCACAAAAATGAAACAAATACTAGGAGAAGCAGAGTACTAATATCTAATATTGACTCACTAGTCTAAACCAGAAGTGCTAACAAAGTTAGTAAACAACCATCAATTCACACATATGCAAATAGGTATCACATTTCAGATCACGTTTTTCGCAAATCATTGAGTTTATCACCTGCCTAGACTTTTCATCGAATTCCAGTATAACTGGAGTCAGCTAAATACTTTACAAGGAGCGACTGCGATTGCCCTGGTTAAGGTGTCTTTAGGATAGGGGATATGAAGAAGTATTCCCGTATCGTCACCAACATTTTCGGCACCAATACGTATTTTCGATTGATATTTTGCATGGTTTCTACCAATCCAAAATACCTATTGGGGCCCAAACGGGAGTAGTTTGGGTGCCCAAATCTTTGGTGCTGAAAAAGGAATACTTCAGAATTTTCCATGGAGCGATTCCTGGTATAGATGCCTGTAGAATAGTGAATACAAATACCAATTTTCAAGTATTGTAAACACGTGTTCCAAAGAATGGCTATTGTCATCTCACATGCCAGTCATTGGTCACAAATTATACATACAGTATGGCATTGTTGGCATTGTATATAAAGACAATCACATCGTTTTTGACAGTTCAATCGTCCATCGCATTCATTGTGATCGAGCGGGATGATGTGAGTTCTAAAGTAAAAATTATTGAAACTGTTCTGTGAGCACTGAGAAGTATGGAAGAATAGGAGAAGTCTTTGGAAGAATATGCACATATATATGTATACAGAATAGTATGAAATACATGCAAGCTGCGTCGTCTAAATAGCTGTAGGAATGCCAAGATGATGTCATGAAATATAAGTTTGATTGCATATATCTACGCCTGACGTTTTTTATTCTTGACCAAGAAAAACAATGTCAATAGGTAGGCACGACAAGGAAATAAAATTAGCTAAGTAACACTAATCCTAAACACAAGATACGGTTATCAAAAACGTGTTCAAAACTAAGCTTACTTTAAGGTCGCAATGTGTTGTTCATCTAATTAAAACATTGCTTATTAATTTAGACTATTATCTAAGATCTAACATAGATAGCCTATTTGCTACCAATATGGCGACAATAAAACCCAAAATCAAAACTGAAATTGATTCAGCGACCAACAAAGGGTTAACATTAACAACTAAATACAACAATACCAAACATTTAGATATATTGTTGTGTAGTGTAAATACAACTTATCTAATAGACATCATATACAAGGATTGAAAAGTAAACTAGGCGAGGTCATTACACGGGTAAACAACGAAACGTGTGGAGACATTGATGAGGTTAAACACGATTCTTCTCTCACAGAAGTATTGTTGGAAGTCGAGGCTATTGTATCAGGTATACCAGAAGCAATGTAGCAACGCGTCTTGGAAAATTCAGTTGCTGACACTTACAATACTGAGAATGATGTAAAGCAAAACAATTTCTTAGCAATGACATCGATTCAAAGAATGGAGTCTGATTTAATTTCATCATTCTATGAAAACTTCTATAAATCTATAGTGATAAATTGGTCTGTACAAAAACTTGACACAATTCGACCGATTGTCACTGAGCATTATAAGAACTTGCTGTGATTTTTATTTCATCAAATGAAATCATAACCAGAGATCCCACGCCTCAAGCATATTAAATTTAATAAACAGATTTGTATCGTGTTTTTTAATAATTAAACAAAAATCAAAAACTTACTGCAGCAAAGGCTTCGAGTCTGTCATTTTGCTCCAGAGAAATCACAACAATGCACTTAAAAACACTATTCCAAATATTAGACGATGAAGACTCAGAGAAACTTCAAGCTGTCATATTACAAACGTTACCGAGTGAGAACTAAACTAATTTAAATCTAATAGCTATTAAAGCTATCGCTTCGTTATCAAGACATCGAATGAGGCACTCCCTGCACAAATCGTAGGTAGATAAGTGCAACTACCGACTGATAGCGCTAGTATTACGGCGGGAACCGTATTATGTCAATATTGTCATATTCTAACTGATTTTAGCTGTGGGTATCTACAGTTACAAGATACAATATGCAGACGCGTGTATTTGGAATTTGTATGGCATGAAATTTCTCTGAATTTGCAGATATTGTTTGACTAAGCACATTCATGTTACTAATTTTTTTATTAATTAGGCTAGGTAAATTAATTAATTGTTTGTAGAATGATGTCATTGCTAAAATATATCCACAAATTCTGTATCTTTTATTATCATTTATCGTACGGATTATGTCGTATATATATACATAACACCTATTTCTTTATGTAATTGTAGCGTGAAATGTGAAAGTGACTTTTACGTAATTGTTTTTGTTTATCTACGGCATGGTTCCGTGCATCCCGTGTGCTGAATTAGTGGTCAACGGCCTACCTACCAACAGTACCGCGTAACACATAAAGGTTCTACGCCAATTTTTGCCTGTTTTCGCTATTTATAGGCACTAAACAGACTAAAACGGCCAGTAGGAAGTACCCATATTTGGAGCAGTTAGATCAATTAAATTATCTAATATTCTAATGCGTTTGTCAGCTCAGTTTTGTCGATTTGGTTAAAACTATGGGTCTAAAAAGGCCACTTTATTAGGATAATTATGGATTATATTTTTTCATGCAGCAATATTTACACGTTACCCATAGATTTAAGTTATTGTATAAACTGTACCGTTACTTTTTGGTGTACAATAAAGTTTATTCTATTCTATTCTATAAATGATTCTGATATGAAATTAATTGAGTATGATTCGGCTAATTTGTGTAAACATTTTACGAATTTTACATGAATTACTAAACTTATCTGGTAGGAATTTGGGATATGATTTGCTTTTATATGAATTCCTCAATTTGACCCTTTTAGGTCTGTTTATGACTGTTCTGGATACTGAAACAGGCTATTTGGCTTCTTTTTAAATACCCAAGCTGTGACCACCCACTGGGACCTCAAATCAAGCAGCGCCGTGGTCTTCACTATATCTTTAGAATACAGAACCATATTTTTACCTTACAATGTTTCTTATCTTATCACCAAAATGTCCGGATTATACAAATAATCGACGATTATAAGTTATCTACCGACCATTCGGACAGGTTACGAAGGGGAGACTTGTTTGTCAGTGCTTGACGCCGTCAAGTCGATGGTTGAGGAAAAAAAAATCGATAAAGAAAAATATCAATATCAGTATACGATTTGAGTACGTTCAGGATCGAGGGGGTCAAATTGTACATGACATAACACTTTTGGTACCACTAACATTGACATTAATTTCTTAGAATCTTGATTTTGTAATACATAACTTTGGTTGGCTTGGCAGAAAATGCCTAAGGCATTAAAAACCCGTCTTTGTGCAATAATTTTGATAAATAAATAAATTCACAGCCAGAAACAAAGTACCTAAGAGTCGGCATAGCCCTTCCTTCCATTAGGCTGAAATGATGAAGATGATGATGAGTGTAGCGACAACAACCTTTCCTGTGCGTCTCGCATCCATTGGATTTACGTGACCCTCACCAGAAAAGCTCCTGGTAAGGCCTCCCACAAGGGTGGGAGACCTTCCAACACTACATCTTTAGATACGCGGTTGCTACTTCAGAACCTTTCGGCCCTATCGACCATTTGTTCTGCAGGCAATGTGCCCGGCCTACTACCATTTTAGTTATGCAATTCTTCGTGCTATGTAAGTAACCTTAGTTCTCCTGCGTAATTATAGATGTTTGAATGTATTAATAGTTTTAGTTAGCCCGAAAATAATGGCTGAAATGATTCCAAGAGAATTAATAGACTTCTCTTCTCAAGGTGTAGACTCGTAGAAATCGCGTGGAAACGTAATCAGTGTATAATTAACGCCTATCGCAGTTCGCACGTCTATCTGGCTAATTGAAACGTATGCTATTTTAATTGATGAGGCGTGATCGTGACCATGTGCTAGCTTGTCAACAATAATTAAGAAACGAACGGTATAACGCTTACAGATTTTCCGACATCCACTAATGCAAATCATCATCATAATTCAGCCGAAGGACGTCTACGTTTGGACATATGTAGGCTTCCCCAAAGTATCGCCAGAACAAACGGTCCTGTGCGTCTCGCATCCATCACATTCCCGCGACTCTCACCAGGTCAGCGGTCCACCTTGTGGGAGACCTTCCGATGCGCGATCGCCACTCTAGAACTATGTGACTCTAGACTACGTTCTCCTGCGGATATCTTCATTGCCTGATGCGATCACGTAAAGAAACTCTGAGCATAGCTCTTTCTATTGCCCTTTGGATAACTTAAAGCCTTATGAGGCCCATTGTAAGCGACCATGTTTCAGTGCCATAGGTCATCACTGGCAACACGCACTGGTCTTATACTTTCGAGTGTGTCAAACACAAATATTATAAACTAACTAGATTGAAGATTCTGGACTACATTTTAAGGTTCAACTTTTGCTTTCCCGTATAAGTCAATCTACCATAAATACCTTTACAATCTTTATCATTAGGAGGCACTAGTATAGGTATTCAAGGATATAAGCTCATGACTTGACAATGAACTGAATTTTTCAGAGGAAACAGACGTATGAGATAAAGGCTATGTACTCGTAAGTAGCCATTATCATGTTCTTGTCACATAGAATAGTAATGTCCTCAATGAAGTACAAAGTGCTCGTCGCGATAGCCCGACTATTTAATTAACCTCATACTTGTGACATTAGAACCGATGATTTAAGGGACTGTTGTTGACCTCGTTGGCAATAATTACTACGATATTATGGACTGTAGTAGTTGTTAATGTACTGGGCTGCCGTGAAGATATGAGGAGATCAACTTAAGTAGTTACTCAGATACCCGCGAAACGAGACACAATAGTAAAACAATAATAGCGCGGTCTCATAGGACCGGTTGGGGATTCAAACGTTATATAAAATCGCATTTGTTAACAATACGTTGGTTACCAACTCAGTGGCTAGGTGACCAACGGTTCTGGGGCAAAAGAAAACTGGGGCTCCTTTTTTAGTGTTGCAAATTAGCACCAGGTTATCGCATCACTCACCAGATCCTGTACGACTCGTATCCATTGGGATGTTGGTGCGACGACATTTAAGGGAGGCCAAGTCCCAACAATGGACGTTTTTGGCTGAAATGCTGATGTTGAAGGGCTTAGCAACGCTTCAGATTTCTAGTCTGAGGCGATAATGAGTTGGTGTATGAGTCAGTCGGTAGAGGCAAAGAGTTCTATTGACAAATTTTGTTATTCATTTATTTCAAGTGACATAATTATCATAAACATACAGATTGCCTGTATGATTATGATATATGTAACTAAAATGAGTAAATATGTAACTAAAAGTAAATGAGTAATGAGAATGTATGTATTGACATATCACATATCATACATTACACACAATTTTAAACATGTTTAACTTCAATAAGTTGCTGAATCCCGCCACGGCGTAATTAGGAGAAATAACTTAGTGTTCCAAGGAAGAGTTTAAGACCATAGGAGCTGAAGACGTTTCAATTTTTTATGGTGTGTATGAAATAACCAAAAGCAAATTATTAGATATTTGCTGAAACAAGTTACTAACCGTGCCGAAAATGGTGATCCACCATTTTAGATTTCAATTTAAGATGAATCCTTTTACGTATATTAGTTCAGCTGTTTAGACTGCCGACGATAATATGCAAAACTGCTTATATGGACGATATTTTTCACACCAATGACGTATTCGCGTGAAATGCAAAACGCAACAAGTATTGTGATAGATTTTTCATTCTATAGTTTTTTAAGTAAACAAGCCCTATTGGAGGCGGTATGTTGTGTGTTTGTGAAAGAACAAAAGGCGACAAAACAGCTGTCTCATGATCTCACCTTAGTACGTGCGTATGTAGAAATCTGTGACCGTACCAAATCATATTCTCAGTTGATTAAATATCGTTGCATTTGATTCTGTTAAGATATTGAAATGAAACAAAGGCAATTTTAAAGAAAGACATCAAAAACGTCAAATCTTTGCATATAATTCTTTTGTAGGTGTGTTTGTCATTTAACTTGTCCTAAAAGGCTTGACCGATTTGAAAGTAATTTTGTAGGTCTATTCAAGTGGGTCCCTGGATGGTTTATAAATACAATTGAACCCTGGCTAAAATGTCGGTTCTCGGGCAGGATGTCTGCCGAGACCACTAGTGTATTTGTCGCCTCCACCAACACATCCAAAGCGGCTTGATCGATCTGAATGAAACCTTGTGTTTATGCAAGTGGGTCTCTGGATAGTTTGAAAATACAAAAAATGACGATTTTTTAGTAAGTTAATGTTTGAATCCCCAACCTGTCCTATGAGACCGCGCTGTTATTGTTTTACTATTGTGTCTCGTTTCGCGGGTATGTGATAGATTACCACCGTAGTGTTAGACCTAATGTTTATAAATCATTTTAATTTTAATTATTACTTAAATGTTAATGAATAATTTTATTATTGTCAAAATTAATCAATGAATGGGGTTTTTACTTTTTCTTGAGCCATTTGAAGCATATAACATAACTCATCATTACTTATGAAGTGCTTCCTATCTTCATGTTAGCTAATAAAGTGCACATATCAACAACAGTCAAGCATTGCGGTCAGACCAACCACATAACATACATTTGTACTGATACTAGCACAATTCACGGCCCCTACACATATAGGATGAGCATGAGAAGAGCAGTATTACTTACTTCCGATGGCTAACTTTCTACTTTACATAGAAATCGAGAATCATAATAACTTTTTATATCCTCTACTAGATGAGTTTCCATTTTCCATTAGGAATAAAAAATAATTAATATAATCATTCAGTTCAATAAAATCGTTCAGTGAGCCTTAAAAATGTCTCATTGAGCAATTCATCTAAGAGCAAATCATATTCCGAATTCCTAGCAGATTATAAGCAGTTCTTCTAATATGATTCGACTAATATGTGCACCACTTTTCGCAAAGTGGTGCACATATTAGTCGAAACATACTCAATTCATTTCATATCAGTATCATATCCCGTTTAAATATTGTCGCATTCTGCTAAAGTGGCCTTTTTAGTCCCGCAAGTTTAAAAAAAGAACTAAACATGCAATGAGAAACAAGTGAAAAGTTATTGAAGAAGAAGTCGTATTAGCCGGTCGATCCAATCAGGATTCAGACAAGAGAATTTAGAGACGCAAAGTGAAGAGGAGGGATGAAACGCATGTTACTAAAAGAGTTATGAGTTTGCATGTGGATGGATGAAGAGGGAGAGGGAGGCCAAAGAAAAGATGGATGGATTTTGTGAGAAGTGATATGGAAGAAAAGGGAGTTAGTGATAGATTGACGAGTGACAGGATAGAATGGAAGAAAAAGTGGCGCCGACCCAAAATAAAACGGGACGACGGCAGGAAGATGATGACGATGATGATGAAAGAGAATCAAGAGATTCCAAAATTGGAGATGCATCATCAGCATTATAATAATACATTAAAGATAGTTGATGAAAACGAAGACACAATTTAAAAGTGTTGTGTACGTTAGTGCGACCTAACAATGGAACGATCAACGCAGAGACGAGGGATCTATAATAATAAATAATCATTGAATATGGTATACTGTATGTCTGTATCAATCATACGGCTATTGTTGTGAGACAAATTGTAAAAGTATAACATAATCGTTTTGCTACGACCTTCAGCAACTACATGAACGCGAAAACAGTTTAGATGCTTTTGATCTGAGGAAACGGTTAGAAAGAATTACTAATTATGTTCCTTCATTTTGTCAATGCGTTTTATGCAATATAAGCTGGTTTTAGTCATCAAAATTCTGGCTCGTCCTCTGGAGCCTAGAGCGGGAGCAGCCTTTAGATGATTTCCCATCTCAAAAAAGGTGGTTTTGAGAGAGGTCATGTTTGTAGCATTCAGAATTAGAGCCAGGACTATGCACCATTTACGGCTACATCTCTATAATTTTAGGAAGAAAGAAACTCAATAAGTGTTAAACCGATATGTGTCTGTGTTCAAAACTCAGATACTTATAACCACGATGTCGATCATTACGTCGAGATCGTGAAGGTTCGTCGGAACGTGAACCTACTATTAGACTAGTGACTAACCGAAATAATAATGACACCAGATTTGAATAAGGTCTCCGTTGCATCACCAATCTTTTATATATTTATTTAAGAAATTGACTTTATTTTGTTTCTTACATCTATTGATTCTGCTGACGTAGCTGATGATAGTAAACAGTTACTGATAGAAATGATTGAACAATAGGACAATATCAGCGAAGTGATTTCTAATAACAATAACCATAGCCTCTACTCGTCGTATGCCCCGGTCGACGTATCAGTAATTTAGTACTGTATAATATTGAGTCAGGAACAAACGATGATTCACACACAATCAAACCGTAAATTATATCAATATTATTGTTCTTAAACATAATATTAAGGATTGCATTCGTCAATATTATGAGATTTTTCGGAGATTAACAGCGATAGTTTACTACAGATTAGAAGAGTGGTGTTGAATATTGAAACGCTTCTTAGATGTAGTTTTAAATAACGCTTATGAGTTATTGAACTCTTCTATTACTAACATTGTTTTGTTTAGGACTATATATTTTCTAATGACACAAGTGAAAACATGTTTTTTAATAAGTTCTTAGAAATGGTGAAGAGGAATTCAGTCATAATTCAGGATAGATGAATAGATGACAGTATGACCTTCTTCAAGGTACTATACTGAGTCCTACTTTAACTAAGTCATATTATACAAATTTTTTTTCTTCGGTGCCGATATTTATGCAATAAGTTCGTTAAAAATACTACGCAGAGTGCAGAGAGCATGTTATCAATACAACGTACGTCATGGTTTCGTTTTCAGGTACTCCGAAATGTATATAGTTCACGCTTTGGTATCTTAGGAACACAATATGTATATCATTGTTGTTAATTGTTGACTATAAAACTAATTTTGTAGTTTTTTCCACATTAGTGAATCTCCTAAAAAGAATAAAAAATGCGTTGATGTCACCTAGCCTCTCTTAAAGGATTCAGGGCCTTTATTCATTGGCAAGATCGTCGCTATGGTCCAATTTCAGTGGGGTTGTGTTTACTTGTAATGTATGTAGGTGGGTATGTAGTTTTAAATGATAAAATAAACACATTAACAATATGGAAACTATGTAGGTCAGAGATACGCATAGAATTTATGTTGTTTTAAAAATTTGATACTTTAATGGCGTCAATTACTTGTTATGTACATAATTTGAAATGTTTCACTGACACTGACATAGAATCTTTTATGAAAGTATTGGTACAATGTGTCTATTTTGTTTTTGTAATATTATAGGTATGTTGCCTGGAATTACTCATGGTTCGTGGGTGCGTTCACAAACATGTAAACTCCACCCAAAACCAAAACAACTATCCATAGCCTATACAAATATTTGTTGATGGGGGAATCGAACCCGAGACACGCAGAGTAGCAGCTAATTGCTTAACCACAACGTCCACCGTGTCGTCCAAGAGAAGGAGCAATTATTATCATTGTTAATCCTGTCTGTGAGAATTTCTATCTCTATTATAAACTAAGCAATAAAACGCACTAGTTTACGTCCACAATTTATAGCCTAATCTCCTTCTTAGCGTGTCGATGGCAAAATCTATTAAATTCCTTGCCTGGCCCAGTATTTGGCATCGGCAATGCAGACCACTGATGCTGTAATTAAGTCTCTATGTGAGTAAGTTACTGGGTACGTGATGTAGGATGACCAATGACAGATGGGACAGTGATAGTGATGGTGGGAATGTGTGTGGATAGCCTAATAATATATAGACTGCCATTATTTTGATGTCATTGAAAACAGATGACAATAAAACCGAGTTATGATTTTTATGAATTTAGTCTTAATAAAAATAACTTGGAATTATTATAAGTTAAGTATTTATGAACTTATTAATCAAAAATCTGCTCATAAAGTGGTGAAGATTGAATTATTTATTTTGTAGCTGAAAAATGTTTCACACAACTAAAATATATCAAAAGAATAGATTGAAAGCAATGTTTCACACAACTAAAATATATCAAATGAATTGATTGAAAGCAAATTGGCTAATGAAGTAAAAAATAAAATCGTGCTCAAGTGAATGTTGAATAGGCATCCACCAGAGTGAAAATGGTCAATGTTCTTTGAATGAGTACTGGCCTTGTAACCAAATTAGTTCAATAGTTACTTCAGACCCAATATACTACCCAATACACTGTTATTAACCATTGCCGCAAACTAAATAAATACAGTGTTTATAAGTTTTCACATTACTGAAGTATTCATTATTCTTGCCTTTACTAATTATCACTAAACGCAATCACTAATTTTCATGTGTCCTGCCTTCATGCAATAAGCGGTTGCAAATAAAGAATGCACCTGCAATTTGTTCTCCAATTAATTGAAACAGAAAAATTAAAGAAAAACAATATTGAGTTTTTATTTGACAAACCTTTTTTACTATAACTGCCATTAAACAATTTGACCGATACAAAAAATAATGAATCAGTGAAGGCCTACCCAGAGGTCAGTAAAGCGTTTAAAACGTTAACAATACCACTTGTAAATAAAAGATAACGTAATAGTAAATTGACTATCCGTCAATTACCGCTAATTAAGTGTAATAATTGATTTGAATTGTCTGATAAACGCAATCACTTTACTTCAATGATTATTTGGAACGAATAAGTGCATCTATATGAATGCGAAGTGCATTATCTATTTGATGAGTTTGAACAGCTTACTTGAATGTCAGATTATTTTTTATGATACAAATTATGGCAGTATTTATCTACGAATGTGCTTGACTGCATTGACAAGGTGAATATACCTTGAGTGACAGTGCTAGGTGCATTGGCATCACTTAAACTACTCTGATTACATGTTTAGGTTTGTTTTTCTTAAGGTCACCAATCATATACAACATGTTTTCAATTACACATATTTGTGACTATTAAATTAATTTAGGAATAGGTACTCATTCATATGGCTCATATCCATAATTCTAATGCGAGCATGAATGATTTTCCTTTAAAATAAAATTACAGCATTGTCTATAATTCATTAATCCCTGACCGGTCTCATGCAACCGCGCTGTTATTGCTTTACTATTGTGTCTTGTTTCGTGGGTAAGTATGTGATAGGTTAAAAGAGATTAAAAGGAGAAACTGACTAAATGATTATATCAAGCTCATGCACAAGGTTTGACATAGATGACCACTAAGAGACGATTTCCTAAAATTCACCCCCTAGGGAGATGGACACGTAAGTTTGTACGGATAAACCTACTTTCATCCAGGCTAAGTCGCTGGCAGAAACTAGTTAATAGATTGTTTGGTAAACACTCTTTTTTATAATACTGATTGACATGTAGAAGTACTAGATTGATATCTAGGTAATGCAAAAATGAGTATGTTAAGTCCCAACTGATAAGATTTTTTGATGGATTTCAGATAATGCATTTACGTGCAGAGCAAATGCAGCTTCGTAGAGATAAAGTTTGACAGAATCCTGGTTATCTCAATTGCATTTCTATTGCACTTTTTTCATACCTATAATCTACATCAATAACAAAAATAAACGCTGTTTCATGTTTGTTTAGGTAAGTGCGTCACATGATAACTGCACTTGATTTGATTATTTTAAAGTTTAAAATGGCTTGTATCAGGCTTTATTAGAAAAGTGGCCAGCTAGCAATAAATGGGTTTATTTTCAATTTTTATGGTTTATTGAGAATAAGTTCCATAGAGTTTATAATGTAACTAAGTTAATGTTTGAATCCCCAACCGGTCCTATGAGAACGCACTGTTATTGTTTTACTATTGTGTCTCGTTTTGCGGGTATGTGATAGATTAAACTAGTCTATGTCATACAGTTTTAACTTGGACCAAAACAATAATCAATTCTAATGTTTATTGTTTTTGTACTATTGTCACTAATACATAGTTTAATATTAATACTTCTCTCTTATGTATGTATTGTCAATAGATGATTAGTTCAACAAACTTATTCAAAAGAATAAGATATAAGTAGTGTTAGTAAGTCTGACACATTTTACAATTAAATAAAATTTAATTAAGTTCTTTACCTACTAAATGTTGGAGTTAACATTATAAGGTAATTAGTTACTTTATTTTCTGAATAAATTTCGGTCAATCATTATTTTGTGGTAGTTTCCTTAAATTTTAAGCCACTAGGTAAAGCTATGTATGTTATTATTATTAACATTTAACTTATCACATTTTTAATTCCTTATTCTTGTGTTTAAGTTGGCAGAATTAAATATAATTATGTAAGTATAGATACTAAATAAATAATTTAAAAGTTATTTTGAACTGCCATAATTATTAGAAACATAATAACTGAACTAAAGAAGTAGGTAGGTAGTTATTAAATATTTTATTCAATGATTCTAATATGAACACAGATGTTCATGATAATTATGAAGAGAATAATATTTATAAAAATAAGTTATTAATAGGCAGGTAGACTTACCTAATCACAAAACAACTTGAATTTTAATTATTGTAAATTGCCTAAGTATATCATAAATGTAAATAAAAGAATAACTGTTGGCACTATTTTGTAAATAAACAAACAAACATCGCATGTCAAAGTAATGTCAGTCAGACTTTTAAAATTCGAATATCTGTCACCAGTATTTTGTAATATTTAAACTCACCCGTTCATGTTAATGTGACCTCCTTGCTCAGAGACTCTGTGCCCGACTAGACAGCCTGGAGTCTCAGACTTCTCTGTGATGTGTTGGTCCTCAATGTCTTCCAATATCGCCGCTCGATCCGCATTCGTTTTGTTCAACTTATCACTCGATAAACTTTTCGATCTATACCTCCCGTTTATTGGCGCCAAATTCTTATCAGTAAACGCACTAAAACTATTTACTTTTGTATCGTTTGCATATTTATCGCTAATTATATTAGATGACATCGTAGTCGTATTAAACTATGCGCGCACGTCAACACTAGTTGTCAATCTCAGCTCCGGCACTATACGACTGACGTTCCGCGAAGTAAACCCAACGTTTTGCCGGACAAAACAATGCCATACGACCCACTACGAGAGTACATTGCACTTTATTATACTTGGAACTGCAAGTGGGATATTTAAATCGGTAGAATTATAGCGATAGATCCGCAACGTGAAAAAACGTTTTGTTTCAATGTCGGAATCGGAACGATAGCTAGGGTGAAGGCGAGGTGCATTGTGCGATCTACAGCGCAGTCACCAGAGCTCATCTTAAAAAATATATAACAATGAAGACTAGACAGGAAGTTATTTCTTGTGAAAAGAAGAAATAAGGAAGACTGGTGAATTTATAATTTTAGAAACAAAAAACTTGACTATCTCTGGGTACCAAAAACTGAACGTTTTTAGTGGCGGGAACGTACCGGAACTACTTCCGTTGGCGGTTATTGTTAAAAATAATGGTGTCCATGTACTTATGTATAGCATTATTTTCTTTTTAACACAGTTGCTCGTAAAGCTGATGTAATTCCACCGGTTTTAGACATGTAAAGCGGGTCATAAAAAACGCGTGTGTTATCAAAGCAAATAGTTAAGTTATAGGCCATACAAATTCCATAACAGCATTATTTGCCATTTCGCGCGCGGTGATTAGTTCGAAATTTGAATAACCTCATCATTTTATCATTGGTCATATTTTATCACTTTTTGACTTTTTTTGTAATTTTTTGTGATTATTTGTGGTTTTTAGTCATTTTTTTTGATATTTGTAATTTTATGTCACTTTTTGTAATTTTTTGTCAACTTTTGTAATTTTTGTCACTTTTTGTCATTTTTGTCACTTTTTGTGATTTATTGTCATTTCAGTCATTTTTTGTCACTTTTTGTGATTTTTTGTCATTTTCTGTCATTTTTGTCACTTTTTGTCACTTTTTGTCACTTTTTGTCACTTTTTGTCATTTTCTGTCATTTTTTGTCAACTTTTGTGATTTTTTGTCACTTTTTGTCATTTTTGTCACTTTTTGTCATTTTTTGTGTTGTTGTCATTTTTTGTGATTTATTGTCATTTTTTGTGATTTGTTGTAATTTTCTGTCACTTTTTGTCATTTTTTGTTACTTTTTGTCATTTTTTGTCACTTTTGTCATTTTTTGTTACTTTGTCATTTTTGTCATTTTTTGTGATTTGTTGTGATTTTCTGTCATTTTTTGTCACTTTTTGTCATTTTTTGTCACTCTTTGTCATTTCAGTCATTTTTAGTCATTTTCGTAATTTTTGTAATTTTGTCATTTTACCAAACAATATTTGCGTTCGATTTCTTTGGCGCTAAACACTAAGATGTTCCTCACACAATAAGTGCGCAGCAATTTTAAAATGAAAATGTTTTTAAATGTTTTTTTTTTCTGTTTCCTCGCAAATGTGTTAAAAAACGTCGTACGATATACGTGCGTATTGGTTATAACATGCTCGGCTCAGTTACGCCCTCGCCTTCGGCTCGGGCTGAAATTCCGCCTCGCATGTTATAACCATCATTACGCACTAATATCGTAATGTACTATTTTGTGATGGCGTTTTTCTGTAGTAAGTATTTTTATCAAGTACCTAGGTAACAGTTACTTAACCTATCACAACATAACATACCCACAAAACGAGACACAATAGTAAAACAATAACAGCGCGGTCTCATAGGACTCGACCGGTCGGAGATTCATGAATTAATTAATCTCTAGGTACTGGTGATCATAGTAATACAATATTTTTATAGGTAAAGATACAATTACCTATCTATTTACCACCGTTTTAATGAAGCATTTTCTAATTTCTATCTTCAAAACTAAACTAACGTGATACTTAATTAAAAAAAAAAAATAAGTAAACTAAACTTACATGCTCCTGTTTTTTTTAATATTAGTCTCGAAGTAAAGGGCTGTTTCAATTGTATTTTTAAAAGGTCGCAATGGTTTTTTTTTCACATTACGTGGCTTGTCTGAATTGAAATGCTGTAACACGTTGTACCGAGGCTGGACACTTGACCTCAAAAATACGTGCGCTGGTTACAAACACTTGTATAAATCTATCTTTATTATGACTAATTTTCCTAGTATCACAACAAGCAAACAAGATTTTTATAATAACGTTTATTTGTGTGTTTTAATTTGTAAGTATTTACTTAGAAATAAAACCGTTAAATTCTATCTTTTTATACGTCTGTCTCTGCCACATTTTTATTTACGACATCTTCTTATTAGAAAAGAAAACGAATAAAGTGAAATGAAATTGTATCTATCAAGGTTTTAACAGTTTTTCAGAAGTAGTTCAATGCGTTATTTTCTTATCGTAGTGTGTTTTCTATATGTTACTAAGCACATTAAGTGGAACACCATTTTATTTCTAATGTAAGTACTGTATTAATATATTTTTCGAAAAATTTATTGTTCAAACTCTTTCAGAAAAGCTCTTTGATTAATACCTGCCTAGTCTACTTGTGGCTCATCTTCGATGAAAGGGAACATAGGCTTGTCACAACGACCGCTCCTGTGCGTCTCGTATCCATTGGATTTCCGCGACCCTCACCAGGTCATCGGTCCAGAGTGGGAGAAGTCATTCTGATGATTCCCCTACCGAAAAAAAAAACCTTGTGAGAGGCTTTCTTGCAGTTGTGTAGTGTATCTATTGCGTTTTGGTATCCGCGCTTAGTCCCTTTGGACCACTGTGCGTGTGCAGTTGTGTATGTGACTACAAATGTCGAAGTGGTAACGTTTTAGCCGCACGGGGTCGTTTCGTGGTGATTGCAATGTGGTAGCAGTGTTGTCGTTATCAAGTTTAACTGATATTTCTTTGAGGCGCGCTTACGCACCATCCACGACACAGGCTCGTTCATTTTAAGACGGGCCGATGGCGAGCTACCTACCCATTGCTCGTTGTCCGCAAGCCTACGCTAACGATGGCCGAAGATTGCTCTGCGATTTCCGACGCCCGGGGTATCTTCTGTCGGCATCCGGTTAGACTGAAGAAGGCTTTGCAAACTAAATGTGCCAAGTTGCTCATATAAACTTAGTAAATGGTTCAAACTCATAATTTTTCTTTCACATAGGCCTACAAAACGTCAGAAGCTAGCGCATGGTGACGACGAGAACGCATACTGCATAATAATAGTTTAATATTAATTAGAAACAGAGATTAAAGCAGCACTAATTAGTGATTACTCACGCTTTGCTTAAATTTACTCAGTCGTACTATCGGTGATGTCTTGATCAAACCAAATGATGCTGATCATTAGTCATCGTCATAACAAAGAGTGATGCAGACAAGAAAATACTTAACTTTTATTTAAAATCTTTTGTTAATCAATTATTCGTAAGCTGAAGTTATTTAGTCGAGAAATTTTGTCAAAGCGTTACAAATTAAACGCAAATTAAATGACGATTAGCGTGTTATAGGTGCTCATCATCATCACCATTTCAGTCGAAACACGTCCACAGCTGGACATAGGCCTCCCCCAAGCGTCGCCACAACGACCGGTCCTGTGCGTTTCGCATCCATCGGATTCCCGCGACCCTTGCCTGGTTATGGATCCAACTAGTGGGATTCCTTCCAAAGCTGCGTCTACCATTAGGTGGGTTTTAGGCATTGAGTTATAATGTACTATCATCATCTGCCTAGCCTTTTCCTAACTATATTGGGGTCGGCTTCCAGTCAAGCCGGATTTAGCTGAATACCAGTATTTTACGAGGAGCGGCTGCCTACCCGACCTCCACAACCCATTAACTGAAGTAACACGATACTTCATGGCAAGACAGGAGTCAGATTTACTGGCTTCTGACTATCCGTAACGACTGCCAATGATCTACAAATGACAACCGGGACCTACTGCTTAACGTGCTATCCGAGGCACAGGAGTTATAATGTACTTACTATGTTTTAGGCTATATTCTTACTATAAACTAGATAGGTAACCCGGGAAATTTTGTTCTGCCGTATAAATAAGATATTCAAAGAAAAAATGGGGTGGGGGATAGAAGGGTAATAAAATAGCCTATGACGTTTTCTCAGACAAAACAAATATATTTTTATAAAATCGGTCAAGGGCGAGTTTGATAACAAACACTGAGACAAAAGATTATATATCTTAGATGGAGTGTTAGATAAAGTTCCCTACCGCGTCTGTCTGTCTGTATGAACGCGATAAACTCAAATACTACTGAATGAATTTTCATGCGGTTTTCACTAATAGACAGAGTGATTCATATGTGGATAGTTTAAGTGTAAAATACATGCATAATTATATTGGAGAAAAGTCGAGATTTCCATAGATTTCTACAACATAACACTAACACCCTTGCGAAGCTCGGGCAGTTTGCTTGTCATATTACGAAGGTTTGAACGCGCTAATCTCAGGAACTAATGGTTCGAATTGAAAAAAGTCTTTGAGTATTAGATAGCCTATTTATCGCGGATTTATCAAGGCTATATAACATCACGCAGCGATCCACGGGAGCGGAGCAGTAACAAACCAAACCAAACCAAAGACGAGTTATGTGACCTTTCAGAAACTGCGTATTTTCTATTGAGTGATGATTAAAACATCTTTGTTTATTTATCACACATATAAATTAAAGAACAACACAAAAAACATTCAAAAGAATAATTAAAATCTTGTAAAAATAGTAATAATGAAAATAATGGTAAACATTGTTACATTGTAATACAACGATTTACGTTGTATATTATGCTAATTCATGAATCCCCGAACGGTCCTATGAGACCGCGCTGTTATTGTTTTACTATTGTGTCTCGTTTTGTGGGTATGTGATAGGCTAATGATGTTTACCATTCACAAGCATATTTTATAATTTATCTAGAGAAATCGGCCTACTTCTATACCTACATATTTGCGTATTGTCAGAACTATTCGACCTAGCTAGGTTGAGGCCACTGATGTAAATGAAGTAATGTAATGACATAATTACATAAACTATTTAAATAATGTGTCATTTTATCAAATTCCTTACTAGAGCTGCTGAATTGTTTGAAAGAGTTACCCTGGAACGCAAAGGAAATCATCAGATTATTTCTCACGCTTTGGGTGGAGCGATAGGAAGTACCAGCGTGTACTGACTAACGCCCGTTTTCAATAACCTATCGCAGTTCATAAATAGATAGCTATCTCCGATAAACAGTAAGATTCTAGTTGTCAATGTCAAAATTTTGGTAGGAAATGCTAACCGTCGGTCGGTTATAGGAAAGCAAGTAAGGGCAAAAGGATAGATTTGTTTATCTTTAGTAGCTGCAACTTTAGATAGGTAGCTTATTAAAAATGGGCGTAAAACTCTCTCTTCCTTGTGTGTTCCTGAGCTACCGGTGACTCTTTCGAACAATCCAAACAAATTTTTGTTTTTTATTATGCATAGCCTCGCGTTTGACCACTATCTAACCTGATGGTAAGCGATGCTGCGGCCTACGACGATGTAGCACGCTTGCCTCGAAGTAGGTAACCTATTCACTCTTGGCTTAAAATCTCTAAGTTTTTAGCTATCAGGAAACACAGACCCCGGCAGGGAATTCCACTTCTTAGCTGTACGAACAAAAAATGTGTTTTTATTATTGAAAGAATTTTTGAACAGCGATAATGTTATCGCTGACTGATATAGGCTCCTACGTATCCCAGGAAATGTCCACAGTTTCTACAGGATAAATACGAGTAGGTAGGATCTATGATACGCAAAACGAAACAGCAGGAAAAAGCAAGGTATTAATATGAAGGACGCCGGACGGGACGAAATACGGTAACGTACGTTCGTAAATATTTCAGTACAATTTTTTTTAATATCGTCATAATTGTTATTTTTAAAGTTTTCTTAACGATTATGATTCGATATTTATCATAGTGTCTATTAGTTTGTAATTTTAGCATACTTATACATATTATATGTATTTTATTATTATAAGCTACTTAATTCTTGATACCTATGTACTTCATCCTTTTTTAAAAACATCTATTATTTATTTATTGGGCACACCGAAAGCAGTGTTGTCTCTTTTAAACCAAAGGTTGACTGGTAGAGAAGTATTTCTTCTTTCATTTAGTCTTTTATCTTTTCTTTGGCCTACCACTCCCTCTCCATCCATCCACATGTAAACTCATAACTCTTTAAGTAACTTGCGTTTCATCCCTCCTCTTCCACCTTACCAAGACAAACGATTCCTTTTAACTTTTCAGTATTTCAATACGCATGTATTGTAATACTATGTGTCCTTGTTTTGTAATGAATTTGGTAATAATTGCTATCTGTTATGTTGTTTATGGTAGAAACACGGATTCCAATGCGGGATAGGACAGCCTTGACAGAAATACCTACTCGCTAACTAGTAAACTAGTTAGATAACTAATCTGTCTGTATCACGACAATTGTAGCTGGCAGGTTGCCGAGGTTGGTCTGTGGATGGGTGACCATCTTAACATAACGAGTTTCCTCCGTGCCTCGGAAAGCACGTTAAGCCGTAGGTCCCGGCTGTCATTTGTAGATCTTTGGCAGTCGTTACGGATAGTTAGAAGCCAGTAAATCTGACTCCATTCTTGCCATGAAGTACCGTGTTACCCCAGTTAAAGGGTTGTGGAGATCTGGTAGGCAGCCGCTCCTCGTAAAATACTGGTATTCAGTTAAATCCGGCTTGACTGGAAGCCGACCCCAATGTAGTTGGGAAAAGGCTAGGCAGATGATGTATAGGGTGTACCTACTTTGTAGTTTGGGTGACACAAGTAAGGAAAATAAACAACCATCTTGTATGTATAAAAACTCGCCGTCACATTTTCATTTATTTATTACTTTTTCATAGTAATATCTCACAGCTACAAATTGAATTTCAATATAATTATGTCACCGAAAAATTGCAGACGCAAAGATTGTAAAATATCGCGAGAAATTATTACCCAAGTATTCTTTCTAAATAAGACACGGTTATGTTGAAAACTAATAAATTTGGATGTGATAGGTCACATAAAAAACGATTTTTTATAACATATCGAGAAATATTTATTATTATCGAATATACATTTTTTACATCATAACATTATCTTACAAATTATGATGGGCAGCAATGTTATAGTAGGCAGCTGATCCTCGTAAAATACCTACTGGTATTTAGTTAAATCGTAAAAAAAGTAGTTTTAAAGATTTAAGCATACATAGATAAGATATAGGGACAGAGAAAGCGACTTTGTTTTATACTACGTATGTAGTGAAGATTCATAACAATGTGTGCAGTTTTTGGGTGACACAATTATTGTTTTCAAAATAGGGGCGCGTGGTTATTATTAAAACAACGACGTACACTCTCTTACTTAGTTCGCGTAGCACCCCCACACTAATGTGATAAATGTGTGTGTCAAACGCAAGCGCGTGAAACACAACAGGTATTATCGTTGTGTGCTACAAATTAACTCGTCTGCGCATCGTCATCCCAGCAAGCCGCTACGATTGGACGGCCCAGAGGGGAAGTGCGGGGCTTAGTTCCGTTTTGTTACGCGCGCGCCGCCACTGTCATTCCGCCATTATACCGGTAAACGAAACGCACATGCAATTTTGTAAAAACTATATTCTCATGATTAAATACGCCTAAATTCTATCGAAGAAGTATTTTATTCATCTCCAAAACAGTAGACGAAATTGGCCCCTGTTGTTAACGGCGCCGTGGCGCAATGCGTATGATACATGTCTGACGAGTAAGAGGTCCCAAGTTCGATTCCTATCGTCTGATAAATATAATTTTGTAATTTTATACATATAAACTATGTATATTTACGAAATTAATTAACGAAATTTTTGTATATAACTTGTAATATAAATAATTTTATAATATATATATAATACATATATTATTTACGTAATATAATAATAGATACGTTATTATTATAATTATTGTTAGTTGACAATACTTTCATTGTCAATTTTTTTTTTATTTTCGCAAACATTCACTTATGAAATTATTATAGTTATAAATAACATCAAACACTTACACTTAATCTTTGGAAAGTATATTTTTATGATATGGGTAGGTAATCAGTAATAATGTTCACAATAATCAAGTAGCTGTGGGTATAAATCAAAAATAAAGTAAAACCATACCACCAACCAATTCACCTATTCAAGTAATATTTTGTCTCCAGCTCAACTCGTAAACAAAATAAAACTCGTTTACTACTCGATATACACACACACATATTTGTATATGTGTTTGCTACGAATCAAATAAACGAATTCGCTTCATTCATTAGATGGTAATTTAGCACTGATTATTAAATGCTTGCTTGCCGTTAAAGGTGTATCGAGTTCGATCCTTGCCATTGACAAAACATTTTTTTTCTACTTTATTGTAGTATAATGAGGAAGTTAAATAAAACTAAAACTTAGAATATTTGCTTTAGCGTTTGAATCCCCAACCGGTCCTATGAGACCGCGCTGTTATTGTTATACTATCGTGTCTCGTTTCGCGGGTATCTGAGTAATTAAAAACTAAGTGTATGAATATTATCATCTACCCACTTTATTAGTTATTTACTAAGAAATGAGTCGGATAATAAGTTAACCTGGCATAACGCTTTTGCCTATCACGGTCGTGTGTTCTACAACTTACTCCGAGACAAAAAATAATTAATCGTTGTGGAAAGTGATACTTTTTACAAATAATAAACAACATGTCTCATTATTTTGTCTACACTTTTGAGGGCTGAGATAATAGTATTACATAAACAAAATGTATCCATAAGTGAAATTTCGAGGAGAATAATGCTACCGGTAAGTAACAAATCCAAACTTAATATAGGTAATGCAAAATAATTTAACATTGTTGATATTTGTTAGGTTTTAACGTAATTTTGTGATTGTTTACAGAGGAAAACTGTGCAGTTTTGGGTGCATAGATATGCAGCTGAAGGGACAATCGATGCCAAACGTCCGGGTCCGTCCGTCAAAAGCAATTGCATATACGGATGCCAACCCACTGCATCGAAATATTGTTGCTACGTATAGCGCTGACGGCTTTACTACAACAAGAAACACTGCAATTATGCACGACGTGTCGATGACAATTGTTCGACGCCACTTACGAGCACCAAAAATGTCGCAAGCCCGCGAAAAAAATTTTAATGACGGCGTTGCATAAGGAAGAAAGGATGCGGTTTGCAAGAAAATTTGTAGATTTTGATTGGTGCAATAACATAGTTATATTTAGTGATGAAAAGTGTTTTAAGTCAGATAAGGATGGGCGTAAAATATTATGGAGAAAAAATGGAGAACGTTACCATCACAAAAATATTCTCCCATGCAGGTCTAGTGGTCGCATTACGTTAGGTTATTGGGGCTGGATGTCATCGATGGGTCCCGGTGAGTTAGTGGAGGTAGGGGGTCGCAATACCAGTCAAGGTTACTTGGACATCAAGAGTTACGATACCTATCAAAGTTCATTTTTTAAAACATGTTGATTGATAACTTTGATAAGTAAAAAAAAAGACTAAGAAGTAAGCTGTAGGTAATTATACTGTTGTTGTATTATGTGACATGATGTTATTGTTATTGAGATCAAGAGTTGCGATATCTATCATAATTCATTCTTGATAACATGTTGATTTATGTCACTAATAAAAAACTTAAAAAAAAGTGACGTCCATCCTTGTCTGACTTAGAATATTTTCAGTTTATATATTGTATTAAGGATAAATAGGATAATCATGAACAGATTCGTTAATTGTGACCATTCCGTTTAATGTATGTAATTAATAAGTTGTAATAAACATAGTTGGATCGTTATCGCAGTTTTCTTTGTCACAATATTTTCAAAATATGTATTTTAATTATTATGAGAGTAACTATAACATTACTATTAAAAAAAAAGGGTCAAATAGAAAATAAAAACAAGCAAACTTTCTGTTACACCAGACGATTGGAATCGAACTTGGGACCTCTTACTCGTCAGTCACGTATCATACGCATTGCGCCACGGCGCCGATAACAGCAGTAGCCAATTTTTGCTGTAGGTACTTTCATAGTTGAGTACGGCTACTAATTGCTTTTTGCAAGAGTGTAAGTGTAGAAACGACGAGTTACTTTGTAGCACACAACGATAATACCTGTTGTGTTTCACGCGGTAGCGTTTACGCACACATTTATGACCTGCTACGCAATCTCCGCCACCGTGTGTACAAATACTACCTACTATACTCCATCGGTTTAAGTAGTTAACTAAATGTAAACAGTCTTGGCATGTCTTTTTATCTAAAAGTTGTCTATAAATTATATGTAAAAATCTTAGCAAATAGGTATCTACCTAAATCGATGTTAGCTAATAAACTAAATTTAAATAATCTTTGTGTATATTATATACGACCTCTTTAATATAAAAAGACATACCAAGATTGTTTACCTTTAGTTAACTACCTAATCCAACGGAGTATAGGTATACAATTGCATTGTTATCTACCGTCCCCATAGTTTCAGCTGATTGGTGAACCACAGATAGCAAAAACCATGGTCGAAACAAGGTGACGTTTTTAGTAGGAAACCGTTTTTATCAGCTGTGGTAAATATAAAAGTTATTAGAACGAATTAATTAGCACATTGACACTTTGTGACTCCTTCGGGAGGTGTAGGATTTTGTAATAGTTAACATCTTTTGTTAACTGTTACAAAATCCTAAACCTCCCAACATTTCTGTTAGCTAATAATGCGACATTAAGTATGTTTAAGTTTGGCATAATCGTTTTGCGATTAAACCTTTCTTTTCAAATAAAAAAAATCGTAGTCTATCTCTATTTTGGCGACATGTTCTGTTTAATAATAGAATAAGTATGTAAAAAAAAATTACAAAAATGTCAGTTTATTCGTAAAGTTAACTTTCCTTCTCTTTAGATAGTTCATAATTTCAACGCGAAGAAGTAGTTTTCCAAATATGACCACTACAGCTTTTAGTTACATCATGTACCTACGCGTGCCTGACGAGTATTTAGGTACTTTAAAATTACACGCATCAAGTGTATTTTTCTAGCAGAAAAACGTCATATATGCTCAGATTAGAGCGTTCAAATAAGAAAAAAAACTTCAACTTTAAAAATATTGGTTCACTTTTCCGTTACTGTTAGGTATATAATTATATTCTATTTTCATCACTTCCTATAAGACTTATGTTGTAAGGTAGTCGGTAACTAAATAAGACCCTCGTTGACTAATAATAAAATCGTTGAGATGGCAGCAGTATCCGCTGATAACATCATACTGTGAAAATATATAGTTTCCGTTCCTTCCGCAGACACTACGTAACACTATAATTTCGTCATACGACTTGGAAAACTGTTTCTTCACGCAGTATTAACGTTTGAATCCCCAACCGGTCCTATGAGACCGCGCTGTTATTGTTTTACTATTGTGTCTCGTTTCGCGGGTATCTGAGTAATTAAGGTAGAACTACATTGCGCACACGTGGGTCATATACGCCGATTTAGCCACGTCGATTTCCATACATTTTATATGGCAACTAGACTTATCTAGGCTAGCTACATCAGAGACTTGAAGATCGTGACGTGACTCTACGTACAAATCAGGCGTGGCCACAGAAATATTAATACCTAAAGTCTATTATTAATTAATACTTAGTCTTCTTTCTGCATATTTATGAGCGTGGTCCACGTGTGCATCGTCCTTATGAATTACCCGCTTTATGGTCAAAACTTAACACGGTCTTGTGGCCAGAAGCCACCAGAACAGTATATTGACTGAAAAAAAGCTGTTTTCACACTATATTTTTTCTTTTTTTCATTGAATTCCTTCCTTTTTGTTGCCTTTCCATTCAAGAACCTATTTTAAAAATAACTGAAATCGATTCAGTAGCCGATTCTGAACATACTATTTTCAGGATGTGCATTTTATTATTTTACATGTTGTACATCTAATCCAAATAAATCGACAAGAGAAGAAAACCAAATAAATAGGTAATATTTTAACTAATATTACCTATGTTTTATAAACTAACCACAAAATTAATTCATGAATCCCCGACCGGTCTCATTGGACCGCGCTGTTATTGTCTTACTATTGTGTCTCGTTTCGCGGGTATTGATAGGTTAAATAATAAAACTGCTCACTTTTGTATGAAATTAGATGTGTTAATACTCAATCCAAGAACTGTCAAGAAGTCAGTCAGTCAGAAAAGCGATGCTAATCGCATATTCCGAAGCGTAGATTTGAGAGAAGAATGAGCAATAAACTCCATGGAAACTATCTATACGTCTATGCATATCTCTGTTACATATGTATTTCGTGACTCACAATAAATCGACTTTAAAATAAATTCTCAATAATACCTACTCATGTAAGGTGTTAAACCCCTATTACAACACTCGTTTTTACGAACGGTCTTAATCTACGTCGCGTAGTATAATAAGGGTAAGACGGCCGTACCACTCGGTGGGCTCAATGACTGTCTACGTAGACCGGTCGTAAAAACGGGTGGTGTAATAGGCCTTTTACTACGAAGACTTTTCAACCTCTCTACACGTCCACAGGTGCTCAATATTTCTAGATCTTTCGCCATTCATTCGCTGTCGTATAGTCAGCTGTTTTGGACTGCCGAGGCCACGGTCAACGGACCATAACCTTTTCCTTCTTACGTTGTGTTCCTTTCATGGTGGTCAATGATTTTCCTACAAGTAATCACTACATAGTATAAAACAAAGTCGATTCCCTCTGTCTGTCTGTCCCTATGTATGCTTAGATCTTTAAAAATACGCAACGGATTTTGACGCGGTTTTTTTAATAGATAGAGTGATTCAAGAGGAAGGTTTATTTATTTATTTATACTTTATGCACAAAAAGGTACAAAGGCGGTTTGTATGTATACATGCATAATATAGTAGAGAAACATTGATAATTTTCCACTCGTGCGAAGCCGGGGCGGGTCGCTAGTACTGTATAATAATGATATTGTCACATTAATGATAGCCTTATGTCTTGTTACGCAATTACAGACCATTCCAGGCTGCTTTTTTTTTCAAATGGGGAATCATCAGAATGGCTTCTCGCGCTCTTGGGTGGAGAAAAGGCGTTTCAGACTTATACGGACTAAAACCCCACCCCATTCCTTCGTTACCTTCGTTCTGGGGTCACGAGCATTCCAGGTTGTCTGGAAGAGATTGTGGAATGCAATAAGGCTACTTATTGTATGTATGTGTTTTAATTTTCTTTTTGTATAGGTATGTAAAAAAATAGAATAGAAGAGTATTTACTCGACGCGAACAATGCAATACAATGGCAACAATAAATGACAATAAAAAGAGTATAGAAAAACAATTCAGTTGCGCTGAGCGTGCCCGAACTGAAAGGGTCGCCTTTTCTGCAGCTGCGTTCCAGACATCAACCGCTAGTTTTCAGCTGGCATCCCGCAGTGACGCACGAATCATCATCTACATCATCTGCCTCGCCTTTTCCCGACTACATTGGGGTCAGCTTCCAGTCAAGCCGGATTCAGCTGAATACCAGTATTTTACGAGGAGCGGCTGCCTACCAGACCTCCACAACCCATCAACTGGGGTAACACGGTACTTCATGGCAAGACTGGAGTCAGATTTACTGGCTTCTGACTATCTGACTATCTGACTATAAAGATCTACAAATGACTCCGTATGTTAAGATGGTTACCCATCCACAGACCAACCTTGGCAAACGTAGCTTAACCTTGAAGATCGACCCTTGCGGCTGTTATTATGTAGCCATGAGCTCCTCCTAGTGACGCACGAATGATGGTAAATAAAATATATACAATGTGAATATGACAATACGACAATAAATGAAAACACTGGCAATACTCACTCATCATTATCAATAATTTTTAGTATAGGACCAAACCTGAAATCGCGAAAAAAAAAATAGCTACCCCGTACATTTTGTCGACTTATTCAAACGTAAAGGTATGGAACACCTGAATTTTTTATCGCGATTTCAGGGCTGGTCCCTTCATCATCATCATCATCATCTCGTCCACTACTGGTCATAGGCCTTCACCAAGCGTCGCCACAGCGACCGGTCTTGTGCGTCTCGCATCCATCGGATTCCCGCAA
This sequence comes from Mythimna separata, assembly GCA_030763345.1. NCBI lineage: Eukaryota > Metazoa > Arthropoda > Insecta > Lepidoptera > Noctuidae > Mythimna > Mythimna separata. The sequence goes on along the minus strand of CM061170.1, from coordinate 24,844,282 downwards.
CCTTCTTAATTGGTATCTTACTAAAAGTTGTTCAGAATGATGAGTATTGCAAGTACTTACTCGTATTTTCAGTTATTGTCGTATTGTCATATCCGCATTGTATACCTATACTTAAACTAAATAATAATACTTCATTGGTGTTACACTATTCTGTGGTGCATATCATATCTGCCCTCATGAGTCATGACCCTGACTTGGTTTTATTTGCTGGTCATTATAGTTATGGGTTTTATGGGTCAAGTTGTTTCCATCTCATTGTTGGTTCATTAGGGATTCTTGATTCCGTCTGCAACATTACTAGTAAGTAGTACTTTTTTTTGGTGTATAAATCTTCAAAAAGATTTTTAACTTTTGGGGGCGCTGGCAGAAGCTAGTAAAATATAAAGACTCGTTGCATTGATACTTTATTTCAGTAAAAACTTGTGTCATTCATAAATACAAACACTTGAATCAATATCGTCAAATCCTTGTACAATGCTACCGTCACGCCTATGACCTCTATTATGAAGCACACGTCCTATGGTTTGTTATGCGATGGTTTCGGTGACAGCTGTCAGATTCATATAATGTAGCTTTCTATCCTTTTCTCTCATCTTAAAGATGCATATTATCGTACTGCTGTCACCCAACTCATGCTACGTAAAAAAGACTATAGTGCGATTCGTCAAAGAGATACTTACTGCAGAAGCAGCACGTAAAATTAAAAACTTTAAATAAAAGATGCCAAATAAAAAATGACCAAATTGATAATAAAATAAATTAGGTACTGCGCAATTGATTGATTGTTACTCGTACTTTGATTTCACAAAAATCTTGAGTGATTCATAAATACTGACTTAACAACGAAACACTTTAATCAATATCGTCAAGTCCTTGTCCATTCTACCGTCGGACTGACGGTAGAATGGACAAGGACTTGACGATATCACACAAGTCCCTGTAATCAAGTCGGTCTCGGCGCGTCACCGTCACGCCTATGACCTCTGTATGAAGCACATGTCCTTCGGGATGAAACGAGGCATCCAACGTTTGTACGGTTAAATCTATCTTCACGCAGGCTAAGTCGCTGGCAGAAGCTAGTAGGATATAAAGAATGGTTGGATTGGATAGAATAGAAAAACTTTTATTACTTTGATTTCAGTTTAAACTTGAGTCATTCCTAAATGCTATTAGATACTTACTCCTTCAGCGAAACACAAACCCTCAAGGGAAGAAACGGGGGACCAAAGTTTGTATAACAAACCTATTTTCACGTGAGCAATTACGCTGGCAGAAGCTAGTAAAATATAAAGATTCGTTGGATTGATACTTTGGTTTCATTAACAATTTGAATCATTCATAAATACTATAAACACTTGAATCAATATCGTGAATTCCTTGTACAATGCTACCGTCACACAAGTCCCTGTAATCAAATCGGTCTCGTCGCGTCACCGTCACGCCTATGACCTCTGTATGAAGCACAATGTCCTCCGGAATGAAACGAGGCATCAGCAACATAGGATTTTATAAACTACACCCCTAATTTGAAATGGGTGATTCAAAGTTTGTACGGTTAGACCTACTTTCACGCAGGCTAGGTCGCATATAATAGAATAGAATAAACTTTATAACTTCGATTTAATTAAAAACTTGAGTCATTCATAAACACAGGGCCTGTTTCATCACCTATGATTAAGTTTCCAATATCTTACTTGGCAGATAATTTCATACAAATTCTGTCCCATTTTTGAATTTATTCGGGAATTGGCTACTCGGACATTGTGAAACAGGCACTAAGACACTCTTTCAGCGAAACACTTGAATCAATATCGTGAAATCCTTGTACAATGCTACCGTCACACAAGTCCCTGTAATCAAATCGGTCTCGTCGCGTCACCGTCACGCCTATGACCTCTGTATGAAGCACACGTCCTCACACGCCTACTCCATACTTAGTGCAGTTCCTCAAAGAGATACTGCAGAAGGATCGCCTGTATTGACGTGTTGCGTGCTGGTCGTCACATAGAGTGCAATTTCATACTATCTATGCATTGAAATCTGTGCATTTTTTTGTAATATTGTTTGTCTTAAGATTGACGGTGAATTATTATTAAAAAACGGCGGCGGATAGGTCTGTAGTTAAAAGAGTTATAGGTTAATCGTCGTGTCGATGAAACATTTAGTAGCTGGAAAGTGCTGTCGTCGAAAGGGACGCATATGAAAGATCCTGTCGACGAGCAGTCCAATGGTGAATCGGTCGTAGGAGAACGGTTGCTGAATCTTAGGGAACATAACCTAACGATGTCATCTATTATTTTTCTGTATAGTTTTCAATATAATCATCTTGTCATCCACTGCTGGACATAGGCCTCCCCCAAGCGTCGCCACAGCGACCGGTCCTGTGCGTCTCGCACAAGTGATTCTCATCTCTTGTGAGGGTAGCGGGAATCCAATGGATGTATATATATGCAGGAAGAGATGTGTGCCTGTTTTTACAGATTTCACAATCATGTGCTTGAAGATTTTTTTTGTTGATTTAATTCTTTTTTCCATTCGATGGAAAATTAACTCGTTAAACTGGTCCAGTAGGTGGCTACGATCGGTGGCACTCATCAAATCCTTCAATGTGCAGGTGTACAGGCACCTGAGGCATTCTAATGTGCAATGTTCTGAACTCAGATCAATTGGCCTTCTGAAGTCTTTCCATCGTCTTAGTCTTGATCACCGCATGCCACAACAGAACGTAACTGTACCGTCGCTCGCTCACGTAAGTATGTATTCGTAACAATTAATTGGATAACGACTGCAGAACTTGATTACCACTTCAGGTTTGATGCAATCACGTGGCAAAAATGTTGACGGACTATTTTTTTCAGGTGCTGTGAATGGGAAGAGAAAATGGCGCATTTTGGTGGTAATTTAGCAGATAAATATGAGTAAGTTGTTTTTTTATTATTTATAGTTTCATGCTTTACCATTATCTCACCTGATGGTACCCAAGTGATGATGCGGTCGCTGGTAGAGCTCGCTTGTTCAGAAGTAACCTATTGACTCTTGACTTAAAGATCCCTAGATTGTAGATATCAGGAAATACAGACTCCGGCAGGGAATTCAGGGTTATTAATTGAGCGACGACTTTTAGGTATGTCCGTTGTAGTTTTCATTTATTGCTATTTAAGTGAGAGCAAAAACTGAGCACTGCCTTACTTTAAGGAGTTACGCAAGATGGGCGCTAAGTGACCCCCACGAGTCGTAACCCCCCGGTTTTTGTTTCTTTGTAAGTGTATTGAAAAACGTCGTTTGATACACGTGGAATTTGTCACTGCAGCACCCGACTCCATAACACCCTCACCTGTGGCTCGGGCGAATTTTGCCTCGGCGTCTTTCAGCGGTTTCTAAGGCCGACTATTGTATTCTGATAATGTACTTAGGTACTCGTTTTGTTGTTGGTCATGTAAATATACTGTGAGATCGGAAGACAATGATGAATGGATTTAACGAGTTAAACTCTAGAATTAATTCATAATTAACTACTATATTGTATTTATTATTACTAGCTGCACATTTGCTGACTAAGCAAATATAAATTATCAAAGAAAAAAAAATAGGTAGGAAACTTAAAATAGCCTACTTTATCTAAGACTTACCAAATACATTTAAAAAGTTTGATAAAAATTGGTCAAGTTGTTTCGGAAGAGTTCGATAGCAAACACTGTAACACGATGTTTTTAGAGCACACGTCTATATAATCTTCTTTACTTATGAAATAGCCGTTTTTTGAAACGGGATACTTTGAATCTTTGGACTGACTTGGAATTGTAAGTTCAAATATAAACTTTATATTAAAGCCTTTTATTTGTGTCTTTAGCCTTCGTTTCTTCTTTAATATCGATGTATTTATAACCATTTCTCTATGAAATCTGCCCTGGAAGATCATCTCTTAGTGCTCGCCGACATAAAAGGAAACCTCATGAGTAATAAATTTTACCCTAGTCCCAATCGTTTTGACTGTGCGTTAATACGTAAGTCAGTCAGATTCTCCTTTGATATCTACAACATGTAACATAATTAACGCACATCCTCTTGGGGGGTCATTGTACTCATCATTATGAACAACTTTTAGTATGGGACCAAACCTGAAATAGAGAAAAAAATTATCATCTGTTCCATACATTTATGTTCGCTTATTTCATCAAAATGTATGGAACAGCTGATATTTTTTCAATAGGATCAAGAGGATGTGCGTTAATTATGTTACGTGTTGTATAGATTATATTCTACTCAGACTCATTTCGCATTACACCATAATACGCCAGAATGTTATCATTCCAGCGCAATGTTTACTGTTACCATGTATTTGATATTGTAACCAGCGGCGCCAGGACAGTGCAGTTTCCCTGAACTGAAATATAAGCATGACACTCGCTCTTGTCTTGAAATTGTGTGTTTATAACACGCTTACTTAATAGTTCGTCATTATATGTTTGTGTTTAGATCCGAAATTAGAACATATGAGTAACATTCGATTTTCTTGTATGGACATGGCACGTACTTATACATATATGAATCAGAAATATAAGCTCAGATTAATGGATTGTAGGAGAAGGCTATAGCAAAGTCAACCTGGAAAAATAGGGATTAGGGACCTCTGCGACACCCAGTGTCAGTGTGTTACTCCTGACCAGACGATGAACCACAATAAATATCCAGACTTGAAGTAGGTAGACTTTCAGCGTGGAAGACTGGTATCTACATTAGAAAAACACAGATAATAAGCAGTCATAAGTATTTCTCCAGATCCAACAGTTCATTTGTGGACAACTAACATTGAAGAAGAATAAAGAAAACATTTTTATTACTCTAGCTTGCTAAACCAATGCATTGCTAGAACCAAATTCATTTCACGGACTCGACTAGACCTTCGGTTACCGTCATCATCACCCATCATCACACCAAAAGACGTCCACTGCTAGACATAGGTAGGCCTCCCCCAAGCGTCGCCATAACGACCGGTCCTGTGCGTCTCGCATCCATCGGATTCTTGCGACCCTCACCTGGTCGTTGGTCCTTGTGGGAGGCCGTCCAACGCTGCGTCTTCCGGTACGTAGCCGCTACGGTTACCATCTTGATTTAACTCTCCTTTGTGTACCTTTTGTGTATGTATACCCTTTTTTACTTTACTGTAAAAACTTATAGTAAACAAACGATTCTATTATACGTAAGTACCTACCCGGAAGATCGCATAGTATTCACATGGCAACCGCTGCAGGTAAGCACGTCATCCTGATGGCAATTGTTACGACAATTTACAGCATAGGCCTATGTACGTAGCTTGGTTTTTAATAGACGTATACTATACATAATGTATTACTGTGGTATTACTATAATGATATAAATGATCATACTATAAATAGATCACGGTCTCACAATGACTTCCGTGATTATTAAAAGGAAAATGGAATAGGTACAGGTCAGACAACCCAGTGTAAACTATTGAAGGTCTTAGGCTTCATAAGTTGTAGAACCATGGTCACTTGGTCAGAGTCATATATGTAATAGAAGTCGAAGGCTTAAGGAAACAATCGTCAGCCAGGGCCACGTGGGGAATTTCTGAAAGGGAAACCCGTGGTTCTAGAATGCAAATGGTAACTGTCTTCAGCTAGCAGAGTACGAATAGGTAGGTATATCGTATTATTTCAGGAGAATCAAACTGTAGCAGTGGGCAGGGCACATTACTCGTACAACAGATGGTCGTGAGGCCGAAAGGTTCTGAAGTGGCGATCACGTACCGCAAGATGCAGCGTTGGATAGGCCTCCCACAAGGTAGACCAATGACCATGTTAAGGCCCGATGGATGCGAGACACATAGGACCAGTCAATATAGCGACACTGGCGAAAGACTCTGGTCAACAGAGGACGTCTTTTGACTGAAATGATGATGATTATTATTTCAGTATCTTACTAAAATAAATCGGAAGACTTTTTTAGTCAGCACTTATGAGCCTATTGCTTTCCATGACCAGCGTTTTTTTCTATCTCAGAGGAGCCTATAGGCTAGTAACCACAGCTGTTGCTTCTAAACCTAACCGGGGACCACACTGCAAGAGAAACCACTAGTACTATTAAATAATACCCACAATAATTATAATGTACGCCATATTTAATTGTTATACAATATATGATCTATTTGGTTGTGTCGAAAGGAAAGTATTTATGCAACCTGGTCACTGTGCCTAATTGTAATGCCTGACCTATTGTGGATCGCGTGTTCATTTTGACCCACTCAGTGTAACACATATTATACACCAAGCACAACTTGCACTGTGGCGAGATTTGGAACTAAAGTTTAATGTATCGAATCTGACGTTTCGTTTGACAGCTGTCATAGTGAGCAGCGCCATCTTGAAATGTCATTTTATAGTGGTCAGACTATATTGTTACGTGATGGAATGTAGGAATATTTGACTAAGTTTATTTTGTGGCAGTTTTATGTGAGATGCTTGAAATATGGAGTTGTTTGGGAAATTAAATTGGTTCAATATGTGTTGTCAATGGTATGGTAGCAATTAATTAGTCCCGCAAGTGAAGCAAATAATTATTGACCTGAAAAACCAAGTAAAGAGTAGATTCACAAGATCCAAGAGTCCCCTTTTTTTACATAGATATCAATTAATACTTGACTGCAATCCCACCTGACGGTAGGCAGTGATGTAATCGTTGGTGGTGAGGTGCACCTATTCACTGTAGCCTTGAAGACACCAACATTTTAATCGAATAGGAAGCTAAGCTGGCTAATTGTTTCAGTCCCTCGACCAACTTTTTGCTGTATCCACTCTATAGATAGACAACCAGGATAAAAAAAGTTCTGACTATCCACAGACAACAAGACCACTGGGATTCCAATGATGATAGAGTGATTGGAACACGTCTTCAAGCAAAAACGCGGCTGAATTATTCTGCGAGATTATCTACCTACTTAGAGGTTTGGCTTAGGTAGATATCATGTTAGGTTATGTAGGTTGTCTGTAAAAAGTTAGCGATAAGACCGCCCATTGTAACACCATACTAATTTTAAGCTCCTTTGTGAAATTATTTTTAAGGTGTACAATAAAGTATATATCAATCAATCAATCAATCATGTTAACGCAAGGCGATTTTCGGAAGTATTCCCGTTTCGGCACCCATATTTTTAGCAACAACATTTTCAGCACCCAAGATGTTTCCGATTCGGCACCAATAGGTATTTTGAATTGGAATTTTGTATTGGTTACTACCATCCAAAAAACCTATTGTTGCCGAATAGGGAATAGCTTGGAATACTTCGATTTTCGGCCACCGTAGGCGCAGATTTTTGCGGACAACGGATACCTAACCTTAACCTGCAGCCGTCCGATAAGGTCCAACCTCAGTTTAACGGTGGTGATTCAGCTGCTAGATTATTTGAAAGGGTCACTGCAGTTAACGGGTCAGTTGTTGTCATAAGAAGTCCGAGACCTCTCGCTCTAACTAGAGCTAGATAAATTAATTGATGACTCACAAAAAAAGGTAACACTAAATTAGTTCTGCTTGTTAATACAAGCGGCACTAATTCACTAGTTTACACAAGTATTAACAAAGTAATCCTCTATATTTGACCAGTTTAGTCGTCGTCGAAGCGTATCTAATAAATAAAAACAAAACGGTTCCTCTTCCGACTGCGCCGTTTTGTGTTTTTGTCACGGAAACATTTCCTGTATTTAAAGGTTGGACAATTGATTGAATTTAAAAAAACCGGCCAAGTGCGAGTCGGGCTCGCGCACAAAGGGTTCCGTAGCAGCAAATATAATTATAAGGTTCAGCCATCGTTTTCAGTGTAAGCACAATAACTTAACCAAAATTACAGTTAAATCAACCTATCTCAAAAACTATAAGAGATACTTTGATCAAACCAAAAATCGTTGAAAGAGTTAATTAGCATGCATCACCTCTATTTTTTTTAGAATTTTATACCCCGTAGTTATAAAAATAGAGGGGGGGGGACATACTTTTTACGACTTTGAGAGCTGATATCTCAAAAACCGTTCACTTTAAGAAAAATGTTTTTTAGAAAACTTTATATCATTTTAAAAGACCTTTCCATTGATACCCCACACGGGTATGTACATCGAAAAAAAAATTTTCATCCCTCAGTTACATGTATGGGGGGCCCCACCCCCAATTCTTTTTTTTACTATTTAGTGTCATAATTTTGTAGCGGTTCATACAACACATATTCCCATCAAATTTCATCACTGTAGTACTTATAGTTTCCGAGTAAATCGGCTGTGACAGACGGACAGACGGACAGACGGACAGACGGACATGACGAAACTATAAGGGTTCCGTTTTTGCCATTTTGGCTACGGAACCCTAAAAAAGGTAAGAGATGTCTTAGGTTGTATGGTACATACGTACATACTGTATTCATTAGCTAATTTAAAATTTATAATACGGCTTTGCCCGCGTGAAAGTAAGTTTCTTCGTACAAACTTAGGACCTCCTTCCTTCATCCTCCTTTCATCTTCTTCGGGAATGAATTTCGAATAATCCTTTCTCTGTGCTTGTCTTGTACAAAATTTCGTGCTCCTAGTCTACTGACTGCTGAGTTCCGGTTGTGCGTTGATAATTTGATATGTCAGTCATTCAGTCTCTCACCTACCTTTATTGATTGAGGAGTGATATGAAAAAAGGGAGATAGTGATAAAGTGACGGGTGAAAGGACACAAGAGAAGTAAAATGCGCAACACGTTTCTTGCGCTTACCTCTAATAACACGGGGCAAGACAGGAAAATGATGATGTTGAGCATTGGAAATCGAATTGTAAAAAATATTTAACAGTAATTTCCTAAAAGCATTTTGTAGTGACACACTGTAAAAAACATGAAAACTGGTTTACGGAAGAAACAAGCAGCGGCATGGTTTTTTATATTATTTCATTACATGAAAATCGGATCACTGGATTCGATTATCATGTAATGAAATATAAAAAAAAGCGTCTTTTGTCAGGTAAATAATTGTTAAATTGGAGTATTTTTTGTGAATTATAAAGCGCCTAAGAAAAAACTTTTAGCAAGTAGTGTTCAATACTATAATTGTTTACATATTTTGAGCAGGCGCATTACATTTCGTCACAAATATGCGTGTGTGTGCAAGTGTGTAGGTATTACGTTCCACAAGATTAAATAAAACAAAAACTTGAATAAATATTTTAAAAAGATTTATATTCCACATCAAACCGATTAGTGATATCAATGTAAAACCTAATTCCTTTTAACACAAGAAAAACCCAGAAGTGGAAAACGACTGACTAGTTTTAAGATTACTTTTATTTATTATTATTATTATTTATATCTTATTACATCTCAGTCACTCCTGAAAATCAAAAGGTTTGTTTTTGAGAATTTTGCAAGACAAGAGTAAGAGTTCTGTTCTGTTCTTCGTCAGAATTCACTTCAGCTGGCTAAAAAGCAACCTGGAGTTCAGGAACGAGAATTTACCCGGAAAATCAGATCCTGAAAACTGATTATATAATATTCAAGTCAAAAAACACAATTTGAAAAAGTTAGACAATGAAGGAAAAGAAACAAGAAAGCGCCTACTACTTTTTATTTAGCAAAAATTTTCTCGAAAACTTCTTGCTAACTAAAATATGTTTTTTTTTAACGACGAAGTTGACAAAGACAAATAAATAAGACTAAATATCCGTCCCACGTCTGGGCAAACTAAGATTTTTATTATAGGTCTCACTCAGCTCACGTTTGATCACTCTCTCACCTGATGGTAAGCGATGATGTGGCCGACGGCGACGATGGAACACGTTTGCCAAGAAGTACCTAACCTATTCTAACTCTTGATTTAAAGACCCCTAAGTTGTAACCTTCAGGAAACTCAGACTCCTTCATTGAATTCCACTCTTTAGCTGTACTTACTTTCTTACTTCCTCGCCCGTCATTTAGTAGCCATATCCGTCAAAACTATCAGGAAGAGTTTAGTCTTTGACTTGCCTCGCACCATGATCGAACTTGACCCGATTGCATGTCCTTCCTTGTCTTTACGGACAAGGGCATGGTCAGACTGTCGGATGACCATTCGTTCAATTCTATACAGGCCCTTATATAGCCCACGGGCAGAGACAACGGGACGCGGTTTGAATATAGATGTCCTTAAGTTGTTGACTGAAGGAATTAAATAGATGGATCTACGTAATTACTTAGGTTATTGCATGATGCATCCATGAAGATGTTGAGATGGATGTGTGGTGTGATTAGAGGAAGTTTGAAAGTGGCACCAGTGACTGAGAAGCTGAAAGGAAATCGTTTGTCTTGGTATGGTCATGTAAAGAGGAGGGATGAAACGCATGTTACTAAAGCAGTTATGAATTTACATGTGGAGGGATGGAAAGGAAGAGATGGATGAATTGTGTGAGGACTGATATGAAAGAAAAGGGAGTTGATGATAGCGTGACGGGTGACAGGACAGAATGGAAGAAAAAAAAATGTTGCGCCGACCCCAAATAATATGGGGTAAGGGCAGGAAGAAGAAGATTGCATGATGCAACAGTTTGCGGCTGAATAGAAGATGATTTTATTGGCATGTCAGTTCAAGTGATGTTTATAATTTTAATTGACCGGTTAGTTACTGTAAATGGTTGTCCAACCGTAGTAATACATTAAATAAATTAAATGAGGTTGGCAAGATGACAATAAGTCAAAAAATCGTATTTGGTTTAATGACTATTACGATGGCCTCATGATGTTGTCCACATTTAGAGGAAATCTGAAAGAATAATTGATGTTCTGTGATGAGTTTATAATTAGGTACATATAATAAAATCGTAGGAAAGTCAAAACTGTACATTGAATATTTTTTTAAAAGAATAGGCGTGATCTACAATCGATACCGAAGCCAAAAATATCGTTTTTAGAATTCATGTCTGTTTGTCTGTTTATCTGTATGTCCGGGCTAAACTCAAAAAGTACTGCATGGATTTACTTCAAATTTTGCATGAATATTACTGAGAGGTCGGGAAAACAAATAGGCTACATATTATCACGCTATCACCTACGGGGGAGGAGCTGTGAATCTTTATTTTTCTTACGCATTATGTGGCAGCGTGTAATCTAACGACGTATATATAAATGTTGTTTTTGAGTAAGCCATGCTATTATTTAGCTTTACAATATAAAAACTACGCCATTTAAGTAACTTGGGCAGAAAAAACATAATTTAATGAATGTTTGTAGTATAAAGGAAATTTTAAAGCAGCGCCATCTATGACATTTCATAAAAATCAAATCAAGTTACATATTAACACTTTTTGGAAATTTATAATTAAAACTAGCTGCTGCCCGCGACGTCGTCTGCGTGAAAGCTCTACAGTACCAAAAATACTTAAGATGTCGCTATAGCATTATAAGTAAACAACTTTAAAAATAGCATTAAAGTAAATAAGAAAGAAAGAAAAACAGTTTATATGTTTCATATGTTTTGTTTTGTGTTGTTTACCTGTTTTTTTTTTGCAAGTTAGAGAGTTATATGGAAATCCGGCTGAGTTCAGTCATAAGATATGACTGAAGGAAATAGAGAAAATGATGTATGTGTACTCGTAGAATGTATTCCATTCCAGGACACAAAAGTGTAAAAATACGTACAAAGATATCGTACCTTACAACACTTCCCTATAAATTACGTTGCCAGGTGCCAAAATGTAAAGAGAATCAGGACTGGTGACGCGGGAGCAAGCACCGTACAGTTGTCTTTGTGAGAAGCAACTCGTCCTGAGAACTGTATGCACTTGAACTGGAACGGGAAGTTATAAGGTAGGGGCGAGTCTCGTTACACAGCTCTGGAGGAGATAGGATCCGAAGAAGCATAATTGCGACACTGACCTTCAGCTGGATGGTATGCGCTGAAAGTCCACTTGCTGAGAGGGTGTTCAGAAATTCTACGGGATAATGTGTGGCGTCATCTTGCTCGACAACAGTTTTTATCGAGGTGTAGACCTCTTCATTCCCCTCAATTTCCCAGAGAATGCATTCTTTAATTGCTGCAGCCTGATCATTTATGGGCATCTAAATGGCCTGCTCACACACCCAAGAATTCTGCTGGTGCAGTATACGACTGACATCCCCGTACACACAGCGAATGACTTCTAATCTGGATACTATTTTTTTGCATCACCCAAAGATTGACTGGTGTTGACTGGTAGAAAATGTTTAAGGCATTAAGTCCGCTTTTGTAGTTCTATGTGCATAAAGTATTTAATTAATAAATAAATACCTCTCTACGGAGAGACTCTTGCAGTACCATCTGTCCACCTCTCTCTTCTGGTGTGCGTTTGCCATGACTTAGAAGGACATCGTAAAATTCCAGAACACGTGCATTGTCTCCAAGCTGAGCATTAAAAATTAGCATTTCTAATTGAACTTAACTTCAGGTGGAATACGCGAGAGATCAAGTCGTGCCTGTCGTACGAAGCCTACCCTGCAAGGAGTTGAGCTGTTATTTCAGGCTACTTTGGGTTAGTAGTGATGATAGTGAAGAGGTCCGGGCGACCAAACTTTCGCACGTAACAAAATGCATCTTGGGTCCTCTCGTCCATGTACCACGGACCTTTTGTGAAGATGGAGGGGAGAATGACCATGAATGAGCATTTGTATTATTCTGCATAGAGATAGACGTAGTTCTCAGCTTTGAGCTTTCTTTAGTTGGACCTTATAAATACCAAACGCTCTGTCTCAATTTTGGCGTACATGTCCTAAGAAACTGAGTAAAGAGCGTACGATAATGGCGGAGATAAGAACCATTGTTTACCCTCAGCTGGATCAAGAAGCTGTAGAAATGCATGGTGGATGGTTTTTTTATGATTTGGGGTGCCTGTCTGGGGGTCTACATTATAGTGGGCAAAATGGTAGCCAACCTCTCCGCGACAGAACTGAAATGAGAGAATATTGAAGAGAATCGTACGCACGGTGAGTCTCGCTGATCCTTCGAAACCGGTCATCATGCGTGCGTAAAACGATGTCTCTTTTATCACACTCCTGATCGACTAACACAACAGCTACCTCATTTGTCGTTGGAGCATTATACCACCCTGGATGGGCTGTGATCGGCCTTCTATCTGCTCTGATGACAAACTTAAAGTGGTTGCGCTCGTTCTCAGGCACCGACGCGAGGGCCCTGCTTTGAAGTTGCTAATTTGCGGATTAACGTTATGCAACATACTTTGCAATCCTTTGAACAGACCAGAGTCCAAATTGGGGGTGTGTCTACTTCAACACTTGCTTGTTGTCCGCAGGTTTGCTTGTTCTTCAAAATCGCTTACAAAACAATTTGCAAAAATTTTGGAATGTCTGTAGGTAGCAGGGAACCCATTTGACTTGCCCTTGGAATTTGAATGTCGGCATGAACCCTGCTTCAACGATTTGATATGCACCAAACGAAGTCATCTGGAAGGCGCTGTTATAAGCTCGGATGTATTTCAAAAACCGGCCAAGAGCGTGTCGGGCCACGCTCAATGATATTCCATAGTTTCCCGTCCGTCACAATATGTGTCCCCAAGTTTTCAATAACTGTTCGTCCCATCAACTTCAAAATAATTTACTTAGAAAGTCTTTATAAAGCTCTACTTTCCAGATTTTTTTCATATTTTCTAAACTTATGTTTCAAAAGTTAGAGGGCCGGGACGACACATTGTTTTTTACTTTTGGAGCGATTATTTCCGAAATTATTGATATTATCAAAAAATATTTAAGTAAACCCTTATTCAATTTTGAATACTTATCCAACAATATATCACAAGTTAGGGTTGAAATTTAAAAAAAAAATCTCTTTCCACTTTACATGTAGAGGGGCTACCCTAAAAAAACATTTTTTTCTAATTTTTATTTTACCACTTTGTCGGCGTGATTGACATACATATTGGTACCAAATTTCAGCTTTCTAGTGCTAACGGTCAGAGAGATTAAGCGAGGACCGTCGGACGGACGAACGGACAGGCATGGCGAAACTATATGGGTTCCGTTTTTGCCATGTGGCTATGGAACCCTAAAAATGGCTGGACTTCGGATGTTCTCCATTTAGTAAGATTCTAAACAGATGTGGCGGGTCTTGCATAAACTCTAAGCGTACCTTACCAGATGCGCAACACATTCCTTTGGGCTCCCCTTTCCATTTGCGGACTTGGCAGTAGGTACAACCTTCTTCTAAGGCAACCATATCTCCGTGGGTGGCGTAGTTAATCATGATATTGTAGATAAATCCACTTCCTTCTTTATTTAGCCACGGTTGCTCTTCGATATCGTAAACCGTGGATTCATCATCAGATGTCGAAAGTTGATTTATGTCACGACACAGGCGATCTTATTCCATTTGTGCCGCACGCTGTTCTCTTGGATTCTGTCACGTTCTTGCGATAAATGAGCTTCAATGTCACTTCATCATCAATGAACATCACTTTTTTGTAATACTTAACACCGCATTTTTTTTTAATTTTCTTCCTCAACTCTGCTCAAGATTTTGAGGGTTTTGTTGGAACTTGTAATTGTCAAACGAACTATACGATACAACTGTTATGAAGAAAATGCACAATGCCATCTATGAATTTTAAGAATAACTAACTACTAACCTCGCAAACATGATCAAATTTAAATTATAAATTTCCAAAAAGTGTTAATATGTAACTTGATTTGATTTTTATGAAATGTCATAGATGGCGCTGCTTTAAAATTTCCTTTATACTACTAACATTCATTAAATTATGTTTTTCTGCCCAAGTTACTTAAATAGCGTAGTTTTTATATTGTAAAGCTAAATAATAGTATGGCTTACTCAAAAACAACATTTATATATGCGTCGTTAGATTACACGCTGCCACATATTGCGTAAGAAAAATAAAGATTCACAGCTCCTCCCCCGTAGGTGATAGCGTGATAATATGTAGCCTATTTGTTTTCCCGACCTCTCAGTAATATTCATGCAAAATTTGAAGTAAATCCATGCAGTACTTTTTGAGTTTAGCCAGGACATACAGATAAACAGACAAACAGACAAACAGACAAACAGACAAACAGACAAACAGACAAACAGACATGAATTCTAAAAATTATATTTTTGGCTTCGGTATCGATTGTAGATCACGCCCTAAGTATTCTTTTAAAAAAATATTCAATGTACAGTTTTGACTTTCCTACGATTTTATTATATGTATAGATTTTATCATGTTGGCGAGGTTAGTAGTTAGTTATTCTTAAAATTCATAGATGGCATTTTGCATTTTCTTCATAACAGTTGTATCGTATAGTTCGTTTGACAAATACAAGTTCCAACAAAACCCTCAAAATCTTGAGCAGAGTTGAGGAAGATAATTAAAAAAATATGCGGTGTTAAGTATTACAAAAAAGTGATGTTCATTGATGATGAAGTGACATTGAAGCTCATTTATCGCAAGAACGTGACAGAATCCAAGAGAACAGCGTGCGGCACAAATAGAATAAGATCGCCTGTGTCGTGACATAAATCAACTTTCGACATCTGATGATGAATCCATGGTTTACGATATCGAAGAGCAAACGGCTAAATAAAGAAGGAAGTGGATTTATCTACAATATTGTGATTAACTAGGCCGCCCATGGAGATATGGTTGCCTTAGAAGAAGTTTGTACCCACTGCCAAGTCCGCAAATGGAAAAGGGGACTAAATGGCAAGCATTCGAAGTCCAGCCATTTTTTTAAATACATTCGAGCTTATAACAGCGCCTTCCAGATGACTTCGTTTGGTGAACAACAAACAAGTGTTGAAGTAGACACATCCTCAATTTGGTCTGGTCTGTTCAAAGTATTGCAAAGTATGTTGCATAACGTTAATCCGCAAATTAGCAACTTCAAAGCAGCCCTCGCGTCGGTGCCTGAGAACGAGCGCAACCACTTTAAGTTTGTCATCAGAGCAGATAGAAGGCCGATCACAGCCCATCCAGGGTGGTATAATGCTCCAACGACGAATGAGGTAGCTGTTGTGTTAGTCGATCAGGAGTGTGATAAAAGAGACATCGTTTAACGCACGCATGATGACCGGTTTCGAAGGATCAGCGAAACTCACCGTGCGTACGATTCTCTTCATTATCCTCTCATTTCAGTTCTGTCGCGGAGAGGTTGGCTACCATTTTGCCCACTATAATGTAGACCCCCAGACAGGCACCCCAAATCATAAAAAAAAACCATCCACCATGCATTTCTACAGCTTCTTGATCCAGCTGAGGGTAAACAATGGTTCTTATCTCCGCCATTATCGTACGCTCTTTACTCAGTTTTTTAGGACATGTACGCCAAAATTGAGACAGAGCGTTTGGTATTTATAAGGTCCAACCAAAGAAAGCTCAAAGCTGAGAACTACGTCTATCTCTATGCAGAATAATACAAATGCTCATTCATGGTCATTCTCCCCTCCACCTTCACAAAAGGTCCGTGGTACATGCACGAGAGGACCCAAGATGCATTTTGTTACGTGCGAAAGTTTGGTCGCCCGGACCTCTTCACTATCATCACTACCAACCCAAAGTAACCTGAAATAACATCTCAACTCCTTGCAGGATAGGCTTCGTACGACAGGCACGACTTGATCTCTCGCGTATTCCACCTAAAGTTAAGTTCAATTAGAAATGCTAATTTTTAATGCTCAGCTTGGAGACAATGCACGTGTTCAGGAATTTTACGATGTCCTTCTAAGTCATGGCAAACGCACACAAGAAGCGAGAGGTGGACAGGTGGTGCTGCTAGAGTGGTACACTCTCTTGGTAGAAGTACAGAAGCGGACTTAATGCCTTAGGCATTTTCTGCCCAGTCAACCTTTGGGTGATACAAAAAAATTGTATCCAGCTTAGAAGAACTCATTCGCTGTGTGTACGAGGATGTCAGTCGTATACTGCACCAGTAAAATTCTTGGGTGTGTGAGTAGGCCATTTAGATGCCCATAAATGATCAGGCTGCAGCAATTAACGAATGCATTCTCTGGGAAATTGAGGGGAATGATGTGGTCTACACCTGGATAAACACTGTTGTCGAGCAAGATAACGCTACACATTATCCCGTGGAACTTCTGAACACCCTGTCAGCAAGTGGACTTTCAGTGCATATCATCCAGCTGAAGTTCAGTGTCCCAATTGTGCTTCTTCGGAACCTATCTCCTCCAGAGCTGTGTAACCAGACTCGCCTTAAAGTCGTCTCACTCCACAGACACACCATTAGAGCAGAAATTCTTATGGTTGTGGCATCGGCGAGGCAGCATTTATACCACGCATTTCCCCCCTACCTTACAACTTCCCGTTCCAGTTCAAGCGCGTACAGTTCTCAGGACGAGTTGCTTCTCACAAAGGCAACTGTACGGTGCTTGCTCCCGCGTCACCAGTCCTGATTCTCTTTACATTTTGGCACCTGGCAACGTAATTTATAGGGAAGTGTTGTAAGGTACGATATCTTTGTACGTATTTTTACACTTTTGTGTCCTGGAATGGAATACATTCCACACATACATCACCATCATCATCTGCCTAGCCTTTTCTCAACTATATTGGGGTCGCCTTCCAGTCAAGCCGGATTTAGCTGAATACCAGTATTTTACGAGGAGCGGCTGTCTACCAGACCTCCACAACCCATTAACTGGGATAACACGGTACTTCATGGCAAGACTGATATTCCACACATACATCATTTTCTCTATTTCCTTCAGTCACAACTTATGACTGAACTCAGCAGGATTCCCATTTAATTCTCTAAACTTGCTTCGCTTGCAAAAAAAACATGTATTTTAATGCTATTTTAAAAGTTGTTTACTTATAATGCTATAGCGACATCTTAATTATTTTTGGTGCTGTAGAGCCTTCACGCAGACGACGTCGCGGGCAGCAGCTAGTTTATATTATAAACTCATTACAAAACATCAATTGATTGAGAATAGAGTGTAAAGCCCCAATGAGGATCCTTTTACAACAGAGGTACTGTTGTAAAGGGATCCTCAAACCAAACGAATGTTAGGTATGTATGGTTCGGGCCACTGATAGATGATGTCGGGCTGTTGTATGCGCGATGTATGATTTCGTAGTTTAGTTCCTATGTCATGATGTAGATGTTGCTACACAAGTGTCAAATCATCAAAGGCGTGATGATTATTGGTCTAACACGCAGTTGACGAATCTTTTCATACATTGAAATGGCTCAAGTGGTTTTTGCTCTACTACTGATATCAGACTTGGTATTACTATATTCTATCCACGTAATCCAAACAGTAGAGAGCAGTGGTGGCCCAATGGTAACTGCCCCGACTTACAAGTTGTAGGTCGTGGATTCAAAGTCCAGCCAGGTGCATTACTTAGTGCAATTTATTTCATCAACACTATTCTTAAAACGGTGAAGGAAGACGTCATGAGGAAACCGCCATGTCCTAAAACAAAACATTTAAAGATTATGTGACCACAGAAATGGACTTATTATTTAGATTTCTGTGTATGTGACATACACCAGCTCGCACAGGGCTTGCGTGGTGGATTGCCGCCCATTTCCTCTATTAGAGAGGAGGCCTGATTCCCAACAGTGGGAACATTAAGAGGCTGATTATGTTATGTTACCACATACGACTGCTCTAAAGAAACATAAAAAACTACTACATATCAATTCACATTAGTCATGAAACAACAAATAGAAATCGAGTATTCATTTATTTATTTATTTGAAGCACATACGGTAAGTGTCGTTGACCTCTAAAGACTAGACATGGCGGAAATGACTAGCAGATAAAGCTGTAAAACAATACCCTTGAAATTAGTCTGCCTGAGAACACATATCGTTTGAGATATTTACTACCTACTAGTTGACTA
Organism: Mythimna separata; assembly: GCA_030763345.1. Lineage (NCBI taxonomy): Eukaryota > Metazoa > Arthropoda > Insecta > Lepidoptera > Noctuidae > Mythimna > Mythimna separata. Next base: position 24,825,417 of record CM061170.1, on the reverse strand, counting down.
CTAAAACACATCAAGGATGTTTATTTATTATTCCTATTGTCAAATCTATTGTTTAAGCTGTCTAGTTACTAGGTATGTAGCGACTACGATCTACTACATATGACGTTACAGTATCCTGCATCGCGCTAGCAAAGTATGTACTCCGCGCGATTTGAATAGATACAACAGTTCAAAATCATGTGTCGGGCAGTAACCCACCGGACATAACACCTCGTTCGTCCGGTCGGAGGCTCCTCCCTTTTCAACGGAGGTATGTGGGACTTTACTCTCTGTTCCGCTTCCTTCCAAAGCTATGCCAGAACTTTTGACATAATAACTCATTAAATCCTCCAAAGTGCAGGTGTTTGGGGACTTTGGGCACTTCAACGTGTGGCTCATGTTTTGTACAGAAGCACCGCACTCACATTGAACTTCTGACATAGTTACTAGCAAGAAGAAACACAAATAAACCACTCTGTATTACTTAGAACCTAGCTGCTGCCAGCGGCTTTGCTCGCGTAATAACAGACTTATCAACAACTGCAGTGGCTCATCTGGAAATCTCTGAATCGATTGCGGGCTCAGTTTGGCCGCTGCAGAGATAATCTGCCAGAATTCGGGTTCTTTGATCCATCGCAAATACAGTGCCAGTGTGGAGCCCCTTTTACAGGATACGCGTCACCTCCTTTCCTATCCATATACCTGCACCTTCACCGACTTATACGAGGCCTTTGCATGTACAATTTCAGCGTTCTAGATCCAAGGGCGCTATTGAGCGTTGATGAGTCAGTGAGAGAGTACGGATTTTACCTTTATACATGCAGATAGATTTTACAAGAGATTAAACAAATTCTCAATTTCAATTGAACACACAAATTAATTACAAAACTCGTTTATTCAAACAAAAAAACATCCAAAAGGCAACACGTCAGTTAACTTTTACTTTCTCATGTACGAGCGGAGTAAATATATGCCGACACCTAAAGCTGCAGTGAACGCGGTCAGCTTGATGGCGCTGTACACGTTGATCTGTGCCAGCCACCGCTTCGTCGGCACCTCACTCAAGAACGTCGGCCAGTCGCAGGCGATCACATCATCAAACGTTTGAGCTTGAGGCCGCAAACACCCCATCAGGCTCAAGTACGCAGTATGCCCAGCCTCCAACGCAGACGCCACGTCCCCATCACCAAAAATATCCAGAGCTCCCCATTCTAAGAACTTTGGACTTCCTTTAGTTAACAACCTTCGCAGAGCTACGTAATCCCCACATCGCGGTACATACACGTCAGTCATAATTGTCTCTCTGTAACTGACGGGAGAAGACGCCTCTTCCCCAAACATGTTCACCAGCTGCTCCAACACAGCTTCTTTACAATCGTCCTCACCTTCCCGTACCTTCAAAAAACCAATTAAAGTTGAATATTTAGACGAGGCACCTGTCGTCGACAGATTCGGTTCCTCCATTGCCCAAATGATCGGCCCTCGCATACTAAATATATCTCCACTGTATCCCTTTGTGTACCAAAAGTTCTTCTCGTATTGAATGGTAAATTTTTTTGCTACGCCGGGTTTCAAATCTTTAGTTATTCGTTCGGTTTCTTGGGACATAAGTTTATCCTCTACTTTAATATTGTGCAGTTCCTCCGGTTTGAGAGCCATCGCTAGCAAATTGCAAGTGTAAGTCTCGCCCTTTATAGTTTCTAAGATAACGTGTTTAGAATATTTGCGGATGCCTTTGATGGATTTAGCTTTCATCGTGATTTCAGCTACGCTTTTATGAAGTTTGCATGTGAGGCGTTTCCTACAGTGTCCTAAAAGCTTTTCCCTAAACCTTGTATTTATGCCACCGAGGTGGTTCTTGGCACTGCTCGTTCTATAGCATTGATGGAGGTAGAACAGGAGTGATACGCTGTTAGCTGGGGCTCCACAGACTAATCTTACGATAAGCCTCATTATTTCTCTCGAAGTAGAGAACAGAAGAGTTTCGCATATATTAGTCTCCATGGAGGTCTGGTCGTAGTACAACAGCTGCTGTCTATCGCTATCCGATTCTAGATGAATATTGCTGGTTTGGAAAAGATCTGCCATGCGTCTGTCTAAATACGTTTGATACTGATTTAGTTCAAATTTTTCGAATAAGTTCAAGTAATCAAAGTCGTGCACGTTACTAAGGAACTCGACCTTACTTCCGTTGGCATATTGGAAGAGTTTCTGCAATGGATTGAACCTTCCGAGTGACGGCAATGATACTTTAGAGTCTACTTCGTATGGGTCTTGTTCTAGGTCTGCACTTTCATCTAGACTTATGTCGTCATCTTGGAACAGAGTAATTGTTTCTGCTACTCCTTCTGGATAAACGATAGCGTCTGGTAGGGGCACTCTTAAATCTTTGGCGTACTGTTGAAGGTACAATCTGGTAATGTTGTCAAGTATTTGTCTGGCGGTGTAGTCATCGCGATCCCGTCGCTGCCCTTCCAGGTCTTCGTCGGAATCGTCGTGAGCGATGTCCATGAAAGCCACGTTGCCCTTGGAGCGGCGCCGGGGGCCGGTGTGCAGGTCGAGCAGCACGATGTCCATGGTGTCGCCGAACTTCCTCAGCAGCTTGTGCGCCGCCACCAAGCCCGGCAGCGTACATCCTAGCACGATGACGTCAGCCTCTATACTGGTTTTGCCGCCTATCCCAAATTTCTTGACCATTACAAAATTTCGAATATACTTATTTTTATTAAAATGATTACTTTTATAATGGGATAGTGGCAGTCATGACGCATGACAGATAACTTCAGCGTGAGGTAAATGACGTTGACATCAACCTCTATGGATGAAATCTATGGATTAAATAAGTTTGATACACCGCTGTATGGTCGTTGATTTACTAAGACCTCTTTATTTAAGAGACTGATTTCCGTTTCGAATACCTCACGGCCCAATTAATAGAGTGCGTCTAATGAAAGCGCGACCTGGTTTTTTTTTTATTTAATTGGCAACGTTATTCAGCCGCAATTTGTAGGAAATTAAAAAAAATTTTAAGTGTCAAGACATGATTCTCCTACTACATAGTAATACCACATACAATTTTTTATAAATATTGATATTCAGCTAAATTCGGCTTGACTGGAAGCCGACCCCAATATAGTTGGGAAAAGGCTAGGTAGATGATGATGTGGGAATCAAACCCGTGACAGGCAACGCAGCAGCTCTACCACTGCACCAACCGCGCCAGTATATCTCAGTTTCTCAGGATCCTTCAGATCCTGGACCTTTGTAAGGCATACGAGATGCAGAAATCAACTCTTAGGCACTTTTAATGGAACGTTGTACCCACCGAAGATTATCCCTGAACGCACTATGCAAGTGCACCCAAGGACAACCCTCGATTAGTTGGAAACTATTGCAACACGTGGAAGATAAATATATAAAACTGGTTTTGGGAGGCTTAAGGCGGGCGCGACGTTAGAATTATCCATACAAACGTAATACCAAAATCATTTGCAATTTAAGCATATTTACACCATAATATGATGTTATTCGGATTCAGACAATAATTATCTAGGTTCCTACATCGTCTTTTTGTTGAAAAACTTACCCCAAACGAAATTTAAGCGAATTTAAATTTGCACATTTTCACAGCGAAAATGTCATGTTTTTATTTTGTTTTTTCTATATTATAAACAACAATATTTCAAAATATCTTTTCGTAGGAACACAGATATTATTATCAAGTTATAAATACTCGAAACAATAATGGAAATACATTAATTTTTCATTCATCATTTTTGGTATTACGGAACCTCTCCCAAATTTCCAATAGTTTGTATTGCTATCACAGCAAGCAACTGTCAGTGTGCGGATGATGACTTTACTCCAGTCGGTGTGTCCAAGAATTGTTTAAACTATCTGGATTGCTTCCATCAACCTCAAAAACGTGTTTTATTTCGTCTCCGCAGGCCTCTTAACCGTTTTCTAAGACGTACGGAAAGACTATACAGGGTGTAAAAAGATCGATCACAAAGCCGATAACTACACATTCTGTACATGTAATTAAGTAACTTGGACCAAAAAATATTGCTGGGAAAAAACTTTTTTTTTTCATCTCTAAAAAATTATTAATTAATAATAATTCCGATCAGCTGCGCATTCGGCCGCTCGCGCTTGGTCGTTGAACCGACCGCACGCATGTGTGTGTGAGGCGCTCGTTGTGTTTAGTTTTCAATGCATTTTAGAACTTCAAATGCGTAATTGACTACGAAAAATTGATAATTTTGGTAACGTTTGTTCGAAAGAATGTTTACTAATGATACTTGGAACACGATTTTGAAAAAAAAAACGAAAAAAAAAATGTTGACTTTGACCTTCAATATCTCCAGAACCAGTGGATTCCCAGGTATGGTCTAGAAGAAAAAAAGTATCCTAGTGATGAGTAGAATATGGGGTTTTCGTTTTCATTAAGGGTCTTTTTACACCCTTTATTATTTATATGTCCCTGCCTGAACAATATTATTAATTCATGAATCCCCGACCGGTCTCATTGGGCCGCGCTGTTATTGTTTTACTATTGTGTCTCGTTTCGCGGGTATTGATAGGTTAAAATACATCGACAAAAAAGGCAGGGGTTTTTTTTTCTGGTAGGGGAATCATCAGAATGACTTCTCCCGCTCTTGGGTGGAGCGGGAGGGCGTGTCAGACTCTTACTGACTAAACCCCTACCCCGTTCCTTCGTTGCCTTCGATCTGGGGGGGACTCGGTGTCAACCTTTAGGAATACCACGTGTAAAAAAAAGGCAGGGGGTTACTTGTACACTCATAAATGACCCCCTTTAAAAAACTCTTAATTATTATATAGCTTCTTCTTCTTCTCCTTCCTGCCCTTATATCATATTACTTAGGGTCGGTGCAACACGTTTTTTCTTTCATTCTGTCCTATCACGCTGTTACCAACTCCCACGGATGTCTACTAACTTTACACAATCCATCCATCTTTTCTTTGGTCTCCCTCTTCCTTTCCGTCCATTTACATGTATGTAGGTATATTGTATACTCAATACTCAACTCTTTTAGTAACATGCGTCTTGTTCCTTCTCTTCACAAACTAGCAACTGCAGCAGTTCACGAGCTTCCAGGGACCCTTGAATTAGGGCAAAAAAGGAACAGGAGTGGGTTTTAGTCAGTAGAAGTCTGACATGCCCTCCCGGTCCGCCCAGAGCGGAAGAAGTCATTTTCATGATCTCCCACCTTAAAAAATCAGTCCACATGCTTCAACTCAATCATACACAAAAGTGAGTTCCATAGATGTACCATTTTTTATTTCATTATGTTTTTATTCTGTAAACACTCATTGATGATCCTAAATAAATAAATAAATTGCCAAGATGTAAATAATGACTTAACAAAACTTATTAAAAAACACAAAGCCACTTGATAAATTAATAACTCCTTGAAAGAAAATCCAAGTCAAGGGTTTATTAATTATTGGAACAAACAGATTTATCAGCCAGACTTACAAGACATACAAACAAACACAAACGATTGTTAAACAAACATACAAGATAGTGCGTGACGGCTATTTGATGATCACTATCTATCGGGTACTGATGACGTTGGTCTAGACTATATTTTTTTTTATATTACATAAACCAGTGCTTGACTGCAATCCCACCTGATGGTAAGCAGTGATGCAGTCGTTGATGGTGAGGCGCACTAGTTTATTAAAAGCCTATTGACTCTAGTCTTGAAGACACCCAAATTGTTCCAGTCCTTCAATGTACGCGGTATAAACGATGAGGCAAAGCGCTTATTCCGGACCGTGCAGGTTTCGACAACGTAAGACGTATCTGTGCTGCATAGATTGATCTTCTTCTTCTTCGTCGGTATCACTCTTGACCGAGTGGTCGTGGTCATCACTTCAGGTGTTGGTGGCAAACTTCACAACTCACAACACGCCGCCACTCTTCCCTGATGGCCGCCTTTTTTAGTGCATTCATGTAGTGATGATGAGCCATTTACTGCCACTTTTATCTAGTCAATCTACCTCATAAGCGATCTTGCTGGTTATCTATAGGCCGAACCTTTTCCTGGGGAGCAGTCGTGGCCCAGTGGTTACTGTCTCGACTTGCAAGTTGTAGGTTACAGGTTCAACCCCAGCCCGGCGCATTACTTTGTGTAATTTATTTCTGCTCACTGCTTTCAAAATGGTAAAGGAAAACATCGTGAGGAAACCGGCATGTCTTAGAGCCAAAAATTCGGAGATGTGACACCCACCAATCCGCTCTGGGCCCGCGTGGTTATTTATGGCCCATTCCCTCTCCTAGAGAGGAGGTCTGAGTCCCAGAAGTGGGAACATCGGTTGCCAACCTTATAAGACACGTAAACAAAACATACAAGATGTGACGGCTATTTGATGATCACTATCTATCGGTTGCTGATGACGTTGGTCTAGACTGACTGTGCTTGTATTGATTGATTTCTATTGGCCGAACGTTTTCCCAACTAAATTGGGGTTCCCTACTTCGACCAGGTAAGACTAGAGTCTTACCGTACGCTGTTTGTCTAGAGCTAGGAGGAACGGCAGGCGGTCGCCTCCTTCTACGCAGTAATGTTAGCGAAGGAGGTGGCCGCATGCGTCTGGTCTGGCCGGTCTGATCTCTACAAACTTTTGCGAACCTGGTGACAGATTTCCTAGCTTCTGATTACCCATAACGGCTGACAAAGATGCTTATATGACAGTCAGGGACAACGGATTGACGTGCATCGAGTTACCTCGGCGAGCGTAGCTTAACGTCGTAGTTCGACAAGTGTGACTGTTATTTCTTAAACCCAAGGTTCCTACTTGGGGTTGGCCTGCTGCGGACTTCCAGTTCAATTATAATCTAGGTGTCTTCAACGCTAAAGTGGCTCTTAGTAAACTACGGCGCTTCACCATCAACAATTGCATCACTACTTACCATTAGGTGGGATCGCAGTCAAGTTCTAGTTTATACAAAAGATGCTTGAAGGAGTTTGAACGGTGAGGACACCTTTCATCTTTATTAATATTGTGAAGATGGAGGGTAAGTCAGGTAGGATTTGGTCTGGGATGTGTATTTATTGAAAACAAACTTCAAGCGTCGCAGTAATTACCTATATTATTATCTTGCTTCAGGAAAATTACACCTCAAGATGCCTTTAAGATCATTACAATAACCTAAAATGAAATCTAAATAATACGAGTACTTAATATCGTAATTTTAAGGCATTCATCGGATTTACCCATGATCCCACATATTTACCATGTTTTTATTAAGCCATATATAAATAAATGACCACATACATAATTGTCAATATCCTTCAAACCGCAATGTATTTCCAGTTCTTAATAAGTCGTTTAGAAGGTCAAACATTTTATTAGAATATAAAACCGCAGTACTTAGGGGAATTGGAGGCAAAATGGAACATGTGGGTTAAACGGAACAGGCAGGATTCTTTGAAATTAGTAGAGCCATATTTTTTTCAGTAGTGTAAATAATGACTACTTCTCTGTCAGTGCAGAAGAACCTGCATATATTATAACGGATTTAAATCGCGCTTTTCTATTTTCATGCAAAATAGGTACGTCATTTTACACTTTGTATAATATCGTCAGAATTGAAACAGCTACATAATTTCACTTTATCCCAATACATAATCGCCACTCCAGAACCTTTCGTCGCCATTGACTAACTGAAGAAGGGGTGCAATAAATTATTTGTCCCCTCTGGCACATTGTAGTTGAGGACGATGATGAGAACCCAAGATTTGTGTATGAAAGGTGTTTCCCAGATCCAAGTGTATGAGGTGGTTAGTGGGTCCATTTTGCCCCTTAACGCGGTTCATTTTACCTTCTCGTGCAGGTTAAATGGTCCAAAAAGCAGATTTTAAAAGTCATCCTCTTCAAATTTTGTGATTTAATTGAAGTGCGATTATTAAGAACCGTGTTGCTTATTTAAAAAATATTTCCTTCTTTTAGTTGATCACGAATTTGTTCTCCGATACCATTTTGTCTTCAGTTCCCTTACATATTATCTATTATTTTTCATATTTATTTCGTTTCATCGACCACAAATACGTACTCACACACAATACTAACATTTGAACATTATATTGGATGGTAACCACATCTATTAGTTTTAAATCGAAATGATTCATCATATCAACCAGGATTTCGATAAGAATAAAAATAACTTAAGAACTTACTAAAGGATCCTCTGAGACTACAAAAACTCCATTCATAAGGTAAGTAATAAGTTAATCAAAGCCATAATTTGATGCCAGTTTTGAAAAGCTAATAATAACCACACTAAGGAGAGGAATTCCCCGCTGGAGTCTTTTCCTGATACAACACCTGCTACAACTTAGGGGTCTTTAAGTCAAAAAGGGCCAATGCCCGTAAACTAGGACCGCGGGGAATTTTTGAAAGGGAAACCTGTAGTCCTAGAACTCAAGGGGCAACTGAAGGTCACAGGTGTGGTTTTAGTTAGTAAAAGTCTGACGCGCCCTCCCACTTCGCCCAGAGCGGGAGAAGTCATGAGATGATCTGCACACCTAATACAAAAGAGGCAAATGTGAAAAGGTTACTTCTAGCCAAGCGTCCTCTATCGTGGACATCATCGTTTACTATCAGGTGAGATAGTGGACAAACGCCAGCCTATCCATAATAAAAAGCCAGACAGCTCCCTATCTATTTTGACCTTTACATCGTTAAAGAGAAGGGGAATAACTAACTGATAACAACTGACACTGTTATCACCATTCAATATTTACTTCAAACTGTTACAATTAATTTGGCAGATAGCTGCACTGTCTTATCTTTTAATAAGCTCTCAGAATTTCATGAACTCGTTATGTCTAACAAAATCGTAAAGTGTATGAATGCTATTTGGGGCCAATTACTGGGACATGTTTATTTATAACTGGTCAATCGTATTGGACACGCTTTTGACAGGTCTAAATTAAAGATAGTTTACTTGGAACTGTTATGAATGGTTCCTTTTCGCAGTGTATGTTATGCGAATAACAGTGGATTTGATATAAGGGTCTATATATTGGTTATTACCCGCCGTGGCGGTATTTAAGGGCCGAAAACAGTCATCATTAACGACGCCTCGCGCCTCGGCGGCTTTTACGAGTACCTGGCAGGCGTTTGACGACCAGTGAATAATGGCTCAGTGGTTATAGAACAGGTAGGCACTTTACTTTGTGCAATTTATTTTATCGTCACTGCTCTCAAAACGGTGAAGAATAAACGGGATGTTTGAACCAAAAATTCGAAGACATGTGACATTCGCAATCCGCACTGAGCGGTTCTTGATAAATGGCTTTTGTGGAGAGAGTGGAGGTCTGAGTCCCGGCAATAGAAACATTAAAAGGCTGGTTATGCTTATTGTTACCTCCACAACACTGTAACTGGGTACACGACACCTCTCACAAAAAACAAAACTTTTTGGGAACTCATTCATTATGTGTACAGCTAAGGAGTGGAATTCCCTGCCGGAGGCTGTGTTTTTTGATAGCTACAACTTAGGGGTCTTTAAGTCAAGAGTGCATAGGTTACTTCTAGGCTAGCGTGCTCTATCGTTGGCCACTTCATCGCTTACTATTAGGTGAGATAGTGGTCAAACGCGAGACTATAATAAAAAGTTATTTATATTAGTAGTTATTAACTTGTAGCAAATACACACCGATATAGTTTTTATCTTTCATTCTATTGCAAGACAAACCTGTTAATATTTTAAGGGCTTTCTTAATTAATATTTGTATAAATATAACAGATAAGTTTACATGACGTAATAAACGTGGAATACAACTTATCTCTCTCATTGCATGCCGCAGTAATTGCGTAGGAGCATCTGCATGGCCATAAAGTTGTAAAGCTTAAACATTATCTATTAATAGTATTCTTTATCACCGAAGAGAATTTTATCTCTGATAATTATTACATAAAAATTATCTATTAGGTAATTGCAGAAAACTTCGAATGTACTTAATAAAATTTTTAAAGAAGAAGAAATTATTTATGGATTGGTTTCTGAAATTATCGTCAAGAAGCTGAAACACGCGTCATGCTCGTGAACGGGCGTCATCAGTTGAGACTCTCTTATCTCTTATCTATTTTCTCTATCTATTTTTAATTATTATTTTTTCATTAACTATGTTCATTGTTCTCAAAAATAGAGAAAGAGAAAAATAATAAAAAGAAAAAAGAAATATGTAACCAACATTTTTAACTCACAACATGATTTTTAAAGATTGTTCAAGGAGTTTCTTGCATGTTCTTTTCCATAGAGATCTACACTTTAGAATGTGCAATTTAGCTTCACTTGTTTGACGAGGTTTTGACAATCAAAAGTGCCTATAAATAGATGGTTAAAATAAAATAAATTTTAATTAAACTTGGTAAATCTTACCTGGAAATGGCTAATAAGTGGAAAGCTTTCGACCAGAAATTAAACTGGACATATTGAAAACCGATAAACTTCACAAGAAATATACTTAATCGGTAACCTACTGGCTAATTAAGATATTTATTGCACAGCAACAAGCTATTTCAGCGCCTGCGAACATAAAATCTTGAGAGCTCTAAACGATAATTTTTATCTGCGGACATAACTCGAGTTGTTTTGTAATTAGCAGGTTAATTTAGATAAATCAAGTGAGGGTAGGAAACTGGTCTTGACTGTATATTAAGGTAAGGAGTACGACTCACAATCCTGGTTTAGTTACGGCCGAAACCAATAACCTATCGATCTCCAGTTTTGGCATACTGGATATTGTAAAACAAATGATACACAATACAAAAATTATCATGTTTTCTGTTGTTTCATTTGTTTTTCTATCTCCGATATGTGACAGATAGGTTTTTGGTTTCGGCTGTTAGTCTATACCAGGGATGTCATCATAATTTCAGCCGAAAGACATCAAATGCTAGATATAGGCCTACTCCAAGAGTCGCTACAACGACCAGTATTGTTCGTTTCGCATCTACCGGATTTCCACAACCCTCGTTATCGGTCCACCTTGTTGGCATCCAACATTGCGTCATCACTCCAGAACTTTTCGGCTTCATCGAATGAGCGATGTGCCACTGCACAGAACGAGAAAAAAATATATTATACTTATGTCACGATTATTGAAAAGGGTCCAGATTTATTATTTTACCAGAACGACACCCCGAAGACGTTGTATTTTTACACGTACCATTATTTTAAATTGATCACGTCCGCTCGGCATGCACTCCTTAGCAACGTGCATCTAGTGTAGATTACTATAATTCCGTTCGTTACCTAAGTCGTTTAGTTAATACAAATGACCGAATGAAGGCCGTAGCTAAATCACTCAATGTTAAATCTATCATCATGATTAATGACTGGTGATGATTTTGTATCAGTCTTTTTTTGCCTTTTAGCGTCGCATGTGTTTTTGCGATTTGCCAGTGTCAAGTTAAGATTTTATTAAATCTTTCTAAATAAAATAGAGTCGCTTTGTTCTTGATTAGAAAGCAAATTTTTCGTAAAATTTTGCCGTTTGAACATTAAAGAGTGACAAACATACACACATCGACGATACAAACTTTCGTCTTTATAATATTAGTGTGATGTGATAGAAGCTTTAAGAGAAGAATAGACGAAGAAGATTGTCGAAGTCACCATATTCCATTTAATCTGCTAATATAATTGGATTGGAAAAACAACGCATTCCCATATTCTTGGTTGTATCTCGAGCAAATGTTTTAGGGTTCACGACTGGACCTGCATGGTGGATTATGGCCCTTTCCCTCCTCTTTAGAAGGGGACCTAAACCGCAACAGTGGGAATATTATATAGCTGATTATGCTTATGCTTCTGACAAGTTTTGGGTGCTGAGAAAGTTAATGAAGCAGTAAAATTCTCAGGACCACTTTACCGAACAACCAACAACAGCAACAACTACAACAACCAAATAGCAATCAAATGAACAGCATGTTGAATTGATCGCGCCTGTTTCACTTTCATTATGCTGTTCAAATGATATATTTGAATAAATCATAATGTATGATCGAAATCGAAACATGCGCGATAACTGTTAAATCAATTCGACATATTGTTCAGTTGATTAGACGCTTAAATTACGCTACAATATCCCCTAGAAATTAATTTGCGAATAATCAAGGCAGCCTTTGAATTTCACTCGTTTACATACAGCCTCCTTCTTCTTCCTGCTCTTGTCCCATATTACTTGTGGTCGGCGCAACACACTTTTTTCTTCCTTTCAATCCTGTCACCCGTCATACTATCACTAACTTCCTTTTTTTCATATCACTCCTTACACAATCTACCCATCTTTTCTTTGGTCTTCCTCTCCCTCTCCATCCATCTACATGTAAACTAAGAACTGTTTTAGTGACATACACCCAAATAATATAAAATGAATACGGCTGTCCTTGGGGCTAGGCCCCGTGGTCTCGGATCGCAAGCGCTGGCTGGACGTCGCCGCGTCGTCAAGTCCGACATGAGAGCCAATGGCCCGACTGAAATGGATGTTAACGATCGGGGAAAGTGTAGGAAGCTCAATCGGAAGGTGGACCCTGGCAACAGCCGGGATTAATTCATGAATCTCCGACCGGTCTCATAGGACCGCGCTGTTATTGTCTTACTATTGTGTCTCGTTTCGCGGGTTGGATTGATAGGTTAACACCGGGTGGAAGAAGAAGAAGACCCAAATTAATATAAAATAAACACTATATAGTGTTTATTTTATATTTATTGTTATACCTACTTACTATCTATACCTTTATCTATTAAAAGATATCAAAGTTCTGCATATCATTTTAAATTCTATAAAGCATACATACTCGTAGTATCACATTAATGGTCAAGCAAGCTACTCGTCCCGTTAGCACTAGCATAGCAACAGTACATAGGTATTTATCTAAATCAATCTGCGCACGAGTTCCTGTCATGGCGTTCAACTCGGTCCCTTTTACACAGACTACGGTAAAAACTCTTCGGCATTTGCTGGAGATGGTATTGTTAGAAGTTTTCATTTGAATCAAGCGTGTAAATATATTTTGTATCATAAAGCAAACGAATTGTTATTTAGTACACCGTTATTGTTACGTGCATCAAACCAATTGTGCTGATAGTTTTTTGTTGTTTTTGAATGTTAAATATATTGTATTGTGGCAGTACCCAATAAATATAGCGTGTTAGTGCGCGACGGTTAAAACTTAAAACTGTGCGCGCACAAATATTTTTGGGAACACATTCATTGTGCATACAGCTGAGAGCAATTCTCTGTCGTAATCTGTGTTTCCTGATGGCTACAACCTGGGGTTCTTTAAGTCAAGAGTGAATAGGTTACTTCTAGGCAAGCGTGCTCCATCATCGGCTACATCGTTGACATTTGAATGAACGGGTCGTGATAATTCCAACGATAGTAATGACAGCCGAAATGTATGCTTAGCGCAATTATTGCGCAACCAAGACCTTCTCTATTCCCGTCTGTACTCTATGATCCCTTTCCCTCCTCACTTCGTATGCCAGTAACCGCAGTCATTGACCCTTTGAAAACAATTTATTAAAATTGAAACCTAGTTACTTTACAGCGTTAGCAACCAAAGTGACAGAAAAAGAAATTCTCCGAGATGATTTGCAATTAGTCTGTTGCCATGCGAATTAGTTGTTTATGTAGTGGTGATAATGGGCATTAAAGCGTGGCAGTGGTGTCAGATAGCGTCGCCTTGCCTCGCTCCCGGCGAGTGGAATAGGAGACGGCGCTACAGACGTGCGCCCGCGCACGTAGGCCACCCTCGGGGACTGTGCGCGTTGTTACACGGTACGGGAGAGTGAGAGACGTGTCGCGGGTTTAGTTTTATAGTTGTGTTGAAGGTTTTGCGATTGGAGTGCAGAAATTGAGTTCAAGAGTTTCTGTAGAATGCTACTGATTCTTCAAGTGAGGAAATAATCAGTAGTATTCTGCAGAAACCAGTCAATCTGACTCCAGTCTTGCCATGAAGTACCGTGTTACCTCGGCTAATGGATTGTGGAGGTCTGGTAGGCAGCCGATCCTCGTAAAATACTGGTATTCAGCTGAATCTGGCTTGACTGGAGACGACCCTATATAGTTGTAATATAGTTGGGAAAAGGCTATGCAGATGATGATGATTCAAGTGAGGGAATAAAACGGGCCAAGTGCGACTCACTTGCACGCGAAGGGTTCTTCAGTGTTAAAATTAAGCAAAAACGGCAATAAATCACGTTTGTTGTATTGGTGGAGAAAATTTTATCTATTTAAGCTATTACGCGGTTCATGAGATACAGACTGGTGACAGATTTACAGAAGAATAGTGGGGTCTTTATTATTCCCATTATTCCCTTCCCAAAAACCTAAAAATTGAGGATTCGAAAAATTATACTTGCACATTTTTGGGTTGTAGTAATGAGATCGTTTGTATTTAAATTCGCGTGGTTTTGAGACTAACCCACTTTGTTACCTAATAAAGGATTACCCAACTGAAAAAGTAAAAAAATATAAAGCAGTCTGATAGTTATACCGACTAGTAGTGACCTATTTTCAGGGCCATATATATTTTTTTAAATCAAAACTTCATTTCAAAAGTTTTAACATAATGTAATAATTATGCAGAGAACTAATAATAATAATCCAAAAACATAGAAAATAAAATATTTCAAACAGACCTTACAATAAACACACTTAAAATGACTCCCAAACAGCACAAATCTACTTTCACAAATCAACATTGCAATTTCTCGTGCCGTGCCGAACAGTGGAAACGCCCGTTTATCTCGAATACAACGCGAAACGACCGCGTTCCCATTCTAGCCGGACGACTCGATTAGCGATGATTCGCAATAAAATTCGCGATTATATCCACGAGCGGCATAAAACATATACTGGCGCACATTAAAACTACAATTTGCTTGAGAACTTGCTCTCTAATAAAAGACTTCAACGCGTTTTGTTTTCAATTCATTTTTTTTTATGAAATTAATTGAGTCTATACTTCTGTGACTCAACTATTGAGGTGTTGCTGTCCTTTTCTGACTTTACATGAGAGAAAGAGAAGAATAAAGCTATTGTTAGAACAGCTATTGTATCAATTAGACAGTCAAATGAAGTGTTTAGTATAATTTGATTGTTATTTCTTTTTCAGACATTCACTACTTTAGATGAATGACTTTAGAAAATATTCTAACACTCCGTGTTTAGTTGATAGACGGTTACATAGCAATACATGACTAGCTTGTTAGACTACCTAGATGTGAAAGTTCAATTACTAGTGTGAATAACGTGAGGTCGTTTTGTTGAAAATATTGCAATGTTCAGTGGAAGTTAAATGAAGATTTAATGATAGTAGATACTGTTTAGGTTTTAATTGGCGGTACAGTTTAATGTAGAGATTTTATCTTATTGCTTTGTCATCGATATAAATAAAAGGAGAAACTGACTGACTGACATATCGACGCACAGCTGAAACTATTGGGACTAGGAGCGTGAAATTTTGCACAAGGTTTCCTTTTATGACGTAGGTGAGAATTAGGACCGTTTGAGGATTTTCCAAAATCCACCTCATTGTGAATGAAACGTGGGTCCAAAGTTTATATGGAGAAATTTACTATCACGTGGACGGAGTCGCTGGCAGAAGCTGCTTATGAAAACAAATGAAAAATGCATACAAAAAAATATTTTTCGACTGCTCATAAAGTGGCTGTTATTGCACTGCACTTAGGTATATATAGGGGCTCGTTACCAAACTGTGACATTTTGATTACTATTATGCACATGTGCGGTAATGTAGTTAGAACCTTTTTGTTTAACCTTTTTGTCAAAAAGAGTTTTAAGACAAAAAAGAATAAAATTTGTTATTGCGTTCAATAGCACAAATTAATGTTTTACTTACTTATTTCATGCAATTTCGTGTTTAAATAAACTATTTAAAATTTTACATATTTAATTAATTAAATCTTTTATCAAATTTGTATTTTCTGTTTATATGCAACCTCATTCTTATTTTTTCTAAATCAACAGCTAGAGTAGCTAGTCTATGGCCGCCATTTTTCGCGCATGCGCGCGTTTAAGAAAAGTATATTTTTTTGGCCGCCATATTTAAAAATAAAATACAAATTTTATAAATATGTCCACAACAACTATTTATGAGGAAAATGATTTGTGCTGTACGCAAGAAAATTTAAGTATGTCATGGGACCACTATACAGTCAAAATAGTTAATTATAACTTTACTGACTGCACATTTACCAACTGTTTCTTTAGATAAACTTTTCATATACCTACTAAATAAAGTTAATTTTTAATTTATTTTCTTCACAAGTGTGTCGAATACACGTGAGTAATTGGTCATTATCGTTCTTGGTTCTCTTAAGACCCTCGCCATGGCTCGGGTCTTAATACCACCGCGACGATAATGACCCACATTACACACTTGTATCATAATGTACTATGTTATCTACGAACAACTTTACATAATAAATATACAAAAAATAGAATAGCCATAGCATATCGGCCTTGAAATGTTCCCACTGGACTCTCGAACATCTCTAGAAGAGGCAATGGGCCGTAATAAACTAGAATACTGACTGTTAAAACAAAGTCAGAATTGGTATAAAAACAAATATAATTATCTCTTTCACAAAATAGCTTTGTTTAACATGTGTTGAAATGCACCAAGTGCGGGTTGCATATTTTATGTCCAGGCAAACTCTGTCCATTCCAAGTCGCTTGGAAGAGGTTGCAGACTACGATAACGCCACCAATTGTATGTGTTTTATTATCTTGGTGTACAATAAAGTATATTCAAACAAATAAATACCTACATAAATAACTTTCGCAAAGTAGTAGAGGTGAGTAGCAGAAACAATCGTCGTAATATTTGCCTAGCTTCGTTAGTTGACTCTAAATTTAAAATAACAAACACATGACGTGCAAAGGATTTTACTTTCATTCGGCTTTGATAGTACGGCGTTGAGTAAATAGGTAAAATGATTTGAGTTATGTCGTGGGAATCACAGAACTATATATTATATTATATTCCGTCAGTGATAGATACATAATTGCAGTGGTTCCCAAAGTATACTTATGTAATATATTATGTTTAGAAACTCGGGGCTCACCTGCAAGAAATTTAACCGTTCCTAATTATTTTTTTATATAACATAAACTAATGCTTGACTGTAATGCGGTCGTACGGCGGGTATTCATCCTAACGTTGTCGAAACCTCTACGGTCCGGACTAAGCGTTTCGCTTCGCCGTTTATACCGCGTACATCGAGGGACTGGAACAATCTGCCTGCTGCGGTTTTCCCGTCCGATTATAATTTAGGTGTTTTCAAGGCTAGAGTGAATAGGCTCTTAATAAGCTAGTGCGCCTCACCATCGACGATTGCATCGCTGCTTACCATCAGGTGGGATCGCAGTCAAGCACTAGTTTATAACAATTAAAATAAAAAAAAATGCCTGATGGTAAGCAGTAATACAATCGTTGATGGTGAGGCGCACTAGTTTATTTAGAACCTTTTCACTATAACTATATTAAAATTAATTAAAAAAACAATACTTCATACAATACATCGCAGTGAGTTTGAACAAGTCCAATTTATTTAGATTTTCAAGAGATAGATATTTAGAGTTCAAATATTCATCATATCTAAAAATTTAGCCTCACATAGGTATGAGGTATTAAAAAGAGGAAGACTTTCATAGCTTCATCAACAGGTATGGGTATGCCTGGGATTGGATTTCGAAAAGGAATCTCGTGACCCCGGAACGAAGACAAAGAAGGAACGGGGTGGGGTTTAGTCAGCAAAAGTCTGACACGCCCTCCCGCTCCACCCAATAGCTGGAAAAGTCATTCTAATGATTCTCCACCTGGAAACAAAAAATAAAGGTATAGTAAAGTATAGAGGTAGGACCCTCTCAATATTCACACGCGACCCATACATTGGGAAATCCTGCACTATTGCATAGGTCGGTTGAAGCTGAATGACCTCGGTGAAGTTCATTCTTCTCAACGCTGTACCCAACCCCTCCCCCTCGCTGTCTCGTAAATTTGTTACTGCACAACGATTTACTGGTGAAATGAAGGTGACCGACATAGCCCGAAGAATCGCCAAAATCATGTGGTAATAGGTTTGCAGAACAAATGGTTGATTGGGCCAAAAGGGTCTGGAATGGCGACTAGGAACATTTTGGAAGATGCAATGTTATGAGGCCTTCCACATGGTAGAGTGTTAACCTGACGAGGGTTGATAAATACGAGGCGCACAGGACTGGTTATTGTGGCGATACTTGAAGAAGGCCTATGTCTAGCAAAGGACGTCTTTCGGCTGAAATGTTGATGATGACAGCCATGTTTTTTTTTTAAACTGAATAGACAGATGCGTTGCTAGGGAGTATATGCGCCAGTTTTACTCTCCTTCTAAAAGATTTGGTTGTGGTAGCAGGCACCTGTTTTGGGGACTGTCTTTTTCATTGTTTTACGAGTCAGTTTCTTAACGTTTGAATCCCCAACCGGTCCTATGAGACCGCGCTGTTATTGTTTTACTATTGTGTCTCGTTTCGCGGGTATCTGAGTAATTAAAGGTACATTCAATAACACGCTCGCTTTGTATGCGAAAGCGTTGACAATATTGTTTGTAACGACATAATATCCTAATGACAGCATTAGTAGACGGTATTGCCGTGACCGTATACTGGACCAGGTAAGAAATTTAACTATCGTCTGTTTTTTAAACCCGGAGACTAAAATTACATTTCAACACAAAAGAACTGGTGTCATTCGTATAGTCAATTTGACATTACTTGTGTCAATTTAGTCTCAGGGTATAAAAAACAGACGATAGTTTTGCCGTCGACACTCTAAGAAGATCCTTAGCAGGTTGCCGAAGCATCTTTGCACTCTATGGTCACAATATATAGTTATGTATAAAACTTTAATTAATACATGATATTAGCCAATAATTTCTGCTCATTAGGAAAAGTTGTAGACATTAATTTTAATTACCTAAGATTGCCCACCATGCTACTGCGTGTAAATGTCAAATACTTCACACTAATATTATGAAGTTTGTATGTATACATATATGTTTGTGGTATTTTTTTCCTTCATGGTTGAATGGATTTGGATAAAACTTGGTCTATGGGTAAAGCATGTCATGGTCATAAGATAGGAACTTCTTATCGTAGT
Source organism: Mythimna separata (assembly GCA_030763345.1). Taxonomy (NCBI): domain Eukaryota; kingdom Metazoa; phylum Arthropoda; class Insecta; order Lepidoptera; family Noctuidae; genus Mythimna; species Mythimna separata. The sequence continues at coordinate 24,806,229 of CM061170.1, read as the reverse complement.
TACTCAGATACCCGCGAAACGAGACACAATAGTAAAACAATAACAGCGCGGTCTCATTGGACCGGTTGGGGATTCAAACGTTAGAAGAAAGTTCTCTTGGAATAAGTTTCAATCCTCACACAGACGAAGCCACTGGTAGAAACTATTAATTATAAATGATAATTATTTTGCAAATAGGTTTTCAGAACCTATAAACTTTGACACGCCAATTTTTCCGTCAATTAAACCTAGATGATACCGGTGTTTCCTAGCTCACTACCCTGAGAAAAAATACAGAATTAAACTTAGTTACCAATATAATCATCATCATCATCATCTACCGAGCCTTTTCCCAACTGTATTGGGGTCGGCTTCCAGTCAAGTCGGATTTAGCTGAATACCAGTATTTTACTTAGTTACTAATAATATTATGCCTTAAACCCAAACCGATACTATACTATATACCGTACGGTACCATAGGAACATGATTATTTTACTAACTTATTCGACTCTTTAGCATGCCTCAATAGAAATCTATCGACTATTGTATGCTGTGTTTACGGTCACAAATCTCTACACCCTTTTATATATATATAGAAGATTATGAGGGTCAACTAAACTATCACGTGCCTGACATATAACCCACGCAGTACGTGATGTGCCCAACTGCCCAGCCTCTACACTCTTTCAACTGTCACCAGGATATTCCAATATGATTAATGTGGTACCGGAGTTTGTTTGATGCTGATTTCCGCTAAAATATTACATGAACAAAGTTTTTGTTTCTGGAGTGATTCTCTCAACAAATTAAATATGATGTCGATAAATATGATGATGGGCATAGGCTCGGCTGGGCTCCTGTACTCGTAGAACAACAGAAGAGAAGAGTTTCCACAAAGATATAATTATGGTGTGTCTGTCTACTGTCTACGAACCCTGAGCCGTCGGGCCGTGTTGACTAACTCTTCATCTCCCTGAGTCGTTGACAGCGGGTAGTGTTTCACGTGCGCCTCGAAGAGTTGTCTGCAAAACCATAGGGACTCAGCAGAGCTGGCTGTACCCTGGGGTTCTCGAAGTTCTTCTTCTTCTTCCTGCCCTTATCCCATATTACTTGGAGTCGGCGCCACATGTTCTCTTCTTGCATTCTGTCCTTTCGTCCGTCATACTATCACTAACTTCGTTTTCCTGGGGTCCTGGAACGTAAGGCTATAAAGGAATATAGGAGTGGGTTTTAGTAAGTAAAAGTTTAACATCTCCTCCCGCTCCGCTACTTAGAGCCGAACAAATCATTAGATGGATTCCTCCCACCTAAAAATTAAAGCTGACAAGAGAAGAAGACTTTACCATTTACCTATGTGTTTGATAAGTAGGATAACTGTGCACTTAATATTCAGAAAGCGTCCAATAAATTCGGTTTGTTGACCACTGAAAGAGCTTCTGCCTTCGACTTCGCTCTCATGGCAGCCGAAAATTATTCCAAGAAAACATTCTCCCGCCATAAAATATCAGCATTCCTATTCCAGTTTATCTGTCTACCCGCAAGATAAGTTTCATCTAAATCCATTCAGCCGTTATAGCGAGAAGGAGTAACAATTACACACACATGCATAACTATAAAACTTATGCAAGTACTTTTTTTACGTAGGAAATCATGAAATGACTTTAGTCACCCTGGATGGTGCGTCAGACTTTTCTTAACTAACACCCAGTGTTTCTTCAGTTGCCCTTTGCGAGGGCCGCGGTAATTTTTTTAAAAGATATTCCGCAACCCTGAAAATACATGCATACAAATTTTCGGTATAATATTTATTTATTTATCTACACTGTAAGCACATAAAGGTACAGAAGCGGACTTAATATTAGTCTAATTTTATCCGTGGTACATTAATTTTTCTATTATAAAAAATAACTCATAACCCTCGAGACAGCATAGCTTTTTTTACTCGTTTTTTGCAATCATACGAGGACTTCTAAATATTCATATAAAAGATTTTTTTGCTGTGGTTTCTTGTTATTACTGATTGCGACATACCAATCAAATCGCACTGCTTACGCTATAGGAGTTCCTTATACAAATGTCAGTATGTCAGATTGTTTATAGCCTAGAAATCGTTATCACAGAACATAATTTATATGTTCTGTGGTAACGATTAGCCATTTTGTTATCTTGTTCACATGATGATAGTTCTCAGGTTATCTTTGGTGCGTTGATATTTTCTAATATTTAAGTACCAGAATTATGCAATGTTTTGTAATTTACGCAATTGCGTAATGTTCTTATCTTATTAGCATTATCGGCCTTGCAATGTTCCCATTGTTTAGAGATGAGTCCGATATCATGTCACAGGTAAAAATCATTGATATTTTAAAATCATGTCATCTTGAAATGACAACGACAAAATCATCAATGCTTTTAAATCATTTCTTGAATGAACGCGAGCTTCGGTGATTCGGATCGGGCCTACCTACTAAGTACTATTACTTTGCCAGTCATGCAAGCATGAAGTTAAGATTGGAATATTACTTGTTTGTTGGGGAAGTGCGTATTTACGCGACCATAAATAACTAATGATAATTTCACTAAGCCGTTCCGCGATCATTTCAGTATCTAGTCACAATTGAAGTGACGAGATCTAATACTTAGATAAAAATCATTGATGTTTTTGTCATTGTTCCCGTCACTGATATTTTTTTGTCATTGTCATGCAATCATTGATACAGAAAAATTATCACTCAGCCCATCTCTACCATTGTTGGGACTCAGGTCTCCTGTCTTTAATCTATCACATACCTGCGAAATGAGAAACAATAGTAAAACAATAACAGCACGGTCTCATAGGACTGGTCGGGGATTCAAATATTAAGAGAGGAAATGGGCCACAACCGACCTCGCAGGCCAGTTTGGTTTGGTAGATCTCATATGTTTTCGAATGTTTGGTTCTAGGACATGCCGGTTTCCTCACGATGTTTTCCTTCACCGTTTTCAGAGCAGCGATTCATTATTTAATTTATATTATAAAGCAAACACTTTGTGTTTGTTTCTTTTTAACGTTCGAATAGCTGAACGGATTTCGATAAAACTTGGTACACAGGTAGACCATATCCTGGAACTACAAAATAAATAGTATAGTGCCTTTTTATCCCACAAATATGTTCCCTTGGCATAATTTTCCACTTTCATGCGCGCGAAGCCAGCAATTAATAACTCCCCCCATATACGGACACCAGCCAATCGCAATCAGTCCTCATTTGCAAAACAAATGCTACAAATGTACATCAAATACAACTGACAGTTTAATAACTCGCTCCCGGAAGGAGGCGGTCACCCATCCATTTCCAAGCCTGGTTAATGGGCGCTTCGATTTAAATCATTTTCTCTAATAACAAGGTGACAATTTCACGCCTATCAGATCGATTAGGAATGTGAGGTGGTAGGACCTGTTGATGGTCTAGGATAAAATTATTTTAAAAATTTGCTTTTTTTTTATAAGTTTTTATTGTGTGAGTAGTTTTTGTTGGTATCACAGATTTTTAGTCAAAGTGCCCTTGAACGCCATACTTACGTTATTTTATAAAAGCTGAAAACCAGCGCATGCTCCCAACACAGGTAAGAACGATGGACTATTATGAAGTTTGACTTGCAGTGGCTTTGGCAGATACGGTAATAAAGATTGATTTTTTGGTATTACCTTCAGAATATTATTAAAAAATCCCGTTATTCATTGCCAGACAATTTACATAGTGCCAACCCCTTAGCCAGACGCCATTAATGTTCATGAAATTAATTGTTAACTTTTGACGAGAGATGATGTTGAGGTGAGATGTCGTTGTTAGTAAACAGAAAATCATTTTAAACCAATTTAATTATTTGCCTTTGTTCCAAGGCCCCGGGATTTTCTTTCAGAAGCCAACCTATGACCCCAGAGGCTTCGACCCTGCTGGGCCCTTACAGAAATACTGAAAGACTGCCTACCCATTTTCTCAAATAAGTATTATTGTTCATGTAGAACTCGTGACTTCTGACTATAGAAGAAACAATAATATCATGTGCAAGTGTTGAGTTATTATGTCAACTATGTCTGTCACATGTCTGCCGGAACCGCCAACCACTTGTTATGACATCTGTTCAACATTAAAAGAAAACAATCAAGGAAATTATTGCAGATCCTTCAAGTCTAGCGCTTTGTATGAAATACTTGCATACCAATCATGTTATGTCATGTTATATTTTTAATGCGGTTTTATTTAAAATTGATGGTACTGTTGGGTCAGTGGTTAAAAGACCTGTCTTACAACACGACGCGGTTTCGATTGTCGCACGGAACAAATATTGGTATGGTCTACAGATTTTGTATGTATGGTCTACAGGTTTCGGGTGTGGGTGTATTGTGTACGAGCCGATTCACAATTTCTTTGCTTTAAGTATACATCTGGATAGTCTGAGAAGTGAGTTTCAAGAAATGATGTATGGATTGTGTCATGAAATAAAAGAGAGCTAGTCATAGCGTGATACAGCTGCTTCAGATAGCATAGAATGGAAGACAAAAAAAACATGTTGCACTGACCTGAGTTAAGAAAGATGATTATGAAAGAATGACTTTTAACTGATAAGTATTTAAGTAATTAAAGACGTTAAACCACTCACATTCTGTCAGTGCATCGAAATGTATCGTACAGAGGACGTGTTAACAGACAGGTTCGAACCTGGGATATTCAAGATGACATGTGTGTGTACATATGTGGTTTGTTTTTATTGTGTAACATTGAAATATGTAGTCACGGGATTTCCTCATAAACAATAGGTTTGTAATTTGTTACGATTTACCTTGTAACAAACTTGAGATGCGTCTCTTTTCAGCTTTTCCTTACAATGGCGTTTTGGAGAAAATCTAAATTTTTACAAAATTTTCTTATTGCTGACAAATATGGGTATAATCCGTATAAATCAGAGATATTATTTTTTACTGTGGTGTAATTGTACAAAATAAAGATACTAGTAGTATGAAGTATATACTTCACATATTAGAAAAATTTAATTATTCATTGTTTTCAGCTAATAACTAACTGGAATAAGTTGTGTGTCAGACTTTTACTAACTTAAATTCACGTCCAGCAGTTGCTCTTTGGGTTCCAGGGCGTTTTCTTAAAAATAAATTACAAATACTGGTATTGTCACACCAACGACAGCCCCATTTCTTGTCCAGACAATCTCTGTCCATTCCAGGTTGCCTGGAAGAGATCGCGGAATGCGATAAGGCCACCCATTGTATGTGTTTTAGTTTTAAGTTTCCTTTTGTCATAATATGTAATGGTGTACGATAAAGTGTATAATAAATAAATAACTTATTATTTTTAGCAAATTGTTCAAAACATCCTTAAAGGGAACAAGGTATATTCAAGAAGCACTAAACCGGATAACGAATACCAAGAACCCAACAGAATGGGAGCATTCTGTTTATGGGTTGAATGGTCCCGTCCGCCGCACAGTGTTACTGTGCGAACGTGCCGAAAAACACACGTGCAATGTTGCTGTTTACTGGAATACACCGATACTCGGTATACGAGCAGAATGCTGAGAACTTAGCTTGTAGGTACACGACTAACTAGTGTAAATCCGTACCGTAACCGCAACTGCAACAATCGGATATCCCAATCGGATAATAAATCTTTATTAGCACAAAAGCGTTACAAAATTGTAATAATTGTAAATATAGCAACTATCATATAGCAACATTTGTAACTTAAAATTAAAGAACCCTGCCTCTCAAAGGGTGATTTTGATATGAAAGTAAGTATGAAGTTACCGCAGATTCTTTTTAGTTTTGCCCGGCAAAACAAATGATACTCGTAATCTACACCAGATAATATAAAATTAAAATCTTGGTTAGGTATATTTGTATTTTATTTTAAAAATTCTAATATCCGTTATTGTACCTACCAAACTACCCAAAACCGCCTCGAAGACACAGTGGAGCATACGGTAAAGGTGTGTCCCGCTTGGGCGGAGTATTGCTGTGTTCTCGTTTTGTTTTAGTCAATAAACGTCTTACACACAATAAAGCCCAAGAGCGAGAAAAGTCTATGATTTCCTACCTAAGAAAAACTTAACTGGCGGACAAAATCCGATATAATTTGATAACCGTAACCGACTCCGAAGCCGGTACCTAAAACATTATTCCTGTATCCGTATTCAGACTTTTGACCTAACAGGAAAAGCAGTTATAGATTAGGAGAAGGAAAACTTCCATACTGTAGTGCTGTGTAATTAATAGTAATGATGTTTCCATTCTTGCCATGAAGTACCGTGTTACCCCAGTTAATGGGTTGTGGAGGTCTGGTAGGCAGCCACTCCTCGTAAAATATGTATTCAGGGTATTCAGCTAAATCCGGCTTGACTGGATGTCGACCCTAATATAGTTGGGAAAAGGCTAGGCAGATGATGATGATGTTTGTATAATTCTTTACTAATACGAGTACTTGAGATGTTTTGTTTGTAATAGATCCCTCAAATTACCACGAATATACATTCCTCCTCCTCCTCGAGTCGTATGCCTTATTGCTGAGGCTCGTGAAGACCCCCTGGATTAGCTTCTTCCTGTTGGTGCCTCGCCATCTGTGACTGTTCTTGGCGACACCATCATCATCATCGTCTGCCTAGCCTTTTCCCAACTATATTGGGCTCGGCTTCCATATAAGCCGGATTTAGCTAAATACCAGTATTTTACGAGGAGCGGCTGCCTACCAAACCTCCACAACCCATTAACTGGGGTATCACGGTACTTCACGGCAAGACGAGTCAGATTTACTGGCTCCTGACTATCCGTAACGACTTCCAAAGATCTCCAAATGACAGCCGGGACCAACGGCTTAACGTGCTTTCCGAGGCACGGAGGAAACTCGTTATGTTAAGATGGTCACCCATCCACAGACCAACCTTGGCAAGCGTTGCTTAACTTTGAAGAACGACCCGTGCGGGCTGCGGCTGTTATTATTTAGCCACGAGTTCTTGGCGACACCATCGCCTCAAAATATGTTTTATGCCGATAACTGTCACCTTCACCCTACACCTAAACATCCGTTATTATTACACACTAAGGGCCTATTTCACCACCTATGATTAAGTTTCGAGTATCTTACTTGACAGATAATTTCATACAAATTCTGTCAAATTTTTGAATTTATTCAGTGAGTAGTGCCTACTCGGACATTGTGAAACAGGCCCTAACACTATCAAGCACTTATTAAAAACCATTGGATCTGACTGAAATTACAGCCTATAATATTTTATCTATCGACTTGAATATCAAGAAGTCTGACAGGCGTTTAGAAGCAACCAGTCGGTGTGATTATGCAAGTCTTATTAAATGCGACCACCAGAGGTCGCCACTCGTACACCTTGAAGAATTTATGGATATTGGAAATGAATAGAAACTCGTCGTAATTTTGATTTTTTATACTTACGAGTATCTGTTAGGTACATGTTAGACTGTATCTAGTGGGGTATCTTCCAATTGAATTCTATTATTTTCTTACTTTGCAAGTAAGAGCAAATTCCAAATTGCCCAGTCGAATTTGCCTGTATTTTTTGACGTCTAAGTGCAAGTATATTTGCATATACCTTTTTACATATATACGTACCTACGTCTTTAGGCTAAAAATATTCCTAGTTGGTTCCCATTTAAGTTATTTATGTACTGTATATGGAAGCTGGATTAATTCTCGCACAGAACAAATATTTGCATGACCTATTATACAATGTAGATATGACAATACGACTTTAAATGAAAACACTAACAATACTCATCATTACGAATAACTTTTAGTTCGGGACCAACCCTGAAATCGCAAAAAAAAATCAGGTGTCCCATACATTTACGTTTGCACAAGTCGACAAAATGTACGGGACAGCTGATTTTTTTTTCGCGATTTCAGAGTTACTCCCATACTAAAAGTTATTCATAATGATGAGTATTGCCAGTGTTTTCATTTAAAGTCGTATTGTCATACCTACATTGTATATTAGTTGTCCCCTTTGATGTCCCAGTTGAACCCACCCATACGTCACTGGATTAATTTCTAATATGCCTTTTGTTTTTGTCACACTATCTCAAATAGTTCGCCAAATTAACGCGTTTTCTTTCTTTCTTGACCCGAATATAACTATTTATCCTAGTAAACACGACTCATGTGTTTTCTTCACTCTGCGTCAATCTCACGTGAGACCAGCATGACACACTAAACCCTGTGCAAATTCATAGGGAAAAGATGCTCCAATCTAAATCTCTAATATCTCTACATCTAATAACAACGTTACGTACAAGCATTGTCTTGTTATGTTCACAGGCACGTGTCTGTCCATATTTGTCTTATCTCGGGAAATACTGTAGATATGATGATGTGTTTTCGCCATTATTTTCTTGGCATGGTTTGTTGTTTTGTACAATGTAATTGTGGTGTGTTTCAAGGAATGGAAAGTTACAACAAAACTGTACAAAAAGGGCAAGAGCCTCGCAACTTTCTGCCTCCTGGAACTTCCTAATGAATAAGTACCTGGTCAGAAACTGCTTATTATATCTAAGTTTTCTAGTGACTGAATTGTGGAGGTCAGATAAGTAGTCGTTTTATGTAAAACTAGCTGCTACCATCGACTTTGCCCGTGTGAAAGTAGAAAATTTACAAACATACTTGCTAGATAAGAAGTATCTTATGCTACGAGTATTCCAGGACATTGCCTACCCGTGTATCCAAATCCGTTTTGCCATTCGAGCGTGATGAAGAGTAACTCTCACTAATTTTTGTATTTATAATACATATTGTTATTTAGCTTCATCCAGTTAGACTGGAAGGCGTCCCCAAATTAGTTGGCAAAAAGCCAGTCACATGATTCCCCACTTAATATTTTTAAGACATTACTAGTGCGCCTCACCATCAACTCTTGCATCACTGCTTACCATCAGGTGGGATCGCGATCAAGGGCTAGTTTATATCAATTAATAAAATCCAAAAAATGTAGGTTGCATTCCAACGTAAACAGACTTCCCAAACACATAAACAATATTAACATCATCTCATTCGTTTCTCACTTGCAATAAAGCGGCCGCAGCCATGTTGACAGACGGTTTGTAAACAACATGTATGTTTTGTCTCCAGCCGTCAGAATGGCCGAAAGAATTCCGTTTCATCGTAAACATAAACTGTTGGTGACTGAATCGCAGGAGGTGTACGTGATTACATTCAGGAGGGCCTGACGAGTATGATGAGGCTTTTTTTCAGGAGAGAAGTCACCTAATTATTTCTTCCGCTCTATGGCGAAGTGAGAAGGCATGTCAGACTTTCGGAACTAAACCATACTAATGTTCCTTCTCTATGGACGTTGCAGTCCAGGACCCCGGGTTTACCTTACAGAAGCAAACCCATGGCACCAGTAGGCTTCGGCCCTGCTCGGCCCATACGGTTTTTCATAGGCCACGAAACCATAAGTCTATTTTTTTCCTAGCCTTTACTGTCGCACTGCTATGCAAAGGCCTCCCCCAAGTCCTTCCAGATATTCTCCTGTCTCAGCCCAGTCCAGATCATCTCGTCACCTCTTACTCGTACTGAGCCGGCCTCGATGGCGCTTTCCTTCTACAGGAACCGATACTATCATGCGGTCGATTGAACCCAAGCCAATTGGAACCTGGCACCTTTTTGCTCACGTCTATTATGCCTGTGAGTGGTGAACACGACCTACGAAAGACGCAGCCTTAGAAAGCGTGCAAGGTGGACCGATGAACTGGTGAGCGTCGCGGGAGCCCGATGCTTCCGAGACGTACAGGACTGGTCGTTATGGTGACACTTGGGGGAAGCCTATGTCTGACAATGGCTGACTTTTGTCTGAAATGATGATGATGATGGTGAATTGAGTTCTATGCAGTTGACTACCATTTGCCTTTTTTTGGCGTATAAAATTATCAAATGGGGTATATGTCTTTTAGCCGAAATGATGATGTATTAGGCCCGTTTGGAGCGCAGTGTGTCATTCCGAATACGGTCTGTAATAGACAGTAAGTAAGTAGACTAAATATTATAATTTAGAATCCATAACATTTTCATTGTAAGTATTTTCACTTACAAATTGTACCTAAAATATTATTTCCTCATCTTTCTTTCACACCTGATCCACACTAACCAATTCCCAGTAACAATAATCGAGTTCCTTTTTCCTATTACGTCTCAACCTGAGTTAGACAGCTCCTGAGTCACGTAGCCACAAGACAGTTTAAATTCTAGAACTAACCAGGCAACAATCAAAACAGTGCTCAGACGCAATGACCGTCTTCCTAATTCACTTCACGTCACCACGTCTAGAATCAGATAGCTCGGCCTGAGTCACGTAGCCACAGTCTAATTTTTTTGGCCAGTTGGTCTAGTGGTTAGTGGCCCTGACTGCTATGTCGGAGATCGTACGTTCGATTCTCAACCAGGACAAATGTTTGTGTGATGAGCACGGTCATTTGTCCTGTGTCTGGGTGTAATTTAGCTATAATATGTATGTACTAGCTTCCGCCCTCGACTTCGTCAGCGTGGAATTATTACTTTGAGCTAAAATTAACTTTAATCCGCGACTTCGTTTAAATAGGTGAGATGCTCTGCTCCTGTTGGTTTTAGCGTGATGATATAGAGCCTATAATCTTTCTCGATAAATGGGCAACAAACAAACTCTTCAGGTTTATAATATTAATATAGATTTAGAAATATATAATTATGTGTATCAGTTGTCTAGTACTCATAACACAAGCTCTGCTTAGCTTGAGACTAGAAGGCGTTGTGTGAAAAGTTGTGGAATATATTATATTATATTAATATCTAGAATTCCTAGTCAACAATCAAAACAGTTCTCAGACGCAATGATCGTCTTCCTAATTGGCTTCACGTCACTACGTCTAGAATCAGATAGCTCGACCTGTGTCACGTAGTCACAGTCTAATATCTAGAACTTCCAGACAACAATCAAATCAGTTCCCAGGCAATGGTCATCTTCCTAATTCAACCACGTCACTACTTCTAGTATCAGATAGTCCCCGTGTCACGTAGCCTCGTTTTGCCACGAGACCCGATACTGATTGACACTTGTTGACGCCGTGACGACAATCGCGAATGACGAGTCATGCAACCTTTGGCTAAAAGGACAAATCAAGGTCAAGGATACCTATTTTGCAATACTTGGATGAGTTGAGAAGGTTCGGTGAAATTAAAGAAGTATCTGGACTTACTGGTATTATGCAGTTATTATGTTCTTAACGTTTGAACATAATTATTCATCTTGCGTACAACTAAGGAGAGGAATTCCCTGTCAGAGTTGGGTTTACCTTTCCTGATAGCTATCTCTATATATGTACAACCTAAGGTTCTTTCTGTCAAGAGTGTATGGGTTACTTCTAGGTTGCCGACTAAGAGGGTTCTTCAGCTCTTGAAGAGAGAAAGAGAGATATGGAGAGGATATTTTGAAGAGAGAGAAAGATATGGAGACGGGCCAGCTAGCTCCCACTTCGTTGGAAGACGAGGAAATAGGTCCTCATAGGAAAATCGGCGTGCACTACAGTAGGAGCTTAAAATCAATAGAGTGTAACAATGGGCAGTTTTATCGTTAAAAGTTACGTAATCTCGTGCGAAGAGATAATTAAAATACTTGACTGGAAACATTTTATGAGGTCATTCCAGTTTCATATTTTCGCAACGGGGACAAACCTGAAATCACATAAAACAAATGATTAGTTTGCGTTCACCTTTAAGTTGATCTTAATAATGAGTCCGTATGAGGTTTTCAATTGTTTCAATTAATACTCGTTTGAACTTGTTCGACTCAGTTTTCTAAACAACCGACAAATATCAGTTATATTGAGACGCATTTACCTACTCGTACCAACTCCTTTGAGCGTTCCGCGTGCATGTTCGTGACATCACAGCGGGTCCTGGCACAATTTGTTGTTGTTTTTAAATTTCGCAGTATACTATTCCCAGATAGGCGCCTTTTTAGTCTCGCACAGATTTTTTATTCATGAGATGATGACTAACTAATAAACAGTGGTCCAGTGCGTGTTGGTGGATGTTACATGTTTTCGTATATTTGGTTCTAGGGCCTCTTTCCTTCACCTTTTTGAGACCAGTAGTCATCATCATCTGCATAGCCTTTTCCCAACTACATTGGAGTCGGCTTCAATATAGTTGGGAAAAGGCTAGGCAGATGATGATTGGGGTCGGCTTCCAGTCAAGCCGGATTTAGCTGAATACCAGTATTTTACGAGGAGCGGCTACCTACCAGACCTCCACAACCCATTAACTGGGGTAACACGGTACTTCATGGCAATGGAGTCTGATTTACTGACTTCTCACTATACGTAACGACTGCCAAAGATCTACAAATGACAGCCGGGACCAACAGCTTAACGTGCTTTCCGAGGCACGAAGGAAACTCTGTATGTTAAGATGGTCATCCATCCACAGACCATCCTTGGCAAGCGATGCTCAACCTGAAGATCGGCCGGTGTTGCTGTTATTATCTAGCCACGAGCTCTGAGAGCAGTAGTGATGAAATAAATTACACAAAGAAATACGAACCCAGTCAGACGCAGTATTAGTGTATATTTACACATACCTACAAACATCAACAGAGCTATCACACACTGATGACGTCACAACACATGCTATCATAATCATCAGCAGCTCTAAATAGCCTGGCCAGTCAATATTGTGCTCACTGTGATAACAATATGATTATCATATTATCACCACTACGACGTTATTTATTGCTTACTATCGTGGCATGACGCGTGCAATAAATAGGCGTGTTACACTATTTATTTATTTACCTACATACTAAGATGTTGTGAAAAACATGTTTTTGTTTAAGGAGTAAGAGGGTGTGTTTGATGTGAAAGAAATAGTTAACCTATTTAGTACAATTTGAAAGAACAAACTTGCAATAGTTGACGTTATGTACCAAACCTGGTACTTATTGGGTGTTCCATTTATCATCACCAAATTTAAAAAAAGAAAAATACGCAAAAGAACTTTTGGCACGTAATTTCGGTAGTCGGAATAAATTTTTTGACAATCAAGAGATTAAGTTAATGGCTGGACAGTGAGCACGGTACAAAAAAAAACATTTAGTCAAATTCAGAAACTTTACTTTATACCACGTACCGGAAGAAGGCCTCCCACAAGGTGGACCGATGACTTGTTGAGCGTCGCGGGAATGTGATGGATGCAAGATGTACAGAACGGTCGTTGTGGCAACGCTTGGGGGAGGCCTATGTCAAGCGGTGGACTTGTTTCTGTTGAAAGAATGACAATGAAGTATTAGACTCGTATAGGTACAACAAAGTTTTCAGTTTAACTACAAGTCGATTATCTTTCATATAATAGACTAGCTTCCGCCCGCGGCTTCGCCCGCGTGGTGTGTTGATAAAAAGCAGCCTATAGCAAAAATAACAAAATCGAAGAATAAAATAAGTTTACGTTTAATTTTTTTCCTGTTTACCGGGATAAAAGTAGCCTATATGTTAATCCAGGGTATAACCTATCTACATACCAAATTTCAACCAAATCGGTTCAGCCGTTTTTTCGTGAAAGAGTAACAAACATACATCCATCCTCACAAACTTTCGCATTTATAATATTTGTAGGATTATTTGGAAGGATATACTCGTATACACAGAAAAAGCCAGCGCAATATCATTAAGTAAAGACACCACACCTTCACCTCATAACTTATTTCTGATGATGCCCGTACATGCGGTTCCAAGAAAAAGCTCCATATAAAGTACGCAAGTCACATTAAAAACTCTTGAAGATCGTATCGACACGTAATATCTGCCGGCCACACGATGCCGTTTATTTATTAAGAGGCCTGCGGAGACCGCGCGCTATCTCGAGTTGAGACGAAATAAAATACGTTTTTGAGGTTGATGGAAGCAATCCAGATAGTATAAACAATTCTTGGACACACCGACTGGAGTAAAGTCATCATCCGCACACTGACAGTTGCTTGCTGTGATAGCAATACAAACTATTGGAAATTTGGGAGAGGTTCCGTAATACCAAAAATGATGAATGAAAAATTTATGTTTTTCCAATATTGTTTCGAGTATTTATAACTTGATAATAATATCTGTGTTCCTACGAAAAGATATTTTGAAATATTGTTGTTTATAATATAGAAAAAACAAAATAAAAACATGACATTTTCGCTGTGAAAATGTGCAAATTTAAATTCGCTTAAATTTCGTTTGGGGTAAGTTTTTCAACAAAAAGATGTAGGAACCTAGATAATTATTGTCTGAATCCGAATAACATATAATAATCATATTATGGTGTAAATATGCTTAAATTGCAAATGATTTTGGTATTACGTTTGTATGGATAATTCTAACGTCGCGCCCACCTTGAAAGACATTTACAAATAGTATATTATTATATTGGAACTTTTGCTGTTAATTTCTGCGATGTACCTACAATCGAAATGGCAGCCATTTTTCTTTGCCATCAAAGATATGGAACGCGGAAGTTGGTCGACTTTGGGATTATGGTCAGAAATCACACAGGATCGCTTGTTCTCTTCGAATATACTTCCTACTGTTGTAATAACTTAGGATATTATTTTGTTGTACACTATACCTGACGGCTGGTGAGCATTCGTACCCATCGCCACTACCACTCCATCAGTCCAACATCGTGCATATGCTGTAAGGAGGCTGTTGGAAAGTAGCAGATTCAGTCGTGACTTGTGACTACATGGGTGTTATTGCCGCAAGGCGTTCCATTATGAGGATAAACCAATAAATAAATAAATAACAACTTAAAATATAAATGGATAATGTATTATCCACTGATCATGCACAAAGGCGAGATTAACTCATAGTTAAGTTTACTTCATGCAAAACCATTGAGTGATAGAGAGATTTTTCATGGGTACTATCGATAGTACAGTTATCCTGATGTACAGTACAACACCAGTTGAGTTACCCGTTACAATGTCTAAGATCTAGCAACCAAGACAGGAAGTGTAAATACCCCAGATTTCGGAGCTCACAATCCAAACATATTATGTAATAACTTTTTTTTAAAACTTGCTCAGTACAATAAAAAATAGTCCTAACCTACTTAATTACTTTCAAACAATTTTGAACGAAATCTAGTATCGTTCACCAAACTAATAAATATTTTCTTTAGCCTCCCTCTTCCTCTCCATCCATACACATATAAACTAGGTAAATACTCTTTTAGTACTATACGTATCTCCCTCCTCTTCACATGACCACACAAAGAAGGAAAATCCGGGACCCACACAAAGAAGGAACAAAGGAGTAGGCCCTCCTGCTCCGCTAAAGAGCGGGAGAGATCATTCTGATGATTAAAAAAAACAGTTCCCTTTCTTGGAAAAATACATTGTGTAGACGAAAACTTGCTTTCTGGATTTGGTCTGTAGTTCTACAAATCAGTATAAGATGAATTATATACGCCAGTATCAGTCTGGTTACAAAGTAAATGTGTGTCAAGGAACCCTCAGAGTTGGTTTCCTTGTAGGAACAAACCTCGACGCGTAGGTACGAACAATTGCTCTGTAGGTACTCAAATGTTAAATCACTGCGGTTGCGGTGGCAATTGTTTGGTAATCGCAGTTGTATTGTTACGAATACATACTCGTAGTATATTGAATATCTTAGTGCCTAGTCCGAGTTTGTTTTACGTTAACGCGATCGACACATTTATGACGTAGGGCGCTCCGATTGGCCCGCTCCAAGCTTTTAACAATCAGAGAGTCAAACGCAATAAACGTTTCGTGTTAACGTAAAAACAACTTGCACTCTTTGTACCATACCTGTAGTATAGCATAGTGAACCGTGCCTATAGTAGATATACCTACTATGACATAGTGAACTATAAGTCGTTGCGATCTCATAGCCTAGTTGCACGCCCCGGTTGGATCAGTGCCTAAATGTTAATTTTTGCAACGTGAGAAGTTTTTTTTGTGCATTTCTAACTATGAAATGGTAGTAACATAGGTGGAAATGAAATAATAGGGAAAAAGAAATCAAAACAAGAATTCGTGCCACCGACCTCAAATAATATGGTAACGGAAGGGGTGAAAGGTACGCAGAATGGGGTGAAAAGGTCCGCAAACCTCCATTGAAAAGGGAGGACCAGGGTCGTCTGAGGTTTCTGGATCGGCCAATCGTCCGATAGTTGATTTCGGGCTGTATGATTTTAAAGTTGAATTCCTATATGGCGTCATAGAAGTAGAGAATAGCAAAGGTCCGCGACAGGAAATTGGTGAAATGAAATTATCTACTTATTCATGATCATCATCATCATATTCATCTTCGAGAGTGAAGAAATAAGCATCAAATTGCGTTGTATTACGTAGATTCAGTAAGCCCAGCAGATTATCTGTACATATTACCTAAAGATTTGATGCTATCATGTGCGTTCTAGTTTTCACCTTATTTCGTCATGACAAGTTGATCCTAATAGATATATGACATAGCAGACATAATAATTTTGGCGCAGAGACGTCAGCAATTCTCTCTCGAAAATCTCTTAAACCACACCTATCTCTGACGTTTTTTACGTTAATCTCAATTCGTCAGTTAGTCATAACAATCAAAATAGTCGGCCTCTCGATCCGAAGCACCCCAACTGTTGCCAGTTAAGAAATGTGATCAGATGACATACTGCGATCCGGGAAGACACCCATTACAAATGATGCAAAACACTTTCTGTACCAAAACAGCTCAGGAACAGAAATATCACACCCGAAAATAAACTTTACTGCACGGAGATAGAGTAAGTTTTCGCATGGTAAGATTTATGACTTAAGATTATACTACAGCGGAGTAGAGTTGATATTTGCACTGGGTGCACCGACCTCTGTCGATCACGTAGGCACAGCGAGTGACGTCGCAGTATATAGAGTTATGTTTGTGCGTATGAATGGAAGGTCGGGCTCGGATGGTGTTGCAAATATTATTAGAACGGGGTTTGTAGGTCATTAACCAGTGTTGTTAACTGGCTGGTTTCTAGACGACGCGCGACGTGACGAAAATAGTTAATAGTTAAAGCTTGGTGTGGATTTTCAGATGAGGGGACTTTTAGTATCATATATTATGTATGTATACATTATTAGCTTCTGCCAGCAGCTTCGCCTGCTTGAAGGAAGGTTTCTTTATACAAATTTTTGACCCCTGTTTCATTTCCTTAGGGGGTGAATTTAATTTCTTCTACACACTATTACCTACATTTCTTTGAATTCTTTCCTTCGCAGATCGACTAGAAGAAATTTCTTTTGGAATAAAAAGCACCTCTGTAATTTTTTTTTTACTTTACTTTAATTATAAAATACCCTAAACCATTATTTATTTTAGAAGGATAACGTAAAGTGCCGTTTCCACCCAGTCATTCGTTCAAGGCATTTTTTTTACGTTAAAAATGTAAATATCAAGCATATAGTGGTTTATTCGGAAAAATGTTTAAAATTAGCTGTTATTTTCAAATATTGCGAGATTTGACACGACGACCTCCGTAACAGATAAATTGCAATGGAATGTGATAAAACTTGATAATGTCTGCGGTGACTTATTGATATAAGGAATAAAATGAACCCTGACCTTGAACACTAGAAGTCATGTCAAATGTGTACAACATCTTCAATATTTACAATATTTCTTTATAAAATACTAGCTGACTCGGCAAACGTTGTTCTGCCATATAAATTATACGTAACATGATTTTTTACACCTTGTGTCCGAAAAACCCAAATATCATACGAAACCCTATTTTTTCCAAAATAAAATTAAGCCTATGTTACTCGTGGATAATGTAGCTTTCGACTGGTGAAAGAATTTTTAAAAACGGTCCAGTAGTTTTTAAGCCTATTCATACAACCAAACAAACAAAGTTTTCCTCTTTATAAAGTATAGATAGATAATAGATAAAGATAAGATATAGATAGATAATGAACTAGAAAAAGTGAGCTTTAAAAATCTACCTATAGCCGTTATAGACATTAAAACAATTCAACCAAGGTGTCCAGTTTCAAGTTTTAGATCATTAAAAAAATGTATTTAAAAGAAAGTATGCATTTAAAATATTGTTTTTTTTTTTAACAAATAAACAAAATGAATTTCTTTTTATTCCGTATTAGGTACACGCCGGAAAATAGAAAATAATAATAATTAATTTGCAAACAAGTGACATGATTAAATAAAGCACTGCATCTTGAAATAGGTACTTAACCTGAAACGTATTTTTAATAATTTATTGACTGTAATATAATGTTCTTTAAATGCCTTATAAGAATCATTTACCAATAAACTGCCATAACTATGACTACCATTTTCAGGAATCCTGAAACTGCAAGCGTCATAACACCAAAAATATCGACACCATGGTATGAGGTCAAGTTACAAACAAAACAACATAATATTATTGTACGATTACCTCTGTTTATTCCAAGAACTGTTTTGATAGTTTAACGCATTAACACTTTTAACTACTCAGAAAAACTTCATAATTAAAGCCTACTCTTATTCACGCAACTTTATTTACTATCATAGATATAGTGACGCAATTACTTCCTAATTAAAAGGCCTATTACACCACTCGTTTTTACGAATGGTCTACGTCGCGCAGTGCAATAAGGGTAAGAGTAAGACGGTCTTCGACAGGGCTCGAGGTACCGAATCGACGTATCGAGTAGTGTAATAGAAAGAAAGAAAGAAAAAGATTTATTTGGCAGACAAGCATATATGCACACAGTGTAGAGAACATAACATATATAGTTAGAATCTAAAGCTTAAACTTAAAATTAAACATAAATAAAAGTAACAATTAATTGATACTGCATGTCACACGGTAGGCTAATAGGCTGTAATAGGCTCTTTCGTCATAGGTAACCTACACCTTTTACAACCTATTCAATCAAGTTTATTTACTATAGATAGTGATGCGATGATTTCCTAATATAGTCATAATCATAACGTACACCTTTTACAAATCAGTGAGTCACAGATATTTTTAGTACTGTTTGTTATTTCCTACATGCAATCTTGCTCATGATTATTCGGTCGTAGTACGTTTAATAGTATCAATATGTTCTTGGAATGCACATGGGTTAGAATGAATTTTGTAGGTACAGGAAAATAATGTGTATTTGAAGTCAGGTACGCAATGTGTAACGCTATGCAGTTTTGTAATGTCTGAAAGGGAAAATAAATACTGAAATACATATGATATGAGGAAATAACTTTGCTTAGGGGACATCGGGGATTTTTAATAGTAAGTACATCGTTCATTGATACCTTCAAGAGTACAAAATACAAAATAATCTTTTTAGCGAGTGGCTTAAATAATTTTGGGACAAATCAATGCCTTTTAAAATGAGATTTTTCTTGTGACGATGAATGGACCGTGTGAAAATATATATGGCTTGAAAAAGGATGATCTCAATAGATGATAACAAGTAAAGAATTCTGCACCGATTTCAAATATAATTGTGATGTTAATTACTCAGATACCCGCGAAACGAGACACAATAGTAAAACAATAACAGCGCGGTCTCATAGGACCGGTTGGGGATTCAAACGTTAAAAATCTAAGAATGTCAGCCATGGACGAACGGATTTACCTACGTGCTTCCGAAACACGGGGTGACAATAATATCCTAGATAGACTTTTGACAGTCGTTGCAGGTATTCAGACGCTAGAAAATTTGACTATTAGTCTAGCCAGAAACTAACTCAGGAACTGGGTTGTTGGAGGTCGGATTAGCAGCCGTTCAATGTAAAACACGGCTATTCAGCCGAATCCGCTTAGTCTGGAAGCAGACCATACTGAAAATTGTTTCATTGTGGAAAAAGCGACAGTACCCTAGTTTAAGAGTCAGGGAAACGTAATTAAAATTTGTAAACAGATGTACCATTTATTTCCACCGATATATTCTCCCACATAATGTTGTCACTTATAATTATAATTATAATTAGGGCCTGTTTCACAATGTACGAGTAGCCACTACTTCCCGAATAAGTTCAAAAATGGAACAGAATTTGTATGAAGTTATCTGCCAAGTAAGAGAATGGCAACTTAATCAAAGGTGGGGAAATAGGCCCTTAATCATATATATATCTTGCTTGTAAGTTTCTACATAATAACTGCCGCACTGGTCGATCTTTAAGGTTAAGCAATGCTTGCCAATGTTGGTCGGTGGATGGGTGACCATCTTAACATACCGAGTTTCCTCCGTGCCTCGGATAGCACGTTAATCCGTTGGTCCCGGCTATCATTTGTAGATTTTTGGCAGTCGTTACGGATAGTCAGAAGCCAGTAATTTTAGCTCCAGTCTAGCCATGAAGTACCGTGTTACCCCAGCTAATGGGTTGAGGAGGTCAGTTAATTCCGGCTTAACTGGAAGCCGACCCCAATATAGTTGGGAAAAAGGCTAGGTAGATGATCTTGCTTGTAAGTACCTAGTTTAAGTTTTGTTTTTCCTTTATATGTACCCTTTTTTGGTCAATAAACATTATTACTCGTATTAGGTATTATTTATTAGACACGGTCACTTTGGCTATATTGGACTTTCACGAAAGTGGAATAATGGAATCTCTGGACAACCTCTGGATCCTTTATTAGACTAAATACAGAAATACCTATTGTGATAAGGGCAAGATAATGATGTGTGTGATTCATTTAGTAAAATCTTCGTGGGAATGTGGGGCTTGGGAGGGGCAAAATAATGTTGGACGAACTCGAAAGGTAAATTATCGACTTTACATGCAGCATAGCATATTATTACTTCCGCATTACCGAACTTTAAGTACATAATTACTTCAATAGCAGTGACTGACAGCAGTCAAGAACGTTGAGCGTCTAAAATTGGTGGTTCCGTTGTGGGGCTCTGAATTTTGCTTGGTATGGAGCAGCGGTGCAGTAGTGGCAACAACCTCTAGGTACTAATATCATCATCATCATCATTTTAGCCGAAAGAAGTCCACTGCTGGACTTAGGCCTCCCCAAGCGTCGCTACAACGACCGGTCCTATGCGTCTCGCATCTATCGGATTCCCACGACCCACATCACACATCACAAGATCATCGGTCCAACTTGTGGGAGGCCTTCCAACGCTGCGTCTTCCAGTGCGCAGTCGTCACGAACGTTTCAGGCCTACGAAATTCCTGATGCTATCACGTAAAGAAACTCAGAGCATAGTCCTATAATATATTATTCCATTTCCCTTAAGGTGACTATAAGCCTTTTGATGAGGCCAATTGTATGAGACCACGTTTCGGTGCATGCCTTTTGATGAGGCCAATTGTATGAGACCACGTTTCGGTGCATGCCTTTTGATGAGGCCAATTGTATGCGACCACGTTTCGGTGCATGCCTTTTGATTAGGCCAATTGTATGCGACCACGTTTCGGTGCATGAAACATTTTTGTATTGTACGTTTCGGTGCCATATGTCATGCATGAGCAGTCATGACTGGCAAAATGGTCTTTCACCTTGAGATACTGTGGTATGTACCGCGCAGCTTCCCTATAGCTGTCCAGCTGAGCTTCTATTCCATCATCATTATTACATGTTACTTCATATGTGTAACATGTAGCAATACCTACGATGGCGTACGTGGCTGAATCACCCAAATACCTTATCAGCATCTGGATTTTACCTGTTTTCGGTCAGTCATAAACATGTTTTGACTAAATATTGATGGTTTTATCGATTTTCTTGTACATAGGTGTGTAGACTATGACTCGGACTTTGTATCCAGTATTCTAGTGACTGTGCTCCTGATGTCATTTCAATTTAATGATAATAATAAGATTGGTTTTCTCGCCACAATACACAATAATTAGCTGTACAGTTTCCAGGATAAAAGTAGATTTGATGGTAGCAACCTCTCGCGTCGGGCCCAGGCCATGGTCCAGAGCGCAGGCGGTCAACTCCTTCTGCGAAGCAGTAATGTTACAACTCAAACAAAAGTAGGCTTCGATCCTGCTGCGCCTACGTTTTGCTGACATCTCTTTGAGGCGCGCGTGGAACAAGTACGCGCCATCGACGACTTTGGCTTGGTCTACTCATTGTTCGCTGCCCTTAAGTCGACGCTTACGGTGTATTTATTAAACACTTAAGCCTGACATTTACCTTGGACAGAGGATAAGCATTGCTGAATTGCCGAAGCGTGGCAATAACGTTAGTCTTTTGGGTACATTATCAGTCGACGTCGATGCGGAGGAGTTTTTTAACGCCATACTTTAGAATAGTGCAAGAAAAAAGCTAGGTTTTGAGTTTACTGTATTCCTAAAGACAGACAAAATCGATGGGAGAAATTGTATCATATACGTAAGGATGCACACTTGCACAAGTATCGATAGTGCACTATCTACGTCTGGCACACGTACAGCTATCAGCCTCGAGCCGCTTCTCGTCTGTAATAGGCATCTCAACGACTGCTATCATCAAGGGACGCCGACACAGTCACGCAAGGGAGACGTGCCTGCAGTTTGATTACATCCAGACACCTACAAATAAAATCAGACAGACCGTAACGTGTCTGTTAAGTGATGAAAGCGTTTGATCATTTCAGAAATGTTCCCACTCTTGGGACTCCACCTCGCGGGCCCTGTGCGGATTGGTGGATGTCACATGTCTTCGAATTCTTGGTTCTAGGACATGCCGGTTTCCTCACGATGTTTTCTTTCAATAAATAATCATGCTGAAAATACCTATACCTGACGTTACTGCACACTACTTAATAAAAGTCGGTCATACTTGTAAGTCGATACCGCCTTTCATGTTTACGTACGGAACGCCAAAAACTCTGTTTTTATAAAAACTCACGTGATTTGTAAAATAAACTGGTTTTGGCACGCGACCGCCATTATGTGAGACACCATTTTTTTACCTTTTTTTCATGACTTTGTCGAGTTTACGAGGCGTTTATGTCATCGAACTTTGTTAATTTTTATAGCAGTGCTTTTGTTTCTTAGACATTTTTTTCATAATTTTGTTTTTCATGATTATTTTCTAAGCATAAGTTGTAGAGAATACAAAGTTCTACAATATTTATAACTGTTCTGTGATTTATGTAAACAAAAATAGCATAAACCCATAGAAAGCGAAATATTAGCAATTAAAAATTGTATTTATTACTTCTTTTGGTACAATAAAGTTTATTCTATTCTATAATTATTTTTTTTACCTTTGAGGGAATATTTATAGACGAGGACATCCTACGATAAGTAGGTTTTGAGACAAGTTTTCGAGTACCATAGTAAAGGTTTGGTTAGGAGCAGGGGTGGCCCAGTGGTAACGACAACGACTTACGACTTGTAGGTTGTGGGTTCAAACACAGTCGGGCGCTCTACTTTGTGTAATTTATATCATCACCACTGCTCTCAAAACGGTGAAGGAAAACATCGTGAGGAAACCGGCATGTCCTTGTACCAAAAATTCGAAGACATGTGACATCTATCAACGCGCACTGGACCCGTGTGGCTCTCCCAGAGAGGAGGCCTGACTTCCAGCAGTGGGAATACCTACTATAAGGCTGATGATATGCTATCATCATCATCGGCATTGTAATGTTCCCACTGTTGGGACTCAGGCCTCTTCTCTGGTAGAGGGAATAGGCTATAATCCACCACGCGATAATTATATGCTATGATAGCATAACGTATAAAAAATAAATAATAACCTTTATTAGCATAGGCTAATAAAAGTTTATACAAATTACCCGAGTCTCATTCTCAGGTGAAACCTTTATTTTCACATGGTGTATAGGTAAATATTAAACCTGACAAAATAAATAAACTAAATTAAATTAAACTGAACTGCATTAAAATAAATTATGCACCTACTAGATTAATTATGATATCATCAACTACCTAGCCATTTTCCTACTATATTGGGGTCGGCTTCCAGTCAAGCCGGATTTAGCTGAATACCAATATTTTACGAGGAGCGGCTGCCTACCAGACCTCCACAACCCATTAACTGGGGTAATACGGTATTTCATGGCAAGACAGGAGTCAGCTTTTACTGGTTTCTGACCATCCGTAGCGACTGCCAAAGATCCACAAATGATATCCGGGATCTACGGCTTAACGTGCTTTCCGAGACACGAAGGAAACTCGGTATGTTAAGATGGTCACCCATCCACAGACCAATCTTGGCAAGCGTTGCTTATCCTTGAAGATCGACCCGAGCGGCTGTTATTATCTAGCCACGAGCTCCTCTGGATTAATTAGATTAATTATGATAATGGAGATAAATTATTTGTTTTTTATATACAATGCTTTCCCAGACGCACTGTATTCTGTAAACTCTTACTACAATCGTTCACTTATGATATTCATGTGTTCTTGGGGACATGGATCGATATTCCGAAAGGCAAGCTCAGTGTCCTCAGATCAAAGGAAACGAAAGAACGGGGTGGGGTTTAGTCAGTAAAAGTCTGACACGCCCTCCTGCACCGCCTAGCGGAGAAGTCATTCAGATGATTACCCATATCTGAAGAAAAATGTGTGTTATTATGTGGGCATTGGAGTGGATTACATGTTTTAAGGTATGTTTTTGTAAATTATATCTAACACCTAATTGTTTTTGTCCCCAATAAAAATAAAAGTAGTAGTACTGATGTTAGGCAATATTATTACTTTGATTAGGTATTATTAAAAAGATTTTTTAAACGTTTTTTGGAGGTAGGTGGAACAGAGAGTAAAGTCCCACACACCTCCGTTGAAAAGGGAGGATTCTCCGACCGAACGGGTGTTATGTCTGGTGGGCTACTGCCCGATAAGTAGATAATTTCGGGCTATTGTATCTATTCCAATACATAATAGGTATCTAATTTTTTTTCAACCTTTGCAATCCATGCCATTTATTTCCGAGATTCATATTTCCACTATTTTGATCCTAATAAGGAAATTCTATAAGGTTTCTTTCAACCCGGAAATGAAATTATTAAGTATCAGATTACATAATAATTTAATTCCCAATTTTCTGATTAAGCTATTCTAAAAGTTATCCTGGTGTTACTACAGGAATGACTTTACCAAAAATTCCCAAAAATTGGACCGAGAAATAGTATTATTTAATACGTACTTTGTAAAATAACTCCGGGCCTTATAACACTCGTCACGTAACGAAACCATAGCGCGATTCAGGATTGAGCCCGGATTGTACAACGCCATCTATCGAGCTCATAGGCAACTCACAAAACTCGGCAAACTCTTTTAAAAACGAAGCTCGCCTGTGTACATTTGTTGTTTTGTCCTATTGTATTTTTGTAAATGTTGTGTGTACAATAAAGAATAAAGAAAGAATAAAGAAGTTTGTTACTTCTCTTTGTTTTTGTTTTTAATCATGCCCGATAGTTAAGTTATTTTACATTATTTTTGAGTTTTTTTTTTTATAATTACTAGCTTCCGCCCGCGACTTCGTCCGCGTGGAATCCCGATTTTGAAACATTCTTCATTGGTGCTCCGCTCTTATTGGTCTTAGCGTGATGATACTCGTATATAGCCTTTCTCGATAAATGGGCTATCAAACACTGAAAGAATTTTCAAATAGGACCAGTAGTTCCTGAGACAAGCGCGTTCAAATAAACAAACTCTTCACCTTTATAATATTAATATAGATTCCACAGTTAATCTATGAGCAGCGATGTGGGCTACAATATTGTTTATGTGTTTTGTATACCTGTAGTACCTAAATTTTCCTTTTAATAAAAATTAAAAATAAAAACATCGTATGACACATGTAGTTATTAACGTCCTCCTAAATACCGCCTCAGCGGTAATCACCAACAATATACTTGTTCATAATGTACTATTTTTTAGAGGATAATAACAGCCGCACAGGTCGATCTTCAAGGTTAAGCAACGCTTGCCTTGGTTGGTCTGTGGATGGGTGACCATCTTAACATAACGAGTTTCCTCCGTGCCTCGGAAAGCACGTTAAGCCGTTGGTCCCGGCTGTCATTTGGAGATCTTTGGCAGTCGTTACGGATAGTCAGAAGCCAGTAAATCTGACTCCAGTCTTGCCTTGAAGTACCGTGTTACCCCAGTTAATGGGTTGTGGAGGTCTGGTAGGCAGCCGCTCCTCGTAAAATACTGGTATTCAGCTAAATCCGGCTTGACTGGAAGCCGACCCCAATATAGTTGGGAAAAGGCTAGGCAGATGATGATGATGATGATAATGTACTATTTTTTGTTATTCGTGAACTGCAGCTGAAAATTTATAACTTAAGTAATTATATGCATTTATAGCATACCGTGTAAATGCTTTGGTTCTATTTGCACAGGCTAAAAAGAGCGTCACGGGTAAAAGAAACAAATGCCCATTTCCTTATTTATATTTCTCATCTTTCGAGAGGGTGACACTAAGTTTGTAAAGCCACTGTTCCTTGCAAATAAAGAGTTTTTCTTTCTTTCTTTCGAAGTATGTTGTCCTCTATGTAATTTGTTCAGGGTGCTCCTTGAGACTGATGTCCATTAATTATTATGTATATATGCACCTTACACTAATGGGTATTTGATCAATCTGTGGGTGGCGTCTTTGAGTGCGGCTATTTTGCGACTACATTTACTACCTTGGGTATATCTGTAAAAACAATTGTATGTGTGAATCATCATCATCATCTAAGCCGAAAGACGTCTACGGTTAGACATAGGCCTCCCCCGAGAGTCACCACAACGACCTGCCCTGTGCGTCATAACTAAAGTGGCAGTGGGCAGGGCGCATTGCTCCTAGAACGGATGGTCGATGGGGACGGAAGGTAGTGGAGTGGCGGCCACATACCGCAAGATGGAGTGTTGGGAGGCCTCCCACGAGGTGGACTGATGACCTGGCGAGGGTCACGAGAATCCGATGTGTTAATAAATAAATAAAAATTTCTGTTACATACAAATCCTAAAATACCTTCCATTTTCTTCACTACAATCACAATAACTCTAGCACAGCTGATCGACCAACACACACATACACACAGTTATTATAACAATACCTGTCTACAAGTTTATTTCCATTGTGCCACCTCTTGAATGGCCCACAGTCCACGTGACGACCTCACATGACCGGCGGGGCGACGTGACCGACTGCCGGACAGAAATAATTGTTTATATATAGATGGTATTAATTTGACGCCCGTGGGTCTCTGACCTGCCGACTGTCCTAATTGATTTACTAGGTAAGGGTTACAAACCTCGCCGTCCGGACGCGCAAAGAGTATAGTCCGTCTAATGAAAGCGCGACCTGAGAAAAAGAGGTTAAATCCAAAAATTTTGTATGTGGTATTACTAACTAGTAGGAGAATCATGTCTTGACAGTTCACAATTTTTTTATTTCCTACAATTGCGGCTGAACAATGTTGCCAATTAAATTTAAAAAAAACTCCAGGTCGCGCTTTCATTAGACGCACTCTAATATATTTACCAGTAAATCGTAGAGGCCTAGCAGGATCGAAGCCTTTAGGGACCTCAGGTTATGTGAATATTAACCCTATGGCCCTGGAACGCAAGGCAAAGGAGGAATATAAGAGTGTGTTTGTGTGTGGAATTCTGAAACGCCCAAGGCCGGAAGAAGTCATTGGATGATTTCCACGTAAAAATGGTGTATTTTTTGTAGTACAGGATAGTTTCCAAGTTATTAAGAGGCCTGCGTACACCGCGTGCTATCTCGAGTTGAGACGAAATAAAATACGTTTTTGAAGTTGATGGAATCAATCCAGATAGTATAAACAATTCTTGGACACACTGACTGGAGTATAGTCATCGTCCACACGCTGACAGTTGCTTGCTGTGATAGCAATACAAACTATTGGAAATTTGGGAGATGTTCCGTAACCGTAATACCAAAAATGATGGATGAAAAATTAATGTATTTCCAATATTGTTTCGAGTATTTATAACTTGATAATAATATATGTGTTCCTACGCAGAGATACTCGTATTTTGAAATATTGTTGTTTATAATATAGAAAAAAACAAAATAAAAACATGACATTTTCGCTGTGAAAATGTGCAAATTCGCTTAAATTTCGTTTGGGGTAAGTTTAAAAAAAAAAGACGACGTAGGAACCTAGATAATTATTGTCTGAATCCGAATAACATCATATTATGGTGTAAATATGCTTAAACTGCAAATGATTTTGGTATTACGTTTGTATGCATAATTCTAATGTCGCGGTCACCTTAAGTAATTTGTTATAAATCATCATCTGCCTAGTCTTTTCCCAACTATATTGGGGTCGGCTTCCAGTCAAGCCGGATTTAGCTGAATACCAGTATTTTACGAGGAGCGGCTGCCTACCAGACCTCCACAACCCATTTTACCTGGGGTAACACGGTACTTCATGACAAGACTAGAGACAGATTTACTCTTCTTCTTCTTCTTCTGCCTGGCGTTAATCCCGGCCATTGCCAGGGTCCGCCTTCCGACTATGTTTTCTCCACTTTGCCCGATCTTTAACATCCTCCTCAGTGAGGCCATTGGCTCTCATGTCGGACTTGACGACGTCCAGCCAGCGCTTGCGAGGGCGACCACGGGACCTAGCCCCAAGGACAGCCATATCCATGCATCTCCGACCAACGTACTCCCTAGGGCGGCGCATGATGTGGCCATACCATCGCAGACGACACTCTTGCAGTTTTTCCCCCACGTCACGGACACCAAGACTACCTCGGATGAATGAGTTGCGTATGCGATCGGATCGCGTTACGCCGCTCATCCACCTCAGCATCTTCATCTCCGTGACGCGAAGCTCCTGGGTGTGTCTGCTTAGTGCTGGCCAGCATTCGCCACCGTACAGGAGGACAGGCCGTATGATGCATTTATATATCTGCCCTTTGAGCCTCGGAGGCATTTTACGGTCACATAAAACGCCCGTTACCTCGCGCCATTTTGCCCATGCCGCGCCTATACGTGCTTGGACATCGTCATCCACGCTGCCAGACTCGTGCAGCACGGATCCAAGGTACCGGAACTTATCAGACTTAGCGATCAAATCCGACCCTATCCGGATAGTACCTGAATCCGTGCCACCACAGGACATGTACTCAGTCTTCGCCACATTTAGTCTCAGACCGCCGTTTTCCAGCGTGTCTTTCCAAATGTTGACCCTGCGCTCAAGATGGGCTTTGTTCTGGTTAACGAGGGCGATGTCATCGGCATACATCATTAGCCATGGAGGCTGATCCTGGATGTTTGCCGTAACTACATCAAGCACAACGTTAAACAAGAACGGGCTTAGAGCCGAACCTTGGTGAACGCCAACAGATATTGGAAAGACATTGGATTCGCCAACAGCGGTCCGGACAAAGGACACGGAATCGCGGTACATATCTCTGATAATGTCAATATAGGCCTCGGGAACACCCTTGAAGCGGAGCGCCCACCAGATAGCCTGCCGAGGTATACAGTCGAAGGCCTTCTGCAGGTCTAAAAAGGCCATATGCAGAGCTCTCCTTCTCTCTCTGTAAGCCTCAGACAGAGTCCGTAAGGCGAACACCGCATCCATGGTGCTGTTACCCGCCCGGAAGCCATATTGACACTCAGAGATAGTGCACTCGCTACGGAGCCTTGTGTCAATGATGCGCTCGAAGAGCTTCATGGTGTGGCACATGATCTTGATACCGCGGTAGTTACTGCAATCCTGTACGCTACCTTTGCCTTTGTGGACCGGGATAATCAGGCTTAGTCGCCACTGGTTTGGCATTTCCTTGGTGGTCAGGATGCGGTTATAAAGATCAGTCAGAAGGTCCACACCATGTGAGCCCATCGCCTTCCACACCTCAATTGGCACATTGTCAGGCCCAATCGATTTCCGGTTCTTCATGCGGCGAAGAGCAATGCGGGTTTCGTCGGGGGAAATAGGGGAAATAAGTCCGAGGTTAGGAGGCGGTTCGGGAGGGAGGTTGTGGGGATGCTGTTTATTAGACAGCTCCGAGAAGTATGTACACCATCTCTCCTTAACAGAAGGAGCATCATAGAGCAGCCTACCCTGGGCGTCCCTTACACAAAGACATTTGCTAATGTCCCGTGTAGCTTTTTCCCGGGCACGCGCCAGCTTAAAAATAAGCTTCTGCCCCTCCGCAGTTTCCAGCTTGTCGTACAAGGGCGACAAACTTTTGCTGCGGGCTCTGGCTACAGCTTTTTTACAAGCGCGCTTAGCCGCTCCATATGCCTCCCTGTCTTCCGGAGAGTTGGTCCCTTGCCACTGTTTAAATAAACCCCTCTTCTTCCGAGTCGCCTCCTGAATATCGTCATCCCACCACCACGTCTCCTTGTCCATGACGCGGCCACCACGAGAAGTGCCAAGGACGCGCTTACCCGCAGTGGTGATTGCTGAATGGATCCTACTCCAGATCTCTTGAACGGACTCATGCGGAGCACTCACCTCAAGATGCTCGACCTCCGCAATAAAGTCCGACTGTTTTAACCACCACTTAGTGCGGGGTTCGCGTTTCTCAACAACTTTCTTCCTTGGCACGACCGCAAAGTCCAGGACAAGGAGGCGGTGTTGAGCCGTTAGGCTTTCGCCAGGGATGACTTTGCAGTTGGTAACCTTGCCAATGTGGCACCGTCGCACCAACAGGTAATCTATCTGGGTTGAGTAGGCACCACTACGGTACGTAATAAGATGGTGGGGCTTCTTCTGAAAGAACGTATTCGCGATGGCAAGGTCCGATACGGCGCAGGTCCTGAGTATACTGACTCCCTCTGCATTTAGTTGGCCGTATCCAAAACCACCGTGAACACGTCCGTGCTCTCCAGCAAACTGACCTACGTGACCGTTGAGGTCCCCCCCAACCAAAACATCTTCGGAATTCGGAATAGCGCGTAATACGTCTTCGAACTCATTCCAGAAGGCCTCCTTTTCAGACTCAAAACAACCAGTTTGAGGAGCGTAGGCACTGATTAGGTTCGTAACTGATCCTTCGATCAGCACCCTAACTCGCATCAACCGGTCGCTGTATCGGTCTACTTCAAGAAGGCCATCCTGAAGGTCCTTAGACAGCACTACGGCCACTCCGTTCCGTCCCGATGGTGATCCGGCGTACACTAGCCGGTACCCCTGCCCGATGTCACGGGACTTATTCCCCTTCCAGCGCGTCTCCTGAAGGAAGGCGCACTGGACCCGACGCTTCGCAAGTACGTCCGCGAGTTCCCTGCAACGTCCGGTTAGAGAGCCAATGTTCCAGGTGGCAAAGCGGAACTTCCTTTTGGGTACTAACCTCTTTAACCGTGCCCGTACTTGACACGGTAGCCCTAACCCACTTGTCACAGGTTTAGGGCGATGTGCCTGCGCGTCGTTATGCGGCGACGCCCTAGCACGAGTACCCAAATATGTATTCCTTTCCATAAATATTTGACTGAGGTTGGTTTTACGTGAGGCGACCAGCCGTCTGACCCCCACAACCCTACGAGAGGGAAACCAGGTTTGCCAGAGCCTTGTCCGTTGAACAGCAGGGTGCACCGCTAGCAGGTAAGGTTGGCTTGGGTCCTTCAGATGTTAATGGACCCCATACACCCCCCAGAGACAGATTTACTGGCTTCTGACTATCCGTAACGACTGCCAAAGATCTACAAATGACAGCCGGGACCTACGGCTTAACGTGCTTTCCGAGGCACGGAGGAAACTTGGTATGTTAAGATGGTCACCCATCCACAGACCAACCTTGTCAAGCGTTGCTTAACCTTGAAAATTGACCCGTGCGGCTGTTATTATCTAGCCACGAGCTCCTCAATTTGTTATAAATATGTTACCTTATTATTATGCTTTCTTCATTAAACAAACTGCGATTGCTTAAGGCCCGGCGCCCACTATCGGTGGGCATCGGTGCGGCTCGGTACAGCTCGAGCGCTTTACGCCGGCTTCGAGCGGCTTAGGGCGCCTTAGAGCTCTGTCGGGCGACTTCGGGCGGCCTCGGCAGCCGTAAGCATGGCTGAGGATGCCGAGGCGGTCTTCGGGTAGCTCGGGTGGCATTTTCGGATTAGACACGTCGCAGAACAGTCATTTCGATCACCGCACGCGCCTTCATTATCGTATCGTACAAATTAACTTGGCAGTCCTGAACATAGGCTCTGCGAACTTCTGCGCATGTACATTCATAAAGAAAACTCTTATTGGCATATTTTTTTTAACCAAAATACTAATAAAAATGTCCTATTATAGGAAGTAAAAATAACTTATGAATAAGCACTTAATTACTCAGATACCCGCGAAACGAGACACAATAGTAAAACAATAACAGCGCGGTCTCATAGGACCGATTGGGGATTCAAACGTTAAACAAAAACAAACTTCTTCAGCAAGATGAACAATGAGAACTAAGTCCCAATCCACCATTATAAATACACACTGTGTAGTAGTGACTGCTCTGCGATGTTTCTGCAGCCAGAACTATTCTTAGGCTACCCAAAATCAGCTACGGCGTCCTTAGGCGTGTTTACGACTGCCGAGGCAGCTTTCAGGCGCCCAAAGCCGCCCGAAGTCGCCCGACGCAGGTCTAAGGCGCCCAAAGCCGCCCGAAGCCGGCGTAAAGCGCTCGAGCTCTACCGAGCCGCACCGATGCCCACCGATAGTGGGCGCCGGGCCTAATAGGTATTATTTACGTTAGTGGTTGTCAAGTGTATATCTAATAACGAAGTCGTTAATTAGTTTAAAATAATGATGTAATATTATAACATTTAAGGTGCTTAGTGAAATCAGCTAATGTCTTCCTCCGCTGTAGGGACGAGTGGGTGGGCAGATCAGACTTTTACTGACTAGACTATCCACTCCTATGTTACTTCTTGCAAGAAAAGACCCCGGGCTTCACTTTCGGAAGTTCAACCATGGTCTCAGCTTTAGCCCTATTGGACCCCTTTGGGTTTTGCATTAATTTACTAGGTGACTCGGCAAACGTTGTTCTGGCATTTAAATTAATAAGGAAAAATAGGAGGAGGTAGGTGGGTAAAAAATACCCAAAACCTATTCTTAGACCAAATATGCACAAAAAATTTCATTAAAATCGGTGAAGCCGTTTCAGAGGAGTTCATTAACATACACAATTGCACAGTGATACGAGATTTTTGTTAAAAACATTGTTACACTGACATTTTTCTTATCATTTTCGTTTATAAGTTATCAAATAGTTTCCGCTAAGTTAACAACAATCCTTACCTACTAACAGGCTTCCTTAGCAACAGGGTACTTGACTGATAAGAGATAATTAACTCAAGTGACTGATTAAGTTTTATTCCATTGAAAGTTAAGGAAGTAGGCAATATACTTGTATTTCTTTATGTGCTAATGATAAAAATTAATACCTAAGATAAACTAATATGAAAGAAGTTAACAATATCTTTATAAACGAGTAGCTTCTGATGAGTTGGGCCCACGCTTCGAAGGGATTCCGACCGCATACCCAAACAAGCATTGGACTGGAATCCCCAAGGAAAAAGCAAACGTGGCCGTCCCCGTCAAACTTGGCACCGCACCTTGTTGACAGAAGCGGCGAGCAACAGAATGACGTGGAGTGAGGTGAAGCGTGAAGCTCAAGACCGTTCGCGATGGAGGATTACTGGACGCCCTCTGCCCCATCTAGGGGACATAGGACATTAAGTCAAGTAAGTCCGCTTCTGCCAGCGACTGCGCCCGCTTCAAAGTAGGTTTCTCCATACAAATTTTGAACCCCCGGTTTATCCCGTAAGAGAGAGAATTTTGGAAAATCCTCTCTTAGTGTTCACCTACGTAATAAATGAAAATTTTATGCAAAATTTCACGCTCTAGTCCCAGTAGTTTGGGCTGTGTGCTGATATATCAGTCAGTCAGTTTCTCCACTTTCTCCTTTCCTAAAGATGTGGTATACACATTAATTGTAGAGCAAGTCAAGTAGGTGAGGTCGTGGCAGTCTTGACCTGTCACCGGGAATGATTGACGGATCGACGACGGATGACGTCTAATCGTTACTACCAATAATTTGGTTGTTTAATTTACAAACCCCAATCCCTTACTAGTGATTTGAACTATGTGTAGATACAGAAAAATTTAAACAATAGGAGTATCTTTATCTTTATAATTAGAAAGAGAAGTCTAACGTGTGACGTCAAAGTCTATGTCACCCATATGGCTGTCTTATGCAACGGCGTTTTTAAGACAGAAACAGATATTATATTTGTTAAAGTACCTTTATACAATATACAACTAAATAAAATTAAAATTCAGGCTCAACGTCTTATACATTTTGTAATATTTGTATTTGAATGTAAAATTCGGGTCTATTTTTCAAAAAGTACTTTTATTACATTACTTAAAACTCGATAAAAAAAAATCCACAGGGCATGGGTATTGTTTAGGGGTCTGAAAGGATAGCAGATAACCCCTCCAGTCGACCATATCAATTTGGCACACGATGAACCAAACACCCTGTATATCTCGTTTGTTTTTTGATCATTTTTGATTTTGTAGTCTAACTAGTTTTGCATGTACCTATATTGATAAATTGGTTAGATAGCAAATATTTTTGCATATGTCATGGGAAAAGGATGTTAGGTATTAATTAGTTCTCGAATAACATCCTTAACCTATTTCCTTATACGAATATTCCATAAATGGCTATCTAATATTATTGGTAAAAACAGGATAAACCACCGCAGGATCCTGCACATAGTGTGCTAATTTATTTTTCGGTGAGTCCCCTCTTTGCCGATAAGTCCCCTCTTTTAGGAGTGTCTGGAACAAAGTATTCCTGTTTTGGCACCAATAGGTATTTTGTATTAGTTTATATTAGGTAGTTAACTAAAGGTAAACAATCTTGGTATGTATTTTTATATTAAAGAGGTCGTATAAAATATAGGCATAATGTAGGTAAATTTTGTTTATTAGCTAACATCGATTTTGGTAAATACCTAGTTGCAAAGATTTTTACATACAATTTTTAGACAACTTTTAGATAAAAAGACATGCCAAGATTGTTTACATTTAGTTAACTACCTAAACCGATAGACCATAGCCTTTTCCCAACTATGTTGGGGTCGGCTTCCAGTCAAGCCGGATTTAGATGAATACCAGTATTTTACGAGGAGCGGCTGCCTACCAGACCTCCACAACCCATTAACTGGGGTAACACGGTATTTCATGGCAAGACTGGAGTCAGATTTACTGGCTTCTGACTATCCGTAACGACTGCCAAAGATCTACAAATGACAGCCAGGAGCTTAACGTGCTTTCCGAGGCACGGAGGAAACTCGTTATGTTAAGATGGTCACCCATCCACAGACCAACCTTGGCAAGCGTTGCTTAACCTTGAAGATCGACCTGTGCAGGCTGTTATTATCTAGCCACGAGTTCCTCTATTTTGTATTGGTTACTACTTATCCAAAATACCTATTGATGCCGAAACGAGAATAGCTTGAGTGCCGAAACTGGAATGGCAACACAATGTTCGTTGTGTCCTCGTGGAAGCCATTGGTGGCAGTGACCTCTGCCCTGGCTCGCCTCAGGCGTCGAGCCCTGGTACAAGTCATGGTCCGGAGCGAGGAGGACTGCCAGGCGGTCGCCTCCTCCTGCGAAGCTGTAATGCCAGCGAAGGAGACTTTTTTCCAGCTACCGTAGGCGCAAGCTGAAAATGAAGAAGTCTCTGGGTGGAGTGTTTGTCAGACTTTTACTGACTACCTATGTTCCTTCTTTGCCTTCTGAGCTATCCATTGCTCATTGTTCGGAAGCACACGCAGATTTATTAGCTTGTCTCTTGCTTCTCTTGCATTGCTTCTGATATTGCAAATACTTTTCTGTGACTCGCTTTACTATAATAGATGAGCCACCATCTTTTTTGCAGCAATATAACAAAACAAAAATATTACGATCCCATTTCCTGACTCCAGTTAAGATAAAACTGCTTCCTTAATGATAAAAATGAGATACCAGTGAGTTATGTAATCTAAAATCCACTTCCTTGTCACGTAGAAGTACCTAAGATATTTAATAAGTACCTAGGTATATATATTATGTTACTGGCCATATCTAATTTTAGGATAAACTAGTTTCGGCTAGGCCAAACCAGCTAGGCCATCACACGCACGGAGTTCCGCGATGCTCCTATTTCTGGGTAGTTATAAAAAAAAATAACCAGGAAGGCTAAGGTGGGAGCTCCGCTTCGCTCCCGCCTTAACCTTCTAACCTAACCTGTCCGTGTCGGAATGTCCTAAAATTGCAGTACTAATACTAACCGACTACTATCGCGGGTTCGGACTATCGTCTATTTTTTATACCCTGAGACTAAATTGACACAAGTCATGTCAAATTTACTATAGGAATGACGCCAGTTCTTTTGTGTTGAAATGTCATTTTTGTCTCAGGGTTTAAAAAACAGACATTAGGCAAAACTCGTTCATCCTAAAATCGGGTTTGGCTGGTAAC
Source organism: Mythimna separata (assembly GCA_030763345.1). NCBI lineage: Eukaryota > Metazoa > Arthropoda > Insecta > Lepidoptera > Noctuidae > Mythimna > Mythimna separata. The sequence goes on along the minus strand of CM061170.1, from coordinate 24,769,814 downwards.
ATATAGATATATGACTATTGTGGAGTATATAATGGTCTTATCAGTTAAAGCATACGTTTTAGTAGTGTAGGTGTAGTTAGTAGTACTAGCTAACAATTGATTTTCCTCATTGATAATGGCAACCTTGGGATGATTTATTTTTTTAAACAAGGAAATAATTTTAATGAGCTGCCATTAGGTTTTCTGTTAAAAAGTATGTACCGCTCCCATATTTTACAACATGTTGCTGAAATATAATGCAATAATGCAATAATATAATGCACAATGTCTTATACACCCCAATTGGAAAATTAAGTTACAATGATAACTCAAGCACTGAAATTTTAAATAATAAGTGCATTATTTAAAATTTCAATGCTGATTTAAAAAAAAAACCTAATTGTAGGCAAATAATATCAAAATTGACGCACTACATTGGTAGCGCAGTCTTGGCATTTATGCACAAATACGCTATCCAATTTTGGCTCTACCATCGAACTCAAAAATGCCACTGATGCCAATGATCAGAATTGAACTCAAGAGTAAGCCTGATGATCGGCGTATGTGGTCCACGTGTGCTTAATGTACTTAGTTTTACCTAAACTCAATTGTTTGTACTTAACTCACAGCATTCAAAGCACGTCTTCACACCTCATCCTAAAACACATAGTACCGTTTAGTTCACAATAGCACGGCGATCATGACGTAAAGGTTTGTAAAATGACGTTTTATTTGATTTAGACACTTTCTTTTTTTTTAAGAAACCGGTGTCAAGAAGTCCTGACGCGCCACTTCCAAGGTTATCGTGAAATATATTAAGTTGAAGTATGATATAATGATACCGTATTTAGTGGTGACATAAGACTAGAGTAATAATTGTAGTATCTAAGCGTTTCGACTCGTCGTTTATACCATGTACAAGGAAAGACTGGAACAATTTGCCTGCAGCAGTCTTCCCACTTGATTAAAATTTAGATGTCTTCAAGGCTAGAGTGAGGCTCTTAATGAACTAGTGCGCTTTACTCTCAAGAATAGCACCACTGTTTACCATAAGGTGGAATCGCAGAGCATTAGTGAAAGCAAAACTTTGTGTATGTATTTGTTATTTCTACACTCTTTAAAGGTATTTGAAATTGGTGCTCGGGTAGACCATATGGTCTACCCGAGCACCTGGAATAGAACATAGGAAACTTTTTATTACGAGTTCCCTTGTCTATATCTAAGTCTACTTTCAAACTGGCACAGATCCAATCGTTGACAGATTTTACGTAACTCTCGGTACTCATCAAGACGTGAAATATTTTCTAGCTAGACTTGTTGAAAGTCTTGTGACATGTATTGGGACAGTAAGGCCCACTACAAACGGATGCATAGCTTCAGCTATCCTTTGCTCGCCGTCTGCAAATCATCATCATCTTCCTGCCCTTGTCCCGTTTTATTTGGGGTCGGCGCAACATGTTTTCTTCTTCCACTCTGTTCTGTCACTCGTCATGCTATCACTTAGGTACTTCCTTTTCTTCCATATCACTTCTCACACAATCCATCCATCTTTTCTTTGGCCTCCCTCTCCCTCTCCATCCATCCACATCTAAACTCATAACTCTCGCCGTCTGCAAATGCGTGCTAATTTATCAGATTATCTCTTTCCTCTGCGTATTACGTAGCTATGCGTATTCGTCATTATACGCGTGTTGTACGCCTGCAAGAAGATGCCTGCAAAACAAAACAAAACATACAAAACTAAGAAAATCTATCGACGAAGCGGCAACATCCGCGTCGTGCCGTCATGTCGTTGCAGATTCGTCGACACAGTTATAAATACCTACTACCGGAATAAAAAGTATTCTATGTGTCTATCCATGTGGAATTGTGCGACTTTCATCTAAAACAACCCAGTCCTGTCTGAATAAGAAATAACAAACATACACACATACGAATATAAACTTTCACCACAATTTGAAAGTGCTTGTAAATGGTTTAAAAGAAATATATGCTTTGAGTTACAATTTAAGATAGAAAATAATGTGTTTTATCAAAATTAGGTCAAAGTAAACATTTCTAATATAATTTCTTAAAAACTTTCACCTTTTAAACTTTTTAATCACTAATCCCGTGGAATTCCATAAATCCTTCACTTTTTGAATGTCCCGATAAAGTCCCGTCACATTTCCTAATAGGAACCCAGACAGGGCGACATAGTAACATAATTATATTATCAGAACCTTACAAGAGTTAATTGGTTCGTTTATCGTTAAACCAACAGTTGTCGTCGATAAGTGGACCAACCCATAGCACACCTATTAGTATTATATTTGAAGTTATTTTTATTATGTCTACGTGCGCAGGAGTGCGTAGCTTGAAAGTTTGGAAACACACGGGTCATTAAACACACAGTCAAGTTGAGAAATGGCGCTTTTAACGTTTGAATCCCCAACCGGTCCTATGAGACCGCGCTGTTATTGTTTTACTATTGTGTCTCGTTTCGCGGGTATCTGAGTAATTAACATCACTTAGTAATGTATTTATTTGTTCATTCCGGACCAAGGCCCGGGGCTGGGGGCAAGTGGTCGCCACCGACCACCGATTGCTCCCACGAGGACACGGTAATGCTCAAACGGGAACACCTCCACTGTATGCTCCATCGTGTCCTTCGGGCGGTGGTATGCACAATTGTGATACCCGGGCGTGTCTTCCTAATCCTTACTTAGCAATATACTCCCGGATAATTTACAATGTCTGGTGAAGTTCTGCAACATGCGGAAGGTGAAGATGCTATGACGCCTTTCCAGCCACTCGTCAAGTAGAACCTCAGGTTTTGAATGCAATATGGTACACCAGTAGACCATGCCCTGGCATAGCACAAAGGATACTATTTTTTTACTATTACGCGGGCGAAACTGCTGGCAGCAGCTTTAGATTCTAATAAAAATTGAAAATTCAATCATTGTAATTTTCAATGCTTTAAAACCAGCCAAAATTCAGAAATACATTGGAGATCACTTGAAATCACGAGTACCTCGTTTATATCCTACATATCAATGAACACATACCTAATTCAAATCTCAAGATGTTTGCTTTTACAGACAAATCACTGCTCAAAATACGGTTACCATGGTCTAAATTATCAGCTAATGGATCAATAAATTGTTTTCGGGTACACATCGACCTATATTCCACAATTGGCTCCTCGTTGTCTAGGCCAGAGGGCATTCCGAGGATTTTGGCAACATATGTTTGATTGGTTGAATGTATAAACGATCAGCATCTCTTTGATTGGTTATATATACGATCAATTTAGGAAACTTCGGTTGCGGAAGAGTTCAAAGGTTGTACCACCTTTGTATCTTTTGAATACAGTCGTGTAATTTAACTGTTAATCATAAAATGCTAATCATCATCATGTTAATCATAATCTAGCGTATGAAAAGCTATATTAGGTCATATAGCTGCATATTTTCTTTTATAACATAGATAAATCAAAAATATGAATTGTTATTTTTTCCAGACATACATAATACGGTTCCAAAATTTGCCAACCAGCCAGCAGATTCTAGAGTTTTGACCAGTGTTGAAAGGCCTCCCACCATGTGGACCGATGAGCTGATGAGAGCCGCGGGAATGAAGACGCGCAGGACCGTTCGTTGTGGCGAACTTGGCGGAGGCCTATGTCCAAAATTGTACGCCTTTCGGCTGAAATGATGATGATTTGTCAGCCGACCAAATTCCTTATTTGTTAGTTTAAAAAACCACACACCCTCCAAAAAACGTTTTTTGGGATTAAGAATTGAACCCACGATATTTTTTTTTTTTTTTTAACTTTCACACAACATCATCTAGTCCCAAACTAAGCTGAGCTTGTATTATGGGTACTAGACAACTGATAAACATACTTATATACTTCTAAATACATTACATGTCATATTATAGATAAATTACACCCAGACACAGAACAAATGATCGTGCTCATCACACAAACATTTGTCCTGGGTGGGAATCGAACCCACGACCTCCGGCATAGCAGTCAGGGTCACTAACCACTAGACCAACAGGCCAGTCGAATATGGGGCGGTATAGCTGCCAATCGGTCAACCACTTCACTAACCGTGTTACCAGATAAATGTACAGTCACAACTATTTTTGGTTCTGATTATTTCCAGAATTTGATAACGCAAAATAATGTCGTAACATTTATGGTGATTCTGACTTCTGAGTAAATCTCAAAATGACTCATTTTGAGATCACTGCAGCTAAAGATATAGGGACTGCACCTACTTCACATGAACCTTATCGACCAATTCACAGTCAGCATTCCATTCTCAATAAAATCCATTTATTTGTTGTTTATTTGTTTACCCCTCACATCAGAACGCCTTACAGCAATTACACTAATGGAGCACATTTAGTCTAGAATCTGCTGCTTTTCAACATCATTGACCCAAACAAACTACAAAGTTACAATAAATGCACAGTTTTCCTTAACTACATAATAATTTATGTGAATCAGTCTATTCTTAGACTAATGAGGAAACATTAAGTTCCAAGCAAAATATTCAGTTAGCCTGAAATCGTAAATTCTTAATAAATGCTCTATAATTATATCATCTTGCTGGTATTTACCGAAGATTTCAGTATAAATGGTTGCATTATAATCTTATTTCATCAGGTGAGATAGTGGTCAAGCGCGAGCCTATCAATATTAAAAAAATAACCTATAGAATACTATCTGTCGGCAGCAGCTCACCCGCGTAATAGTAGACTTTATCACCTAGAAATATAAAAAACCGGCCAAGTCCGAGTCGGACTCGCGCATATCATCCGTAGACAAAAAAAAACAAAAATGTTTTTATTTTACAAAGGCCTCCATCATCTGCCTAGCCTCTTCCCAACTATGTTGGGGTCGGCTTCCAGTCAAGCCGAATTTAGCTGAATACCAGTATTTTACGAGGAGCGGCTGCCTACCAGACCTCCACAACCCATTAACTGGGGTAACACGGTACTTCATGGCAAGACTGGAGTCAGATTTTCTGGCTTCTGACTATCCGTAACGACTGCCAAAGATCTACAAATGACAGCCGGGACCAACGGCTTAACGTGCTTTCCGAGGCACGGAGGAAACTCGTTATGTTAAGATGGTCACCCATCCACAGACCAACCTAGGCAAGCGTTGCTTAACCTTGAAGATCGACCTGTGCGGCTGTTATTATCTAGCCACGAGCTCCTCATTTTACAAAGGCCTATAGGGGCACATATAAAACGTCAGAAGCTAGTGCACAAAACTGCCAAAAAATCACGTATGTCGTATAGGAACCCCACAAAAATGACTAGGAGGAATTAGCACAAGAACGTAGGGATATAAAAAAACAAACAATTATGCAACTTAGCCAACCAAACAATTTTACAATAAGTGCGGCTATGGAATGCGTTGCCCATGTCAGAGTAACACAAGCATAAACTTTACGATCTTTTAAAAATATGGTCAAGGATCACTCCTTGTATGTCTCTGCTTCATTATATACTTTAGTAGTTGTATATACTTGTATAATATTTAAGTAGGGACTACCTAAGAGTGCGTACATTTTGTACCCTTTTATATTATATTGTTTAACAGGTTGAGTGTAAAAAATGTCTTCTAGCGATAAAACCACTGAACTCTTACTGTAATTTGATTTATACAATAAGGAGTACATCTAACTATCTTAACCTTTAAACAAAGCTATCAATAGCTAGCATCAGGAACTTCAAATTAGGAACCGAAGTCAAAGGCAGAGGCGGACTCAGAAGCATAAATTGAAACTCTACTAAAATTAACAAAAAACTTGGATAATTATAAACCGAGAGCGAACTCACAACATTCCAAATACGAAGATACCACAGTATTTTTTTAACCCAAAGGGTGAACTTTTGGGTTAAAAACGTAGAAAATGCCATGTTGCATTTAGCCCGCCTATGTACCACTATTAATAATTGTACATGAAATAAACAAAACAACACAGGAAAAAATATAAACTTGTGTGTGCCTCTGATACAAATCCCGTCCAATTAAAATTTATCGGAACCGCAATCGAAACTGCAAGTGTTAAATCAATCGAAAATTTCGAACTCTTGGAATCGGAATTGAACCTTAGTAACATCTTTACTTCCAAGACTAAAGCCATATATTCTAATCAATAGCAGTTCCAATGAATGGAATGACCACACTCTGAGAGGAACCACATGTGACTTTGACCTATAATATTGTTTACTAACTCGATTCATGGATGTTTAATCAATTCTCTTTAAAATAAACATATGCTTTTGACAAATTAATTTGGTAAACATTTGTCAGAATTGATCCTTGAAGTTCACCGTCTTGGCTAGCGGGTTTCTGAACCCGCTACTGTGTTCAGCTGTTGTTTCTAAATCTACGAAACGTTCGTGCCTCGGAAAGTAACTCATGCAAGTTTGTTGTTGGTGTTTACGAGTACCTATTGTTGTAAAATAATTAAACAAGTATTACATTAAATAACAAATAACACCTGAAATGAATTTTCTTTTCAAAATAGTCTCAAAATTGAATGAAGCAGCAATTAGCATTTTAAATATTGGCGTGGTGGGTATATCGTGCTTTGCATGCACCTAACCCAAAATCAGTGACATAACATTTCAGTATGAGCACCGAATGAATTCTCAAAAGTCAGCATCAAGGTGTGACGTAATACAAAATTTTGCACTGTAAGTCACATTTGGTAAAAAAAAATAGGAAGCGCATCAGTGTTTGCGCAAACACTACGAAATGTACTATAATATGTCATATTTGGTAAAAAAAAAATTGCGCACACATTTGTACTCTGATATATTGGCAACCATGATCTAAATTCGGTCGAGAGGATTATTCTTAAAGTCTGCATACATATACATAGATCACACACATCTATCCGAATCCGATGGATACGAGACGCACAGGACCGGTTGCCGAGGCGACGCTTGGGGGAGGCCTATGTCTAGCATCGGACGTCTTTCGACTGAGATGATGATGATGACGATGATGACACATCTATGGCTAGTACCATCATGTGGGAAAGTACTAAGCTAAACAAAGTTTACTAGTCAAACGATGCGATGGAAATCAAAAGTTTTACGATGCCCATAAATCTTATTGTACACAGTAAAGTTTAACTGCAAAACGAATCGCATTGTTGAACTCTGCAGATTTGCAAGCTTAATTAAATTATGAATACATACAAATTCTAATAACTAATATTATTGAAAATGCTACTTTTGAATCAATGGGTCAATAAAATTTACTGCGGGTCCAATAAATGGGACTTAGGTATAAGAAGGCAATAAATCTATGATTGCTTCAAGTGGTCTGTGACCTACTTCGATTTGAATTGATTTGAACGTGTGCTATAAACGGAAAATCATCAAATCAAATCGTAAATATGTAAACTTCGTGCATGTGTCGTACTCCTCTAATGGTGAGCTTCTACACTAGATGGGGGGCATCTCCCCAAGTTCTGCGAATGACTGGAATGGCGCTCTGCTTCTCCGCTGGTGAATATGCCTGTCCAGTATGGAGCCGCTCTGCCCACACTAACTTAGTTGATACAGCACTTAATGAGACGTGCCGAATTGTTACTGGTTGTCTTAAGCCGACTCCGGTACGAATGCTGTATCCACTAATTGGCATTGCACCCCCAGAAATTCGCAGGGCAGTGGCTAGCAGCATAGAAAGGGCAAAGCAACAAAACGATCCTCGCCATCCAATGCACAATCACAGCTCGGTGCCCTTGAGACTTAAGAGTCGGAAAAGTTTTGTTGCAAGCGTGAGCCCATCTCAAACTGGCCCCTCCTCAGAGAGGTGTGACCTCTGGCGGGAGAAGTTTGGACCTCCTTATGATTTTATCGAGCCGTCGGAGAGTCTCGCTCCTGGACACGAGTCGCCTTGGCCAACCTGGAAAACCCTAAACAGACTCCGCACCCAGGTTGGCCGTAGCAAAGACAATCTCCACAGATGGGGGTTCTCGGACGGTTCTGATCTTCAGTGTTTGTGCGGCGTCTCTCCACAGACCATGTCCCATCTTCCATCCTGCACCACATGCCCTGTTGCTTGTTCTCGCGAGGACCTAATGACAGCATCAGTGGACGGCATTGCCGTGGCCGAGTACTGGGCCAGGCAAAGTATCTGACTGGTTTTGCCATCGACACGCTAAGAAGAAGAAGATTAGCGGGCTACAGCGAATATTCGGGCTACGGCGATGTATGTGGCCGGGTACATCGTTGCAATGCGATGTATTCGCGTGCAGACGATGTAGCATCGGGACACTGTCGGTAAACTGGCGCGCTTCAAACGACTTGTCGCGACAATATTCGCATGAGTGGCCACACCTACGTCACTTCAGTGTCGTCCAGACTTTGAAGCGGGATTGACGTTCTTGTGTTTTTGTACACTATGGAGTGGAGTAACGAAAATGCAAAGACTGCTTCCTCCATCGTCTCGGCCGCACAAATAAACAACGAATATTTGCCGTAGGCCGCTTTCTGCTTTTCAGGTTCAAGCATGATTATCTGCCTAGCCCTTTTCCAACTATATTGGGGTCGGCTTCCAGTCAAGCAGGATTTAGCTAAATTTTACGAGGAGCGGCTGCCTACCAGACCTCCACAACCCATTAACTGGGGTAATACGGTACTTCATGGCAAGACTGTAGTCAGATTTATTGGCTACCAGGTTCAAGCATGGTAGTTTTATTTATATATTTACTTGCCCTGATGCGTGGATAGAAGACTTCGCGCCGGCATCGGCTGTTCGGGATCTAGTCAATGATAGCCTTCACCCAATATCGTTGCTACATGCGGCAGATGTAACCTGGCCAATTCCATTTTAGTTCAGCGGCTGAGTTGCCTATATGTCTGCAATCACCCATACCTATGCAAATAAAATAATAATCAGATCTTTCAGGGTCCAAGCTACCGGCGGTCAGGGAAAGGAACCTCCTAACAATGCGAGCCGTGTCCAGGAGTACCGCTTTCTGAATAAAGCCCTTGATCCAGTCGCCTAACGAGAGCCTCCTAAGATGTTGGTCGAGGCTCTTGGCTATTAAGCCATTAACGGACACGACTATCGGCACAATGATCGCTGAGTCCACTTCCCACATGTCGACAACCTCGCGAGCCAAGTCAATATACTTGATTTGTTTATCTGTCTCGGCTTTCACGAGGTTCTTATTGAATAAAGAGAATAATCAGATCTTTCCATCAGTGCATGGTACAGCAGCAATATCAACCTGACCAGTCAATTTAAAAAATACAATCTCATACTTGTCTACAACGCAGTTACAAGCCGATAGAAGTGTTTACAATAATAATATTTTCGTACTAAAATTGGATAAGAAAACGTATCTCTACCAATATCGGCTGCAGGCACGGAGACATATTTGCGTTCCAGTCACAAATAGATTGTTGTAGACACGTTACGGTACACGTTTAAATTGTGCTTGAGTCATAAATTTTATCGGTAAGCCAACTTAGGTGGAGCGATCAATCAAGACGTAACAAAGTGTGTAAAAATAAGCATGTATGTAGTATGCACCTACAGTTAGGGATATAAAGTGCAGTTGCACGTTTCTAAGCCCGAGTCATCGACGGCACCAAATGTTCCAAGTGCACCTCAAAGAGATGTCAGCAACCCTAGGGGCAGGGTTAAAAGGACTGCCTAAGTATTTTTATTAAACTAATTTAATTTACTAACACTAGTTATAAGGTAATTTACTAAAACTATGGATTGCTGTTATCCGATCTGTTGAAAATAAATAAATAAATTTTAAAGCCTACTGGGGTCATAGGTTGTGCAAAAGATAACCCCGGAGTCCTGGAACGAAGGCAAAGGAGGTACAGGAGAGGGTTTCAGTTTTAAAAGTTTAATACACCCTTCCGCTCCGCCCAGAGCGAGAGAAGTCATTTTGATAATTACCCACGAAAAAAACTTCACTAAATCAAATCGTTTGGATTTGATTCTCTGATCATAGATTTTAGATAGCACAGACTACCTGTGACTTGTGATACCGATGTTCTAAATTCTGATGTTAAGCATAAACTCGAGATATAGTTGCTGCTTTGCTACTCAATCAAATGGGTAGAGCTGCTTGCGAAGATTTCATCTTCCAAAGCACGATTGATATCTTCATCATTATTTAAGCTGTTCATGTATCACCACAGTGATCGGCCCTACAGATTCCTGTAACCCGCACCAGGTCCTTGATCTATCTTATGGGAAACCTTTCAGTGCAACATTTGCATGTTTACTGTACATGGATGTTTCTAATTTATGGTCCACCTTGACGGGGCCCGCAAATTTATTTTACCTTCTCAAATCAACTGGCTCCTCAACCTATAAAGACTATATAAAAGCTAAATTCCAGGGAGGAACTCAACATGAACCATTTCCAACACAACGGTCACGCCTAAAATACACTCATATATGTTTTCAAACGAGCACATTTCACTAGCCATATATAGCCTTCATTAGTTAGCCTTATTATAGCAATACTCCGGTGGCCTCAATTTGTAATCTCACACGATTTTAAAACATGAATACTGGCACGTCCACCCCTATATAATCTTTGATTATGGGCCCAGGTTGGCAGCTGTAAAAACAATTTGTCGAAATGGGGAATCATTGAGAACTTCGAGACCCAATGCCAATGAGTCGCTTCAAAAGTCATGCCTTAGATACTGATTATTTCAATAGAAATCTCTTCCAGCTGAACTATTACAAAAGATTAAGATGAGAAACACGGTGTGATCTTAACTTCAGCAAATTATTATTATTATAGTCAAATAACAATAAACATACAAATACACCTACATAGAGGAAAATATGCATAATAACAATTCATAATAGGTACCTATAGAATAAGGAAGCTTCCCTAATAAAAGAAGGCAAAAAAATAACCGCTAAGATAGTAACAACATTAAAATAACTACTTGGGTACAGACTAGAATAAAATAACTACTTAGGTACAGAGAGAGTTGTCTGTTAAACAAAACGATAAGTGCGGGGTGCCAACTGAAAACCAGCGCTGGGTGTCTGACGCCCAGCAAATGCTGAGGTGGTTACCCTTTCGGTACGGGCACGCCCGACGCATTCTGCACTTTTTTTTATTTTATTTTATTTTTGTTCTAATTTATTGTGTGTTTGTAATCGTTGTGCTGTGTCTGTCCCGAATAAATGTTTTTCTATTCTATTCTATAAGAAAGAATTTTCCTAAATTAACCTATCACATACCCACAAAACGAGACACAATAGTAAAACAATAACACCGCGGTCTCATAGAACCGGTCGGGGAATAGAATAGAATAAACTTTATTGTACACCAAAAGAAGTTCAATTCATGAATTAACCCTCAAAGGGGATGAAATAGAAGTCCAAAGTTTTAGAGAAACCTACTTTCAGAAGAATTTCGTCAACAATAAAATACACACATTATCTAGCTATACTAACGCACTGGGAAAAAATACATTTGATACAACAGTCACAAATAACGCAAATCATCATGACATTGGAAATCATCAGATTGGAACAGAAACACAGGTATATGAAAATCTTCTTATAGCTTAATCAATAACAATAAAATCTGATCACATGATGCAGTGATTGATAAGATAGCACTATCGTGCATCGTACTTACCTACTGGGGATTTACAGGTGAATTATTTTTAACTTCAGAGAAATTATTAAGCCTGCTCTACACTACTCGCGAAGTTGTCTCGACGAAGTACTCACCAAAGTCGATCGAAGTCCGAAGTAAGTGACTACACACTCGTGCAACCTCGCGAGGAGCTCAGTGACGCTTCGTGTTCGCAACTTCGGGACACTTCGAGTCTTTTGACTAGGGCGCAAAAACCGCCAACGACTGGAAGTCGCCCGATGCGAGTCGAGGTTGCACGAAGCGAAGCGAAGCGCCCTTCTACACTATAGTATTCGCTCAACTTCGACCAACTTCGTGAGTAGTGTAGAGCAGGCTTTACAGAACGAAATGCATTGTAGTTAAATAACAGTGGCATGTGTACTGTCCAATAAATTCTAGGACACAATTATGAAGTAAATAAAAATCAAGATTCTATGAGTAATTTTAGAGAAACATTGCTTTCACTGAACATGCTTGAGGAGCTCGTGGCTAGATAATAACAGCCGCACAGGTCGATCTTCAAGGTTAAGCAACGCTTGCCAAGGTTGGTCTGTGGATGGGTGACCATCTTAACATAACGTGTTTCCTCCGTGCCACGGAAAAAACGTTATGCCGTAGGTCCCGGTTGCTATTTGTGGATCTTTGGCACTTGGCAGTCGTTACGGATAGTCAGAAGCCAGTAAATCTGACTCCAGTCTTGCCATGAAGTACCATGTTACCCCAGTTAAGGGTTGTGGAGGTCTGGTAGGCAGCCGCTCCTCGTAAAATACCGGTATTCAGCTAAATCGGGCTTGACTGGAAGCCGACCCCAATATAGTTGGGAGAAAGACTAGGTAGATGATGATTGCTTTCACTGAACGGTAAGGGCATTGTAGTCAGAGATAATGATAGAACAAACTAGTAAGCAGCCCATCAAACCATGCAAGACGCTACGCAAGTCTGTATGTTGAGTGCATAAAACTGAAATGCCTATTCATTCTGTACTCTTCATGTATTTCCTTAGACAGTAAAATTATTATTTCTTATTTTTTATGCATAGGCTCGCGTTTGACCACTATCTCACCGTGGTAAGCGATGATGTGACCGACTATGCAGTACGTTTGCCTAGAAGTAACCTATTCACTCTTAACTTAAAAACCCCTGTGTTGTAACTATCAGGAAATACCTACAAACTTCTTTCTTTTCTTTCACCAATTGCCACTATTCTCCCAAGCAACGCCTCATCTATTGAATTGTCTTATATGCGCAATATTTCCTGCATAGTGTATAAAAATATCACCAATATTTTCATACTTACTTAATACTTTATTTAGATACTATAGTGTAGGTGCAGTTCTAGCTCAGACGAGTTCCTAAACCGAGATACATACATTTTGTGGAGCATTGTGTGCAAATAACACGATATCTCGAAGGGCATTACAATATAGCACCGTGTACTCATGTTTTCTCATAGAAGCGACAGCAAATATTTATAAAATATGGCCTTTACTGTCTATCTGATCTAGCATGTGAAGAAGCGCGACATATATATACATTAAAATTCATCCCAAATATTGTAACAATGTCCTGTACGTCTCCGACCGTCAACAGGTCTTTGATCTACCTTTAGTTGGGTCTTTGATCGTTACGATCGTCGACTTCATCGACCATCTGTTCTGCGAGTAATTGCAATATCTCTGGACATAACTTGGGTTATTATTCGGTAATCTTGGTTCTCCTACACACTACTCAATAATTTATTGCGATCCATAATGTTCCAAAAATGGTGTTTTGTTTAAAATTTTTAATTATCGAACCGGTCGAGTACAGCAAAGTATGTTATAAAGGAGAGAAGATAAATATAATTGAATAAAATATATTAGTCTTATATTAATTATTGCACTTTTAGCCAACTTATTATTAAAACACACTACGGTTCTATTACATCTTTATACTTACCTGGTAGCCCTAAATTATATTCCTGAGATTGAGTTGGACTGTCTCCTGAGCTTTACAGATACGTACGAGTCTACATTACAGAAGAAAAGCAAATAAGGAAAAAAAAGACTCATGAGACATTCTACGATAAGTTGCACGATTTCTAATTTGTTCAAACTAACGGTGGTAATTAACTAGAAGTAGGAGCCGATATTTTTCTCTGAAATGTTTAACTAAAATCTGCGTCAGTGAATGCAACCGCAACGTTTGGGGTCTAAGGAAACCCCAGACCCTGTGTGAGTAAATCTGAAGATATTGTAAAGTACGTAAGAAGCGGATGCAAAAAGAGAATTTGAGATTTAACAGTAGGTTTGACGTACATTTGACGTCAGCGGACATATTGACCATGAACTTGCACTGTTTAACGGACCATTGCATATTTAATGTAGGATACATAAAATGAACGTGTGAATGAAACGTAAAAGTATGAGAAAAAGGGGATATGAAAGAGGCATAGTAGATAATATGACGACTTTTGAACGTGAACAACAGGACAAGACGATGTAAAATAAGAAATACAAGCAAGTTTATTACCATCCAGTTCATTATCCACACGGCTGCAATCCCATTTCATGATCAGAATACCTTCCCCCACTCTAGCGCAGAGCGGGAGGACGTGTCAGACTTTTACTGACTAAAACCTACTCCATTCCATCTTTGCCTTCGTTCCAGGGTCTCAGCTTTTCCTTTCAGAAGCCAACCATGACCCCAGAGGCTTTGACCCTTCTCAGCCCCAATGGTTTTGCTGACATCTCTTTAAGACTGCAATCCCATAACACTACATTTTGGAGGCTCGTCCCGCATTGCGACTAAAACGTGGAAGGTGGCAGTACAATAATGGTATATTTTATTAATTCCACTTGACACCACGTCAACTTATTAGAAACCAGTATGATGTGAAGCTATTCTTATTACATTTTATTAGTTTAGAGCAGAACTTGTAGAGGTGTGGTTTCTATGAAATCTTAAGTCATGTTTTATTTTTATGCGGTCATGTCAACATTTTATAATTATGTATCTATTTTTACTATTGTCCTAGTAAGAAGTCCTAATGAATAAACTTCTTGTCCAATGTCTAACTTTAATATTATGACGAGGTTAACTTTTTGTTTACTTGTTTGTAGAAGTTAAGATATGTTTTTAACTTTTTACTGTGGTGAAAAATGTACGGTTCCTATATGATATGCCTCGGACGTTATTTCGCAGGAAAAACCTTGTTAACAATACAATAGCGATTCCAACTTGACCGCACGTTGCTTCAAGGCCCAGTTGCTCTATGAAAATCATCCTATGCGAAATTGGTATTAAGTATATCCCGTTGGACTTTTTAACTGATAATTTATTTTTTTAATTTTCATTCCTTCTGCCACGCATATAAAAAAAAACTATATTATTTTTAGCCATTTTAAAGCATATTAATAATAGTATGTATTTTTATAATCATTTAAAAAAAAAGTGAATTGAGAAATCTAAAAATATCAAGCTAAAAATACGGTAAGTATTAGCATTTTTTTTTCTAGGGTACAAGTTTTTCGGAAAAAATAACAACCCCAGGTATAATTGAATCCAAAGCAAAAACAATGCAAATACTTATAAATCATGGACACAGTACAAAACATTTTATTGATCTAAAACCACAGGCTTTTAAAATGTTATAAATGTAATATCTCACGTATGTGCGTATGCGGAAAGGGGAAAGCCTGACGTTGGATTAACCCCTGATGCAGATTCTAAAACTAAATATACCTAACGTTCACTGTAAGGGGAAAGAATGATCTACAAAAAGAAAGTTGGAAATTTCACCTTACAAATTTCCAACAATTTCTTTTGATTTTCAGGCTGGCACATTTTTTTATTGATATAAACTAGTGCTTAATAGTAAGCAGTGATGCAATCTTTAATGATGAGACGCACTAGTTTATTAAGAAAGCCATAAGCATACATATACAACGTGTAACGTCAAATGCGCAAAACCTGAAATTAGTTTGTTCAGAATAACCAGCAGAAGCAATAAAACCACTTTTTAATATAGGTCACATTTTTCAAAAAAAAATTATTAAAAATTTTGCTTTGTCTATTTATTGACAAATCAAGTCATCACGTGCATAAACTTGCGTAAATAGGTAAACAAACACAAATGGTTGTCGTCCAATTTAGATTTTCTCATAAATGGGATAATAATCATACTCATTTCGATGTAAATACGAATTTTAAACAAACTAAAACAGCACATAAAACCTTCAATTTTTTTTTAATATTTTTTTTCTCTCAGAATTAGGTCAATTGGATTAAAAATCGTTTGGGGTGTCTGAGGTTTTGCGCATTTAAAGTTACACGTTGTATAAATTGATAGAAATTGTTGGATGGATAGTAAGATGGTTCTAAGAAATGGTTGTAGAAGCCACATGGTGGATTATTGATATGAAGCATGATGTTAAAAGTATTAAGTTTAATGATAGCTTGAATGTAGAATTGTAGACAAGGTAAATGCAAAAATGATAACTACAATCCAGGGCTATTAATAACTTAATAGATATATATACAAACTAAAGATAAAAGTATGTACAAACGTAAATATATATACAAAAAAAAAAGGCATTTACTGGGCATCAAAAAATTCATCCACGTCGATGTCAACAGCAATAGTGCCCAGAACGCTGGCAGCATTGCCACGTTGGATGGCAATGCTGATTCGTTGGCCGAAAAACCGCCCAGCCCTCTGGTCACGTGAAGAGTCGACTAGTTGTTTGCTAATTTCGCGAACAACTCGATGAGCACTCGGACCCCAAGGCCCCAGTGTTTCAACCCCAAACGGCTCAAACATATAGCTCCCGATAAGGTTGTTATATTTGCGCCGCTTGAGGTTTTCTGCACCTGCAGCAGCAGCCCCAGCACAGCCCGCCGTACTTAATACATGAGATGGCGCAAGGGTGTCGACACATGTCGCATCCCACACCAAAGGCCTACCCAACTTCCAAGGCATTATGGTCATCCCGTCTGGCCTCTTCCCATCGTCGCGTGCTAAGCAATTAGGTTCTAAAACAGCTGGCACCCCGGCGGTGACAAGAGCTCGACGGATAATGTCATTAATGCTAGCGTGCCTAGCTATCCGACCAGCGCTCCTACTGCAGGATAGGCCGTGATGTCCGAGGCGGTCGACTGCTTCACCGCATTGACATCGATGTGGAGCTCCACAAGGAGCACCCAGACGCAAGCATGTAGCGATCCGGAAAGTGGCGTCACTCAGCATAGTACCTATATTGAGTGACGGCAGTACCTGTAGCCAGAGGCCCGACTCCCATTCACCCACAGCCAGTAGACGGGCACGCTCAGCAGTATTGGTGGACGTATTAATAAGGTTATTCCGAACCAACCTGCAGAGCGGCTCATCCCACTGTCTCTGGGATGATGGATTCTCGGGCAACGCCTTATCCGGGCAAGCCATTTTCCAGGCGGTCACGGCATCGGCCAAGCACGGCACCTCACAGCCAACCAATGATGGAGTCAAAATTCTATTGGTTAGCTGCTGAGTGCTATGGACCGAGGACAGGAACGCCGGTAGGCTTACACTAGAAATTTTGCGGATGCCGAGCCCACCAAAACGAATGGGTAGCGTGGCTTGTAGCCACGCTCGGTCATCCAGAGCCACATTTAAGATGGAAGTCAGAGTATACCGAATGGTCTGATCAATTTTGTCCAAGAGATGTGGCTTCTTCCATAAAGGGGAAGAGCGGAGAAAATACATAAAATTTGGTGCGAAACAGCAATTAGCAGGGCTATTTAAGTCAAAACTAAATAGGCCTTACAAGCGTTCTTCACCAACCACATCATCGCTTACCATAAGACAAGATGGAGATTAATCTCGAGACTATTAATAATACTATAAAGACAACGGTAGCATAGGACAAGAACGGGCTGATAAAATTTATGTAATTTAGAAACTACTGATAGATATCTTCTCTGTTAGAGATATGTCATTCTATAGAGAAGACAATAATTTTAGAGTAGGTAGGTACGCTTTATTATGATAGCATGACAATATAAGTCGCCATACATTTATTTAAAGCACGTTCACCCTTTGCTATTTAGCATTATCGGCCTTGAAATGTTCCCACTGTTGGGACTCAAGCCTCCTCTCCTAGGAGAGGGAATGGGCCGTAACATGCCGGTTTCCTCACGGTGTTTTCCTTCACCGTTTTGAGAGTACAATATCTTGTATCCTTTTTTCCGATAATATTGCTAATCTAATTATACCGAGTTCAAAGGACTTAAAACTATGCTGTCATTTACCAAATCTTAGGAGATGCTGTCATCCACGTATACCTACATATTTGTCAAACTTATAATTTTAAAGCTTAGAGGACTAGTTTTCATAATTATTATTTATGTTTATAGGCCGATTATTATAATAAAAAACTGGGCAAGTGCGAGTCGGGCCCGAGCATGCTGAGGGTTCCGTTCCAAGTCAATTCAATTCTCAAATCGAGTCTTGAAGATTTTTTTCGGATCACAATTTTTTTTAATGTGATGTAACTAAAAAATTTCAGTTTCTATACTTTTTCCTGTATTTGAACTATAAGACCCTGCTTTATTACAAATTTCAGGATTCTAGGACAACGGGAAGTAGGTACCTAGGTTTTTTGCGACATAAACATCCGTATTTTATTTTTTCATTAACTTACAAGTTTGTGTTTTGCACAGCTTCAAGAGACCGCAGACTTGAGTATACTATTATGATTTTAATTTCAACTCGATACCTCTTCGTGTTCCCGAGATAAAGGGTCTTAACAGACAGACACACAGACGGACAAAAAAATATATCCTATAAGGGTTTATTTCCTTTTAAGGTACGGAACCCTAAAAATGGTATACATAATCCCAATTAATAGTACAGCTAAAAGTTCAACCGGTCTAAGAATTCGAGGCCCACGCCAGTTTTTATGATAAGCCGGGTGACAGGTAAGTGATCTAGCTCATTAATTTTGATTTATATTGATCTAATAATTAATACATGCGACAAAACTGGTGTTTAATAAAACTGTGTCGTCCTCTTTATGTCGTTAAAGAGAAAACTGTACTTTGTTATTGAAGTGTACATACATTTGATCATCATCATCTACCTAGGCTTTTTCCCAACTATATTGGGGTCGGCTTCCTGTCAAGCCATATACCGGTATTTTACGAAAAGAAGCTGCCTACCAGACCTTCACACCCCATTAACAGGGGTTGCACGGTACTTCATGGCAAGACTGGAGTCAGATTTACTGGCTTCTGACGATCCGTAACGACTGCCAAAGATCTGCAAATAACAGCCGGGACATATGACTTAACGTGCTTTACGAGGCACGAAGGAAACTCGGTATGTTAAGATGGAGTGGATGGGTGGCCACCCATCCACAAACCAACCTTGAAGATCGACCCGTGCGGCTGTTATTATCTAGCCACGGGCTCCTCAAGGTACATTTGATGAGATACAATTTCTATACGGTCATACTTTGATGTGTTAAGCAGAAGATATTTATTTATTTCGTCACTAGCTACTACCAGTGGCTTGGTTAAAGTAGTTTCCTCCATACAAACTATGGACCCCCGTTTCATGCCCTTATGGGGAGAATTTTGGTAAATCCTCTCTAAGTGCTCGCTTGCATCATAAACAAAAATCTTATGCAAAATTTCATGTTCCTAGTCTCAGAAGTTTTGATTGTGCGTTAATCAAATGTCGGTCAGTCAGTTTCTTGGTTTATATATTTTATTTGGATTAATATCTTCTACTTGAGAAATCAAAATGTATTGTTGGTGCTGTGATTTGAGATTTGGGCTACTGCGGTTTGAAACCCGCAGAGAACAAATATTTGTATGGTCTGCAGTTAGTTGTTCCGGGTCTAGATGTATTGTGTATGTGGGTTTACATATCTTGGAATGCACCCACGATACAAGAGTAATTTTTGGTGTGGGATAACGTAAATAAATATAGTAAGAAATATAGATACTGAAGTCAGTAATCCTGATCACCTTGATATTATAATGTTTGTTGTGACAACTAAAAAAACTTGATTATTGGGACCAGTAGACTAAATTGTTATCTATCTAATTAGCTATCAACAAAATACTACTCCGTGCAAACACGACACCCACGTCACCCACGGATCAGTTGTTCCTTACTACTACAAAATAAACCTCATATAAATAAACAATGGTTCATTAACATAAGTAAATTAAACTACAGTTATCATTACGTTACCAACAGTCACGTCAGTCAGTCAGCCATAAAACTATTTTAGACTTCAGTATTGTCAGTACACCGCATCTTTACATAACCGACCCTATTCCATTACTTACTACATAATAGATTTTTTTAAATGGTATACACTAGTACTTGACCGCGACAGACGACAAACTACCCTATGCAGAGTTCAACAATCAAAATAACTTCAGATCCTAAAGTCCTGTCTTTAAATCCCAGATACTAAATTGACACAGGCAAATGTCAAACTTACAATAACAAAGCAAGAAACCTCAAAGTTTTTTTATTGTTGATTTTTACAACATTTCCATATTTCAATATTAATAAGTATAAAACAATGTATACCAGTCAATATAGTATCAAAGTATAACAATAAAAATATATATTGAATCCGAAAATAATCAGTGTCTCCAGACACAACACAATCTCCAGTCTAGACAATACCATCACAATTATTATATTTTAAAACTGGTTGCTTCCAATTAGCCATTTAGGTAAGTACGTCACAAATTATTCAAACACCAATCATCTTTTTTAGGGTTCCGTAGCCAAATGGGGGGGGGCTTTTGAACCATAATAAACTTATGGTTCAAAAGTTAGAGGTCTTTACAGCATAAAAAAAACTAAGAGTTAAAGTTAGAAAATATGAAAAAAATCTGAAAATCTTTATAAACACTTTCTAGGAAAATTATTTTGAACTTCATGGAACGAACACCTTTTGAAAAGTTGGGGACACTTATTGTGACGGACGGGAATCCTATACTGAGCGTGGCCCGACACGCTCTTGGCCGGTTTTTATATTCTTTTTTTGCATAAACGATTTACAGAAAAATAAATAAATAACAAAATAAAATATGCATCCTAATCCAACTTACAAATCTTAACAAATAAATAAAAATCATCACCTACGTCAATCACCAAGACATTAATTTCATTCGTAGAATTCCAACCTCTAAGTGAGCATACATTGAGATGAGCCACTATATCGGCGCAAGCGCAGTTGGAGCTGTACTTCCCAAAGTACTTAGCGGAGATAACGACATTTACTGAGAACGTGCGCGATTTGAGATTAGAGTGACGACTATGATGTAGTGTATAGACATGTAGTAGCTCGATTTGGAGATGTATTTAAAGTTAAGGTATATTTACAGCCGCAACCAATAACCTATCTATCACATATCGGAGTTTGAAAAACAAATGAAACAACAGAAAACATGATAATTTTTGTATTGTATCATTTGATTTACAATCTCCAGTATGCCAAAACTGGAGATCGATAGGTAATTGGTTTCGGCCGTTAGAAAGAAAGAAAGAAATATACTTATTTGGCACACTTAGTCACACACAATATAGAAACAACAAACACAGAATACCATAGCATCAGCCTTATTATGTTCCCACTGCTGGGACTCAGGCCTCCTCTCTAGAAGAGGGAATGTGCCGTAATCCACCACGCGGGCCCAGTGCGGGTTGCTGGATAAATAACAAACAACTAACATTAAAACAGAAAAAGAACCTAGCATAGTATGTGTCGCGGATGCGCTAAATAGGTCCAGTTCAGCAAAAATGCCAGACTACGTGGTAGGTGCAGTATTTAGAGAATGTTAATGTAATAATACAACTTAGTATAGTCAGAAGCCAGTAAATCAAACTCAAGTCTTGCCATGAAGTACCGTGTTACCCCAGTTAATGGGTTGTAGAGGTCTGGTACTGGTATTCAGCTAAATCCGGCTTGACTGGAAGCCGACCCCAATATAGTTGGGAAATGGCTAGGCAGATGATGATGAATGTAATAATACAACTTGTCATGAAGTACCGTGTTACCCCAGTTAATGGGTTGTGGACTTGTGGAGGTCTGGTAGGCAGCCCCTCCTCGTAAAATACTGGTATTCAGCTAAATCCGGCTTGACTGGAAGCCGACCATTGTTATTGGTATCTACGCACACACACACAACCAGGATTTTGCGACACAACCAGGATTTACTAAAATAGATAATGTTTTTATCCTAAAATAATAATATCTAGATACTTTTATCTACTTAAAAAATAGTTTAAATGGATTCAGAATCCGGTTTTGAACATACCTACTAGTTTCAGGATGTGTTTAATTGTTTATCATGTTATATATTATCGTAAATACGTTTGTGTTTATTTCCTGTTTTTTTTTTAATTTATGTAAACTAATAGTGCTTGACTGCGATCCCACCTGATGGTAAGCAGTGATGCAATCCTAGATGGTGAGGCGCACTAGTTTATTAAGAGCCTATTCACTCTTCCTTCCCTTTATCTCTTTTCTTCCCTTAATTCCATTTTCTCATTCTCATTATATTAATTATCCTCCCGCTCTGGGAGATTATTCGAAAGAATTACCTTACCATGGTGCCTGCAAGTCAAGGAACAGAAGTGAGTATTAATAAATAAACTGACACTCCTTCTCTCTCCATCCCGAGAGAAATCATTTAGGATCAGCTCACACCGAGACGCGACGCGACGCTGCAGGTGCATTTTAATAGAGTGACTCAAAATAGAACTTTATTTACTACACGAAAAGATACACATTTCATTGTGAGAATTTAGAATACGTTGCTTCATGCAGCGCTGCGTCTCGTGACGCCGCGCGGCGTCACCAGTGTCTCGCTACGCAGCGGAATGTTTTTACATTCGCGCCGTCGTATTGCCGTCGATTACAATATGCGTCTCGCGGCGGCGCGCGGCGCTGCGCGAAGTCACTGGCCTCTTCCTGCATCGTCGCGTCGCGTCGCGTCTCGGTGTGAACTGACCCTTAGGGTCAGCGACATGACATCCATGAAATCCAACGCAAAAAAAACGTTTTAGACTTTTTATATTTTCAACCAAACTCATTTGAATCATACGCCTAACCTCGCTTATTACTAACACAATCGCAATCAGGAAATGATCAGAAGCAACGTGACCGAAGATTTACAAATAAGTGATAATGGTCCACGTGCACCGGCCCCTTGTTTACGCTGTCTCAATTTGGACAACACATGCTCTTTGATAGCATTAGCTTTACTGGCCTTGTAATGTTCCCACTGTTGGAACTCAGGCCTCCTCTCTCTAGGAGAGGGAACGGGCCGTAGCCCGTAATCCACCACGCGGCCCAGCGCGGATTGGTGGATGTCACATCTTCGAATTTTAGCTTCTAGAACATGCCAGTTTCTTCTTTTTCACCGTTTTGATAGCAGTGATAATGAAAGAAATTAAACAAAGTACCTGCCTGGCTGGGTTTGAACCCGCGACCTTGTAAGTTAAGACATTTATCACTGAGCCACCACTGATCTCTGCTCTGTGCTCTGGGCTGTTTGATAACGGATACTCATTTAATAATACACACCTCTTGACCTCTTCTCATAGCAGTCATTCTTCACAGGACAAGCATTATCGGCCTTTAATGCTCTCACTGTTGGGACTCAGTCCTCCTCACTCTAGGAGAGGGAAAGAGCCGTAATGCACCACTTGGTCAGATTAAGAGTATAACATAGCATAGCATCAGCCTTATAATGTTCCCACGGTTGGAACTCAGGCCTCCTCTCTCTCTCTCTAGGAGAGGGATCGGGCCCTAATCCACCACGCGAGCCCAGTGCGGATTAGTCGATGTCACTTGTCGTCGAATTTTTGGTTCTAGAACATGCCAGTTTCTTCTTTTTCACCGTTTTGAGAGCAGTGATAATGAAAGAAATTAAACAAAGTACCTGCCTGGCTGGGTTTAAACCCGCAACTTGTAAATCGACACAGTTACCACTGGGCTACCACTGCTCTACGCTCTGTGCTCTAGCTGTTTCATCGCGGATACTCATTTAACAATGCACACCTCTTGGACTCTTGTCACATCTGTGATTCTTCATAGCAAAATTGTTGGAACAATACTTCGCAAGTGTCACATCATCGTCAATAGCAGCACGTAGATCACTTCGGAATAAATTTTTGTGGGAGATAGTTCTGGAATGTGGAGTTCTCACAGTGTGGATCTGCACGATTCACCGGTTTTATCGAATCATGGTTTTTTTTTTTTTTTATGGTAGGGGAATCATCAGAATGACTTCCCCCGCTCTTGGGCGGAGCGGGAGGGCGTGTCAGACTTTTACTGACTAAACCCCTACCCCGTTCCTTCGTTGCCTTCGTTCTGGGGGGGGACTCGGTATCAACCGTTAGGAATACCACATGTTCCCCCCAGAGGCTTCGGCCCTACCGGGCCCCTACAGTTTGCTGACATCTCCTTGAGGCGCGCGTGGAACAGAACGCGCCGTTGACGACTGGGCTCGGTCCAGATTATTTCCAGACTGCCGGACAGCGAGCTACCCAGTGCTCGCCGTCCGCGAACCCGCGCCTACGGTGGTCGGAAATCGGGATCGGGATCTCGGCGGCGGCGGCGTGAGGACCGTTCCCTCACGCGCTCGCGGTCAGCAGCCTCCTTCACGAGCATTACTGCTTCGCAGAAGGAGGCGACCGCATGCCAACCCTCCTCGCTCCGGACCATGGCCTGAACCAGGGCCCGGCGCGAGAGGTCGCCGCTCCCGATAGTCTCCACGAGGACACGGCGGTGCTCCGCCCAAGCGGGGCACACTTCTACCGTGTGCTCCACCGTGTCCTCCGGGCGGTCCACACAGTGGCGACACCCGGGCGTCCTCTCCTGCTTGATTCGATGCAGGAACCTCCCGAACTTACCGTGTCCGGTGAGGACCTGCGTCATACGGAAAGAGAGGACGCCGTGACCTCTTTCCAACCACTCCTCAAAGAGGGGCCTAACCGCCTCAATGACGGCGTGCCCAGCACTGGGTTGCGACAGTCGCAGTCGCCATGCCACCCTGAGATCCCGCCGGAACTCTGTCCGCCATGCCGCGACTTGTCGCGGCAGTATCGAATCATGGTGGAACGGCGACAGCAACTGTCGCAACTCAGTGCTGGGCGCGCCATAATTATGCTAATAAGGAAAAGATGGTTTAAGAAATAGCTGAGGAGCTCGTGGCTAAATAATAACAGCCGCACAGGTCGATCTTCAAGGTTAAGCAACGCTTGCCTAGGTTGGTCTGTGGATGGGTGACCGTCTTAACATAACGAGTTTCCTCCGTGCCTCGGAAAGCACGTTAAGCCGTTGGTCCCGGCTGTCATTTGGAGATCTTTGGCAGTCGTTACGGATAGTCAGAAGCCAGTAAATCTGACTCCAGTCTTGCCATGAAGTACCGTGTTATCCCAGTTAATGGGTTGTGGAGGTCTGGTAGGCAGCCGCTCCTCGTAAAATACTGGTATTCAGCTAAATCCGGCTTGACTGGAAGCCGACCCCAATATAGTTGGGAAAAGGCTAAGCAGATGATGATGGTTTAAGAAATAGCTGCAAAGACGTCACGGCGCTCACTTTGCTCGCGTCCGCTTTGTGCATGACGCAAGTCCTCACCGGACATTGTAAGTTTGGGAGGTTTCTGCACCGGATTTGTGCAGAAGAAACCCCTAGAACGCAAGGTAAAGAAGGAACATAGAAGTGGGTGTTAGCGAGCAAAAGTTTGACACGAGCACAAGAGCAGAAGAAGTCATTAGATTATTTCCCACCTAAAAAGATCCAAAGCTGCTTCATCAAAAGTTAATCGAATCATCGTCCAGTGAAAGTCTGAGGAATGGTTTTTATAATATGTTTTCTATTGGTTTGTAGCATTGTTCAAAAGAGTTACCCTGGCCCTGAAATGCAAAAGGTTATTGAAGAAACATAGGTGGATTTTAATAAGTAAAAACATTACCTCTCGCTCCACACAGAGGAGACGAAGTTATTTAATGATTTCCCATAGAAAAAAATAGAATGATGCTACTTTGGCTAACTTAAGTACACAAAACCCAGAGCCTTGAATAAACTCCTTGGCCGAAACCTTCACGGGCCCCCAGGCAGACAGAGAGTTAAGTCCTCTATCTTCCAATCCATTGTCCATATCACGACATTAACATGTCTATCTGATAAAATCTGTGACGTCATATATTGTGCAGATTTCCCCAGATATTTTTGGATTTACAGAGATCGTGTGCACTTCGTCAAGACAATCTGAATGTTATCTTAAAAAGTCGGTAACGCGCAGCAGCATGATAATTTTATCATGCGGCTGCGTTGTATGCTTGTGCCACTCTTTTTACACGACTACCCTAAAAAAGGAGTGTTATATTTTCAGGGTTTATGTATGTAAATTCTTCTAACTGGACAGATTCGCATTTATGAGATATCGTTAAAATGCTTAATGTTAGTGTTAGTACTTATTTTGATAAAACGCCAGCAGGTCAGAGATGCAGAGCTATGTCGTAAACAAAACTCCTGTCATGCGTTCTATACCTCTAGGCATGAGCCAAAGAAATATCTGTACTGCAACCAATGAATCTGTCGCAGTGGTCTATTGACCCACTAATCAACTAAATGTATTACAAATCTAGCTAGAAGGGTAAGGGAAGAACTACATTGCGCCCCCGTGGGTCACGTACACCGATCTGGGCGAGACGACCTCCAAACATTTTAAATGGCAATTAGACTTGTAGAGCTAGATTAGGCCCACGCCACGCGACGCGGTTCTACGTACAACTCATACGTCGCCCACGGGGGATCGGTTTAATGTAGATCCTGCTTTATACTTCTACTCCTAATCGCACTGGTTTCCTAAAACATCACTTTTCTCATTTCTTGACCAACAAACTCTAATTTCTGATTACTTCTATCTTCTTTTTTTTTTTAGAAAATAATGTAAGGGCCACGATTACTGTTTCAAATAATCTTGCAAACTTCTGTTTATAGTTCAGTCATTATTGGGGAAAGGGAATCATCAGAATGACTTCTCCCGCTCTTGGGCGGAGCCGAAGGGTGTGTCAGACTCTTACTGACTAAACCCCACCCAGTCCCTTCATTGCCTTTGATCTGGGGGACACGGTGACAACCTTTCGGATTTTCCGTGTTCCCCAGAGGCTTCGGCCCTAACGGGCCCCTACAGTTTGCTGACATCTCCTTGCGGCGCGCGTGGAACTGAACACGCCGTTGCCTCTCGACTCGGTCCAGATTATTACCAAACTGCCGGACGGCGACCTACCCAGTGCTCGCCGTCCACGAGCCCGCGCCTACGGTGGTCGGAGTTTATACTCCAGTCCTGGAATCCACTTCTCGTAACTAACCCATTGCAAGTAACTATGAGGTACTTCCTCCATTACTAATTAAATAATTTATAGAGCCAAACGCATAGGAGGGCCTTTATCTGCGACCCCAGAGGTTATCTATCACTGACATTACTGGAAGAAGTGTCAGTCAGTGAAATCGTTCAGCGTGTTAGGAGGTCAGTTACTATAATGTAACACGTGGTATGTCTTTGTTTATTGATGACCGTTTGTTTAGAAGGAGAAGAAGAATTACTGCTTATGGTCCTGAAATGGTTTTGCTTCGTCTACGGTAGTAACTAAAGAAGACTTTCTTGATCTGCAAAAGGCTGATAAGTGGAATCTGTTTTTTCTATCTGTTAATGTTTTCGGATAGAATAGGATAACCTCCACCATAGATTTTTTAGGTAAATGCGTGAATCCTTATGATTACGCTAGTAATATTGCACTACCAAAATCTAAGACGAGTCACTCATCTCTTCCTTTACTTCAGTTTTTATCCATTTCAAATCAAAAGCATAACGCACGTAAGTGGTCCTTCTAATGTTTTTTTTTTTTTTTTATAATGGAAAAATATTTATATCAGAAATTCATCCTGGCTTTAATCAAAAATTCAATCCCGTCAAGAAGCGGTCACCGGCCGCAAGCGTCTAGCACCGACCACAAGTGGCTACCGCGTGTAGCTCGTATGCTAGCTAATAAATGGAATTCTTTGGTGACATCAGAATCAATCATCACCTTTTCAAGTTTCTGGGTGACGGTAAACTTGAAAAGGTGACAAGCATGTCCCAACGTCATACAATAATATAATTTTTAATTCTAACCACATTGTTGGCGTTACTAAGAACTACGAAACCCTGCATCGCAATTTTTCTATGCGAGATTCGAAAAAATAAGACAGCCTGAAATCGTCTATCGGGCAGTTGCTAACACCAGACCAAACATGCGTCTGGTCGGAAGTTTACTTGTCAATTAAAGTTTGTGGGACTTTACTCTCTGTTCCGAACACTTCTAAAAAACCTTATTTATAAGATAATAGTTAAGCAAGATTAATTTGTGACTAAATAAGCCACAAAAATGTTTGGCCTTGACTAAAACCCAAGGTCCACGGGTCCACAGCTATCTATGTATCATCCATGGCACTAGGGCAGTCTACAGATAATAGAAAGTATAAGTATTATCAGTACAACATGACTCATTAGCAGCTGATAACAGACTGATTGACTCTTAAAGGTTTATCTACGTATCGACCATGGTCCATGAGTCACCTTATTTTTAGGTGGAGAATAATCGAGATTACTTCTCCCGCTCTTGGAGAGAGCGGGAGGGCGTGTCAAACTTTTAATGACTAAAGTCCACCCTGTTCCTTCTTTGCTTTCGTTCCAGGGTTTTCCATCGGAAGCCCATCAATGGTCCCAGAGGCTTCGAACCAACTGGGCCCCTGTAGTTTGCTGACATCTCCTTGAGGCGCGCGTGGAGGGCATGAGTCATCTACCGTGGTAATATATTAAGAGGTACGTTCTCAGAATCAGTAGATGATGGATATTCCATAAGATCGATAATAGGGGACTTATTATTTAAGTGGAATTTGATGCCGTCAAGTTTGTGTTCCAATGAAGTAAGTGATCGCTAATTCGGATTTGCGGTTTTGTCTTTGTTTACCAAAGAGTGAGTATGACTGATTACGTGTTATTTTTAAGTAACTTTGATACCTAAATTATGAGCCCCGGGGTCCTAGTAGGTGAACCCCGGGGCCCTAGTACGTGAACCCCGGGGCCCTGGAACACAAATCATGAGGCCCTGAAACGAAGGCAAAGAAGAAACAGTGGGTTTTAGTCAGTAAAATTAGGACTGTACTTTAAACTCAATGTTTTAGGTTTCCAAACTATACTATACATTTATCGTTTGTATATGTATCTAGCTCATAGATATCTTGTAATCTATGAACACCATTGACAAACAAGATTATTCTTTAATCTTTAGGTATCTTGATCTTTTAGTTCAGTGCCTGGGGGATTTTACCTCGGATTTTTTTACTGTGGTTGTAATTTAAAACGATGGGTACTATGAAAAAGTATACTTTTATTTCAAAATCAAGATCATTTTGTAATAGCTACACATAGCACACTATTTTTTTATTTAATTTCATTTATTGTATCGTCGGCCACATCATCGCTTACCATCAGGTGAGACAGTGGTCAAACGCAAGCCTATCAAAAAACGATCTAGCCAGAAATTTGAAAGGTCAAAAAAGGAAAACTGCTTTATTTCTAAAGACGTATCTTACATTAATCGAGTAAACAAGTTGTCTCACTGTATACCTGTTACTGTAACATCTAGCGTCAGCACAGCCGCTCGGCTGACGTGTGAACCACCGGTCATTATGATGACTACAGTTTACCAAGCACCTCGTTATTAGTTTACAACATTACTTTTATGTGCTTGCAGAGTATGAGTATAGAGCATGTAAACAAATTACGGTGAATAAAACTACTAGCCCTGCGTCGGTGTCTGCAAATGTCTCAGAGATGACGTCTCATCATGGTAAACACGAAACTAGTGATGCTATATATTGATTGCGTTGATTTGCAAATTATCTCATTAGCAAATGCCTCAGTGATGACGTCTCACCGGGCAAATGCGAATCAAGTGACGCTATTGGTTGCTCGATGTTTTACAAATTAGCATATTAATTTGGTAACAAGTTTAGAGCCAGAAACGGGCTCAATAACCGGTATAAAATCGTCATCATTTCAGCCGAAAGACGTCAACTGCTAGACGTCCTGTGCGTCTCGCTTTCATCGGATTCCCGTGACCCTCACTAGGTCATCGGTCCACCTTGTAGGAGGCCTTCCAACGCACACATCTATACTAATATTATAAAGAGGTAAAATTTGTAAATTTGTATGTAGGGGGTAATCTCTGGAACTACTGGTCCGATTTGAAAAACTCTTTCAGTGTTAGATAGCCCATTTATCGAGGAATGCTATAGGCTATATTATATACCATCACGCTACGGGAGCGGAGCAGTAACGAAAAATGCGGGTGAAACCGCAGGGGACAGCTAGTATAAAATAAATGTATTAAAATTGTAAGGTTTTATTTGAGATGGGAAATTATCCAATGACTTCTCTTTTTCTCTCATATTTATTCTCCTGATAAAAGTTACCCGACTGTTACTTTTCTGTTTCACCCAATCATAGTTTGTGATGATTATGTGTACAAATCCAAATTGGTAGATTCAAAATCAGCATGCAGATGCAAGTCAACATACTTAACATCAGCCCTGATTTGTTGACATCCTGGAACGACAAAAAAAAAACCGATTATAGGTACTAGCACCGGTCACCAGCGACCACCTAGAGCGTAGATTACGTCGATATTTATCACGGTAACACCGGAGATTATAAAAATAGAGTATGTGCTTAGCGGGTGTCCCTACTCAGAGGAATTACGTAATGATGCTACTTAATGTAAATGCCAATGGATGTAACGATGCTTCTTGTTAAAAGGTAAATGCCAATAGACTAGCTTGTTCCTACGTTGGCACTCACATATATTTTTTAAATGTTACCACTTATTTTTTTATTTTGATAATCCAATGGATGGATTGTGTGAGGACTGATATGAAAGAAAAGGGAGATAGTGATAGTATGACGGGTGACAAGACAGGATGGAAGAAAAAAAACGTGTTGCGCCGACCCCAAGTAATATGGGATAAGGGCAGGAAGAAGAAGAAGAAAACATGCAATGCCTTCTCTCGATCGAGGAGGACGTCTTTTACTAACTAAAACCACACCTATGTTCCTTCTTTGCTCTTTGTATTCCAGGACCACGGGTTTCCCTTTTGGAAGTAACCCCATAGCCCTAGTAGGCTTCGGCCAATCTGGGCCCCTATGGTCTTGCTGGCATCTCTTTGAGGCGTGCGTGCAATATCAACTTCGCACCGTAGACGACTCGGGTTCGGTCCGGACCGTTACAGGACGGGGAACTACCCATTGCTCGTCGTCTGAAAGTTCCTACCTTACATACGAAGAATAACTCCTAAATCGCAGATGCGTTCACAAGCACGTAAACTCACACAAACACGGAACACTTATCGTAAACGCGACGAATTGTGTCAAATTATTATCCTGTTTGTTACCCTAAAATGGAGTCCCACGTCATTTGTGGTTCCTCATCTGTCGTCATTTTTGTTGCTGAGCGAGTCCTCACGTACCTACTCAACTGAGAACCTGTGAACCAGTTTGTGAATCTTTAGTCTGTAAGTTGTAGTTTGTTGAAGATCCAGGTGTCAAGTAGATCTTCTTTTTAGGTGGGATGTCATCAAAATGACTTCTCCCGCTCTGGGCGGTACGGATTCGTGCCCGCTCCGTGTCCATCTTTTATTAAAACCCTCGCCTGTTCTTTTTTGCCTTCGTTCCAGGGCCCCGAGATTCTCTTTCGCACAACCTATGGCCCAAGTAGATTTCGACCTTACTGGGCCACTACAGTTTGCTGACATATCTTTGAGGCACGCGTGGAACAGTACGCGCTGTGGACGACTAGGGCTTGGTTTAGACGTTTAATGGACGACCGGACGGCAAGCCACCCATTGCTCGCCGTCCGCAAGTCTAAGCTTACAGAGTCAGGAAATTGGGATCGGGATCCCCGCGGCTGAGGCGGTCTCCTCCTTCGCTAGCATTACTGTTTCGCAGAAGGAGGCGACCGCCTGCCACCCCTCCTCGCTCCAGACCATGGCCTGTACCAGGGCCCGAGGTGTTAGATGGTGTGGTGTAGATTCACCATTCCAGACTACAGTTACTTTTCCAGATTCAACATTCCAGATAGATAAACTTTATAGTGCACAATATCACTATTACAATATAACGGGTGATTTGGACAGACTTCAAACATTAAATTATATTGATCGTTCTATCGATTCCAGATTCCAATAAAGATTTCATCAAATTTTTTGTGTTTTTTTGAAAATCAAATCCTAACCTCTTAAAAAATCACCCGTTATAACACAATCGCAGGAAGTTGGTGTAATCATCACAGCGTTGATTTGTTGGATTCGTTTCTCATAATAACATTTGTATGTATGCATCTAAGTATATATTTATTGTTGTACTTCTTTTTTATTTGTTTAGTTGTTTACCACCCACCATGTTATACCATGTTATATTTCCGCAACACCCTAATGTCGACTGTAGAAAATGCCTAAGGCATTAAGTCTGCATTTATACAATGTTCCTTACTTGTACTTAATAAATAAATATTTGTTACGTTATGATTTTTATTCAATACCTATTTCTTATTTAAATGTTGAAACCCTTCTGTTATTGAGCGAAGTGTTTTTAACGATTAACGAGAAATCATCAAATAACGTCTCCCTAGATGGAGCGAGAGCGTGTGACTTTTATTGACTAAAACCAACCTGTGTTTCTTCAGTTGCCTTTTGCTTTCTGAAACCACGGTAACTCTTTAACGCCCATTTTCAATAAGCTATCTATCTAAAGTTGCAGCTACTAAAGATAAACAAATCTATCCTTTTGCCCTTACTTGCTTTCCTATAACCTACCGACGGTTAGCTTTTCCTACCAAAAGTTGTGACATTGACAGCTAGAATCTTACTGTTTATCGGAGATAGCTATCTATTTATGAACTGCGGTAGGTTATTGAAAACGGGAGTGAAACAATTCCAAACCTTCGAAAAAACAAGAGAATTATAACAAAGAACAAAATGGCCTTTTCTACAGCCGTAAAAAAAAATCCAAGCTGACTTTAATCCGCGTGACGCAGGTCCTCACCGGACCACATTTTTGGAAGTACCTGTTTCGGATATACTCGTAGTAGGAAGAAATGCTTAGACGCCATCATTTTGCGCAACGCCGTCAATACTTTTTACCGTCATCGACAGATGTATCTTAATAGAGATGACGAACCCAGTTGACTAACAATATATTTATCATTTATCAGTTCTGTTCTGCGCAGTAGGCGTAACTCGGAGAAAATACTATGACTAGGCTATCTATATTTCATTTTATTACTATTATATCTCGTATCGTCCCACTGCTGGGTAAAGTCCAACTTCCATTCTTTCCAACGATCACGATTTCTTGATTTCTCTTTACAGTTCCCAAGGAGATGGCAGGACACAGCGACTTGGATGTCTTACTGCCAACTCCTTCATGGTCTACCGCGGCTACGTTTCGCTGTGTCTGGGCCCAAATAGCTGCTCAACAACTATGAAACAAAACTCTATAGCTATGAGCCCGTTAAACCCAGGATTGGTATCCAAACACATACAATATACAATGATACATGATATTTTGTTTTGCATTATCGGTCTTGTAATGTTCCCAACTTTGGACACAGGCCTCTCCTCTAGAAAGAGGAATGACACCGCGCAGGCCATTGCAGATTGGTGGATGTCACATGTCGTCGAATTTTAGATTCTTTTTGTATTCTTTTCTTTTGTAGTAGATATGCTGTGCCTGTCCCGAATAAGTTTTTCTATTCTTCTATTCTATTCAATACTTCAGTTTTTTCCTGAAAACCCATAACCTTGTGTTATATAAACGCTTTGCCAAGCCCTTAATATTGGCAGACGTTTCTATCTGATAGTTTATCTTGTAGATAAGTGTATCGAGATATTTCAGAGGCCTCGCAGGTCAAGTTTTTCATGATTTTCGTCATCACTATCCTTCGTATTAGCTCGTTCAATGTGGATACAGATGGTTGATATATTTTTTAGAAAATGTTTATACTCCGACTGTGGAAAGGGCCAACCTTGGTAGTACTACTTCTAAAATGTACTTTGTTATTCTCTGCACAAAATGGTATCTATTTAGGTGGGAAATTATCCAAAGACTTCTCCCGATCTTCGGCCGAGCGGGAGGGCGTGTCAGACTTTTACTGACTAAAACGCACTCCTATATTCCTTCTTTGCCTAGCTTTTCAGGAACTTACCTCGGGTTTTCCTTCTAGAAGCGAGCCCATGGAACCAGTAGGCTTCGATCCTGCCGGGCCTCTACGGTTTGTTGATATCTCCTTCAGGCAGGGTCAATCCGAACTAATTACCATACGAGAACCAAACGTTTCGCGAAAACGCCCACTAAATAAAAGTTAATTTTAATCTAATTTAATCTTCATTATCACTAAAATATGGTTATGGAATCAATAATTTACAACCATTAAGATAACGTAGTGTGATCAATATATTTTCTGCTAATCTAATAAACAAACAAACAATGAATCAATCAATCTGTCTTATGAAATATATGCAGGTATTGAACAATACGAACGAAGTCGCGGGCACAGCTAGTTGAGTAATATAGGTAATGTGATTCCCTGATCAAGTGGTCAACCAACTTCAATGACTTGACGTCAAGATTTGATCTTAGGTAAACATGATACCATTTCTTTAGCATAATCTATACTAATATAATAAAGAGGTAAAGTTTTTATGTTCGTATGAGGTAATCTGTGGAAGTACTGGTTCGATTGCTAAAATTTTTACACCAATAGAAAACTGCTGTATTCCTGATTGACATAGGCTATATTTTATGTACGCGGGCGGAGCTGCGGGCTAAAGCTAGTTTTTTGTAAGTTGGAAAATCATCAAAATTACTTCTCCCGCTTTGGGTGGAGTGGGAGAGCGTGTCAGACTTCTACTGACTAAAACCTACTCCTGTTTCTTCTTGCCCTCATTCCAGGGTCCCAGGGTTCTCTTCCATCAACCCAAGGCTTCAACCTTGCCGGGCCCCTACAGTTTGCTACCATTTCTTTAAGGGGGGCGCGTGTTTCTTTAGCATCATTGATATCTAATTAAAGTAGACAGATGATTCATAATATCACCAATAGAAAATCTTTGGACTTAGGGGTTTAAAACTTTCTCTCTTAACTCAAATGTTGACTGGTAGAGAATACCTTGTTGCAAGTACGCCTATGTAGCACTACTGAACATCGTCATCTACTTAGCCTTTTCCCAACTATATTAGGGTCGGCTTCCAGTCAAGCCGGATTTAGCTGAGTACCAGTATTTTACGAGGAGCGGCTGCCTGCCAGACCTCCACAACCCATTAACTGATGGAGTAACACGGTACTTCATGTAGCACTATTAAACATAAAATTTAAACAATAAATTTTATGTACAGCAGCATTTCTCGCTTTTCAAACTATCAAGCTTTTGAAATCCAAGACTTAGGGCGCCTGGTAAAGAAATCGTGTCATCAGATACTTTTGTGTTTTTTTTTGTGTAGAAGAGAGCACTTTTAAAACCACCTTCTTTCAGTTGCCCTTTGAAGAAGAACGCGGTGACTCTTTCAAATAATCTGCACCATTAACATATCACATACCCACAAAACCAGACACAATAGTAAAACAATAACAGCGCGTTCTCATAGGACCGGTCGGGGATTCATGAATTAACACTAAGTTAGGAAATTTAATTTATTATATATTTAATCTATATATATAAAAATGAAACCCGTTTTCCGTTGTCACGACATCACATGAAAACGGCTTGACCGATTTGGCTGATTCTTTTTTTTAAATTTTCCTTGAAGTTCAATGATGGTTCTTACGGAGAGAAAAATTCTAAATAAAAAAGTTAGGTAAAGTAGGGTAGGTAGGGTAGTGTAGGGTAGTGTAGGGTAGTGTAGGGTAGTGTAGGGTAGTGTAGGGTAGTGTAGGGTAGTGTAGGGTAGTGTAGGGTAGTGTAGTGTAGTGTAGGGTAGTGTAGGGTAGTGTAGGGTAGTGTAGGGTAGTGTAGGGTAGTGTTGGGTAGTGTAGGGTAGTGTAGGGTAGTGTAGGGTAGTGTAGGGTAGTGTGGGGTAGTGTAGGGTAGTGTAGGATATGTAGGGTAGTCATTTGACGGGAGCGAAGCCGCGGGTAAAAGCTAGTTTAGAATATAATTAATTAAGTTTGCAATTTATGAAAATAAGGTGGACAATGGGTACTTAATGCCTTACTCAGTATCGGTATGCGGTCAACTGTCAGCGGTTTCGCCCGCATGTTTATGGAAAATTATCCCAAGGGAACAAAGGCTCGGAAAAAATCCCTTTCCGCTATTGCAGGACTTGGTTTCCTGTGTACCAAGTTTCATCGAAATCCGTTTAGCTATATAAGCGTGAAGAAGTAACAAATATACACACACGCAAACTTTCGCCTTTATAATATTAGTGTATTATTCTTCTAACCTAACCTAAGGCAGGACAAGCCGAAAGTCAACCCAACGTGGTTGAAAACGGACCAGAAGGACAAAAAGGTCGGTCCCTACAGAAGCAGTATTTCTTTTACTAAGTAATACTCATCATTACTAAGAAATAACTACACCAATCAGATTTTTTATTATTGATAGGTGAATAGGTAGGTGACATAGTTCTCACTTGATGGTAAGCAATGATGTGGCCGACGATGGAGCACGCTTGCCTAGAAGTAATCATTCACACTTGACTTAAAGACCCCAAAAAGGCGCCAGTAGAAATAGATAATCGACAATTGTATTCTAAACCTAACATTACTTAATTTTCCAACAAAAGTGAAGAAATATTGATTCTTTGAACACGTACCGACTAACGACCACTTATCTTCAGACATAGAGATATGTCTGATAAACAACAGTTCTCCTTCGCAACAATGCCAAGACTACTGTTCTTATATACCACTTGGTTTAAAGGACTTTAGATATTGGTTCTGTGACTTCTTTTGTTAACTTAATTTTAGATTGTAACGCTCAGTAAGTTTAAAATAGACAAACATTTCAGAATCTTATCTTTCATCCCGTCTTTGGATTTTCTGAATGAATGTCTATCGTTCTTAAGGTGAATGCTTCAGCTAGCCCGCGAAATTCAAATTTTCTTACGTTTTTTGCAATTTGCAAGCCAGTGGTAGGTTGTATGAAGTTAAAAATACTTAAGCGGCTGTAAAACGTAACTAGTTACATATTTATAACCATAAAAATCATCAATACAAGCCTCCAAGCTCACCTAGTTGCAGGAACGTTTTTGACCTCGAAAAAATCGTTCCTACAGAATTTCGCGGGCTAAGCTGAAGCATCCCCCTTAATCTCTTTTTGGGAAACTAATTGACAGTTTTCGTATTGACAACTAAATAGTTTTTTGCTTAAATTCTACAAAAATAATACGTTTGATTACATCTACGTTTTCTTACATCGTCATCATCTTCCTCGTCATTTCTGTCGAAAATCTTAGCTGTGTATAAACCACCAAGTATCGCTACAATGATGCGAGATTAAAGGAATCCGCTCCAGGTCTTCGACCCATTTTTAAGAAACATGCTTACGTTATGTGTTTGTCACTCTAAAACCTACCAAAGTTTGCCATTTTTGAGGCTGTTTAAAAATGAATAATATTTTTTTGCAATTTGCATGTCAATATGGGACGGAACAGTAACAAAAATTATATTTGCCTTACTAGTCGATCCTGAACTGCATATTGCAAAACAACGTGTTCCTTCAGTGGCCATTTACAATGGTCCCAGTAACTCTTTCGAGGAAACCCGCAGCCTTCCTTTACATAGTCTGGTTGCAGAGAGGAATGTGCGTTGTGGTTGACAAATACATGAGAATTATTTTATGTACCGCATTGTGGTTAAAATACGTCATACAATACAAAATAGGTATATAGTGTAACAAACCTAAAATATGTATTACGTAGTATTTCCAGAACTGTAAAGTTAGTTTCAGTGGTTTCATATTAATTTTAAGTTCCATAATATGATAAATATTATTATTATTATTTTGGGGGAATAACCGGATTCAAAAAACCCCATGCACGGGCAACCCTTTAGAAGTTGGTGTAAGCTGAGTTAATTAATCAGGGTTAAGTCGGTGGTTAGTCTTTGAGGAGTGAATGGGAAGACGTCACGGCATCCTCAACTTCCACAGGTCCTAGCATTAGCATTATCGGCCTTATAATGTTCCCACTGCTGGGACTCAGTCCTCCTCTCTTGGAGAAGGAATGGGCCATAATCCACCGCGCGGGCCCATTGCGGATTGGAGGATGTCACATGTATTCGAATTTTTGGTTCTACGACATGCCGGTATCCTCACGATGTTTCCTTCACCGGACCTAAATGGAAGTACCTAGTAACCTAGTAAGTTCGGAACACCACAAATATGTAAACACAAACACACTCAACCACTGCGGCAACCATGCCATCGCTGTACCTTCATTAACTGAGGTTCTATCTAAAGGGACTTACAATATTTGTGATTAGTCGTACAAACAAGCGGGAACTAGATTAGACAGATGCACATGTGAGCGACGCCTCGGATAGCACGTTGAGCCGTAGGTCCTGGCTGTCATTTGTAGATCTTTGGCAGTCGTTACGGATAGTCAGAAGCTAGTAAATCTGACTCGTCTTGCAATGAAGTACCTACCGTGTTACTCCAGTAAATGGGTTGTGGAGGTCTGGTAGGCAGCCGCTCCTCGTAAAATACTGGTATTCAGCTAAATCCGACTTGACTAGGTAGATGACAAGTGAGCGACGCCTGAAGTAAATTTTACGTCGCGTCGCGTAGCATCGCGTGAATTCGCGTGGCGTAGGACTAATGTAGATCTACAAATCAGTTACCATATAGGTAATAGGTATGTAAAAAGACCGACGCGCCTAGATCGGCATACGTGACCCACGTGGGCCCAATTTAGTTCTATCTTTAGCCATTTAACTCCTTTGCTACATATTTAGATAGAGTCCGTATACGTGACAAGACGCTGGGTATAGCACACCCACAGGTTACTCGTGACGTCTCGTGTCATGTGACGACACGAGAAACATAAACAAATAGGTTTTATGTGAGAAGCTGTGCATGTGACTTGTTACTAGAGTTTCTATTTGTGTCTGATGGGTTACAAACTCGTGGTAACGTATGTTACGTTACGTTTTAAAGGAGAGATTGATTTTGGGTAAGTACGCCATAATCATGGCACATTGCTCGTAGAACGGATGGTCGATGGGGACGAAAGTTTCTGGAGTGGTGGCCATGTACCGGAAGACGCAGCGTTGGAAGGCCTCCCACAAGGTGGACCGACGACCTGGCGAGGGTCGCGGGAATCCGATAGATGCGAGACGCACAGGACCGGTCGTTGTAGCGGCGCTTGGGGCAGGCATATGTCCAGCAGTGGACGTCTTTCGGCTGAAATGATGATGATGATAATCATAGCGAAAAGTCTTTGTACAGTGGTTGGAAAAACGTCACGGCTTCCTCACCTTACGCATGACGCAGGTCCTCAACGGACTTGGTAAGTTCGGAAGGTTCCTGCACGTTATTCGTGCCGGAACAACACCCAGCTGCCACCTTTGTGCGGACCGTTGGAAGTCACTGTGGAGCATGCAGTGGAGATGTGCTCCGCTTGGCCGGAGCACCGCTGGCAGCAACTAGCCTAGTAATAATGGTAAATAAGTAAAGATGAATGCTCCTACCCGGGAAATTCAAATTTTCGTACGTTTTTTAGGGTTCCGTAGCCAAAATGGCAAAAACGGAACCCTTATAGTTTCGTCATGTCCGTCTGTCCGTCTGTCCGTCTGTCACAGCCGATTTACTCGGAAACTATAAGTACTACAGTGATGAAATTTGATGGGAATATGTGTTGTATGAACCGCTACAAAATTATGACACTAAATAGTAAAAAAAAGAATTGGGGGTGGGGCCCCCCATACATGTAACTGAGGGATGAAAATTTTTTTTTCGATGTACATACCCGTGTGGGGTATCAATGGAAAGGTCTTTTAAAATGATATAAAGTTTTCTAAAAAACATTTTTCTTAAAGTGAACGGTTTTTGAGATATCAGCTCTCAAAGTCGTAAAAAGTATGTAAAAATAGAGGGGGGGGGCCCCCTCTATTTTTATAACTACGGGGTATAAAATTCTAAAAAAAATAGAGGTGATGCATGCTAATTAACTCTTTCAACGATTTTTGGTTTGATCAAAGTATCTCTTATAGTTTTTGAGATAGGTTGATTTAACTGTATTATATTTGCTGCTACGGAACCCTTTGTGCGCGAGCCCGACTCGCACTTGGCCGGTTTTTTTTTCAATTTCTAATTCAGTCTAGAGAGTGTTCACGGAAATTACATGACTAAATTCGACCATCACTATTCTACAATTGGAAAACCCGACTTACAGCGGTTATCCACTCTTACATTGTAAACACCTCTACGGTCCGAACTAAGTGATTCGCCTCGTCGTCGTTTATACTGCGTAGATCGAAGGACTGGATTTGACTGGAACAATTTGCATACTACGATCTTCCTGTCCAATTTCAATTGGGTGTCTTCAAGGCTAGAGCAAATAAGCTCTTAAAAGAATACTACGCCTCACTATCAACGATTGCATCACTGCTTACCATTACGAAGGCTCGCAGTCAAGCACTCATCATCATCATCTGCTTAGCTTTTTCCCAACTATATTGGGGTCGGCTTCCAGTCAAGCCGGATTTAGCTGAATACCAATATTTTACTAGGAGCGGCTGCCTACCAGACCTCCAAAACCCATTAACTGGGATAACACGGTACTTCATGGCAAGACTGGAGAGAGTCAGATTGTAACGACTGCCAAAGATCTACAAATTTTCATTTGCCGGGACCTACGGCTTAACGTGCTTTCCGAGGCACGGAGGAAACTCGTTATGTTAAGATGGTCACCCATCCACAGACCAACCTTGGCAAGCGTTGCTTGACCTTGAAAACCGACCCATGCGGCTGTTATTATCTAGCCACGAGCTTCTCGCAGTCAAGCACTAAATACAATATGTATATAAAAAAAACTTTTGGCTTGTAAAGTAAACATATTTTTTTGTTACCATAATATTCGACACAGGCGCCATAAATCGAAAAAAAAACTTGTAAATTAATCTTAAAGAAGTTAGTTATACAGATTTAGTCATCCTCTACGCAAATTATAATTTTGACTTGTGAACAAAATTTGGTATATATGGCTGAGCTCTCTAGGCGAACACTCATTGCTTAACGTCTGTTCATCACTAACAGAACTGCACGCAAAAAGTTGTTCAAAATGTGCGTCATAAGTGCAAAGAAACGAAATCAAATTTTAAAATTCCACAAGTAAGTATGACGTTATTATAATAGTGTATACGTCATGACTGACGTCACAAATATTGTGAATGCGAAAGCTTGTGTGTATTGGTGTGTGTATCTGGTACTCGTTCACACTCAAACGGCTAAAGTGATTTTAATGAAATTTGGCACATGGGTAGACCATGTCCTAGATTCTGGGATCTAGATTGCGAGAAGCATGTCCCTTTGGGATAATTTTCTTAACCTATCACATACC
Organism: Mythimna separata; assembly: GCA_030763345.1. Taxonomy (NCBI): domain Eukaryota; kingdom Metazoa; phylum Arthropoda; class Insecta; order Lepidoptera; family Noctuidae; genus Mythimna; species Mythimna separata. The sequence continues at coordinate 24,728,514 of CM061170.1, read as the reverse complement.
CACAAAACGAGACACAATAGTAAAACAATAACAGCGCGGTCTCATAGGACCGGTTGGGGATTCATGAATTAATTCAAAATTAAATTATATTGAAAAATCGAAATGTTGCAAACTAGCAACAATGTTTCCAATGCGATTGTTTTAAACTCGGTTCAATATGAACCAAATCTAAATTCTAAACACATAGATTTTTGAGTAAGTATAAAAATATTTTTTTAAACCTACAAAAAACATCATGTATGTAGTAGTATCTAAGTATAGAAATTAAATAAATGTTAAATAGGCATGACCTAATAATTTTTAAGAAATCATGAATCGAAAAATACCTATTATATTAAATCGAATAAATAATTGTGGTACTCCTCTACCATAAGCTGTTTCGAATACATGCAGAATTTTCTTTGAAAATAAAATTTTATTTAAAACCCGAATGAAGACTGCACTGAAAACAGGAACAAGACAATTCAATTTAATATTTCATTTAATTCATGAATCCCCGACCGGTCTCATAGGACCGCGCCGTTATTTTTCTTACTATTGTGTCTCGTTTCGCGGGTATTGATTGGATAACTGACACTCCTATCATAATTAGTTATCAGGCATACCCGGAAACCAACTCTAATCCACGGAAAATGTTTTTTACATAACTATTTTCCAAGATCTGTTTTGATTTCTACTACGAATATCTTCATTCGCATTGCAACTACGCGTTTTAATTCAGCGAAATTATCAGGGGCGTGCGCGGTGCAAACGTTGCGTCACGCGCGAGTGGTGGGGATACGAAACTATCGTCTTATATATGTGACCGGCGCGCGCGCACCGTCAAACCGTCAGTGAGCGTTGAGCGTGATTGTTGAGAAAGATGTGTAACATGTGCACCCGTGATGTGATCGAGACCGCCCCGGCGGCGCCGCCTCCGCCCAAACCCTCGCGCACCTTAGAACGGATGAAGAAGAAGCACAATATCGTGACCGATCCCAGCAGTTCGGAGAAGCAGAAGGAGGTGGAGTACCAGCCTGACTTGCTGGCTGTGTCCACCAAGTACTCGAAGGTTGCTTATGACCTGTTCAAGCAGGGCCTTGTTCGCCTGCAAGAGACGAAAGCATACGTGTGAGTAGACTTTCTTTTTTTTTCGCTCGTTAAATTCTCTTCTAGAAAAAGTGGTGGCAAATATATTCCTTCAGTTATTCAGTGTGATGGCAATTGTCATTTTGAGGTGGCAATGCTGAATTTCAGCAGTGTTCAGAAGTGACAACGCGTGGAAAATGATTACGTGTAGTTCCCATTGTCGTGAGTTCGCGAGTGACGCGTGATCGCGTATCGATACAATTTTCCGACGTGCGAAAATCTTTCATTGCTTCCGATTCATATAGGTATTTTTATTTAATTTTGCCGGCTGTTTTTACGACCATAATTTAATATTTTATTCAATCACTGCATAAAATATTTTCGGTACAAACATATTTTTTTAAATCTTTAAGATAAAATTTATCTAAGTAGAATTTCGTCCTTCTTCTATTTTTTATTGTACACCGTGATAAATTAAGTGTTCATTTACATAGGCGAGTTTAGCTCACATTTGAGTTTTCTTCCATTAAACCATTGAATGATAGAAAGAAATCATAGCAGAGGGCTGGATTCTTTTCCCAAGGCCAACTAAAAAAATCACAGACTCCTTTGCTAGCCTATATTTCAGGAATCAATCAATGAATGATTGAAAAGCCAATCACGTTATCTAAATTAGAAACTCCCGTCGGTCGAACCGTTCATTCGTTCACGGCATGTTACTGATAAGAACGACCCTTCAGCGCCGCTCTTCATACGTCTCGTTATCAGCACCTCGTGATGCTATCACAAAGGATTTCAGCTCGACGTAATCACCATCTCATGTGTTAAGATCTGAACAAAGTCCCTATCTTTACATCTTTTATCAGTTGGACCTGGAACTTTCGTTGCACCTGGCTTTTATTTTGGATTGTAGTATTGATAATAGCCTAAAATTAATGCGTTAATTTATGAGTGGATTTAGTATTAACAGATTTTTTTAGTAACTTGTTTCTATATTTAAAAACTTTTAGTTTTCAGCCTGAATCTCTATAGCAAATATGTAGTTTAGAATTTTAACGACACGTTCTAACTCGTGCCTACACAAAAGTGTTTGTTATAGTTTAGTTTTAATAATAATAAATTAACCGCTGGCTTTTTGACGATGTATATTATTATCTATCATTGTTCAGACAAGGGCCATATAGTTCTTGGTAACCAGTCCACTAAAGCCACTCAAAACCATAGCTGTATCTATATTTTTGTTTCCCATTATGTCGCAATAGTTTCCCGCCTACCAGGAGTTGTCTTTGATGCACTTGCAAAGCGCTTTTATGGATAAACGTCAGTTGATAAAAACTTTAAAAATCGGTGAACATACAAAAAAATAAAAGTACAACCAAACATAATTATAACCTCCTCTATTTTAAAGTCGGTTAGAAATAATAGGTAATCATGAGCTTGTTAAATCATTTTGTATTATTGTCTACTTATGTATTTACTAACAAAACGAATTGGAAGCAAAATATCCCCTTTGCCTTGACTACAAAAACGTTTATTTTACTTTATTGTCACAAGAGACTTCCCCAGGAATGTCACGCTTTACATTATTGAAACATTAGTCACATGACAGATGCATTAAATACCTACTACACACTAGCTCACTACAGTTAGGTATCCTTATTACCTACATACACACTTACATAAATATTATTAAACAAACACCGCGACTGTGTCTGTATAAACGCGATAAACTTTAAAACTACTGAACAGATTTTTATGTAATTTTCGCCAATAGAGAGAGCGATTAATACGGAAGGTTTGAGTGTATAATACATGCGTATTGTAGTAGAGAAAAACAGCGGAAATCAAAGATTTCTGATACCCGTCCAAAGCTGGTATGGATCGGAACCGTTTCAATCTACAAAGATATTGTGTTTGAGACTAATAGAAAATAATAATTCTAGGAAATCTAACCGCAAACTAAACCTTTAGTATTATTTCTATATTTAGTTTATACAGTAACCACATCACTTAATATAAATATCAGCAGACTTTTTAGTTCGCAAAGCCAAAACTAACTGCTCTGATGATCTAAGTTTCATTTTTCTCAAATCTTGTGACATAATAAACGCCTGTGTAACTTCTAAACATACGTTCAATCATTTTGGTGCCTTCAAGGCTAGACTGTATAGGCTCTTAATAAACTAGTGCGCCTGACCATCAACGATTGCATCACTGCTTACAATCAGGTGGGATCGCAGTCAAGCACTAGTTTATATCAAGAAAAAATACCCTAAAACTCGCTTTGTCAATCTGAGATAAAGCTTAGTGTTCCTAATCCTTCGTTTAAACGATAAAGCATCTAACATCAAATCGAACTGACAGGTATGATGGATAATCCAGTCTATCTTCGGAGATTTATATGTATGATAACCACTTGGAACCTATCTAAGTACAACTTGGGGCCCAGCAGGATCGAAGCCTCTGGGGCCATGAATTGGCTATGAAAACTCGTGACGCTGGTCAGACTTTTACTGACTACACGTGGTTCCCATAGTATATTCCATATATATATTTATAAGCGAACGTGATCTAACAACAATATATACGACCCGTTGGAACCACAAAACAGGGAAGTGTCTTGCGGGAAAATTACGTAAACATAGCAAGTATTTCTTATAACTGTACCTACCTGTGGCTGTGTGTCATGAAGTTTCTTACCAATTGGAACCGTGCACTAGCTAGAGGAGCTCGTGACTAAATAATAACAGCCGCACAGGTCGATCTTCAAGGTTAAGCAACGCTTGCCTAGGTTGGTCTGTGGATGGGTGACCATCTTAACATAACGAGTTTCCTCCGTGCCTCGGAAAGCACGTTAAGCCGTTGGTCCCGGCTGTCATTTGGAGATCTTTGGCAGTCGTTACGGATAGTCAGAAGCCAGTAAATCTGACTCCAGTCTTGCCATGAAGTACCGTGTTACCCCAGTTAATGGGTTGTGGAGGTCTGGTAGGCAGCCGCTCCTCGTAAAATACTGGTATTCAGCTAAATCCGGCTTGACTGGAAGCCGACCCCAATATAGTTGGGAAAAGGCTAGGCAGATGATGATGGAACCGTGCACTAGCTTCTGACGTTCAGACAACTGAAAAGGATACCCGTGATCCTAGAAAGAAAAGGCAAATAAAGGAATTTAGATGTGGTGTTAGTCAGTAATCGTCTGACACTGCCTCCCGCTCTACCCTAAAGCGCAAAAAGTCATTAGAACATATCCCATTTCAAAAATTAAAACACATTCAAGACCAAACCTCCTTGGTAAAGATAGACCATCGACATTCTACTCTAGACTCGTGTCTACATGTAGCGTGATAACGTCATCCTTATCATTAAAAAGAAAGTGTTTTATTGGCAGTTCAGATTGGACTCTGATCGATCGATTTACTGATTATATCGATCCAGTTCAACCAAGTTATATGAGGTCAGTACACTTCCCAAAAATAGATCGTTTAGCGAGCGGTCAGACTTGTGACAATACTGTGTTTTTTGGTGTGAACTAAGTGCAAAGATTTTTGAATGAATACGCTATGAATTGAAAATACGGTAGTCATAAAAAATATTATTTTTAAATTACAAACGCCTATACTAAACACGGTTAAATTAACTCATTAAATAGGTAATTCGCGTTTACATTTAACTTCTTTATAATGCCTTGTGTTTAATAGACCAATACAGAATAACAAAAGACATTTAAAATTGGAACACAGGATTTTTATAAACTCTGAACACTACCACCGAAATTACATTCTATTAATTTTGGAGACAGTACCAGTACTTATCGCCATGCCTGTTGCCAAATAAAATGTAGATATATTTAAAATTGGGACAATCGAACAGGAATAATCAAAGATAATAGAAAACAGACTTAAACTCGGAACTAAAAACTCACTGAAATAAAAACTATATTAATTATTTCCACGTTTATTATACGAGTATTTTAGGGTGATTTCATTTTAGCCTGCTGTTGCGAACATTGCTTTAAGAAAGTACTCTTACGAGTAGACTGAACTTAGTCTCGTAATTCCTACCTAATAATAGGTATCAATTAGAATGGATCTAGATATCTAATTGTCTAGCCTAAAGCCGAGGTCAGGCTGTCTGTGTATCTCAGATACTACAGGGCTGCTATTATTACGGGTTCCGGAATGGTTCTGGTTCGAATATACCAAGGAGCAGGAACGCAAAGAGCAACTGAAAGAACACGTTTGCATTTTAGCCAGTAAAAGTCTGACACTCCTTTCATTCCACTGGAGCGGGAAGAGTTATGTGATGATTTCTCGCCTTAATTAAAAAGGGTTGCCATAAACAAAAATATTACTTACGAAATATTGCTTCTAATTTTGAATAAACGTAAACGTTTTTTTTTTGCTTTTGTAGTTTAGATACTTTAAAATGAATTAATGAATCTGGCCATCTTTTGTGCGATTAAAAATCCCATGCAACTTTTCATGCTTATGGCAATTTCAATAGATTGCTATAATAACTTACAAATCTCCTGTAAAGAAAATATTTATTTAAAGTTTCGCCGTTTTATAATCCAACGAATCTTTTCGTCAGCCCTAGTTTCTCTTACACTATTTTATTTAATCAGTGTCTTGTTTGATTAGATCAGTTTTAGCCTTGAATTATCTTTGTCACGGGTTGATTTCACCACGGTAGCCAATTCTGCCATTCTTTGCATAAAGAGCAAAAAGATTAGAGTGATTGCTTATTACATTATGGATAGATTCCAATTTCAAACTAAGGAAATTAGTAAAATATTCCATTTGAATTGAGAATATTGCTTCAGTAATATTTTATGGTATTCAATTGGATTTTTTTTAATATGATCATCGTTATAAATACGATGCAATGTTGCCAGTCCTCAAAATCAATAGCTGCGGCCACTACTAAAGAAAGTGGCCTACATAATACAAACTCATATTAAATTGAAACTAATACATGTGCCCTCCACGCGTTGTGTCAATTATTACCATTTAACGGCTATCGTTTACGGCCTCGTGGACTAAACTCTATAGTTTACTGCCGGAATAGTTGCATCATGCAGTCACATTCCTTGGTGGTTGACTGTGTATGTAGTTTCGTTCATATTGAAAGCCTTAATTCATGAATCCCCGACCGGTCCAATGAGACCGCGGTGTTATTGTTTTACTATTGTGTCTCGTTTTGTGGGTATGTGATAGGTTAAAGAATAATGGTGGCTAAATTCTGACCAGCAGACGGACTAAAGTTTATTATTAATTTGTATCAACATGTATAAATTATTTTAATCAAAAGCTGTAGGTATAATCAGTGTTTCTTATTGTCTCACCCATATTTCTCTCTTTCTATTTCAAAGATCGGTCAAGTAACATAGGGCACAGACTGTACTATGATTTTTTTTTTCAAAAATACAAACAGGTATGACAATCATATAAAAGTTTCAGATCAATTGATTAATGTATTTAATGTTCAATTTATCACAACAAAATTGACTATTAATATTGACTCAATAATCTTTAAAACAAATAAAAAACAAAACAATACAATAACAACAATATTTTCGATCTATTTCTATAACACGGTGACAAATCGACCACCGTTTCAATACACGTTAAATTTTTCAAGAAAATATGCAAACATCATATGCAGTCATCATCTGCCTAGCCTTTTCCCAACTATTTTGGGGTCGACTTCCAGTCAAGCCGGATTTAGCTGAATACCAGTATTTTACGAGGAGTGCCTGCCTACCAGACCTCCACAACCCATTAACTGGGGTAACACGGAACTTCGATAGGTAATAAACAGTGGTTACTATTATTTATTCTAGAGTAGGTAATAATAAAACAAGCAGGAAAATAAAACGTGTTCCGGTTCATTTAAATGATAACACGGAAGACACTATTGGACTCTGCTCTGGCAGGACTAACGAGGTCGACATATAAAATGTCGCGGACGTTTAGACGATAATAGTAGAATAAATATATAAAATAATTTAATAGTCAGATTTCATGGTAGATATATACGAAGAAGAAACGGACTGACTGATATGTCAACGCATAGCTGAAAGTACTGGTCCTAGACGTGTAATTTTGCACAAAGCTTTAATTTATGGTGTAGGCACTAAGAAGAAGTTTTTGCCAATTAAACCTTTAACCTATCACATACCCACAAAACGAGACACAATAGTAAAACAATAACAGCGCGGTCTCATAGGACCGATAGGGAATTCATGCAAACCGGGGATTCATGAATTAAGGGGTGAAAACGGAGTCCACAATTTTATTGGACCACGTTTTTACGCTGGCGAAGCCACTGACGGAAGCTAGTGATAGATAAAACAAAAATTTAGCTAGTAAGTATGACAATTGAGAGCAATGCCAAAGTTAAACTTCGAATACTCTTCCTAAAATTCTACATGTTAGCAACACTAAAAACTAAAGGTAAATTAGACCATCTGTAACTCGTAAATCTTCCACAATGACTAAGAACCTCGTAAAACACACAAAATAGAACATAGAAACCGTAAAATGAGTAAACCAACCATATGATAAGTATGCAGAGTTTTATAGCTCGCGCCATTTTCAACTTCCTACCATTTCAGACCTATTAGCAATATTGTGACGGATGAAACGGATCTGATGATACACATAACATCGCGTACGTGGTCTGCAGACGTGTCTGCAGGCACGTAAGACTTGCTGCAGTGTTTATAACCCTCGTGATCTTGTTATTGCAAGCTGCAGAGTTATTGTCGCTCAACTGCAGAGAAAAATCGGCTCTGCACCTTGTGAATAAGCGCGATATGAAAGGTATTGTTTAATTGGTAGTGTGCAATGAATAGAGGCTCGTGTCTTCAGTCCTCGTGACTGTCTTTACAATGGGAATTATTCACGAAGTTTTTCAGAACATGAAACGTATTTTTTTTAAGATGGGATATCCCACCGCTTATAATTTAGGTGTCTTCAAGTTAGAGTGAATAGGCTCTTAATAAACTAGTGCGTCTCACCATCAACGATTGCATCACTGCTTACCATCAGGTGCACTAATTAGCGCTAGTTTATAACAATTAAAAAAAAACAAAATGACTTCTCCCGCTCTGAGCAGAGCAGGTGTGTCAGATTGCTACTGACTAAAACCTACTCCTGTTCCTTCTTTGCCTTAATTCCAGGGTTCCGGGGTTCTCTTACGTTCAACCCAAGACACATAAAACGTATATTTTTGTGTTGTAAAAAGTATAGTCTCTGAATCATAAAACTCCCGGAATGTGACCTATAAAAAAGACTGTAAAACATATAAAATTACAATAAAAATCTGCGAAAATTAATGCGTTCTACTTTTCCGTGAACAACAAAAAAAACATATATTTTTGTTTTATTTTCACGCATAAACTTGGTGATATTTATGTACTCTACAATATTATTATCATTGACGCGACGTAGTATAGTTTAATAGTAATAAAACTAAAAATAAACCGTGACTCAGCTGTCAAAAAGATAAGGATATAAATAGAATTTACCTGTAGTGAGTCAAAATTACATAATTTAATACTTTAGATAATAAATCTTATCTTCTCTAGGCATATGTTAAGTTCATTAGTAAAAGTTCTGAATCACACCTTTAAAGGTACTCGAACTTTAAAAGTGAAATTACACATCGCAAACCAACGACAAGAGTAGGTATTTTCTATTTGGTGAAAGGACGTGCAAAGAAACTGGTTTGCGTATTATTGTTGCCATATGCAAATTAGTTCTCTTCCCGCAGCCGTGGCATAATTTATGAACTTAACTTACTAATGCCATACTATAATAAATTTGTTATAGGATGATTTTGGTGACAGCTGTCAGATTCATACAATGTAGCATTTGTAATCTATCCTTTTCTCTCATCTCAAAGATGCATATTTTCGTCCTGCTATCACCCAACCCATGCTATGTAAAAAAGACTATTACATAAAAAATATGGCATGAATTGGCTTCTCGACTGGCTAACTTACTAATGCCATTTTTTGACTTAAAGGTCCAAGTGACCAGGTCATAAAAATCCAAAAAAAACTAATGTCATTCATTAGTATTAGCATTATCGGCCTTGCAATGTTCCCACTGTTGGAACTCAGGCCTCCTTTCTTACAGAGGGAATGTGCAAAAACGAGCAATTATGCAATGGTGAAAAAAAAATCATAAATGGCTTCTCTACTGGATTCAACGAAAGTCTTCACCGTACGTTCGTGCAATTAGAGTGTACCTGTGCCCAAGTGCTTCTACAATATCGATACCAGAAATATAAATTAACATAAGGGACATTTTTACGTTATGGGTAAAAGGCTCTAACGTGCATAGTCATAAGGCACATTTTTACAGTTTCAGTAAATGTCGCTTACGTTAATTCATATTTCCTTAGTCGATATGTGTAAGTGCATAAACCAAAGCACGATTCGGTCATGTCAAAGGCCTCGTGTCAGTCACATGCAAGTGACGTCTTACTCATATCATTACATAACGACATGTGATTCACTACGATTATATTTAGCCACCATGTTATAAGTTCATTGGTCTTGCTTGATTCATATTACCTACACTTGATAAGTCTAGTGACACTTGAAACTGTTACTATCTAATTTCATTTTCATCATCCGCTGCCCAATGTCACCTACTGAAAAGCTTAGGTATCCCTTTTTGTTGCAAACCTTATCCCTCATTCTACCTGGGATGGTAATGCCATTTGCCTATTATACCGCCAGAATTACTTATGTCTTTCTAAGCACATCTCTTGAATAAACTTCTAGAACGCAAGATTTAGATAACTTAGATTCCTCTGCCTAGAATTTGTCTTAGTAGATGTTACTGCCATTATATCTGATACTTATCCGACATTTTGTTCTTACAACTATGGTAAAAAACGAAAAAACTTTTGATCCATAAATCAATGGAAAATTTGTTTAAGTACCATAGTGTGCACTGAAAATAAGATTGCACCTACTTCAGGTATTAGATCTTTTTCGAGATAAATTCTGCCAGGACTAAAAATAGGTATTTCGCAACAATGCGACAGAATGCTGAAAAATAATCTATCAAAATTATCTTGTGACGGTGGCGACGGGTGTTTACTTGACGATCAAGTACACAAGTGCGTTGCTTCCATTTGACAAAAACAACGGTCGTCAGTCAGTCATTGTCATGAAAATGAGATATAGGACATTTAAATCTCACTTGAGATAGAAACAATCATTTTTTAAAAGAGTAACCATAGAGTTTCTTGACAGTTCTTCTCCATAAGAAACGACTACAAGTCACGATAATCACAAGTTCATTTACGCCCGTTTTGGTAGGAAATGCTAACCGTCGGTAGGTTATAGGAAAGCAAGTAAGGGCAAAAGGATAGATTTGTTTATCTTTAGTAGCTGCAACTGTAGATAGGTAGCTTATTGAAAATGGGCGTTAGAGTTGGACTATTTCCCAGATCTAGTATCTATGGCACGCATTCAAATGTCAGAGCTCAAAGCATTCTGCCCTGTTATGTTACATTGTTGCACAAACAGTGTCAAATGTCTTCCATTCTAATTTACACTCATTCCATCCTTATAATCGGTTATAAAGTATGCGATAACATTATCAATGCAGGTACAGATGTCCCCGTTAATGTTTTGTGGATATACACACGGTGAGATACAACCACTATATCTCGATAATTACAGGACAAAACATCTTCTTCCTCTTCTTCCTGGCGTTAATCCCGGCCATTGCCAGGGTCCGTCTTCCGACTGAGTTTTCTCCACTTTGCCCGATCTTTAACATCCTTCTCAGTAAGGCCATTGGCTCTCATGTTGGACTTGATGACGTCCAGCCAGCGCTTGCGAGGGCGACCACGGGACCTAGCCCCAAGGACAGCCAGGCCATTTACAGGGCAAAACATGATACTTACAGCGTTATTTTCCTGTGCTAAACAAACAGATAGGCAGCTATCACATGTAAAATACACGAACAAAACCAACAGCATACCTACGCAAACGGATAAAATGCAAAACGACAAACAATAAACACGAGGCAATAAAGAAATTTCCCTCTTAGGAAAACTTCCTTCACGATCCATTGTTCTATAAGTATAGTCAATAAACAAGAAATCATGAATATAGAAAGTGATGTTTTATCACTAGAAACATGTCCTAGGTTAAACGTAAGAGAGCCCCGGGGCCCTGAAATGAAGGCAAAGAAAGAACAGGAGTGGGTTTTAGTCAGTAGAAGTTTGACACACTCTCCTGCTCCGCCCAGAGCGGGAGAAGTCATATCGATGATTTGCCACCTTTAAAAAAAAACTGGGAACATAAAATTGGATATAGATAATTTGCATAAAATTAGGTAAGCTCATAGTTACAATCAATTTGATTGGCGCTTAGTAGATAATAAATTTTAAAAACATAAGGAAAAAATATGCGATTGAAATTATTGAATGCTAATTTGGTAGCCGATTAGATAATTATATAATAATACCTAATATTATAAAATTAGTTATTTAATCTATCTAAATTTTAGTTGCGAAGGAGAAAAAAATGAGTCGGACTCGCACACATAGGGTTCCGGACTACAATATTGAAATCAATAAAAAAAACGGCAAAAATTATCACATTTGTTATATCGGAGTCCCGCTTAAATAAAATCTATCCTGCATCGTGGGTTAACTTTCATACATAAGATACCAAACCAAGAACAACTAGGTAGGCTATACAAAAAAATATTCGGTGCAGGAATCGAACCCACGATACAGCGCAACCGCTGCTGCTATTAAAATTAATCTGAGATATGAAAAACATGACGATTGATCCAGACTATTCTAATTCAAAAGTAAACATTATTTTCATCATCATTATTCAGTTTTTGCATCGGCACTAAAGTTTTTGCAACCAGATAATTTGGTTAACGGATTATCGGTAAATGGCCATGGCTATTGTGCAGAATGACCTCAAATTCAAAGTCAAAGCAGTGAAGGTCAAAGCAGATAACACTTCTTAATACTTTGTTGAGATCATTAATTAGGATGTAAGGTAATGTTCTACATGATCCATCTGTCGCTGGTTCAATCCGGCTCGAAGGACCGTGAACTTAGGATTTTTCAAATAGTAGCTACAATGAAACCACTAGATATTTTCAAGATGACTTTTTAATTTTTCGTTAAACGTTTCGGCAAAAAAAAATTATAAGTTATTTATTTCGTTTGAGTTTTATTTTTCATTCATATTCGCGTGCCTTCTAATTCCAGTCTTCTATACCTCTTATACTTACACCATTTTGTTTCGTAACGCTATTACGAAAATGACCCATACCCAAATAAAACTTTAAAAATAAGTTCTCATTGAAAATGTCCTTTGAATTGGAACGATTTTATGATAAATTGTCGCATTGTCTTTCCACATCTTTCTGCAGAGGCCCTTAGCATGTCACAAACAGAATCTGTGACTGATCGATTAGATATCAGCAGAAAATCCACTCTTACGTAACAATGCCTGAAACAATGGAAGATTTTAAATTAAACGAGAATCGTAATACTCATTATTCACGATATTTCATGGAAAATATTCTAAAGAGTCAATATGTTAGCGGTTACAAAATGACGGATGAGTTATTTGTAACACGGGATGAAAAGCCATTGTACCGGTCACTTTGGAATAAAAACTGATGACTATAAAAACATATCTAGATGTAGGTACTAACAAAAAAACAAATCTGTATACAATCATTCATGTCTATGATTATTTAATACAGGTTAAAAACCTTTCATAAAAAAAGAAAAAGAAAACATGATGGAGTAGGTAGGTATAAAGATGTTGGAAACATATCTCATCTTAAATGACTGATTAGATCCGCATCCCGGACGTGATCTAAGATATTCACAGATAATGCCTTATTATCATATTTTTTCCTCTTTCTTGACAAATAAACACGTAGGGAAAAAACCAGTGCTTGAATGACACTTTTAGGTTTTGCGCAATCAAATCTTTTATCTCTATCACTCATAGGGTATTCCACGTTATTGTAATCAGCTTTCCTTGTCACACTTTCAAATTGACATCGATGTTATTATCAGTAAATAACAATAAACTTAAAGAAAACTAAATCCTTGATAATGTAAATTGAATCAAAGTGCATTGAGGCCATAAAAAAATACTAAGCTCCAGTTTTGTAGTCATAGATAAGGATTCATTCTATGCACTTTTTTTTAAGTTCATCGTACCGATACTTGACGTCAAGGTGACACAAACCTCCTTCAAAGACAAAAAAAACAATCATTCGAATTTTGAAAATACATATTGAATTGCAACCTGAAAATACTTTGACCTATTTTCTTGTAATACCGTACGCTTGCCAGAAGCAAAAGTCAATTTACGAAATATTTCCTTGGTTTTAAGTTGCACCAATAGCTTTGGCATTTAATTTTGACATTACACGTGTGAAATGGTTAACATTCATATTTCACATGATAGATAAGCTATTAAGTCATTGTCTTCATACAAGTACGTAACAGTTGAGAAAGTAATAAAACTGTTTTAGATAAATGAACACTTCAATACAGTTTTAAAGAGTAGTGAAACATTTTACAATGTAATGTTAATACTTGAAAGTTCGGTACTAAATGTCTAATAAAGCTTTTATTCCTGTAATAAATTGCTAGAAGTATAAAACAGTATATTCTTGCATTTAATTTGGCAAGCAACGGAGAAGTTCACTCACACGATAAATGTTTATCAATGCTTGTTTTAGTGTTGCTAGAATACTTTTTGAAATTCGAATCGAAGAATAAAGTTCTTTTGAGTAAAAGGAGGTCAGATAGGCAGTAACTGGCTGGTTGTAAAAAGCCGGTCTGATTCGTTCAAATCCTATGCTTCCTTCAAACATCTATCATGCTTTTAGTTAGAAGAGTCAACTAGTATTGTACTAGTATTAAAAAAAAACAAAATTTGCACACATGTATTTCGGCTCCAATATGATAAGAATAACGACAAAATACGTTTGTTATTTATTATTCCCCTACATATTTATTAATGGTATCTCAAATTAGCTTGACTTTATCTTATTAGTGACCACGTCATAACGAAAATAGATTTGCAATCGATCAATGTATAGGGAAGTTCTTTATTTAAAACTAAGGCTTATCGGTTGTATAAATTAATGTAGATACACTAGATTTTATTGCTATCTAAATCTTATGATCCCACTTCAAAGTTCGACACGTATAAATAAGAATTATATAATTTTGCTCTTACTATTAAAATGTTCTTTCTGCGCATTTCAGTTAACACTTTGATATTACTAAAAGAATAAATGGTCGATAATCCAAAGTCAATTCTACATCATAATTAGTTTTAATTTATTCACAAACCGTAGCACAGACAAGTAACACATTATCGTATTAAGTTCGCCTTCAGGGAACTAATTATATTCTAATCAGAACACATCATTTAAATCATCAATCATTCTAAACATTTTTTATACAGCAATAACGTACCACATTCTCTCACGCACAACCTTCTAGTAAATTAACAGTCTTTAGTCTCTAAAGGTTAACTTCAGCTTTAGATACAACTTAGTAAGAAATACAGTTAATTCATGAATCCCCGACCGGTCTCATGCGACCGCGCTGTTATTGTCTTATTGTTGTGTCTCGTTTCGCGGGTATTGATAGGTTAAAAAACATGAAGGGTATCATTATGATAACATTAAGTAGGATTCTTAATTTTATCAATACTTAATTAATTTTCGAAAAAAAATACCCGGTCTACGTTACCTATTTCATTTATTTGTAGTCTTAATGACTTCTAGACTTTTAGTCTTAAGCCTTTTTATACGATAAAAAGTATTGTTATCATTATCAAGATGCCCTTAAATATTACTATTATCTAGTTCACACGACACTATTAGATGAGATAGTTCAAACGAGCGTCAATCAATCAAATCAACTATTAAACAAAGCATCAATAATATAGTCTGTTTTTTAAACTCTGAGACTAAAATGACATTAGGTGGGTTATCACACTTGTCACAACACAGAAGAACTGGCATCATTCTTATTGTTAGTTTGACATTTTCCTGTGTCAATTCAGTGTCAGGGATTAAAATACAGACTTTAGTGATAATAAAATCATAACGTTCTATTTTCAATATTCGAATTAGCCTGCAAACATACAATTGCACAACAAAACGCTTTACCTATTCCGAAAACTAAATCTGTTGCAATATCGATTGAATTCAGATACCCTAAATACATGCTATCAATATTAAGCTCATAAAATACATCAATGCGATATCTAGCTACGTAATTATATAAAACGTTGATGCACCAATCGACTTGTATGAACACAGCGATTTCAGCCCACTCTTGACAGTTGGCACCGGAATAGGAACGGGCTGTGAAGTATGATCTCTGTTGGGCTTACAAATACAATTGTGGAGTAGGGCTGTGCTTATAGTTACAAAGATATTTAATAAACTGGAAACTGGTTGCTTAGAAGAGATCTTAGAAGGCGATAATGCCACCAATACAATAACTAACTGAATAAATGCAATAAAATTCGTGTTTGGAACACTTTATAGAAACTTTATGAAGAGTTGTAGGTCAATGACCACTAAAAAATATAAAAAATTAAAAAAGATGACAGCCACTGATTTAGATCCGCATAGTATATCACACATCACAATTTAAAAGAACACAAGACTTCATTTTAAACATTTGTACTTATATCTACCTAGTAACTGTAAAATATAATAAATGTTGAGATGGCAATATATTGCTATATGACCGATATCACAATCCAGATCCAAATCTAAAATAATCGAAGAACACTAAACATAACAACACTATAGATATCAATCCGCACATAAATTAGAAACAACGTAAAAACTCCTATCAAGATACGAGTACCAAACGAAGTAACGACATTACTAGAAGATAAACGGATAACGCCAAACCGCATGCGCCGACATGTGATCGACAGTTTACAATCGGACGGTCGTTGCCATAACGAATCGTTAATCAATCCGTCACCCACGTACGCAATAACGACTGGTAGGTAAACACGCTGGTAGATAGTGCCAAACATGATGATAGCTTCCCCGTATTATCTGGTGGCAACAGTCTTAAAGTCATTAGGGATGACTCAGTGTAATATACTCGATATTCTGCAATACGTCAGACACACACTCATACACACAAAGACAAAGACCAGAATAAGAAATTAGGGGAATAAATCTTAAAAAAAATAATATCTAAACCGATTCAACATCCATATCATGAGTTAGAGGAAATGGAGATTTTTTTTTTTTTTTTTTTTTTATGGTAGGGGAATCATCAGAATGACTTCCCCCGCTCTTGGGCGGAGCGGGAGGGCGTGTCAGACTTTTACTGACTAAACCCCTACCCCGTTCCTTCGTTGCCTTCGTTCTGGGGGGGACTCGGTATCAACCGTTAGGAATACCACATGTTCCCCCCAGAGGCTTCGGCCCTACCGGGCCCCTACAGTTTGCTGACATCTCCTTGAGGCGCGCGTGGAACAGAACGCGCCGTTGACGACTGGGCTCGGTCCAGATTATTTCCAGACTGCCGGACGGCGAGCTACCCAGTGCTCGCCGTCCGCGAACCCGCGCCTACGGTGGTCGGAAATCGGGATCGGGATCTCGACGGCGGCGGCGTGAGGACCGTTCCCTCACGCGCTCGCGGTCAGCAGCCTCCTTCACGAGCATCACTGCTTCGCAGAAGGAGGCGACCGCATGCCAACCCTCCTCGCTCCGGACCATGGCCTGAACCAGGGCCCGGCGCGAGAGGTCGCCGCTCCCGATAGTCTCCACGAGGACACGGCGGTGCTCCGCCCAGGCGGGGCACACTTCTACCGTGTGCTCCACCGTGAGAGGAAATGGAGATTAAAGTTCTAAAGTATAATATAAAGAAAAAAAATATTTTATAAGAATTAAAATAAAAAATCCACACAGAGAGACGGTCACATGGCCCTAAACCTGAACAGAGTTTGAAGCAAGAAATTGTCAACTTCAGTAAAAAGTATCAGACTAGACTATCAAGATATCTAAATCTACTTGCTTTAAGGCCGAAAGGAGACTGAGAACTTTTCAATACCTTCGACGAAAATGACAAAGCGTTCCTGCCGTGGTAGGCCGCTTTGAAAACCAGACCACCAAACAGGCAAGCTTGAAATATGTTCCTTTAGAGATGCCTGTTATAAGCTAAGACAAACGCATGGCCTATAATACAGATTGCCAGGTTACAGTAGAGAGGAAAAATCTAATACAAATTGAGAATTTGCAGGAGTGGTAGACATACGCTAATTTTTTAATAACTTCAAATTTAATCTTAGCAACAATAACGATAGTAACAATCAGATCTCACGATTGAACCTCGTGAAATCTTGTAGTCGAAAATCACGTTGGACTAAGTGTGCGAACTTGCTAAGTCTAATTTAATCATTTGACATATTTTATGTGTTTGCTACGTTCTTAACTTGAAATCCAATCCAAGCAATAGTAAAGATAGTAACAATCAGACTACAATCACGATTGAACCTCGTGAAGTCTAGTCTCAAGTCACGTTGCGCCGGGTGTGCGAACTTGCGAAAGTTGAGCTCGTACTGCACGATAGCCCGATAAGATTGTAAGGTTCTCTGCATCCCATACAGCGGTTAGACGTACTACAGACTGGAGGTGGGAGGCGTGTTTATTAATAACACTGTCCTTAGATGTGTGGGTTGTACTTGGTCTTCCTTTTTTAGCAATGAGTGTATCATCGTTGATGTTTACATCTGACCCTTCTTTGAAAGCTCTTGGTCCATCTGCATCCATATTTTCAAACTTTGGATCATCAACTACACCTTTCTGTGTTTCTTCTCCCTTTGCTTATTAATTTTTCTTCACATTTTTATTTTTTATGTTTCAAATTAATTTTATTTACATTAGGTTCATGAATCATGGTGTGCCAAATAAACGTATTTGCTTTCTTTCTTTTCTTTCTTTCTTGCACATCATTTCCAAAATCCTGAGCTATATAGAAACGGTTTTAAACTAATTCTATAGTAGTTTTCACATTCATCGTCTGTCTAATACTGAACATTTAAGCCTTAGGTACAGACTGCAAGCTAGTTTATCCGATTTCCACATTGCTTTCTCCTATCAACAAAGTCGATACGAACTGTAAATACTTTGCAAGTAACTGCAACATCCCTGGTACCTTGTTAACAACACAATTTAAAACGAGGTCGTATGTATCTGCGATACTTTGTAGAAGATACGAGAATTCTCTGCAAGCAAGAATAATATTTTAAGACACAAATTATATAAAAGACAAGGGTAGTGATACATTTTAGTATTTTAAAACGTAATGTTTATTTTATTCTGAGCAATTTTAAAATCATAAAATTGGCAGAAAACGTAGGAATAGTTCAAAAGAGTCGTTTCTTCGTTTGATACATTTGGGTGAATGTCTGGCCTGAAACTTACATCCCGAATTACATCCAGAAAAAAAATACAACAGTACTGCCAATAGAAACTATTTTCTTGTCATGGGTTTATTATTTATGCTAGAAAATCATCAAGTGACTCCAAAGCGAGAGACCGTGTCAAACTTTTGCTGACTACGTACCGTCTATGTTCCTCCAGTAGCCCTTTGCGTACTAGGGCCACGATAATTTTCTCAAACATTTTCGCAGCCTGTAGTTCTTAAATCACGAGCTTTTCTGTAAAGAGGTTTATCTCACAAGGGCCATTCTCCAAAAACATCCGACATATTCCATTCAAAATGTAATACCGTACTAATAAGAAACCTGAATTCACATACTTATCGCACAAAAAAAAAACAATAATTTGCTGCTTGCGCAACTCGTGATTACTAACCGGTTCACAGATTCAATACGAGCAGTTATTTTTATCAAGAAAGAATTTTCTCCGTACGCCATATAAGACGAATTCTTTTCCGATATTTTAAGCGGCTATAAGTGACGAAGTGACGGCGCCATGACTACATTTAGACCGTCTTCAGACGAAGATAAATGTTTTACATTTCTTTCTAAGAACGACTCTATTTATGTTTTAATTAAAATTAATTAGACGCTCCTTCAGATCTCACATGACGAGGTTGAGATCTCTCCTAAACAAGTTCCGAAGAAAAAAATATACAACTCTAATAACTCGTTACATAATCAAGAAATCTATACTATCGCATGTACACATTGGAAATTAAGCAGTAGACATAGTACTGCCATACCGTACATAAATTACAAAGGAGTTTTTACTTCAGCCTATAATTTATAGATTTTTAAATGCGATCGGAAATGCATCATGGTACTTTTTCTGTAGCCATTTGTAATGCACTTAATTAAAAACACTGCTCCGGTGTCGTACTAAAAGAGTTATTAGCCATAATTACTAGTTGTAACCGCTAATGTGCACTCAATTGACTGAAACGCTACTGTTTGAAGCGAATGTAAGTTCCGATAACTGGCTAGTTTAGTAAAAAAACGGCCATATGTTACAGATCTTAACCATACAGTTACGATAATCGACTGGAACACGCATGCGACGGCCTAGATCTTACTTTATGGATCGAATGTGAATCCGAACGCAAACTTTTAAAATTGGCATTCGAAAAATGAAATATCGGTACTCGTTGTCGTGTTGGTAAAAGTTATAGCATGGGCCACCCGTTCAGGACCGAAGCTCATTTGCGATATTAGTCATAAGGAGGTTGTTATAAGATCTATAATTGTCTGTATAATTACATGCAGTGTGTAATTAAGAATGTCAGAGGCGCCTTGTAAGACAATCCGTGTGAAGTACCAACCTACCGGTACAAGTGTTCATATATGGTGGCGTTCTTTGAAAGATCCGCTTACCTTTTTCTTGTTACGATATTGAAATTCACAATGGACATGACATGTTAATTAATCAGCTGCAGAGTGTGGCAACTTTAAATTAATTTAAATAAAAGTGGTATTTGTTCCGATTAAATTTTACAAGCCATTGCTTTATATCAGGGTTAGCCTCAAGGACTTTTAATGAGGTGAATCACAATGCTACCTCTTGACAACAGCGAATACTTACGTCACACCTCGTCATTTTACTCATAAACTATTCAATATGCAGTAAAATGGCTGTAAAAGTAAATAAACGTATGAAATGCAAATATTTAAACAGAACTGTGTGGCAGGGGATCGCCTAGAAACTATTGATTGCTGTTAACCGCATTTACATATGGCAATATTTTATTTCACACATTCCCGAGTTACCTACTAAGACGAAAAGTCATTGAACTGTGTCATTAGACGTTCTAAAAAAACTACGTAGTAAAGTTTCAGTCTGAAAAACAAAGCAGACTTTACGGTTTCCTTTTTTATTTAATTCCGATTTTAAAAGGTCAGATAAAAAAATTCTTAATTCAATTTAAATTTCAATACATAGAATCAGCTGCAAGTTTCACGACGCGACGAAGTGACCTTTGAAAGTCGCTCGTTCACGACCACGTCCCAAACGAGTTACGATTGTGATAGATGACGTAGCGCTACGTCACTTGGCGTAGCGCTGTCACAAGGTCACGTAACGCCGCACGCGTTATTTGACCCAACAGGACGACTGTTGATTACCTTTGCCTTTATATGTAGAATAAATTACAGCTTCTTTATGGACAAATATTATGGTCTATTAAACCATTTATAGTTTGTTTAAACAGACATTTTATTCTTGTACTAGAATGCTACAGTAAACTAATTAGATAATTATTTATATCAGTGCGTTAGTACATCGCTGTACGCTATTTTTGTCTTGGTTATTTTTATACGATGCTCGTATTCTACGTCAAGTTGACACAGTTTTGCAATGCAAAAATGTTTTTCCCTGCATTTATCGTATTTTTGGATCTGTACGCTATCTATAATATTGATGGAATCTCTGATTTGTTGATATTTAATCTATTTGCATATTTATACCACAAAATAGATTACCTCTTTTGTGTTAATACCAACGCTTTTATTTTTTTGCTGTATTTTTTTCGCCTTTTAATCAATATTACTAACAGCAATCTTCGGCAAATTAAAACTACGCACGTGTGATATCGTGTGACTATAATTGACGTTGTTTAGTCAATAAAACTAAATTAATACGGAATCAGACCGTGCGCAAATATGTTTAATTAAAGATCTGGAAACGTGGGTGACGCACAGTGAGCGTCAATAAACTATTTAGTTATGGTTTTCCGATAACAGAAATATTTTCTGAAGAATATATCTACGTAAGAACACGTATTTGCCATCGGAAATGATAAACTTTTACACGAATACTTTACTTTAACTAATTAAATCAATCAAGCTCACTGATCCAAATAAGTACGATAAACTTTAACCTCTTAAAATGATAAATGAATTAGGTAATCATTTTATTTATTACTCGTTTATCTCGAAACCACTTCTTAAAATTGACCCAGACAGATTAGCGGCCCTAGTTTTATTTTTTATCTTCAATTAGCAACATGTTTATAAATAAGCGGCAAATACCGTTTATTTTTATATTTAGAACATTAAATTATAAGTGAAAACTACACCTGCTTTTCGAGCCTCATTTCAAAGTTACTTCGTGCGTCACGTAGATACCTAACCACTAGAAAAATTAACTTCTGTTGCCAATAAATATAATAGCTAAGGAAACTAATAAATATTTAATTAGTCTAAGCAACCACATCCGGTAAAACCGGCCTATTAAATGTAAAATGGCCGCATAATCTTGTGGTCAGCTTAGCGCCGGTTACTAATTGAATTAAGCTAGTAAAGTGACATCTAACCACGGATGACTGGCCGCCATTATAAACCTTTTTATAGGTGTCAGTTGTAAAGTTAATCATCGTATATGGTTCTGTATTTACTTCGCTTGGCCTTTTATAACTTTAAGGTTACCTACATATTTATATGACTTAAGGAGAAGTTTTGCAAATAAATAGGTCAGAAATCTTACTAAGATAATATTTATTTAATTATTATTTTACTAACGACCTGCCCTAGCTTTGCACGGATGTTTTAAAACTAACTAAAGCCATTTTAACCTATCAATACCCGCGAAACGAGACACAATAGTAAGACAATAACAGCGCGGTCCTATGAGACCAGTCGGGGATTCATGAATTAAAATCACGGACACCATGTCGATTTTTTTTAATCTTACCTTTCTTATTTCGACAGACAGTGCTAATGGTAGTTATTTAAGATCAAATTTTAGGCCGTCCAATATTTTATCCCGCTTGTGTTCTTAGAAATCCAGTCTAATTCATCTGACCCGATTCTTAGAATCGGAAACGCATTGAGACAAGCTTTCAATTCGACATTGGAAACTCCAAAGGGTCCCTTCACTGCTCAACGATACAAAGGCAGACAGTATCAGTGGTATCAGTGCCTTAGTTATATTTTATGACTATAGTAAAGGCAGGATTTAATTTATACCAGAAGCCCTATCACGGTGGCCTTATTACTTGCGTGTTTTAGTTAAATATAACGCGATCCACGTCTTCTTAAAACATCAAGAAGCCATAGATCGAAACTTCTGATTTTTTAAATTCATATTCTACTGCCAGACTTCTATGATCTGTTTTTTAAACCCTGAGACTAAAATGACATTAAAACTCAAAGGAATTGGCATCATTCCAGTAAATTTGACATTACTTATGTCAATTCAGTCTCAGGGTATAAAAAACAGACCATACATAATATCTGTGACCTACATCGATCGTAACATACTTGAATATGACTGACAACCAACCAGTGTGCAAACTTTCTTAGTAAGTACTTACTGTTGCCATGCGAAATCGTATGATCATCAATTTTAATGTGTGTATGGCTAATGTTTCGAATGGCATTATGTTCCGTTAGGCGGAAATAAATCTCTAATCGGTAATAAGCGGTCGAATATCAATATTTATGATTGGATCTTAGCAAAAAGCGTAACCAACGGTTTGAACACGAAATGTTGTGTAAGTATTTTAAAGTATTCAAGTTTTATATTTGATTATTCTTGATAGAGTCGCCTTCCGTGTCTCTTAGTTCTTGACTTTGAAAAAAAATTGGCTCAAATCGGATATAAGAAGACATACAAATTGCATTAAAATTATTCTGTCTTCTGTCGTTCCGAATGTAATAAATTCCAAGCCATCAGCCCGCCCACTTACAGACATCTTCCAAAAAAACTTCAGTAAAAAACTAGAACAAATTTATTTAATGCATTCATGAAATGTGGTTTTAAATTTATACCTTCCGGTCCGGTCTGACCGTCGCTCGTGCATCGTCCGATTTTGCAAGTTCCAACTTCAAAATTGCATTACAAATCGATTCCCGCCGAAACAAACAGAACTGGCAACTTACAAAAAAGCCATTCTGTTCACAATGATGATACCTGTGAATTCCTTTTTTGAATTTATTTGTGCCACCATGTTTTGTATTCAAACTTTCCACGAGTTGACCGCAAGTTTGTTTTGAATCGAATGACCAATAAGTATCGGTTCAAATCGATTCCAATAGAAATCTGGGACTTGAACCTCGATTAATGTTATTTTCCGTACTGTTTTTACTTATTACTTTTGTTTATTTATTTGAAAACTTATCTTAAGGATTAGAATGGTTTATTCCAATATTGCACTTTGTCTACGATAGCAAATTGACTTTAGACTTCAACCTCTAAAAATACAAAGTTAAACAGATAATGTTGATAATAAAAGGAGTTCACCTCAAACAAAGTATTATTTTGTAGGTAGCGTTCGTGACGATAACAGAAAATAAATGTCTAAAGAAAAAATCATAACAAAGTAACATTTTTCTCTTCTGAGAAATATTACTTAAATTGAATGAGTGATAATACACGATGTACCTAACGTTTGAATCCCCAACCGGTCCAATGAGACCGCGCTGTTATTGTTTTACTATTGTGTCTCGTTTCGCGGGTATCTGAGTAACTACTTCACAACATTGTATAGATCATTAATTTGTCACCATTAGTTGAAAAAAAAATGTGATTCTAAAAATTTCGGAGATAATCATAAAATACCTATATATACAACGGCTAAGATGTTACACAGCTTGGAACAAAATGTCTTGTTGCCAAGTGGAAATCTGTTGAAATATAGTTTTTTTATTAAAAAATTATCATCAGTCCTTCGCAGCTAGTCCAAGGTGACGTCAATCAGTTTAAAAACAAAACAGTGAAGTGTATTGACGTCTGACAACTGTATAAAATGTAAATAGCAAGAAACATTACGGGAACAACATGAATTTTGTTAGTCACCTTGTTTGAAATAGGAAATCATTAAATTAAAATCTTCTCTCGCTCTTGGGTTGATCGAGAGGGCGTGTCAGACTTTTACAGTCTAAAACCCATCCAGCATTCCTTCGGTTATACCTTACGTAAGGCCATGGTAACTCAATCAAACGTTCCTACAGCCCTATCAGGTTTGTTACTCTTTCAAACAAAACATTTCCGCAGCCGCAGGTTTATTAAAATCCTATCCTGAGATAATAAATGAATAATGAATACAAATCCAATTTCACTAAATACAGCAATCTCTCTTTTATTTATAAATATAAATAATAATAACATGAACATAAATAATATAAATAAAAAGTCTAAACTTCAAAACGCGTAAAATAATCACCCGCCAAAAGACCGACTCTAACCTCTAACCTCCAAATCATGAATACTCCTCTACACCGACGCCACTGACCAGACGCCTTAATGACAAGTTCTACATAATTATGGCAAAGTAATTAAGTGTCGCACGTGGGTAGAGGCACGTCGGCCGTAATTCCTAATCGATAAGAGATAATTTAGCAATAAATAAACGTCACCACGGCTGATAAAGTATTACAATTTGTAAATCCATCGCGATAGACTTGAAGAACGATTCTTTACTACGTGATTTTCAAGATTAATTTTGGTTTATGTGGGGTCGTTTGCGATTTTACTACGTTTTTGGTTGCTGCAATACTAGTTTTTGTCGTAACGTAATGTTATATAATAATATGAGCTATCTAACACAGAAAAAAAATGATTCGATTTGAACCAGTAGTTTTAACGGCCTTGACTTACCTACAATTTGTAGGTAGGTAAGTTATTTCATCAGCACTGCTCTCAAAACGGTCAAGGAAGACATCATGAGGAAACCGGCATGTCCTGGAATAAAAAAATCGATGACGTGACATCTACCAACCCGCACTGGGCCCGCGTGGTGGCTTACGGTTCATTCCCTCTCCTAGAGAGGAGGCCTGAGTCCTAGCAGTGAACATTATAAAGCTGCTTATGCTTATATGAAAATAATTGTAGTAAAACCTTCCGTAGTGATTTTAACATTATAAGCATTATTTTTCAAACGTGTCGTCTAGTCGTAAAAGTGTCGTGTCATTTCAGTTTACGGTCAAACCACGTGAAAGTACTTGGCAATGAATGTTAGACTTGCACTGTCTAAAAATAACCTACTGTACTTACCGATTTAATTTATTTTTAAATAGGGTTACAGATAGAAAATAAAACTGAAGATTGAATTCACATTAGACTTGGACTACTCCGGGCAATAAGTTGGTAATCGAACGAATCAGTTTTTTGATTACCAATTTATTGCACGAGTAATCAAAATCACTCGGTAATCAAAAAACTGATCCTTGCGATTACCGACTTATGGCCCTGAAAAATCACAAAAAAATAAACAGTTTTCAAAAGGTAATTACAACATACAAAATAAACACAAACAATTATTTACTCTGTTACGTGTTTTAGGGTAAAAATAACGCAGCCATCTCGTGACGTGGCGTATCGCCAAAATCACGAGTTTTGCAGACATTCATCTCAAAAATATTTTTGTTTTGTCATCCCAAATAAATATTTTGCATTTATCTTATCTTAAAAGGGAACGGGTCATAAACAAAATAAGTTTATTTTTCAAAAATATTGGCAAGAAAAACAAACAACAGATTACTTATGGTGTGATTCTGTCACATAAAGATGGAGTTATATTTTTTCAGCTCACCTTATAAAAATAAGGAAAAGATTTTGATGAGTTTCAAAGATAGGCTGTTTATCAATATTTCCTTTTATCTACGCTATGGGATTTTTACTGAAAATAAATCGTTATAGATCAATCACTACCATTATTTACTCACAACGATTTTTAATTTAGATACCTATTGAATTATACGCACGGAGTATAAGAACCTACTTTCAGTAATGACGGGCAAGAAAAACAAAAATCATGGCTGACGTAAAACTTCTAAATAAATAAACAGAATTTAAGGTTTGATAAAACTTACAAATCATTCTTTCGTTTTGTTTTTAATGTTTAAAGTTAAACTCAAGCACCAATGATATTTACAACGATATAAAATAAAAATTGTCAGCCTTACAAGTATTTAAATTAAGAACAAGAACGAAAAGATACCTACAAACTAAAATAATCTTTGATATTTTATCAATATACTTAAAAAAAATCTCTTTCCAATCAAAAAAGAAAGTAAAAATAAGTCACGATCCACAAATTCAGTGCGGGAGGGATTTCCCTATTACATTATTAATCTGTAAGATCTTGTAATCCTAAAGATGCTTATAATATTTAATGTCACGTGCTTTCGAAATGCGAAGATACCATCTTTTGTTTTTTACAGTTGATATTTTAGTACCTAAATGGGTCAATCAATCGTATAGATTGATTCTGAAAATAAAAAAACATTGCACCGAATAACATGCTTGTATAA
Source organism: Mythimna separata (assembly GCA_030763345.1). NCBI lineage: Eukaryota > Metazoa > Arthropoda > Insecta > Lepidoptera > Noctuidae > Mythimna > Mythimna separata. Next base: position 24,701,681 of record CM061170.1, on the reverse strand, counting down.
TATTGTTTTTGTGTCAAATATTAACACTAGCAGTACGAGTGTCCTACGTATGATGATTAATGCTAAAACAAATATTATTCCTTGTGACATTATCAACTGAAACGTCACTAGACGCCATATTATCACGGTTTTCAGACTACAATACATTTTACAAGTAACTAATTAAATTAGGTTAGTGCTTAAAATTTTCGACAAATTTTATTTATAAGATTCATTAATATGTCGAGAGTCTCGTGATTATCCAATAAGTTTATTTGGTTAAATTCACACAGTACTCCACTTTCTTATTCGCAATACAATAATTTTTCACATGAACCGCGAATTTGGCGTACATGATTGTTTAATTTTATCGTCGAAAGTGTTAATTATCATGAATATGATAATATTATTGGAGCACACGAAATGCACGCACATCTGAACTACCGTAAACAACTTTACATGTAAAAAACGAAGAAATACACAAATTCAACCAAAGTAAAAATGCACTTAGCACAGTTTGCTACTCAAATCTGCTAATTTACACTCTTGTCTTGCGCTTAAGTTAAAATAAAATCGTAGGTACCGCTAAGTAGAATATGAAAGTTACTTTAATCTAAATGACCCCTGAGGGCAATTAATGGCATGTACACTCTACATGCACATATTACTTACTCGTAATATATAAATTAGACCACATAAGTACTTAAAAGAATTTGGATCAACTGTCAATTTCAATTTAACGGTACCATTAACTTGCTAAATGATTAATTTATTCAAATAATCCCATTTTTGAAAAAAAAACACTAATTTAATCTTCTTGTCTTCAAGTCTTATTTTTTTTAATCGGCACGAGTAACGATTTCCATGCCACGATTGTTTTTACACGGGGCACGTGTCAAAATCGATTACATTCGGTCGCTAACCTAGCGCTGTATATGGCGTTTCATAATTGTTCACGTGGCAACATATTTTTCGTTGGAAAATTCGAAACTGTAAGTTGACACTTCACGTGACCCAAGGGCTGGCTTTGACTTTGGTCAGAAATTAACCTATCACATACCTACCCGCTAAACGAGACACAATAATAAAACAACAACAGCGCGGTCTCATAGGACCGGTCGGGGATTCATGAACTAAGCATTGCCATACAATTTGGCAATGGCGCCAGTCTTTTGGGCATACTTCCAGTCCACAGCGATGCGGAGAAATTTTTTGACGCCATATTTTACGAGTAGGTTTTTCTTGTTCTAAGTTAAATAAAAACTGTAGGTTTGTATGTATTAAACTCAAAAAAAGACCAACTAGACATAATTCTCATTCATCGCCTCGAACGTATAATAAAACCTTCGAAAACATTGCATGTGCGTAAAGAACATGATTAGTTTTTAACCAGCATGTTATTATAATTTCTTCATCCTGTAATAAGGCTTCAGTAATGTAACTAAGTAAGTAACTCGTATTATATGCTACCTGCATATAATACGAGTAGGTATTTATCGGTTGGCAACAACCTTGAATCGATTATGAAACACTGCGGTTTGGTTAGACGGTTGTTGCACATTTTACACTGCAGTTTCATGTTTGTTTGATTTTAAACGGCAAAAACATAGATAGTGTAGAGATCTAGAGTCGACAATCTCTAATTTTTTAAATTGATTTAAACACTGCTTGACTGTGATCCTAATTAAGTAGTGATGCGATCGCCGATTGCTATGATGCAAATTTTGCTGCAAAAGAACTTGGAAATACTATGTACTATACAACTTTCATTCTCTCATGAGAGAGACATAGGAATAAAAAAAATAGATACTTCTACAAAAACACAATAATATTCCCAAGCTCAATCATCCCAGCTAGAAAAATATCATGTGTTAAGCCATATTCTATATCCTCCTCTCTCTTCTCCCCAGAATCGCCACAAAGACCTCGCAGCCTCTCCACGTAGCCCTGGCCGTGGTCGTCCTCCTGGCCTGGCTCAGCCGCCCCGGCTCCAGCAGTAACCTTCGCGGATGGAGGGCACTCTACGTCGTTGCCGTTGCCACGCATTTCGGCGCGCAAGTCTGGATGACACTTGTCTCTGGTAAGTTCCAATTTTGAAAATTAAATACAAACACGATTAAAACAATTAATAGTGATATGGGATCGTGCAGTGATTTTTAAAATAGAGACTTGACTAACGCCCGTTTTCAATAACCTACCGCAGTTTATAAATTAGATATATCTCCGATAAACAGTAAGATTCCAGTTGTCAATGTCACAACTTTAGGTAGGAAATGCTAACCGTCGGTAGGTTATAGGAAAGCAAGAGTAAGGGCAAAAGGATAGATTTGTTTATCTTTAGTAGCTGCAACTTTAGATAGGTAGCTTATTGAAAATGGGCGTTAAAGATCCATGTGACCAGTTCATAAAAATCCAAAAAAAAGTTAAAAACACTTTTGATTAAAAATGAGAAGAGGTGTGTGAGTGGTTACGTTCATAGCTGATCAAAGGACATGTCAATTGTCAACATAGGAATGATTGCCAAAAGTTACTTAACTTTTGTGATTGTTTTGAGTTAAAAATATTATCTTACTCATTTGAAGCTGAAAAAAGACGAATAGTGCCAAGAAATGTCTCTTAATTTAGTCTCTAGGTCTAGATCTCAAATAAACATTAGTTAGATAAATTGAGATCCATTATAAAATTACAAATTGTTCTCACAAATCAAAATCAACATTCTTTTTTTTTACTTTCTTTTATTTCAAAATCGGCATCCAGAAACTCGTTCGAATTTCGAAGAACTCTATCACGTTACCACGCATGCGCTTACGTACGTGAAAGAACGAACCTTTAATAAAAAAAAAGTTACCGTCTTGTCGTTGTGAAACACCAGTTTTTATAAAAGGAGTTTGTATTTGAAGAAGGCGGAACACTGTAATTACTTGGAGATGTTTTATTCGAAAACTCTTTAAGAATTTAAAACGTTCTGTGGTTCATGAATGAATTTGGCGTCTAATGAACCTTTCCCGCTTTCCTGCCAAATAATGTAAACCAAATTATCTCAGCCAGTGATAATATAAAGCAGTTTTTATTTTACTGTTAAATAGTGCAGATCTGTACAACACGACACCAAAAAACAGTCGTAAAATTTTACAGTTTACATGATTTTGTACTTTGTATCAACAAAATGCATAAAATCACGAGTCACGAGTGTCGTTATTCCCACCAGCCATGGCGGCCATTCCACTGTCTACCGTTTGTTATTTACGTGCACGTGTCCCTGGAGTTTATTGTTCCATGTTTAGGATTACCATTGTTTGCATGCCTTTGTTTCTTAATATTTCATCAGCGGATATTTATCAATCAAAGTCCAATACATCATCTCTTGAAGTTATCTCGTCTTTAAAATTTTGTTTTGTCTTTGATTTTGCACTTCTGAAGTACGCGTATTTTGAATGCATCTCCTTTGTCAGTCCTTTTCTTATATTTTTGTATTTAGTTAAGTACTTATTTCCTAAACTTAATGGATCCCAAAATATACAACAACCTTTAAATCATTTTATAATTTATTTAAATGTTCTCAAGTTTTGCTTTAAGGTCCTCAAGTAACAATTAGGTAAGAAGATTTGTTTTTATACCAAAAACAACTTCAAACCCAAAAATCTGAAGGTGGAAACAAGGACGAACATAATGAAACATCATAATATAATAATTCAAATGCAATCAGAATCATTATTGTAACCTTGGTTTCCAATTTAGCAAATTGCAGAGTATGTGTTAAGCTTGTAATTTATTTAATTTGTACTTACTTATATCACGTGTGACATTGGTACGAGAAAAATTAAAAATAAACCATAGACAAATGTTTTCTCATACATGTTTTGTCCTCTAAGAATTATTTCAACGAATATTTGTGAGAATTTCTAGAGAGTCAACTAAAAACTCTGACCTTGTGGAAAGAGCTTTTTGTTGTACAATAAACTTAAACTGAGTTTATGTAAAGCTATAAAATGTTTAATAAATACATTATCTGTGAAAGTAGCTTGATCATTTAGCATCGATTTTACGCATAGAAATATAAAATACAGTACCTAGATACTCCTTTCATAAATATGACTCCTTTCATATGAGTAAAATTTTACTTTCAAATGTATTTTAAATTGAAGCTTTGGCGAGTCAAACGATAATTGTAAGCATCCATTACAGATTCTATAGTTGTTAGAATTCAATAGATGTACGTATAATCCGTTTTCTACAAGTTTTTAATATAAGAAAGTAGGTAAATAACGGTAGGTGCTCATTAAAATGACTTGTATTTCCATTTGAATACAGTAAACTCTACGTACAGAGGCCTTTTGATATGACGTGACACAAAATTAAGAAAAAATATACTATGAATCAAAATTAACAGAATAAAATTTCATTACTTCCGAAAAATTCAAAACGACTACTACATATGTATTTATAAAGGTGCACCGACTTTTGAAGTTTATAGGTAAATCTAGTATAAATCTCTGAACCCATGAGCGGAGTCGCCTGCCAAATATCTATCTACACACGGTTCATTCAGGAAACAAATGACACTTCTCGTTTTAATGGTCCTAACAGGAATTTTAAACGACCACTAAAATCGTAAAATAATTATAAAACCATACTGTGTAGAGTTAAAGTTGAAAATGCATTGATTCGAAGTGTAAATTCATGACATTGGTTTTGGACTCGCGATTCTCTGGAGATCATTACAATAAATAACTAAGTAATTACGTAATGAGTACTAATTGGGCATCGCATGTCTCAAGTCCTAAAGTACCGTGATTTTAATGGCTCCTTTTTATCGTAAATCCATTTCTTTTAAACCAACTTTTTAAACTTCAAGTTTTAAGATTAAAACCATTTCTAGATGATTCTCATTTTGTAAAAAAATCGAATGTTTAAAAAAAGAATTCCAAGATTTGCTTAAGGTGAATGCTTCAGGTAGCCCGCGAAATTCAAATTTTCTTACGTTTTTTGCAATTCGCAAGCCAGTGGTAGGTTGTATGAAGTTAAAAATACTTATGCGGCTGTAAAACGTAACTAGTTACATAATTATAAACATAAAAATCATTAATACAAGCCTCCAAGCTCACCTAAGTGTAGGAACAATTTTTTCGAGGTCAAAAACGTTCTTGCAACTAAGCGAACTTATCACTGGCTTTCAAATTGCAATAAACGTAAGAAAATTTGAATTTCGCGGGCTAAGCTGGAACATCCCCCTTAAGTAATGCTTTTTTCTGAATCGGCAGATAAAAAAAAACAATCTTTATGCTTACTTACCGTTGCACAATGGTACTTTGAGTTAAAAAACCTGCTCTTGACACTTCACAAATCCGCTACAAGGCTTTTTGCACATAAAAAAATATTACGTTAATGTTTTCAGGATTCAAAAGATTAACACCTTAAATGATGTGACACATTTTGATTATGTTGAACTAATCGTTGTTTACACGCCATTTATCTCTCTGGTTTTAATTAGACTAGTCTACATTCGCTGATTGGATTTTCTTAAGCCGTCCATAGCTTATGTAGATGACAGTTCAATATGCATTCTGCATTCTTTTTTGTCGTATCCTGGTCCTGTCTATCACAACTTGTTTTTTAACCCATTCGAAATGTTAATCTAATAAGATGAATTAAATAGTAAAGGAGGTTTAGGAGGATTTTTATTAAGTATGATAAATACATTTTTTTTCTCGCTTCCTATAAAAATCAAACTCACAGAACTTCAGACATTCAACAAATACTTTTCATAAAACACAAACGATATTTTCTAAAATTATTCGTCAAATAAATCAGAACAGTTACACACACATTAAACCGAACACTTCAACTCTATTGAATCATTCCACATCCTCTATAGTTCAGTTTGACGAACAATTTAGAGCGGTACCTACCTAGGCACCTCTTTAACCGACCGGAGCACGATCATGCGATTATAGTTCGTTCCGGGTGACACAGGCCATTGAATTGACCTTACTGATTTGTTCCTGTCTAAGATTAAACTAATATTAATAGATACTTAACGACCTAGACACTGTCTAAAGTCAATTGTCTTCCTTGAAAGATAAGTGTAACGGAACGTTATGGTAGTTACAACGGTAGACGGTAAAATGTAACGGAAAGTTGAGATTTAAATTGATCATGATAGCTTTAAAAACGTCTTGAAACTAATGACCCAACCCTTTATAGTATGGTGAGATGTCCAACAGTGAACTAGTGGTACATATTGAGCCACTCCTCTTATTTTGTACATTGAAAATAAATGAATATGCCCAATAAAAGCAAAAAATAAAATAGAAGCACAACTGCCCAATAGTAAAAAAAAGTCTTTAGTATGTTTAAAAACAGCTAAGCTTTGAACGTGCAACTTTTTCATGGTTGACTATTGGACACCTTACTCCATATTTCACTTCAGTCGCAAATCACTCAATCCATGACCCTCTCACAAAGTCAATGGCAGTCAGTCACAAGCCATAAATCCAGTCATTCATCTGCCACTAGGGCACAACGACATAGTAGGGGATCGTCAACCTGACTCAGGGTCACGAACAAAGGTTCAACCACATCGGAGCAAATATTGGCGGGACCTCCAGACATTTGTACAGTGTCTGGTCGTGACGTTATACAATACGAGAATAAATGAAAATACTAGCAATACTCATCATCTACACTAATATAATAAAGAGGTAAAGTTTGTTTTTTTGTTTGTATGAAGTAATCTGTGGAAGTACTGGTCCGATTGCTATTTTTTTTCACCAGTAGAAAGCTGCTGTATTCCTGAGTGACATATTTTATGTACGCGGGCGAAGCTGCGGGCTAAAGCTAGTTATGCATAACTTTTAGTGTGGGATCAACCCTGAAATCACGAAATCACTTGTCCCATACATTTACGTTTGCATAAGTCGACAAAATGAACAGGACAGGTGAATTTTTTTCGTGATTTCATGGCTGGTCCTATACTAAAAGTTATTCATAATGATGAGTATTGCCAGTGTTTTCACTTAGGGCCTGTTTCACAATGTCCGAGTAGCCACTACTTACTGAATAAATTCAAAAATGGAACAGAATTTGTATGAAATTATCTGCCAAGTAAGATATTGGAAACTTAGTCATAGGTGGTGAAACAGGCCCTTATTGTCGTATTGTCATAAACACATTGTATAGTTAGAACCGTGACACGCTGGATGGGCGTGAAAAGGTACTCCAACATATTGACAGAGATTGAGTGGGTGAGGAATTGTTTACGAGTACTTTCACACATTCTCGTCAATCATGATTCCTTCTAGATAAGTCATGCTATGTAAAACAGTCATAATTTACAATCGACGTAAATTTTCTAGAGTTTTTCGATAGCTTTGTTTACAGTTTCTGGAATACGGTCTTCCGTGATTTTCCATGCTGAAGTAACTTTGGTTTATCAATGACCTTAGACACTACAATTTCATTGATTAGTTAATAAAGATTTCTATGAATTAAACGGTAACTTCGGCAAACACAAAACGTGTTAAACTAACGAGTTTTTCGGACATTTTCCTTTTTATAACATTCAAGTCTAGATTAATAACCAATTAGTTAACTGACTAGGTTAGACACCCTGTATCTTTGTATGGGTTATGGAAGTCTAATGGGCAGTTGCTTCATTCTACACATTCAACTGCATCTGACTAAGCTGGAAGTCAAGACTAATATAGTTAGAGACAGGAAAACAGACATGGTCCAATGACGTTGATCCATATCTTCCCAACATATTATTATTTTTATTTTATACGTATGCGTCATGTATGTCGCAAATAGATGTCGTTTTCTTTATTTCTTCTTTCTTTATCCAGGTCTTTGTCCACATATTTCTAACATCTTTGTCTCAATCACTAACGACTAACCTATTCCGCTTCTTCTCCATTCTCGAGCGTCTTATTAATAAAATCTTCCTTCAGATATAATGTGGTCCAATGACGTTGATCCAGGATATTGTGCAGATTTGTTTTGAGCGTCTCACTAACCTACCCCCTTCTCCCGCAGGTATTGTGCTGTATTTCAACCTGCCCCGCCACGAGTTCGGGCGCGTGCAGACGGTGCTGTTCCCCGTGTACTACGCCTTCAACGCCATCATCAGCCTGCTGGCACTACTCGCCTACTACCGCACGCAGTGCCTCACGCACTTCGAGCACACCTCCTGGGTACAGGTGAGCATCGAAAACTTTAATTTCTTTATATGTCTATAACACAAACTAGTGCTAACCTGCAATCCCTCCTGATGGTAAGCAGTGATGCAATCGTTGATAGTGAGGCGCACTAGTTTATGAAGAGCCTATTCACTCTAGCTTTGAAGACACCCAAATTTTAATCAGGCGGGAAGACCGCAGCAGGCATTAAGAGATTAAGAGCAGCAGGGATTAAGACCATAGCAAAGCATAGCATCAGCCCTATAATGATCCCACTGCTGAGACTCAGGCCTCCTCTGTAGGAGAGGGAATGGGACGTAATCCACCAATTGGTCAGATTACGAGCAAAGCATCAGCCTTATAATGTTCCAACTGCTGAGACTCAGGCCTTCCCTCTAAAGACTAAAAGGAAACGCTTGTTCGAATACTAAGATATGAGGCTACCTATTACCAAATTACATATTACCTCTTCATTGCCCATAGAAAGTCAACAACCCACACTATTACAAAATTCTCCCCGACAATACGACAAAAGGTAAAGCAACACATGACAAACGATCCTAAAGACAGTCTGTACAAACAAAATTAGCACATACTTCACATAGTAACAAACAAGTGCTGTAAACACATTATTTTAGCGCACGAGCAAAAAGGTCGCAGCTCTACAATAAACTGCAACCATAGAGTAAACGTAGGCATAAATATTAAATGGCGCCAAGTGCAGTTTACGCGCGAACGACTGACACTGACATTAATTGAAATTATTACACTCTGATTATTGAATATTAATTTGTGTGTACAAGAGGTATAAGTAGACTGGTTATTATCTTGTAAGAAAGTGAAATTTAAAAGAAATTTTATACTTCTAGTTTTGTCATGTAGGGTAAAGTACAGGGAATTAGTTTTTCCCTGAATATATTCAGGTACCTATATGGATTCAGGGATTTACTTCCCCTATGGATTACTTAAATTTTAAATGTGAAATGAACTCTGTATGTCTGTTACGCTTTTACTGCTGAACTTATGAAACGATTTTGGAGAACTATATTATGGAGTACCTAAGCTTAAACCCTAAGAAAGGACATATTACTTTTTATCTGGCATCAACTTCGATTTCGCGATCGCAATAACCGATATACCTACACGCGAAAGAAATCTGAAGTTTGTATCCTATAACTCTCCCTATTAATTTCTTCAAGGTTACTTGTGTCTTACAATCTTTTAATTATATTAAAAGCCAATAAACCATCCTATCCAAACGCATTTTTGAGTATTATCGCCTAAAGGAAAGCTCATCGTCAATTAATTTCATCATTTAACGTTTGAATCCCCAACCGGTCCTATGAGACCGCGCTGTTATTGTTTTACTATTGTGTCTCGTTTCGCGGGTATCTGAGTAATTAATTCCTACTTGCAGACATTCCTTATAATTTCTGAGCTTATACTTCAGCTTCTAATAATATCTACTTGTTTTACAACCACTAAACATCGGAATTTATTCCCAACTAGCATTCCAATCAAGTTAATAACGATCTCAATTATCTCTATAAGGAGTTATGCCCTTCTGCTGCCGAAGATATTAACTCAAATGATGGAATGTTCGAGACACAATGTGACCCGCTATCTGAGAGGTCTTCTTCACACATTCGATCAATTATGGCGATTTATTATGCTGTAAAATTAATGTATTGGGTATTTTAATTAGAAGAGTAAAATACGGGTGTAATTTTAACTTCAGAAGTGTTTGATACTGACTATAATTACTAGCACGCACTTTGGAATGCTGCTCTCAAAATATGAGGAAACTGACATGAACTAGAATCAAAAGTTTGAAGACGTGACATCCACCAATTCGCACTGGGTCCACAATGGGAGATTACGACCCATTCCCTCTCTTGAAGAGTAGGCCTAAGTCCCAACGGTGGGGATATTACAAGGCCGATTATGTTTATGCATGCTTTGTAACGTAAAATTAAGTCTTGCCAATTATGAGTTTAGGTACATACACAGACAGGACTATTGACGTTAACATATTGCAATGTTTGTTTTTTTGTAGACAGTTAATGACCTGTCTTATCTAAAGTGTACTTAATTAATCGAATAACTTTGATTAATGATGATTATAATTTTAAACAGGGGCCAAGGTAATAAAAAACGCACTTAAATTTATATTTTTGCGTCCTTCCATGTCTTGGAAATTAAGTGCTACTTATTTCGCGTTAATAATCACATTTATTGTTCACTAAATGTCAGGGTATAGTACTTTTGCAAACATTATATCAAGCATAATATTATTTGAATTCCTCATGCAATTTAGTCTTTGCCGTTGCCAATTTTTAGTTTGGTACTAATGATTGATAGTTTTTTTTCACATTGGTAAATTCTTGATATTCGTTATTTCAAATTAAGAATGCGAACAGATAATACATGCTATCAGCAATAAGATACAAGACTTTTTTGGAGCTCATAAAAAATAAATTACACACCTATTTAACATCTATGATTGATGAATTAGAATTAAAATAAGTGTGTATTTTAAGATTACGATTAAAGAATCATTTGAGCTAGATTATTATATTTAAATTGCAATGTGTTGCACACACGCGTGATAGTTTCCTAACATTGGTCAATTATTTGACATTCGTTATTTTAAATTAAGAATGTAAACAGATAAAGAATGCTATTAGCATTAGATATAATACAAACTGTTTTTGGAGCCTATTAAGCTAAATAGAAAAATTGCATTAGATATTTGTGTAATAAGATGCATATAAGTACCGTTAAGGAATCGTTTGATTTAGATTATTACATTTAAATTGCAATCTGTCGAACATATAAGGCTCGAGAATTGTTAATTGCAAATAAATTGCATAGAGAATGTCGAACCTTGATTCTTTGTATAAAACCAATACTTTATTTTCTCGTCAATACAAATTGCTACAATATACTGTGTAATCTCAAGTAAATGCAAGGTTGTATCAAAAGGTCGGATTAAGTCGCTTATAAAAAGACAAATACAGATTAAAAATTAACAGCCATTTTTACTATGTCGGAACCGGATGCAAGGAAAGAACGGTTATAAAAGAGATTGTATATCATTTAATTGATAACGTGACAGTTCAGGTCAGTAGGTAATGCAATTTGTCTTGTAGTTAGTCATACGAACAACACAGAGAATTTTATTTAGACCTACTGGCGACTAATTCAAATTACGTTTCAAATTCGTTTTTCAGATTAGTGTTCCAAATTCAAAGTCAGTCTGCTAGCCGTGTAGAACGTCAAATTATGATTAGTTGCAATCCTTTTTTCAAACAATAGGTACCTACTGGTCACTAATTCAAATTACATTTCAAATTCGATTTTCAAATTGATGTTCCAAATTCATTTTTCAAACGAGTGTTCCAAATTCTGCGTCATACTAAACATGTGTCTTCTGCTTGTTCCAGCTAGCGCTCCTGCTAGCCGTATTCAGCATCGAGTCTTACGTGCGCCTGCGCCTCGTGCGGCCCATGCTGCGCGCCAAGCACGTCAAGACGCAGATGGAGGAGGCCGCGGGTGGCGGACAAGAAGTGAGTACCTACCTACACATTTAATCATTATCATCATCTCAGCTGAAATACGTCCACTGCCGGATATGGCCTATATCCGGCAGTGGACAACAAGCGTTGCCACAAAAACGGGTCCTGTTCATCTCGCATCCATCGTATTCCCGTCATGTCACACCAGGTCATATGTCCACCTTGTAGGACGCTTTACAGCGCTGCGTCCCCCAGTACGCAGTCCCCACTCCTGAACTTTTGGCCCCATCGACAATCTGTTCTAAGAGCAAGTCCTGCTCACTGCCACTTAAGTTTGTCGAATCTTCGGGCTATGTCGGTGACTTTAGTTCTCCTGCGGATATCTTTATTCCTAAAGAAACTCCGAGCATCTCTTTCCCTTAGTGTCTTTACCTCCTCTCAGGAAGGTCTCTCTACAGTATCTTTAGGTAAAAAGTTGTAGCGAAAGAATAAAAGAAGACTTGCCTAGATTGAAAATTAATAGATTACATCAGAATCTTTTTAAATCTAACAATGAGAATGATTCTACTATCTTAACAATAGTAAAGTGATGACGACCGTGAATACTAATATAAACAAGGAACGTCATGTATTGTCATAAATTATAGGTACTCGTAGAAACCCTTTACATATATTACTCGTAACTGCTTTCTAATGAGTCCGGAACAAAGTTCAAGTCGGTGCCTACCCCAGGGCCAGCTTCATCAGTATGAAAAAGGTGTGTTGTCCATGGTTGTCTGTGCGTCAAGTTTCATTCAAATACTCTCAATCGTTTAGACATGAAGAAGTAACAAGCAAAAAGACAAAGTTACACAAATTCGTTTCTCGTTGGTCTTTTTTCATACCTCTAACAAAAATTAAATTGTAAAAAAATCTGCCTGCCTATTTGTTCGTTGCGACTAATCTCTGAAAAGAATTCAATGATATTGACAAGGCTCTCACTAATGTCTTCATATTTGTCCTATTTTACGAATCTAAAGGGAACGAAATCCTGGGCATCAGTAAATCATTTATATAAAAAAAAAGGAATTCACTGTGAGAACTGTCACCCGACGCCATTACAAGATGGCCGATGAATCACCGCACCTGCATATTGCAACGTTGCACAAATTAAGCATTTCTAACTAAACGACAGTTATACACACGTAGTGACAAACAAGGAATGCTATTGTTTAATTGTTATGCAATATGCCACATTGATTTTGCAATGAACGTTTTCTTAGAAATTCATTTTCCTCTAATTTGGTTGAAATTTCTAATAACAATTTACCTTCGTTGCAAGAAAAAGTTAGATAATTATATACGAGTAAATACTAGCTGACCCGGCAAACGTATCTACGACCTTACGATTGCATCACAGCTTACCATCAGGTGGATCGCGGTCAAGCACTAGTTTATACCAATTTAAAAAAGAAATAGAAATATCGTGATTAAAAAATGGCGTGTGGTGATGAGCGCTAAATAACGGTACTCTTTTGTGCTGTTGGTGATTAGCGGGCTGGTTTTAGTGAGGTAAAAATTCCGTACTCCCCAGACTTTTCCTCAGAGTCGATCGCTTTTTGAAGGTTTCCTTCGAAACCAAAAAGAAATGGAGTGGAAAAAATAGCCTACGACCTATTCTCAAACCTACCAAATATACACACAAAATTTCATAAAAATCGGTCAAGCTGTTTGAAAGAAAGAAAGAAATGTGAATGATCAATGTTTCGGTGAAATACGATGACAAAAACCGTGATACGAGATATTACAAATATACGAGTATTTACCGTGACTTTGACCATTACTAGCGTTTACTAGCTCTTGAGTTACAAGGACATTAAATACGTATATCTCTTCAGTAACGGGCTTATCTAATTAATTAATACTAGGTATCCTTATCTACACGTGAATGCATTGAGTGTTTATTGCATTTGTCATCGAAATACACAATACTTCCCTTATTCCCAATTCAATTATTCCAATTTACCATCATGGCAAAACCCCTCAATGAAAAGCACAAGCAGATGATGATGACGACCATCATCATGTCAGCCGAAAGACGTTCACTGCTGGACATATAATACCTCCCCCAAGCATCGCCACAACGCCCTGTCCTGTGCGCAAGGGCTATGCTGGGAGTTTCCTTGCGGGATCACATCAGAAATGAAGATATCCGCAAGAGAACCAAGGTTACCGACATAGCCTGAAGAATCGCCAAACTCGTGTCAATAGGCAGGGTACATTGCTCGTAGAACAGATCTAGGCTTTAAAAAAAAACTAGCGACCCGCCCCGGCTTCGCACGGGTGCAAAATTATCAGTGTTTCCCTACTATATTAAATACATATAAATAAACCTTCCTCTTGAATCACTCTATCTCTTAAAAAAAAATCGCATCAACGTCCGTTGCGTAGTTTTAAAAATTTACGCATACATAGGGATTTAGGGACAGAGAAAGCAACTTTGTTTTATAATTCTTAGAGTGTCGATGGCAAAACTCTTCAAATACCTTGCCTGGCCTAGTATTCGGCCACGGCAATGCCGTCCACTGATGCTGTCATTAGGTCATGGCGTTATACTATGTAGTGTCATCAATCATTAAAAAACATGTCAAGTTAACACCTTTACTAAATCATATGTTTCTCTTGTTCCAGGTCGGTCGCCTAATCCTAGGTGAACTTGCACACTGTCCCCGTTACCTGCGCGTCCTGAAGACCTTCAGGACCTACCACTCCAGTATAGCCATGGGCACCATGATAGCCCTGGGCTGTTCCCTATACTCTACCATGATCATCGTCGACTCCATGTGCCGTTAACCCACAAACACGGAACTGTGCGAGAAATCCACGAGAAAAAGTTCCCTAGGCTGGCATGCTGTGTAAATTATAGCTTTTGCTAAGAAATGTCTTGAATTTCAGAAGTTTTTTTTTGTATTAAAAACAATATTGAAATGTTTAACGTTTTTTGTAGTAAGATTGTCTAATGGAATGTTTTTTTTCTCGATTTTAATCAATTTGAACGAAAAATATTGTCATCTGTCTGAAAGAATCAGCTTTTATCTCAAGATACGAAGGAAATAAGCAGCCACGAATGTAGTATTTAGTGATTAGTTTAAATCTAAAACCAGGTTTACATAGCATGATACCACCGATGCAAATTAAGGACCCATTTCATAAATGCATTACTGCCTTAGTTCCATTCAGGCTGTTAAGGTCTGGTTTCACCAAGTACGATTGTACGCATTATAAAAAAAAAACATAGTATTAATTTTGTAAAGAGTGACTCGACAAGGATTTAGGAGTGTAAGGCGCTGGTCGCACGAATTGTTTCCCAGAGAAACGTTGAAAGAATAGTTCCAAATTTTATAATTAGTTTAAGTGATGGTCGAAGAAGGACACAACTAAACGCAACGATTATAGTATTAAGATTAACATTACCTTTATCAAGGTTGTTAGATGAAATTGTAACATCGATTTTATAGAAAAATTAGCACTAACTTGCCAGCAACTAACATATAGATTGCAGTGCCTAATAAAATTAATCTTGCCAACACTAGCAGTTGTTAATCGACACGCCGTCGGAGGCAGCGGGCCCGACACTAAGCTGCTTGATATTATGAAACTCATGTTGTATGCTCTCTAATTTCCTGCAATACTGCCATAGTATAGCACTAAGTGTAGTAATAAGTAGTATAGACTCTCGCCAAAGCATTTTGTCGCAAGTAATCGTTAAAATGCTCCTTCAACGCAGGAAGTTACGAGCACGCAACTTTTACGATTGATTTGGTGTTCAATCAGAATCGATTGGAGCACAGCGCTACGTTCGTTCGAAGAATGTTTGTGATGTCTTCAGAACTTGCCATTAGCGACGATGCTCGCTAAGTTTTATCGTTGTGACGACTCGATTGTCTAGTCAGCAACAGACGCAGCGATCGTAAAATCGCATTTTACTGGATCGCGCGTTAATGAAACCTGAGCTTAAAAGTATTGCATTTAACCAAGTTTATTGTTACAAACGTGTTTAAATGATTACTTTTAACCGTCAAGCAGCTTATGCCTTATTGGCAGAGGGTTTGTTTAGCTAATTTTAAGTAATATAATTTTATAATTACACTAAGTTTAGTTAGAAATAAATTTATTTAATCAATTAATGTGAATACAAGTTAGTGATTACTTATTATTCGTAAATGATCTGAGTGTCTACGTGGGATTATAATTTATTTGAAGGGAGAGAACGAAAAAAGTATTAAAAATTAAAAATAAATGTCCTATTATGAAAACCTGTTGTGTTATTTATTTGATACTAGCTGCTGCCAGCGACTTCGTCCGCATGATAGTAAAAATTTATCGCAAGGGCACATACTCCCTTCATAAAAAGTATCCTATGTGCTATCCTAGGACATGGTCTACACCTGTACCTACTTACATAGTTTCATCGAAATCCATTCGGTGGTTATTGCGTGTACCTAAGCGTAAAAATGATTGTTATAATAGGATATCTAGCTTTCGTTATCTATGCGATCACAGCCTTATAAATTACTATGAAAAACTCATACTAAACGAAGAAAAACTTGCTGAGATTTACATGAGACTGAGCTATTCAAAAAATTACCAAATTGGTAGGAATTATAGGATATGCCTATAGGTCAGTGGAGCTATTAATAGAAATCATACCGTAAGTGTTAAATCTTGGTTCCCATATAATGACAAAGGCAAATAGCAAATAGATTGAATCTTTACGCAAGTCTCAATTTATTTATGACTTGTGAATAAAAAAACCAAATAGAAGTTCAAATATAATCATTATTACGATATACCTACGTAATAACAATTCATTAGCAAACTCTATACCTATTTGTATTACTAAAATTCGCGATAATTTCATTGTCAAATAGGCGGTGGAACAACGACGATACATCCGTTTTTAGTGCCTGTGTCATACGACAGAATGTGAATAAAATTTATAGTAGCTTCGATTCAGCCCGCCCATTGCCGTTCTTCGCCAGCGATGCCCTAAGCCGAAATTCGTATCCAACAAGGGTAAGGGGTAAGCGTGTAGTCGTTTGGTTCTTTTTTTATTACAAGCAGTGCAATGCAGGTTTCAAGCTGCTAGAATGAAGGCAATGAAGGAACAGGAGTGGGTTTTAATCATTAATTGTCTGAGATGCCCAATACTACATGACCTGCTCGTCCGAGAAAAGTCATTTTGATGATATCCCACAAAAGATAAGAGATCACACAAAAAAAAAAAATCTTATTTGAACTTTTCCTCTTGTATCTAAAATATGGAAATTAAAAAACAGTAACCATCGAGTTTCTTGCCGATTCTTTTACATAGGAAACGTTCAATTGAAACCATGGTCTACTAACTTATGAGGTTAGGTTATCTATATAAATAAAAATGAATTGATGTTCGTTAGTCTGATTAAAACTCGAGAACGGCTGAACGGATTTATCTTATCTTGGTCTTGAAATGTTCGTGGAGGGCTAAGGAGGGTTTAAAAGGTGAGAAGAATTGGAAAAAAATATATACAAAACTTTAGGTCTTCTATTTGTCGATTAGTGTACGGTGGGCAGGGTAGTGTAGGGTAGGTAGGGTAGGTAGGGTAGTGTAGGGTAAGTAGGGTAGTATAGAGTAGTGTAGGGCAGCGTAGGATAGTGTAGGGCAGTGTGAGGTAGTGTAAGGTAGTGTAGTGTAGTGTAGGGTAGTATAGGGTAGTGTAGGGTAGGTACTGTAGGGTAGGTAGGGAAGGTATTGCAGGGTAGGGTAGTCATTTGACGGGAGCGAAGTCTCGGGCAAAAGCTAGTATGAAATGAAATAAATAGGACTGGAAAAAGAATTTGAAACGTTCCTACTGCATAGTACGAAACACATTTCTCTAAACTGTCACTGTCATTTTTGACATCGTTACACTTTACCAAATTGTACTA
The DNA here is from genome assembly GCA_030763345.1 of Mythimna separata. Taxonomy (NCBI): domain Eukaryota; kingdom Metazoa; phylum Arthropoda; class Insecta; order Lepidoptera; family Noctuidae; genus Mythimna; species Mythimna separata. Next base: position 24,684,061 of record CM061170.1, on the reverse strand, counting down.
AAATAGAAGGAAATGGATAGCTCTACGATCTTCTGAAATGCCTAGATGCTTGGTCATCTCATCTGCCTAGCCTTTTCCCAACTATATTGGGGTCGGCTTCCAGTCAAGCCGGATTTAGCTGAATACCAGTATTTTACGAGGAGCGGCTGCCTACCAGACCTCCACAACCCATTAACTGAGGTAACACGGTACTTCATGGCAAGACTGGAGTCAGATTTACTGGCTTCTGACCATCCGTAACGACTGCCAAAGATCTACAAATGACAGCCGGGACCAACGGCTTAACGTGCTTTCCGAGGCACGGAGGAAACTCGTAATGTTAAGATGGTCACCCATCCACAGACCAACCTCGGCAAGCGTTGCTTAACCTTGAAGATCGACCTGTGCGGCTGTTGATATTTAGCCACGAGCTCCTCCCTAGATGCTTGGTATTGTCATAATAATTCAATAGCAATATTATTAAATGATGACATAATAACTAATTTCGTCTATATACATTATACGTTATAATTGGAAGGTTCAAATTCATAATCCATTTAAAACCAAATAATCGTAGTTTCAGACGTTTTATTCTTGCAACACCAGGTATTTTGACAGTTTTAGACTGTCAAGTTTGACATATTCTGCCAAGTTAAAATGTCAATAGTGACCTTACGTGGTTTTATTTTATTAGAGTTTAGAAATATTATTGCAATACACGATGAAACCTATAATTTTTACAGTCGTTACAGAGATTTTATCGGTGAACATATGCTCTAGTGCCCGACGCAACCATGTTGTTTATAGGTAGGCCTAACGAAAGTGAAAACATGAAGTGCGGTTGTAAATTGAAAATAAATACAAAAATGATTGTAGATAGATGTAAAGCCGTGCTAATATTATCAAGCGTAGTGTGTACGTTCGCTGTTGTGATATCGTTGCACAAATTAGTGAATTACGAAGTGAAGTTTGCCAAGCCATTTGCGCCCATACCAGATGGTTTGTACGGTAACTATTTAGAGCCTATTCCTGATCAGAATGCGGATCCGCCCCCGCTCAAGGCGTTTGACAAGACTCGAGATGCGGAAGCAGTCGTATCTCTTAACGCTGCGCTAGAAATGAAGAAGGTCGGTAAAGACGAGAAAGCACTGAAATTGTTCCAACATGCATTCGCCTTGTCACCGAAACACGCAGATATACTCAACCATTATGGAGAGTTTTTGGAAAACACCAAGAAGGATGTGGTCAGAGCTGACCAGCTGTACACACTAGCTTTAACAAATTATCCACATCACACAGGTGCTTTAGAGAATCGACAACGTACTGCCAGCATAGTGGAGAACTTGGACAGAGAAATGTTGAGAAAGATAGATGATAAACGAGATGCGTTATCATCAATACCGGAAACTAATTCCGCTCTACGAAGAGCAAAGAAGGAAGCATACTTCCAACACATATACCACACGGTCGCTATTGAAGGAAACACCATGACACTGCAACAGACCAGAAGTGTGTTAGAAACTAGAATAGCAATCTCAGGAAAAAGTATAGACGAGCATAACGAAATCTTAGGCTTAGATGCAGCGATGAAGTATATTAATTCCACGTTATTGTACCGTTTACGTGCTATCACGATGGGAGATATACTGGAGATTCATAAACGAGTGTTGGGGCATGTTGATCCTATTGAGGGTGGTCAGTTCCGTAGAACACAAGTTTACGTTGGTGGTCACATTCCGCCGGGACCGTCTGAAATACAGAGGCTAATGATTCAGTTCTTGGAATGGTTGAATTCTGAAGATGCGTTGGACTTGCATCCTGTTAGGTAAGTAATCATTGTTGTTTTGAAATATTCTCGTTACATAACATAGTGTTGTTTCAACAATTAGAAAGTAAAAGTTTTGTGAGTAACGGGATGTGCTCAGTATGACTTTCCATTTCAAGACCACATAAGAATTATTTTTTGCATGTTTTCTAAATATTATCTTAGTTGCTGCTACGGTATAAGTAGTAGGCTGTTATGACAATAATATTGGGTATTAAATCTTATGATTGATCTCATAGCAGCTGTGATGTAATTTTTTTACTGCAGCTTCAATGCCATGGAAACACTGCAATGTTGATTTAGTATAGGTCAGTGGAAGAGTGTTCTTATCAGATCAGCACTGCTAGAGATTAGCTAAAAATGAAGAAACTAAAAATATATTCATCATCTGCCTAGCCTTTTCCCAACTATATTGCGGTCAAGCCGGATTTAGCTGAATACCAGTATTTTACGAGGAGCGGCGACAATTTATTATTATTATTATTATTAACTCGGGTAACACTTCATGGCAAGACTTAATACTAAAAATATATTATTTTTATAAAATTAGTTCATATCATGATTCAGTGTGACTCCACAGCTGATTGCCTAAGCTTCATCCTAAAGTGTGAGCCATTTTCAATACTTCTCTCAAACAGAACACTTTTTATAGTATCTAAAATTTCAAATAACTTCATCTGCTCTGTGTGGAACGAAAGGGAGACTGTCACCCATGTTCTTTCAGTTGCCTTTTGCATTTCAAGGCCGCAGTAACTCATTCAAACAGTCCACCTCTGTTGGACATGAGCCTTCACAGATACTGTCAAGAAAATAGAACACCCAGTTACTTATCTACAAAAAATTGAATTCCCATTGCTCACAGAAGACATTTTTTTGCATGCAGTTTTTTTTTCTATTTATCAGCTTTATGTACTTAGCTTTCTATCTATGATAAATGTTCATTATCACATCAGCACATCTAGATTAGCTCCCAGATTTTTTTTTTCATAATATTAGTTCAGATTACACAAGACAACTAACTGATTGCCTAAACTTTATCCTTAAATTATGAGCTCTTTTTGAAACTGTTCTCAAACAGAACACTTTTTCATAGTATATAAAATTTCAAATAACTTCTTTGTCTCGGTGTGAAGCGAGGGGAAACTGTCACCCCTGTTCCTTCAATTACCCTTTGCATTCCAAGGCCACAGTAACTCATTCAAACAATCCAGCAGCTACTGCACCATCAAGCAATAAGAACACCTACTTCATCATCTGCCTAGCCTTTTCCCAACTTTAGTGGGGTCGGCTTCCCGTCAAGCCAGATTTAGCTGAATACCAGTTTTATTCAGCTAAATCCATAGGCATTTTACGAGGAGCGGCTGCCTACCAGACCTCCACAACCCATTAACTGGGGTAACACGGTACTTCATGGCAAGACTGGAGTCAGATTTACTGGCTTCTGACATAATCCGTAACGAGATAAAAACTCCTACTTGTCAACTAAAAATCTACTAACTTCTATACTTCCAGATACGCAGCGCTAGCCCACTACAAGCTGGTCCACATCCACCCGTTCATCGACGGCAACGGGCGCACGTCGCGGCTGCTCATGAACCTGCTGCTCATGCAGGCCGGCTTCCCGCCCGTCATCATCGCCAAGCAGCATCGCCATCTCTACTACCAGCATCTACAGACTGCTAATGAGGGTGATGTGAGGCCTTTTGTTAGGTGAGAATAAATTTTAACTTACAAGTTACAATATGAGTCCTTTTGACCGTCATTTTTAACAAGCAAAATTGTGCTTAGGGCGCCAACAAGTAAGACGGCTGTTTCCAAACAAACATTAATTTCTTATACCTACATACCGTAAATAGTTAATTCGAAATTACGTCGCATAACGGCAAAAACTCCCCGCTCGCACATGTGTGGACAACCTAGACGGCCCTGCAGTGGGAGACTAATGTTGGCACGTTAGATAACATTTTTCATAAATAAACATAACTACGCGCATCTGGCGTGTCTAAATGGTTCTTAACATAATTATTGTAAAACAAAGTCCCCCCGTACCGCGTCTATCTTACCGCTATAAACTCAAGGCTACTGAATGATTTTGTATGCGGTTTAGAACAGTGTTTCATGGGGAAGGTTAAATATTTTTAAAGAGAAAAGATTGATGATTGCTGGGGCGAATTGCTAATCTATATATTTGTACGTTAGTATTTTTATTTGTAATTAAACTCAATAACTACTGAACCGGTTTTAAACATTCTTTTCCCAGTAGAATGTATTTCCGCGACTCTCGTCATCGATCCACCTCGTTAAAGGCCTTCCGACGCTGCATCTTCCGGTGCGTTGTCACAAATCTGAAGCCGAAAGGTTATCCTTTCGGCTATGAGTAGGGAATGCAAATCCGTCGTGTTTTGAAAATCCGGATTTTTTCAAACGGATTTTGGGTCCAATCCGGATTATCCGGATTTTACGGATTTTTCATAAAAATTAAAAAAAACTACTTATATTAGTTTATTAACATCATGTTTCCCTTTACATGATTTCCCTTCGCCGATTTGAGAGCAGTATCTCTCAAAACGGCGAGGGGAAACATCGTGAGGAAACCGGCAAGTCTTAGAACCAAAACTTCTAGGACATGTAGCATCCAGAAACCCACACTGGGCCCGCCTGGTGGATTACGGCCTCTCCAAGAAGCCGTTTTCCCAACATGTAAAGACAAAGAATGTATATTTTTTCCATTTTTGGGTTGGAAGTTATCCAATGACTTTTCCCGTTCTGGGCAGAGCGGGATATCAGATTGTTAGTGACTAAAATCCAGTCCTCTTCCTTCTTCTTTTTCTTTGTCTTCGTTCTAGGGCCCTGGGCCTTCACTTTCACATAACCAATGGCAACAGTAGGCTTCGACCCAGCTGGGCCACTACAATTTGTTGATACAAATCGTAGTGGCCCAGCTGGGTCGAAGCTGATAGAATAAGAATAGGTGATCCTTGAGACACACTACGCGCCGTGGCAGGGTCGATGAGCTACCCATTGCTCGCCATCCGCAAGCCTGCGCCTACGGTAGCTGGAAATTGGGGTCTGGATCCGGGAGCTGGAGCGTGAAGATCATTCCCTTGCACGTGCAGCCGCCTCCTTTGCTAGCATTACTGCTTCGCAGAAGCAGGCGATCACCTGTCACATTCCTTTATCCGTACTAGGACCCGGCGTGAGTGGTCATTGCCCAAACGGAGCATACCTTTAATAATAGTGCTCCAGATCGAATTTTGATCACGGTGGCCTGATGCCTACTGAAACCTGGAAGACTGATGTATAATTGTATACTGCAGATATTATAGTGCACAAGTGTGTACGCAGATACTGGCGCACTCTCTGTTCTTTTAATCTTATAGTCAGATGGGAAGGCAATTGAACACGACCGGAGAGAGATCAGGTGCAGGACCCACAGATTGACGTGTTTTCAGAGGCATGGGGGTATCATACCACCAACTTCCAAACTCCGGGCAGCTATAGAGTAATTCCTAATGGAAAAACCCAATAGCTTTGCTTGACCTCTAGTTCGAGTCCTGTACCTACGCTCAGCATTCGCCCTTACGAACCTAGTGTTCGTCCGACAAGACAGTCAAACGTCACACCTTAACCATAAGTTCCACCGTGTCCTCCAGGCGATCGATCCGCACAATAATGACACCTGGGCGTTTCTTTCCCACAAATCCGGCGCACCACGTCCGGTGAGGACCTGTGTCATATGGAAGGTGAGGACGCAGTGACGTCTTTCCAACCACTTCTCAAAGAGGGGACTTATAGCCATAATTATGGCGTGCCCAAAGAATGTAGTAGGGTTAGTAATTAGTTCATACTTTTATATGTCAGCATGATAACGCTTGGCGCCTTAAAAGACATTCAGTCTTTTTTGGGCACGCATGCATTGCAACTTGTCATATGGGTAGAGCACGAATTATATTGGACCCACGTTACGATATATTTTTTCTGGATTTACTTGGTTATCTGTCTTCCACGCGGGTGAAGCTACGGGCAAAAGCTAGTGCTAAACTAATAATAAAAGTAGATAATATCATCGCGAATTAAAATTTCTCATTATTCAGAAAATCCGCGGATTTGATTTTCAAATCCGGATTTACAAGTCGAGTAAAAATGTGCGGATATCCGGATTTTTCGGATTACGGATAGTCCGGATTGCATTCCCTAGCTGTGAGACTATGTCCAACAGTGGACGACCCTTCGGCTGAAATGATGATAGTATAGGTACTATCACGAGGGTCCAAATTGCTGAGGGTAGTCCCAAAGTAAACACAAAAATTTTTGAGCTCTTATAATTAAATTTAAAAAATATATTAAAAACAGTAATTACATGTAGAATCCTGATTGAGATTCCTAGTTAACCTCTGGTGCACTCTCTCTGCATATCAACTCTCCTTCGGAACACTTCATTTACTACCAGCACTGCATTTCACTATCATGGACCTATATTCAAAACTGTCAAACAGTGTCGAGGAACTATCTTCAACATTTGATTCAAGAATGACACAGTATGAGGAGGACCTGAAGAATGCTAGTAGTGAAGCTTCCCACAAAACCATTGCCAGCCTTTCCAAGGATTTCATCGACTTCAAGAGTCTGGTTTGGAAAACGCTGAGTGCGCTGAAGTCCCAGATGGAGTGGCTTGTGGTGGGGCTGGATAGACACGAGATGGCATCTCGTGGTAAGGTGCTCCTTCTACATGGCCTGCCTGAGGACAAGGAAGCCACTCCTAGTGCCAGTTTTCTTGGTATTTTATCAAAGCATCTAGGACTGAAAAATATCACTTCAAAGGATCTAACCGCCTGTCATCGCCTTGGAAGTAACACCAGCAAACCTCGTCCCCTATTAGTTCGCTTTGAGAGTCGTATTGTGCGAAACGAGGTGTGGCGAAGCAAGACAAAGCTGAAAAGTACTGGTCTGACGCTTTCCGAGTTTCTCACGAAGCCAAGACACGACGTATTCATGAAAGCTCGAAAGCATTTTGGAATGCACAAGTGTTGGACGTCTGAGGGGAAGATCGTCATCCAGGTCTCCGATGGATTGCGGAAGAAAATCGAGTCTGCCTCGGAGTATCGAGAACTTGTTGTCCAGTTCCCCGTAGCCGAGTCATCTGCCGTACCAGCAAAGCCAATGCCAGAGAAGAGAACTCGCAAGCCGAAATGAGTGTACATCATGATACTTCCATTGGTTTTTAATTTATAGGTATTTATATATTTTTTTCTTTGTATGTAGGTCACTCGATTTTTGTTTTAGTATTACGTATTACGTTTAACATTTTTGGTTGTTTGTTGTTTCAACTTAAACTTTTAAGGTTTTGACGTATTATAGATTTGTCATTGTCAAAAATGTCACTTTTAAGTTTCGTTCGGAAACTTACGAACATGTTTTTATTTAAGGTGGCATATTGTCTTTTTATCTTGTGTGTATGTAGTTAAATAGTGAATGTAGTTAAACTTAATGTTGTCAGCGAGTGCACCGAGGTTTAAGTACTGAACTTAGTTTGATTTTGTTTGTACTATTGTTAGCTTAGTTTTTATAGATTATTTTATTTATTTTTATTTATTTATGTCAATTAACCTCACTGATGATAGTTTTTTCTCGTGCTCATCCTCTTGTGCGTCAGATCAGAGCTTTGCCAGTGCTTCCAGCGATGACAATTCTCTGAATCTACGGGACCATCTTTCTTCTATCTTTTCTAATTGTCGCAAATTTTTTAACGTGGTTCACATAAATGCTCAAAGCGTTCCCTCCCATTACTCTGATCTGCTGTCGTCCTTCGATTCGGATCTTGTCCACGCTGTCCTTGTTTCCGAAACTTTTCTCAAACCTGCACTTCCTTCCACGCAGTATTCTCTACCGGGATACAAGATAGTGCGTAATGACAGAACGGGCAAGGGGTGTGGGGGGGTTGCCATTTATCTCCGTGGTGACATCGCGTACAGGATTGTCGATCAGTCTCCGAGTATCTACTCAAAGTTTGCGGAGCATCTTTTTATAGAAATAGACTTTCATCATATAAAACTGCTGCTAGGTGTATATTATAGTCCTTCCTGCCAAATAGATTATTTTGCCTCCTTCGAATCAAAATTAGAAAACCTTTCCGCAGAATATGATCATATACTTATACTCGGAGACTTTAATACTTGTATGCTCAAGGGAGACTCACGCAGCCGTAAACTCCAATCACTTGTCTCTTCTGTCAATATGCACTTACTACCACTTAATGCTACTCACAGGGCTCCTCACTGTACTCCTTCTCTCTTAGATCTCATTCTGGTTTCTGACCCTATGAAAGTAGCCACACATGGACAGCTTCCTGCTCCTTTTTCCTACCATGACCTCGTTTATCTCTCCTACAAGATTCGACCTCCTAGACGCAAGGCCAAATTTCTCTTTCTTCGTAGTTTTAAGAACGTTAACTTGGAGCGTTTGAGGGCTGACGCTGGAGGGATCGACTGGTCACCTGTGTTCAGCTGCGAGGATATAGATACTATGGTGTCAGTTTTCGGCGAGACTATTTTGCAATTGTACGAGGCACATGCTCCCCTAAAAAAGGTGAGGGTAAAGCACCTTCCTGCACCATGGCTATCCCCAGCCATTAAAAACCAGATGGCTAAGCGTGACAAGGCCAAGCAATTGTACAGAAAGCGGCCTACTGAGGAGAACTGGGATCGGTACAAGAAGATGCGAAATCACTGCAGTCGTTTGTGTAGGAATGCAAAAAGGCGCCACATCCACAACTCAATTAATAACTTCAACCCAACACAAGTATGGCAATTTTTAAAGACTCTTGGTATTGGCAAAACCAATACCATGGGTTCTGCTGATAAAATGGACCTCAATGCACTTAATGCGTACTTTTCTAAGTCACCGATTATACTTGATGACCATGTGAAATCTTCCACTCTCTATGATCTTTCAAATATTCCTTTGCCAACAAATACTTCTTTCACTTTCCACCCAATTGCTGAACTAGATATTAAAAAATGTATCCTATCCATATCCACCAAGGCGGTAGGTGACGATGGCCTTCAACTCCAAATGTTCTTGCCTATTTTAAGTGAAATTGTTACTGTCGTAACTCATATAGTAAATTTTTCACTCTTTAATAGCTCATTTCCTTCTGCCTGGAAGAGGGCCCACATCATACCGCTTCCTAAAGTGTCTCATCCCTCCTCACCTTCCCAGTTCCGTCCAATATCCATCCTCCCTATCCTCTCCAAAGTCCTCGAGAGTGTTGTTCAGAAGCAACTGTCTGATTACCTGTCCTCTAACAGCCTACTGAGTCCTTACCAATCCGGCTTCAGACCTGGCCATAGCACTGTGACTACTCTTGTCAAAATAACTGACGATATAAGACTGGCCATGGATAATAAATGCCTAACAGTATTGGTTTTACTGGACTTCAGCAGTGCTTTCAATTCAGTTGACTTTGACATCCTCTTAGGAATCCTCTCCTCCCTTAATGTCTCAGCATCAGTAATTGAGTGGTTCAAATCTTATCTTCGGGGTCGCTCGCAGTCGGTTCGATCCGATGAGGAGTCTTCTGAATGGTGTGAGTTAGCTGCGGGTGTTCCTCAAGGTGGCGTCCTCTCTCCTCTTCTCTTCTCACTTTTTATAAATGCTCTCACTAAGGTCCTAACTTCGAATTATCATCTCTATGCAGACGACCTGCAGTTATATCGCCATTGTAAGGTACATGAACTCGCTGAAACTGTGGCTGCCATCAACAATGATCTTGAAAATATTCACCGGTGGGCTAAATCGTTTGGACTGTTACTAAACCCAACTAAATCCCAAGCGCTCATTGTTGGTGGCAGATACATGCTCAACTTAGTGGATCACCGGTCGCTCCCGCCTGTGGTGTATGACTCTGTGCCCATATTATACGCTAAGAGCGTTAAAAACCTTGGTGTACATATGGACACTAACCTCTCTTGGGAGGTTCACATTGCTGAAGTGAGTAGGAGGGTCTTCTACTCCTTTCAGTCTCTTAAACGTCTCCAAAAATTCCTACCGTTTCACACTAAGGTTAATCTTGCGCAATCTCTTCTTCTACCGCTCATAGACTATGCGGATGTCTGTTTTCTGGATGCTACGGAGGTCCTTCTAAATAAACTCGAGCGACTGCAGAATCTATGCATCCGCTTTATTTTTGGCCTCCGCAAATACGACCATGTGTCAGAATTTCGGACCAAATTAAGGTGGCTGCCGATTCGGCGTCGCCGAGATACACATATATTATCTCTTCTCTACACTATCCTGCACAACCCTAATGCTCCTCAATACCTTCGTGAACGCTTTGAGTACCTCGTCCCGAGGGGTAAACTCTGTCGCACTACCTCTTCCCTTCTCCTTCGTACTCCTCGTCATACTTCCAGCCGCTATGATGGCTCCTTTTCCGTAACTGCAGTGCGTCTCTGGAACTCTCTGCCACACTCTCTTCGCGACAGCCCTTCTTTAGATGTCTTTAAGAGGAAACTTAAAGAGCACTTCCTTTCACTATTGACATAATTTTAGTATGTATAGTATGTATTAGTATTTATAGTATGTATTAGTAAATATAGTATGTATGTTCAATATAGATAAGTAATATAATATAATTATATGGGTTTACTTAGTATATAAGTTTAAATTGTGCACTGGATTCTACCCTCGAATATGTTTTCTCTTTGTAACTCAAAGGTTTGCTGGAAGAAAACTCATTGCTGAGTTAAGCTCGCCTTTGTACATTAATAATTTAATCACCATGTGTTGTAATGTTTGTTTTTGTGTACAATAAAGAATTAAGAATTAAGAGGGTGAAGTCGCTGGCACAAGCTAGTTTCAAATAGTTTTAAAACAATGCTCAAACATATCATTAGTAACAATCTTGCATGAACACAGTTAAACAATATCTCAGAGTATCTAAGGCTTCATACGCACTATGCGGGTAGCCGCATTGCGGCTAGCCGTCCGGCTGACCGCAGGATGCGGTTGCGAATGCGGCCAGCCGGATCGCGGGCAGCCGCATTCGCAACCGCAACGTGCGGTTGAAGAACCGTTGCGATTTGCGGTCATGTCGATCGATTTCAAAGATGGACGTGGAAGAAGTTGCACCTATTTACTACATTTACACACGTTACGTAAAGAAGAAAAAACAAAGAAAGAAGTACTGGGTGCATCCTTATTTGCAAACACGAGATGAGAGCAAGCATATTGCAATATTTTTCGAAGAACTAAAAAAATATGAAGATAAGTTTTTCGGATTTACTAGAATGAGCATAAAAACGTTTGAAGAATTATTGAACATTTTAGAAAAATTGCAAAAATGCACACACTCACTCAATGGCGGGCAGCCGCAGACTGAACCGCACAGTGCGTATAGCAACCGTCCGGCTGGCCGTCACTCGGGCCGCAGTCCTCCGAGCGACCGGAGCGGTCTGCGGGTAGCCGCATCGCAGTGCGCATAGAAATGAATATTACGTACATAATTGTGCTTGCGGTCAGCCGGACGGCTAGCCGCAATGCGGCTACCCGCATAGTGCGTATGAACCCTAAGAAGATGAACACAATAATTGCCTGGTAATAAACTTATACAATAAGCAATCAACAATCATTTATATACCATGAATGTCATATCAAAAGATATTGCTTACACGTGGAGCAATTGCATCATCTTATAAGTGCAAATCAAGGCGTAGGATTTACTACAAGTCACCTGACTTACTCTAACCAATGTTTGTATAAAAACCTATGACTATTATTACTAGTTCTCATCTCGGTCACAATCACTGCATTGTTATCTTTATCTCCCGTATCATAATATTGTTAGTTCCACTACTTGTTAGTCATGGCCACATGACTAAATGTAGATTGACGTACGTCAGGCAATTGAAATAGATGAACAAGCGTATTGACGACTTTTATGATTATACTAGACATCCCACTCACCTAAACTTCATTACTCCGGCAAAATCTGCCAACTAGCCACGAACTGCAATGGCCAATCTCGAAATCTTACGGCGCATCACACATACCCGGCGACCCAGGCCAGGCGGTATATGCCTCTTTTAGGAAGAAGACATTGCAAGGCGGTCTGAAATCCGGCGGCATGTGGATACACCGTTAGAACCGACTGTTGGTTCACTTTGGCCGCTTTAGAAACAATCTGGGCAAATGGGGTATCATTGACCCATTCCAAGACGCAGTGCCAGTGAAACCCCTTCAAAGGATATCTGTCACCCACCTCCTTTCCTGATCAGTATACACGACTATATGCACTTTCCATGGCTTAAGCGAAGCCAACGACAGATATCCAGATAGCTCTACATATTGATTGGATAGCATTGGAGGCAAATCGACACGAAAAAAGTAGATAGACTAAGGTCTTTTTTACACAGCATGGGTAGGATAACAGCAGGACGAAAATGCGCATCTTTAAGATGAGAGAAAAGGTGCATCTTTAAGATGAGACATAGATAGTTAGTAGCTGCATTGAATGTATCCGATAGCTGTCACCCACACCGTCATAAAGCCATAGTGCATAAATCGAGAATTTTCTAGTGACGTTAGTGTGGAGAAATAATGCGTCATGCACAAACCTACGCAACGTTAGTAAAGTGTTCCATTTAGATATCGAATACGAGGCTTGTATTACCATGTTAACTGAAGCGGATAAATCAGCTACAAACGAAGCTATAAACATAAAGCCTGCTAAAGGCAGGATAACCGCAACGTTTGCCATTACGTCAAAACAGTTACATATTTTCACTTTCAATTCGTGCTGTAAACACCAAAAAGAGATGGGTGTATACGGAATAAGGCGTAATTTTGATACCACGATGTAGGATTTGTGTGACATCAAGCCGTATGTGACGGTTTTGACGCCGCTACTGGCTCGCTACTGAAAGCCGTAAATAATTTTGATACTAAGGATGATCTGCTCTGATGATGCCAGCCAACCTTGCTAAGGAGAATCGGATTACCTGTTAGGTGGGTTGTGAACGTCAGAGAGCCAGTCAATGTTGACAAATCATCAAAATTTCAGCCGAAGGACGTTCACTGCTGATCATAGGCCTTCCCGAAGTGTTCCTACAACGACCGGTGCTGGGCGTCTCGCATTCATCGTATTGCCGCGACTCTTAACTGGTCGGTCCACCTTGTGGTAGACCTTCCAACGCCGCTTTCGCTCGCGCCGTCGCCATTTCAGAATCTTTCGGCCCCATCGACCTTCCTATCTGCATGCAATGTGCTACTTAGTTTGTAACTTCATATAAAAAAAACTTTTATTCAGAATCTCGCTAAGCTGGAAACCGACCCCATCTTAGCTGGTAAAAGGCTGCGCATTAACAGTACGCCAAAGCAAAATACACTACATGATCCCCCCTTATTCCTTTCAGATTCATAGCGCAATGCACGGAGCGAACATTAAACCTATACCTCTGGGCGACGAGTGAGTATTCCCACATGGTCCCCGCCATCGGAGACCCGCACATCCTGACTGGAGAGGGCTTCGAAGAGGACATGCTATGATGAAGAGACTCCACCGTCGTTGGTAACTATGATGACCATGCTTGGACCCAAACATGGCTGACTTTTTTTGAACAGATGTATGATGGATAGTATTGAGTGAGAAATTGGAATGGTAATATAGACTTTATAAGGTAGCTGGAATTATGTTCTTCTTTTTTACGATATTGAGATTAATTGGAAAAATTATAATTTAAATATCGTACTTACTCTTGAAATTTTTAAGACAATTGATTTTATTTTAAAGTTATTAGTAAAATACTACCTATAACGTTAACCAAGGTTTTACTTTTTTAACGTGACAGAGCGAACTAAAGACGCTTCCGTCACTCTTTTTTATACGGTCGGTAAAAAAGAAGAATATCCATTATGCCTAGTTTAAGTCTGATCAATCTGAGTCAAATACCCAGTTAGTTTTACTACATTTATTCAACAAAAAGGATGCATGAGGAGGCAGGTTGCGTTCTGTAATTTCGGTCTACCCTCTTTAGGGAAAAAACATGGAAGAATTTGAATAAAGACTCCTTTTGTTTCTTTATATAAAATTGAATTGATCAGATTTCTATAACTAGGAGTTACTCCGGCGCACGCATAGCTTCAAATACTGTAACGTTTGGCAGAGTAGTAATGTTTGGTACTCGTATTATTTGATCATAATGTGCAGTTTGAACTCCTTTGCACTTTGCCACCCCTAAACTACATTAGACTAACGCACACGTGGGCCACGCTTGATTTGTATATGACGTACTTGTATCTAACGTAGCTCTACAAGTCTAGTTGCCGTATAAAATGTATGGAGACCGACGCGCCCAGATCGGCGTACGTGGCCCACGTGTGCGCAATGTAGTTCTAGCATTATACATTTGAAGCTATTAGTTGCGCCGGATTTAAATGAAATGTATGTTCCATAGAATGTTTCCTCTTGTCCATTGTGTATAATAGTTTTGTGTAAATATTATAATCTCTTGGTGCATTTCAAATTGTAAATAGTGTTAATAGGAATGTTTTCTTCCAAGTATTTGTGACGCCTGCAGGCAGGTGGTCACTAGTAGCCCCCACGGAAACATTGCAGTTTGTACAATGTGAAATTATGTATTGTAAATTCTTGTTTTTAAGAGATGAAATTATGTAGTGTCTACGAAATACAATGGCTTATTAGACGAAAATTTAGTATTGACCCTTTCAACGCCACGGTCTGTGACAAATCAATTTCGTGTCCGCACCGCCACAGTCTCATATATGTGACAAATAAATGTATTAAACAATATAAATTATAAAAATTTAAGTAATCATAATTTAGTAATCATAATTATGAAGTATGTTCCTAGAACTTCCTATATGTTGTAAGTGACGTAAGTTTTGGTTTTTTCAAACCCGCATTTTTAGATCGTGGCGTTTGGCTAGCGTTGTTTTTCTTTGATTGGGTTAAGGCAACATAGGTACAGATGCGACACGGAAATGTGACCACGATATACGACCAAGTGTTTTCATAGAATTGTTCTAAAACTGAGCTACAGTTTTACTAGTTGTAGTTATAGAAAAGGCGTTAAAAAACGTCTAATGAGACATTGTATATGGGAACCATAAGATAATGTAATTGTGTACCTTATTTATTGTGCTCAGTAGTACAAGGGCCATGACAAGTTATAGATAAAATAACTAAAACCAAAGATATATTGGCTTCTTGTGAAAAATAGGCATTGAATACACATTATAAGTTTGACGCATTTATGATAACCGATAATAGGACTTGATTTGATGTGTTTAAGAGTTGAAATTAGATTGGCAAGCACAAATCACGCGTGCTTCCACAAATAGAGCCAATATTTAGCAATAGACTATATAAAATGTTACATAGAAAATAAATAATTGATTTAATGTATTTTTAAATCAATTATTTATTTTCCTCGTGGCTAATTCAGAAGTGGAAATAATCGATTTGATTCTTTCGATCGTGTAATTATATTTAGGTAATCAAAAAAAAAACATAAATAAATCACAATTCGTACAGAAAAATTAATAGGAATATGCAAGATTTTTTTTAAATTTGTAAATTAAATTCTATTTAACTCTAGTAAGCAAATATGAAAAAAGCAATTAAAATATTTTTTATCAACAAAGAAGGTTTTAAAGCTTCAAAGATGCTAATAAGAAAGAGAAGTCCGATATGGTCTTTGACGTCAAAGGCCATGACATCAGTACTGCCGCTAGAATAAAAGGGTATTGGCGAGAGAGACAGATATTTAAAAAAAAATCGGTTGGATATTTATATTCTTGCATATTCCCTATTGTAAGACATTTAACTGAAAAAAAAACAGCAACGGAAAGAAAATACCTAAACCTTATGTATTTAAAAAAAAAATATCGCTCTGCTACGTAAATAATGCAATGCATTTTGTTGGATTGTTATTTTAAATGAATTTACCGGTCCTCTGTGTTTTATGCATTAATTACCCCTTTGGTCCTTACATAATATATGAAATTTGTGTTTTATAAAACATTTCACCTAACTTTGACTCGACTTGGAATTATAACTCGGTATTGTATTTCAAGCCGGAATAACATTTCCTGTTCCGTAACACCAATTTCATAAAAATGTAGAGACCAAACAAAAATTATGAAAATTGAAGTGACCAATAACGGAAATGTATAAAATAGTATTTTCTTTCGATCGACTAATACATCACTAGAATTGTACTGTGATATTGTATAATTTATTTTATTTATTGATTCTAATTAGGGTAGCACAAATTTTCGGGTGACGTGGTAGACTAAACTTTGTTAGTTGGTTAGGAATAGATGTTCAATTGAATTAGAAATTATTTCAACTCTAAGTTGAAACGCGAGTGTGCTATTATTGTAATTTAAAAATTTAATGTATTCTTTATTCTTTGCCATAATTATAAATTGAACATTTTACTTGCTTTAAAATTTATATCGAAATTGTATTATGAAATTGTGTGTATAATTTTAATAATTTCTTATGAATTGTTAACCCCTAAAAAATATTATGTATCCTTTTTTTTTTTTCTCTTTATTATTTTTTTTGGGGTTTTTATCTAATTAGAATTGAACATTGTTTTGCAATGGCAATTAAAAGCATATCTACTAACTGGTAGTCTGATAAATAAAAGTCCTGTTATTTTTACAACCATCGTAAATAATAAATCAATTTTGCAATCTACTTAATTCTGCTGATGAAATCTTTCATATTTATCAGTGTAATGTAGTTACGTGTGTCAAGTAATGATTTGTTATTGGAGAGTCGGGGATATTAATTGTTGATAATATTATCTTAAATTCAATTAGGTACATCTGGTGCGATTGCAGTCAAGCACTGGTTTGTTTTATTAAAAAAAAATCCACATGGTACATTTTATTAGTGATGCAATCCTCACTCACACAAAGAATACGATGCTACCGAAACGGTTTACGCGATGATTCCCAAACATTTGGACCGAAGCCTTTTAAGAATTTCAAACTGTCTAAATGAATTTGTTTCAGTGAGGGTTAAATCAATTTAAGGCGGATATACTTAACTACCCCATTCACTAAGCCGATTTTTCTAAATTGCTGAGGTTGATTTTCGAAGTGACTGGCAATGACGCACTGGCGGTAGTCGCGGACATATTTTTTAGGTGTCGCTGTCAAAAGTGGTGAACAATTAATTTCCCTGACCGACTATAAGTTTGTGTTGTCTTCCAGTATTTATGTGAGACTATTTATTTGCATTTCCATGATACCAGTACAAACTTGCTCTTAAATAAATGCTAAGTACTTTACCTACTATTTTGTTTTATTTACCTGTTCAAATAAGTAACTATCACTATGGTACCATTTGTTTAAAGCAAAAATATTTACTAATGTTAATGAAATATACTTGCGGTCCCAATAAATGATGAATAAAAAATAAGAACCCGATTGCAGCACCACCTACCCAGTCCAATTGTAAATCTAAACCATCCAGGGGTCCTCTCAAATAAGCACACATTTCGTCCGAATGAGTCAAGCCGTTTAGGAGTTAGGTGACCAACATACCCAGGTGGTCCCATACCAAACAACTTATTCATAATTATGAGAATTGCCAGTGTTTTCATTTATTGTCGTATTGTCATATCCACATTTTATAAATAAAGATTTAACTAAGATCGTGTTTCGATGGTTTAGCAAACGGCTTTACGACAATGTTTAAATGCAGTATTAAGAATTTCAAAAATGTTGCATTTAATAAAAACTTAGTATCATTAAAATATTTAGAGTACTACTCCCTCTTATGCCCGCTTCAACATACCGTGTATAGCTTGGCCAGAAAGAGTAGAAATTAAATAAATATGAACTAAAATTTTCCACGTATAGCAACTCGAAAACCAATGTCAAACAACAGTCAAAATACCAAAACAAAGAAAGTAGTTTGTGAATTATTGCTATTTTGGTAGATATTAAACGTTTTAGTCAGTGAATTGTTATTAAAAATGGGCAAAACGATAAAAGGTGGTGCCAGAGAAGTAATTTACAATGTTTTTAAACGATGTTAGGCGGAGTATCATGCCGGAAAACTTCTAACCGAGTTGGACAATCTTTACAAACGAGTTGCTGATATGCCAGGTATTTATTCACTCTAATTTTATATAATATATATAGTTCATGATCCAAGTTACAGTTAACATCAGTTAAGCCTTTAAAAAAATCCATATCATCGACGTTTTTTATGGATTTAACATAACATTAGTTGTTTGTTTACATTTGAAAATTTCTTTCACAATGACTTTATTTTATAGAGCGATTGCATTTTTTGATCGTCATCTACGTCATTCTAAATTCATGTTTTATTTTGATTCCAGGAAAATCAAAAAGCGGTATCCGACGCATAATAAACGGAAGTAATAAAAACGATGGCAAATTTGCAACACTAGCTTAGCAAAATGTCGAAATTTTAGATCACACGTTAAACCTCCGACTTGAGCCCAAACGATTTTTTTTACATTCCCCAAAATCAAGCAGTCTTCGTGGTCAAAGTTTCAGCTCAACAAAGAAGCTGTTGACTAATATTTGTATTCGCCAACAGCTTCTTCGGCCATTTCGACTATCCGATTCGGCAACCTTTCTCCTACGATCGATTCGCCATTCCCCACTTCGGAGTGGAATAAATATTTAAAAAACTGGTTTTGGACGCATGCAGAAGTGAAATATAGTGGAGAATTCTTTGAAAAACAGTAAATGGTAATAATCTATTAGATTGTCTGTACCTACTTATTTCAAACGACACAACTTAAAGGGCAGCCCTATTAATAAAGATGTTTAAACTTTCCTAAGCTTTTTTATTTATCAATAGGGAATATGCATAAAAAATAAAATGGCCTGATTTTTTTTTTCCTAAACTTTTAAGGTCGTAGTAATACACTCAATTCGTTATTTTCTAATTTAATATGCATTTAGTTATTTAAAACGTAAATCAAAAAATGAAAAATTTACGAGCGAAATTCAAATTTGTAAAACGCCTCACCATTGGTCGTATGAAAACGACCAATGGTGAGACGACGACGGCGACGACTTTGACGTCACAGGGCACAAAACTGACAGGAATGGTGAATTTATCTGGTGTACTTTTTATAGTGTTATACACATTGGTATCATGCAATATCTATAAAATGGCTTTTTTCTTCTTCCATGATTATTACGCGACTAAAACACTTTGTTATATATCAAACTAACTCTCAATGCAAACAATAAACTGACAGGACGTAACCTATGACGTCACGCCTCAAGCGCGCGAGAAATAGTAGCGTTTGAACTCGTCAAATTAAACCAATATTTTTAAGATTTTATAAAAAAGTAATTACTACTCTTACGGCTATGGTTTATTTTTTTTCTACATCAAAATGGAAGTGAATATTGAATAAAAAAAATAAAAAAATTGCCTGCATATTCCCTATTATAAAACTAGACCTTACGACTTATTACGCATCTAGTTTAATGATTTTCCCTATTCTCACATTTAAAAAAATACTTTAAGTATCAAGATCGTTTATAAAGTAGAATAAATGATACCATCTAAAAGCATCTAAACGATAGTTGCGACCTCAATTTTTTTCTACTCTTTCTGGCCAAGCTATAGCTATGACTAAATTACTTATATTCCACAATTTAGAAGTAACCTACCTATATATTATTTTATTTCCTGAAGAGATTTATACGAATGCGCCACGCATCCCAAAATATTCCATTCTCTTGCTTTCAAAGATAACCTAACTCATCAAAAGGGTAATTTGGATCGGAATAAAACATCAAATCAATTTTGATTAATTTATTATAATGTGCGATGTTAAAATAAAGTTTATAATAAAGCATTTAACTAGACAACTAGAGCGGGAATGCGCCGCACCAGCATTCAACGCTTCATGTACTCAAACGCTTCTATACAAAAACTAATTCATCCCAACGCGGTTACAATCTCGATAATTAATACAATTATTTAAAAAAAAATCGTATAATAATAATTATAGTAAGAGAGATTTTGTTCAGTACGATCAAACATCGGCGCAGCAGCCGCTCTGATACAGAGGGCCGATTCGTTTTGTTTTAATTATTATTTATTAATAAGCGCTATCTAATAATGTTGTAAGCTACAGTATACATAGTTACCTCGGAGCGTCGCAGGCCAGCGCGCGGGCACTCGCGTATTCGCACAGGCATATACTCAACTATAGAGCCTAAAAACACTTGCAATTTGTAAATTAAGAAGTGGAAAACACAAAACAATTTTCTAGTGTAAGTGTAACTAGCTCCAAATAACATTATTGTTCAGATGTACATCCTGTGCGAATATTCGAGCGATTCTTCCAGCAGTTGATAACGACCTACGACATTCCCGCAATATACGACAAGAAATCAAAATGAATGTTATTTACTTGAAACAAAAGCGAATATTTGTCAATCCTTCAGACCCTAGGGGTTAAGGTTAAAGCAAAGTCTAGACCTAGCACCAGATGAGCAGATATTAAACCACAAAACACGTTCGGGTTATGTTTATTTATTATTTCGCAGACATTATAAAACGTGGTTATTGAGTTACAAACGAAAAATTTACGCATATTTAGAGCGGACAGCGTTGTATATTCCATTCTATGGTCCTTTGCATGCAACGTTCATCTAACGAGTCCAGTACAGAATGGAAGATAGCTGTCGGGTGTCCAGCGAGTGTTGTATCGCGGGCGAGCGTCAACGGAACACAAACACTAGGTATATGCACATACTATCACAACACAATAAATAAGTCCCATACAAAAAAAAAATGAAAAAATATAATGTACTGACTTGAAAAACTTACATAGTTACATAGTCTTTAAGTAGTTTTACTATTTTTATTTATTAGATAATTAACAATACATAAAAATGAGTTTTTACGATTTTTAAGAGACGACGATAGTTTTTTTAAAAATAAATTACAATATTTATGGTAGGAGTTAAAATATCTGTGTATAGAAATTTATCTCACCAGCTCTGCACGACTGGTAGACGTCATAATTAAAACACAAATCGGCTTTACCGCGGAAAATCGAACTAAACGCAGCATTACTAAGTTATCTAAAATAACAACGCAAGATGTTTAGTCCTGATTTCCGATGGTATCGCAAGAAAATGTGAAAGACGTTTTAAAAATGTGGGAAAGAGCTATGCTCGAGCCCACTTCATTCATAGACAAGTCTCCGCCTATGGGTAGCATTCCAGAGATATTAAAAAAGCATTGACATAAGCAGAGAAAGATGTTTCATGTCCTACTTTCACAGTTAGTATCAGATAACACAACATGGATTTACAAGTGGGTAACAAACTGACGGCCATCACCTATCGAGTTATACCATGCCCGAATTAAAGGCCTAACAAGTTTAAGCACCATAGGTAGGAATTATCAGTTAATATATTATTTGAAAAAAAAAAAAATGAAATACTGATTTTAATTAAATATATATGAGATAAATTGTATTTGTCAAGACATGATATAACTTGATATTTTTTTACATAGTACATACTTTTATCTAATCAATGTTTGAAGTCATAAAATCAACAGGATATTTGTGTATTTATTAATAAATTCATTACTGGACAGCTGTAAGGATAATATCAATAAATGCCACCGTCAAGAATTCGGTCCATTGATCTCGAACGAAATAAAAGTTTTCAAGATCCTACTAATATTATAAGCGCGAAAGTCTGTATGTACGGATGTATGGATGTTTGTTACTCTTTCACGCAAAAACTCCTAAATGAATGAAACTTGGTACAAGGTTAGACTATATCCTGGAATAGCACATAAGATACTTTTTATACCGGGAATATTTCCCCTTGGGATTATATTCTACTCTCACACGGCCGAAGCCGCAGACAAAAGTTATGTAGTCATAATCTCAAGACACGGAATGTTTTTTTTTTATATAACATAAAGTAGTGCTTCCAGCTGTCGACATTATCCCTACAGCAGTCCAAATGCCGACTTAAACAACCAACTTTTCACATTTCTAGCCAAACTATACTCAAACATTTACATTTTCAATAAAAAAAATATTTGTACTTCATGTGTGCTTACTTACCGTGGTAGAAAATATTTGCAAATAAATATTATTAAGATCGTATATTATTATTATTAAGGTCGTGGTGGCGACGCTTGGGGGAGGCCTATGTCCAGCAGTGGACGTCTTTCGGCTGAGATGATGATGATGATTATTATTAAGATCTATACAGCCTTTTCCTAACTATGTCAAGAATAACTTCCAGTCTAACAGATGCTGCTGTATACCAGTATATTACTATACTCCATTCACAGTAACAGCAGACATTTAAACAAAACTTTCAACCAATTTTGACTTCTATTCCGTGGACATAAAGATGGAATTAAAAGCGAAAAGTGGTTACAATACCAACTATTTACTGCAGCCGCTATAAATCATGCCACAAAGTCATCTACCTAGCCTTTTCCCAACTATATTGGAGTCGGCTTCCAGTCACGCCGGATTTAGCAGAATACAGTATTTTACGAGGAGCAGCTGCCTACCAGATGCACTGACAGACTGCAGCCACGTATGGGCTGGTGCAGCAAAATGCCATCTAGCAACTTTGGACTGCGTGGAAAGGCGTGCGAATATGCGGCTAATTGGTAATCCTGAGGCTTTAAAAAAGAAATGCATAAAGAAAGGGAGTTGAAATCGGGAAAGAAAGTCGCACATTAAGGTTTAATTCATTTCAGTTTTTAATAAAGTTACGTAGATTAGAATATAAACGTAGTACACGTTCCACAGTAAACAGGCACACTTGAAGGACATATAATATTGTCATAAAACTCAGGACCGGGTCAATAGTTACGTTCACGAGAATAACAAGCGATTTTATATGCAACAGATATGTTAACCGATCACATTATACTCAACATTTATACATTTTCAATCAATACTTTCTTTCTTATTAGTTAATTTGTTATGAGACTGCTTTTGTCCTGACCCATTCAATATTTTTTATTTACTTACATAAAATGAAAATTTAGTCAATCTCGAGATTATTTTAAAACCGTGGACAACTTCTATATTATATTTATTTGTTTACTAAAGGTGCAATTAAGGCCAAGATAAAAGCAATCTCCATTCGGTGCGCAAGGTATTTTAAAGCGCCGTTTACATTCAAAATATCTAATTTTTAAAACAACTACATATTTCACAACATTCCGAGTACTTCGTTATGCCAAACATATTATTATTTATAAACAATTTTGTCATGAAAACAAATCACAGCAACACAGTATTTATCCGTCAAAACCGTCAAACTTGGCTTGTTGGGCAAGTGGCCAAGTTAAACTAAACCATCCTAGAGAAAAAGCTCGAAATGTGATGGCAATACTTGAGCAGGCTTGGCTTAAATCAAGCATGGCCAAGTATGAGGGTGCCAAGTTATAATGTAAACGAAAGGATAGGATTTTGACAGATACATTCATGTTTATAGACATTGGCGCAACTAGGGCATTGAACTAAACGATCTTGGGTTCCGCCTCGCGTACATAACAGTTCTACGGTAAAACAAAATGTGGGTGTGGTCTAAAAAACGACCCCTAACACAATATATTGAAGTTAGATTCACGACTGTTTAAATCAAAGGCTAGGAAGGTTCAAGCGGATGAGTGTTAGCGTTTGTTTCCGAAGCTAGGCTCGCGTGGTGCTGCGCATTCCCGGCAGCCCTCTAGTCACGCCAATGAGGAACTACTTCACATCACTGGGACCGCCTCACTGTCACGTTTGTACTTCCAAATCTCCCGGTATATAAAAATATCTACAGTTCGACGATAGGCCTTTAGCGAAAGTTAAATGCATCCAGAATAAGTGACTTAACGTTAATAGGGTAATGTCTCGCACCTTACAGTTACATGATTCGATCACGTGTTAGGTATCGATCGATCACTTATCTACCGATGTCTAACACATAGCTTTGTATCTCCAGCGAGAGAAAACGAGCGAGTTCACTTACTGACAAAGTGGACAGTATCAGCTAAATATTAGGGCAAAATCTCAAACAAATTACGTATAATGCCGATAAGTGAACTCGGCCCTTCATAGACTTTAGTACCGTACAAACTATTACAGAAACTAAAGGTACATCTCTACTATCGATACTCGTAATAGCACGTTTTGTCTCACACCGCATCGCACTCGGCAACACGACTGAAACCGACAAGCCGTTTTGGACGTTATTGAGTTAAAAATACACGTCAAAATAGCGCGTCAACGAGTCATGTGGGACAGTTCCTTTGTGCTTCAAACACTAGTAATAAACAGTCTCTCGGTTTCAACACGACGGCACATACCTCGGTAAACTAAGCGTTACAGTAATGTCGAACGGAGTGGTCACAACTCGCTCAGTCCTCCGAAACGCGGCAAATCAACATTGAAGCGATTATACAGTAGGCCAGCTACACACGGTCACCAAACATTGGATTTGTCTCAATACTGATTACTTTATACATCGTCATACTCGTGTCGCGCTCGCGCCGCAGCGTCGATACGAAGGGAATCTAATTCGGTTACTAACAACAACCGGACGTCGAGATTCTTAATTATTATTTATCAAACTTTAAAATTGTTACATTACATTCGTCCGAAGCTCCGCCTTCAAAAAATCCTATTTTTATACTAGCTTTCAAAATTATCCATTTTTGTACATTTCTAACCGGAGCATACAAGATGTTTTTACTCTTCGATACACTTAAAGACATGCATCTTTATACAATGAATGTTTTATCGTAATTAAGGCGAACAATGAAACGACTAGTTGTCAGTCTGTTCCGTGCTGACAGAGGTACCTGGCCGTCAACACTAACTTGAAATAAGCAATGGTTAGCAATCTTCATTTTGGTAAAAAAAAAGGTACCTTTTCATCGTCGACTATTTGAGTCAGTATCCCTAGCATGAACTTCTAATAGTAAAGTTATAGTAATCATATCGTCACGGGAAAATATATGAAAGTAGCAACAGCACCGGGCAATATTGAGAGAGCAAGTATCAAGAACTTTACAGTATATCAACTTTTTTTATCTGAAACTTACTTAAATCAGGTTCAAAATGTTCATACTAGGGTACCTCTTACTCAGTACGTTGAAATAAAGAAACGAGACATGCCGAGACCTTTTCGTCTGCACTACTTTTCAAGTAACAGACGCGTTCGCGTATAGTTCATCGTCCATTTGGAGGGTAGATGGTGTTGTACCATGTAGCAGTCTAGCAGTATAGCAGGGTGAGGTATCGACGCTGGGGGCGCTTGGGCGGCGCTAGTGGTGGCGCGGCGGCTGGATGCGGCGCGAGATGTGCTCCTCCTGCTGCATCTTGGAGCGGAACTCTGCGACCAGGTCGCGTGACTGCGCCAACACGGCTAGCTGCTCGTTTAGCAGCTCCTCCCATTGGGTCGCGTACGCTGGAAATATATTAGGAACATAAGTAAAGGTGCAGATGGAGTGGAATAAAAATTATTGGTGTTAAAATTTAGTAAAACCAATTAGTCCAGTGCCTGGGGGTTTTTACCTAGAACTTTTCACTGTAAATGCACATCACACATATCATAATTTCTGTAAAAAAATTCTACTAGTAAAAAAGTTCTAGATGTTGATGGTTTTGGCGTCCCAAACACTGAACTAAATATGAAATAGTAGCGTAAAGCAAAAACCTTTTCGGAATAAGTGTAATTACGTAAGTTTAGAATTATAACCTAAAAAGTCGAACAATTTAAATCGTAAAAAAATGTTGTTCAGTCTGGTTTTAGGTCCTTGCCTCACTAAGCTAGTGGTGGCGTGGCCAAAAGTGCTGTTAAGAAAAAATAATTTCAGGACTTTCTAATCAATATTTTTTTAAAACACATTGATAGAGTGGCAAAACTATATGGGCTCTGCAAAATGCCACAGGCCAATCTATTTTACAAAATTTATTAAAATAAAAATATGACGTCACGATTTTTCTGAGGGCCCCGGTTCTACGAATTTACCACGGCCCTCAGATGATACAGTTACGCCATTGCATCAATCTGTTTGAATTGTAATGTTAACAGAAGTAAAAATAAACTATTTAAATAATAATTTATGTTTTAAATAAAATTTGGAAGCAGTTAAATTAGACCAATTAGCCCTGTGAGCGTCAGCATTGGCAGCGAGATGATCGGCGCGGAGGTTATAGTGAAATCAGGTCTCGTCCACATTATGACAAAAAAATCTCTTTCTACGCGCGCATTGTTTAATACGATCGCGAAACGAAGAAGTTGTGATCAATTCATTTGATGAAGTTGGCGCATCCATGTGGATAAAAACCCCGTAATTAATAAATGAAAAAAAAAACATTTGATATTTTTGCACGAACTTTTGCATTGCGGTAGCCTGTTTTCAATAAATTGGAGCTGAAGCGACAATCTTATGGGAACACAGGACAGAGCCAGTGCGTTTGGTAAAACCACAACGGATCGCTTTGCAACCGCACACGCGTTAAATCGCCACGTGTTAGGTTTACTTGAGGCGAAAGGTAGTGAAAATGTATAAAACTCTTTTTTGAACCAAATAATTACGTTGTACGTGGACTGCACTTAAAATTGTGTGTGCACTCAAAAACTAAGTATGCATAATGGCTACATTTTCATTTTCGTGCCTTGTGCAAAATTGATTTTTCTTTATTTCAATCTTTTGCCTGTTGTCAAATGTAGGATTTTAACTGATTAAATTATTTGAAAGTGCCTCAACAAATAAAGAAATGGACGGACCAGAATGTAATAATTAAAGGATGCATCGCGACCTCTACCAGTGTTACAGTAAGATGATGTGTATTCGTAAGGAGACGCGTCAAACCTAACAGTCGGCGCGGTCGTCGCGAGCCAAGGCCGGCGCTCGGCAGGAAGCGCAGCCGCTTGATGCGAGCGTGCACGCCTGCATGCACACACACACATAATACACATAGACAAACAACACGCGTACATACTATAGTCTATACTCTATCGGTTTAGGTAATTAACTAAATGTAAACAATCTTGGCATGTCTTTTTATCTAAAAGTTTTCTAAAAATTGTATGTAAAAATCTTTGCAAGTAGGTATTTACCTAAACTAAATTTACCTATATTACACCTATATTATATACGACTTCTTTAATATAAAAAGACATACCAAGATTGTTATAGTTAACCACCTAAACTGATAGACCATATCACACATAATTACATGTAAAGAGAACTAGAACACATAGGAGTAGCATTCGGTTCTTAGCGATCGCGACTTACTGATTGGATTTACACAGTTATTTGTTGTTTTTACAGTTTTTAGGTGTGGATTTGTATGACATTGGTTGTGAGATCCGGTCGCGGTCGCTAAGAGTCGAATGTTACTTTTACAACTGCATCTGGTTGCAGCGGCTTATATTGAGAGCAAAAAGTATGAGAAAGTAATATACAAGTGGAGAAGTGTTGTAGTCAAAAATATTCGTGTGTGTATCAAAGTATGTTTTTCAATACATTTACGAAAATAAAAATAAATAAACGGTTTTATTTTTTAAGTAGGAAATCATCTAACGACTTTTGTCTTTTTTGGGCGGAGTGAAGGGGCTGGTGTTAGATTTTTATTGACTAAAGCCCATTTGTATGTTTTATTTTTGCTTTAGGGTTTTCCTTTCAGAAGCGGAACCATGGCATTTGTAGGTTTCGTGGCCGCCTTCCCTTTGATAGCACTTATGCTTCACATGTAGAAGCAAGCGCTTGCGATTCCTCATTTAATAAAAGGGGAGTGACACGCGCCTCGTGGGGGTCGGCGCGCGCCCCGCCCGCACACGCGCTACTGCGCGGGGCGCCTGGCCACTGCGGCCGAGGGGCAGTTAGGGCGGCGACAGCGAGCGCTCACAGACTACAGCGGCATGTTGCCGACGGCAGACATCGGCAAACCGTCAACATTCCCACTTTGAACTGAACAACACCAACAACCGTCGCGAATATCAAGAAAAACTATAGTATTCTGTAAATCCCGCCGAAATAGGCGTCAGTCTTTATGTTTGCTCACACAAAATTCAAAGACTTGGCAATACACAAGCAAATACATCAAACAAAATATATACTACGAAATGTGTAGCATTGCAACATGTACAGTCAGCATCAAAAGTCGATGAACAGAATCAACATAACAAAACATTTTATTGTGAACAAATGAAACACATTTTATTGCGAACAGGTGTTTTGTTATGTTGATTCTGTTCATCGACTTTTGATGCTGACTGTACGTAGATAATGGGAAAAAATGTTACTATATGCAATACCGAACTCGTTACAGCGCATATTACAAATAGTAAACACAACGATAAAATATGCAATAAAATAAACGTTCAACACTCACCATCACAGTCATAATCAACATCCCGAAACAGGTGCAACGTTACAATACATGACGTAGATAATAAAAACGACAATGTGCACTAGACGTACACCACTCACCGTCCCGACCAAAATTAACGTCACGTGTGATGCCAAGCAACTGCTTCAGCGTTTTAGTGCATATTGCATGTAATAGAGAAACGTTACAATGTGCAGTAGACGTGCAACACTCACCGTCCTGGTCGTAGTCCACGTCGCGCGTGATGCCGAGCAGCTGGTTGCAGCGTTGCAGCGCGTGTTGCAAGTAGTCGGAGATCGCCTTGTGGTTATCTAGCACTTCCTCCTCCGCCCGTTGCATCTCGTCGATCGCTTCGTGGAACGTGTACATTTCTGCTGACATGTCGCCCTCCTGTGAACATGATAAAATTTTACTTAAGACCATCCAAAAACGAAAGCTTCTTTTTGCTTATTTAATGTTTGAATCCCCAATCGGTCCTATGAGACCGCGCTGTTATTGTTTTACTATTGTGTCTCGTTTCGCGGGTATGTGATAGATTAACAGCCGAAACCAATAACCTATCTATCACATATCGGAGATTGAAAAACAAATGAAACAACAGAAAACATGTAAATTTTTGTATGGTATCATTTGTTTTTTGAGGGCGTAAGACGCCCGCGTCGTCTCTCCCGCGACCCGCATTGAATTCAAACTTACGACGATGTATGAAACGCGCTTGCTTGAAATGTAGGCGGCGCACGCGGCAGCGATGGTTCAGGGCGTCGACCGCGGCGTCGCACGCTCTAATACGAACATTTGTTGATGCTTGCTATAACTACCGGCGAATGAGTGAACGGGACGTAACGCAGTGCAGAGGCAAAAGTCGACTAACGCACCAATCATAGACTACTATTATAATACTGCACCAATCGCGTGCCAGATCGGCGCTACTTCATACCCCGCGTCCCGCTTGACCACCAAATAGATCTAAAAAACGATTTCTGCGCAACAAACGACTCTTGCCAAGTTACGTGCCGCCGGTTATACTGAGCCTGCCACGTTTGCCGTCCCGGGCGCCGAGCGTGCGTCGCGGCGGACACCGCTACTCAGCACGCGCCGCTTCTCCGTAAACAGTAAAAACGCCCGACGAGCCGCGAGACGCGACGCTGCACGACGTTCTTGTTTATAAGAACGATTAGAGAGATATGCAGCTCTATGGTCTATCGGTTTAGGTAATTAACTAAATGTAAACAACCTTGGCATGTCTTTTCATCTAAAAGTTGTCTATAAATTTTATATAAAAATCTTTTTAACTAGGTATTTATCTAAATCGATGTTGGCTAATAAACTACATTTAAACAATCTTTTTGTATATTATATGCGACCTCTTTAATATAAAAAGACATACCAAGATTGTTTACCTTTAGTTAACCACGTTAACTGATAGACCATAGTAACATCATCGCAGCAGGGACGTGCATGCCATAGAAGTAAAGAAGCCCGGCTCGCGCGTCATAGCTAGTGGGTACGTACGCGTCTGGCGGTTGGCGGAGGGGGTGTCGGCGCCGCGCTCGTTGCCCGCGAGGTCGATGAGAGAGAACTTGCCGTGCTGCGGTCGGCGAACCGCAGCGTGCAGCGCTCGTGGTCGCACGACGAGATGGCGGGCTCCATGCAGAGCTTGCATGCACGTGCGTGAGACATAACAAGTTTAGAATAGTTACATTAAGCGAGCGCAGCTGCGCCAGGTCGTGCGCGGGCTCCATGTCGACGTCGGCGCCGGGCGAGTCGGGGCGGCGCGCCGGGTCGGCCGTGCCCAGCTCCTTGACGCGGTCGGCGTAGCGCAGCGTGTTGAGCGAGTGCTCGCACGACGACATGGCGGGCGAGATCATGGCGATCATGCACGTGCGCGACTTGTCGCCGATGAAGCTGTCGCGCAGGACTTGCGTCAGCTTCGACACTCTGAACGGCAGGTGGTTCTGTCCCTTCATGCCGAGTGCTCTGATGCATTCTTTTAACGCGAGTAAGGATTTGTTGATTTCTGCGCTTTCCATGCCTGTGGGAGAGAAAAAGTATATGTAATGTATATTATGTTGTCAAGAGTATTTAATAGAATCTTTTCAAAACCGTAACCCGGGCTTTTTTACTTTTATGGCATGCACGTCCCTGCCATGCCATAGAAGTAAAGAAGCCCGGCTCATAGTGGGTACGTCAGGGACGTGCATGTCCTAGAAGTACAAAAGCCCGGCTCATGTGTGTACGTACGCGTCTGTCGGTTGGCGGAGGAGGTGTCGGCGCCGCGCTCGTTGCCCGCGAGGTCGATGAGCGAGAACTTGCCGTGCACGCGGTGCATGCCGGGCGAGCGCACCACGATCTGGAACACGGCGTGCGAGCGCGACGAGTTCGAATTCGCCGATGTCTGGAACAAATCATAACATCAAAATTATTAATTAAATCAGAAAATCGCGCAGTCAAGTAAAACGTTTTCCGGTCAAGTAAAACGGTTGTAAAACCACGTCTCAAGAGCGGCCATCTTGGATGAGGATTATTGATTGCTTTATGTGTTGCTATTTGTTTTGCGGCTCGAACCAAGGTGACCTCTGTTGAGACAC
The DNA here is from genome assembly GCA_030763345.1 of Mythimna separata. Taxonomy (NCBI): domain Eukaryota; kingdom Metazoa; phylum Arthropoda; class Insecta; order Lepidoptera; family Noctuidae; genus Mythimna; species Mythimna separata. Next base: position 24,653,249 of record CM061170.1, on the reverse strand, counting down.
TGGATTAACAATTGTGTGGAAGACGGTTTATGCATGGTGCGGAAGGCAGCGCATACGATGCTGAGGGAGATGATAACGCAATCCCACCGCGACTGCTGTAGCGGCAGCGCAAGGGACTGCACTGCGAGGTGCACTCAACTTCATTGTAAAGGGTGATATATCCGGCTCGAAGAACCATGTAGAAATGTATGTATGTTGCTGGAGACAGTGTATACGATACTAAGGGAGATGATGACGCAATTCCACCGTGACTGCTGTAGCGGCACCGCAAAGGACAGCACTGCGAGTATTGATACCCGACTTGATTGTGAAGGTTGATATATCCGGCTCGAAGGAACATGTAAAAATTTGATATCGTCTACGCAATACCAATTTTCTGGATAGGTTGATATTTTGGTAGTTTTGGTTTATATGATGATTATGATTTGGTTGAAATGACACTATTTTGGTTTTGGTTATGGTTTCTACAACTAAATATAAGTAACAGAGCTAAGTTGAATCAATCTAAAAGATGGTTTTGGTACGATCTACGTGATCGGCGGTCGAAATCACACTAATTAATTTAGCTGACTAAGAAAATGCACGAAGGCAAGAGTGCTTTTTTTTCTGGTAGGGGAATCATCAGAATGACTTCCCCCGCTCTTGGACGGAGCGGGAGGGCGTGTCAGACTCTTACTGACTAAACCCCTACCCCGTTCCTTCGTTGCCTTCGTTCTGGGGGGGACTCGGTGTCAACCGTTAGGAATACCACATGTTCTCCCCAGAGGCTTCGGCCCTACCGGGCCCCTACAGTTTGCTGACATCTCCTTGAGGCGCGCGTGGAACAGAACGCGCCGTCGACGACTGGGCTCGGTCCAGATTATTTCCAGACTGCCGGACAGCGAGCTACCCAGTGCTCGCCGTCCGCGAACCCGCGCCTACGGTGGTCGGAAATCGGGATCGGGATCTCGGCGGCGCACAGTAGATCGACGCTATACAAGCGTTGGGACATAGGCTATTTTAAATATACAAATGTCAATTTTTGAAAAACGAGTTATGCCATCGTATTTGTCTTCTTATTAGCTGTTAAAAATGTTACTAGCATTTTCCGATTGGACTCTTACATCGAGAGCTATAGCGCAAAATGTGATTTATTTGTATGGGAAGTGACTTAAAAACTGATGTATCTCGAGATTCCCTTCGCCTTTCGACTTGATTTTTTTATATGGTAATAAGACATATATTTACCACATTTTCTTCAAACAAACATGGTGCGACAAATGTGCCCGTTTTGAGATACAAGTATTGACCGATTTTTGTAATATCATCCACATATAAGTTATCACTTTCACATATTTTATCTCTAAATGTTTAAAGAAGTTTATGAAATGATAGTCACAGAAGAAAATCAAGTAGAATTTTGTGACGTTATGAATTTAATACCTGATAGCGATTCTGAAGAATCTGAAATAGAATCTGATGATGATATTTTCTGTGATTAACACTTTCTTTTTGACTATTGATTTTTATGATGCTGTTCTTTGTTTTGTTTGTTATATTGAATATTTGGTTTTACTGTTTGTATCATATCTAAATATTAGTGTCAACCAATTTTAATTTTTGTCCTTATTTTATCATTATAAAATAGTTAGTTATTAGTAAATTGTAGTTAAGTACTTCAATAAACATCTTAGTAAGTAATAGAGATGTAGGTACCTATATGTATATTTTGATGTTTTTACATTTTTTATTATTTGTAATTTTTTTGGTAACTAAGCGTGACAATAACATATTTTTTTGGTTTTTCATAAAAAACGACTCCTTTTATTTTATTTTATTTTAGTTAACCAATATGTATTAAGCCTCATTAGCACAATCCTGCTCAGAGATTAAGAGGGTAATAAAATATTTACCCGTAATCTGTTATCGTTGCATCGACGAGTTATGGCCTGACCATATCAGTGAGTCACCACTGAAGTGAGATTTAGAGATAAAATATGTGAAAGTGATAACTTATATGTGGATGATATTAAAAAATCGGTCAATACTTGTATCTCAAAACGGGCACATTTGTCGCACCATGTTTGTTTGAAGAAAATGTGGTAAATATATGTCTTATTACCATATAAAAAAATCAAGTCGAAAGGCGAAGGGAATCTCGAGATACATCAGTTTTTAAGTCACTTCCCATACAAATAAATCACATTTTGCGCTATAGCTCTCGATGTAAGAGTCCAATCGGAAAATGCTAGTAACATTTTTAACAGCTAATAAGAAGACAAATACGATGGCATAACTCGTTTTTCAAAAATTGACATTTGAATATTTAAAATAGCCTATGTCCCAACGCTTGTATGGCCTACTGTGCGGCGGCGGCGTGAGGACCGTTCCCTCACGCGCTCACGGTCAGCAGCCTCCTTCACGAGCATTACTGCTTCGCAGAAGGAGGCGACCGCATGCCAACCCTCCTCGCTCCGGACCATGGCCTGAACCAGGGCCCGGCGCGAGAGGTCGCCGCTCCCGATAGCCTCCACGAGGACACGGCGGTGCTCCGCCCAAGCGGGGTACACTTCTACCGTGCGCTCCACCGTGTCCTCCGGGCGGTCCACACAGTGGCGACACCCGGGCGTCCTCTCCTGCTTGATTCGATGCAGGAAACTCCCGAACTTACCGTGTCCGGTGAGGACCTGCGTCATACGAAAAGAGAGGACACCGTGACCTCTTTCCAACCACTCCTCAAAGAGGGGCCTAACCGCCTCAATGACGGCGTGCCCAGCACTGGGCTGCGACAGTCGCAGTCGCCATGCCACCCTGAGATCCCGCCGGAACTCTGTCCGCCATGCCGCGACTTGTCGCGGCAGCGGAGTTTCGCCCCGGCGTTGCATCTCCGCGCGCAAATCGTGCATGCGTGCGCGTACTGTTGCCTCCAGATCCCACGGTGGCAGGCCAGCGAGGAGGCTCGCCGCTTCGCGGGAGATCGTGCGGTATCCCCGCACCATCCGGATGGCCATGACCCTCTGACAAGCGTTCAGCTTGGCCGCCGGTCGCTTACCTAGCGACGGCGCCCAAACCGGCGCCCCGTAAAGGGCCATGGACCGAACGATCCCCGCGTAGAGCCTCCGGCAGGGGGCGTCTGGACCCCCTAGGTTGGGCAGGAGCCGCTTCAGAGCGGCCCCAGACCTGTCCAGTTTGGGGGCCAAACGTCGGAAATGCTCCTCGAAAGTCCACCGGCTGTCGAGGACGAGTCCCAGGTACTTCATCGCAAGGCAAGAGTGCTGAGCTCAGAGCTATTCGGCTGTATTGTTCCAAACAGATACCAGACTTCAGTGTGGATTGATACCTGAATTCATTGCAAGTATTGGATACCAGACTTCACTGTGAGTATTGATACTCGACTTCACAGCGAATATGATACCTGACTTCTTGCGAGTATACACCGTTTCTAACTTCCTGCATTTTAACTTTAACTTACTTTTTAATTAAAAAGTAATTATATCATTTTTTTTTTCACTAAAAATTTCATGGGGATTGATTAGAATATCGATTTTATACTGTTAATTTTTTTAAGTTGTTTTTTTTTTCTCAAATGGCGTGGTGATGGTCTACCCTGTTTATGTTGGGATCTACGTTGTATACCTTCTCATGTAGTTACCAGGAGCGCATAAGTGTCAAAGCGTCCGTACCTGTCCCGAGGTCCTGGCGGCGTTGCCGTGCTGTATGAGCTTGAGCACCTCGTCCACGTTGTCCACCACCTTCTCCGTCAGCCCCACGATCTGCACCTGCTGCTTGCCGTCCTCCAGAACGCGCAGCTTTGCCTTGTCCGCTAGTAAGTCGAACACCTAACAACAAAAACAATATAGGTTAGTAGTTGGAATAGCTAATGACAAGATGAAAATTGTATCATAACGAATGTGTCCAAGACATCCCCCACATTAGGCGTGTGCGTTTCTCGGGTGCGTGAGCAACGCGGGTGCTGCGTCTACGCCGCATAAGTCGCGTATGAGCGTGGCGCGTACGCAGCGCTAGCTAGTTTAACTCCGCAGTTAAACCTCTTTCAGAGGTGATAGCGGTTGAGAGGTAAGAACGCGACACGAGCGCCGCGTGCACTCTCCACACACGCCGCAGGACAGCAAAACGCAACACTCATTGCTCTTGTACTCGGCACGTACGTAGCCACAGTTAATCCGCCCTGTGTAGGCACGGCGTGCAGTCTCGTATGGATCACTGGGTGAGCCTGTTGGCCACCGTGGTTCATCAGTATTATGTCGCAGGCCTCTTATCCATACACGAGATGAAAAACGTGTCGTTTATAAAAGGACTTAAGCAGCGCGCTCCAGACACGCTCGAGGAACGCGAACACCTAATGCGAGATCTGCCTTATGTACAATAATAAAAACTACTTGGCGTATGTGGTACCTTTCCGGAGTATATTTCGAAGAAGGAGGCGGACACGATGAGGTTGAGCGGCTTGTACTTGGGGCTCTTCAGGTAGGCGAACACGTCGCGCGCCGCCATCGCGTAGATACCCTTCTTGCAGTCTTGAGTTTTGCCCTGCACACGAACAAAGAACGCAGGTTAATATCAAATAATTTCCGATTAGAATATCAGCAAATGAGTGTGTCAGACCTCGACACAAAAACGCATGAATCTGGACCTCCCAGTTGTAGAATTTATTATTGGTAAAAATGACAGCTTGTTTGTTAAAAAAAAAAAAACTGTATAAAATTGTTATTCTAATCTTTTTCTAATAAATCAAAAAAAATGCCATCGGCTTGATCACATTTCTAGTGAAAAAAAAAACCTTCATAAATAGATAATGCTTTTTTTCACTAAAAATGTAAGGATTATTGAGCCACAATTTAAAAAATAAGGGAAGTTAAAAAAAAAAACATTAAGGGCGATGTTCACCGACACCAAATCGACTGTTTTAATATTAAAACGGCTGTTTTAGCAATATTTCCTGTTCCTAATCGTCGGTTATTGACGTTAATCAGATGGTTATCTTAAACTTATGTCGGTGCACATGGCCCTTAGAAAAAGCTGACGAAATTTTCCACCAATGAGGGGTCCGGATCCGACATGTACTGAATCCATTTTATTCGTTTGTACATCGATGTCTAACACACGGTGTACAAAGGTTGCATGCCGAAACCCCTCGACACATATAAAGTAGGAACATATTCAGACCTGGAAGTCGCCACCCATGGTATGCGTCTTGCCGGAGCCGGTCTGGCCGTAGGCGAAGCACGTCGCCATGCCGCCCTCGAATATCGTCTGCACTAGCGGCTTGGCCGTATATCTGCAAACGACAACAACACACAAGTGTCACAATCATTATTATCATCATCTCAACCGAAAGCCGTCCACTGCTGGACATAGACCTCCTTCAAGCGTCGCCACAACGATCGTTCATGTACAGAATCGACCAGTAAAACATGAAAAAAAAACATACAAGAAGCCGAACATAGACCTCCTCCTTTTTGTGAAGTCGATAAAAATACAGTTGAACCAACATTTCGGAACCAGAAATTAACCTACAAATTGCCACATTTTCTGACATCATTAGTGAGTTTGGATAGTGTAGTTTATCGAAAATAAAACTGTTATAAAGCTAGGACAGCTTTTAGTCTGTTTCATTCTTATTTACTCAATGACAAAGCACAGAAACACCCCGGAGGCGGTGGCTAGGCTGAGTGCCCACGATGAGTCACTATTTTCTTAACAACTAAAATACCCTTCTGAATTAACTTGGACAGTAAGCTGAACAGGCCCTGTTGTTAGCACATTTGAATTTTTGGTTCTAGACCTCCTCACGATGTTTCCTGCACCGTTTAACATACAAAACTATGAAACTGTGTCAACGAAGCGGCAACGCCGTACCGTCGTGTCGTTGCAGCTTCGTCGACAGAGTGTGTCATAGTTTTGTACGCAAGTTACCAAGCGTATAAATAACGCGTCTACGAAGCTATGAGTCTGGACCTAGTACGTACTTGTAAACAACTTCGTTGGTGCAGGTGTCGTCGAAGGCGTAGTCGAAGCGGAACTTCTGGTTCTCGAGGTACTTGGTGAGGTCCACCTTGTTCTTGGGCTCGTGCACGATCATCTGGTCCTTCGTCGGCACGCTTATTACGTCCACCTGCAACGTAACACAAAAAAAAATATTATTAGTGTTGAATCTATAATTTATGGTACAAAAGTATGTAATGATGGTGATTACCGTCGAGGCGGTATTAAGACCCGAGCAGTGGCGAGGGCCTTAAGAGAGCCAAGAACGGTTACCAAATAGTCACTTGTATCATACGACGTTTTTCAATACTCTTTTGAAGAAAAACAATTTAACTACTATTACTACAAAAGTAAAACTAATAAAAGAAAATGTGACATGACAGTAAATTTAATTTACCTAGAGGTAAATTAAATCTATTAATTATATTTACCTCTAGGTCTAGAAGAAGGCTTTAGTCTTTTGATCATATTGCCTAGTCTTACGTTTATGTTTGCGTGAAGGTTTTTATGTTACCTAAAGTCTTTCATAGTGACAATTTAGAATAAGGGTATACATTTTAGAAAACAACATTTTAACACGTGAAAAAAGAGTTTCTCTTACCAAAAACATTGTATGCACAATTTAAAACCGTTTATATATTTGTTTTAAGTGCTTGACTGACATCCTACCTGATGGTAAGCAGTGATGTAATCGTAGATGGTGTGGCGCACTAGTTAATATTTGTCACGTACCTCCTTTTTCCCATTCTCCTTCTTATTGAGCGGCCTCTTCCTGACGCAGACGGTGATCTGGTGGTCCTCGACGGGCTCGTTGCCGGTGAGCGGCCGGAACTCGATGCTGTTCTGGTACTCGCGGATCATGGCCAGGAACTCCCAGTTCGGGTTGCCAGGGTCCATGTTCATTAGGGCTTCCTGGACGAAAGGAAATCATAGTTTGTCAGGATAGTTTTAAAAAATCTTCTACGTTTTGAGTGTTCTTCCGATAAATGACAGATTTTAGTCGTTTGCACAGAAAACAGAATATTTGCAGCAAGTGAATGAAAGTTAAAAAGCAAAGTTAAAAATAAATTTTTAAGCCTTTTTTTGAATTATGACCATTCGGAACTCGTGTTACACCACCACAGGAACACCGCCACATCACTAGCTCTTAATACGAACCATTTGACGACCTAAACTGAACTGTTAAGGGGATGGAGCTATTATAAAGAATGTATAGTTCCATGCCGCTTTATCGTTTGCACGCCAGTCATTTTAACACGTCATGGTCCATCAGGCTCCAGGTCCTCTATCCTTTGCGTGTTATTGCAATAATTCTATGCTTCGATCTGGCTCTGTCTTCAATCAAATTTCTATCATCATTGTTCTGTGACTTACCTTCTCCTCCTTAAGCTCTGCCTGCCGCTGGCGCCGCTTCTCGCGGTTCTCCTTGAGGCGCTCGACCTCCTTGACGACGTTGGAGCGACGCACGGCGCCCGAGGCCACGGCGTGCGGCACCGACACCGTCGACGACACGCCCGCCGGCCGCGCCGCGCCGCCCGGCCCCGCCACGCTGCTCGCTGTGAACTGAACACGTACACTGGATTAAAACACGAGCTGGTGGTAGCTGGTTTGAGTGTTTTTTTTTAAGGGTAATCATCAGAATGACTTCTCCCGCTTTTGGACGGAGCGCGAGGGCGTGTCAGACTCTTACTGACTAAACCCCACGTTAGTTGCCTTCGATCTGGGGGACACGGTAAGTACCTTTCGGATTTTCCGTGTTCCCGAGGTCACATCGAGACACAACACCATGACGCTTGAAGAAGTCATGGAGACACACACACACACACACTATATTAAAAGACGAGCTGATGGCTGGTTAAGAGGTATGGGTGTGCCCACATCGAGACGTAACTATGACGATGCTTGATTTGACTTTTGTTTTCGTGTTTCGATATGGGCTAAACCACCCGTGAATCTCTTTGATAAAAAAAAAACATTTTCGAAGATCGAAGAAAGATTGCCTTGAACTTTTCTTGGACATACTCATAAAACATCATACTTTTGCCATCCAGCTAACTAAAAAGCATGGTGTGGGTTCTTTAACATTCGTGCATCCTACATTTCTAAATTTTTATTTTAATCCTGCACGTTTAGAAGTCCTAACCAATTACTATATACAAAGCTAGGCTACAAGGTAAGGTTAAGGATGTAGCTACATTTAGCCGCACCGAATCGCACTTTCCTATGCTTCCATCCTTACGTCATTCCATCCCAAGGGAGAGAAAGAGAGCGTGTTATCCGCCTCGTCGAGATCAGAGCTTACGATCGTACTCCCGCTTTTTCTCGCTCTACTAAATAATGTGTATAATGTAGTGTATAAAGTAATAATGACAAGCATAGGAAAGTACACTTCGGCCCGACCAGATTTAGCTCCACCCTAAAGGTAGCATTCGGTTCTTAGCGACCGACCCACTGCTTAGTATGGCACCGGTCGCGCGACGCTGTCGCCTGGTTTGTTTAGAACTCCGTACAAATCCATACTAAGCAGTGGGTCCCACGACCGGCTATGCTATTCTCTAAAAGTAATTTTCATGGCTGTAGACTGCGACGAGCTCGACGTCGAAACAGCCCTCAGCCAGCGAGCGCAGCGCTGAATTTAACGGCATTCACTAGCGCCAATATGTATGAAGAACTGTAATTTTGCTTGCCGATGAGTAAGTAGTTCCAACTCACAGTCGTCACAGCTATGAGAGCTAGTGCATCTTCTCACAGTTTAAAGAATACCTATTTGGATTTCGTTGTTCTTTGCAGAATACTGTGGCGCTGTGCCCAAGGCTGTTTTCTTAGAGAATAGCACTGCTGGTCGCGGTCGCTAAAAACCGAATGTCACATTAAGGATTCAGGATAAAGGAACCTCTTTGGCATTGTGCATTCTTCGCTGAAGGTGCGGCATGTAGGGCGACTGCTGCTGCAGTCCTTGCGGCACCGACGCGGCGCTGGGCGTGCTTCCAGCGCGCGACCGGCCGCCCGACGGAGGCGGCTGGAAATGACCATGACGTAGGCAGGATTGGGGGAATGTTAGGGTAAGGATTAAGGGTATGGACGAATGGGATAAGGACCAGGATAATAATCGCGCAAGGTATTCTAAATTCCATAGCTACAGATACCTAAATGGGCCTAAGGTGTCTGGAGTATTGAGCACAGTTTTTCCTTAGAATTAATTTTAGGAAAAACAGAATGGTACAAAACATCTCTAGTGGAGGTGACCATCTTAGGAAAGAGATACTTATTTACAACGTGGGCCAAAGCTTCTCGAGTTTTTAAAACTCTGGGAACAATCAGTGCCGTAACTAGCCTTTTATGCACCCGGTGCGAGCTTTCAAAACTGCGCCCCTGAAAAATGTTCTAACCAGGCTTGTTCTGGTCATTTCTGCGCCCCTCCAGGGTCTGCGCCCTGTGCCTGGGCACTGCTCGCACCGCCCTAGTTACGGCACTGGGAACAATTCTCTGGAGCCAAACCAGATATAAGAACGTACCGCTACGTACTAAAGAGTCATAGCTGGTACTTCTAATACGAGTGCCCCTGTCTGGATAATTTCTAAGCGCGGATAGGAGTATTTTTTTTAACCCCTCCATCTCATCACGTTCCAGGGTCCAGGGGTTTTCTTTTGTACAACCCAAGGCCCCAGTAGGCTTCGACCCTTCAGGGCCCCTACGTTTTGCTGGCATCTTTTTGCTGGTGTCTCTGCATACTGTCTCTTTGAATGTGTGCGTTCTCACCTGCTGCGTAATCCTAGTATTGGTGACGGTGGCCTGCGGCGGCTGCACCGGCGGCGGCACGTTCTCGGCGCCGCGCCGACCCGTCGTGTCGCCGCCGTGCCCGTTGGTGTACGCGCCCGGCGCGTTCGACAGCCGCATCTGGTTGTTGCGTGTCACCCGGGACGGCGCTGCTGACAACCATGAGAAATATGATGAGTTGGTTGCAAGTCATTCGAAGACATGTGACATCCACCAATTCGAATTTGGTCTGCGTGGTGGATTACGGCCCATTCCCTCTTCTAGAGAGGAGGCCTGAGTCATTAAAAGGCCGATAATGCTAATAAAAATAGTTGCAAATAAAGACTTGGTAAAGCCCTTTTAAAAGACAATTCTCCTTGTCTATTATATGTAAGTTGAGCAAGCAAACCTCCATGGAGGTGAAAAAGGATTCCTTTTACTGGAGGTTGTAAAAGGGATCCTAAAGTATTCAAGAAGAATTACATTGCGCACACGTGGGCCACATACGCCGATCTGGGCGCTTCGGTCTTCATACATTTTATATAGCATCTTGACTTGTAGAGCTACATTAGATCCACGCCACGCGACGTTGTTCTACGTACAAATCAAGCGTGACCCACGTATGCGTCGGTCTAATTTAGTACCCGTTTTACATCAACTACCCACATTTGCCAAAATAAAGCAAGGCAAAAAAGGACAAGCCAGCAAGCTAACTTTAGAATTTATTTAAATTTTCCAGTAGCGAATGTAAGTAAATACACGACGTTGAATACTTATAAACAAAGAACATAATAGAATTAAACGCGCTACCTTGATCGCAGAAACACAACGATCATGCTAGTCTTTTGACCACGCACAATATTAGTTTATGGTACATAAATAATATTGCAGGTGGATTATCCTTAAAAGAAAGCCTCACTATGATTTAAGGCTTGAAATATTGCGCTAAAGGCATTATCGCCCACGTTGTCGTAATTGCAATGCAAATATTTCGCATACAATACAAATGGCTTGTAATATATAAAACTATAGAAATGTGTGTTAATCCTTAGCCTGTTTAGTAAAGGTTTATTCGCAAGAAGACCTTGCGTCTATATCTTAAAAGGCTCCATGCTGCGTAAATCAAAAACTGGTTCACAAATTCCAAAATGTATTTCAGATTTGTTAAGCTTCAATATTTAACAACACTATTAACAGCCAATATCTCAAGCCTTAAATGTAGCTCATAAAAATTTGGAGTCACGCGAATTTCGAGTTGACGTCGTAAGCAAAAACAGGCGTCATGCAAAGACATTACTTTGTCTGTATTCGTCCATACAATGCCTAACGTGTCTGTGAATCATACTGACGTAATGCTAAAACTAGTCGGAAAAGAAAATGTCCAAAAATGTGCAAAAAGCGTAACGTAATGGGAACTAGGAACGCAATAGAGGTGCGATATGAACAGGCCTTACGTGACTTCGTCTTTTGTTCCTCTGGCGTCGCCTCTTCAGCAGGCGTTTCACATTTCTCAAAAGCTTCCATCGGTTCATTGTTTTCAGTCGAATCGGCGACGCGCCTTCGACATCTTAGCCACGAACAGCACATTTTCGTCGATATTGTTTATCTCATTCGTGTATTACATGATATGTGCGGCTCTGATAGACTGATTGTTCGGAATGAGTTCAGTTTGCGTCGGCGCAAGGCAATCCTGCGCCGCCCGCCATATTAGGATCTCTTTCCGTAGTCAAGGCAATGAACCGTGACGCACGCGCACGGCCGCGCGTGAAGGTGAGAGCACATATCCACCTTATTGGTAAACGAAATAGTTCACATAGTATTTAAATCGACATTTGCATCAGAAGTAGTCGTAATCGGTGACCGGGTAAGGTATAAAGGGCACGCAGACTCGTTTCATTTACATGTGCTGTAGTAATGCGTGTTCAGAAACTGATCAAGTAAGCACTGATGTGATTTTTCAATAGTCATATCAACTGTCACAATACGTTTAAGATGAATATCACATTTATATCACTTCTTATCAATGTAAATATTGATAATGAATAGAGTCCGCTCCAAGGTTTGGTTCCAAGTTAAAAAATTCTCAAGGTTTGGCCAAAATGTGGGCGAATATGCGGCTCAATCGACACTATCTTCCTTGAGAGTGATAGAAAAACTAAAATCTAACTGTCTCATTCGTCATTCATTTATTTAGTAAAAGTATTAAAGATAGGGCTAATTTTTAATGGTCCGGGGTAATTATACCGAGATATTTTTTTTGTATTTATAGCAGTTTTTCTTTTACACCGTCAACTTCGGTTTCAGTTACAGTCGAAACTGAAAGAGTAGCCAAACATTCGGTTACGGCTTCGGCTGAAAATCTTGTGGCGGTCGGAAACCATGACGATACGAAAAATAAACATCAGCATAGCTTAAAAAGCTCAACTATACAAAGACAATTTTAACTAAACTCACAACAAAGAGGACAAACACAAAACCGCAAATCTCATCGCAACAGAAGAGCGTAGAGCTTAAAACAAGTTTCAAACAAACCCAGGCGATTAACATAAACCTACGCGTCCACAGGCAGCCACAACAAAAACCAATATAGGAACTGCTAAAGCTTAAGAACTAAACGAACAGCTGTCTAACATCACAGAAAAACCTAAGCAAGCCAACGGCTTACGGCGTACTGGCTTGAAAACCTACTCGATACCCACAGATCGATTACTCCTATCAATCCATTGGACAATCGACTAAAATTAGATAATAATAGGCCCCATTATTGTCCCCACGACTAATGAAACATTTACTGTGTCGTGACGTCATGCGCTTTTGTGTAGCCAATCGATAGTTGTGACTTGTGACAGTTTAGACTTGTGAACTTGGCAGTGGGGTGTTAGGAAGGGTGGACAAGTTCCTTAATAACGAAAATATTTGAGGTGAACTTGAAATTTTGTTTGTATCAGCTGTGGATTTTCCCCTAGTTTGGCGCCAAAGGTACGGCGAAAATAAACAGCGAGGCTTAAATTGACAAATGATTTTTCTTGACTTCTCCGCCAATTTAGCTAAAGCTGTACTTCTACTACATTGTGCCCACATGGCCCACGTATGCCGATCTGAGCGCGTCGGTTTCCATACATTTTGTATGTCAGCTAGACTTGTAGAGCTACATTAGATCCACGCCACGCGACATTACGCGACGTGGTTCTACGTAGAAATCTGGCATGGCCCAGGTGTGGATCGGTTCAATGTAGTCTAAGCCTGATGCGCAGTTGATCAATAAAATGTTTTGAATATAAAATATTTAAAGCCGAAAATAATACAAATAACAAAATACCAGCTATTATATTCTATCTCTTGTCTTCTTACGCCCGTTTTCAATAAGCTATCTACCTCCGGTTTTGGCATACTGGAGACAGTAAAACAAAAGATCCAATACAAAAATTTGACATGTTTCTGTTGTTTCATTTGTTTTTCCATCTCCGATATATGATAGATAGCTTATTGAAAACGGGCGTTAATAATATGCCGACTACCCACGATACCAATCAGTTGAAAGGAACGCCTACGAATAGTAATCTAGTAGAAACGGCTGTTATTAGCCGTGAAAACTGAATGAACCAATCTAATCTAAAAGCCCACCTGGGAATTTCGCTAAAAATTGTGTTTTTGCTCAACTGTAGGACACGCGAATTTAAATAGGCTACAAAACACGAAACAATTCCTTACATGTTCGCATAAACTTCACATTTTGCATATGAAATAGTTTCATTAAACATTTAAGAAATTTAGTTTTGATTAAAATATTGTTATGACCTCGGCCATACCATGTACTTTAAAAAAGTAGGCTGCATTATTAAAATTTACTGCATAAGAATTTTTTATTTAGTACTTTGACCACACTGAAACCTCTTTATTAAACACTGCGACCTTCCCATGCACTCTTGCAACGTTCTAAAACCGAACTGTTTCACGAAAATTTCGTACATCAATATTGTGATCTGGGTCATCGATTCGCAAAACCATAAGCAGGTTTATTACCTCTTTATTAAGAACTTCATCAACCTTTCTTCTCTGTATATCATCTTTTATAACCGTAAACTAAGTTTTCAGCTACATTCACTCTACTGCTTTCACACACATAATATTAGCATTACCGTTAATATTACAACAAGAGCCCAATTTCACACAGCTGTTAATCTGACAATTCGGTCGCCTAACAACGCTTACGTCAACTGTCACATGGCTTAACCTGTAGAACATTGTGCCTTTGCCTGAATATAGAGCAAAAAAAAAAAAACGCTGGCGCATAACAACGGTTCTCTTGACAACGAATGCATTGATCAATTGGGATTCACTTCCACAATGCATATTTTGAAGGCAGCTGTTGCCAACGAATTCGCCTGCTTGAATTTTGGGACCGGCTATCGCGGCCAGTTCGCGAGTTTGCAATGTGACATTTTGTTATGTATATCAAGATCAGCTATTTCTGTTGCGTTTAAACCTCGAAACTAAGACTAAAATGTTATGACACAAAATTATTTAGTAAAACACCACCTACATCTTTAAAAGAAGTACCTAAACTCTATTGAAATTCCGATGGGATGGCAAAAAATATGACAAGAAAAGCGGGATAAGAAAATGGATAACTTGATAACTCTTTAATGAAATCTCTAACCAAAAACTTGTCTTAATCATCCAATATCTTCCAGTACCCAACATGGCGCAGAAGGAAAACTCTCTACTCCTGTGGTTTAATCTATACTACATTCATACCAATTATTAGGCTGAAGAGTTGTTTGGTTGTTTGAACGAACCAGTCTCAAGAACGCTTGGTTCAAATTGAAAAATTAATTAAAAGCCCATTTTTCGCAGAAGGTTACATAATATATTATAACATCACGCTACTACCAATATCTATAAGTAATAAATAAATAGACGCGGATAAAACCGCGGGGGACAACGGCTAATCTAATATACTATTTAATATAGTGTTTACCAACATTAAACATATTAATATCAGAAGATATAACCCGTGGTTGTTAGTTTACGAGCTCACACGCGTAATGTTCACGGCAGCTAACCATAAAAGTTGCTATCAACACGAACTTGTACAATTATAGTAATTTTCGTTCATTACGTGTATGTTTTTGTGAAAGGTCTAACGGCTATAGTTACTGTTTTGTAAACAGAACCTGATATTGGAAGTTTAACGCTTCCTTAGTCTATCACATACCCGCGAAACGAGACACAATAGTAAAACAATAACAGCGCGGTCTCATAGGACCGGTTGGGGATTCAAACATTAAAACGAAAGTAATAATAGAAACCTTCTTCTTCTTCTCGAATCGAAGGTAAACTTGTCAGATTTTTTGGGCCCAGTAGGTAGCTACGTTGATTGCAGCATCGGTGGCTCCCATTAAGTCCTCCAAAGTGCAGGTGTCCGGGCACTTGGGGCACTCCAAAAGGTGGCTCATGTTTTGAGTAGAAGCACCACACTCACATTGAGTATCCGACTGGTCTATAAAACCCCATTTGGCCAAATTGTGTTTGCAGCGACCTACCTGGGTTCAAATAATAGAAACCAAAGTATTAATAGAGAAACTATTGATGGCAGTATTAAGACAGCCGATACTGTTTTCAAGACAAGAAATAAAAAGTTCAGAAACAATTCGAACGTAAGAAAAAACAGAGAGAGGAGCAAACAAGAAGCAAAATTTAGTGATTCAGACGTGACACGTTGACGCAAGTCTGATAAATCCCGATCCAGCAAGATCTGGATTTGGTTCGTCGCTGAATTTACTACCTCACTAACCAGCCTACCTAACTAACTGGGCCCGGAGGTTTAAGACTATGACACACGCCTCTCATGCTTGGTTGCGGGTTACCAATGTTATTTTTTTAATTCATATATTATGTACACACAGCCGTCATTCGTAGATCTTCGAAAGTCGTTTTAATTCATGAATCCCCGACCGGTCCTATGAGACCGCGCTGTTATTGTTTTACTATTGTGTCTCGTTTAGCGGGTATGTGATAGGTTAAGTAATCAGACGCCAGAAAAGCTGACCATTAGTGTAATCTGTTGCTTGGTAACTGGGTTTTGAAGGTGATAGGCTGTCGCTCCAAGTAAAACACAGGTATTCAGCCACATCCACTTAGACTGGAAGCCGACCCCAAGCGAAATAAACCTTACGTAAGAGGTTCACACCTTCGAAACACACGATTCCCTTGAACAATCGGGATTTCCTAGTCGACAGCGTTGTTTACGTTATCAACCGAGTTTATCTAGCAAGGTGCCTGATACTACGCTCGATAGCTTAGCATCGTATGTGTGTAATGTTTTTCTACATGAAACACGTAAAGACTTATGTAATGACTTGCGGAAGAACGGAAGTGTGGAGACGTCGTTAGTGGACGGCAATTGCTTTGCCACATGAC
The DNA here is from genome assembly GCA_030763345.1 of Mythimna separata. NCBI lineage: Eukaryota > Metazoa > Arthropoda > Insecta > Lepidoptera > Noctuidae > Mythimna > Mythimna separata. Next base: position 24,637,085 of record CM061170.1, on the reverse strand, counting down.
AGCTGTCAATGGCCGCAGAGAAATGGAGAGAACTAGAAACCGCTACTGGAATATTGTTGGGTAATGACACTTTATTTTTTTTAAAACGATGCTACTGCTAGCATTGATACAATTGTTGGCGGTGGAGCGCACCTCATCTTCTTATTCAAGCCTCGAAGACCCTGAATTATACAATTTAATTTGCCTGCTGTAGTCTAGGAAGAGTATCCGATGATAGTTTTCCTAGGCAAATAATTCCAGTCCGAAATACGCGACATAAACAAAGAAGCGAAAAGCTCAGTCCAACTAAGCGGCAATCCTTTAAACAACATTAACTGGCACATTAAAAAAAGTAATTAGAGGTTTTCAAATAACGGTTATTCCATGATCCACATTCGAGTCTCACTAAACGATAGGAATGTACGGAAACAGTTTTACCAGAGCCATTTTAGTCGGTCTCGCAATCTAGCTAATGAGATTTGTTTGACTATTCAATTCTCTAATTTATCAGCTTATTCTGTATTAATTATCCCACGAACTATCCCAAAATCAGATATGTTCAGTTTAGACTAGACCGTTCATCTATCCTTAAAGCGTTGCCAACACGATATTTAGAGACTAGCTGAGTTCATTATTATCGATGAGTTCAAAATAAAGATTCCACTAACTATTGTTGTGTTCACAGACTTCCTGATCATAATGACTGAGTGTGGTGATTAGCTAAACCAAAGAAAGGCCTTACAATGTGTGAATTGGAGCTGTAGATGATCTTGAGTGAACCCTCGAATACCAGTTAAATCAAATAAGTTCGCAAAGTTGCTACAAGAAAACATCTCAAGTTTTCCTGAAGCCATTAGAAAACGCTAATAGGTCTCTTACAACATCATAAATAATTTGCCAATTACCGTCCAGTTGTAATACGACACAATTCTAATGAGCCGCTAACATGAAGACTGGCTGCAACGAATCGCATAAGAGAATGACCGAGCATGCAAAATTTTGATTAACCCTGTGATGGATCACATAGCCTTTGTGTGACTGTACTAGCAGTTTTCTTGACCTGCCAGGGAGTAATAAAGTTTTCACGGGTATTAAATTAATCAAAAGTTAAATTAGAGAGTATACCCCAGCTGATTATCTCCCCATCTGCAAAGTTAATGCTAACTCCGCTTCAATAAGCAATACTGGTAAGCCAAGTCCGTAAATGTCCATTGTCCAACTTGCAATAGAACTATAGTGCCTTATCGACAACAGGGAAATAGTTGAAAATCAGTATACAATGTCAAAGAGCTTTTCGGCTATGATGGTAGACCTCCACCATCTAAGTAAAATGGCAGGATGAAACGGAGGACCGAAGTTTGTAAGAAGAAACCTACACTCACGCGAGTGAAACCGCTGGTAGAATCAAGTAAAAAATATTAGAAATAATAAAAAATATCATAGAAGTCAATAAAATATGCATGCGCCCGACATAGCAGGGGTCGCGACACCTCGCGGGTCGTTACCCACAGCTCCTACGCAAATGAATCACGGTACAGTATCCTTTAATTTATAATAACATCATAAACAAAGTCTCTTGGAAAAAACTCATTGCACGTGGGATGGGGAACGAAGATTCGGCCATCAATGTTCATTGAACTTTGGGAACTATTGCATTTGTAGAAGCAATTAGGAAGTTCTGATTTGTGGAGCAAAAGAAATTGGATGAAACTTTTCGGTTTATAGCGTGTACTAAAGTTTTTGAACAAAATACTACTATAGAAAACATTTCGAATAGTTTTGATTGTAGTAAAACTGCGGATTACACCTAAATCTGCTTTTCGCAAACCAACCGCCGTTATACATGTCCAAATTTCGAATTCAAAACTCAAACAAAGAAATTTTGGAGTTGGTATGACAAATAGCATAATATCAGAATATGGCAGCACAAACACAAAACCCAACATTGACAATTACAAAGTTTTAATTGAGTCCCTAATGAGTTTTAATGAGCAGGATGGGTTTTATCTACACAAAGAGACTCAAGATATCAAAAATTTAGAAAGTTTGAAGAATTTTCGACGTTGAGGAATAAATTTTCCAAGATGTCAAAAGCTACTAACTTTTTTGTTGGATCAGTTCAAAACAAAGTTACTTTGAATAATTCATTCGTGTTTTATGAGGCCTCGTGCATCAAAAATGTAAGGAAGCCATTCAGACAATACATAGGAAGTAGGAGAAAACTCATTTAGTAATCAGCTTATATACTTAAACAGATCGACATGACAAAGGCAAAGTGTATTTATAGCTCAGCCATATATTATCCCCCAGAAGGTCGTTCAGAAACCAAACTTGGTAATGTCAACAGCTTCAACGATTAACATGAGAATACTCCAGTCACAACTTTCCGAAAAGGGAAACTTTTCCGTCTACAGCACCATCAGTATGCGACACTTGCAGCTCGGAATCAATTCCCGGGACACCCCCCACACTTCACTACCAAATACAACCTTAACACAACGCATTTAGGATTATTATTGCACAAACACCATCACAGACAGACAAGGGGGTTGAACTTACGGCCTACGGTTGCCCGCCGCGCCTGAAGATTCGGCTGAACGCATCGCTCGTACAACACTGGCATATCGATGAAAATATAATAAAAATAGCAGAATTTCCAACCCAAGGTCAGGTTAACAGCACTATTGTGTGTAATCCATTTGTGTGATTGGTTAAATTCGAATTTGGAACACCGGTGCCAGCCAGTGTTGTGGTACACGGCCGGTCGCGCACTGTCCGCGCGCCGCTGCTCCGTCCCACACTTATAGCGATGGAACTAACGGAGTCACGTTGACCGCCCCATGTAAAATTCATACAACCCCGAAATAAAGTGGTTTTAATAACGACACGCCACCACCATGTGTTATTACGAAGATAAACAAAGAAAAATGCTATATACGTCACTTTAGGAAGCCATATGTTAGGTCTGAACTTCCTTGCGACGGAAGAAACAGGGGAAATAGCACTTGAAAAAGGCAAAGGTCAAGTCCAGAATAGCTTTGTATGATATAAAGTTAGGATGACCTTTGCGAGAATAGCCTCACGTTCTTGGGTGATATCTAGATGCTCTCAATCTGTCGTATAGAGAGCTTTTTGCTGTTAAAAGGTTTGCTTAAGGCTCGAGACGTGCTTCAAATTTCATCAGGCTATTTTAGAGCGTGTCGAAATTTAAGAGCCCTCTAATTCATGGCCAGGTTCGGGTAATCGATGTGAAAAATTATGTAGAGAGTTTGAATTCATATTTTTCTTTTATTATTACTTACATAGGCAACATTCAAAGGCTTAGATATAATCTTTTACTTTGTGTTCAAAAATACTCAATACGATTTATCAGTTAAAATTGTTCCATTAAATTACTGCTTGATCAAAACTATATTTTCCAAAGGACAGTAGGTTCGTCTTTTTTAAGGATTTCTTAGACGTTTTTGAATGAGCTTGGTTCTTTGTAAAGGTAGCAAGGATTCTGTAAATAGTTTCAGTTTTAAATTCAGAAGGGATAGTAACAACACACATTTTGTATATACGCTGATCCAACCAACGTTGTTCTTTATATGAATAATATCAAAGAAAAAGTGGGGGATGAAGAAAAAAAAATAGCCTACCACCTATTCTTAAACGAAAACGCAACCATCCATCATTCTCTGCTAAATCCATCCAAAGGTTTTGTAAAGGTTCTACAAAAAATCGCTTTTAGCGATAAGATCAGCCAGACTGTTACACCCTATTAATTTTAAGCTCCAAATGTAATTTTTATAGTGTCAAATAAAGACCATGTCTATCAAAAAAATCATCAAACATCGGTCAAATCGTAGTTGTTTTGGGGGAGTTCGATAGACGCGACACTATGACACGATACTTAAATAATATATCAGACCTAATTTAATATATGACATACTGAGCCTAAACAAACCAAGCGTACAATGACACCGAACCGTATCTACAAAATCATTAAAAGCCAGTGCAATGCACTTGTCAGTAGCAGTCCCATGCGAGGTGGGCGCGATAAATATATTATAACACGTCCACTAATTGTGGGAACCAGCAGCGGCGCCCGGCATAACTGCATAGGCACAGCACGCCATTGTACGTCTCACGCTAATTGTCAAATTAATTAAAGAAGAATTCTCGGATTTGAATGAATGACGGCTCTATTTTAAAGTCACGAATTCGTAACAATTGTGAAATCAGAAGAATTGCTACTAGCAAATCGTTTAACCACATCAATAATAGAACATTTGCATGCAATTTGGCTGTAGAGATTTTCTTCCGAGATCAATCACACGATATTGCTGTGATTGATGTGGTATCGGATGAATGAAATCTAGTTTTTATTTGTGTCGATCGAAGAAAGTGATGCTTCATGCAATACAAAGATGGTTTGGATATGCTCACAACATGAAAAGAAGACATACGAGAGACAGCAGTGTTAAAATCAGAATGTAACGGCATATTTTTTAAGCTTATATTTTTATACTAGGTTTTGCGGTTTCGTCTGGGTTAATGTAGATTTTTTGAATTGTACGAATTGATGATCGGTAAAGTATTTAGGCGTAATAGACAAACTCATATAGTTAGGATTATTAACTGCAAAGCAAATAACATCAGGACAAAAAAACTTTTTATAAAAAAAAGTTTATATGTAAAGGCTTCTGGCAGGTCAGTAAACCAAAGGTAAAACCTCCTCTGTGCTTGGTGTCGGCGTCGTCTTTATTGCCTTCCTACCTCACAACTCACATAACATTTTGGTAGTAACGGAAGGACTACAGGCCTAGCAATGTGTGTCACCTGTGTAAATTATTCATGAACCAGGACATCTACAAACGTTGGAAGTTTGGGGATAACTTATAACACCTTGGGTTTGGCACTACCCTCATAAAGCAGACTGTAGTTCGCCTCGATATATCTTCCTGGAACTACCACGGAGAAGTTGGGCAAGTAGAGTAGGATAGTGTGCAATAATACATTCAGAGTGTAGTATTACGCCCGTTTTCAATAAGCTATATATTATCTACAGTTGCAGCTACTAAAGATAAACAAATCTATCCTTTTGCTCTTACTTGCTTTCCTATAACCTACCGACGGATAGCATTTCCTACCAAAGTTGTGGATGGATAGATAAAAATCTTACTGTTTATCGGGGATAGCTATCTATCTATGAACTGCGGTAGGTTATTGAAAACGGGCGTTAGACTATTCTGCCAATCCCTCAACACACCATAAATGATAAATGATAAATGATATTTATTCTGCAAATAGGTTTTTTCAAACTCTTTTACACGTCAATTTTTTTTTTTTTGGACTTTTTTTTTGTTACTAGATGAGGCCGGTGTTTCCTAACTGACTACCCTGAGAAGAACTCTGCTAAACATCAAGAAGAACACCACTGCTAAACATCAAACCAACAACGCCCAAAAAGTTGGTATTCTAATCACTCACACAATCATTAAAGGTATGCCAACCAAAGTTGTTTTTAATGGCGAACTCTACTCAAAGGCTGAATGAGAATGATCCAATCTGCATGATTACGAAGCTGGTAGCCCGGTACACAAAGTCGGTCAACAACGCGTTACAATTACATTAACGACCTTCGCCGGAGCACAATGTCAAGAGCGGTAACGTTTTGACAATGACCCTAGCTGAGCTCAAGTGTTGCTGTTTAATTAATCAAGTTGTATGGATAGAATAGAATAAACTTTATTGTATAAATAATAATAATAGCTGTGGAGAGACTACTGTGGAAAAGGGAGAGCCTGGCGTTCGCCTATCAGTCGGACATAATAGGTTAACTAACTTATTGTACACCGAAATAGTAACAATTTTACAGAATCTTAGATCTATGGGTACAATGGCGGTCTTATTGCTGGCAGCGATATCTACCAGATAACTTTAAGATAATAAGAACTTAAAGTTAATCTTAAAATAACTTCAATTAATGATTGTAATGTACAAGAAATTGCATGTTTATAGTGTCGACAGCCAAGAACATAACATAAAGAAATTCCGTGCTAAGATGCGGTATTCAGATAGTTGTTGTGCCATTCTTTTATCGAATTCTGGTTCTGAAGATTAGCTAGGAAATAGCCCTTTCATAAGCTTACTTGTGTTAACTTGGAATACTTATAAATAGGGCCAATGTAACGTCAGAATATAACCTTATCAAACCTTTATAAATAAGTTACGAAATCTAGAACCAGAGCCATGCTATCCATTCATTTCAGGATATCGAATAAAGAATCGTTCGCGATCATGAAACTGCAATGACCACTTCTCAAGTGGGACAGTCAATTGGGATATTTCAGAGCACGTTAGCTGCCAAATAAATCTTGCGCAATCGATTGACGTAACTAGAAGGTACAGGAGCCAGCACGCAATTGGGGTGACCACACTGAGCATAATTTTCCTCTTTTTTTTATCCTACAACTTTTCACACAACGCCATCTAGTCCCAAGCTAAGCAGAGCTTGTGTTATGGGTACTAGACAACTGATAAACATACTTATATATTTCTAAATACATACATATTATAGATAAATAACACCCAGACACAGAACAAATGATCGTGCTCATCACACAAACATTTGTCCTGGGTGGGAATCGAACCCACGACCTCCGGCATAGCAGTCAGGGTCACTAACCACTAGACCAACAGGCCAGTATTGGCCGGCCAATGAACTTTATATTTTATGCCGTAGATAATAAGGTTACAGGTGGTGAGTGTAGGTCAGGTTTGGGCAAGGACGCGACGAATATCGAATGGAATCTAATGAAGATCCAATTTCGTGCGTCATACATTAGTTATTTCTTCTTCGTTCCATTAATCACGCACGAGGAGTCGAGGACAGTATTGAATATCCAACTTTAGGTATTATTATAGCATAATGTGTCTAGCTATTAGAGCTGCTTACTATAAGTAATCTATATGCCTGAAATGAATAAACTCAAAAACTACAAGACCGATTTAAAAATAGAATGGCATTTTATCAATGATTGGATTCCTGAATTGAGTATTTTGAGCTAAAACCTCTCAAAATGTAGCCTTTGAATCCCTACTTACTACTACTACTTTTTGACAGACTTTTCAGCCTAGAGTTTGAGAAATAATCAACTTCAAATGCTAAATCAGAAAATAAGGAGTTAAGCTATACATTTTCTACTTTCAAACGGGCAAAACTGCTGGCAGAAGCTACTTCTAAATATACCGACTTGTCTAAAGACTTCTTCAGCTCGTCTAAATGCAACAATTACGGAACGTCAGCTGCCCTGGGCCAAGGGGAGGCTAAAGATGTGTCTCGAGCTGAGGGGAGCTAACTAACCCTCAGGGGTCTCTGAGGACAAGTGAATTTTGAACGCGACCGGAATACGAAAAATTTCGGGACCGAAATCTGAACTTGTCCGGGTCTCATTACTGAAATATGTAAATACAATTCACGTGCCTAATGTAATTTCAAACTTGTAGGAGTTTGAAAATATTATTTTGTTCTTTGATTGGAGGGAGGCTTTTGCCCAGCATACCAGCAGTGGAGCGATGCGGGCTAGTCATAATAATAATATTATTTTACGAAACCTTTTAACCTTCGTATAAGGCATACGCTCTAGATCAATCGTGTAAAGGGTGCATTGTACCGGTGAATGAATTTAAGATTATTAACGCCCGTTTTCAATAAGCTATCTATCTAAAGTTTCAGCTACTAAAGATAAACAAATCTATCCTTTTGCCTTTACTTGCTTTCCTATAATCTACCGACGGTTAGCATTTCCTACCAAAAGTTGTGGATTGATAGATAGAATCTTACTGTTTATCGGGGATAGCTATCTATCTATGAACTGCGGTAGGTTATTGAAAACGGGCGTAAGTAGATGGTCATGGTCACCCTAACATTTATGCTTTGGTCTAGTAATGCTAAACAGGCTAACTTAACCTAACCCAACATTATTTATACTGACACGTATAACTTTATAAGTGGCGAGCCGTAAATCCGTTGAACGTTGGACCTACTGCATGTCTGGTAGGGACTAAACAATTTATACTTCGTTTCCTATTGAGATAAGTGCAACATTAAGAGCTTGAGCATGATCCACTTGAAAGCAGATAAGATACATTACGTCAATGTAGTGAAAGGTATCGGGATTACATAAAAATATGGAGATCCATCATTTATCAATGACTGTCATCCTGCGCCGGTTCCGCATGGGTGCAAATTATATACACAAAACTTCCTCGTAAGGGTCATGGTGTCTTGATTGCTCTATCAACAAATCGCTACCTAACAGCACTCCTTACTTCTGGTCCTCTATCCCGTCTTTTTCACACACGACTTTATCCCCTTTATCTGTGTCCCCATCATGCGAACAACGATGTCATAAAATTTCCTTACAGATGTCCCTTTTACATATGCACATACGGGCAAAGGAGACAACGGGCAGCTAAGATTTCGTTTTCAACTTTAAAATTCTATTTGTTTTTAAACCTGGGTCATATTTAATGGGGACGCACATAATGTGGACAGCAGGCATACAACACGACTTTAATAAAATAACAATTTCAGGACAAATAATTATAATACAACAAAGCAGAGATATCAGTTAAAATAACAACTCTGTCCTAGTAAAACCGATATAACAATGTAAACAACACTAAATGCGCCCGCGCTGCCAGGTGACACAATTATCAGTTCATTGACTCCGCGAGTATCAGGAAAGAAGATTAGGTGAATGTTGATAGAACTGCTCAAATTAACCTAGATATCAAATGTGATAATTTAAATGCTATTTTAAATTGAATGTTCCAGGGTAGCCCTCCCAAATAAATTATTGGATGTTTTTTTGCAATTTGTAGCTCTGATTTTTTTTTTTCAGTAAAAACTTGACGTGCTGGACTGCGATCTGTATCGGATAGTATGGTAACAAAAGATATACGAGTATTTACGCTATTTATATCCTAGTTCATAACCCTACGCCTATTATTTCAAATGTTTAAAATCCAGCTCAATGTCGAAAACATTTGACACAGCATGTATTTACATGATTACACTCATGAAAACTAGTAAAAGTTTCACTAAAATCCTTTCAATGGTTAAGGCCCGATGGATTGACGAACCTCGCTAACAATAAACATTTACTCTTACAAGAGATATAGAGACTACGAAATGACTTCCAAGAGGCATTTAACTGAATACGTGAGGGTTAAAAGTCACGTACATGAAAGTTTACAGCTCACCCGGAATATACTCCTGAAATTTACAAGCCTCAATGTTCCCGTGCCAATTCTTTTAATTTATTTAATTAGCTGCAATTATTTCATCGCCTTCATTTATTTAAATTAACTCCGTGCTGGATTCCTGACGAACGCTACGAGTTGGAGTCTCTAGTATACAGCCCACTCGGGGTCTATAAATCGCAAAAGTGCAATTCTAGAGCTTGGCTTAGGAGCCGTGGCCAATAAATAGTGATAAGCTTGGGACCGTGGCACGTATGGGTTTAGCAGAGGCTTTGTGTTAGTGTCAATATAACTTATCTAGAGCTTTCTATATCCTACTTTGGGATCAGGAAGATTACTTTTCACACACCCATTAAATATTAGGTTAACGGTGAGACGTTTTTTTGGACCGGGGACCACTTTGGTTTCTTTATTGTTAGCAGGGATCTGAAGTCCAGAAGAAAACTTAACCTAACTTAATAAAAAAAACTTTATCATCAATCCAAACTATGTAGCGCACCAAACTCCTTGGCAACCGTGCTCCATCGTCTACCACATGATTGCTTACCATCAGGTGAGATGGTGATCAAGCGCGAGCCTATCAACAATAAAAAGAAACTGTCCCGGTCCATATTTTGGCTGTTATGGACCACTGGTTGGGACCCAATGTTTTAAGGTGATCATTAAATGTTAAAAGGTGAATGGTGGAGGGTATTATTGGAGCCTTCTTTCGTTGTTTTGTATTTTCCAAATCCTTTATTTCTCTCAGGCCATCTATATTTCAACTGTCTATACTCTATATAATTATCCAGGAATTGTCTATAAACTCCACAATACAATAGGAAGCTCTGTGACAATAATTTCGCGCGCCCCACCTGTACCTAATGACCCGCGACCGTTGAACTCGCCAGCGCCGACCAGACGCAGCGACGCTCATGAGCTAGTCAAGAGTCAAGCTAGCCGCGTCTCACTCTAGCGTGATAACGATGTGTGGACGGTGGACGTACAACTGACGGTTATTTGTTCTATGTAGAAGTGTGAGGAGCTCGTGCCTAGATTATAACAGCCGCACAGGTCGATCTTCAAGGTTAAGTAACGCTTGCCAAGGTTGGTCTGTGGATGGGTGACCATCTTAACATAATGAGTTTCCTCCGTGCCTCGGAAAGCACGTTAAGCCGTAGGTCCCAGCTGTCATTTGTAGATCTTTGGCAGTCGTTACGGATAGTCAGAAGCCAGTAAATCTGACTCCAGTCTTGCCATAAAGTACCGTATACCCCAGTTAATAGGTTGTGGAGGTCTGGTAGGCAACCGCTCCTCGTAAAATACTGGTATTTAGCTAAATCCGGCTGGACTGGAAGCTGACCCCAATATAGTTGGGAAAAAGCTAGTCAGATGATGATGAGAAGTGTGACCAACCAACCTTTCTTCCAGTCAAGACGGGCTTCGAAAAAAAGTGCCTGTTGTCCGTTGGAGAAAATTAGTAATTAAATATCACTGACAAGTTGGCCGCTGGTTCAGAATCAGAGGGACTATATGCAATATATTATCATATATTGTACGTAACTTGATGATATCAGTTGGAGTATTCCAGCAGATAATCAGAAGGTTAACCATTTAGAAAAACGGTTTTAGTGGAACTCTTTTGGGATCTTTGGGGGGTTTAGAGGAGAAATATCATCCATGTGTAAGAGGACTAAATATTATAACATTATTATTATAATTATCTACCATATTGTCTAAAGCAAAGGCCTTTGCCCAACACTGAGACAGTATAGGTGAGAGGTATGGAGGGAGCTCCATTTCTTCCGTTATTCCCAGTTTTGAGCCAAATCCCAAAGAAGACATCTAGATCGTTCCTCTACCTACTTCGTGATCACCCGCAACCCTTTTGCGATTTGCGTACAGACTCAACAACCAAAAAATACAAAGTTTGTAACAAAAGTTTCCAAAGATTTCGTTTGTTAGAAGCTACCTTTGACCTGAGCGCAGCTGCTCCGACAGAGATAAGTTATCAAAGATCACTCATGTCAACACGTTTATTTCCAAGACATGTAAAACCGCTCTTCTTTTGTCAGATAAAGAATTTTGTTTTGAATATTCTTTTAAACATAGCATGAACAATCGTCATACTTAACCTAACAATGGGCCATGCACAAGCACATTGCTCTAAGAAGAGATGGTCGATGGGGACGAAAAGTTCTGGAGTGGCGACCGCGTACCGGAAGACGCAGCTTTGGAAGGTCTCTCACAAGGTGAACTGATAACCTGGTAAGGGTTACGGGAATCCGATGGAAGCGGGACGATATGAACCTATGATGAACAGTCCTGTTCATTGCGGCGACACTTGGTAGAGGCCTATGTCCAACAATGGACGTCTTTTGGCGGATGATTCCGTTAAGGCAAAAATACCTTCCGAATATATGAGCAAAAAATTTATAGATACACATACAGGAACCAAAAATGGGGCCTAATACTCAACCTAGTACCTATGTGATTTAGCGGGCCTTCTCCAGGTTAACGTAATGCAGTAGATAACCACTGAATGAATCATCGCGTGACACGCCGGTGTTTTGCCCTCATTGCAATGCTTTACCAATATTTGTGGACATATATTGTAATGAATGTTCACGGAATTTTATAAGGACAATTTTGAGGTAAAAATGTATTTAGCACAACAACGGTCGGATTAACATTTTTATAGGATCTTCCTCATCTGTGGTAGAACTGAGAAAATGGATCTAAATTTAAAATTTCCTGAATCTAAACGAAAAACTGACTGACTGACATATCAACGCACTACCGGAACTACGGAGACTAATAGCGTGATATATTGCATAAGGATGAAACGGGGGTCCAAAATTTGAATGCGAAACCTACTTTTAATTCATGAATCCCCGACCGGTCCTATGAGACCGCGGTGTTATTGTTTTACTATTGTGTCTCGTTTTGCGGGTATGTGATAGGCTAAGCGGGCGAAGCCGCTGGAATTAGTTCAGTTATAATTTAAAATCCTCAATAATATAAAAAACGGAAACAACACAAAATAACAACACCTAACCACATACCACGCCAGAACTCGAAACATGATCCAACAAAAATATAACCCAAAACAGTGATCCAGGAGCATTCACAAAGAAAATAAGAACAATACGAATCATCAGCTAAAATGGTACTGAAATACGTGATACTGTGTAGCGAGACACACGTCATGCCGGTTCAAGATCGCTATTAAGATTGAGACCGACCGTTAGGGCAACGCTCGCCTCATTAGAACGTCTTTACTCGTCGTGGACACATTATTTTTGTTATATGCCAGTTAGAATGCTTTAAAAGGAGTTTCACGCAAGTGTGATGTCATTGCACAGTTTTGGGGAATCCGTTTTTGGGTGGATTAATTAGTTTAAATTATTTTCCGTTACTTCAAGGTTGTAGCGATTCAGTTAATAGAATATTGAATTATTGATACAAATATTAAACAGTGACGTCGAAGTTCCATTATAAGGACTATTAGAATTATCGGCCTCGTAATGTTCCCACAATGGGACTCAGGCCTCTCTAGGAGAGGGAACCGGACGTAATCAACCACGCGAGCCCAGTGCGGATTAGTGGATGTCACATGTCTTCGAATTTTTGGTTCTAGGACATGCCGGTTTCCTTACGTTGTTTTCCTTCACCCTTTTAAGAGCAGCATTGATTAAATGAATTACACAAAGTAATGCGCCTGGCTGGGTTGCGGTGGTGAACCCGTGGCCTACAACTTGTAAGTCGGTGCAGTTACTATTGGGCCACTACTGCTCTAAGCGTCCGTTTTAAGCACTTGGCACTATTATAATAAAAGTAAAGCATCTGCCTAGCCTTTTCCCAAATGTATTGGGGTCGGCTTCCAGTGAAGCCGGATTTAGCAGAATACCAGTATTTTACGAGGAGCGGCTGCCTACCAGACCTCCACAACCCATTAACTGGGGTAACACGGTACTTCATGGCAAGACTAGAGTCAGATTTGCTGGCTTCTGACTATCCGTAATGACTGCCAAAGATCTATAAATGACAGCCGGGACCCACGGCTTAACGTGCTAATAAAAGTAAAGCATGAGTAAGAAATGTTGACAAGTCCTTTGTCCAGATTGCGTAAAATCCTTAGGCAACACGTAGTTTATATTTGAGAAATGATACGTATAGGATAAATTGCACATATAGCAGTATGATTCACAGACATCAAAACACTTGCATGACTAATACAAACACGGTTTGTTCGTCCTTTTGGTGAAGGTGTTGCGAAACCAGTAAACACCGGTTTGTTATACTGTAAACATTGTTGGAAAAAGACGAGCTGTTTATTTTTAAAATTTAAGAGATACTTATATATTTAGATAAGATAGCAATAATATCAATTTAGCTGCAGTAATTTCTTCAACTAATGCTTGGTAGTTTGGTACGCAAGGAAATTAACTTTCACTAGTACACCCATTATTCTGGGCAGTACGAAAAACAAAATTAATTGATTTCATATTTTTGGGATTAACAAAATCCATTAAAACATGTTTATAAACTATCACTTCAAAAATACAAATTTCTTCAACTACATTGAATTCTTGGTATGTCAGGAAATTATATTTCCCTTGTTTACCCATTATTCTGCGCAGCACGAAAATACGAAATTAATTGCGTGTTTTTGGGGTTAAGAAAACCCATTAAAACCCTTTCATAAAACTTAATTGATAATTATTCATAAAAAGGAATGAATAATAAAATGATAATTACTCATTCCTTTCCAATAACTTTATCAGTGTTGACATAACAAAAAAAAACAATTCGACTCACCTTTCGTCGCCACCGGTATTGATTGCCGCGTCATATCCTAAAACAGAAACAACACATTAATCATTTACGCACTAACTCGAGTTCACTCGCAACATAACAATAAAAAGCTGCAGGAGAGGGTAAATAAAAATAAAGGTACTGTATATTTACAAAGTCATTTGTAGCCCTCGATCCAAAGAGTGAGAAAGATTTGAGAAAATATTCACAGAATAAGAAAAACAATCGGAAAGAAAATTTCAATTAATTATTTGCGTTTACGTTTCATATCCTCGAAATATCAAAATACATGTCGTAACAGTAAAAAATAATAAAGGTTCCTGACTCTGGAGCCTTAACCACTGGTAGCTTGGACCCTGGTCCCGACACCACAGGTGGACTTCTATTCAATTTGTATATTTTCAATTTTTCCTTTTTTGTTAGTTTTTTAAGAAATAGTTAAAAATGGTATAAATAAGTTAAAAGATAAATATACTAAAAAATAATAATAAATAAACAAACTAAACAGAGCATTCCATTCCAAAATACATTAAATAAAGCTTTCAAAATAACACAATAACAGTCAACAATCGACTTTTAAGATAGTGTTATAGTTTCCTATGCCCGCATTGACATTTCATTTTCATTTGGCAATACAAAATCATAAGCAGCTTTCGAAAAAGCCTCTCGTAATCTTTTTACGTTAAAATGCGGGTATTTCTGTTATTTTGTAATTCATTTCCATTATTTAATACTTGTTGTGACAGAAGAGTGAAAACATGAAAGAAATGGTTTGTACTTTTTAGGGATATGAGAGACATAGCCCCATTCTGCAGGTATATATATTTTTTTATTTAACTTTGCCTCTTACTAGAATTTACTCTTGTATCGTCGGTGTGTTCATAAAAATAACATAATAATATGCAAGACAATATACCCGAAAGCCAGACAAATATTTGTTGGATGCGAGAATCCCATCCGCAACATACAGTACAATGGATAATATAATTCACTGCGCCAATTGTGTAGTACAGGTTTTAGTTTATATTGATGTGGACCTTTGTAAACCAGCTTCTGTAAGTATCTATGTACTATTCCAGGATATTCTTTACCCGCGTGGCTCGACCGAATCTTTACTCGATCGACTCTGCTATGTATGTACTCGTATGTGTTTACAAACTTTGTCCTTTATAATATAAGTAAGATTAGAATAAGAATAATTTATCATTTCAAAAAATACATTTAGATAGGTTTCTTTCCTGGAACTCATACAAGGATTCCCTATGAGGTAAGATTCAGGCTCCTACCTTAACTTTCGTTGTGTGGAATGTATCCTATCTCCATTAAGTTGGGGTCGTTGCGACTTGTGTCTCTCATCGACCCCTTCTATTATTCTTCATCTTCAGCAGTCACCCCTTTCCTAGCCATATCATCATTCACCAAGTCGATCTATAGTCCCTTTAGACATCTTTATGAATTGTCCCTTTAAACTTTGTTGGCACACATAGATCCTATGAAAAGCCATGAATCGATAGGGATTTATATTGAACCTTGATTGGTTTTGTGATACGGTGGCATAGAAAAAATAATTGCTGTTCGATGAAAATACAATGATAACATCAATTAGTGACCCAATTTACATCACACTTCCGGTAAACGCCGAATGAACCTTGAGGATCATGGGAAATTCAAGTTAAAGCATTATTAATTTTCGCTTATTTGCGACCAGAAGCACGTAATTCTAAGATCAAACTATATGTTTTAAAGCTCCTTTTATTTTTTGCATAGAAACCTTTAACAGAAAATGATTGTTCTTCTCCTTCCTGCCCTTGACCCACATTATTTGGGATCGGCGTAACACATTTTTTCCTTCCATTTAGTCCTGCTACCCGTCATACTATCACTAACTCACTTTTCTTTTATATCACTCACACACACACAACAAACAGAAAATTATTATGAGGATATATATTTTATTCAAACTTAAAAAAGCGCTCCTATATAATTACGCTTTTAGAGTTATGTCATCCTTGTCGCAGACTTGTTTTTCAAGATTTCAGCTATATTGAACCATGTGTTAACAGAAAAAAATCAACTACGTATTGCGTACGAACATGCCACAGTTTTAAAAACGTCTAAACAGTGTGTCGTCTCAAGGTAGTCTGCCAAACAATTTTACAAGGCATTTTACACATTTCTCCATCAGCTAATAGCTTAACCTTCCCTTCATGAATGGTAACCCGTGGCCCACTAACCGAGTTCTTATTCAAAGCTTCTTACTTTGTGATTGTGATTATCGACCAACACCATTGCTTGCTGAAAGGGATAATAAGGTGATAGTGTGGCAACATTTATAATAAAAATGCTTTTGTCATGACTACCCACATGCAATCAATTCGAAGCCATGATTAATTTAATTGTTGTATGTTTTCTGTATTGAAATTCAAGGCTTTTTGTACATAATACATATACTGTTAAGTCTCTATTTGATTGGGACTGTAATGATATTGTTTTGTATATTTTAATTTTTTTAATATAATCTAAAAAAAAATTAACAAGTTTTTAGAGACTATTTCCAATATATTTTTTGCTATCGTAGAAATAATGTAACCTTTGCTAGAAATCCAATCAATAAATAAATATAGCTTTGTGATTTTCCCCCTCTAATATCAGGCTTATCGAATTCTATTAACAAATATTTTATTTACCAGCAACTTATTCTTATATCGAATGCTTCTAATCATCAAAGTATTATCACCAATCACTAATTCGAACATTCTTATCAAGAAAGTTCTAACCGCAACAGTATCTACTTTCTTTATCACAAAGGACATTTTTTTATCTTCAACGTTTTGTAGTATCGGGGCGCTCCTAAGCCAAGCCTAGAAATGTATCCAGGCCAATGGTACGTCGCTCCATACTTCCTTATTCACGGCACCTGACGGGCGCTTCCTCCGCGAATGCAGCATAAACCCTCTTTGATGGCCCTCTTCCTGCCTATCTGACTGTAGCGCTGATTTCTATCTTTATTTGCTCTTATTTATGAGTTTAGACTTCTGTGAAGTATGACAGAATGTATGACATAAACTGGCTAAGTTGTATGAATAAGGATGAGTCTGAATTTATGTTTCATATCTTTTATAAATTTCAAATTCGCGTCAAGCTCGGAAACGAGATTACAACTGCTAAATTGAAAACAAATATTTGTAGGCCATCAAATGGGGAATTGGGTTGGATTTGGGAATCGAACGAGGGTCTCGTTCAAGATAAGTAAGCAATACATACAAACTGTGACGAATAAAAAAGTAAGACGGAGGTATTCTCCAACGTTGATTATACGGACGATATAAGAGATAAAAATATCGAACGAGATTTTCATTGCTGAACAGTTATTAAAATGTAACGTTCAGAGAGAGTTCTTGTAAAAATACGAAAACGGAAAGACATACCTTTTGTAAAAATAAGAAACAACACTACTAGATCAATATTTCTAATTAAGTCCTACCTTACCTGACAAACCTACTCAACGCTTTACCTGAACATCTTCGAAAACAGATAACATAGCACCATTCCGGGAATAAGTACCCACGAAGCAATTAGAGGGAAGGGGGAAGCAATTTATCACGGTCGGAAGGCGAGGCAATGAATGTACCGCGTTGGGCGCCAGTAAGCAATGAATGGCGCCCACCGCGGGACCGCGAACGACAGGACTCTAATCTCTTCCAGTAGAGTGGGTACCGCACGGGCAATTTCCTAGACGACGGTAGACCATTTAATCGTTAAGCTGTTAAGTAAAAATGCTGCTGGTAACAAGATTTTATTTAAACTTAAAATGTTAGCGAACAAAGTTATAATTTTTTCAAAGATTTTTATTTATTTTTTTGTGAAAAAGGTTCTCAAAGGCTCTTTAAGATTAAAAATCTGTTCTTATTGTAACGAAGAGTCGTTTACGAGTCTTTAGCTTACAATAATACCGATTTATGTTTTGGTTAATAATTTTGTTTTATTTTTGGAATCCTTTAACAGTTGTATGCATTTATTGAAATAATTTTGTGTTACCAAGGGATTTATATGCGCCCTTTGGTATTAGCAAGTATTTGGTTACCTCCTAAGAATGTTTACAAAATTATCTTTAGGCAATCAAATAATTTTTGCAATAATACCTTTTCCTTGCGTGGCAAAAGTCAACCAAGTTAGACTTTTTAGTAAGTATCTTTGTCTATGTTTACAGTGTTCAAGTAAAATACGTGATTATCACTTGCAATGATTCATACCATACTCAGACAGGAAATTAATTACCTTATCTTAATTCCGCACACTTCTTATTGATAAGATATTTACTAATGTAAATGATTTCTTAACATTGTATCAACATTTCCATTTGTCTCCCAGTCAACTTATTAATCTGAGATATATAGAAATTGATGACCTGGCGATGGTCACGGGAATCCGATGGATGCGAGACGAACAAGACCGGTCCTTTTGGCGACGCTTTGGGGAGGCCTATGTCCAGCAGTGGACGTCTTTCAGCTGAGTTAAAGATGATGATATAGAAATTAATCCAAGGTCCTGTTAGGGATCATAAGAAGATTTCAACCATATAAAACTTGCACATGGCTACAATTCGGACTGGCATGTGCTAGTATGACTTTTCAATAAAAATAATATGACCACATAAACTGTGAACCACCA
The DNA here is from genome assembly GCA_030763345.1 of Mythimna separata. NCBI lineage: Eukaryota > Metazoa > Arthropoda > Insecta > Lepidoptera > Noctuidae > Mythimna > Mythimna separata. Next base: position 24,618,383 of record CM061170.1, on the reverse strand, counting down.
AAACAATCATAAAACTAGATATTCAGAGGACGAACCGACATTCCAACCTATAAACACTACTGTCTGCATTCTTCAGATACAGCTCAGACTATAAACGTTTCATTTGTGACACGAGCGCCATGTTTACAGTTTGCGTGGTTAGTTTAGTCTTTCGAAGTGCCATCAATGGATATTATGACTGGCGTACTTCCATGACAGATATTAAATTCTTCAACTACCCACATTATTTAAGTAACATAATTACATGTAGACGGATAGACAAAAAAAAAATGGATGGATTGTGGGAGGATTGATATCAAAGAAAAGGGAGTTAATGATAGTATAACAGAATAGAATGTTGCGCCGACCCCTTGTAATATGGGACAAGGGCAGGAAGAATAAGAAGAACAAAGTCATAATGGAGAAAACGTATTCATCAATATGAAAGACAAATCTATCAACTAATAGAACAATCACATTACTCATTATTTCAGAAATAACATTTCTTGTTCACTTCTGTTATTAAACAAATAAATGATAGGACATTCATCAAACCACAAAGAAGATCAAGTGGGATCTCAGTACAAAATCCGGCGTCATCTTATCCACGTTGTTCGAATTTAAGGACGCAAACTGATTACTGTAACAACGGGATGTCTGTTACAATTGTTAGGGACAATGAATAGTAATGGTTCCACGTGCAGTGGCTAAGCGTGGATAGCTTTATGTCTTTAATCCTAGTATTATATGATTTTATTAATAAATGAGTAAATAGGTCTTTGTCTTGGGCTGTATAGACTTTGGCTATAGTTTTCTTCATTTATAATATTATTGTGGCGACATTTGGGGGAGCCCTATGTCCAGCAGTAGACGTCTTTCGGTTGAAATGATGATGCCCTTTATAGTTCTTGTCTCTCATATTTCATGTTACTTTCGCTTTCGCAAAAATAACTGCAATAATTATTTTCTTTGGTAATCTTCAGTAATTATTTCTCGTATCGATTGTTTTCAGACTACCTATATGCCTACCTGAACAGCTCTAATCCACCTCAACATCATTATTAGCATCATCAGGCCTGTCATGTTCCTACTATTGGGACTCAGGCCTTTTCTCTAGGAGTGAGAACCTCAACATCAATTACCAATAAATAGTGGACACTGAAAACCGACAAGTCCATTTAACATGCCAACAAACCCACTCGATTGACTATTGATTTTTCAGTAAACCCAATTCAGCTTTACATTGTAATACTTTATAACGTACGTCACTACGTTCAAATGCCTTTATTAGAATCTATGTCGCTTCAATTTATTAATGTGACACAAATTGTAGCTACCTGAATTGTACATTAGTTTGGTAGTTTAGACTAAAATAAGTTGTAGGAATGATTACTAATTCGATATATAACTTATTCGAGACTTCTTGAGGGTGTGTCAAACTTTTACTAACTAAAACTCATTTGTATGTTCCTTCTTTTCCTTTCGCTTCGGGGCCCTGGGTTTCCCTTTCGAAAGCGGACTATGGCCCCAGTAGGCTTCGACCCTGCTGGGCCCTTACGGTATCGCTTATAGAGCTAATCTCATTTATAATCCAGCAAGTGATTTTAAAGAATGAATGTTTTAGTTACACACTTAACCACAGAATGATGAATGGACACAGGCAGGCTGTATTATATGATTCGTCATGGATTTGACATTTTCGTTGTATAGACACTAGTGCTGTCCGTCTGAATCGAATTGTGCTTTTAGGTACAATATTGACTGGTCTATACTGTCCTCACATATCTATCTGTCAATATTGTAATATGGAAATATTGTAAACACAATGTTTTTTTTAAGAGTAACCATACCCTTTCTGCATGTTTATCTCCATAGGAATAGGAAACGACTAATTGGAACCGTGTACTAGCTTCTGACGTTTAATAAGTGCCCAAATAGGATCGATTCAAATCAAATCTGTTTTATGTGATATAAAACAGATTTGATTTGAATCGATCCTTCAAGTGATTGTAGTACCTATTATTATTATTATTATGAGCCTGTCGTGTCCCACTGCAGGGCAAAGGCCTCCCTTCCAGTACCTACCTAAAGCAAAATTTCTCGTAGAACTAAATAAGTAGCATCGTGTGAATGGACCAAGGCAGACTGTATTCAAGTTGTATCTCCTATGATTCGTCATGTCTATGACATTTTTATTGTTGTATAGACACTAGTGCTATTCATCTGAATATCGGTCCTTCAAATAACTTTAGTCCATCTGCAAACATTCTCGTAGAACCTACATAAGTAGCATCACATGTGGAAGATTCCTAATTAATATTATTCATAATGTGTTTTCCATGTGCGTCAACCTTGCTAGGAATCCGTAATAAGTGCTGGCTTGGCCATTACGCATTCTCTTTGCAAGGTACGACTTTCTTCAATGTCAGTCGAGTTATGTGGGTGCCTATTAATTTGTCCTTCGTTCGTTAGGTTTTATTTGAAAAGTGCAAGTGGAAGATTTCTATTGTGATGCAGAGTTGTGGTAGTACTTAGTAGATAGGTATCTTCTGTACAAAGATTTGTTAAAATTACTACAGAATATTCGTCAATCAGTCAAGCAAGTCCTTGTTTTAGAGTCATAGCTATCTAATAGAAAAATTAAGTTTATAATAGTATTTTAGTAGGTACACTGAAAACGAATTGTTCTCATACAATCATATAATTTCAACACAAGCCTCAAAGTTACATTCAAACAAAAAATACGGTAAAATGAGAAGCATTCAAACCGCCGAATAAGAGTATTTCACAAGTCCAAACCATTTAGTTTTTGTAGTAGCTCTCAAACATAAAAAAAAAACCAAAAGCTTAAGCTGATTCAATTACGCCGAAACAGGCGAATGCAACTGGTCATTATTTACAATATAGGAAAATTTCCGTTAAGAGCCGATAAGACTATAAGACAGCTTAGAGCGGCGTGGGAAGATGAATCACCCGTTGATGTCATTGACGATGACCAAATTAGACTTATTGTAAACACTCGATAAACGTGCCATAAACACTTTTTTTGCATCTCTGCAACACAGATTGAAATCTAGATTTTTAGTTCAACTTTTTACAAAATTAATCCGAGTCATCCGGGTCAAAAAGTCCAATGAATAAGTGCAATAAATATACAGTACATTGACATTATACAAACTACTATAGTAATAACGATTGGACTGAGTTTTTGTTACGCCAAAGCCTCTGCACAAACCGTATCGCATTGTCGACCGAATTATAAGAGGCGTGACAAAAGCACAATCCATTACAATCAAACAAAACACCATAACAAGCCGTTCGTGTGCAAATCATAGATCGTGGAGCAACGTAATCGAAAAAAAGAGTGAAAATAAAAAATAATAAGGTGGTTTCGGAGTGTCGCAACACGAGGTGCGTGCGCGTCGAGCTCCGGCGTGCGAATGATGCGTTTAGTAAGTGCGTAAACTGTACCGATCGTGAGTTGCGCACGGGCAGCGTGTGTCCGGAGTCGGCCGCGGCGTCGCCCTCGGCGCCCTGCAGGAAGCCGCCGTCGTCCGACGACGAGCCGGACGGGTCCTTCGCCATGTCAAACATACACGTGCCAATGATACATGACAGAACACGGTGCAACAACTTACTGAACGCTCCGGCGCTTCGCCCTCCGCCTGCGTCATTTATTCCAAACAAGAGTCACAAACGAGGTGCGTCCCTAGCGGACAAGGTTCGAGTTGAAAGTGAAACTGTAATGCTTGCACGGCTGGTGGAAAATCGATGCGACCGGTGTCCGGCATGCGTCAATCGTGCCCATAGTGGTTGGAAGGTCGCCTATAGGTACGTCTAACCATCAATCATCGTGGGACCGAGAGCCGGCCACTACTTAGCACGCGACCATCAGCTGGCGTTTTCGTAAACATCGAAATTGCCTAGACACATGTCACTTGACTACCGCTGTACCTATATCTAAACAGTGTTCGAGCTTTATCACAGCGGCGTGCTCTAACAAACTGCGTCGCCTTGGCAACGGTGCATCTTACAGAAACAAAAAAAAATACATTTCGTCAAGCTATGATCGCTACCGTGCTAGCTGCAAATAGTCACCTGCCAACTGTAGATGTATGGGAACATTTCTACATTCTCTCCAGTGGTTGTGCGACAGCCATGACAGCGATGCAAGTGTTGTCACGCATTGACAGGATTTCGTTTATTTTTCGACACTGCGCGAACAACAAAAACCGGCTTTGCTAAATGAGCGACTTAGAAAAGTTCATAATGAATATTATAATGGTGAGAAGCGATAGGTGTCGCGGCGTCATGGGCAGAGGGCACATTCGCCTTACGCGGATATGTCAGCACAACTGTGGCGCGGCGTCTATTAGCAACTGTTCTCCAAAACCCAAACAATGAGAGTGATCGCGGCTTGGTACGCGATTCGGACGCCCTTACTAATCGATAAAACTAACTAAAGCTTTCATTTAGCTTTATCGCTAAAGTTAACAATCGATTAGAAGCGCAAACTGTAGGCGAAAGCAAGCAAATGGCGACTGCCGGCTTTCAGCAAAAATTAGGTCGATTTGACCTTTGTTGTTGCCGTAAGGAAATGCTTTAAGGTCTGCTCACATCGCTAATTTACACGATGCGATTCTTTTATGCTTTACTAAGGCAAGTTTCTACTTTCGACGTACACTGTACTCATACAGAAAGTAATAGTTGAAAATAACAATGAAGGAATTCATTTGAACAGTAACTCAGTAAGGTTTGATAATATCGGAAAAGAATTAACAAGATGCTCTGAATTTAATGCAGTTCGGAAGATAAATAATTACAATCACCTTCAAACTAAATAAGCTACGATACGTGTTGCAAGTTGAAGTCGGCGATCCGTGGCAAGCAATATGAGCAGACCTTAACAACTAGAATTTATTGCACTGAAGTTTATAACAGCGTTAACGGGGCTAAAATAAATTGGACTGTAATGAAAGCAAGGCTGCACCGTTTCTGCATTACCTATGTATAATAATGTACTCATTGCTATAAATATTAATTTCAAAACAGTCATGACGCAATGTGTTATTTTATAATAAAGATTAGTACCTACACGTTAGGGCGTACGAATGAATGAAATCATTTTGTTATATCACCGACTTAGATGATACTCTGAATAGCATATAATTAATTCAAGCATGGAACTAATTTATCACGGTTTGCGTCCGAATGAATCGCATGAAAAAAGACTCAAGTTGTTGTTTCAATTCTAAACGAAGCATTGTTTCTAAACAGCTGTTTCTAATTTTCATTCAAGCGATAACTACGATTTATTAATCGATCCCGCTTTACGATAACTGTAAACTAAAAGAGACTAACATAGTTTTGATGTTGTATTAGGCACGCATGAAATCCTAAGAGATGTTACTAATGCAAGCAATATGAAAATGTTATCCACTAATCGATCACGCTTGACGAAAAAGGAAACAATAAAACGACCTCTAACATAGACCTACTTCGTATCGAAGTACTAGGCGCGCATACGTTCCGAAGAGGTGTTGCTCTTACCCTGGCGAGTTTGTTGGGCATCGGCTGTAGGTGTGGTGTGTGGTGCCTGGGGGGTCCGACGGCGACGAGCTCCGGGTTGAGGGCCAGGATGGCGTCGATCTCCACCTCCTTGCCCTTGGTCTCGCCGCGCTCGTACCATTCCACTGTGACCGACCTCGTCTCCAAGTTGACCCCGGAGACGATCGCAGAATGGATCCGGCCTGAAAATTATAGAATTTAACAATTATTGCAAGGTCCTTCTAGATATATTCACAATTTTCAAGGAAATTTGCCAATGTTTCTTTAGGAAAAGGCAATTTTCTTAATAACGTTAATATGGGCAAGTTCGCTGAAAACAAATTCATGGTGCAATTTGAGTGCATCCTTATAAACGGCGGCGTATTGCTAGCCTGTCGGATTTCTACCGATAGCATTTCGAGGAATTCATTATCCAATATAAAAAACAGCCTGTCCTCCACAGGCTGTTTTTTATGCGATTTTAAACATTCAAGAGTCTTTCCAAAAAAATTGAATCACAAAAGGCAGCATAGTAATGACCTCTAGCAAAAGCTGTACAAACAAATGCGTAAGTGTACAGCCATTGGCAAAATGGCAAGTTTAAACAGTTGCTGTATTATATACATAAGCTCTCCTCAAAGTGACTGGTGACATTAGAGAAGCTATGGAGGATACCAAGGTCACTATCTTGGTTCTAATTGATTTCTCAAATGCCTTTAATGCTGTCAGTCACGATATTCTTCTATCCATCCTTTCCCATCTTATGGTTTCGTCTGAGGCGTTGGAATGGTTCTCTTCTTATCTTCGGGGACGCCAGCAGTCAGTTCGCGTTGACGAGAATTCGTCGAGTTGGCGTGTTCTGGATTCTGGTGTTCCACAAGGCGGTATTCTTTCCCCCTTACTATTCTCCATTTTCATAAATTTTATAACTCTCTGTCTTCGGTGTTCGTATCATCTTTATGCCGATGATCTTCAATTATATACAGCTACACGGGTGGAAGGTTTGTCGGACGCTATAGAGGATGTAAATCGGGATTTGGACGCTATCAAGGATTGGTCTGATAGATTTGGGGTATCTGTAAACCCCTCAAAGTGTCAGGCTATCATCATCGGTAGCTCGCGCATGATGGGTAAAGTGGTAGTTAACTCCCTTCCTCCAATTATTTTTAATGGTGCCATCATCCCCATCTGTCCTAGCGTAAAAGATCTCGGTTTGCATCTAGACTCGACGCTTGGCTGGCAAAGTCAGGTTTCCAGTGTTTGCCAAAGAGTCAACGGGACTCTGCGGTGTCTGTATCGTCTGAGGAACTTTTTGCCCGTGAGGACGAAGACTATGCTTGTGCAAACTTTAATTTTCCCAATAATCGACTATGGTGACGTGTGCTACTTTGATCTTAACGCGGTGTTGCTGGATAAACTTGACAGGCTACTCAATAACTGCATCCGGTTCATATTTAACTTAAGAAAATATGACCATATTTCGAGTTTTAGAACTGAGCTCAAATGGATGCCCATTCGCCAGAGAAGAAGTTTGCGCGCATTGACTACTCTTTTCTCTCTACTCAACTCTCCCAACCCTCCTTCTTATCTTATATCAAACTTTCAGTATCTATGTTCTTCTCATTCTAAAAATCTGCGCTCTTCTAACAATCTTTTACTTCTTTGTCCTTCCCATACTTCTGACTTTGTTCATTCTTCCTTTCATATACAGTCCATACTTCTGTGGAATGCGCTTCCTCTCGACATCAGGTCGGCTACCGGTCGGTATGCATTTAAGCGGAGATTAAGGAGTTATTTTCTTCACAAATAGCGGAGTCGTCTCAATACCCCTTTCTTTTACTTTATATATATATACATATATATGTAGGTATATGTTATATTAATATTTGTGTATGTTTATTTTACCTATATTTAGTTTTTTTATCTTAATAGGTTTTTTTTAATGCACCTACCATGCTTTCTCTTCACCACCCTTGGTTGACTGGTAGAGAATGCCCAAGGCATTAAGTCCGCCTTTGTACCATTATGTGCAAGATGTTTAAATAAATAAATAAATAAATAAATACATAGAAAGATTTTCCTTGAAAAATATGTCACATTACGGTGTAGAAATCTGGAAAAATTGGCAAAAACATGTTTATCAAAAAAGAATTAATTTTCAGGATAAAATATGGACAGTCAACTCTTGACTATCCAAAATACGAAGCCAAAGCCGTTATGAAAATGGCTGGCGCCACAGTTTTGGTGCAAAGTCCGTCCGACGATAAATTATGAGCGTCCCGCTTGAGAAGTTCGTAATCAGTTTTGGACAAGCAAGGAAGTCTTGCAGTTTAAACTACGGCAGCATCATGTCTCAAATTGAATTATTATCGTTTGAGGAAGATAGCTCGAACCGAAACTATGACAGTTGAAAACTACTTCGAAAAAGCATTACAATAATTTAAGTGTCTTCAAGGCTAGAGTGAGCAGCTTCCTCATAAACTAGTCCGCCTCACCACCAACGATTGCATCACTGCTTACCATCAGGTGGGATCGCAGTCAAGCACAAATTTATATTATTTAAAAAATGGCAATTGCTGAGGAACTCCTAAGACAAAGATATTGGCATAGTGGCATTCCTTATAAAACAAAAAAAAAAATTGATAAAACAAAGTCCATGTACCAGGACTACATGATAAAGTAACAGTTAATTCACAGTTTAATTACATACACAATTGACGGTATATCTGTGTATACGTCCACATGGGGGGGACAGGATCGTCTGCGACAAAGAGGGGGTGACTAGACGCATTAAACAAACTGCCGTCAGCGGCTGCACGCTTTATAAAAACGCAGGAACCTCTTGTTTCTAATATGATTTCAGTCTATGTTTACTGAATAAATATACGTGGCCTCCAGTGATTGAAGCTTTTTATACAGGTTACATTATTTTCTGAAATAAGCGACGATGTGGCAGATAATGGAGCACGTTTGCCTAGAAGTATCCTATTCATTCGTAGTGTTTCTTAAATATTTGAAATCTTACATCCAAGTTCACGACTGACAATTTAAATCGGACAAACTTGTCCAACTTTAACATTTGAATAGGTCCTCATAACGTAATCAAAATCAAAGACGATTTTCTCATATTTCAGAATAGAAAAATAATTCCTTTAATAATAGAACACAAGATATCAATTTAGATACGCTTATATAAAAGCAAAGAAAGTTAATATCGGCGTGTCTGTCAGTCACCGCTGCTGTATTTTCGGCACAAATATACAAGAACTGTACATAAAACGCGAGTAAACGTACATAATTTGATAAAGGAACCCTCGGTATATTCCCAACTGACTGAATTTTCTACGCTTTTCTTATAGAAGGAAAGATTTTATTTATTTATTTATTTATTCTTTATTATTATTTTTTTATTTTTTTGTGAAAATTATATGAAGTTTGCTTATGCTTTGCTGGCAAGAAAATAATAACTTAGCAGAAACGTAAGATTGGGATGAATTGTCCTCATACAGGTCATAGCTTAGCCGTGGACAAAGTTTCATCTAAATAAATCCTTACAAACACATTTAAATACTGCTAGCGATTTCACCTGCGTGAAGATAGAAAAATGTGCCAAAGGAAATTACTCCCCAGATTGAAAATATTCCAGGACATCCTCTACCCGTGTGTAATTCCGTTCAGCCGTTTGAGCGTAACGGAACTAACACACAAACTTTCGCCCTTCTAACACGAGACTGATTAGCAGGAAAGCAGGATATACAAGGACAGCCGGCACCATTCCTCACAGTCAAAAACAACATAACAGAATAGAGTTGTAACTTGTTAGTGCCAGCATCCTCATCAATTCCACAGACAATAACGACAGTGAAAAGTCAAAGCAAGCAAACAAAGAGCTAATTATAGAGTTGGGCAAGGTCGGCGACCTTGTTCCCTGCGGTCCCGACGCTCCCCTTTATTGGAGTGAGCGTAAACAAAACGACCAACATTTTGGAAACGTATCAGGTGAAACAATAGAGAGAGGATTCGTTTCGGTTGTGGCGCTTTTTTAGAGGCAAGTGCTTCTTTTGTAATCTGAGTTTAATATATTTCGTAGGTTTTCAAACATTATCATATACGAGTCCAGAAAAAATAAAGAAAGAAAAATCTAAATTAGGAACCGAAAGAAGAAATAAGAAGAATGAAGAGAAAATAATGAAGAATGAATAAATGAACGATGATGAGGATAATTAAGTCCGTCTATGTATTTTATGTTGCATAAAATAAATAAAAATACAAAAAAGGTAATTAACAGTCAGTATCCAATTGATACTGGTGATAAAAAGTTATAGTTATCCTATACTTACGCCAAGACACAAGTGCCTACATGATTGCCGACTCTAGTCTAAAGCCTACTACTCACGGACGCGTATTCGTCAATATACGACGAAGCGGCAACGACACGACGATGGCACGACATTGCTGCTTCATGGCTAGACTGTCATAGTTTTGTATGCTAACTTCACGGAGATGTACACCAAGCCAATACGTGTAGCCGAACCCAATAACCTATCTATCACATATCGGAGATAGAAAAACAAATGAAACAACAGAAAATATGTATAATTTTTGTATTGTATCATTTGTTTTACAATCTCCAGTATGCCAAAACTGGAGATCGATAGGTTTATTGGTTTCGGTCGTAAGAGGCCTCTTGTAAACTACGGCTAATAGAACGTCTGCGATACAACACTGATGAAACCGCCAGCCGTACCGTGGTGTCGCCGTGTATGTCAACAAGCTCCCCCAGTGATCCATACAACACTGACAACCGTGTCTACATACGGTGAGAAAGGTGCTGTGTACGTGGACAGTAAGCCTTACTATTTCTTATCGATCAGCAAATCGTTTATGGTAATTTACAAGTGCTTTGAATCGAGTTATTACCTTATTCGATGGATCTGAGTCATCGGGCACGGAGGATAAGTAAGTGGTAGTTGAAGACCTAAGGTTAATACTAATCAGCTTCTTGTGGCTCAATGCTGTATTGATATTGAAATGTGCATACAAATATCATAAGAGAAATAAAGACCGTGTTTTAAAGAGAGCTGAATATATCTATGCGACTGTAGTTCAGTGGTCGCGGTTTCGAACCCAGGTAAGTGCATAACATTGTGTAATTTATTTCATCACCACTGCTCTCAAAATGGTGAAGGAAAACATCGTGAGGAAACCGGCATGTCCTAGAACCAAAAAATCGAAGACATATGAGATCCACTAACCCGCACTGGGCCTTCGTAGTGGATTATGTAGACTAGCTTCTGACTTTCTATAAGTGCTTATGTAGGCCTAGTTGAAATAAAAATACTTTTGATTTTGATTTTTGATTACGACTCAATCTCTCTCCCGGAGAAGAGGCCTGAGTTCCAGCAGTGGGAACATTATAAGGCTGATTATGTATGTTACGTACGTATGACTAAAGCTATTAAGTTTTTTTTTAGTAAAAACACTAAGAAACCGAAAGTCAAAACGTTTAAGTTATAACTAGCAAGGTATTATATAAAGTACATAATAGGCCAACGACCAATGATGTAAACGCTGAAACATTATCGGGTCAAGGCTACCCCGATACCACTAGACGACTAACGACCGACTCAACACGTTCAAATGACGACTGACATTACAAGACAATAGTCAACGATCATACAGCTGTATGGCAGGTAGATTACTGAATATTGAATAATTAGTTAATTAATAGAAACAATGAAAAAGTAAATTAAATGATACAGAACATGAAAATTTCAATAACAACAGTAAACATTTCGAGTCGTAGAATCACACAATGATAAGCTAGGAGTATTTACATGGCTGTGGACGTGCCGACCTGTAAGGACCAAGCCCGGGTCGACTCAAAGAGATGCCAGCAAGATTGACTGGGCCAATTAGGGTTGATATTTGCTTAGGGCCGCGGATTTTTTGAAAGACATACCGCAGCTCTCGCAAAAAACAACTGACAGGGAGAAGTCATTTCACGTCTCACGTAAAAAAGATACTTATTTTAGTGTTAAGACACTTTGCCGATAGCGTAGGTAGCTGAGCATGCTCATAGAGTTGATGATTAAAACAGTCAAACCTTCTTTTGTAGGACTACATTTTTATATCATTCACAATTTAGTGTGATTCACAAGTGTCAGAACATCAATCATTGATGATCAATACAGAGTCATCGACCACAAAAACCAATCGCCACCTATAAACGAAGCTAGAAAGCGGTTGTAGTTTGTTTAGCGAACAAAAGCGACGTACGCAGAACAGATTATGCTCACATTGTGTCCGCAGAGCATTGTGATAAGGTCGTCCGCATCAACTGAGCTGGTAACAAATTATCCGAGCGTAGCGTTGCCAGGCGTCCGGATGAAGCCGGACACGGTCAGGGTTTTTGGTTGTGTGTCCGGCCAAATTAGGCGGCTTGTCCGGCTTTTGAATTTGACAATTTTTATAGATTTGTGTATGTGTTCTTATAATTGCAAGCGTTTGCAGAACAGCAATGACTTGTTATTACATTAGAATTTTTTACTCAAATAGTCGGCCTTTTTACTCAAATATTGTCGGTCTTCTTATTCAAATTGTCGGTCTTTTAACTCAAATTATCGGCCGTTTTACTCAAATGTCCGACTGAATTGGTTGGTTTGTCCGGCTTTTTAGTTTAAAGATCTGGCAACCCTATCCGAGCGCAATACCGCAGACACCAACTCTATATTGTCATCGTAATAATTCATGCTTTCACATGAGCATTTCATGTGTAGGCATAGCGTTTTTAATAGCTATTGTATGAACAGCTCTGGTATTGGATATTTGCATGTCTGATTCAATGGTGCGTAAGGTATTGATGTAACTGGCACCGATCAGGTTTACATGGTCGAAAAATTATAGCTGGAACAAAACTATCAATGATGAAGAAAATAAACCTAATAATATTAATAATTAAATTCGATCTTCTAGGCCTCAGGTTCATAAACTGATCGGCGTCACCACGGGACTGTAACGCAAAGGGCTACTGAAAGAACATAGGTGAGTTTTAGACAGTAAAAGTCTTGACACTTAGGTCCCCCTCTGTCCATCCGTTACGGGTAAAGTTATTTGATGATTCTCACGCTCAAATATTTTTTTTATATTGAATACCCATTCATTAGTAGATACGCAAAACCATAACAAGACCAGTTATGTTAATTAGAACAATAAACAAAAGGCACGTGCTAGAGGTGTGACAAACACGCTCTACTATTGTCAAAACATTTTGTATAAGATTTTATTTTAAAAATATTTAAGACAAGTAACATGAAAAATAAAAACCCTTAACTAATTTAAACTACATCTAAGATAGTAACTCTAAACTAAAATATAGCGACAAAAGATTCTTCCAGGCTTTCGACTGGAAGTGTGCCCAAAAGTCCGGCGGCATTGCCACGTTGTACGGCAATGCTTAATCTCTGACGACCGAGGTAAAAGCCAGCAATTGGGTCACGCGAAGTGTCAACAAGAGATCTTGATATTTTGTAAATAAATGAGAACTTCCCCACCTCTATTCTATCAAGAAACAGAAACGCGAAAGTAGGTATAATTTTCAAAATTAAAAACGTCAGTCAAAAGACGAATCAGATCACTTTCAACGCGTGCCAAAGAAAAAAGATTTTTATCAACAATTGGCTGACAGCTGACACGCGCAAAACAACATCGAACTGCCTCCGAAGGCTGCCCTCCCACGTCCGATAATCGGTGACTGATTTTTTGTAGGAGAAAAATAGAACAAATAGTGAAACGCACACGTCCTACAATAGTCCAGTCAAAATAGACTAAATTATGATTCAAGTTTGCATTAATTCCCAACAAGCTGGATTTTTGTGCAGGTCTTGGATGCGTCATTACAAATGACATGTCAAAAGTCCCCATCGATCCCGCTTGTGCGTTGTTTTTTATTCGAGGTCAAAGGTCACAAATTTGCGTTTTTTGCGTATATCTCTGAAACAATGAGAGCTACCGAAAAATGGTTCAGACAAAGTTTGTAGATGGTAAAATTGTCTACAAAAAAGATCGAACACTTTTTCTTCTACGGTGGACTGTTCTCGAATTATCGCTATTTTAAACATAGAAAATACGAATATGCACTAATACTAAGGGGTGACGGGTTCGATGAATATTTAAAGGACAAAACATCTGTAACGACACATAAGCAGTGTCGTAAAGCATACACCCGGAAGAGCAGCATCGCTGCAGCTAAAAGACAGCGTGGGGCGGAGATAGCTACCACATCTGGGATTAGTCCTCCTAGATTTTGAGGTAGTGAATCGTGTTTTTGTTTCAAGAAATACTGTTTGTTCTGTGGCAATGAAGCAGATAAAACGGCTGAAATTAAAAAAAAAGCGCAGCATATTCGACGAAGAGTGTCTCAAGTTTCAACCTTTGACTTCAAGAAAACCATCTTGAAGGAAGCTCAGACTGGTTTTGCTGAGCTAGCAAGTAGTGTCATTGCCCGCATTCAATATGAATATGACTTCGTTGCTGCTGAGGCTAACCGTACCATAGTGATTGTTACACTAAAATACGACTTTCCTGAGGTTTAAAGTCACGATATCTCGAAAACGATGCTTTGTAGAAGAAAAGTGTTGGGATCTTTTTTGTAGACAATTTTACGATCTACAAACTTTGTTTGGACCATTTTTCGATAGCTCTCGTATTTTCAGAGATATACGCAAAAAACGCAAATTTGTGACCTTTGACCTCGAATAAAAAACAACGCACAAGCGGGATCGATGGGGACTTTTGACATATCATTTGTAATGACGTTCTCAAGGCCTGCACCAAAATCCAGCTTGTTGGGAATTAATGCAAACTTGAATGTCTATTTTGACTGGACTAACAAAAATTTGGTCAGAATATAATATATCTAGCGACCCGCCCCGGCTTCGCACGGGTGCAAATTTATCTGTGTTACTATCTTAAATTATGCATGTATTATACATATAAAACTTCCTCTTGAATCACTCTATATATTAAAAAAAAAACCGCATCAAAACCGTTGCGTAGTTTTAAAGATTTAAGCATAAATATATATAGATATAGGGACAAAGAAAGCGACTTTGTTTTATATTACGATTATCTGTCCTACAAAAAGTCTGACGTAGGCGGGCAGCCTAACTCCAGATACTTAAAAAAAACATTGTTCATTCACTTCCCCATGTCACAGTAACGTGGCTCCTAATATCGAACACACTGCCGTCGCCATGGTTACGCTCGGCGAACGCAACGAAAGTGGAACGGATCGCCGAAATAAAGCAGGCAAAAAAAAAGTCCGTTATTGGAAATATGGTGAGCGATACGTCCACCGGTCACGTTTGTGAACAAACGTTTGAATTTGATTGCATTGCTCTTGTTGTTCAATGAATTAAATTATGGTGTAAACAGAAGCCTGGCAATGAAGTCAAAGGCTTTTTAAAGAGGTAAACACGTATAACTAATGGATCGTAGATATTTATTTAATTATTATTTTTTTCCAAGAATCCTCTGATAATGATTTTGCCTGAACATAACATGATGCAACTATGGAAGGATACAGACGGCTCTGTCTCTCAAATACGTAATAGGACAAGGTAGCTAGCAAGGTTTAGTTTTAACAAGATTACTAAAAAACAACAGCATAGTAGTAATGTCCCATTAATATTTTAATCGTCTTTTATTTTATTAATAAACAAAACAATGCAATTATATTTAACATTAACATTTACAATAATCGTTATTAAATAATAGCTAATTAATTAAAAACAAAATCATCAAATATAGAGAATACAGAACACAATACAAACCAATTTAGACCTTCAGTTGTTAGAATTACAACCCCTATTGATTGAATATGGCGTTCGTATTTGCCATAGCACGAGACCAGTGATAAACGCAGTTAACTTCAGAAGTTTGGAAACCAACCGATTTCACTCAGTGGCGACATCCGGGCTTTTCTCCCGCCAGAAACCAAAAATTGCAGCAAACTGTAGGGCCGTCAGGGTCGAAGGCTTCTGAAAGAAAAACCCGGGACCCTGGATTTAAGGCAAAGAAGGAATGGGGTGTATTTTAGTCAGTAAAACTTTGACACGCCCTCCCGCTGCCCCCAAGAATGGGAGAAGTCATTCTGATGACTCCCCACCGTAGTTACTCAGATACCCGCGAAACGAGACACAATAGTAAAACAATAACAGCGCGGTCTCATAGGACCGGTTGGGGATTCAAACGTTAAAAACGAACAATTTCACTTATATCGGACAATTTCATTTGTTGCGTTAAATCAATCAATATTTTATTAGCGTGGCGTGTTTTGTGCGACGTCTGATCTAATATACAGCTTGATTTATGTTTACACGCTGATTAGTCTCCTAACGAACAGGATAAGTGTTTTCAATTCCACTAATTAAACGTTAAATATTGTGATGGTTTTAGAGGCTTTTACACAAGCATTTATTAGCATTAGCATTACCGGCCTTGTAATTTTCCTACTGTTGAGACTAAGACCGTTTTCACATTATCCGATCCGATATCGGTGTCGGACGCCGATACGATATCGGGGTAAGTAAAATGTATGAAATATGTACCTGTCTTTCATATTGTCAGGCCCGAGATTGAAATTCCGTGCTCCGATATCCGATATCGGGCCGGACAATATGAAGGACAGGTACATATTTCATACATTTTACTTACCCCGATATCGTATCGGCGTCCGATACCGATATCGGATCGGATAATGCGGAAACGCTCTTAGGCCTCTTCTTTAGGAAAGGGAATGGGCTGCAATCCACACCGCGGGCCTAGTGCGGATTGTTAGATGTCTTCGAATTTATTCCAGAACATGCCGGATTCCTCACGACGTTTTCCTTCACCGTTTTGAGAGCAGTGGTGATGAAATAAACTGTACAAAGTAATGCGTCTGGCTGGGTTTGAACCCGCAATCTACAACTTGTAAGTCGGGTCAGCTACCAGTTGACCACCACTGTTCACAAGCATGTATAATGATTCGAAAAAAAAAATGCGTATGAAAGATGCAAAGAGCAGATTGTTTTGAACCTTCAGTTCTTTAATTCACATTTACCGTCAGAGATGGCGCTACCTATAACAACACACACTAATATTATTAAGGCTAAAATTTGTGAGAGTGTGTGTGGGTGTTTGTTACTTTTTCACCTTCGAACAGCTGTACGAATTTAGATGAAACTTGGTACACAGAAAAAGGAGAGGGAGGCCTTTGCCCAGCAGTGGGACACAACACGATACCTACCTAACTTGGTACACAGGTATACTGTGTCTTATAATGGCACATACCATACTTTTATCCCGGGTGTATGTTCCCTTGAAATAATTTTCAACTATCACGCGGGCAAAGCCGCTTGCAGCAGCTACTTAGTAAATAAACATAACTAAACAAGCTTTGTCATTCTGAATTGCCGCAGTCATGTTTCCTATACTGTTAGACCATGATTAATTTTAATCATAGCCACGGTTTCAATGGATATTGTCACGACACTTCGAAATCGTGCTGTGTGCTACACGAATAACACACAAGCTTCTAAACAGAACATCAGGGCATTTCGAATTGCAGCCCTTAGGCCCAGGCAGTGTTGTCACGCGTCCGGATAAAGCCGGACACGGTCAGGCTTTTTGGTTGTGTGTCCGGCCAAATAAGGCGGAGTACGGCCTGTTAGGCTTTTTAAATTTGGCCATTTTTCCTAGATCTTCATGTGTTCTTGCAATTGCAAGCGTTTGCAGACCAGTAATGACTTGTTATTTCATTAGAATGTAAAAAATAAAACTTCCCAATGGCTTTAAACAAAAAATTGTTTTCCTTTTTAATCAAATGTCCGGTTAAACTGGTCGGTTGGTCCGGCTTTTCGGTATGAAGATCTTCAACCCTAGGCCCAGGAATACAGACATTAGTTCATAAACATTGCATTACCCAAATTAAGTGGGCGTAATTATGCAAATATTACCTAACACCTCCGTTTATGCACAAATGGGTTGGCTTGCGAAACGGCCAACAATTTTGGGGTGCCTTGCGAAAATTGGCCTCGAGAATTAAGTTCTAAATTGCTTGTGCCTTGCAAACGTTAATATAAGGTAAACACGTGTCTACTTCAAAGGAATAGTATCAAAGGAATTTGAAATACAAGGAAAAGAGGCCTTAAATTGTTGAAAACAGGCAGAAAACAAAAAAGATGTGTTTGTGTTATGGACACAAATTAATTTAGGTATACAAACTTTATTTCAGAGTACCCAAAAGCGTTCAAGTTCAAATCAAATTGTATTTACATAGGCCCACCACGTGGGCACTTGTAAAACGTCAGAAGCAAATGCACTTTTTTTAGTAAGTTTCAAGTATTTAATCGTGGATGACCACAAGAATACTAAAACCAAAAAAGTTATTGAACCAACCTTAAATATAAGCCAATTTGCACTAAATCATGATTCTCAAAAAACAAACAACTAGTGTGCAAGATCGCTATAAGTTAGGACAGTCTAAAATGTCAGGCGCCAAAAATAAAAAGTTCAAACACAAATAAAAACTAGGTCAGTTTTTCTGAAGCCTAATTGGCTTAATCTTAAACGATAGTAATCAATAATAACACGAAAAAAGTGCAACTGTAAAAACTAGTTCGTAGCTCATTGGAGTAATGCGAAAGTGCGAACATCCGGACACCAGCAACTATGCGACTTTCAAACGACAGTGTAGGCGACAGCTACTGCGAAGAAATGACAGGACATGAATACGAGAAAAAATAAACAATGGCTGTCTATAAGTGAGAACGTTTAAATGATATCGATGGTATTTATAGACGTTCTATCTCGAGATAAACGTTTATCGCGTCTTTTATTCTGCGTTGAGCAGGAAACTCTACTCTCCGAGTTCTCGACTTGCCTTACCATGGAGACTAACTGGCAATACTGATATGGCTTTTTTTAATAATATAAACTAGTACTGGACCGCAATCCCGCCTGATGGTAAGCAGTGATACAATCGTTGATGGTGAAGAGATCGTTGATATTAAGAGCCTATTCACTCTAGCCTTGAAGGCACCTAAATTATAATCGGACGCGGAAGACCGCATCAGGCAAATCTTATAAGAACAGAAGATGAAGAGGCGAACAGAAATGCCCTAAAGTTAAACTGCAACTATAATTAACTTTGCAAAGAGTTAATGTTTCGAGAAGGTTTGTAGTCAAAGACAGGATATTGGAAGACACTGCAAAAACCAAACAATAGCCATTAACTAGTAAGCGCTAACACACTAATTAGTACTCCGTTAACAATTTCGCGTAAAACTAGCCATATCTTTAATTAAGGAAATGGTCGTAAGCCTGCATCCTCTTTGCTAAGCAAAAGGGAACCTGGCAAAGTGCCAGGAAAACGATTTGGAAGGAACACTAGCAATTTCATACTCCTAGGCCAGACTACTATTAGTAGAAGCGAGAATGTTCGTGATGTCGCCAAAAATGCCATTCTTTTCGTGTATGAGCTTCATGATAAGCCGAAAAAAACATGCAATAAAGTCGATAATATTTTACTTCTTGTAACTTTTGGCAACAGGGTACTACGCAGCAGACATGGATAAGAAACACAAGTAATCTTATGCATAGCTATAATAATGGAAGTTTATCTAAAGCGATAAGGCAGTGCATGAATATAAATGCTCTTTATAATATCGAAGAACCTGATAATAATACGCATCATTAATCGATTTTCACTTCCTACAGCAATAAATAAATATACAAGTTGCTCTGAAGTAGTAAATATCTACATAATAATTGCTCTCAGATTTAATGTACGGGAACGGAGTAAAGTTGCTAATTAATACATAATCAATTTATTAGTCAAGTGGAGGGCGTGTAGTTGAATTTATCACGCTTGTGCATCTGACCCAATTGAAGTATGGCAGTTACCCGATTACTGGGTCAAGGACAAATGGTTTATATTTGATTGGTGGCATCTCAACGTGCTGCAATAGAACATTTTGTTTTCCCAGTTGATTCTAAAAAACTGTTTTATGAAATAGTGATTGCTTACTAAGTACAAGTATAGATACATTATTATCTGACGATGCAGGAAATGTATTCGATGTTGACATTAATGACCAGCGTAAATGCGTCATTTTAAGAACATGTAATAGCTTTATAAAAATCTATACGTAAATAGACTTCAAAACCATATTCTTATTAACTAAAAAAAGTTTGAGCTGCATATAACCTATAATTTACACACCATTCAAGCAAAAATCAATTGAACACAAATCACAGGCTATAGAAATTGCAAAAACTAGACGTTATAACTACGATCGCATGAGACGATGCACGCAACACGTCTGAAGCTAAAAGCAGTCAGTTCGAAGATGACAGTAATTAATACAATGCTATTGTTCCTTCTTCACCTGTCGCATAAACTCTTAAAGAAGAAATCGTTAACGCTGTACGTCTAAAAGAAAAAATAAGCTCTACCGCAGCTAGGGTTGACGTTATAGAAATTGTGATAGCTGTTGGTAAGATATGAGTCACGCGAAGATTTGCGTCGGATTTGCGTCATAGCGATAATACGTTTCTGTTTGGATGAGATACTACGAAAGAAAATGAAAAGGATTTAAAGATCGATAAATAATTTGACTCATCGTATTACGGATATAGACCTTTATACTGCTAAAGGTCAAGCCGTTTAAAACTTGAAGAATTGAGACTATAATTCAAAACCATGTGGTGAGAATGCTATAGCGTAAAGAAGAATCAGATAAGAAGCAACAATAAAACAAAGTGATTATCCCACAATAGAATCCACTCATCAACAGCTGTTACTTTTACAGGTGTAATTGTGGCAACAAGCATATAAAAGCTAATTAGAATAATAGCGGAGCACTGTACTGTGGAACTAGAGCCGAAAAAAGCAGTATCTGTTACAGAATAGCATGTGTTCAGTAGTTTATAGCATCGCACGCAGAGCGCGTGACGTTTCACATGACGTAGATGATATTACTAATCATTCTAATGAATAGGTAGGTTAAGTACACGATGAGTATGTGCCAATTTTGTTGGGTTAACGCCAATATCGTTACGCTAACTGAAAACCGTTATTGTAGAGTCAAAATTTTGGCTGTATCGTCATGATCACGGCAACTGAACTTTGTTGTCCACTTATATTAACACACATTACGCACTGAATACCGAAGTGTGTTTAACAGTACCTAGTCCATGATCAGCTATCGATCCTTAAATAAATCCTAGGAAACACCAGCTGAACCGGAATACGTGGCGTAGTGCCAAAAGCATACCTGTAGCCAAACTACCAAACACTTTCTTTGTTTGTATGTTGAAGTAAATGAGAGATCTTTATACGCTGGTCGCATGGCCAGTGACGATTTCGTATGGCATCAGGCCGCGTGTCATTGACCCGTTAACACATCGCTTAGCTAATTATAAATCTGATGGGTTTCCTTATGTGAGCATATTTCGTTTTAGTTTCTGGTTTTCTGCTAAGCCCATTCCTGCTTATTAACATGCTCGTAAAATACGAGCCAGGATTAGATTTTATGGAAAGTTAAATTAGACGAGCATTTGATGTAGCATGTTATGAATTTGCTTTCAAGTGAAACAATTTCCTGAAGTCCGACTCATAAGCAAAAGAATACTTCACATTTATTAACAAAAGTAATTACAATCTTAATGGATAAAGTGCAGGAAATTGTAGAGTAAATGTTTTGAGAAGTTAATGTGGCATATGACGAGAGAAACTTTCGCACTGAAATAATTGGCAATTCAAATATGTTTGAAAAAACTCAATAGTCCAATCTTGGTGAAAGAAATCAGCACGTGGATAATATGCTTATCGCAAAACTTGTTACTGTGACCTTGTATGTGACTAACCAGAATAACAGAAGCGAATCGTACGTGTGAAAAGTAATCACCATATTTTAGATTTTGATGTTTGAAATTGAATTGAAGAACAAGAGAATTTGGTTTAGGGCAAACTAATCTATAGAACTGTGTATAGGAATGAAAATAGCAATAAAGCTACAGAGACAATAGTTAATTATGAAAACATAAGGTAATATTACTCACACAATCAAGCTAGATATTAATAACCATAACTCAATTTAAACATAAACTGCAACAATCAAAGTCACAAAGCAGCACGATGTAACATTCTAACCCATAATTACATGACAGGTAAAAGTAGAAAAGAAACCAGCTCGCAGTACTTATTCCCACGGTCAAGATCGCAACAAGGGAGAGACGGCGGAGCGGCTTGCAATTACTAGAGAAGCGTGAATGCAATCATTCATATGTATAATTTTAATAGATTGAGTTTCAATGAACAATCGTCGTGGCTTTACTTGGAAGCCTCAGATTTCTTCGTGTAATGAAACTTTAGTTGGCTGTCGTGACTCAAGTGTTGAGTTTCGAAGCTTTTACCGAGTGTTTTAGTTTTATCTACTTTTCTTTCCGAGGGTTGATCCATTTCACTTACAAGTTTTACAAACTTGTCAAGCTGAAGCTCTGAATTTAGTATTAAACATAAAACTGGATATTTTATCCACTCCCGATACTTTAAATCGGTCTGAGTTAGCAACATCACTCAGACAAGTCATAAGAACTCCCAAAATATTGTCATCACATCCCACATCAAAGGCGATACTCCTTTATCACCTTATTTCAAAGTAAACATTGTAACCAACAATTTGCATACAAAACCAGCAAATATTTTGCTAACGAGATCTAACAAGCTGAACAAACGAGGTATTAGCGTCAAGCTAGCGACGAACCGGCGACTCAGGTCAAAGATCTTGACGACAGTAGGCGAAGCTACTCCGTATAAGGGCCGGCTCCAAGCGGCTCCTAGCCACCTAGTCCTTAGGTCAACAGCTACTTTCGCCGCAAAACTTCCGCATCAATATTTCTGGAGTAAAGAAAATATTAACATTGCGGAAAAGTTTACAAAGTGGAGCAGTAAGAGCTATTCTTTATCGAAATAGGACATTACGGTGTACTGCGCTGCGGTTAAAGATAATTCGATCAAATTGAACCAGTTTGCCATAATCTAGATGGTTCAGTATCGGTTTCGACAAAGCATTAAAACAAGGTCAAAGAGGAAGCTTCTGTAAAGCTCCACTTTAGATGGGAGATTAAAACATTAACGGTGTACGGTTTGTGTTACTACAAGACAGAATTGGGGCATCGTAACCTAATACAAGGAAATAGGTTCTCGAAATTAGAGAACATTGTAATCAGGGCCGCTTCAATGGCGAAAATAGACATGAAAAGCCTCATATTAAGTATGAGGATAAAAGGAGGATGTTTATAAAGAAAATTAAGTGAATTTCATGTGCATTTGATGTTACTGGTAGGATATTTATGCCACCTAAATGTGAGCATGTTTGTTTTTCCTTATTAGTCAGACCTTTTTTCCGCACCAAACCATACAGCTTGCATCAGAAAATCTGTGTTGGTGGTAATGTAACAAAATCTGACGTTACATTTTAACAATGCGTCAAAAACGACAGTAATAATAATAGTCATGAAACTATTTAATATCCGATTTTATCTAAATACAAACCAAGAAAAAACAATGTTTAGTTGTTTGACCGGTTTGTTTTAATCATGAGCAATGACAACAAGCCGTACCTTGCCTTAGTGTAAACATATCAACTATATATCGAGTTAAATACATTCGGAAGAACCGAATCGAAGATTTTCCTGTTTTGCAAAACAACAAGTAAGAACAGAGCACTTGGAAAACTTGTTAGAGCGACCATTACTTAGCAGCAAAGTTGGGATTGAATCGAGTTTCGTCAACTTAGAGACTGACCTAGAAGCCTCCAAAGAAAGGTTTATTTTTGTATTCCAAAGAGATCCTTTAGTTATTAATGAATTTATTCACTGAGAGCTTCTTATTTTAAGTAATTTGTTTATCCTATAATTACGGGCTAGCAGTATTGGACAGACGAAGTTCGGTTACTCAAATAAAGATTTTATTTGTGTAACCAAATATTTTAAGTAGTAAAGTTCAGTACCTACTACCTACACTGCGAGGTAGGTATGCAGAAAGAAGACATCCAAAGGAATCAAGAGCGGGATGCACACTTTGAAATATACAAGAGGTGAAATCAAAACCACTTTGAGAGCCCAACTAGAGAAGAGACACTTTTTCATGGCAATTGGGTCGATAGCGACTATACTACTAGTGTCACGTTGAGCAGATAAAATTTAAAGGAACTGAGAATAAAATACTTTGAAAGTCACCCGTCTGCATGAACGTGTGTTCAACGCTAAAGTAAAAGTACAATCACGGCTAGCGGTAATGAGTTCGGTCGTAATTTCGCGAGTCGACCGTGGCCCACATACTGAAGACGATGTTTAATAAATGATTATATTTGCAGACAAACGTTCCGCTCTGCTATAAACTTTCGCTCTAAAGTGAACAATACAAATTTTGAATGCTTCATTAAACGCCTCGATTTTAAACGGAGTTCTTTTTTTGTAATAAACTTTAGCAAATATACTGTCGATTTTTTAGTGGCTGGCTTTTTCGTTACCTTGTCTGAAAAAATATGTTTTAGGGCGCATAATATGAACTCAAGAAAGTAAGACTCAAAAAGCAAGCATTGACGAATGACGATAAATGCTATCAAAACTTGTTAAAAACCAGAAGATAAAAATTATCAACTATAAGAGATCTAAAAGAAATCTGATAAACGCGTCTTGACAGTCGCAAATGCATACCATGCAATCTAATATTTTCCAAGACAGCAAACCTCTTCACAAAGAGAAATATGTACGAAGATATAGGCTTCCCATAAACTGGTACTTAGTGTAACCGCATAAGACTATAGCTGCTCTATAGGCCTCCTGACGAATGCCAGGGGGTTCAAAGACCTCGTCGCCAGTTCAACTGCTATACGAGCCGAGGGTGGGTGGAACTGGGAAGACCCGTGTTACGCTGGATTAAATTATACGCAACAATGGAACAGATCAATTTTCTTATTAAGCAAATTGTAAATAAGAGTACGTATACTATTCTTGGGTGACTACTATATGACTGCTAATTTTATAAAAGCATTGTGACTGCAATTCTGCAAGTCAATCTTTACAACTTTGAAGTAATCAGAAAGACGACAAAAAATAATAATAATAAAGACTTTTTCCGCTTGACGATAATCCTAATTAGAAGCTCTTTTTTACTTCAACTAGCTTCTGCCAGCTGCTTCACCGACGTAGATGTAGGTTTCTCCAAACAAACTTTGGCTCCAAGTTTCATCCTTTTAGAGGGAGAATTTTGAACAATCCTCTCTTCGTACTCCTCTACGTCATTAAAAGAAACCTTGTGAAAAATTACACGTTCCTAGTCCTAGTAGCTTCGGCTATGCTTGATATATTATGTCAGTCAGTCAGTTTTCCTCTTCATATAAGCAGTAATCGACACGATAAATGTTACAGAGCATTTATCGCTACAAAGACCTTAGCTTTAACGCGTCATTAGTAATTAATCATGCCTACACACTGCACAGACGCGTAGACGGTGCAGTTGATCTTTAACAGTCCAACGCATTGTTTATCCATTATTACGAGAAATATTCATAAACGCAACGGAAACCTGTCGCTAATCAATAGCACATATTTCAGTTCTTATTTTGCCATACTTGTTAGGAGGTTACTTCACAATATAAGACAGACAGAGAAGGTCCACAAGAGGTAAAAATAAATTTTCTCTCATGTGTAGAAGCTAAAGATTCGCGGTGATTTGCATCTGGGTTTATTCGTACATGCCTATTGGCCTAGTTCTGTCTCCTGACAGATAGGAAGGGAAGAGGAAATTATGTTTTCTTTTCCTCTGTTACTCTTTTCTGAGTTACTTCGTTGTAGGATCCAAGACAGTTGTATTACTTCGATGGGACACGTCTGAATACCAGAAGGCTGAATATTTAATGAAGGTTATAAAATTTTCAGCCTTCTGGTATTCAGTTCAGATAATTCTAGTTATGTGGCTGAGAAATGTCACAGGTTCAATCTAACGTAAAGAACGATGACTCTTGTCCGCAATTACATAAACTGCACCTTGTCTCCTTTCAACTGCATAGTGACGGAGTGAGTCAGACGATCCGGCGCAAACCGGCTAGACGGCCGGCGCCCGCGCAAGCCCACTGCACAGATAGCTCATGTTGTAGATCAGCTAATAAATAAAAGTCAAGACTCGACGTAAACACGTCATTTTTATAGGTTAATTTAGTTTAGACAACACGATCGATCTCGATAAGTATTCTTAGAAATCGTAGATCTGGTTTTAAAGGTGAAGATGGTTATGATTTATCTGACTATACGCAGGTCTGTGTTTAGATGATGTTCCATATTGTTATTAAATTGATTCGAGTAAATCACCTTCTAGGTACTTAGCCAAGATTTGCCATGTCAGTAACTGAACTTCTAGTCAGTTCATGCTGACGCTGAAACACCAAAACGAAACCTATTATTTAAATCATTTTGACAAACAGAGACTGCAAAACCACTCATAAAAAGTTTAAAGCAAAAAAATAAACCAGTAATTGAATTAATTTCCGAGAACTGATAATAATGAATGACAGACCGCAAAACTTGGATTAGTGTAAGTAGAGCAAGTTCATTGAACAAAATCTAGAATAAATTAATTTTAAACTGGAGAAGCAAAATGAAGACCACATTCCTAACATTTATTTAATGTAAATGTTTCATCTCATTAGTCTCAGTCAATTCAATTAGCAATTTGAGATGACAGTTCAAAATATATTGTATATTTAGGCGATTAATTAATTCACAATGCGCTTTAATTAAGAATAGGAATCTGTCAAATGTTACTTGAAAAGTAGTACGGTTTGCATAGAAAACTTATTTGCGTATCCATAATGGTTTTTTTTTACTTTGACCGAGTCTTAGTTAAATCTAAGTTAAGAAAAAACGTTATTCGTTAAATAATAATAATAAAATCGACTTAGCGCCATGTTTGACATCATAGATTGAGATCTATGATGTCAAACATCGTAGGCGCTAAGTCGATTCTATTCTCATTGCATCACATAGGAAGTAAGTTTAGACTTGGTTCACATAGAAGTACCTACTTGTTAAGCAATCTCTTCCATTACCAGGATGCCACAACACAAGTACCCTTCTTTGATCATAATTCAGTTATTCTTATTTCCTACAAAATCTCAAGGCAGTCATCAATCGAAATAAAGACTGACGTAACATAAAATTAGAAGCATCAATCATAATATACCCAGCGTTACTCCAAAACAATGAAATTCCTCATACAATTCCCACAGCAGCAAAAAAGTGGCAACATCGAGAGAAATCTGTAAATAACTCAGCATTTTATTGCAACGATAATGTCTTCTGAACAAAAGAAACCAAATAAATGTCATCTACTAAATCACGGAGAACTTATTCATTTCAAATTGTCCAACTTGAAGAGTTCTTCAAGCGAAAGGACTCGAAAATTGTTAGCTTCTGAAGGTCGCATGTAAATGGTAACCGGCTCAACAGTCCATAAATCTTAAGATTAGCATCATTTTCTTGGGCATTTTAGTAAAACGACCACACTGCTAGAAGCATCATTATTTAAATTGGGTTACACACCAACATTGTTCGTTTGCAAATGTTTTGGGAACCGCAAAGAAATGGATCAACTGTTTACTTCCCACACAAGCCGAGACAAACAGTAAACACTGAAAACATTTCTTGTTATGTCTGCTGGACACAATACGACAAGCTGTCAACTTATCCTCTTTACTGAATGGAGAAACAGTCGACTCAAAGTAGTCAGAATTCCATAAATTAATCAATAGATACGAAGAAATGTAGCCAACGGTAACCAACAATCCGTTATCTAGTTTATACAAGATCCAATGACCAACTAAACCTAACATTATTCATTCTCGTCACATCAAATAACAGTAATCTAGTATTGACACTCGGAGATCTCGCCTCGCAATAAAAACAGCCATGACGGTAAACAAACAGTATAGGTAAAAAGATCTGCAATTACAGACTAGGTAAATAACGTATACCGTATCATTTTTTCTGCTGACCGTGACACAGAATATTATGCACATTAATTTACAACAAACATATGATATACATGTAGAGATAGCAACAAAGATTGAAATGATGGAGCAGATAAGCAAAATGTAGGTAATAAAACATGAATTATTGACACAAGGTCGGAATGTGAATAGCATCGTAAAGGCTTAGACATCGGACTCCTTAGAAAAGCAATAAAACAAATAGACTAACATATCAGGCGGCTTATAGCCCACGTCATACAGTGGCACGCACGTAGAAATGAAATAGAAACTGGTAGCACTGGATATGGGGAAAATAGATTTGAATATTATTTATAAATAATTCTATAAGGCAAGGTGACTATTGAAGCAGAAATTCCAACTGTGTCGGAAATGTTGGAAAAATATGTCGAATTGCCCATGGTTCTTAAACTACTTGGACTGCCATAAACAAATTGAACATTTCAAGAAAGCTACTAATACGGATAGTACCAAAATAATGAGCCAATACATATACAATAGAGTTCTGAACATCGTAAATCGTAGTTAACAATATGTTACTTTAGCAACCGCACCAATTTCGTTGGAGACAACGCCATTATCCGAATAAGTCGTAACAAATCGTCCGAAACATGACGAAATCTAAAGAGCTTGTACCTTTCGTAACAAGTTCATAGGTTCCAATTCCAACTGTTCAACATCATTATGAACGCTTTCTTGGCACACCAAGTAACAAAAGGTCATTGATGTTAAAGATAATATCTACATCTATGTAGAATTCCTGAGTATTAAAATGATTAACATTTTTTGAAAGATCATTAAAGTCACATCTTAAACTTAAATCTTTAAATCAACGACAGTAAGTCGCCAATGTTTCACTCCATTTTATCCTGACACAGTAGGTAAACAAAATCCGCTTTAAAAGCAATATTCGAGACCATTGAATTGGACCGAATCCAAAGCGCTGTTTGATTTTCAGCAAGTTTACTTCTGTGAGGATGAAATAAATTGCGTAAATACTTGGGTGAAGTCGTGACTAAGTTCGGTAGCTTTCATCTTTGGTTCAATTTCATTATAAAATGAATGAATGTTGAAGAGGTTACTTAACCAAAAATCACGTTCAATTGTGTGTCAATGGTGTTGAACATTACAAAAGGGAACAAGTATCAAATATCATTAGACATTCTATTTCACAAAGGCGGGTGGCACGTCTAAGATATTACCCATATGCACAAAGCATGCTGGGAATAAGTTTTGGTCAAAGGCAAGCCTATGTATATTTTTTTTAAATTAATGGATATAACAGATAACATATGTTTGAGTAAGCAATGTAGGTACTTAGACACGGGAACCGAACGCTTCGAGCAACAACTATACTAAATATAACATAATTATCAGAAGCGAAATTGAAAGAGGTTTAAATTAAGCGTCAACCGCGAGTTATGGGCATCAAGTCCTGCAATCGAGAGGCCGCCCGATGACATCAGTAGACGGAACCACTCGGCGACCCACACACGCCGCCCACGACGCAGAGCCTTGCGAAACCCTGGCTCAGATGGTCGACCGCCTCGCTCGAGATGGCAAGAGCTTTGAGCAATACGAAAGAAGTGAGCTAGGAACTGTTTGGTATTGATTACTGAAATGATATCAGAAAGTCTGTTGCAAATATGCCACGTCAAATCAAGCTTGTATGGTTTTAAGATGAAACAATCATGAATTCTTTTGAAGAAAACACTGTAGTAGGTCTTTGAATATGCTAAAGATTGATAATGAAACTGCAATATGAATATAAATTGTCTATTAAATGGAAACTCAATGAATAACACCATCAATAACGATCAGAAAACCGACTCTGATTGTGAATAATTTTAGTGTCCAACAAAAGCTTGGAGAACACAAACCGTATAATTAGAAAGGAAACTGATGTCAATTGCCTGAGAACAGCAATAAACTTGATCGTTAGTCAATAGATTGATAAACCAAACGCCATTCAATAAACTTTAATCAACATGGCTGGTGATTGTGCGGATAAGTCGTAGGAGATATTCTTGGGAAATCCAAAGATAACGTAAGCGTTTCCAAAAACGTTTTATTTCATAAAAACACGTCGATTCATGAAACATCTCATCGAAATGCGACAAAAATGAAACACACGGACTCTTAGAACCAGAATGTATTAAGAAACAAATAAATCTTACTAACAAGACGAAAAACGATGATTCAACGCCAATAAATAGGACAACAGAAGTCCACAAGATGATAATTGTTCCTGTAAACGACTTCAGCCAATTGAGGATAACGACTTGTGTCGATGAACTGAAGTCTAGATACGTCACACATGTGTTAGGAACGCAGACTTAATATTAGAACATGATTGAAACAAACTTACTCTTGGAAATCTAGACCAGAGAATTTATAAATAAGAATGAGTAATAAGTATAACGTAGCTTTAAAAATAAGATGTTCACAAGGATCAAATTACGTATTAGCTCAAAAACTGAGACATGAACGGACCATGCTAATTCTCTAATTAAGGAAGAGGAACTTTCAAAGAAACAAAGTAAAATTAATTACTACAGCGCATGAGTTCATCGACAAATATTTGAATATGAAGACTGCCATTTAAGATAAAGGCAGTCAGCATTCGAAATGACTGAATGCCATTTAAACATCGTCATACTAAACGTTGCTCTTAGCGACCTTGTAGGTCAGTGACTACTCATACGGTACCTGCAATACTGGTTATTTCTTATTAAATAAAGACATAAATAAAGAGTTGACTTAAAAATGGCTTATCTTACCAAATCTCCATAGAAATGCGAAAACAGACTGAAAAAATCGTTGCACCACATGAAATAATCGAATATTCGGGACCATATTAACGCAATGCCAACAAAGTACTGTTCTCTGATGACCATAGAATTACGGACGAACATCTCGGTCCGTGGGTGTCGAAGGCTTATTACAAAGACGTAAAACTTAACCAAGAGTACAAAGTTAAGTAGCTTAGAACATGAGAATATAAACATCTGTATAGAAACTGAAATTGAAGAAGAAACAAATAACATTACCAATAAAAACAGTAACGATGCTAGAATAGAAACAAGATATCGAATATCAGATGATATGGTAAGAAGAAAGTTACAGCAGATCTAATAAATACTTAGTTATTACCGCAAACCGCTCTTCGTGTTGGAGATTTTTTATTCAATATAATACTGCGTAGTATTATGACAATGTTTGAGAGAAAGTAGAAAGAAGCGAAGTTGTTTCTATTGTCGATGAACGTCTAGGCTCCATCTTTTGTTCGCAAAGTATTCTATCACTTTGGTCAAATTCTGTTGGGAATTGACAAATTTTTCCGAAGTAATTTATACAATAAAAAAGCGATACTAAGTCTGAACTGAAACAATTCTAAAACATTTACAAATGAAAGTTTTAACAGAACAAAATGCTGATGTCCTACAAAAGGAACGATAACATTTGATGGTCGCTGACTTTAACAAATAATTGTAATTTGGTTAAAACCCAGTCCATCATTAGTTCGTAGTACACTGGCTTCAATTCCAACTTGGTTTCCTATTGACCTGAAATAGACTCGCCCTGAATCGCCCACCCCCAATATCTTATCGATTACTGGAAAAAGTATTTGATGAGCTACTTTCTAAAAGAGCTCCAGATTTGTTTGGCTATCTTGTTATTTTTACAATCTGTCTCTGACATCGTTTCCTTAATTAGAGTCTGTTAATTAGAGCTAACGCTTTCGTGACAAATTAAGATCTGCTCAGATAGATTCTATTTCGTTGTCGGTTGTCTAAAAAAACAAGCAAAGTTTTGGACGGCCGATTTTTTTTTCATGAATGTGAAGTATCTGTTCGTAATATCATTGTAAAATATTGTTATTTAAAGCTTATGAATGTATATTTGAAAACTATAAACAAAATCGCAATTTTCGAAATTTGTGCTTTTCAAGTTAATTTCCGAAACAGCTGGACCGATTATGACGGTACTGTTTAGGTACTGGTAGATAGCTAATTTTAGAAGTAGTAACCTAGGGAACTTTTAATTTAGAAAAGCGAATTCGAGTATCGAGCAAAAAAAGCGTCTTGAAGTTGTGTTCAAATAGCATCGTGCTCTTTTACAAGTCTAACGCGAACGAACTCGCGGGCACAAGTTAGTTTATAATAATTCTGACGTCTCTAGGCCACTAGGTTTAAGACCGTTCATTATAACAATCCGTTAATAGTAACTACGCCTACATGACTTGTTGATGACATCAGTACTATCGAAAGTGAGTTTTTTATCTTCATTTGAATCAGTGGTTGCAATTAACTGATTGAAACGCCGCCATAATTACCAGCTGATCGGTTAACATGCGACTTGAGCGGGCTCCAGTCCCTGGAAACCCAGTGGTTGTTCAATGAATGAATATAATTGGCGTATTAAGATCGTCTAATCAGAGCTATATGATTTCCATACAACCGCTCTTACGATATTAAGAAGTTGATACATATCTATCTCTAGATGGACACACAGATCTTGTGGATCTTACCTAAGTTTTTATTGAAATGAAACATCTCTGAAAATCAGCAATTTATAGAAACCTTGCATATTTTAGAGAGATTTTGAATTAGTCCTTTTTTGCGATAAATTTTAAGGTTTTTAAAAACCTGGAACAAGATTTGCGAAATATTCGAGTAAATAA
Source organism: Mythimna separata (assembly GCA_030763345.1). Classification (NCBI taxonomy): domain Eukaryota; kingdom Metazoa; phylum Arthropoda; class Insecta; order Lepidoptera; family Noctuidae; genus Mythimna; species Mythimna separata. The sequence goes on along the minus strand of CM061170.1, from coordinate 24,586,076 downwards.
GGCATTACCAAATGCCAACACAGTGTTCGGGTGTTAACTCTCTTTTTTCACGTTGACTCTTTAACATACAATGCGTTGTATAAAACCACAAGCTTTCAAACCATGCCTGCGTTGACAATAAACGAGCGTGGAAGATCCCTCTTAACTTAACATTCCACAAAGATAAATCAGCCATTCAAAGCGTAAACGAAACAAAAAGTATTATTATGGACGAATTAATATGTTTAAAAAAAAATTAAACAAAAAGATTCATTTTTTTCATGAACGACAAAAAAACCGACGAAACAATGACCCTACAAACAAATTACCGTTATTATTCTAGAATCTAATAATTAGAGAGATGATTAACGAATAAAAAAAGTCTTCGACCAATGAGGTCACTATCATCAGTCGAACTTCGCCGACTTGCGTCAACTCGCGTCCAATTCATGAATTACCGAGAGGAATCAATTCGTTTGGTTCACCGCGGGCATTTGGTAGCCCAGGACAATATCACCCACGTATTGACGCAACACATGTAAGGTTACTAGACCAACTTAATTCAGATTTAAATGTCAATGAGCGCAGTCTATTTCATTCATGAAGATGTTGAAGCTCTTGGCTCTAGGCGGTCCAGAGTTGGTATAGACGTTGGCAGAAATTAGACATTGCCTTAGTTCATGAATCCCCAACCGGTCCTATGAGACCACACTGTTATTGGTTTACTATTGAGTCTCGTTTTGCGGGTATATGATAGGTTAATGTATGTGTTACTGAGAGACTTGGGCTACTGAAGCAGAGAAAGCAATCATCACTATCTACCAACCGGAAAATCTTAGTAGGTGGGTAGTGGCTTCGCCCGTATCCGAAGAGAACATACTCTCGGGATAAGAGATGCTATTCCAGGGTATGGTCTCTACCTGTGTGCCTTTCATCCATATCCGTTCAGCCGTTTAAGCATGATGAAGTAACAAGCATACACCTACTCTCAAAAACTTTCGCCTTTATAATATTATAGTGTGATATGACATTAGAACACTGATAAATGGTCAGTAAAAAGTCCTTCTACATCAGAAAATTTATTTGACACTGTTAAGATTTATACCAACATTAGTTTAAGTTTATACGCATGGAATCATTGATTATGCTGCAAATTACTCAGACACTTCTATTCGCACAAAATATTAGACATTTACTATCACATTTAATTGGCTAAAGCATGCTTGTTGACAGGCGCAAGATATATTTTCCCAATTCTTCACTAAGAGTGAAGCAATATGAAACGCATTCACAAGTCACTTGGTATAAAATATGATTCGTGAAGTTAGCACTTGAGAATAGATTGAATAGCGTTGGCGCATAACATTATAAGAACAGGACTAGAAAATGACGCCTACGTATAAAACAAAGCGAATTATATACTCGTAGTAATACTGTGTTTCAACTTGATCTGAAGCTATGATGATACGAAAGACGGAAGCACCTTGTAAAATATTATGTAGATGAAGACGAAACTTCATAATCATGATACTTTCGTTATTGGCAGAAAGAAAACCAGAGCTCATAAAATAAAACTATAGCATAATCATCCTTATAATGTTCCTTGGAGATTTTTTACCCAAGCATTTATTACCGGCCTTGTAATGTTCCTACTGTTGGAAATCAGACCTCCTCTCTAGGACAGAGAATGGACCATAACCACGCAGGCCTAGCGCGGATTGGTAGATGTCATATGTCTTCGAATTTCTGGATCTAGGACATGCCGGTATCCTTACGATGATTTCTTTCACCGTTTTGAGAGTAGAGGCGATGAAACAAATTACACAAAGTAATGAGTCTGAATGGGTTTGAATCCGCAACCTACAGCCCATAAGTCAGGGCCAAAAAAGTAATTAGCAAAAAACTCCCAAGACAAGCTAGCTGAGATTTACTGATCATGTGCTAAAATCAACACCAAGCAAGAAATTTTATAGAATGAGTGACAGGAAAGTGGAAACCCTAAAGCAAGCCTTTCTAGAAAATTGGGCCTCGTAAGAAAACATGGTACAAGTTCAATTTATAATATCAATGTCTATGATTAAAGTATAAAAACGTTGATAGTACTGTTACGTCGGGTTTCTTGTTTCGTATGTCGGTCAGACGCCGCGCGAGGGAAGCCGTTGTGGAGTGACTCACAACTCGCTCGCAACGTTGCCACGCGTACCATTCGGGGACCTTGATGCGTTATTTGTTGCCGATAATAAAAACACGCCACAATAATACCTGACGTAATGAATATTTAAAGACGAAAGCTTCTTGAGATGAAAAAGGAAGTTTTTACGCATTAACAACAAAAAATCTTAACATACATTCCGCAGTTAAAACAATAAAAGTCGTTTGAAAAGAAGGCTTTACAAGAACAGGTCAATGCTTCCCACTTTGATGTTCAAGTAAAGCCTACGGTTTCAAAGAAACCTCTTGACGGCGAGCGTTTAAACTGAGAAATGACTAGTCTCCTTGCTCTTAGCAATTTACACTGACGATTGCTTTCTCGGACGAGATTGAAATCCTTTACTCGGAGGAATATTAATGAAGTTTAACTAGGCTTTCTCGAGTCTTTTTAATGGACTTAGAGAGCTGGCAAATAACTACTGAAGCCATTTGGGATGAGGTACTTTATACACTTTGCTTGATCAAATGATGGCATATACAAGTATCTAAAAACTGCAAAAATATAATAACAACAGTATGAGATTATTTATTATATATTCGTAGAGGACAGAGGGCCTCAGATCAATGGCGCAACCTTGGGCAGGTTCGTGGGCGACCAGGAAATGGCCTGACACGAACGTGAGCATAAAATGAACATGTTCTCTCGTTAATCTAAAGTACGATTGTTTCCTACTATTACAATTCTGAAAAGAACTAGAATTTCGGCTGAAAATGTCGTAATAGCGGAAAGACTTTCTAATAAATACTAGAATGCAAAAGTCTGTTGTTAGAATTTTCAATTCTTATCTGAATCGAAGTTCGTATGACCGATTACATCATAAATAGATATCGGCACACCGATTGTCCGATTTTATTATTATATTGTGCGCATTTGTTATCTCTGTTACATTTTACCACAGAACCAATTTCCGCATACGATAATGCTGCCACTACATTGCGAAATTTGTCTAAAAATTGAAATATACGACACCTTGCAACTTCTACTTGAGAACTGAAATATCGCCAGTCTGTGTTTCCTGATAGCTACAAGCTAGGGCGTCTTTGAGTCAAAAGTGAATAAGTTACTTCTAGGCATGCGTGCTCCATCGTCGACCACATCATCGCTGACCATCAGATGAGATAGTGGTCAAAAGCGAGCCTATCCTCACTAATATTATAAATGTGAAAGTGTGGTGGATGTTTGTTAATTAATCACGAAAAAACGGCTGAACGAATTTGGATGAAATTTGGCATGCATATGGCCTTTGACATGGAAAAGAACATCAGGCTACCTTTTATTCTGATTCTTGAAGGCGGAAGCTAGTCAATAATAAAAATAATAAAGAATCCGCAACAGAAAATGGTTCAGAATGCCAGTTGGGCTAGTTGTCCGTAACCTTGCCTGTTTATTGCCATGCATGGCTCACGGGTAATATTGATGGCTTCCTGTGGTGCAGTATACTCGCCGCATTGGATTAGAACTCACAGTATCGCTAATTTTACGTCACGTAACTTTTTAGACTTGTTTGATTGGCTAAATAAGAAAATAGGTAAATACAGTGTGAGCCATGAGGCTAGATAATGACATGATCTTTGTAGGGTGGTAAGGCTGTCAGGTTAGTTGGCAGATTGAAAATAGTCTCAGGAGAAGAATCGGTGAGGATCGAGATAAATGGCGAGAGATTATAGAGGCAATATCCAGGAATGAACAGCATAAACAATATCAAACATTAAGGCCTCTAACACGGCACGTTTTTCGCCATGTGTTGGCACGGTTAATAAAACGTATTGTGTACAAGAGGTCATAGACTGCGATACAACACTGATGAAACTCCGTAGCACCGCTGTTTATGTCAACAGGCTCTCCTAGCGATCCATACAACACTGACAACTGTGGCTACGTACGGCGAATTAACCGTGCCTACGTACGGCGAAAAACGTGCCGTGTACTAGAGACCTAAGTTTGTAGAGATCGTCGCGTCGGTTATTCTGTGTAGGTAATATAACTAAACAGCAATAGAATACGTAAATTATTCTGTATGCCAAAGACACGAATTAAACCAATAAATCGTTCGTAAACCAACCGAAATGGAAATCAAGACGTAGCGGTTGGCGCTTACGCCCACATCTAGGATTGCTCATAGAATAACAACATTTATTTAACCCACATTATAACTAAGAAGTTTTCTAAACATTTGCTAGACTCCCGTTTGCCGAAACAAATTGATAGATCTAGGTGTAGGTACTGAAAGTGTTTTAGTAAGACATTACAAGGGAAATCAATTATTATTTTTTTACGGTAGGAATCTGATTAGGTAGGCACGAAATAATTTCTCTATTCATGAAGTCATTCAATTGTTTTCATCTGCCGTCTTTCTTTTTATATCAGTATCAGTGTGTTACCTGATAGCTACAACTTAGGGGTCTTTATGTCAAGAGTGAATAGGTAACTTCTAGGCAAACATGCTCTATCGACGTCTTCGTGAGATAGTGTTTTAACGCGAGCCTATCAATTCATCATCATCTACATAACATAGCCTATCAATTAAAGCTAAAATAAAAAAAAAGCGCAGGTTCTAGATTTTTAGAAGTGAGTTATAGCGTGACGAGTGACAGGACAGAATGCAAGAAAAAAACGTGTTACGCCGACCCCAAATAAAACGGGACAAGGGCAGGAAGATGATGATTCTGAATTTTTACTGAAGCAAGAAGGTTGCCACCAAAACCTGAAGTGATGACCACGACCACTCTGTCAAGAATGATACCGACGAAGAAGAAGGAGAAGCTTGGACCCTGTGAATTGGGATTTATACATAACCGCCAACTCACATTTCGCGGAATATAGGCAAAAGCATGTCAAATTGGTTATTTTTAACCTAAACTCGTAATAAGCAATTAATGGCAGCACAATTGTGGCGCGCTGTCGTTGCGGTCGGCGCGTGCGCCGGCGTGCCGTATATGGCGCTGGAAGCACGCAACAAGGCCGCACAGTCGCCGCCCCAACGCCATCATTGTATTTAAAAATATTTTAAACCTCTCCGCTGGCTATGGGTTTTAAGAATGAGGTTTTTATAAGGAATTTGGGATGAAAATGCGGAAATTGATTTTTTTTTTAATGATTTTAATGCCAAGGTTTTGGCGCCAGGCATATGGTTTAAGTTCAGGAAGATATACAGTTTCAAATCTGATAAGAAGTTGTAGTTATTTTTTTCATATCAATTTATGGTTTACTCTACATATTCTCTAAAATCGTTCAGGTAATGTCACACATGAACCCATTTTTTTTAACTTTACCCCACACTATGGTGACTCCGTATCATAAGTGCTAAAGAGTGGAATTCCCTGCCGGGGTCTGTGTTTCCTGATAGCTACAACCTAGGGGTCTTTAAGTCAAGAGTGAATAGGTTGCTTCTAGGCAAGCGTGCTCCATCGTCGACCACATGATCGCTTACCATCAGGTGAAATGTGGTCAAGCGCAAACCTATCAATAATTAAAAAAAAAAAAAAAAAAAAAAAAGTGCGTTCTCAAACATGTAAAGTCACATACACATTGGTTTCAGCGGTTTTTACCAAATCAAAGCAACTTCAAAAGTTGACTGATAATGATGGAGTTTTATGCCAGTTCTTCTCCATAGGAAACAAACAATTGGAGCCATGCGCTAGCTGCGGACTTTTTATAAGTGCCCATGTAGGCCTCTGTAATTTTTTTTATTAATTTTGATATCTTTATTATTTTGAAGAATAGAATAAACATAACAGAATTTCACCAATGCAAACAATGTTACAATACATAAATAATTATTTATTACATCATTGCAATATGCATTGAGAGATTATTATAATAATGCCAATGTGTTATTGCAAACAATGGAATAATGTTGAATTAATATTATTTTATAACTTCTCTACTATCATAGTTGAAATAAGTACAAACGAGTATCAACTTCAGTTTCTATTTTTATATGGATAAAGGATTGATGGTCTTTGAAGATAGTCAGCAGATTAACGACGAGCTTCTGAACATGGGTTACCTGTCAGGTATTAGATGCATGTATCGCCACATTTTTTTTTTTAAGTTGGAAATCATCAAATAACTTCTCTCACTCTGGGTGGAGCGAGAGAATGTGCCAGAATCGTATGTCTGGCTGGTGTATTTTAACCTTTCGGTTGTCCTCATACAGTTTTACTGGCTACAGCCAAGGAATGTTCCTTTTGTTGCTCTTTGAGTTATAGGGCCTCGGTAACTATTTTGAGCATTCCTGCAGCCCAATGTATTGCCAAGGAAGTTAGCATTTTGTTACTTAGAAGCCAGTTTACCTTGTACTTATTAGAAATTGAAATTATACTGAAATTGAAAGCTGCTGCTTGATCTGTAATAATTCATAATATCGATGGTCCCTAGGTAAAGTATCGAAAGTGAAAATCGCTACCTTGCAAGAGAGTGATTTAAAGTTTATTTTTTGCATAATTTTGTCACGGGTGATTAAATCTTTACAAAAATTAGGTCTCTAACTATCGGGAAACGAAGTTGTATTAAAAAATATCCTTTAAAAAGAGCTCAAAACAGTAATAATAAAAAATAGCTATTTTTTTGATTCGATACTTTACGTAGGGACCATCGATATGATCCTGATTAATATATGCTGTGGCTAACATATTTTTCCAGGCTCTAATTTATGGTAACCCTTAATTCCTCAATTGCTCTCTGAACGCTTGCTATTTTTTCTAAAATGCACAAGCAGGTGGAGAGATCTACACATTAAAATTATAAAGATAATATCTTGGTTTCTTAGTACTGTATGTTACGGACAAACAAATAATAGTCTGCCTCATCCTGACCAAGTCATTGACAAAATTAATATTGGTGAATAATCAAGTTGGAATGTGAATGAATGAGCGATCTTGTGTGCGCTGGCAAAGTGATTGAGTTAGACACTTTTATTAAGGTTTGAATCCCCGACCGGTCCTATGAGACCGCGCTGTTATTGTTTTACTATTGTGTCTCGTTTCGCGGGTATGTGATAGATTAATGAAGTAAGGTAGTTTAAAAAGAGAATATTTAAGTTTTAGTATGTGGGGCTGATACAATAAGTTGCTTCACAGAATTCCTTCCAGAGAGTTAACAGGTTTACACAAGTTTTTAAATAATTGATAACAAGACTAGGTCACAGATGTCATTTTAAAATTTTCAGTTACTTTATGACTATTGGAAGTATTGATGATTCACATAGGTTTCTTGTTCTCAACTAATAGAACTTATGAGTTTATGAAAATCTTATAAGCATAGAACCAACTTTTTTCCCAAAATTGGTTAAGTACCAATCTATGCAATTCGTTTTCACTTTTATGAGTAATATTGTACCAGGTAATTGGTTAACGGATATACCGAATCACTTTAGTGCCAATGCCTTCAGGGAAAAGCAACTCTCAAGTTCATCAAATGAATCATAAGATATCCTCAAGTCATCGACCGCAGCATAATGCACCGTCGACAATCACAGTTCCAACAACGAAATAAGTGAAAATACACAACAATTGTAGATATTCTAAGTACGTTAGCACTTACCATCTGTTCTTTTTATGTTGATGTTAATTCCGGACTGAATCTTCACTGTACCGTCATCCATTTTCGCACAAATTTAGACACCACATACACTAAATAACATTATTTCTCAAAGAACCTTTGTTCAAAAATAGTCTAACACATTGAGAAATTACACATGAGAACCGGTGAAAATTACAAAATAAATTTCTACACCCAGATTGACAGTTATATCGAGCTAGCTACACACTTCAGACTGGAACGTTTGAAATTTGTTTCACTACAAGAGTCAAATCAATCACTTTAAAATTTTAGTTTTTAAAAGAATGGGATTGATTTGAAAATTGTAAATGTATAAAGTAAATAAAAACTGAAAAAACCAGACGTATTCAAATTATTTCGGTTAAAAACGCGAAATTCTAAAATTATCAGTTTGAGAGTTTGCCAATGCGTCGAAACGAAAATGTTTCATTCATTGCCAGCAGTAAAAAAATATCTGAACAGTAATTTTATGATCTTAGGTTTAAAAAATATATGTGTTGATTCAGGACTTTATAATATTTTATTCGTAGTATTTTAATAACCACATTATTTAATTCAATTTTATAACTATATACCTAGTAGGCCTGAAAAAATAATTAATCAATCGATTCATAATTTCAAAACTGACTATCGTAAGACTACTTTACAGCATCACTAGAATCATAGACAACTAAATTGGTTTGCCTCAGCATCAGCTGCCTGTCAATCAATTTGTCAATTTAATTCAACGCTGTTCAATAGTTTATTTTATTAATTTAAGTACCTATCGCCTCTAATAGATTTTTAAATACAGTATATTATTTATAGAATGGACAGTGAGCACAAATTGTCTCATAAAGCTAAAAAGCGTATCAAGGAAGTTAAAAGGAAAGCAAGACCCGGTAAGTGAACGGTACCCAAAGCTTCATGGTAATTGGCACACTTTCGGAAAACAGTATTTTTAGTTAAAATATTTGTTGTGATGAGGATTCTTTGGTTGATAGAGTATAAGCAAGGATCTTATAATGCTGTCAGTAACAAGGACCGACTATTTCTCGTATTCTAGAATAATCTTCGTTAGCGTGGCGTTCGGTTATCACGACGGCTTTCGAGCTTGTAGCCTTGATGAGTTGATGCTAATTGCTACCTTACATGATTTACTGGATGAAATATCAAGAATAGGTGTCTTGTCAAGGCAAAAGTAAACTAGATCAAAGTTAAATCAATAGTCACTTCAAAACCACACATGTTACAGTATAAATGACTGTCATAAAACTTTGTGCAGTACCAGAAATTAAATATGCATACATGATTAATAATTTATCAGTTCTTCTAAATCAAACTTGCAGCATGTGCATCTTCCATGACAGTAATGAATAATTAATGAGTTTATAGAACTTTATAGTTGTTCCAGTTAAGTTTGCATTACACCTATAAGTAGACTTCTCATTTCTCTATCCCTATGGTTCAATGCTACTGGGACTTGCCTTGTTATGCCGTGCCATATAGTTACCTGAAGGTTGAATAATTGATTTTGCCCCTTAGTTCATGATATTTTAATACAGATAAGGGATAATTAGACACTGAATAATGTTAATTTATACTAATATTATAAAGAGGTAATATCTGTAAGTTTGTATGTAGAGGGTAATCTCTGGAACTACTGGTCCGATTATAAAAATTATTTCAGTGTTAGATAGCCCATTTATCGAGGAATGCTATAGGTTATATACCATCACGCTACAACGCACTGGAGCGCAGGAGACAGCTAGTGTAAAACTATGTTTGAATAATTGTGAATGAAAAGATTCAAAGCTTTTCATACAATGGATACTACTGCAAATATTAAATGCAGTTAAAAAGCATTGAAAAATATTGTGCAATCAGTATGATAGTCATCATAGCATACAAGATGTTAGAGTTGTTGCAAGCCAAAGCTCATAATAGTATTTATGCAATTATGCATGTACAGTATAAACAATCAAAACATACTCCTGGATAGATTCAAATACAAGAAGTGAAAGCCTCCCACAAATTGCCTTGGCTCTGACTAAAATCCCTTCATATGAAAAACATATCTAGTTGAAACAAGGCTTATTGTTAATCAAACAGATTGCCATGTTGTAGATTAATAAAGGAAATAATTAACAGAACTTACAGTACTTCAAAATAAGTATTTCAACCTAATATTTTGATACTAAGCCTTGACTGCACATTTGTGGTGCAGTATTGGGTGACTGTTGCACTGTGGATAGCCTACTAATATTGATAATGGGTCTGTGTGTTTTGTGTATGTGAGCTGACGTGTTTGTACCTATGATACAGGAGTAATACCGTAGTAGTAGTGTAGGGACTTGTTAAAAAAATAAAAGATAAGCTTTTAGGGATAGGTATATAAATTATATACCAGAAAACTATCTTTCATTATTATTTCTAAGCTAGTCTTAAAAGTCTTACTCATTATTAAGTTCAATAATAACATACCTTTCCCAAACAATAGCTTACAGAATAATGTTTTAAAATTCCACTACACAAGAACTATATATAATCTCATAGTAATTTATTTTGTTTCAGAACTAGCAGACAAGTATCAATGGACAGCCTTGAAATATGCAACAAACTTTGACGAATTTCTCAAATGTAATGACAATGTTGACAGAATAAGTGAAAATGATGTGACACCTGAAGAATTTATAGAGAAATATGAAAAAATATACAAACCTGTAGTTATAACTAATGTACAGACAAATTGGAAGGCTAATCATAAGTGGACTGCAGAAAGACTTGCCAAAAAGTATAGGAACCAGAAATTTAAGTGTGGTGAAGATAATGAGGGGTACAGTGTTAAGATGAAGATGAAGTATTACGTAGAGTACATGAGGACAACGACTGATGACAGTCCGCTTTATATTTTTGATAGCAGTTTTGGTGAGCATGTGAGGAGAAAGAAAATTTTGGAAGACTATGAAGCCCCGCTGTATTTTAGGGATGATTTGTTCAAGTACTGTGGTGAAGAAAGAAGACCGCCTTACCGTTGGTTTGTGATGGGGCCACAGCGTTCTGGAACTGGCATTCATATAGATCCTCTTGGAACAAGTGCTTGGAACGCTCTGGTTTTTGGTCACAAAAGGTGGTGTTTATTCCCAACCCAGACTCCTAGAGAACTGATTAAGGTGACTGGAGCAATGGGCGGGAAACAAAGAGATGAAGCTGTGACGTGGTTTAAATTGATTTATCCTAAGACTCAATTAGATTCCTGGCCCAAAGAATTTAAACCAGTATGTATTGTTTTTTATTTGTTTTTCAGTAACAATATGTATTTGATTTTGACATTTTGTGGGATGCAAACTTCTCTCCCATAGTATAGCTAAAGATGGCTTTTAAAATTACACTTTCTCTTTTCCAGGTTGAGATTCTGCAGAAACCAGGTGAAACCGTGTTCGTGCCGGGAGGCTGGTGGCATGTAGTTCTCAATTTGGACGACACGGTGGCAGTCACTCAGAACTTCTGCAGCCGCACAAACTTCCCGGTCGTATGGCACAAGACTGTGCGTGGCCGCCCTAAACTCTCCAAAAAGTGGATCAAAGTATTGGAGACCAAAGAACCTGAGCTGTACAAGATTGCCAGTGGCATGGACTTGAGCCAAGGCACTGGTGTAGCTTCAGACAGCTCATCTAATAGTAGTTCTTCTAGTAGCGATAGTGATAGCAGTTCTTCCGACAGTTCTGAAGAAGACAGCGGGCAGGAAAGCATTACTGCCCACAAGAAAAAAAGACGAAGAAAAATGTAAAGGACCAAAGCGCCTTATATCTTGCATAGGTAATCATGAATACCAAGATTCATAAAGAGGTAATATCAAATAGAAATTTTATATCATAAGTGTAAGCCTGTTTTGTATTACTAGACGTAATAACTAATGAATTTTTACTTGTTGTTTTCATAGTAAACAGTATATTTTCTTTTGTTGACTGACAACACATTCTTTATGAATAAAGTATTATCATATATATTACAATAGTTTCATTTATTGTGTATGAATAGAATCCTTATTTAATTAGCCCATTATGTCCCACTGTTGAGCGAAGGCCTCACTTTTCTACTCACATCTGCCCTCACGTAATATGGGATAAGGGCAGAAAGAAGAAGAAGATTGCCCTCGTCCTTGTGGTTACAGAGTACTCTGACTGCGATACAACACTGACTAAAAACGGCGGCAACGCATGTGTCAAGACAAGCTCTCTCAGTGATCCAGTACAAGACTGCACGCCGTGCCTATGCGCGGTGAATTTACCGTAGTTACGCACGGCGAAAAAAAGCGTTTTGTGTACAACAGGGCTAAGAGTCAAATAAAATCTTGTTGGGAATTAATCGAGCAGTGATAACTGCCCGACCTCCAGGACATAGGTCACAGGTGCAAACCCAGCCAGATGCATTATTTTGTACAATTTATTTTATCACCGCTTCTCTCGAAACGGCGAACGAAAACATCGTGAGGAATCTGGCATGTCCTAGAAACAAAAATTCGAAAACGTGTGGGGGATTACGGCCCATCACCTCTTCTAGAAAGGAGGCCTGAGTCCCAACAGTGGGAATATTACAAGGCCGATAATATTTATGTAAAAAGGTAAATAATTTATCATAATCTACAATATGTAACATAATTAAATGCATATCCTGAGTAGGATATTCAAAATCGATTTCACTGTTTTTTAAAATAGCGAAGTATTTTTTTTTATAAATTATGTAGGTACCTACTGTTGTAGTCTTGATTGTTCAATAACGTTGTGCTCCTATTTACAGAAATAAGTGTGCTAGCGTAGTGGGTAGTGGCTCGATTCCCATATACAGTGTTAGGATAATTAATTAAAAAATATTATTTAAAAGCAGAGCTTTAACGAGTGAAATTATTGTTGTCTACACTATAGCATTGACTTGAGTTATAATTATACTTCTTTGTAATATTTAAATTCTATGAAACGTACGTAACTTGGTCTCTGTATTATTGTACATAGCTCTCTTTCCGATTGTACATAGCTCTCTTTCCGATTGTACATAGCTCTCTTTCCGATTGTACATAGCTCTCTTTCCGATTGTACATAGCTCTCTTTCCGATTGTACATAGCTCTCTTTCCGATTGTACATAGCTCTCTTTCCGATTGTACATAGCTCTCTTTCCGATTGTACATAGCTCTCTTTCCGATTGTACATAGCTCTCTTTCGGATTGTACATAGCTCTCTTTCCGATTGTACATAGCTCTCTTTCCGATTGTACATTGCTCTCTTTCCAATTGTACATTGTTCTCTTCCTGATTGTACATTGCTCTCTCTCTCTGCGTTTTTATGTAATTCTATCTACGACTGTACGTAATTCTCTTTCTCTTTTTACAAATGTACATAGCTCTTTTTCTCTAGAATTGTACATAGCGTAGCGTAGAGAGAAAGTGGTTTACGACTGTATGTAACTCTCTTTCTCAACGATTTTACGTAGTAGGGTGATATTTTGTTGCTTCTTTGTGTGCCAAAGATTTCTCCACAAGTACAATTTCTTTTGCAAGTTTATTCAGAACACATGTGAATTACCTCATGAAAATCACTTTCTGTGCGATTTTCATAATTTTATATCAAAAGATGATGGAATAACAATTTTTTAGGTATCACTATCATCATTCATCACATACCAATGCCTTAGAGCCTAATGCTCTAAGACCAATGCATGGGCCAGGGCCTTCCCTGTCACTCTAGACATTATTCTTCTCGTAGCTGTCTCACAACAGTCGTTATCGTACGCGTCTAAATCATATAACTATACAAAAAAATCTTAATCAAAATTAAGTTAAAAAATAGAATTTCATGTAAATTAATATCCTATTCGATTTAAATATTTTAGTAATGACAAAAATCTAGAAACTGTCTATGAATTTGACTAAAATCAATAATTGTGCGCAACACTAAAAACGTCACATTCCGCGTCCGCAACTGGCACTCAGGTTTTATAGTCTATAGTTGAGCAGCCATTTGTTATCCTTGCCAAAGTTCCCGTGTAACATCTGATCAAAATGCTGAAATCGACTTCTGGTGCACTGGTCAATGTCTTGAGAAAGTCCCTGTTGCCGGCAGCCAGGGTCAGCGCTGTGCCCCTGAGGCGGTCGCATGCTGTCGTTGAATCCGATGAGGAATTTGATACCAAGTGAGTCCCTTGTCGGAACTTTTGACGTTATGTAACTGAAAATTGTGGTAATCTTGTCGGTGATTTACAGCTTTGAACGTGTTTGAGTGACGTTCTATTGTACAAATGACTTGGTGTTATTTTTTCTACTTATTTTAGAAAATCCCGACAGATTTTCATAATGGGTGTAATGTGAATTCGTTTTGAGTATTTTTTATAACCTCTGTTCAGTAATATTGTTTTCCTTGTTCTTGATTCAAGTGTTGCGTAGAAAAGCTTTGCTTAAAATTTGAGCAATTTACTTGAAAAGTTCTAATATAATGTCTGAATATTGATTTTTGCTATCTAGGCCACATCACCACTGTTCTACTGCCATCCGTTTGGTAAACAATTCTAAATCCCGTCTGTTTGTCGTAAGGCATCTAATATTAACAAACTCTTGATCAATAACTGACTCCAATCGTCATTTTTTTAGTTGGGACTGTAATAATGATTCATATTAACTTGTAGGATAAATAACATAATCTGTTAAGCTGATGATGGTCTTTCTTATATAGGGCAGGTATTCTCTTACCTAAAAAGCCCTCTTACAGAAAAAGAACTCATATAAAGGTGCATCAATGTCTCCAAATCCTGTATTATTGGTTTTTGTAATGTGAAATCAAGAATTTATCAAATAAGGAAAAAAGTTAAACATTTGTGTCACTTCACTGAAATTACCAGTTAATTAATTTCCAAGGTCTTCAATATGTAGGGATTTTAATTTTATATATTCTGACCCTGCTTTGGAAGTGTAATTGTCAAATATTATTAATTTTTAGACTACCATTTCTGAAATTCAGATTTTCTTCTTCCTGCCCTTGTCCCATATTATAAAAAAGATGAACTAGCAAACTTTTTTTTATAAGGAAGGGCTTTCTTTTAGATGCAGAAATCAATATAAACTGTTCTGATTATATCATGATTTTATTTTGTTTTCAGATATGAGTGCTTCTTCAACAGGAAAGACATTGACGGATGGGAAATCCGCAAGGGCATGAATGACCTGTGCGGTATGGACCTTGTTCCTGACCCAAGGATCATCAGGGCAGCATTGCACGCATGCAGAAGGGTCAATGACTATGCCCTCGCTGTTAGGTTCATTGAGGCCTGCAAGGACAAGTGCGGCAACAAAGTCAATGAAATCTACCCCTACATCATCCAGGAAATTAAGCCCACATTAAATGAACTTGGCATCGAGACACCGGAGGAGCTCGGCTACGACAAACCAGAACTAGCTTTAGAGAATGTTTATGACATGTAAGGTCACCGTTAAATATCAAATTAAGCTGTAGAAAATTTGTATAATAGTTTTGTTGCCGAGTTTTTATTTTATTTTTAATTGTGGGAAGCTGCGTCTTCAATTAGAAATATTCTTGGTCCATCATTAAAAAAATCGTCACACCTATCTAATGTGCACACATTAGAAGAATATAATTATGAATGTTGTTTCATTTTTTTATGTTGTCTGTCGTCCCTTTTATACAATTTCCTTGTCCGTTCGTAGTACATGTACTTATTAGTATTATCAATAAAAATATTATAGCATTACATAACTTTCTTTTTGTAAGTGCATAGTATTTTATGAATAAAGTAGATGTGGATTTCTTAAAAAGAAACTTGTTTACTTGTATCAGTTGCATTTTACAACAAAATTAAGTTTGGACAATTAGCATGTGCCCTATTCAAAAAAAGTAATAAGTGAATAACACCTTTGTAGGAACAACTTAATAATGTGTTTAAAAATAATATGTTTTGGTTCGATTGTAAAAACATATTGATGATATTCACTGAGCAGACTGATATCTCCTATTTTATTTCATATCATACATTGCCCTGACGGTAGCGGTATTATTATAACGCAATGTCTTACCACTGTCTGCCTAGAGTTAGGTAGAGGGGGACCCATAATCCACTCACAAGTTGGCAGCATACGCGTGACCAAGCGTACCTACTCGTAGTAATAGCGAGGAACAGACAGAAGCAAAGTGCTTGGGTCTATTAGACCGAAGCATACAGGGAAGATGTGCATTTATGGACCCTGGGCTAAACTGCTTGTGAGGCCATATTGTCCCAAAAAATGTTTCTAGATTACCTAAAAGTTTATTACATTACTTGGATCACATTTGTCTCAACAACAACTCTTTTCAAGAGAACGCCTTCATTCTATTCAAGATGCGCAAGTTTTGCAAAATCGACCAAACCACGGAAAAAGCAGGCATCTGCTACTGCTTGTAAAATAAAATATGCCATCAGCAATGAAAGTAAATTTTTGTGACATCATAAAACCAGGCCAGTAAGACCTATGCTATCTGCAGCCCCCGACACCATCATGTAAGGGCGATGTTCACCGACACCAAATCGACTGTTTTAATATTAAAACGGCTGTTTTAGCAATATTTCCTGTTCCTTATCGTCGGTTATTGACGTTAATCAGATGGTTATCTTAAACTTATGTCGGTGCACATGGCCCTTAGAAGAATAAAATCTCTGAAATCCATTACTACATTTTGACGCTCGGTCTATAGCGGAACGAGTGGGAGATAAAAAGTTCCAATCGTCACCAATGGGGAGGAATTTTTATCCCTACTCGTACCCAGTGCTGACGACCGGGAATAAGAGTGTCTGTAGGCCATACTAATGTTCGAACTTGACACGCAGCGCAGCAACCAATCGCTAACCACCACTGCACTAAAGCACCACACGTGCCGTCAAGTGGTACTGATTCAGTATAATCCATTGAAAGGCTATTATTGAATACAACGATCAGCTCTAAACTACATCCTAGCTTCGCCTATTGTAGTAGTGGGCGGTACGCAGAGGCTTTACCTGTCGTTGTTTAAAGTAAAACTTTAGTTCTGAATAGGCAGAGAAGGCGAATATTTATTTATATTTGTTCGTTTTTTTGTGTTCTGTTTATTTGTGTGTCACTTGACGCTACATCTGACTTGATTACTGCGTGTAGCGCAGCGATCAATCAATAGCAATCGCTGCCTAATCCAATAAAATTGTAACCATTGCTTTATATTTACCTATCGGGAAAACCAGTAAAAATATAAACAAGAAAATGTACGTAAATACTTTAATGATTGCCTTAATCACACAGTCATACCATTATTTACAATCACAAATTGTACTTAACAACAAAATTGTGCTATATCATGCTATCATAGAGGACAAAACATAAACGTTCTTTGGTAAATTAAACAAAAATAAAATATGGAGGAAATCAAACAAATCTAAATAAATAAATTTATTCGCTCGTGTCTTATAAACAAATTATTTAATTCCGCACATCATATAAGTTCTTTTGTACTTTTCTATGACTTCTACCTTACTTATTAGTCCCGACTATAAATCTTAACATTTAACTTGAATTACATTTGAAAACCTAGATGTAGGCATATTGAAAATAAATCCCGACGTTGTATGTTGGACAGTATTGACTAGGAAACACTACGTTTACACCAGCTTCTGAAAGGATTCACCAACATTAACATTCACAGCTCGAATAGTGCGCCTCAACATCAACGATTACATCACTGCTTACCATTAGGTAGGATCAGTCAAGCACTATATTATATTATTTAAAAAACCTTCACCCACTTCAGTGCCCTTTTTTCTTTTGTCTCCACTTTTTCGTGCCAGTCTCATTTACCAAAGTATCATAAACAGGAGTAACCAATGAAAAATATTCTAAATTTAAATGTATGTCTTCAAAGCAGGTATTTAGAGCGCCTACACACTAGCGTTTGTCTAGCGTAGGCATTCGATAAACGTATGCGCAGCGTAGACGCCGCGACAGCGAGGCGCAAGCGTCGCGTTGTTGCTACGTTTCCTCTGGAGTCAATTGAACGCTGCGCTAACGCAGTGTATTCATTTACCCTTGCACTGGCGCCGTGAGAACGCGACGCCTGCGCCGCGTAGCCGCGGTGTCTACGCTGAGCATACGTTCATCGAACGCCTACCCTGGAAAAACTCTAGTGTGAAGGCGGCATGTGTTTGGCTGCATTCAGCTGACTGAAACTTCACCAGCAAGGCAAACTTCGATGATAACCTTTCAGAAGCCAGTAGCTAGTTTCGTACAGACACCACAAAACGGAAAGTCGTTACATTTCTAAGATTTTAAACACCGACAAATACTAACGTCGTCATCTATGTCGTAACCCTGCGCAGGAATTATAATATTGTTCTTTTAACGAATTTACATTACAGAGGATAAGGTAAATTACATTTATTTTACAAAAACTTACATTTAGAAAAGTTTTGGTAAAATTCTTAAATATATTTCACTCGGACTAGAATAGGTTTCCTTGACTTGCTTTAGACTAGAATAAATAATAAATAGGTTGGTGTAACAAACAAAAGATAAATTAAACATAAACAACAAATGTACACAACAAACTCGCATCAATAAAATTACAGGAATGTATATGATTATTACGTTACGTGTATTTATATGAAACTCCTTGCGCGGCGCCTCGCTTGCCTACGTCTACCGCACAAGAAATTGTCTATACAAAATAAACGCGGCTGGTATATATTGCACAAATCTGTTCCCACCTAACGTAGATTTGCATCTAAAATAAATTAGTCTTATTTTTTCATATCAATAAATAAATAAGTTACATACATCGAAATAATTAAAATAATTTAAATCCCATTTCATGGCAAAATTTTAAGCCTAATAATGGTAAATTTATTTCTAGAATTCAAAATCACTCCGAAATCACTGGACATCATTGCTATACGTGGTACTTCGGCGGGTCCGCACAGTTATTGCCCAATAAGCGCGGGTATGTAGCGCGCGGCGGGTGCGCCAAAGGCGGCTTTACTTTAATATAAATAGTTTTTGGACTTGACTATTTGACAGTAACACTAGAGTCCATTATTCTAGAATAACAATAACAGCTGAGAGCGCGCCTCCCCATCCGAGGCTCTGGTGCACGCGAGCGCCACCTCTGGTGCGTATAATGATCAATGTTTGGAACTATTATAAAACGCATTAGTAGATGCGTGTGAAGTGGAATACTTGTAATAACCGCGTAGGTTGGGTAGTGGGGTGTGTTGGGGTTATGCAACGTCGCTCATCAGTTCGGGGCAGTCCTGGGCTTCGTCGGGCGGCGGGCTGGACGCCACCAGTCTTAGTAGCTAGGAGTCGGTCACCACCGCGTCACGCTCGGCTTTAACTTGCTGCAACAATAATGTAAAATCATCATCAACATCTGCCTAGCCTTTTTCCCAACTATTTATTGGGGTCGGCTTCCAGTCAAGCCGGATTTAGCTGAATACCAGCATTTTACGAAGAGCGGCTGCCTACCAGACCACGACAGCAAAATCATATAAGCAACAGAAAATAAGGCCGCTCGAATACTCCAGATAAGTATTTATCAGTATCGATAACACGAATAGTGATAGTATTGTACGGTATTTGAGCACCGGTAAAGCGTTAGCATGGCCTGGATAAGTGATAATAAATTATGATTATGTACTAGACAAATACAGATAAGTTGCAAATCAAGAATAGGCCAGCGTGGATTGATATGTAGTTATTTTCATCGCTTACTGAAAAGGCGATACTGAATAAAATGACAAGTCAATAACACAAGTCTTGGAGTTCTTCACCACTGATTACTTTGATTGGCTTGACTGTTCAATCAATCAATCAAAATGTTTATTTGCTAGTATATTGTACATAAGGTGTTACAATACGTTTGTTTCAGCATATCCTGCCATAACATGGCGTGCAAATATATTCACAGTCAGTGTCTTTCATCTGTTCTGTGGTCAGTGTTGTCAATAACTATAACTTACAAATTACAGATTCTATTGACTTGTCTTCTAAATAGTCCTTAACAGTATAATATCTACAGTCCTTAACAGTATACTACCTACACTATAAGAATAAAGGTAAAGAACTACATTGCGCACACGTGGACCAGTCACGTATGCCGATTTGGGCGCGTCGATATCCATACATTTTATATGGCAACTAGCTTTATTTTTACAGTTACATTAGTTGTTCTACATACAATTCAGGCGTGGCCCACGTTTCAGCCTAACGCAGTATCCAGTTGCCTTATACTTTTAATGGCATTAATTGGCGTACAGCCAATGAGTGGAATTCCCTGCCGGCGTCTGTTTCCTGATAGCTACAACCCAGGAATCTTTAAGTCAAGAGTGAATAGGTTACTTCTAGGTAAGCGCGTTCCAACGTCAACCGCATCGTCGCTTTTCATCAGGTGAGATAGCGGTCAAGCTCAAACCTATATTCTAAGTGCTATAGTGTGTGTACTGACCATGGCCTTGCTGAGCACGGTGGCGTCCTTGAGGCTGAGCACCTGCAGCACCTGCGCCTCGCCGCCGCCCTGCAGCATCACCTGCGCCACGCCGCCGCCCATCGAGATGGTCTCCAGCCCCTCGCCGTTCTGCTCCACCTGCTTGTCAAACGGCAACCTACATTACACAACTATTGACGCTCATTCATTGTTACTTAGGGCCAGCGCCCACTGCTAGCATGGCACGGTACAAAGTGCCGTGGCATCGCACGGCATTCCGCCTAACCGCTGCGCAGGTTTCAACCATATTTCAACAAACTTAGCAATCATAATTCCTCGACACAAAATGACCCATTCCGTCTCGCGGAATGCAACGGCGCGCCGCGGCATCCTGTGGAATGAAACGGCATGCCGTGGCATCTTGGTATCAAAATAAAATAATATGAATTCTAAATTCAATTGAATAAGATTCAAAATAACTTGACTGGCAGACTATATTCTGTCATGGTTTCCAACTTCTTCGACCCTTTGTCGTAACAGAATCACGGTAGTATTTCTTCCTATGGTGAACAGAGTTGGTCTAAGACTAACATTCAAAACTTTAGGTTTGCCCACTTGCTACGGAGCGCAGTATACTAGGAGTTCAATATAGAATACTGCGCTCCAAAATACCAGATCTTGGACGTAGATCAGAAATTGTTAAACCGTGTTACCCCAGTTGATGGGTTGTGGAGGTTTGGTAGACAGCCGCTCCTCGTAAAATACTGGTATTCAGCTAAATCCGGCTTGACTGGAAGCCGACCCCAATATATTTGGGAAAAGGCTAGGCAGATGGATGGACGTAGATCAGAAAGTTGCCTAGTGGGATTGGGCTGAACATGTCTGCAGAACACCGAGTGAATGATCAGCCGGTAAAGCACAAAATTGGTGTCCTCACATAGCACAAGCAGGTCGTGGTAGAGCACGAATGAGATGGCGGGAGGACTTAGATATAAACTTTGAAAACTACTTAAGAAGTGTATCAAACCTCAATCAATTAACTTATCATAGTTAATATACGATTTAAAAAAAAAAAACGATTCTAATATTGGCAAACACCACTGCAAAATTTTCGAGCAACTTTCGTAAATTTGATATTGATCACCTAATACAGTTTAAAATACAAGTCATATCCAATTCAATGCTATGACAAGTCTCTCATGAGTGCTATTATCATTCTCTGTCATTTGCCATTAGAATTTACCACCGATAACCGCTCAAGCATTTTGCAGTAGTGACAGTTACCATAATTTAACGCCAGTTTTCAATAACCTACTGCAGTTCATAGATAGATACCTAGCTATTCCCGATAAACAGTAAGATTCTATCTATCCATCCACAACTTTGGTAGGAAATGCTAACCGTCGGCAGGTTATAGGAAAGCAAGTACGGGCAAAAGGATAGATTTGTTTATCTTTAGTAGCTGCAACTTTAGATAGAGATAGCTTATTGAAAACGGGCGTAAATGAAGCAGCAACTCAAAAAATAAATAAAAACTCATTGTACACACCTGTCATGCAGACACACAGTGCGCAAGCGTGGGCTCGTGCAAATAAAACAACACGGTACATTCACGTATTTATTACGGCGACACTCGCACACGTAAATAAAAGATTAAAACCATTCCTACCCTGATGCAACACTGACGAATGGATTATACTAAACGTAAATTCGTGAGAACTGGTTAGAGAACGTGAGAGCAAGACTCGGTTGGAACAAAGAATCGGTCATTAAATATCGCCGATACTATTCATCAGATGGAGTTTAAAGCCCTTTCAACACCACAGTCTAATACAACACGTAACTTTATTAACGCACATCCTCTTGGGGGGTCATTGTACTCATCATATTGAACAACTTTTTGTATGGGTCCAAACCTGAAATCGAGAAAAAATAATCAGCTGTTCCATACATTTTGACGAAATATGCGAACATAAATGTAGGGAACAGATGATTATTTTGATCATGTTGTATATGTGACAAAACTATTTCGTGCTCGCGCCACTACAGTCTTATAAAGGATACGAAAATAATTTGTTAAATTTTTATGTCAGTTAACGAAGTGTTGGGTTTTACGGGACCGAAAGCGACTCGAGAAACAAACAACACACACTCCGTTAAAAGAAGACGATCACGTTCTATTTTAGTTGATTTTGACTCGATATTACTTTAAATTCTATATACATATTATTATGAGTACTCTTCTCAAAACTTTTGCACGAAGTACCGTGAGTAAATTCAACGATTTAAATTGCACGTTATAAATTTCTTTAATCTAAATATCTAGCGTTCCTGGTCTCACGTTCGTGACCGCGACTGCAGTGAGTCTTAGCGTTTAGTATATTTTAATACTGGATCTAATAAATGATATTTTTACCGGTGTTGCATCAGAATACAGTATAAAAATACTACACAACCAAACATAACGAGCTTCAACTGAAAATAAAACTTTTTAAATAAAATGTACAAGCCGTGCCTCAGAAATAGTTTCTTTTTGTATATATACAACCTGTATAATAATAATAACGTAAATCTACAATAACTTACAAAAGGTAAAAGCCAATGCAGACATATTCTGAGGCACAAACACATAACAAAACAAGATATATTCGGTCTAATGAAAGTGCGACCTGAGAAAAAGAGGTGGAATCCAAAAAAAATTATGTGGTATTACTAACTATACTCCGTCGGTTTAGGTAGTTAACTAAATGTAAACAGTCTTGGCATGTCTTTTTATCTAAAAGTTGTCTATAAATTGTATGTAAAAATCTTTGCCAATAGGTATTTACCTAAATCGATGTTACCTAATAAGCTAAATTTAAATAATCTTTGTGTATAATAAATACGACCTCTTTAATATAAAAAGACATACCAAGATTGTTTACCTTTAGTTAACTACCTAAACCAACGGAGTATAGTAGGAGAATCATGTCTTGACATTTCACATTTTTTTTTATTTCCTTCAATTGCGGCTGAATAATGTTGCCAATTAAATAAAAAAAAAAAACTCCAGGTCGCGCTTTCATTAGACGCACTCCATGAACTGTTAAAATAACATGAATTTTCAAAATGTGATGTAACTAGTAAAGTAATTGCGTATTCTTTGGCACGCTATTATTATGGCAAATTGCAATAAATACACATGTATTAACGCTAAAGGAAATATTTTCAGTCATATTATAATACAGTCAAAGTCAGTAAGTCGGGTTACTTTTACCCTGATGTATAGCTTAGGGTCAGTTCACTGCGAGGCGCGACGCGACGCGAAGATGCTGATGGAATTGATTTCGCGCTGCGCCGCATCGCAACGTTGCGAGGCGCATAGTAACATCGTCGGCAACACGACGTCTTGAATGTGAAAACGTTCCGCTGCGCAGCGCTGCATGAAGCAACGTATTCTAAATTCTCACAATGACATGTGTATCTTTTCGTGTAGTAAATAAAGTTATATTTTGAGTCACTCCTATTAAAATGTGCATGGAGCGTCGCGTCGCGTCTCGGTGTGAGCTGACCCTTAAGGTCGTTTACCAATAGAGGCACAGTAAACAGTGTACAGTGTTCTTATTGATTAATAAACCTGGGCCAAAGTAATCCGACTTCACTGTACTCGGACATCAATAAAATATATTTTACTTTTTATTTTATCATGCAGGCACAACATAAAGCTTTCGTATTGTTATTAAAAAATAATAATATAATATAATGATGATGAAAATATTTTCATGGTTTTCTAAATTGGCGAAACGATGTTTTACACATTATTTTTTTCTAGCAAAACACACTAGCTCAGCTAGTATATTGAGCGATAATTTTACAAATCTCACACATACACATTGTAGATTCTCAACCTATTTACATCGTCAGCATAAAAAATAGGCAGGGAAATCGGTTTGTTTTGTCGTCATATTCAATGGTGATTAAACTCTTGTACAATCTGTTTTTTATACCCTGAGACTAAAATGACATTACAACACAAAAGAACTTTCATCATTCCTATAGTAAGTTTGACTTTACTTGTGTCAATTTAGTCTCAGGGTATAAAAAACAGACATTAGGCTATAAAGGTGAAATAAAACAAGCACTATGTGCAAAGAAAAAACATGTGACTAAAATTAATACTAGGCCTGGCTTTAGTTTGTAAATACGCTTTCCAATGTAATATTATAATAGCACAATATTTGCGAGTAATACACATCTGCTATAGGGCTATTCATAAGTTACGTCAGATGAATTTCAGTGCCTTTGGCTCCCCCCACTCGGCCCACAGCTAATCATTCCATTTGTGAATCTACTTTTCCTCCCTAGGGTTTTTTAAAGTGGGGAATCAACAGAATGAAATTTCTCCCACTCTTGAAATCACATATGTATATTAATTTGCAATTATAAATTCAAAATAAAACTAAAACAGCAGTTCCCAAATTAGTTTTAAAACTCGCATCACAACGACCTTAACCATATAAACAGATTTGTAATATTTTCAAGTTACTTGTAATCTTGCATTGCAACATGTGACGCCACTTATGGATAGCCCCTTATTTGGAATGCAGGTATGATGTTACAAACTGCTATGATTCTATCAAAATGGCTTGATGCATTAAATCCACCTGCGTACCACTACTGTACATGAATTTTAAATAAATAAATGAAAGAGAACGTTTGGAATGCGTATTTATCGACAGCAATAAGGCAATAAATAAAAACACTATTACACGAAAAACCATGCATATTTGGCAGTAGCTAGCTCACTAAAACAATTACACTTTGGTAACAAATCTAACACATAAATTTTATACTTGTCAACATAAAAAAATAAAATCACTATTTGTCATAGAAGCAAAAAAATAAGCAAGACATAATAATACTTTCAATTTTATCAAGTTTTTTAATTGGCATAAAACACCAGCAATATTTATCTAGATTCTATCATAATTCGCCAGTGATTGTCAGTTTACTTTTATCGAATATACAAAAAGAACACTTTGTACTTGCATTTTTAGGCTGCTATCCCACTGGCGTTTTACGAGCGTTGGCGTCAACGTTGCGTCTGCGCAGCGTCGACGCCGTGCAGACGCAACGTTGACGTCGCGTCTGCGCAGCGTCGACGCCGTGCAGACGCAACGTTGACGTCGCGTCTGCGCGTGACAAGCATTAACGTCCTCTGAACGCGACGTTGACGTCGCCCACATGATACTATTGCCAAAAAATGCGACGTTAACGCTGCGCAAACGCGACGTTGATGTCACGTGCAGAAGCGACGGACGCTCGTAAATGCCAGTGGGATAGCGGCCTTACCCATTAAGAGCTCATACACACTCGGGGCATGTTGCGAACGGCTGAGGTAACTGCAGCCGTCAACACGTCGGCGGCGGCCGTCGATATGAACAACAAATGAAAATCAGCCGTCGCGTGTGTCAAGTGTCACTATAGGTCGATGACGGCTAGTTACCTCAGCCGTTGGAAACACGCCGCTCGTGTGTATAAGATCTAAGCAAGCATTGCCTACTAAAAACTGTAGGCATCACGAACTGTCTGTTAGTGGCGGCCCACAAATTTACAGTTCAAAATATTGCTACTGAAAGGGCCATGTCAAAGTTTTCGCCTTCAGACAACAATTGGACTAAACTATAAACAATAAGCTCTTATTTAAGCACTCGAGATCGACAAACATATTCGTTTATCCTTTATTTACAAAAATATCACAAGTCGCTAGGACATTTTATTTATCAACGAAAATCAAAATGGCACTCTTTTCTTGAACTACTATAATTTACTTATTATATTTTATATACTCTTTCTTTGGGTAAATATTATATATTTTGGCAGCATTTCTTTTCTTAAATATTGCACTAGTGGACGAATATTTTGCAGTTATCCTCTCTTAAAATTATAAACTAAATATATTATTATATCCTATGGCATCTAGTGCTTTTCTACAACAGTTGTGTTAATACTATTGTCACGATAAAGCTATTTATCTTATTATATTTATTTACCTTAGGGCTTAGAATTTCTAAATTAAGCCTTATTATCAGGTTCTCTTCAGAGGAACTCAAGTTTTCTACTTTTTTAGCATTAAAAAATTAGTGTTTCTATGAAATGTGGACTGGTTCTACTTATGAAAATAAAAACTAGTGGTATCCACCCAGTGTGTCTAGGCCGCAGGTCATATTAAGTGTCGCTTTGGCGATATAACTGACTGTACAGGACAATACAACTCGGAAATCATGCTTGCATTTGTATTTAGGAACACAACTACTAGGGTCCACGCAGTTATTGCTATCTAAGTGGTAAAGGTACAAAACAGTCAATTCTGAATTCTAATCAGTACTACTCATTGCAAAAAACGAGGCGGATGAAGTGAATACCTATTTAGTTGGTGCAAAACTAAGTTATTTTTGAGAGATAACGCCAAACAAAAACTTGTCATCTCGTCTTATAAATATAGTCCGTCTAATGAAAGCGCAACCTGAGAAGAAGTCAAATCCAAAAATTTTGCATGTGGTATTACTAACTAGTAGGAGAATCATGTCTTGACACTTCACATGTTTTTTATTTTCTATAATTGCGGCTGAATACTGTTGCCAATTAAATTAAAAAAAATAAACTCCAGGTCGCGCTTTCATTAGACGCACTCTATTGTAGCATAGCAAGCAAAAATATAGGCGGTAAAACGCAAAGTAAAAACGTGTGTCAGGCACTAGATGGTGCGCTAGGCCGTCAGGTCCGG
This sequence comes from Mythimna separata, assembly GCA_030763345.1. Taxonomy (NCBI): domain Eukaryota; kingdom Metazoa; phylum Arthropoda; class Insecta; order Lepidoptera; family Noctuidae; genus Mythimna; species Mythimna separata. The sequence continues at coordinate 24,559,095 of CM061170.1, read as the reverse complement.
GCGCCTGCGCTTGGGCCGCACCTGCACGAGCGGCGTGACGCACACGCCGCCGTCCTGCGTCTGCATGGACGAGATCATGGACTGGTACACCGACGCGCTCACCGGCACCGTGATCACGCCCGACACCGACACCGGGTACGCTGCAACACACAATCGACAACCCTTACACACACAGTACACTACTTATTTAGACAAATTATTGACAAGAAATGTTTTATTAAGAAATTAGTAATGTATGACGCACGAAATTGGATCTTCATTAGACTCCATTCGATATTCGTCGCGTCCTTGCCCAAACCTGACCTACACTCACCACCTGTAACCTTATTATCTACGGCATAAAATATAAAGTTCGAGGAGGATGATGAGGAGCTCGTGGCTAGATAATAACAGCCGCACAAGTCGATCTTCAAGGTTAAGCAACGCTTGCCTAGGTTGGTCTGTGGATGGGTGACCATCTTAACATAACGAGTTTCCTCCGTGCCTCGGAAAGCACGTTAAGCCGTTGGTCCCGGCTGTCATTTGGAGATCTTTGGCAGTCGTTACGGATAGTCAGAAGCCAGTAAATCTGACTCCAGTCTTGCCATGAAGTACCGTGTTACCCCAGTTAATGGGTTGTGGAGGTCTGGTAGGCAGCCGCTCCTCGTAAAATGCTGGTATTCAGCTAAATCCGGCTTGACTGGAAGCCGACCCCAATGTAGTTGGGAAAAGGCTAGGCAGATGATGATGATGATTGACAAGTAATGTTTTAGGAAGTGCAGCTGTGAACGAATCTTCAATCTCTAGGCCGAATCTGCCACTGGAAAAATACTAATCTAACCATTCAATGGATCAAAGAACATTCCCGAGGTAATGATTCAGTGGATCTTGCCAGACGGTGTTCGGGCTTGTCAGCGATAGGGCCTGAACCCATTATGTCGCTCTTCTTCGTCACCTACACAATCTAGAAAGGTTTTATTCGTGCCCGTCGCGGTGGAGGAACACTGTTTTACGAGATCGGAGTTTCATGCATTACTTGATGGGTGATTATCACAAATCGATTATCGTCAAATGTGCTTTCATTTTTTACATCCGTATCTTCATTCTACAGAAGCTGCGGGCTCATGCGGAACCGCGGTGGACGCGGGTCAGTCCGAGCACGCCCAAGCGCGTATGGTCGGAGACAGTGTCTGTGTGCGTTGCTAGAGCGCGCTTTGTATGTAGATTGCCTTCTTTACCCGTTTTTTTTTTATGGTATCATCGTGTTAGATAGGAACTACGTGATGTAGTTAGTTTGGAGTGGTCGTACCATGGCCGTCCTCGCCGGTGAGTATGATCTGGCCGTCGTGGTTGAGCGTGGCCTCGGCGACGGCGTTGAGGTCCACGGCCACCGCGCCCTCGCCCTCCAGCGACTGCAGGTGCGCTCCGCCCTCGCCGCTGTGGATCTGTTCAACAAACATTACCATAATACTATGTGCTCCATGAACAGAAAAGATTGTATATGTAGGCAAGTCAGTCACCAGCCTGATGTCTATAACTAAAGCGCGGAGTAAATACCTCATTCATTTTTCAGTAAATAAGTCATTCATTTTTCAAAAAATGTTGCCCCCGCACTAAGAATTACTCCTATATTGTAGGTGTGTTCACAAACACGTAGACTCACATGCCTACAAAAGTTACCCAGACCTGTAACAGGCACTGTAGGCAATACAAATATTAGTTCCGTGCGGGACTTTAACCCGTGACCGTGTTGTTATTGACTATTTCAGGTATAGTGACACGCGACTAGTTGTCTAGTCGTATGTTACTACCCTTAAAAGGCTTGCGTTGGATTGGCATGACGATTATTTTTTCTTGTCCTATTCGCCAGGGTACTCGTTTAGCTCTTCTATATCCTTAGTAGAGCTGACGAGATGGGAGTGTTGGTTATGGAAGTGCGACCATGGCAGAATAAACAATGTCGGATATATCCGACGTAGGCAGTTAAAAGGTAGAATGAATATTACCTGCATATTCGACTAGCTAACATTGTCGACGCGTGTATCGGCTGGCGGCTATAAGGTAGTACAAGAGATATTACCATACGTACCACTTGCGCCGTGGTGCCGTCGGGCAGCGTGATGATGGGGTTGTTGGGGTCCACCTGGATCAGCGACACGCTGCCGTCCGGGTTCGTGATCGTCTGCAGCATGGCGGGCGCGTACTGCGACATCTGCCGGGGTTGGACATGCTTCTCTTAGTTCATTTATTTTCAAGAGTAAATAATTCAAACTAGGCTCAAAATCTAAATTGTTTTGAGAATCAAAAACAGTTGGAGCTGGTAACGCAATCAAATTTCCAGCAATAGATTTTTGTTTAGTTAAACTTTATTTGGAAAGATACTACACACTACATCAACTAGAAGGTAGTCCAGGTCCTGCGCCAATATCATAAGTACTTCGATTTTTGTAACTCGGAATGAAAGGGCTATTCGCCATACTTCTATAGTAAAACTACCCATGACGAGAAACTATATCGTAATCTATGTTATATTGTACTAATAGAAGTAGACCATGTCTTGGAAAATATTCTGTAATAACGTAGGATACTTTTTATTTACTTTTTTCCCGTATTACCCGCTGCCCCCGCGGTTTCACCCGCGTCTTTGGTTACTACTCTACTCTTATAGGTCGTAGCGTGATGTCATATAGCTTTATTCAACAAATGGGTTATGCAAAAATAAGATTTTTTTAAATTTACTTATAGTTGTACTAAACTATTGTGACCTTTTTTTTTCAAAATCAATGTCACAATTTTTTAATATATAATATTTGATTTTGAATTTAATCTACAGTAGCAGAAATGTGAGGTAAAACCCCTAGGCACTGGACTACAGCACAATAAACGAAAAACTTTTGTTCAAATTGTCGCGTACATCAACGTCAGCGAGCGTCATCTGGTCGATGCAGACTTGCTGTGACGTCAGCACGGCCGCCTGCGACTGGCCGCCGCGCGCGCCGCCCCCGCTGCCCCCGCTAGACGACGTGCTGCTCGCCTGCGGCATGCACGCAGATATCTACGGCGCCACCGGGCGGCCGACCGACACACGTCGACATTTCCACCAAGATTTTATTTTTCAAAAGTAGATTTGTAGCAAAATACGATTAGGTAGAATAAGATTATGTAAAATAAAAGGGGTTACCATGTCCGAGCAGCATTCCATGTGAGATAGCATTAATAAACAGTAAATAAAATTTAGAAACAATTCCAAAAAATGTGGCAACTTGTTTGTACCTGACAAACAAGTTTCAGGATTAGTGTAGCATTTAACAGGTGCAAGGAAATTTTAGGATAGTGTAGCTCTTATATTTGTTTTTCCTTCATCTAATTTCTTCCAATATCATACTGTATAACTGCACTGGGTTTGCATAGTAAATTATGCCCTATTCCCACTCCTAGAGAGGAGGCCTACGTCCCAGTAGTGGGAATATTATAAGGCTAATTATGTATAGGTAACACCACACTCTGTTCTTTAATTCTTTATGGTACACAAAAACAACAAAAAACATGGTGACATAGATAGAGCATATTATTATACAAAGGCGAACTTAACTCAGCAATGAGTTTTCTTCCAGCAAATCTTCGAGTTATAGAGAGAAAACATATTTGAGGGTAGGATCCAGTGTGTATTAATTTTTTTTAAACTAATGATTAAGTAAAAATCTTTCAACAGTAAAATCTTACTTTATCGTTTTACTTCAATACGTGTTTTCTTACAAGTCATTTTCCTCGTAGAATTCCTATCTCAATAAGTGATATTTGACTTGCCATTGACGTGAAATAAAAATAGATGACGTAATAGGTAATCTAATAATAAGTAATCGTGGGCGTAACTTATTGTGTGACCACCTAAATGTAGCAACTACCTACGTTACGCCTACGTGTAGAGCTATGACAAATGTTTTATTTTCCTTATGTACAAAACGTAATGTAACTAAAGCTTGGTTATTCGTCCCTGAGACTAAATTAATTGACACAAGCAAATGTCAAACTTACAATAATGAGGACACCAGTTATTTTTTGTTGTGACAAGTGTGACAACCCACGTTTTGTCATTTTAGTCTCAGAGATTAAAAAACAGACTTTAGGGTGCTAAAAATGTAACGGCTATGTGTTTCACTTCTAACGTGAAATAGATTATTATTTATTCTTTCTATTAGCTAGCTATAGAGACAACTAGGCAGAGAGATTGATCGACAAAGTTACCCCTGGGACGCAAAGGACAACTGCTGACTTTGATTAATGATTTCAGGAATTTTGATGTTATTGCCATACAATTTGTACTGACGGTTTGTTGGGACCGCTATAATTAGAAAAGTATTTTTTCTAAACCTGCTAAAGAAACACAGGTGATGGTTCTAATCAGTATCTGACACTCACCCTGAGCGAGAGAGCATGTCAGAGGATTTAATGTTTTCCCAGCTCAATAAAAAGCCTATTTTCTCCGAAACCTATATACATGCGTAGTACGTGTACAGTATTCACGACCTATGTTTATTATGTCTACATTCCCGAAACAATTCTCAAGGATAATATTGCTATGAACAACTTTGGTCATAAGTGAACCAAGCTATCCTTGAATTTAGTAGAATCGATCATACACGAGGTCGTAATTTTGATTTACCACGTTGTCTAATTGTACAATCAATTTGATGCACATGATAATGTTGTTAATGATTTTCGATTGCTACGATAATTTGATTTATTGCATGTTTATAGCTTTTGAGAGTAATCTAAGGATTATAGTTGAAATTGCTCCCTAATAAGTACAATTAAACATATTCTTATGTCTTATGCAGATGGGACACTGTATGTAATGCCTCGGGCAGATTTGCCGCCGCTAGCATCGAGTGCTTTTTTGCTACGATGCGTCAGCGGGGCGCATTTTCGGTGCGCGGCAACCCCAACAGTGTGTTAGATGATGGTAGTCGAAAGCCTCGACTGCCCTTTTACAAGGCGCTGCAATGACTTGCATGTCACCTACAGACGTCAATTGTCATTGTACAACCCGTGCGCATCAACATGGCACCTGGCCCGAAAACCGTTGCCTCATTGAAAACTCGAAAATAGTTTGTATTGTCATGTAAAGCACCTTAAACCAAAGTATATTATGAGAAAGCTATAACATTTTTCATAATCAGTACTATAAATGTCATTCATTCGGGCCAGGTGCCTGTGTGAAATTTTTGAATGTTGTTTGTTTGTTGTTGTTATGTACTATGCAATTATGAGTCTCAAGTAAATTGCTTAAATAAACTACATTATTATTAGAATCTAAACAGACTTCACCTTGAATAAGAATGTACATTACAATAATTGTTTTTCAGTAGCTGATACCAGTATTACAGTAAATACGGTTAATAAAATGGAGGACACGGCATGACGTCGACTGTATTCAACACCCTATTCCCAAGACAGCCTTCAACGTTAATTGAAGTTAGAGGTAAAACAGCCTTGTATAAACACATAAACGTACTATTTACTGCCTAACCTACATTTTTACGCCTCTTGGAATTACGTTGGGCCTTCTGCCCACATACGTGTAAGTTCATAGACGCGTATTCATCATTATACACTTGGTGTAAGCCTTTTTTTAGGTTGGAAAACTATCAGAATAACGTCTCCCGCTCTTGGGCGGAGCGGGAGAGAGTGTCAGACGTTTACTGACTAAAACCCACTCTTTTGTTTCGTATTTGCCTTCGTGCCAGGGCCCCAAATTTTCTTTTCAGACGCGACCCCTTGACCACAGAGCTTTCGACCCTGCCGGACATTTGGTGTACGCCTGTGTGAAGGTTTCATACAAAACTATAAACCATTGACGAAGCTGCAACGACAGGACGCTGCCGCTTCATTTACATAGTTTTGTTTGTAAGCTTCACGCAAACGTATAATGACGAAAACGCGTCTATGAAGCTACGCGTCCGTGGACAGTAGGCCTTATGTATCTTCAAGGTAGCATTCGGTTCTTAGCGACCACGACTGGCTCGCCTGATCCACTGTTTAGTATGGAGTACTTAACAAACTAAAGTAACCGTCATGAGAAGCTATAAATTTTGTAAACAAGTGTTCAGGAGTTCACAACATTTGGACTAACAAAAAAAATGAATTTGTTGAAGATTTAATAAATTATTAAGTAACAATATTAATTAACATATATTATTTAGGAATAATTATTCGTCAGATTCAGATGTTTCTATTTCTGTGTCAGAATCAGTGACATGTATCACGAAGCTGTCTACAGTTTTATCAATCATCTCATCGATTTATAACAATAACAACCAGATCCGCGATATATGCAAAGCAATGAAACAAACCCGTACGCATTCGAAACTCGAACGACGCGTTTATTTCAAAATGGTGTCCCGATTGTTTACAATCCCTGCGACGGACCAAGAAACAAAAACGATAGCGCTTTGAGTCGTTAAAACATGATCCGACTAAATTAAATAGGTTGTTACTTTTCATATAACCCGTCTATATTTCATGTCGATTGAATATGGTTACTTAGTAAAAGATGTTTGTTTACATAATTTATAGCTTCTCGTGACGGGTACTTTAGGCGACCGCGTCGCGATTGTACAATACAATACTAAACAGTGGCGATCGCGATCCACGAGCGATCGCGGATTGCGTTCGCTAAGACCAGCATGCTACCTAAATGTTAAGAATATGTTACGATATGAAGTGGAAGACTCACGGGCTGTGTAGGAGGTCCCTTCTCGTCGTCCTCAGTGAAGGCGGGCAGCAAGTCCTCCCGGCCGTGGTACTTGTAGCAGTTGATCACGATCTGGCGCAGCGCGTGCGTCCACGACATCTGCAAACATCAGCCACGGGATCAATACTCTGGTACAGTGGTCAAAGAAAGACTGGTAATCTTAATCTATATAATACTAGCTTCTACCAGCGGCTTTGTCCGCGTGAATGTTGCAGACGCGAAGTCAAAGACAAATAAAAAGTAGCCTATATTCATTCTAGGGGTTTAAGCTTCAGACCTAATTTATCAAAATCAGTTCAGTAGTTTAACCGTGAAAGCGTAACAGACAGACAGAGTCATTTTCACATTTATAATATTAGTACGGAAGCAGGCCTCCGTCACTCCATGTACTTGCGCGCTATAAGTGCCTACCGCCCAGCCGACCGGTCTCGGTCCGCTTGCGGATCAAATTCAGTGCGGTTTTCGCAAGCGAAGCGCACGCACGCCGTTCAATTTTAATACCGACCTACCTATGCGTACCTATGATGCCTTGCTTGCTTTAGATGAGTGCAAATCAAGTAAAAGAAGGGATAAACACCTAAAATTTTTCCATTTACCTGACAATGACAAAAGTACGACGAAATTTATAAAAGAAATATTTTATAAACGATACAATTTTAAACTGTATTTAATTATAACTAAATTGTAACTACAAGTCAGAACATTCACAGTTCTCAATAACATAAACCCAAAAAGTCATGTTAATTTAATTTTATCGAAGAGGCAGCCCTACGATTGCTGCGGGATCGCGCGGTGCGAAGCAATCACAACTGTACGCTTGAGCGTTTAGGCACATTTTAGCATGCAGTGGTTGCCGACGCGACGCAGTAGGCTATTATAGTAGTAGGTATTGTAATTTTTCTACTGAGTGAAGTATCTGTTACGTAGTAACTATTTAGTAATCTGTGACGGAAGTATAATAAATAGAGAAACTGACTGACCAAAACTACTGAGACTAGAAGCGTGAAATTTTGCACAAGGTTTCTTGAGCACTAAGAGATAAAGCTGTTGCCATAAAAGAATACCTATAAGTTAACTGTTCTATAACACGCTTTTACCCTGACTGCTTCTAGATAAAACTACTGTTTCTATAACACGGTAACAAAGTGCGTATATTCAAAACTAGCTTCTGTCAGTGATTTCGTAAAAGTAAACTTTGGACCGCCATTTCATCCCCTTAGGTGGGTGAATTTTGGAAAAACCTATCCTTAACGCATGTAAATGCCATAACAACAATTTGCATGCCAAATTTCAGCGGAATCCTTTCGGTAGTTTGAGCGTGTTGGTGAATCAGTCAGTAACAAATGCCGTTATTTATATACCATGTGGCACTGACAATACTGATCATTATGAATAATTTTTTGTATTAGACCAAACCTCAAAATCACGAAAAAAGTTCAGCTGTCCCGTACATCTATGTTTGTATAAGTCGGTAAAAGTATGGGACAGCGGAATTTTTTTCCAGTATTGCCAGTGTTTTTATTTATTGTCGTATCTCCACATTGTAATAACAATGATGAAGACGAAATGTTTTCAGTGAACTCTGAAAATAAAAAAAAATCGACAGTAAAACTTCTTTCGTGAAAAGAGTGTCTTATTAATCATTGAATTTAAATATCTTTAATCTTTAATTTGTTTCACATTTTAATGTGTTTCAGTGAAAAATAAAAAAAAAGGTAAGTAATTAGGCTAAGAACGCCGAATTTGGAGAATGACCGAGAACTGGTCGAGAAAGACTTCGTCTTATATGGGATGCCTTTAGCTGAGTGACGGTGTCGATAAAAAAATAAAAAGTGAGTGTAGAATGGGTCGTGTTACCTTTACCTTTTGCTTCTCGTCCTCGGTGCGCGCGTCCATGCGCACGTTGGCCCACGGCAGGTCCTTGGGCCACCACGGCGGCCGCGTGGACTCGCGGCCCCAGCCCGGCTTGCCGCGCACTGCACAAACGTATACCGTTAATAATAACAATTTTAGGGAGATGTACTTTCGGTCTTGTACAATAGTAGAAAATCACATAAAGTCGCGAGCATCTATAAAAATTGCATGTTTTTAAGGGTTCCGTAGCCAAATGGCAAAAAACGTAACCCTTATAGCTTCGTCATGTCTGTTTATTTATGACCCGCAAGAGGAGACTGCATTATTCTAGAGTGACCTTGAAACGTCTTCTGGAATTTGGTTAGCTCGGCGAATAAAAGTGATCTTCCGACCGAAGTAATTCAGTTGTTTCGACAGCGATTCAGAGGGAACTGCGATAGTTAAACAGATTCCAGTGCTGAATATAGTGATTGGTAATTATGTGGAAAAACTGTTATTGTTTGTGGAAAATAAAGTCATACGAACACAATTATTCACTGCAGAAAAAGTTTAACTTTTATCTTTCCTTTTTTCTCAGTCTGTCACAATCTGTGCTATAATTAAGAGTCATTTCATCGCGGGACGCGACGCGACGCGACGATGCAGGAAGAGGCCAGTGATTTCACGCTGCGCCGCGCGCCGCCGCGAGACGCATCGCAACGTTGCGAGGCGGCATAGTAAAATCGTCGGCAACACGACGTCGTGAATATAAAAACGGGGTGAGCTAAATAAAACCGTTTAAAAAACGTTCCACTGCGCAGCGAGACGCTGCGCGGCGTCTCGAGGTGCAGCGCGACGTCGCGCGGCGTCATAAGGCGCAGCGCTGCATGAAGCAACGTATTTTAAATTCTCACAATGAAATGTGTATCTTTTCGTTTGTAAATTAAGTTCTATTTTGATTCACTCTATTAAAATATGCACGCAGCGTCGCGTCTCGGTGTGAGCTGACCCTTAATGTGTCGTATGGCGACTCACCCATGGAGTACTTGAGCATGAGCGGTATGAAGGCGCGCAGCTGCGCCTGCGTCATCTTCTCGACGGGCGTGGGGATGCCGTCGATGATGAGCGGCGGCAGCTCGAACAGCGACGGGTCGTCCGCAGGCGGCGCCGGCGCCTGCGGCCCGCCGCCCAGCCCGAACTATACACTTATACTTCACTCACCCATAGAGTACTTGAGCATGAGCGGTATGAAGGCGCGCAGCTGCGCCTGCGTCATCTTCTCGACGGGCGTGGGGATGCCGTCGATGATGAGCGGCGGCAGCTCGAACAGCGACGGGTCGTCCGCAGGCGGCGCCGGCGCCTGCGGCCCGCCGCCCAGCCCGAACTATACACTTATACTTCACTCACCCATAGAGTACTTGAGCATGAGCGGTATGAAGGCGCGCAGCTGCGCCTGCGTCATCTTCTCGACGGGCGTGGGGATGCCGTCGATGATGAGCGGCGGCAGCTCGAACAGCGACGGGTCGTCCGCAGGCGGCGCCGGCGCCTGCGGCCCGCCGCCCAGCCCGAACTATACACTTATACTTCACTCACCCATAGAGTACTTGAGCATGAGCGGTATGAAGGCGCGCAGCTGCGCCTGCGTCATCTTCTCGACGGGCGTGGGGATGCCGTCGATGATGAGCGGCGGCAGCTCGAACAGCGACGGGTCGTCCGCAGGCGGCGCCGGCGCCTGCGGCCCGCCGCCCAGCCCGAACTATACACTTATACTTCACTCACCCATAGAGTACTTGAGCATGAGCGGTATGAAGGCGCGCAGCTGCGCCTGCGTCATCTTCTCGACGGGCGTGGGGATGCCGTCGATGATGAGCGGCGGCAGCTCGAACAGCGACGGGTCGTCCGCAGGCGGCGCCGGCGCCTGCGGCCCGCCGCCCAGCCCGAACTATACACTTATACTTCACTCACCCATAGAGTACTTGAGCATGAGCGGTATGAAGGCGCGCAGCTGCGCCTGCGTCATCTTCTCGACGGGCGTGGGGATGCCGTCGATGATGAGCGGCGGCAGCTCGAACAGCGACGGGTCGTCCGCAGGCGGCGCCGGCGCCTGCGGCCCGCCGCCCAGCCCGAACTATACACTTATACTTCACTCACCCATAGAGTACTTGAGCATGAGCGGTATGAAGGCGCGCAGCTGCGCCTGCGTCATCTTCTCGACGGGCGTGGGGATGCCGTCGATGATGAGCGGCGGCAGCTCGAACAGCGACGGGTCGTCCGCAGGCGGCGCCGGCGCCTGCGGCCCGCCGCCCAGCCCGAACTATACACTTATACTTCACTCACCCATAGAGTACTTGAGCATGAGCGGTATGAAGGCGCGCAGCTGCGCCTGCGTCATCTTCTCGACGGGCGTGGGGATGCCGTCGATGATGAGCGGCGGCAGCTCGAACAGCGACGGGTCGTCCGCAGGCGGCGCCGGCGCCTGCGGCCCGCCGCCCAGCCCGAACTATACACTTATACTTCACTCACCCATAGAGTACTTGAGCATGAGCGGTATGAAGGCGCGCAGCTGCGCCTGCGTCATCTTCTCGACGGGCGTGGGGATGCCGTCGATGATGAGCGGCGGCAGCTCGAACAGCGACGGGTCGTCCGCAGGCGGCGCCGGCGCCTGCGGCCCGCCGCCCAGCCCGAACTATACACTTATACTTCACTCACCCATAGAGTACTTGAGCATGAGCGGTATGAAGGCGCGCAGCTGCGCCTGCGTCATCTTCTCGACGGGCGTGGGGATGCCGTCGATGATGAGCGGCGGCAGCTCGAACAGCGACGGGTCGTCCGCAGGCGGCGCCGGCGCCTGCGGCCCGCCGCCCAGCCCGAACTATACACTTATACTTCACTCACCCATAGAGTACTTGAGCATGAGCGGTATGAAGGCGCGCAGCTGCGCCTGCGTCATCTTCTCGACGGGCGTGGGGATGCCGTCGATGATGAGCGGCGGCAGCTCGAACAGCGACGGGTCGTCCGCAGGCGGCGCCGGCGCCTGCGGCCCGCCGCCCAGCCCGAACTATACACTTATACTTCACTCACCCATAGAGTACTTGAGCATGAGCGGTATGAAGGCGCGCAGCTGCGCCTGCGTCATCTTCTCGACGGGCGTGGGGATGCCGTCGATGATGAGCGGCGGCAGCTCGAACAGCGACGGGTCGTCCGCAGGCGGCGCCGGCGCCTGCGGCCCGCCGCCCAGCCCGAACTATACACTTATACTTCACTCACCCATAGAGTACTTGAGCATGAGCGGTATGAAGGCGCGCAGCTGCGCCTGCGTCATCTTCTCGACGGGCGTGGGGATGCCGTCGATGATGAGCGGCGGCAGCTCGAACAGCGACGGGTCGTCCGCAGGCGGCGCCGGCGCCTGCGGCCCGCCGCCCAGCCCGAACTATACACTTATACTTCACTCACCCATAGAGTACTTGAGCATGAGCGGTATGAAGGCGCGCAGCTGCGCCTGCGTCATCTTCTCGACGGGCGTGGGGATGCCGTCGATGATGAGCGGCGGCAGCTCGAACAGCGACGGGTCGTCCGCAGGCGGCGCCGGCGCCTGCGGCCCGCCGCCCAGCCCGAACTATACACTTATACTTCACTCACCCATAGAGTACTTGAGCATGAGCGGTATGAAGGCGCGCAGCTGCGCCTGCGTCATCTTCTCGACGGGCGTGGGGATGCCGTCGATGATGAGCGGCGGCAGCTCGAACAGCGACGGGTCGTCCGCAGGCGGCGCCGGCGCCTGCGGCCCGCCGCCCAGCCCGAACTATACACTTATACTTCACTCACCCATAGAGTACTTGAGCATGAGCGGTATGAAGGCGCGCAGCTGCGCCTGCGTCATCTTCTCGACGGGCGTGGGGATGCCGTCGATGATGAGCGGCGGCAGCTCGAACAGCGACGGGTCGTCCGCAGGCGGCGCCGGCGCCTGCGGCCCGCCGCCCAGCCCGAACTATACACTTATACTTCACTCACCCATAGAGTACTTGAGCATGAGCGGTATGAAGGCGCGCAGCTGCGCCTGCGTCATCTTCTCGACGGGCGTGGGGATGCCGTCGATGATGAGCGGCGGCAGCTCGAACAGCGACGGGTCGTCCGCAGGCGGCGCCGGCGCCTGCGGCCCGCCGCCCAGCCCGAACTATACACTTATACTTCACTCACCCATAGAGTACTTGAGCATGAGCGGTATGAAGGCGCGCAGCTGCGCCTGCGTCATCTTCTCGACGGGCGTGGGGATGCCGTCGATGATGAGCGGCGGCAGCTCGAACAGCGACGGGTCGTCCGCAGGCGGCGCCGGCGCCTGCGGCCCGCCGCCCAGCCCGAACTATACACTTATACTTCACTCACCCATAGAGTACTTGAGCATGAGCGGTATGAAGGCGCGCAGCTGCGCCTGCGTCATCTTCTCGACGGGCGTGGGGATGCCGTCGATGATGAGCGGCGGCAGCTCGAACAGCGACGGGTCGTCCGCAGGCGGCGCCGGCGCCTGCGGCCCGCCGCCCAGCCCGAACTATACACTTATACTTCACTCACCCATAGAGTACTTGAGCATGAGCGGTATGAAGGCGCGCAGCTGCGCCTGCGTCATCTTCTCGACGGGCGTGGGGATGCCGTCGATGATGAGCGGCGGCAGCTCGAACAGCGACGGGTCGTCCGCAGGCGGCGCCGGCGCCTGCGGCCCGCCGCCCAGCCCGAACTATACACTTATACTTCACTCACCCATAGAGTACTTGAGCATGAGCGGTATGAAGGCGCGCAGCTGCGCCTGCGTCATCTTCTCGACGGGCGTGGGGATGCCGTCGATGATGAGCGGCGGCAGCTCGAACAGCGACGGGTCGTCCGCAGGCGGCGCCGGCGCCTGCGGCCCGCCGCCCAGCCCGAACTATACACTTATACTTCACTCCGTTCGACACAACAAACAGGGGGGACAGACCACGAACGCTCGAGCTTGATACTTTTTATGTTGTCATCAATCGACAAAAGACATGAAACTTTCATGTCTTCAATTTAGATTTTAATGGGTGAGGGACGTTCGTGGAATGTCTATTTTGTATGCGGCATAGTAACATACATTCAAGATTAAGGCACCTCGCGCACTAGACGGCCACGATCACGACCAGTGGCCGCAACGATCAGATTTACTAAAGAAACCATATAAACGTCGCGCACTTAGTCGCAACGGCTAACTGCCTAAATCTGATCGTTGCGGCCACTGGTCGTGGTCGTGGTCGTCTAGTGCGCGAGGTGCCTTAGTGTTGAAGTGCAAGCTTACTCTGTAAGTATTATTCATTTACACAAACAGATTTTTTTTTATTGTTTCTATGGCCATCAATCACATGAGAATATTGATGGCCGTAAAAAGGATATCCTTTCAGAGTAATAAGTAGTTTTCAGAGTAAGCTCACGAGGTTTGTGGGATGATTAGAAAGTTAACGTGTAATTTTAGCCTGATTTAGACCATCGCATAAATTACTTAACGAACTTGGTGTGCGAATATCAATTTTCGAGTCTACATTTGCTGTGCCCAAGAAAACCTTGTGGATAAGAATGTTTTTTCATTGTAAACTCTTTTTTTATTGGTAGTGCCAATAGCGACTAAGTTAGGCAAAGGGTTTTCCTTTGCCTCTCGTTTCTGCAGGTTTATATTCGTTGTATTTTGCGACAAACTAAATGAGGCATGGGGGAAAATACAACAGTGATAACAAGTTTTAATATATTAATAAATAATGATGAAATACATTCATAACTTTCACTCATACTACCCGTTCATAAGCATCTAATAATACAAAGTTTTCAAAGGAAGTCTAATCTTAAATAGAAGAAAGAAATATTGACATAATTTAATTGATAATTAAAATTAGGCCTATTAGTTGTCCTAAATAAAATAGAAGTTATTTATGTTGATACTTGTTTAAATAATTTTGGCAGCAGCTTTATTTTATTCTGTATGTGTCTGCCGTAATGGAAAGAAAGAAAATATGTTTATTTTGCCCGAATGGACGCACAATAAAATACATTCAACTCAAAGCATCCTGACCAAATGCCATCAGAAACCCTATCCCCCAATACACAAGAAGCCGAGTTACCTGCTGAGCGAGCGCGTTCTCGAGCTCCTCCATGATCATGCAGCGCAGGTTGCGCACCACGTCCTCCAGCGGCTTGGCGCCGAACACGCGGTACGACGTGTTCGGCTTGCCCGGAGTTGCTACAAGTACCACGGCCTGCTGCCCCACGCGCGTCGCGAACTCCTCGATGGTTTGCTGTTTGAAAGAAGACGAGAGTTGTTATAGTTCGTTCGTGTTAAGAATGCAGTAAAGTCATCATTGTCCGTCGGCCTAGCCCCGCCCCCTAACCAATCAAAGCTGTTTAAGTGTATTTTTATAAATTCATCAAACTTAATCTTTTAAAATATAATTTGTTAGGATTTAACACCACTATCTTGAAATTAAACATGAACGAACTATAGGTACTTTCAAGTTTAAGGAATATCAAGGTACCCCACGAAATTTTCATATGCTTTGTCATTTTGCAGTAGGTAGGTACAGTATCGAATACCAAGCTAAAAAAAATATTTAAGCAGTATCCATTCGTATGTACACATACACAGTTATACTCATTAAAACTATTAACATCATAACTTTATTTAAAGACAAATAAATTTAGAGACAAAGTATAACGTCAATATATTTTTTTATTAAAATTGTATATTTAGCTCTTTCCTTTTTAAATTTCGTGGAATATCCTGGAAGCATTTACCTTAAATAGCATAATTCCTAATACTATTGCTGTATATTATTGAAGGCGATCACAGCATATGTCTTGTGAAGTGCTATAAGTATAATACAATATTTGCTCCGTGTTAAAATTCCCACCGAGAATGTAATACTATTATTTTCCGGACGCTGAAGTTACAAAGCCAAACATCAAACGAAAACTTACACGGACTTGTACACAAATCGTAAATATAGCCAGTAGATGAAGCCAGATAATAAAGAGAACTTACCCTGAGTTTCCTAAGTAATCTATTCTGGTGTCTCTTCCTGACGGAGGGATTGGTCTCGAAGGAGTGCGGCCGCTTGCGTTTCTTGGACGACGCTATAGCGGCCGCCGCGGCCATGCCCACCGGACCTGGTGGTTCAAGACGTTTCTATATTATGGAAGACACGTTACAAGTCCAGTTTAAACTGGTGGAGATAAGCTTGAAACCTGATGATGATGATGCATCTAGCCGCCTTAGGCGACAGCAACCGCATTCCTTGGCTCCTCATGGTGATTGTGAGCTCAGATGGGCTGCTCTGTTATGTGCCCTCATGTAACTTGCATATCCAACTTTGGCCGAAAAACTCCGAGCACAGAGTGGACATGTCAGATCACCATTAGCTTGAAACCTATAATTTATTTGAATCTGTATTGCCAATTCAAAGGCGTTTAAACTTTGAGGTTGATTCACTAGCGTTAGTGAAGACTGAGAATGTGTCTGGAGATAGTTGTTGGCCTTGGACGTAAGTAAATTATTGTTGTCAAATTTTATCAATATTGGCCATTTGTGCTACTTATTGAAGGGCGCTATTTTATTATCATTATACAAAATTACGTTCTTGCATACATTCGAAGCTTGATCGACCGAATCGAGACGTAGATTTCTCTATACAAAACTTTAAAATGCAGGTGAATGTCCGGTGAATTTTGGAAATCTCTTAGTGCTCGCCATTAAAAGAAATGTGCAAAATTATACTCCAAGTTTTTGCTCCTATTCCTAGTAGTTTCAGCTATGCGTTGACAAGTTAGTCAGTTTCTCCTTTTACAGATAAGAAAAACAGTCGAAGTAAATAAGTCTAAGTTGACGAAGTCTTTCAGTTTCTCTTAATAAGAACACCAATAGTATGCCATTAAATGCTTTATAAATATGGCTTAATAATCATAAGGCTGACAAAACTTCATGTTTTGTTTTGTCGCAGCCTAAATTTTTACTTCGATCAACCGCTGAATCAGACACAAACCGTTTGCGTCAAATTGTAAACACGCTACCACAAAATATTATACACGAGAAGTCTGAATCACGAAGGGCGGTTGACACTTAAATAACTCCCTCAGTATGGCTTTACTCACGTGTTTTCTATCGACTAGCTGCTGATTCAACTAAGTAGGTATAGCGAGTCGTAAGGATAAGGTTGTAAACCGTAATACTGGCTGGCTACTCACTATCATATTATGCTGCTTGACCAAATGACCCAAGGTAAACTTAAGTTTTTGGCTTGTCCTCTAGTCTCGTTTCCCCCCACACATGGTTTATCATCATCATCTCAGCCGAAAGACGTCCACTGCTGGACATAGGCTTCCCCTAAGCGTCGCCACAACGACCCGTCTTGTGCGTCTCGCGTATGTTAGGCTTAATTAAGACACTAGATCAAGCAGTATGTTGGTAAGTGGGCAGCATTAGCAATCCGATAAAAAACAATGAGGGCAATCGAGCATACTACGGCAGCTTTCGCGTTCAATTAGATACTACTAGCCCACCAAAGTGTTCCTAACCACTCCTGAAAGCGTAATGACGGCCGCCAGAAAAGCGGCAAGGGAGTTAAGCTCTTCGAGTTCAGAAGTTGCAATTCAGCTGTCTTGGGTAAAGTAAATCAGAAAATAACACCAGAAAAGCAAGAAAATTAAATGGAGAACATTTAATTTTCTTGCTCTACTTATTTCAAGCTCAAACACACGAGCGGCATATTGCCAACGGCAGAGATAACTAGCCTCTAAGCTCGACTGTCGATATCCGACAAATAAAGATCAGCGGCAACCATCGTGACAATGGCAGCCGTCGAAGTGTTCTACAGCCACCCTGTGTCGACGGTTGCAGTTACCTCTGCCGGTGGCAAAATACAGCACGTATGTAAGATTGCCAGATCTTCAAACCGGACAAACCAAACAGTTTAGCCGGACATTTGAGTAAAAAGGCCAACAATTTTTTTTTTAAAGCCATTCGGAAGTTTTACTTTTTACATTCTATTAAAAAACCTGACTGCAAATGCTTGCAATTATAAGAACTCATGACAAATCAATAAAACTGGTCTAATTTAAAAAGCCTAACAAAAGCCGGACAGGCCGTAATCCACCTAATTTGGTCGAACACCCAAGCAAAAAGCCTGACCGTGTCCGGCTTTATCCGGACACCTGGCAATGCTACTCGTATGTATGAGCTTTTACTACTATTCTCCTGTTATTCCCTGGTTCCTGGTGCTATCACGAACAAAACTCACCAGCGGCGGCCAGTTGCTTGGTGACTTCATCGCTCATGGCGTTCTTGATGAGATCGGCGCTGTCGTCGTAGGTGGAGCCGGCCGGCGAGGACACGCAGTCGTCGTCGTCGTCCGAGCCCCCGCTCAGCCCGCATCCGTCTACTTGTGACATGTCCTGCGAATATTATCAACCGTTAGTATTTTACAAATCGGGCAAGTACCTATGAAAATAGTTCCATTCCGGAATCGAGTCTTGAAGATTTTTCCGTATCACGAAAATTCTTTTTTCTTGTGACGTACAAATTTTCAGTTTCCAGACTTTCCTATATTCGTGCCTTGCTTTATGCCAGATTTCAGGATTCTAGGCCAACGGGGAGAACCCTACGCATTTTGATTCCCTTGTGTCTAAATGTACGTTTTTTACGACATCGGCCGTAACTTTTTTTTCGTTAACTTCAAGTTTGATTTTTGTACAGCTCCTTGAAGTTGATCGCAAACCTGAGTATTGTATAGTTTTAATTTCAACTCAATACCTACACGCGTTCCCGAGATAAAGGATCTGGATAGACAGACATACAACAAAGTAATCCTATAAGGGCTCCGTATTTCCTTTTAAGGTAGGGAATCCTAAAAATTAGAGCTTTGTGGTACTAAACAATCTTTAGGTACTTCCGAATTTCAAGACGTGTAAGAAAACACGTTTGCGACGTAGTCGTAGCATTTTAGCGAGTTCTATTTGTCTCGTGAACGCTTCGCTGCACTTTTGTCCGAATTTACTATGTGCAACTAAATCTGTATTTTGCGTGCACATCTGTGTTATGTGTCCCTAATCTACTAATACTGTTTTAATTAATTCATTGTTCAAATAAGTCACTCACTCGAAACTCTAAACCATCGAGGAATAACTCGCAAATGAATGCGCCATACGCCAGTCGCAATAACAGACCGAGTCGGACTCGAGTCAAAGTCGAAATAATTGAGATGTTCGAACAATCGAATGATACCTCTCGCCATCCTACATTTTCTACATATAATACCAACGGATTTGCCTTTCAATCGGATTTATCTTTTGCGGTAACAGTCAATAAAGCTCAGGGGCAAACATTTCAGCCCGTAGGAGTCGATTTGACGCCAAGAGTTTTCTATAGCGCCACTCCTACTTATAATAGTGTGATGCACTTTAAAACAGCCACTCTAAAGTACCTACTTAGACTTTACACATATTTCCAACTACTACGCGAACGAATCGCGGAAAAAAGCGAAGCTAAATGATTATATTATCATTCAAATTCAAAACAAAGTCAATCAAACAACCCAATAGAAACATTTTAGACTTATTCACAGATGCAAGTTGTGTTCAAAAACTAGTAAATAAATAACTATCAGCTGCCGAGCTATGTCTAGTTATCAGAATGCGTGTACAGATTCGCGGAAATGGGAATAGCCGTGCATTACGGCTACGTTAGTTGAACTTGACGCGCCAGACTATTACGCGGCCCTGTCTGTTGCAACGCGAACGTTGCAAGTCTCGTCCTCCCGGGATTCCAAACAACATTAAATTAGGTTATAGTAGGAAATGTTGCCTTTCGAGGAATTTAACGTTCTAAATTTTCATTGAACAGACGTTGCCTACGTAGACGTCTGGTGAATACGGACACATGAAAATTAAACGAAAACTAGCGACCTGCCCCGGTTTCGCACGGGTGCAAAATTGTCAGTGTTTCTCTCGAATATTGTGCATGTTTTATACATATAAACCTTCCTCTTGAATCAATTTGTCTAATAAAAAAATCCACCTAAAAATCTAAGCAGTCATAGAGATAGACAAACAACGGGAATCGACTTTGTTTTTTACTATGTACTGATATGAAACTACAATTCTTTCCGCATCTTTGCTTCCAATTTACAATTTATCTGGGAGTCGTTAGTACAACTTTCTGCTCCAGAGTCTGAAGTCATAATCAATACCAGGGGATAGGTATGACGCAATGTTGGACTACAGTCTTACGGACAACTACGCCTTCTTCCCTCTTTGCGTAATATTCCTCAATGCTGAGGGTCGTGACCTCCCTGCTTCATCATTTTAACTTTTATAATGCTATTTTACAACTACACCTACAGTACGGCCTTTATAACTTGGCGAATCTGATGTTAGACTAGCTCTGCGAATTTTAGCGCTTGAAGAAATAAATGCAATTTGCAGTTGTTATTGCTGTTAAAAACTGTTATTGGCATGTATTTTTTTAGAACCTTTATTTTTGTACGAGTTTTCAAGCGCTAAAATTCGCAGAGCCTAACTTCAGACTCGCCAAGTTATAACGGCCGTACTGTACCTACGCATTATAAATTTAGGATTAATTTTCCATTCAAGTTTACACCTCATAAAGGTTTTGTCGAAGTAACACGACAAGTTTTCGCAACGTGTAGGTAACTTTTTACCTTCAGGTTGAGTCAGGGAGACTAGAAGCCATATTTGAATCCGATTTTAGACGTAGATAGCTCGCGAGTAGTTGCGGCAGCGACTGTGTAATCTTTGCTATCGATTTTCTTACTATACAGTATATCTACATATCTACCTTAGCTAAATACGAACTAACAGACTTTCAAGGACGCTCTACAAGACGTGTCCAGTTGGTTTGGCCTTGTAACTGGGTTGTCTTGTTTCTGGGTTGATTTAAGTTATGCTCACCGTTTTCTCACCTGAAAATTGGTGTAAAGGCCAGAACATAGGTACCATACATAAACTCACACTTTTTCCTTACCTATAGAGCAACTGTACTTGATTACTAAAAGGTACTTTATAAAAGCGTCATTTAACGATTTCCTATTGCAAGCTGTTACTTTCAGTATGAGTCACTGACTGCTGGCTGGGCCAAGGTCCGTCTTCCAGCTTTTCCGGTTCAATACGCATGTGAACCACCTTTGCGTGTTTATTTTGCCCAGTTCATCCCGACATTTTCTACGTTGTAGCTGCGTCACCTTCGATCTTTGTCAGGGTTTCACATAGCGATACATAACCTGATTATTGGGTAGGTACTACAGCATACGTTGCCAACTCTCACACGAGATTTCAGAAGAACCGTCTTGAAAACTCGACGACATAATGCTCGACGTGTCGCAAGAACTTTTTTGTCATTTCGGTATTTCAGCCGAAAGACGTCTGCTGCTGGGCATAGGCCTCCTCCAAGCGTCGCCACAACGACCGGTCTTGTGCATCCATCACAAGATGATTTACCTAGATTATAAATAAGAAAATGGTGGCCCATCTTACCTCCCCCTCCATATCCATCGACTCTGTGCTGACGGCGGAATTCATGACGTAGTCGGGGTCCTCTTCGTCCTGGCCTCCTAGCTGCCGAACCATTGGACAGTGCGCCTCTGTCGCGGAGTGCCACAGCCACGCAGTGCGGTGCTCTTCAACTGATGAGCTTTATGACCTGACGAACAAACTGATATGTGATTTCACCTCTTTTTGATAATTCGCCCTTTTTAGGAAAAAACATTGAAAGCGACCTTTTGCGCTTTTTACGGAAATACCTTTTTTCTTCATAATTACTTAAGTATTATTTATGATAAAATATTAAAAAAAATTACTTCCTTTATTTATTTATTTTTTGGGAGGGAGCTTCAATATTTTGCTACTTATCTAATAGCACAAGCATTATCAGCCTTATAAAGTCCCCATTGCTGGGACTCAAGCCTCCTATCTAATAATTACTTTTTAATTATGTAAAATAAAACACATTCATGTAAAAACAGTAAATTCTTGCTTACAATACTGTTTCTGAAAAGGCCCGATAATATTGAGTGATACTGGTGCAGTCTGAAGACTGTTGGGTTAAAATTTTGGGTATTATCCCAAAATTTTACTTAACTTTTGACTTTGGTTTGGAATCCCTGAATCTCATGTTTGGTAAAGGTAGGTAGCCACTATAAAATGAATGATACAACTCAGAACAGCATAATATCAGCAATATTAAATTTACTTATAGTTCTGCTTCATTATTAAGTTTCTGCATTTAAAGTTGCATTTCTACTTCAGGCAATCTTTCCTCATGAGTCATATTGACTTTTAATTTAACACAGTTCAGTGCAGACTATGTAACCAGGTTTATAGAATGAAATTTAAAAGAGGAAAATGGCAGTTTTGAATTTCCTTATTGTTTTTTTTTTTTGTTTACTGCTTTACTTAAAATTGAATTAAGTTATGTGGTAGCTCATGCACAATAAATATGCTTTGTAATTTAATACATATTGAAACATGATAATATCCACCAATTAAATCCACACCGTCGGGCAAAGTCCTCTTCATATTCTACAGAGAAGGTATGTGTGTGGTGATACAATAAATAATTGTTTAGGGAGGTTTTGTTTTGATTTCAATTATAATAAAGTGAGTTCTTTAACGTTTGAATCTCCGACCGGTCTCATGAGACCGCGCTGTCATTGTCTTACTATTGTGTCTCGTTTTGCGGGTATGTGAAAGGTTAAGATACTCCTTGTTATCCATGACAATGGAAAAAAAAACCTAGAAAGCCCTCATAGAGGCCAAGTTAAGAATATCTCATAAGGGAAGCATTAATAAAAACAACAAGTCAACAATATAGTTTCTTTTCCTATGATAATTAATTATAATGGTATTACAATTCACCATTCTCATAGACACTAACTGGCCTTGTAAGTGGCAGTTGCCAGTAATAAGATCAATACTTAGCTTGTAGTTTCAGTCTTTATTTATACAACATTTATGTATTATTGTGAGATTTATTTGATATTAACTTATACCCAATCATCATTTATTGGTTGTATAAATGTAACTTCACAGTTTGAGATGCAATATGTAATAAAATTATTTCAATTGCTCCTACTGCTGTCTTAAATAAAAAGTTTATCCTTGAAGGAATATTATTGTATGTATGACACACACCTTGGAATTGAAATAGGTTGTATATGACTAAAATACTATTTCCAGTATTATGTAGCTAAGTACAATTCTACTTATATTAGGGAGTGATCTTGTTCTACCAAAGCTTTTTTATCTCCATATAGTCATATTATATTCTGTTAAATTCAATATTTCAGTATTACAAGCCCACTAGCCTACTCATAAAATATTTGAGCAACCCTATTATCAATTCTCACATAATAGAGCTTGATGTGAAAAATCAATAGAGGTCATTGACTCCCCTCTTGACACAAATCTCAAATCCCCCAGTTTTATGTAGTCCAATTAGGAAGCCCCCAATCTGCCTTCTATATACCAACCCTGACCTTAACTTTAGCCTTCATGTCTGTCTGGACTAAAAATAAAATTACTAACTAAATATGTATTGATTTAGGACCTAACTTCTACATTTTTATCATAAATTTTTGTATTAGACTTCATTTCAAATAATATGGTTGGCCTCTGTATTGATTTTGGAACTAGTAAGAGCTTAGGAAAATGTCGCCAATTCCTCATAAAATTTTCAGAATGGAGTCTATGAAGAATCAGATCATTTTTCTCTTATTGGAATAGATTTAGCCAAATAAGATTACGAAAACTGTTATTTCATCCACAATTGAAGCAGAATCATCGTTTGGCGATCCCAAATGTACTTGGATAGCAAAGCGGAATACAAAATGTTGGTCTATTCTATTGTGTAGCCACATAGCTGAGAAAAATCAATACTCGAGCTTCCCACATCCCCCGAATATCTAACTAGAAAAACTATCATGGAAGTCTCGGACAAATATGAAACGCAGACCAAATTATGATTTCAGGAATCCATCTTCATTTTCCGATGCATAATTTTAACTGTAACTTATAATTTTCTGCCTTTTACGCGCGAATAAATGCAGTCGCATACACCAATGACGCATTTTGTTTGATGTTTTGTTTATACGGTGCATGGTGCCCCGCGACGGGTCAGTTTCGAAGACGCATGACATGACGCAAGCTCTTTGCGGCGGCGTAAAGGATAAGCCAAAATGAATGGCCATCATGAAGGGGAGCCGCGCGTTCGAGCAGGCTCAGACAGAATGGTGAAACTACGGCTGCGTACGCACCTGCGTGATTTGAAGCACATTTTGCAATCCAATTAGAAGTCTTGCGAACTTGCTGTGATGTAACCCGTCCAAAACAACACTTTTTAAAACATTTGCACTCGGCCAGACACTGAATTCACAAAATTTACGGAGTGCACGAGAGTCCCCGAAAAATTCGAGTCCTCCATTAGTATCGATCGGTAAGCGCGGTATGTGGACCGTATAAACTTCGTATCTAGGGGTCGCCATTTTGTACGAGTCTGCGCGGTGTGGTTTTCGCGTGGAAAGGGAAATCGCCCCTCTGCCTGAGGGGGGAAAGGATTCGTAGCTTTGTAAGTAAATAAAAGCTTATTTTGTACAAGATACTCACCAATTTTGGCAGTCAAATATTGCTATTTATTTTTTCAGACGTTCTTAGTTGTTAGATGTTCAGGAAAAATCCCTAGTTTATTTTAGAAATTGATCATTTCACGTCATATTCTAGTGCCATCTAGTGAGTTTTTCAGTAACTGTTTTTGACATTTCACGATTGTAAACAAGTGTTGTGAATTTTCGCATGTTGATTTTGTTATTTTCATAATAATAGAAGACTGTTTTGCATATTTCCGTATATTTATAAAAGGAATAAGGTGAGCTATTGCATTTCTTGTGTGTTATATAAATAGTTTTTATTTTTGAGGTTACATGACATTATCCTTTCCATTATTTACTACTTAATAAAAAAAAAATAAAAGTATATGTTAGATAAAAACTATTTGGTTAGTTCAGTCTGCTATGAACGAAGTTTGGCCCTATAAAATATTCCCTCATGGTGCTGTTACAGTCCTTTGAAAACCAACCTTAATTTCCGTGAAGTCAGCTGTGCTGTGTTGAATTTGTATTGATAGGTAAACAAAACAACGATTGAATAATATTAGGTGTATAAAACAATATTTCTACTCCATTTATGTATTATGGTCACATTTTCTCTGCTAATTAATGGTCATAGCTTATTAGACTCAACCAACTAGCCTAACTAACTAACCTCACCACAACCAGTTTGTATGGAGTTCCGTGGGTAACTCTTGAGCGTTACTCACGCGTAGGTCTGCCCCTCCCATCATGCCTAACCCTGACAAACTACTCATCCATTTAGGGCAATGCAGAGTCCACTCATTGGTCACATAACGTTTACTCATTAACCACTCAGCGTCCACCCGTGGATCATCTGAAGTTCACTGTTTGACATGCTCCATCCAACCATGGAACATCTATCCACTATGAGTAGACACTAAGCAACAAGATGATGCTGATTGGAGGGGTCTTTATAAATATTTACTGAATATAAGAAAAAAGTGGTATCTAACCACACCATAGGAAACTTATTAGTCAATAAACCTAAATGCTCATAAATATACCAGCCATGATTTGATGATAGGGTTCGTCAGTTTCTTTTATTCATGCTACAAACATAGGTGTAGGATATTATGTATACTATAACCCATATCATAGTACCGGAATTAGTTGTTCAAATCATTTCTGTCTTTTCTACTTTGGTAGATTGGCTCAAACTCATGTTTGAAATGTTTATCATTCCTTTTTAAGTTTTTATAGCTTTCAGACTAGGGAAGCAGTATAATAATATTTATGTCTGCTTGGTTACTGAAAATTCGGTTTTAACTATAAAGTTAAAAATGGTCCGAACTGTTTCCAGAAAATAATGGTACAGAAGCGCTTTTTTGCTCGACTTCGCACTTCATTCCATACTCCAAGATGCTGATTTTATAGTTATAATTAAAATGGTAGTTTTAACAGGAAATATACATTTTTGATAACCTTAATTGAGTAAAGGGTAAGAGGATGTTAATGAATTGTTATAGCTCAAAAATAAAACAATATCATTGTATATCTCTAATATTTTATATTATTTCATAATACTAAATCCAAATACATAAACTAGGTGGCATAGAACTTAATATCTAAATGACTAATTTATCAATGTTACAAAATATTTATATTTTATTTTTCATAAAATTAAAGAAATCACATCATTATTAAGTAGTTTTGTCAACTGGCTGTTCTTATTTCATCGTGGCCTTTTGTATTCCCCAGACTCTTCTGATGATCCTGTAAAAATATAAAAATAACATGGTTAAAAGTTAAATTGTTCTTAGTTGTTTGTAACAATTGGAGACTTATGAAAGTGATTTTAATGTTAGGATCAACAGTTTTAAATTTAACTTTGCAATATTCAGTATTCATGATGATGAATATACAGTAGTACGCCAATTCTCGTCCTTAAAAAACGTTACATTATGACAGTCTCAAACAATATCAAAAACATGTAATGTTGAATGATTAAGACTGCAATTCAAATGTTCTTTAAAATTTGAGCTTCGAATCTTTCATCTTGTTAGAATAAATCATTTTGTTCTCCAACTGGTCCGAAGATGATAGATTGACTACATTTATAGTACTCTATTTTCCCGCATACCTATGGTCACTAACATCCCCATTCACACGTGTACTGGACATCCACCGTATCACATGCAGTGCCTTACTTACGTACCTGTAGACCTATGGCACCAGCGCCCCCGCCAGCCCGCCTCGCACACACAGGCGCCCGCCACGCAGCGGCCGTGCCGGCACGTGTGCGGCCCGGAGCACGACTCGCCCCGGCACGTGCAGTGCCTTACTTACGTACCTGTAGACCTATGGCACCAGCGCCCCCGCCAGCCCGCCTCGCACACACAGGCGCCCGCCACGCAGCGGCCGTGCCGGCACGTGTGCGGCCCGGAGCACGACTCGCCCCGGCACGTGCAGTGCCTTACTTACGTACCTGTAGACCTATGGCACCAGCGCCCCCGCCAGCCCGCCTCGCACACACAGGCGCCCGCCACGCAGCGGCCGTGCCGGCACGTGTGCGGCCCGGAGCACGACTCGCCCCGGCACGTGCAGTGCCTTACTTACGTACCTGTAGACCTATGGCACCAGCGCCCCCGCCAGCCCGCCTCGCACACACAGGCGCCCGCCACGCAGCGGCCGTGCCGGCACGTGTGCGGCCCGGAGCACGACTCGCCCCGGCACGTGCAGTGCCTTACTTACGTACCTGTAGACCTATGGCACCAGCGCCCCCGCCAGCCCGCCTCGCACACACAGGCGCCCGCCACGCAGCGGCCGTGCCGGCACGTGTGCGGCCCGGAGCACGACTCGCCCCGGCACGTGCAGTGCCTTACTTACGTACCTGTAGACCTATGGCACCAGCGCCCCCGCCAGCCCGCCTCGCACACACAGGCGCCCGCCACGCAGCGGCCGTGCCGGCACGTGTGCGGCCCGGAGCACGACTCGCCCCGGCACGTGCAGTGCCTTACTTACGTACCTGTAGACCTATGGCACCAGCGCCCCCGCCAGCCCGCCTCGCACACACAGGCGCCCGCCACGCAGCGGCCGTGCCGGCACGTGTGCGGCCCGGAGCACGACTCGCCCCGGCACGTGCAGTGCCTTACTTACGTATCTGTAGACCTATGGCACCAGCGCCCCCGCCAGCCCGCCTCGCACACACAGGCGCCCGCCACGCAGCGGCCGTGCCGGCACGTGTGCGGCCCGGAGCACGACTCGCCCCGGCACGTGCAGTGCCTTACTTACGTACCTGTAGACCTATGGCACCAGCGCCCCCGCCAGCCCGCCTCGCACACACAGGCGCCCGCCACGCAGCGGCCATGCCGGCACGTGTGCGGCCCGGAGCACGACTCGCCCCGGCACGTGCAGTCGCCCACCCGTCGCCCCACCTCGCAGTGGTTGCCGCCCAGCCCCACCGGACACCGGCACTTGTTCACGCCTTTACAACGGCCGCCATTTAGGCAGGGAATCACGCATTTTGCTGGAAAGACAAAAACACTGTTAGGTTTGGGCAAAGCTCTAGGCAATACTCAAGTATACCACTTTAGTCTTCAATTTAAGGGTTTAGATTAATAGCAAAGCTAACAATTGGTTTTCGACATTAAAATTAACATGAACTGTCTTCCCCCTCCCGAATTACGAGTTGTAGGTCGCAAGATCAAGACCCAGCCAGGTCCATTACTTAGTGTAATTTATTTTATCACCATTGCTCTCAGAATGGTGAAGAAAAACATCGCGAGGAAACGTGCATGTCCTCGAAACAAAAATTTGAAGACCACCAATCCACCAATCTGCACTGGATCCACCTGGGGGATTACGACCCATTCTCTCTCCTAGAGAGGTCTGATTATGCTTGTGCAATGTTTTAGCAAGCGAGTATATACTGTTGTCCAAAAATGAATAAATACTTACAAAATTCACAGCGCAATCCATAATACCCTTTAGGACATTCACAAGTGTCTTTCTGTATACACTTGCCCCCATTCAAACACTTCTGCGCGCATATACCTGCAACAAAGAGCCTGTTGTAAAACACGTTGTGTTACACTGTTACAGAAGTGAAGAAAGATGCTGCGAACACCGTTGCTGCAACAGATACGCTGCGCACACAGCACAGTGTCTTCGAGTAGCAGGCCGTATTGGAAGAAGAATCCTCATGTGAGTATTGTAAATTATATAGTGTAGCAATGGACAGATAAATACATTACGTTAAATGCTCATTAACAGTCTAAACAGATGGGTAACGGGATTGATTGAAAGACTCACCGCGGGCCTGCGCAACTACTGAAAGACCACGGGTGGGTTTTAGTCAGTAAAGGTTTCGACACTTTGCCGCTCCACCCAGAGAAGAATAAGGGTAAAAAAAACTGCATCGTAATAAAATTGGAAAAGAAACAACCCCAAACACAATCGCTTATTTATTTATTGAATACTTTATGCACACAGAAGTACAGAGGCTTAATGCCTTAGTTATTTTCTACCAGTCAACCTTTGGGTGGTGCTGAGTCGCTTCGAATTGCTTCTGTCTGTAGTACGTCAAGACTGCTGTAACGCTCCATTTTGCATTTAGTGGTTGATTTGCTATATTAACAAATCGACTAAATCCCCATTCCAGCTAGACTCAATAATCCGCGTGGACCACGCGGGCGAGTTGGGCGCGGACCGCATATACGCGGGGCAGATGGCCGTGCTGGGCCGCACCAAGGAGGGCCCGCTCATCCAGCACATGTGGGACCAGGAGAAGAAGCACCGCGCCAAGTTCGAGGAGCTCATCAACGAGTACCGGGTGCGGCCCACGGCGTTGACGCCGATTTGGAATGTCGCTGGATTTGTGTTGGGGGCTGGTGAGTACTTGGTTTTTTTTATATTTGCTATCGCCCTAATTTCAGCCGAAATATTTTAGACAAACCGATCGAGCGGTCCGGTGCTTCTTTCATTCAGCGGATTCCCACGATCTTACTATGTTATCAGTCCACATTAAGGAAGGCCTTCCGACACTACGTCGATATATTTGGTATTGCAAAGATTCGATCCTCCTGTATCATGAAGGAAGGCGACGTTTGAGGAGCTTTTCAACGAATAAAGGGTGGTAGCTCAACGGCGGCGCTGACGCGTATGTAGCTTGATTAATGTTATTCATTGTTTAGTGTACAAGGGTAATTATAATTCTTAAATGAAAAGAATATCATAAATGTCAGTCTCAATATTAATTATCCAGACTAAGGGTAAACAATAGTGCGATATTATTATTCAGCGCACCTTTTTGAACTTCTCTTCTTCTTTTCGAATCGATGGTAAACTCATTTTGGCACTTGGGGCACCCCAATGTTTTGAACATGAGCACCGTACTCGCACTTTTTGAACTGATATCCCTGTATTTGTGAAAACAGCCTATTCAAAAAAATATTCTACTATTCACTAAACAACAAAAACATTCAACCTATCCTTCACCATTTACAGGCTCAGCACTCCTAGGCAAAGAAGCGGCAATGGCGTGCACGGTCGCCGTAGAGACCGTAATAGTGGAACACTACAACGACCAGCTCCGGGTCCTGATGGAAGACCCTAACATAGACAAGGAGATCCTGGAGACCATCACCACCTTCCGCAATGAGGAGCAGGAGCATCACGACACGGGCATAGACCAGGGAGCGGAACAGGCGCCATTCTATAAAGCCATGACTGAAGTTATTAAGGCCGGGTGTAAAGCTGCTATTGCTATTTCGAAGAAGGTTTAGATTATAGAGGATGTGATGTGTATTGACAGAAGATTTATGAAGACACGACTCCTGGATACGGAGAATCCATTGATGAATAATTAAGTGTATTAAGAAACTAATATCTTCGAATATAATGCATGTGAGTACTCAGTAAAGTTAATATTATTAAATAAATGTATTTTTGCAATTGTAATGGGTTCTTTGTAGACAGGAGTCTTTAGATTTTTTTATATGAGTCTAGGTCAGACCTGGAATTTCTACAGAGTATAGAATAGAGTTTAGTTAGTAGTAACATATTAATTATAGTCATGACTTGCTAGTTCAAAGAGGTTTGTTTATAATATTCTTACAATAGTATTTGTATAAGCTACTAGAAGTTACAGTCGGCAAGGGAAATCCAGAACGCAACAGTTTTTATATGACTGCCTGCTTCATAAGGAGGCAAACCTCGTGAATAAAAAATGAAATAAAATTAAACAAATAAGAGTATCAAATGTCTTTAAAAATAGACATTACGTAATACTTAAATTATTGTGTTAATGAACGTATATTAAAGTCATGGTCAAATGCTCTGAAAGAGTTTTAAGTTTCGTACAAAGTAGACCAGTAATCTCTACTGTGTATTTACACAGAGCAATAGAAATATGCAATATCATAGTTGTTTATATTGCATTTATTAAAATATAGACAAAAAATAATCTACCTAGATTTCTTCCCAACACTTTTGGAGTTGAAATCAAATCTACAGAATGCAGCTGGATTCTAGTATGTATATGGTTTCTGAGTATATGTAACGACTGTCAAATACTAGTGTATTCACGTTATGAAAATAGTGACTCATTGTTATCAATGAGCTTAGCCACGCACCAATTATATCATAGTAAATTATAATACCGTGTTCACATTAACCAGTTAAAGTAAACCCTTCAGTCTTTTATCAATTTTAAAATTATAATGATTATTCAATTTGCACTGTGTCAATGAGTCACTATTTTCTTGACGCGAAGAGACTATATAGCAATAAGTATTATTCCCTTGTCTCTATAGTTACCCACCAAATGCCAATATAGTACTCTAATAGAACAACCTATCACCCCTCTACCAATGTAACTATATTTTTGTTAATTGAATAAATTGTGTATTAAATACAGTTATCGTTTTTATAATTACTAATTTACAACTTTACTAATAACGGGCGAAATTCAGCTTATTTTATGATCAGGTTTTAAGAAGCTGATATATAAATCTTGAAACCCATATAAGATTCTGATTAGAACTAATTGATTGGATAAAAGCTAGGAAAAACCCTGGACTTCGTCATGTTATGCGGCCGGCCATACAATCCCATTTGTATCAATTAGGACAATAGCGTTTTGTCCAAAATCTAAAAGGTAGACTAATCTACTACACAGTATAAACCCTTCTTCAGTTTCATACCTGGTCTGGTACAGGGGAATCATCAGGATGACTTCTCTCACTCTTGGGCGGAGCGGGAGGGTGTATCAGACACGGTGACAACCTTTCGGATTTTCCGTGTTCCCCAAAGACTTCAGCCCTACCGGGCCCCAACAGTTTGCTGACATCTCCTGTCTGGTACTTAGGTGTATCGCATTCCTATCATCTTCTCCCATGTACCGTTCAGAACATTATCAAAATGTCCTGCTGGTTTAGATTAATATGATAGAGTATATTATTATAACCATTTTCTTCCTTTTCTGGACGCTTGGTAGCCAGGCAGACAAGAGGCGTGGTATAGATCCCTCTGTTCATACACCGCGGGTAACATGGCACTGCCCTGCGTTCTATATCATACAGTAATATAGTATAAACCTACCTCCTTCACAGTTGCGTCCCTGGTAGCCAGGCGGACAGGAGCACACGCCGGGCGCGGTGCAGTTCCCTCCGTTCATGCACTGCGGGTAGCACAGCGCAGTCCTGCAGTCCTGTCCCATATAGCCCTCAGGGCATTGGCATATTTTCTCATTATTGCACCATCCTTGGTTCGCACATTTTTTGTCACATTCTGGGTCTGGACCTAGAGGGTGAGTTAGATGGGTTATAAACTTTATTTTGATAAAAAAGAGTAGTATTTTATTCAAATTTCAAAGTTAGACTAAGCACTAGATAGATTTGGAAGGGCTCTCTTTACACATTTCATTTTCAAACAGCTAGTATATGAATACTTCTTTGGTTTTAAAAAAAGTTTAAAGGTTAAATTTGATGTAAATATGAATAATGTCGGAAAAAATGTGATGTGTAAATGGGCTTTTAAGATAAAGAAAGGCAACAGAAAGAGTGATAATGAATTGATGATGCACCAATTTTGCTAAGATATATCAATTTAGGTGATACCTTAGTGCCAGTTGCAGACATAGAAGTAAGGTAAGCTATGCTTGTGTTTGCAACCGGCTTTAATTATGTATTAGTAGCGATGAGCGATTGTGAGAGGTTTTATTCGATTGTCCGAACATTTCGATGGTTCTCGATTGTTTCGACTTTGACTCGAATTCAACTCGGTCTGTTATTGCGACTGACGTATGGAACGTTCATTCGCGTTGTTCCTCGATGGTTTAGAGCACAGAAGTCTAAATAATAAGTCAATAGAAGTCGCAAAGACGCGTTTTTCGCACACGTTTGATATTGGTTGCCGAAGCCTCGCCTCCTGAGATTACCTATGCGTTTTTTGAAAATATGGCCTAATTTCATCACTACAGGTTTAATTTTGTTGCAATAATGCAAAATGCATATGTAGTTGTTAGTATGTATCTATTGTTTTTTTATGTGGTAGTATCTGAGAACCGGAGACACGCGTCCCGGTATTAAAAGACAGTTGATGGCATTTCTATTGACTTATTATTTAGATTTCTGTGGTTTAGTTTCTAGTGAGTGACTGATTCAAACAATGGAAAACTAGTAGTCGATTCCGTTGACTCGAAACAATCGAAAACATCTCGATTTTTTTTTAGACCGGCGAGTCGATTGTTGACTCGATTATTTACTTTAACGATTCCGATTCTTTCGATTATTAAAACATCTCGAAATCACCCATCGCTATGTATTAGTGAGAAAGCAAGCGTATGATACGAACCTAAAAAACGCAAATGCCGTGAGCAGAGGCACCGTATTCAGCCAGCCGCGACTCGGGGCCCGGAAAACAAGGCATTCGGTTAATAGGGCCTGGCGTGGGGCAGTCTCCACGCACAGACACACAGGAGCTTACATTAGTGCTAATGGATGATGGAGCAGGGAAATGGAGACAGTACAGCGATTGATTGTGGTATTATTTTGTTGAGGTTTCCTCATTGGTCTGGTGGTTCCAATTTCATAACAAACTGAGCTGATTGTGGTGCCTAACGCCACACATTGGATATATTGGCTCCAAGATATAATCTTGGATCCAATACACCAATGTGTGGATCGGTTTTGGCCCGATACTGGGCATAAAAATAGCGATCCACACATTGGTGTATTGGATCCAAGACTATTACTACTACTACTTGGAGCCAATATATCCAAGGTAAGTTCCTAAACTTAAATAATAGAGTCATCGTCTTCCTGCCTTTGTCCCGTGTTATTTAGGGTCAGTGCAGGTTTATTTTTTATTCCAGTTTGTCATGTCATCGGTCACGATATCACTAGTTCTCGTTTCTGTCATGTCACTCTTCACACAATCTATCCATATTTTCTTTGGCCTTACTTTCCACCCATCCACATGTATACTCATTCGTCATTTAGTACTAGAGTGTGTCTAATGAAAGCGCGACCAGGAGTTTTTTTTTTAAATTTAATTGGCAACATTATTCAGCTGTAATTGTAGGATATTAAAAAAATGGTGAAATGTCAAAACATGATTCTCCTACTAGTTAGTAATACCACTTTTTTTTTTGGATTTAACCTCTTTTTCTCAGGTCGCGCTATCATTAGACGGACTATATGCGTCTCATCCCTCCTCTTCACTCGACCATTGACATTCCAGTAAGATTTTCCGACACTGGGAATCGAACATAGTGCTATTTTATGACTTTACGAATCTGTTTAATTAACAATAACTACCTTAGTAAGAAGAATGGAAGTTAGGTAACAAAACCATCATTCAATCAAGATTATGACCACATGAACGAAACCACAACAGTTTCCTCTAAACCATCGATTGTTTCTTCATAAAACTCGAATAATTCATAATAAAAATCGAATACAAAACGGTAATAAAGATGTCAATCGCTGTATTGTTCTGCCGTACGTATGGGCGCAAACACAGGTCGGGTTGTGCTGCGAACGGTACATAATAGGTTGTGGTAGAACGATCGCTCGTACCAGCCACCCATAAATGTATTATTAGTAGTGTAAGCAAAACAATACGAGCTGGAAATAGATGAAATGCAATGTTCTTGTTCTCAAGTTCGCTACACATCGTTTTTTCAACGCTAAGCATGAGAGATTGAATTAATAAGCTGAGGGGCTCTAATAGATTCTTTGCAATGTTTGAATAGAAGAAAATGTCAGTTATTTTTTAAATCAAGGTAAGCGGTACGCCTGCGTTTTTGGTGCTGTTAAAGTTTACAAATATGAGTTAATTCAAGATTAATTGGGTACTTGCCTGTGTTTATTTGTGTACAATATTTTATACAAAACAACATATAACACTAAATATTTCTGAGTAAGAGTAGTTGCGTGGTGGCAACATCTCACTATCTCTTTTCTACGCGATTCCCCTAACTGTGGTGACGTCACATCTCAGTTTGTGCATATATTTTCTATTATTTGACAATTTCTCCCTCCACCGGATTTAAAAGGTGTCTAACTTAGGTGGAGAACGAATTTGGAAAATCCTTCTTTTTGCGATTTAGTTTAAAGGTCTTTAATGAAATGAAATCAAACCATGACATTTATTTTAAAAAAGCCTTCAAAGGCTTTTTTGAATAGTCAAAGTCGGTCAGTAAGAAAATTGAAGGTTATTGTACGTTCCAAAGCGTAATCTTTATGGTGAAGGAAGTGCAAGAAACTCAATGGTCACTCCTTCTTAATCGCAATTATTAGGAGTTTAAAGAAGTAGTCAAGTACCCAATCAATTAATTTCAAGCAAAACCGTGCGATATTAAAAGTTAGACAGACAGACAGACAGCCGCAAAATCACAGGCGTGTAAGTGTTAAAAATGCGTTGGCGATACAATACCTGTCCTTTCTAAATACACACCTCTCTGTGCGCATTCCTTCTTTAGGTGTAACCTTAAAGGGGTGCCTTTGAGCGGCAATCCGCGGCCATTTTTTAGCACAAGGCCTATCTCAAAAGTGGCCACACCGCTGTTGTTACCCACACATGGCAGGATTATACTGAATTCTGTGAAATAAAGTTATTAATTTATTTACACTTCTTGTACAGTAGTGGTTAGACGTAAGGTTCTAGAGTGGCGGCCACGCACTGGAAGAAGCAGCGTTGGAAGGCCTCCCGTAAGGTAGACCGACGACCTGGTGAGGGTCCCGGGAATCCAATGGATGTGAGACTCACAGGACCAATCGTTGTGGTGATGCTTGGGGGAGACCTATGCCCAGCCGTGGACGTCATACAACATGACATTCGAATTCTCTACCAGTCAACCTTTGGGTTAAAAAGACAATACCGTCAAACGGGGTGAATAGGAACGCATCCAAGACGAAGAAGAAGAAGAATCCTAACTTATATTAGGATGTTTGCGTTGGTATTTAACTCTATAATTGATTTCTATCAAAGCATCGACTACATTTAATGCTCAAATTGGAGTAATTAAATGCTGGGAAGAATTGTTAGAAAATGTAAAAATCCCATTGAAATATTTGTCTATTTACCCCTTCTTTTTTTTTGTTTTCGAGAGGAAACTTTTAAAAGGCGCCCAGACTTTTGGGGATAAGTCCGGGAAGTGTGGGATTTTTACCTCACTAAAACCACCCCGGTAATCACCATCAGCACATAGAAGGGCCCAGTTACCTCTCAAAAGACCAATTCCGTAACCCCCTCTGTGCAACGCCTATTACGGCACTTCTCTGAGGACTCTATTCACCCCTGCGTTTCTATTCACTCTTGACCTGTGGTAGGTATGCACACTAAACAAATACTATAGGTACTATTTAAAAATAGAATAAAGTATCATCGTAATAAGGCTATTACCTATTTATTTTTCGGACACAGTATTTAGTTAGTGGAGGACCGGATAGCGATGTTGCTAAAAATGTAAACTGTACATTTCCTGGCCAAATTTATTTGTAACCGACACAAATATTAGTATGACCTAATGGTCGCAGACTGCCAGTGTCATGTTGTCGTGGCATGATATTGAGTCATTGAGAAAAACGGGAGGTTTTTTTTTTCTAAACTATTCTGAACTCTGTCAATCAGTGAAATGCTTGATGTAATTGTACAAAAAATATGACAATAATTATCTGCCGGAGTTTGTTTCCTGCTAGATATAACCAAGGAGTCTAAGGGCCTGTTTCACAATGTCCGAGTAGGCACTACTCACTGAATAAATTCAAAAATGTGACAGAATTTGTATGAAATTATCTGCCAAGTAAGATACTCGAAACTTAATCATAGGTGGTGAAATAGGCCCTAAGTCAAGAGTGAATAGGTTACTTCTAGGCAAGCGTGCTCCATCGTCGACTACACGACGTCATCGCTTACAATCAGGTGAGATAGTGGTAAAACGCGAGCCTTTACATTTTTTTTTATTCAGCCTGTACCTACTGTCCCACAGCTGTGCAAAGGTCTCCCCCAACTCCTTCCAGATATTCTTTTCTCGAGCCAACATCATCATCATCATCTCAGCCGAAAGACGAACGACCGGTCCTGAGCGTCTCGCAACCATCGGATTCCCATGAGTCTCGCCAGGTCATCGGTCCACCCTGTGGGAGGCCTCCTAATACTGCGTCTCCCGGTACGTGGCCGCCACTCCAGAACCAACCAAGAACGAGCCACCATAATATTAAACAAAAAAATTACAAAATTACCTTTAGAAGTCTTAGGCACCCGTCCTCTCGTCTTTATTGAAAGCACAGGCGGCTTCAGTATCGTGAGGTCTGACGACGTGAGGATGTCGAAGTCATAGTAGTACCGCTTCTTGGACTTCCACGTGAAGTTCACGTAGCCCACTTCCGAAGGTATGACCGGCAGCTTGTTGGAGAAGTTGGGGTCTAGCACGTATGGAGATACGTGACCGTTTATTATTGCGAATACTTGCATTGATATACCTGGAAATGAGATGGTTTTATTGGTTAGTTAATATACATGCTATAAGATGGCGTGACGATTTGGAATACTACATAAAGGATTGGTTAGAAGTGGCTAAGAACGAAGAAGACTCGAAGAAAGGAAGGGAGGCGTTTGTGAATGGATTTATTATTGGATTTTTTCTATTACTGAGATCATTTATTTATTTAAACTTCATGTACAGTGGTAGTACATAGGCGGCTGGTAGAGAATGCCCTGTTGCATTAAGTATGCAACAGGGCATTCTCTACCAGTCAACGTTTGGGTTTAAAAAAAACAACATGTGGTAGGTTTGCATAATAAATAAATAACAACCAGAATGAATAAGTAGTAACATAGTGTCATGTATTCTATATGCATATGTGGGGAAAATTATTATATGCCCGCAGTTTATTCACACTTGTATATTAGGCACAACGGTTAATTCTACTAATTGCACTGTACATTTCTACAAATTACCTACTTACACGCATTAAACATGTAAACATTTAGTCAGTAGATAATATTACATAGACCCATACAGGGGCACGTTATCGAATTGAAATTATTGATACCTTAATAATGTGTCGAGTACTTTTCTACGTCCGTATGCGCAAGATATTATACATTTCACGACTTTAAAATCATTCACTGACGTCAGTTTTGCTTCAAAATTGTGTAAGCAAAATTTTAATTATATACGAGTAGTCGAGTACTTAGGTTAATTTTATTGATTACCAGTCATAAAGTATTCTTTGAGTATAAAAGTATCGAAAGTAAAAGTACACACATCAAAAGTGTCTAGGGATCAAGCATTTTTATGCGGATTTCTTGAGATTGAGATGTGGCTTTGTAATAAATTTATGATTTTATAAATTTATATGGATCCTTTTTGGTGCATTTCATAATTTGAATCAGGAACTGTGAATCAAATTCGAGTAAAAGATGAAAATCAGC
Organism: Mythimna separata; assembly: GCA_030763345.1. Lineage (NCBI taxonomy): Eukaryota > Metazoa > Arthropoda > Insecta > Lepidoptera > Noctuidae > Mythimna > Mythimna separata. The sequence continues at coordinate 24,520,959 of CM061170.1, read as the reverse complement.
TGTCAATATTTTCCCTATAAAAACATACAACGCATTGAAGACATTATTAGTGCTACTGTTTCCCTACTACTGATTAAAACCAACGTTATTATGGAGCGGCGACGTCATTTAAGCAGGGAAGAAATGCTCAGAGCCGTGGGAATGATAGAAGCTGGTTCCCGGCAACGTACTGTGGCTTTAGCTCTGAATACAAGTCAGAGTGTTATCAGTCGACTTTGGACACGTTACCGAAGCACTGGTACCCTGGCTGAGCGCCATGGAGGACGGTATCGCTGCACCACACGGAGACAAGACCGATACATTCAAATCTTAACTCGAAGAGCTCCAACAATAACCGCCATGATGTTAGCCGTAAGGCTTCATCACTCTTCAGGGAACTTAATTAGCGACCAAACAGTCAGAAACCGCTTGCATGAAGTGAATCTTCATTCCCGAAGACCGCTACGGGTACCACCTATAGCAATGCACAATCGTAGGATTCGATATCAATGGGCTCTTGAACACAGAAATTGGGCAGAAGAACAATGGCGTTTAGTGTGCTTTTCTGATGAGTCTCGTTTTGGTATGAGACCGGATACAAGACGTATACGACACTGGAGAACCCCTGGACGCCAACAGCGATTAAAATCCTGCCAGGAAGTCCATCCTTATAGTGGTGGAACCATCATGGTATGGGCGGGTATTTGGATCGGCGGAAGAACTGAGTTGATTTGGATCAGAGGCAACCTCAACGCTCAAATTTATGCTGAGACGATTGTATCAGACGTCATCGTTCCTCTACAAGTGCAAATCGGTCCCTTATTTCAGTTAATGCATGATAATGCACGACCGCACACCGCAAGAGTTGTAAGACAGACTCTCGCCGCAGCTAACATCAATGTCCTGCCCTGGCCTGCTCAGTCGCCAGACTTGAACCCGATTGAGCATGCATGGGATATGCTACAGAGAAGAGCTCTGCCGAATATGGAGGGTATCCAGTCGCAAGAAGACCTTTTTTTGTTGTTGCAACGAACATGGGCGGCCATTCCACAGCGTGATTTGGATGAACTCATTTTGAGTATGCCAAACCGATGTTCTTGTGTTGTTAGTGTTCGCGGTAGAAACACGGATTATTAATTGTTTAAGTTACCCAATAAAATTTTAAAGAAAACTGTTATTTCAGTCTTTTTTCGAACTTTAATGTTAGTGGTTCAAATGTCAAAAATCCCTTTATTAGGAAAATGGCAAATTTCTTTATTAATGCAAAGGTGACTTGGTTTATCGTTACTGTGACAAACGAAAACACTTTATTTGATGAATCCTTAAAGAAAATTTTAATTAATATCAATCAGGAGAAAAGTTATTGCAAAAATATATGTTGATCCCTAGACACTTTTGATGTGTGTAGGTAGGTATTTGATATTGCACTGTATCGATACTTTTTTCAAGTCCCTAGACCCATGATTTAGGCTTTGTGATCTAGGATTAGGGAGACAATAGAGAGAAGACTTACCGCTGAACATCCTGACTTGTCGCTCGTCGATCCACAGCGACAGATCGGAGTGGTGGCGCGCCTCAGGGTCCTTGTAGTCGCGGCGACCGGCGCCGAGCGCCAGCGACATGCCAGCGCAGCCCGGGGGACAATAGAGACAAGACTTACCGCTGAACATCCTGACTTGTCGCTCGTCGATCCACAGCGACAGGTCGGAGTGGTGGCGCGCCTCAGGGTCATTGTAGTCGCGGCGACCGGCGCCGAGCGCCAGCGACATGCCAGCGCAGCCCGGGGGACAATAGAGACAAGACTTACCGCTGAACATCCTGACTTGTCGCTCGTCGATCCACAGCGACAGGTCGGAGTGGTGGCGCGCCTCAGGGTCCTTGTAGTCGCGGCGACCGGCGCCGAGCGCCAGCGACATGCCAGCGCAGCCCGGGGGACAATAGAGACAAGACTTACCGCTGAACATCCTGACTTGTCGCTCGTCGATCCACAGCGACAGGTCGGAGTGGTGGCGCGCCTCAGGGTCCTTGTAGTCGCGGCGACCGGCGCCGAGCGCCAGCGACATGCCAGCGCAGCCCGGGGGACAATAGAGACAAGACTTACCGCTGAACATCCTGACTTGTCGCTCGTCGATCCACAGCGACAGGTCGGAGTGGTGGCGCGCCTCAGGGTCCTTGTAGTCGCGGCGACCGGCGCCGAGCGCCAGCGACATGCCAGCGCAGCCCGGGGGACAATAGAGACATGACTTACCGCTGAACATCCTGACTTGTCGCTCGTCGATCCACAGCGACAGGTCGGAGTGGTGGCGCGCCTCAGGGTCCTTGTAGTCGCGGCGACCGGCGCCGAGCGCCAGCGACATGCCAGCGCAGCCCGGGGGACAATAGAGACAAGACTTACCGCTGAACATCCTGACTTGTCGCTCGTCGATCCACAGCGACAGGTCGGAGTGGTGGCGCGCCTCAGGGTCCTTGTAGTCGCGGCGACCGGCGCCGAGCGCCAGCGACATGCCAGCGCAGCCCGGGGGACAATAGAGACAAGACTTACCGCTGAACATCCTGACTTGTCGCTCGTCGATCCACAGCGACAGGTCGGAGTGGTGGCGCGCCTCAGGGTCCTTGTAGTCGCGGCGACCGGCGCCGAGCGCCAGCGACATGCCAGCGCAGCCCGGGGGACAATAGAGACAAGACTTACCGCTGAACATCCTGACTTGTCGCTCGTCGATCCACAGCGACAGGTCGGAGTGGTGGCGCGCCTCAGGGTCCTTGTAGTCGCGGCGACCGGCGCCGAGCGCCAGCGACATGCCAGCGCAGCCCGGGGGACAATAGAGACAAGACTTACCGCTGAACATCCTGACTTGTCGCTCGTCGATCCACAGCGACAGGTCGGAGTGGTGGCGCGCCTCAGGGTCCTTGTAGTCGCGGCGACCGGCGCCGAGCGCCAGCGACATGCCAGCGCAGCCCGGGGGACAATAGAGACAAGACTTACCGCTGAACATCCTGACTTGTCGCTCGTCGATCCACAGCGACAGGTCGGAGTGGTGGCGCGCCTCAGGGTCCTTGTAGTCGCGGCGACCGGCGCCGAGCGCCAGCGACATGCCAGCGCAGCCCGGGGGACAATAGAGACATGACTTACCGCTGAACATCCTGACTTGTCGCTCGTCGATCCACAGCGACAGGTCGGAGTGGTGGCGCGCCTCAGGGTCCTTGTAGTCGCGGCGACCGGCGCCGAGCGCCAGCGACATGCCAGCGCAGCCCGGGGGACAATAGAGACAAGACTTACCGCTGAACATCCTGACTTGTCGCTCGTCGATCCACAGCGACAGGTCGGAGTGGTGGCGCGCCTCAGGGTCCTTGTAGTCGCGGCGACCGGCGCCGAGCGCCAGCGACATGCCAGCGCAGCCCGGGGGACAATAGAGACAAGACTTACCGCTGAACATCCTGACTTGTCGCTCGTCGATCCACAGCGACAGGTCGGAGTGGTGGCGCGCCTCAGGGTCCTTGTAGTCGCGGCGACCGGCGCCGAGCGCCAGCGACATGGCCAGCGCCAGCCCGGCACACAGCCGAGCGCCCATCGAAGCCGATCGCCACATGCTGGGGACAGAATACTGGGCTTTTAGGTCAAGCAGAACTTAGGCTACAAGACTTGAAAGGTGGTATTAGCTTTTAGGTTAGGTAGACTGTTCTCTTGTATGTTATGTGGAAGGCCTCCCACAAGGTGGACTGATGAACTGGTGAAGTTGCGATGGATTCGAGATACACAGGACTGGTCGTTGTGGCGACGCTTTGGGGAGGCCTATGTAGGTACGGCAGTGGACGTATTTCGGCTGAAATGATGATGATGGAGATTGAAGCGTACGTATTGCTGAGCCCACCTCAGTATGCTCTTGCACCAACCCTAGGACGTTGTGTTACCAATTCGAATTACCAGTTCGATACGAACTTATTACAAGTATCAGAAAATGTACGACATCGTACCTATATAAAGTTCGCACAGCTCATCGCCAATTTCCTCTTGGTGTTGTCATTTAAAAAATAAGATGTTCGTAGAGGTGACTTTCGTTATCTGTCTTTTTTAGGACGCAGTTGTCGATCAAAACGTGACCTAATTCTGAGATTTATACCGTCCAGAAGAACTGATTCTGCCGCAACATAAAGAAGACTTCTTCTGAAATACGACCGAATTCAGGTGCTTTTTGCTTGATTGTGTAAATAAAAATATTTCGTATAATAAAAAATCTAGATAAGCTAATTTAAGTACAGTGGGTCTATAAGTTAGTGGTCGTGGGACTTATTTCTGTAACTTTAATTCTCAGGTAAACAAACACCAATACCGCAAAACCTAACCTCTATTGTCTCAGGCTACACCTTTTCAAAATCCAATACAGATAGGTCGTTAACCCCAAATCGGTTTTCATAACATGACCGTGTTAAAAACTTCCCAATCCTGATTTACTCCAACTTGAATACAATAAAATAAAAGGTGAACTCAACAAGTTATCGTATTTCATCATCTCGATTAAAACTCAATAAAAAACCGACTCGTAAACTCTGGAGGAGTCCGGTTCGGACGTTAAAACCGAACCGTTCCCGAGTGTCCAATTAACAGCACGATTGCTATCACCTAAAATATGTCATAATTCCATTAAAGCGGTCCAACGCGGACCAATAATAAGCGTGTAAGTGGCGTATAATTTGTTTGTCGACCATACAAAACCTCTCCTCGGCCACAAAGAAAAAAAACGAAATTATCACAGTTAACATAATTGATTGAGACCGTTTGGGACGTGCTCCTACAATGGTATTATCGTGAGAAACGCCCGTTGAACGTAAAAAAGCTACGACTTCATTAAATATCCCCTGTCAAAAAGTAATGTCTACTAGTTTTTTTTACTCGCTCCCGGTGTCAAATTATACGTACAAAAGGTGTTAACAAAAAAGAAGACTCCAATCGCTCTAGGAGTAGGGGTGCGCAACAATTTTGTCTAGTTTAACGTTATATTTTTTGGAGCTATTAACATTTAAAAACCAGATGATCCCAACTGGTTGCAATTGTTCGAAGGAGTTGCCGCAGACCTGGATATCAAAGGGTACCTGAAGGAACAGGTGATTTTAGTCAGTAAAAGTCTGACACTCACTCTTGCTACACGGGAGAAGTTACTCTAAAAGGGCCTGTTTCACAATGTCCGAGTAGGCACTACTCACTGAATAAATTCAAAAATGTGACAGAATTTGTATGAAATTATCTGCCAAGTAAGATACTCGAAACTTAGGGCCTATTTCACCACCTATGATTAAGTTTAGAGTATCTTACTTGACAGATAATTTCATACAAATTCTGTCAAATTTTTGAATTTATTCAGTGAGTAGTGCTTACTCGGACATTGTGAAACAGGCCCTTAATCATAGAACAAACAATCTTAAAGAGTAATTAAAAAACTTCTTGCTGGTTCTTCTCGATAGCAAACGACAATTAATTAACATTTTATAAGTGCCCATGAAAGCCTATGTAAAATATTGGAGACCCTTCCCTAAGAGTAACAATTTTTTACCCGGTTTTAAAAGTTAGCTTACAAAGATCTAACTTTGCTAGTCTTATTTTAAATCTGATAGTAAACTGACTGCTACAAATATAGCTCGCGCTCAATAATAAGGTGTATCCTACCTGTATATCTGTAGATAACATTACGGATAACTATTTATTGCTTTAGGATATACTATCTCGATTTAGCACAGGCGCGAAAGATACAGATAGACAAAGGACACGACTACTTACTTAGTACAGCTGTGTTATATTATAAAGCTGCTTACTTTGATATCGGTAATCGTATTGGAAGGGTTAATTGAAAAGAACGCTTGAACTACTACCTACTTCTTTATGACTTGACTAGAATTTTTTTATATAAAAAATTATAAACTTTTTGATAAAAATATCTAGCCCATGTCATAAAAGGTCAGTGATTGGACCCACCCTATAATCATGATGAGATTTATTGACACAAGGGTAACGACGATTCTGCCTATATTTTAAAATAAAGTTGGTCATCAATTTTTGGTTATCATTAACTTTTGTGTTTGATTGCGAAATTTTAATTTTATTGGAATGATAATCCGTTTCAGTTTTTTTATAGAACTGTAAGTCAAAGTGGCATTAAGTAGTTAGCCTAGGCGAAGCCTTCCCTCTCCCTTTTCTCTTCACCTTCGTCTTGGTCTGCCTCAAAACTTTTACATAACTTGATAAAAATAAATTACGTCTTGATTTAACCCATTTACTTTTGAATAGTCAAGAAGTCGATCAGTCAGAAAAATGAAGCTAATTGTACATTTCAAAGAGTAGGATCTACCTACTCTAAGAATGTGCTTTATGAAGAAGAACTTCCTTGGACACTGCTGCTTCAGCATTACCCGCGTGAAAATAGAAAATTGCCCCAAGGCACAGATTAAGTGCCTAATAGGGGAACATGTTTTCTTAGAATAAAAAACTTCGTACGTTATTCCAGGACATAAGAGAGTGAAGAAATAACACACACTCACAACCTTTCGCTTTTATAAATCTTAGTGTGATATTTTTATTTCGCTTCTATTATAAAGTGTTCTAGAAAAAAATGCGTATCCAAATGTTAATAACTAGAGCATCATTATCGTAAGGTCAAGCAATGTTTACAATCATAATAAAAAGAAAAAAACAAATATTTCGGGCGCCATTTATCTAATTGTGTTGTAACTAAACGTTAACATTTATTTGCGTTGATAACCCCAAATTAGCGCGGCCCGATAATACGTGATAGTTATGATAATTAGAGCTAATTGATTTGTAGCAGTCTGCAGTGTCTCACCACGTGCCTGACATGACGCAGGACGCAGGTCAGTTATCTAACGCAGTGCATCATCTGATACTACGATGATAAACGTAGAAACTGACTGACTGACATATCAACACATAGCCGAAACTTTTGGAATATTGCACAGTTTGCTTTTATGATGTAAGCGAGCACTAAGAATGAATCCCGGTCTCATGCGACCGCGCTGTTATTGTCTTACTATTGTGTCTCGTTTCGAGGGTATGGGATAGGTTAAGGGGATAAAACAGGGATCCAAAGTTTTGTATGGAGAAATCTACATTCACGCGAGGTAAGCCCCTGGCAGTCTAGTCTAGTCTGAAACTAAGATAGCTAATCATCTGTTATCTCTAGAAAGTACTACACTTTCTTTGTCTAAGAATACCTGTAGCACTTTCATTTTCCGTTTATTGTTCAAGTGGATGTCTTGTATTTGTCATAGTCCTTCATGCTCAAACGGTTGAACAGATCTGGATAAATTTTGGGAGACGGGGAAACCATAGAATAGAAATAGAATAAACTTTATTGTACACCAAAATAGTAACAAAACTTACTTACACTAAGGGCCTGTTTCACAATGTCCGAGTAGGCACTACCCACTGAATAAATTCAAAAATTTGACAGAATTTGTATGAAATTATCTGCCAAGTAAAATACTCGAAACTTAATCATAGAACAAACAATCTTAAAGAGTAATTAAAGTAGAGTGGTGAAATAGGCCCTAAATCTATGGGTACAATTGCGGTCTTATCGCTAACCAGACAACCTTTAAAATGGATTGAAACCATGTCCTGGAATAGGACATCAGATACATCCCCCAGAGGATCCTATGTTAGCATTAGCATTAGCGGCCTTATAATTTTAATAATTTTCCCACTGCTGGGACTCAGGCCTTCTCTCTAGGAGAGGGGATAGACCGTAATCCACCACGCGGGCCCAGTGCGGATTGGTGAATGTCACATGTCTTCGAATATTTGGTTCTAGGACATGCCGTTTTCCTCACGATGTTTTCCGTCACCGTTTTTGAGAGCAGTGGTGATGAAATAAATTACACAGATGCGCCTGGCTGGGTTTGAACCCGAGACCTACAACTAGTAAGTTTGTGCAGTTACCACTCGGCCACCACTGCTTTGATCCTATGAGATAATTTTCAAAGACATTGGCAGAAGTTAGTACCTAATTTAATGTAAGTCAAATATCATCAATGCTGTTTCCCCCGTTCTGTAGGAACAACAGTAAACACAACAACGCAACGAGGTTAGCTTTCGCAACTACATACATGTTTGCTTTGCTGAACGTATGGATGCATGTCTGTGCATAAGTAACATAATTATTGGTCCGGTCTATGGTTACGGGGACTACGAGAGTACAGGTTATAATTTAGTTTTTTTTCGTGTAATATTTTATTTTTCAATATTTTTTCTGCCTTCGTATTTATTTATAAGTAGCTGCTGCGGCTTCGCCCGCCTGACAGTTGAAAATTATCCCTAGGCAATATACTCTCGGGATAAAACATATTTGATGTGCTATTCCAGGACATGGCCTACATGTATACCAAGTTTCATCGAAATCCATTCAGTAGTTTTGCGTGAAAGAATAACAAACATCCCTATGTATAAATATCTGTGAACACTGGTAACCTAAGGAATAATGTAATCCAGAAAGATTACAACACATTATTCCTTAAAAGTTATTATGTTTTAATCTAGAATAATTTAGCTGTTTTTTGTTCCTATTTACTTAATAAGATAAAATAAAAAATCTCCGCCGTTATTTCATCATCAAATACTGTAGTAGGTACCTATACAATATTGGCGTACCTATGTACAGTGCTATTTATAAAGCGGTCATCAAATTAAATGAAACACATTCTTGGTAATAACCCACCGACACCGCAAGACGGTCAATAGGTATACCTTTTGTGGTGAACCATATACGAAGATATTATTAACTCCAAGTGGGATTTTATTAGTAACTGACTAGAAGTGACTAGACTGACTAACAAATTGCACGTCATTTAGGTCATTTTCGACCATTGTAATAACCAAGAGTACGTAGGAACCTATGCTTGTGAATTGACCATTATTGTCAAGATTTTTAATTTATTGATTACCGTAACTACAAGTTAGTGTTATTGTTTCCCATCACATCGTCTTGGCGATGACTAATTCAGAGAGAGAAATACAGAGAACGTTTATTTACCAACCAAGGGCGTCGCCAGCTTATGATAAAGGGGGGGGCGATGGGGCAATATTATGGATGATAAAAAAAATTAATGCCGAGAGCATGAAGCATTACACTTTGGAAGTCTTTGACTCGATGACGATTTTTTTTTTCATAATGGGAATCATCAGAGTGACTTCTCCCGCTTTTGAGTGGAGCGGGAGGGCGTGTCAGACTCTTACTGACTAAACCCCACCCCGATCCTTCGTTGCCATCAATCTGGGAGGACACGGGCTCACCTTTAGGAATTTCCGTGTTCCCCAGATGCTTCGGCCCTACCTGGCCCCTACAGTTTGCTGACATCTCCTTGAGGCGCGCGTAGAACAGAACGCGCCTTTGACGACTGGGCTTGGTCCGGGTCATTACCAGACAGCCGGATGGCGAGCTACCCAATGCTCGACGTCCGCAAGCCCGCGCCTACGGTGGTCGGAAACCTGGATCGGGATCTCGGCGGTGGCGGCGTGAGGGTCGTTCCCTCGCGAGCCCGCGGTCGGCAGCTTCCTTCGCTAGCATTACTGCTTCGCAGAAGGAGACTACCGCCCGCCACCCCTCTTCGCTCCGAACCATGGCCTGAACCAGGGCCTGGCGCGAGAAGTCGCCACCACCGATAGCCTCCACGGGGACACGGCAGTACTCCGCCCAAGTGGGGCACACCTCTACCTTGTGCTCCACCGTGTCAACACAGTGGCGACACTCGGGCATCCTTTCCTCCTTGATCCGATGCAGACTAAATGATGGCGTGCCCAGCACTGAGTTGCGACAGTCGCAGTCGCCATGCCACCCCGAGATCTTGCCGGAACTCTGTCCGCCATACCGCAACTTGTCGCGGCAGTGGAGTTTCGCCACGGCGTTGCATCTCCACGCGCAAATCGTGCATGCGTGCGCCATGACCCCTTGGCAAGCGTTCAGTTTGGCCGCCGGTCGCTTACCCAGCGACAGCGCCTAAACCAGCGCTCCGTAATGAGCCATGGACCGAACGATACCCGCGTAGACCTTCCGACAGGGGACCCCTAGATTAGGCCGCTTCAGAGCAGACCCAGTCCTGTCCAGTTTGGGAGCCAGACGTCGAAAATGCTCCTCGAAAGTCCACCGGCTGTCGAGGACGCATCCCAGGTACTCCATCGTCAACCCGACGCCGATATGGACCCCCCCCCCCACCGACCTTTTTAAACCCGGTGGTGGCGCGGTCCGAGGGCCATGAAAGCAAATGGCCACGGACTTGTGCAATGCCACCTTGAGTCCCATTTGCTGGATCCTGTCTACGACTGTCGCAACCCCGCGTGTCGCTGTTTCGGCCGCCGCCTGGTACGACTCTCCCCGCGCCAGGACCAGCGTGTATTACTAAAGATCTCTTGCAGTATTCTGAAGGGCTTTCTGCTGAATGATTGTTTCTATGACGTTGTTTCCCCCGTAATACGCGGCATTGATGTATGTTCAACTCCAGACCAACTTTCTCCGCAACAGTAGTAGCTTCCTTTATAATTTCTTGCAGTTTAAAATATAGCAGCATAAGTATAATTTCTGCATTTATTAAAAGTTAAGGAAGTCAATTGCTCGCACTTTGGTCGCTTTACGGCTAGCTACATTTGATCTCTAGGGGGGGGGGGGGCAGCTGCCCCCCCCCCCCCCTTGGCGACGCCCTTGTTACCAACTACATTCATAAAATAATAACGTTTATTTACTGAACAAACGAAGGCAGTTGAATCTTTGTCAATAAATAAGTTACTCGTTTTGTTAAATAGGCTAAGGAGTGGAATTCCCTGCCGGAGTCTGTGTTTCCTGATAGCTATTACTTAGTATTTAAGTCAAGAGCGAATAGATTAGTTCTAGGCAAGCGTGCTTCATCGTCAGCCACATCATAGCTTACCATCAGGTGATATAGTGGTCAAACGCGAGCCACAATAAAAGTGAGTCTAAAAATACACGATGTATAATTGACGGATAATAATAATTTAGTTCAGGCTAGAAGGCAATCTGGAATAAAAATAACGCTAAAAGGGTAACATGTTAGTTGGGAGGACAGTTTCAGCGAGGAGACGGGTGCATCCTGTGATAAGACGTGCGAATGACCGTGATGTTCGCCAAACACCCGAATGTACTGTTCAAAACCGTTTTTTTTGCGGAATATGATCTTCCGAAAATCCTGCCATATATTATGACTAGGTACTAATTTTAGTAGATAGAAACTGATTGACGTATCAACGAACAGCCGAAATCACTAGGACTAGGCACCAATTTCGTTTTTTAAGATGTTCAGTTTTGTTTGTTTCAGTTTCATTTGTTTGCAAAATCTTATTCTATGGACCAATGTTATTGAAAATTATTATGAATACCTACTAATTAATAAAAACTGACATAATTTGTTTACTATATCGAAATAGATTTTTTGTATGCCAACTATTTGTGTATATGGTTGATTAATTATTTTTTGCCTGCCAGAACTATTTTGGTAATTACTTATTGGACACCCCTTTTAATTTTGTGTAGCATGCTTTATAATTATTTTGTATTTTATAGGCCTCTATAATTTTAGTACCACTAAGATAGGCAGTCGCTCTTTCTAAAAATAATGTTGCTTCCAGGCAGACCCAAAACACAAAATTAACCTAAACCAAATCTCAGCCTCCACGGTGCGAAAAATAAACGAGTCGCCGATCTCATTAATAACATAAGGTGGTATAATAAAAGAGTGTTGTCCAAAGTTAGGGCACCTCTGGCGCGCACTTGTTAAGCTAACCAGCAGTGGTGAGCGGGCCAGTCGATACGATACCCGTTCAGGGAACAGGTAACAGCGTAAAAAGTAAAAAAATAAAGTCCGGCTGTCGGTCCGCGGCCGCCCCCGTCCGGCCAAGGAGTAAGGCGGACTGTTCACGGTGCGACTGACAGACAAGTCGCTTCAATAAAACGCATCAAATTGTTTATCGATTTAAAAAAAAGGGGTGAAGTTTTTGGGAAAATTTAGCAAGTCTTATTCGTGTCTCATTGACGTAGATATGTTGTGTTAATTTTTACTGCACATAGAAATATTAAATCGTGATGATGATCCATTAAGTCGACGAAATTGATTCAGCAAATATTTGCTGATATTGTGACAGACATTTTAAGTCAAAACTTTCCTTTACGGTGTGTAACTATGTACTTACTGTAATATTATTAATTTTGAATAAAGTTTCAGCACCTATAAGTAGTATAGTCTACAAGCTTTAAAAGTCGTTCAGTCTATATCTAGATCGAGCAATTAAGATCGTCAGTAAAAGCTCCACCATCTAGAAGCAATTAATCGTCGTAACAACATAACGATTAAAACATCGTTAACTCCGAACACAGCAAATGCAAAAAGACGAGGGAAATAAATCGCACACAGTTGTCGAGTAAATGGCAGGACTATTAAAAACTTGTAGCTATCCATTTCATTTAACGATTACTATGTTGTCAGGTAAATAGATCATGAAGCCGGTTTTATTCTCACGAATCATGGCCTGGCAGCAGGTGTATAGGCGGCTTTAGCTCGCTCATGGTGCCCCGTACATGTGCAGTGTACTCCTAACATATGATCCTATAGTTAGGGCTCTATTAATAACACCCCGTGATGTTTACATTTGCCAGATAGCAATGTTTACTTTTTTGTGCTTTCTTTAATCTCCCAGTTTTTTCAACGCGCTTTTTTAACAATGTTCCGGAGTTTAATCTTTTATAATCACAAGATTCAATTCATCAAAAATTCTATTAACTAACTAATTAGAAATACAGCAATCAGTCAACATTAGTACATATGTGGGTAATTATTAATTAATAAAGACTATCGCCACTTGAATTCCAAATCGATTAAACAATTAAGTTTTAAGTGGGATCAACGATCTTTTATTTACCGACCTCTGTCATCCTGGATGGATTTCGCGATATGATACGGTTTGTAAGAGCGCTCTTATCTCACCTGTAATTAACGGCGTGTTCCTATTAAAATAAAATTGCAGCACGCACGTTCATGATTTTAAAAGTCACTTCACAAGTCGCGAACTCGGTCGTCTCGTTTGACAACAAATATAAATCGCGCGCGATGTCCCGCCCTGCCGACGGTCCGACACAGACTGCCTACATACTGCTCTTTACTCAACACACAGCTTTGTTTTGCGCTTCGAAAACTTCCACCACAAAGGATTTTGGACTTAACTTTTGATAAAATAGAGGTGACGCGACCAGCCCCATATGGTTTGTCTGATATCTCGTCGATATAATTTACGATCAACATTTTGCATGTTTCCATTGATAGCAAATCATCCGGAGACGTGGGATGCTTTACAATCAGCTTACATACAATGCGATGGCCGGTCAAATTTAGCCTCTGCTGATTAGATTAACTGCTGTTCAAAGTTAATGGCGCGGTTTTATCAATAAATCTTGTCGGCGCTGACGGGATTAGCACATGCAAAAGGAACGATGGGACCGTGAATTATGGAAGAAGGGTCCCGAAGCAAAAAGTTTCTTCGCAAGTATGAATTTGAATATTCATCATAATTCTTGGCTGACGGACATTTGTAAGCTCCTTTTAAATTCAAAAGGTATCACGTTCATAAACCGCAGGTTGTTTTTGTAACTATTGTTGGCGCGTTATGAATGAATGGCGCGTATTACCGACGTTTATATTTTACCTGCCATTGACGCATTGTTTAGTCTGAACGCAACGTAATTTACTAGCTAGCGAGATCGGCAGTACACCATAATACAGTGGAACATGGTTTCCGACTGCGCTAATATGACGGTTTTCGGATACTGGGTCAGAGAATAAAACCTTCGTATTCAGAATTGATTTATCGCTACGAAACTAATTGAGTTGATCTACAAAAGATATCGAAAACTCCTAAGCATAAAGTCGTCGTTTTTTGAGTAACACCTATTATGAAAAAATTAAATAAATATTATTATTTCTTATTACATCCAGCGTGTGGTAAGTACTGTTATCTTAAACTGATTATTGATTACCTATGATTATAGAAAAAACATAAGTTTGTTTCACGAATTACTTACCTATATGAAACAATTACGTACAAAAACGAACTCTCCTGAAAAAATAAACTTTTTCCTTACGACCTTATGCGTAGGAGGTATCGATATAGGTAGTCTAATTTAATAGATAGGTACCTAATACCTATATTATGTGTGTGGATAGGTATGTTAGGAATATCCTAGACCTAAGCGCTCTCTAAACGTCCTCATAAGGTGTGGGGATCTACGGGTGGGAAACCCGCATTCCAGTGTTCGGTTTACAGTCTAGAGGATAAAACATTTTAAATAACTAATCTCCTCTGCCTATATCTATCTACGTTTACTACAACTACGTTCATCATTCATCTGCCTAGCCTTTTCCCAACTACATTGGGGTCGGCTTCCAGTCAAGCCGGATTTAGCTGAATACCAGTATTTTACGAGGAGCGGCTGCATACCAGACCTCCACAACCCATTAACTGGGGTAACACGGTACTTCATGGCAAGACTGGAGTCAGATTTACTGGCTTCTGACTATCCGTAACGACTGCCAAAGATCTCCAAATGACAGCCGGGACCAACGGCTTAACGTGCTTTCCGAGGCACGGAGGAAACTCGTTATGTTAAGATGGTCACCCATCCACAGACCAACCTAGGCAAGCGTTGCTTAACCTTGAAGATCGACCTGTGCGGCTGTTATTATCTAGCCACGAGCTCCTCATTCTACTTCACTACAACTACGTTACTAGGTAATATTTGATTTTTACCAAGGATCTTGAGAATGTCCTCCAGGTCACTTCAGAAGCAGCTTTGGAACTGCACTGCCCATCTATGCGCGCCGAGGATGTGAAGATTCGCTGGCATCTCAACAGAACAGCATAAGAGTATGTCGTGTTCTAAGTTACCTTCTCTGGGCTAGTGAGAGGAACTGGAAAGGAAATTAGACATATTTTTATAAGACCAAAAATTATTTCGTTCTGTTTGTGCGGTACAACTGCAAATTTCACAATTGCACTCTCATTTACATTATCTATATTCAGTCCATATTGGTGTGTGTGTGAATTTCTTTTTTTTTTTGTGTAACCAGACGAAGACCTTATAGACAATCACATCGCGGTGTTTAGATGTCAGTATGCGAAACGGGGAAACCCGAAAATTTCAATTAGGCAAGCGCTCGATAGTAACGAAAAAGATTTTTTTAAAACGTTGGCTGGCCCTCACTAAGATTTACTCCTGTATCGTGGTTGTGCTCACAAACATTTGAACCCACATACACAAGACACCCAGACCCGAAATACCTATCTGTAGGCTATACAAATATTTGTTCCGGGCGCGGGGATCGAACCCGCAACCCGCAGTGCAGCCAATGTGCTAAACCACAGCTCTAACCGTGCTATCATACTCACCAACACTTGCATGTTTCAAGTTCACCTTTTTATCACTACGGCTTAAGTTTTTATTGTCGACGTCCCCGGGCAATAAATCGGTAACGACAGAAATCAGTTTTTCAATAACCGCCTTTATTACAGAGACATTAAGTCGGTAATCGAAATACTGATTCCTGCGATTACCGACCTTATAATGCCTGGTGATGCCTTTGTAGAACCAACGAAATCTGCACATCATGCAATATTCTCGTACACTAGATTCTCATCTAGATTAGTCCTGCATCCGTGTAAACGATAATAATAAAGATTGGAAAACAATTCATAGGCACTACATACACATCTATTCAGGAACGGTTATACATTTTCGTAATTAAAAAATAAAGTGTGCACTAAATAAAAGTTTCCAATGATGATTGCCCTGAATGGTTCTTGTAGGCGCTATTGGAATGTGAAGTTTCCTAAATAAATTTCAACATAAATATTATAATTAAAATCTTAATTTCAAAGGGCGCAACGAAATAAAATAAAAGGCACCAAATTAATTTCTTAATATTTATTTTCTATGCAACATAAAAAAATATTCATCATAGTTACAATAAATTACAGTTACTTAATGCGAACTAAAATGTAATTTACGATAATTCGTGAACAGAATCGTACGGATCAGATCAGAAGTTTTTCACAAGTCTTTACCTACACTTTTGTCATGATTTTAAACATTTTTTTATATAATAAATGCAAACTATTACCTAACCAACAAAATAGTCCAATGTAGATAAAAAAGCTTGCTTAGCAAATATAATTAAACTGTCATAGATGCTTTAATTTTCCCATTCTGTTTAATAACAATGTTGAGACGACTAGCGTCTTTTAATATAAAATTTGGTGTTGAATGAAAACTGCTGTCAAATAATGGCGAAAACCAAGCATCGTCAACATTATAGATAACACTGAATGTACCTCACAACAATTACAATCTACCAGTTTGTATTTAGCGAATACTCCGGCTATTATCTACTAAATATTTAGCCGCCAATCATTTTGAAAGCATGATTATTACTATATTAAGCTGTTCTTACAGACAGTAAGAATAAAATGACAGAGGCTCAAAGATGTCATAAAACTGAACAGTTCGTGATTCAACTATTACATCTATGCTTTCAATATAATCGGCAGCTATTAACATTAGGTCTATTACATTTCCAAAAAATTATAATTATTCCAAAATGTTTCAGAAGTTCGTTACACTTGCGACCGAATAAAGTTACACAACAATTACATTCAACTGCTAACATCTACTATTTCGAGTACGGCGATGTACGAATAGAGGGGACCTACATTGATACAATCCACGGTAAACATTGTGACACTAAATAAATGCAGACGTTGTGCTGTCAGCTCGAATCCGGATCAATGAAAATCACATTTTCATTCGTAACTTTACGTAAGGCAAGTATTCTTTACTAGGTACGTGTAAAATAAAATGAACACAGTGTAATTTAGTAGGGAAGGCAGTGACAATATCCACCGTAAACTGGTGGCTAACAATCTAATATCAAAATTGTCATTACGAACCGTAACAAGTATTTTTTTTTTTCATCAAGACAAAGAATTTTTCAAATCGTTAACGGGTATAATAAAAAGCGACAAAAACAGACGCGAATAGAACAAGGCTCCTACTATACTCAATTAATATTAATAGATATATATTAAATTCTTACTAGACAATAGACATGATAAAGACTCCTTAACAAATAACTTAAAGGGGTTACAATAACAGTGCCATCAAATATAAATATGCAATGTAATAAGGTACCATTAGTTACAGTATAAGCTCTAAATGAGAACGATCAAAATGTCGGCATTCGCACATGTTACCTTGTCAAACTATACATCATAACGAGGGGAAATAAATATGTGACAGGTTCAATTATTTAAATAATTAATAAATTACGTACTCGTCTCAGCTGCCGGTCCAAAGTTTTATAAACACAGTTCAGATTACATCTGACCGGCGCGTCATTGGGGAGACTAAATAAAACGATTCGAAAAATCAACATGGTTAGACCGTCTGGAATGTACTCAATTATGACCCGACACCTTTCAGGCGGAGAAATAAGTATACACAAATAAATAAATTATAATAAAAGAAATCGACGGCTCAAGTGCGCGCGTGCGCGTAACATGTCCGCCAGTGTACGAATAAACCGGATACAATAGGTACAGATAAAGCAAAGAATAAATATACATGTAGAGATGCAGTAAGCGAACGCGTTAGCTACCTAACATTAGTTAACACGAATCCCTAGCCTTAATCTAGACACGATACAATTGAGAGATTGTCTCATGCGGCGCGAGACCATTGCTAACGATCATGGAATACGAATCATACTTTTTGGCGTTATGCAACACTGGTATCTGGAAGCAATGAGCTCGAACTCGCATTTGTCCAAAATCAGAAACATTAACTTGGGCATTAACTTCAATGTGATCGGTGCAAAACTTCAATAATAGTCAAATATGAAAAATTCAAATACGAAAAAAGCCTATAACGAGGACTTATGACTACGTAAGAGAGACATATTACTGACGGGTCGCCCCGCGCTTTAAATTCATTCGAGATTTGCGAGATGTACCATGATGGATGCTCACGGATAACTATAAGATCAGAGTCATAAACGTTCTATACAATAACTTTATCAACGACACTAGTGTACCGTTGATCGATGGATAAAATTCCAAGTGTTGAGGGATAAATTGAGATTTTTGTAACTCCTAATAATCGAGATTCTTTCGAAATATCATTACGCCTACTATGTTACAGTCAGACACGTCAGCACAAAACACGCACACATTTCAAGCGGCTTTTATACAAGTTGATAATATTGATGATCTACATCTATATGTGTTTATATAAGTGATGTTACTATAGTAAAATTTGAAGTGGTTCATTTGAACTATGACATTCAATTGGACTCCATTCTATAGGCGCCTCTCAATCTTAGCTTTGTTACAAATATTGAAACTTGTTCGTAGCAATTTGTTTAGCGAATACGTTATCGTTCAAAGACCACAATGCGTTTAGTTGCGTGAACTGACTCCGGAGGTGGGACAACGTGACGTGAGGGGTCAGGGGGACAGGGAGGGACAGGGAACCATCGACGTCTCCGCGCTACATGACGATCACAACACCGAACCACTCTCTTTAACTCTGCAAAGCACCACAATATGCCCCGGTGGTCAAACTGCGCAATTAAATACAAAAATATTTTATTTAATTTTTCTTAATAAAATATAGATTTTTTTTTTAGATACTCATTTGACGTTTCCATTACTCTTGTGTTATAAAATTGTGCAGATGTACTTAACACATAAGAGAATAATAGTCTTAGAAAGTACAACATAAAGAAGAGTTCTTAATGGGTTAACTAAATAATAAAAAGATTTCCTAAGCACATCTGCAATACTGAACAACACTGCAATGGACGACATCTTCTATTAATTGAACAAGCTTGGTCAACGCTTAAATGTATCTACATTTTAGAACGACAAAGATATATATGAATTTTAATAACAGTCATAGGTATTCGTAAAATAAAATTCTTTATGGTCCATAGGGCAATTGAAAGAGTTATTGGAAAGATATGCATTTGATATAAAAATAAGTGATACATTAATTTTGGCTTGCGAACTGACCATTGGCTGCCACGCTACATCGCGTATACTCCGAATGTTAAACCAACCTTACTTCTTACTTACTTTAAATCCTTAAGCGAACCCTACGAAGCCTGATAAGTCCGCAACGAGCGCACATGACCACCGGAGTCCAGAGCTAATTACCTTATTTTTGTGACAAAAATAGCTTTTCTTATCTCAAGTCTTCACCAGCTACCGTATGGTTAACTACACGTAATTGATATCGAGCCGTAACATCGCCTACTTACTAACACAAGCCGAGTTTCTTAACGTTCGGGTTTTGGACAGCCTCGGGGAGTTGAGAACACCTTTGATACAGGCCTGATAGATGGCCAAATGTCTCAGGACATAGACCGTGTTCTCAGGAAAGTTATAGGCTATTCCAGATCATGTATAATGAAAAATACAGAATCTAATCAAAAAGTTATTAAGTGTATCTATACTGGTTATTCGTGATCTAAACGTATTGAGCGGTTACAATTGCTCCCAAAACCCGAACGTCAGTGCCAGTTTGACTATTTCTCATTACTTAAAATCAGTCTCATAATAACGAAATGTTCAACAGACTTTGAGACGATCGCTACGATCTCCGGGGAGATAGTCAATAAAACCTTATTTTAGCTGCACAAGAATCTTTAAGCGCGTATTTAAATTTCGAACGACTAACCGCCATCTTGTTTTTCCATAGACAATATCTACTGACAGCTCCTGTCACTGTCATTAATTTTAGCGCGAAAAGGTCCTTGTAGCACTGTAGCCTTGTCTATTGACACTAACAGTCGGCCGAAACAGAAAGGTAGGCTTCGTTCACAGCTTACACTAATGCTTACACGCTAATAAATTTCAACTAAATACAGTCACTGTCAAATTATACTGCCGATAGATCACTGATTAATTTTAAGCGTTGGGATAATAGTTGGACATGACGCGCGATTTTTACTGAAGAAAATCTTTACTGATGTTACTTTTTCGTCGTATTAAAGGCACAGATGTTAGCTTGTTTACTCTTAATTGACCCTTTTCCTTCAGTAAAGCAATCTGCGTGTACCCAACTGTTATTTCGACCATCTAAAACATGTAAGAAGAATGGCAGTGCAGTTCTAGACCATAGCTATTACCTTCGTGTCTCAAAACACTATAAATAAGCCGTCAAGCTTGTGAAATCGAGATGGTCGCGGCTATCGATATAAACTTTCGACATTTCAACAAAAGTCACATTGATGACATCGTGAAACCTAGTAAAGTATGTTCATACTTTTTACAACACAATATTGCGAAATTAGTATTCTAAATAAAACCTTTTGATGCGTGCGAGACACTGAGATATCGTGATGTTAATGTCTAACACAACAGAACGTTACTCTTCTCTTTCACACTTACCCACTTTCGAATAAGTGTGAAAGAAACAGCAACATAATGCTCTTAAAGTTAGACCACATGCAACAGCGCGGAAAATAAGCTGCTCAGTTTTATCACTTCTAGATGTACCTGCCAATTTTCGAATTCATTCCTGCTCACTTTTATCCCGCGCTGTAACACACAAAGTCAGGAAAATTAATTGTTTAGCCTGCCATCTAGCGGTACAAATTCGAAACTCGACCTATCTAGACATTTACCCATTCTGTACTGCCACGACGATCAAAAACAGTGAGATTAGAATTTGTGACCAATTTAAATATTGCAATTAATTTCCCTGCACGATAGTTACAAGAAAGCTGTAGGGCGATGTTCCCCAGTGGCACTAGTGATGTCCCGCGGCTCTACACGTAGGTGGGCGGCTGGGGCTGTGCGGCCCCCGCGCCTGGGGGCAGTGGCGGCGCGGGCGGCGGGGGCAGTACTCGAGCGCCCGGCACGTATTGCCCGATGAATGAGCCGTCCTCGGTGAAACGACCTGTTATGTTATAAATTATTAGTATACACGCGTATCTTGACTTATTACAGACCTAATGTTTAACTGAGACAGTGCTTTCAGTAGTTGGGTGCGTTGTTGAGTATATTACTGACGGATGTCCACACCTTTCTCTCTGCAAAGCGGTAGCCTTACAGCACTGGGATTTTAGACATCCCCTTTTGTCATATATTATTATGAGTTTTACAATTCATTGAAACTGACTTTTTTAGCGTGTCGCGGAAACAAAGTCCTCAGAAAGATACTTAAAATTAACATTTATTTTTCCACAGTCTAAAACTATGTAGATGTGAATATACATTATTTTATAAAACCAGTTATTTTTCGAGTTTTTGCTAATTTCAACATCTTAACGACAAATCAGTTAGTAGATAAATTACTAGTGATCAATATTTTGATATATGGTTGTGTACAAAGAATGGCTATATCCTTTCTCATTTAATCAAATCTACCGACTGATTAGGCATGGTTAGGTCGTAAGAATTAGGATGTTTTATTAATTACGAAAAAAAAACCATTAGTATTCAAAAAAACCGATACGTAATCAAACAAATCACATGAAAAATTTAAAGCAAAATAAAACATAAAAATAAAAAAAGAAGCAAAAAATAAAATCATACCTTACATAACGAAACAAAAACGTCGCTCGTGCAGGCAAAGAAAACAGGAAAGGGACGGAACGAGGGAATAATATCAACATTAAAACAAATGCACAACTTATAACAAAGCACGCGATAAACATTTAAGTAGGAAATATTCACTCCAAAATAATATCATTTGTTTCTTTACAACCTAAAGTTACTTACATACAAATTATTCTGTACTTCTAACCTAACCTAAGCTGCATAAAATACTCAGTGATATAAGCCTTTATTTTAAACTATTTCTGAAATAGTGCAATAAAGACAGGACGCCCTTGTGTATATAAAAATTTAAAAACTACTATTTCCATGCACAAAAAAAAATACGATAAAATCGTACATGAAAATGGTGCCTAAACTAGCAGATCAATAAAAAAAAGATTCACAACATAATTCACAGATCGAAAATTCAAAAAAAGAACAAAATTTTGGCGGGCGATGTCACCGTCAATTGTCGACCAATCAGAACGAAGGACAAGGTTGTTGTCTACGGCGATTGGCTGCCAGTACCGGACTGTTATTGTTTGTGATGCAATGGCACTACGTCACATTACTCAAGCTTTTTAAACGTAGCTATATTTGGAGCGCACTTATTTTGCAAAGGCTTAATTAAAAGCTTTACGTTTACTGAGATAGACGACATTATATAGCAAAAGAAGAAACAAATGATAAAAATATAAATCTAATTGCATTGTCGACTCAAATAACTACAAATTAGAGTCCAATTTAAAATAAAACTCCACATAATATCGTCATCTCAGTACACACAAGCCAGTATCGAAGGGGGTGCAAGGTAGGGGGAGAGGTTTGGGTTCTAGACGAGCGTGGCGAAGGCCTGCGAGGCGGAATCAGTCTGTCCGGTGGTGGGCGGCCGGCGCTTGCGGCCGTACTGGCCGATGAACGAGCCGTCCTCGTTCATGCCCGCTGCAAACACATGCTCTTTATGCTGACAGCCACGACACACATGCCGCAACAAAATCAATAGGACCACACACTGATCATAAAATGTTTTATAGAATTAATATTTATATAATCATTTCCAGATATGTACTATTGTTATTATAGGCATAGATAGGCATTCAGGTTTCTATATTAACTCCCTCGCAACACTCGGGAGTTTATTATACGAATCCTTTACTGCATTCGGGATTAAAACTTAGCAATATTCGTTTCGTGCGGAATTCAATATTTAGCCCACGACTTTAAAATACTGCTTTGCCTTCTAGTCACGTAATTTTGATTTATTAAGTGGTAAAAAACTTTTTATGATCAGTGTAATATAAAATGGATTTGGTAGCTATCGTGCAATCAAAATAAAAATGCGTGCAGATTACTAATGGAATAGCAAACGATTTTTTAAATATAATGACCAAATTATATGAAAAAAATAAAAACAAACTATTTCTCCAATGAAATAAGCTTAATTAGCTCTAGTAAAAAAAAGCAGAAAATCAAAAGTTGAGCATAAAAGATTTGCACACATTGACCAACCAACGCAACATATGATAAAAATTATTGTTATGTGGTGTTCTTTGAATGATTTGTGTAAAAATAATTTAAATCTGGACATAGTTCTAGTTGTGGTAATTTGTAACAAAAATTTACAAAAAATATGACATTCGAGTTTATCCTATTTAAACCCGATAATACCCTCAGATTCTGAAGCAATTGGAATTTGACACAGTATTAAGTTTAATTTTCCCATTAATGTTCCCATTGCTGGGACTTAGGCCTCCTCTCTAGGAGAGGGAATGTACGGCCCACTTAATGCATCACGCAGACCCAGTGTGGGTTGGTCATGTATTTTGTGAAATAAATTGTTTCCGAAAATCTCTTCTGGATTAGCTGAAAAAATGTCTTACACCTGAGTCACGTCACTTTGTCAGTTATTATTCTTGATGTGCCCTTGATTATATAAATGGCAATTTTTCTATATATATTACATAAACCAGTGCTTGACTGCAATCCCACCTGATGGTAAGCAGTGATGCAGTCGTTGATGGTGAGGCGCACTTGTTTATTAAGAGCCTATTCACTCTAGTCTTGAAGACAATTTCTGCAATTCCAATGACGGCTACAATAGTGTTTCTCCGATGTTCGTTGGTCAGTCATCACGCACAATAGCGACAGTAAAACAACAAGACCACACACAAGTAGCTACAGCACAAACGCACCTGTCTCGCCCTCGCCGTACTCGGCCATGGAGTCCGTGTCGCTCTCGGGCCCGGGCTTCGTGCCGCTGCTCATCGAGTGGCGAGACTTGTTGTCCAGGCTGGAACAGAGAGAGCGAAGTCTTTAATAAAGTCTGTTTTAGATTTTGATACACTAAAAGCATTGGTTTTCGTAGATCGAGGGTAGACGCTCTGTAGAAGTTCTGTCTCTATATCTAACCCTGGGAGATCACACCTGGTTTCCATATGCGAGAGTCGAAAAAATGTTTTATAACTGGAAAACATATAATAGATTAAATAAAATTATAAAAGGCCAGTTCATTATTCTAGTATGATCAGCACTTTGGAATTTAGTTTAGTTCAAGCTAATTCCATACTATCGTCTGTTTTATAAACCCGTAGACTAAAATAACATTTCAACACAAAAGAACTGGCGTCATTCCTATAGTAAATTTGACATTACTCGTGTCAATTTACGCCCGTTTTCAATAAGCTATCTACCTCCGGTTTTGGCATACTGGAGACAGTAAAACAAAAGATACAGTACAAAAATTTGACATGTTTCTGTTGTTTCATTTGTTTTTCTATCTCCGATATATGATAGATAGCTTATTGAAAACGGGCGTTTGTTTTCGGGTTTATAGAACAGACGATAGAGTGTATTCGCGTTAACAAAATAGTGACATCGCTTGTCGCTCAACTTAGCCGCGCTTTTTGTCTAATTAGATTAAAGTAAATTAGAAAGCCATGTTTACATTCCCCAGTTGAAGTAAACTGTTCAGACTGTACGAACACGTATTTTATCAATTTAAAAAAAATTAATACTTCACTTATTCAGTATATATAGTAAAATTAAAAATGAAAACTGACGTTATGGCTAAATTTTGAAACGTTTCTTAATAATTATATTTGAAAACAGTGTGTAATAAAAAGTTAAATTTTCCGTCAATTTGAAGTTGTATTGATGAGTCACTATTTTCTTAACGCGAATAGACTATAGTAAACTATATAGTACAAAATTAATTGAAAATAATTTTCATTAATTTCCCAGACCAGGAAGGAGATATAGATTCCGTACGATAGGAAGGTTTTCAGTTCTTCCAAGGCCAGAGGTGTATAGTTTTTAACAAATCCATTTGAGTAAGAAGTACTTACGGATGCGTGTACTCGTGGAAGCCAGCATCAGCATAGTCGCGGCGGCCGTGCGCCAGCTCGCGGTCGTGCACGTCGTACTTGCCGCCACGGTTGCGCCGCACGACGCACACCAGCACGAGCACCAGCAGCAGGAAGGCCAGCGCCAGCATCACGCCGATGAACCAGCCGGCCGTGGCCGTCTTGTCCTCGTCCGGCTTCACTATGGGGCCGTCTGGAAAGGATATCATATATATAATGATTACATTACAATACAGTACAAAGTATCAGGCTGGTATTTGCAACTCCACGACTACAGACCGGATACGTGTGAGACAGTTAACACCCCGCTTGCGTAACGTACGCGAGCGATCCTCGGGCGTGTGAGTAGCGCTAGCGCGGCGCACGTCGCGAGTGCGCGTGTTAGCTATGTAAGCGTCGCATGTTGCAGCCGTGTGACGTGTGTGCAGTGAGCGCGCGGCGCTCGCCATTGCGTTTACTTTGGGAAAAAGTAGCGGGCGGCGGGGATAGCGGGCGCAGGGGTAAGAACGCGGCTCGGGTGCCGCGTGGGCGCCTCTTGCATTCTTCACACACGCCGTAGGGCAGCAAAACGCGACGCTCACGCCGCGCCCTCACGACTTGCGCGCCACGCCAGCGCTACTCACACGCCCGAGGATCGCGCGCGCCTAATGTGGGGTCAGCCTACAACACAGCGGTACGTGTACGTCTACGCATACGCATCCAGTCTGCTCGAGCCTTTATACGCGTATTTTACTTGCGGACAGTATCAACTAGCACAGCGGACATTGTGATCGTATTGGCGACATATATTATATTTTAATGAAGACCGTATACTTCAGATAACATGTCCAATAGATTTTCTAGCTATTTTTAACATAATGTACCTGTTTCTTCTTATACAGAAAAAGCACAAGCATTGCATTAGTTTTCGCCGTTTTATAAGTGCCCATGTAGGCCTATGTGAAATAAAAATATTTGACTTTGACATTATTCTATTTTTATCCTCAAATTATATACCCCCTTAAAATAGCCCTTAGTAAATGTCTTGGCCCTTATTTTGTTCTCGAACTATGATTTAGATGCATTTTTCATGTAACAAAGTCGACTAAACTGTTTATTTATACAGTTCAAATACTGCTGTTGCAATTTATTTTTATAATTACTAAATCTGACACCTGCTGCAATCTGAAATTATTATTATTATAAGCCCGTTGTGTCCCAAAGCAGGGCAAAGGCCTCCCTTCCATTTTTTCATTCTTTTCGGTCTTGAGCCACTGCTGACCAATCCGAAATTATTTAGAAACTAGCTTTTGCCCGCGGCTTCGCTCCCGTCAAATGACTACCCTACCTATCCTACCCTAACGTACCTTCCCTAAACTACCCTGCATTACCCTACACTACCTTACACTACCCTACCCTACATTACACTAAACTACCTACCCTACACTACCCTACCCACTGTACACTAATCGATAAATAGAAGACCTAAAGATTTGTATAATTTTTTTTTTTTCGAATTCTTCTGACCTTTTTAACCTTCCCTAGACCTCCACGAACATTTCAAGACCAAGATAAGATAAATCCGTTCAGCCTTTCTCGACTTTTAATCAGACTAACGAACATCAATTCATTTTAATTTATATAGATTATTTGATGATATTTCACGTCAAAAATGCAAATCTGTTTCTAAAGATCAATCATCCAAGGACTAGATTTCCGAAAAATAATGTCCCTTGTGTTCGTCAAGTCAAGAAAAAAAAAAACTCACATGAATGTAAAAGATCCATAATTGTGTAGGACGCACAACATAAACATCTGTTTAAACTGTACAGAGTAAACAAAAATATATTGAGTAAACCAAAACATATTGTTTGTCTTTTTGTTGTGAAGTAAAGTGCGTCGCAGTTGTAGGAAATAAAAATAAATTGTTAAGTGTCAAGACATGATTCTCCTACTAGTTAGTAATGCCACATCCAAAAAAAATCGATTTAAACTCTTTTTCTCAGGTCGCGCTTTCATTAGACGGACTATAGCTGTAAATTCTAAAATAGTTACAAGTTCATGTTTCTGCTTTAATGTAAAATTAAACTTTGAAACTAACATGTATGTTGTAATTTTTATGAATATTTAGTAATAACGTTAAGCGTAAGACATTTTCGTACTCGAGGGCTAAATCAACACATAAGAAAATATGCAATGATAAAATTATTCAGTTATAACTTTTTTCCTGCCCCATGGTGGCGAAAAACTCTTTGAAGGTCCTTCAAGTTGAAAATAAACAAGATAGAGTACAAGTAGTTCGAATTTCAAAAGCTATAGGGTCAGCTCACACCGAGACGCGACGCGACGCTGCATGCACATTTTAATAGTGACTCAAAATAGAACTTTATTTACTACAAGATACACATTTCGTTGCTTCATGCAGCGTTGCGCCTCGTGACGCCGCGCAGCGTTTCGCTGCGCAGCGAAACGTATTTACATTCACGACGTCGTGTTGCCAACGATTTTACTATGCACCTCGCAACGTGGCGATGCGTCTCGCGGCGGCGCGCGGCGCAGCGCGAAATCACTGGCCTCTTCCTGCATCGTCGCGTCGCGTCGCGTCACGGTGTGAATTAACCCATAAACAATTTCACTTTCACAGCAGCAAAACTTACCAATAGTAGTGTCAACATCCTTGATCTCGCTGGAGCTGAAGTACTCCCCGTCATGCGCCGTCAGCCGCACCTCGTACACCTGTCCCGGCTCCAAGCCCGTCAGGATCACGTAGTCGTCGTCCGTCACCTCGTTAGTCTTCGTCCAGTCAGGGTGACCCTTCAGCTTGTACCATGCGACAAAGTGCGTTCCCGCATGACCTTCTAGCGACGGAATCCAACGGACCAGAATATGCGCAGTTCCTTCCTTAGCTGGCAGAGTACTAGTCTCAAATAGAGGAATGTCTGGCTTAGCAGTCACTACTGTCTTAGTAGTCTGTTCAACGTAGTACTTGTCTCCCTCGCCAGCCTTCGTCTTAGCTCTGATCTCAATACGATACTTAGTGTTAGGTTCCAGACCAGCCAACTTTGCGCGGTCGAACTTAGGATCGATCTCCTTCTTCCTCTCCTGTAGGGGACCTAGAGAAGTTCCAGTAACCTTCTGGTAGTAGATCTTGTAGCCGGTTAGGACTCCGTTCTCGTCTACAGGCTTGTCCCATTTCAGGAGCATGGCTGAAGAACCGATGGGGTAGACTTCAAAGGATTTGACGGTACCAGGTTTGCCTTCTGGGGTGTGGAAGCTAAGGGTGTCACTAGGGGGTCCGTTGAAACGGCCGTTGTAGACCAAGATCCTGGCGTTGTTCTTCTTGTAAGGCTTGAACTTACTGACTAAAGCGCTGGATGCGTCGGCTTTGACTAGGATTTCTTTGAGCCTGTCCTCTTCACCGTCTACCCACGTTTGAATCTTGTATCCTTTGAAGTGGCCTCGTACGGATTCAGGTAGGACTGGGTTCCAGTTGAGGAGGGCGGTGGTTCCGGTGGTGACCTGTACGAGCGTGAAGTTCTGAGGCGCCTGCAGGGGAATGTCTTCTCCGGACCAGCCGAGGACTTCCACAGGAGTTACGTTCGATGTGCCCTTGTAGTTTACTGCGGTTACCTGGTAGCATAGTAATGTGCAATTGTGTATTTAGATATCATACAAATACGACAACAAAACAGATACAAAACTACGAGAGTTCATTTAAATTCATGACACTATGGCTCTAAATATAGTGCTCAAGGATAGCACTACATTGAGGCATTATAATATCTATTCTACATGAACAGTCAAAATGTTCAGCGCCATCAAACGAGAACATGGCCGGCCACACTTGAGCCGGTAACTTTCACTGTAGGTGTTCTATGTTTAAATTTCTTTTGTGTTTTCTTGTTCTTTTCTTCTTCTTATTATTAATTTTTTGGATATAATATCCATTCGGACCTGTTCATGTTTTTTACTCTCGTAGTCATTTGACTGTCAAGTTTGAGCTGTTGGTAGTGGGCACTTACCTTGAGCTTGTAGGGCACGAAGGTGGGAGTGTTAGTGACGACGTAGTCGGTCTGCTGCCAGTCGCGCACCTGCTCCTCGCTCCACGGCTGCCCCGTGATGTTGCGTCGCCACGACACCAGGTAGTAGAAGCCGGGACCGTTGTGCTCGATTTGAGGCATTTTCTGTAAAGGGGAAATCGAAATAAGTGAGGATCAGTGTCAGTCAAGATATACCAGACAATCACGGTTTGACATTATTCATAATGTGATTGATTAATCACACGGCTAAGACATGGGTATACAAAACCAGATACAAAACTCGGATTGTAAAACTCGAAAAAGCATATTTGAGAACGCTGCGACTGATTGCGAAGAGTTTTTATGTGTTCGCAATAGAAAATATGCATGAAAAAAAAAAACAATTTGTTATCTAACCATTTTATCAATAAATATAAAAAATAGAATACTAACTGTGAAAACGACATTGAAATTAGTAAAAAAGCAAAACGAGGTATAACCATTTCAAACAAATATATCTGTCCTTCTCGCCAAAACGCCATTTTACATGGCAGCCGAACGGGCGCAATGTAATATGACGTCATATTACATTCAAACTTCTCTTTCTTATTAGCAGCTTTGAAGCTTTATAACTTCATTGTCCATGAAGATATTTAAAAATTCTTTCATATTTATTTACTACAGCTCAAAGTGTATTAAACTTAGCAAATAAAAAATGCATGCATATTATTATATTTTTATATTATTATGCTTATTGTCAGGATATGGTTTTTATGAAACATTTTTTTCTGGAAATTGAATTGCACATTTGAGAAGTCATTAGTTTCAAATGAAAGTCCGATGGATACTAACCGACCAAGAGATGACCATGTTTGTGGGGTCGGAGCCCTCGCCCACCACGTTGTCGGGGTTCTTGTCCGGCACGTCGGGCTGCGTCGTGCACACGTCCGAGTGCGACGAAGGCGTCGACGGCCCGATCTTGTTCCAAGCGGCCACCCTGCAATGCACAAATATTCAAATAAAATATAGTTATTGCATTACAATACTGTTAAAAGCCAGTTATTCTGGACTATATCTTACACAAAACTGTTAGAAGCTACTAACGGAGTTGGCCCCTGTACCAAACAGGGGCCAACTGCGTCAGTAGCTTCCAATTCCATTTAGAGCTCAAACACACGGGCGGCATGTTGCCATCGGTAGAGATGACTGCAGCTATCTACGCGTCGGCGGCGGTCGTCGACATTCCGACTTTGAAAATAGGCGGTAGCCACCGTGTGTCTCAAGTGTCACAATAGTTCGACGACTGCAGTCATCTCTGCCGTTGGCTCTATAGTATGTATATAATATGTTCTTAGATTATCTGGAAGACGCTAACAAGAAGACAGATTTGATATGAAGAACCATACTCACTTCTCTCCTACAAATCTATTCTCAACCACAGTACTGAAGTCTAACCAAATGCTTATTTATTCTGTAAAATAATTTTTGCTGCTTTAATTGTAAATTACTTGACTAGTAACAATTTACCTGATGTCTGGTCACTGGTGAGCCCAAGGCTGCACAATCCATGACGTATCAAAACCTGGCCTACAAACCTTCAGCAAGAAAGTATAACAGTTACCTGAAAGTATAGTTAGCCCACGGGCTGAGCTGCACGGTCCACGACGTGTCAATAGCTGGTACATTATCACTAGCCAGGTCCCAGGTGTCCGGCGTGAAGGTGGTGTTGTACTGGATGGAGTAGCGCAGGATGGGCGCGCGGTTGTCGCCCATGGAGTGCCAGCGGAGGGTCGCTGTCTTCTCGTGGCATTCGATGCTTTCTATTACAGGAGGGTTCGGTTTGTCTGGAAGAGAATAGAAAGGAACATTAGACGTGTGTAACGGTAATGAAACCGATACGAAAGTGTACTATTTAAATCGTTTATTAAGACTCGAAAGTTAATGGGTAAAACGAATTTTGTATAAATGGCACATAAGGAATTGCTATTAGTTCGGAACATTATATTTTAATTCTTTATTGTACACACATACATTATTTTCGAACGTAATAAGGTTGAATATGATCTTTTTAGGACGACTTGCTACAAAATATTTCATAATCAGCTTCATATTTCTCCAGTCTCCTCTCTGGAGCCTGGAGAAATATAGTTGGTCTAGTTACTACAAACACAATTAAATTAAATTAGCGATAAACGTTTTAAATAAAATGGTTTTAATTCTAAAAAACCGTTCAACTTCTGTGAATGGAATATGACAGAGATATGGGTAGTATTACCTATACGTTAATAGAGTTTTTCGAGATTAGTATTGCACGAGGGCCTTAAACTTTCTGTTTTCAACAAACACATAAATAAACTACTAAGTTTCACTACACTTACTACAGCTGCAATAACACAGTTAGTTTTGGCGATTCTCCAAATAGTTCATTGGATTCCGGAATAGTGCAGTTAACGTTACGACACATCATAAACTTTTGTATGGCCGTCTGATTTTAATGTCATCCTTATGACAGTCCTCAAGTCACTGCGCAAAACTTAGTATAGCTAATGATTCTAGAGCTAATCTTGTAGTTTGAAAGTCAAGGGAACTTTGTGTGATATTGATGTCCAGTGTGAACTACAATTCGTAAGAGTGGGTGAAATAGCTGTTGCCACCAACAGTACTAGTTTTAGTAACTATTTGATAGCTATAACCTAGGGGTTTCTTAGTCAAGAGTGAATAGGTTACTTCTAAACAAGCGTGCTCCATCGTCGGTCACATCATTGCTAACAATCGGCTAAAATAGTGAACGCAAACCTATGCTTAAGAAATCATACTAATATTACAATTGCGAAAGCTTTTGTGTATGGAAATATGGATATTTGTTACTCTATTACGCTGAAACTATTGAAAGGTTTTAGATGAAATTTGGCACACGGGTAGAACGTGTCCTGAAAAAGCTCATAGGGTACTTTTTACCCCGGGACTATATTCCCTTGGGTTAATATTCTTCTTATACGCGGGTGAAGCCGCTGGTAGCAGCTAGTAGTCAATAAAGGTAACTATTACGTGCTATCAAAGCCTACGTTGATTGAATCTTTAATTTGATACGCTATCGTTATAATATCGTGACAAGTTATACAACTATACCTAATCAGAGAGTGAGGAAAACTGTAGAGAGCTACAGAGGAAATTAGTTTCGATGTTAACCGAATTAGTTACTTATTGTTAACCGAGTACCTACCAACATTAATAGAATTCAATTAGTTATTTAATCGTTGATAGAATTGCTCGTTGTTGTTTTATTAATTTGGAAATACAGTGTATTTTTATTATTTTGAAGCAATCATTTGACTAACGAAATATACTAAAAATGTACAGCGCCATCTAGCGAGAATATGGCCACAGTTGGGCATGAAGCTTTCATCTATTTTCATTTTTAATAATATAAACTAGTGCTTGACGGCGAACCCACCTGGTAAGCAGTGATGCAATCGTTGATATTGAAGCGCACTAGATTATTAAACTCCTCCAAAGCAGATTTTACGTACGTCTGTATAACTTGGTATGACTTTGAAAAACGCTTAAGACTTGCTCGTACACACGGGTGTACAAAATTGATTCTGATGAAAATATCTTCGTTTTTGCTAAGGTCTACCCAAAACAATTCTTTAAAGACGCGTGATGACGTAATAATACACGTTACGTTACGAGTAACACCTTACCTTGCACAGTAAGCGTAGCCTGAGCCCTCGCCTCATCAATAGCAGTCCTGGCAATACACGTATACTCTCCGGAGTCCAGCTCCGTAGTATCCGAGATGAGCAGCGAGTAGTCGTTGGTCATGCGGAACCGCGGCTGGTTCTCGAAGTCGATCTGCTGGCCGTCATTGAGCCAGATGATTTGCAGCTTGAGCGAGTCGTCAGCGTTGGCATTGCAGCGGAAGGTAGCTGAGGAGCCGGCGGCTACTTCGTAGTGTTCCGGCTTGTCGGTGATGACTGTGCGTTCTGTGGGGGGGAAATGTTGTTAGGTCACGGTCTTTTGGGGAGACAAATCGTGCTGGTAATTCGAGAGTTACCTAACCCTCAAATTACAAACACGGTTTACCTTGATTTGTAAAACAGAACCTTTTTTTCACAGTATTTCGCATAATTTTGGGCTTCTACACAATACTACAAAACGACTCCTCATCGCAGAAACTTGTGATGCAAATTCAGGTCTAGGTTCAGGTGACCATACAATGTGCGATGCAAATCAATGCGCAAGTTCTTGAAATGGTTCATGTGGGCTCGTAGATTTTTTATGATACACCGTCGTATCATAGTTTTGTGTTTGGAACCTTTGTTTCTAAAAGTTACGGAAGCAACGGTCAAAGAAGTGAAGCACGAGTTCGATTTTGGATCAAAATCTAAGTAACTTTAAAAGTTTATGTACAGAGTATTTTACAAATTAGTAAGCATTTAATATTTCACATATTTTTGTTTCGTAATTAATCAAATAGAGTGCGTCTAATGAAAGCACGACCTGGTGTTTTTTTTTTTAAATATAAATGGCTGAATAATTCAGCCGCAATTGTAGGAAATAAAAAAAATTGTGAAGTGTCAAGACATGATTCTCGTACTAGTTAGTAATACCACATACAATTTTTTTGGTTTTATCCTCTTTTTCTCAGGTCGCGCTTTCATCAGACGGACTATATCCGTTGTAAGTTTATAAAATTAATTACCAATAACACCTAACCATAAACATTAATACAAAAACGACTATAACTATTAACTACTTACTCTTAACATCGAGGGAGCCGAAAGCGGACTTCTCTCCGAACTTGTTCTTGGCGTAACACTGGTACGTGCCCACGTCCGTGTACGACACGTCGCGGATCACCAGGTCGCCTTCGGGAGTTATGTTGTATCTGGTGGGAAATTGAACAAATTGATTAGTCATCAAAGTTGGAAAAGGCGAGGCGAGATGAAGACAGTTGTTGTCTAGAGGTTTGCTGTACGAAATCGAAATTATGAGGTAAGCTCGCCTTTGTGCATTAACAATCCTTTTATTTTTGTATTTATGTTGTTGTATTTATCATCTTCATCATTTCAATCGAAAGTCGTCCATTGTTGGACATAGGCCTCCCCCAAGTGTCGCTAAAATGAACGATGCTGTGCCTTTTTTTTGC
The DNA here is from genome assembly GCA_030763345.1 of Mythimna separata. NCBI lineage: Eukaryota > Metazoa > Arthropoda > Insecta > Lepidoptera > Noctuidae > Mythimna > Mythimna separata. The sequence goes on along the minus strand of CM061170.1, from coordinate 24,486,813 downwards.
AGTATAAGAAAACAGTTCCCTTTTCTGAAGCCCTGGCCGGAACTTGGACTTGGTTCCAAATACCGGTAGGATGCTTTTTTTTAATGGATTTTGTACGTAAATAGTTTTCCTTGATTATTTACTAGACCTACATATTTGAACAGGTCAAGGTATCGTCAGGCTAAAGTCCTAAACTCTCATAAAATTCACTGATAATAAACAGGAGGCAAGCATAGAAAATATACTTGAGTTTAGATGAATAGACTACCACGATCTGATAAACATACAAGACCTTAAGATTAATTTGAAAAACCTAGACTTCCGGTATAATAAACTAAAAAGACAGACAAAAAGGCAAACAATTCCCTGTATGAAAACCTAAGATAAGAAAGGAACGAAGATTGCAGAGGCCACACTTATCCGGCAGGCAAACGAACAATATAGAAATAACACGGTCTATTAAAAGCCTGTAACAGAATACGGAGAAATGTTGTGATACACGTGTCCGGTGTCGACCTTTTACACAAGCTTCCCGAGATTATTAATAAATATGTCCCTTTTATATCTGAACGTTATACATATAGGTATTTATTCTCGGATTACTGAGTGCCCTTAAGCGTAGGATTGTAAAAAATATTTATATTTGCACATCATAAATATCACAGATTTTCTGCAAAAGATTAATTTTATGGAATTTTCCTAATCGATTAAATGCTTTAAACTCAACGCGCAAATTTAGGGAGTATCTACCGTTTTATTTATAATACCTCCCAAATTAGCATTAATAATTTAATATTATAAAAGCGAAAGATTGTAAGTATGTTTTTTCACTTGTTAATCCTTCAATCTCAAACAACTGAACGGATTTGAAATTTTGCACACGGTTAGACTATATCCATACATACATAGCATACGTTTTATCCCGAGAGTATGTTTCCATTCCCTACTGTCACGCGGGCGAACCCTCTGGCAGAAGCTAGACAGAAATAGACTAGAGAAGGCTAGAAAGATGGCTTAACTGAAATGATTCAATCATACTGTTACGCCGTGAAACTTGAGTACGCTATATCTTCGACGAAACCAAGAGTAGCATCAAATAATTAAAACGCATTGCTGTGCGAAGCTTCGAGAATAGGAGTACATACTCAGGCCTGGCAAATTCCAGAAAAGTCCGACATACGCTATTATTATTAGATAACATTCAGTAGGTAGTTATGTGGGTGGATAAGGGAATTTGTACCTTCCGGTATTAGCAATAGAGTCGAAATTCGCATGTAAGGTGGTAGATAAGTACCTACTTACGAGAGTAATAATAATGATTTATGGCCTCCCGATGCGACTATTTTGTGCTAGAATGTCCTTGAAACGTCGGTATCGAGAAATTTCGATGACTTCGTATATAAATACGGGTCTCCGGCTAGAAGCAGTTCAGTTTGATTTCGTCAGCGATACAGAGCGAGCTACCTAAGTGTGTGAAGTGATACCTAGCGACCTAAGCGATACTAAACGGAACTCTGAGTGTTTATAGTGATTGGTTATTTGTTGATTGGACTAATTTGTCATTGTTTTGTGGTGAATAAAGTTCTCTGCTAGTAAACCGGCATTTAATTACTCACGTTCGTAACAACTGGTGTCAGAAGTGAGATGCCATTACTACAGAGGGACGACGAACAGGGACCACGAACAAGGAGGCAAGTGGAGATGGATGCTGCACGCCAACGTCTGGAAGCGGAAGATCGGGCTGGTATGGAAGCAACGGCAGCTGCTGAGGCGCCAACAGGGCCATCCTCGGAAATGAACCTCGCCGCAGTGTTGGCCGCCATGCAAGCTAGTATGGAGGCTAACCAGCGTAAGCTCCAGGATCTAATCGCGGCTAACCAGGAAGAAGCCCGCCGCGAACAGGAAGCTGCCCGCCGCGAACAGGAAGCTGCCCGCCGCGAACAGGAAGCTGCCCGCCGCGAACAAGAGGCTAACCAACGTAAGCTCCAGGACCTAATCGCGGCTAACCAGGAAGAAGCCCGCCGCGAACAGGAAGCTGCCCGCCGCGAACAGGAAGCAGCCCGCCGCGAACAGGAGGAAGCCCGCCGGGATCAAGAGGCTAAGCAGAACCTGATCCTCGAAAAAATCGATCACGGCCTCGTCACGTTGGGCGAGAAAGTGAAAAATCTCACCTTAGAGGTCAAGGAGGTTTCCGCCCGAGCTGATAGCCTCGAAATCAGAATTGATGGCCACGAAGATCGCCTGCTGGACATCAACAAAAAAATTATCAAGCTCGAAGCACGCGAACCTGTTGCTGTTAGCGCACCATCGCACACCCACTGTGCATCAGCCGCAAAATTTGATATGCCGCGTTTTGATGGCACGTCGTCCTGGACGGCTTTTAAGTACCAATTCCAAACACTGGTCAAGACGAACCGCTGGGATGACGACCAGTCTTTCGCGGCGTTAACTTTGGCCCTACGAGGGGACGCTCTGCTGGTCCTAGAGAACCTTCCTCCAGACGGCAGGACGTTGGAACGTCTAATGGAGGGACTAGACACTCGCTATGGTGACAAGCACCTCGAACATGTTTTCCGCGCGCAACTTCGCGAGAGAACGCAGAGGTCGAACGAGAGCCTTCAGCAGTGGGGAGTAGAGGTTGAACGGCTGGTCCGGCGGGCATACATGTCGATGACACCGGAGATGGTGGAAGTAAATCTGGTGCAAGCATTCATCGACGGTCTACGGGATACTGAAGTTAGGGCTACGGTGCGACTCGGACACCACCAAACTCTGAAGAGTGCGATGGCCCACGCTTTGGAAGTGGAAGCCGTACGACAAGACTCACGTACGCACAGAGTTCGGGAAGTGGTGGTCTCACCTTCAGTGCAACCACGTCACCGAGAAGTGGCTCCGTCGGCAAAGTCCCGCTATATTCCGACGTGTTATGGATGTGGAGAAAAAGGGCACATTCGTACCGATTGCCCCAAGAGGAAGAGGGGAAGTGTGGACTCCGGAACTCAAGTTAACGAGGAGTCGTTAAACTAAATGTCGCCAGGGCCGCGGGGCGGGTGCTGGCTGGTCAACTGAAGGCCCCAACCATCACTATCAATCAAGTCCACAACGGAAATAGTCTGATCATCGAGGGAACGCTGAATCAACGTGCTTGCAATTTCACCGTTGACACCGGGGCGTCACGGACTATTATAAGACCTGAGTTGCTGAAACGCACCATCTTGTGGCAAACAGAAACCCCAGCCTACCGACTTCAGACAGCCACCGGTCAGCCAGTCTCCGTCCTCGGTGATACAGAAATCGAGTTCAAAATCGGTGATCAAGTGTACACCCATTCAGCGTTAATTGCGAATATTACCGACGATTGCATACTGGGTCTCGACTTCCTGCGGAATTACCGATGTGTTTTAGATATCGATAAAGGAGTATTGAAATTCCCAGACCAAGAAGTCTTCCTGCAAGGAATTAACACATGCAACCTCTATTGCTTAAAGGATACCACATTGGCTCCAAGAACGGAAACCTTAGTCGAAGTTAAATTTCCTAAGAAAATTAGGCAACGCAGATGTGTTATGGTTGAAGACATTGGCCGGCACCCGGAACTTATCACCGCGAGGACATTAGTTATGACGAAAGGAAGATCCAAGGTCAGGATTGTGAATCTTGGGAAAAAGGAGATCCAGTTGAAGAAAAACAGTGTTGTTGGAAGATGTGAAGAAGTGAAGTATCTCCGCCAAATCAACACATCTTCAGTAAAACAAGACGCAATAAAAGGTGAACCTGATCACATCCAGCAACTTCTGGAAAATTCTAAGAGCAATTTATCAGTTTCGGAACTACAGCAAGCCAAGGAATTTCTGCTACGGTTCCGGGATATCTTTGCAACGGGAAAAGATTGCGGAAGAACAGGTCTCGTCAAGCATGAGATAGATACAGGTGATGCTAGACCAATTAAACAGAGACCGCGCCGCATACCCTGGGCTAAAGAAACTGAGGTAGCAGAAATGGTAAAGGATATGGCTGATAGCGGAATAATTGAACCTTCTACGAGCCCATGGTCTTCTCCTGTCGTTCTGGTGAAGAAGAAGGACGGCAGTACCAGATTCTGTGTAGACTACAGAATGCTGAATGATGTAACGAAGAAGGACAGTTATCCCTTGCCTAGGATAGACGACACACTGGATATGCTCAGTGGTATGAAGTGGTTTTCAACCATTGACTTGAAGAGTGGCTACTGGCAAGTGGAAATTAGCGAGAAAGATAAGGAAAAGACAGCGTTCAGTACAGGAATTGGCAACGGCCTGTGGCAATTTAACGTCATGCCTTTTGGGTTGTGCAACGCTCCAGCGACGTTTGAACGCCTCATGGATAGAGTCATGGTGGGCCTTCTTGGTGACGTCTGTCTGGTATATTTGGATGATGTCATTATAATGGGCCGCACTTTTAAGGAACACCTGAGGAATATGGAAAAAGTATTCACCAGGATACGGGGGGCTAACCTAAAACTAAGCCCAAAGAAGTGTGCCCTGTTTAAGAAGGAGGTCAGCTACCTAGGACATGTCATCTGCGCCGATGGAGTGAGAACCGATCCTGAGAAGATAAAGGCTGTCCAACAGTGGCCGGCTCCAAAGAACAAAACAGAAGTACGTGCATTTCTAGGGTTGTGCACATACTACAGACGGTTTGTTATGGGTTTTTCGGACATTGCAAAACCTTTACATCAGCTGACTGAGGATAAACGAGATTTTATCTGGGATAAGAACTGTGAGTCAGCATTCAACGAACTAAAGCAACGGCTATGTGAAGCGCCTATACTGGGGTATCCGAGCAGAGATGGAAGATTTGTCGTCGATACCGACGCCAGCAACACAGGAATTGGTGGAGTGCTGTCGCAGGTGCAAGGAGATAGGCAAGTCGTGATCGCTTACTTCAGTAAGGCACTTTCAAAACCAGAAAGGAACTACTGCGTGACTCGACGAGAACTACTGGCTGTTGTAAAAACTTTGCAACATTTCCACAAGTACCTCATAGGGAGACAGTTTACTTTGCGGACGGACCACGCTGCATTGAAATGGCTTCTACAATTCAAAAACCCTGAGGGTCAAGTTGCAAGATGGCTAGAGCAGCTGCAGGAGTTCAACTTTGTGACGGAACATCGTAGTGGAAAAGGGCATAACAATGCTGACGCCCTGTCGCGACGTCCATGTAATGAGGACTGTAGACATTGCCAGCAAAATGAAGCCCGGGAACACGTGAACTTAATTAGGGCTGAAGGCAACTTTAAGAAGTCCCAGGAAGAAGATGACGATATTCGACCTATATTGGACTGGAAGCGTAGTGGAACTAGGCCTCAGTGGAATGAAGTATCGTCACATAGTCCTGTCACAAAGAGCTACTGGGCACAGTGGGACAGTTTAGTCCTAGAAAATGACGTGCTTTGTAGGAAATGGGAATCGAACGATGGCAAGGAGGTGACCACACAAGTGATAGTACCACGACGTGAAGTGGTCCCCCTGCTTCAGGAGATACACGATGGCGCTTCTGGTGGACACCTGGGAATCAAGAAAACTCTACTGAAAGTGAGACAGCGGTATTACTGGCTCAATTGTAGAGAAGACATAGAGCAATGGTGTCGGAAATGTACAGCGTGCGCATCCGTGAAAGGACCACAGACTAGGAGCAGGGGCAAGCTTCAGTTGTACAATGTAGGAGCCCCATGGGAACGCATTGCCATCGACGTTGCTGGACCTTTCCCAGTGACAGATGACGGAAACAAATACATAGTGGTGATACAGGACTATTTCACAAAGTGGCCTGAAGTTTTCGCTATACCCAATCAGGAAGCGACGACAGTGGCGAAAAAGGTGGTCGAAGAAGTAGTATGTCGGTATGGCGCACCTTTGGAGATCCATTCCGATCAAGGCCGCAACTTCGAATCTGCGCTGTTCCAGGAAATGTGCACTCTTCTGGGGATTTACAAGACACGCACAACACCTGCGCACCCACAGTCGGACGGTATGGTGGAGAGGTTTAACCAGACCCTGGAGAATCACCTGGCTAAGGTTGTCGATGACCATCAGAAAGATTGGGACCGGTATATTCCACTATTTCTGATGTCTTATCGATCAGCAGTGCATGATAGCACGGGCCATACCCCAGCAAGAGTGAATTTCGGCAGGGAGATGAGACTTCCAGTCGATACCATAACCGGCGTGCCACCTGACAAGACTAAGCCAGTTACGGACTTCGTAAGTGACCTCCAAGATCAATTGGATGAAGTGCATAAACGAGTGCGTGAGAATAGCCTGCACACCAGCGTTAAAATGAAAACCCGATACGACCGCAATGCCAACGCCAAGGGATTTGAGGAAGGTGCACTGGTTTGGCTCCACAACCCACTTCGACGAAAAGGGAAGTCGCCGAAACTTCAAGCTCGATGGGAGGGACCCTACACCGTGATAAAAAGGATCAACGACGTTACCTACCGCATCAAGAAAGGGTTACGAGGGAAACCTAAGGTAGTCCACGTGGATAGATTGGCGCCGTATCACGGATCTAATAATGCTCGGGACGAGCATGACTAAGAGGGGGGCACTGTTACGCCGTGAAACTTGAGTACGCTATATCTTCGACGAAACCAAGAGTAGCATCAAATAATTAAAACGCATTGCTGTGCGAAGCTTCGAGAATAGGAGTACATACTCAGGCCTGGCAAATTCCAGAAAAGTCCGACATACGCTATTATTATTAGATAACATTCAGTAGGTAGTTATGTGGGTGGATAAGGGAATTTGTACCTTCCGGTATTAGCAATAGAGTCGAAATTCGCATGTAAGGTGGTAGATAAGTACCTACTTACGAGAGTAATAATAATGATTTATGGCCTCCCGATGCGACTATTTTGTGCTAGAATGTCCTTGAAACGTCGGTATCGAGAAATTTCGATGACTTCGTATATAAATACGGGTCTCCGGCTAGAAGCAGTTCAGTTTGATTTCGTCAGCGATACAGAGCGAGCTACCTAAGTGTGTGAAGTGATACCTAGCGACCTAAGCGATACTAAACGGAACTCTGAGTGTTTATAGTGATTGGTTATTTGTTGATTGGACTAATTTGTCATTGTTTTGTGGTGAATAAAGTTCTCTGCTAGTAAACCGGCATTTAATTACTCACGTTCGTAACAATACAAACCCTGCCCGAACCCCAATTCATAAGACATTAGTTCCATAACAAGATCAAGAAAACTTATTGGAAACTAATCAGACTAGTCTTGATCGATCAGCCCCTACGTAGTTGTATAAAGCAATTTATTTCCTCGCTTACTCATATAAAAGCTTCAAGAAGCATTGATCGATGTACAACATTGAGTGATGATGTTAAAGTAGTCCAATGAACTGTAAAACCCTTTTTCATGTCGCGCCGAGGGAGATGAAATCCGATTATATATTTTCTTGAGTAAACACTTCTTGAGATGTTTTGATATCCGATGCTTAGGAGTTTGTATCAAGTGTATACATAATCAAACTCCTGAATAGGCTCATAATAAACTAGTACGCCTCCCTATCAACGATTGCATCACTGCTTACGATCAGTTGGGATCGCAATCAAGCACTAGTTTATGTTAAATAAAATAAAGGGTTTGTGTTGAGTGAGATTTCAGCTAATCGCTTTCAAAATTTATCAAGCTACTTATCCAGCCGCCAGCAATTAGTAAAGATAGGGAGAATAACTGTAGTGGGTAACAGCCAGAAAGTTTTGGTATTCCTCAGGGGCGCACTCTCGGCCCGACACTTTTCGTCTTGTATATTAATGACATCCTTAACGCACCCTTTCAAGATGCTAAAATAATATCGTATGCAGACGACAAGGCAGTCTTATTTCACGACACAACTTCGAAAGAAACCTGGATCCACATATTGAGTAATGATGTTAAAGTAGTCCAATGAACTGTAAAACCCTTTTTCATGTCGCGCCGAGGGAGATGAAATCCGATTATATTTTCTTGAGTAAACATTTCTTAGGGATGTTTTGAAATCCGATGCTTAGGAGTTCGTAATCCCAAGTGATTATATTCTGTGAGAATTTTCGCAACGGGTGTGTTACGAAAAAAGGAATATGAAAAGCTGGATTATAAAAGTAGGCTATTTTGCGTAGTATACGTGGCACTCTGCAAAAATATGATGAAAACTTAATTACTTAGGCCGACTCCCTACGGACATGTACCTTCATAATAAAAATAAAATGCTTTATTTGTGTTTTAGTCAATTTTATAATTAATAAATACTTCTGCCAAACTGCATAGCTGACGCGCATTCGCAGTATACGCTTGGCGTACGCCTGCACTAAGTTTACATACACAACTATGAAACTCTTTCGACGAAGCGGTATCGACACGACAGCATGACGTTAGTTTTGTATGTAAGCTGTGAGCAAGCGTACACTAAGCGTATAATGACGAACACGCGTCTGTGAAGCTACGCGACCGTGGACAGTAGGTCTAAGAGTTCTTGAGACTTTTTAATTTACACCTCTATATTAATATTATAAAGCTGAAGAGTTTGTTTGTTTGAAAGCGCTAATCTCAGAAACTACTGGTCCGATTTGAAAAATTCAGTGTTAGATAGCCTATTTATCGAGGAAGGCTAAAGGCTATCATCACGCTAAGACCAACAGGAGTGGATCGTCTCATCTATATAAACGAAGTCGCGGGTTAAAGTTAGTGTTAGCCTTAAGTAACAATTCCACGCGGACGAAGTCGCGGGCGGAAGCTAATAGTAAATGAAAAATGAGTCGCTTTCCAGGTCTGTTCATCCACTAACTCCTAAGCCACGTACCTATCGCATTTTGAGGCGGTTTTCACTAATAGAAAAAGCAATAAACGATGACAGTTGTATATAATGGGTACTCGTGTGACCCCGGGCCGGATCACTAGTATTATATGAAATCGGTGACTGATCGATTGAGGTCGTCGAAACGACATTTTGTAAAGCCTAATAAATCAAACTTCGACAGCCAAATAGGTATAGGTTTTGACAATCATTACTCTTTAGTATCTATGTACTGAATCCTAGTAATAATATGTTAAAAATGCTACATTAAGTAAATATATATTTTTCCAATATGCTAGCATCTGCTAGTGGCTTCACCCGCATAAAATTCGGTATCACTATACAAACTTTGGACTCTTGTTCCATCAATTTAGGGGGTGTATTTCGGAAAATCCTTTCGTTATCTTTTACATCATCTATGGAAACAAAAATTTCAGTGTTCTCTGTCCACGGGGTTTGGGCAGGGCGTATAATTATGAGTCAGTAACCAAGTTAGGATTTTGGCTTTGATATGCACAAATAATTATTTACATTTGTAAATATTTCCCGTAAAAAAATCCCTAATTCCCTATAAAATAAAAATAGTAGCCCGCCGGTATCGGGAACAGGTAACCATAGCTACAGATCAGAGCGAATTTCATTAGAAACCAATTCCATTAGAGCTTAATCTTTCACAGATGTCTGTCGATAAGCCGCTTCAGGTAATCGTGTTTAAGTAACATTTATTTACCTATTATGCTGATCTTGGGTTTTTTTTTTTTTTTTTTTCTGGTAGGGGAATCATCAGAATGACTTCCCCCGCTCTTGGGCGGAGCGGGAGGGCGTGTCAGACTTTTACTGACTAAACCCCTACCCCGTTCCTTCGTTGCCTTCGTTCTGGGGGGGACTCGGTATCAACCGTTAGGAATACCACATGTTCCCCCCAGAGGCTTCGGCCCTACCGGGCCCCTAAGCTTCACAACCATAAAAAGTATAGTACCTATCTATAAACATCTTACAATTTCTAACTCAGTTTTAGGCAATTTGCGTTCTGCATTTTTTTGTAAAGCAAGAATATGACTGTAACTTAAAATTGCCTCAAAACTGAGTTTCATTGTTATTCCTTGTAAGTGTCGATTCATTCTTATAGTCAAACAAAAACAGACAAATGATTTTGTAAACACATAATTTCCAGTACGCGATTGTATCTTGTATTCAGCTGCGGAACTCCTCCAATAAATCTAAATATACTTTCGGTACACAAATAACAACATATCTGCTGGTGAATAGGCACTTACTTCCCACCAGTGACGTCAACATCATCCTTCATCCACTTGACGAGGGGCTTCGGCGCTCCGAACACTCTGCACTTGAGCACAGCTTCGGAACCGTCCACCCGAGTGAGGTTCTCTGGTCCCTCTTTGATTTCTGGCGGGATTGCTGCACAGAAACACAAGGATTAGAAATAAATTATTTATGAAGATGCTTGATAGCTTTTTTTTGGTATGCATAGGTTCGCGTTTAAACACTATCACACCAGCTGACGGTAAGCGATGATGCGACCGAAGATGGAGCACGCTTGCCTAGAAGTAACTCTTGACTTAAAGACACCCAAGTTGTAGCTATGAAGGAAATCGCCTTGTAATTCCACTCCTTAGTTGTACGCAAAATAAGTGTGTTCCCATAACGCTTAGTGCGTATGGGTGGAATGTTCACCATGTACCCGTATAACCCGGTTAATTAAGTCAAAAGTTGGATAGGTTACTTCTAGGCAAGCGTGCTCCATCGTCGACCACATTATCGCTTACCATCAGGTGGGATAGTGGTCAAACGCGAGCCTAACAATAACAGAACATCGTAGATATGGTTCCATTGCAGTGTTCCACTTAACTTATGTCAGATGAACAAATATTTTAAAGCATTAGACCGAAAAACGGAAAATTTAAGCATAATTTAATTCGTTTACCAAAATGAGGGCTTTAACCTATCAATACCCGCGAAACGAGACACAATAGTAAGACAATAGCAGCGCGGTCCAATGAGACCGGTCGGGGATTCATGAATTAAGTACTAAAAGGACAAATTAAACAGCGTTCGAAGTCTAAAATTTCCAGCAAATCATCGGCCGACAATTTCGAGATCCCTCTTTTGATTAATTGGTCACGTCCCTCCTCTCGTTTTTGTGCTATTAGTCAACATTACGCTATCGGGATCTCCCTAAATGCCGCAAACGAATAATAATGTTTGTTTGAAACAGAGCTACTGCTTCGAATTTCTCGTCTATTTTCGTTAAAAGAGAGTATTAAACTGTTATAAGTACATCCTGCACCGAATTTCTCGTGTATTTTCGTTAAAAGAGTATATAAAACTGTTATAGGTAGATCCTGCACCGAATTTCTCGTCCATTTTCGTTAAAAGAGTGTATAAAACTGTTATAGGTAGATCCTGCACCGATTTTCTCTTCCATTTTCGTTAAAAGAGTGTATAAAAGTGTTTTACCCGCAACGTAAACTAACAAAACAGGTACATAAATCACAATATGCGAGATTCTAAGTGCATAATAATATCCGTGGGCAATATTTCTCGCGGTTGGCGGGTAGGCGTGTGAATGTGTGTCGTCTCGCGAGGATGTGTCCAATAGACGCTACTAGAGACGAGCTCGTTATTACACATGAATTCGTAAATTGTGGACAGACTGTATTATTTGGAGCTCTTGTTGAATAGATAAGTGTGTACGCTTGGCCTATCGTGGAGATACATCCAACCCATATCCATACTTATTATATTTGACGTCATCGAAATGAAAATATGGTTGTAGTAACAGTTTCAAATAAACATGATAGTATAGACAATAGAAATTACAGGGTTATGCTACAGTCTAGACGCATAGCTACGTAATATCAATCCGATAAAACAAATAGTCTAAGCAATTTTCTAAAAACAACACGAACATCACCAATTAAAATAATAGCTTTACAAATATTTAGGTACAGGGATCCTGCCGTATTTACTTAGTTTAGTCAAGTAGATACAAGTCGTACAAGTCAGTGAAAAACTTAGAATTTCACCGAATTTTGCCGGATTCTGTGTGATGTTGACACGGAAGACGGAAAATCGATATTCCAGTATTCACCACAGCAAAAGTTGAAACCGCTTAAGAAACCAGGGTACAAATCACATTTTGGAGTATCTAATACTGGTTCGACGCCCTCAAGCACCGATAAACAAAATAGGGGAGAAAATGGAGACGATAAAATATAATTCTCAATTATTATAAATAAGCCTGATATTATGAAAAGGGAAATCACGTTGAGTAACCAATTATCGTTACGAAGATTGTGTTACGAAAATAAGTTTGTTATTCCGATACGGCGAACGTTTCAACGAGTTGTAATGATGATGATATGTTATGATTACCGCATTAGCAACGATGGGCGAAGGTGTAGACAGAAACGTTGTTTATGTCAGTTCTCTATGTCCGAAGGTGGCGTCGAAGCCACAATATTTCAAATAAAAACTACGAAATTATACAATCTTCAAATTTATCGTATCATGAAAGATACAGGCCTAGATTTTGACCTGACTAGATAGACAATAGACCATAATACGAGTATATCACATGGCGTTTGAGTATTCATATTCACCTACAATAAACAAACAGTTAGGTAATAATAAAATTCTATACATATGACATTGTTGTGGCACAAATATTACTACGACTTCGACGTCCTTACCGGTAAAAATGTTTGAGCAAACATTGGTGTCACGCCTTTTTAGTAGCAAGCATGTTGTACAAACATTGTGAACAGCATTGGCTATGTCTGTCTTATCTGTACCGGCCTAACAAATACCGGTGGTGACATAACGTAGTATTCCCCGTACTTTGCAACTGTCCATCTTAATCTCGAAGGACTGTACTTCCTACTTTGTCCTCTTTGTTCGTTTCATTCAATCTATTAAAGAGAAGACGTAAGGTGCTTAGCAACGTCTTACGAGATGATACTTTAATGTGAGTCTCAAAGCCCCTGATTAATTGAGTTTGAAATTGGGGAAGGCTCCTAAAAGTTCACAAATCAATTTCATGTTAGCTACGAAGTTAAAATTTGCAGAATTTCTTTGTGTCGAAAAATTCTGAGGTATCGATCGATTGCGTACTCGCGAATTGTATTCGCAAATATTCAAACACAACGTCATTTCAAATATTATAACATCAAAAATGATCGGATCACATAATTTTATCGTGGAAGTATTTTATAGACCCATAGAATACAATATGAGGAGGGAATAAGGGCAGACAATACGGCGTAATAGGAATTTCCGATGCCACAATCCTCTGTATTCATTATTGTGGATTTTGGGGATGACTCAGACACAATACGTGGGTTATCGAACTCGGTTGGAGGAAAAAAATCGGATATTAATCCATCCATACCCTCTGGCGCACCCGTCTTTGTAGCTAGGGGTTAAACGCAACGGTCACAGGTAAACTGGGGTGTACTACTGTAATTTACAACAGCGTATTGCGCGTGAATGGGCAGGAGATAACAAACGCGATAAGGGCACGACAAAGATTGCACTTTTTACCGTTTCTTTACAACTTTTTGATACGTTTCATATACGTTATTGTCGAGTTTTGTGTAGCGCTTGCGATCGGCAGCTGCTTGTACAGGATCATTATTTTTTTACGAACAACAAAAAGGGAAGTCTTGCGACATTTCAAATCAAATGCGGTTCAAACGGAGCCATTAATCTCACAATTTTTTACGCTCTAAGCATAAATATTATTAGTTGTATAATATTTTAAAACGATCGATTAAGGATTTAATCGTATTCCAGCGTAAGCAAGCAAAGCATAACAAATCGTCAATAATACTTGCAGAATAAATCCGTAAATAAGTATTTAACCAAACAGTTTATCAAGTAGAAGGGAGGCAGACATTTTTTCGAAGCCCGAAAGGCATGAGCTACGTCATACGCTCACGCTATCTAGCAATTAATGGGGTGCAGCTGCATACGCTCGTAAAGTATGAAGGTACGGCAGACACACTTGGGCAGCTACCGACAGGGATTTCAATGGTAAACGCTGAGTGAACACGAGCCTTACCAGAACTAAGAAAGTTGGTATTCAGTTCAGACTACTATGCGTCGTTGTAAAGACTGTTTCTAGAGACATTAACGGCCGAACCCAATAACCTATCTATCACATATCGGAGATAGTATAACAAATGATACAATACAAAAAATATACATGTTTTCTGTTGTTTCATTTGTTTTTCAATCTCCGATATGTGAAAGATAGGTTATTGGTTTCAGCTGTAAATCGATATTCAAACAAGCGATGAGCGATTCCGAGATGTTTTAAGAATCGAAAGAATCGGAGTCGTTAAAATAAACCATCGAGTCAACCATCCACCGACTAGACGTTCTATAAAATAATCGAGATATTTTTCGATTGTTAGGAGTCAACGGAATCGATTGCTAGTTTTAGATTGTTCGAATCAGTGACTCTCAAGGGCCAGTCGCAAACAGACCGAGTCGGACTCGAGTCAAAGTCGTACCAATCGAGAACCATCGGAATGATCGAACTCAAACTGCTCAGAGTAAAGTCAGTTTGTACAAAAATACAGACAGCATACGGTAACCAAAACTGAATTGGGTCAACGCTAATACAAAACCATTTCAGTGCTTGTCTAAACATTGTAAAACACATACAATATGGTTGTACGACTGTCTATACATGTTTACAGAAGGCCAAAATCTACGAAACATATGTAGGTACATATTATCCGTATCTTTCTTCAATGATACATAATATTTATTTATTACAAATCTGTCACCAATATGTCTCGCTCAGTCTCGCTCCGAATAAGTGACATCGAACGTGACTTTGCGTTGTTTTCAACAGTTCGCTTATTAATTTATACTTCTTGATATTAAATCGCATTGCAGATAAGCCAAGTACCGTCTGGGATGCTTCAGACACGTTTCGTATCGAGTTCGGCAAGTTACGGAGTTCGGTATCTATGCTATGGGAATGACAAGCCAAGTCATACCGCCTTCGCAAGCCTCTAAAAGTCAGGAGTAAATGACCTCACAATTTAGCTGCTAATACTTAGGTCGAAAAGTCCCTGTAGGTTCGGTAATACCTATTATAGCACTGTTATAAATATTCAAGAGCCTGGGAATATTTCGGCGAAATGCGCATTGTATAATAAATTCCTTCCTTTGTCTCATAAAACATTACAAATTACATCTTTAAAAGCGAACCTGCAAAACCCGTCCTGCCGTTTAGAGTTGTGCTCACGCCATTAGCAAAAACGGGACCTGAATAACTTGAAAATCGATCTCACGCAGTTTAAATCATTACTCGATCCTTACTGATTAAATTACGATCATTTTAGTACGATTTAAAATTGATCATACCGTGTGCGTGTGGACTACTAAAAAACACCCACCCAGTTCTTTTTTTTTTTTCACGGAGAAAGTGGTGACTAAGGACTTATATCAAGCAGTTAGGCACCAGTCAAGCTGTCACTACTGATAAAATCGCTGTGTAAACATTTCGCGATTCCTTCAATTATTAAATGCACGATACGTCCTGTCCCTTTGTCCATTCATATTGAATGCTCAGAAAGAATTTTGCTACAATTTGGACATGTCAAATAACATGGACAAAGTGACACTTTCCTATCAGTAATTATTTTTATAAACAAGGTAATTGTCTTAAATCAGAATAACTTCCAAAAACTATAATAAGATAGTTTATACTGGCGCAAAAACATAGCTCCGATGTTGGTTTTCTAGTTCTCTACAATGTCAATACTCGCCGCGGCCGGGTCGAGGCATCCCGGGATCTAGGTCATGGCTGGTGCCTGCGTAATCCCGGGATCATGCACCGCGTCACTCCTCTACTTTGTATGCGGAGATGGTTTATTCGTATTATAGTAATTTGTGGTGAGAGCATTCGAATGGCTGTTTGAAATACGTGTTGATTCTAATCAGGGTTCGCTTGTACGAGGAACAATGTGTTAATGAATGAAATACAGGCGGTGGTACACTGCAGATGAAAATTAAATAGACGCAAGTTTATCCTTTACAAGTAGATTTATAACAAGAATAATTATCTCCTGCCAGCGCTTCACGGTGAAAATAGGTTTCTTAAAACCAACTTTGGATATCCGTTTTATCCTCTTAGAGAGAGAATTTTGGAAAATCCTGCGTCAGAAAAACGAAACTTTCTTTATTCTTTATTGTAAACTTTGTGCAAAATTTCATGTTCCTAATCCCTGGGCTGTAGTTTTGGCTATACACTGATATATCAGTCAGTCAGTTTCATCTTCTCTATGTAAAATATACATTATTTAGAAATGATTAGTTAGCATATTGATGGAAAGCAAAAAGTAATCTCGTCTCGAAGCCTCCAAGGTTGCATAGAAATCTTATCGAATGGCGTGCTCTATCTGGCTTAGGCTTGCGTGTCGCCAGATGAGAATTTATACTAGGGTCAACACTACACTATATTGGATGGACGAGAAAAGAATTGAAGGCAAGAGGTTTGTTACTTTTAGTTTGTTTGTTTCTATAGTAGTAATTCCTAGTCTCATATATTCGACCTAAATAAATGGGTGATGTTTTAATTCATGAATCCCCGACCGGTCCTATGAGACCGCGCTGTTATTGTGTTACTATTGTGTCTCGTTTTGTGGGTATGTGATAGGTTAATAAACATACATCTATTATAATAGAACCATATACAAATAGGGCTGGACTGTGCTACATTTCTTTTTGTATTTTACCCGTATTAGCAAATAAATGATTATGATTTAACAAAGAGTAAAACATTTATTTATTTTCTCGCATCACAGTTTTTGCTATCGAACTCCTCCGAAACGGCTTGACCGAATTTTAAGTTTTTTTTTTTAGTATATTTGGTAGGTCTGAAAATAGGTCGTAGGGAATTTATTACACTGCTACCCTCACCCCACATTTTTTTGTCAATTTTTATGACAGAACCACTTTTGCCGAATTATTTAGTAATTAATTATAAGATAACAGAATCAATTTTATTAAGTTTTTAAACAGCTATCCAACAATACTCTGAATTAAATAAGCCTTGCTACATAAACATATAAAGTTAAATAATTCCCCGATAAGATTAACTATGTAAATCTAATTAATTCCGCCCTTTTATGATTACTAGCAGGCGAGTCACGCAACACAATGTCCAAGTGTTTAAAGCTTTCAGTCTAATAGAAATATTTCATTTTCAAGTTTGTGTTTTAACGTGGTCTGCTCGTAAAGTTGCCTATATTATACGGGGAAAAGTAATTTAAACTTATAAAGAGGTCAAATAGTTTGTAAGAGGTAAACTAATTAAATGTTCATGGAAATAGGTACAGTTTTGTCGCTGATGACATTTCTTTCCTAAAATGCACTGTTTCTGGGACAGGCAGCGGGAGCAAAGCAACAGGACAAAACTAGTCTTTAAATTACAGCGTATAAAACAAAATGTGTTTGTTTATTCTCTAACTCATCCTAAACCGTGCAACAGATTTCGATGTGGATTTCAAAACAGTTTTGATTCAATAGCTATAAACGGGGAAGGTTTATGTACATATTTTGGATCCATCATCAAAATAGAATTTACATTACAAACACCGGGAATACCACACTAATATTATAAAGACGAATGTTTGTACACACACAAGTGTGTATTTTATTTCTTCAAGCTCGATCGACTGAATGTATTTCAGATGAAACTTGGTAAACGAGCGTTCTACCCGTATCCCAAGCTATTCCAGGATATGTTTTATGTCTTGGAGTAGCTTGTAAGTACGATACTGTTTACATTTAGTATTTGTTTAGTATATTCCTTTGGGATAATATTCGCACGGGCGTAGCCGCGCTGGTAGCAGCTAGATGGCTTCATAATCGGCACATCAGGAGTAAAATCGATAAAAATATGACACACCAAGTAATCTTTCATTAGGCACTCTCATCAAACGAGCAGGCTCACATTAGCATTCAAGTCGAATGCCGTGCCCTCATAGCGTCGCATACTTCGGTTACTTTATCGGGTGTCATCATACCCGGGACTACGGTTGCCAGATCTACAAAACGAAAAGCCGGACAAACCAGCCAGTTTAGCCGGACATTTGAGTAAAAAAGCCAACAATTTTTTTTATGCCGTGTCCGGAAGTTATACTTTTTACATTCTAATAAAATAACAAGTAATTGCTGGTCTGCAAACGCTTGTAATTGCAAGAACACAGATTTTTTTTTTCAAAAATAGTCAAATTTAAAACAGCCTAACAAAAGCCGGACAAGCCGTACTCTGCCTATAATCAATTTGTTATAGGATGATTTCGGTGACATCTGTCAGATTCATACAATGTAGCTATCTATCCTTTTCTCTCATCTTAAACATGCATATTTTCATCCTGCTGTCACCCAACCCATGCTATGTAAAAAAGACTATAATTTGGCCGGACACACAAAAAAACAGCCTGAAAGTGTCCGGCTTTATCCGGACGCCTGGCAACGCTACCCGGGACTCGAATGAATGGGTCTGCGACCGTGACATCACGTCAGAGCTGAGATAATAATTAAGAAATTGTACCACAGCTCATACTTTTGCTGTGCGTGAGAGTCTGCTAATTAAAATGGCCTCTGTATGCAATTAATGTTTGAATAGTAGAGGAATTTTGTTGAATTTTGTCACATAACAAACATTGTGAAGTGTTTGGACTTTTTTTTAGGTGGAAAATCATCCAATGAGTTCTCCGCTCTTGGCGGGAGAGTATGTCAGACATTTACTGAATAAAACCCACTCCAATGTTTCTTCTTTTCCTGTCATTTCGGGACCTCGGGTTTTCCTTTCAGAAGCGAATCCATGGCCCCGGAGGCTTGCCTTAAACTCTGCTGGGCCCCGGTTTGGCGCGCGCTTCGCTCGGTCCGGATGATTACTGGACAGATGGACGGCGAGATACCTATTGCTTGCCAGCCGCAAGCCCACGCCTATAGTGAGAGATATTTGGGCTGAACTCATTAACCTTTCATGTCCTTAAAATTGACAGTAACATCAACAAAGGTTCATTCTAAATTCAAACACGTCCTTTGTCCAAAGTTCTGTCACCACAGGACCAAACATTTTCAATGAAAAGCAAAACCAATCCCGAGTTTTGCTTTGAGGGAAGCGAATTTACTCGAAGTCCCAAACTATTGAGTTAGGAACCCCAAAATGAGGACAGAAACAGGACCCTAAACAACTATTGCAAATGGGAATCGATTTAGCTCTCCCCTACACAAACTGCTTGTCTAGCGAATCGATAACGATTTCGATGTATACTTACAGCTCTATAGATATAAAAGTAACTATACTCCGTCGGTTTAGGTAGTTAACTAATGTAAACAATCTTGGCATGTCTTTTTATCTAAAAGTTGTCTATAAATTGTATATAAAAATCTTTGCGACTAGGTATTTACCCAAATCGATGTTAGCTAATAAACTAAATTTAAATCATCTTTGTGTATATTATATACAACCTCTTTAATATAAAAAGACATAAGTACCAAGATTGTTTACCTTTAGTTAACTACCTAAACCGATAGACCATAGGATAGATCCGCCCCTGAAGCTGAACAAATAAATAATACAAACAACAACTGAATAAAATTCCGAGAAGAAAAAACTTCCATGAAGCTCTCTAACTATAGTTAAGGAAAAGTTTTAGCCCCTCATTACTATTTTTATATTCCCTTAATTCTATAGACGCAATCGACTGCGAACTCCCATAGGCTGAGTGGTTGGATCGGTAAATACACTTATATTTCAATGGGGATATCGATCCCGCCACATTATACACCGCAGACGAACTGTGACGTTTCGAGAGCAACTTTTTATCAACATAATAAAGATTTATCCCCAGTATTTATGAGTTCATCTAGGAATGACTGGGGCGATTGCCAAGTGGCACAATTATTCACGAATAAATCTCGACTATATTTTTTGGTTCATAAGTCTCAATTTGGGTTGAATGTGCAAGTTGGTGTGCTTATATTAAGGTCATTATTAACTATGAGTGACAGTTTATGGTGGCTGACACTTTGTCATTTCCTTATAAAAGTTGGAGAACAAAACTTGTTGGAAAGGAAACGGAACGCAATAAAATCGTGGTCTTTATTGAACTTGTTTCTTCAAGTTGTATGAACTGATGTTGGGTCGAAAACTGCAGGCACATATTAAAGTTGGCAACAGAAATGTTACGCGCGTGAAACTCCCAAGTTTCACAGTTACTGAATAAATTGTGCCAAGTGATTTAAAAGTCGTCGGCACAATTATTTAAATAGTCTCGGACAACGAATGGTAGTGCTAGAAAATGTCACACATTTTCGCGATACTTCTATTGTTTTTAGCATGTTTTTAGAGGAATTAGCATGCTTTATTTTTTAATTTTCTTCATCGATGTGGTTGTACGAATAAAAAATCGTTCGGTTCAGTTACTACCTGAGTAATTGACAAGACTTTTCCAACTTTAATGGCTTCACTGAATACAAAGAACCTTAAAAACAATGCTTTAAGTAAAGCGAAGTATAAAATCTAGGGCGTCGCGGCGCCTTGGTCGGCCAGGCGCCGACTCAGGAAGAAAGCACATACCTACATACATTTAAAATGATTTCATGTTTCTTCTAAGACTTTAGTAAAGTGGAACACTGCATGTAGGACGAAGTGATGTACGTAGTAATGTGAGAGAGTTACAGTTAGAGGATTAGCTTTCGATGTACGACGTAGGCTATCGATTAACAAGTTTATCTAGTAGTTGGTTTATTGCTGACAAATATAGACTGTTTTTTTTCCTAGCAGTCGTCATAGGAGTATGGACTGAGCACTTAAACCGGTCTGCAGAAAGCAACAATCTGTATTGCCAATGTCTGTTAAATTTCAAGATACGGTGCAATCGAAATTTTAGCTAAACCCAACGCTTATTTTTTTAAGGCGGATCTTTGAAGTGGACTCCTGAGTTAAGCGAGAAGGCGTTTCAGACGTTTACTTATTAAACTCCACTTGTATATTTTCAGTTGGCCTTTATGTTCCAGGATTACGGTACCTCTTTCAAATATTCTCGCAGCCCTAGCAGGGGCGAAAGACAACGCTGGCCGCATAATTACTTTGTCTCATTTCTGCCCGCATTCAGTTCATACCTGGATCGCTCAGTTCATTCTCTATATCTATGAAGCATACTGAACTGCTAGGTAACGACAAAAGCAAATCAGGAGCAAATCGAAACTAAACTCTATGTTAGTTCGGCTTCCAGTTTGCGTGTCGTAGTGAACCAACACTCCAACACATACTTCAAACATTTAAACTATTTCCATCGGTTTGCTTTCGTAACAACGTGTTAAAGGCACGTAACAAATGAAAATTTAACCTGCCAAAAATAACTGTAACTCTCTCAAAAATAAACGAATTGCTGAAAATCATATACTCGTAATTCTAACAGTCACTAAAGTTATTAAAGTAAATACTCACATTGAACATTAATGTAGACATCCTTATACACGTATCCGATAGAACTGGTCGCGTTACAACCGTAGTTCCCAGTGTCCTTCTTCACCAAGTTGGTGATGACGATGGTGTTGGCCGTCACTTGTCTCCTGGGGTTCGGTTCCGCCTGCTCGATGGGCTTGCCGTTGTGGATCCAGGTGATCTTCGGCGTGGGGGTACCGGAGGCTTCGCACTTGATCTCAGCTGACTCGCCTTCCGCGAGGTTTTGGATCTCTGGCTCCACCGTGAAGAATGGTGCGGCTAGGGGACAAAAAAAAATATATTAGACTTGTTAGGCAACTTTTACGATGGGACCAATATTGAAAATCAAGAAAAACGTCGCTAAACTTTCAATATCATACACACATTTTGTCAACTGCGTGATTATATTCTAATTCTATACTATTCATAAAACTCGTAATTCCCCCTGATAAATAAACTGCCCATTTTTCTGTATTTGAATTAAGGCACTGATTGTAAATACATTTGTACGCCATTTTATGGCAGGATATGCTGAACCTACGCACGGGTGCAAAATTATCAGTGTTTCACTACTATATTTTACATATATTATACACATAAAACTTTCTTTTGAATTACTCAATCTATTAAAAAAAACCGCATCAAAATCCGTTTGGTAGTTTTAAAGATTTAAGCATACATAGGGATATAGGGACAGAGAAAGCGACTTTGTTTTATACTATCTAGTAGGTAGGTAGTACGACTTTGATGTATTCTAATAAAGATTTTGATTCATTGATTAATTAGTATTGTAACTGAGATGCGCGCTGTGGGAGCAGAGACACCGGAGTCCTCCACACTTCATCACCCTATCAAAACATCTCCGCCCTGGATGCGAATTACAGTAGCCAATCTGGAAATTTCTTAACCGACTGTGGACCCAGCTTGGCCGCTGTAAGAGCAATCTGGTCAAATGGTGTTTCATTAACCCATCTTTAACACAGTGCCAGTGTGGAGCAGCTTTACAGTACTACCACCTGTACTTTTCAGGATATATGCGAGGCTAATGACGGAGCCGTGCAGGTTGCCAAATACTAGTCAGAAAAGGTTTAATATGAGTGCATCGTCACGAAAAGAAGAAGAAGTATTGTATCTGTAATGGCTACTACCAGTACTGCTTGGTAAGGCAACGCCTTTCTCATTGCGTCAAATTACACTAACAAATAAGCCTGCTCGTTTGGGAAGCGCCTAATTAACATAAATTACAATGACATAATGTTCTATTGATGCCTCCTAATCCTCTTCTAATACCCCCGGAGTTTGTTGATGTTTCTTATTCGAACTTAATATGATTTTGATAATAAGCAGTCAGTACCTATATCATCTACATCATCATCTACCAAGCCTTTTTCCAACTATATTGCGATCGGCTTCCAGTCAAACCGGATTTAGATGAATTTCACGAGGAGCGGCTGCCTACCAGACTTCTACAACCCATTAACTGGGGTAACACGGTACTTTATGGCAAAACTGAAGTCAGATTTACTGGCTTCTGACTATCCGGAACGACTGCCAAAGATCTACAAATGACAGCCGTGACCTACAGCTTATTCGAACTTAATATAATTTTGATAATAAGCAGACAGTATACCGGCAGTTAATAAATTAATAACATATTAAATTTATCAAATAAAATATGTTACCATCTTCCATCTTTTATAAATTATACTTAATAAGATCTTCGAAATGAAATCTTGGATCGGTGCCATAAATAGTCCATTTCTCATAAAAGCAGGTCAAGCTTATCAAGTTTGAATGTGTAGACTTCTCCCATATTACGTGTTATTGTATATTGTAGGTTAATAGAATGGAGAATAGATGATGTCAGAGGCCAAGCGCCTTTTACGTTTATATACTGACATTTAGTTCCATCGGTGAGTTAAGTTAATAAATGTTTTATAATCCCAGCTTCGTTCAACGCAAGCTGACTTCATATCTCGTTTAATTATAACTTTACGACTTGTCAATTAGGTACTTTTAACGAGTCTTTGGTCAACTCATCCCGCTCAATCCCATCCCGCGGGATGAGTTGTCCTAGTGGAATTTTTGAATCGGACAACTCATCCCGCTGATATATTTTACGTCTTGTACGGACATGAAGAAAAGTGCTTTAAAACTAAATTCAATGATTTCCTGGTGCATATTTTATGTGTAATACAACAACGCAACCACAAACGTACAAATTGCATTTAATCTATTGCTTGAGTAAAGGACAGTTCAAGGTCAACTCATCGGGAAATGCGAATACGACTACCTGCTTCCAGCCAATCACAGACAAGAAACTTATCACAATAGGAAGGGTTGAGTGCATCTTTCTATTTTTTCGTACTTAGTTGTGTTAAAGTGATTGAATGTGTGTGAATGTGTGATTTTTTTGTGAACAGTTAAATACATATTTATCAATATCAAGTTATAAGTGCTTTCAATTCGTTCCTTGGGTGAGTAAATTTAATAATTGTTTTTACTAAAGTAGGTTTTTTTTTCATTTTTGTTATACGCATATAAAAGCATACGACCATGGCTATCCTCTAAACATCACATTAAAATATATTACTTGTTGGTAAGTTGTTTATTTAATAGACGTTAAATATTGAATAGTTTGTACATAACTATTTCAGATGAGAATGCTTGTTTCAAACTTTTGAGAGCGTGATTTTTCAGTAGTCGGGTTTTAGCTATTGAATTTATTTTTTATTAGCTTTTTTTTTGTCCCGCAGAATCAAAAATACAAATTTTGAACTGAATATCTTAAAGCATTCTCTCCCAATAAATTATTTAAGTACTGAATTTTATACGTAGTACTTAATAATCTTTAATGCTTATTATTTTTCGCCTTAGAATCAACCATCAAAATGTATGAAGATAGCCCTTCAACTTCACGTGGCAATCTATCTCTAAATATAAGTACTACTCAAAGAGGTTCCAAAAAGTTAACAAGACATGGCTATGAATACGTTATTAAAAGACAAAATAATGACAAATCAATCTTGTGGCGGTGTGCGAAAATGAAAACATGCTCTGCGACGATAAAAACTAACTCTGATTTTAATGTGATAATGAATGAAACGAGTCATAGTCATGAACCCTTAAATACAACAGAAGTTGAGATAAAAATGCAAATGGAGAAGTGCTCAAAGGCTGTACAGGAGAATTTGTCTGATCCGATCTCAAAAATATTTGAAGAAAATATGGCTTCTCTGGAAGATCGTGGTTTAGATCTAATAAAGAAGTTGCCAGCTCTAAATAGTGTACAAAAAATGCTGTATAGAAAAAGAAATAAATCAATAGGAGCAAGAAAATTAACTTTTGCAAAAGCTAAAGATGTTGAAGTGCCGAAAAAATTTGAAAAGATATTATTTGCTGATTACGCACATGGGAAAACGCGTATTCTGATATTTGCTGATAATGAATTGAAAAAATACATGGCAACTTGTAAGAAATTTTACATGGATGGTACATTCAAAGTTTGTCCAAAGCCATTCTATCAATTGTACACTATTCACGCTGAGCTTGGAAGCAGTCAAGAATATCTTAATGTCATTCCAGTAATATACGCTCTGTTACCTGATAAGAAAATGTCCACGTACGAGCTGTTATTTCAAATAATAAAAAGTCAAATAACTGAGCGGGACCCCAATGACATTACAGTTGATTTTGAAGTTCCAGCTATATTGGCAATTCGAAGCAACTTCCCGGGTGTGAAAATAACGGGCTGCTATTTCCACTTCAATCGCAGTCTCTGGCGTAAAGCTAAGGCGCTAGGTGTATGCAAAACACAATTAGGCAAAATTCATGTAAAACTCTGTGCTGCTTTGTCTCATCTCCCATCCGAGTTAGTTAATGAAGGATGGCTCTACGTGATGGAGGAAGCTCCAAACAGCAACTGTGTCACACAATTTAATGACTACTTCGTGAAAACTTGGCTCGAAAATTCGGTTCTCGCAGACACTTGGTGTACATTCCGGCAAATGAATAAGACAAATAATGTTAGTAGAAATATGTTAGTAGAAATATGGAACGGGCACATCAAAAAATATATTAAATCAAAACCGAATATTGCTCAATTTTCGGAGGGCTTAATCAAAGATATACATTTCTTCGCCTCCATTATAAGAAAATCTACAGGCGGCTTCAAACTTTCGACGAGATTGCCTGAAACTATAGAGAACAAGAAAAAAATTGACTATGCCATAAACCAACTAATCACCGGTCAAATCACAGTAGGACATTGTTTAGAAAAACTAAGAAGTTGACTATGTTTAAATGACGTCGTAAATTTTGTATCTATAATTTTATTTTATATAGGTATGTCAAATATTTAATCTTGTTGATTTTAATGATTATTTATTCAGATTTTAATTGTAAGTTTTTTTTTTATATTCGTGCATTTTTATTTGGGACTTATAATCATAGAGTATAATTTTAACTAGTTTTAAGTAAATCTTAAGAATCCAAATAGTTGTTAATAATTGTTAATTTTTTAGTTTTATTTCAAATTTTAAGACTATTTACATTTTTTAATACGTGATTTTTAATCAAACGACTGTGATTTTAACTAATTTTAAGTAAACCAGTTATAATCTAAAAACTAGTTGTTAATTATTTAGTTTGATTGATAAATGTTATAGATTTGATTGTTAAATATTCTTTTTAGAAAATTTAGATTTTTATACGTAACTTTTAATGAAACTATTGAGATTTTGACTAGTTTCTTTATGTTTAATTTATTGATTTTGATAGTTAAAACTGTGATTTCTGATTGTTTAAATACTTTACAGTGTAATAATATTAATCAAGGGCAATTTTAATAGTTATTGTTTTTTTTAATTTCTATAAATGAAACTACTGTGATTTTTGATTATATCAGCTTAACCAAGCTATGGGTGTTTAATTTTTTCCCCAAACACTTTTGTTCATGAATGTACAAATATTTCAAATAATACAATACATTTTACCTTTTCTTTAAAGCGGTATGAGTTGACCAAAGAAAAATAATAAAAATATTAATGCGGACAACTTATCCCGCGGGATAAGTTTTAAGCGGGATGAGTTGACCAAAACCTCCTTTTAACATTCCTGAGTTACTCGATGACAAACATTTGTAAGCTTTTAGCATAATATTTTTATACCCATCGTCGTTGTCTATCCTTACACAAAAGCAGAACTAACCGCACAGAAATTTCAAAATAAAAATTCCAGCATTCTGTCAACAGATTTTTCTTCAATTTTCTATTGTGTATCGTATTTTAAATTGCAGTAGTCGAACGAGACGGTTGTACAATGCCGGCGGCGATTACGGCAGGCTGCATAACTTCACAAGTGCTCACGCTCGCAATCTCGACGAATTGTTGACGAAACAAAATGGAGAAGAACTAAGTACAAACAAGAGTAAGCAAGCCGCGGGCTTTCATATGCTCTCCTTAGACAAGTTTGCCAGACTTTTAAGAAAACTACAGTACTTTTCTACTTTGTATTTTACTTTGCATGAGTAAATATGGGTAGTGGTTTTTAGAAACGGTATTGTTGTATTCATTCATAGTTGCACGGCTGGTGCAGTGGTTAAGCGATTAGCTGCTGCGCTGCGAGTCGCGAGTTCGATTCCCGCTCGGTACAAATATTTGTATGGCCTATTGATAAGTGTTCCAGTGATGTGTGTTTAAATGTTTGTGGAGGCACCCTCGATACAGGAATAATTCCTAGTGAGGGGCGCCGTTTTTAAAGAAATAAAGAAAAAACAACATGGCATAATAAAATCAATGAAGATTACACTTCGCCTTGATTATAAGATGATATACTCGTAGAGTACGGTCAAAACGTGTTGACCTCTGAGAAATTGACATTCCAAACTATTGCGCATACCTACTCGAAAAAAAATATACGCAATACGCATTCACCCAATGATTCTTAAAGAGAATTAAGGCGCAGACATTTGTTCGCAGTTTGAAGTAGTTACGATATTTCGTCCCTACCAGGTAGGTGACACTATCTTCATACGTGTTTGTATTTGTACTTTCGAAGTCATAATATTTTGGCCCTAGTATGCGAAACACTATCTTCATATTTATGTCTACAGAGTACCAATATATGATTGGAAAATCCGGGATTCGGGTAGAGCTGCCAACATCACAGGAGGTAAGGACCAGTAAATAAATCAGGAAATAATATCCGAGTGGGCGACTTGATGAGATTCCGAATATAATCTGTTTTATCCAATTAACTTTTTTAATAAGCAAGGGTAAGGGTGGATGGTAAAAACTGTCGGCTTTCTTAATGCATTCTGTCGGCCAGAAATTAACATGGAAATAGCTTTATTGGTGTTTCTCGATCGAGATCATAACTACCTATGTATCTGCAGCGTCTAGACTAGATTAAAATTGGAATTGCTTTCATCAGGCTAACCACAGTGTACTCTTTTTTTAACCCTAAGGTTGGCTGGTAGATTTTTGCGTTAAGTCCGCCTATGTATAACGAGCCCTTGTAAATTAAATAAATTTACTTTAACTATGAGAAGATTTTAAGACAATTTTAGTTGTTGGTGATTTCATATAATTAATTGGACGAGGAATCAGTATGTATTTTTGTGTGTTGCATGTGTTGGAAATTCAATAAGTAAATACTTACAAAAGAACGTTCAGCGTTATTAATTTGTAGGGCTATCCTAATTAAGACCTATTGACCGGCCATGTTCGAAAGGAAACACGTGGCGCCAGTGCCGTTCTAGAACGCAAAGGTCAGCTGAAATAACACAGGTACCTAAGTTTTAGTCAGTAAAAGACACGCCTTCTAGCTCCATCCAGAACGGGAAACGTTACTCAACGATGCCCCGCCTCAAAATAAAAAGGGCTACTCCTAAAATTTTCTCATAGTAAAGACTTGCAAATCATATGAAAATCAACGAGCCCAGAATTATAATAAGACTAACAAACCGTTCTATTATAAGGCGAGAGTCCAAGGCTCACGGCGGCGCAATGAAAAGGGCCGGACGTTTATCCAGCACTACGGGAACCGGGTTACCGAGTTATTTGCGTGCATGACAACTCGTTACGTCATCTACGTGCGTTTTGACGTGATGGGTGTACAATCGAATGTGTTTTGGTGGATTTATTCAGCAAGCATTCAAATTCCGGGGAATTTCTGAAGAGGCAACTCGTAGAGTCCTAGAACGCAAGAGGTAACTGAAGGACACAGGTATCATTTTAGTCAGTAAATTCTGACACGCGGCCACACGGCCATTTGGTGGGTCCACCTTCAAAAAAAAGCATGAGAAAAAATGTGCATTTTTACGGAACTAGTATACTTCATACAACAACGCTAGACAAGTTAGTGTCTGTAATACTTCTGTCACATTGTAAGGAAAGACGGTGGTATTCTCAAAAGGTTCATCGTGAGTGGTAGCATAGCATAATCAGCCTTTTAATGTTCCCACTGCTGGGACTAAGGTCTCCTCTCTAGAAGAGGGAATTGGCCATAATATACTACGTGGGGCTCAGCGCGGGTTAGTGAATCTTACATACATTTTTGGAGGAATATCATAAGTGAAAGTGATGAAGCATGAGATCACGATCTTCAGCATTGAGGATTACGATGCTAAGAGGAGAAGGAGGATACTTCATACGAGATAAGTTTAATTTGTATCGTCTGTATAATTTGTATCGTCTGTATAATTTGTATTGTCTGATAATAATATCAGACTGAGCCGTCGAAAAACTAACATAGGTACTACACAATCAAACAATTTAAGTATAAAACAGACGAAAGTGTGTGAGTTTTCCACGGTCTCACAAAAATTAAAATTCGAGTAAACAAATGAGAATACTTATTCACATCGAAAGCAAAGCTGACTAAGCCAAAAATTCGGAAAACCCTTAGGGTGGAGAGAGATTGACTGCGCTTGTGTGAGTGGACATGTGAATTTATCACCCTATCGCTTTGCCGAATCCGAAATCGATCCTTACGGACGTGTCGTAAGGAACGATTGAGGGATTACCAGCGAGATGGGAGGAGGGCACCTGTTACCTCACAACTTAATATGGAGAACCGTTATTTATGGTGTTCGATGTGAGCTCATGGGGAGCTTTATTGAAGTAAAATATGGAAGATCAATCATTTGGAATTGATATGAAGCTTTCGCAAGTGAAACCGTCTTAAGGGTTTGGGCACGCCATACTCAATGTAAATCCCGTCTTTGAGGAGTAGCTGGATGAGGCGTCATGACTTTATAACATTTCGCATGACGCAGGTCCTCACAGGACATGATAAGTTCGTGAGGTTCCTGCATCTGTCTTGTCCGGAAAAAAGGCCGGGTGTCTCCATAATGTGGGCCGCCTGGAGGACGACACGAGGTGTGCCCCGCTTGGGCGGAGCACTGCCATATCCTAGTGGACGCGATCAGCGACAGGGATCTCTAGCGCCAGGCCCTGTGAGTGGCCTTGCTTCAGAGCCTGGAGAGTCCGCATTAACGATGAAGTTAAACATCGTGAGGTGATGACTAAAGTTGCTACCTTCCAACTAGTAAGTATGAAGATCAATGTGTTTTATCTCTGACACCAGAAAAACCATTTGCTCTGCATCCGAATAATTATAGTATGCAAATATTATCGCAACACAAATTCCGGTAACTTACAAGGTACTCCATCGACAAAAGGAAGCTTGCGATTCCCGCCTTCCTCGACACGAGTCGAACGGAAGGAAGCGAAAGGTCGCAATCGCAATGATTGTTCATAGCCTACACGCGCCGCCATGTTTAGCCAACGTTATATTTGAGTGGCTCCCTCGAGGGACGTTATGTGTGGTCAGTGGCGTAGCTAGTGTCTAAGGGGCCCCCATTTTTTTTAGTTAGCTGTGTATAATAAAAATGGGGGCCCATCTTTTATCTGATTGCGGTAGACCCAGTCATTGCTAGTTGGGTTTAGGGCTTTGGATTTTTTTTTATAAACACTACCCCTTGTATATTGTTTTTATTACGAAATAAACCCGAATAACACCTGACAATTCGGCAAGCAAATAGCATGGTAATCTAGTTCTAGCCTCATTACAACTCAAATTCTTACGAGTTTTCGGACAGTAATTTTATGCTTCCAATCGGTGCCCCTGAAGCTTGGGGCCCCGTATAATTGATACGACGGTAGCTACGCCCCTGAGTGTGATATTAAAATATAGTCCGCAAATATCATGTGTGTGCCATATGCTTTCTCACATTACGACTTTACCGATGATGTCACTGACCAAATATCCGAAATTATGTCAAGTACACATTCGACATGAGAACAATGGTTCGAAAAATTGTTCGATAATTTTTTACTGTTTCTGTTGTCAAAAGATCCTTTTCCAGGCATTATGAAAAGCGACAGACAGACATAACTCTCAAACGATCAAAAATAAACGTAACCCGCTCATATGTGAACGTCACATGATATGGAAACAAGACATTTTGAATAAATCAAATAGAATATTACAAAGAAAAATGTCAACCTATATCACGTCCCCTTTTTCATCCAAAAAAGAATTTCATAAATTCTATCGTGAATTTCGTGGCATATTCGCGTAAAAAACACACCGTCATCGTTTTTCCGTTCATTTATTATTTACAAGGATCAAAAATTACTGAATGGATTTTACATCTGTGAAATGTAAACTCGCTCCTGTCCCTTTGAAAGCTACAAAAATGGGCTCCAACAAAATGACTCGTTTATTTGACATATTTTCAAAACGCGAAAAATGAAAATGCTACTATTCTGAGGCCAATTGTTGTACGAAAAAGGGCAAAAAACAAAGGCCAAAAAGGAAGAGAAGTGGGTCTTAGTCAGTTAAAGTCTGACACGTCCTCCCGCTCCGCCCAGAGAGTGAGAAGTCATTCTAACGATATCTTCTATAGTTCTATCCCTATCTATGGTCTGTTTTTTAAACCCGGAGACTGAATTGACACAAGTAATGTCAAATTTACTATAGGAATGATGTCAATTTCTTTGTGTTGTAATGTCATTTTAGTCTCAGGATTTAAAAAAACAGACCATATATCCCATCAAAACAAAATACCGATCTTATTATTTTTCGATGAACCAACAAAATGCATAGCATCTGCCAACCTATTAAAACACCACATTACTTTATTTAGCTTACGTTTGACGATAATAAAATTAGCATAATTCACCAGAGCCTCCAAACAGAGCCATAATGACGTCTATTTCAGTAGAACCATAAACAATATTACATATTAATTACGAACGCAGCCAAACTTCACAGAGGGAAGCGGAAATGACGCTGGCACGATTATTAGCATCATTATGGCACCGGGCCCTTGCACACTTAGGGCTCTTGTCCACGGCGACTTTTTGTAGCGCTGCTAACGCGCGTTTCGTAAACGCACGACAGCACCCCTAATCTGGGACTCAAACTGTAACCGTATTGAGTGTTTTTAACACTGTTTTTAAAACAGTTTTAACAGAAAAACACTTTTAAATTCAACAGATACAATAATGTTACCGAATTAAACTGTAACCTTTTATATGTGGCAATAAGTGTTATTATAAGTGTTTGGGGTTAAACACATTGAAAACACATTTATAAGTGTCACAGATTTTGTTACAGATTCAACATGTAACACTTATAACTCTGTAACCTTTCTGAAGGTGTTTTATGGCAGGGACATAAAACACCTTCAGAAATAACGCGCGTTAGTCGCATTTGCGCGTTGCTACAGAAGCGATGCAAACGCGCTACAGCATCGCGACTGTAGCGCTGCAAACGCGCGACTGTGTCAGACGACATCGGAGAAAAAGCGGAGGGAGAGTGGTGCGTGAATGAAAAACAAAAATCAATCTACAAACAAAATGCTGCTACTGTATCGCGTTTGCTTCGCGAAAGAAGCGCGATAATAACGCGTTGGCATTGCGACTGAGATTCTTGGCGTGGGCAAGGACAAGCAGCGACTGTATCGATGCGAACGCGCGACAGCAACGCTACTACTTCTTCTTATTCTTCCTGCCCTTATCCCATATTGCTTAGAGTCGGCACAACAAGTTTTTTTCTTCCATCCTATCCTGTCACCCGTCATAACATCACTAACTCCCTTTTCTTTCATACCAGTCCTCACACAGTCCATCCATAGTTTGTTTGGCCATCGCTACAAAGTCGCTGTGTACGAGGGCCCTTACATTTACAATTAGCGTGGAGGAAATGGCGTGGTCTGTTTGTAGGGACAGCTTTATTTGGCACGCCTCCTTTATTGTTGCTTGAACGGTGATAGCATAATTAGGTGTCGACCTCCGTGACGTCATTAAAGACACCGACACTGGGTGCTGTTTTGGCTCTTCCTGAGGTGATTTGATAACTTCTGTTTAGCTTTGCGCAAAATTAGCTTTTAGTATATGTAATACCCGAAGATAATATTGAAGTGAAAATTTTAAAGGAAGTTTTAAAATGTGTTGATTAGACAATCGTGTTTAGAAAGACTTCTAAACACGTGTACTTTGAGAACACAGGCCCTACCACGAGCTCTTAACGCGATCAATTTGACAGCCTAAACTGAACTGAAGGATGCATACCTCCACCCCTTTTTCGCCCGTACGCTTGTAATTTTAACGCGTAAAGCCCCTGAGATGAAGACGCGATTGGCACATTAAAATAGAAGATTCAGGGCATTTCCTTTATGACGAAATGGACGAAAATAGTGACCATGTGGCCATAAAAATATGTACATTAACTTTTAATAGCAGCATTAAAGGTTTATGTACGTGTACTACCGGTCCTAGCCATTTCGTACCCTGTCGTCTGAAACGTCCGACTATATTTATTTCATGTGAACAACTGAACAGTCTGAACCCTTTTGTGTTTCTATACCTAGTAATTTCAACAGATGTTTCCAAGGAAATCTAGTAACTGAAGACTTATTATACGATCTCACTAAAGTCGGGTAGAATTTAATAAAAACAGGCGCTACTAGAGTAGTGTAGATATTTTCAGAAGGCTTTATATTAAGTTATATTCATGAATCCATGATATTAAATTCCTAGTACAGTGACTTCAGTGTCCACAACATTAATGTAAATGTACTCACTGTTACAATGCACTAATTAAAAAATATTTTTTTTTGCATTATGTGGTGTAGAAAAATAAACGCTTTTATTAAATAAACGCTTGTTATGTTCAAATCTATCATCTCACGGACGAAGAAATATCACGGATCATTTGTGCACGGGTCAACAGGTCAACTAGAAATACTTGGTACTACTAAAATAGCACGACGGCTACGCATTAAGGAATTTAACTTTTATTACAGATAACTTTTTGCGGTTGTGGTACTGATAAAAAATGGACAAGCGCCAGACGGAATCGCGCACGAAGAGTTCCGTACCATCCATATCAAAAATTCCAGTTTGTTGTATGTTGTATGAGAGTCCCACTTAAATATTAATTTTATTGTTTTCAGTATTCATTCTTAGATCTAACGGCAACAAAACTTCAACAGCCAGAAACAGCCTGGTGACAGACAGACAGATGGACGGACAGCGGAGTTTTAGTAATAGGGTACCGTTTTACCCTTTGGGTACCTTTAAAAACTAGCAAGATTTTAAAATATTTCAAACAACATCAATTCCCAGTATAATCATTCGAGGTTTCTGCCAAGAAATCTATTACTCTTGTCAGTGCTGTTTATTGTTACATTACGCACTCTATACGAGAATCGAGTCGCCATTTTCCAGGAATGAACTAGCTTCACAACTGCTAGGGCCTGGGAGCTTCACTTTCTCTAGATTGAAAAGATACAGTGTCCAAGATTTTCTAGATAATTTGGGAGATGCGACGCTGGACAAATCTACTCACCACACCAAAGACAGAATACAGCCAGCTCATAGGATTATTGCTCCCAAAGCAGATTGCCAATTGGCAGTAGAGAAAAGAAACAATTAATCTATATTAATATTATTATAAAGCTGAAGAGTTTGTTTGAACACGCTAATCTCAGGAAACACTGGTCCGATTTGAAATATTCTCTCAGTGTTAGATAAACCATTTATCGGGGAAAGCTATAGGCTGTATATGTATTATCACACTAAGACTAAACTATACACGCGGACGAAGCCGCTGACAAAAGCTAGTAGATAAGTAAAAAAATATAAAACTCACCTTCAATATTAAGCAGTATGGAGTAAGACTGGGCAGTTCCAACACCGTTGCTGACTTCACAAGTATACGTGCCCTGGTCTTCATACGTCGGGTACTTGATCACCAGCGTCTTGCCGTAGTTGTCCTGCGTGATGCCCTGGGAGGATAGGATGCTGCGCCCGTTCTTCTTCCAGACGATCTGAGGTAATGGCCTGGGGGAGACGGGTAGAGTTTAGAATATGCTCAGGGGTTTTATTGGAAACTCTTCAGATCTTATAGAAAAGACCATCAGTTGGATCGCATAAAACGCAAATCGTCTTGAACACAGTTAATTTTAGCGCTTCAAGAGTGTCTATCGACTACCATATCATGATGAAAACCTTTGAAATAATAAAAAATCTCTGAAAATTATGAATTTCCTGCTGAAGTCTGTGTTTACTGATAGCTACTTAAGGGACTTTAAATCAAGAGTGAATAGGGTACTTCTAGTCAAGCGTGCTCCATCGTCGGCCGCATCATCGCTTACCATCGGGTGAAATAGCGGTCAAACGCGAGCCAAAAAAACCTAGTCGATTCGAAAATCGCCGAAATGCCAGTATTTTAACTTTAGTATATATTTATACGAGTACTATTGAATTCTAACAAACCATCGATTTTTATTACAATTAATGAATAAACAGGACGACTTAAATGCTTGGAAAAAATAGTTAAATAACGTGAAAATCCAATTCAAATTTTTGTTCCAATCCACCCCTGTGCGTTCCTATTGACCCCGTTTGCCTGTACCTATGCAATTTTTGTTCTAGTTCTAAATATAGTCACAATCCTTTGTAAAGAGCGTAGCTAGGCCACACGGTGAATTAGCGGCATGTAAGAAACCCGATAGCGGAGAGAAAAGCCCACTCGCGGCCACTCATGCACGCGTGGCGGCGCGGGGGCGCGATAGGTCACTACCTGCACTGGATACGGTAGGGCTACCAGGCTACTGCGAAAATATAGCTTGGATATATTTTGTTTAACAAGTCTTCTGAGTTTGAACATTTATGAGAGGTGAAACATACAACATAAAAGCTTAGTCTGCCTAGCATGCCGTATCATACCATGACCGTGCTATGAACGTATCAACAGCGAATCATACTCGTGCATAGTGGTCACCATACACTTTTATAACCAGTATGTTCACTGTTTTGCTACCTAAACGCACTTCTATCGATATCAGAACGGTCTAATAGGGATTGTCCCATACAAGGAACATTTTTTTGTCTGACACATGCCTAGTAAGATTGTGGTTTCGTAAGGTGTATCAGGCCCTTAAACTTATTTTCGTATTTGCATTACACGAAAACACAATTGTAATCACAGTTGATCTTTTTAACCAAGCCTAATAAAGTCAGTGAAACGAAACTGTCTACAGTTCACGCCAAGTCTATTTGCCGCTCCGAAATCAGGCTTTTCGATGAGAACTTGCGTATGGCAAAGCGCACTGCTACTTCATTTTTAGTATAAGATTTATACAAACCTACTTCAGAAAGGCCATCCTTATATAAAACAAACTGTAGGTACATAGTAGAAAATGGCAAAAACTAACGTAACCCGATGACGATGTCTAGCAACCCTAATGACTGTGTCGCAAGCGCAGAATCGGCGCGTCTAACCTAAAATCTCGGGTTACACATCTAGAATGCTACACTCCTACTGGTTTGGGCATGAATGAAATCATTCTCAGTACCATCGTATCAACAGCTGGCCACTTACTAGTCATATACAGAGGCGTAACTAGACCTACAGGAATCAGGGTTTGCTGTAAGAAACCCCAATTGTGGGTTAAAGTCGCCTGGGTATATCACCTGTCCTGTTTTAAAGGATAGGAGGTAAATAAAGGATCAAGGAATCCAGTATGAATAAAAATTAAGGTTTTTAGGCCCGACCAGCACAGAACTAGTACCGTGATACGACGCGACAGAGTCGTGATAGACCATGAAGCAGATACTAACTAGAAAACGTACGGGCTCGCGATAAAAGTGTGGTTTTGTCATCATTTAGGACTGAGCTCGAAAATTTAATTACTCTGACTCAAATAGGAGAGGTCTTGATTGAAAACGAGCTCGTTTGTAGGAGAATTTCTGTAGTAAGATAGATTATTTTTTTATTGTGGTCTTATGTAGAAAATGTTAGAATATGCGAAGCGAGCCATAAACTATTAGGAGACTTTAACATTTTTTAACTACGAGAATGTTGTGGATAACGTGTTGACAAATTTTGCATGCGTCGGGGCCCCTGTAGCTTAAGGGGCCCCGTCTCATTAGTATGGCAGATACGTAGGTAGCTACGCCCCTAGATACACGACACATGACCATTATTGACCATGCTTTACATGGACAGTCTTTATAAATTCAGTCCTGTCGATACCAAAGTTAGATCCCTCTACGGACTAGTTAGAAGTCTAGTCACCCGTGATCCTCTAGTGTTTCCGCCGATTACGCACACCTATGTACAATATAGAACTGTTTCGCAGAACGCGGGGCAACGTACTGTATGATTATGTCGCGCTCGATAATACTATAATGTTCACCGCCGTATATTCCACATTTCTACGGTAAATACTAAACTTCAAGCAAACAATACTTTGAAGATTAGCTGTAACAATGTAATTATGACCTGACAAAATCATAAGAAAATCTATACAATGCGTAACCCTAAAGTTCGCGTGTCTACAGACTACGAACAACAAGGTATCGATCAGTCGAAACCTACGAACATACTTCTACATTGTCTTTCCTTTAAATTACTGAACAAAAGAATCCAAGATACTCACGTTCCACCATAAATACAGTACAGTTCCACTTTCTTCCCCTTCAGCGCTTTCTCGACCTTCCTGGTGGTGTACTGACGCACCGGCTCGTGCCTGTTCAACGTCGACGCAATACCAGTCTCCGTCACTTGCAAATATATCTTGTTGCCAAACTTGTACTCATTCCTGAAGATGGAATTAGCTGTGCAAATGTATGCGAAGTTTACACTCGCGTCGTTACGAGTGACGTTCGAAAACCAAAGGTTTCCTTCAGGGTCTAGCGTCATGCGTGAGTTGTTAATAGTTTTGAGCTGTCCTTGATCGCCTTGCAACATCCAGTAGACTTTAGGTTTAGGGTGACCATCGGGCGGTTCGCACGTGAGTTTGAACGGTTTCCCTTCTTCTGCTACCACGACTTGTTGGCTGTCTGTTTCCTTGAAGGAGTTGAGTTCAGCTCGTCGTACGAAGACGCTGTTGGACGCGGCGGTACCCCACTCGTTGTAGGCGAAGCACTGGTACTGTCCTAGGTCCTCATCCCGCGGCTGACTGATCACGAGTGTACCGCGTCCAGACTGCTGAGAGATACGGTTGTCGTAGCTCGTGTACTCGAACGGTTTGCCGTTCTTGATCCATCTGTACCTGTTTGGACAAAAAAAGTGTGGTTAATAAATGATTGCCTTGTTGTACAAGGGAAGGTGAACGGGACGAGGCCGCGTGGCAGATCACCGATGCTATGGACAGACCAGATCAAGGCGGCTGTTGGCGGCCCACTGAACGAGTGCGCCCGGATGACTGCCAGCAGGCAAAAATGGCCGGAAGTTGTGCGGCGTACCCTAACAGCTTCCGGAGAGCTGCCCTCATGACAACCACGACCACTCTGCCAAGAGTGTAACGACACAGAAGAAGAAGAATAAATGAAACCTTGGAGTGTCGTTATGGGTATGAATGGAGTTCCCAGTAAGGTACCGTCGGTCTTTTAATATCGTATTGGAATCACGAATGTTCCTGCTGATCGTTTATGTCAGTGATCGAAATAGCTGGCCTTAAGAACCTATGTATAAATGCTAGACATTGTATTATATTTAGGCTAGGATATTATTAGACATCCTGGGCTAGACATTGAAATTGTCCTAAATCGTTGTGGTTTAATACATCACCGTTTAAATTTATTTTTAATTATTATTTTTCCCGTTATTTTTTACATAGGATAGGACGAATAAAAAAATCCTCCGTAATCCTCGTAAAATACTGGTATTCAGCTAAATTCGGCTTGACTGGAAGCCGACCCCAATATACTTGGGAATAGGTAGATGATGATAGGACGAATAAAAAAATCACAACCAATTAACTTCTTTTGTCTCGTTGTTGGGGCTAGACTTCTAAACTACCCAAATATGTCAATAATTGTCTTTTGTTCATTCTAACAAAATTTTAACCTTTTTTAAGAAATAAGGATCGCTTTCATACCTAATTTTCTGTTTCTGTCTGTATTTTTATCATGTGTTTACGTGAATTGCAAAATTAATCAAAGTAAAACAGTTTTCCTCGCTATTGTGAAATTACGCCATTCATATTCGTTATTAGATTATTTAATAGGTTAAGGGTAAACTCTTTATAAGGAAAAATAGTGACCAAAACATTGAATGGTTAAATAAATTAACTGGCGTTTCATATACAATAATAATTAATTAATACAATTATGCACATAAAATGCGGTTTCATGTCCTGAGGGAAATGATAACAATATGGCTATGAGTAAGAATGTTTATTACGAGTTTCATAAATATATATTCATACTCATATATTATGTCATGTACCAAACAAACTACAAACCCTGAAACGTAGTTTATCATTATTATAATATCTAGATTTTACTGTCCCACGGCTGGGCAAAGGCCTCCCTCCATTTCTTTTACCGGCTCTGAGCCACTTCTTGCTAATTTCTAAGGGCGACATAAAAGTCATCCCGCCAACGCCTTAAGTAATTAAAATTAATACATCTAGGTAGCACTCACAGAAATGTTACTGTAAAAGCTTCCTGAACGCTAACTTTACTCAAACGCTATTAAAATCTCGCTTTTCCAAGTTGCAAGACTTTGATGCAACAAATTATGATGTAATAAAAGTGCCTGAGGGCTTTCGTCTGGTCGCAGGTTCAAGCTTCAGGGCGGGACTCCACCAAAGCGGAGACAAGACGAGCGGTGAGGAGATGTTTTTTAAACAAGCAATAGAATTGTGTTATTGACACATCTCTCCGCTCAGCTTTAGTGGAGATCGCTGTGCGGAGATGTGTAAAATTTGGTTGGCGCGATGGAAGCAGAGCTGTGCTGTGTGCGGACGACGCGCACTGGAGACGAGAGATGTAACAGTATTGCACACATCTCCGCTTTGATGGAGTCCCCCGAGCTGAAAAACATCTCTTCTCGCACAGCACACCGCACACATCTCTGCTTTGGTGGAGTCCCGGCCTAACGCCTAGCACTTATTTACTGCCTTAAGCGTTCCAAACCCCAGAGGTGACGCAAAGGGAGGGGTGTTTGAAGTAACATGCTTATAAATATTTCAAAGGAGGCTTTCATATGAATGTAATGAATTCAAAGCCACAGTCGAGTCGTTAATTTTAAAACAAACAGTAAGCAATTACATTTCGTATTATTTAACAGTAAAGTCCGCGGTTTTCCTGCCATAACATTATACAATTTATTTTTAAAACAGCACACCAGGTCATGCAGAATAATGATATCATTCATTAGCTTTTAAATACAAGCCTTTCTTTTAGGTACTTAGTCACAGTACGTACCTACACTTTAAACTGAAAAACAACATGTGACATTAGTGACATAATAAACACACGTCCTGAAAGTATTAAGTTCTGAATCAGCTCTTTTTTAACGTGCAGAAATCATCGATATGACTTCTACTGATTATGAGCGACTCTCGTTCCTTTTATTGCAGGGTCCCGGGGCTCTATTTCTTTCAACCCAGGGCCCTAGTATTCTTCGACCCTGACGAGCCCCTACAGTTTGCTGACAAACAAAAAGCACTATCTACTTAAGTGCATTTAATAGAAATTTCCGTGCTTGAATTATGTTTCTAACTCAATTTTCTAATTAGGATGTATACGTTTGTTTGTTCAGTTGCATGTAGCATAATAATGTTTGATTTGTAGCATTTCGAGAGCAATGGTGGCCTGCCCGGTAACCGCCCCGACATACAAGTTATATGTCGGTTCAAACCCAGATATTAGGTATTATTATTTTTAATTATTTCATCACAGCTGCTCTCAAAACGGTTAAGGAAAACATCATAAGGAAACCGGCATGTCCTAGAACCAAACATTCAAAGACATGTGACATCCACCAACCCGCACTGAGCCCGCGTGGTGGATAGCAAAAACTTTCCATAAACAAAGAGGTGCAAATCCAACAGATTATCCCGATATAGGCAGTTCAACGACCTCTGCAAGTCACATAAGGGAACTAGGTACTACAGTAGTTAACCCACTTGTGACGTAAACACATTAACCAGGTGAGCACATAACACATCAGGCGGGTGAAGATTCAGCTATTGTGGGATGGCTCTATTAAGAACCTAGTTCATAATGTGAAACGATTACACTTTACTGTAGATTTATGATAGGGTAGAGGTCTGGTAGGCAGCCGCTCCTTGTAAAATACTGGTATTCAGCTAAATCTGGCTTGACTGGAAGCCGACCCCAATATAGTTGGGAAAAGGCTAGGCAGATGATGATGTAGATTTATGATAGGCTGGTCGTTGTGGCGACGCTTGGGGAAGGTCCTATAATTAGCAGGGGAAGTCCTTCAACTGAAATGATGATGATGGCAAGCTAAATGCTAGAAGGTAGAGAAGAAGTTCGGGGCGAGTGTTCACGTAATTTTGTTGTGTATGTGCTTCTCGCTTACTCATCATAATGTAACATCGTATAGTGTGAAAGTGTCATTGCGAATCCACAGTATTAAACTAGCGTTCATTGAAAGCACCCGACTTGTTATTTCTGCACCATAAGATGCAGAAAAATCCTCTAGCAAATTTGATATGTTTCGGGTTTATACCCGAATTGAGGATTTTTCTAGAGATCGATCGTTAAAGGACTGGTTTGATTGGGCAATCCCAACATGGTTGAGGAAACTAAACTGCTTATGGATACTATAGACGAGAAGATAGATGCAGGAAGGACAATGAGTCGATGGATAGTTAGTGCTATTGTTTAGGAAAGACATGATTATGGACATGACGGGTAACTACCGCGATGTAGAAGACTTATTGCGTCGACTGCGATAAGTAAGAGCCTATTCAACTATAAAATTACTTATATTGCAACTGCCTAAAATTCAACAATATCAAATTATAGTGAGTTAGCTGGTAAGTGTTAACCTAGTTTTTAGGTGGGCAACCATCAAGTAACTTCTCCTGCTCTGGGTGAAGTTACAAACTCTGTGTTCCTTCATTTCCCTTTTGCGATCCAGAGCTGCGAACTCTTTCGAACATTCCCGCTACCCATGGCCACATAACGGCCCCGACTTACGAGTGTAATCTATGACATCACCACTACTATAAAAGGCACATGTTAGAAACGAAAATTCGTAGACATGTGACATCTACCAACCCGCACTGGGCCCGCGTAGTGGATTACGGTCCTTCCTTTCCCCAGGGCTCAGGCCTCTACTTTATGAGAAGGCCTTATAATGTTCCCACTGCTGGCAGTGGGAACATTAAAGGTTAAACAGGCTTATGTATTGACAATTGCTAAAACGAGTTTCAGGCGGAGGCCACAGTAGCTAGTGATTTGCGATGCAACTGGAAGAGCGAATCAAATATCACTTATTATATTTTTTGGCGTACAGTGTAGCCATAAACGTGAATTTCAAGTATTAGTTTTAATCGCTCATTTATCGCAAGTTGCGTCGCGTTCTAACGCAGCCACAGCCTCAGAGTCAGGCATGACATAGTCACCAAAAGCTCTAGGGCAATGAGATCAACAACAACTTTACGAAATAAGACAAACAGGTTCCGAAACCGTCACATTATTATTTTTATAGCCGCGTATAAGCGTTATTCATACATGACATAATATTTCCGAGTGTACGACGCGACGCCTCGAGATGACTGCATTCGAACCAAGGCTGACTCACGACATACATTATTCATGTCCCCGCATTTATTTACAACTAATTTATCTATTTACTTCGATGAATGGACCTGTTGTTGTGTATTTGACTGGCCTGTTGGTCTAGTGGTTAGTGGCCCTGACTGCTATGCCGGAGGTCGCACAGTGTGATAAGATGCCGATTTTTGTGTCATCGTGTTTTTATTGCATAAATCGATAGAGTTTACAATTCTGAGGAGTAGAGTAAAACTCCGGGTTCGCTAAGACTTGTGCTTTATTTTATAAAAAATGTCAAAGTTTCCGAATATCCGAGTTGTGAAATACGAAAAAAAAATCATTATAATTTAACGGAAGTACTTATTCCAGAATTTATTTATTCTATCGAAAAAAGAAATAATAGCCGATCCTTCCACCAATTTCTGTTGCTATAGTATGAATATGTAGCGAGATATGATTTTTTTTCTCATTTTTCGTTTTCATTTTTTTATTCATCTAAACCGCCGTAGTAGGTGGTCATTCCTAGATCAAAAAATTGCTGATACTTTCTATTATGTGCAGTATTTTTTCCAAAACCTAACTCGTTGGTTTCCAGGAGTTATTGAAAATTCAAAATTTTCCTTAGGGTTGTCACTTTCAAGTATCCGAAAAAAAAACAACAAGAGTATAATTTATTTGAAAAAAATAAGGCATTTTATATAATTTCTAATAATTAGTATGGAGTTGGCTAAAAAACATGTTATTTTAACACAAAAGGTGTAATAAAATTGATTTTTATAGAATTGTTAAATATAAAAATTATTTATCCATTTGTTTTTTAATTTCCTTTATAAAATACATAATGTGTGCCACTTTAAGCCACAAAACAATGATATCTTTTTATGTTCGTGATAAAAAAGCTTAAACTTAATAAAAATAAACAAATAAGTTTAAGTTGAAGTGGCAGCCCTAAGTGCGGATATTTAGGATATTACTAAAATTTCCAATAACTCCTGGAAACCAATGAGTTAGGTTTTGGAAAAAATACTGCACATAATAGAAAGTATCAGCAATTTTTTGATGTAGGAATGACCACCTACTACGGCGGTTTAGATGAATAAAAAAATGAAAACGAAAAATGAGAAAAAAAATCATATCTCGCTACATATTCATACTATAGCAACAGAAATTGGTGGAAGGATCGGCTATTATTTCTTTTTTCGATAGAATAAATAAATTCTGGAATAAGTACTTCCGTTAAATTATAATGATTTTTTTTTCGTTTTTCACAAGTCAGATATTCGGAAACTTTGACATTTTTTATAAAATAAAGCACAAGTCTTAGCGAGTCCGGAGTTTTACTCTACTCCTCAGAATTGCAAACTCTATCGATTTATGCAATAAAAACACGATGACACAAAAATCGGCATCATATCACACTGTGGGTCGTGGGTTCGATTCCCACCCAGGACAAATGTTTGTGTGATGAGCACGATCATTTGTTCTGTGTCTGGGTGTAATTTATCTATAATAATTATGTATGTATTTAGAAGTATATAAGTGTGTTTATCAGTTGTCTAGTACCCAAAACACAGGCTCTGGTTTAGCTTGGGAGACTAGTTGGCGT
Organism: Mythimna separata; assembly: GCA_030763345.1. Classification (NCBI taxonomy): domain Eukaryota; kingdom Metazoa; phylum Arthropoda; class Insecta; order Lepidoptera; family Noctuidae; genus Mythimna; species Mythimna separata. The sequence goes on along the minus strand of CM061170.1, from coordinate 24,442,842 downwards.
TGTGTGGAAAGTTGTGGAATATTATTATATTGTTATATTATTATTATTATATTTTGTAAGTTTGTTCGTAAATTGTACTGACTGGAACAATTTGCCTGCTGTTATTCAAGAATAACCCAAATTCTAATCAGACGGGAAGACCGCAGAATAAAAGCAGTTGCAAAATAATACTTAATTCTATTTTATTCTGCAGTAAGCAGCATTAACAAGAGTAACGGATTTCTTGGCAGAACGAACCTCGAATAATTACGCTTGGAATTGATATTTTTTTAAATGAAGTTTGGAACATTTTGCCTGCTGCGGTCTTCCCGTCTCAATAATTTGGGTGTCTTCAAGGCTAGGGTGAATAGACTTTTAATAAACTAGTGCGCCTCAACATCAAGGATTACATCACTGCTTACCATCACGTGGGATCGCAGTTAAGGACTAGCTTATATTATTAAAATATATATATTTTAAAAGCCTTCAATTATTATAGCCATGTCGATTGACAAAGTATATAATGACAATGTACAAGCTTTTTAAATGACATTAGTTAATTGAAAATGACTGGTTGCTAACATGCTATAGTTGGATTATTTTTTTTCTACTACTTACCTACATCAGTAATTTAATTAGTTCCAGTTACATTGAAGTTTTTCTATGATCATTTATACGAGTAGGTAATGCCACTTTTGCATACTTTTATTTCTTTTTTCTAATCATACTAACTAGTTAGTAGTTTATACCGCGTACATCGAAGGACTGGAACAATTTTCCTGCTACGGTCTTTCCGTCCAATTATAATTTAGGTACCCTCAAGCCTCAAGGCTAGAGTGAATAGGCTCTTAATAAACTAGTGCGCTTTTCCCTCAACGATTGCATCACTGCTTACCAAGCACTGGTTCATATTATTAAAAAAAAGTTGAACAAAATATTAAATCTTTAGGCCAGTAACTGCATTTAAAGACCGATTTGGATTAAAACACCCTCTGGGTGTTAATGAACCCGCTGTAATATTACTGAAAGCGTGATCCAACGTCTTTTGTTTCACTGCAGTTCACGCAAAAAACCCTATTAATTTTGCAATTTTTAACAGGAAATATTTTGGGGGGATTTTTATGATTACCGTTGCTCTGGAACACAAAAAGAAACTTAAGGAACACGGGTGCATTTAATTCATGAATCCCCGATCGGTCCTATGAGACCGCGCTGTTATTGTTTTACTATTGTGTCTCGTTTTGCGGGTATGTGATAGGTTAAGCCGGTACAGAGTTTTTTTTAATGTGGGAAATCATCGATATGGCTTCTCCCCCCCTAGGCGGAGCAGAAGAACGCGACAGACTTCTGCTGACTAAAACCCACTCCTGTACCTTCTTTGCCTTCATTCAAGGTCCCGTGCAACCGAGGGTATTTCGTTCATTTCAGAGCGGACACTCTCTGACTCCACCCAGACCGGCAAAAGTCACAAAAAACCGTCTAAGAAAAAGTTGTCTTTAAAACAGCTTTTGAGGTCAATTGACTTCAAGACAGTCAAGTTAATTGATATGAACACCATAATCATGAAGATACCGTTATCTGCCGCAGGTCATTGATTTCATCCGACACAAATCATAGTAACTATCATAATTTTATATAAAGTAGTTTGGACCTTTCATACAGAGACGTAGTCACAGGGCTCCCAGGCTTCAGGGGCCCCGGTTGGAAGCATAAATGAGTGGCTCTCAGGCTATTGGCCTGTCAAATTGCCAAATTGTCAGGTGCTATTTGGGAATTTGACAGACTCCAGTCTTGCCATGACGTACCGTGTTACCCCAGTTAATGAGTTGTGAGGTCTGGTAGGCAGCCGCTCCTCGTAAAATACTGGTATTCAGCTAAATCCGGCTTGACTGGAAGCCGACCCCAATATTATTGGGAAAAGGCTAGGTAGATGATGATCCTGATTTGGCAATTTGACAGGCCAATAAAAAGCTTATTGTTTTTATTAGGAAATACCTAAACACAACAAGGACTGGACTTTATCGGATAAAAGAGGGCCTCCATTTTATTTTATAATACGGGGCCCTCTAGAGGTAAGTTACACCCCTGCCTTCATAGTACGGTATAAATAGTAACCTACTACTACATTGTACGAGAATAAACAGCGCATAGAAACGCTAGGTCATCGGCAGTTAATGTGTGATCGAAGCGGCAAAAACAGCATTACAATCGGTACAGTAGTTTCGTAGATTGCCACTAACAGATAGCATACAAATATTTGTAAAAGTATTTCATGGTTGCATTGTCCCGCGGTTTCTATCTCGTAAACAGTTAGCTTATTATGGTTTGCCGAGGTAAAAATTAGTTTATGATACCCGAAGGTGTAGTCTCCTATAAGAAAAAGAATTTTCATATTTGGATAAGAACTTTTCGAACGATTACTAAACAATTTAATCTCTTTAGTAGCTTTCGAAGAGTTAGGAGCCGTTTTGGCCTCACAAATTTTAATATGATTTGCTTTTGTGAAGTACGCATCAACGTTTTTTCTTTCTTTCTTCTGCAATGCCAGTAGTTTCGTTTGCGTGAAAATAGGTTTCCCCAAACAAACTTTGGACCCACGTTTTGATCACTTTTTATAGTGAATTTTGGAAAATTCTCTCTTAGTGCTCGCCTGGGTCCATAAAAGGAAGCTGTATGCAAAGTTTCACGAAGCTAGTCCCTGTAGTTTCGACTGTCAGTCATGTCAGTTTCTCCTTTAATAACCAGAAAATATCAAAAGTTGTAGGTATACTAGATATTCTATGTCTAGAATAGATTCAGTCCCCCTTCAGAGCTTAGTGACTTAGTGCTTCTTAGTCACAGGGCGCAAGTAATGTGTTGAAGACAAGGAAGTGATTTAAGCCTTAAGCATTTAAAAGGATTTGGCGTCTACTGTCTCCATTTACATAAGCCGTGCGAAGAATAATTAAAGAGTATTTACTTTCATTCTCACTAATAAAAACCTCTTTGTACGTGACACGATGTGAAAAAGATCCTGCAGTTATCTATGCGTGGTTATTTTTAAATTTCGAAACAAAAAGAAGGGAAATAAGTTTGACCAATATGTGTGTTTGTCTATCTCACTGTTGCACCATAGCTCTTAAACGCTTATACCGATTTGGATGCTATTTTTTTCACATGAAAGCAGGTTTTTTAAATCGGTTCAGCCATTTACAAGATTTAAGAGGATGCAAGTGACAGACAAAACACTAACAGTACAGTAGTACTAACGTGATATAACATCAACATTGTACACTTAGTTCGCAAGAAACGCTTTGACTTTGAAAAGACTCCATTCAATGATAACGTCAGAAATAATCAGAATTAAGCAACAAAGTCCCAACCAAGGAAACTCATAAACGAGACTCAAGTTTCAGATAATAAAGAACATTAAAAAGGCCAAAGGCTAAATAGTTTAGCTATGAAGCGATGCCCATAAAACGCTATGATAAATCTAACTATTAATAAAAACGTGAGTCAATTTGTTTGTCACTGCAGCGGATGAGGTCGGAAGGCAGGAAGCGGCGTCACGGTAAGGATATGCACTAGATACTATCTCGAATGGAACTGTAGTTCCCCCGGGAAATCTAGGCCAGTAGCACTTGTCGGGGGAAACTCCCTGGACGGAGAAACAAGCCCTTGTATTGTATAGAGGTTTAGACATCCATTTATAAGGATCTCTAAACACTTCACGTTGACTTAGCATTGTAGTTTTTGATGATGGGGAGGTCTGGAGTTCTAAGATACAATCTTAGGTAGAAACTAGGGTTCAATCTCTAGATCTCCAAAAAAATTCAATTTTATCTTTTTAGTTCATGAATCCCCGACCGGTCCTATAAGACCGCGCTGTTATTGTTTTACTATTGTGTCTCGTTTTGTGGGTATGTGATAGGTTGCTTACGTCTTTCTGCCAAATAACATGTTGGATGTTTTAAGTAGAATGATCTGTGGAGATAAGTAACCTTTTTTGATATTGGTAATTAGTACCTAACATGGGACGAGGTCAGGAAAAATAGTGATGATTTCATTTCATCATAACGATATCAGCCGAAAGACGTCTACTGTTAAACATAGACCGCCCGCCCCTAAATGTCGCCATAACAACCGGTCCTGTGCATATACCATACACATTTCATTTATTCAATTACAATTATACTATTTAAGTGCTTATTTTTACTGATGAACTAAGTACCATAGAAGTCCTTGGTAAACGATGGGATATTCTGTAACCCTCAGAAATATAGTGAGCATGTTTCACAAGCTATTCAAATGGGTAGTAATTTTCTCTCAGCTTTGGGAAATGTTGCCAATTTGTTTCGTGTATAAAACCGAGAAGCCAAAACTGTCTGGGCCTCAAGTCTGCAATTAGAATAGTCTATCATTGGCTTCATAATTGTTAATTTTGCCAAGTTTTTGACAAGTTTGGACTACCATCATCTACCTAGCCTTTTTCCCAACTTTATTGGGGTCGGCTTCCAGTCAAACCGGATTTAGCTAAATACCAGTATTTTACGAGTAGCGGCTGCCTACCAGACCTCCACAACCCATTAACTGGGGTAATACGGTACTTCATAGCAAGACTGGAGTCAGTTTTACTGGCTTCTGACTATCCGTAAGGACTGCCACAGATCTACAAATGACAGGCGGGACCTACGGCTTAACTTAAGTTTGGACTACCAGACTTGACAAAAACAACAATTATAAAGCCAATGATCGACAATTCAATATTCAGCTAAATCCGGCTTGACTGGAAGCCGACCACAACACAGTTGGGAAAAGGCTAAGCAGATGATGATGATGATGATCGACAATGCTGATACTATTCTAATAGCTGACTTGAGGCCTTAGTCGAGTAGAGTCAATGAAGACGGACACGACTATTCTATCATTATATTTTAGTAATAAGGAAGGCATATCTAAAAATACTCTAGAAGTAGCAGCACGTGCGAACCCGCTGTCACCCGTAAATAATTGATTAATAGAATCATTGTGCAGCTCAATTTCTGCCACAACGGCCCACCATTTAAGACCGTCTTTCGCTACGCCTCATTCATCAGTTGAGGAAGTAAATAAGATCAAGGACACAATTGGCAGTAGTAAAAAATACCGGTCAAGTGCGAGTCGGACTCGCGTATGAAGGGTTCCGTAGTTCTGTGCCGTCCTTAGCAAAAACGGCAAAAAAAATCACGTTTGCTGTATAGGAGCCCTTAATATTTATTTTATTCCGTATAGCGTCATCATCTGCAAAAAAGCCGATCCCAATATAGTTGGGAAAGGCTAGGTAGATGATGAGTAATCATCATCTACCTAGCCTTTCCCATCTATGAAAATTTCAACTGTCTTTCACGGTTTATGAGACAGACGGACGGACAGCAGAGTCTTAGTAATAGGGTCCAGTTTTGTCCTATAAGTACGGAACCCCAAAAAGTATAGCTATTCGACAGATAGTTTTCACAAACAATTTTTTCAGTTATTTCCCAACTAAATAAAAGCGACAAACCGCGACACGGCATTATAAACAGCATGATGAATATTTTGTTGGCGTGCTCGCTCCCATTGAGGAATTAATAAAAATGTTTAGTGTCGGCAGGCATCTCTCATTCATAACACTGTAAATTATAATCGTATTCATTGCATTCGTGTCGGTCTGAAACTACACTAGTGTAGTTTTGGGGCCGTTTGTAGGCATGAGTAACGTAGTAACTTCTTTTTATTACGCGGGAAATCATTAAATTTACTTTTCCTGCTCTGAATCGAGAGCGGGATGGCATGTCTGACTTCTACTTATTAAAACCTACCCCTGTTCCTTTTTTACCTTAATTCCAGGGTCCCAGGGTTCTCTTTCGTCAAGGACCTTTCAACGACTTTGCAACTGAAGGAACACTATGGTGCCCTACACCATAGTGTTACTTCAGTTGCACTATGCGATGGCCACGAGTACCACACTGTTTTGATTAGATTTTCTTTAAGTTAAGTGTTTTGATTAGACTTTGGAACGAAGGCAAAGAAGGAACGGGGTGGGGCCCCGTTCCTTCTTTGCCTTCGTTCCAAAGTCTTGGGTTTTCTTAAGGAAAAAAACCCATGGAGGTTTTTCTTTTGCCTGGAAATTCGATGTACCACCTTTATTCTGTAACGACCAAGAAATACGTGTAGTAAACAAACAACGAAGATTGATTTGTGAATGTTCTCCATGAGAGATATTGCTGAAAGACACGCAACATTCCCTTCTCTCCTGCCAGCTCGAGGAGTGATTGACAAAGACATGACGAGGCTCACTTGGTTTGTCTTTGCATTTCCATTTTTTTGGCTGTGGAAAGGCGTAATGAATTATTTCATACTACCGGTAGTTGTTGCGTCAAAGTAGGTTTCATTCTATTAGGGGGTAAATTTAAAAAAAACTCCCTCGTAGTGCTCGCCTACGTCACTGTGTAACCACCTTTGGGGAGGGGGGGGATTTTGGAAAATCCCCCCTTCGTGCTTGCCTATGTCACAAAAGGAAATCTTGTGCAAAATTTCACGCTCCTAGTCCAAGTAGTTTTGGCTGTGCGTTGATATGTTTAGTAAGTCAGTTTCTTTCTTTTTATGTAAGGACTAGCGACCCGCCCCGGCTTCGCTCGGATGCAAAATCATTATTGTTTCGTCCTCTTGAATCACTCTATTTATTAAAATAAACCGCATCAAAATCCGTTGCGTAGTTTTAAAAATATATGCATACATAGGGACAGTCAGTGGACAGCAACTTTGTTTTAAACTCGTAGTCTGTTTTTTAATCTCTGAGACTAAAATGACATTACGTGGGTTTATCACACTTGTCACAACACAAAAGTAGTGGCATCATTAATATTGTAAGTTTGACATTTGCCTGTGGCAATTTCGTTCCATAGTTACCATTGATTCATCTATCGAACGTGATATCCGTTCTTATATGGTACAGTCAGCATCAAAAGTCGATGAACAGAACAACATAACAAAACATTTTATTGTGAACAGATGAAACACATTCTATTGCGAACAGGTGTTTTATTATGTTGATTCTGTTCATCGACTTTTGATGCTGACTGTACCTCCTATTTTTCACCAATGTTGTATGTACCAAGTTTCATATACTTCACAGTGTCTCCGTTCCTAACGAATCCTTGAAATAAATAAAGATGTAATGCGATGATTCATTCATTCATAAATGTAATTGTGTGGTTTCACAATATGAGGAATCGAGTTATATTTTGTAACAGTTCTTTTGAATACCAAGAAATGCCAGCAGAATTTTCTTAGAATAAACACGACTTTAAGGAAGATGAATGAATACTCGGTGGGAAAGATGTATTTAATTTCCGGTTTTGCATGATAATATTTTGAAAGTAAGTAATAAAACTTAAAGAAACTTTAGTCAGTAAAAATCAGTCACCTTAAAAAAAAAGCCAAAAGCTGAACCTAAAAACAGGCTTTTTTACGTAAAATGTAAGCGGTCTTTGATAGAGATTATGATGCGCTTTCGGCATCATTTAGATCAACGGACTCAATATTTAGACTCGAATCTTGTCAATTAATTCTTCAAACTTTTATTTATTTATTTGTTTATAGTTAATTAAAACGGCACAAGTCCAATTATATTAATTAACATAGAGTTAAGAATAATAAAATTAAATAAGCATTGAAATAACATAAGTACAATACAAAAAGAAATACAAACAAAATAAATTAAATTAAATTCACAGATAAATAGACAATTCGTAGATAACATTATTAATAATTATTTAGGTAGGTAAATTGTAAAATAAATTAGACACATCACAAACAAACAAACTAAAATGTAACAGTGGACACCCTCGTATACTGTCTCTCGCAGAACACTAGACAAGCACACATTACTTTCTTCCATTCATCCGCAAACACATCACATGATTTTAGAATTAGGGAGTATAAATGATTATAGGAGTGTTGACCATTACGTTCTAGGACCACAGTTTCCCTTTCAGAAATCCCCCGAAGCCCTAGCGGGCATCGGCCCTGTTTATTTATTTATTTATTTATTCTTTATGCAACGCATTGTACAAAGGCGGACTTAATGCCATAGGCATTCTCTACCAGTCAACCTAGGGTGGTGAAGAGACAATATGGTAGGTGCATAAAAAGTCAATGTAATCTAGAAGACAAAAGTGTCCTGTTCTTTGACATCTTTTTGAGACGCATGTGATGTGTTTTAGGATAATGTTTTGCCACGAAATTCCAGTCTGAAAGGGAGTAACCTACCCAAATATTTCATCTAGATCTCCATTCCGAAGATTTATATTTCCGAAGATTTTAAACGCCTACTTTCCAATCGCATCACACTGCAAGGCCAGATGATCTAAGACTTGAACATGTCACACTGCGATTCCGCGTAAACCTATTCTAGTAAGAAACATAGCAACGTACTTAGGAGCCGGTTCGCCTTCAGCCTCGCACTCGATGATGAACGGCTTGTCCACCTCGCCGGGCTGCGCCACTTGGAACAGGATCTCCTCCTGCGTCGGCTGCTTCACGATCTTCGGCGGTGACGTCACTGAGGACAAGAATGGTAATGTTATGACGTGTGCGATGATGCTTCGAGTTGAGTGATGATTCGTCTGACTACTAATGTCAGGGTGTGTCAGACATCGACGCAGAAATGAATACCATGGATCCAGTACATGATTCTGGACCCCTAATTTAAAGTGTGTTCAATCGTTATTAAACAAACCTATCATTTTTACAGAAAAAATAAAATAATTACTTATTGTTGGGTTTGATTCGTAACATGTGTATTCTATACACATGTTACGAAAGTGGTTATGAATTTACATGTGGACGGATGGAGAGGAAGAGGGAGACCAAAGAAAAGATGGATGGATTGTGTGAGGACTGATATAAAAGAAAAGGCAGTTGATGATAGCATGACGGGTGATAGGAAAGAATGGAAGAAAAAAACATGTTGCGCCGACCCCAAATAATTTGGGATAAGGGCAGGAAGAAGAAGAAGTTGGGTTTGATTAGAATAGTGATTTTATAAAGAAAAATACAGATTTTTGCTGAAAAAATTAGTAAAAGGCCGATGAAAAAATCCGCCACTGGGGGTCCAGAACCATGTACTGTATCCATGGTATTTCTTTGTGCACATTCACATGGTGTATTTTATAGAGCTAGTAAGTCACATTTTAACTCTAAATTGGTTTGGATGCAATTTGGAGCATTAGCTATGCTTCTGCAGACCATGGCCTGGATTAGGACAGAGCATCCAATAGGATGATTTAAACTTACATTGCGCGCGAAAATAACTACTGGAAAAATCTAATCTTCAACAAAATATCTTTAGCAAAAGATGCATTAGATATAACTTTACTTTGGTTTAGTATTAGCGTTTGAATCCCCAACCGGTCCTATGAGACCGCGCTGTTATTGTTTTACTATTGTGTCTTGTTTCACGGGTATCTGAGTAATTAGGGAAGGTTTGAGTTTTATACATAATATAGGGTGTGGGTATTTTACTAGGTATAATATAAAATATACTATCATCTTTTTATTCTAGATTTTTCTTAACACAAACTAGGTACACAAATTATTATTTTTTTTATAATAAATAATCTCAATACTTAGCCATAACAAATTTTAGAATATCTCTTTTTTCTGACCTTAACCCTGATCTTTTTATCTAAAAGTTATCACATTGTTTTTGCAACATTAAGTGCTTTTTTGAATCTTAATTAATCAGAATTTACGTTTACATAAAAATACAAGAAATTGACCTATTAGTTCACCATCAATGATTGCATCACTGCTTACCATTGTGGGATCACAGTCAAGCACTAGTTTATTATTATCCCCCAATTCTCACTGGGCCCATGTGGTGGGTTATGGCCCATTCATTCCCTCTCCTAGAGGAAGCCTGAGTCCCAACAGTGGGAACATTCGACGGCCGCTAAGACTAGTAACTTTATAATTGTGTCTTTATGTTTTGAAAAGGTTTAATTGTAAAAAACATGTATAAAATGCATGCAAATAACTATTTGTGAGACAGTTCACCTTTTTCCAAAGGTGAACTGTAAACACTTTTCGCAACTGTGCTCAAATGTCAAGGCGTTCATAATTGCACATAACATTGGGTTAGGTCAGTGTTTCAGTGCCATTACACTCCTACTGCTTAGCCCTTATGATCTCATACTGTGGTGTAATGTAAATACAAAAATAATATTTAAAACTTACTTATTATACATAATTATATTATTATTTCCTTTATTTATCTCTGTTATTATTGTACTTATGTTGTCCCATAACTGGCCTGAATCCATTCCATCTTTCCTGGCTTTGAGCCACATCTTGCCAATTCTTAAGGAAGACATCCAACTTACTTATGTTAGCATTATAGGCTTTGTAATGTTCCTTAGAGGGACCTTCTTTAGGAGGAAACTTACGTTAATTTTGGAAGATTTTATTACAAAATTAATCTGTTTATCAGTTTGTACTTAATTTTATAATGAACATCATTATAAAATTAGGTACAAACTGATTTTGTTTTTTAATTTGATTATCTCTTGAACTGACTTCTTACTGATACAATTAGGTATATATTGTTTTTATTATTATAAAGAAAGCTAAACTGTTGCCAAGTGTAGGAAGATACATTATCATCGAAATGTTGTGACATAAGACATGACAGTGAAAAAAAATTTAGTTATCAATTGAGTTTAGTTTTATTAATTGGTATAAACTAGTGCTTGATCACAATCCCACCTGATGGTAAGCAGTGATGCATTTGTTGATGGTGAGGCGCACTAGTTTATTAAGAGCCTATTCATCTAGCCTTTAAGACACCTATATAATATAGGTGTCTTGAAGGCTAGAGTGAATAAGCTGCTAATAAAATCTTCAGAGTCAATAGTAAAGAGAGTTCAAGAATGTATTGGTCAATCAATTAGTTATAGAGAAGGCATTCCGATTGCACTATGATCTAGTTGGCACCAATACCTACTCCAACCAAAGCCCTACAGTACCTGCCAATCTTTGATAGTAGCCCTATGCTCGGCTGCCAATAGTGATGAGAAACAATATGTCAACAATACATACAAAATGACATTTTATGCTAATAGCCGAGTCAAACTTTGCATACAATAACATGTCTTCTTTGTGTTGTCTGCTTCTAAAATGTGTAGCCATATGTATATGAAAATTTTTGCACTGCCAAGGTGAATAGGAGGTAATTCTATGCCGATCAAGTAGGTAATAGTGATTACTTATGGTCAAAAACATTAGAAAGATTGGTATAGAATATCAATTTGTAAATTACAGGCTGTCACCCACAGTTTCACCTGTCTTTGGTTACTGTTTGATTCTTATTGGTTATAGTCTGATGTTATATAGCCTTCTTCGATAAATGGACTATCCATTGCTTGAAGAATTTTGAAATTCTAACTAGTAGTTTCTGTTAGTGTTCACACAAACTATCTATTTAGCTTTAAAATTTTAAATCAGTGTAAAATAAAGTGTTAGTAAACCACTTTTGGCATCTTAGAAATGGCAAAAGAAATAGAGGTTGTCAAATATAAAAGATGGGAGAACGAACTCAAGCTTACGAAGAGAAGAGTAGCTAGCTGACAGAATCCAAAGAAAAAAGTTAGAGGAAGCCTTAGCCAAAAGGCATACTAAAACTTGGGACATTTTACATCCCAAATAAAATATGCAATTAACATAAAAAAGTTCAATAACAATGAAGTCTTCAGGATCCTATTGAAATTGAAAATCATTTTTATTTTGACTTGCTGTTACTATTGTGGAGAATAAAATTAGAGATATCAGTGAGAATTTCTAGCTGGCACTGAATTGATATTTTTATTTGTTTGGCACACAAAGGGCAAATGAAAGAACATAGGTGAGTTTGAGACAGTAAAGCCTGAACTCCCTCTACTATACTCTACTCTAGCAGCAAAGTAGGAAAAAGTTAAATCTAATAACTAACAAAACCAAGAAACTTGTTTTTGACCATGCAGAAATCACAAAATTATTTTAATTTTATCCTCCAAATATAATACTGCAGTGCTGTATTCTAAATTGTTAAAAATATTATGCAAACCACAACTATAAATTTAAATCAAGATCATTCTCCTCATAACGCACAGTGTAACAATGGCTGATAAAATCTATTTTAGTGCCTATATACTTGAAGGTGGGTAGCCCACAGTTAAATTCAATCTATGACATCAAAATCTTGATCACAGCTTGAGCAAGGACAAAACAATGTTGTCAATTACAAATCTGGCAAGTAGACTACCAAATTAAGATATGATATGATGACAGAGTGATATCACTCATTTAAGTCATCAAGGAATTTTAGTTCATGCATCTGCTTGTTATTTTTTAGCCTTTTATATTTAAGGAAGTAAAAGGGCATGGCCAGGCATACAATAGTCTTGAAAATAGTTTGCATAGACGAAATAGATTTTTTTTGGAAATCTAATAAGATTTCAAATATGAAACAGGAACGGAAAGTGTTGGTTGATATGAACACACCATAACTTATTTGCATTATATTCTTAATGATAACTTTATGTCATAATGTTGTAAGTAAGCAGGAAGACCATAATTATAACAGAAGAGAGAGTTGTACATATCTGCAAGTCTGTCTCATAACTTAATTATATCTCTAGGGATGATGCATCTGAGAAAAAGTTGAATGAACTATGCCTAGTAATGCGATAAATAAGTCATATTCCAAGAGAGAGGGTAAAAAACATAAATAAAATAGTAAATAATACTCACATAACGCCGCCGCACATGATATTAACGCGATGAAACACAGTATTCTTGTCGTACCCATCTTTACAGGTCTCCTACTTTGTAGTACTCGAGTATCTAACAAGAAATCAAATAAACCACTTTAAAACTTATTAAAACACATTTCTCCGGCACACATGTTCACCGCACTCGATGACCTAATCCGAATAAAGCTTGGACCACAATGACAACACCCACTAAAAATAGCAACATCAAATACACTAAATTGACGACCTCTTATGACACAAAAACTTGTTACGGAAACTTAAAAAGTACCGCAATTCCCTAAGCCCTTATAGTTACACGGTTTCACAACAGGCTAACGCTAGAAAACCCGCACAAACTCACTATTTGTTGCCGTACACGGCAAATCAATAATTGCATTCCGATAATGCTAACTGGATTATGTATTAACTTAGATTATAATTATACATTTGAACTAGTACAAGTTATTACCTAAATGCTCGTTTTTATAATAATATCATCGCGAAAACCAACTGAAATAATAAAATTACGGATTTAAAGGCGGGGCCTCTGAGATTCGCTGTCGTTCGTTCGTTCAGCAATTGACGGTTCAATGACTGGCTTGTCATAGACAAATGCTCATTTTTTACGTCCCTGACCGTTTTACTTTCTGTCTCTTTTGCACTTGAGAATGAAATATACTTCTTTCCTTTTTACGTGAACATAGACAAAAGAAGTTTGTTTGAGCGTTTAGAAATAAAGTTGTTTTCAAAAATCGGGCAGGTCCACAAGAAAAGATTGAATATTTGACAGTTTTTTTTTTACAATAATTATGATGATCGTTTTTAAACAGTAACCGTTTTATAAATTGAAAAGTGATTGTATCGAAGTGATTAAATCGTGAAAAAATTAAAATATTAACAGCATTTTTACAACTTGCCATAGCAGATGTGTGTGTTAAATAAACGTGTTTTCTTTTTTAACTCGACAAGTTTTTCTGATTTCAGTTGCATTTTTACATTTTACCTTAACACATCTGTCACTTTTTTATATTCCTTTTACTATTTTAGCTTTCTTGCCTTCTATGGTAGTATCCTATCCTACTTTGTCTCTCAGTAAGAGACCTTATGAGTAGTAGAAACAGAAACTCTTCTTGGAGATCGTTTTAAACTTTTATGTCATTACCGACTGTTTTCATTGAAGATTAATAGCAATGAAATGAATTTTTTCCCCTGTATATTTAAAGTGGAAATTCTATTGTTGCTAATGTTAAAAAGTAGGTAGGTACTTATACTCTCTTTCTGAAAGGTACAGGGTACAGTGGAACACAGAGTAAAGTCCATATACTTACAATAGTTTAACTGAGTAAAATGCTCAAACAGACGAGATAATGATTAAGTCATTTAAACTCTTTAAATGCTTTGTAGTTTGGAATTAACATTTGTAAGTTATTATTACAAAAATATTACAATTATTATTTTTATTTCTAACAATCACATGATATAAAAAAGTCAATTACGTGGTGGACCCCAACCACTATACACCGCGAATTTTAAATATGGAACGTTTTCTTTTTTGCTCCCTCCTACATGAAATCTGATGTTCTTTGTAATCATAAGTATAATTTTCAGAAATTTTAAAAATTATAGTTTTTTTACTTTTATTCCTGTTACAAACGTGAAGAGTTTAAAGTTCTTATGCAATATATCACCAGAACTAAAAACAAATATTTATCTCTGTGCGCAGTAGTAAAATCATAATTACTGTACTGGAACTGATCTATCATGGGTAAATATTTTTCTTATTAAAACTTTCATCGCTTTGAATACGTTGAATTTCCAAAAACCCTACTAAAAGGTAGCCTTGTACAAAATCTCATGTTTCTCGTCCCAGTAGTTTCAGCATGCGAACATCCCCCGCTTTCCCCCATATTCGCTTAAGAGTCAGGTATGGTCAGCATCTTTGTTATCGATACGCGCTTCTATAATTTGGCTAGTTCTCTGTCGTTATTAAGTATATTGTTTTTGGACATTATTTCATCGACGCCAAGCATAAAGTTAATATGACCAAGTTGTAGGTACATACTTAATATAAACGTCATAGTCAGTTTCTTTTTTTTATAAAACATATAGATTTAGATTATAAAGTCGAAGAGTTTGAACGCGCTTATTTCAGGCTATATTTATTCATTGAATTTAAATGTTCTTTTAGTATTGGGTAACCCACTCACATCACATTTGGTTGGTATCTAACCAAAGATGTAGGTGAAACCGCGGGGTCAGCTAGTTATTTTTAGATAATAAAGACGTATCGTGTAGGACAGAGATACTTTAAAGGTAGATAGGTACCTACTACAGCATAAGATGCTTTCTATCTTTTACAGATGACCAACCCAACCATAGTCTACGACCCAGACACAGTTACAGCATGCAAGCGTCCAAACATTCAGCACACGCAAAAAACTATTGCAAATCAGACATGAGTATTACCCAAAAGCAACAGATGAACGACATCAGACAACGCGATGTCGACGTACACAGCTCTTTCGAAGGGCACGGAGAGTACTACAAGAAATATGAACATGATGAAGTACCCGTTAAAGATTCAAATCTTATAAATGTCGCAAAGATACGAGACAAAGGGTCTTTAACTAATTCCGAACTCGATCAATTGGAGTACAAAATATTTAAAAATATGTCACAAGAACTGCAAACTGACGACGATAACTCGAGAAGTAGTTTGGAATCAAATATAAAATTTTTCAAAACGACAGTTTTAGAGATATTCGATAACTTCTATGCGAGTATGCGCGACTTTGAACTTTATAAACGAAGGTTCAACGAGATCCTTGAAAAAAATAAAGAGGATGCCGTTGGTGACATGGAAGACTTTATAAAAGATATGATACAGCATATCATGTCTTCTGAGACTTTAATTTCTAGTGACGGCAAGACAGCCAATGACTTTGCTGCTTTGTCAGTGAAAGACAAAGAAATATTTTCCAGTGAAGGCAAGAAGTCTGACGAACATGATGCGTCTGAGTCATTAGAAGACAAAGACATTTCGAATGAAACTGATGGCGGGAAATCCACTGATTTAGCGTCTGTATCCTTAAGAGACAAACAAACAAATGTTAGCCACTTTGACGACGAATCAAGTTATGAAACAAACAATTCAGCAGCCGAAAATATACATTCGGTAATAGAAGCATACAGAAACGATCATTACCTTACGGACTCGACTTTAGATGATAATCCCCCAAAAGCTAAAACAGACAAGACGCCTCCTAACAAAGACGAAATCTTTAACATTTTTCTTCTTAGTGGGAATCCATGTGTACAAATTAAGATTAATGACCGTAACCTGTTATCTGAAATAAATATAAAGGAGCCGGTCGAAGGGCCAGATAGTGGTAAGCATGTGGCGTCTGCAGAGAACATGCAGAGGCTAGCTGCCAAGAAGATGGAGCTAGAGAAGTATGTGAATGTGGAACAAGAACACGACTCTAACATGCCCGATAGAGAAATACCTGTAAAAGTTTCCTACGCGAAGAAGAACATATACCTCAACGAGGACTTTTCTCAAGAGCGCGATACTGAAAAATCGTTTATAACTAAACTTTGCAACTTTTTGTGCAAAAAATTCCGTAAAAATTCTTGAGATGTATTTTTAATGTATTTTTTTTATATAAATATCTTCGTAATTATTCAATGTATATTTTATTATGACATAAATCGTTTCTTTAGCATAGGTAAATAACATCATAATACATTTTACAATAGACAAGTATACAAAAATGTGATCGTTCCCGATGCAAAGGCGCCTATAACACTCGCCGCATTGCATCGCTGAATTGCCATCCTTTGCTTTTCCTCAGATCAACATCAGAGGGCAGATGTAGCATAACTTACTCCCACCATCACCTCGCATCAGTACACATACATTAGTCAATTCTTGAATTACCATCAAGGCCTTAAAACTATAACACAAGTTTTATAACCTAGGAAAAACTAAAGGCTCGAGTGGTTGGTTTTAAAAGTTTGACTTGACAATAGCAGAATACCTACGTGTCCCAATATTTTTTAGATAGTCTAGCATAAGTAGATTTTTTAAACGGTTTTTCACATCGTATCGGACTCAGGGGACGCCACATAGTGTTTGCAGCATTTGCAAACGGTAAAATCTGTTATTAATGTCTTTGGAATGACTATGTGGAACAGAGTGTAAAGTCCTGCAAACCTCCTCCGAACAGACAGTTTGATTCTCAATTTCTCGTCACATTCTCGTTGAAAGTGGTGCTGGAAAAGGATGCTCCGTTCCCCTTGGACAGCATTTGGGGACCAATAACGTAACTACCTATTCATTTTGCAAGAACTTAAAATCTTCTCACGGCTCTGTCGTTCGAGTGTCTTCGCAAGCTGCTGCAAAACTTCGGTCACATTGCAAGGACTGTCACAGTGGAAATCTTGAAACACCCATTGTGAACTGTAAAGGCACAGCCCAATACGTTGGTGCGACAAGAGCCGCACCGCTCTTGACTCTACGATATACAATGCCATTCGTTGTCCTCTCATATTATTATATAGTAACGTGAAAATATTGTAAAAACAATTTTTTTCAAAGTATGGATTTTCTTGCCGGTTCTCCTCCATAGGAAACGACCAATTGGAAACGTGCGCTAGCTTCTGACGTTGTAAGCGTATGTGAAATATAAACTGAATTTGAATTCACACCGCCATAGACAGAAATAGATGGAGGGACATCATAAAGTTAATGATGAACCGGTCACGACCCTCAGCATTGAGAAAAAGGACTCAAGGAGGAGAGTTGTTATTAATTACTAACTGCTGCCGGCAGCTTCGCCCGCGTAATAGTAGAAAATTATCCCAAGGGAATATTCTCCCAGAGATAAAAAGTATCCTATAGATATGCTAAAAAATTCTACCAAATCCAGTCCGTACTTTTTGCATGAAAGCACAAAACATCCATACATACAAATAGTACGTGATTGGGGAGCGGGTGGTGCGGTAAAATCCGAGTACATCAGTGTATAGGGCACTGATTGGCAACATCATTTTTACAAAATAAGAGGGATGGCTCAATATGTACCACTGGTTCACTGTTGGACATCTCGCCATAAACTACGAAATAAATGAATGCTAGTAATTATTCAACAAATACTTTATTGTGGACTAGACAAAGAATAGAACAAGGAACAAAATCACGATTCACCACATTCTTCAAAATTGATTACATACCACCTCATCATAGCTATATGTTTACTAAGTTGCAGTGCGAATTCCTTCTTCATGTGCAAAAATTCCCTAATGACGGGCAGATCGAGCATCACGAAGGCTTGGCCGTCTATCTCCTCTTGCTTCATCTTCTCGGCAATGAGTTTGCAGTCGTCGGTGCTGCTTAAGTAAGCGTACACGTCATCGACGGACCAGTCGAGCGGGTTCGGAGACAGTTTCAGCTTGCCCTTCATCCAGGTCATGGCCATATCCTTCTCGAACATCTTGTTATCGGACGGCAGAGGATCGTACGTGTTGAATTTCAACTTTTTCAGTTCGGGTTCCTCCGAGTCGGACACGTCGGAAATATTTTTGGCATCTCTAGAGTTGGAACTGCTCTCATTGGTTTCGTTCTCAGTGTCGCTGTCCGGCGAGTTTTGTTTCTTGACACAGGTGTTGTTGTATATTGTTTGGACGTCTTTTTTGTTCCAGTGGGCTTCTTTCATTTGGAGGGCGAAGTTGGGTAGTTTGGCGCCGCGGGTTTTCATCTCGAGTTTTGGGTAGCTGTGCTTGGCGCGCTTGCCGCGGCGGGGCGGCGAGTCGTCGCGGTCGGAGGGCGCCCGGGAGGCGCGCGAGGGGGGCCGCGAGGCGCGCGAGGCGGGCCGCGTGTTGGGCTCGGAGGGCGGCGTGGAGCCGGCGCTGTGCTCGCTCTCCACGGACTCCACGTCCTTGTTGCTCTCGCTCTCCTGCGACGGTTGCAGCTCCTTCTCCTTCTTCTCTGGAGCAGCCTTTTTCTTTTTCCTTCGGCCGTTGAGGCTACCTTTTGGTCTTCCACGACGTTCGGTGCTATGATCTGGAATATGTAAAAAGGTAAATATTAATTAAAGTTGTCACGATGCATATTCTGATACAGCGGTTTTATCTCATCATGGCAGTATGTATATCCACATACAGTCCTACTCTTTTATTTCAATAAGCTTAAGCTCGGAACACTTGGTATCATAGAAAACAGCTTATGTACGGAGAAACAATGTGCACGTAAATGTGATCCATCCAAGACCTAAGTAAATGTGATCTTATCAGGGTTGCCTAATCCTGAAGGGTTTCAATAAAGCTGTAATTCGCCCTATCCCCAAGGTTGAACGTAAAGATGAAGTACCTAACTACAGTCCCATTTCAATATTAACAGCTATATTAAAGATTTTGGAATGCATAATAAGGTTTGACCAGTTTTTGGACGCTTGACGGAAAACAAAAGTGCTTGGGAATTTTACCTTAACCTGACAAAGGTATTTGACACCGCTTCTAACCCAAATTCATTAGAAAAGAATGGTAAGCTTTACATTCGCATTCGAGTCACCCCTTGAAAATCATTGCAGACTATCTCAGCAATCGTACCCAAAAATGTGATAATCGGAAATCATACGGAAGTGAAGACCTCGCCATCACGTATGGTGTTCTGCAAGGCAGTATTTTGGGCCCTACTCTCTCTCTCATTTCTTTAAACGAGTAAAGGGAAAATCGATCAAAAATCTACATACGCTATCACCCTCGTAATAAATGGTTGCAACTAGTTCAGACGCACCATAACGCCGAAGCTGCGCTTTCCAGTGTAATGAACTGGTTGGCCTGTTAGAATTTGTTTACTTTTTAATATAAAGCCGAGATAGAATTTCTCGAAAGCTTAAGATTATTATCTTGACTTTTTGTAAAAGGGTTGCTGCATATTTTTTTACTAGTTATTTCGAAGGCTCACTGACTCCTAAGCCACAGGTCATACATACATCTAGTTTAAGAGTCCGAGTGTTTCAAAATGATTTAATTATTATTTTGGCACTTAGGAATTTTGTAACAGCGGGCCTATGGTGAAATATATATATATTTTTTAATTGTTATTAACTAGTGCTTGACTGCGATCCCACCTGATGGTAAGCAGAGATACAAACTCTGATGGTGAGGCGCACTAGTTTATTAAAAGGCACACGTTAGACAGAGCTACATGTACTCACGGAAGGTGGACTTGTCGACGTGCTGGCAGTCGTTGGGGCAGCTGACGATCTCGTCGGGCCCGAACAGGCACGGGCAGGCCTGCAGCTTGCGACGCTACAGGCACACGTTAGACAGAGCTACATGTACTCACGGAAGGTGGACTTGTCGACGTGCTGGCAGTCGTTGGGGCAGCTGACGATCTCGTCGGGCCCGAACAGGCACGGGCAGGCCTGCAGCTTGCGACGCTACAGGCACACGTTAGACAGAGCTACATGTACTCACGGAAGGTGGACTTGTCGACGTGCTGGCAGTCGTTGGGGCAGCTGACGATCTCGTCGGGCCCGAACAGGCACGGGCAGGCCTGCAGCTTGCGACGCTACAGGCACACGTTAGACAGAGCTACATGTACTCACGGAAGGTGGACTTGTCGACGTGCTGGCAGTCGTTGGGGCAGCTGACGATCTCGTCGGGCCCGAACAGGCACGGGCAGGCCTGCAGCTTGCGACGCTACAGGCACACGTTAGACAGAGCTACATGTACTCACGGAAGGTGGACTTGTCGACGTGCTGGCAGTCGTTGGGGCAGCTGACGATCTCGTCGGGCCCGAACAGGCACGGGCAGGCCTGCAGCTTGCGACGCTACAGGCACACGTTAGACAGAGCTACATGTACTCACGGAAGGTGGACTTGTCGACGTGCTGGCAGTCGTTGGGGCAGCTGACGATCTCGTCGGGCCCGAACAGGCACGGGCAGGCCTGCAGCTTGCGACGCTACAGGCACACGTTAGACAGAGCTACATGTACTCACGGAAGGTGGACTTGTCGACGTGCTGGCAGTCGTTGGGGCAGCTGACGATCTCGTCGGGCCCGAACAGGCACGGGCAGGCCTGCAGCTTGCGACGCTACAGGCACACGTTAGACAGAGCTACATGTACTCACGGAAGGTGGACTTGTCGACGTGCTGGCAGTCGTTGGGGCAGCTGACGATCTCGTCGGGCCCGAACAGGCACGGGCAGGCCTGCAGCTTGCGACGCTACAGGCACACGTTAGACAGAGCTACATGTACTCACGGAAGGTGGACTTGTCGACGTGCTGGCAGTCGTTGGGGCAGCTGACGATCTCGTCGGGCCCGAACAGGCACGGGCAGGCCTGCAGCTTGCGACGCTACAGGCACACGTTAGACAGAGCTACATGTACTCACGGAAGGTGGACTTGTCGACGTGCTGGCAGTCGTTGGGGCAGCTGACGATCTCGTCGGGCCCGAACAGGCACGGGCAGGCCTGCAGCTTGACGCACACGTCGCGGCAGAACGGCGCCACCTGCGACGCCGAGCGCGCTATCGGCACGTACGCGTGGTATGTGCTCGACTTTAGCCTGGAAACAAGAATAGGTATAATCAATTTGATTTTTGAAAGTATTGCAGTGATCGAAGAAAGGTAGAGCTTTTATCTGCTACGGAACAATACAGGCTAAATAGATTTAATAACTAGCTTCTACCCACGACTTCGTCTGCTAGGACATAAGTTTAACAAAAAATAATCGAGATAAAAGATAGCCTATGTTCGTTTCCATGTCAAAGGCCATATGCATGCCAATCATTTCATCCAAATCCGTTCAAGCGTTTTTGTGTGATTAAGTAACAAACATCCATACTATCACATTTATAATATTATATATATATATATATAGCTAAGATAACACAAGATTATTAATACACACAAGAGTATTTTATGTATAACAGCAATCAAACAGTAACGAAACAACACGGAAATAACTGAAAGGATACTTTGTTTTTTTTTCTTAAAACCAAACTAAAGATCTGTAAAGCAAAGAGTGAAGTTGAGTTTAATCTTTCACAATATGCTGATATTAGCAGCTTCAGTTACAAGTTTTTTTTAAACATTTCTTACCTGTCTAGTTTTAGGGATCATACTTTTGTGAATGTTTACACACTTATCAGTTACATAAAAATGCAGATAAAATTATAATACTCACTTAGCCCTCAACATCTCGAGCCGCATGCCTTCTTCCGGAGGCCCTTCAGTCTCCCAGTCCTTGAGCAGCTTGGCGGGCTTGTAGGACGCCGAGATGATCTTATTGAGCACCTCCTTAAGCACCAGCGACAGCGGCCCGGGCCCCACGTGCTTCGGCAGCTGCGACAACTTGTTCCGACTGATCGACGGCCCCGCGTAACACTTGTAGTTGAAAAATATCCTATCGCACCATTCATCTGAACACTTCACGTCCTCCTTAACTACCTTCTCCTCAACTTTAGGCGGTTCCTTCTCTATCGTCGTATCAGGAATGTGTAAAGCATAATCATTGCTGTCGCACCAACCAACAGGGAATAGTAAGTCACTGTCTTGAGCATACCAATACTTCTCTCCTATAGGCAAAAGCTCCACACACAACATGTGTTCTACTATAGAGTCTACGTTCGCCACATGTATTTCTTCATGATTCTGAGGATTTACGGCTTCTAACTTCATGTTTACTTCTACACCTTTTAATGGTACTTTGTTCCCGAAGCAGTAATCTGGGGCGGGGACTGAAGACGTCATTGTGAGGTACTCATCCCAATCGAAGGGTCCTTCTTTCCAGATTTTGGGCGTTTTGAAGGTGAAGCCGTTCTTCTGTGCCCAGCCTATGGGGTATATGTAAGGGTGCATGGAGTCGCAGAGCCAGGCCATCTTGGAGTCTTCATAGTCTTCTACGTGGTCGTCGATGACTACGAGGAAGTGTAGGTTGTTGAACACTTTGGTGACGGTCGCCGGCCGCACGGTGCGCATGTCTTGCGGACTTAACGCTTCTACCTTCATGCCGCTTACGAAGTTATGAGATTCCAGGCTTTGGTTTGGCTGTGAAAAACAAAAAGATACTATTATAATGGCGGATGTCTTCTGAAGATTTTAGTGAGCAATAATATACCTAAAGGTCCTTATAAAACTAGTGTGCCTCACCATCAGCGATTGTATCACTGCTTACCATCAGGTGGGATCGCAGTCAACCAATAGTTTAAGTTATTTCATCATTATCTTAGCCGAAAGACGTCCACAACTGGACATAGGCCTCCCCCAAGCGTCACCACAACGATCGATCCTGTGCGTCTTGCATCCAGTGGATTCCCGCAAGTAAGTTATTTAATAGCCCCAACTGTATTCCTAACTACATTAGTTAGTTCATTAAATTCCTAATTCATTCAATAATTTGTCCCAAATTAAAGTACATATTTTCCTGTTTATTTAAGTTGTGTGTGTGCATAAAAGCTGTTAAATATACATATAAATAACAGCAATAACAATCAACTACGTGACATTTTTGTTTGTATATTGGAGACAAACAAACGCACCGTAGCCCATTTCCCTTTCATATGACAAACAGGAAAATAACAGCCGATGTTTTCAATCAACACGCCCGAGGTATTACCCAAAATGTAAATATAAGGACGAGCTAATTAAATGGAGGCACTCATTTTTACGCGGCACAACTTAAATTGAATCGAATTCATTGACCTTTAGTGAGGAAGCCCTTTAAAAAAATAGGTAGTATTTAGAAATCTTATATTATAATTATCATCTCAAACGTTACCACATCGACCGATCCTGTGATTCTTGCATTCATCAGGTCATCGGTCAGACACCAGTGTTTTATTTTTAATCAACATGTAACACGAAGCCTTAAGCATTTTATAATAAGAGGTACCTATTTATTATTTTTTATTAGTATGTATAATAGTCTCAAATTATAAGCTAGCAAAACTCCGGAGATATAGCGACCGCGGCGGGTCGGCGGCTTGTAATTTTCTTTTCTAATGAGAAACCCAGAAAATAAAGCTTAAAGTTATTTAACATTTATTTGTACGAGTATTTTGTCAATCAAAAGTCTGTGGTATTTTTTTGTAAAACCTTTTTAATTTCTTTCTTGATTTGTACCTCACATCATCATCATCATCTGCCTAGCCTTTTCCCAACTATATTGGGGTCGGCTTCCAGTCAAGCCGGATTTAGCTGAATACCAGTATTTTACGAGGAGCGGCTGCCTACCAGACCTCCACAACCCATTAACTGGGGTAACACGGTACTTCATGGCAAGACTGGAGTCAGATTTACTGGCTTCTGACTATCCGTAACGACTGCCAAAGATCTCCAAATGACAGCCGGGACCAACGGCTTAACGTGCTTTCCGAGGCACGGAGGAAACTCGTTATGTTAAGATGGTCACCCATCCACAGACCAACCTAGGCAAGCGTGGCTTAACCTTGAAGATCGACCTGTGCGGCTGTTATTATTTAGCCACGAGCTCCTCAATTTGAGATTTGTACCTCACAAATAAATCTAAATAGTGTTGAAGTAAGCAAATTTTTGAACAATAGACTTACTTGGAAGAGATCAGCGGGCGTGGGCTCCGAGATAGCCTCCTCCGCGCTCTGGCGCAGCTGCGTGCTCAGCTTGTTCTTGCACGAGAACTTGTTCACTTTGCCCGGGTACTTGAACTGCCACGGTGAACCCTGCAAACATACCACACAACATTACGTATACCATTTTCATCATCCACAGCCTGCAAGAGGGAACGGCTCTCATGCCCCACCGCTGCTGGGATCCCGATTCCGATTTCCGACCACCGTTGGCGCGAGTTTGCGGACGGGCTGGGTAGCTTGACATCCGGCAGTCTGGCACCCGGACCGAGCCAAGTCATCAACGGCGCGGTCTGTTCCACGCGTTCCTTCGGCAGGGCCGAAGCCTCTGGGGACATGGATCGGTATTCCGAAAGGTAAGCTCGATGTCCCCAGATCGAAGGCAACTGAGGAAGGGGGGTGGGGTTTAGTCAGTAAAAGTCTGACACGCCCTCCTGCTCCGCCCAAGAGTGAGAGAAGTCATTCTGATGATTCCCCATTAGAAAAAAAAGCCTTTGCCGAGGTAAATCCCTCGCAATGCTCGGGGGTTAATTATATGAATCCCTCACTGGCGTTCGGTGAAAAAAGTTAGAAACCTTTGTTTCGTTCGGAATACATCGTGCTTAAAGACATTGCTTTATTCCCTATTTATGTTTAACCAGCTGTTTATCCATTATTGTTTGCGTGTGTGAAAAAATAAATACAGTATGCCGCAGCGTTGCGTCGTCCCGTTTTGGTAAGGAAAAAAAGGAAGACAAAAGTTTGCGAAAGACAAAACTCTCTTAATTCATGAATCCCCGACCGGTCTCATAGGACCGCGTTGTTATTGTCTTACTATTGTGTCTCGTTTCGCGGGTATTGATAGGTTAAAGTAAAGGTCGGTGGGACTGTACCTAAAACTGCCATAATTAATCAGTTCATATACATATCAATAATAATGACGAATTAATAACAAGCTTTCATTAAAAGACCGGAAGCCATGACTTTTGGCACTTCGAAGACTCCACTCTACACTTCTCTTACAAGAAAAAAGGTTCCAGCCATGAAGGCAACAATCGATACAGACAGATACACTTTTCTAGAAAACCAACACAAATTCCTGCACTTCCAAGGACAAAATGAAAAATACCTAAGTAAATATTTCCGATCGTCCTGATTGATCCTACAGTAAAATAATTATGAACAAATTACCGGTCAAAGACTCGGCTATTAGTATCGAGGTCAATCAGAGCGATCAAAACGATCAGTTCGATCAGTACAAGTGACGAGAATTACGGTTTCTTAGTTGACCTACATACTTAATGTATAGTAAATTCGTTTTAGCATGGCGTAAAGACTACTATAGTGTACTGGCTAGCATGGCGATAACAGTCATTTGCATTACATAAATAAATGCAATAGGTTCGTCTTGCCATTTTGTTTTTCATGGCGATCTATGAAATTACCATCTACGTACGACGTACAGTTTGTTTCAAAGATTCAAAGCATTTTATTTCAAGTAAACCATTTACAGGTGCTTTTGAAATGTCAAGAAGTCAGTCAAAAAGAAAAATGATGACACATTCCAAAACTTAGATCTGTATGAAGAAGAATTAGCAAGAAACTCCGTGAATCTTTCAATCAAGTTATTTATTACAAATATCTCGGTTACATTTTTCAACTGACAGCGCCCGTTCACGGACATGACGCCTGTATCAACCAATGCTACCTTGGTACATTCAAACAGCCAAAGTATTTTAGCCTATAACTCTATGTTACTTACTTCCTTGAACTTCGTGTAAATGTATTCTAGCTATTTCGACTTCTACTAATCTTTAAATATAAAAATCTCGTGTCTCTCGTTGATGATTTATATGGCAGAACAACGTTTGCCGACTCAGCTGCTAAGTCATATAATCGTTAGGGATCACGATAGGATAGATAGAGCTTCAGCTAGCGGCCTCGTCCGCGAGAAAGAATAAAATTATTGTAAAGTGCAGGCTTATTGTCTACTAGTGTATCAAACATCCAAATCCGTTGAAACAAAACTTTCGATTTTATAATATAGGTGTGACATTTTATTTAAATTAAGAATATCGAAGGTTAATGACCGCTATTATCATGACAGAACGCAACAGCTATAGTAAAAAATATTGATAAATAATGTAACAATGGAGCTTTGATTAGAGCTAAAATAACTTCGAATCTAGGCTAGGCGGGACCCGGTGGGGGAGAGGGGGGGAGTTAAAAGTCGATAGCGCTTTTAATTTTATATGAGGCACATTTGTTTAGGAATTTACATGTTTCGTTTTGTTCACAGAAATGGGAAAGTCCGGCCATATACCTACTCGTATTATTATTATTGTATTTTCTATTGTATACCAGATAAAATAAATGCAGGCCAAAAATTGATATAAACAAGTTCAAGCTCATCGTATGATGAGCAGGTCTCATCGCACAGAACAATTTCTACATTAAACTTTTTTAAATATTAATTTCTTGAATTTTATTTCAAAACTTTCTTTGTTAGGAAAATAATAATTAAATATTAACCACTACCTTCTGCTAACGGCTTTGCACCCCCGTTTCATCGCCTTAGGGATAAATTTTGGAAAATACATTCTTATTCTTTATGTACCCACAAAAGGAACATCTGTGTAAAATTTCGATACGCTAAGGAATGCTCAATATTCTTGTAAGGTAACGCACGACGGCCTCATCTCGGATGACATCGCAGTACACGCTGGTGTCCGCCAGGGCTGCCTACTTTCGCCGCTTCTTTTCCTTGTGGTCCTTGATGGAATAATGCTTCGTGTTTGCGAAAACAGGCGTCGAGGCATAGAATGGGGATTGTCTGACATCTTGGAGGACCTTGATTACGCCGATGATCTTTGCCTCTTGAGCCACACCCACGCTGACATGCAGGCTAAGTTGGACGATCTGAGTCGGGAAGCAGCAAAAACTAGCCTCAAAATAAACATCAGAAAGACACAGGAGATGAGAGCTGGTGTCAGGAATCCCTCACCGTTGATGTTGAACACAGAGGTAGTGGAACGAGTACAAAAATTCACATACCTAGGAAGCGTTGTAACAGAAACCGGAGGTAGTGAAGAGGACATCACTTCACGGATCGCCAAAGCCCGAGCAACCTTCGCGCAGCTGAGACCTGTTTGGCAGTCGCGGAAACTGACCCGAAGGATTAAACTCAAAATCTTCGGGTCCAATGTCAAACCCGTACTGCTCTACGGGTGTGAAACGTGGAAGGTCACAAAGGACATCTCTCGCCAAATCCAAGTTTTCGTCAACCGCTGTCTCCGCCGCATCCTCGGAATTTACTGGCCCGAGACGATATCAAACGTAGAGCTGTTGGAAAAATGCCACGAGAGCCCGATCGACCACCAGATCAAGCGTCGCAAGTGGAGATGGATTGGCCACACGCTCCGAAGGGATTCCAATCACATACCCAAACAAGCTTTGGACTGGAATCCCCAAGGAAAAAGAAAGCGTGGCCGTCCCCGTCAAACTTGGCGTCGCACCGTGTTGGCAGAAGCGGCGAGCAACGGAATGACGTGGAGCGAGGTGAAACGGGAAGCTCAAGACCGTTCGCGATGGAGGATTACTGTGGACGCCCTCTGCCCCATCTAGGGGACATAGGACATTAAGTCAAGTAAGTCAAGGAATGCTCAATAAAAGCTACACGTGTTTCAACAAAATCATTTCAAGTAATACAATAGAGAGTTTGACCTTTGATTGCAGCTAAAGCAATCTGTGGCTAAACCAATATAAATCTACGGGCTAAAGTCTGCACTAACGTTATTACGTGGGGCGAGCTAGAATACCATAGGGCAAAGTGTCAAAGATAGGTTGGGGTTTCATAAAAGTTCAAGAAAATGCCACGCACCTATGTTTGTAGCGTTGTGTCTATACACAACGTAATTTTCTTGCTGTTAACCCAATTTATTTGGGGTTAACGCAACGTGTATTATTTTTCTATAATATATCCTCCTTTATCAGTTGCCATCTCTATAGTTCTTCCTTTTTGTCTATTTATTTATTAAAACTTCTTTCTAAATAAATGAATAAAGACGGATTTAATGCCTCAAGCATTCTCTCTATCAATCAACCAAGGGCGGTGGGCAAAATGGCAGGTGCATTCAAATAATATATATTATTAAGAAATCAAGGGTACAAAAGTTTAAATAAGTTAAAATAAACATTCATTATTTATATGTATAAAAGGACACACAGACTGACTGACATATCAACGCACAGCCGAAACCACTGGGACTAGGAGCGCGAAATATTACACAAGGCTTCCTTTTATAATGTAACTGAGCACTAAGACTGGATTTTACATAATTCACGCCCGTTTCATCCGTAACTCCTTACACTGAACGTTTTTATGAAAACCCTGGCGCACGAACTCGCGGGCTCAGTGCTAGTCTCCTCATAATAGACTGACAGGGTCTGTAATGTCCCCAGAGTGCAGTTGTGAAGTTAGTTCGTTATTATCTGACACTTAACGTCATCTCATATTTATATGAAACGGAGGTCCAAAGTTATCGGCCTTATAATGTTCCCACTGCTGGGACTCAGGCCTCCTCTGTTAGTGAGGGAATGGGCCATAATCCACCGCGCGGGCCCATTGCGGATTGGTGGATGTCACATGTCTTCGAATTTTGTATTGAGAAACATAATTTTACGCGGGCGAAGCCGCTGGCAGGAGCTAGTATTCAATATAAACCTTTTTCTAAAACCCCTACTCTCATAGTCACACACATTATTTTTATTTACGGTAGAAAAGCTGTGTTGCGATCTAAGGTTTTTACAAGCTGTGTTTTTGATGGCATCCCTATTTAAGACAAATACTCGTACAAGTGAATAGTTGCACTCGTGGATCAATAATGCAGGCTTCCATTATTGGACAGGAATACTTGGAAATGAGAGCAGACGCAAGCAAGGCGTGGCGAACTTCGAAGACATAATCTTATTGATCGCTTTCTAAATATAAAACCTGTGAAGCAGGATCGCTTTATGAAAGAACATGGATGGAGACTGTACAAACCGACCATTACTTGAATTAACTTAATTGAGTTGTTTGGCAGATTGTTAAAAACATGAGGATGATATGGCCCTACCACGAGTTCTTAACGCGATTCATTTGACGACCTACATTATCAAAGGGCTGGAGTTATATAGGGCGACTGGTAATTAGTGACTGATACTTAAACACATGATTTTACTCATGATAACCAACATCATTTACTATAGAATACGAGAACATATTCAGTACATTTTGACCAGTTAGTGGTAGAACATTTAAAATTAGTCCAGTCAAAATAGACTAAATTATTATTCAAGTTTGCATTAAATCCCAACAAGCTGGATTTTTGTGCAGGCCTTGAATACGTCATTACGAATGATATGTCAAAAGTCCCCATCGATCCCGCTTGTGCGTTGTTTTTTATTCGAGGTCAAAGGTCACAAATTAGCGTTTTTTTGCGTATATCTCTGAAACAACGAGAGCTATAGAAAAATGGTTCAGGCAAAGTTTGTAGATCGTAAAATTGTCTACAAAAAAGATCTACACTTTCTTCTACGGTGCACTGTTCTCGAATTATGGCTATTTTAAACATAGAAAATACGAATATGCACTCATACTAAGGGATGATGGGTTCGATGAATATTTGAAGGACAAACCATCTGTAACGATACATAAGCAGTGTCGTAATGACGTATTCAAGGCTTGCACAAAAATCCAGCTTGTTGGGAATTAATGCAAACTGGAATGTCTATTTTGACTGGACTAAAATGTACTGAACAGCAGATTTTATTCTCGCTTTCTGGTTTGGTGCCATAGTAAAAGTTGTTTGTTATCGTGAGTACAATCACGTGTAGTATCACTCACTAATTACCAGTCACCCTTTATGGATACTAAGGTCCTACCACGAGCTCTCAAGCGATCCATTTGACGATAAAAACTGAAGTATTCAAAGGAAGGAGCTCTATTTATACTTATGTATAATTATATATAAGCTGTATAGATCCATCCCTCTTTCTCGCTCACGTCTGACATTTTAACACGTCATAGTAAGCATCATAGCCGCAGATGACCTATCATTACAGAAAGTACGACTCTAGACCTAATGTCTAATTAAAGCAAACTTGAGATGATGTGACCACCAACTTATCAGTTATACCTTAAATTTGCGAATGTATAGCAAGTTTGTAATCAAGATTTATGGAACTCATGATTTAAAAGAGTGTTCATGGAGTTTCTTTCACGATCTTCGCCACAGAGATCTACGCTTTGAACCGTTCAATTTAGCTTCACTTTTTTAACTGAACGACTTTTTGACAATACAAAAGTGCCTGTAAATAGTCTATTTGTAAAAGACTTGTTTTTGTTAAAATAAACAATTAAATAAATGTAATATCCTGTTATTTATGGGTCATCAGTACAGCGATGGTCGGTATGACGCATTCTTACCATTTTAAATGTGAAAGTTTGTGCCTTTGTTTAATTGTAACGTAATGACGTTTTAACGGTTCAATGGGTTTAGATAAAACTTGGCACACTTAAGTAGACTATCAGTATTTGATGGGCAACGTCTACTAACTAACGTAGTGTTTCACTTGAGCCTCAACAATATATCAGCCCAGCGGCAGCATCAGCGGGGAATTTATGAAAAAAAAAAAACCAGTGATCCAACAACACAAAGTTTTACTTAAAGACACAGTTATAGTTTTAGACAATAATAAAGTCTGGCACGCCCTCCCAGTTTCAACTTAGAGCAGGAGAATTCATATTGGACGATGACAACCTCGAAAAAAAAACTACTAACTTAGATGATACTTTTTTCCACAAAACTTATCTATCGAGCCTTTTTTCTACTACGTTGGGTCCAGCTTCCGGACTTACTGGATGCAGCTGGATACCAGAATTCCACATGAAGCGACTGACTATCTGACCTCACCAACCCAGTTATTGGGTAATATGATAAAACTGGTAAAACTGGTGTTAGATATTCTGGTCTCTGATTCTCCGTAATAACTATCAAATCTATTTATAACCGCCGCGCTGGTATCAACACCTTAACATGTTTTCGAGGCAAAAAGAATCTCGGTGCTTTGAGATAATCATCTATCTACAAACCGGCCTAGCGGCTAGAATGGTTTTACTTAACCTTATAGATTGACCTGTAAGACTGTTCCACAAAACCTATCATGAACATAACATTGATGAACATGGTTAAGCGTAAATTTTTCACGCGCGCGAGACACCTTTTACTATAAGCTAGTTTAAAAACATCGATGGAAAAAATATTGAAGTCTATTGTAACTTACCTTATTGGTAACGAAGCCGAAGCTACTCAGTCGAGGGTTGGAGAAGAAGATCCAGAACTGTGTCAGGTCTTCATCTGCGCCGTCGTATCGGACTAGCAGACGCCCGCCGACGTTCTCACACACCTGGGAACAAACTTATCTGTGAAAACCTTACTTGAAGAAGCTTTTAATTCATGAATCCCCGACCGGTCTCATGAGACCGCGCTGTTATTGTCTTACTATTGTGTCTCGTTTCGCGGGTATTGATAGGTTAAGCCAGTCGAACCAACCCTAAGACCGTTTTCACATTATCCGATCCGATATCGGTATCGGACGCCGATCCGATATCGGGGTAAGTAAAATGTGTGAAATATGTACCTATCTTTCATATTGTCCGACCCGATATCGGATATCGGAGCACGGTATTTCATACATTTTACTTATCCCGATATCGTATCGGCGTCCGATACCGATATCGGATCGGATAATGTGAAAACGGTCTAACGAAGTAACATAATAATCGTCTGTTTTTTATACCCCGTGACTAAATTGACACAGGTAATGTCAAATTTACTATAGGAATGATGTCAGTTCTTTTGTGTTGTAAGGTCATTTTAGTGTCAGGGTATAAAAAACAGACGGTAGAATTTTGGGGAGTGTTAGCCTAGTAGCGGGGTAATATTATCTATCTTTTTTTTTATTTGACATATACTAGTGCTTGACTGCCATCCCACCTGATGGTAAGGAGTGATGCTATCGTTAATGGTGAGGCGCCCTAGTTTAGTAAGAACCTAGTCACTCTAGCCTTGAAGAATACATCTATCTGTGCAATTAGCCGGTTGTCCTATTGCTGGGCAAATGCCCTGCCTTCAGATTCTGCACACTTGTCTGTTTTCTGCCATTACGGGCCAGTCCTTTCGATAAGGTTCGAATTCGTCCTTCCGCAATGATGTTTTTCCGTCTTTGTCTCGGCCTGCTACGAAGTTGTCTAATGTGGTCGATAATGGAGAACGTTTGCCAAGAAGTAACCTATTCACTCTTAAGAAGAGAATGTAAGCTACTTCCAGCTAAGAATTCCACTCCTTAACGTAGTAGCGTAGAATGGGTTTTTGAAAATTCAAGTTTTAAGGGGGGTGAAAAAGGAAGTGTTGCGTTTGAAATCTCATTTCGTTCGATTTGCTTGAAAGTTGGCACAAATAGTAACCAAAGTAAATGTTAAAGGTTTTCATTATTGGTTTTCAGAACAGAACTACCCCCAATTATGGGGGGTTTAGAAATTGTATTTATTTTTCCTTTTTTCTGATGATTCTTATTCCTTGGTCTAATATACTTGAACTTGATATTTGACACAAATTCATAATAGACTAATAGTTTTTCGAAACGACTCTCAAAATACGTTTTAAGGAGTATTAAATAGAAAACAATCTGGCGAACGAAGTCGCTGGCAAAGAGCTTTAGCTTGTTTTTAACACATATAATATTAATGACGCATTAAGCGGTTACTTGAACGTGCATTCGCGTCATAAAATGTATTGTATTAGATATCTAGCAGACAGTCACGTAATGCTATAATATCATAATATATTTCATGAGTAATTATTATACAACACTACTTATGGTATCACGCCCGGTTACAACAGACTTGCTTTTAATTACTAGTAACCTGTATCTTAGGGACCCAGCAGGCTCGAAGCCTCTGGGGCTACGGGTAAGGAAACCCCTGGATCCTGGAACGAAGGCAAAGAAGGAACGAAGTGGGTATTGTCAGTAAAAGTCTGACACGCCCTCCCGCTCCACCTAAGAGCAAGACAAATCATTCTGATGATTTCTTACTTTAAAAAAAGCCTGTTTTAATTTTTTTTATTCGCGCGATATTGTAGCTATCAAGATGTGGAGTTTTGAACACCAGCCCGACATGCAAAGTAATACATAAATACCTAAGTACCTATTTCATTTAGATCAATACTCCTGTCTAATGAATCCTTCGCTTTTTCCACTACCCACACGCCGTGAGTAATAGGGCAAATCTATTCATAGCCTCTGCAAAGATCCCCTTTCATAACTTTGCTTCGGGGTAGGAAAATCACTTCGCAATAATTAAGTATTCCTGGGAACTTGGCTTCAATACTGTTCGTAGAATTACAGCTTCATTCTAGAACTCTCTATTTATATCAAAACAAGGTTTGCTTGGTAACAGCAAACAGCAAAAAATGATTTCTTTATGCTACTACCACAGAAATACTAATAAAGGCTATTACCAAGCAAACACATGAAGCTTTACATGGAAAATGGGCATTTTCCATGTAAAGGGTGATAGTTGTTTGTTTTATTTAGATTGAAGTTATAATTATGTTTCTTCATCTGGGTTTGCTTGTTGAATGTTTTCCCGTTAGATGATTTTTCTGGAGCTGTATTATTCGTTTTCTTAGCTGACTTCATCGTTTCGTATGCCACGATTTGTGTTTCAAGGAAATACAGAAAGTCGTGCAGATTTTTCATGCATAATAAATTTTGCGATTTTTGTTGCGTCACAGAAGCCTAATAACTCGACGCGCGACGTTCTCTTGTGTATCGCCAATCCATCTGTTTAACGTTATTTACAGATGAAAAGATTCTAATGAACCTTTAACTATCTATTCGTAAATTACATTTCACAGCCGGTTAAAGGCAAGGGTGTAAAAATCCTGACTTAATTATTTCTAAAGTGGGGGATTTTTACATAGGGACGTTTGAAAACGGTGAATCATACATTTTAATTCACCACAAAACTTATAAGTACTATTACTTATTCTGTGCCACAAGCTTATACATATTGTACTTAGGATTATTATAGCTGTAGATACGTACCTATTTTAATTGGTCAAAACCTGATAGTTTAGGTACTTACTATTCAAAGGTTTCCCAAATAATCGATACTAGCTAGGAATGTAACAGACGTGGTTATATCTAAACCTAATGGTTTATTGGAATCGGAACCGAAATCGTAGGCGAAAGCGGAGGTAATAGCGTTAGATGAAACAGTACTACAACTAATAAAAAAATTGAAAGAATATGAATAAAGAGCGATTTAAATTCGAACCAACAAGCGAAAGAATTACTTGAAAAAGCCACGAACAAGGAAGGCTCCCCTTGCTTAGTATTTAATATTTTAAAATTATTTGTATCTTCGCTTTAACTTAAAGTTTATCGGAAACGAAATCGGTATCGGATGTGCAAGTCCAATCGAAATTCCTAACATTCGGAGTCGGAATCGCACCTTTGTAACATCTCTGATCTATACTAGGGAATCCTGTACCATTTAAGCAGGTTTAGATATACGGTACGTTATACGTTTACGTTTACGTAGAAGTACAGTACTTTGTGTAAAAAAATGGAATCCAGTACAGCCTCATGCGCATGTGATTACACCACTTTCCATGGAACTCAGGATTTTTCTGTAGAATTTGTAAGGAAGATATGTTTTCAGTTTTTACCGTACCTACAGCAAAATACATTGTGAATTTCTATTTTGTAGGTATTGTGTCAACGCTTTTTCAGAAGAACTAAGCTTATTTTTATGCCTAAAAAAACAATAAATAATATAATAATAATAATAATAATAATAATAATAATAATAAACCTTTATTGCAGACCATAATATCCATAGTGTTACAGGTAGGTAAATATTAAATAATTTGGGCACGAATAAACGTCCTCAGGATGTTAGAATCCTGTTTGCCTGCAATGACCTGTAGGATGCTGTTAGTGCTACCCCGGACTCTACCTAGTAAGCATGCGAGTCGCTTGCGCATGATGGCATGGAAGCCGTCTACCCTGGCATCCGCAAACATACCGGAGGCGCTACAAAACCTGGGCAACCCCAGCAACATCCTAAATCCATTGTTGTATTGGACACGCAGGGCATTGAGCGATCGCTGCGTATACCTGAACCACAGGCTGCACGTGTAGAA
The DNA here is from genome assembly GCA_030763345.1 of Mythimna separata. Lineage (NCBI taxonomy): Eukaryota > Metazoa > Arthropoda > Insecta > Lepidoptera > Noctuidae > Mythimna > Mythimna separata. Next base: position 24,407,229 of record CM061170.1, on the reverse strand, counting down.
AGTCTGACAGTAAGCTCTAAATAGTGTGACTTTAACCTGGTCACTACAACGTGCAAACCTGCGGGCCAGCATATTACTTCTGATTGCCAATGCCCTACGTTCCCTTTCTACGTCAACATGATCTTCAAGGTTCTCGGTAACGTAATGCCCGAGGTATTTAAATTGTTGAACCCGCTTTAGTTCGGTGCCATTCAATTTGATTGCGGGCACATTTGACGGACACTTACCAGACGCCTTGAAGACCATGTATTCACTCTTCTTACAGTTGTATATTAAGCCATGCATTTGGCTGTAATTTTCACAAATGGCTAGCAACTGTCTCATCGCGCTTACAGTTGGGGTCAGCAGAACCATGTCGTCCGCGTAGCTAAAGTTGTTCATGCAAACGTTATCGACCCAGCATCCAACTCGTGTGCTGCTGAGCCCAACTATAAGCTCGTTCACGTACAAGTTGAAGAGCTTAGGAGAACTCAAACCACCTTGTCTCACCCCACACTCCAACCCATACGTGTCGGAGAAGCTGTTAGACCATCTTACAAAGTTTTTCTGGTTTTGGTACCAGAACCGAAAAATCCGTTGCACCTGTGTATGCACGCCAGTTTTCTTGAGTTTGTCCCATAACACGTCATAAGACACAAGGTCAAATGCTTTGGACAGGTCAAGAAAGCATGCATACACAGGTGTACTTCTATCCGTGTAGTATTGAACAGTGTGCTTAAGACTCAGAATTGCGCTTTCAGTTGAAAGACCAGCTCGAAAACCGAACTGAGCGTCGTGAATCTCAAGGTGTTTGTCAAGTTCTGAGTCAAGCACACTGTCCAACACCTTAGCCACCACTGTTGCTAAGGATATTGGCCGGTAATTATTTTTGTCCGACAAATCACCAGTTTTATTCTTGACGATCGGAACAACAATGGTTTTCATAAGATCCATGGGCAGGTACGAGTGATTCAGACATAAGGTGAAGAACATCGCAAGTACGCGAGGCAGATGGACGCCAGCGAACTTCAAATGCTCGACACTGAGCCCATCATGACCCGGTGACTTGCCCCTAGACATACTATTCACTATTTGACGCACTTGTTTAGCTGACACATTAAACAAGTCACCGGTCATGGCAGACCCAGAGTCGCCAGATGAGGGACCTAGCGGTGACTTTGTAGCAAAATGTTCTCTAAATAGTTCGGCAATATCTCTGCTATCACTCACACCTCCCACACTCACAGGGAGACCAGTCTTATGGTTCAGAGTGTTCGTTGCTTTCCAGAACTCACAAAAATTTTTTGAGGCTCGACATTCTGAAATAATATCCATTTTCAACTGTTCTTTATTGTTTTGACACCATTTTAGTTTGTTCTTAAAAGCTTTCCGACTTTCACACATTTCCTCGTATATGTTACCAGATCGTGGCCTATCGTGAGATACCCAGCGTATAAACTTACTCCTAGCCTCCCTGTGAGCTTCACATACGTACCTATTCCAACCTGTCACATGTTTTTTCTTCCTACGCGGGCGTAACTGGGTTTCGGACGTACTAATTGCCGAGTCAGTTAGCGTGGCTATTATATCTCTATACATTATATCTAAATTATATCTATGTTCCTTACAATTACAAATGGTATAACTACATTGCCTTAATTCAGCAGGAAAATCAATTAACTTAAGTTTATTATTGCACATTTTGGTATAGTTTTTAATCTGTTCTTTGGTTCTGTAGCCCCAAACAGCTTTATTTTGACTACTATTACTAATATGTTCAACTGATAATAAAAATCTAAAAGATGCAATTTGAAATAGTACCTAATAATGGAAAATTTTAGCAATTAACTTCAAACGTCGTTATTTTTAACTACTTACTCAGATACCCGCGAAACGAGACACAATAGTAAAACAATAACAGCGCGGTCTCATAGGACCGGTTGGGGATTCAAACGTTAAAAAATAATCAGCTTTGCGGTTTTGATGCAGGATTGGATTCTCTAATCTATACTCATGGCGCAGATTTCCTCGTTTCCAAATATGGACGACAGCTCATAGTTAGGATTAGATATGTAGGCAATTAGGCATACGTCCACATGTCCACAGTAACGAACCGCGAGAGTTATTCGTCCTTAGCCGACGTGTGCCTTTAGGGAGTTTTCCTCTTATAAAATTATGAACAAAAATTTTACCTGTTATAATGACGTAGATATTCCCTAAAATTTCCATTAGTGATGAGTGTGATGACCCGTAATAAATATTTATATGTACTTGCAGTCTTCGCATAATACAACTTTTAAGGATAACCAGGCTAAGTAGTCTAATGGCGGATTTCTAAATACTGAAGCAAACCCTATTTTAAGCACACATTTTGCTAAGTTTTCAGCAACTTCAAATGCTTATTCAAAAAATCACCCTATTTTTTTTTATTGAAGATATGGATAGATGCAATAGAATAGTGCAATATTGCTCAGAAAAAAAAAATATCTTACCGTAGCAATCCAATATCTGTAGGGATCAATAACATTCTGCACCTCCACTTTCATTCCAACTTTGATCCTATCTATTGGGGACAGCCCCTTATTGTTTAAAGCCTCTATCGACACTGACTGACCATCTAATAAGGCCTTCTTCATAATTTCTATGATTGTATCTCCATACTTCTCGTTAATCTCATCAGGAGGTTCTATAAGCTCGTCATATTTCCCACACCAGCCCAACGGGTGGACCTTTGTAGTGGATATGTCGCACCAGAAGTCGTTGTCAGCACCAATGAACTTGATCCGCAGAAGGTGGCCGCAGACCATGGTGATCTCAGCAATCCAGTAGATGTCTGGGTTGTTCTTGTGACATACTTCCAACAGCATGCCCTGTTTGATGCCATTGTATAGACTAGTCTCCACCTGTGACAAAATAAACCTATCAGATACCCACAAAACGAGACACAATAGTAAGACAATGACAGCGTGGTCGCTGGCTACCGCTCGGGGATTCATGAATTAATTAGAAATATTCTTTTCAAACTGTAAATTTCCTGTTTTAAAGTAATTTCTTCCCTACTCAAGGAAGAAGCAGTTTTTTTTTTAAACCTTGGTAGACCATTGCTGTGTCTCCCTTTATCACAGAAAATATTTCTCATATATTATAGAGTATACGGAAATAAATATAGATAAAGAATTATACAAAAATAAGTTGTGGGCACAATAAACGTAATATTAAATTAGTCTCTATCCATTAATTCAGGGTATAAATCAGGGAATGCTAAAAACTTAATAAATTAGTTATTATGAACACAAAAGCTGTTCACACGCACTTTAGGTGGGATATTTTTTTTATTAACATATTAAACTACTTTTCTTTTTTATAATAATAGTTAAGACTGGTTTCACTGTCAGATCAATAAAAAATGTAGTATATAAGTTAACTTCTACTGTTGTTTTTGAAACAAAGAATACCTATTATTATTATTTATTAGAGCAAAGACCTTGGTATATATAGAATATTGAGTTATGTAGATAAGATGGAAAGAGATCACATACATTTATTTATTTATCACTTTATGCACATAAAAAGTACAAAGATGAATCATAATAATATGTATTTTACTCACTAATCAATAAATGGATCTATAATTGAATAAAAATAATATTTCAATTATTTTGATATTGTTCACATAAGCAAACTTTTAACAGACATCTTTTGCAGATTTAAGTCAGAGTTTTAATTCATTTCATATTTTTTTGAAAACAGAATTAATTTTCTGTAAATTACTTAAAAAACATCACTTCAAAATTGCCATTGAATATAGTGTACATGAGCAGTGCTTACAGACACATCCACACATTGTTAACTCTAAATTATAACTTTTTCCTTGAATTTTATATGATTCTATAAATAAACTGACACCACATTTGAACATTTTTATTGTTTTAATTACCTGCTTTGATTACATGAAAGATATTATGTACATTATATTGCTACATTCTTATGAAATCATGTGGTATTTTAAGATCATAAGTTCATAACCATATGGTTTCAGATTTTTTTGTTATGTTTAGCAACATTACACTTATTTTATTATTACAGGATAAAATCCCTCACCTACTAATTGTACCAATGTCTGAACACAACAATAGTATTGTAAAAAAATTCATGGTATAAAAATAGAAATAAATTAAGATGGTACACATAATTTATTATTTTCCTGTAATAATGTATGTTTATCAATGTCATTCAATGTTTTGTTAAAAAAATACGGTGTGGAGACCATAGAATTATTTCAAAACAATATTAAAACAACTAAGTACATAAAAGAACAATCATAAAAAATATTATACAACATGCAAGAAATAATTGAAACTTACATGAGAAAATAATTCTTCAGGAACAGCGACAGCTTTATTCACTTCTAAATAATTATTCCAGTCGAAGTCTGCCATAATTTTATGTTTATTATTAAGTTAAAAGTCATCAAATTAAAATAATTATCACAAAACAAGTTAATCGAACGGTCGAACTTGTTACGAATTTCAGAAATTCATTCTCCTCTAACTACATTTCAAGTATAGTGCATCTGTCTCATCTATTCAATACATTGTTGATTGTTGTCTCTTTCTTAGGGCTTTTCATTACAGAAAGTATTATTGAATTGAAATTACCACATGAAAGAGAAAATAAATCAACGGCATATATGAACCAAAATTAACTGTATATTACAAAACATTTAACTAATATCCTACAAAATATTCAATTGAATTTAATGTTATTTTAAAAAACTTCAACCCTTTATATCACTGCACAATTTCAATAAAATACAAACTCTTTTCTTCATCATAAAACGAAACGTAAAATTGAGTATTTCAAAACCATTCAAAATTGACTGGTTCACAGACTACATTCAACAGTTCTAGAGTTGCGACTTCCGATTGTCTTAGAAATAACGTAACGTGCGTTGAAACTAACGTAACGAAAAAATTAAATAGCGGTTGCGTTTTTTTTTTATTTATAATCCGTCTAATGAAAACGCGACCTGAGAAAAAGAGTTTAAATCGAAAAATTTAGTATTACTAACTAGTAGGAGAATCATGTCTTCACACTTCACAATTTTTTTTATATCCTACAATTGCGGCTGAATAATGATGCCAATTAAATAAAAAAAAAACTACAGGTCCCGCTTTCATTAGGCGCACTCTAGAAAATTTATGAATAGACAACTCTCGTTACCGTCCAAAGAATGCTCGTGTAAGCATAATAATTGTCATGTGTGTAACTTTCTTAACAGAAAGTTCATAAATCTAATACGCAGTTTTTACGGTTCCGTAGCCGAATGGCAAAAACGGAACCCTTATAGTTTCTCCATGTTCTTTTTGTTTTGAATTTATAAGATAAAAATCTTCAGATGGATAATGAGAGATTTGAGTAGCGTAGAAAATTCATAAAAAAATATAATATTCGAAGGTACGCTATTATGCAGAGCGCAAGCAAAATTCAGTTATCATAAAATTTTTCAACAGTTGCAGGTTTTTTTTAACTTTGTATTGGGTACATTTTATAAAAAAGAGGAGGCCTTTGTCCAGCAGTAGGGCACAACATAAGCTATAAAAAAAAATTGCGTACTTTTAATAATATTATCAGAAAATCACAACTGCTTTTTACTGGATAACCCCACCCGGATAGAGCAGATATTTCACCACCAATTTTAACTCTCACATCGACTAGTAAAGGGTTATTACCATCAACTGGCTTCATGATAAAATCAATAGCACTCAAAATGTTCAGCAGTAATACTAATACACTCACAAACTCATGTGGCAGTTGAAGTGTGCGGTAAGGTATTGCGCAACAAAAAGCTAACTTTACAGACGTCATTTACAGACTTCAGGGCTTAAGTTCTTGTAATGCTTCGGGTCAGTGGAAAGTTGGTTCCAGGGAATCGATACCGGAACCCGTGTGCGATAATACCCCAGTAAGTCGGAATGATGTTGCAATGAATTCCGAATCACAGAAATGCCAATAGCTTACCTAGTTTACTTATTATGTAATAATAATAGAAACATTCAACCAACTACGACAAATCAGTCATCAATTATATGTCACTTGCACAAAAAATCTTTGTTATGTTGATCGTATAAGAAACTCATCATCATCTGCCTAGCCTTTTCCCAAGTATATTGGGGTCGGCTTCCAGTCAAGCCGGATTTAGCTGAATACCAGTATTTTACGAGGAGCGGCTGCCTACCAGAATTTTTTTTTTTTTTTATTCGTGTAAGAAACTAATAAGTTTAATTTAATCTATCAGTAACGGCTATAACGTTTTTTCTAGCGCGAACGCGTTTATATAAAAGGTGTCACCACTCTAATGACTGACAGTTTCAGAATATTTCATTCTACTTCTCTTTCTAGCTCACGAATACTGACTAGTGTGTAAAAGAGCAAGCATATAAACATGGCGCTAGTTAGAACGGTTTTGAAGTTTGTCTTATTGACAAACAATATTCCGTTTGCTGTGGCGATTCATTCTGTCATCCAGCTGTCATTTACTGTGCCTTCAACAACGGCAGTGTAACGCAGAAACGTCACAAAATTTGTTATCTTTTGATCCAATTTATCTGACAACAATAGAATTTCCAGATGGTGTTGAAATTCTAGTACACAAGTGTACCAAGTATTAAGTGAAGTGTCAGTGCATTTTGTGGATTAGTGGAACTTTAATTATGTAAATACTTTCTCTTTTATCGCCTGACTGCCCGCGTTGCGCCATCGAAAATGACTTATACAAACATAATGTCAATTTCTTTAATTACGAACAGCTCGAATTCTACCGATGATGACGGCTGTATGTTGGTGAACACTACGCAAAATGTGATAATAACAGGTGCGTACAACGGTATTCCACAAACATTAATATTGAATTTGGTGTCGTGGACGTTCCTCATCGCTTTGTTCACTGTGCTGCGGCGGACGGCATGGAACTACGGCCGAATGGCGCTCGTGCAGCGCACAAAGAGTCGGTGGACCAACTTGTTCTACCGCGGCGGAGACGGCGACGCCTTGGTGAACAGGAGACGCAGCGCCGATGAGGTCCACAACATAGATGAAGGGTTCTTCACATGGCTACCGGCTGTGTTCCGTCTGACCCGAGAGCAAGTACTGGCCAAGTGCGGTCCTGATGCTGTCCACTACCTCTCCTTCCAAAGACATGCAATAACATTGATGTTCATTGTGACATTAGTATCTATTGGCCTGATCCTGCCTATTAACTTCCAAGGTACTAATTTAAATGTGGATTCCAGTACTTTTAGTAGAACCACTTTATCAAATCTTAATGGAAGATCCAGCTGGCTCTGGGTGCATACGCTGATAAGTATTTCCTTCCTACCAATCTCCGTGTTGATAATGAGGAGATGCACTGGACGTAAGCCGGTGCCAACATCAATGACTGGCACTATTATGATCACTAACATATCAAAAGCTGACAGAACTGAAAACACTATAAGAGCTTATTTTGCCAACAACTTCCCTCACATTCAAATAGTGGACCTGCGCCTTGCCTACAACATCAACATGCTGAATGAAGTGCAAGAGAAGAAGGACATGGTGACGGAGGCTCTTATCTACACCGATTCTTACTTCAAGAAATCTGGAAAGCGTATTACTGTGAAGCCAACGTGGTGTGGACCGGAACTTGATGCTTTGGAGTACTACAGCAATGAAGAGAAGAGGTTAAAAGATGAAGCCAAAAGATGCCGAGCTATGGTACTGAATGATCCTCTGGGCATTGCGTTCTTGACGTTACCATCTTACCAGCTTGCTGAACATGTCATTAGTAACTTTAGTCTGCATTATGGTTGGGTGTTGTCTCATGCAACAAATCCCTCGGATATTATTTGGGAAAATCTAAGTGTACAACCTGGTGTATGGTACCTCAAGGCTATTGTTGTCAATGTGTTCTTATTTATTGTTCTTTTCTTCCTAACAACTCCTGCAATTATTGTCAATCTATTTAATACAATGGTGGCTAAACCTGATTCTCTAGGTAAAATTAGTACTGTGATCTTTGAGTTCCTCCCTACGCTGCTTCTTTGGACGATGGCTGCAGTCATGCCTGCCATTGTAGCATTTTCTGATAAATTCTTGTCTCACTGGACCAAGTCCCAGCAGAATTATTCCATTATGACAAAAACCGTGTCATTCTTGTTGTTAATGACTCTGATCCTACCTTCTCTGGGTCTTGCCAGTGCTGAAGCATTCCTTAGATGGACTATAGATCACGACAATAGCATGCGTTGGGATTGTGTATTTTTGCCTGACAAAGGTGCATTTTTCGTCAACTACGTCATCACCTCTGGCCTAATTGGTACGGCGCTAGAACTGATCCGCTTCCCGGAACTGTTCTTGTACGTGTGGTACTTGCTGCAGTCCAAGTCTAAGGCAGAGAAGAGCTACGTAAAGCGAGCCATTCTTTACGAGTTTCCATTCGGAGTTCATTATGCCTGGAGCATAGCAATTTTCTCTATAACAATGGTTTATAGTCTCGCTTGTCCATTAATCTCCCCGTTCGGCTTGATGTACATGATGCTCAAACATGTGGGCGATAAACATAACCTGTATTTCGCTTACGGTCCTAGCGATATGAGCGGCGTCGGCGGGGGGAGGATCCACGCGACTGCCGTCAGACTTATTAGAGTGTCGGTCCTTCTCCTGCTTGTGAACATGGCCGCTTGGGCGGGTCTGAGAGCTGGCTTCGAAGCTAGAACCATTATTCTGATCATGGCATCGATCGTTGCTTTCGGCACGTTCTTGTTGCTGAGTCCGTTCCCGAGCTGCACGCCCCCGGCCCCGCTGCAAGAGGAGTCTAGCATTAGATTCCCTGAGTACGTGGCGCCAGCGCTCACGAAGCCCATAGACTCCCCTCCCAGTTCGACGCCGACGACCCCGGATTACGGCGCCTCTTCTCCCGTGACGACGCACTCCTACAGCCCCGGTCCAATAAATATATAATTTGATAATTAGCGAATTTCCCCTTATCGAGTAATTGCCTTAACTTGCGCTCCGCTCATATCAGTGATAAACGAAATACTTGATTGGGTATCGTTCTTTGCGATAGAGGAGAGGATTAGGATTTTTATATCAATGTAAATAACCAATGCAATATTTTTATATATTGAAGTACCTAGTTATAGAGGTAGTCGCCTGAAATCTTATGTTCAGATCGTAATTTTAGTTTTCGTGATGATTTTGTTCTGTTAACTAAAGTTAGTCCGTTGACCCACGAGCGATTATGATAAATATTTTACCTTTTACTGTTTTACACGAATCACTTTATACAAATTGTATTTTTTTTTTGTGAATAAAGTTTTGAGTGTCGATCACGCTTCTACAAGCACTGTATTGTTGTTAGGTCACTTTGTTAGGTCTAGAGCAATTTCTGGACCATAAGGGTCCCACTCCTAAATAATATTGGATACGCCTAGTAGAGGCAAACGTAACGATTACTAATAATGATAATCTTCTTCCGATAAGCCTAAGACAACACCCCAGAACATAAGATGTCAGAACTCTGTTAATAATTTTGTGATTGTTTTATGGCTGTCATTTTTATATTTCCTAATATTTAGTAACTTATTAGACGTTAATTATGCTTTATTTTTGTACATAATGTAACGAGATCTTTCGTGTTATCTATAGGTAAATAACATCCTCATTGTCAAATAAACACTGAAGTAACTCCTGTTTGAGATTTTCCTTTCAACCACACTGTCCTGAAATACCTACCTGGAATTTTGACATCTGTAACCAACCCAAGGATCTATAACATTAATTTGCGTCAGTCAGTAGGAAGCACCATTTTTATGATTAAGCAACTCAAAAATTGCATAATGATTACGACATTCTTGCCAAAACAATTTTAATGCCCGTCATATTAATATTATTATTCTTGACTTGTCTGTTCCAAGTCTATGTAACTAATGATGTCGCAGCTTTTAGAATAAAACAATTCAAGAGTTATCCACTGACTTAACTATTGTTAAGTTGGAAAAGGACACTTGAATACAAACTGTTCCCAATAAGCACAATTTTTTGCTATAAAACTACAAAACGTGCAATTTTCCGAACAGACGCGAAAATTGGAGCCTATCTAATTGGACTGCTGACGTAATTTGCTTCTTGTTACGATAGTTTACACCACGTTGTATGCCACTAGAATATTTTGTCGGATAGTCACCTTTTATTTTGTCAAGCAACGTTTACACGAAACAGTAAACTGTTTCGTGTAAACGTTGACTCTAAGTAACATTTAAAAGTCCTTGGTCGCTGTCACCCCAAAAGTACACGACCTCAGAATCGTGCCAAGAAAAACTTTAATTCTACACTTGGAAAATTCCATTTTTAACGCTGTGGAAATTGTTCATATCTCTCGGAATGTCCATTAATTTCGTGTGCTACTTCCAATAAACACGCATTAAAAAGCGGTATTGAAGTAGTACGAGTTTGTTACACTAATTTTATAACAGCAACCGGTTCGTTAGTCTATGACTTACATGTCTATGCCTTCTTGTAATGCGATACATCGTGGATACAAACACATTTGGTGTGTCAAGGTTTCTTGTTCTTGGTCAGATCTTGTTCTCCGATACGTGTCTAATAAATTATTTAGATTCAAATTCACACGTGATTGTGTGTAACCAGTTGTAGCTTTTTCTTGTCGATAGTGATAGTTTACATTGGATGGGATATTTTATTGGCAGCTCAAAAATAAACTAACTCTGTAGTACTACCGGTCTCAGCTTCGGACACGATGTTTCGTTCATCCATATAAATTGGAAGAATATTCTTATTGGTTTGAACTACCAATCGGATTGGAAAAATCTGTCTGGAAGAGAGAGCCAGAATAATGAGAAATAGCATAGGCTATATTATAGCGTCACACTACGACTCACGGAAGCGGAACAGCTATACTCCGTTGGTTTAGGTAGTTAACTAAAGGTAAACAGTCTTGGTATGTCTTTTTATATTAAAGAGGTCGTATATAATATACACAAAGATTATTTAAATTTAGTTTATTAGCTAACATCGATTTAGGTAAATACCTATGTGCAAAGATTTTTACATACAATTTTTAGACAACTTTTACATAAAAAGACATACCAAGATTGTTTACCTTTAGTTAACTACCTAAACCGACGGAGTATAGTGTAACATATTATTGTAGGTAGTGTCTTTATCTATCTTTGACTTGAAAGACAATTTTCTTCTTCTTTTCATATCTATGCTCCCACTAAACTTTTTTCTGCCCAGTATTTGGCAACCTGTATGGCTTTGGCATTGACCTCGTTTAGATCCTACCAAGTACAGGGGGTTGTAAAGCATAGCAAGTGCCGCATGTCCTGGGTAGCTGCTCCACACTGGCACTGTGTTAAGGATGGGTCGAGGAAGCCCCATTTGGCCATATTGTTTTTAGCGGCCAATCTAGGTCCGCAATCAGTTAAGAGATTTCCAGATTGGCCACTGTAATTCGGAAGACAATGGAAAGCGGCAACAACAGCCAAACAAAAGCTAATAATCGATTTTATATCACAAAATTGTCCGATAAAGTCTACTAACCTATAGATGATTGTGATTGTGCGTGACAGACACGATTGAATCAAAACAGGGCTACTCATATAGCAAGTGCACGTGAACACACATTACATACATACTAATTGGCTGTATGAAGCCTTGCGACCGTCATTAACGGTCCATTGATAACAATCCTCTAGTATTAGTCACGCTTGTGAATAATCCAAATTATTACTTAACGCCGTTGATTAAAACATTTAAAAGGACATTTGGCAGTAAAGCCATTCGGTATTGTTTACTCTTCGCCTGGTTTGTTGTCCGTGTGAAGTATGAAATACCTTTACTTTCTTAAATAGCTGTGTATTTTCAAATCAGTGACTCGATTAATCGTAAACACTTCTATTGTAATGTGTTATTTAGCCATGAACTATGAACCCGCGACTGTTTTCACATCCCTGTGAGAATTAGACGAGTCTATTCATAGATGAGGCGCGTTGTTTTATGTCGTGAGTTTATTTTCCAAGGACAGTGATGATACCTAACATTCGTACAGCAATATGGCTTCTTGCTGACGTCGTAATCTATCTTATAATATAAAAGCAGAAACTGACTGACTGACATATCAAGACACAGCTGAAGCTACTGGGACTAGGAGCGTGTAGTTTTGCAAGAGATTTCCTTTTATGACGTAGGTAAGTAAGTAGTGGAAAATTCTCTCTAAACCTATCACATACCCGCGAAACGAGACAATAGTAAAACAATAACAGCGTGGTCACATGAGACCGGACGGGGATTCATGAATTAGTAAGCACTACCAAGAGATTTTCCAAGACTAACCTCCTAAGAGGACGGGGTCTAAAATCTGTAGAGAAAGAGAAACCTACTTTCAAGCGGGTGAAGCCGCTGGTAGATGTTAGTGCAAAAAAAAGTAAAGATTATTCTGCAATAATCGTCGCGAAAGCATTATTAATAAAGAAACCAGCCCCGTCTAAACTACAAGCAACGCTTCGATAAGATTAAAATATAGTCATAAAACAAAGCCCACACCTAGAAAAGATTTTTCGATTGAAAAAGGTTGGTTCAATGACTAATGGCTTTACGGACAGTCCGACACGGCAGTATCGATCTGCGAGGTCGTGAACTCTTGACCCATCACAAACATAGGTAACAGGTAACCCAGTTTAACACACCGGTCACTAAAGCTAATATTGCTTTTTCGAAACTAACCGATGCATTCGTTACCTATGATTTATGTGCTAAGTACATAAAAAAAAATAATTCCTTATTACCATAGAGATTATGTCTCTATTTTATTTGAATTGCTTGCTATACTTCCAGTATGCACCAAAGCATATAGCAAGCCAACAACTATGGTGCTAAATCTAGCTTCTGCCAGTCATTTCGCTGAAAATTGGTGTCTCTATACAAACTTTACAGGGGTCCTGTTTCATTTTTTAAAGGGTAGGATTTTGGAATATCCTCTCTATGTGTTCGCCTACATCATAAAAGGAACCCTTGTGCAAATTCATGCTCCTAGTCCCAGTGGCTTCAGATATGTGTTGATATTCAGTCAGCCAGTTTCTTCTTTTATGTATATGTCATTAGGTATCGTCTGTTTTTTATACCCTGAGACTACATTGACACAAGTAATGTCAAATTGACTATAGGAATGACACCAGTTCTTTTGTGTTGAAATGTCATTTTAGTCTCCGGGTTTAAAAAACAGACGATAGATATACTTACCGACAAAACTATGGCCAAAATTTTATAATCTACTATCTTTCCCATGGTGTATTTGGTGTTTGTCCGCTCATACCGTTATGTTATCCTATAGACTTCCTCAAATATTGGGCTATCCAACATTAAAAGAAAACTCATTTCGAACCACTATCTCCTTAGGTTTACCTAACAAACTCTTCAACTTTATAATATTAGTATACTATAGATCAATCCACATTAGGTATGTTACGGCTTTTGTCTTTTCTTTTATATCTTGTGCATATATTGGTATCACAGAAATCTTCCTTCTCATATCTATGATTGCTGTTGTTAGTCAAGTGTACCAAGATTATATCGTTTGGCTTTTATAGGTATTCCCAAAGTCAATTTTATAAACACTTCAAAAATAATTGGGTAGAGTTGTCAAAAAATAATAAGCCCGTTTTGACATTAATATAGTGCCTATATAATTTAACGCTAATTTAATTATGGAATATATTGCGAGTATTCTTTTTGCGGCCCATTTCCTCTCCCAAGGAGGAGGCCTGAGTCCCAGCAGTGGGAACTTTATAAGGCCTGATGCTAATTTTTTTTTGCGGTTACTTTTTAGTATCATGCAATTTCTTCAAATGCCAAAACGGGTCTAATATTTTTTGTCAACTTTACCTACCACAACTTGCCATGAAACCCGATTGTCTAACGTATCGTTGAAATGACATTTAAAGACGAGTTTTTTAATAATGGGTTTAGTTTTAAATTAACTAAAGATATTCATATCCGTTATCTGATATCATACTTATATACGTTATCCAGATGTGAATATAGTATCTATGTAGAAAAATAATATGTACCTATACTTAAAGTATAAATTTCAATCCATCTTCCATTTGTTTTTGTACCTATCCATGTGGTCCATGTCTCAATCTCAAATAAATGTTCTTTGTGTTAGAGTTCCGTACCCAAAAGGGAACAACGGGACCTGCTATGAATCTGTCCATCTATCAGTCATCAGGCTATATCTCATGAACCTCTATCTACTACAGTTGGAATTTTTACAGATGATATATTTCTGTTGCCGCTATAACAACAAATACTAACCTTCGTGCTCTAGTCTTCGCACTTGACCGGTTTTTTTCTTGCTTTCTTAGTGATGAACATTGTTCATTTGTTAAAGGTAGCTGGACAATATCTATGTGCATTGTTTGTTGCCAAATTTGTTGCAGTCTGATAGCGAGTTAGCTAACAAAAGCGAATTACTGAACTTGAGATAAGTGAATGTCTCAATAAAAAGCCGAAACCCCAGCCGTCTACCAAATTATACTTTATATAATATGTATATAGGCAGCTAGGTATTTAATAATGGTCACTACTAACGCTAGAATTAGGCGAAAGTAAATTTTAAACCTCGTCGTTTATACAGCGTACATTGAGGGACTGGAACAATTTTCTTGCTGCCATCTTCCCATATTTTATTTGGGTGTCTTCAGTATAAATAGGCTCTTAATAAACTAGTGCGCCTCGCCATCAACGATTGCATCACTGATCACTGCTTATCATCAGTTGGGATCGCAATCAAGAACTACTTTATGTTAAGTACTTAGATAAAAAAAACAAAACATTCTGAGAAACGGCTCTTCTTTGCTAGTCGATTGACTTGATCGGACATCGGACTAATTATTCACGAAATTCTGTTATCATTTATCGAGTCACGTTTCCTTACCTGCCCCAAAACGAATTACAATCATATCTACTCGCATGATAACAGTTGAGCAAACATATGTATACTGTAGGTACCTACTTTGAGCCGACACGTCATCATTTATCAAGTTGTATTGTCGAAAATAATCTGAAAGTACAATGTAAAATGACGTTTTATATCGCCTCTGCAGTACGGGTTACTTAATCAGGCACCGACCTTCGCCGTATTATGACTCATAGACCAGCTAAATGGCGACTTTATTTTTTGTAGCTAACACTTATAGCTAAGGAATTATAGTCTTATTTACATAGCATGGGTTCGGTGACAGCAGGACGAAAATATGCATCTTTAGAATGAGAGAAAAGGATAGATAGCTACATTGTATGAATCTGACAGCTGTCACCGACATCATCATATAACAAAGACGATGTCCAATAAATGACCCAGAATCGACAGAAATGAAATGTATACCAGTGGATTAGCATTTAAATATAATATAATGTTGCCAAAGTGGCAACCCTGAAATCGTTGTAGTATAGGAGCTAAGAGCAAAATAAAATAAGTAAAAAAATCTTTTATTTTTAAGGGTTTTTATTTGGCCCATAGATACTACAATCGTTATAGTACTGTGTGTATTATTGGTAATTCTGTAGCTAAGGATTGCAAATAAAAAAATACGAAGGTGATTTGATTCAATCTGCGAGATTTTTAGACTTAGTATGTTTGGACATAGAAAATAATAAATAAATAAAAGAGATTACAGTTACAATTACAACAAAACCGCGTACCTACATGTTTTTAGTTCGTGTATAGTTTGTCTAGGTATAGTTCCAAACTGTATTTTCTTTGATTATTTGGGCAATAAAGTTTTTATGATAATAATTGTTGATTTTTTTTATCCACAGCAACATAATTACCAATAACACACAATACGTTGATTGTAGTATCTATGAGCAAACAAAAATAAATATAAAAGTTAGAGTATTTCTTTTGCTTGTACATTCATGTGTAACACAAGTTATTGTGGGTTAGAATGTCGTTGTTGTTATAGGAAATGTCATTAGAACTTATCACAATAAGACTTACATTATGCAAATAAATGATTAACAACGATATTCTCACCCACAACATGGCTCTTAGCTCCTATACTATAACAATTATTTTTATATTTGCAATCTTTAGCCACAGAATTACCAATAATACACACAGTACTGTAACGATTGTAGTATCTATGGGCCAAAAGAAAAAAAATATACAAAAAACAGAGTGTTTGTTATGTTGTGATTTAATATGATGATGTTATTATGTTGCTGTTGCTTGTGAAATGTGTTGATGATAATTATCAACATTAAAACAACGTCATATTAAGCCACAACATGACGTAAACTTATTTTATTATTGTTTTAAAAGATTTTTTTTTCTTATTTTATTTTGCTTCTAGCTCCTATACTATAACGATTTCAGGGTTGCGCCCTTGGTAACATTATATTATATTTCAATGTCAATCCACTGGTATACATTTCATTCCTGTCGATTCTGGGTTTTTGGTCCATACATTCATGGACATGTCCTTTTGTATAGTCGATTCGGCCTAAACATAACATAGTGCTTAAATTATTTAGAAATATTGTTCTTGATAAAACCAATGATTAGGTACAATACAACAATGAATGAGAGGTAGACACGGTTATGTACTTATCAAAATAATAGCTAAAGTTAGAGATAAGAGACGATAAAAAATGCCTTTACAAAAAAATGCAAAATAAATGCTGAAACGATTCTAGTGTATAAAAAAATTATCACGTTATTCGTTATTACCATTATCGCATATTCTGGTGTTGTTCCGATAATGCACGGTCCGCGGATCATAAACTCCGACTGATATTATCACAAACGCCATCGGCTGGCGTGGAAGTACCTACATACCTATAGGTACCTACTGCGTGAGGTCATTTGGCCATTCATCGACACTGATCATATTCTGATCGTCACTGTGATTATTTATTAGCTGTGATTGGTCAGACATGAAATCGTTTGTCTTTATTTCTCTACATGTTTCTGGCTTACTACGTAGGTCTATTTGCAATCGACCTGCTTACAGATCGATCAAGTTTCGATTGATTACTCCTCCTTTGTCTTCAAAGCCTAATGCTCTGATAATACTTATTATTATATTATTATTCTTCTATCTAACGCCCTAGTTTATGTCTAACAAATTGCCAATTGTGTGTCAACTACTGTCTGCAGACTCGACCTGAGTTTAATTTTGACACATCATTGTATTACTATCGCGTAACCGGGTGTTATTTCACAAGAACTGAATGTCCGGAAGTACCTATGTCGACTAGCTGTCTAGAAGCCCTGAAGTCTGAAAGGACTAGACTCATGGCTAGACTGTTATCTGATTCAGGTCATTGGCTCTGAAAGATCAGTGCCCTTGTCAACATAAACACAATAAGGTAACCTATAATTTACCTCGTGCTTGCACCATAATGCATTTTGATAAAACACACATACATTTTCATGATGAAACAATGGAGCAGTTGCAAATAAAAAAAACTTGATAATTATTATCATCTTTGGCAGTCGTTACGGATAGTCAGAACTTCAGAAGCCAGTTAATCTGACTCCAGTCTTGCCATGAAGTACCGTGTTACCCCAGTTAATCGGTTTGGAGATCTGGTAGGCAGCCGCTCCCCGTAAAAAACTGGTATTCAGCTAAATCCGGCTTGACTGGAAGCCGACCCCAATATAGTTGGGAAAAGGCTAGGCAGATAATGAATTATTATCACCTAGCTTCGAAACAATGTGCAATGAATGCATCGGTTACAATTTCAGCGTTATAATCTGCTACAAAAAAATGAAACTCCCGTTTAACTACGCGAGAGGAAGATTGCGTGTTTACATGATAATGAAGTTCACAAAAGCGTAGATAAATGGCATTTTACTGTACGCTTATTTATGTCGACCTTACCTACTCTTTATAGTTTGTTTATGCTGCTGACTTTGTTCCGGTAATCTCCGCAGCTGTGAGTTGTGACGCGTCATAATAGGTAAGAATTCGACGAGCATTTTGCTGAGGTCATCATTTTACTGGGTTGGTCTTTTGCCAATATTTATGGATTAATGTTTACAGTTTTTTTAGAACATCTAACTATAATCGTCTAGAACGAAAGTATGCAATAGATATTAAAGTATCATATCGTTTAATGAGGTACCAATTGCATATGCAACATGCACGCAGTATGTCTGCTATTTATGAGGTTGCATAAATTAAATGTTTGCATAGGTGAGTCGGTTTAAATAGCACACATAGCAGGACGAGTTATTCAATTTGATCGATAAACTACCTCGTACACATGTACGTTCGAGTTTGATTATATTATTTACTTATTAATCATTAGCCTACATTGTTGCATGTTAAACAAAAGATGACCAATTAATACGAAAATTAATTGTTAATTAAATAAACAATGCTGTTGAATTTGTAAATGTTTATTAATTTATTATATTGTATAGGAATGTTTGCTCATAAAAGTGTTATTCATCTTTGTTATTGGAACTTTATGGCATGATTCATGAGCTAAAATATAAAATTCGTAACCCAAAGATGCCATCAGCTAAAGGGACATAGTCCGTGTTCTATATTTTTTCTTTCATATTATAGAGTAACTATGTGGTGTGGTGTTTTTTTCAAGTGGAGAATAATCAGAATGACTTCTCCCGCTCTTGGGCGGAGCGGGAGGGCGTGTCAGACTTTTACTGACTAAAAGGCCTATTACACGTTGATCATAAATTCATCATTTTCCGGAAATATCTTGACCGTTCGAGTAGGGTAGGTACTGCGACCCTGAGGACATCGACGTTTCCGCTCTATCATCTGAGGTCTTTATCATAGATGCGAGATAGCGAGAGGTTCTATTCGATTCTTTGAACTCTCGATGGATCTCGATTGTTTCGATTTTGACTCGAGTCCAACTCGGTCTGTTAAAATTGTGAGTCTCACCCAGGTGATCGAGCGAGACTCAGTGATTAGGACTTTAAGAGTGACTAAGGGCCATGTGCACCGACACCAAATCGACTGTTTTAATATTAAAACGGCTGTTTTAGCAATATTTCCTGTTCCTTATCGTCGGTTATTGACGTTAATCAGATGGTTATCTTAAACTTATGTCGGTGCACATGGCCCTTATTCGAACAATCGAAAACTAAGCGACCGATTCCGTTGACTCGAAACAATCGAAAAATATCTCGATTATTTTGTAGAACAACGAGTCGATGGCTGACTCGATGGTTTATTTATACGACTCCGATTCTTTCGATTGTTAAAACACCTCAGAATCGCCCATCGCTACATAAATGTGAGGTATCTTAGTCTGTCCAGCCTTTTCCCAACTATATTGGGGTCGGCTTCCAGTCAAGCCGGATTTAGATGAATACCAGTATTTTACGAGGAGCGGCTGCCTACCAGACCTCCACAACCCATTACCTGGGGTAACACGGCACTTCATGGCAAGACTGGAGTCAGACTCACTGGGTGTTTCTGATTATCCGTAACGACTGCCAAAGATCTACAAATGACAGCCGGGACCTACTGCTCAACGTGCTTTCCGTGCTTAACTCGTTATGTTAAGATGGTCACCCATCCACAGAACAACCTTGGCAAGCGCTGCTTAACCTTGAAGATCGACCTGCGCGGTTGTTATTATCTAGCTACGAGCTCCTCGCTCGAGGTACCTGAGTATGTACTTACGTATTATTATGTCGTCGTCTATTGTTTTTCTTAGTCTTTGTAAGTAGTTGATAAACAAATTCATTATAAAGAAAGAGAAAGAAAGGCTCCTACTTATTGAAAAGTCTTATGCAGGTTTTTGTTACAGCAAGTGAAAATGAAATGAAATTATTAGGTACTTACCTATTTATATTACACACGTACGGATATAATTATGATAAAAAATATTTATCATTGTACCTAATAATAATTTATAAGGAAATCCCAGCGCCCCGTGTGCGGCAAATATATAATTAATTCACTATAATCATTTATCCTTGTAGTGTCATCTAATTGGTAGGAAGGTAAGTACCTAGTAATAAAAAAAATCAAGTAATAAAAAATTATTTCCATCAAAATATCCCCAAAAATATTTTGACATGTCGACTGTTTGTTTTTCATGCACGTGTTCACACTTCACACACGCAGCTATTAATAGAAACTTAAAAACTGTTTTAATGTTTATAGACCACCACCCCGATTATCAGGCACCGTATCTAGATAGGCATGGGCTTGCGGACGACGAGCAATGGGTAACTCGTCGTCCGGCTGTCCGGATCAAGCTTGAGTCGTCGACGGCGCGTTATGTTCCACGCGCGCCTCATATAGTGGTGTGGGTCCAACAAGGCCGAAGTCTACCGGGAGATCGACTTCTGAAAGGAAAACTCATGGTCCTAGCACGCAAAGATGTGATTTTAGTCAGTAAAAGTCTGACATACCCTCACGCTCCTCGCTCGGAAGAAGTCATTAGGTGATTTGAAATGTTCCATGTTAAGAAAAACTCAGTTTAAATATCCAGTTTATATCTGTTAAAAATTTAACAATGTTATTATTATTTAGTTTAATTAATTTGTTTGATTCGAAAACGTTGCATTACAATGTATTTTATTTTAAGCTTTTAATTATATAAATACTATTGTTTTTTTATTTGTGTTGTTTTATTTTGATCAAGACAAGCCACATCTAAAGTAGGTATTTAGTAGGTAGCTGGTTATTTTGTTTATCATTAGCCAATGATCACTTTATATTAAGTTTTATGGAATAGATGGCAGAACGACCCATGTCTTCCTTAAAAAGAGAAAAGCCGTGATCGTTTGGAGGAGTGAAGGGATGTCTTTGCCCGCAGTCGGACATAATGGGCTAGTAATAATAAAAATAGGTCTTGTGAACGCGAAGTCTTGTCCTAGGTTAATTTCCCAGAACCAATATACGGGTTTTAACTGGCAGTGTTTGATACCGTTAGATAACAATTGATAAGCTCGCCCATACTATTAGCTAAAAACATAGGTAAGTAAATAGGACCAAGGTTACCGACATGGCGTGAAGTACTTAATAATAATTAGTAATACTTAATAATAGCCAAACTGCCAAGCAGTGGACATTGCTCGCAGAACAGATGGTTGATGGGATCGAAAGGTTATGGAGTGGTGACTACGTACCGGAGACGTGTAAGTATTTTAAGGCTTCCTACTAGATGAAAGCGGCGGAAAGTGCGACTCATAGGACCGTTCGTTATGGCGACACTGGGGGAAGCTTATGACCAACAGACGACGCAGATCGTTAAATAATGATAATGAGGAAATTATTTTTAGGGTTTTTTACCCAAAGGGTAAAACGGGATGTTACTAAGACTCTGCTGTCAATCTGTCTATCTGCCACTATGCTTTATCGCATGAACTGTGAGAGCTAGACAGTTGAAATTTTCACACAAAAAAAAATTGTTTTTATTTTACATAGGCCTACATGACTGAATGGGCACTTATAAAAAAGTCGAAGCTAGTGCACGGTGCACTGATAATGAAAATCTATAGGTATTATATTTACCTAAGTGGGGCTTCTCAACAAACGTGATTTTTGTTTGGCGTTTTTGCTACACATGGTACAAAACCCTTCGTGTCCGAATCCCACTCTCAGTTTAGCAAGGTGTTTTAGGCAGGCTTGTAAAAATCACCAGCCTCCACTTCACTTGTTACATATACGACTGGCCTGTTGGCCTAGTGGTTAGCGGCCCTGACTGCTATGCCGTAGGTCGTGGGTTCGATTCCCACCCAGGACAAATGTTTGTGTGATGAGCACGTTCATTTGTTCTGTGCCTGGGTGTAATTTATCTATAATATGTATGTATTTTGAAATATATAAGTTTAGTACGTTTATCAGTTGTCTAGTACCCATAACACAAACTCTGCTTAGCTTGGGACTAGATGGCGTTGTGTGAAAAAAAAAATTGCGGAATACGACTGTCCCAGTAGGTAATCGTATAGGATATAAGTGAAAAGCGTGTTATTCTAGTTACTCAAGTGAAGTGTCTGTTATTATAAAACACTTGAACGGTAAATCATTATTAATTGTGATTGTGCACAACGATTTGAATAGATCGTGGCGATGATACTACATTCACACGTGACTATGTTTATAAACTAAGTGGTTATGTAGATATGCGACGCAGTAGCGAACTATGTCTCCATCGGGGCCCCAGGACCGACCGCAAAACTAAATTAGATTAAATATTTATTAAATTAGCTTTTCTGTGTACCTTTTTTACATAGAAAAGCTTGAGAGATGGAATCAAAAGGTGATCCAAATAGTAGCAAAGATGTTATGTAATGGAGTCAGTGTGCCCAGAGATTACATCGAATGTTCTAAACAATACCTAAATAGTATCTAGATAGTTCATACTTTGGAAAAGTACGGAGTTTCCAACTCCAAAATGCGTAAGGACAAGCGAATAATGTTCCTGTAAGATAGGGAAAGGGCCGTAATCCACCATGCGGGCCCAGCGCGGATTGGTGGATGGCACATGACTTCGAACTTTTGGTTCGAGGACATACCGGTTTCGATAATTATGTCCTAGAAACAATCACGACGTCATTTTCCTTCACCGTTTTAAGAGCAGTGCAGTGGTGATAAAATAAATTAGTAAGTTATGCGCCTGGCTGGATTTGAACCCGCGACCAGAAACATACAAGAAAGGCCGGGCAATTACCACTGAGCCACCATTGATCTGCACTGCAAAATGTATGAATATAAGTAAAGATGTATAATGGGGTTGATTTGAATTTCATTAAAAAACATATTTCGTAAAATGACCTACGATCAGGGGCCCGGGGAAGAATGCCCCTGCTGAAAATTAAAGGGAACCTTTAGTCCACTAAAGGTGTATCCGTTGTTCGCCCTGAGAATAAAAATACAAAATTATGCGTGTGTTACGTTTGTATGTATAATTGTATATAGATGGTAAGCTGTAAATGACATAATAATCATATATACATTCAAGTTAGAAAGTACATATTCATAAATCAATTATATATAGCATTAATTTGTAAGCATACATAGGTAGTTCAGTAGTTTTGGATATGAAGTACCTAGTTATCCTGAATTGCCTGAAGTTAATACCTAGCTACTTTTTGTCGACTTCTCGAGTACCTAAGCGTATTGTAACTGCTAAATACGTAGGTTTCGAATCGTGAGATGACGTTAGTTGTATTTAAAAGTTTATGCACTCGCAGTGACTCATACCTAATAGGTAGGCTAACTTAATCGTGAACTTCCACTTGAATAAAATTAAAACGCGTGTGTCACCGACACTTCTTGCAGTGAAGAGATAAATTAATGACTGGGCTAATGTGCAACTTGCATACACAGAGAATGCTTAGAATGCTAGTATTCTGTTTTTTTAAGGTGACAAATCGTCTAATGGCATATCCCGCTCTAGGTAGAGCGATAGGGTGGGCAGATGTTTTACTAATGCAGCACACTTGTGTCCTTCAGTTGTCTTTTGCGTTCCAGGGATGCGGGTTTCCTTTTCAGGAAAACCCCGTTCTCCTAGCGGGAATCGGCCCTCGTCGGCTGAAGCGTGAGGCTGTTCCTTCCGTCCCGCGTAAAGCTAGCATTAGGTACTGCTTTGCACAAGAATGCGTCTAATACTTGGCATTCTTCTTCGCTCCGGACTATAGCCCGTACCAGGACTCGGCGCGAGGGGTGCTTACCGCCGATTGCCTCTACGGCGACACGGCTGTGTTCCGCCTCACACCATGTCCGCTGAGGATCTGCGTCCTGCTGAAGATGAGAACGCCGTGCTGCTGCTCCAGCCACTCCTCAAAGAGGGGACTTACTGTCGTGATTATGGCGTGCCCAAAGTATTCTCTGTTTACGGCCACTTGCATAATTATGCACAGTCGTTTAAATACCGCGTACATCGAGGGACTGAAACAATTTGCCTGCTGCGGTTTTCCCGTCCGATTATAATTTAGGTGTCTTCAAGGCTAGACTAAATAGGCTCTTAATAAGCTAGTGCATCACTGCTTACCATCAGGTGGGATCGCAGTCAAGCACTAGTTTATTACAATTAAAAAAAAACAGTATAATTAGCGTTTTACACCAACGACCATACTTAAATTAACTACACCAGTCCTACAGAATAAGCAATCGTACAAGATTACACTTAAAAGAAAAGACTGAACCCCTTTGAATTGGCTTTGAGAAACATTTCCGGCGTGTACGGTAAGGTTTCGCTATTAAAGTCAATGTTTAAGTAATTTATAATTGAGAATCGGCCTTGGGCATTATCTTCTCTACCATGAAGTTTGTAAACATAGAACGTATTTAACAGGCAGCGCCATCTAGCGGTATATTGGCACAACTCTTCGCGATCAACATTCGTAGAACCGAGTCACAGATTAATAATACTACCGTATACATTTCATGCAAGAAACGAAACCGTTTTGTCGTGTTGTAGGTACCTACTCCTCTACTATGAACGCATTCATTATAATTTATAACTTTAGATGGTAATAAATTTTGTACCACTAATTAGATTTTTTTTAGCTCTCAATTAACTTAGATATACAGGTCACAGACCACGCAAAAATTCCAGCTTACATGAAAGTCGATGAAACGGAAGTATGCCTAAAAATTTTTACTCATTATTTACTCCTATTTAATGATTGGTAAATTGTTACAAAAGCAAAATTATTTTTTCTGCCTATAAGCCTGTATATTATGATTTTTATAAGAGACACTAGATGGCGCCATGGTTGATTTTAGCGGGTATAATGCGTCCATTGCGTCCTCGCCGCCGAGCCCGTAATTTTAAATTCTCCCCTAAATAATAATAGTCAATCGAGCTTGTTCCTTGCTACCCTCCCCCAGCAACGCCTTAGGGACTACGCACACTTATTCAGCTCTATTCGCGTTTCGCTGAACGATTTTGGTCACACTTATACAGCTCTACTTCTAGTTATCTTCGCTAAAATGCTTCTATCTACTACGTACGGCGATGAATATGCTGCGAAGACGGTCAGCTACTCAATTAGTATTGTGTCCTCAACATGGATGGTTCTATGTGCGATATTTTTGTCGTTTCGCTACTTGTAGAAGAAATAGAAAAAAATAATCGTATAAAATTACAACGCGAACAACAGTGGGTCGAATCATTTTGGGTAAATAGAAATTTGGTTGGAGAAATCGCGACATTGGTATCCCAATTAAAACAAAATAATATTAAATTTAAAGAGCATTTTCGGATAAATCTATCCAGGAACTATGCAGGTCGCAACTTGTTGACAAGGAGTTGAGAACCATACGTGTGTATCGCTGTTCTGCCGCATTCAGCGTAGAACGCGGCGGGACAGCGCTGAACGCGGTGGAACAGCGCTGAACGCAGCAGAACAGCGCTGAACTCTATCTAAAGCATTCGCATGATAAAAACACATTTGTTCTCATTTTATACTTGTTTGCCGCGAAAGCTGAATGGATGCGTACGCGTCTCCATACAAAATCGTTGTTTTCTATGGACATAAGCTGAATAAGTGTGCGTAGTCCCTTAAGGTGAATGCTTCAGGTAGCCCGCGAAATTCAATTTTTTTTACGTTTTTTGCAATTTGCAAGCCAGTGGTAGGTTGTATGAAGTTAAAAATATTTAAGCGGTTGTAAAACGTAACTAGTTACATAATTATAAAAATAAAAACCATCAATACAAGCCTCCAAGCTCACTTAGTTGCAAGAACGTTTTTGACCTCGAAAAAATCGTTCCAACACTTAGGTGAGCTTGGAGGCTTGTATTAATGATTTTTATGTTTATAATTATGTAACTAGTTACATTTTACAGCCGCTTAAGCATTTTTAACTTTATACAACTTATCACTGGCTTTCAAATTGCAAAAAAACGTAAGAAATTTGAATTTCGCGGGCTAAGCTGGAACATCCCCCTTAAGCCGTGGTTTGTATCCCACAGGGGGTCCTGTAGTGTGTATAGTAGCTTAGTTTTCAAGTTTTGTAAGCCTTGGCTGGAGGCTTTCATTGGTTAAGGCCGCAACGGGCTTTTCCGGTTAAGTTTACAACCTTAAACTTAAAGGTTGACCTATGAAAGGCTTTCCTTATTCAGGCCCATCCCGCACACCTCGCTGGATGGTGAAGGGATCGACAGCTCACAGGTTTTTTCAGTCCCATCAATATTTCTAACTTATTTCCAGTATGTAGTCATACTTCAGTAACTGTTATTTATTTAAACTTTATGTACAATGGTGGTACATAGGCGGACTTAATGCATCAAGGCATTCTCTACCAGTCAACCTTAGGGTTAAAAAGACATCGCTGTGGTAGGTCTGCACAATAAACAAATAAAATAAATTACAAGAAACAAAAGTTATAAGAATAGATTAAGTTGTTTATAATAATAAAATACGTATATATGCTAATATTATAAACTAATAAATACTATGATATGTATTAAATTAATATAATTCATCAGCAATGGAACTTCGTGATCGGGGTTCAAAGAAGAAATACGCAGGAATGTGCCAAAACAACTGTTTACTGCGTTGCTTCCACTCCACTGAAAGTACCGTGCACGTAAAAATTATACTGTGTACATAAGTATAGGAAATTGGTAAGGATGGCGAAGATTTACTCACTATCCCTGATCATGTAAAGAGGGATGGGGAAAATATGACTCAAATTATCCTTTACTTGAATGTCTCCTTAGGACTTTTAGCTGAATACAGAAATTCTTCAGTGCGATCTCATGACGGTATGGAAACAGCGACTGTCGCTACCCAGAGCTCGTTATGGGGATTTTTAAGAGCTACGTTTTGTTTTACGCAATGGTCGTGTAAAAGTTGCCAGCAATAACCAATATACAGTACACTGGTTGTGTGTACCTTTTTGCCATGATTAATTTCCATAATCATGCAAAGAAGGCCTTAAGGCCTCTCTTTGAGAGGAGTGGCTACAGAGGGGCCACTGTATCCTCACTTTTCGCCTGACGCAGAACCTTACCGAACACGGTTGTTTGAGGAGATTCCTATGACGGATTCGGCGGGAAGAAACGCCCGGGTGTCGATAAAAGCGGAAAAAAACTGAATACAAAAATTATGTTGGACTTATAAAAATCTTTTTATTGTTCATATAAATTAATATTAACAAGATGTTGATGTACATAACTAATGGAGTGAAATAGATCACTGCTAATGTTAAATGCACGATTATTTAAATTAAATAGGAATTATCAATCTGGGTGATATGATTCAATAGGAAGTTTACTAACAGAGGCATGAATTTTCTATTTCGTGTTCTAACTCATAGACTGATGTTGCTCATCCGATTTTTTTTTAAATTTGGTATTCACAACCATTCAAATTTGAAGCAGTATTCAAATACTTCTAAAATAACCACAGATAACAAAAGACAATGACAGATGTGACATAGATAAAAAAAAATCAGTCATGTCACATTCTACTCTATGCACAAAACATTAGCAATTACCGCATTACCTAATAACAACTATAGACTAATGAGCCTTCTTGGGCTTCGCTAGCTTCTCGTATTTACTCTTGGAGGAATACCAGAGGCCGAAGGGGATGGCCAGGGAGGGCAGGGTCATGACTGCGAAGGCGGCCCAGTCCAGGATATGGGAGGAGAACTTGCGGTCATAGTCCTTGAAGGCCACGATGGCTCCCTCACCGGGAGAACTGCTGATTGACTGCTGGAACTGGAATAAGGAATATTATTATTAGTTTGCTTTATAAATAAACATTTAAGATGCCCAAAAGCAGATATGGTAAGCAAAGTCAATTGTTTCTCTCAGGTTGGCTATAGGCAGGGATAAATAGAATAAGCCCTATGTAGCACAACTGCACAATAAGAATAAAACATCATAATGCTCTTGCCTTTATCACATTTTATCTGGATTTGAGTAGAATCTCTAATGAAATACAAGGTGGCTAGTTAATTTATCATAGAGCCCATTTGCAAATAACTGTCCTGTGCAAGAAATTGTCAGATAACTCGATAAAGTAAATGGTAGCTTATTTCTTATAAGAAGCATCCCAGTATCATCCATACAATTACTTATCCAACAAGTCACATTTTGAAAAAAATTTGGCTAAGTGCAAAATTAATTTGTGTGTCCACAACCTCTTTCCTTTGGGAGTCAATTATGGTAACATATAAAACAATGAGTCTTTTGCCCAGTAAGTATAGTTGAGTAGTACTCATGCAAGTATAAGAGTTCAAGAATGTTTAGTATGATATACTTGATCTTAGTTTGTAAAGATTGATCTTTCAATTATTGCAAGAACCATCTCCCAGACCTTTGGCATTGAATGCGACACATCTTTGGTAAATAATAAATAAATATATCACTTCAACCCATCAGATACCCGCAGAACTAGACACAATAATAAGACAATAACAGCGCGGTCGCCGGCTACTACTCGGGGATTCATGAATTAATGGCAATCTTCAAAATGTTCTTAGTGTTGGAATCTCTCGGCATTTTATCTATGGCTGTTGATATTTATTTATAGTTGATTAGTATAATATAAGAAATCAGAAATAATATTAAAATCTTTAGTAAACATCAATTACTTGTTATAAAAAATCTTAGAACTAAGTACTAACTAAATTATGTTAGTATCCAAAAAGCTTCCATTTGTTACTTGCTTTTTGAATCTTTTTGTGTAATATAGAATAACACATGCAAATCTCTTTTGGGTGTTTAATTCATGAATCTCCGAGTGGTTACTTGCAACCGCACTGTTATTTTCATACTATTGTATCTCGTTTTGTGGGTATCTGATAGATTAATTAGTATAACTGGACTAACTTCAACTAAGAATCTTGTAAGATGTGAATGGGCCCAACATGATTGTAGATTGCCATATCATCATATTAGAGAAAGTAAACTGATTCAAATTGTTTGCTACACAGATTAAGTTATTATCACTGTTGTTATCTTAAACCATATGCCAATACCTTGTTACAATTTCAAAAAATAGAACATGTTACAAAGTGAAAGTAAATACTGTCTCACCTCAGTGGCGTCTTCACTGGCCTTGTATGAAACTTCAGCAGATGAGAAGTTGAAGTAACCGTATTTGCTGGAGCGGACCGTCACGACGTGGGACACGTTCGTCTGGGGAGGTATCCTGTCGATGTGCGCTGTCAACTGACCACCGACTACTTGGAACACCTCCGGGTGGAAACCATTGTCTACAAGCTTCACGTCCACAGCGGGCGCAGTACCGACGTTGAACAGAGTGTATTTCACCAGAATATCCATATTCTCCACCAAGTATTTGTTCAGAACTTGCTTCGAAACAAGCAACTTCGCAATCGCTGGCTCATCTTCTGCGGTCACCGCAGTAGCGATGATGAGGATCAGGGATAGCAGCTTGGCACTCATTTTGTCTGGAAATTGCAAATAGAAGCTGTAATTTTGGCACTAAAATAGGTTACAGATTGAAGGTATTCCAATACGATAATTTTGAATGAAAACAGGTCTATCTTTGTTTATATAAGTTAGGTATTGAAAGAAATAGTAATGCTTGCAATTTTTAAAGTGAAATAACTTTAACTTACCTTATTTTATGCTTATTATTAAACAACTAAAGGCAAATTTGGTTAGCACAGCAATGACGATCGTCTCAGTCGGTGACAGTCGTTTGGACGTGGCTGACGTTTCACTCCACGCAGTCATAATACTTGCCAGGAATAAAATTAAATTTACAGTTATTGATGCGTTCATTGTTTTGAATGACGTCTTTGAATTTGAATTTATTTATAAAATGTATTTTAAAAACAAAACATTTTAAACTTAAATTATATTAACTTACGATAATCTCACAATTAAAATCAGTGATTAAAATTACAATAAAAAACAAACGAATGAAAAGGAAATATGAAGTCATGAACGCATTTTATAAAACTGTCAAAAAATACGTGTTTGTTTTCTCTCTCGTATGTTGAGGATTTTATTGAAAATGAATTTCTGCGGAAATTCGAAATAGATTGTTAATATTGCATATTTATACATTAGTGTAGTGGTATTATACAAACTGGTAGTAATTTAAACTATGACAGAGAAAGAAGATGTTACCAATCAACCCGAGAAAGAACCATTAGATGACGAAGCCCTAGAAAAGTGAGTTTTTCATGGTTCCCTGTTATTTCGACGCCGAAAACCTCCTAAATATTATTTCAAAACATACGGTTATGTGAAGACTTACTAAATTGTGATAAATTTGTGCTTAGCTATACCAAAGTGTATTTATATTTACATACATGTTACTGTCCACTTTTATATACTGTGTGGTTTTAGAAATATTAATTTAAGAGAATTAATGTGTGAAACATAATGCTGGGCGAATGTATTCTTGCTATCTAGACAGCTCCATTAACTCTCAGCCCAATTAGTAGTAATTTATTAACTTTGGTTTGTTTGTACATTTCATGAAATCATGTGTTATTTTAGACTAGCAGTCGAAGAATTATTACGGGAAGCTGTCCAAGGAGCTGCAAGGGCTGAAATAGTCGGGCCCTCTGGATGGATCAAAGCTCCTCAAAATAAAACTAATAAGCGTTTTTTAGTGAACACATTACGGAATGCTGTAACTTCGAATAAGTATCACTCACGGCAACGCCGACATTCGCACAAATCTCCCAACCGTGAAAAACATCCTGAACCGTCTATTAAAAAAGACAGGTCCAAAAGAAAACATTAAGATGGAAGAATATAATGTAGATGATGTACTGAAAACTATCTTTGATGTCAATGACACAAACTGGAAACCCTCTGATAAAATTCCTCTTATAGCCAAAGAAATAGAACATTTAAAAAATGACTTCAAGTCATTTTTGGCCTCCACTGAATATGACATGGCATCTATACTGGAGGAGAGTGCAGAACTATGCAGCGAAACACAGCACCTGGCTGAGGATATGGAGCTGTGCAAACTAGAAATAGAACAGGAGACCATGGCTGATGTGCTCAAATCATTAGCCAATCGCGACCAATTACAAAAAGAGCTCCAATCCATCACCTTTGCTCTCAACATAGTAGAAGACGTCTTGCATTGTGGAGAGTATGTTAATGAGTTTGATGATGGGAGAGAAGCCATGAGCTATTCTAGGTCCGTAGAAGCCGTGTATGATCTAATGCAGCACGCCGACACGGCAGCTGAAGGGTTCCAGAGCTTAGAGTTGTACAACAATATTAAACAGACAGCTACCGCTATTTCAGATAGATTGCACGTTGATATGTATAGGGAATGGAGTCTTATGATAAATTGGAGTACAAAAGCTAGTACTCGGAAAAAAATCATCAATATAAACTTGAAATTTGATGAGCCACTTGTTGTGATTGATGTCCTTAATGCTCTTGATAGGAGTGGGAAGCTGGTTAAAAAAGTAGAAGAGTTTTCTCTATTTCTTCTAAAAGATTGTATGTTGCCTATCATACATGGTGATGCGACTGTGTATGCTGAAAGTGAACAAGTATTGACTATCACTATTATGCACAGACCGAATTACAGGCCAGGTTATGACAGTGTTTTAGCTAACTTAAGAACACTCATCCATTTCTTGAGCAATACCCTAAATATTGACTTCAGGAGAGACACTACTATAATGAGAATGATTGGCAAAGAAACCAGTGAGACATTCAGAGAAATACTCATCAAAGATTGCTTGATTGATACCATACCAAACAATTTGAATGATTTACAGACGTATGGGAGAATAACAACAGATATTCACACTTTTCAGAAGTTTCTATTGCAACACAAATTTGCTACTGATGACTTCTCAATATTGGATTACCTAAACGATCTTGATATTTTATTTGCAAATAAATCGAGCATGCACTTTTTGGAGACTGCAAGGGCTATAATGCTAAAGGATTTGAGTTCCACAATGTCTATTGGGGTGGAGCATATGCCAAATACACCAATTACTTTGAAACCTGATCAAGAAGGGGCTGAGGCAATAGGTATTCTTGATAAAACAATCCCAAAGAGTATGTTCTTCTTCCCGCGGTGCATGATATCGAAGACAGCTCAGGAGCTGCTAGACTTGGCCTATGGGATCATGGAGCAAGCGGTGCAGTGTGCTGACGTGGTGTGCAAGAAGATGTACAGCACCACTCGGCTGGTGTTTGAGCTGTATGATGCTGTGGTACCATATCACCATGAAAACTATCTGCAAACCATTCCACAGTATGTTGGTAAGTTTTTAAGAGTAACTTGTTATTAAGGAGTTTCTTTCTGTCCCTTGGAAGCCCAACTTCAGTCCAGTTCATAGATTCTACATTACTTTTTGATTGACATGATCCACACTACACTCACATTACTCCACTTCACTTTACACTATTTTCTTACTTTGAAAGTACACCCATAGCATGTATTAATAAGCCTGGCTACTATGCTTTCACAGAGAAAAATAAATTGATTCAGTAGTTTTCAGGATATGGACTAATGTCTACTGTTTATCTCTTGAAAACTACTGAACCATTTCTGATAAAGCTGGTTCCTTAAGTTGAAGTAAATATTGTTGCCAGTTAAAAAGTGATATCATATGCCTATAGCCTACTTTGATAAATAAACTATCCTACTATATAATGAAAATTTCTATGTATTAAATGTGTAGTACTATAGATTTTGCTTGAGCTTTTTTTGAGCTTCAGTTTTACAGTTAATGGGTTTGAAATTCTAATTGCGAAATTAACTCGAATGTAAGCAAACCTCGCTCCAGTCTTGCCATGAAGTACCGTGTTACCCCAGTTAATGGGTTGTGGAGGTCTGGTAGGCAGCCGCTCCTCGCAAAATACTGGTATTCAGACAATCCGGCTTGACTGGAAGCCTACCCCAATATAGTTGGGAAAAGGTAGGATGATGTAAGCAAACCTCAACCAAATACATTTGTCTCTATTCGCAGCCCTGTTCCACAACAACTGCATGTACCTGGCGCACAACCTGCAGATCATGGGCGACAAGTGGCTGATCCTCATGGAGGGCCGCGAGCTGGACTACCCCATCAACTTCGTGGACCTGGTGCAGAAGATGCGCGACCTCGGCTACCGGCACCTCACCATACACATGCAGCAGCAGCGGAAACAGATACTCGATAATATTCGCTCTTCAGGTTAGTTGAACAAGTCAATTATTAAAAGATTTTGTCTGCGTCTTCGCTTGCGTTAGTTCATGAATCCTCGACCGGTCCTATGAGACCGCGCTGTTATTGTTTTACTATTGTGTCTCGTTTTGCGGGTGTGTGATAGGTTAATTTAGATTGAGAATGAATTCAGGCTTTTGGACGATATGGGAACTATTTATTAGAGTTTAATTTAATTCAATCATGATTCGAAAGACCCTTACCCCATCAAGCATCCTAAAGCTTTCCTTCGGGAATATTTCTTTATGAAGGTTTCCTATGTCCTTTTCTGTATCCCCGAACATCATAAAATTTTATATTATATTTATAATTTTGCAAATAAATCGTGTTCAATTATTTAGACACGAGAAGGTAAAAAATCAGAATCAAAATATTTATTTGTTTCTTGACGAGTACATAAAGGTCTTAGATTTATAATATATGAGCGCTATGTTTTGCCGAAACTAAAGTGATATTATAAAGCTGAAGGATTTCTTCGTTTGAACGCGCTAATTTCAGGAAATACAACCTAAAATTGAAAAATAGAAAGTACATTTTGATACAAGTGGAGAAAGTTTGTCCTCTTACTAACTAGTAACCGTTTCGGACAATCCTGCAAAGGATTGCTTAACGCCAAAGTGGGCATTACTTGCATAACAGCGAAAAGTATTGGTAAAAGAAAATCCTGAATATTTTTATTATGAAACTATTATATTAATTTATTAGGCCTTCAACTACCTACTGAATATATAATAACTAGAGATTTCACTCATGTACCTTGTGATTATTACATATCGTTGCGCATCGCTGGCATTGCTACAAGGTTTATTTCTTACAATAGGTAGATATGCGTACCTGCTGCTTAATTTAGGTACTCGAATCTGTATTGAACAAAGGTACACCACTCGTGACTATCTATAGCATGCATCCAGATATGCATCCCGACCACGCACCCATCTATACAATGTGCAGTTTTGAAACTGTATGGCATTTCGGGAGGTAATTATGTTAGTGGCTTAGTTAAACCCTTTTTCGCCAGTGAGAAGCCATATAGATCAATAAATAATAATAATAATAATAATAATAGCAATGAATCAATGAAAAGCGTAGCTAGGCGTGGGCGAAGCGGCCCCTCGCCCACTGCCTCGCAAACAAAGGGGCCTTGCGCAAGCTTGAGCTCCTTAGGAAAGAGGGTTTTTTTTATAATTGAAAGGCAAACCACTAATTCATAATTATATTTCATCTGATGGTAAGCGACGATTTGGTCGAACACTGGATTACGATAGTCGCTGTCTCGTTTACCAATTTATGAAAGAGCAAGGTCTCGTTGATGCAGCTTCGCCCATGTCTTTGTTAGTCCACGCTGGGCCTCTGTATCCACAGCAACGAAGCAAGTCTTGACCACAGACTGGGGTCATTGTGACCTGTGCTCAAGACTTTCTTCATTCAGTTGACAACATGAAGATACAATGTTTGAAAATTATCCATTGAGCTTCTTGTACATTCTTCTCCATAGAGATAATTTCAGTTAGCATATTTTTTTTCTGAGAGATTGATTTCTTGACCTTTCTAAACCGCCTGTAAATGGTTTATTTGAAATGACGTTGAATTGCCATAAAAGACCGCAAATCTCAGCTATTCTTTCTTAGCTTCTTTTGGTATACAATAAAGTTTATTCTATTGTATTTTATTTTTTGTACATTGACTGATTGTTAAATTCATGAAAAATTTTTTTTTTCTTTTCTTTATCTTGCAATCGGTTCGTGAACCATTAGCAGATTTTTTGGGAGTCGGTTAGCATCAAGGTTCATTCTTCCAGTGAAGAATCTGCCTTCTCAGTATTATTTCCACCTTGCTCTAACTAGCAAAGTCCCAAATGTGGTGGCGTTTTAGTCGTTTGATAGCTGATAGTTTACATAGAGCTGTGGCTAATTCATGAAAATGATTTTATTTATTATATTCTTTAAATGATTCTATTCCCGTTTTGTTCCAGATCTGAACTGCATTGTCGTGAAAGACGTGCTGAGCGACAACGCGGAGGCGGCCATCCGCCAGTGTCTGCGACAGCTGCACTTACTGAAGAACGTCTGGATTGGAGTCTTTCCTAAGAATGTCTTTACAAGGTAAAAGCTCACGAATCTGTGTTTCCTGATATAGTCCGTCTAATGAAAGCGCGACCTGAGAAAAAGAGGTAAAATCCAAAAATTTTGTATGTGGTAATACTTCCTAACTTGTAGGAGAATCATGTCTTGACACTTCACAATGTTTTTTATTTCCTACAATTGCGGCTGAATAATGTTGTCAATTAAATTTAAAAAAAATACTCCAGATCGCGCTTTCATTAGACGCACTCTAGCTAGGTACAACTTAGAGATCTTTAAGTCAAGAGTTAATAGGTTACTTCTAGCAAGCGTGCTCCATCGTCGGTCACATCATCGCTTACCATCAAGTGAGATAGTGATCAAACGCCAGCCTATGTTTATTGAAATAATTAACTTTCTTGTGCTTTACAAAGTGTGGTTTAAAATTTATATAAGATTTAATTGAAATCGCCCGAAAAGGCTTCGGTAAAGTCGTCAGTATGAAGAACTTTTATTGTTCGATTAAAAATGTTTGGCTGTTGTGTTTCTTTGCCATTTCAGAGTTGCGCCACAATTGACGTCATGCTCCCCGAAACCCTCACAGGAGTAAAGGTTATATAAGTAGCAATAGCTAGCACATCCAGAGGAAAAAATAAGAGTACAATTTTTCGAAACCCCTTGGTTGCGTAATAACATTTATACAAATTTTACTTGGGGTTTCTGGGGAGAAACTCTATAGGAACTCTTACAACAGTTGTTTACGCAAAACAAGGGGCCTGCGTAACATTTATTCAATTTTTACTTGGGGTTGCTGGGGAAGTTCTACAGGAAGCCATAATACGGTTCCTTAAATTGTTCTTTTTAACTTGTCAAGGTAGTTAGGAGGCTTATTTGTAGCGAATTAGCGATGCGCGGTGGCGAGATATCGATGATGCGAGATATCGGTGGTGAGATTGTTCAAACATCTCGATTGTTCACGATTGTTTCGTCTTTGACTCGATTCCGACTGGTTTGTTATTGCGACTGGTGTATGGCGCGTTAATTCATAAGTTGTTCATCTGTGAGAGTGATTCGAACAGTCGAAAATAAACAATCAAAAAACGTCTCGATTATTTTGTAAAACTTGTTGGTTGTCTCGATGGTTTATTTTAACGACTCCGATTCTTTCAATTGTTAAAATATCCCGAAATCGGTATGCTTTCTTAATAACAGTGTAGTAATAGAGTGATTGGGGAGCATGACGTCAAAATTGTGACCTGTGTTTTGGCATCAACAAGTTGGAATAGGTGAACAATAAGAAGAATGAATAGTCTGCCTATTTAAAAAAAAATGTAATATACTACTTTTGTTTTCTTTTTGCTCAGACTTATGGCAACACTAGTCAATATGTTCTTGGACGAGCTTATCCACCGTGTGTGCACCGTGGAGGACATTTCCATGGAGATGGCAACACAGCTCACCGAGATGTATACCATAGTTGTGCAGAAAGCTCCACAGCTGTTTCAGGTAATTCTTTCTTACTTTCCTCCTCCCTGGCCTGAAACTCTTTCAGCGCGGATATTGCCTATCTCTGTTGACAGCTCAAATGATGATCACTAGTTATAACCAGCGTTCCGATAAAAGTGATTATATCGCGAATCCAACCAAAAATATTCACAAAATATAAGGACTGTTGAGTAAAAGTTGAGATGTTGCGCGTTGGTCGGATTCGCGATATTATCACTTTCGAAAAGTGAACAATCGGTCTCGCGAGGGATCTAGATTATAACTTCGATGCGTTCTGAGGCGCCATAATCAACGCTGTCCCGTTGCAAACGGCGTCCAAAGCAGCGTTCTTGAATCGTGATTTGGATACTTGGGAGATAAGACCATATTTGAACATACGTTCAAGCAGAAGCGTCATACCATAATCAGTCTTACGGTACGGTCCATCCACCACGCGGGCCCAGTGCAGGTGGGTGGATGTCGCATGTTATTGAAAATTTGGTTCTAGGCAGGTCGGTTTCCTGACGCAGTTTTGGTTGATAGATGGCAGAGGCCTAGCATAAAAATGTTTTAACTTAAGATAAACAAGAACTGTGAAACGAAGAGATTTCTACTCTATTTGGAAAGTTATCCATTACAAATCTATATCGAAAATATTTACACCGAAACGTATTTTTCATTCCAGACCCCCGAAGACATAGAACAACACGTGCAATCCTGGATCAAGCTCCAAGAGCTGATCTTCATCCTAGGCGGTTCTCTCAAGGACATAGAGAACCATTGGCAAGATGGCGCCGGCCCCTTAGCCATTCACTTCAGAAACGAGGAACTACGAAGCCTGATCAAAGCCCTTTTCCAAAACACGCAGATGCGAGCTAACCTTTTATCCAAAATAAAGTAAAATCAAGAATTTTTGTACTATCTGGATTGATTACGTCAACCAAAAATGTTCTCTAAAGTACTATACAAAAGGGTATGTTTTCTCTTTCTAACAGTGTCCATAGACTAAGTAGGAAAGGGACACAGTACCTCTTTCTCATTGTCTTGCTGGGTACATCTTTTCACTTTTGCTGGTCAATAAAAAATATGAACTTTATGGCAATGAAAATAAAGTACACTTTAGACTGTTTAATGTTGCTTCGTAATCAATCCAGGGTATACAAAATTCTTGAGTAAAATAAAATAGAAGTAATTCTCTGTTCTCAATGTTTGACGTCAGTATCTCTTTATCATATTACGGTGTTTAATGTTTTTTAATTAAATGTGTCATTTAATTTACGGTTTTAAACATTTGTGTAAGAATTGATGTTACTCACAAATACTTGAATAAGTTACTTGTAAAACATAAATTATCCAAATAAATGTTACAGAAGCATAGCAGAACATTATCTGTACCCACGTGTTTTGAAAACAAATTATTTTTATTTTTGTTTGTTTGCTTTTTATTTTTTCTTAATTTCCTTTTGTCCTTTGGCTATCATAATTGCTCCGTTTTTCTTCCTAGGAAGATATTTTTATAGGGTGTCTTTGAGTGGACAAAGGAATTGCGTGCACAGAAGGTTCCTTGGATCAATAGGTAGATGTGCGTAAATGTTATTTTGTAGTAGGCACCAGAATCACAGACCGTAGCCATAAAATACTCTTGGATGAGACCTACTGGCAGAACTCTCCATATATACAATGTAGGTAGTCTTTGGGCAGAGCCACCGCAGATTCTAATAATTTTTTTTGTGTTGCCTTCAGGTCAAATGTTATAAGCGTTCATTGGCATTTTCCTTCCTAATCTCTGCATAGGCACTCTGAAAACGATCGACATTAGTAGATAAGCCATCGATCTGGAGCCTAGGTAGATTACTAAAAAATAAAATCATAACTGCGTTCTAGCAAGTTAGTACTTAAAAGTTGAGTGTGATTGTGAAATGAATAGTTTTATTTTTTTTTGTACACTATTCAAAAATCAGTTGTGTCTAAACACACTATGCCGAACGTACGCGGTTGATATGACACATCATAAGTGCCGAACTTATGCGGCAGAAATTCAGTTGCGCAATTTTATGTGTATATTCAGTGTTTCGAGCGCTCGAGAGAGATCGCAGCGTTTCGAGAGAGAGAACTTCGGTCGCGTACCTATAATCTGTGTTCTACAGAATACGTTGCCGCTGAACTTACGCCCGACCGAAGTTCGGCTGTACGCTATAGCGCAACGTAATTTCGGCATAATGTGTCGCCAGTAATTCAAATAGCATTACAGGCGTAATCATGCCGAACTTCGGTCGCATATCTTCGGCATAGTGTGTTTAGACACTTAGAAAAAAGTCGACCACTGCTAAACATAGGCCTAGTGTCGCAACTACTACCGGGCCTGTGCCTCTCGCATCCATCGAGTTTCCGTGACAGTCACAGTCATCCTCATCAGTCATCGGTTCTTCTATGGGAGGTCTCAGCATCAATCGAGTGATTATTTTTCGCAATAGAGGTCCAGCGGCAGTAACTGACATTACTTTTGTAGCGTAAAATGGAACGTCTAGAAATTACGTCAAATCCAAATCTGAAAAAAAATAAACGTCAAAACAAAAGTCGATGCGATTGTTATTTTTTGCGACATAACCTCTAAAATTACAAACTTTCGAATATTTTAAGCTTATAATGTATTGAATGATAACAAAAATGAATGCAGTAAAAGTGCTGTTTCGGAACAGGACTCCTACTGTTTTTATAAACCGGTACTATGCAACGACCAAGAAGAAAATTCCGGACCCGGATGAGGAAGAATCTCTACCAAGTAATTGCTTTATTTTTAACTTTGTTATTAATTAATTTGATGAGAATTAGTAAAGCTTTGGCCCTAGCTAAGAACGAAATCAAATAAAGGCTTAATTTTTTTGGTCAATGCTGATTAACCTTAAGACAGTAATTTGTAATTTATTACTGGCATACTACACTGGAAATTTTTGATTATATACCTACTGATTCTGAAATAAAATTACAAATAAGTAGAGAATATTTTATTTCACTTATAATAGAGTGTCCATGGAGTTTTTCTGGGTTTCTCTTTATAATTTTTTCTGACAGTCAGACCTCTTGACCATTGAAAAGTGCCTGTACGTATTGGTTTATTTTAAATAAATTCTTTTGAGTTTGTTATATATATTATCTTTTCCAGTCTTTCAGTACCCCACAAGTAAAAGTTCAGACCGGAACATGTATTTATGGGGTCTTGCGGAGACTGGTGCTCTAGGAATCCATATACCACGAGGAAAAAACAGGAAACAGTATAGGAATAACTTCTCACTCTGCTGGTACCCAATGCGGTCAAGCTTTGCGGAGAGATTTGATGTGAGTATCTATAATAGTTTATTAACGTTTGAATCCCCAACCGGTCCTATGAGACCGCGCTGTTATTGTTTTACTATTGTGTCTCGTTTCGCGGGTATCTGAGTAACTACATAATATCTAGCTTTGAAAAGAAAAAAAAAGATAGAACTATATTTGAAAAGAAAGATATACAAGTATTATTATTATTTCATTCATTTTGGCACAATTTGATTGTGTGTACATTTGGTTCTTTTTTTGTGGTTTGTTAAAAAATCATATATTTATTTACAACAATAATACAAAATATACATTTGGTATCATTTATTATAATTTGGTCATCACAATAAATTTAATGTATTATGTCTACTTCAACACATTGGTTGTCTTACCATTGTAATTAATATATAAAAAAAATATTAAAAATAAATCTGTTACTACCTTACTTTGTTACCCACCTGGCAGCCAGTCTAAATTTTTTATACAATGTATTTTATTTATAAAGGCTCATAAAAAAAAATGTATTTTAATACATCGTAAATAAACAAAAGAGTATTACTATAATTTCTATTGCTTGATTCCAGGTAGAACAAGTAGCAGCAGGGTATGGCTTCACGGTGGCCTCAATAAAGACGGACGAGCAGCACAAAGTGTTCGGCATGGGCATCAACACGGACTCACAGATCGGCTATCATGCACCTCGTATGGGACACCCACTGGAGTTGTTGCTCAGTCCCGCACCCATATTCTTGCCTTACAAGTCTTTAGAAACTAAGGTGATTACTTAAAATCTTAAACTCTAATGAACATTTATAGGAAAAATCGCATCACCAGTTAGTGCCAGTTAGCCAATAGGTTTTCTACTTTTGAAAATTTAATTAATGTCAACATAAACATTTTGACAAGTGCCTGCACCTTCTAACGACTCATTGCTACCACCTGGTGAACGTCATTATCGGAAACCCTTATTCTAAGGCTTAGCTTGCAACAAGACAGCATTATAATTATAGAACTTTTTTACTCTACAAATAGGTACACAGTCAGAGATTTCGAACATACTCTGGTGTCGGAATACGCAGCTCGATGCTTCGCCGGTAGACACGGCGTTGCGGAATGCGAAATACTATGCGACTTTAAATATCGTCGCATTATCTCGGTGTGAGCTGACACTTGGGCTAAACAGTAGAGATAATAACATTAAAAAAATGCTATTAGCACTTAATTTCAGCAACATCATCAATTTACAGATCATCGGCATAGACGCGGGCCGCGCCCACACCGCAATACTGACGGACAATGAAGGCGTGTTCACACTGGGCAACAACGCATACGGCCAGTGCGGACGCAGGATAAACCCGAATGAGGAGTACAACGGCAGTATGGTGTCTTATAACATCAAGAGGCTGGGCAAGGAGAAGATTGTTAGTGTGTGCTGTGGACAGGATCATACGTGAGTATGTTGTTTCTACTGATGATTTGTACCATTTTAAATAATGGCAATATAAAAAGCCTGTCGTTTTTCTTGAGTATAAAAAATAATAATTGGGTACTTAAAAGATCATCATCATCTACCTAGCCTTTTCCCGACTATATTGGGGTCGGTTTCCAGTCAAGCCGGATTTAGCTGAATACCAGTAGGTATTTTACGAGGAGCGGCTGCCTACCAGACCTCCACAACCCATTAACTGGGTACTTAAAAGATACGAGTAGTAATTCAACTAAAATAGAAATTGAAATAAGCCCTTGGCTATTTAGATGGCCAGAAAACTGACGGCACCCGTACACGAACATGACACATGTGCAACAGCCTCACTCGCCTATTAGTCCGGTCAATTTAGACATCCAAGGTTACAATAATTCGCACTTGGCTGAAAATTGGTAGGATTGTTCAATACACTTTTATAAAGGAAATGTGAAAAGTCCTCATCGATCGCCACGTGCAAAAAAAATACACGCGGTCAAAGGTCACAAAAATGGGTTTTTCGCGATTTTCAGCAAAATGGTAAGTTTTATCACAAAATTAGCTCAGACAAAAATTGTAGATCAGACAATTATCTATAAAAATGTCTAAATACTTTTTTTCCTAAGAGCCACCGTTTTTGAGATATAACGATTCAAAAAGTTGAAAGAGTTGTAATCGTCATAATGTGTATAAGTACACCACGTATATACTCCTACATCACTGAAGCCGTAATACGCGAATAGCGTAATAGTGCGAATTATTATAACCTCACCCCAATTAATTAGTCTAATTTGACCGGACTATATACCTATCGATATATACCGCTACTGTTTAAATAAATAGATATTATCGTTAGTGTTCACTCGCGTCACGACTACGTCATGACAAATTAAACGGTAAAATCGTAGTTTAGCATGACGAAAAGTGAGTTTTTTTTTAATGTAATATAAAATAAACTAGTGCTTGACTGCTATCCCGGCTGATAGTAAGCTCCTAATGTTACTAATTAGTTTTATCACGTTACAGTCTATTCGTGACACAGGGCGGCAAGGTGTTCGCCTGCGGCTGGGGCGCGGACGGCCAGACCGGGCTCGGCACGTACGACAACCAGGCAGTAC
Source organism: Mythimna separata (assembly GCA_030763345.1). Taxonomy (NCBI): domain Eukaryota; kingdom Metazoa; phylum Arthropoda; class Insecta; order Lepidoptera; family Noctuidae; genus Mythimna; species Mythimna separata. The sequence continues at coordinate 24,364,619 of CM061170.1, read as the reverse complement.
CCGCCGCTGTGAAGGGAGACATCACCACTGAGAACATTGTGAAAGTCGCGTCTACCGGAGATTGTGTGCTGGCGTTGAATGGTGCGTTTTTTAAAGTAAAAAGATACTATCTATGCATATTATCTCTAAAATAAATATTTCATCTCCAAATCACGAAAAATAGACGCCGCGATTGCAAGGGGCATTGTCAATTTTATTTCATTCCTTTCATCAGAATATGAACTGATGATTTTGATAGTGGATTCGTGATATGGGCATTTTCATTTTAAATGGCGCAGGTTTTAAAAAACAACCTTTTACATTATTATTGTTTTAGGACACTTTGAATTTTGAATTATTGTAAAAAATATATTTATGTTATGATTAAATGTAATAATTACGTGCAGAAATGTGTATTTTATTTTCTAAAATTATTTTTTTAAAGTAAGTCAGGCTAAAAATGTCTTTTTAGTAACAAAAATCAAATCGTGATAACAAATAAACTGCTGGAAATTAAATGAAAAAAAGCGCTCAGTATAAGTTTATAATATCAATTAATGAAATTAAATATTACTACTTAGTCAATAGATATTTATCTTTATTTAAAATTTCAACAATTTGGTCTGTATCGTAACATTTTGACCAAATGCAAGTTTTAATTTTCGTGTAACTTATTTCATCAGTCAAGGAATAATAAACTTGGAATATAGTGTTTATGTACTTTTTTTTTCTTTATTTATAATATTTTAATAATAATATTCCACATAATATTTAAAAAAATAAAAATAAAAAACGACAAAAATATTTTGGGACTGTTACTAAAGGGACATGTGACGTGACGAAACAGAATTGTTAAGAATAGTGCTCACTGTAAGGTTTAAATCGTATAAAATGTTAGTTCTATGAAATGTGTATGTAAATACATAGATCAAATTAAATAGAAATGCATATATTAAATATGTATTTTAATAAAACATTTTGTAATAAACGATGATTAAGATACTCGATGTACCAAATAAATTTTTTCGTTCGTTCGCGTTAAGAATGCAGTGAGTGATCATTGTCCGTCGGCCTAGCCCTAACTAATTAACTATTAACCAACAAACTAATAATCAACAACATAACAACCATGTTATCTTCATTATATATTTTTTTATAAAATTCACACTTGGACGAATAACTTAATCAGTATATAACTTCTAATTTATTTAAAAAAAAACAGTCCAAATTGCTTATCAGTTACAGTACGGCCGTTATATATTTTGGCGCTTGAAATATCGCACAAAAATAAAGTTAAAAAAATAAATAATGATTTGCAGTTGTTATTGCTGTTAAAAACTGTTATTGGCATTATATCGTAATAAAAACCTATCTAGGTGCCAAATTTCATCCAAATCCGAACACCCGCTTCTGTGGGATTGAGTGTCAAATATTCAAACTTACGAACCGACATTTAAAATATAAGGAATATATTTAAAGAATCTAACCGTTGTCATCAATAAATAAATTTCGACAATTTAATTCATGAGTTCTAAGCTTTACATGTCTGTTTCGTAACATTTTTTGTCCATCCTATAGTAACGGTTACTAACAGGACGTGACGAATGTCGATCATTTTGAAACGAAATTAAAATACTCAAACAATATTATCACAAACCAATAAAATCTTACTTTTATGCCTTCAGCAGTGTTTAAGTTATGTACAGTTAAAAAATAAATAAAGACAAACTTCATATTTACGTAAAAATACGTTACTAACGTCAAAAGTTTTTTTTGACCAAACTTTTTGTGCCGCGAAACGTACCGCCCTAGCTGGACACCTTGCGTGACTGACTACAAAATGGGGTTCCAAACTTTGACATTTGTACCCAGAGTTGCCATGAAAACCGAATTTGCACAATAGTTGTGTATTTTAATAGTAAAAAGCATGTCACTAACCGGACAAGTCCGGTAGTCGCGAATTCGTAAGACAGGTTTTAAATATTTTTTTAAATAATGTTTTTAATAACTGCCCTGAAATGCTTAGTTTAAATAATAAATTAACTATCTAACAATAAAATCAAACTGTCGCTACATGAGTTGACGTACAAAAAATATCAAAAAAATTAAATACAATAATGCATGCTGTCATTGGGACATCATGATTTTACACCTTTTCGAAACATTATTAATTAAAATAAAATTGTAAAAGTGTTCTTTCAGGAACCAATAAAACAAATCCATATATATATAAATATACCTTCAGTGCACATACGCTTTTTCTTAAAAAAAATGTTTCCAATTTTTTTTATATAATTTTGTTGTCATGGGACAACCGAAAAACCACCTGCGCCATTTAAAATGAAAATGCCCATATAATTAAGAGCTCTATGTACTCCCGGGACCACGTTTTTTATCACAGCTTTAATTCTTGCCTTGTAGTTTCCAGCATCCTGATGATAATGATGTACAGGGTGTCTCAGAAAAAGTAAAATTCACTTTTGTAGTCGCATTAAAAACTAAAACTAGCTTCTGACAGCGGCTTTGCCTGCGTGATTGTTGGTTTCTCCATGCAAACTTTAGACACCAGTTTCATCCCCATAAATGGAGTTGAATTTGAAAAATCCTTAGTGACGTAGGCCACGTCATAAACGGAAACCTTGCAAAACTTTTACACTCCTTTTAAAAAATATACTGGCTATTTTGGCTGTGTCAGTCAGATTTTCCTTTTAAAAAATATAAGTACCTATAGATTTTGAACTAAATTACCACCTGTAATTTCCCACAGACCAAGGCGAGCTATTCGGCTGGGGCAACTCAGAGTACGGTCAGATCCCGATGCAGTGTGGCTCACAGCAGGTCAACATGTCGTACTCTCTGCGTGAATTCACTCGCGGATTGGGAAAGATAACCGACATCGCGGCCGGGGGATCGTTCTGCTTGATTGTTAATGGTAAGTTTCGTGTATCTATAACAAACTAGCTTTTACCCGCGGCTTCGCTCCCGTCAAATGACTGCCCTACGCTACCCTACCTACCTTACGCTACTCTACCCTACCTACCTTACGCTATCCTACCCTACCTACCTTACGCTACCATACACTACCCTACTTTACCTAACATTTGTTTTTTTTTTAATATTTTTTGCTATAAACCTCACGGAGCCCGAGACCTTTCCAACGAATGCAAAACCGTGGAAATCGGTTCGTGCGTTCTAGAGTTACAGCGTCAGGAAGGAAAACCCGACTTATTTTTATATAGTAGATTACGTACCGTCTGTTTTCTAATCCCTGAGACTAAATTGACACAGGCAAATGTCAACCTTACAATACTAATGATGCCAGTTCTTCTGTTGTGACAAGTGTGACAACCCACATAATGTCATTAGTCTCAGAGATTAAAAAACAGACTAGATATAGGTACACTAAGAACGAACATTTTTGTCAGCCGCTAATTGTGAGCCAGTAAATGACTGAATATAAAACGAAAGGTGAGGATGACCGATGACCTGGTGAGGGTCGGCGGGAATCCTACGGATGCGAGACGCACAGGACCGGTCGTTGTGGCGACGTTTGGGGGAGGCCTATGTTCAGCATTGGACGTCTTTCGGCTGAAATGACAATATCAGGTCGGACGCCCGGTCGGGATGAATAAAAAGCAATATGCGTAATACTGTTTTATTATTATTGTAAAGCTGCGTACAGACTGCTGTAACGTAACATGCAAATTGCCATAATATGGACGCGCACGAACCGTGCTCATTACGCGAGCGAATCGAGCTTTTCAACTATGTGACTATGGTAGGTACGTGTTCGGTTTGTGCGAGCGCGTTGCGTCTACACTTATCTATAATTCACTTTTCATATTACGTTGCAGCAGTCTGAACACGGCCAAAGGTTCGTGTTTGTCCACTATCTCACCTGATGGTAAGCAATGATGCGGTCGACGACGGTATAAAGTGGTTGATGACAAACTTTCGGCGGCACATCAAGAAAATGCTTTTTACAAATTTACCTATAGCCAGATATTACTACTATTATACCAGATATTTTACCTTATTTCTGTTTGTATCGCAGAGGCCGGCGACGCATTCGTCTGGGGCTACGGCTTGCTGGGACTCGGGCCAAGCGTAGAACACTCAAAAACGCCGAAACAGATACCTAGTCCCTTGTTTGGACGCAACGAATTCAACACAGAGGCTCGAGTAGAAAAGGTAGCCTGTGGCATCGGACACTTGGCAGCTATCACCAACGATGGACATTTATACATGTGGGGGAGAAACAGGCAAGGCTGCCTCGGCCTAGGTTCCAGCAAAGATCAAACTTTCCCATTAAAAGTGGCCATTGGCGGACATGTGTTGAAAGTAACATGTGGTGTCGACCATTCAGTGGCTGTATGCAGACCATTCACGTAATTTATTAGTATTCTTAAGACTGTTAGTTAATTAAATATATTATTATTAGTTATCCTATGTTGTTTTATTTATAGTCACTACAGGAGTGTGATTCTAGTTTTACAAAAGTTATACAAACTAGGGATTGAAATGTTAACTACTTTCACTTGGATATATTAATTTAAGGCTGAGGCCACGTACCAACTATGTCGTAACGGGTAATTTTTCGTCGGACAACTATCGTCTCTAACAGTTAATCGTATCGTCCTTTATGTGAACACTTACATTTCAAAATAAAAGCCACGACACTTAAAACTACTCGATTATCCGTCGTCACGACAAAATGGGAACGCGGTCTTAGAGCCTGACCACATAAATACGGCGCGGTGCTTGCCCGCGGCACGTTTGTGACGTCGTATCACGACACCGCCTTGTTGAAGCACTGCATCTGGAGTCGTCAAACTCTCGGCGCCGTTCCATGTTAATGTGACCAGGCCCTTACACATAAATAGGTATAATGTACTATATTATAAACTAAAATGATGCTTCCTTTCATCACATTTACGCATAGATTAGTAAAAGAAAAATATGCTTAGATGTGGTGGAGGGGTGGATTATTTTAGCCTATGTATACTTTGATATTAATGAATTATGATACAGTTTACATTGAATGCATACTACATAATTTACAATAGCGAAACCTACTTATTGACAGTATCTGATAAATGACTACTGATATGAATATGAATACACAACATAGTGATAGAATAAAAAAGGAATATGAGTAGGGCAAATATGATTAATATGATTATCCTTTCAATAATTATTGAGTAATATAAAAATACTAGGTTATTATACAAAAGACCCTATTTACTATCAAATAAACATTAAATACATGAGCAGCTTACAAATTAAAATGAAATATATAATTCACAGCAAATCACATTCAAATAATGTTATTATCATCTTCATTCACTTATGTCCGTTTCAGGTTTCATTCTTATTGAAAGGGAGAGTCCCCGAAAGGATTGGAGGGCTCTCCCGATCAATACCACAAAGACTATTGTTTACATTCATCGTGAAATGGCTCCAAGGTACGGAAGTCTCGCCACGCGGGCGGCAGTAGCGATGTGTGGTGAAGGTGGCAACCGCACCTCTTGCAAACATCGCTAAAGAGATTCACGTAGCTATGCAACCATGTCATGAATGAACGCACAGCCAGTTCCGGTAACGTCGGAGAGTAGAAATGTAACATAGCTGCATGAGCGTTCTCTGTTACTTTCTTAAACACATGATGGCGGGACTCCGTCCAGAGATCCAATGATTCACCGTAGCCTTTAACCATCACCCATTCCATGAGGAGGCCTTTGAAGGCAACAACAGCTTTCAATACATGGCTCAAGTTGATCTGTACAACCGCATTGCTTGCAAACGGTCTTGAAATAGTTATCTTCATGTCACTGTAAGATCTATCAATATTGTTGATAACGTTGTCGACTTGCAGTGGCGCGACGTTATGGTTGCTCTGCAACTTCCCTCGTCGTTTCGTACTACCAGAGTTTATGTATGATCGTTTTAGCGAATTCTGGCTTAGAAGTGTGTGGGCGAAGGAACTGTATTCATGGATCTTATCAGTCCATTTGTAACTATTTACAAGTTGAGTATACAACGCTTGCCGGTCTTGTGTAGTCTCCTGGCTCAAATATGCCGTTGTGCCTAAGTTGAAAGGCGCCGTAGGTATTGGCAGGCCATTCACAGTTTGTTCCAAGTCTCGTAAGTTAATGTTTACATTGTTTAGCAGTTCTTGAAGCTCTAGAAGGAACTTATCTTTTCCGTCTTCTCCGTGGTCCGCGCGTAATCCATTGGAAAGGGTTTCGAAAACATGACTGACGCTGGAGCGCAGTACTCGGAGAGAGCCCAACGCAGAGTTCAATTGGTCAACGTTTATCGTAGTGTTATTCATTTTGTAGACTGTTTAATTGTTTTTATAATAAATTAGTTATGAATTATCAACATCACAAAACACAAACGCTAATGCAACTTTCTCGGTGACACTGACAGATAACAGAATGACAGTCAGCGTTTTTTTTCTGGCTTCGTTAAAGCACATGTCTGAGCCGTTCAGTCTCTTCCTCTAAAAACGAAAATTCAATAAACGATATTCAAACAAAAATTTTAGAATCGACTCTATTTTATTTTCAGAAAAGTTCGTAAATAAACGTAAGCGAAAGGTTTTGTTTCTAACTGATATGCCTCTACGGACTTTTATTTCAATACCTAACGGTTGCTATACACCGCCATCTCTGGCCGAGTTGTGCTTCAATGTGCAACTTTGTGGTTAGCGACCTTCAAACTAGAGGGCACTACCATACTGCAACCAAGAATAGACCAAGCTGGGTAAGCAAAGCTGCCAGTGAGCCTTCATAGGAGTTTGGTTTGGTGGTTTGGTTTGGCAGGCTATTTTACTCATTGCAGTGCGAGCAACAAAAGTTTTAGTTAACTGTTATAGCTCATAGATCGAATATTGGGTCTGGAAAATGTGGATATTTTGAAATTTCCCAGCGTATTCCGCAAAGGAAAACACTGCAAATAAATTAACACAAACTTTACTATAGTACCTACCTATAATAGCTGCTGCCAGCGGTTTCGACTGCTTCAAAATAGAGTATGGTCCCAAGGGAACATACTTCTTGGATATGTGGCCTTTTTAGTATCTATATGTGGCCCATGTGCTATTCCAGGACATAGTCTACCTACCCGCGAGAAAAACTTCATGTAAATCATTTCAGCCACTCACAAACTTTCGCCTTTTTGTGATAGATAAAATAATGCAAAAAAATATAAATGACTAACTGTCCCCTGCGGTTTCACCCGCATTTTTCGTTACTGCTCCGCTCCCGTGGGTCGTAGCGTGATGATATATAGCCTATAGCATTCCTCGATAAATGGGCTATTTAACACTAAAATAATTTTTCAAATCGGACCAGTAGTTCTAGAGATTACCCCCTACATACAAACTTACAAATTTGATCTCTTTATAATATTAGTATAGATATAGGAAACCTGAATTCACTTATGGCCAATTCTACCAACAATAATCCTAATAACATTTTTACTGGGGTTTCAAACTAAACTGGTTGGTATCTGTTGCGGCAAACCGTACAATTTAACACCCTGCCTACCGATGCGTTCTTCCATTACTGCGCGACTCAACTTCGCATTTTGTATGCAAATGTGAACATTTTCACGGCAGCCATCTTCCCGAATTAACGCTAAGCTTTTTAGGAATTCAAAATGGCTATATTTAATAAAAATATCATACTGTTTTGATAAGCGGTTTGTTTTTTTTCTACTTTGGTGTTAAACTCACATCTGGGGCTGTTTTTGCATTCGTGATTATTCAATAAATTAATGTTTTACCAATAGATAGAAAATGAGGTACTATGTATTCTGTATATCGCTTTACGAATGTTTATATAAAAAGAGATCTTTATAGTTACCTCAACTTGTCAATTTCGTCATGACTTTGCCTAGACTTTTACTAACTAAAACCCTCATAATTATGTTCCTTCAGTTGCGCTTTGCAACTTATTAGTTTAGAAATAGGTACTTACCGATGATATTAATCTCTCTCTCTTTGATAAAAATTAGGGCCAATTCTTTGGATACCTACATCCAAAGGATGAGCCCTAATTCCTTTTCACAAATTCCCCATGGCATACCGGGCATCAGCCCTGCCACAATAAAAATATGTCAAGATTTCACTTGTCGATTTTTGACATATTTGTCACGTTTATTAAACAGCTTAAGCGCGACAATTCTACAATTTTGTCATTTTTTGACATATATGTCGGATTGTCAGCTTTATTGGATAAGGCCCATGTAGGCCCCTACGGTTTCCATGACATCTCTTTAAGACGCGCGTGTAAAACTTCGCGCCATCGTTTTCTATTTGGCTGAGGTTACAATTATCTCCCTTGTCACATTTTATTAGCCAATAAGCCTTTTTATTTTGCTACACAGAACCTTTCAAATATCCGAAGCTTTACGAAGTTTGTATTTCAGCAAACGCGTTTAAAATTCTAGGCTAACTGGCTAACAATAACGACAAATACGCATTGTTAAAGTTACGAGGATTGTCAGCCGGTTTTATTAGCGTTTGCTGTCGCCTAAAAGTTTACATTCGCTTTTGATTTGATTCACAACTTTTTCTACAGGATCCTGAATTGTATTCAACATTTGATGACTTGTACTCTTGTAGGGTTAATGACTGCAAATAATCATCATCTACTTAGCCTTTTCCCAACTATATTGAGGTCGGCTTCCAGTCAAGCCGCGTTTAGCTGAATACCAGTATTTTACGAGGAGTGGATGCCTACCAGACCTCCACATCCCATTTACTAGAGTAACATGATACTTCATGGCAAGACGAGTCAGATTTACTGGCTTCTGACTATCCGTAACAACTGCAAATAATATTCCATTAAAACATTTAGCTCCATTAACCTATCACATACCCGCAAAACGAGACACAATAGTAAAACAATAACAGCGCGGTCTCATAGGACCGGTCGGGGATTCATGAATTAAGGATGATGCTCGTAGAACAGATAGTCGATGGGTTCGACAGGTTCTGGAGTGGCGACCACGTACCAGAAGACGTAGTGTTGGTAGGACTCCCTCAAGGTGGACCGATGACCTGGTGAGGGACGTGGAAACCCGATGGATGCGAGACACACAAGACCGGTCATCGTGGCGACGCCTACGGGAGGCCTACGTCCGGCAGTGGACGTCTTTCGTCTGAAATGATGATGATATTGACGAAAAAATGAAGACCACCCACCGGTTGTTCCTCCAAAACATTTACAAAGAACTGCTTATATCTAGGCCCCGCTACAAAGAGCTGATGCTAAGCTAATTGGCCATGACTCCGTTGTGTGCCAGACAACAGAGGAAATGGTACTATATTTTATTTCATATGATGGTAATGACAAGTTGCCGACGTAATATCGATCATATTTTTTTGGAGAAGATCTCTATGGTAAATCTGTGGGAGATTGACCTGACAACGTTAAGGATTTGTTGTATAGTACTTATTACTATAAATAAAACATTAAATTACATCGAAAGTTATACTGTCATTATAGTTTAAAAACAATAAAGGAAAAGCACTCTGAAACAAAAGAGAAAAGTGAAATAAAACGTGAAAAAATAAGACTGGCTATCTATCCCGGTGTACTACAGAACAAATGACCATAATGGTAGGGAAGAGATGGCCAGTACTTTTATTGTCAGCTTGAGTATTTTCCACACAGAAGCTGTCGATCTGCAATAAATAGTAGGTACAGATAAATTTTATCACACACTGAAAAAACTTTCATGTGAATACAATACAACAATACGAGTATCTATTGATTAGAAGTTTTTGATAATTGTTAACTTGAGATCTAACGAGTACCTAGGAACTTTTCATTTCGAATATTTAGGTGCATTCGGTTTAAGTAAACGTTGCAGCCACTGCCTCTAGTACTAGCTTCCAATATGACAGAATGATATACAAATACCTGTGTACCTATAGATAGGTACTCCATACCGACGCAGTCCGATGCAAATAAAAGCATCAAATGAAAGTGAAAAATATAATATTTCCGCTCTATTTCCACGACCGTTCATATGACGGTAGTTACACTTTATTTTTCTGATGAAATGCGAATAGAAAAAAAGCTGTAGTGCCGTAGTGCTGGTTACTACAGTTTCTTCACTACAGAAATGGAGTGCAAAAAGGTTTCATAACAATGAGCACTCCATTTCTCAAATATGTTTTCAAATCTAAAAAGGGGGAGTTTTTTTTATTGATAAAACTAGTGCTTGAATTTGACTGCGATTCCACCTGATGGTAAGCTGTGAAGCAATCGTTTCTGGTGAAGCTTACTAGTTTATAAAAAAATATTGTTTATTCATTAAGCACGAAAAAAAAACAAGCAGTTGATGATTGCAGACTCTTTTTAAGCAATAAAAAGCCTGTATTAGGACACTCCAAAGTTTATAGTCAGCTACAAGTTGTCAATTATAACCTAAAACATATTTGTGTCAGATTCCGTTGTAAATAATCGTAAGTATTTCTCATTCATAACTTTATTGATTACTTTTTCAGCCAGACTCACATAAATATTTATATGAGTCTGCTCAACCCTTGTGTAACGTAGGTTATGTATGGTCAATATTACTAGAGTGGCACGTAACAATCCTGTGACTGACAGACAGACAGCTTCTGACATGGGGTTACGATGAGTTACAACGGCCCCTAGCTGGTGGATAGGAATATATAAAAAAAACAAATTTAATGGCTAGCGTTATTGGGTTTTTGTTTGATTCAATTTTGATTCAGGTTTTCGCTATTGGTGACAATAAAAAATAGATCACATAAACACTACGAAATTGAAGAGAGTTTTAGAAAATTGAATAAAACACTATGAAATTGAAGCTTTTGTTTCTTTTTCGTGGTGTTCAAAGGCCTATGTTTGGAAATTTCTTGCGTGATCTCGTCAAAAATGAAGATATCCGTAGGACAATCAAGGTTACCGATATAGCCCAAAGAACAGCAGTGTACATTGCTCGCAGTTGGTCGATGGTGACGAAAGATTCGAGAGTGACAACTAAGTACAGGAAGACACAGCGTTGGAAAGCCTCCTATGGTGGACTGATGACCTAGTAGGAATCATGGGGATCTGATGGATGCAAGACGCACAGGGCCGGTTGTTACGGCGATACTTGGGGAAAGCCTATGTCCATCTGTGGTAGTCTTTCGGCTGAAATGATAATGATGATTTTTTATCACCTTACAATAGTAAATACCTGCATTCTGAGCAAATAAAGCAATATTCTATTCAATGATGATGGTCAAAGGTATTTTTTTTTAATATTTTTTTATTGCAAATATTTATTGCAAAAAATACACATAGCATATACACCGAAGACAATTTACATAAGTACTTGAAGTGCTAATTTTATTGAACTCTGGTACCCAAATTAAGATTTAACTTGTGTTAAATCTTAATTTGGGTACCAGAAGTAAAATTAAGGTGTGCTAGCGGTCGTTATGGCGACACTTGGGGGAGGCCTATGTCCATCAGTGGATGTCTTTCGACTGCAATAATGACGATGATGCTGGTCAAAGAGTTAATCCTGTGCCAATACCAGTCCAGGTCATAAGAAAACTCGATAAAGCCAGTTCATTATATTCACGTACAAACCTGAACTACATAACACAAATACTCCAAACGTGAGTGCGCCATAAGGTAATAACCATCTCAGTTAATTGGCAGTTAGCGATCACAGGCTTCCCATTCTTCAGGTTTAATCCCTTTGTCGCCTTTTACGATACTACGGTGAACGATGCAGCGATAGCATTTGAGTAGAGTATTGTTTTATTTTTGTTATGACTATTGTAGTTAATGGTTCGTTGGAGTGGGTTTTTGATTGGAGCTGTTGATTTGTAAGGTGAAAAGTTTTGTTAGATTTGATGGTTGGTTTAATAGGTTTTTTTTTTGGTACGAATCATCACTATGACTTCTCCCGCTCTTGGGCGCTGCGAGAGGGCGTGTCAGACTCTTACTGACTAAACCCCACTCCGTTCCTTCGTTGCCTTCGATCTGGGGGACATGGAATTACCTTTCGGAATTTCAATTTGGTTTAATGGGTTTACTTTCAGTCTTAAAACCACTTGGCTCGCATTATTAGTTAGACGAAATCAATCGCTAAAGACGTGTTATACCGGGTTGCAACCGTAACGGAACGGACGACCCGGGTACCGTAAAGTGGGTTTGTGAACGACGAGAAATGGGTAGCTCGCCGTCCGTCCGGACGTACTCAGGTCTACGTACGCCTCAAAGAGATGTCGGCAAAATCGTAGGGTCCAGCAGGGCCGGAAAAGGAAACCCGTGGTCTTAGAATGCAATGAGCAACTGCATGACTTAGGCGTAGTTTTACTAAGTAAAAGCCGGACTTGCCCGTCCATTACACCCTAGAGTCCAGTTGTGTTATACCTGTTTCATAAAAACACCAGTCAAAGTTGAAATACGTCAAAGTAAAAGAGAATCAATGCTCGCGTAGCGGCTCGTTACATCGGCGTAGTAGGCGTAGCACCGTAGCACTATCGAGCTACGCCGTAGCACTATCGAGCTACGCCGTAGCATCTGCGTAGCACTACAAAACACGTTTGATTTTTTTCGGGCAGTTCAGAGCGTAGTTTTTCACCTTCTCTATTTTTCATACATAAGCGTTACGATTATACTCAGTTTCATGAAACGTATGAAATACGGTACTATTAAATAATATTGTTATCCTAAGCGAGAACCCCAACAAAAGAACTTCAAAACAGCTATATAACGTTCTTAAAATTTCATCTGTTTCATTTTACGAGTTAAAGACGCAATTTTTCACTTTAAAAGATGCCTGACATACTGGCTGAGCGTGCATCATTAGAATCCATCTGGATCGTTTACCTGCGTTTTATATGAGCCACAGACGAAGCTTCGCTGAAGTATGGAAATGTGTGGGATTTGTGCAGCCGTCTGCTCTGGCGGGCATAATGTGTTCCAGGCTTAGTAGCTCTCGAGCATGCATCCTTTTTGGTTGATGTTGGCGTTTAAAAATGGAATGCGTTTAAAAAGTTGCGAAGAAAAAAATAAAAATAAGACATACCTATTTTGTTTTTTTAGGGTTACGTTTAAGATTTCTGGTCGAACGAGACCCTATTACTAAGACTTCGCTGTCCGTCCGTATGTCTGTCTGTCTGTCCGTCTGTCATTAGGCTGTATCATGAACCGTGATAACTAGGTAGTTGAAATTTTCACATAAATACATCATGTATTTCTATAGCTGCTAAAACAAAAAAATATTAAAAATAGAATACAATATATACATATACTCGTATAAGTAAGGCCCCCATACAACAAATGTGTTTTTTTGCCGGTTTTTGCTATAGACAGTACGGAAACTTTCATGCGCGAGTCCAACTCGCACTGAGCCGGTTTTTGTTTATCGTAACCTAGTGTTTTGAATTTACATTAATCCATGGTCATCTGACATTTTGTCAGGCTGAAAATAAACGAAGATGGCTATCTTTACTTCAAAGAAGGTTCGGTTTATCTGCTTGACATTCAAGTAAAACCTACTTATAGTCCGTCTAATGAAAGCGCGACCTGAAAAAAAGAGGTTTAATCCAAAAGTTTTGTATACCATGTATTACTAACTAGTAGGAGAATCATGTCTTGACACTACAATTTTTTTTTATATTCCCTACAATTTCGGCTGAATAATGTAGCCAATTAAATTAAAAAAAAAGACTCCGGGTCGCGCTTTCACTAGACGCACTTTATTCTGTTTTATGAAGATGGGTTGGTCTTGGTACTTAGATTTTTTAAGTGGTTCAATACATTCTACGAAATCCTTTACTTTCCGTTCTAGGGTGGAACGAGAGGTGTTAGACTTTTACTGACAAAATCTTACTTGTGGCCTTCAAAAGTGCTTTGCGTTCTAGGCCCACGGTCACTCTTAGAAAGGTTCCCGCAGTCCTAGAACCTATACACATACAACACCAACCCACGCGCATAAAACAACTTATACTACCTACGATCGTCAGTAAAGTCTATAAATTAATAATTGCTGTTCACCAAACCCAATTATAACAGAGACAATAGAGTTCATATAAGAGCTCGCGGATAGTTAATAACAGCCGCACGTGTCAATCTACAAGGTTAAGCGACGCTTGCCAAGGTTGCTCTGTGGATGGGTGACCATCTTAACATACCGAGTTTCCTCCGTGCCTCGGAAAGCACGTTAAGCCGTAGATCCCGGCTATCATTTGTAGATCTTTGGCAGTCGTTACGGATAGTCAGAAGCCAGTAAACCTGACTCCAGTCTTGCCATGAAGTACCGTGTTACCCCAGTTAATGGGTTGTGGAGGTCTGGTAGGCAGCTGCTCTTCGTAAAATACTGGTATTCAGCTAAATCCGGCTTGACTGGAAGCCGATCCCAATATAGTTGGGAAAAGGCTAGACAGATGCCATTTCCATTCATACACACATAGAGCCTAACTTCAAAAGACTTTTCTTCCGCAATATAAACATAGGTATTTTAGAGTAGTATCTTTTTCTTATCCCCGAATAAAATTTGACTATGAACATAAGAATAAAGCTCCTCTAAAATATTTTACTTTCATCTTACTTTACATTAATATTATTATTCATGTTATTTGAATATTACGCTTTTTATGCGTATTACAAGGTGACATTAACCAAATATAAAGAAAATGTTATGCCTAAAACAAATGCAAAGTACGTATTTACACATATTTACATTTACTAAATTAAATGTAAATTCTCGACGGCTTAGCACTATTATTAAAAAACCACAGGCTTTATTAAAAACCCACATCTATAAAACATTTTAGTAGGATAGACTGACGGACCGTAAATTATCAGATTACTATAAAAAACGAATTTATCAATTTGATTTTCCACACGTTTCCAATAAGCTACACTTACCTCTAAACGCGCGATATGGCTCGATTGAGATATATTTTTATGTGGCATCAGTGCGAGCCTGATCGCTATAAAGTCTATACGAGCACAGAGTACTGGCTGAAGTTTAAATATTGTCATAGAGGGCAGACGGCTATTCACCTCGTTCTTATTTTGAATTTACTTTGCTTATGGTAATAATTGTTTCTTTTTATGGACCGCAGCCATTTTGTCCTCTTCTCCAAGAGTTCTAAAATACATTTTCTTTTATAAAAATAAACTGAACAACATTGCTCCAACTTCACTACAGTAAAGACACTATCTCTATGTGGCCAGTCAAGATAGAAAGTTTTCTATTTTTCCTTGACCTAATATTTTCTTCGTGCAAAACATTTATCAAGGTTCATTGACTCGGTCTAGGTGTGATTGAGGAACAAACAACTAGATTTGTCGAGCTTTTTATCTAGAAAGTCAGAGACGAAAATATCTTGGTTTAGTTTTTTTTTACTATGTTGCTGTTAATAAATGATGACGTAATTTTATAAAATGTAATATTTGACTATGACTCAGTTCTAGTTTAACAAACAAAAAAAGCACGTATAGAACTTAATTTCTCTAAAAGCCACTTACCTCAATTTTTCTATCTTCATCTTAATTTTTTTTTGGCACACAAAGCGTTCAGAGTAAGCACAGATATTTTACAAAAAGTCTGATAAGTTCGCTTTCAAAATATTAATCTGGGTAAAGGCGTGGCGGGGTGTCGATTTTTATCAATTTTCATCGGTGATCTTAGTTATATTTATAGGCAAGGCAGGGTTGAAAAACGAGCATTCTCCTCGAAGAATATTAAGTAGCCATACCGAACGTAACGCGCTCTGCAAATATAGATTTTGGGACTTGCAAAAGGTTCTGTTTAAATAGATAATATTCGGATAGCGAACTATTATATCGAAATACTCGTATAACGAGTTTTAAACTGAGGATTGTGACCAGCGTTTAAATGTATTGACGGTGTAAACGATCGCAGTAACTGAATTAATGACAGTTTTTGCGATCGATCACCGAAATGTTAATCAGACTATTGATTTTCTAACCCATAAATAGTTAAATGTTGTATTCAGACTATCTTTTAGACAGTCCTATTTAAATAGATAATATTTGGATTGTAAACTATTAGATCGAAATAATAATCTAACGAATTTTAAACTGAAGATCATTTCAGACAGGACGATTTTGACCAGCGTTTAAACCTATTGTCGGTGTAAACGATTTGAGTAACAGAATTAATTATTGTTTTAGCGATTAATCACCAAAATGTTAATCAAACTATTGATTTTCCAATACAAAAAAGTTATTCAGACTAGTCTGTAGACCAGAATAAAAGCTCAGGTTTTTCTTTATTCGTAAACTCTATTTCGAGCGAGTACTTAGAAGGGATAAGCCACACAAAATAGTTTTATTATTAGAACAGTTTTTATAAAGAAAATGCAACAGCGGCCATTCGCACGGACGTTTTTTTTAAGCGCTCTAAAAAACGTCTAAATAGAACAAATGCAATGTTTTTTTAACGCGGCGTTTTTTTAACGCCCAGCGTTGAATTTTCAGTGCTAAACGTTGGATTTTTTAGGGTTCCGTACCTCAAAGGGAAAAAGACCCGGGCAAGTGCGGGTCGGACTCATGCACTGAGGGTTCCATATAAAGTTATTGTTTTTTCTTGTGCAGCACAAATCCTCAGGCTCCGAGTTTAAGGCCGCTATCCCATTGGCGTTTTACGAGCGTCGGCGTCACTCGAACGCCTGCCCAGCGTCAGCGCAGGCAGACGCAACGTTGACGTCTATTACAGCATTAACGTCCTCTGAACGCGACGTTAACGTCGCCCACATGATGCTATTTCCAAAAAACGCGACGTTAACGTTGCGCAAACGCTACGCTAACGTTGACGCTGCGCTGGGCAGACGCGACGTTGACGTTAACGCTCGTAAGTGAGATAGCGGTCGTAACGCGGCGTTTTTTTAACGCTTGTGCCAACGGCCTCTAACAAAAGGTGACGCAATGTGTCAAGTTGACCTGCCGTATAAAGACACGAAGTAACCCCAAACTGTTGAAGGTAACTTTGGACGATATTAAGTACATGTTTAGAAAGTGCTACGATTTTGTTATTTCATTTTTAAAGTATTTCGTAACAAAAAAATAAAAGTTATTGCTTGTACATACTTTTACGTAAATACAGCTATTATTTATGATATTTTTTATCAACCGAATTTCTTTATTTTGTGTAATATGGTATAAGATGGAGATAATGTTTATTGTTTCAATTTTTTGAAGTGGGAATTCATCCAACAACTTCTTCTTTTCTTGGGTTAAACGAGAGGTCGTATCAGACATTTACTAACTACTTAATACCTATCTGTGCCCTTCAGTTGCCCTTTGCGTTACAGGCATCAGCTGTGCTGGGTAAAGTTTTGCTGACATCTCTTTGTGGCGCGCGGGGAACACTACGTTCCATCGCCGACTGGAGTTCGGACGGCGGGACGGCGAGCTTCGCATTGCTCGTCGTGTCCTTCGCCTTGCGACTCCCGACGATTGTTTGCCTACACCCAATTGTAATACATTATTTTATCTATAATCACCAGTTTCAAATTCATAGGTCACCGAACGACTGTTACAATTAACGAGTAAAGCCTGAATGATAGCTTTGCCGAATGAAAAAACTTGTGATGATGCTACTTACTTTCCTATCTACCGCTACATCCTAGATAGCTGACTAACGAATTTGAAGTTCTATCCTATATTTGTCAAACTCAACGTTAGCCTTCTTTGGCATTAGAGTAGGGTATGACAGTCAGACCTTCCTTGAATGTCACGGTTTGACAGGTTTCCTCGTGTCAATCTTGAACACGTTACATATCCTAAACACTTTTATAGACAAGTAGGGACTGATAGAAGCACGATTTGCAGGTGAAACCCGAATGTTTGGCTTTTCTTCCAGTTTATCATCATAATGAGTCATAAAGATACCACAAATCGACGAACAGCATAACACACATAGACCAACGAGTAAGTCAGTTTTTATATAAAACTCGTTTCGTTCGAAGCGAATTGAAAATAAAGACACTTTATTAGCCGAAACTATTTTTTTCGCTGAAAAATAAACTGTAACCAAATTTTCAGTCGGTCTCTATACATAAGTACCTACGTAACAGGATTGCCTCAATAGCTCAATAGTTACAAAAGGGCAGTCTTCCCCTCATTTAATCTGCAGGAAAAATAAACAGAATTGTGACAAAGACCAAAGACCCAAATCACCTTTTTGATATTCCTCATTTGTATAAATGTATTACATTGCGTTCACGATTAAGCAACAGTTTAGTAAATTAAGGCAACTTTCAGGTGCTATACGGAAGTTGCCGTCATTTAGCGTTTAACTACGAATGAGATTTACTCCGACAACAAAAGTAGAGAGGAATTAATCCGGAAAATTCCTGTAAATCTTCCTTACAATTATTTAAACTACGATCTACTTAACATACAAGAGGTTGAGAAGAGGCTATAGTGTCTCCACTTTCTCAAGCGCGCTATCTTAGCGCCGCACGTTACCATACATCAAAGTTGAATGAGATTTAACGAATTCTTAATGAATAGTCTATCTTGCGGCGCGCTCCTCTTAATATTTTATTGGCTCGTAGGGATGTGCCCTAAACGCTTCAAGGGCGCATAAAGATTGGCGAGTCGGCGGAGCACCGGAGCGCCACCCGCGCCAGCCGCCCGGGCTGCACCGACCTTGGGCCCTTGCCCTACTTAACACCCTTCATTTTTATCGCCCCTATGATTTTCAGGCTGTGACGTACGCCCGTACAGAGTTTTGATAGCGCTTACTATTGAGTGATTATTTTATTCTCGAGATGATAATAGAGGCTTTTTCATGGGGTAGGGCTCAGGTCGGCGGGGTGCCGTGCGCACCTGTCCTGGCGGCTGCGCAGCGGCGGCGCGCGCGGGGGCCGGGCGGGGCGCGGAGCGGGGCTCCGGGGGCGGGCGCGCCCAGTCCCGCGCCGGGCGCCGCTCGGGCCGGCCGCACGTTGTCTCAGGCCGCATGAGCGCGCCGGCGTGCTAGCGCAGCGTGCGCGGGTGTGGTATGCCCGCGCGTCGCCGCTATGGCCCCTATGTTGGTGGCCTTGGCGCTGCTGGCTTTGCTGCCCGGTGAGTGTCCGGCTCGGCGCGACGCAACAGGCGTCCGCCGCGCCCCCGCGTTTGTTTACCCCTGTGGGGATCGATTGGCGTGATGGTGAGAGCTGAGGTGTTGTGTGTGATAGATACCATGAGCGGAGCCGGGATCACTGGCGGAGGTAACGCGGCTCGGATGCCGCAAGGAAAATCAGGTTCAAAATTCGGCCAGGTAAAATAGGTGTCTGCGAGAAAATTTGGAATTTGGAAGGCATTGGGAAGTCATTCGCAGGCGGTTGGTCTGTTTTATGTTTATAAGTTGTCGGGCACGTGTTGTGCTCAGTCCGTGTCTCTACTCCGTGGCTCGGGTCGGTATACGAGGTAATAAAACGCAAAAATGCAGGTTTTACGAGTGAATCTGTACGTAGTTACAGTAATGGTAATGATTTGGTTACCGCGGCTCGCAGCCGAGGTGCCAACTTTATGGTTCTCGTCTGTGAATTTGAGGTCTCTTCTTTTTAAGACTTTTCTTTTTCGTCAGGAATTCGCTCGGGGAACGGTTTTTATTGGAGTAGGTATCCGTGTTTTATGTTCTGGAATTGTGTCTTCGATGTTGGGCGTATTTTCTCTAACACATTGAGTTATTTGCATGAAAAAGGCTTGATATAGAGCCTGACTCCGGGAAATTGGACTATATGAAGTATTACGCATTTAGTCTAAAAAAGTCTCCGTAACTACGCACATGAAAGCCTAAAGTAAAAAATCACATCTCGCGTCTAAAGTTAATTAAGTCCTAAAAAGCAGGAGTCGCCCCAGAGGCAGGTATCGCGATGAATAAATTCATGAGCACTTGGGAAGTCTCCCGGGACTCCGGCCCCTGTTGACTTGCCAACAGGTTACAATCTCGCCTCTCTTTCATTCCGGTTAACATCTTAGTACATTATCGTGTAGAAGCGTTACGCAGCATCCTAAATTAGGGGCTGACGAAGCTAAGTTTTCGCAGAGATTTGAAATGATATATTTTCTTCTTAGAATTAGTCAGCAGATTTGCCAGATTATGGCTCTCTGGCTAAAAGGACAAAGAAGCTGTTTTTTGTTTAAGGGAAAAAAAAGATCTTACAGGGTACTTCTTACTTTTAATACTTAAAAGGAAAGCCTAAAACGCCAAACGGACTTCTTTGTACTTCTTCTTCATCCTGCCCTTATCCCATATTACTTGGGATCAGCATATAACACTTTTCTTCCATTCTGTCATGTCACTCGTCCAACTATCACCAATTCTCTTCTCTTTCATAACAGTTTTCACACAATCCATCCATCTTTTCTTTGTACTAGGCTAGAAGTACAAAGAAGGTCCTATAAAGGTCAAAAGAGGCTTGCAAAAAGAAGTAAGATCCTTGAGCATGATGACTCAAGCAAGAATCAGGTCATCAATGCTCTTGTTGGGCTAAAAGTAAGGTCTACGTCAGACAAAGAGGCTATGGTTAAAGTAGTTACGGGTTTAAAGTTGAACGGGTGGGCGTGGGCTAAGTAGAAGGGTTAGTTGTTGGTTTCGGAAGGTTCTAGGGGTTAAACCTTTTATATTAACTTGCCAATGGGGTCATGTATACCTACCTCAACATATACCCATTGCTTGTACCATTGTAGCTCAGTTTTGCCTCATAATATTGAAAAAGTAAGTCAAAATAAAATCGATTCAAAAAGTCTAGTTCTCCAGGGGTCATCCAAAGAGATTAAGCCGAACTTCAGGATTCAAATCTTTCAGTTAACTTCTCGGAATTTCGATCCGAAACACTACTTTTAAAAGGGACTAAATTAATTACCTAAGTAAATGCGTAGAAAGATATTGATCAACTTTCAAAGGGTAATATTGAAATTTACTTACTGTATACATAAGTTACTGAAGGTATAAGGCAGAAATCAATGAAGATATTCTTCAAGTTAATATTTCATTCTAGTTCAAACCTTCCATAAAGAAAGAAAAGCTCGAATACGCGATAAGTTATTCTTGTTTGCCCCACAACCTAGATGCCCACAATATCCCAGTAATGAAGATCAAATTCTATGAAGGTGGAAGAATTGCGCTCGTTCATTTTTCTCGATAAAATATGCACACAATGTAGACCCGTGAAACACCCGCTCGACGGACAACTCGAAAGGGATTACGCTATCTCTCTCAAAGATAACCATATATATTACTACTGGCAACATTTTCTACCTGCATCATACCTTTTTGGTCTAATCTTCTTTCATTTTCATTTCAAAATTAGAACACCATTTGAAGTTCTCGCTTGATTACACGAAAAAGTTGATGAAGGATTTAAATTCAAAAGAATTTTGATGAAGCTGAAAAAAAGAGATAAATCTAAAACAATGATTAGTGATTCTTTGTTTTGTCTAAGGGGAAGCTGGGGACTGGGATCTGCTTGTTACAAACGAGGAAAAAGAAGGGACATTGGAAATTAAGCTTAATAGATACAAACATAATGGCTTACTTCAGAATCAGGTTAAACGGTATGAAATTAGGGGTTTTGCTCGGAAGATTTGGTCTCCCTTGAGACCATCAGGTTGGCAGGATAATGCGATTTGGGTAAAGGTAAACGTTCTAGCATTTCCGAGGAGTGTAATTGGCCAGGCGCCTGACATAGCTACCAACCGAAGGAAATAATGAATGAATATAAGGTTTTGTCGACAAAGGTAGTTAAATATAAATGTGCTTGCTCAATTCTATAGACAGTGTCTGAATAGTTTATTGAAGACTGGGGCGAGATTTGATGCCGTCAAAGTATTGTTCTACGGCCCTTGAATCGTTAGTCAATGCCCTTGAAGCTATTCTATTGATTTTCACGTGTGATTCTCCTTTTCAACAGATTTCAATGAGAATTTAGTTCTATTATTGAAATGAAATCAATACTATCAGAGCTGTGTGACAGACGTTGGAATCACAAGTAAAATCTTTATCTTTACTCAACTAATTTTACTAACCACAGACAAAGTAAGAGTCTATTAATGAGCACAGATAAAACAAAGGTATCCATAGACCAAAATTACATGTTTTCTCTGTTTTCTGCTTACTGGGCAAAGGACACAAAGCGAATTGGTTTGCTCGGATCGGATTGAGTAGATAGTCTTTACAGTCTTTTTTCACAACCTCTTTAGATGGTTTGGTATTCATGGCACATCATAAATAAACATTTATTCAAAGTTTTAAAATAAAAAAATATTGTCAAAAATATATTTTTATAAAGTGTTATTGGGTACCTTTGAACCGGTAACGATCAAGGGCGGGTTATGTAATGATGGTTGACATTTTATTAATTTATAGGTTTTTAAAATGTAAATTTTCGATTGCATTTGACTATTTATTTATTACATTTACAAAGTTATTTATTGTTATTCTAGTATTAAATGAAAAATAAGAGTAATTTCATAGCAACACATTCTTCATCCAAACGAGTAGGTATAACAACCTTTTTTCTGTAATTCCAATACCAACAAAACCTATTTTGTGGGTGATACACCTTTTAATTAAACAAATGGAAAACTCATTTCGGTAAACGATTACCACTTAGAACAGGCTACAGACTGCCTAATTGCTTATGGTCGGATTTAAGTAGTTCTCAAACTTTTTCTTGACGGAATCCGTTTCTGGGTCCATGAACGAAGGTCTGAAGTTTTAATTTGTTTTGTCTTATCTTTAAATCGACATGGCTATTCTCGCAATTTGGGGAAGATTATTATTGAAGTGAGTACTGTTAAGTTGGGACAGAGAGCTTTACGATTGTTTTATACGGAGTGAGGGAGATTTAGCTAAGGACTTATTGTAAGATTTATCAATTTGTGTATAGGCAACGGTATTAGCTTTTATAATATAGTCCATTTGCTATCTCGCAAAAATGTTTGAAGTTTAGCGAAGTGGGTCACTGAGCGTCAAATATTTTTGCCATTAAAATCAGTTCAGTAGTTCCACAGATTATTTACTATAAACCAACTTAAAAATGTAATTGTAATATTTGAAGTATAGACTATTGATTTTTTAAATTGTCATGGTAGCTATGTGGGTAAGGCACCCAACCAATGTGATTTTTCAGTTATACTTTTCTAAATTAATTTAAGACATTACTGATAACCTGTGCCACTGAAAGCACGTTAAACCGTTACAATCGGTTGTCGGTAGGTACAAGTAGTCGGTCGCCAGAAAATCTGACCATCTATCTATCTAAGGACAATCGTGTTACCCAGTTACTAGTTTGAGGAATTCTGACAGACAGTCGCTCCAAGTAAAATACAGGTACACACAGGTACAGGTACAGGTATTCAGTTAGACTAGAAACCGCCCCAACACAGTTGGTAAAAGGCTAGGGAGAAAACTGTTGAGTTTTTGCAAAACGACATCAGATGTGTAAAAAGATAGAATTGCCAGTAAACTGGCAGAACATTTTGTATATTCCTAATTTCTAAGTACTTTGTCTTTTTTTTGCATCTACCACATAGTCTCTTCACCATCCTAGTTTGAGTGGTAGATATTGCCCATGACATTAAGTGTGCCTTTGTCCATTGTGTTGTATGAAGACTAAATAAATAACCCACAAGAATATTGTTGGCTTGGTCATTGAGTGCAACATGTGCCAATATATCAGTTAACGCCATTACAATTATGGCAGTGTTCCCGAACGTTTTACTAAAGTGACTCCATTTATTCCTATAATATTTCTGGCGTGGCCAAGAAACGACCACTTTGTGCCTTTTGGTATAAAACGGGGATTGGTATTCCTTAATGAGTATTCGGATAGTCAGAAGCCAGTAAATCTGACTCCAGTCTTGCCATGTAGTACCGTGTTACCCCAGTTAATAGGTTGTGGAGGTCTGGTAGGCAGCCGCTCCTCATAAAATACTGGTATTCAGCTAAATCCGGCTTGACTGGAAGCCGACCCCAATATAGTCGGGAAAAGCCTAGGTAGATGACGACGATGATGATGGTATTCCTTAATTCTTTATTGTACACAAGACATAGTGATTCAGACAGTTCATGTACAAAGGCGAGCTTATTAACTAAGCAATCGGTTTTCTTCCAGCAAACCTTTCAGTTATAAAGAGAGAATATATTCGAAGGGAGGGTATTCTTCTTCTTCTCTTGTCGATCTGACTCAAATCTTGTCCGACCAATTTTTAGCCATCTGAATAGCTCTGTCTGGTAGGAAAGGAGGTGACACATATCATGTGAAGGGACTCCATACTGGCAGAATTGAAGTTTTTGATGATTTTTACGGTTTTTATTTTTACAAATCAATAGTGCCTTAGGAATGAGCTAGTGTTTTTTGAAGAGGTTTTTTCAGTGCTAGATTTTGCTCGTGATTATTAAATATTGATATAGAACGTTTCTAGGCAATATCATATATTTTTATCACTATGCGATTTTTTGTAATCTGAACCAGTAGTGTTAGCTTTATTGGTTCCAGACCTCACAACCCATAATTTAACTTATTAATTTATATTTATTTAGCTTAGATTTTCCAGACAAGTATACTTAATTTAGAATTACGAAAAAACAGTTAAGCTAGTTCTTACAAAAGTGTCCATAAACATCCAGCTATACTTTCCAATCCCATCGAACACTTTTAACCTTTTAATCCAAACACTATTTTAAAATAAGAACTACCATAACCAAGAAAACCTCTTATTGAAAGCTCAAGTCTGAAATGTCTTGAACGTGTCGATATTGCTTAGTTTACCCTCAGAACAAATGGAAAGGAGATTTACAGTGAGCCCCGCTACTGCATGAGACGATCCATCATTTTTGTGCCATTACGGGCGGGGAGAGGGGAAAAACGGAATGAGAGAAATAAAGTTTGAAGTGGGAAATAAGTTGTAGGTGTTGCTTTAGGAAATGAGTGGCAATTAGATTTATAGTGTGCTCGTGTTATGTTGGTATGTTATTTTAATGGTATTATTGTGTGGACGGCATTTTCTGTGGTGAATAGGTAGCTTTGTTACTATAACTTCTTCTTGCTTCATTGATAAGTGATCAAGCGTACTAATATATGTACAATCTGATAATAATATAATATGATAATACTCCTAGTATGTCCAAAAAAAAAAAACATTCACATCGTAGTCAGCATTTTCACTTCGAATAGTTATGCTGTTTCGTTGGCCAAAGAATGGTCCAACTTTTTGGTCACTGACTGAATCTGAGGTAAAAAGACCGACCATTCACATCCCTTTACTTTTTTTTTAAGACTGTAAACCATCATACATATAACTTCTCTTTGTGGAGCAAGGAGTAGTAAACTTTTACTGACTAAATCCTACCCGTGTGCTCTTTACTTTACTTTTCAGTTTGGCAGGGACTCTTTCAAACGATCCCCTGTACATCACAATTTGCATACGTTTTCAATAAACAGGGCCGAAATTGGGTAATCAATCATGTTCCCGTTTCAATTCAATCGTCAGCCATCGCTTTGAATAAGC
Organism: Mythimna separata; assembly: GCA_030763345.1. NCBI lineage: Eukaryota > Metazoa > Arthropoda > Insecta > Lepidoptera > Noctuidae > Mythimna > Mythimna separata. Next base: position 24,339,114 of record CM061170.1, on the reverse strand, counting down.
ATTGGCTGTACAAGAACCCATATATCCCCACCAATTCTATCTGCAGTAACAGTGTTGCCAGCTCCATCAGACCCAAGATTAACAGTACAGTGTAGTGCAGTGTTGTAGTCCTATCAATCATTTTCATGCCATTACCATCGCGAGTTCGTGGGTTCAGTGGCTTGTTCCCTAGCCTTCCAGCCAGCGTTCGCAGGGTTCCGCAGAATTTTGCTGACGTGACGTCATTTATCCTGATAATGCTGTATCGGTTTAGTCGGTTAGAAAAGTCGGGGACGAAGTGTGTCGCAATTTATGGTCGGTTCTTTGTTGTAGACTGTTTTTTAGGCAATAATGTATGGTTCGGGCAAGTGTTTTCATGTAGAAAGAATGTTTTTTATGTGTGTCGTCTATTTAGTTGGTTTATGTTAAATAATGTTGATTTTGATTTGACTAACTGTGTTATTGTTGGACTAATCTCTTCGGCATTAAGTCTGTTTTTTGTGGCATTTCTTGTGTTAGGTTTAAGTCTGTATTTAAAAACTGCTGTAACATTTACTAGTTATAGCAGTTTACATTTAAAAGTGCTTTTACGTTCCTATTATTTGGAGGTACAATGTCAAATCCATAAGTTTACACTTTTTAATTTTTATATTGAAAGATCAAAACTTATCATGTATCAGTTTTTCTTGTGAAGGACGTGATATTAATCGCAAATCTGAAAATAGTGAATATTATCAAATTGTTATTCTGATGAATGTATTAAAATCTTGTGTCACAGTATTTATCCAATTCCTCTGAAACAGTTTGACCAATTTTTATGTATTGTTTTTGTGTATCTTTGGTATTCTAACGTTCAGCAAAGGCCTTCTTATTTCCCCACTCCGGGTTAATTCTAAGGCAGAAATGTAATTAATCCCGTTATATACTTAATGGTTTACCACGAATTCACCTAAAATCTGAATAACATACATTATATCCATTCCGAAAATTATGGAATCCAGCATGTCCGTAACAGTAGCCAGACTAATATATTTTGTACTTCAACACGTTATTTAACAAAATATCGATAGACATAAAAGTCTGCATATCACTACCATGTTATGTTTTAACCTATCAATACCCGCGAAACAAGACACAATAGTAAAACAATAACAGCGCGGTCTCATAGGACCGGTCGGGGATTCATGAACTAAATGGTAATTTTAATCAAAAAGCAATCAATTTGAAAAGCGTCCATCTGCACTTACAGTCACACTGCATTTGTCTGCCCCACAAAAACCACCAAATTAACAGTATTAACAATAAAATAACATTTTCTGTACGTCAGTTGATTTATTCTCCGTGTTTTTGTGTTCTCTCTGTGGCCCACACTTAATTGGTATTGACACAGATTTATGTTTTCTGTTTTGTTAAGCATTTTCGCGAGTGTTACCCGATTGTGTGGCGAGAGTTCGACAGTTTGTGAAAAGAATGAGTGATTGTATCTTCGTGTTGTTTTTTTTGGCGTGATTTATAAGCAAAACGGATTATGATTCGAAAAAAATACAGCTACGATTTAGGCCGTGATTTCTACATAACTGTGAATTAGATATTTTGTTATAACTGACAGCTGATATGATTTATGTGGGTCTCTCTGTGACACAGTAATGTGTTCATTGCAGTGTTTCAGTGTTGCCCTTTGAAAATACAAAATATGAAGCTCCTTTTGTAAATCTTAGCGTAAATAAGATGTTGATTCTCTGATGAAGGCCTGAGCTAAAACAACCCTTGAACTTTACCTGAAGAGCAAATATTTACCCTTTCCTTTGAAACACTTTGACACCTTAAAAAACTCCGGCATTCAAAAAACCCTTTGATGTGACGCAAAAAGAGCGGACTTACTTAATTATCCTAACAAATAATTACCATATTTATTATTTAAATTTACCCAGACGTGGGATCAGGGCTTGCTATTAAAGCAATTCGGGTGGAGAATCACATTTTTGCAATATGGCAACTCTGTGGGTAGAGCGGTTGGCAGAATGTATTGCGATGTCAGTATACGTTTAATGTGTGCGCCATTAGGCGGGCTGTGTATTCTGAGCTGGGTAAATGATTTTAATTATCATTATTCTCTTTCTTTCTTTTTGTATTAATTTGGATGTTGAGAGGGAAACGGTGTTTTGTTGCTTTATCAATTATTTGTGTAGAGTTTGTTTGTGAAACATGGGTCAGCGATGATAGACTGCTGTTTTTAATGTTTGCCTAAAACTGTCAATTTTAAATTATGTTGAAACAGGTTTTTGGACCTAATTTTGTTGCTTTTTTTCTCTGTCGCCTTCAATTATATAAAAAAATATTGGAAAACTCGTTATTGATTTATTATTCGTTGAAATTTTACAAAATATTTTGGAATAAGATTGTAAAACTCGTTATTTTACGAAAATACTTGAAATTTTGCAAAATATTTTAGAAAATGATCGGAAATAGAATAAAATAAAATATTGTAACACACAATACTAAAATCGGGATTAAATTCCCTAATCCTACAGTTAGACACAAAAAAGGACAATCAATTTATAAATCCTTTTTACTGTCAAGCTGTTCACCTATTTCATGCTCAGCCAACTTATGAACAATGGTCCAAATCCTAACTAGCAAAGTTTGGAACCGATCAAATTAATGTGAGGGTCCTAATCTATTATACATAACTGTGTGTGCCAGAGGTATTGGTTTATTGAATCCTACTGAATTACGAACTGCGGTAACGACCCCCTGGCGGTCCAGTGTTATAGCTTTAATGGTATAGGCGCTGGATATTTGTATTAATTTGGTCACTTTTTTAGGGGTTTAGGGCTTTCATTTACACATTAGTTATACTAGGTTGCCATATGTATCTTTCTATGTGCTGTTCGCTTCATTTTCTTAAAACTTATTGTCATTATAAATTAAATTGAAACATAATATTTTTGGTTACCACGAGTTCATTCGTGCAGCAGTTTAAAATTTTTAAGTAAATTATTAGCAAAATTACCAGTATTTAAATGCATTTTGGATTTTTTGTTGGATATTACAGCTTTAGACCATTCCTATGATTCATATATTATGTAGTTTGTGTAATATATCAAACAGTACGATAACTATTATTCTTATTATTACTAACCCATGTTGTCCTGCTGGGCAAAGTTCCATTCCTTCAAATGGTCATAATTTTTCGCTTATTCTTTTCAATTCTTAAGGCACATATCCAGATCGTTCCGCCATCTCCTTCGTGGTCTGTCACGGCCCCTTGTCACTCTATCTGGAAACCAATCCCATGCTTTACTGGCCCGAAGTTCGTCAGGTATACAGATATGTCCTGTCCAGTCGCATCTAAGTTGGATAGCCATTTGAGTCACATGAACGCTTTGTGTTTTGGAGTGCAGTGTAGTGTTTCAAACGTAATCTGTTAATTTAATACACTGTATGCTCAGCTCCATAGCACGTTGGCAAGACTGAGTTTAGACGTTTGGATGTTAGTCAAAGACTAAGACAACGACTAGCTATAGATTTAGCAACAGAACATATAAAGGAATTCTGTGGATTTAGCTATAATAATAAGCCTTGGTATACCTCTCCTATCCTCAAGGACTTCAGAATATGTTACCCTCTTGTTGCTATGTCACTTTGTGCTAGAGGGTCCATTTATTTAGTGTTCAAGTCACCCCCTGCTTTTTTATCGATGGATATTAATAATAACATTGTTCTGGCAGGTCATCTTGACATAGTTTCAGGTAACCAGTCTAAGTAAGACTTCAAAAACCATAGCCCTTATGTTCTTTGTTTTCCATATATTGCAATAGTTTCCCATCAACTGGGGTTGTCATTGGGTCCACTAGCATAGCACGCACAGAGATAATCGTTGGTTGGTACAAATTTCCATTAAAAGTGTCTAAAGGACCTCGACGAGTTGGTTTTAGCTCCTTGTACACCGTCCAAAGGTCCAGGATCCGAGATTTCTGAGATGTATCACACAAATAATATTAATAACTTTATTAAATTAATTTTGATCAGTACAATGAGATAGATGATCTTGTATTTCATAAGAACATCAAATGCTAGGCTTTTTACAAATTACGAATTGGATTTCCTGTGTCGTGGGATCCAGTCTTTTCCCAAGTTAGGCAAATATACATTTAGGTACTGTACTACTACTGTGTTTAAAAAAATATTTCTGTTAGCTTTTTCACAACAAGAACACCATTTCTTCTCTCTTTTAAAACGAGTGTAATGAAAAACGTTTTAATGAAAATGATGGTAAACTTCATCATATACATTACCATCTAAACGGTTATTAGTAGTTAGTAACCGCAGGTTCCTTTTGAAGTGCGAGAGATCCAAGTTTCTAGTTTGTAGTTATGGATTATAATGCTCTGTTCCCAGGCCGGTACCATTGTTACTTTGTCTACGGCTGGGGTGCAAGATAGCTTGGTATCGCGGTTTTGAAGTGTGGCTTTTAGAATTATGCCAGCTATTCTGATAGCTTTGTGGAACTTATTATTGTTTGATCCTTTCATTGTGTCTAGTTTTTTTTCTACTATGGTAGGATCGGTTTCTAGTGTAACTAGATGAAACTGGAGACCAATATTTTACATGGAGCGAGTGCCTATCCCCACGATACTACTTAGCTGCTGCTAATCAGAAGGCAGAAAATGGACAACTGTCTTCAGTTGACTCGTTGATTATTTTTCTTAATCTTTAACGTTTAAGTTATTCCTTAGGCACATAAGACATGTAGTACGCTTATTTATGACACTACTAATTAACATTAAAAAGGCGAAAGTTTGTGAGTATGCCTTTGTATGTGATAGATACAATTTAGCATATGGGTAGACCATATCTTAGAATAGAACATCTCTTATTTCGGCAGTACCTATGTTATTTTGAGGTAATTCTCTTCTTTTAAAAAGATAAACTATAATACTGATAAAAGTTATAACATGTATACATTATAACTTCAACCAAGGACTCATCCGTACCTTTGAACCACAAAAAACAAAATCCTAAACAACTTCAAAAGAATCGATCGCCAACTGAACCGGGCTCAAACCGAAAATGTTAAATCAGCAAATACGAAAACCGGCTTATGGCGGCTCAAATATTTAAATACAAACAAACAAATAACCTTTCGGCGATGTGAATGAGCCCGAAGAGTGGCCATTGGGGAGCGCGGCTCGTTGAAATGTGAATCGCGACGGCGACGCGGTGCTGCTCGCCAAGTAACTGCCACCTCAGGGGTTGTTCGTCACTGCGATTGTGCGAATGGTAAAACAAAACGTTTTACAGTTCGGAAAGCTGCTGTCGAATATTTTGTGGTTTATTCGGGGCGGGACGTGATCTCTATAATTATATCACTCAAAGGTTTGCGAGGCTCTGGAACAATTTGCCTGCTGCGGTCTTCCTATCCGATAATCTAATTAAACTATCAATAATTGCATCACTGCTTACCGTCAGGCGGGATCGCGGTCAAGCACTAGTTTATATCTTTATATCAAATAAAAAAAGAAATGACGTGTCTTCAAGGCTAGAGTCAATAGGCTCTTGTGTAATGTGAAACGCGACGGCGATGCGGCGGTGCTCGCCAAGTAACTGCCACCTCAGGGGTTGTTCGTCACTGCGATTGTGCGAATGGTAAAACAAAACGTTTTACTGTAAAAAAAGCGTGCGTAGATGCTAATGTAGTTGCGCTACCAAAGTTACTTAATAAAATAGCAAATTTCTTTAAAAATAACTTAAATAAAATTTCTGTGCTTGAACTTAATTAATTAATACACCCTTACACACCCCGTATAAGGGTGTGCATTATTTTAGTTACATGTTGCATTTATAAAAAGAGAAACGCGTGACTGATATCACGTTTAGCCGAAAAGTCAATTTTAAAATAGTAGCGAAAAAGCTCGGCAAATACAGAATTAAAAGCAAATGAAGGGATACATCTCTACTAGCTTTTACACTAGCACGTGGCAATATATTTAGTAATAAGTAGCTACCTATTTATCAAATGGTTGCACCTCTAGTTCTGTAGACTGATAGTAATGTTCTCCGAGTTCGTTTCACGAGAAATTGCTTGTTTGAAAAGCGCAATTAAGTGTATAGTGTCTTTATTGCAGTTTCCTTTTCAATTATAATAAAATTAAAAATAAAGTTTGTACCTAACAAACTTTAATGATTTAAGTTACTCATAAGTTAAATTAAAGATATGATCTAATAACGTTGTAATCGATCTCTTTGGCTGTAGACAGAATGACATTCTGCCATTGATTATAATTTCTAAAAAGTATGGAATCAGTAAAGTTATCTAGCGAAATGGTCTGTGAAAAAATACATGTTTTTTATTTTAGTTTGGCAAGGTTTGTGCATTCAGCTAGTATTTTAGCTAGTGTCAAGTTTCGAATGTTTTTCGCTTTTATTATGATACACCATTATAATTATTTTTGTTTTCCATCAGAATGCGGATGTAATATGTATACTTATAATATGTTGGCAGTATTTGGTAGCAAATGTATCGAGTCAGCCTTCTCGGTAAGCTTTGGACTGAGGTAGCCAATACTGCATTAAAATTCCTAGCTCTAATATACTAATATCGCGCTTGTTTGAATAAATAATTAGTCCACATATTGTCCATTTGTGTAGGCAGTTCAAATACAAAACTATATCAATTTTACATTACAATATCTTAAATTACCGAATAATTACAATCGACATCAAAACAAAAACAAAAATTCTACCAAAATATTCCGTGTATTCTGAATTTTTGGCAATTTGTAATCGCTTTATTATAACGTAATTTTTCTAAAATCTTTAGTCAGAGTACACGGAATCACTTGCGATTGATCACATTTAAACACCATTGACTTTCCGAATAACTACGTAGCTATAACTATACGAAGGCGCCTTTATAAAATAAATTTAAGAAATATTCGATAGTTTTCATTTACGTTTCGCTCGACTTTTACGAAACATGAAAAATAAATAACAGCCTAAAAGGGTTCGTTTATTAATCCGCGGCTATTGCGCAAAAAGAGTTTATAAAATAACGTAAAAATCGTATGATGCTCCTATGTAAAGCGATGGAAGCCAACGCAAATAAAAACACTCGAATAAATTATGAACAGCGAAGCGTAGGAATCAATTAATGAATATAAAACAGAGGAAAGTTGCGGAATTATTTTCCGCTTCATTCTCTTTTACGATGTTTACGCGAACAAGCTTTAACCTTGTTTTGATTTAAAACTATATCAATACACTATGAATACAGCTTAGTTTCCGTGTAATAAAAATAAAAGATGGCTTCCAAATCGCAATCAAACCTAATAAAAAAAGAATAATTTGTTTCTAGGCCGTTCCTTTTTCAAATCAACTAGCACACGAGCATAGACACGCCAATTAGCCGGTTTAGTTTTTAAAATTCCCGTTTCACGATACAAGTTTCGGCAGCGAACCAGAGGCCTCTGGCAGCGTCCGAGGTTTCGTGGTGTGAGAGGGTGTGAGAATTTCAATTAGCGCGGATTCACTTTTCACCGAGATTCGCGCCAAAATACGGGCTTTGCCACATTTCGCAATTAAGCTTGGTTTACAATACGACAAGTATGTCCTGCTGGTATGGAATGGACGGGTAGTTTTCACATAGGTAAATAGGTCACGCATGATAATGGAATTATTTTATGTAGTCAAGATATTGCAACAAAAATTTTAAAATGTTAAAATATTTGGGGCAATACGAGAATCCTGCCTTTAGTTCTCGGATCTCTTATTCATATTAAAAATTAACTCCTTATGCAAACCTCGCTTTGAGCCACAAAAATATTCCGCACTCCTTTAAGATGTACCCTGTTCAAGGAGCGAATTATTCATGAGCAGTATTCTTCTAGCAGAGGGAAGCGCCCGCATACGGCTCAGGGCTAATAATGCTCATGTCAGTTTGCAGCTATTACCCACAAAAGCAGCTTCCCATGTGGAAATGCTTGGCCGACAGAAATTGTAGGCTTTGGCTCTTGTAATTATGGCCGTTCTGTTCGACAATTGTTTCGTGGAACATTCCAGTGACCGTGGTCTTGTTTCAAAATGTCGGTTGTTGTTTAAATTTTAATTGATATTTACGGTAAATTAAGACGCTTGTTTAAGCAATGTGCTTAGAATTAATTTGTGGGGGAACGTTTTAATTTGGCGCTTTGTTCGACTGGCTTAGTTGCGGACGTGACGTTTTTGCTTTATAAATTGAAGTTTCGCTCGACTGTGTTTTGGTGAATTTGAAAAAGGAACTTTATTTATTAATGGACAATCATTTGTTTTTTTTTGTGCCAGTGTTGACTAAATGGAAGTCACAAAAGTTTTTCAATACACTTATTTGAGCATCCGCTCTTATTCCTACCGGTTTTGGGCATGCAAATGGACTTGCAGAGTGTAAATAGTCCCGTACGGTATATTGAATTACCCTTGAACTATATAACTGTCTACAGAAAGCATGAGTCACGCACTCGGCCTCATCCAGCTCCTACAATTTTTCTCAACTTGTAACAAAATGTACTTTTGCAAAAGTAATTATAATTTAATTTTGTATTGGGCGAGAAAATATTATTATTATTACTAAGCCTTCTAGATCAACTCCCTGCCGAGTCGTAAAAGCGTTTTTACAACGAAAATCTCATTCTAAACATTACTAAAACTACAAAACTAGACTGCAACTGAGAATATGTGGCATAATACAGGACAGTTCTTGCGACACTTCGCAGACAGGCTTCAGGGCATGAAGGGTGCCTCTCAGGGGCGGCCATTGTTATTATAAGTAGGTGCTATATGCTAGTAGGGACAGCTGGCATGCGATTGATTAAGCAGCGTGGAAACTGTGCGTATGGGGTAAATAGGCATATGGCTATCTAAAGAAACTGATTAACTGACTTATCAACGTAATTTGCAAAAGGCTTCCTTTTATACCTAATATAGGCAAGTAATAAGAGAGGAATTTTCAGCATTTGTCATTTGTGTTTGTTTGTGTGTTTTTTGTTTGTTGTGATGTTTGTTTGCGTGTTTGTTGCCTGATGATGTCATCTAAGAGGACGAATTATGGCGTAACGGGGTTCCAAAGTTTGTATTGATAAACCTACTTTACGCAGGCGAAGCCGCTGGAAGAACCGAGTTGGTAAACAAAATATAGTAGTTCTAGCACTTAAAGGTGAAAAGCGAATTTATTTTTGTCTAGCATTTATTTCTGATCACCTACCTGAGGTCAGAGACTTGATCTGGCTTTCAGAAAAGTAAAAAAAACAGAAACGATCTCACTGCAAGTATTATGAATTCTTCCTATTATTATCATAAAAAAATATAATACACTTAACCGCCGGTGTATTTTTTATTTGTTCTGTTTCCACGCTTCAATGCTCGGTCGATCGTCGTTTGACACACGGGTGGTTTATAACAATGACCTGAAAGGGTATTTTTTATCACGAAAAATAACAATAGAATCTCTGTAGATACACGTAAGATTCATATGAAAACATCAGTTTAGTCACTGCTGCTTATATTATAAGATCATCTTTGAAGTATTAAAACTCAGCTTGTTTATATCTCGACAAATCGTAGGCCATATTAGTAGGGATTTATTTTTTCAATTTCTGGGTGGGTCAGAAAATCAGGTGAGAAATTGTTTGGGGCATGACTCACGCCCTCAAAAAAAATCTTTTCAATTTAAAAGTTTACCCATTTTATCACTAAATTGAATATTGAAAACTGCTGCACTTGCGTAAAAGTAGAAAATTGACCTAAGGGAAAATATTGCCAGGATAATCTATCTAATAAATCCTATGTGCTATTCCAGAACATGGTTCGTCCATCCGTCTGAGCGTGAAGAAGCACAGTGACAAACACACACTCCCAAACTTTCACCTTTATAATATTAGTGTGATATGATTCTTATTCTTCATTTCTAATGCAAGTCAACATTGTCTTCTGGAAAACGATGCAAATACTAACAAACATATACCAACATCTACTCTTCACCACTACTAACAAATGCATACTAACAGCAAGTCTTCCGAAATACTAACAAAAGCACACTAACATCTTGTCTCTCCAGCTGTTAAACAACTAACAGTAGTTAGTGTTTCAAGTTTGTTCCGCATCTCCGCAGCGAGACAAATTCCTTGCTTATCTGTGGATTGTGTACAATGTAGCAGTAGGTAATTATGTTCCTGCCACTTGATGGACGGTTGTGGTTCTGGAGAATCATCTCCAGTTTTAAACAGCTGTCTGAGACACGAACTAACTGTAATTATTGACTTATCACTGCCTGACGCCATAAAAAACTAAAGTTGCCAAAAAAAAAGACTTGCTATATATCTATACTAATATTATCAAGAGGTAAAATTTTTAAGTTTGTATGTAGGGGGTAATCTCTGGAACTACAGGTCCGATTTGAAAAATTCTTTCAGTGTTAGATAGCCCATTTATTGAGGAATGCTATAGGCTTATATACTATCACGCTATGATCCACGGGAGAACAGTGAAACCGCAGGGGACAACTAGTTCCATTATTTTATTTAATGCGCGAACCCATTGCTCGTAGAACAGATCGTCAATGGGGCCGAAAGGTTCTGGCGTGTTGCAACGTTGTCAGGCTTCTCACGAAGCCCGCTATGATCACGGAGATATCTGAAAGCGAAAGCTGTGGTCCTAGAATGCAAAGAGCAACTGAAGGACACAGGTATGGTTTTAGTATAAGACTGACACGCCCTCTTGTTTCACGCTAGAGCGGGTAAAAAGGTCTTAATGTGTTTACAGACAATGAGTTCCTTATCTAAAGCAATTTATTCATACGAATATTTCTGATAAAGTACAGAGAAGTCTCATCATACTTGACGCACCCAGCCGCCCAATTGCCCATTCCACTCTAAAGCTATAGTAGCTACTTACGTACCAAACAAATCAAGCAATCAGCTTAGATTTTTATGTTTAGGAAGCACGTTAAAAACCCTTCATTCTGGCAGTATCTTCCATAACCATATGAAGCCGCTGTTAATAATATCTGACTCCAAATATAGAAGTTTGGTCAAGCAGACGAAGCCACCCACGCCTGACTGTCACGTTCGCTCGAAAAAATAGCCAAATATATACTCGGAACGATGTTAGGTGGGCTATATTGAAGGGACAAAGAATCGGGCTTGTTTTTTTGTGAATTGAAGATTAATTTCCCAAGTGAATTGGATTTATGATCTATTATTTTAGGTTAGCTTCGCCCGTGTATATAAAATACTAGCTTTATCCCGCAGCTTCGCCCGCGTACATAAAATATAGCCTATATCACTCAGGAATACAGCAGCTTTCTATTAGTGAAAAAATTTTAGTAATCGGACCAGTACTTCCACAGATTACTTCATACAAACAAAAAAACAAACTTTATCTCTTTATTATTTACTCAGATACCCGCGAAACGAGACACAATAGTAAAATAATAACAGCGCGGTCTCATAGGACCGGTTGGGGATTCAAACGTTAAATTAGTGTAGATAACTTAGGTCACCCAGAAATAAAGTAGCTTTCTAATGGTGACAATTTTTTAGCAATCGCACCAGTACTTTCAGAGATTATCTCCTACAAACAAAAAAACAAACATTACTTCTATATAATATTAGTGTAGATAGACAGTAGTATTATAGTTATTTAAACTATTACATACCCGCGAAACGAGACACAATAGTAAAACAATAACAGCGCGGTCCTATGAGACCGGTCGGGGATTCAAACATTAATTAATGCGATTAACAACATAGAGCACCTCTTGTCTATGACCCAGCACTAAAATACTTTATGAACACACACAGCCAGTGTGAAACTTTTTCATCAGGGTCTGTGTTTTGTACAGTTTATAATCAGAAAGCTTTCCAAATAGAAAGGAATACGAAACTTTTGGGTCGCTTTGTGATCAGATACCTCATTCATAGCTTTCCACCAGTCGAGATCGAGTTCAAGAGCTGGTTCATCATCGAGCTGTTAGAAGGTATTTAAACCGACTATCAACCCTCATCGCTGGAGGAGTTCGTAGCTAGATAATAACAGCCGCACGGGTCGATCTTCAAGGTTAAGCAAAGCTTGCCAAGGTTGGTCTGTGGATGGGTGACCATCTTGACGTAACGAGTTTCCTTCGTGCCTCGGAAAGCACGTTAAGCCGTTGGTCCCGGCTGTCATTTGTAAATCTTTAGCAGTCATTACGGATAGTCAGAAGACAGTAAACCTGATTCCAGTCTTGTCATTAAGTACCGTGTTATCCCAGTTAATGGGTTTTTTTTTTATGGTAGGGTAATCATCAGAATGACTTCCCCCGCTCTTGGGCGGAGCGGGAGGGCGTGTCAGACTCTTACTGACTAAACCCCTACCCCTTTCCTTCGTTGCCTTCGTTCTGGGGGGGACTCGGTGTCAACCTTTAGGAATACCACATGTTCCCCCAGAGGCTTCGGCCCTACCGGGCCCCTACAGTTTGCTGACATCTCCTTGAGGCGCGCGTGGAACAGAACGCGCCGTTGACGACTGGGCTCGGTCCAGATTATTTCCAGACTGCCGGACGGCGAGCTACACAGTGCTCACCGTCCGCGAACCCGCGCCTACGGTGGTCGGAAATCGGGATCGGGATCTCGGCGGCAGCGGCGTGAGGACCGTTCCCTCACGCGCTCGCGGTCAGCAGCCTCCTTCACGAGCATTACTTCTTCGCAGAAGGAGGCGATCGCATGCCAACCCTCCTCGCTCCGGACCATGGCCTGAACCAGGGCCCGGCGCGAGAGGTCGCCGCTCCCGATAGCCTCCACAAGGACACGGCGGTGCTCCGCCCAAGCGGGGCACACTTCTACCGTGTGCTCCACCGTGTCCTCCGGGCGGTCCACACAGTGGCGACACCCGGGCGTCCTCTCCTGCTTGATTCGATGCAGGAACCTCCCGTACTTACCGTGTCCGGTGAGGACCTGCGTCATACGGAAAGAGAGGACGCCGTGACCTCTTTCCAACCACTCCTCAAAGACGGGCCTAACCGCCTCAATGACGGCGTGCCCAGCACTGGGTTGCGACAGTCGCAGTCGCCATGCCACCCTGAGATCCCGCCGGAACTCTGTCCGCCATGCCGCGACTTGTCGCGGCAGCGGAGTTTCGCCCCGACGTTGCATCTCCACGCGCAAATCGTGCAACCCCAGTTAATGGGTTGTGGATGTCTGGTAGGCAGCCGCTCCTCGCAAAATACTGGAAAAGGCTAGGCAGATGATGATGATAAAGAGTATATCAATCAATTTATCTATAAAGCATAACAAGTAAAGTGTTATAAACTCGTCTCCAATAATGGAATACTGAAGTATATAAGTAATCCGTTGTGTAAAAAATATATCAAAGTCCTAAATCATAAGTTACGACTGGAAGTGTGATAAACCGCTCCACGAGATCTTATTAGGATCGCGTATCGGCGATGTATTAGATCTTTATGATAATGGCGTCGTTTCAGACAAGTTCAACTGAATATTGCTGAACATAAATCAGGGCAATCTATTACCGACAGATACATAAGTTTTATTCGAGTTTGCATTACGTAAATACGGTTTTTACGAGAAATGTTACGGATAAATAAATACCTTGCAGGCAGACTTATATAGGAAGAAAAAAAGACAGAAAAACAGTTGGTAGTAGGGCCTCAAGTCTGCTATTAGAATTGTCGATCATTGGCTTCGTAATTGATGATTTTGACAAGTTTGGTCTAGTCTGTCAAAATCAACAGTCACCAACCAGGTTAGTTGGCAGTGTAGGTGTATTGGGAATTCACTGATTTGTCTTGAGTTGTGAAGTATCTGCTTATAAAACACTGAAACGAATCACTACAGTATCCAATTTTACCGACCATACTCCAATAAGACACAAAAAAAAATAAGACATGTCTAGGAATGGGCCGTCCGGTAATCGACCGGACTAAGCTCAAGTCGTTGACAGTGCATAGTGATCCACGCGCTCCCAAAAAAGATGTCAGCAAATCGTAGGGACCCAGAAAAGTCGGTTCCCGCTACGGCTGCGGGGATTTTCTGAAATGAAAACCTGTAGCCTTAGAACGCCAAAGGCAACTGAAGGACCCAGGTGTGGTTTTAGTCAGTAAAAGTCTAGACACGCCCACACCATTCAGAGCTGGAGAAGTCATTAGATGAACCACTTTTAATTACTCAGATACCCGCGAAACGAGACACAATAGTAAAACAATAACAGCGCGGTCTCATAGGACCGGTTGGGGATTCAAACGTTAAAAAAAGTTACACATTATTTCAGATAGAATATATGGCTTTTAAAATAACAGCAACTAGATCACATTTAAGCTATTCTTAAGGAACACTAGCTAAGTTCAGCAGACAGACACAAATGGCGGCACTAATTCCCGCGCTGTTTGCACCGAGCGCGGCTAGACTACCCTCGCTATAAACGCCAGACACAGTGACAGAGAACATTAGTGTACTTATATTATTATGTTAATGGAAATGTGCGAATTTCGCGAAGAGTCGAAAACCTGCTTACTCACCGTGAGGAGACTGGAACAGTGGTTTTTATATAAAAATCTTGAGACAGAATGTTTGTTATCGAACTAGTCCGAAACAACCCGTTTATATGTCATTTTTTGAGTATATTTATTTGCAACATAATATAGCAGCACAGGCGGAGTTAATGCCTTAGGCATCCACTACCAGTCAACCAAGGGTGGTGAAGAGAAAGCATGGCAGGTGCATAAAAAAGAAATGTATATGTGGTAGGTTTGAGAATAGGTAAAGTATTTTTTACCCTCCTTTTACCACCTCTGTTTTTCTTTGATAACTTATATGGCAGAACAATGTTTGTCAAGCCAGTTAGTTTTTATAAATTAATGTTTTGAAGTTATTGATCTCTTGAAACAGGTTATTGAGATACCAATCTACCAACCTTAATTACTCAGATACCCGCGAAACGAGACACAATAGTAAAACAATAACAGCGCGGTCTCCAAGGACCGGTTGGGGATTCAAACGTTAATATAACCAATCTCCAGTCTAGTCCACCTTCTTTGTCAATGATGGCTAATGGTTTGTCCACAGCGTAAGGCACAGATAGACATAGCACAGACAAATGGGCCTTCTACACGCACAAGCTTCATTACAGTTTTGCCTGCACAAGTCGACGTCCACCGATGGACATAGGCTTCCCTCAAGTGTTACCACAACAAACGGTCTTGGGCGTATTCCTGTAACTCACACCAAGTCATCGGTCCACCTTGTGGGAGGCCTTCCAACGCTGCGTCTTCCAGCGGCATAACCCACTTAGCTACATTTCATTTTTGAACTCACCAATACCTCTAATAGTATTACTTCACCAATATCACTTTTACAAAGTAAAGAAATACAAGGTACAGTAGAAAGCTGGTACCTATGAATATTTCAGACATCTCTGTACTTTCAAAGGCCCGTATTGAGGCCACTAGCAATTTATTTACTTTTGTATAGAAAAAAAGGAATCTCGCTGCGATTTTTGTACAATCGTCTTATGACCCTTATCGTGTGTATAAAATGGTATTTGGTATCTGTATGTTACGCGTTAGTATCATTTTGTAAGGCTCTGACCTTCAGTTTTGTACTCAGTTGTAAATTACTTATTGCAATAACGTAAGTGGTTTTGCTCTTTTTTCTTACATTATTTTTTAGAGCTTTCTCTGTTCTTTTTTTCATTGTTCACTGCCATCGATTTTACTCACATATACCTGCCTTCTTTTAAAGGTGGGAAATCATCCAATGACTACTTCTGCTCTAGAGTGGAGTGAGAGGGTGTGTCAGACTTTTACTGACTAAAACTCACCTGTTTCCTAGCAGCAGCTACTACTACTAGTCGTAGTACTACGTTTAGTAGTTACAATTTATTATTCACTCTTTAAGAATTCCTTAATACAGATGTCAGAAAGTCAGGAACCGGCAAATCACCTTGGGCAAGCGATGTGAATAATGCTTTTGCCTTCTCTTTAAGAGAAAAGGCGTTTGCAATGTTACAGACTCGTAGACTAAACTCGTATCATGACCAAAGTCTTCTCCATTCGTGTTGACTGGAGCAATCTAAATACAGATAACATCTCGTTAACTCATCATCTGCCTAGCCTTTTCCCAACTACATTGGGGTCGGCTTCCTGTCAAGCCGGATTTAGCTGAATACCAGTAGTTTACAAGGAGCGACTGCGGAGCTTCATTAGTTAACATCTCGCAGCCTAAAAAGCGTTTGATATTCTTAACAATCCTCACTCAAATCTATTAAGTCCTCACTCTCTAATAATTTCTCCATCTGACAGATAAGTAAATACCATGACACATCCATTCGGGCTCCTAACCAAGAATAGTTCGAAATACAAAGGCAGAGTTTCCCAGATTAAAATCGCTGAGTTCATTAGCTATAGTCACAGATCACGTCTGATATGAAAGGAAAGGCATTAATACCCGATAAGGTCTGTTGTTTCTAATTAGCGCTCGCCTTTCAGCGAATGGCGCCGGATAAAGACGAACGAATCTGCGTTTTCTATAGAAGTTTTGTGAAAGAAGGTTTTTTGTACTTTATCTGCCAGTGTTTTTAAGGGTGTATTATTCTGTAAACTTGATTTCGAAATTCGAACAGTGGTTGTAAACATGATTCCGAAATTCAAACGGTGGCAGTAATAAATACGGGAAGATAGTATGAAAAAAAAAGAATAATTTGATTAAAAACGCAATTTAAATCATTCTAAATTTGAAATTATTAAACAACTATGTTTTTTTTTTATAATGAGGTCTTTTTCTTTTGTTAAGTGTTTTAAGGTGTATTATTCTGTAAACGTGATTTCGAAATTCGTACGGTGGTGAGAATAAATGCGGGAAATATTAAAAGAAAAACGATTCGAAAACGAAATTTGATAAATTCTAAATTTGAAAATTTTAAATGACTATTCTTTTTTATCTGGGCTCTTTCTTTTGTTCAATCATTTGAGCGAAGTGAATTAAATACAAATTATACAATATTGGAATTTTTGAAGTGGGGCAGTCATTAAATGACTTCTATGTCAGAATGAGAGAGTGTAATACCCGATAAGATCTGTTGTCTCTAATTAGCGCTCGCCTTTCAACGAATGGCGGCCGGATAAAGACGAACGAATCTGCGTTTTCTATAGACAAAGTTTTGTGAAAGAAGGCTTTTTTACATTATCTGCCAGTATTCTGAGGGAGTAGTATTTTTTAAACATGATTTGAACTTCGAATAGTGGTTGTAAACACGATTTCGAAATTATGAGAAAAAAGAATAATTTGATTAAAAACGCAACTGATATAATCATTCGAAATTTGAATATTTTAAACGACTATTCTTTTTTTTATAATGAGGTCTCTTTCTTTTGTTATTTGAGTGAATTTCGAAGTGAATTAAATTTAATTTTACAATATTAGAATTTTTGGAGGGTTAGTCATCAAATGACTTCTATGTCAAATGAGAGAGTGTAATACCCGATAAGGTCTGTTGTCTCTAATTAGCGCTCGCCTTTCAGCGAATGGCGCCGGATAAAGACGAACGAATCTGCGTTTTCTATAGAAGTTTTGTGAAAGAAGGTTTTTTTGTGCATTATCTGCCAGTGTTTTTAGGGTGTATTATTCTGTAAACGTGGTTTCGAAATTTGAACGGTGACAAGCATGAATTTAAGAAGATTCGTGTATAAAAAAAAATATTGATTCGAAATTAGAAATATTTTAAATTTGACAATTTTAAACAGCTATGCATTTTATTTATATTGGTCTCTTTCAAACTGTGTGCAATCATTTGAGTAAAGTTAGATTTAAATTTCTTACAGAATAGTATTTTTTTAAAAAAGGAATTTCATCAAATAACTTCTATGTTAGAATGAGAATGTGCCTGAATTTTACTTACTAAAATTCATCTGTATTCTTGCTTTGCTGTTAATTGCCTTTTGTGTTCTATCACTACGGGATTCCTTTTCAGAAAATCCCCGTGAATTGGCATGGCTAGAGTGCGTCTAAAGAAAGCACGACCTGGAGCTTTTTTTTTAATTTAATTGGCAACATTATTCAGCCGCAATTGTAGGAAATAAAAAAAAATTGTGTAGTGTCAAGACATGATTCTCCTACTAGTTAGTAATACCACATACAACATTTTTGAATTTAACCTCTTTTTCTCAGGTCGCGCTTTCATTAGACGGACTATAGTAGAAATTCTTATATAGTATGTAACACTGATTAAAAACCCGGATTCCAATTACTAAAACTCCTGTTATTTCCGTCCTATTATATAATTAGCTGGCTAATAGTAATGATAGTGGTTTCAAGGCAATTAGTGCAAAGGGTGTAAATTGACCTCAAGACCATCCGACGCCTCATTAACTGTTACGCTAATTAAGGATCCAGCTTTCTAGTTGTTGCTTTAAATGCTGGTTTTTTTTTGTGAAAGAAAAAACATGGCACGTAAAAATTCAACTAGTAAGAAAATGGAAATCTATGGTCCTTTTTTATTGTAGATAAGTCAATAATTTCTTCTTTTAAGATTTCTTAAAGGAGAATAAAATCAATGCCGGTTATTATTTTAAATTCTCTGTTCTTTTCTGAACGTTAAAGCTTATTAGGTACGAATAACTAATTAAGTTCAAATATTTTTTATTATTACAACAAATACTAAAAACAGAAAGTATTTATTATAGTTATCGAATATCGTATTTAGTAAAAAAAACATAAATATTTTGATAAGACGTCTGGGCACAACAATTTTAGCATATAGAATGTAAGGTTAGCTGTTAACTGCGACTTTCTTCGCGTAGAATTTAAGATACATTACTCTTCTTTTTCGGGACAATCGTGTAAAAAATGTGTGCTCCACCCCGGGAATTAAGATGTCCCGCCGTCCCGGGACTTAAAGCCCGTTCCCGCGGTAAAATAAAAAGGCGCTTGAGCTTCTCATTATAACATTAGCAACTTTCCAGTAAAAAACTTTCAAAAATGACGTTCCACTTTTGAAACTTAGTGAAAATTTTCGCTAAAAAAAACCTTGATAATTCTTTTTTATTTCGTGGCTATTGATTCCAAATTTAAAAAAAGAAAAACAGACCTACAAATCTTAAAAAAAAAATAAAAAGGTCCAAGTGACAAAAAAAAATCAAAGACAAAATCACCCATGTACTAAGAAGCGACCATAAAAGACAAAATGTCGGCTTAACCTGCGAACAATCATACGCAACGATCAATCAACGATAATGGACCTCCGAACAAAAAACATATATCATTTATTTATTAGCATCCTCCTTACATCTCGTACGAGATTTATTCCTGTGTTTGTAGTGATAAATCCCTGTTTTATTTCTATTGGAAAACAGAAATGTTTTGTGAGAGATAAACAGGCCTTGTTTGTGAGGTTTGGTGACGAGCTCCCTTTGTCAGGCCTGGAGGATATCATAATGGAGAAGTCGTCTTGAATACAATAAAAGAAGTTACTTATAACGTACTTGTACATAGGTACGCATATGACTACTATAGTCCGTCTAATGAAAGCGCGACCTGAGAAAAAGAGGTTAAATACAAAAATTTTGTATGTGGTATTACTAACTAGTAGGAGAATCATGTCTTGACACTTCACAATTTTTTTTTATTTCCTACAATTGCGGCTGAATAATCTTGCCAATTAAATTAGAATAAAAACTCCAGGTTGCGCTTTCATTAGACGCACTCTATTAATAGTGGTTCGCACGCGGCAAATGAAAATAAAAAATTATCCGGTGGGCACCTGCTTTTGAAATAAAAAACTATTCTGTATGCTATTCTAAAACAAGATCTAACCTTGTGTAAATTTTATCCAAATCTGTTCAGTAATTTGTGCGTGAAGGAGTCCGTAGTTACTCAGATACCCGCGAAACGAGACACAATAGTAAAACAATAACAGCGCGGTCTCATAGGACCGGTTGGGGATTCAAACGTTAACATACACATTTACTTACAAACTTTCGCCTTTATAATTAACCTAAGTTTGAAAAATAGAAGAGATACTTTAAATTAAATAGATTCTAAACAATTTTGCAAGTCTTTTCAGTTAAAGATTTTTTTTGTGGTAGGAAATCATCAAATAACTTTTCCGCCTCTTGATGAACTGTCAAACTTTTGACCTACTGTGATCCTTCAGTTGCCCTTTGCGTTCGAATGCTGCAGTAATTTTTTAAACATTCCCACAATCCATTTAAAGAAAACTTATCTAAATCTTTTCTAAACTAAAACAAAATCGGGATAAAAGCCAAAAGAAAGCACCAAAAGATGGCAACATTTTATTAATTTCAAGTCGTTAGCAACAACAAAAGCATTCTAACCTAAAACTTTACAGCAAATTGTCTATGGGTGCTGTCACATAGACTTTTATAGTCTCCTGCTGTGTCTGACTATGCACATATAAACTCAGAACATAATATAAAAGTTTATGAAACATTTTCCACCATTACTTTTAGTGCATTGTCAACCAGAAAACAGATTTGAAAACAACTTTTTGAATGGCGTCATGTAACATTAAAACTAGGTGGATAATGTGGATATTGTGAAAGTTTTTGGCAGGCGTTGCGTTACTTTTCCTTAGAATAGATATTGTTTGATATCGTTTCGTTTAGTGATCGATTTCAGCACGTTTTTCTGAAAATAAATTAATGTTTAAAAGCATAGTACTTTCACTAAGCATAAAAATACGTTTTTAATCTAAAACTTCGGTTTTAAAATTAAAGTTTAATTAAACTGTTGATGAGCTCGCGTTTGACCACTATCTCATCTGATGAAAAGTGATTATGTTGTCTACGTTTAAGGCAGACGTAGAGTAACCTATTCGTACTCACCCTTGATCTAAAGATTCCAAGGTTATTAAAGTTATAAGGAAACACAGACTTCGACAGGGAACTCCTCTCTTAAACTCATCATCATCATCATCATCATCTGCCTAGCCTTTTCCTAACTATATTGGGGTCGGCTTCCAGTCAAGCCAGATTTAGCTGAATACCAGTGTTTTACGAGGAGCGGCTGCCTACCAGACCTCCACAACCCATTAACTGGGGTAACACGGCACGTCATGGCAAGACTGGAGTCAGATTTTACTGGCTTCTGACTATCCGTAACGACTGCCAAAGATCTACAAATCACAGCCGGGACCTACGGCTTAACGTGCTTTCCGAGGCACGGAGGAAACTCGTTATGTTAAGATGGTCACCCAAACACAGACCAACCTAGAACTCCTCTCTTAAACTACGCACTATGAATGTATTCCCAAACCGTTTCGAGGTGCACCGTAGTGCGGGCGTACTGTCGTACGTTTAGAGGTCCGATGATGGAACGGGTTTGGCGGAATCAGGTTATGCGATTCCGACGTACACTCCCTGTAATGCTGTCGTTAGAAAACCGATTAAAAATTGTCCCAAGAGAACATACTTCAGGGATAAAAAGTACCCTATGTGTTATTCCAGAATATAACCTACCCGTGTACCAAATGTTTCTGCCCGTCATGCGTGAAGAAATAACATATAAACGCACTTACATACAATACGCCATCACAAATTTCATCTTCATACACTCGTAGTGAGATTAGTATAAATAACGAGTTTCCCAACTTAAAAAATCGTCATTAATTCAGTCAAAGGAACAAGCCTCTACCACGATTCTTAATAGAAGCATGACCTCTTTCTGTTAATACCACTTCAGTTCCAAACTCCACACAATATAAACGTAGCTATGTTCGCAGATTATTATGATTAGTTCAGTTAATGTGGCCTCATTTGCAAACTGCGAACTAGCGGCGGTTTACTGCGCCTCGGGCCGTGAGATTGAAGTAATCAGTGCTCAATGATATGCGTCAGGCTTAATATGTTTAGTGGAAAGTAGGTGAGACGCAGACGAAGATTGAATGAGTCTTAATCAGGTTGTTGAAGTGTTTGTACCGTACAGGGTTTTGGAACTTATTAAGCAAGTTGTTGATGGCTGTGGAATTGTTTGAATGAGTTACTGATCTGTCTAAGCAAGTGAGCACTAAGTGAGAGCTAACACAGTAGTTTACTCCTGTTCATTATCATCATGAAAGAAGGTAGTGAATAGGTTACTTCTAGATAAGCGTGCTCTCTCGTCGACCACATCATCGCTTACCATCAGGTGAGATGGTGGTCAAACACGCATAGTAGGCTATGCTTAGTTAAAAAGAAACATCATTGCAGCCAAAAGACGTCCACTGTTGGACATAGGCGTCCCTTAAGTCTCGCCACGACGACTGGTCCTCTGCATCTCGCCACAACGGCTGGACCTGTGCGTCTCGCATTTATTGGATTCCCGTGACCCTCGTCAGGTCATCGGTCCACTTTTTGGAAGGCTTGCCCACGTTGCGTCTTCGTTCATGCGCTGTACCCTTGTAAAGACGCGCATTTTGGGCAAAGCTTTTCAACAATAATAATAATAGATATCTAAAATTCTAAATAGTCTATTTATCTACAAACGAACAAAGAAAAACTATAAGATGAATTATCGTAAGCTCTATAACGTTCAATGAACCGTTCATTTTAATTAAAATCCATATTACGAATTATTCGTTTGACCAACATTTTTAAAGTCCTTTCATTACGCGAGATTAATATCTAAGTACACACTGCACACATCGTGTTTTCACTTACTTTTCATTAGCAAAGTATGTTGGGTTCGCTCCCGGAGAGCGTAAAGCGTGATTGCAATGCATAACTTATAATAGTCTGCCCTTTGCCTTTGAGCAGAACTGTTCCTCTTAGAGCAGCTTTTTTGCAAGTTTTGTAGTTGCAGCCGGCATATCCTTGCCTGATACAGGCTTGCCTTTGCGTAAAATAATTTTCTTTGCAAGACTTTGAGATAGATTTTCTGTACTTATCAGTAGTTTGTTTTGTATTGAACATTGATCGTGATTCTATCATTTTATAAACAGTAGGCTTAGCCAAGTTAATAATTATCTACAATTGTTAATGTTAGTAGAAATGTATGGGAATGACATCATTTCAACGTTCTGTTACGTGGTCAGAACAAACGATTAGAAAATTCGTAGCCCGGTTGACATCGTTCAAAATTATAGGATGAATTGTAATCGTTTCTTTAAGTGATGAACGTTATGTTCACGGCGACATCATGTAGTTATATGGTATACATGCTACCCAAGTTACAAATATTTTATTGTATTGACAAGAGCTAAGGAATTGATCAACTTAACGTTTTCTAAAACGATTACGCCATGGCGTTACTGATTGTGGAAAGTCGATTCAAAACAGTCGAAACTTGGCTAGGCCTGCTGCTAAGAAAATGTAAGTATTTCACAATATAAATATTCCCGGAATCTTATATCGAAGAGTCTTTTGTTCGCGATTTGACAAGTCGTTGCTAAGTAGTGTATCCTTTTACGAAAAAAAATGGTAACGATTTCCATGCCGTTCTTTTGTTTATTTTCAAGGCTTTTTCATACCTTTTTATGAATATCGGAAAGAAAAAATACTTCATTGTTTCGTCGAGATTGTGTCGAGGTTCAGGGCGGTTTCGATGATTCCTCGGAAAAAGTTTTCCTTTCTCTTCAGTGACTTGCTCGGTACAATGATGAGCGAGATTTCTTCCCTTCCGCGGTGTGTTTTTTTGTCGTGCCACGGAAGGGTGGGTTCGCAGTAGATTGTTTTCTGCTCGTTTGTAGTTTGTTTTTTTCTTTGTGGATTGATTGAGATTTTGATGTAAAGGGCTTCGATTTTTATTGGTTGTATTTGTAATTTTCTATTACTGTTTGACAGTAAACGCAATTTTTTACGTTTACCCTAGTTGGGCCTGAAGTTGTTTCTGTGTTCGCCCAATTAGTTGATCGCTTACAAAAAATAATAAAAATATTGTTTGTTACGTGTATCAAGAGTTTTTCCTCAAACGTTTTCCCCATAGAAACGTACTCAATTTGTACACGTGTAACTTTATATCATGTGTAAAGTAACAAATGATCGAAAGATGATAAAGCTATAGATGCCTAAGACTATTCTACTGTAGGTAATAGGTAATCACCCGTACCTATATTATACAAGCAAAAGTTTGTGTTTTTTTGTGTGTGTTATTAACTTCTTCACACAGGTAGACCATGCCCTGGATAATACATATTTTTTTATTATTGATTGTCTCACGTTTGACCACTATCTCACCTGATGGTAAGCGATGATGTGGTCCACGATGGAGCACGCTTGTCTAGAAGTAACTTATTCACTCTTGATTTAAAGACCCCTGTTTGTTTCCCCCTGTGTTTCCTGATAGCCATAGCTACAATCAAGCTATGGCTATCAGGAAACACAGACTCCGGCAGGGAATTCCAATCTTTAACTGTACGTATAATATATTCCAAAATATAGGATAATTTTTATCTCGCGAATATGTTCCCTTGCGACAATCTTCTACTTCAACGCGGGCCAAGCCGCAGGAAACAACTAGGGTCAACATACTCCTAAATAATTCTAGTTTAAGCCCAACGTCCTCATAAACTCTCCATATTATTCCCTTATAAACAATAACAATGACAAAATTCCATAATAAATTAGCGCACGACATACTCGTAGGTAAACGTGTTGCCTCACTGAAAGGCCGGTTTCTAAATTAATTAAAGGGAGAATTAGAGGCCCGTTCATAAATGTACGAAGAGTACGGGAGAAATTAGGTTAATATGTCGTTCAGCTATTTTATATTAAGAGGGGAACTATGCTTTTGAATTTATGGCCTTTATGGGCAATAAAGGACGATACAATACTGTAATCAAAGGGTGTAAGACCTCGTAAAAGTAAATCAAGTACTTAAGAATGTAGATTACAAACGAACGGACAAAACGGACTCATGGCAAATTACAAACGAAAAAAAAATACAAATTCTAAAAAATAATGTATTATGAGAGAATTAGGACGGCCATAAGGCCGAAAGATGTACAAACATCATGTATCATGTCCGTATGTTGTCTTTTTTAAACCCAACGGTTGACTGGTAGAGAATGTTTTGTTGTGTTAAGTCCGCATATGTACCACTACTGAACATGAAGTTTAAATAAATAAATAAATCATAAACCGCAAGAGGTAGAGAGTTAAAAATTTTCATAAAATCTATGGCCGCTTAAGTGTCTTCTATGGCCCCTACAACAGCAAATAATAAAATTATTAATTAAACGGGGCGGATTGTTATACTAGAAACATTAATGCCAACGTTATTTCTCGATTTTAATGTTGTAGTTTCGAAGCCTTTGCATGTCATTCCGACTCGCATTTGGTCAGTTAAATACAAGGATTTACCCTTTTGTATCTTTGACGGTTCATGAAAGGCGAAAATAAGTTCAGTGGCGATAAAGAATAATGAGAGCGTGGGAGAGTCCGAATAAAAAATATTTCATTCCCAAAACGAAATCCGGTCGGACCCTAGAGCACTCTAGCATGCAGATTTTGACCTCTACCGAAAATAATGTAAAGAAGGTCGACATAAAAATGTTAAATCAAGATAATGTGTTTTATGTAACGTACGGTATTGTTTTTGTAAAGATATTGAATATTTGAAGTAGGAGCCCGTATCGCGATACATCTTCGACTATAAAACCTTACCCTTTCTAGGAATTTTATGACTCACTGGGGCTGATATCTATGCTGTGCGCAGTTTATATCGAACTGTGTGTTCTTTTACTTTCGTTTAGATTAGGGAACAACAGTAGCAGAGAATAAATTCTTTCCTTATTTTTAAAACTGAAACACCAGGGAACAGAATGATGACAGACGCCATGACGTGGAACGCTGTCAAATTGTCCAACAACAAGTCGCGTGTATGCGTTTTTGGGGGTAAGTTGTGGGACATTGGACAACATAGCAGCGTCTCGTAGATTGAGCGTTGCGCGTCATGTTGGCGGTATTTACTGCTGCCACTTTTACGCCGAAATGCCCAAGGCCTACTGTCCACAGTCGCGTAGCTTCATAGACGCGTATTCGTCTTCAAACTCTGTAGACGAAGATGTAATTACCACGACGGCATGACGCTGCCGCTTTGTCGACACAGTTTCATAATTTTGTATGCTAGCTTCACGCAGGCGTACACATAGCGAATAATGACAAATACGCGTCTATGAAGCTACGCTTCCGTGGACTCTATACCTAAAGGATTCATTAGGAGTTTCGGCGTTTTACATACAAAACTATACTATTCAAATAGGTCAATGCACCCATCAATATTTCTTGGAATAAAATCTCCAATTACTGGAAACTACTACATAATCATTAACCACCATGATGGTTTTCAAAGTTAAGCAGTTCCCTTTGACTAGTCTAACTTTAAAACTGGCCTGATTAGTGTTAACCAGGCAGAGTCAGGGAGCCAGGGACTATGTGGCGTACCCTGTTATTAGGTCATAGGGGCGCGGACGGCTATTGTGAGTGTAGGGACGTGTAGGGTAGTACCAGTGCCGTAACTAGCCTTTTATGCACCCGGTGCGAGCTTTCAAAACTGCGCCCCTGAAAAATGCTCTAACCAGGCCTAGCCTGGTCATTTCTGCGCCCCTCCAGGGTCTGCGCCCTGTGCCTGTGCACTGCTCGCACCGCCCTAGTTACGGCACTGGGTAGTACACGTGTAATGTGGAGTGGAAAGAGTTACGCGTTGAGAAAGAGACGTGAATTGTGCTGCGGGGACTAGTATTAGGTTTGCTGTTTCACTACATAGTATAAAACAAAGTCGCTTTCTCTATCCCTCTATCCCTTTTGCAACAGATTTTAATGTGTTTTTTTTTAATAGATAGCGTGATTCAAGAGGAAGGTTTATATGTATAATACATGCATAATATAATAGAGAAACACTGATTAATTTTTCACCCGTGCAAAGCCGGGGCGGGTCGCTAGTTGGGTTATATAGAGATGGTGTTTTGTTGTGTTTAGTTTGTGTCGTAGACTTGCAACGTATTTGTAACGTTATTTTTTGCAACTTCATTATACATATCTCCCTTATAAAAAAGCAGAGAAAAATAGTGGTAGGTGTACTACCACTATTTTTCTCTGCATCACCCAAAGGTTGACTGGTAGAAAATGCTTAAGGCATTAAGTACGCTTCTGTACTTCTATGTGCATAAAGCATTTAATAAATAAATAAATAAATCTATTCTATTCTGTTCCTATTCGAGCAGTGTTAACCAAATGGTAACGGCCTCGATTTACGAGTTGTAGGTCGCGGGTGTAAACCGATCCAGGCGCATTATTTGGTGTAATTTATTTCTGTCAAAGCTTTGAGGGAAAACATCGTCATCAATTAAAAACATCGACGACATAGTTATAGACATATTATAAGAGAGGCGCCCTGAGTTGCTGCTCCAGCAGTAGGGGTACTACAAGGCTGAGTATGCTCATATTATGCGAAACTAGAATAATATCATCATCTACCTAGCCTTTTCCCAACTATATTGATTAATCCGACCAAGTTTGAGTCGAACTCGTGGACGAAAGGTCCTGTACGGTCCGTAGCAAAAAACGTTAAAAAATCAGGTTTGTTGTATGGGGCCCCACTTGAATATTTGTATTATTCTGGTTTAGTTGTTATAGCGCCAACAGAAATACATCATCTGTGAAAATTTTAACTGTCTAGCTCACGGTACATTAGATACAGCCTGATCATCATCATCTGCCTAGCCTTTCCCAACTATATTGGAGTCGGCTTCCAGTCAAGCCGGATTTAGCTGAATACCAGTATTTTACGAGGAGCGGCTGCCTACCAGACCTCCACAACCCATTAACTGGGGTAACACGGTACTTCATGGCAAGACGAGTCAGATTTACTGGCTTCTGACTATCCGTAACGACTGCCAAAGATCTCCAAATGGATCTCCAAACTAGAATATAGCATGACCAAAAACTTATTAAAAATGACTTATTACGGAGTTTTGCTGAGTAGGCGGTGCGTGGCTGGCCAAAGTGTCGACAGTGCAGTTTTCATGTATCCGGCGTCAATTAAATGAATTGTGTATTTGGCGATATCCATTAGAGTTCTGTACTTAACACGTTTGTCGCAATAATATGTTTAACGATAGGTACTTAATTGTTTGTTCAGTAAAATGAAAAATAATTATTTGTAACTGTAAATTGTATAAAGGGGCGTCTAAACGGGTTATATTTTACGACAATTTGTGGCTGCAATCATTGGCAAACATTGCCCAACCATCAAAAAAACATTTTAGTGCATTTTATGGCTGAGCAATAAATTGCAGGCAACATGTTGCAATATGGCTGCAATAGTATGGCCTTTGATTCAGAAACCTTTAATGACACGCCGGCTACACATAAAAACATTTTGGAATACTAAAAAATATGTGGCTATAATGCCGGGCCATCCTTAAAATATTGCATAGTGTGGCTGGTATTGCTAGCAATGTTGTCGGCCACAGTATTGCAGCCACAAATTGTCGTAAAATATAGCCCGTTTAGACGCCCCTTATGACATCGATCGCATATGGCGCATAGAAAATTGGAAATATAACTGTCTTACTTTATAAATCTCAGGCATGATTTATGTATTTCTTACCCGACAGAGTCCAAAAGAGCAAAGCTAAGGAGCTAGGATCTATAATGAATATTTCTAAATTAGTTTCAAATAATATTTTAAAGGAGAGAGACTGATTTAAATACGCCCACAACTTAAGTTCCACTCCGACTGTCTGAACGCTATCCATCGCCCATCTTGTTAGTACCAGCGTAAATTATTCTAACATCCATTTCTGGTATCAAGATTATAATAACAAATTAAAACAAAAGGAGAACGACAAAGTGAATTGTTAATCTTGAATGTAGCTTAGCATAGACTAAAGAGTGAGTGAATGAATGGTTCCCTTTCGACCGAATGAGTGAAGCCACTAAGTTTAATATTCTGTTGGCGGTAGCATGCCTGCTGGAGCTCGTGGCTAGATAATAACAGCCGCACAGGTCGATTTTCAAGGTTAAGCATCGCTTGCCAAGGTTGGTCTGTAGATGGGTGACCATCTTAACATAACGAGTTTTCTCCGTGCCTCGGAAAGCACAGTAAATCTGACTCCAGTCTTGCCATGAAGTACCGTGTTACCCCAGTTAATGGGTTGTGGAGGTCTGGTAGGCAGCCGCTCCTCGTAAAATACTGCTAAATCCTTCTTGACTGGAAGCCGACTCCAATATAGTTGGGAAAAGGCTAGGTAGATGATGGTAGCATGCTTGTTTTCTTTTGTTTCAGTCGGGCTGGGCCGTTTTGTAAGTTTTCATCAAGCCTTCGTTCCGTTGGATTGTTGCTCGCTCGGTCGTTAAGTTTCGACAGTAGTTTCGATTTTCCACACAAGTGACGTCGGTTTGGATTGTGATTGAGTTAAAGAACAGTTCGATTCTCTGTGCGAAATGTATGTTCGTTCGGTAGGGTTCTGTTTTTGGAATTGTTTGGTAACAAACGGAACAGATGACAAGTTTGACAATGGTCATGAGTTAATTTCAAAACACGATTCAAACGAATCATTTCTACAGTACGGCCGTTATAAGTTGGCGAGTGTGAAGTTAGGCTCTGCGAATTTTGGCGTTTGAAATACCTATCGTACGAAAATAAAGATTAAAAAAAAAATGCCAATAACTGTTTTTAACAGCAATAAGAACTGCAAATTGTTGCAATTTTTATTTTCTTACGATATTTCAAGTGCCAAAATTCGCAGAGCCTAACTTCACACTCGCCAACTTATAATGGCCGTACTGTAGCTGGGAAATGATTTGTTTCAATCATTCAAAACTCCTAATATTTTCGACGTAGTACTATAGATATGATAACTAGTTTTCTGCCAGCGGCATTACTCTCGTGTAACTAGGTTTCTCCGTACAAACCTTTTGACCCCCGTTTCAACCCCTTTAGGGTGAATTTTGGGAAATCCTTTTTAGTGTTCGTATACATCATAAAATGAAGCCTTGTGCAAAATCAGTCAGTCAGTTTATCCTTTAATAAACACCAGCTGCACCCCACGGTTTCACCCGCGTGGTTTGAATGCATTGTAGCCTATATGTTTTTCTGATATGTAAGCTATATTATTGTGAAGTTTCTTCAAAATCCATTCAGCAGTTTTTGCGTGAAAGAGTAACAAACATACTTACAAACATCCTCAAAAACTTTCGCGTTTATATTTTAGTAGGATTAGATGAGAAGAGACCAAAAAAATCCCAGATCAGTAAAATACTGGTATTCAGCTAAATCTGGCTTGACTGCAAGCTGACCCTAAAATAGTTGGGAAAAGGCTAGACAGATGATGATGAGATTAGAAGAGGCCAATACAATAATGTACAAACACATACATGTAACACAATTTAAATTGTCACTTACGGGATATCTTCCGTGATTTTTAATTATTGATAGCCTAAAACATACATGTATTACTACCCTATCCAGCATCCCCAATTCCGCAGTAATTACATTCATACACGTGACGTGACAGTGGTTAATCCGTCAGATAATAAATTCCCCGCCACAGAGTAGCTCCGGCAATTTATTCCTCGCTAAGTAATTCGGTTCTCTCTGTTTTTCTTAATTAATCTGTCCGCGTCTTCGTGTCGTGTCGTGTCGTGCCGCTGAAGAGTTTGTGTTGTTATTACCTTGGTTTATTAGATAAACTGGATTCTTACATGTTGTTTTTCGTTAAAAAGGTTTTGGAAAAAAAACAAAAAAAATATGTGTGTACATCTATGAAGAATAAACACATATTTTTGTTATTACATATTGGCTCGCGTCTGACCACTATGATACACCTGATAGTAAGCGATAATCTGGCCGACGATGGAGCACGCTTGTCTAGAAGTAATCAACTCACTCTTGAGTTAAAGACCCTTAGTTGTAGCTATCAGAAAACACAGACTCCTGCATGCAATTCTACTCCTTAGCTACACGCACTATGAATCTGAATGTATTCTCCATAATAATGCCTCCATAATAAATAAAACAATAAAAAAAAAATCGCTTTAAAAAAATATCAATTAGCAGTACCTTTATTTAGCAGTTAAACATTATAAAGGTTTCAGCAACGATATGCCACGATAACTTAGGTACGTAAAAAAATACTTTTCCAAATTACAGATATGTATTTTACTTTACTAAATAAGCCTTAAAAAGAGCAAACCCGTACTTATTACGGGTACTTACGTACGCCTACACAAAGAACAATTCTACGCCCACTGAAGCCGTATCTAGAAAAAATAAGTCCGTTTCCAAGATGTCGGCCGCCCCGTCGCTCTGTAGAATTATATCAAACCTATTTGATTTATTGTACGCAATGGTTTAGTGTCAAACAAGTAATAATTTATTTGAAATTCTTGAGTATATGAATTTATTCTTCAAATTTTGTGAATGTTTTTGTTGGATTTTATCTTAGGTGTCTGTATTCAGCATTTTGAAGGGTCTAATTATTATGAATACCATGTAAGCATTTTTTTTGAGTAGGGGAATTATCTTATGCCTCCTCCCGCTCTAGGGTTGAGGGTTAAGCGCTCTAGGGATAAGAAGAAGAAGATGTCAGATTTTTACTGACTAAAACCATGCCAACCATCCGGTTGACTTTTACGTTAGTGAATTATGAGTATTTACTTTTCAGAACCGACAGCATCGGCCATGCTGGGCCCCTAAATTTTTCTATTATTTTTTTGAGACGAGTGTGGAAATCTACATTACGTTGACGATCTGGGCTCGGTCCATATTCAAGCGGATGGTGAGCTATCCATTGCTCGTCGTCCGTAAGCCCGCGTCTACCGTAGCCGGAGATCGTTCTGCGATTCCTTCCCCTCCTTCTGGCGGAACCATGTAAGCATTGAGTTGCAATTCAGACAAACCTATTTCCATAATATTGCCAAACCAATCAAAGTTGTGATATTAATACCGAACACAAACACACATTGCACCGCTTACGTCTTAATTCGTTGAACTCTCCGCAGGGATACCAGATGCAACTTACAATATATGCTCACCGTCCTATGAGCACGCTTTGAAGTTGGCAACATTAATAGAATATGATGCCCTACCTATCGATGGCTTATAGTGTAAACCTCGTAACTGTGAAATACGTATATTTTCAAGAGGTACAAAAACTCAAATTAGACCTTATTTATTTATTTTACTTTTTTATGTACACAGATATACACGGATAAGTAAACATTAAAATATATTTTTTTTACAAAGCTACTGCTAATTTCAAAAGAATTTGTTCCAGTAGACCTGCGAAAGGAAACATTATTAGACCTTCATTGTCATCTAATTTAAATGTGCTTCTATGTGATTTAATCAAATATTCAAAAATATTACTTTATTACAAGCACTAATTTTTCTTGTTTTTTCAACATTTTCGACTAGGTTTGACGAACCGACGCAAGGTTATCACACCAATCTGACTCGAGGAGGCATTACCATGCAAGTGTGCTCCATCGTCGGCCACATCATTGGTTACCATCAGGTGAGATAGTATTCAAACGCGAGCCTACCTATCATAAAAAACATTGCAGCTACGCGGTTTTCACTCTAAGCCATCGCTATCTTTCCTATATTGAGTGTTTCATGCAAATTCAGCTATCTACAAAAGGCTGACAGTCTCTGAGATGGGTAGTGTAAGGGACGGCCCTATTAAGTATGCTTACGAAATTGTGGTCGGTATATTTAATGATTAAACGAACTTACCTGTACGTGAAGTTCTATCATAATTATACTCGCGCCTCGTCCTCGAGATTAGTAATTCACACATGTAGTTACGCTAGTTGTCACCACTCAAGCACTTAGTTGAGAAAAAAAAAAATTATAACATTATATTTTTCTTATCTATGGCAATTCATTTTGACATACCCACAAAACATTTTTTATTTTAATTTTTTATACATGTGGGTACTTCGTCCAGTTCCTCTCTCAGACGATGTCGCCAATCATTTAGTTTAGAGTAAAAGATCCTGTAGTTTATTGATGTATTTCCGAGACCCTACCGATAATTTGGGGTGTGTATGTACAGCACTGGGAGGGCGGGATTACTAATCTCTTCGGACTCGGCGCTCGTATAATTATGATAGAACTTCACGTACAGGTAAGTTCGTTTAATCATTAATTATACTCGCGCCTCGTCCTCGAGATTAGTAATTCACACATGTAGACTTTGAGAGTATTTTTGGAAATATCATCAATTTATAATAGGTACTTAATGTTTGTAAATATAAACAATTTTATTAATTATTAATGTTTATTTTTGGTACACTAAACAGAAAAATAATTTTGTACTTCTAGGTTTATAATATTAGGCGATTTCTTTGAGTATAATTACTCAAAGGGTAAAATCAATCACAAACAGATGAATATAATTAACTGAGAAATAATTATTCTTATAATAGCTATCACAGTTATCTGTAGACAATAATTAAAATCGAATTAGATAAATTATGCATGTTGGTTGATTATTGATTCTGCTAAGGCAGTACTATCATCATCAATAATAACTCTCTGATAGAATTTTGCAAAAGTTGTGGAATTCCTACTCCAGCCTGCCGTTTTACGGATAGTATCTAGGCTGACGCCCAGTGAGTGCGCGCGCGATGATGCTGCATGTCTCGTGCTGTGAGCACTAAACACGCTCGTGTCGATCCCACACTCACTGAGCGTTTGCTTTATCCAGCGGCTAAGCGTTTGCGTTCCCACTGGTTTATGAGGTTTCCTAATTCCAACAAATAAATCGTCAGACGTTCTTAACAATGCGGTGCGTTCTATGTAACACAGCAATGTAGTAGCTGGGCATATGGATGTTTTATCAGTAAAAAAGGGTAATTG
Source organism: Mythimna separata (assembly GCA_030763345.1). Classification (NCBI taxonomy): domain Eukaryota; kingdom Metazoa; phylum Arthropoda; class Insecta; order Lepidoptera; family Noctuidae; genus Mythimna; species Mythimna separata. The sequence continues at coordinate 24,305,308 of CM061170.1, read as the reverse complement.
AACAATAGGTTGTTGAAATCCCGGTCTAGAAGTCTTTATAATATCGGAGATTTTAATTGTAATACGCTGAGAAAGGTTTTGAACGTTGCTGACTTTTATCTTCGAGAGAGTTTGGACTCTGTGTGCAGTTGACAGAGCCAGTAAAGTAATGGTTTTATTCGTAAGTTTATCTAAAGTTAATTCCTCATTAGGATGCCATGAACTCAATTTATCCAATACTAAGTTTGTATCCCAGGTAACTTCATATTTAGGTCTCGGTGGCTTTAGTCTAAAAACCCCTTTGAGGAATCTTTTTATTATATCATCATTAATTAGTACAGGGCTCAGCACCAGGGAAGAGCAGATTTGCATGAATTGAGTGTACCATATTGACAACCGCCATTAAAGAGTTCGGTTAAAAAGGATATTACTGTGGGTACAGAGGCGTCATAAACATTTAAGGAATTTGTTTTGCAGAAGTCCCACCATTTCTTCAAGTAAACATCGTATTGTTTCATGGAGTTAGGTGCTAATGAAGCTAACATTATATCAAGTGATGATTCTGGTATGTTTCTCCTTGAAAATGCGTCCCGGATAATATGCCTGCCACCAGGGTAATCGACTCGTGTATGTGACGGGGGCTGGAATGAGACAGTAAGGCATGGGTTTTAGGTGGAAATGTAACAGTTTCCGAAATAAGGAGGGACCTAAACACGGGGTACCATGGCTGTGATGGCCAAAAGGGTACGACCATGATACCTCGTGCCTTGTCTGTTATTATTTTTCTAAGAGTTTTAAGTATGACTGAAAATGGCGGGAATGCATAGAAATCATAATTTTTCCATGAAACCGTAAACGAGTCTATCGCGAATGCGTCTGGGTCTCGGTGCCAGGATATGTATGTGGCACATTTGTTATTTATACGACTAGCAAACAAGTCAATTTTTGGTTGACCGAATGCACGGGTGAGACTGTCAAAAGCCCAATTGGACAGTTCCCATTCTATGTCCGGATGAGTTCTTCGTGATTCGTAATCTGCAATAATATTATCACTAGATTTTACGTACGAGACAAAGACGAAAAGTTTTTTGCTTTCGCACCAGTTCCAAATATCACGAGTTATTTTTGTGAGATGAGGGTATTGTATACCCCCCATCCTATTTATATATGCTACTGCTGTTGAATTGTCAACGCGTAGTAATATTTGGCAATTAAAAAGGTTTTTAGCAAAAATCTTTAAGGCAATAAATGCGGCAAGTAGTTCTAAATAATTTATGTGTTGTTCTCGCTCGGTATTCGACCACTGTCCGCTCGCAGACCTTCCTTCACAGGCGGCCCCCCACCCCGTCGTTGAGGCGTCAGAAAATATCTCAACTTGGTAAACATCAACTTTTATTCGATGCACAGAATGTTCTATCTTATGTAGCCACCAGTCAAAGTCGGGTTGTAGTGATTCAGGTAAATTCATATATTTGTTATAATCATCATGACCCTTTAAGTTGAGATATTTACATCTTTCCATTTCTTTAGTGTGCAGCCATCCGTATTCGATCGCTGGACAAGAAGAAACTAATAAGCCTAATAACTGAGCAAAAGTCCTAATTTTACAACGCTTTAATTTTGAAAACATTACAAGTTGTGTTTTTATTCGTAACCTTTTTTCTGTTGGCAAACTAACCTGAAAGTCGTGTGAATCTATAATCATACCTAAGAATCTGCATTTGGTTGAAGGAAAAAGTGCGCTTTTTTCTTCATTAATAATGAAACCAAGTGAAGTTAATAATCTTTTAGTTAGATCTATGTTAGTAAGGCATTCCAGATGGGAATGTCCAATCAATAACCAATCGTCTAAATACACAGTGGACAGAAGGCCTGCAGAGCGTAATAATTTAGCTATAGGTTTACACATTTTTGTGAAAACATATGGGGCTGTACTTAACCCAAATGGTAAAACATTAAATTCGAATAATTTACCCTCAAAATAAAATCTTAGATATTTTCGAGATTCTTTACATATTTTAATTAAGAAATATGCGTCTTTGAGGTCAATTGACACCATTTTGCAATTATACGTTACCAGTTTTAAAGCCGTTCTTAAATCCTCTAACTTAAAATGATCAGTTTTAATGAATTTGTTAAGGTTTTTTAAGTTTAAAATAAAGCGCATCTTGCCATTTGGTTTGGGTATCAAGAAAATATTTGAGACAAATTGATTTTCACATGGAGAACATTCTGATATTGCGCCTATTTTGAGTAGGTTATTAATCGCTTCTAAATAATGCGGTCTTTCATTAGCCGAATAAGTTGGTCTAGCAGGGAGTGTATGTTGTACAACGGGTGATATAAATGGTATTTTATAACCTCTTATCCAAGATCGTATAGTCTGATCGTTCGTAATTGCAGCCCATTTATGATAGAATTTAGATAAGCGGCCTGCGTACTTAACTGTCTCTAGAAGCGGCGACGGGGATACGTCGACTGATGGCCCCGCGATGACGTTTTCGATGAGTGCGCGTGCGGTGGCATGTACTGCGTCTGTGGCGGGGGATATTGCGCGCGCGACGCTGCAGGCTCGCGGCTCCTCGGCGCTGGTGCCGGCCCCGCGGGCGGCCTGCGCGCCTGGGGGGGAGCCCTGCGGTTTAAAGCTCTCGATGCTGGTCCTTTATAATAGGTATTCGCAGTTTTGCTGCTAGCTTCAGCTTTCAGTTCGATTCCTGATTTATTTACAGCCTTTGCTGATTTTAATGTCTCTGCTAAATTTTCACCGAACAGATACGTGTCTATCTTGGTGTTTTTAAGGTGTTCCTTCATGTCATTTTTGAGGGCAAACAAAATGAAATTTCTACGTGTGATGGAATCTGCATGCTGTAAATCGCATAGAATTCTGCTAATATCCATTAATTTTTGCAGAACGTCATTGGTTATTGTTTTGGAATTTAATTGGGCATTTATGATATCGGCCAAACAAGCAATTGCGCTAGACATTTGTTTCTGTTTGTTTTCTATGCCTTTATCTCGTTTAATTGCGGTATCAGCAATTGCCGCCTTAATTTCCAGATTTATTTTAGGCATCTAGTTGGATACAATTTTTAGGTAAAATATATTTTGACATCAAATTTTTACGATTTCCCTTATTCAGACCGTCTTTCGCAATGTGTAATAAACGATTTGCAACTTCGTTACGTATTTCAGGCCCGTATTTGTCAGTGTTAGTAGGATCATCGCCTAAGATGTCTAGAATGTCAGTGTCCAGATCAGGAATATTAACATCATGAGCAATTGGCTCTTCGGAGGTTACATCCGTGGAAGTACTAGGGCCTGGTTGTGGTTCACAGGTTTTATTTGAATTCTGCTCTGGCGCTATTTCATCTTCATGTGGCCATTCTAATAACCAATCATCTGGTCGCAGTGCGGGTGTGTCTGAAAATTATCATAGATATGATAATTTTTTCATCGTAAGTTAAATAACTTACAAATATTAAAAAGTGGACTTAAATAAGTCTATGACAAAATTTTTACGATACATATAATCTCTATCCAAAGTACTGAAATTTCAGCTTAGTAGGTAAGTAATTATTGTTTCTAGGTTAGCCATAGTCATAATAATAACTATAAGGTAAGGTTGCAATCACCAGCGAATGGAACGCCAACCATATTTTAAATGCGTTGAATCAGCCCCAGTGACTGTTCAGGTTGCATTAAAGTAACTTAAATACGTAGATACGTAAACAGGGCGGTAAGACAATAGTAATCACTATATAATGAGTTAGTAGGTAAATACCTGCACCAATATCTTCATCGTGTAGAACAATAGCTTCCTCCAAGTCTGATACACTTTCCGAAGCACTAATTTGTCTATCACGAATTTTGCGTTCTAACTTTTTTATTTTATTTTTGTAATGGTTAATATCTTCTTCGCGCGACCTAGAATTCTTACGTTTCGGCATTTTTTTTAACAAACTTGTGCGAAGAACGAAATAGATGTTGAGTGGTTGAGCACTAGAATGCGTATGATTGGCGACATCGTCTGAGAGAGGAACTGGACGAAGTACCCACATGTATAAAAAATTAAAATAAAAAATGTTTTGTGGGTATGTCAAAATGAATTGCCATAGATAAGAAAAATATAATGTTATAATTTTTTTTTTTCTCAACTAAGTGCTTGAGTGGTGACAACTAGCGTAACTACATGTGTGAATTACTAATCTCGAGGACGAGGCGCGAGTATAATTGAAATTATTTAAAAAATGGAATATTTATCTATGGATTTGCGACGGGCGCCATCTTGCTTTCGGTTTGAATGAGTGGTTTTGTTTTTAGATGTAATTTTGGAAACGTTTTGTAGAGACGTCAGATGTTGTTAATATTTATATTGCAGTCTTTTAGTTTTAAAAATTAAGTTTTTCTCTGTTTCAAGTAGTCGCTTTCTGGCTAATCGTTAAGTTACATTTTATACAGTTGTCAAAAAATGAAAAGCCCATTTTGACATTGTTCATCGTGAAAATTACTATAAAGTATGCGCAAAAAGAATACTCGCAATATATTTCATCAGATTAATTAACACGCCAAAAAAGTGTGTATTTTTTTAAAACACGTTATGTTATTTGTTGTTATTTTATTGTTTCTTTCCAAGTTACATTCTACCGTCTGTTTTTTAAACCCTGAGACTAAAATGACAATACAACACAAAAGAATTAGCATCATTCCTATAGTAAGTTTGACATTACCTGTGTCAATTTAGTCTCAGGGTATAAAAAACAGACTCTAGTGTCTTTCTCAAACGTCAAAACGGACCATTTATTGTTTAACAAATTTAGCTTCCAAATACCTTCCTTAACAACGGTCACACATCGTTCCCATAAAGAACATAGTACACATAAATTGTCGCACTTTACTGAGTCGACACTTAAGACCTACTTTGACCCATTTACTTAAGTTCGCTGTTGTAACTCGCGTGGGATGGAACACATATTCATTACATTATTGGGATTGAGCTCAGCGCGCCTGCTCATAAATGTTTAGTACAGAACATGGCCTTTCTAATAGACTGGCTACATTATTGAATTACGTATAATCATCACTTTTGTCAAACGAATTTTGTGACGCAGAATATTATGGAATTTTCCCATAGATATGTTCCAACATTTTTGCAGGCTAAGAAAAAATACGGTTGGTTTTTACCGGGAGATTCACTGCCTAGCCTTTTCCCAACTATATTGGGGTCAGCTTCCAGTCAAGCCGGATTTAGCTAAATACCAGTATTTTACGAGGAGCGGCTGCCTACCAGACCTCCACAACCCATTAACTGGGGTAACACGGTACCTCATGGCAAGACTGGAGTCAGATTTACTGGCTTCTGACTGTCCGTAACGACTGTTTTTAGCGGGAGATTAACTTTTCGAAAAACAATGTTTTTAAACCCTCTTAAAAAAGGTTAAACACACTTATTAGTCGCAAAAAGTAGGTCAAGCGTAGACTATGGAGTGAAACCTTTCACATTTTTGACAGAACATATTTTTGAACCAATGGCAATTTGAAAATAGAACGCGCTTTTGAAATTCTTTACCTATGCCACATTAATTTATTTTTGACATAACATATTTTTAAAGAAATGATAGTTTGAAAATAGAACGCGTTTTTGAAATCTTTTATACCTCATCCTTCTCTATGCTTTTTGCAGTTTCTTTTTCTCTTCTATTTGGCTTTACAAGATTTGTACATTCAGCCCGTTTGTAGTTATTGATTCTATTAAAATTAGATTTCGTTCTGAAACGCTGCCTCATCCAAGTTTGCTGTTTAAATAATCTTGTAAATTGGCTATTTACTTGCTGTTGATTATCATAATTGAGTGTTGTATTATGTGCCATTGATATGTCATTAATATGGATGTTTGTTTTGGAAGAAGAAGTCGTGAAGCAATGAATGTGTAACTACGTGAATGTTACATCGTGAAACCTGGTTAAATGGGCCCTGGATATGTAAGAAACCTCTGTCACTGATAATCTCAAAAGACTTCCCGACATTTGCATTCAAATACCTGTGTTACATTTTTTTTATCATTATGCTTGGCACTTTTTAGTACAATTACCTCTTTAGTGAACACCATTCTTTAATAATTTTGAAAATTATAACACGTTTGTATACTAACATTAGAATTTATTCGCGGGGCCCTCTGTTAATAAGTTTGACGAAGTCATTTTAAACCTGGCTATTTGAGGACTCGAAAAAAGGAAAATATAAATACTCTTCATTCATACAAAATAAAAATACTCTTCATTCCTTAAGCTCCCAGTCACCTAGGTTCCTCTGTAATATTTTATTTGCTAGTGTAATACTAGAAGAAATAAATTAACTCAATTCACTCCAGTCATCTGCTAGATATAGGTATTTCCTAAGCAGATATAGGTATTTCCTAAGCAGAAGAGGCTTTCACAATAAATGAAAATACCTAACACTTGTCTCTGACCCTTTTTCACAGACAATCCTGCTTAGGGATCACAGATACGAAAACTTTTCTATCAATCAGAGATAATCAGAGGACTTCTTACTATCCTCGTGTCCTGCGAAACAAACACAGAAAAAAATATCGGCCAAGTTCGAGTCGGACTCGCGCACGAAAGGTTCCGTACGGTCCGTAGCAAAAAACGTTAAAAAATCAGGTTTGTTGTATGGGCCCCCACTTAAATATTTATTTTATTCTGGTTTAGTTGCTATTTGTAGATCTTTAGCAGTCGTTACGGATAGTCAGAAGCCAGTAAATCTGACTCCAGTCTTGCCATGAAGTATCGTGTTACCCCAGTTAATGGGTTGTGGAGGTCTGGTAGGCACCCGCTCCTCGTAAAATACTGGTAATCAGCTAAATCCGGCTTGACTGGATGCCGACCCCAATATAGTTGGGAAAAGGCTAGGATTCTGGTTTAGTAATGAAAATTTAAACTGTCTAGCTCACGTTACATGAGATGCCAGACGGAAAAACAGGTAGACGGACAGCGGAGTCTTAGTAACAGAGTCCCATATTACCCTTTAGGTACGGACCCCAAAAAAAAACTTTCCTCTTTACAATATTAGCACAAATACGCAATGGAAATCTAACAGTCATAGACTTCGGTATTACCTAAATTCGGCTACCTCGCCAATTCCGGCCCATAACGCAACAATTGCGAGTTCCATACTTATTTCTTCCAAAGATCTAACTTCTTGTTTCAATATTGGTCGTTTGGGATTCGCTTTTTTTCCCGCCCCCGATTGTAACAAGTCCCCCGTACTTTTTGTGAGGACATTTGTCTTGATTCCAACGGTTTAAGAGCAGTATCGAGCAATTTAAAGTTGGGATTTTGTTTCCTTTATTGTTTTAGTTAGTCGCGACTCGGTCTTATTATAAAGTGTGGTTATATTTGTGAGTTGAGTGATAGATGGTGACAAATATTGTGGATTATGTTTTTGCAATGTTAAAGGTGTTTTTGGATGAGAGACGCACAGGATCTGTCGTTGTGGCGACGCTTGAGGCAGGCGTATATCTAGCCGTGGACGTCTTTAGGCTGAAATGATGTTTGTCGAAGGTGTTTAAGCTAATGCTTATCACGAATCTAATTGTTTTATGAGTGTTATTAATTACTTGTTAGTATTTGTGATTAAGATAGGATTCATATTGTTAGGTGATAAAAACCTATCGAGATAATGAGCGGAATTCCCTACCAAAGTCTGTTTTCTTGATAGCTACAATCTAGGGGTCTTTAAATCAAGAGTGAATAGGTTACTTGTAGGCAAGCGTACTCCATCGTCGACCACGTCGTTGTTTTCCGTCAGGGGAGATAGTGGTCAAACGAGAGCATATAAAAAAAGTGATATATGATTAAAAACTCTATTATATTGGGTATATAAAACATTACCACTTTATTATCTACTGAAATACTAACAAAAGAAAAAGATCTTACCTGATCAAAAACATTTTACGCCAAATACCCCCCCAATACCCAAAATAAAAGCACCAACGACACGATACAATCCTGACCACTCATTTTTGTCCCAAAACATTTGTCTCGACCAACAACCGCCGCCATACTTACCTGAAAGGCCGCTAGGCGCTCGTAAAATATATTTTATGATAAGTTGGTAAACCTGACCACCTGTACACAAGGGTCAGCCATAACTTGCCATTGGTCTTCAAGAATCGAGAACTAAACATTATTTTTTAGGGTTCACTACTTCTAAAAGAAAAAACGGAACTCTTACAGCCGAAACCACAACATAGGAAAAAGTCTGAAAACTGAAAATTTCTAGTTAGGTCACAAGATTTTTATTTTAATCTTCAAGACTCGATTCTAGAATTAAACTGTTTTCATAGGTAAGTTGGTACGGAACCCTCAGTGTGCGAGTCCGACTCGCACTTGCCCGGTTTTTTATTATATAGTGAGCTAGATAGGCCACTATAGCTAGTGTTGTAGTGGGATACTTTCGTCCCGGGATATTGTTGAACACTCTAGCGAGATCCTCTCGGTCGTTAGCCGGGACTGGCGGCAGATAATAGTGATGCGCTGTACCGGGGTGCCGGCTTTGTGTTGCCATATAATTAGGTTCTTTAGAGACTATAATGTTAAGATGCATTATGGTAAATAAAAAGGAGGTTTTTCATTATGAGAAGAAGAGTGTAAGGAGTATAAACAGTAAAATGTAGAATCTTGCGTCATAAATTCTTTGTTTTCGACTGTTTTTCCTTGTTTTCGTCAATTTAAATTAAATGTTGTTGCGCATTATTCGGGATACTGTCAGTTTTAAAAGAGACGCAATGATTATAAACTTTAACTGATAATAAAAACCTTTTAAATTACCAGTGCAAGATCACTTTGTTTTTCTAATAACTACAAAATAATCAATTTATAAGCACAATAAAACTTTATAGAGTTTTTTTTATTTTGATGATGTATTTCGTAAAAAAATATATATGGATGTAGCTTTTTTACATGTAATGTGTAATGGGATATTCATTTAATGTAGCATTAAAGTTATATATGGACGATAAACCGATTTGCTGGTTGGTATTTTCGACATAAAAATAAAGTTATCATACTCAAGATTGTAGGAGTTTACTGTGGAGCGATTTAGCTGAGTGTTTATTTTTTTTGGTTTTGATATACTAGCTTCTGCCAATGGCTACGCTCGAAAGTAGGTTTCTCGATAGAAACTTTGGTCTAGGGATATTTCATCCCTTTGGCCTCTCCCTGGTTTTTTTTTTCTGATTTTGGAAAATACTCTCTTAGAGAGGAGCTCGTGGCTAAATAATAACAGCCGCACAGCTCAATCTCCAAGGTTAAGCAACGCTTGCCTAGGTTGGTCTGTGGATGGGTGACCATCTTAACATAACGAGTTTCCTCCGTGCCTCGGAAAGCACGTTAAGCCGTTGGTCCCGGCTGTCATTTGTAGATCTTTGGCAGTCGTTACGGATAGTCAGAAGCCAGTAAATCTGACTCCAGTCTTGCCATGAAGTACCGTGTTACCCCAGTTAATGGGTTGTGGAGGTCTGGTTGGTAGCCGCTCCTCGTAAAATACTGGTATTCAGCTAAATCCGGCTTGACTGGAAGCCGACCCCAATATAGTTGGGAAAAGGCTAGGCAGATGATGGTGGAAAATACTCTCTTAGAGCTCACCTACGTTATAAAAAAAAAAACAACTCCAGTATTTTCTTCGTCGATATGTTAATTAGTCAGTGTTTCCTTTTATAGAAAGATAATAATAATAATATTCGTCTCTTTTTTTTATTCCTCCCCTTTTGCCTTATTTTGTCTTCACCACCGTAGGTTGACAGGTAGACAATGCCTATGACATTAAGTCCGCCTGTGTACCTTGTAGGTTGCATGAAGTTTTACTAAATAAATGAAGATTAGGTACAACTCTTGTACAAATACAGTTGTTTCGATTTAAGAGGAAACGTATCGAAGTGTGAACAGTTCGGAATCGGTGCGAGTTGCTATTACGTCGTGAATATGTGTCATTGTGTGTATTGAGTCGGAGCGGGGCTGGAGGAAACTTCACATTGTTCGCGCTCACGAGTTATCTGCTGCATTAATATTTGCATATGTACCGTTGTAGTTTAAGATAGTTCGAACTTTGACGCTAGACGTACGCAATCCTAATATGTTGAATTCAGTTTTGATCGTGACAGATGAATTCTGTGGCACATATTATGTGTTTCGAGACAGTATTCATCTGTGAACCTTAACTGTTTGGTTTCTGAGAACATTGGCAATGATTATAAATCATTGCTAATGTTTAATTCATATATTGGAAAAGTTTCTAAGTATAACAATTTGATAACTAGTCTTATCATTATTTTTAGATGGGTAAACGCCAAATAACTTCTTCGGCTCTGGGTGAACCGAGACAGAATGTCAGACTTTTATTGACTTTCGTTCACCATTTAGACTTTTATTGACCACTTTTGTCCTTCAGATGCTTTTTGTGGTCCAGGAGTGCGATAAAAATCCTAAACCAAATATTTAAAGACATCCAATGACTGACCACTGAGACCACTTGGTGATTTACTTATAACTATTTACAGCCCATTCCTTCTCCTAGAAAGGAGTCTGAGGCCTAGCAGTGGGAACATTATAAGGCTGATTATGCTCATGCTTAGAAGTACATACAACAAAGGATTCTGAAACCAAATTATTCAGAGTAAAATATACAGTAATAGTCATATTTTTGATGATCGCCAAAAAAAAAATTGTGACGTAAAATTATTCATTAAAGCGTTTTATTGGGAACACAATGGGGTAGTAAAATAAAGAAATGTAATAATCTCCTTCACATGGTCGTAATGTAGGGTTTATATTACCGTTTGCACTGCCACGTGCGTTTTATGGTGGTGGCGATGTGCTGGGGAACAGGGCTGGCAGGTACACACATGATCTGAATTAAATTAAGTTAAAAATAAAAACCTATTTTAAAATACATTGTTGAATTAAATCTGTGTAGCACAACTGTACATAAAGTTTAAATATTTTATACATTTTGACGCAAGTATTTCATTTTTAATATTACTATGTACCTATATTTAAAATGAAATATCTGCCTCATTTATATTTACTCCTATATATTTTCTTTGTAATACCACTGTCTGATACCTGTAGTCTTTCAAATATTCAAACTTGTTATTCAAAACACGATTTTGTTGTACACTATTTGGTCGTTAACACATTATACAAACTTACGGAAATTTCCACTGTATTTCTAAATCTGTGAAAATGTGCAAACTTCTACGAGTCTCCTAAATCATCTTAATCTATGAACTTCTGTAAATCCTTCTGCAAGTATCAATAAATCTTTGCTTTTGACGTTCGACATGTTTTTAATGTTCGACATTAGATATGTTTTTGACAATGAGATGCGCTTTGACTATAAACGTTTGTTAAGTATGAGAATTAGGCCTTCAGCCCAGCAGTCGATCTAAACCTTACAAAATTACACAGCCCTACCTCTTGTTATAACACACCAATAGAGACACAATGACACAATTTGGGCAAAATAATAATTTTTATTTTACCGCGGACTTCCTTATTGTCTATAGCTCTAAGTTGGTTGTTTGTCTCTGGCCTGGTCCAATGAGTAGATAGGGTGGTTTCAATTAATGTTGCTGGCAAAGAAAAATTGCTTGGTTTATGGTTCTTGTGTGTTTGATAACTTTGTAGTGCTTGATATAGAAACAGTTTGTTGGTGATAATAGCAGTTGCTCGAACTGGATAGTTTCTGTTTAACCTTTAATTGGAGACCATAGTAATCTTCGGGCCACAAATAATCGTGTTCTACGATGTCCTTCACAATGCTTTGAGTTTATCCACTCTTTTGTTCAGGCGATATCTCTTTAAAATGTGCTCCCTCTGAACGTCAGGATATGCGACCAATCGTTTTTCCTTTGAAGTTAAGGCACGTGAACACATTCTCAAGAAGTTGATAGAATCATCACAATATTGCTTAGTTGGATTAGTTTTTTCACAATATTATTGCTTTTTTACATGTATCTAAGTATGTATTTATTATTATACCAATATCTTTTCTGTTTGTCTTTCTATTAAGTTGCACATGCCAAGTTGTGTTTTTACACCAGCCAATTGTCGAAAATGCCTAAACTATTAAATTAAGTCCACCTTGCCTGCCTCCTTCCTTTTCTTCCTGTTAAATCAGTAACCTCACTGTCCTTAAGTAAAATGGGTAGTGCATAGTTTTACTTCAATCGTAAGCATATTTCGCAATAATATGTTTATAATAATGTACTAGTCAATAATATTGTCCTACAGCGAACTATTCCCGTCGGCATCATCGAACAGCAAAATTGCCAATAAATTATTATTGTCTTTCCCTTTTATTCCCAGAACAAGTAATCTCTTCTGTAATAACAACAGAAAATAGAACGCATCGATATAAAAAAAGCTTTTTCTCAGTGCTATGTAACAAAAGGTTTCAATTAATCCCATATACGATAATCCCGGTCCCAGAATTTTCCCGATATTGTCGGGATTTTTTTCTGGTATCTGATCCTATTTCGGAATTTTATGGGCTCCAAACTGGTATGGAAGGGTACATATTTTTTGTTAAAACAAATATTTTAGGAGATTTTATCTTTTTGGAACCCTTCACACATCGATGTTTGCTTGTTCTTTTGGGGGATAAACGACATGCCCGAATTTATGTAATATTAACAAACGCCTTTTGATAGCAGGAACGACAGAATGCCGATTAAACAATTCCCTGTTTCTTATTATGTATTTTATTAAATTTTCCAATAGAAAAAAATGTACATTTAATTAAAATAGCTCTTGACACAGAAAAAGAAAAGGAAAGTACAGTCTCAGTATACCTTTTTACTCAGCTGACAGTATTTCGAAATACACATACAACTGCAAATACCTTGCATGCCAGTGAGTTATAACCAGCAGAAAACTAACGCTGCCCGTTCGTTTCGATCGCGCCTAGCGCAACTGTGTTGTGTTTCTGTGATCTTTTTTATTATTTTGTGTTATTTTTCTGTTTTATTCAATTCTATAACAAGTTTTGATTGGTGGATGGCACTGTGGCACGTAAGAATATGCTATTGGCATGCTCTAGTGCAGGGGAGGCCAATCAGTCGATCGCGATTGACCGTTCGATCTTGGCTGTTAGTCCAGTTGATCTACATAGGCGAGCGTTTTTACTTTGACCTCGCCGTGACTTCTTGTTCGTCGAAATAAAATCGAACTTATTTGAGGCAGGTTGCTCAAATTTTTAAACTCCTATTACAAGTCCTAGGTCAAGTCGATTTTATTTTGTAATAGGTAGATCTCACAGGGTCTAATTAGGAAATGGTAGATCGTGGGTCCAATCAAGTTGGCCACCCGTGCTCTAGTGTCAGCCTATAGTACATGCTTGTATACTTTAAATCTAAGCTAGTAGGTACATCTACATGGTAAATACATTTCGAAGTTGATTAATCACGCAACTTCAACCTTAACCAATTCAAACATCTCATAAACAGCTTATCAATAGCCGTATTAAAGTAACTGTCCCACACCCCGCAATATAAAAGCTTTGAATAAAATGGCGGACTATGGTGGTCGTGAGTGATGGCCATATAAACTGTCACCCGGTGATACATTTTATAATCCGGCCATCTTTTATTTACGCCATACATCACTCGGCTATGTGACCTCTTAATAAAACGTAAACCTATTGATGCTGAAAGTTCGCCGAAAATAACAGTGTTACAAAATAATTTTGAAGGTAAAAAGTTAGTTCCGAAAATGTTGAGTAAAGAAATATTTTTTCAGCAGCTAAGTCCTTTTAAATTTGATGCCTCGAGAGGCTTATAAAATAAGTATGACTTAAAATAATTATGATTTTAAGGTTAAAAAGAAATTTGTTAATACCTAGCCCGATTAAGAAAAAAGGTTATATAAAAATATGAAAAAATACTCAGACTTATTCCTTTATCTTTCTTCTTACAAAATTTCAGAATTTTAGGTAACGATTCCATAGGTTTTAATTTTTTTTTGACCATCAAAATATCGCTTTAAGTTCTACTCGTTCTAATAAACCATAGACACTATAAAATTATTTAATATTTAGAAAAGAAAACACGTTTACCCAATTTTTTAAATTATAAACTACACTGATATAGTCAAACAACAACAACTATAGTCAATTATACACAACAACAACTATAGTCAATTATACACAACACAACTATAGTCCACTTATTTTAAAGTAAGTTATAACTTAATGTTTTTTTGCATGAACGCGCACAATAAATGCAGTTTTACAGGTCCGTTAACTATTTTTACGGCCAATAAGCCCGAGTTTAACTAGGCAGGCTAAGGAAATAATTAAAATGGTTGTTTTATGGCAGCTTGTGGGTTTAAACCCATATAAATTCTAGCAGCAGTTGCAACGACTTTAAAATATGGATTGTGGTTTTAAATTACTATACATATATGTAGTGCACTTCTAGAATATAGGTGTATAAGTTGGAAGAAGCTAAAAATGATTAATTATTTTTTAATGATTTGTTCTTTTGTTAAAAAAGGCATACTAGTTGACCCAATAGTCATTGTCCTGTCTTTAACTTAGCTTAGCTATGAACTGACAAATGAGTAATTGAGTATTAAGCACCAAAGTAACTTACTGAGATTTTGTGTCTTAGTTTTATATCAGTTTTGCTTCATATATATCAGAGAAAATATTTTGCTATTATCAAATAGATATTATTATCAGCTTCTTTTTAGAATCTGCTAGTAGCCTTGGCCACTTGAAAATAAAAAAGAAATATCAAGAGAACATACAATGCGTTAATAAGAATACGTAAGTAGTGAATTACAATAAAAAAACATAAAAATCGGTCAAGCCATTCCGGAGGCAATTTGATACGAGTAACTAACACACAAGATGAATGCCGCATAATGAACATATTCATTAATAAATATCTAATATATAAACATCTTAATAATAAACATTAGTGTAATTGTAAACCATTACAAATTAAAATAAAGTTAATAGGCAGTAACAATAAGCAGAGTTCCAGGAACAATTTCAAAGTCCAATTGCCAATCAACATACTGAAAATTCGTTCCGTACATTCAAAATGATATCGTCAGCTGGCTACTGATTGACAATTAGCGTCCATATGCCGACGACTGCAGCCAAATAAACACGCCAGCTAAACATTGAAGTCTGTAGTGTTATGTAGATCATTAACAAATTGTTATGCTCAGTTTAATATAGCATAAATTGACATCATGTACCGTATTCCGTGTCTAGTGAACCAGCTTTTAACTTGTTCATGAATCCCTGACCGGTCCTATGAGACCGCGCTCTTATTGTTTTACTATTGTTTCTCGTTTTGCGGGTATGTGATAGGTTAATGGCAATATTTGATGAGGAGAAATTATTTTCATAGTCTAATTTTTAAACCCTGAGACTAAATTGTCACAGGCAAACGTCAAACTTACAGTAGTAATGTTGCCAGTTCTGTTGTGTTTTGACAAGTAGGACAACCCACGTAATGTCATTTTAGTCTCAGAGATTAAAAAACAAACTTTAGGGGTTTGCGGAAAAGGTGTAAAATTAGGTGTTTGCGGGACTTTACACGCTGAAAAGGGCTATGACTAGACGTATGTTGTATCTGTCTGCTCGATAGTTTATATCAGGCTTTTATACATATTCTAATTGCGCGGTAAACTCGTATACTGCGATGCAGGATAGTTCCTATGTGGCGATGGATGTCGCTGCATCACTCCCTTTAAACTTAAACATGGCAGCTAAACATTGAAGCCTGTAGTGTTATGTGGATCATTAACAAATTGTTATGCTCAGTTTAATATAGCATAAATTAACATCATGCTTCGTATTCCCTGACGAGCAGGTAGTGTAGAGGAGCTTTTAATTTAATAGCAATATTTTAAGCGGTGAAACTAGTTTTAGAGGAAAGTGGACTAGAGTGTAAATTCTACTGAAATGAGAGGATCTTTTAACTAGATGGTGGGTGTGTCTGATCCGGTTAACTGCCCGATAGTTTATTGTAGACATGTTGTATGTGTTTATTGTGTTGTATATAATGTTCTGATCGCGTGGAGAACTCAAGTACCGCGATGCAAGATGTTCCTATGTGGCGATATGGATATCGCTACATCACTTCCCTGAAACTTAAACACGCTAGCTAAACATTGAAGTCCGTAGTGTTATGTAGATCATTAACGAATTGTTATGCTCAGTTTAATATAGCATAAATTAACATCATGTACTGTATTCCCCGATGAGCAGATTGTGTCTAGTTAAACAGCTTTTAACTTAATGGTAATATTTCAAGGGGTGAAACTACTTTTAGAGGTTTGTGGAACTGGGTGTCAAGTTAGAGGTTTAAGGGACTTTGCATACTGAAAAGGAAGGACTCTTTGACTAGACGGTTGTTGTGTCTGATCCAGGCAACTGTCCGATAGTTTTTGGACGACTGTATATGTTATTATCGTGTGGAGAACTCTGATACCGCGATGCAGGATAGTTTATTTGTGCTAAGTACGCTACATTACTCCCCTCCGGAAGGTCGGAGATCGATGGTTCGTGATACGTCTTGATGCGCGTGTCGGACCAGTGGAAGGTTGGTTCCAGTGGGTCGGAACCAGAAACCAGATAGTTTTCGGTGGGTCTGTGATTCCAGTTTTGTGAGAGTAAATAATACCATTCAAAACAAACAGTTAATAATAATAAACAATGTTATTATTTGAACCAAAAAATAGTTAAAATGATTAAAAAACAGTTGAGTTTAATTCAAATCTAAACTACAAATCCAAGTTTTTATCCGTTCCCAGACAAACGGAAACCAAAGCTTCAACACAAATATGGAAATGAATTTAGCTAAGTTGAACTTTTCCTGCGGAGTTTACATATGAACTTGATTCGAACTCTGAACATCCTTTGTTGAACGCAGCGTGAAGGTACTTCAGATTTGCTGTGAGAACTTTATTCGATTTGATTCCAGTTTTAAGAGTCTGGAGAATTTGCTTGAGGGTTTTAGATTTTTTAGCATAACTAAGTTGTTTTTTTTCTATGGAAAGTCTTACGTTCGACCGCTATCGATATCATCATCACTATTGATAAGCGATTATATGGTTGACGATGAAGCACGCTAGCCTAGAAGTAACTTATTCATTCTTGACTTAAAGAGTGATCCTGATAACTAAAAACTAAGGTTGTTGCTATCAGAAAATAGCCTTCGATAGGGATAAGTGGAATATCTTGCATTAAATAAAATTAAACATGACAATCATCATCATCTGCCTAGCCTGTTCCCAACTATATTGGGGTCGGCTTCCAGTCAAGCTGGATTATGCTGAATACCAGTATTTTAAACCCAAAAATTAAACATGACAATATGATTGGAAAAGATCACACAAGAAAACTACGAGTATAGCTCTCTCTATTGCCCTTTAGGTGATTCAAAGTGTGAGTGACTACGTTTCAGTGCCATATGTCATATAGTCACTAGGCACAAACAGCACACATTAGGCATGCGAGACGAGAAGATACCGCGCAGCTTCCTGAACGCCGCCCTGTCGCATCTGATTTTACAGTTGATATCTACTTCGAAGTTTATTAAGATTTCTATGCTTTTCACAAGAAAATAAACTCCACAAATACTTTCCCCACAAGATCGACCTATCAAACATAAATCTATTCAAAATCATCGGCAGCTCAAATTAATAACTCCAAGTTTAATAAAGAGTATCTCGATCAGACAGTATTGTCTCAAGCATAAACAATCTCTGAACAACTATTTTCAATTTAAAAACATTCTAAGCCACCCCCACCTTCGAGGGGGGAGAGGGAGGGGGATGATAGAATCGATCGCGACACAATAGCTCTTACTGTGAAGATGTTAAGGGGACGATGAAACCCATTGGATCCACGGAGCTGGCAAGTGGTGAGATATTGTGGGCCAATTTGTATTACAAGTGGTAAGAATGATAGTGAATTTGAATATGGGATGGTGTGCTGGAAAGTTTACTGTGGGGAGTTATCGGGGTGGTTTGACGAAGGTTGCTATGGTGTTTTGTTAAAAAAGATACACAAAAGATTACGAAGGTTGAGTCGAGTATTTGTGCGAAGTGTCGAATTTGTGGTGCACTCTAGCATATTCGTTTTTAGTAGAAGTTTAATCGTTCTCAACTAGTTTATTGAATCAACAAAGAAATTTAAGACGCTTCAGGATTGGTACAGTTAAATGTACTTTTGACCCCTGACTGAACACAATTATATTTTGTTTAAAGTAAAGGAAAGAATACTAGACAGCAATTCTACTTGATAGTAAGCAGTAATACAATCGTTACGTTACAGTTCCCTAGTTTATAAAGAGCCTATTCACTCTGGTTTCTTAAAAGAAACCTAAATTATAATCGGACGGAAAGACTGCAGCAGGCAAATTGATCCTGTAGTTTTATATACAATACTGTCTGTAATGATAAGGTGATGATTTCTTAACGTCCTTTTTCAATAATCTATCGCAGTTCATAGATAGCTATCCCCGATAAACAGTAAGATTCTATCTATTAATCCACAACTTTTGGTAGGAAATGCTATACGTCGGTAGGTTATAGGAAAGTAAGTAAGGGCAAAAGGATAGATTTGTTTATCATTAGTAGCTGCAACTAAAAACAGATAGCTTATTGAAAACGGGCGTTAAACGATAAAACTTCTATGTTAACTGTGTGTGATGAAAAAACTAGAATGAATATCTCAGAAAAAAATACCTTAAAGGTTTCACTGTAGTTACACTATACCTTGTTGCAAACTGTAGCAGTAGTATAAATCAAGTCTCATTTCAGAGTTCTACGAAACTTAGAAGTCGGTACACCTGTACAGTCAAGTACAGACAAGTTTTGCGCTCGAAAATAAACGAAACAAGACGTTTCCTAGTAAGGAGACTTTACCAACAGGTTGGAAATATACAAGACGTTTAGCACCGGAATTTTCTTAGGTTTACTCTCTACACAGTAAAATCTAGAATTCACCTTTTCAGGGTAAAAATGTTTTCTGAAATAGTTTTTTAAAATATTCGCAGCGTTTTCAAAAATATGAGAGGATATTTTTTACCTGAATATCATCACGGAAGTCTGTCTTCATTTTCTTTCTTTTATATAAAAATCTAAGCTTTTTACGAGCACTAGATTGTGACTACGAAAAGTAAAAAGACATGAAAGGGTAGAATCTAGTATAGATACCCGTTTAGAAAGTTGTGGACAAAGAGTATTTGAAGTAAAAATAAAATAAACTCAAATTCATCCATAAAGCCGGACACATAACAAAACTAGTGTCATGCATGATAAAACTAGTTTCGTAAAAACTAATTTCAGCACATATGAAACTTCTTTCGTTTTTCGTGCTCTAGCTAATGTTATAATATGCGTAGAATCGCAATTTTTACGAAATCTCGTGTAAACAATAATCATCGCATTTCCTTCAAAGTCATAAAATAATCGATTAACGAAAATCGGTCAACTTTGGGACGTCCGTGCTACTAGAGTTTATCCATTCTTAGCATTAAAACGACAATATTTTTTTTTGCTACTGCCTAATAAATTATTGTAAAATTAGTTACTGGTCAAACGATTTTAGATAATAGTTAAGCGCTTCATAAATTACTTTAATCAACCGTTATCACATGCCTTTTACAACTGCCAAGTAAATCACATTTAACGTTATTATTATCATAAACACGAATAACAGCACTAAACGAAACTGCCACTAGAAGCCAGCAAAGGAAATTATAAAGCTCAGCCTTATCAACCCCATAATTATGCACGTAAGTGTAAAATATGGCCGCGATAGCAAAAAGGAAACTGCAAGAACTTGTTTATGCGACATAACACAGCAATCCGATGCACTGCGGTGCAGAATAAATAGACCAGCCCGAGATATGCAGTGCTAAATAAATCCAAGGTACAGAAATGCAGTGACTGCTAGCTAACCTGTATAAATAATTCATTCGAGGAAGGCATGCATCTTGCATGACGGGCTTTTGTTTATATATGCCTGGTTCCGATGTCTCGGCTTATTTATAAGATGGTGGAACTGAATAATTGCGGCCAAGATGGCTGCCGTGGTAATGGTTGTGATAAGATTTGAATAGCGGGGCGGTTGTATTGACTTACGGCCGAACCCAAGAACCATAAGTTTTGGCATACTGGAGATAGTAAAACAAATGATACAATACAAAAATTGTACATGTTTGCTGTTGTTTCATTTGTTTTTCTATCTCTGATATGTGATAGATAGGTCAGTGGGTTCGATTTTTAGTTGTTATTCGTGGATTTATACGACTGGTTGTAGGTCTAGTGGTTAGTGGCTCTAACTGTTACGCTGGAGGTTGTGGATTCGTTTCTTACCCAAGACAAATGTTTATGTGATGAGCACGATCATTTGTTTTGTGTTTATGTAAAAATTATCAATATTTTGTATGTATTTAGAAATATATAAGTATGTTTATCAAGACGTAGGATGAAACGCATGTTACTGAAAGAGTTGTGAGTTTACAAGTGGATGGATGGAGAGGGAGGCCAAAGAAAAGATGGATGGATTGTGTGAGAAATGATATGGAAGAAAAGGGAGTGAGTGATAGCGTGACGTGTGACAGAACCAAATGGAAGAAAAGAACGTGTTGCGCCGACCCCGAATAAAAGGAAATAGGGCAGGAAGATGATGATGATGTTTATCAAGTGTCATAGCACAAGCTCTGCTTAGTTTGAGATTAGATGGCGTTGTGTTATAGTTGTGAAATATTACGATTACTATTATTTATGACATTTCATACAGAATGTTGTAAGACTCTGGCAGTCAGTACACTTATATTTTATGTCACTGTTATAAAAGAGAGAAACAAATATTTCTGAAGTCGCTACTGCATAATAAATATCTTGGAATTTTTCATATTCAAAATTAAGTTTTCCAGCTCTTTCATTCTGCATTTCATTTGAATGCACAAAAACACAGGAACATAACAGCAATTTCTTCTCGTAATTAAAATCGTGAACGAGGAAAAAATGCAAAAAGGTGTTCCTGTCAAGTCTAAGCCAATTCCTTTTACCTGGACGTCGGAACTTTAATAAATTAGGGCTGAATCGTGTAAAATGGCAAGTAAGCGTGACGCGCCACCCTCGCTACCCTCGGGCGGTAATCACGACTTCGTTGTTAAAGACATCATTGAATTATTTTTTAAGTTCATAAACGTGCTTGTTTTTTATTTGTGGGTGGGTGTGCTTTTTTTGCAAAAATGTGTAATCTTTTTATTTTTTTTGCCTGAGGGTAGCAATTATTTTATTTGTCTTCTGGATAGATAGGTAAACCTTTAATTTTTTAATAAAATATCTTAAAAATATGATTTACTAGCGGCTGCCAGCGGCTAGCAGAAAATTATCAAAAGAGAATATACTCTCGTGTATCAAGTTTCAAATCTATTCAGTAGTTTTTGCGTGAAAGAGTAACAAATATCTATAGGTACATCTAAAATACATACAAACCTTTGGGTTTATAATATTTATTTATTTCATACTTTATGCACATAAAGGTACAAAGCCGGGCTTAATATCAGTAGGATGTCATCAAATTTCATTATAAAAATAATAATTAGGAGAGGACAATAATTCAGACCAAAGTATGAAGTTAATGTACTGTCTCTCACTCATCATCATCTGCCTAGCCTTTTCCCAACTTTATTGGGGTCGGCTTCCAGTCAAGCCAGAAAAACAATTGACGTGTAAAAGAGTTTGGAAAAAACCTATTTGCAAAATAAATATCATTTATCATTTAGCCAGATTTAGCTGAAACCAGTGTTTTACGAGGAACGGTTGCCTACCAGACCTCCACAACCCATTAACTGGGGTCACACGGTACTTCATGGTAAGACTAGTGTCAGATTTATTATCTCTCACTATATTTACAATTATACTATACCGTTATTATCCCATCAAAATTTCAAGTGACGGATTCAAAGAGACGTAAACTGAAATCCATTTCAACCTGCCGCCGTCCGTGGCAAAGTCACCTGTCAAACCCACAGCTAGACTAATACCCATCAACGCTTGCTCCGACGCCTTCGTCAGATCATCTGCCAGGAAACGGCCAAAGGACCGGAGAGTACCGAATAACCGCACTGGGGTGAACTAAGTAAGTGCGTTGAGTACAAGTTTCGTCGGTTTTAGGTATAGGTAGAATCGTTAGGGGCCGTCAATTTGTATAACTAGACTATGACACTCTCTGACTTGCTTTGTTTGCGTTGAAAGTTAAGCTAGTAGTGACCACTGATGGTGCTCTGTGCTGATGTGTCTTAGTAGCAGTTTTCGTAGCGATGTGCTACGCCTTAGCGATGTGCTACGCCGTAGCGTAGGGCAACGCCGTAGCGTAGGGCTACGCCGTAGTTGATTGCTACGCCGTAGCGGTAGGCTACGCTGTACATTAAAATTGCTAGTAGCAATTTTAGTGACAGTATTGGATTAGAGAGGTAAATGCTTTACGGGAAGTAAAAAAAGGTGCAAGTTGACTGGTGTTTGGGTGTTGGTCTGTAGTGGTTAGTAGCGCCTAACTGCTATGGGCCGTGAGTACGATCCCCGCCTAACAAAATGTTTGTGTGATGAGCACGATCATTTGTTCTGTGTCTGGTTGTAATTTATCTATAAAATTTATGTATTTACAAATATATAATTATGTTCATCAGTTATTTTGTACTCATACAATATGCTCAGCTTTGACTGAATGGCGGTGTATGAAAGCTGTGAATTATTAAACAAAAGCGGTATTTTATAATGCTTTATTTATTACTGATTCTTAACAACTCCACCACAGTATCTTTGGTTGTCATATTATTTGACACTAGCTGTCCCCTGCGGTTTCACCCGCATTTTTCATTACTGCTCCGCTCCCGTGGGTCGTAGCGTGATGGTGTATAGCCTATAGCATTCCTCGATAAATGGGCTATCTAACAATGAAAATTTTTTTCAAATCGGACCAGTAGTTCCAGAGATTACCCCCTACATACAAACTTACAAACCTACAAACTTACAAATTTTACTTCTTTATAATATTAGTATAGATATAGATGATTGCCACTAGCTGTCCATACGTACGGGTGACACTTACTGACACAATTTTATGAATAATTCTGACAAACCTATCTCTATCAGTGTAGGCGTCTGCGTCTGTAAACCCTCACTCTAAGACACGATAAAAGGACCACAGAGTATCTGACTTGAGACATGACCTCCGGTACATTTTCCCGGAAAATTCCCCCCTTATCCGAAACGCCGTCTTTTGTTGCCGCTCTTATAAAGGGCTCAACAAATATGTATGTACAATGTACATATATATGTATGTATGTATGTATATATATCAGGAATGGGGGAAGTAATTCTGTATGCTTGCCTGGCAATTGGGTTGAGACGATGCATAATTTTATTGTGTGTATATATTTCGAGGGTTTTTTGGTGGAGAAATGATGTTGGTATGTATTGGTTGTCAGAGGTTTTTAATTTGCCAAATAAAAATGGATGAATTGGCTTAAAGAATTGGCATATCAACGCACAACCGAAAATATTAGCCTAGAAGAGTCTAATTTTGCAAAAGGTTTGCCTTTTGAGGTAGTGAGCACTAAGATAGAATTTGAAAACGGAGATCCAATATTTGTATAGAGATATTAAGTGTTATGCTGGCGAAGTTGCTGGTAGAACCTAGTGTTACATTCATATTTCTAAACTAACCATTGATGACTTCGTTCGCGTGCAGTGCTTGACTGCGATCGCACCAGATGGTAAGCAGTGATGCAACCATCGATGGCTAGTTATAGCGGACGTGAAGTCAAAGTTAGATAAGTAATAACCTACGTCCTGTAACCTATGTCCTCTCTTGAGCTTACTTCGAAACAAATTTTATCAAAATCGGTTCAGTAGTTTAACGAGTTACTGTCACATATTAATATGGATTAGATATCGAATAAAAAAAATAACAATTCAAAAATAATATACAATTTACAATCAATAATTTATTTTATTCATTGAAATACAAAAAAAATTACACTAATGAATACTACATAAAAAACACAAATCATCAACTACTAGAAACCATTTAAAATACGAGTAATTCTCTCGATTGTACCACAAACAGCCACGAACAGCGGAAGCAAAACGAAGGCAAGGTCGAGGTGGGTTGCTCTAATTACTCTCGATCGAATTAGAAAGGGATACGGCCTGCATAACAACCCCCACTATACGTACCTACACACACACACACACACACACACATACGCATACACATACACATACACACATGCACGTATATGTTGTGTTACATCGAATTAGAACTTAATTTCATCTCCGCTGTATGAAGCCTTCGAGGCATGAAATTAGATGTGCGTAGTTTAAAATAATAATGGTGGTTATTCCACCTGTATGTATAGTATAAAGCGTTTTGGGAAAATATTTGTTTAGCGCACAGCTAAAGCCAGAATCTCTGCCCGAATCTGTGTTTCCTGATGGCTAAAACTTAGGGGTCTTAAACTTATAGTGAATAAGTTACTTCTGGGTAAGCGTGCTCCATGATTGGAGATATCATCGCTTACCATCAGATGAGATGGTGGTCAAACGCGAGCCCATACGTAATAAAAAAATAGTTTGTTGAGACACACATTGTTAACTAGTTTCGCGATAGAGGTCAATGAAAGTATAATGTTGGATAGTGGCAAGTTGGGAATCATCAGAATGACTTTTCCCGCTTTTGCGTATCAGACTTTTACTGACTAAACCCCACCTCGTTCCTTCTTTGCCTTCGTTCTGGGGTCACGAGCTTCCCTTTCGGAATCGAATTCATGGCCCCAGAATAACCTACTCTGGTGGAGACACGTTGATTACTCCGTTTTGGAGTAATCAATGTGTCTCCTGCCTGTCGCCTGCTGCAAATGAGGTGTTGTTCTACAGACAATGGGCCGCTTAATGGCATATTCTAAAGGCTGATTGTTACAGAAATACACAGCGCTACGGGTTTCCTCTATTAGATTGCGATTGCTTGGGGGAGGCCTATGTCCAACAGTGGACGTCTTTCGGCTGAGATGATGATGATGATTATGAGACAAATATTGTCATTAACTACCTGTTTATAGTAAACCTATATCTATAAGTCTAAGTCTATATCTAATTTAAAACTATCGAAAGACAGTTAATTATTATCATCATCATCATCTCAGCTGAAAGACTGCTGGTCATAGACCATCCATCGGATTCCCACGACCCTCGCCAGGTCATCGGTCCACCTTGTGGGAGGCCTTCCAACACATCTTCCATTTAAAAACTCTTCTACTTAACTGTCGATTTGTAATGTGCTGTGATTATTGAAGGTTTTGCCACGCTGTATGACAGTGCTTATCATATGTCCAAGATAAATGCTAGCCCTTGGGTCACACGAAATGTCACTTATCCACAACCCACCAAATGTGGTTCTCAACTTAAAAAGCTGGGTAAGCCCTAGTTCGACTCGCGTACGAAGGGTTCCGTACCATCCGTAGCAAAAAAACATATTTTTGTATGGAAGCCCTCTTAAATTCTTATTTTATTTAGATTTTTAATATTTGTCATTATATCAGCAACAGAAATACATAATCTGTGAAAATTATAACTGTCTAACTATCACAGTTCACGATATACAGCCTGGTGACTGATGAACAGACAGACAAACGAACGGACAGTGGAGAATTAGTATTTGAGTCCCGTTTTACCCCTCGCGTACGGAACCCTAAATAGGTTCGAGATCTATAGATACTCTAACAATAGCACAGACTTGGCCTTTTCACTGCCTAGAATATCAGGCAAGTTAGTATTTTTTTTATATTTAGCATTGACGTCTGGGCGTCCGCTCGATCGGAAGTTTATTTTGAGAAGTCGTATTCTTGTTGAAAAGTATTTAAAGCGATCTATGCGCTCTTATTTTTTTAAACGGCTGTTTTTGTAACAGAACTTTTGTGAATGTTTCTTATTTCTTTTGAATTGATTCCGGGAAACTTATGTTAATGTTGCTATCTTTGTCCATTTTTGTGTTGAAATTGAGAATAACTGGGTTTTTAATTTGAATGCGCAATTACAAAGACAAAAGAAAGAAAAAAAGATTTGGCACGCGTAGATACACACATTGTAATATCGCTGTCAGTGATAAGACCGCCATACCACATAGATTTAAGTTATTGTATAAACTGTACCGTTACTTTTTGGTGTACAATAAAGGTTATTCTATTCTATTGTAGAAACAACATTGAAAAACACAAGTTTCAAAAGAATACTGAAACACAGTATGGGTTTTTTGGCTGCGCTAAATAAGGCTAGTTCAGAAAAAATGCTAAAGCACTATATAGCAAATTAACAGCGATTGAAAATCAAATCGTCATCATCTTCATCTTCCTGCCCTTGTCTTGTGATTTGGGGTCGGCGTTATACATTTTTTTTCTTCCATTCTGTCCTGTCACTCGTCATGCTACTACTGACTCCCTTTTCTTTCATATCTATTCACACAATCCATCTATCGATTGAAAATGAACATTCAATAATATTTCAATACCTATTCTAACAGTGATTAAATTTTTATAGCCATAATCATTGTTCTCAATGGTGACAGAGCAATAAAAACATCAAAAACAAGCAATAAACGCGGAAACATTATCACAAGGACACACGAACAGCCGCAAGAAGTGAGGTTAAGTACGAATATTGCTTTCGTCGCCAGAAAACTTCGCAAAACATAAATAAATACTTCTCTAACTTACATCGGGGACAAGTGTCGCCGATTTCCTTGAAAACAAACACTACACGATAAATCTTGGCCACTTCAACTCGCAAATTCGTCGCCCGAAAATATTTTCCCGCGCACCGCCGCCATCTTGCCAGTTATTGGTCATAAAGTGTCCCGTGTCTATGGTCGTACGTGGTGTTGCCAGGCGTCCGGAAAAAGCCGGACACGATCAGGCTTTTTGGGCGCTTGTGGACTACACGGAATTTTACTGTCGGCATCGGCAGTCAGATTTACATCAACTTTCATTGAGAATTCATTGACAATTGTAAGACAGTAAAATTCCGTGTAGTGCACAAGCGTTCTTTGGTTGTGTGTCCGGCTAAATTAGGCGGAGCACGGCCTGTCTGGCATCTGTTAGGTTTTTTAAATTTGGCCATTTTTTGTAAATTTTCATGGGTTCTTGCAATTGAAAGCGTTTGCAGATCAGCAATGACTTGTTATTTCATTATACTAAATTTGTTATAGATTGGTTTCGGTGACAGCTGTCAGATTCATTTAATGTAGCTATTTATCCTTTTCTCTCATCTTAAAGATGCATATTTTCGTTCCGCTGTCACCCAACTCATGCTATGTAAAATGCATTTGGATGTTTTACTTAAGAAGTAAAAAACAAATTGTTAATCTAATGTCCGGCTAAACTGGCTGGTTTGTCCGGTTTTTCGGTTTGAAGATCTGGCAACCCTACCCTCGTCTATGGTCATACGTCTGAGGTAAACGGGCTGAGGTCTTTCATGTTACGACCAGTGTTATTTTTTATGACTTTCTGAGCAGGATATTGTTGTTAATAGTGTTTTGTTTTTGGTTCACTACCAATGGATTTGACGTGGATAAAGGTTGTAAGGTTACATTGTAGGAGTTATAGGTTATTTGTTATGCTTTGAGGTATTTTTATGGGGAATATTTTTCTTTGATAGTCAAATAGCATCTTGATACTTTTTACCGAAAGTATTCTTATTACTTAGTAATTACTTGGGACGTGGGTTGTGCGAAATAGAACTTCTTTGACCCTAGAACGAAGGCAAAAAAAGAACAGGGGTGGGTTTTTGTCAGTTATAGTAGGAGACGCCCTTTCGCTCCGCCCAAGAGCCAGAAAAATCATTGGATGATTTCCTACCTAAAAAAAATACTTAGTAATTTTTCAACAATTCCTCCATCAAAAACGAACACTTAATTCACAAGTTACAGTTTATGAAATCTCACATTACAATTAAAACTGAACCTTATTTACTTCCTATTACGAATCAATATCTTATAACAGTAATATAAACCCCAATCCCTGGAATCTTTGCCTGGAATATAAGTACTGTTCGAAATCGAAATGGCATTACATTTAAAACTGAACCTTAATTTCTTCAAAATACGAATCAATATCTTATAAATCCAATTCCTGGAATATAAGTACTGTTCGAAGAGTCTGAAATCCGTCGGCATCGGGAGCTTGTTCGAGACTTCTAATTGTTTTGTTGATCTGACTCTTATCTGTTTGAGCTGGCTGTTTATAATTCGGCGATAAGCCATGGAGGCGAGAGGTACTTTCTTATGCATTTACTTTATAATATACTAGCTGTCCCCTGCGGTTTTACCCGCATTTTTCGTTACTGCTCCGCTCTCGTGGGCCGTAGCGTGATGGTATATAGCTTAAAGCATTCCTCGATAAATGGGCTATCTAACACTGAAAGATTTTTTCACATTCATCGGACCAGTAGTTCCAGACATTACCCCCTACATACAAACTTACAAATTTTACCTCTTTATAATATTAGTATAGATATGTCGAGTGGTTTTCAAGTCTGACACGCCAGCCTCCCGTTCCGCCCAGAGCGGGAGAGGTCATATAGATGATTCCCCACCTTTAAGGCGATACTATTTGCCAGCGACCTTGCGCGATCGGGCCGTAGCTAGCACCCGCGTCCCGCGACCGCGCATGCACCCCTCTTCGTACGCTCGTTTCGTCAGTTTCGTAGGGTAACCATCCGTTTCAAATAGAAAGGAATTTACTGCCGGATTTTTTATAGCTACCTAACATTTTTTTATAATCTACTTATTTTCTTAGTTACATATTTTTACAAGTAAATAATATCTCATAATAATAAGTTAAAACCTAAAAATATATACATATTTATATTTTATTATTTACCTCTAAAATACGGAGTAGTTTAAAACCACAATTGTGTGTTTCAAGTGCAATTACTTAAAAGAAGTAAAATTAGTAGGTACGTAAGGATCGTAATGCTGGAACTTGACTTGACGAAATATTCGCAGTGTTAAAATAGAATAGAATAAACTTTATTGTACTTACACCAAAATAAGTAGTAGCAGTGTTATCGGGATAAAGTTCATTTTATATACCACTTATAGCTTTACAAAGCATGCCTCGTTAAAACCCCATGGGATGTCACATTCCCAACTTCCATACTCCAGACTGCTACTAAGAATCATTATCATCATAATTATTTATCATCATTTCACCCAACAGACGTCCACTGTTGGACCACAAAACCGTAGTTGCCCAGCAGGGTCGAAGTTTACTGAGGTTATGTTAAAACGAACCCCTGAGCCCTGGATCGAAGGCAAAGAAGGAATAAGAGTTTTTTTTTTCAAGTGATTAATCATCAGAATGACTTCCCCACTCTTGGGCGGAGCGGGAGGGCGTGTCGGACTCTTATCGACTAAAACGCACCCCGTTCCTTTGTTGCCTTTGATCTGGGGGACACGGGCTCACCTTTCGGAATTACCGTATTCCCCAGACGCTTTTGGCCCTACGTGCCCCTACAGTTTGATGACATCTCCTTGAGGCGCGCGTGGAACAAAACGCGCCGTTGACGACAAGGCTCGGTCCAGGTTATTACCAGACTGCCGGATGGCAGCGAGATCCGCGAGCCCGCGTCTACCTGGTCCCTGGTATCCTGGTTGGAAATCGGAATCGGGATCTAGGCGTCGGTAGCGTGAGTGCCGTTCACACGTTTGCAGCACTGGGTTGCGACAGTCTAAAAAGGCAATGAAAATATACAGGCAGTGAAACAGACTTCAATATGAAATAATTTATTTTGTTAAGAGTATAAAGGTACAAAAAATGGCTTAATCTAGAGGCTAAATGACTTTTGCTTAGATTGAGGTTTTAGACAAAAAATAGTTATTGTGACATAAAAAAATGTTGTGCAAAGTTATAGTATATTATTTTTTTCTATCAACAATATTTTTATCACACGATGTAAGGAGATTTAATAGTACATTACGATATTAGTGCGTAATGATGGTTATAACATGCGAGGCGGAATTTCAGCCCGAGCCGAAGGCGAGGGCGTAACTGAGCCGAGCATGTTATAACCAATACGCACGTATATCGTACGACGTTTTTTAACACATTTGCGAGGAAACAGAAAAAAAGAAACATTTGACCTCACACAATAAGTACGCAGCAATTTTATTGTGTGAGGAACATCTTAGTGTTTAGCGCCAAAGAAATCGAACGCAAATATTGTTTGGTAAATGACAAAATGACAAAAATTACAAAAAATTACGAAAATGACTAAAAATGACTGAAATGACAACGAGTGACAAAAAATGACAAAAAGTTACAGAAAATCACAACAAATCACAAAAAATGACAAAAAGTGTCAAAAATGACAAAAAGTAACAAAAAATGACAAAAAATGACAAGAAATGACAAGAAATGACAAAAAATGGCAAAAAGTGACAAAAAATGACAAAAAGTGACAAAAAGTGACAAAAAGTGACAAAAAGTGACAAAAAGTGACAAAAATGACAAAAAATTACAAAAAATGACAAGAAATGACAAAAAATGTCAAAAAGTAACAAAAAATGACAAAAAATGACTGAAATGACATTAAATCACAAAAAGTGTCAAAAAGTGACAAAATGTGACAAAAAGTGTCAAAAAGTGACAAAAAGTGACAAAAAGTGACAAAAAGTGACAAAAAGTGACAAAAAGTGACAAAAAGTGACAAAAAGTGACAAAAAGTGACAAAAAGTGACAAAAACTGACAAAAAGTGACAAAAAGTGACAAAAGTGACAAAAAGTGACAAAAAGTGACAAAAAGTGACAAAAAGTTGCAAAAAATGCCAAAAAGTTGCAAAAAATGACAAAAAAGACAAAAAATGACAAAAAAGACAAAAAATTACAAAAAGTGACAAAAAGTGACAAAAAGTGACAAAAAGTGACAAAAAGTGACAAAAAGTGACAAAAAGTGACAAAAAGTGACAAAAAGTGACAAAAAGTGACAAAAAGTGACAAAAAGTGACAAAAAGTGACAAAAAATGATAAAAAATGACAAAAAATGATAAAAAATGACAAATGATAAAATGATGAGGCTATTCAAATTTCGAACTGATCGCCGCGCGCGAAATTGCTTAAAACCTGCTTATCATCAGGTTTGGGATCGCAGTCAAGCGCTAGTTAATAACCATAAAAAAAAAAATGGCAAATAATGCTGTTATGGAATTTGTATGGACTATAACTTAACTATTTGCTTTGGTATAACACACGCGTTTTTTATGACCCGCTTTACATATTTAAAACCGGTGGAATTACATCAGCTTTACGAGCAACTGTGTTAAAAAGGTAATTTATTTACACTTTATCTTATTACAGCTTTTGTACGGATACTCTATTGTTTTTTTTTTAAATAACATATAATCAGAGTCATAAACTAATTTTCTACTACTGATAAATGATATTTATTTTGCAAGTTGGTTTTTCCACTTTTCACGTCATTGTTTTTTGTCTGTTTATATGTACTAGATGAGGCCGGTGTTTCCTAGCTAACTACCCTGAGAAGGAACACCGAAACAAACTAAGGGGTCACAGTCTCTTATAAAGTCCATACAAAATGTACCTAATGGTCAAATCACCTTCTTCTGCCTGGCGTTAATCCCGGCCATTGCCAGGGTCCGCCTAATGGTCAAATCACGTATCCGGGACT
Organism: Mythimna separata; assembly: GCA_030763345.1. Classification (NCBI taxonomy): domain Eukaryota; kingdom Metazoa; phylum Arthropoda; class Insecta; order Lepidoptera; family Noctuidae; genus Mythimna; species Mythimna separata. Next base: position 24,273,551 of record CM061170.1, on the reverse strand, counting down.
TAATTTATAAATTGAATTAATAGCCATTTTCTGTAAATAACACGGCTTTTGTTCAAACTACTGTGTATTTAAAAATCCTTAAAATTGAGCACTGTCACACACACAGAATCATTTGATTGATGTGGTGTCTCTTGATTGTTATCGCAAAGTGGTTTTTGCTTTTTTGGAAGTTCTTGTGTGACTTGACAGACAGACTTCTTGACAGACAGACGGACAACAAAGTCGTACGGAACCCTAAAAACTGAATTTTTGTACGCGATTTTCATCAAATCGGTAAGTTTTACATAAAATTAGTAAGTACATACAAAAATTACACAGTACAGATAATTATCTACAAAAACGTCTAAAAACATTTTTCCTAAGTGCCACCGTTTTATTTTATTTTTCACATTTTAGGAAGGCTTACAGACTAATAACAACATAATGACTATAGTAGGTAATTACATTGCTTAATTACAAGCTTCCTCATGTATGTAGTTATAATGAAAACAAAAAAAAAGTTTTTGAGATATAACGATTTCAAAAGTTGAAAGAATTGTAATTCTTATCACTAATTTGATATATAATGTATATGATAAAACTTACCGTTTTGCTGAAAATTGCAACAACTGGAATAACCAAAAACTACTCTGTAACAACCAATAACAGCTCACAACGCAGAAACCACCAACACTATGCAACAACAACGCCTACTACAAGTCAATAAAAACCAATGAAAAATTAATAATAACCAACAATAAACAACAACAACTTCCAACAGTAACTCAATATTAACCAACTACAACTAAACAACAGTCACCTACTACTCTACAGCCAACACAATCCAGTCAACTACACAACAGCCAACAACAACTCACTAACAACAACAACAACTCATTCATTTCAGTAGCTTAACTGATATGGTGGAAAACACAGAACACGTTCATAGACTGTAAAAATGATGAAATTCAGTTTTTCCCCGGACACCCAGAAAAAAAATATTACAATAAAAATAAAATGTATTCAATTAAGCAGCTTGTTTGCTAGTTATTTATCGACCGTCATCGGCTATTTTGAAGCGTCGCCGTCGGAGTTAGCTTAGTTGCGGTTACCAAGAATTTTTAACTAAGATTTGTTTAGATATCGCTTATCTTTTAATTAATCGGGAATGCCCCTGACACTAAAAGCGTCCGGGTTTCACCCGGACACTTTTTGAAACCCCGCCCGGACGCTCCCCGGACGCCCTCTAAACTAGGACAAATCCGGGGAAACCCGGACGGATGGCAGCCCTATCTTCACATATCTTTGGAGTGCATTCTTTCTGTTTGTGTCTTTTATCACTTTACGCGACTTTTTTCGCCTGCGTTGTTTATTGCCCATTATAATTTATAACTGAAAAGCAACAAATTCTCAAAAAGAGATGATTTGGTGCGCGTAGTTGTCGCTGAAGAAATTGACACAGGTCCGTCGTCGACAAGCGCCAGCGCGCGACTGAACGGACCTGTCTGAGCCGCCGCGACCGCTTTTAATTCTTATTAAAACATAGTAATTAAGAAAATCATTTTATCAATTCAAACTCTGCGAATTTGTTTGTAACTAATTAGTTTCTTTATTATAGTACAAAAATGAAACGTAACAAATCAGTAATATAGTCATAATATTGAAAAAACGTTTTAAAAAGGGGTAACTTTGCGATTTTTTTCTATCGAGTGAAGTTCATCAGGTCTTGCAACTGAATGCGATTTTAACTAGATAAGATCCTTAACTAAAACATATATTTTTTTTATAATTTAAAACACTGTAGTTTTTGTCTCAGATTGTTTTAAAAAACTAAAATTTGGGCCCACCTCGTGAAGTGGCGCCTTAAAAAAAAGTTATAATTGCGTCAGTTGTGGGAGAGAGGTGCTTGATATAATGTGAATATCATCTAAGGAAATGGTTGACGTTTTTGTCATATTTATTTTTTATGAATTAATTGGCATTAGTATTTTAATTGGGTAATCTATACTAATATTATAAAGCGGAAGAGTTTGTTTGTTTGTTTGAACGCGCTAATCTCAGGATCTACTGGTCTGATCTGAAAAATTCTTTCACTGTTAGATAGCCTATTTATTCAGGAAGGTTATAGGCTATATAACATCGCGAGGACTAATAGGAGCGGAGCAGTAACTAAAAATGCGGTTGAACCTGCGGGGTTCAGCTATTGTTTACATAAAAAGTACGAGTATCTGTTAAAGAATCCATCGTTATTTATTGTAAGACAAAGTCTCAAAAAACCCAAGACCCAATTCCTGGAATATAAGTACTGTTCAAAGACTGAAATCCGTTGGCTTCGGGAGCTTGTTCGAGACTTCTAATTGTTTTGTTGATCTGCCTCTTATTTGTTTGAGCTGGCTATTTATAATTCGGCGATAAGCCATGGAGGCGAGAGGGAGTGAGTTTCTTGTGTTTACTTTAGATATTTATTGCTTTGGTGATGTTTTGGGGCGTTTTCATTATGCCGTTGGTTTTGCGGTTGCCAGTACGAGTACTAAGAGTGTTACCGAGGTGGTCAGGTACAGCGGTTTGGTTTTTTCTGTAAATAATTTCTCAGGGACTGTCCGGGGTTTAGAAGTTGGCGTTCTTATTTTTTTGAAGTGGAAAATCATCAAATAGCTCTTCCTGCTCTGGATGGAGGGAAATCAGAGTTTCGCTGACTCAAACCCTGTGTAAAATCTAGGAGGAGACCACTGCCCATTCCTTCCTTCAGGGTGTTCGGTCCTGGTTCAGGCCATGGCAGCGCTCCAAAACATGGCCTGAATCATGTTCAGACGCGGGAAATCGCCGCCTAGTGGTCTTTGGCCATGCAGACAGGTTTTTGCAGTTGTTTTTACTTAGCTACGAGCTCCCCTCACAGTATCTAAACCTAGTGTATAATAACCTTTTTTTTTCATTCCACCACCTATTTAATTTAATTTTCACTCAACAAAACAATCATCTTTCCAACTCCTCACGTTTCCACATCCCGATGCATTTTTCAATCTTTCCATTCGCACTTTATTACCTTGAAATGCTGAAGAAAATAGCTGGGAAACTAACACGTCTCATAATACATTCTAAGCGTGTAATGCCAGGAGAATTGCGGTAGGGGGCGCCACCTTCCACGTGTGTGGAGGGGGGGGGGGGGCGAGGGGGGGGGTAAACCTCTATTATATTATTACTCACTTTATTAAAAGACATATTTTGTCTGTTTGTGAAGTGAATAAGAAGAGAGATCTTTTGTAAAATATGTTGAGAATAGAATCGTTTATTTCTGTGGAGGTATGTGGTACATGAAGGTCTTATATTAGATGGTGTAGAAATATGAAGTATTAGCAAATTCACACAGTGAACTATGTGAATTTTAAATATTAAATTATTTTTTTTGCAAAGTTTAATAAAAAAAGAAAAGTGGCAATTTTATAAATGAACATATTTAACTTTATGGACAACGTAACTTTTTTTTTTGCAAACATAATTAAAACACTGCTCTCAAAACCTCAAAACGATGAAAGAAAACATTGAGAAAACCTGCATGCCTGTTATCGTCTGTTTTTTATACCCGGAGACTAAATTGACACATTTAATGTCAAATTTACTATAGGAATGATGCCAGTTCTTTCGTATTGTAATGTCATTTTAGTCTCAGGGTGTAAAAAACAGAGGATAGAACCAAATATTCAAAGACTTGTCATGTCTACCAATTTGCACTGGGGTCGCATGATAGATTTCGGCCTAGAGAGCCCCATCCCAGCAGTGGGAACATTAATATGCTGATTATAACTAAGGATTAACTAGAAAATCAAACCAAAAACCCACCAAGACAGATCCTTCACTCTCAACGTCCTCGCCACGCCCTTATTCTACATTATGTACAAAGAAACCTATTTTATCCCAGGATTTGTGAACCCCTTTTCATTATAAGGCCTCAAAGTCATTAATCATGTACTTATTAAAAGACTTAATTGTAAAATTTGTCGGACCTGTGCCGTGTTTGACGCGAGGCTTCGCTCTTAGCCTCTTAAGGATATTGCAAAATAATTAATGTCACAGAGTGATGTATGGGCCTTACACAAATGGCTTTGGAAAATGAATTTTTGGAAGGATCAAATGCTGGAGTGTTTTAAGTAGTCATGTTTTGTTGTACATGTGTTTTGTGTGTGGGTCGAGTGGTTGTAATTGCGTCAGTTGTGGGAGAAGGGTGGTGAATATCAACCACCCCTAATGAATTTCATCTATGGAAATGGTTCACATTTTTGTCATAATTATTCTTCTTGTATTACTTAATTGGCATTAGTATTTTAAATGTTTAATGTTTATATGAAAAGTATATGTCGTGTTGAAGTGTCCTCTAGAGAGTCTGTCTGTCTCTATGTTAAGCTCAAAAATTACTGAATAGATTGCCATGCAGTTTTCAGCAACAGGCAGAATGATTCATGAAGAAAGTGCATACGTACATATTTTACTAGTGGAATTCAAAGATTTCTAATACCCATGAGAACCAACGATACAAAAATAATTCACAGGGTGAAGCAACGCTTTACTAAAAAGAAAACAGGTGTAGATTACGGACAGCTCAAGAGTATTTCATTATTTACTTGCTGATACCGTGATAATTGTTGTAAGATAAAAAAATTGCCGTATTTATATTTTAAACTTCAACAAAATTATTTTTTGATTGCCAATATAGTCTTCCACTGCTGGACAAAGGCCTACACTTTTTCTTCCAAATCGCTCTGTTTTGAGCGATCTATAACCAAGTTGCTCTCGCAAATATGATCATATTTCACCTTTTTCGCGCCCGACGGTCGTTCTCAACGAGATCATCGTCTCTCAGGCGTCCAGTGACTAACGATTCTCACCCATCTGTCTGGGTGCATTCGTGCGACACACCCACCCCGCTTCATCCCGGCTGTTTTGTTCCCGGAAAAAGAAAATATGCCATCATAAATCATTGTCAAACATAAACAATTTGCCATTTAACAAGCATGAAATTCGGTCACGAAATACGAATATACAAAAAAGCAAATGAAGAAAACAGTTTACGCGAACGTAAGAGAGATAGATGCGAGATTGAATTCAAATGTTGGATACTTATGCCAATAACCAATGATATTGAATATCTTGGCAAGTATGTTCTGAATGGGTAACTTTCAATAGAAGTTTATTTCCTTTCATATTAATTTTATAGACGTTTTCTTATGATGAGATTCGAAGTGGTTTATCCACTGATAATAATTATGGAGAGTATAATAAAAATATGAATTGCGCTTCCTTTTGAACGTTCATTTTTATTTTTTTCTTGAACGCTGTCAAGATTTAATTTGTTGGTTTATTTTTCCAAGTGTTTTAATGTGAAGGAAATTGCCTGAAGCGAAAGTTGTCGTTTTTCTTTGATGGTAACGTATTACGTTCCTTTTAGCAACTATGTTTTACTTCAATGATATTCTGCTGCTGTTACATTACTTCTGTTTGTTCAGATGACAATTTAGCAATTATTTAGTGTTTGTAGAAATTAATTTGATGTTGGTTTGACATGGATATTTCTTACATACTTCTCCATTGGTCAACTTTTTTTAAATTGATATAAACTAGTGCTCACCGCGATCCCAGCTGATGGTAAAATGCGCCGGTCTTCTTGCCGTCTTCCAGTCTTCCTTTTAAATAGGTACTCATCATATCTAAAGTACTTTATACCACTCTAAATCCATATTAATATAATTATATTGGTAAAGAATCATCATCTTTCTAGCCTTTTCCCAACTAGCATGCACGAGAGGCGGGTACGTTAACAACCGGGCCATCACGACGCGAACGTTTATAATATTGATACAGAATAAAGTACATAAATAAATAATTACAACGAACTTTCATGCAACCCGTCAATTTTTCCGTCATAATTTTCTCCAATGTTCTGTAACATTTTTGTCCTATAAAAAATGTTCCGAGCCACCCATCCTTTACGATTATAATCTATGTCATAGATAGTTATCGGCGAGACAGATTGCAGTGCATTAATCTTAGTTAGCGATGAATACGAGTGGGTATAAAAGAAACGCCACAAAAGCAAGCTATTGACGCGGAACACTATGGTTTTCTTATGTAATTTAATGTTATTTTTCATGTGGGTGCTTCTGACTTTGTGTTAATCGTTGAGAAGTAAGTGATTTGTGATTATGGTTCCTTGAGCAGTGAAAACTGAATGGTAAAGGTCCGGGTTTTCACCTTGTGGACTGAAACCCATGTGACGGTACATATAATAGACGTCTCTTGCAAGGAGAACTGTTCATTATAATGTTATGCTATTAAATAACTTACTTTGACTACCCTGCGCGGGCTGGTTTTGATAATAATAGTAACACGTGAATAAGAACATATTTCAACATTACTGCTTTTAAAATGACAAAAAGAGAGACAAAAAGACAAACTGAGACATGTCCTAGAACCGAAATTCAAATACATTTGATGGCCGCCGACTCACGTAGTGGAACAAGTCTCGAAATCTCGATGAGAGCCCTAGTAGTAGAAACCTTTAGAGGTGATTGTGTTTTATTTACTAAAAGTAAAGTAATCATTAAAATCCAATTAAAATCACAGCACGAGGTGAACTGTAATTTGTGCTAAACCAAGAGATAAAAACGCAAGTTTATTTATGCAAAATCCTCTTAATAACCTCCAGCATATCACAACACAAAGAACGCAGGGATCTCTCTATTTTTATCGTTTTATTAAAAAGCGTGTTAAGCGGGCCGTGCTAAAAAGAGGCATGTTCTAACATGTTCTAACGTGTTCCAGCGAGCACGCTGACGCGAGCGAGTCCGTCACGGCGCGTCACGTTTGTCACTTGTCACGGTTGTTACGGGCGGGGAACATGTCGATAGAGGGTTGAGACTCAAAAGATTAATTGGAGCGTGGGTTATTTTTTTTGTGAGGTTTTAGTGGTTCGTTGGTTTTTTTTTTAAGAAATGGTGAATGCATTTGCCTCAATTGGATAAACCGACAAAGTTAGAGGTGTCAAAGAAGATTCGTTAATTTAAGTTTATTCTTTGTAAAAAATTTGTTTTTCTAAATAAAGGCATAAAGGGCCTGTTTCTCCACCTATGATTAAGTTTCGAGTATCTTACTTGACAGATAATTTCATACGAAATCTGTCACATTTTTTAATGTATTCAGTGAGTAGTGCCTACTCGGACATTGTGAAACAGGCCCTAAGTCTAAATATCTGTATGAAACCTATTCCTACAATAAAGACATTCTGATTCTGATTAGTATCAATCATTATTATTTAGTGGTCAGTTTCTAGACAGTAGAATAGGGAAATTCTTTAACAATACAATGATTTATTAGTGTATTATTACGATCATTAGTAAGCAAAAGAGCATTTAAGTCATATCTATTCAAAATATTCGTAGCCAAGCAGAACGCTTTGTCTCATTTGCAACATTTCTTTTAAATACAATTATTCATGTAATTGTAGAATGAAAAAATAACAACTTCCTAGTCTATTTACTTTTTTTTTTTTTGCCCCTTGGACGTGACTTCGCTTTTGCGCTCATTAAAATAATACAAACCCTTATCTTCCAGCATCTCTGAGAAAAAAAACTGTTTTTGCAGCGAAACCGTTGTCTACATAATTGCTGGGTACTTTATAGGCATCTTTATGTACTAAAGTCTGTTTTTTAACTTCTGAGGCTAAAATGACATTACGTGGGCTATCACACTTGTCACAATACAAAAGAACTAGCATCATTATTTGTAAGTTTGATATTTGCCTGTGTCAATTTAGTCTCAAGGATTAAAAAGTCTTTAGGCGATTTTTTTACTTTTTTTTTTATTTTGGGGGTTTTTACCACAAGGACAAATCAGCCCGTTAATATACTTATATACCTTTAACGATATAAATACATTTAGCAATAATTTTACACTATGAATTAAACATAACATTTTTGGATCCAAGATTACTGTCAGATTACAGAGTAGTTTAACTAGATTACATTTAGGGTATAATAATATCGTCTGAATATCAATATCTAACCTATTCTTAACATGTTATGCGTGATATTAAAAAACGATGACTGTACACATTAAATAGCACTAATATTATCTGCCTAGGTCTTCCAACCATGTTGGAAAGAGCTTCTAATTTTATCGAACGTAGTTTGTGAGTATTTGATGGGTGAAATACTGCCTATAATTATTACTTAACAAACAAAGCAGGATAATACCTCGTGTTTTCAAATGATAAGCTTGACAGTCACTTCCACTACACCCAGTGTAGGAGAGGTTATTTCATGATTTTTCATGGAAAAAAAATAGGTAAAAACACTTTTTAAGTTAAACGGTTTTATGTTAAACATACATTGCAATGTTTAAGATAAATGTTCTAAAAACTTGAATTATACTAATATAACTTGAAATTGCATTCTATCGAATTCTATCGCACATTAAGTCGATAATTTGTAGACAATTGACGTGCCCCACGGTTTTATTTTAGTCTAGTCTATGCATATGTTTATAATTCCCACGACTGTATCTATTTCATTATTTTTTGGTTTTTAGAACATTTATCTTAAACATTGCAATGTATGTTTAACATAAAACCGTTTAACTTAAAAAGTTTTTTTACCTATTTTTATTTTCTAGTTTTTAGTTTTTATTTCGCATTCTGTTTAATTCATTTTTTTTCTGTTTTATAATTATATTGTCACCAAAATCCAAAGTGTATACAAAATTTCAGATTAATCGGTTGACAGGAAGAGGGTGAAATTTGAATTACTAAATTTGACCCAAGAATAAAAAAAACAAACGGGGTGAGCTAAATAAAACCGTTTAAAAAGAGGTCGCAGTTTGATTTAGCCCCTAAGCTGTTGGTCACCAAGCTACGCCACTGGTCACACTTCAAATTTATGGCTAGTGTCACGGTTTTATACTTTACCGTTTGTAACAAGAAACACAAAGTAAAGCAAGCCTGGGTTTGAACCAAAAGAGTACCATCTGAAAATAATAGGCAATATTGTGTCCTAAGTTTTTACCGTCACTATTATACCGAGCTGAAATAATTTGCATTTTAATACTTACTTTACATAAATCATTATTTTCTTCGTAAAATATACATATTTTCCTTTGTGTAAGGCGAAGTTTTTTGAAGTATCTTTTCTTTGTCATTGTACTGAAGTAAAATAAGGTTTTGTGGTGTCCGCAGAGGTGACTTTGGATATTATGTACAAACTAAAAGAGTTTTAAAGATGTAAGTTTAATATTTAGAAGAGATTATTTTTTTATTTTTCAAGAAAAAGTTTTATCGAATAAAAACTAAGTTATAACTAGGAATTAAACTGAAAAAGATTTTTTTTAAATATATGTGAAGACATTAGTTACCATTTTTTGTAATATATAAAGATTTTTAGTATTTTCTTACCGTAGTTCCGTAGCAACCTAGCTGTGTAGCATTGTGCTACGCTTATGCGATAATTGGATTTTGTCTCTTGCTGTTGGTTTAAAGTGAGTAAATTAAGCAAAGTATGAACTTACACATGTTAGCTAGTTTTAAATTAATTATAGCGATTAATATTATGAACTTTGACTAAGAGCAGAGTTTTCACTAATTTATTTGATTTATTATGATCAAGTAATTAACTATATAGCCATTAAAAGTTACGTCCCGTATTATGATGTATATAGAAATGTACCGCTTCGGCGTAGCGCATAGCTACGGCGTAGCAGGCCAAACGGTGTAGCACACTGCTCCGGCCTACGCATTACATGGGCACATAGGCAGGTGTATGCCATAGAGTTTTGAGTTACCGCGGCGCCCACTGTTAGAAACGACAATGCCAGAACTTTAAATATAAGTTAAGCTTGAGTCTTCCGGCTGAAATAATAGATGATGAAGAAATGCTATGTATAATATTCGACTCGCCAGCAGGCCTTACTAACTATAAGAACAACAGTTCTAGTGGTTAGTGATCCTGGCAGCTATGCTGGAGATTGTGGATTCGATTCCTACCCAAGGCAAATGTTTGTGTGATGTATATACAATATATCTATAACAAACATTATATTTATCAGCTCTGCTTAGTTTAGTATTTAAGTAACTAGATGGTGTTGTGTGAAAGTTGTGAAATAATCATCATCTCAGCCGAAAGACGTCCACTGCCAGACATAAGCGTCGCCATAACGCCTGGTCCTATGCGTCTCGCATCCATTGGGATCCATCTTCTACCAATGTGGTCTACATTGGTAGAAGATGGATCCCAATGGATGATGACCGATGGATGTGAAATAACAAGTTTTATTATTAATAAAACAAGCAATAAGTTGTAGCATTCATTTGTATTTTATTCATTTGTGTTGTAGGTCATTTTTTGTAACAATAGACTCTAAACTGCAGTGGGGTGCTCATATTGGAACTCTCTCTGGTAGATTAAGCTCAGCAGCATATGCAGTAAGAAAAATTAGGCAATTGACAGATGTAGCCACAGCCAGATTAGTGTACTATGCTTATTTCCACAGTATTATGTCCTATGGCATCTTAATGTGGGGGTCTGCGGCTGATGTGGAATCAATCTTGATATTGCAAAAGAGAGCAATCCGGGCTATCTATAAAATGGGTCCTCGCGAGTCCCTTAGAAATATATTTGGAGAAATTGATATAATAACTCTGCCCTCTCTTTATATTTTAGAAAGTATATTGTATGTACGTAAAAACTTAGGACTTTTTAAAATTAGAAGTGATTTACATGACAAAAATACGCGTAGGAAACACGAAATCGTGTTACCTAAATGGAGACTAGCGAAGACCAGCAAGTCATTCCTTGTCAATAGTATACGCTTTTATAATAAGTTGCCCAAGTCCGTTATAGAACTTAGCGAGGGAAAGTTCAAAACGCATATTAAGCGTGTCCTAACCAAAAAAGCATATTACAAGGTTAGAGACTACGTCGAAGACACGCTTGTTTGGCATTAACTGCTTCTGCACATGTGGCCCCCTGGTAACTCGTTAACCGCATTATTGTATAAACATGTCAATGTAAATAATGTGTGTTGAATAATGAATAAAGGAAATAATAATATTCCACAACTTTCACACAACGCCATCTAGTTCCAAGCTAAGCAGAGCTTGTGTTATGGGTACTAGACAACTGATAAACATACTTATATATTACTAAATACATACATATTATAGATAAATTACACCCAGACACAGAACAAATGATCGTGCTCATCACACAAACATTTGTCCTGGGTGGGAATCGAACCCACGACCTCCGGCATAGCAGTCAGGGCCACTAACCACTAGACCAACAGGCCAGTCGAGCATTATTAGCAGCACAGCGGATCTATTCCACCTTCAGTCAGGTATAATCACAACATTTTTCAAGCGCGGTCAGGGTTGTCAACGTCGCCTTTTAACGTTGATTAGTTTTTGTGAATGTGGCCGCCGACAGCCCTGCGTGTTTCACTATTTCGTTGAACAGCCCTGCGTGTTTCACTGTTTCGTTGATTGCGTTCGCAGTAAGCGATTCCTGTGTTCTGCGGGATTTAGCTCGCATTGTTCTCTTTCGGATTGTTTGAAGTTTTTTCGCTTTGAGGATTTATAATTGTGTTCGTTAGTTTTGGTTGGCGTTGTGGATGTGTGCTGAGAGTAACGTGGGGTGTCAAAGGGTTGCGGGTTTGGGGCTGTTGTCTGTTTTTAAATTCGTGGAAGATTTTTGAGTTCTATTTTTAAGTTCGTGGAAGATTTTTGAATTCTTCGTTTGTTTTCGTTTTTTCCATTGCTAAAGTGTAACAAGGGGGTTCTACACATTATATACAGAGATACATTTTCATTCGCTGTCCTTAATGTGATCTTATTAACTTTTGTTTAGGTGAGAAATCATCCAATGACTTCACTTACTGTAGGGTGGTGCTCGAGACTGTTTTAGACGTCTAATGACTAAAATCCACTCCCATGTTCTTTTTTATATTCGATTTCTTTCATATAACCCACGGCCTTAGTAGGGTTTCGACCCTACTGAGCCTCTACGGTTTTTCTTTTCTTTGGTAGCGGCTCAAAGCCATGGGTAGCCTCAAGGACCCGTGTCCTTGAAGCTTCATTCAAGGTTGAAGTCTAAATTGGACATTGGAAGATAATCTTCGTACGTCCAAACATTTGTATTTGCTGTTTTTATCTCTGACAAAGTTCTTCTTCAGTGACTCTACAAAAGCTTAATTTGTAACATTTAAACAAAGCCACTTTGTCTCTAATCCAACAAATCTCAATAAAACAACACAGAGTTTCATTAAGCACAGCCATGCATCAGCTCTATAATAAAAATAATTAATTAAGACCTCCCCCTCCCCATTTTAGAGGAGGGAGGGAGGGTATTAGCTACACAGATGTTCAGCTTCAACTTAATGAATTTGTGTAGTTCAATCATTGTTCAAACCTCGTAGCGACTACGGCGTAGCTGAAAGTGCTACGGCGTAGCAGTCTATGCTACGGCGTAGTATTACGTAGTAAGATGTAGTTTGTGGAGTGAGTACGCGATAATAAGTGTGTTTTGATTACAGTTATAGGTTAAATTTTAACTAAATATATAATTTAAGTAAAATTGTAATTGAATCAAGCAGAGTCTAATAATTGTCAAAATCATTTGAAACCATTTAAAATATTTATTTAATAACGACAGTTATTTCTAAATTCTTCTGTGAATTATCTCACAAAAACCGTATTATTCCTAGAATAAAAGAAAGCTCGCGCATTCGGATTTTATTTTCAAAATAAAATAGAAACGTAATATGTTCAGTACTTCTGTAAAACAAACAGTTACTCGACTCTGTAACATAATTTTAGATTTAAAACACCAACCAAATAAGTCAAACAAAAATCTAAAATTAATCCATTTAGTTGGAAAAGTAAAGCAAATACTAACATCGAGTAAAACATATATTAAATGTTGATTGGTGCGCTGCCAAACTTTCTGGAATAATCCGCACGAGTTTGTTGAACAACTAACGATATCAACTCATACACACGGCTAACGACATTAAAAACTGAACTGAGCACGAACACCGACTTCTACTAATTAAATTTTATTCGTACCACTAAGCTTAGTTTGTCTCAAACACGATTAGGTAGAAACGATCAGTGTACATCGTGAGTTTTGTTCTAGTACTTTCGCAGTCAACTGCATACAAGCAGCGTTGGATCGCGAATAGAACTGTAAGTGTTGCTAGATGACATGTTAATAGGAGGATAGTGGTAGAGGTTATAGTATGGAGGATTACTTCGAGTCATATTCAGTGGAGTTTGAGCCATTTCCTTGAGCATGGCTTTGCTTTTATATGCTATGATCGTTTATACGGTAGTTTCGGAAATTAGCTGTGAATTTTGAATTGTCTTGTAGAGATTCAGCGTTTGGTAGTTATTGCTCCTTTCCTTTTAGCTTTCCTTCCGTGTGTTTTTGTGGTTGCTTTTTTTTCTTGTCGCTTTCTTTCCGTGTATTTTTGGGGAAGGTAAACAAGTCTAAGCTTCTTATGTTATTACAGGAGAGACATTTTAATTGAATATGTAAATTAGGGGCTAAGTGCTTGAGCAACACATTTTCTACTCCATGGATTGAGTTTGATTTAAAAAAAGTTTGGAAAATAAATTATGTCAGCAAACCGCAGTACCCGGGCCAAGTGAATTTTAATTCGTGATCCTAGAACGCAAAGGAAGGACACAGGTGTGATTTAAGACAGTAAAAATCTGACACGCCCTCCTACTCAATCCTAGAGCAGGAGAAGTCTTTGGTTGATTTTCTACCTAAAAAAAAGGTATCCCGTCCATAAATAAACACATTTGTGTCAGCGAACGCACAGCGTTACATGAACCCTTGTGTTTCAGAAACCATGCTAAAAATAGAAAATGTTAAAAGTATTGAATTCATAATCTAATTAATCATAGAATCACCACAGATTCCTAGAAAGTTCCGTTCAAAAATCCAGACCTGTAATTAGCCATAATTAATTTCTTCCCAAGTTATTGGTAAATCCTTGGCACTTAGTCGTTTTCATTCTTCATAATGGACGAATCCCTGCTTCCACTGGTAATTAGATTAATTACTTTCTTTTGTACATTAATGTTAAAGAAGATATTCCGTGTCTCGGCTCAGTGAACCGCCGGCGCTATGTGGGTCGTTCTTTTGATAAGCTAACTCATAATAATACTTTAAAATGTAAAGAGTGAAGTAGCTCGAGAGAGTCTAAGATACCGCTACGCGTTAGCTGGCGGAGTGAACATACCCATTGATATTTATTTAAAAAGAATATATGTCTGTATAACTGTGGAACACTTGCTTTTGCCAGCGGCTATGTCCGAGTGATAGTAGGTATTTCCATAAGAATTTTGAAACCACGTTTCCTCCCTATAAGGGGTGAATTTTGGAAAATCCTCGTTTAGTGTTCGTTCACGTCATAAAAGGAAACCTTGTGCAAAATTCCAAGCTTCTAGTCGCAGTAGTTTTGGCTGCGCGTTGATATGTCAGTATTTATTTATTTATTTAAGCTTCATGTACAGTGGTGGTACATAGGCGGACTTAATGCAACAAGGCATTCTCTACCAGTCAACCTTTGGGTTAAAAAAAAACAACATGTGGTAGGTCGTTTAGTTTCTCCTGTTATTTATATAAAGATTAACTTTTAAAAAATTATTTAAAAGAAAGAAGAAGTTATTTATCCAATTAATAGCTTTTGGCATATTTTAAAAAAATATGCTTCCATTATGCCTATTGTTTCGTAAATAGATAATGTAAAGTATAGAAAGCGTAATTTATATCCAATATACCATGCTTGCAAATAACTAAATTAATAAAAAACTTAATCATCATCATCATTTTAGCCGAAAGATTAAAGTCTATCGTGGAACATATGCCTCTCCTAAGCGTCACCACGACGACTGATCCTTGTGATATTTGCTAGAGAAACAAGGTTGCCGACATAGTCCAAAAACTTTATAGATATACTATATAGAATGTAAAGACCAATATATATTTCGAATGTCTCTTTTAAGATATCGTTATCTTTAGCTGGAAGAGTGACCCTATCCCTAGATATACTAAATTCAGTACTAGATCAAACTATACACAAAGACTGAACAACCTACAATAAAAAAACCAACCCAAAAACACAAACCCTATACACTCGTAAATAAAACCTCCTTCAAAACCCGACAGTCGCGACGTAAAGACATCCAATCGATGCAGTCTGACAGGCGTGCCCTTCGCGTTACTGAGCGTTGTGTCAGGACGTTCGCCGACCAGTAACTAGGGCAAAAATTGAGGTGGCTCGCCCGCGCCGTTGCTATGACTACGCCCCCCTTGGCTGTTGCTTCTGCCGATAGATTTTGCTCTTAGTTGCTACGTACCTACGTATAGTGTTGGGAGATTTGGTTTTTGGGCGTAGGATTTGGTTAGTGAATGGCGTGTTTGGTGTTAGATTCTTGTTTAGGTGTTGATGATTTTTTTTGTAGATTATTGAAGGTATAATTTATTAGTAACACAGGTCTTTAAAAATATTGCTGATTGTCTATATCTTCTTCTAATCTATTGTACAATAATAAGACCACTATCATACCGTTATAATAGCGGTTTTAAAGGTGATAGTGATATATTTATTTATCTTTATCTAGTTGTTCCGGGTCTAGGTGTCTTGTGCATATAAGTTAACAAGTTTTTGAACGCATCCACGGCTCAGGAATATTTCTAAGTGTGAGAAAAGGTTATTTTAAAGTAGAACCAGAATATTAGGATGATAAAACACTAAAATTTATACTTACCATCAATGTATCTGCAATCTATTTGAATTTTATGTAGTAGATGGTTCTAGGATGGGTTCATTATCTATTATTTTTTGCATTAACATTATCTCATATTAAACTTAACAATTAAGTATAGTCTGGACCAACTTTGTCATTATAGATTTCTACTTAGTACTTTATAAGTCCTAAATATAAAATAATCAATAATATTAACACGAATCTATTTTAGCGCAGACGTGACGTTAGGCACAATATACTCGTACGTATTTTGTTTATGAACGGTTTTACATTGGTATTTATAACTATTTTAATTGTTTTTCTTATCCTTTTTTTACCTCCAAAATTGTTCTGTTTGTGCTAAATAAACGTATTTTCGTTACTTAAAAATAACCAGAAAGAACAACAAAAAATTAAACTAAACAATTTACATCGAAACCTTCGGTAACCAACACCCCGCAAATTCCTTATTTATGTTGCCATCCCCATATTTATTGGCTACCCAATTTACAACTTAATTATATTGGCCATCGATCCAAAGGTCCTAAGTTAACAAGTGATCAGACCACAAGTTCAAGTTGGTAACGTACATAAGATGGACGCCATATTGGTTGAGCGATTGACTCCTGCGTTACGTGTCGTAGGCTAGGATGGATAGGTGTCTCGGGTCTCAGAGTCTTGTGTATTTAAATTTACATATTTGTGAATGCGCGTATGATAAAAAAATAATTCCTAGAATAGGGTAACATTTGGCTTTTGATAAAAAGTAAAGATTTGCAACTCTGTGTCAATGAATCAATCATTACCGTAAAAAAATTTCAGTACCGTATAATACTCTAAATAATCGAATTTGAGTGAAATGACCATACTCGTAGTTACATACATACATTGCAAGTTAATAAAGATATTTGTAAAAAGAGATAAATCTCGATTGAATTACTAACACTAGCGTGTTTGTGGGAGCGAGCGTATATAACAATACTTACCGATACGCGTTCATATTATTCGCCTGTAATTAGGATAGCAAATTTTTGAACCTTTGTATGTAGTTAAGTAAAATTCAGTACTTACATTATGACTGTAACTTAATTTTCTAATTATACTGTATAAGTATGGTCATTAATCCAGTTACAAGTTGCATAAATTTGACTTTCGTGAAGAATGAAGGAATCGCCTTAAGTCTATTGACTTGGCCATCGATATGTGAGGGAAAGTGATGCGAAGATATGCGCATTTTTTAACATTGAGAGGCGCTGAGACGAATTTATGCAACGGAATCTATTTGGGAGCGCGCTCGCTCGGATTCTTATCTGGTGGGGCGTTTCACAATAGCGCGGCTTAGAAAGTAGGCGACATTTTCAGAATATGTCGACGAACTATCACATTCATATAATAAAGGCGCTTGATTCCTCTCAAGGGTATTGCTCTTGTTAAGTGTCCTTAAAAGAGGCCGGTGGTCATGGTCCTGATGAGAACCGTTTGAGTTTACCATCGTGGTGAAAGTATTAGTCAGCTAGGCTCTGCGTTACCGAGTGCTAGCTGTTCAGGGTGCGTCGGGCGTTTAGAATCGCGGAACGATATGTTTAACGCCACTCGGGGAGGCTCTTTTCATGCACCCCAAAGTGTGTGGGCTAAAGCTGTGAGAGAGAGGATATCTTCACGCCACGTTGAAAAAAAAGTGAGCAATTGGTAGCTCGCCGTCCGGCTATTCGATTTTTGCTTCTATGATTGTTGCCGGTAGAAGGTAATATTGTAGAGAGGCAAAACACTTTTTTATGTGTAGCAGATTGTTACCTACATTTCTAGAAGAACGAATTTGTTTTTGTTTACTAGTAATTAGCTACACTATTTTAAAATACCCTACCAATAATATGCTTTATGGTTGGCTGATAAAAATGCAGACGAAGTTCCAGACAGTAAATTTTATTGTAGGTATATTTAAACATGTAATCGGACATAATCCTTATTGTGATTACGAGGCTTATTATCAAGCTTATCTGTACACCTATGTTCATACGTACCTTCTAGTCCAACCGACATTGTGTGAACACAAAAGTATTAACAATTTATCCCACATTTTCAACAGTTATTTTTATTAAAACCCACATTAAAGATGGGCCATTAAAAATAACCGCTCGGTGTCCCGGTGCGGCCCGGTGCGGCCCGTCGGTGCGTGTGACTTGTAGCGGCCCGGTCGCAGGCCGCGGTTGTGTGCCATTCATGGTCCGGACACACCTACCCCCTCCTACCAACTAACACCTATAATATAGCCAAGTGTGATGCGTTAAATGGGACAATTTATAATAATAACTTCGCTGAAAGTATTGATTGTAATTGCAAAGAAAATGTTGACGAAATTTCGCTAAATGCATTTAAAATATTATTATGTAAATTGCAAAGTGCTAGTTCAGTTTTGTGTAACAGTTTCTTTTTACTAACCTGTTAACCTAGTCGTCAATTGAACTTTTTCGCTGTAAATAAACCAAACACACTTGAACCTTTCACAAAACAAAAACCAATGTAACAGCAAACCATTGTACATTTGTCTCATGTTCGTTTATATTCCCTTGAGCTCAGTACAACGAAAATCGGGATCCCGGGATGTCCAACGAACATTCAAACGTCTGGTGACACGTTTCCCTTGTCTCCCTGAACAAGGGCAGGAGGGAGAGGGAGGGAGTGTCCCCCTCTGTGTCGAGCCGACGCCTCGAGCCCAACAGTGTGTTGTAATTATCGAGATAGCCGCCCAATGTGTAGTATGTAGAAGTATCGAATGTGTCGCGGCGGCTGGATGGATCGCGTGGAGAGCCTCTGTGTTTTAGGTGAATCGATGGTTTTTTTGGTAATCGATTGAATGCTAATTATTTTTTGTGAATACTAGTTATTTGAAACATATTTTTTTTGCTTAAAACATCATTCAGGTATCTAAGATTTTTCAAGACTGACATTCAGGGAGCGCGAATGATTACGAAGAAGTCTAAAGACCCTCTTTCACGAGGAATATTTTTTAAATACACTATAATATTTAGTATTATAAAAGTATTGACGGGTAACCCCAGCTTACGAGTCGCATTCAAACTTAGGTTAGACGTGTTACTTTGTGGAATTTATTTCATCACCACTGCTCTGAAAACAGTGAAGGAAACATCGCATCGAGCCGACGCCTCGAGCCCAACAGTGTGTTGTAATTATCGACATAGGCGCCCAATGTGTAGTATGTAGAAGTATCGAATGTGTCGTGGCGGCTGGATGGATCGCGTGGAGAGCGTCTGTGTTTTAGGTGAATCGATGGTTATTTTTTGATAATCGATTGAATGCTCATTTTTTTTTGTGAATCCTAGTTATTTGAATCATATTTTTTTCGTTTAAAACATCAGTCAGGTATCTAAGGTTTTTCAAGACTGACATTCAGGGAGCGCGAATGATTACGAAGAAGTCTAAAGACCCTCTTTCACGAGGAATATTTTTTAAATACACTATAATATGTATTATAAAAGTATTGACGGGTAACCCCAGCTTACGAGTCGCATTCAAACTTAGGT
This sequence comes from Mythimna separata, assembly GCA_030763345.1. Lineage (NCBI taxonomy): Eukaryota > Metazoa > Arthropoda > Insecta > Lepidoptera > Noctuidae > Mythimna > Mythimna separata. The sequence continues at coordinate 24,254,234 of CM061170.1, read as the reverse complement.
TAGACGTGTTACTTTGTGTAATTTATTTCATCACCACTGCTCTGAAAACAGTGAAGGAAACATCGCATCGAGCCGACGCCTCGAGCCCAACAGTGTGTTGTAATTATCGAGATAGCCGCCCAATGTGTAGTATGTAGAAGTATCGAATGTGTCGTGGTGGCTGGATGGATCGCGTGGAGAGCCTCTGTGTCTTAGGTGAATCGATGGTTTTTTTTTGATAATCGATTGACTGCTCTTTTTTTTTGTGATTCCTAGTTATTTGAAACATATATATCAGATAAAAGGATTATTCGAGAGGTTTCATAACAAAAGGACATTCAATTAGCGAATTATTACGAAGAAGTCTAAATATGTTCCCTACACACGATTAAGATTTAATGCTATGTAAAATCCTCTACAACACTCAGATTATTATATTGAGTTCGAGTTGTGGGTCAAGGGTTCAAACCTCGGGCATCACTTTGTGTAATTTATATCATCATCACAGCTCTCAAAACAGTGAAGGAAACATCGTGAGAAAATCGGCATATTCTAGAACTAAATATTAAAAGACATGTGACATCCAACCCTCATTGGGCCCGCCTGGTTGAATATAGCCTTCTTATAGATATATCAGTCTAAAGCTGATTATAATCATATAGTATTTCACTTGACTAGAACCAAGAGTTGATTACGACTTTAGTAAATGTAAGTATGTGGCATTAGCAATACTAAAGAATTTGAAAATGATCTCCTTAAGTGTGATCCAACATCAAATCATCCAATTTTCCCAATTCATTCACTGCCTCAACAATTTCTCCTCAAGAACAAAGGTATTTCCGGTATTTTCCTGAAAAGAAAACCCCTCCTATTTTCTCTGTACCAACAAATACTGTACGGCATCCAATCCCAATAGTAGTGCTACACGTGAAACAATACCAACTAATCTAAAAACTATTTACCGTGGGGCGCAGGCGGGGCACGGGCGGGGCCCAAGCGGGGCCCAGGCGGGTACAGGTGCACTCCACTACTAACTTGTCTCCAACTTATTTGACAACTGGAATACAGGGTTGGACTTGTAGAAATGGCTTGTATTTGTAGTCTCTCTCAGATAAATAAAAGGATTTTATTTTATTTTTGTTAAAAATACAAAGTTGTAGTAAAAATTTATTGAATGACTCGAGAAATGTCTTTATAAAAATTGGAAGTTGTTAATTATTTTAGGGGTTTTGCATAAACCATTTCCCGTTTAAATAAAAATGTTTTTACTCATTATCTTTATTTTATGACTGTTTTACGTGATCAGGCTTAAAATTATATAGAATTCCTGAGCCCTTAAATATTAAAATATTACTAACAAACCACATTAAATATTTTACGAGCCCTAACTTCGTAAGCTTTAAAATTAATTTACTAAAACCTTACTGACAAATCGGTCTAATTATCACTAATTAAAAGGGAACCAAAATTAATTTAGACGTGTTCAAACTGACTTGAACTTTCTCACGTTTTTTTTGTGTAATTTGGGGCCCACTTAGGCCTAAAGCCGTCCCTGTACGCAGCCCTTGCTTCAGTTAACACTGTTAACAGTTTAGAAAGCGGTGGCGGACGTTTTAATTAACCCTTTCTAGTCCATGTTAGCTGGGTCGAATGTACCCCACTATTGCGTGTTGTGTTGTTGATTTAGTGGAGCTCAATATTGAAGCGTTTGGGGGTTACGCGAATATTTGAGCAGGTTTTAAGATTGCTTGGCTGTTTGATCGGGAGGGAAATTAGGGAGTCCATTTTGTGTTTGAGCAATCAATATTAGAAGACGTGGGAGTTGTACATTTTCCGTTTTTGAACGTCTACTGAGATGAACGAAACACTAAAAGGTACAGGTAAAATAAATGTGTACCAATAAATGTATGTGTAAAAATAATGTATTTAATGTCTTACTTTATTAGGCTGTTTTTTTAGAGGGAAAAATATCCAATTACTCCTCCCGTTTTAGGGTAGAGCGGGAAGGCGTGTCAGACTTTTACTGACTAAAATCCAATCCTATGTTCCTTCTTTACCGACGTTCCAAGTTACATTACTAATGTGAAGTTATAAGCTATCGCACAAGATTATAAACGCAAAACATTTTCCATTTCTGACCTCAAAAAACTCTTTTCTCTCCATATATTTTTTCCATTATAAACAGTCCACGAGCAAAAAATAAAATTCAATGATAAACCGGTTTAATCTGTCAATTCGACGCCTGCCATAATAGATTAGCAATGTCTTCGACGCTCAATATTTCCGATATTTCCCCTTTGCTGCCATTTTTATCATTATGTATTCTATTATCGGTAAGTGAATAAATTATGTTGGCGTTCTTCTTTTTGAAAGACGTGCAGTTGGTTTTTTGAATTACGGATTGGTTATTTTTAGTTGATGAATGAATGATTTTGTCTTCTTGTTTTCTTATTTGAGAATTTTTGAACGTCAGACAAATATATTAATATTTAAAGCTTTTAAATTTATTACAAAACAAAGTTCTTCTGTCTATTTGTAATGCAACAATTACCGAACAGATTTCATGGGGCTGTTGCCAATAGTAATAGTAGTATTAGGCATGTATGGCTAATACTACTATTACTATTATTACTATCTGGCTACTTAAAAATTGCCTCTCATTTTTGTGACTTCAACAACATCATGTTGTTGATGAAAATGTTTTGTGAATTATTTCATATTTTTGTATAAGTACAAAATCTATTTGTATAATATTATTCCCTATTGCTGTAGCTACGTTTGGCTAAGTAATTGGGTTGGTGCAATTTTGTTTTGTGAGTAATAAATAAAGGACAATAAAAACAGATATTCCACGAAACCATTTACAATGTACATGATTTTTTATACAAACATGCATGTGCCTATAACATTTTATGCGCACATGCATTACTGTGTATAGTGTGTATGCTTTCTACTTATACTCCAGCCGAACTGTAGACGGCCATGCGTTACTCGAATGCCTCAACTTTCAGAGCTAGATAGTAAACAAGGATATAAATCGCATGTTTTTACGTGTTTTCCTACACATTACGTACATTTATGTGTTTCGCGTTCGTAGTAACGTAACAGAGTATGTGATCTCTTTCGCTTGGGTGACATTCGATGTCTTTTTGGTTTGATGAGCGAAAAGGAAAAATGCATTGGTAATGCAAGCAAAATCTTTAAACTTGTTTGCTGTCTGAAAATTTTCATATGTAGCTGAATAGATATGGAGCTGTTAGCTACTTATAACATTATTATAAATTGTGTTTGAACACGGTCAAATGCAACAAAACGTTTTGTGAACGCATTCATTGTGCGTACAGCTAAAGACTGGAGTTTCTTACCAATATTTGTATTTCCCGATTGCCACAATCTGGAGGTCTTTAAGTTGATAGTGATTAATTAATTCTAGGCAAGCCTCCTCCATCGTCGGCCGCATTATCGCTTACCTTTGCGTGAGATAGTGGTCAAACATGAACCTATCAATAACAATATTAAAACGAAAATGAAATTACTGTCAAAAATGCGCTGGTGAAACACATAAATTAAATATTTACAGTATACACATTTGCTAAAGTCCCACCACCAAAACACAACCAAAAACTTCACACACGAAACAAAACAAACGTCGATAAAGCGAAAACAGCGCTTAAATTAATGCATACTAGCATTAATATCAGCGCTGCAAGCGGTGCAGCGCCACAGCGGTGTAGATTAGCGTTCTGATGCTACTTTATTGCGCCTAATGTAAGCAGTAGCGGTTAAGCTGCAACTTATTGTACTTTCAAGATGGCGCTCGTTCGTAAAATGTTGCATCAAAAATGTTCTAAGCTGCTTGAGTTTTAACATTTAAAAGGATATGAAATCGCGAGCTCTCCCTTTTATGAGATGAGAATGTAAACAATCTTTTATGTTTTCATCTTTGTGAAACATGGTGAACAATAAATAGGCTTGAACGGCTATGGTTTACAAGTCCCATAAAAATACGTCGTAAATTTTGTATCACCAAAAATTCAAGCAATTTTCCAAATGGTTTCGAAACTCGGTGCGACGGGTAAAAACTCACGAAGAACATATTCCCACACGTTGTCGTAGTGTTTTAGCTTAGAATTTACTAAGCTTCGCTGTGGTACGTGGAAGTAAAATCGATTTTTGGGTTACAAAAGTTGTTTATAAATACTGGAAAAAGTGCTTTGTGATTTTTTTTTTCACCAAAAAACCTTTTACAAATGCTTCGAAGTTGAGTCACAATGTTTAAAAAGCTACTAAGAATCCTTTCACCCACATTTCCAGAGTGTTTAAATGATAAATGATATTTATTTCTGCAAATAGGTTTGTCAAAAACACTTTTAGACGTTAATATTTTTTGGTCAATCATGGGACCGGTGTTTCCCAGCTGACAACCCTGAGAAGAAACACCGAAACAAACTCAGAGGTAAAACTCTCTTTTTTAGTCTATAAAATAACATGTAATGGCCAAATCATATGAGAACCATGCAGACGACTGGCCTGTTGGTCTAGTGGTTAGTGACCCTGACTGCTATGCCGGAGGTCGTGGGTTCGATTCCCACCCAGGACAAATGTTTGTGTGATGAGCATGATCATTTGTTCTGTGTCTGGGTGTAATTTATCTATAATATGTATGTATTTAGAAGTATATAAGTATGTTTATCAGTTGTCTAGTACCCATAATACAAGCTCTGCTTAGTTTGGGACTAGATGATGTTGTGTGAAAGTTGTGGAATATTATTATTATTATTATTATAGATTAGAGTCTTAGATAGTGCTTTGAAGAAAGAATCACACAGATTTGAGTGAACCACACAGCTAAAGTTCAGAATCACTATTCGCAGTTTAGTAAGAATAACATTAAACAGTGCCAAAGACAGCCGTGGGCAGGTCGGGAGTAAAACGGGAGTTCAGCTGACATGGCGTGACTAATCGAACGCTACGCTAAATTAGCTTACAGTACCAAATTTGGGCTTGTTTAGTCAAAAATGCTGCAAAATTCGTAAAAATACTGGGCAAGTGCGAGTCGGACTCTCGCACTGAGGGTTCCGTACAGTTCAATTCCAGAATCGAGGCTTAAAGATTTTTCCGAATCACTTTTTTTTTTCTGGTGACGTAACTACAAATCTTCAGTTTTCAGACTTTGTCCCATAAATGTGCCATGAGACCTTACTTTATGCCGAATTTTAGGATTGTAGGTCTAATTTGTGAATTTTGATTCCCTTGAGAGTGTCGAAATGTACGTTTTTTACCGGTAGTATCTTTTTTTTTCGTTAACACTTACATACAAGTTTTATTTTGTACAGCTTCAAGAAACCGTTGACTTGAATATATAGTTTGAATTTCAACTCGATATCTCTACGCGTTACCTAGATAAAGGGTAAGACAGACAGACGACAAAGTAATCTTATAAGAGTTCCGGTCTATTCTGTTAAGGTGTGAAACCCTAAAAACGCAACAGAGAAAACTTTAACCTATTTTTTCAAATATTGTTTGGTTAGAATCACAGCCATTTGTGTGCGTACGTAGGAACAACATCGATTACTACAGACAATGCGAGTGACAGGCGCGGGCTGGCGCGGGCTGCTCGGGACTCAGCCCGAGCTCAGTGACGCGCCGTGACTTATCGAACGTCACGTCACGTCGGGATAGATGCCGAAACTTGGCTTTTAAGTACAGCATTTTGGTTGGGTTTAGACTACTTTGGGTTTGTACTTTTTATTTACCTATTTTGTGCTTCTTTTCTATATACATAACTTCGAAGAACTACGTTATAATAAATGTTAAAAAAATCATTATTTTTAATCTAATTTTTTTTGGTATTTTCCTGCCAATGACTCCGTCCACGTGTATGTACAGGAGTATCCTACATCCTTTTCCAGGAAAAGGTCCGTCCGTATCCTAAATGTCAACCAAATCCGTTTAAGTGTGAAGGAGTAGTAAATACACATACATACAAACTGAAATTGATAGATTATAATATTTTTGAGAATTATCGTTTTAATTGCAGTATACTCGTATATGCAAACAACACATATTTATACTCAAATTTTTACAAATGATTTCATAGAAAAGTACCGTACGACCGGCTTGTTTTACAGAATCAAACAGAAGGTTTCTAACTCGTTGGTGAAACTACGTCTTATTTCAAAGTCAATTTCAAATCAAATTTCAACTAATTCATCGTAAATCCATTCGCTATCAAATCCTAAAAAAACATCAATAGCTCTATGCTCTAGAAAACTCCATCAACCAAAGCCTGACTCTTTAAAGACCTGTCTAGACCGCAAATCGTTCAATTCATTCCTCTATGCGTCAATTTTTCAATCCCAAAGTGCTTGAAAAGAATGTAAAGAGCTCACTTAGCTCAACAAACCCCGTGCGAGTAGCTCAAGCATCCGGGAGTGCTCGCAGAGAGGGATAAGAGACAACTGAGGAACTGAGGAACGAGGCTATATGGCCCTCTTGGGCAAGGTGCCAGCTACTTATCGTATCAGGATTAAGAGGCTGTAATACTCTTTGATTCGGGATGAATAGCGAGCTTTGGCGGTTGGAAAGTTTAACTGTGATCCTTTGTTGGTTTATGATTGATAGCTTGCTTTGAACTCGTCATCATTGAGCGCTAGTGTGTTAAGTTTTTTGATTACTTGTACTAGTCATGTTTCCAAGATTACATTGTCATTGGCGCTGATTGTCTTGTGCACCAACTAAACTTATTTTGAACTATCGCTCTCTTTTACTAATCGTTAAAACTAGAAAGAGTTAGCAATAATTTTATTATTATTTCTGTTATAGCAGTTAAAGTGATGCATTTCTTTGTATGCTTGCCCAAATGTTAATTAAATATACACGTTCTGAAATCACGTTCAAAGACGTATGGCAAACGAAATTGTCAATAATTTAACGGGAGTAAAATTCAGTATTTTTATACGTTACTATTGTAAGAGAGAGCGATTGAAATGAATTTAGTTGGTTTACAAGAGTGCCAGTGCAGATTTTCATTTCGTTTCATTTTCATTTTTCAAGTCAAAAGTAATGCAAGAGTAAAATACCTTTTCTTATACCTATTGTATCCAGAAACAAACTAAGACGACTATAGCATAAAGGCTTACCACGAAATACGCGCCCCCATAAAGAGAAAATCATGAACTATACGAGTATAACCTACTACAGAACTGAGTTACATTCCTAAGCTTTATCACTACATACAGCCTCATTCACACCGCGGTACAGACGTCTTATTACTGTCTTCAAAATTTCAAGTAATTCCGAGGGTCGGGTACAAATAAATTGCGCAGATGGAGCCTTTGTTCCTGGAGGGATTAGATTACGATGACTGCCAACTCAGTTTCTAGTTACAGCCCGTTTCTAACTAGCTGTGTAACGTCATTATTTGGGGAGTAATGAGTTTTGGCGCGAATCGGAGTTTTTGACAGGCGGCCATCTTGTTTTTTTGGATAAGGTGTGTCGGTTAATGAGGTTGGATATGTGGATCAAGTTCGAAAAATGGAATACCTCGATTATAATTTTTTGGTTCTCATTAGTAACGGCCAGTATCGAATGAAATGAAGAGTTGGTTTGTAATGAGGATTTCGTTTTTTATTCTTGATTTGAATTCGTTTTTTATCTTGGTTACAGTCATTTTTATCCTTTTAATTGTTTCATGATTTTAATTCCCTGTAAAACTTCGAATTTACTTTCAATATGCCTGCAACCTACATTCAGCAAATTAACTGCCAAACAACACAGGCAGATACAGGAATCAACTGCAACACAACATATTCACAAAAATAATACGTGCCACTAATAAAACACAACATTGGCGACAAAACGGTACACATTTCCATTTCCACGGGCGTATCACCGTTACCGCTCTTACAGTAATATTTATGAAATTATTTAAAAATGTCGCTTCGTGCCCGACATTTATATTGGCCCAAGTGTACTTTACATCACTCAGTCAGTCGCCAACCCCAACCAAACTTGGCAATTGAATAATAAAATGCGTAATACAATATACGTCGGAGCGTAAAAAATGAATTTGCCGTTGCGTACACAAAAAAATATAATTTAGGACCGGATCGATGGTTTGTGATGGTGGTAATATTTTGTTCTCAAAATGTACCGCGTTTTCGTAATAAATGATTTTTATGTCCCGAGTGTATACTAGAGAAATAAATATCGACTTGTCATACGACTCGCGCCCATGTCAGCAAAGACCACGCAGTTTATACCTAACCAGAGACAACTACAAATAGCCAATACTAATATGTAGGTACATTACAATGATAAATGAATAAACGCTATCAATGGTGTTTGAATACAACTACTTTTCAAAAATATGTCCCCAGTAAGATAGAAATCTTAAAGACATCCTTTTTTTTCGATTCACTTGCTATATTGGATTGCAATGACTCCGATGCTATGGCTGCATCTGTCTGTACCCAGGTTGCATATCATGAGATACAGCCAACTGTCCATCTATTACGATTCCTAAACCGATAGATATATTTACTGTAGGTACTCTGTGACTGATAGTAGTAGATAGTTGAAATCTTTTCAGTCCAATAAACCAATTGCAACAACAACCGGTAACCAAAATCTTTCTGCAACTTACAAGCTCACAACGTCGAGGACACAAAATGAGTCTAAAACTAAAAACAATTTACTGAGTCCTAATCTCCTTCACAAAATCGCTCATAACCTTAAAAAGGTCTCGCCAATATGGCCGCCACTTGAGCCATAATTCAGTAACTATTCATTCGATACTAGAGGTAAACCGCGGCAACTTTACGAGTGTGGCTGGAAGCGCTAATCCCTGAATGGATTAGGTGGCGACACTGTAAGATGAAGTTCAGAATGTCCAGTTAGCGGTGATCTGTGATTAATGTATCGCTACAGCGAGCGTAGCGGACAGCTACGGCGTAGCATACAGCTACGGCGTAGAACTCTGCTACGGTCTACATACTACATAGGCAAGTCTATAAGTAACACCACCATTAACAATCAGCTACTTGAGAACGCATAAAAAAATTATTATTGCTCCCGATGTAAAAAATAACAAGTGGACCTTATTTTGTTTTGACTAGTATATAAATCACTGAGTTACCACGGTGGCCACTGTTAAAAACGAAATAGGCAGAACTTTAAATACAAATTAAACGTGTCTTTTGGATGAAATTATAGATGAATGCGAAATGCCTGGTATGCGACCTCAACGGCGTCGACCTCCCTCAGGCGTCCAGTGAGTGACAATCCTCGCCCATCTGTCCTGGTGCATTCGAGCGACATGGCCAGCCCACTCCCACTTTAGCTTAGCTGTTTTTTCCCCGACATCTGCAACTTGAGTTATGTAGCGCCCTTTCAAAAATCTTGAGTTTGGAATTTTGTTTAATAAGTGACCAACTTTGTGCACCGTAGTTTAGGACGGGCAGGATACACATGTCAATGAGTTTTATTTTCAGTGTCATCGAAAGAATACCTTTCATTTGATATTTAAAGGCGGAGATAAAAAACGTCTAAATTGAAAGCTCCCTTACGACCCCACGAACCTATGTTCGTATGCATAAAATAATTAATCACACAAATATGCCTACAGTTCAGTTTACTCTACATATAATATTATCATCAACAGTTTTAACGCGTTTACAGAGTAAGAAATTGTCTGAAGATGAGTTAGCGTTCTTTGAAGAATGTACGATCTCATCAAATGGCTTTTAATGTAGTTGTAATTAGTTGAATTTTCACTACGTTTGTCTAGAAAATTTCTGACATATTTGGACTACTACAGACATAATATTATAATAATAACCAAATAAAACACATGTATTAGTTCTACAATAATGTTAAATTTCGTGTTACTTAGCCGTCTTCCTTTCTTCTAATTTTGCTGTGCCCGACGGGGTCCATATTCATCTATGACTATTTTTAATACCATCTATGGTATACAACATGAAACATAAAAAAAAAAAAAAAACATGAATCATAATTAACGCACATCCTCTTGGGGGGTCATTGTACTCATCATTATGAACAACTTTCAGTATGGGACCAAAGCTGAAATCGCGAAAAAAAATTAGCTGTCCCATACATTTACGTTTGCATAAGTCGACAAAATATACGGGACACCTGAATTTTTTTTCGCGATTTCAGATTTGGTCATATAGAAAAAGTTGTTCATAATGATGAGTACAATGACCCCCCAAGAGGATGTGCGTTAATTATGTTAAATGTAGTATATGCACTGCAATACTGTATTGAGTATTGAGTAAACTTTGGTGCTGAGACCATGAAAAAATTTCTTGCAGAACTGCTGCCTTGATCAATGGCTAAGTACGAAAACTTTCTATTACGTATTAAAGTAGTCCTTCTCATTCGCCTGCCTCACGACTCGTCCCTTACCGCACGTCGGGTGCCACGTAGACAGAGATTTTAGTTGCTTACTGCTAACGTACTAGTTTTGAGCCTAAAGTGGGGATTTTGCGACTTGCCACTACTTTTTGTAGCTTTTAGTGATGTAAGGAGTTTATTGTGTGGTTGGTTTATTGAATTTTTTTGGGGTTTAAGTTAACAAATGAATGCTCTTTTTACACGTCTTTAGTTAACTGTATATGTGTGTGTGTTATTTAAAACGCAAATGTTGTTCATTTTAGTACCTATCCTGTCAGAAGCCGAATTAGAGGCAGATTTTCATCATAAACATTTCAGACGAATGATATCTATTGCTGCTCATAGGTCTCCCCAAGTGACGCCACAATGACAAAACAAACGATCTGTGCGTCTTATCCATCGGATTACTGCAACGCTCACCGAGTCATCGTTCCACCTTGTGGGAGGCCTTTCAACGCTTCCATATAAGATCATATGAGAACGAAGAAATGTTATAAGTTCATAACATAGTTACATTTATTATGTTAAGCCCGTCGGCAAAATGTTAGTGAGTTTTACTGAACAATACTCCAGTCAGACTGTTCCATCTTGCAGTATCTCCTCCACTCTTGGAAACTACATTAATTTGAAGCTCCTATGATACTTGAAATCCTAACTTCCTCATACTGCTAGAATACTAAAACTTTTGTATTAGACCAGCGGTTCCCAATCTTTTTTTTAACCGGGGCCCCTTTGTTTTCTTTGTTGTTTAACAGAGACTTCATTATTCTCCTGGCCTTCTAGTCCAGAAGAATAATTAACTACTCTAATAAAAAAATCTTTATCATTAATTTGAAACTTGTAGCACATATATTTTTTAAATCAGAAGACCGAAAACCTGCCGAAGGTCGCGGGAATCCGATGGACGCGAGACGCATAGGACCGGTCGGTGTGGCGACGCTTGGGGGAGGCCTATGTCCAGCAGTTGAGGTGATGATGATGATAATGTTGAAATCAGAAGAGAGAGCGTAGACATAAAAACTTCAAATCTGTTACTTTTCAGTTGGAACGCTTAAACTGTTTTGTTCCTCTTCCGCACCATATTTTATCTCTTACGGACCACCTATGGTTCTCGAATCACAGGTTGGGAACCACTGTATTAGACAAACTGTTAGTGATGTAATCAACGGCGGGATTTAACGAAGTTACATTGTAACACATATTAGACAATCATTTACTAGTCAGGAGTTATTTAGTACCTTGAGAAGATGATGTATGAGGTTATGTTTAATTTTCTCGCATATGGTGTATGATAGTGAAGGATGCGAGTTAAAAATTGAGTAGTAGTGAAACGAAATAATGTTGATAATGGTTTGAACTTGATTCATCTCATCCAATAGTTGAACCCGCCTGTGTTCTTTTTTTGTTGTCCTTTACGAATCAGAGCTGTGGCAAGTAGTTTCTATGGCTTCGTTTGTTATCCCTTTCATCATCTACCGAGCCTTTTCCCAACTATATTGGGGTTGACTTCCAGTCAAGTCGGATTTAGTAGAATACCAGTGTTTTACCAGGAGCGGCTGCCTACCAGACCTCCACAACCCATTAACTGGGGTAACACGGTACTTCATGGCAAAACTGGAGTCAGATTTAGTGACTTCTGACTATCCGTAACGACTGCCAAAGATCTACAAATAACAGCGGGGACCTACGGCTTAACGTGCTTTCCGAGGCACGGAGGAAACTCGTTATGTTAAGATGGCCACCCATTTACAGACCAACCTTGGCAAGCGTAGCTTAACCTTGAAGATCGACACGTGCGGCTGTTATTATCTAGTCACGAGCTCCTCCACTAACTAAATGATCAAAAGTACAAACTAGTGTGAATCCAATCAACAGTTTTCATTCATCACAATTTCGCAGTGATTCAGTGCAAAATACTCGGTTGAATTTTACTCATTATACCAATTATTTAGTTGACTTACTTCAATGTGTTAATTATTTCGGTTGACTTCATGGTAAATACTAAGGTAGAAATGTTAATTATTTCGAATATAATATCGAGATGGTTTTTGATATTCCAATCAGACTTAAATGGTTAAATTGAATTTTCATGTGAATATGCTAATGTTTTTTGATTGGTAAATAGTGTTGGCCCAGTGGTAACGCCTCCAACTTATGACTTCTAAGTAAGTGGCGCATTATTTTGTGTGTTTTATTTAATAACCACTGGTCACAAAACGGTGAAGAAAAACATCACGAGGAAACCGGCATGTACTAGAACCAAAACTTCTCACTCTGCATTCTTTTTCTTAGAGTGGAGGCTTGAGTCCCAGCGGTGGGAACATTATAAGGCTGATTATGTATTATTTATAAGGTCATTTAAATCTTATTCATTGAATATTAAGTTGCCTTCCAGCACAATACCTATCATCATTATTTCAGTCGCAAGACGTCCATTGCAAGACATAGAGCTTCTCCTAGTGTCACTACAACGACCGGTCCTAATTTATTACGCATCTATCACAAAGTCACGTCAACGATAATGACATCGACTGATCAAGTACTGCTATTAGGTGGACCGATGAGCTGAGGTGAGGGTAGCAGGAATGCAATACTTTAACACCCTATCACATACCCGCGAAACGAGACACAATAGTAAGACAATAACAGCGCGGTCTCATGCGATCGGTCGGGGATTCATGAATTAAAACTGTAATAAAGTAACTCCATCCAAAGGTTGCTTATAATAGATCGTTTTTGTAGTAAGACCACCCATTGTTACGCCTTATTAATTTTTAAGCTCCCACAGATAATTTCTTATGGTGTGCAATAAAATAAATTTATATGTAGGCATTTTGTATTCTTTTCAACAAACAAAGAATCAAGTAAAAGGATTCCTATTGACGTGAGCATTTCTAATACTAAAGAAGACTTATGTGAGAACGAACAAGATATATACTGGTCAAAAAACTATTAGACCATTCAGAAATCCTCCCGAGACCTGAAGATACCCAAGAAAATAAATTACCTGATTTTGCGCGCAACCGTGCACTTACATCTATCCTTTTCTAACTCACTAATCCGGGCGTACGGGAGCGTTATACTTGTCACACTCTGGCTTTCATACATCACGTATAAGAGCATTGTAAGCCCCTAAAATGAGTGTTTATTGCTGATCCTTCCAGCCGGACTCTTGTGAGCTGCTTCTGTATAGTAAAAATGAACTTTATGCCCGTGATGTTAAGGTTACTTTTTGGCTTTTAAAGGTTCAGGTGCGTAGACAGTCTTATCCAGTCGTTATTCTTGTGGCAGATGTACGTAGTTCTCGGCCGCTGAACTATGGGGATTTGTCCAATTTGTTGTGAAAAATTATAGTCTGTTTTGCTCTTAATTCTTTTCGTCTCGTGAGTTATTAGGTGTCTTTGATTCTTCAATTTTTTTTACCTCTTGAAAGCTAGATGAATGTCTTGAAAAGTCGATAGTTTTTATAAAGACTTCTTTCTTAACAATTGGATTGCTGTGTCTATGGCATCGCTTTGCAGTTTCTTTTTATGTCTTTGCTTTGTTCAGATCAATATGGAGATATAGGATTATTTCTTCCAATAAATAAAAGTTCTTCGTATCCTATTCTATACAATTGTATTACAGGAAGCGGCAGAGTCGTATATTGATGGGAAGAAAGTTTCCCCGGGATTGTGATACAACTATTGTAAGAAGTGTCGACGAATGCTTGATACATATATTTGTGACTTGGAATTTCATGTTCTGAATATTTTTGCGAAAGATTTCTTCGTAAACGTGTTTGTTTTCTAGTTACAAGAAGATTCAGCCGTATTATTGGACTTACCTTTCAATGTTTACACTTTTCCAGGAACGTGCGATTGAAAATAAATTCTATGAAGAAGACTTTAAGGTTAAAATTACGGTATCAACACACCTCGGCTCTCACCAACGTATTTTACGCTTCAATGTTTAATATTATAAAATGGAAGCCTTATAACATTTATTTGATGTTTTTGAATCTATTTCATCGTGTTTCTGTAAACATTTCAGCTTTAAATATTTTAAGTCAATCATAATTTGTGTTCATTTACGAAAATATCCGATCCTTAGCTAATTCCTTTTTGCATTTCATTCCATCTTAAAACGCCTTTGATGTTTCTCTCTTTATTGATTTCTTTGACTTCGAAATTAAGCTCTCTTTTCTGTTTGAGTCTCATTATGTTTTATGAATCCAAAGGTTCTCTCATGTACCTACACATTTTTCATCATTTATTTAGATCTTGATTCTTATTTTGACAAACTTTTGAGCTATAACTATCTATTAAAAATCCTCTTTTCTTTTTTGTAAAGTTTCTTTTGTCGAACTCATAAGCAATGCTTGTTTTACCTTAAAGTACAACGACATCCTTGAATTTACCTTTTTTTGGTGAAGTTTATTTTTCCAACCAACCCAATACCTACTTCTGCATCCATAATAGTTTGTTGTGATCCTCATACTCGTCTACTTATTTACTTTTCTTCTGTTTATTATTTTTTTCTTTTGATTTCATTCTCTTATCCTTACATTTCTTTATCCTTGACTCTGTCTTGACCTCTTCATTAATTTCTTCTTTCTCCAACGAATGTATAAAGTCTTCATACATCCTTCTTTAATATCGTTTCTTTTATTTGATTCATAATATTCATCTTCTTCCCTTTCCTTACTACACACAGTACAATCCTCACTCATCGTTCATCTTCTCCACCTTATTTCATCATCATCATCATCATCATCATCACCATTTCCACCGTAGCACGTCCATTGTTGGACTTCCTATAACACAACTAATGTAACACCATCTTCTATCCACAGTATCGGAGCAAGGTCCTCACGAGAAGCGTCTTCTGAACGCTCTACTCGCCAACTACAACACGCTGGAGAGGCCAGTCGCCAACGAGAGCGAGCCACTCGAAGTCAGGTTCGGCCTGACGCTGCAGCAGATCATTGATGTGGTGAGTCTGTTTGTGATTGGAGGGCTTCTGTTGTGTTGAGGAAGATAGGTCATAAGTAGCTGGGATGTTGGGTAAGGTGTTTAGCGGTTAGGAGTTGAATTGACTGCGATTTGTAAGAAAGGCTGTGTGATTAAGTGTGAGTCATAAGATCTATGAAACTATTAGTCTCTACACTAGTCAAGTACAGTACACGACTACATTGTTGAATGAGTATTACGGCTACAATAGTCTACAAACATAATAGTCGCTATAGGCTTCAGTTAATATAAGTAAAACTTAAAAAGGTGATTAGGTACAGGCTCACATGTTTGGACTAAAGATAGTTCAAGCGCGTGAGCTTTTACCTAAATGTGGCTACATTCTCTTAGTCTCTTTTGTTTTACTGAATATGAGCAATTATTAAGACAAGGAAATGGTATACGCTAAAATCAGATATTCCACATCATTGAGCTTAGTCAAAATATTACCTTAAAATCTACCTGTTTATGTACCTAACTATGGTTACGTAAGCACCTAGCTAAAATTATATAATTATTTAGAGACATACATTTTCGATTAAGATTAAGAGATATTAATAACCCTTTCTTTGATCAAATCTTTGTATTCGAGCTTAGTTGTCATCGCGAAACTAAAGAGATCTCAGTGTTATACATCAGTTAACTACTCTAGAACAAAATATACTGTTTATAAACGCGACGGCAACCAGCACGCGTCGCAATATTTTCCACAAAGGACTGACTATGAGAGGAGGACAGTTTTATCTCCATTCTACAAAAATGAATGGGTAGTTTCATTCATAATTTTAATATAAGGACCGGGGCGATTCGCTTGAGCGATCACGCTGTAATATTTTTTGTAAAAACCGCTATTTCTCTGTGAAATAGCACTTTTATACGGGGATTAAAGTGTCGAAGGGATTTCCATCGCGCTTTTGACGGGTGGTGACAGTTTTCGGTTACCGTGTCATAATTTTAATGCTTTGAATGACCATTTTTGCTGTGGTATTTTTGGTTAACTCTGTAAGGAATTTTGTGCTATGATAGGTACTGAAGGGCGGAATTTTTTATAAGGGACGGTGGTTTGAATATGTGATAGCTCAATCATAAGATCCCTTCCCTAAGGCTTTGAAAAGTTTTTTTTAAAGCCTTAGGGAAGGGAAATAGCGGTGATGGAATCGTTGATATTGAAGAACACCAGCTTGTTAAGAGCCTAGTTCTGAATGTGTTTCTTCGTGATAATGTTGGTTATGTCAACAATTCAAAACAAATGGATAGAATGCAATATAGTTGAAAGACATAGGAGATCTTTCGATTAAAATCATTTACAACACATCCTAGGTCGTCTGTAAGGATTTTTAATAATTATAAGAATAGCCTTAGGCTAGGAGACTGTTTAACTTTTGACCATGTTCCTTCATTTAGGTACAGAGTGTATTTGTTTTCTATATACTGTTTAGGTAACCTATACAATAACATAAAGTTAGGGATAAAGTTAGAAACTTTAGACTCTAAGTTTGATTCGTAGTATCCTCAACACAATAGAAGCTAATATTATATTGATGTGGCCTAATACCTTTTAATTTAATATTTAATTTATTATTAATCACAGTCGCCCTGTGAAAACCTTGATCAATTTTGGACTTAGCATTTTGTGTAGATCGTTACTTTTTAAATGTAAAAATGACTCATCAATTTTGACTACATAACTGTGGTGTTAAAGGTAAAAGAAGATGAGTCAAATATACTGACAAATTAGTTGCTTACTAAAGTATTTAAATACGAATATTTTTTCGTACGAAACATTTCATTCAAAACATTTTATAAATTAAGTGGTCAAAGGTATTCTAAATATGAATATTTTATTGGGTAATAGATTCAATGCAAAACATTTTATAAGTTAATTAGTCAAAAGTATTCTAATATGAACATTTTATAAGGCAACAGTGTCAATTCAAAGCAGTTTATTTGTTGAGCGTCAAAGAATAAAACAAGTCCAGTCATACAAGTATTCACGACAAATACTAAAAAAGTAAAAAATTATTGTAAGTGTAATAATCTCATTTTACTGTTTAAGACTCATCTCCCTTTTCCTTGATACCACGGAAACACACAGTCATAAGGTTCTAAGTATGATCAAGGTTTTCATAGGTCGACTGTACTTTTGAGATGGCTGGTAAAATAATTATTTTTACTTAGCCATCTGTTAACAAATCCTCTGCCTCAAGATATGTTTTAAATGATCTATATGTAAAAAAATCCCTCGCCTCTAACTGTTTCTGTGTTACAAACATTTCTAGTGTTAATTTGTGATTTAAATCAATCAAATATTCCAGTGAATAATAGATCAGTCGGCCATATTGCCATCACAATTCTGAGTAAACCAACATTATTTGCGTAGATCCAAACTTTTGGGAAGCATAATATTATAATACATTTGCAAATTTTGGATAAATAATAATATTTTACATTGTTTCAATTCTCTGAATTACAAGCAGATGGAATATCATACTGAATTTGTGAGGAGCTGAAGTTTTGTCGCTAGGGGATGTTTCGGATTCACCCCTCGTTGTTGGAAGCTATTCAAGTTAATCTGTTGTCAAAATCTCATGTCAATTTATGTGATGGGGAGTAATGGCGTAATTCTGAGACTTGATAAGGTTTCGAGGGGACATCAGCGTTGTTGACGGAGATGGTGTATATTTCTTAAGGTTTTATTTACCATCATCATTTACGAATTCGTAATTAATTTTAAAGCTATTAAATATAATGTTCCATGACGTGTTAATAGCAGGTATGCGAGCTAGAAAGAAGGATGAGGCTATACATCCTATATCGCTTCATCCCTTTAAGAGTTTAGTTTAGGTCGTAAAAAGGACCGCGTCATGAGCTCGTGCTAGGGATTCTGATTTAATTTTTGACGACTCGAATGGTTCAGCGCTTGAGTGATTGGTTCTGTGTGTCGCAATTTTGATATATAGATAGACAGGTTTCTGGGTGTCTTATGTATATGAGGTTATATGTTTATGAACGTATCCACGATACAAGAGTTATTCCTAGTGTGGGCAAACTAAAAAATCTTCACTTATTTTAAGGCGACCTTCTAAAGAGGCACGCACTAGGTTGATGAAAAGAATATCTGGCAGAGAAAACCTAATCACACCTAAGTTTATCGACCCCAAAACATGACGTCACAAGAAAAATGGCCGATTACCCTTATTGTAGCCTCCACATAATTGGGTCCTTGTTTGTGGTCAATTTCTGTAGCCCATTGTCTATAATGACTGGTCGGAGTACACCAGTAATGTGGGGAAACGATTACATTTTACGCAAAGTCGATAATTTCAATGATACTTCGAATTTGAGAGCACTTTGTGTTAAGAAAATGTCCTGCGAGCTATCGTTTTGGTAGCTCGTTTTAAGTAATGGGTTCATAGGTTGTGTTGTGTAAGTATGCTGTGGGTGTGTGTGGTGGTAAGTGTATGTATAAAGGTTATAAGTGTGTCCAAAAATTAGATATGAATGAATTAGATGAATGTTGAATGTAGTGAAAGGGTTTTTGAGATGTGACAAAGATCATCTTAGTTACTTAGTTTGTTAACTACGAGTAGCTAATTCTACAATAATATAATGGTTTATTTTTTTGTAATTATGGGTTACCCATTACCCTATACTTATAACTAAAGTTTTACTGTTTTATTGTTTCGATATGATCTTCTTCTTTTTAATGGGACACTCCACGGCATTTCACGGTATTCTCAACATTCGTTTCCAATACTGCATTTCCAATGCATCGATTTATCGTCATCGTAAGGGAAATAAGACACTTCATTAGCCGAACTTTAGTAATCCTTAATAAAAAAATTATATGATCAAATCCAATCAAATCAGTTTCCTACTTCAGTTAGTGCTAGCTATCTGTATTTACAGCCTAGGTATTTACGCCTGCGCTCGCAAAACTTT
This sequence comes from Mythimna separata, assembly GCA_030763345.1. Classification (NCBI taxonomy): domain Eukaryota; kingdom Metazoa; phylum Arthropoda; class Insecta; order Lepidoptera; family Noctuidae; genus Mythimna; species Mythimna separata. The sequence goes on along the minus strand of CM061170.1, from coordinate 24,234,903 downwards.
TGATCCAGCCGTATTTTTGTTCGAGCTCAAAACATCAAAGCTGCCAATTCTGCTATGCACTTTTTAACATGCGAATAGGTTCTTTTTTTTTAAATAAAAAGAGAATACGTAAAGAAAATACCTATGTACGTGGAATTTATCGTGGAGGCTGTTTTCAGGGGTTTGAATAGTAAAAGAAGAGTTGAATATCAAAGTCGGTAAATGAAAAAGTACCTATTAAATATTTTTAGTGATTTGTTTTAGTTTTGTTTGTAAATTTACGGCCGAAATTAATAATCAATCGATCTCCAGTTTTGGCATACTGGAGATTGTAAAACAAATGATACAATACAAAAATTATCATGTTTTCTGTTGTTTCATTTGTTTTTCGATCTGCGATATGTGATAGATCGGTTATTGGGTTCGGCCGTTAGTATTTCTAGCATATAGCAACGTTTAAAAAATGTCTTATCGTTTCCACCATTCTTTTACGCGTAACTAGCTTCTGTCAGCGGCTTCGTCCGCGCGATAGTAGAAGGTTATCGTAGGACAACATACTCCTGAGATAGAAAGTGTCGTATGTCCTATTCCAGGACATAGTCTACTCATATACCAAATTCCATCCAAAACCATTCAACCGTTTGTCCGTGTTGGCTGTGTGAGTTCGGTGTGTTGCGTAGTGGGGTAGATGTTAGATGATAAATGATTGAAAGTCAGGAACGAGGTTTCGAGTAAATATTGGAATTTTACACAATATGTACAATAATGATGCAATTAGTTATATGACAGAAACGATAAGTGAGCCCTGTTTATATGTATGTTTATTACTTCTTTACGCTCGAACAGTTGAACGGAGTTGAGGAGCTCGTGGCTAAATAATAACAGCCGCACAGGTCGATCTTCAAGGTTAAGCAACGCTTGCCTAGGTTGGTCTGTGGATGGGTGACCATCTTAACATAACGAGTTTCCTCCGTGCCTCGGAAAGCACGTTAAGCCGTTGGTCCCGGCTGTCATTTGGAGATCTTTGGCAGTCGTTACGGATAGTCAGAAGCCAGTAAATCTGACCCCAGTCTTGCCATGAAGTACCGTGTTACCCCAGTTAATGGGTTGTGGAGGTCTGGTAGGCAGCCGCTCCTCTTAAAATACTGGTATTCAGCTAAATCCGGCTTGACTGGAAGCCGACCCCAATATAGTTGGGAAAAGGCTAGGCAGATGATGACGCTCGAACAGTTGAACGTGTTTACATGTTTAGACTATTTACTGGAATAGCACATAAGATACTTTTTCATTCCGGGTGTATGTTCTCTTGGGAATATTTTCTACTTTCACGCAGGGAACGATGCCGGCAGCAAATATTAGTTATTAAAGAAGTAGCTTGTATCAATCGTTCATTACTACTGAGAATCATAGCCATTTTGTTTTTCTAAACTCCTGGATCATGGGTGCGTTCATTAACATGTAAACTTACATATACAAAGCACCTAGACATGAAACCACTATCTGTAGGCCATAAAAATATTTATACCGTAAGAGAATCGAGCCAATCGCTGAACCACTCACACACACACGCTCCAGAGAAAGGAACCTCCAAAAAATATGAGCTACATCTAGAATTACCTTACCCTTTCTGAATCAAGAATATTATTATCACAAATCTTCTTGATGGGGTTATTGAACCCACAACTTCATAGACAACTCTCTCACCAAGAAAATAAAAAGGAAATAAAATAGAGAACAAGATTTACAGACACTCAGCCCACATTTATAGGGTTCCGCAATAAAACAAAGAAACATTATCTGCGGATACCTCGGTAATAACTTTGTCATTAAGTAAGCTAAGTTAATCAAGCGGGGTAGTTCTAAGGAGCTTAGACACAACAACCCTTTATAGGCTTCTAACGACGTGTAGTATAACTTGGGTTAAGCCATAATCTCTGTCTTCACAAATATCATAAACACGCATAAACTTTTACTGCGGAAATTGAAGCCCTGTCGTGTACAATGGAGTACTGAATTTACAGTGTAATAATTAAGTTGATATTCTTAGTTCATGAATCCCCGACCGGTCCTATGAGACCGCGGCGTTATTGTTTTACTATTGTGTCTCGTTTTGTGGGTATGTGATAGGTTAATGCGTATTAAATATTATAAAGTTGAAAGTTTTGATATATGTGCCTATTTTAATTTGTAAGTGGCCGTCGCTGGTTTACCTATGAAGTCTCTTAACAGGATAAGCCTGTGCTAAATTTATGACGCTCAGTAATGACTCGAGGAAGAAGAGTTGTGTCTTGGTTACACCATCGTGCTCAAACGGTTGTGCCTGCTCAATACACACCCACACAAACTTTCAAAAAATTAAAATACAAAACCTTTATTTAGGAACCAGTTAAAATACATATTAGTAGGTGATTGGAGCCTCCTTTTAGGCAAGTAATGCCTGTATTAGGAGACACCGCTCTTCCACAGAAAAATACAGATAACTACTAAATAACTTAGATATAAAGCATGAATCTTTCACCTTTATAATATTACTGTGCTATTTATGTACTATAATGTATGTAATGTTCAAGAATCACAAATTAACCTATCAATACCCGCGAAACGAGACACAATAGTAAGACAATAACAGCGCGGTCCTATGAGACCGGTCGGGGATTCATGAATTAATCTCACAACATACATTTTCTACTCGACAAAAATAAAATACCCAACCTTAAAACACATGTTATTTGTACAAACAATTCAATCTGAATTCAACAAGTGAATTCTATAAAAATAACATCACGTAAGTTGAACAGTTGAATTCGTGTTGTACGCTAAAAAATGTCGGCGAAAACATTCGGCGAAATAGTAAAATCGATGTAACCGCGGAAATTGAAACGTCTGTGTGTCGGTCCTTTGTTTGTGTTGAGTGTGGAAGAGTGGCAGGGATTTTTTTTTTAGGTGGGAAACCATTAAAAAATGATTTTTCTAGGATATAAGAGTAGGTATCGGTTTTCCTCACTAAGTTTTTCTGTACCATTTTGAGTTCGTCATTCTAATCAAATAGTTTGAAAAAACGCAAGATTAAAAAAAAGTAGAAACGATTTCGTTGTTTGAGTAATGTATGCGAACTGCATGAAGATACTTGTTTAAAAGCATTAGTTACTAATACCAAGTAAAGCACGTTAAGCCGTAGGTCCCGGCTGTCATTTGTAGATCTTTGACAGTCGTTACGGATAGTCAGAAGCCGGTAAATCTGACTCCAGTCTTGCCATGAAGTACTGTGTTTCCCCAGTTAATGGGTTGTGGAGGTCTGGTAGGCAGCCGCTCCTCGTAAAATACTGGTATTCAGCTAAAATCCGGCTTGACTGGAAGCCGACCCCAATATAGTTGGGAAAAGGTTAGGTAGATGATGATGACCAAGTAGAAGTTTTCTCTGCATCCAGAAATAAGGAAAGAAGTTATTTGATATGTTTTCCATCCTCTAAAATAGAAACAGTTTGAAATAAACCAATGAAAATAGAGTGAGATAGAAATTTTGTGGAAGTATTACCTACTGGAGAACAAGATAATGGTCTTTAAGTAGCAATAAAATAAAACCTAAACATACCATACGTTAAACCTTCAGACTTAAACATACGTTACAGACTCAATAACAATAAAAGCAAAAATCCCATTCCCATCATCAATTAACAACCATTTAACTCCATTACAAAGACCAAAACTTAAAAATTCTTCAAGCACTTCTCACTCATAACACCAAACCGACCAACGCTTCAATACGGACCTACAGAATTATTGAATACAGCACTTAGGCAACAAGGGCTTGCGAAGAACGCTCCGCTACAAACTCGCGTCCCCGTAGGCGCTTTACGCTTTTGTCCTGCATCGCTGCAGCGCTCGATTTTTGCGCTTTTTTGTTTGAAGTTGGATGGGTTCGAGGAATTGTGACGAGTGAAGTTTGATGTGTGGGAGTGTTGGGACTATCTTATAAGTGTGAAAATCTATACTGTTCTTTTGTTTTATATTTGTTAAATGGTTCAGGATTTTTTCTGTCTTTTATGAATATACAGCTGAAACGGGTTGCCTGAATCTATGATTCTCTTTATCAATAAACTGTGACTCTTTAAGTCTAGAGCAGTGGTGACTCAGTAATAACTTAGTTGTCTTCATTACTGCTCTTAAAACGGTAAAAGAAACCATCGCGAGTCGCAATTACGAGTACATACTCGTAATTGCGACTCTTTGGTTCTAGGACATCCTAGAACCAAAAACTTGTCATATCTGCCAACCCGAACTGGGCCTGTTGAGTAGATCAAGGCCCATTCTCTCTCTTAGAGAGAAGGCCTGAGTCCCGGCAGTGAACATTAACACTCATGCTTATCTTTAAGATAAGCTTAATTAAACACTTATGCTTTAAGCCTAAAGTGATTACTTACTATCGCTTACTACGAATATTAAACCTGTAGCAACATCTTTTGTGCCACGTATGAAACTACAAAATCCTGTATCGTGTAATTGGAGTACCTACTCCACGTAATTTGATCATACAAATCAGGCCAAAATTATCTCACGGACAGTTGCCCAAACCAGACAAAACACCCCTCCTTTCTTATCATTTGATTTTTGCGGACTTTCTGCTCGATATACGTCCAAAAACCTTTAAATAATGAATGTCAATTCTAGTCTTCCCATTCTCTCCCTTCTCATCTTTTAACAATTCATCCTCACATTATTCCCCAATCACAATCACATTTAAACCACTAAGCAACATGATGATCACTGATCTCCGTACCGACTCAGCATCGCTCACAACGTACATTCATAATCAGATGCAATCTCTTAGCATGCTCGTGCTTGCTTCGTAAATCGTGCTCCGAGAGAAATGCTGGCTCCTGCGGTACTACGCTCCTCATGTTTATAATCTCCTGGTAACCCCTGGGGAATAGTTGTCTTATATTATGTGTCTGTATGATACAGTTGAAATTCTAAAAAGAATTTTGTTTAAAGAATATTATGTTTTTGAAGAAGATATTTTCTATGTTTCTTAGATCTTGCTTATAATATTTAGCATATTTTGCCTTTTTTATACACCAATGAACAATCAGTGTATTTACATATTTTTTTTTGTTTTTTCTTTAAAACCCTTTAAAATATAGATGCCACATCGTATCTCTCGATTTGATGTTTTAAATTGTTAGGATAGGTTAGAGTTATGGTTGTCTATGTTATGTCCTAAATCCCAAAACACTAAGTTTATATTTAAAGGTTTATTTTGCTTTTATAAATCTTTGTCTTTTTCATATAACTCAATTTTATGACGGTTGCCTGCGTTTTTTATTTAGACTCTATGATCGTCCTCATTTTACCTAGATTCCATGTATTTTCTGTATCATGTTACTTGGAAACTATATATCCTTAAACAGCATTATTTTAGTTTTTCAATAAGTTTTCCTGGAATAGTTTCCTTTTCAGCAGTCCAAATACGATAACCAATTACTTAACATGGTACTTCCTCATCCATAGAATCAGCAATATCTCCAAAAAAAAATGTTATTATAAGATCATTCTTTCGTAAAATCCGGCCAAGTGTGAGCTGGAATCACATACGGAGGGATTTGTACTACCATACAAATATAAGTTTGTTGCAAGGTAACAACAAATAAAAATGAAAGATTAAAGGGGGTCTTTTAAACTGATCGTCGGTACTTCGGTAGACTGTAATATCGGATCATTAGATACAGCCCGCTGAGAGACAGATGGACGGACGGCCGGACGGTGAAGGTTTAGTAATAGGGTTCCGTTTGTTACCCTTTATTTTAGTGGTCATCACTAAATAATCCCTACCACTGACTGTGAGGAGTGAGAAGGAGTGTCGAACTTCTATCGACTATAATCCATTTTTTTACCGAATTTCCTCCGTGCCTCGGAAAGCACAGAACAGTTTGTCGGAAAGCACGTTAAGCCGTAGGTCCCAGCTGTCATTTGTAGATCTTTGGCAGTCGTTACGGATAGTCAGAAGCCAGTGAATCTGACTCCAGTCTTACTATGAAGTACCGTGTTACCCCAGTTAATAGGTTGTGGAGGTCTGGCAGGCAGCCGCTTCTCGTAAAATAATACCAGTATGTTACGAGAAGCGGCGAGACCTGCCTAGCCTTTTCCCAACTATATTGGGATCGGCTTCCAGTCAAGCCGGATTTAGCTGAATACCAGTATTTTACCAAGAGTGGCTGCCTACCAGACCTCCACAACCCATTAAGTGGGGTAACACGGTACTTCATGGCAAGACTGGAGTCAGATTTAGTGGCTTCTGACTATCCGTAACGACTGCCAAGGATCCTTACTTCTCCTACCTTTTGAATACGGAACCCTAAAAAGGAGTTATCCACCAAATCAATCAATCGACCATCCCTTCGGTACATAAATCTTTGTGTCATAAAGTTTTATCAGATGTATTTTAACTTTATTGCGCTGTGCAGATGGCTGTTTATTTCCTTCCTTTTAGGTATAAACATGACATAGAGTTTGGGTCCTGGCTGTTATGTTGGACCGTTTAGGACTACATATGTTACTGTTGCTGTTAAATTTATTAGTGTGAGAAAGTTATAGTGAAATATTGAATGGGAGTATTGTGTTTTCTATGTAGATGTGTATGATTGTGAACTCGGGTTGGTTGGTATGACTTGTAAGGAACATATTCACGAGTAGGTCTGTCATCTCTATAGTCTTATTCCATCTGTGGCAGACTTCAGGCTTGCTGCCAGGTTAGACAGGCAAAATAGAATAGAATATTTTTATTTCAGACCGGAGTCCATAGGGTTAGTAACAATTTTAACTTAAATTCTAGTGTTAAATACAAGAAAAGACGAGAAAAAAGTAAAACGCACCTGGTTAGATCTGGTTAGATGCGTTTGAGTACGAGTATTTTCTTGAAGGGACCTGGACCAATAACTTTGCGAGCATTACGAGGCACGGGATGTCAGAAAAAATCATGTTGACAATTGAAAATCAAATTGATTTCGAACCCGCAACCTCAAGTCTGAGAGGCAGACGTCTTAACTACTGGGCCTTCACAAGTATGTCTGTGTAGGTTATAAATCATGGAGCAAGTTTACATGTAAGTTTATTAGAGAAAGTTTATAACTTAAGCGTACATGTACTTAATCTGGATCTGGTTTACTTAACTTTTGCATTATAATGGATTTACTCTGATTACAAATCGCAGCTGAGACAAAGCGGATCGTAACCAGCTTAGATTACCCTAATATACATCTTAAAAATGCTCAACAAACCAAATTTCAAATAAAACTTAGACTGCAGCAACAAAATACAAAATCACGGCATAAAACCCCAAAATGAAATCTGTCTCCGTCAAATATTTCAACTTAGTCACAATAAAATCTGTCATATTTTGCAAATGGACGAATAAAACAAGCGTCTAGTGGAATCGTAAAACGCATTACTCATCACCCAACTGCTCTCTGTTATTCACTGGAATATTTAATTGCTTCGTCTTAACGACTGGCCCCAGCAAAAGTGGATTATCCAACACTTAAATCGAGGCCAAGAGATTAAAACGATTTTGTGGTTCATCTGTGTTTTTAGATTGATATTTAGCTGACTTCAAAGAACACTTCGCAATGTTGCTCTCATCTTTGTAATTCAATTCGTTGGCTTTGTGGAAAAAGTCGAGGCCTCAAGTAATTATGTCATCAGGGCTCGCGGAATTGTATAATTTTTTAAATGTGCGTGAAGTCAGCTAAATTCTAATTAAGAGGTAAAAGCTTAATCCCCTACACGGTACTCTTGTTCACCATATTTTTTCGTTCCTTTTTTGCGTCGGCGTGCGTACCTTTTACAAAATAAGGATGAGAAAAATCAAATCCTGACCACAAACGTCTGGCTCAATTTGGTAAGTGGTAGGAGCCGGGTTTGGCGCCTTCGCCCCCCGCCCCCCGCAATCCCAACACTACCGGGTAACGAGCGATAACATATTTTTCCACATTCAATCAGCACTATTTTACCGCACTTTTAATTCACCATTGAATGCACTTCGAAGGAAGGTTACAGGAGGCGGGCGCGGACAGAGGGCGCCGCCTTCGCGGCAGATCTGTCGCATGGAGTCAGTGTTAAATTGTTGTAAACTACGCATATAATATCTATTTAGATTGTGTGTCCGGCGGCACGCGAAAATAGCTTTAACGAACGCATGATAAGAGACATTTTCGCGTGCCGCCCCAGCCCCTCAGTATTGTGTCCGGCGGAGTGGAACAGTTTGTTTAGATCATCATACTGACTGCGCCCTTTCTGTTTTTGTTGACATCGTCTAACCCAATAGGACGAGAAGAATCAACTACTTATAACCAATATATGGCTGTCGTTGGTAAGTGTGAATAAAAGACAAACCTAAAATTAACACTAAAATTTCTAATCATTATTTTCGTTTCTACTCTTTTTTTATTTATTTCTGTTCTTGTATATTACACCTTCGTTCTGTCTATCTGTTTGGGTTATTCTTCTAATCTATGACTGTTATGAAAATTGCATAGCATTGTGGAATATGCGGCAGTCTTTTTTGTATTTACCTGTTTATGATATTTGTATGGGAGTTGCTTGACATGTCCAGTTCCCGTCATCGCCCGGCTCGTGCTGTAGACTAGCCCGTAGACCCTCTCATGCATCCCTTCATACAAACTGTCATAAGTTAGCTCCTTAGTACTTTCAACTTAGTAGTCAGTCTAGTCGGTACTGTACACTTGAGTATCTTGTGTGGTGAGTATGTGCCAGAGACGTACAGACATTTGTGTATATCAGCGACAACTGCCGTGTAAGCCGCAATGCATTTAACAATATGTGCTAATGGTTGACGTTAAGTGTGATGTAATAATTTATACTAACATAAAATTATACATGTTTCTCAATTGAAAAATAACTTAAACGATGCGTTAAAGTGGGTCTCGTTAGGTCAATTGGAAGTGACATATTGGTGAAGATTTATGTATATTGATATGCACAAATATTGTTATTGAGATTAAATGTGTTTTATGTACACTGTAAATTGATTATGCACATCCTGGGTACCCGCTGTTGATTTTGTTTTGTTTTTGCTACAAGAAATTGTAGTATTTTTCATACTATGCATGGCCATGGAATGTTTATTATGGGAAATATATCCTCGCTCAAATTGAAGTGTGGTTACCATGCTCGAATCTAGTTTGCCTGCGGAGTTAAAACTCATTGGGACGACGTTTTCGATAATCCTATCTAAAACATATTTTCTAAAACGTATTTTAAATCCTTTCTTCTTCTTTGAAATGTTTTGTCTTGGTACCTGTATGAGTCATAAAAAGCTAAATTTTAAAATTATGTGTACATAATTGACATTAAATGTACACACTTTTAAACTAAATTAATTGTTATAGACCCGTTTGGTTTTATTTTTGTTTTGGAGAAAAAAATAGAGTTTATGCTTCAGTTCCAGATTTTACGAAAAACTTTATGTTTTATTATTTCAATTATTTTTAATAAAAAGTTTAAATAATAACGCTTAATTTACATACTTTTCATGTTGGTTGTATTGTCTTGGTATATAACGGAGATGATATTTATTTATGTACCTATACTTTCTTATAGAAAAAATGTATATTATTTTTTACCTTTCCAGCAATAAAGGTATGTAGTTGAGCTATTAAAACTATAATTATTTTAGCATTTACCAATACGGCAGCTTAGTTAAAAGAAAAGTAGTGTTCCCCAAATCCCTTGGTCTTGGTAATAAGAGTATGGTCCAAGAAGGCCTATGTGTTTGCAAGGAAATTAGATACATCGAGCTTATTAGGAATAAAATGTGCTGTATATAATGGAATTATGTATTTTTTATATATTGCATGTTTCCCTTTGCACGACTTATTGCTTCTTAGAGGTGATGTACATTATGTATACTTCTCTTTTTAACTATTCTTATATACATTTATTATATTGTAGATGTATCGTGATTGTCTTGTGTCGTGCGTACTGTGTACCTGGTTGCAGAATTACTTGATTGCGAAATGTACAATCAACTAAAGTGCTTTGTACTAAATCATCTATACATAAATCTTTTGTCTTCATATCATATTGTAAAAGTTCGAAGCTTTATATGAAAATATACGAACATTCGACTGACATTTTCATAATTTAATATTTTCCTTCAAAAACTCGTATTTTCTACATCTTGTCATAGTTCATTGTACATTCCTCTGTACACTTCAAAATAAACTTTAAGAAGTTTGAAATAAAGTTTAGATTTCAAAGTTCTTGAATTTAACGATCAATTTACGAAGTTACCATGTTCTTTTACCAATTTCAAAGTTAGTGTTCTCTCTTGAAAGTTTGTAAAGAAAATAAATTCATTAAATGTTTTTAGTGGTCCCCAGAACTAACTAAGTAGTAGTTACTTAAAAGTTTCAGATTTTCTTTTGGCTGATGACCTATCTCTCCAAGAGCCAATTAGCTTCCCAAATTATTTTTATACGGTTATTCTAAACGACCCGGAAATGGAAAATTACTTTATTTGTAAATTTCGCACTTGACTATTCTCCGTAGTGACCTCCAATTGTCCGAGTTAAATAAAATTAGTACCTACTGTAATTAACCTTTTTTCGATGATAAATATTCTCTATGATATAAATCGAAATGTGTTCGAAATGTGTTTTTTGTTTCGAGATATGTCCGGGGTAGTTAGAGATGTGTTCAAGGTGTGAGTTAGAAAATTATTCAGGTTATTGTGGGGAATAATAAAAATTTTACCCAGGATACGGAGATGAAACAAGTTAGATAAGTCCTTCTCATTCGCACAAGTGCAAAAACAATATTTGATATTTCCCTCTCATTCGCACTCATTTACTACACCATTGATGAGCACTTATGTATTATTGAAGAACAAAACAAGTGTTACGCGGTTAGTAATCCATCGCTTATCAGTATTGCGTCTTGTAAATTATAATAAAAATACATATACAAGTTTTACTCTATTAATTCTCTAATTTAAATCAAATAACATTAAACAATCTATACGTAAGTATTGATTTGGCAACTATACCATTCCAAATTTTGGTCAAAACTGAGTCGTACAATTTTATTTAGCTTTGGGGAACTTGAGGCTTGAGAAAATAGGGCATCAGCCTTTCGTCTATTATTACAATATTATTACTGTATTGTAAACTATGTGACAATAAGCACGATAATCCTCCGTAAATTCTAATCGATAGGAATTTCAACACACACACGCCTATCCTTTAATCACTTAAGTTACCCTCAAGTTACGAGCTGCCACATATTACAACATAAGCTTGGAAACAATAAGCCGTTACACTATCTAATTGATACACCAACCCTTCAGGAGAGATCATTACTTATATATCTGTCTCACTTCCACACCCCCAAACGACCCAATTTAAATTACTCTCACTAATTTCATAAATATCTCAAAAACGACAAGTCTGATTTATTCCAATTTTCATCCAAAAATAGCCCGTTCACCCAGCTACATTTAGTTGTATATTTCGCGAAAAACAGTAAAGTAGTTTTGGAGTTATGACCCTATTTCTAAGTGCCCCGGGCTGGCGGGAATCTAATATGATACTGTACAAATACGAGGATATAGCTGTACCTATGTATGTTTGTATATTGCTAAGTTGTGGCTCCAACTTTTGTAATACTCCTCTAGAGAGGGTGAAGTTTGAAGGGCTCGCTTTGTTTTGCCGGGACCTGGGAGCTTGTTATCGTTGGCGAGATGATATCATAACCGGTGTGGAAGTGATCACAGGCGACAATATTGGAAATCATGTACAAGGGTTCTGTATTTTTTCAGTTTGGGTTGAAGCTATGAATATATTGAGGTTTTGATTTAGGGAACGAAGTGTTGTTAGAGTGAATATGGGCTGGTTTGAGACGTGGTTTCCAATATTGTTTTATTATGTCTTTTATGCGACATACTACAGATTGATCCCATTTTTGATTTGTTTCTTTGTCGGTCGATTTCAACAAGAGATTTTATTATTTTTTGACGAAATTATTGTATCGTGTTTCTTGTATTTACGCATTGTTACTCAATTCGATAAAAAAAGGATTAATTTAATTTAGAGTAACGATTTTAACTAAAGAGGGGATGTAAGAAATATGAATACAGCCCTTTAAGTAAACGCATACTTTATTCAATTATCTATACCATCTTTCCTGTGGGCTTTTACGTATAAATAAAACTGTAAGTTTATTGTAATGCTCCATCTTTTTATTTAAAACGCCTTGTTAGCACTGGTAATAAGGTTAATTAAACCCAATTTGTAACCTAAAACTAAAGACCACTGACACTGACAAAAACATTAAGTTACATGCCGATTTCATCATGATACGAGAATTCCTTTGTTCAATTATCTCGATAACAGATGCCCGGAATAAGCTGTGTAGAGAAACAGGGTAGAAGGCAGGGTATAAAAGCCAATATAGTAGTCTGAAGTACGATACATGTAGCACATAAAATATGAACATAGCAACAAGTTGGAACAGCTTCTCAGAGAAGTAATATAGGTACCTCTTGTTCAATACATTCGTGAACTAGAAAGTGCCAACATGTTTTGAATATATACAATATATAGGATGGCTTTTAATTCATTCGTAATCTTTAAGGGGTGATAGTGAGTTATTAATATTTACAAACTATAGGAACGAACGAAACTTGTAGGTAATCACAGAAGAAATCAACTATTCCCTTTTTCTATGATGAGTTATTTGGATATATACAATATGTCTGATATAAAGATTGATTGATTGATATATACTTTATTGTACACCATAAATATAATTTTACAGGGAGCTTAAAATTAGTACGGTGTTACAATGCAAGAATAACAAAATCGAAGAAAAAATAAGATTATGTTTAATTTTTTTTCCTGTTGACCGGGATAAAAAGTAGCCTTTATGTATGTTAATCCAGGGTATAACCTATCTACATACCAAAATCGATCCAGCTGTTTTTGCGTGAAAGAGTAACAAACATCCACACATACATTCTCACAAACTTTCACATTTATAATATTAAGGATGGATAGGTATTATGAGCTTATTTCATATTATTGAGATGGTCTAGTACAGATATCTTAACTTGGCGAAATGGGGTCCTATAATTCCGTCAGACACTCAATGGGACTGTCCCTGTTTAAAATTCGAGCCACACGATGGCGTGCCCCAAGTGCCCATATATCTGCACTTTGGAGGATTTAATGAGTGCTACCGATGCTGCAGTTAACGTTAACAATTTAACGAGTTTAGTAAAAGAAGAAGAAGTAGCATTATCAAGAAGTAGTAGAAGTTATTAATATTAAAAAGCTCTTTTTCCCTCTGAAATATTGACTATTACTTAGGTCATAATAAATCACTAGTTCTAGAGCATGTAGAGATAGTAAGAATTGAAATATCCGAACACACATAAACACAAAATACTGATACAACCCTCACCGTTAAAAGTACTATTCAACGACTTCAATCTCAATAGATTTTATGTTCATATAATTATTAACAAGAGATCATACACGTACGAACAGGTGTTTTGTTCTCAATTTTGTCACAAGCTACGACTACCTGTTCCTTTCTGTTTCACCCACATTTTTGGGCATTAGTTTGCTCTTATTGAGCGTGATTTTATATCGAGGATTGTTTAACATCTAAATGATTTTTTAAATTCGAACGATAAGCTACCAAACTCTTCAGACTTATGAAATTACAAGACACTTCTCTATCTATTGATTGGCAAATATATTTTTCAGTTACCAAAAATGGTATCATAGTTATTACCAGAGCAATTAACGATTAAAGTGTCAAGTTAAAAATAAAAAATAAAGTTTCAAGCAGCTCATTGTAGTCCGTACAAGGTGGGTAGCTATTGGCATACAGTGTAGCAGCACAATACAAAATTACGTCAAAGGAAATCTTTACGTTGAGATCGGCCGTAAAAACGACACCCATTGTTCCGTACACTGGCGAGCAGAATGACTGGAATATTTTTGATATGTATTTTTATATGACATTGTAAAATTCCATTCTTTGAGTCGAAGCTCCGTGACAAAGTTATATGTTTTGGCGTTTCGAATTGTTGTAGTTTTCTGCGATGTTGTACCGAGGACAGAGGTATTGAAACTTTGTATAGGTACTACGTTATATCACACACTCGAATAATTCACTGATTTTCTGACTACAGACGACATTAATAAAGAATTACAGGTTTTAATGCCACTATCAACCAAATCTCTGCATTAAATTACATTTATGATACTCGTAAATTCTCATAAACCACTATCAGTACTTAAGAACGCTATTTTAACGCAATTTATCATTCACTATTCACAGCACCGCACTTTGTAACTGTTCTGTTGACATTGAAAAGTTGTTCTTGAACCTTCGGAGGTGTCTAGCACCTTTTTATTAAGAAGAAATTAAATTCTTCACTTTCTTACTTCGACTTTTGCATTACTTTTTTAAAATCCGAAACCGCCGTTCAATTTTATCACCACATTCTTTTTTAAATTCAAAAATACTTACTTTTTGTCACGTGTTTTTTTTATAAAAAAAAAAATCTTTTTGATCACATTTTTTACTTGAAGTTAGAACACGCCCTAATTTTTCTTGCATTAATTTTCGAAATCAGAAATGCTCCAACATTTTTGCTCGCTCCTGTATTTGTGTTAGCGGTGATATTTCTGATTGTATTGATGATGTGCAGGAATGGAATGACTACAACCTGAGGTGGAACGACAGCGAATATGGAGGGGTCAAGGACCTCAGGATCACACCCAACAAGCTGTGGAAACCGGACGTGCTTATGTACAATAGGTGAGAGTACTAAGAACGGGTATGAATACCTACTAATATATATTTTTTGAAGCTTTCAATTTCAGAAACTGTAAATGGCTTATTTTTTTGCTGTAACTTCGGATATGAATAACAGTACTTACGCAGTGAGATTTAAAGTTCATATATTCAAATTGAACTGAGATAAATTTGAGTCTTTAATGGGGTTAGCAATTTTTGTAATGCTGTGTAATTTTTGGTAACAAAACAGCCTTAATTATATATAAAGGAAAAGGGGAAAATAAAGAGTTTGTTTTTATTATCCCCACGAATGAAACAATGAGATAATTATATTCAGCTTCCAGAAAGAATTGCTGAAATAATGCTATAATATTTTTCGTAATTATCTGAGTAGATTATGTTTCTTTTTGGGTTAAGTTATTTTGAATCTCTGGGAAGAAACTTCGAAATAGCCCGTAATATTTTTAACAAAGTAATATCTTTTCAGACACAGTAAAATTGGACACGTTTCCGCCATTTTTCAGCTCTAATTACTTTATAGGTTCGCGAAAATTATTTTAAAGTGACTGTAAGTAATTATAGGGCTCAAACCTCACTAGAAAGTCCAACTTACTGAAATATGCGGACAAAATAATTATAAATTTCCCTAATGTCCGTCCCAACGTTTGCCGGGAAGAAATATTTTACCAGACTACTTTACATTTCAAAACCAGAAGATTTTAATTACAGCTAAGCACTGGCGAGCATTTCCGAGCTTAGTATTTCTAATTTGTACAAACTGCTCAGTTTAAAGTTGTCAAATAATATAATTTATTAGCGTTAAATCAAATGAAAGGAATATATTGCGAGTATTCTTTTTCCGCTTAATTTATGCAATGCATCATGCAATTTCTTCAAATGTCAAAACGGGCCTATAATTTTTGACAACTCAAACTTAAGCAATCTGCGACAAATGTCAAAATAAGTGTCCCATTCCACGACATCAACTGTGCAACATGCAATTTGCGGAGCGCGAACACAGTAATATAATCATACAATTTATTCCTAAATTCAAATGCAGTCGCGTCGTTCAAACGTCGTTAACGTTAAACAAATTTTCTCGGCAAATAGACGTCCGCGCAGTGGCGCCACCTGGCGACGCGCCAAACATGTTATTCATTACACCGTTAAGGAGCAAATGATATAAACCTAGTGTCACATGATTTAATGTAAGTGTGTTCATGTTTATCGGCACTTACCTGGCCGGAAGCCAGACGTTTATAGACGCGTATTGTAGGCCGATAAGTTTTACGAACACCCATGTATGAGCACTTACGGCTCCAACGCTACTAGTTTAACGATGCCATAGAATATAAGATATTATGGAGACGATAGCAGATTTAGTGTTCTACTACTTTTTCTTCAGTCGCTATCACCCTTGTTTACTGTGTGAATGCCCCCTGGAATGGGTCTCCAAAGAGGTCCACGACCTCTCCAACTATGAATGACGCTCCCTTTGTTTGTAACTTTCTATAATTCCATTTTCTTTTGGATATTCTTTCATGATTTAATGAGGCCTTAAACACAGAGAAGCATCTATAAATATCACTTAACGATACAAGGAAAATCTGCGACATTAACCAAAATAACATTAACGGTAATACATTACGGTCACGTTATAATTTATCTGTTGCTCTTACACGAACATTAAATTCCGAAAGCCCCAAGATTTTTAAATGAGATTTGAACAGGCATCCGAATTAAAATAAAGGTCGGGTAAATTGCAGAGTTGCAGAGTCGGCTCGTGTAATGAGGACATAACCGCTCCATCGGTGTTACTGGCCGGTTTTCAACATTCCCTGGCCTTAAACTTTTAACAGAAAAGCAGATTTAAATGGTGGAAACTAAGCTTGGAAGCTCGCCAGTCAACTATCCTTTTTTTTATTTTAAATAACAGTTTTATCAGTGATTTGTTGATGTGATTACGGTAAAGCAAGTTGCAATCTGCTAATAGAACGTTTTAAATGTACCGAATTTATGGGTGTTTTTATGGTATACTTGGCTTTTTTACGGGCATGTTTAATTAAGAACAGAGATATAAAAACAGTGGAATACACAACGAACAGAGTGAGGTGAAACTGAAACTTTATCTATGAAAACAAAAACATTAATCGAATTTAAAAAAAGAAACATCATTAAATTTTACTCTAATTGAATATTAATTTTACTCTAAATTGAATATCAATTTTACTCTAAATTGAAAATGAATTTTACTCTAATTGAATATGAATTTTACTCTAGATGAATACAATATAACAATGTATTTTTTCTTTCCTTCAAAGCAGAGAATGTGCGTGATATTTTGCGAAGTGTACAAAATATACCAAAAAGGATAAGCCCATTCTCCGCGTCATTTTCCCCCGACTTAGGTGTGGGCGTATGATATTCGTGACGAAGCTGATTCACAATTTCACTTGGAGGCAACATAATTAATATATAGCCTTGGAAGATCGAGAAAATGTACACGTTGGGAAAGTAACTGTTTGGGGAAAAAGATGGGTTTGTACGATAACGTACATCAAATGTGTATACTTGGAGTTGGAGCACGTTGCGAGTTATTTTTGAAATCCAACATGTTTAGGAGTACAAACTTAATAAGATTAATAATCATCAAGACTACTTTTTTTTACTAAGGTGGGAGATTATCAAAATGACTTGTCCTGCTCTGGGCGTAGCGGGAGGGTGTGTGAGACTTCTACGGACTAAAACGCACTCCTCTTCCTTCTTTGCTTTAAAAGTCTACTAAGTCTTGATGATTTAATCTACATTTATTATAAAAAAATACGTAGGTACAGCTAGAGTAGAATTCTCTGCAAGAGTCTGTGTTTCCCGATAGCTACAACCTAGGTCTCTTTAAGTGAATAGGATACTTCTAGGCAAGCGTGATCCATCATCAACCACATCATCGCTTACCATCAGGTGAGATAGTGGTCAAACGCGAGCTTATCAACAAATAACATGCTCATTGCTCAATTTGACAATTGATTTGATTTTGATTTGCAATTTATCTCTCCATCACCCAAAGGTTGACTGGTAGAGAATGCCTCAAGGTATTAAATCCGCCTCTGCACTTTTGTGTGTATACAGAATTTAATAAATAAATAAATGCTTCATCGTCGACCACATCATCGCTTACCATCAGGTGAGATAGTGGTCAAACGCGAACTTATCAACCAAAAAAAAAAACAATAAGTTATCGTCTCATTCAATCAAGTCAAAGCAATAAAAGTGTTCATGAAACTCGCGAATAATACAATGTATTTATGTAAATCTCCTACATTAATACAATTCGCTCCTTACAAAAGAATAGGTCTTGCAAGTGAGCGTTTGCTTATTCGACGTTTTATGCCCTATTAACATACTCTCTGATGCTGGGGCTGGAGTAAAACGGAGATATTTGGCACACTCTACTGTATAATGATTTTACTGGTCAGGAAATTGTATACTTATCCACTGTTTAGTAAAATTAGTATACATTTAAAGTCGATAAGTTTTATGTGTTATACGAAAGTATGCATAGAGATAGTTGAACATTTTCTAGTGGATATTCAGGGAAGAAAGCAGACATTTAAAAGTTCCGAAATAATTTAAGTTGTCTATAAAAGATCAGAAGTATCGCCATAATTAACTGGCAATGGACAAGGCATATTTCTCGCAGAATTTGTGGTCGATAGAGCCGAAAGGCTCTGAAGTGGCAACTGTATACTGGAAGACGTAGCGTTGGAGGGCTTCCCACAAGATGGGCTGACGACACGGTGATGGTCGCGAGTATCCGATGGATACGAGTCGCACAGGAACTGATGTAGTGGAACTCTTGTGGGATGGAACGTCTTTCAGTTGAAATGGTAAAAGATTAGATAAAATAGTTATTTCGGTTCATCAGTCTTCTGTTTTTAGTGTCACCAAAATAGCCATAAGTAAAAAGGCTTTATGTAAGATTTTCCAAAATGAAATTATCATCTACAATCTACATGCAGTTTCCGATATAAACTTAGTACTTATAACACAATGTCTCTACACTTTAGTGTATGGCTGCATCGTAAACCAAAGTCGACTAAGTTAGTCGAATCACATTAGGTTACTAACTTAGTTAATCGGTTTACCACACCTTGGGAGACTCCTACGTAGGGCTGTACCTAAATGTCGATGTTCTGGGGAATGTAATTAGTCGACTAGTATTTAGTTATCGACTATGTACTGGTAGATTTTATATAGAGTAGATAACTTTGTCGTTTTTCTTTGGGGATCTAGACATAATAAGCCATCTTGAAGCGATTTCATTTTTTTTAAAGCAATCGCTTGTCAACTTTTAAAAAATGAAGTCACTGAATTCTGCTGCTGACAGGATGTCTCTTTGACTTTATTTCTGGTTTTGAGTAAAAATATTTAGTAGTAATTTACTAAAAATGCTGTTTATATTTACGCCATAACAAAATTTTTATTCTCAGTGCAAAACCTCATCTCTGTTCCTGAGTATCTCAACTGTCATAACTCTACTTTTAATTAAACTACGAACACAACACGAAAAACCAATCACAAATCCAAGTACTAATTAAAAACACCCATCACTCACATTGCACTTCGCAAATCAACATGCACCCGTCCAATATTTCAGCCAACACTTTAAAACAAAACAACAAAATTCACCCATTTACGATATTGGCTATACGTCGCCAACATTGACGGCTGTTGGCGTTGGGCCAGTGGCCCAGTGGGCCAGCATTCGATTATGAAAGCTTTTAAATCACTTACGGGGCTGTGTGATGGTGGCACCTTGTTTACCGTCTTCGTGAATGGCTGTTGAAGATAGAGGATGCGTGTCACACCGAAGCGTAACTCAAAAAAAAATTGAGGGTGTTACTCTTTTGTTTTTTCTTAGATGAAAGTTGTCGTTCGAGATTTGGTCGTGATTAGTAAAAGAAGACATCAAGGCCTCATTTGAGTCTTAAAGAAGACCTGAGATCTCATAAAGGTCTTTTTTTGGGATATTCCGCAAAAAAATTGTGTGTAAATCAAATCTGAACCACTATTAACAGTTCAAGGATAAAGCTAAAAATAAACGCGACCACAATATCCAGCCTAATCACAAAGCAAACGAACCAAAAACACCCAATAAAAACATGACAAAAGAAAACTGTCCGCTCGCCCATTCGCAGCAATCGTATGTTTTATTCAATCCGTTGAATTACACTACTGTTTGACACGGGGTCTTGTTAATACGGATTTGCTGGCGGCCCGCCAACTAACGGAGTGGTTACACACCACACGTCCGTGGACCATGAATACTACATGAATACGACAGGCAAGCATGGCAGCACTTTTGTCGTAGTGAGCGCCCACGGACGTTTGGGCTTTTCACTATCTGAGAATTTTATCTTGTTTGTTTTTCGGGTTTGCGCGAGCTGTTATGGGTGCTATGTTTTTTTTTTCTGAAGGAAAATGGAAATGTTTTTGATGCCTTCGTTGCACGAAAATATTATGTGTAATTGTGTATGTCTCTATACATAACTACTTATATAGCAACGATTTTTTTTGAGGTTAGAAATCGTTCTATCATTTTCCTCTCCCTGGGTGTAAGACCTTTTTCACATTATCCGATCCGATATCGGTGTCGGACGCCGATACGATATCGGAGTAAGTAAAATGTATGAAATGCCGTGCTCCGATATCCGATATCGGGCCGGACAATATGAAAGACAGGTACATATATTTCATACATTTACCTTACCCCGATATCGTATCGGCGTCCGATACCGATATCGGATCGGAATATGTGAAAACGGTCTAACGAGTGTCATCTCTACCCTGGGTGGAATGAGAAGGAGTGTTAGTCTTTCCTGACTAAAATTCCACCTGTATTTGAAAAAAAAATGTACATATTAATGTAAATTTTAGCAAAAAAATATAGTTCTCTACCTCATTAGAAGGTGTGAAGTACCTAATTTACTTGCCAAATATTTGTACCGAATTTATCGGTGTGGAACTCCAAACATTACACTCAGTTCCAACCTTTTAACACAACGTTAGACACTAAATTACTTCACAACATAAAACACTCTAACTTAATTTAGAAAATAAATCCCAAAAGTGAATTAAAATTAACTCCTTTAGTAATGACAACATCAAAAGTTAGTTAAAACTAGTTAGGGCCAGAACAAACCGGTGTAAACCAGTATAAACCGGTATGAACCAGTATCTTAGTTTCATCGACTCGCGTCCCAGAGCGGCGCTCTTGGACAAATTACAGTTGAATTGTAGCTCAGACTAGATCTTGAGTGTTCGCCTTGTGGCTTAGTGATTTAACATTCTATTACTTATGTTAATCTTGATTTAAAGACAAAGAAGTTTTTATGTGAAAGTTGATGATGAAGAATGGGGACTTGTTTAAAGTTATTGATGAAAATGGGGATAGAAATCCTTATTTGTTATTTTGAACCTTGTGACAAAGCTATAGGCATAGAGATGGGTTCTGTCTCTCGCTAGTCGATAACTAATAGTAAATTGATGGTATCTGTTTGAAAAAACACAGAAGACATTACAAAATACAGAATAAAAAAAAAACATCTTGCTTAGAAGACGTTTTAATACCCATTCTTCTACTACTTTCTGGCAAAAAACTGGCATAAAAACGGATCTTTTTTAAATCAGACACAAAAAGAATACAAGGAAGCTTTACATCTGACCCAGATGTAATAAAAGCAAGCTTAAACCTACCAAAGCTAACATTTACGTTGATGCCAGATAATAAATCCGATTAGAATTGTGTTCATTAAGGGGGAAGTTGAATTAAAAATACTAATGATCAGATTGTGGGGCACCTTGATAAATGGACGTGTGCGATAAGGCCTGTTCTTTATTTAGCCTACAAAGGCTTTTGTGGAGACGTGTGTAAAGTCTGCGGGAGGTTTGTTATATAACTTGTACAGCAAGTGAATATAACAAACCAAATTAACATCTATTTCAAACTGCTAATGCGTAAGTTGAAATGCATCAACCAAGCATTTTGTTTCACTCTGCCTATTTTCTATTGCTTAGCTCTAAGATGACCTTTACCAAAAAGTTTTTCGTGTATATCTTTATTTCCTATTTTTAAAATTAATATATTTAACTACATAATTTTCAGAATTGTGACAGCACAGTAGGAGATAGTCCCGAATGTGACGATCGGTACTTGACCCCCTTATTATATATTTTTTATTTTATTTTATAAGTAACGATCGTTCGCGTGGTTGAAAGCTCCTACTCGGTGCTGCCACAAATAAAAATAAAATTAACGTACATGGCACGCTAGTCGCTGATTTGAGACACCACTGTCATTGTCTCGCTTGTCAGATGTTTTTTTTTTGTAACTGGCAACTCTTCCTTTTGCATTCTTTTTATAAAAACTGCTCTTTTTTCTAAATCTGGTGAGCGAGAGGATGATTTTAGTGCAGTCAATGATAAAAATCTATTCTAATTTCACCTTTGTCAATGACAGCACATTTTTTAAATAAATAGCGTCCCAGAGGAATCCGAAGCACTGAATAATAAATAAATGACTAAAATAATAAACGCTTTACTATAAAAGCACACTTCGCTTTAGACATAGCTTTAATAAAAAGTAAATAATATCTGCTGTATCTAATTAAAACTTTCATTTTTAAATTAAAATAAACACAAAGTTCTTCGTTATTACAAACAACTTTCTTTGATATTGATTTTTGTTTCATGCGACTTCACTGACGCTTTGCTGACTTCATTTTCTTTTTAAGATAACTTTAAACAGAAATGTATATTATTAACCTTAGTCGATGTGAATGATAAGAGGCACATTTAAGTTAAAAAAGTGTTTTCACATGTGATGTGTTCAAAGGATTTTTTAATTAAATTACAAAAGTTGATCAAAGAATGCTCTTAGTACCCATACGTACTCAATTGTGAGGGTTTGATGAGGGTCCCTTGTTTCATCTAATTTATTACTGTAAAATTTTGTAGATAATTTATTTATGACTCTGTTCCTTCATTCATTATAACTGAATGATTGGAACATCGAAAATGAACAAAGCGTGAAATTGTAGCGTGTAATTTTTAAACATGGCGGTATATTATATCTAGAAAAGTGACTTTGATTCGATTTTTTTAGCTAACCATTAGATGTGGTAGCTAAATATTAATTTAAACACAAATATTTTTATATAATGATGATGTTACAAGAATGTTACTAAAACAGTAACATACATATCCAAAAAAATTGTATAAAGAAATACAGTTAGTTGATGACGAAATTCTTATTGACACTAGTGCTGACGAGGGTTTTGACGGGACATACCAGACCAACGTGGTGGTCAGAAACAACGGCAGTTGCCTGTACGTGCCTCCTGGCATATTCAAGAGCACATGCAAGATAGACATCACGTGGTTTCCCTTCGACGACCAACACTGTGATATGAAGTTTGGTAGCTGGACATATGATGGCAATCAGGTAGAAACTTAGAACGTTAAAGATCTAATAAGTATTATTTCGCTCTCACAAACTCTTTTATAGTTTCTATGGCTCTTATTTCAGAAGTTAAAAAAAAGGTATAGATGAATATTGAATTTCGAATCCGCCACGAAATGTAAAAAAAATTAGATTCGATTTGAATTTCGATTCCGTCAAGTTTTCAATAAAAAACAATAACTTTGGCGACTTTTTTCACTCGTCAAATTCGAAGCTTATTTCTGGTTAGGATTAGCTTAGATATTAGAAACTTTTACTCATTCTAAGATAGTAATAAACCTTGTATTTTAGGTAGAAATATCTTAAACGATGTTTAGTTAGACACACGTTACGGATTCACCTGCCTGCTTTACATTTAAACTGAAGATTTATCAGGCCGTGTGCCCTCAAGCGGTATTCGCGTATCTGACGTTGACTTAGCCTCGAGTTTTGTTTTATTTTAAAGGAAGGGTAATTAACATGAGACTTGTACTTTGAATTCTAAATTAGGTCCATATTTCGAGATTTTACATTAGTATTTGAAAATTTATTGTAGCTAAATTACTCGTGTATTGATAAATTTGCTTTTCAAATTCATATTGAAAATTGTGTTTATTTTCTATAGGCCTACATGGGCTCTTATAAAATGTCAAGAGCTAGTGGACAGTTATAATTGGTTGATTTCTATGAAGAAGAATCGGCAAGAAATGCAATGGTTACTCTTTTAAAAAAAAATTATAATATGAGTAAATATGTGAAGACTGTTTAGACCAGTTAATATTGTACCCAAAAACACAATAAAAAAGTGGGTAAAAGAAACAGTCATATAGGAATCCGCAAAATCTACAGTGTTCAACGTACTTTGTAGGTTTCTGATTGAGAGATTATTTTAATTGTCTATGTTATTCTTCTAAAAGATCGAAATATAATTTTTTGTTTCACTTATCGTGAACCAACCTTGAGAAGCTTTTTAGTCATATTCTCTTTACTAATATAGAGCAACTACCTATATGACATACCCAATCCTGTAATTGGGTAATGCGATAAAATTTTGCAAGACTGCCAAGAGATTTTAGTGTTACAGTCAAACAATTAAAATTCTGCATCAAAAAACTTGCACCGATCAAAATTAGTGCCCAAGCAAGGCAGGTGATTTTGTAACTGTAGAGAATTAGCAAGCGAACATAGCGCTACCCTTTCTTTAAGCTATAAAACAAACATCTTTTCATTAACAAAGTAGATAATTCAGGCCTCATTACAATTAATTACTGTTAAATTTACCAGATTTAATTACATAATAACATTACAAATAAGAGCCGTGGCTGGAATAATTAAATTAAAAGATCTCGCAAATTAATCTTGTTAGGTTAAAGTACAGGTTAGACTCAGGATTAGATAATTTAGGATAAGTTAGGTTAGGGAGAAATCTAAGGGAACCATGTGAGAAACCTAGGATATTTCCATATCCAGTTTTGTATGTACTATTTTGCATGATGCAAAAAATTAGCACTGTACATAAAATATGGAAGAAAGTCACAAATAATGAAACGTTTATT
Organism: Mythimna separata; assembly: GCA_030763345.1. Classification (NCBI taxonomy): domain Eukaryota; kingdom Metazoa; phylum Arthropoda; class Insecta; order Lepidoptera; family Noctuidae; genus Mythimna; species Mythimna separata. The sequence goes on along the minus strand of CM061170.1, from coordinate 24,210,045 downwards.
AACCGCCATACGGAAAATTCTGTAGCATATATGTGTGTATATATGTATTTTATTACAACCTATTTATTGACATTTTGATTGAGATAATTGATATTATAATTAATGTTAATTGACATTGCTTTTTTATAAAGCACGTTTGAATGAGTTTCAATAAACGGATCACTTGTTTTAATCAAAATGTATATTAAAGTGTAATACATTTTACACGATAGAGTGTAAAGTGTGTATACTATTAATTTGTGTTTTTCACTTTACAATGTGTGTTTTTAGAACTTATAATATTTATGTTTAATATACAAATAGTGTGTGCATTAGTATGTACACACTATGCGTATATTTGAATTCCTTTATTTGTTTTAAATAACGTTGATATTGTATTGTTTGCTAAATTAATTCGATATGTTTTATTCAGTTCACTTTTAATCAATACACATCATATTGAAATGAAAAAGAAAACAATAAGTTATAGAAATTTTAATACCATGAAAAAAAAAACTAAAAAAGAAAAACCAGAACGATTCTTAAATAATTTTAATGATAATTCTCGTTACCCAATAAAATACTAGAGCATAGGTTTATTTTGTGCAAAAACGATTGTTATAACTATATAATTTACTTTAATTCAATGGTTGACAATAAATATTAAATTAATACCGAACACTGCAGTAAATTATTTCGTAAATTACATGCCATTATATTCCGGTTTATCGGAAAATTTATAATAATTATTGCTGCTGTAAAATTCATGGAAAGCTTTATTTTATACATACAGAAAATTTTACCACAATAAAGTTTCTTGATAAAAACAATAAAAATTTAATTGAAAGTGTTGTAATTTTGGGAATTGCTATAATAAAATAAAAAAGAAATAAAGTTTTTATACTCTCAATGGTAGGTATACCTGAAATGTTGATTAATTGCTTTTAATTTGTTATTAAAATACAACTGTCCAAAAATGTGTTTGGAGCAAGGCTCCGAATTTGTTAAAAGAGGTCGCGATAGCTCAAACTATACCTTAGAATTTAAAAGTCAAATCATATGTGGGTGCCTAAATTAAACAGCGAATTATGTTGTATTAACATAATAATTATAATCGAATCTGTGGATAAAAAAAATGCAAAAATAAAGTTAAACTAAAACCATCTGCATTTAAAGCGAACGAAAAATATGTGAAAAGATTATGTATAAAATACAATGAACTGAAAATATGAAAACGAGACATAAATCATAAGCGGATTTCATAATAAAATATACTTTAATATACTTTGGCAAATACCAACTCTTCTTTAAGTACATTTGTAACCGTTCTAAATCGGTCACCTCCAAATGCTCTAGTGTATTGACATTGAAGTACTTTTATAGTTATAGTAATGTTTAAAATAAACGAAATAACATTTTCGAATAATTTAGCATACATACAGACGTTTAAACCCGTTTTTTATTCTAATGTCATTTTATTTTCATTCTGAGCTATTTTCTTTTATAGAACTGTAGTCATGTATAATGTTTTAAATGCACGTTTCTTTATTTCTTTAGATGTTGGAAAGTTTGCAGTAGATTCGCAATTATTTGTAGAATAGATATTTTTCTTTGAAGCTCGTTCTTATCGGAATTTATGACAGTCTTATAGTATTGATTTTGAATCGAAGAGTTCAGTCACGCCGTGTCGTTATGTTTTCACTGAACAGATTCCGTTGCACTGAATAAATACATCGTCTGCAAAATAAAATGCGACGTTTTATAAAATAAATGTATTTCAGTTCTGTCACCCGATTGATTCCTGTCCGGACAGCAATTCGGTTGATGGGTACAAATGTTGAAGCGCAGTTGTAGGTACAGTTTGAAACCGATTGACTGCATTGTGTACAAATGACCGTTGTACTGAAAATACAAACTATTGTAAATTTTCGACTCCATGAAACGTTAAATTTTTATTAGTGTGTAGCTTTATATAGTCAGTTCATAAAATTTATAGTCAAATTTGTAGTTTTTACACTATTTGTAGTTGTAACATTATTTGATGTTAAAAGTTTAGCCTCTTTGCCTTTGCAATTACTTTACAAAGTATCTTCCCCAGTCTTAAAACTCAAGTTAAATATAATACAAAAGCTGTCATAAATATCGTGTACGTTGAGTGATAACTTCTTGAATAATTCCGTGGTATCCCGGAGTTGGGACGCGCCTCGAAGCTCATTACTCCAGTTTGTACCACGTGTTTGTTATAGACTTAATCTAACTTTGCCTTTGTGTCCTCGTATTATTTTAACTTTCATTATAATGAGTAGTTTTAGAATTTCAAGTCTAGCGTGGTTTGAGGAAACTGGATTAACCTCGATCATTACTGGTAATGTGTGGCTTTGAACGATGTTAACTTTAGCTTGTGGAATCGTTTGAAGTTTTGCTCGTTCTTTGATCAAAATAGTATTTAAGGTTTCATCTTCAATACTGTTTTACTGCTTATGATTTATTTGTTTACCAACTTATAGTTATTATCTTCTTGTTATATTTTGTCTTTTCTATTAGTAGTTCCTTTTTTATTATGTTTGTTTATATTTGCTTCTTCTTTGAACTCTTTATATTCTATTAGATTTTTATGAACAATATTCCGTATGGCGGCGATATTTACAACTGTTTAAAGCATGCTCTTGCATCCCCTTCCTTGTCTTGCATTTAGAGGTTCTCACATTTCCCTTTCGGTCCAAGGTATAAATTATTTTACAAGAAATTTCAAAAAACTAAAGATTGCAGGATCAAAAGATTCCAGTCAGTAAGTCGACAAATTTTAAGCCGAGACTGAATAATAAGCTTCAAGACGTTTGTTACTTATGAAATCTGCTGAAGTTTTTTATCCAATAAAGTATGCAAGGGGAAGGGAAGAAAAAGATGATAGAAATAGAAATGCTGGGACATTTCATTACAAAATTGTTTCCTCAATAGCAATCATATTGCTTGAGTAAGTCCGTATTATGAGGCTACTAATGGAAGAATTTCGTCTTCTATTTGATCCTGCTTTCTTGGTACAATTGGCATGTTTACTAGTATGAGTTAGGGTATCATAGTGCATCGTGTTTGAATGTGTCAAACTACACCGTGTTTCGCCCTGACAGTTGGATCTGGTGCTAAAAGATGAGGCAGGCGGAGATCTGTCGGACTTCATAACAAATGGGGAGTGGTATCTAATAGGTGAGTTATGATGGTACATTCAATATGTTTCTTGGTCACTTGAGAGGTACTGTCGAGTATAGTTCTATCTTTTCTTCGTCAGTCTTGTAAATTTTCTGTTATTTATTCATGTTTTTATTTATAGTATCATTCATGATTTTCTTTTTATTCTTATCATCAATAAACCACTTTTTTGTTGGACTTCATTTCTTCTTTTCACTCATGAAATTCAACTTTTTATAAAATAACCAATTTATTGTCTTGCCACCTCACAGGAATGCCAGGCAAAAAGAATACGATAACATACGCCTGTTGCCCGGAGCCCTATGTCGACGTGACGTTCACCATCATGATCAGGAGAAGAACCCTCTACTACTTCTTCAACCTCATCGTCCCTTGCGTGCTGATCTCTTCAATGGCACTCCTCGGGTTCACACTGCCGCCTGACTCCGGAGAAAAACTTACTCTTGGTCAGTATACTGTTCTTCATACAACAAGTACCTATCTTCTGCAACGAATTGGGTAGGGAAGTATAGTGGGTCTACGGGAAAGTTTAAAATAAATAACTGTAGCCATCGATTACAAAGGGCAACTGAAGGATATAAGTAGGAAGGACGTTACATACACACGTACGACCTTAAAGTGAGGGAAGTAGTTGACGATTTCTAGACTCAAAAAAAAAGGGAGTATAGTAGGAAAAAACTTATTCGACCGTTCTATTTTAGATTTTAATAGGAGCGAGTCTGTTAGCACTAACAGGTCAAAATTCAGGCTCTAAAATAACCAATAGTGCTATAGCCGATCTGGGGATTAATATCTACCATTTTTAGTAGCACTAGAAAATCACAACAGCAAATCGAAAGAAATATCTTACTGTCATCTACGAAACTAGATAATTCACAAGTACTAAAATATTTAGCATTCTCCGAAGAAAATTTGCTTTGTTGACAAGTGAATAACGCGGGACATATACTAAGCAAAAGAGGTACGGAAGAACGGAGCGAAATCGTGTTCCATTTTCTTATCTTGAAAAGGCCACAATGTGCATATTTGTATCGCACTCGAGTATATGGAACAAGTGCTGATGTACGTTCGAGTTTGCAGTAAATTTTATATGTGTCAACTGTGGAGGGAGGCTGTAAGTAGGTTAGCGTTTATTATTGAAATTACCCTGCTAATGAAAGTTGATGAAGTTATTATAGTATTTGTTGATATTTTTAATAGAAATAATGCTACTTTTAGAATTAGTATGAAAATCATACAAGCTAGAAAGCGTCTAAGGAAAGCGCAACCTGTAGTTTTTTTTTAAATTTAATTGATAACATTATTCAGCCGCAATTGTAGGAAATAAAAAAAATTGTGAAGTGTCAAGACATGAGCCTCCTACTAGTTAGTAATACAACATACAACATTTTTGGATTTAACCTCTTTTTCTCAGGTCGCGCTTTCATTAGACGGACTATAATAATAAATTCATCGAGCTAGAATTCGCTAATCGTCTCCAACGCCAAAATCAATGGAGCATCCAATGAAAGATTACTAGAAAAAAACAATCTGACAAGCAGTGTGCTTCTATAATTTGTAACTAAAGATCGTTCATAGTCCATAAAAGACAGTTTTACAATTTAATTATAAGCGATGAGTCTTGAGTATTTAAAAGCAGCTCTACTGGAACTAAGAACGTACTTAAATTTAATGGGGGAGCATTTGAAGGAGGCGTTAGAATTATTATTGCACAGACTAGAAAATTGCCCTTGTTCGGAGAGTCAGATTTGAAGTACCATTCACGGTTGAGTTTCTTCCAAATATTACTCAGAATGTTTCATTTGTTTCTTTAGTTCGTGATTATGTTTGCGTGATGGTATTTGGTTTGACTCAATTTCAGTTTAATATCTTTGTATTTTAGGTTAGAGATGTACTTAATGATATCATTGAATTACTCAAATTGTTGTATCGTATGTTTTAACAATTGCTACACATGAAACTCTTTTGTATAATGCAATTGATGACGTGAAATAAAATATGAAGGTGAATTAAGATAATAACCACACAAATACGGTTAATGCTGTTATTACATGTTATAAAACATTTAGTGCTATGAAATAATCGAGTGCATTCTGTCTTATTGTAGCGTTTTAATCACTTGGGAAATTCATATAATGGCCGGTTGACAGGTGTGACAATTTTGTTGTCATTGACCGTGTTTCTGAACCTGGTCGCAGAAAAGATGCCGTCAACGTCTGATGCAGTGCCACTCATAGGTACCGCACTGTAGGACGTAACGCTGGTGAAACAGTGCACGCTGCTTTCGTTGTAAATGTAATGCATATAGGGGTTCCGCAAGGTTCATTAGCAGGCTGTTTTAACCATCATCAGTTTCAAATACAATGTCAATATTTTTTTTTTGAAAACCGTTGTCACTAATTTTCAAATAAATTCTCTCGAAATTGTAATACAGAAAATTAATCAAACTCACAAAGGAAACAAGGCAACAAAACCGATCCGAAATATTAAAAATCTAGCAAGAATTGCAAACGCATTTAATATTCATCCCAAACCAACGATAAAAGCAACAAGAACCATTTTATATTACATTGTCGGGGCGAGAATTAATCAGAAATAATAAACGAGTACCGTAAAAGCCAAGAATTCACGCTATACAGCTTGTTGAACGTACCAAAGGGGTAATAAAACTTTTAAGAGCCGTTCGGAAGCAGCGTGCACTGAGATGAATATTAGATTGTCTAGAATGTGGTATGAATGTTTGTGTCGGTGTTAGTTTGCCGCAAAGATCCAGACGAATAACGGCGAGACTCGGTAAGTCTTTATTAGAGTAGAGATCATGTCGATATTATCATCATCCACTACTATATTGCTTAGGGAACGACATATAGGGACATATACGTGCGGAAACTGTTGAGAGTTGATAACGATATCAACGCCATAGGGGTGTTAACCATGTGTTTGATTGCAGGAGTCACTATTCTTCTTTCGCTGACGGTGTTCCTCAACCTGGTAGCTGAGACCCTGCCACAGGTCTCCGACGCTATCCCCCTGTTAGGTACACTGCCCAAACCTAACCCACACCGTTTGTCCATCCCGCTTGTCTCCCACATTTATTTTCTCTTCATATTCATATTGTCCTGGTACTTTTATTTCATCTTTCATACTATTTTTTATTTTATTTCAGCTCTCATTTATTTTTGTTATTAAAAACGAATAATTAATAATTAATTATTTTAAAACATTACAAGGAGTAAATTGTGTTTGTTTAAAGTTAATTTAAATTGTTGTGAGCTTAAGGTTGCAATTAAGTGGTTTCAAGCTTTTATTTTACTGTTTATCGATAACCGACGACGATTACTTACTAGACGTTTTTGAATGCTTTTGCTTCTTCTCGCACAATGGTCTACAATGGACTAAGTGCAGAAACCAAAAATCCAGATAGATGCTTTTGCTTAAAAATAATTGATACGAAAATTAATTCTTCTTGAAAGTAAATTGTAATAGTCTAATAAGATTAATTGTGAAGGTAATTTATTGTTTTACATATTTTCTTATAATGATTTCGGTTAAAATCTTGGAATCGATTCCGTGATTCTTCGCTTCAACTTAGTCAATTGATTATTCATTTATTTTGTTTATTTGGTCGATACACTTCTGTAACGATACTAACTTTCCGGTTTAAGTGGCATGGCATGTGATTATAACTTTGACGAGCGCTTTTAATTACTTAAGGACGCTGAAGGTAAGTTACGATATTTTTATTCTAAATGTTTACAATCATAATTATTTTTATTATCTTCAAGTATTGATGTGAGTTCGCTGTCTACGTAATCGATTCCATGGTCTACGATTTGTATTGGGTGTTTATTTTGAATGTTGTTTTTTTGGAAATCTTTTTCTATCCATAGGCTTTAAGCCGCGGTTTCTGGATACTTGGAGGGTGGTATAACTTTAGTGAAAACTTCGACTAAAACCCTTCTCAAATAAAAGAAAATTTAATAATGATGATGATAAAACGCCAGTGATAAAACCCTCTATAATAGTGTTTGCATGACTATCCTTATGTTTCGTTTATGATTTCACTTGAGCCCCTGATACCGACTCAGCACACAAACAGGACGAGATCTAACCAACGACGTATAGACTGGATGGTATTCTAGGTTTAACCATTGTAAATAGAACATTTTGATTTGATTTTTGTTTCATAGTTTATATTGATCTTTGCAGGTGTTACAATCCTCCTGTCGCAAACTGTTTTCTCTCTATTGGTGGGACACGTCATCACTAAAACCTCTGAGGCGATCCCCCTAATAGGTGAGAAAAGTACCACGCGTTTGTTATTTTTTCCTAAATAACTGAAATAAAAATAATGATGAATAGTTTCTTTAAAAAGAATGTAGCTCGAGGTATATTTTGGAGTGTTTAACCTGAAATGTCCCTCTGCTCATTCGTGAAACACCAACTTAACAAAGATCTAAATAGAAATTTTTGCTTGAATTTTTGAAGGAGAGCGTATAGTTTCTTATATTTTTCTGTTTTCAACTTGCATTTTAGAGTCTCGCCGTCTCTGGAGACTGATCTATGCTTGTACAGCTCTTGCGGCTCTCTCGACACTTGAAATAGAGTTATTGCACTTTAAATTTGTGCTGTTGAAATACGTAGCTAAACTGAGTATATCTGAAGGTAATTTCCTGAATATACTGGCACTCGATCTTCTTGTAATGTATTAAAATAATCTCCTTATAAATACTTCTTGGTCCATTCATTCATTCAAAATTTCATTTTCAAATCTATTTTACTTTCTTTAATTTATTTCGATTGGCCTTTCTGTAGACAGCCAGCAGACACGCGACTACAGACATTAGTTTCGAGCATGATTTTGAAATGGTTAAAAAATATTAAAACGGCAAAAAAATCGTACATCTCTCCTTATCTAAACGAGCTTCTAAATACTTAATTGCTTGTAGTTTAAAAGCAGGAGTATAAGTTAAACGACAATTTAAAGCAACAAAGTGGATGCGGGTAGTGAGGGTCCAGCCTCCAAGTATCTGGTGAACTTCGGGTTTCAACTTTGCCGGGTCTGTTACTATCCCTGTAATTGATGAAATTATTAAACTTATTGGAACCTTTGACAAAGGTATTTGATGAGATAAAACTTTGACCATTCTGTTCATTCTCTGTATTGTAGTCCTCTACAATACAGTTTCAATTGATCTTTACTCAACTAGATCTATATGTTCTTGAGCACTTTATTGAAACGGTTTTCAACAATGAATTAGTAATAACAAATTCCTTTGTCAAAGTAGCGTCCCTGGTAGCGTTAGTTACAGTTTAAATATGTTAATAACTCGGAGATAATTTACAACTTCGTTACAAGGGACGCTAAATAATAAACTGAAAGAGCTTGTCCCAAAGAGATAATTGTCAATTTAATTCTCAAAGTAATCAAGTGACAGGCACTTTCTTTGGCCTAAACTAATAAAAGTAGGTGATAAAGAAAATAGGATCTCTAATTTGTCGTGTTTATTACAGCTTCAGTTTAAAAAAAAAGATTATTTTTGTTGATAGACACGACAGAATATCATAAAACGTTGATTCATTAAATTGGATACCGCCAATGTAACGCATAAAGCTAAAACTCATCTAAATGTAGATTAGAACACCGCATGTACAATTAAAATGCATGAATATGGCTTTCTGTGTCATTGTTAATTAGATATGACGTATAGCTTGAACCACGTGATATTGCAATTAAAAATGTAATTATAAATCTGTGAGATAAATTGGTTGAACTACTTAATTTTCTCCTTGCAGTTTTAATTTATTTCTTGTATTTGTCTGTCACCTTAGATTTAAGATGTAAATATAAAATGAAGTTTTGCACTAAACATCCCTTTGCTCAAGTATGTAGACATTTTAAATAATTAATAGAACACACAAAAAAGAAATTTGAAAACCCTGCTGAGGTAATATATCAGTTTCATAAAAAATTAAGTGTTAAATTACTCTTTTTGTGTATATCCAGAAATAATAAGTAAACGCTTATCTCCAAATCTAAATTTTACATATCATCATAAAATTTGTAACTCTCAACGTGTAAAACCATTGTTATATGTAACAGGGACGTACTTCAACTGCATCATGTTTATGGTAGCGTCGTCGGTGGTACTGACAGTAGTCGTACTCAATTACCACCATCGAACAGCAGACATACATGAGATGCCACAGTGGGTGAGTACTCGATAATAAGCACCCTTGTATCTATTGTTGTAGAAAATTTTCAAGTACAATCCGGTCACATTAACTTGACGCATCTCTGAAATGCGAGCATCTCCCTGCTTCCCACCGCATTCCCTTAGCTCACCCGACAAATACGGGTCGATAATTTGGCCAGTACTCTGTTGTCGTTATATTGTTTTTGGATATTATTTCATCGACGTCAAGCGTCAAGTTAATGTGACCGAGTTGTAAGTAGTTAAGCATAGCAATAGTTTAAGTAATTTATATGATTGCTTAAAGATTATTTTTATTGCCAGATAAAGTCAGTGTTCCTGCAATGGTTACCATGGATACTTCGCATGTCGAGGCCAGGGAAGAAAATAACAAGAAAGACTATAATGATGAACACAAGAATGAGGGAACTAGAGCTTAAGGAGCGGTCATCTAAGTCACTGCTGGCAAATGTGCTAGACATAGATGATGACTTCAGGCATGGCCCTGTACCTCCTAATAGTACAGCGTCGACGGGGAATTTGGGGCCAGGGTAAGATATTTAAAATTAAGGTATAATATCTGAGAACATTAAATTAAATTGAGTTACGAATTTGTATTGAAACGTAATCAATTTCCAGTATGTTGTTTTTGTATTCTAATTTTATAATAACTAATTTCTTTTTCGATTTCGGAAGTTCTAAAATAATAATACCCTTCATTAAACATCTCTATATCAGCAAGAATCTTTGAATTGGTTTTCCAGATCAATGTAAATTACTTTCTATCTCATTAAACATTTCTATGCTAATATACTTTTTCCAATCTCACTATATCGATTTAGGTGCTCGATATTCCGTACGGACTTCCGTCGGTCGTTCGTCCGTCCGTCCACTATGGAGGACGTGGGCGGAGGGCTGGGAGGCCACCACAGAGAACTCAGCCTCATCCTGAGGGAACTGCAGTTCATCACTGCAAGAATGAAGAAAGCAGACGAAGAAGCTGAGCTGATCAGCGATTGGAAGTTCGCGGCGATGGTTGTTGACAGGTGAGGAAAAATATACTTTGTAAAATGTCTTAATAGAATCACCCACTGCTGATGTTATATACATCTGTAGTGGGTGATTCTATTGTTTCTTTTGTTTCCGCGGTAATTACTGGTTCTCAAAGTTTCTTATATAGTTAAGAGCACAGTTCATTAACAACAATTGAAGAAATTATGAATGAAAAGTTTTGTGTGGATTTTTTTTTTAAAAGAGTCTGTGGCCCCTCAGTTTGTTTCGGTGGTTCACCGAAACCGGACTCATCTAGAATAAAATGACAAAAAAAATGACGTGTAAAAGTGTTTATAAAAACCTAATTGCAAAACAAATATCATTTATCATTAATCATTTAAAAGTATGCATCTTCATAAAATTCTAACTGTCACGCATATAAAAAAAGGCTTTAAATATAAAGCGCTCTTGGGTAGCGTTACATGATTTAAACTCGCCACACACGAAGGAGACGCACGAGGTAAAAGTTTCAAGAGTACATAAAACGTGAGCATACATAATATATATGAAACCACAGAACAAGCACAGATTATAATATCGAGGATAAAGAAATCATTCGATTCAATCGGAATTCACTCAAATCCGAAAAGCTCGAGCGAATTGATTAATGAATATGGTAAAACTACATTCATTGATTTATTACTGTATTGTTTTCACAATAAAGGGGGATTAACCAGCGCCGGGCTTTTGTTCCTACTTAAATGAATGATGTTGGTATTTCATTTCCGTATGAAGCAATACGTTTTTAGCTGCAAATCTTTTTTAATTATGCAACATGGCAAGTATCGCCTTTTGTCATTATTTTCATCTTTTATTGTGTTAAATCAGATTAATTTTGATCGTAGAATGAATTCGGAACTGGTAAAGAGAAACTGGTTCAAAAATGCGATAAGTTTTTCCACTTTAGAAAACGTACTACGACAGCAAATTGAATGGCAATAAAAATACTACTATACTACTTGTAAAATGATATGTGCTATAATATTGGTACACTAAAATGTTGTAATTTATGAATAACTCGATGGTACATACAATCATTTAAATTATTCAAGTATTGTGTTCTGGTGCTGGTCATAAAATGCGTTGAGCTTATCGTTTTCAGGAATGTCACAACACTCATGACATATGTAAAGTCGAGGAGAAAGTATGCAAAAAGAAAAAATATACCTAGATGTATTTCCTTGACGTTTCTAGACAGCTGACAAGAAATGTAATTACACTATCGTACAAAGTTAAATATGAAAGAACGCCAATGAAAGCATGAAATAAAAAACTAAATTAAAAGAACCACAAATTAACTCTAAGTTATTAGTTCGCCACTTACAACAGCAATGCAATTAATAATGAAGTTCATAAAATAATAAATAAAGTAAATGAAATAGCTCTAGAAACCGCACAAAATTTAATTAGCAGCGAAAAAGCTTGTGACCTGCCAGTTTTATGGTCGACTAACAACGTTTCCGCGATCTGAGTACCTACGTATAGCATTTTATATGTTAGCTGCATATATGGAACCATTTATATGGGAAGAATGAAAAATGGAAACATGTCATTGTAATGTTAAATGGTTATCCTCCTGTTTAGCCCCCGTCGCAGGCTTTTATGTTCGAGGAGAAAGCAGCGAGTGGACAAAATATTATGGTTCAACGTACGATGATGCAAACTCTAATGTGGTTTAACTGCAACCGTCGGATAGGACGGAACGCTTGGCTGCAAAGCCTCGTACGTTGTTTTAAAATCCTGACATTTTGTATACATTAGGGTTTTTAACTGAAATTCAATTTTATACAGTCTTCATTTTAAAATGCAAACGAAAATTTATGAATTCTTGCAAACGGGTATACATTTTGAATTTCAAGCGAGCAGTTTTAAATGCTAAAATAAAATAAAGTAAGTAGCGTTTTAAGGAGGAAAATCTAAACGTACAAGAATGTGTACGACTTTGTAATATTGTTGAAAACTGCATCTTGAGTAGGTACTGGGCATTTCATTTGAAAACTGACATTTAAATATGGTCTAATGCTGAATATTTATAGCGTAAAGGATCTTTTAGTAAATTTTATTTGTAGGTCCATATTTCAGAATTCAGCCAGAGTCAAGATAGCTCCTTGGGTAACTTCAAAGCTTGTCACGGCTTTGGAGTTCTTCAAGGAGGTATCTTGTGACCAACTCTATTTTAATAATTGCTGTTTATTGGTCTTGACATTTTACTTTTGTCCACAGGTTTTGCCTGTTCGTGTTCACACTTTTTACAATCATCGCGACAGTGGCTGTCCTATTATCGGCACCGCATATCATCGTGCAATGAACCAACTACTAGGTGCCTCCGGTGAGCCGGCACAAGTATGAGAGAACTAATTATTAGATTGCCGATTTGTAATTATAATTGATAATGTAATTAAATTAAATACGTGGTTGAAACGCACACGTCTTCATAACAAAGTCTTAAGACATTAAATTATAATAAATTTACATATTGTAGTTAAGTCGAATGATAGTGGAAATTTTAGCTAATGTGTGAAGAATTTTGGTGTAGAAGTCTGTTATAGTTTATGTTTTGTTATTGATGTAGCAATTATTGGTATTTAAATGATTTTATTTTACAGTTATAAGAAACCGTATTTGCTACGGTTTATATTTTCGAATTTATAGAAAATTTTTGAGCTCACACTGAAATTTCCACTAGCACTTATTTAAAAAAATGTGATGTTGACTAGGATGTTATACGGATAAATGTTGACGTGTATAATTTGTTAAAAAAAACCATATTAATTACTATAAATAAACGATATGTATAAACGAAATATTAATGAGGGTTGATTTAACGGAGGAATGCTTAGCTGGGCACAGAGATTGACAGAATTTGGACAAAGAAATTTCGGAAAGTTTTTCTGTAAATCGAACGCTTTGGATGAGAAGTGATGAGGTTCGATCGAAACAGTTTGTAAAACAAAAAGTACTGGGCGAATGCTTATATTAAAACTCTCGTAATTTGAAGGGAAAGGAGGTCCTTTGTAAAATAAGATTTGAATCGGTATCCTTTTTACATGTAATGAGGGATCACAGACGATGACATAAAACCTTAGGGTATTAAGTAATGTACATAATGGATCAAATATCGGTAGAGTCAAGAATAGCTTAACGATTTAAGATTATTCCATTCGAAATTAAAAGTCGATTAGCGATAATCGCTACGTCTATTTCGATACATACCGATATAAATCGATATGTATAAACATAGATAGATCGAACATTAGTGAAGGGTATGGAAGTAAATTTGTAATTATTAAATGAATGTACTACGAAGATTAATCCAGGAATTGTTAAACAGTTATGGAATTGATAAGAATTCAACAATTAATACGGAACCAAAGATAGAATAGGTCTAGCATCAGGGGGTTGAATTAAAAAATAATTAGGACCGACTTAAAACGGAAATTAACGAGTGATTAGACATGAATTTTTAGTTTTTAAAATCATTATGGATAAATTGGAGAACCTAATCGTTGATCTCTCGTATCGATAAATGCTCACTGAACAATCGTTAGTGTAAACTTATAATACTATTAGTATATCGATATGAGAGTAAGTCCTTAGAATCAGAAATAGCAACTAATTAGGAATCGGATTGTGTTAATGTTATGCTTAGCGGAAATATTACAATGCTGTTAATATCACTAACCACGTAACCATAATAATAAAATGTACATACAGAATAATGCAGTGTGTATGTATTTGTATATAAATTTAGAAAAAAATCGGAAAAAAGACTAAAATATCGCATTTTTCACTCTAGTATTGTAACAACCAGTCTTATTGGGCAGGAATAGTACACTATTACTCGTAAGTACTAGATACTGTCTTTATATTGATATCATCTCGATAAGTAAAGTATTATCTGATTAATTTCAACAGTAGATCGATTGGAGGCGATCCGAAATTTTTCGAGCCCAATAAGACGTCAACATGTCGCTCTGACGAATATTCAATTGAAAAAGTTTTTTGATTGAAATAGGTTGTTATCGATTCCAATTCGTCAAGTGTCTACTCGATTAGAACCTTTTAGCACATACTGTAGCATCTATATAATAGTCGTATTATTTAAAAATAAACAATTTAAAGTCTTTATCTATGTCCGTTCCTCAATTTCGCTCTTATAGATGTCGTGATAGCCTAGTGAATGTCGTGTCCCTTGATTTAAGCTAAACTTATAATGGAATAACTATCAATAAGGAAGCTCACTAAAAACTAGATATAAAATTTATGCAATCTGAGTGTTTTCGCATATTGTTTAATTTTCCTATTTTTTATAACGAATAAACATAAAATATGTGTTTTACGATTTGTACCTTTTTCTCGAAATATTAAGAATTCTGAATGTAAAAAGGGTCAGAAGAATTAGTGACTCAAGAGAAAAGTACAGGCTGTTCACAAATTGTGTTCGCCAGAATTGTATTATTAAATCCTAATTATGTTAATCGTTCCTGAGATTATAAACGTTGTCGTTTTCCAGAATTTAATTTTAACAGTGTGGTGCTGAAAAATATCAGATGTCAGTTTTTTTTGTTAATATTTCATATTTATAATTGTTAAGTATAATTTTAAATTTCATAAACCCTATTGTTATATTTGATTGTGTATATGTATTTCAATTCGAAAGTGATGATAAAAATGAAAATTTGTAAAATTAATTGATATATTTAATTAGATTTGTTAGTGCCAAAATAGGGTTTATAAATATTGAAGTTAAGTTGGTTTTAGGTATAAACGATGAAGTTGAGAAGATTATTGTAAAGAAAAAATAAAAAAACGAACTAGGGTCTTTGTTAACATGTAATTTAACTGGTTAATGTTTGTATTGGGCCGCGGCTACGGGTTGTTCAGCCAATTTTAAACTTATTTTGTTTCAAAAAAATAAATGAGAGGTTGTGAAATCGAATGTAAGGCCCGTGGTAGCGGTTCAATGATAAAATATAATAAAAAATATTGATAAATTTAAAAACGAGTAGAAACGATCTACGATTTAATAAAACGGAATAATAAAACGCCTGCATGGGACCGGGTTAGAATATAAACGAACAAACGAACTGACGTAACCACATCATATGCGATGCATACACATTTTACAAGCAGTATCATTATTTTAATCTCTCACTTTTACAACGTCGGTATAGCTAATCTTCTAATATTTTTGACAATTTGTTCACACTTCAAGAAATTATGCAAATTGTGTGGGGAAACCGCGGAAACTGACAAAACAATTTTATTAACAAGAAATACTTAAATTATATAAAAATCAATTTTTGAAACCCTTGAACAATCAAAATTGAAGACGTTTGATTCAGTATTTTTAAATCTATATTTGTTGAAGTTTTAAATATATTTCTGTAAAATTGTACATCAAAATTTAATAATCTTGTCAGTTGCGTAAGTTTTCTCAAATATTTTGTAGATTTTAACTCTAATCTATTTCCGAATTTCACTTAACACTGAGGAACCAGTTTACACACTCTCGTCTATTTATGTCTACACTACTACATATATGTATACATCTATATATAATTTTAATGTTTGTATGGCATATGACACAAAAATAATTATAATAATATTTAATAATTTTTATAATTATGTAATTTATTATACATTTATCATAATTTTTTATAATATAAATAATTTTATTAATATTTTTACAATTCAATTTTATTTTATACGTGATTGTATAATATTTTATTGATTTTATAAAAATAATGTTGGCTCCCTTAGAAAAATATTTTATTTATATTGTGTGTTTATTTTGAAATTTATACATATTTTGTTATAAATATATATTCATATGTCATACAGACTGCTCTGCATATTGCACAACAGAAACAAAATGCTTTAATCGTGAAACAGGTATTTTGGATTTCCATGTATAATCTACTTCTGACGCTGTAAACTAAGATTTTAACTATTTCGAGTCTCATCTACTCTTGTGTCGTTTATTAGTTATAGCGGTAAGGAAAATTTACAGCGGTTTGAAAAAAAATTTTGTTGCCAAGGACCTAAGAACCTACTAAGTTGTGGTTTAGTTTAATTGTCCCAACAATGTTACGTTGTAAATGAAAGTTGAGGGAATGATAAAAAAATAAAACAACTGAATTTTATAATGATTCCTGTGTCTTCTTTAATTTCCCAAAATATTGACGGACCCATCTTATATAATTTTCCTCAACGCGTACACAAACTTGATTGAATTTTGTTTACAAAGTCGCATTTCGAGAGAACACACCAACATCAAGTCAATTTTAGGATACGAAACTTTTCTCGTTTTTCTTAGAACGAAAAATACAGCATACCTTTTCACGTAACTTGTGAACGACAGTGTAAAGTGACAGCTTGTTTACTCGTACCCCATTCTCGCAACTCGTGCTGGTGCGATCCTTGGACTCGATACGAGTCGAGCGCTATTGACACATCTCGTATCTGTAACGCAGTATACCGCTCTAATATTTGCAGATAGCGTAAAAGCGCGTTTGAAGAAATCTACTCGAAATAAACTCGGTGCCAGAATATTTAGCACACCATTTTAAAATTCGACCACGAATTTACCAGTATAAGAATGAAAACGAATTTGCTAGTTCTTATTTGAAATAATATTTATGATAATCTGACTTGTATATGGGGCGTTTCAATTATAAACTTTAGAATGGCCAGTACAATTGGCATAATTTTTCTTATATTTCTAATAAAATATTCGGAAAACTTCAGTTCAAAAATGGTTCTTATGTTCTTAGGCCAACAAATGTAATTCTGTGTCTCATTCGATCGCTACTTAGGCTACATCTATTAACATTACACCTGGTGGTTGCTCGCTTACTCAAACACCAACTTATGTAACAATGTTATAAACGAATTATTTCATTTTTCTCACACATTTTCATCTACTTGTTGGGTTTAGCTTTTCAAACCACGTCACGTTTATTTTAGTCAATTTAACAAAGTCTTGCCATAGCAAAATTGTGTCTCATTAATTATTAATTTCCTACAAGATGTCTGAAAAACAGAATATCATTAAGATATTGTAATACTTAACATAAAGTCTACGATTGTGTTGCCAAGGAAAAATAATTTAACATTTGAGTTTAGTTTATGTACTCGAAGTATTTTTTCTTTTATTAAAACAAAATGGCACGTGCGAAGCTAAACCTACACAAGTTTAGAAACACGTAACAAAACATCGACCAAACTTATTTTCAACTATCGAGCTTCTCATACATAGTTCGACATTTATTTTCCTAATTCACACATAATCCACATTGTGTTCCAGTGGCTTAACCATAGTCGAAATAATTAATTAAAATTAAAATAAAAAAAAATACGACTGCAGTAAGTTGAATAAATACAGCCGAGTGTAATGTAAGTTTATAATGAAAAGCCCCTATGGAGGTTTTTATAATAGATGAAAAATAATAAAAATAAAATACAAAGGTAAATTTGTAAAAATAAATACAACGGGTAAAATGTTTATTCGTTAAAATTGACTATCGTAAGTAGTATTCGATTTGTATAAAACTAAAATAAATTAAAGCAATCTGATTTATAATATTGTTGTCGTTTTATTTTGAACACCCTTTATTTGTTAACACATATGTTATGAAAAACTACAAAAAAGTACATACGGTCAGTGATGAAATAAATCAAACATCATAGTTTTCTGGGAAACACAATATTGAAACAAATATGTGATATTTATTTGACGAATACAGTTTCAATTAAAATTTCAATTTACTCACGAATTTCAAATAACTGCGGAAACCTCATCATACTATTCGTCGAATCTAGTGTATTATGAATAGATTTGTATTTTGATATTTTTCCATCATGGTTGTAGACCGTGTACTGGATATTAATCGATTTGCAATTTATTGAAATAACAAATCCAGAACGAGTTATTCTGGAGAATTGAAAACATAGCTCTGAATATTAAAGGAAAATTTTCTATACAATGTTTAGTTAACGTTTCAAATGAATTTATATCAATCTTCTGGGTTATTACGCAATTTATCATTGGCTTCGGTCTTTATTGAAACCGTTGTAGTGGTTATATTGTCCTAGCACTGTTTAGTTGTTACATTGGTATTATAACAGGCAATAATCACAGTAATAATCATAATGGCGAAAGTTTTTTGTTTGTACCTATATTTTTTACTTCTTCACGCTCGAACGTATTGGGTAGAAGTTTTGGACACAGATAGGCAGACTATTTTAATCCCAAAAAAAAATTAAATGTGAATATGAATGTCAACCAATAATATGAATCAGTGGTTACACATTTATTTTCGTTTACCAATTTACTATTAATGAACACAAAACTACGATGTGTCTATAGATTAAATGGTTTGATATTCAACAAAAGAGATAAAAGAGACATTATATCATTATCAAATGAGAATTCATTAAGAATCGTTTAAATTAATAAACATAGGCTGGCCAACTCCAATGTCCTATACAATTTTTTTACCACCATTTCTATTCGACGTTAATATTTGCTGTTATGGATATTAGTCCATAATAATGTTTTAGTAACAATAACTGCAATGTGATTTTGTATTGTTCGAGTGTAATTTCAGTTGTAGTAATTTTTATCAAGATTTTTTCAACAAACTCACACACACACTCGTACTTAACGTTTGAATCCCCAACCGGTCCTATGAGACCGCGCTGTTATTGTTTTACTATTGTGTCTCGTTTCGCGGGTATCTGAGTAATTAAAAGCCTTCTAATTACATTAAAATTATTGTGTTAGGACATGATTAGTCCGAGTTATGCAGTGTTCTACAAGTTAAATCATAACAAAAACCCGTAAAAACTGGCCAATAAGTAACCCTCCTACTAATTTCACAAACGTCTCCATACTATGACAGAGTTGAGCCAATTTCCTTTCGCCTCACCACTGCCATACACTCTGCCACTCCCCGTATTTGCTCAACTTTTGACGTGACACGCGGCAGGTGCCAGGTTATTGCTTATCTGACAGCCGACGGGGGTTCTAGGGGGAGCCAGGCGGGAGGGGGGGATGTGAACCCCTCGGGGGCCTTCAATGACAAGGCGTTTTAGGAATCTTTGCCAATGGCTTCAATTGTCACAGGTGTTTAAAGTATTAAGGCCCATTGAAAGGTTAAAGATTTTTTTGAATCAAATATTTAGATTTGAAAGGTTGTTAGGAATTTGAAAAGCTTTTGGTGAGTAATTTGTTTACGGTAAACGAATTTTATTAGAATTGGAAGAAGATTTGATTTGGATAACATTTTTCTATTGTCAAAATATTACAATGTTCGAATTGTGAGAAATATTTTCGAGAAGAAAATAAATGAAAGATTACAATAGGGAATATGCATAAAAAATAAAATAGCCTGATTTTTTTTTCCCTAAACCTCTAAGGTCGTAGTATTACACTCAATTCGTTATTTTCTAATTTAATATGCATTTAATTATTTAAAACATAAATCAAAAAGTGAAAAATTTACGAGCGAAATTCGAATTTGTAAAACGCCTCACCATTGGTCGTGTGAAAACGACCAATGGTGAGACGACGACGGCGACGACGTTGACGTCATAGGGCACAAAACTGACAGGAATGGTGAATTTATCTGGTGTACTTTTTATAGTGTTTTACACATTGGTATCATGCAATGTCTATAAAACGACTTTTTTTATTCTTCCATGATTATTACGCGACTAAAACACCTTGTTATCTATCAAACTAACTCTCAATGCAAACAATAAACTGACAGGACGTACCCTATGACGTCACGCCTCAAGCGCGCGAGAAATAGGAGCGTTTGAACTCGTCAAATTAAACCAATATCTTTAAGATTTTATAAAAAAGTAATTACTACTCTTACAGATATGGTTTATTTTTTTTCTACATCAAAATGAAGTGAATATTGAATAAAAATAATAAAAAAATTGCCTGCATATTCCCTATTGTCAATATTGCAGGAGTGGATACATATATACTAGCTTTAGCCAGCGGTTTTGCCTGCGTGAAAGTATATTTCTCCATACAAAATTTTGAACCACCGTGTCTCTTTAGAATAGGATTAGAAGGGATTTTCGAAATGCACATTGCGTTTAGAAAATCCCTTTTTAGTGCTCGCCTACGCCATAAAAGGAAACTCTGTACAACATTTATACTCCCAGTCCCAGTACTTTCTTTGGCTATGCGTTGTCAGCCGTGGCCATTAGCCAACCTACAATGGTCCATCATAAATTGACTGCGGGAGTGCAGATAGGAGGTAGGTTTGCGCTTAACCTCTTATCTCTATATATCTTACCTGGTGGAAAGCGATGATGCGGCAACGATGGAGCGCACTTGCCTAGAAGTAACTATAATTATGTACTTAATCTTAAGACCTGAATGTATTACCCATATTTGCGAAATAAACATTGTATTCTATTCTGTTCTAACCTATTCACTCTTGGCTTAAAGATTTAGAAATTAAGAACATCAAAAAACACCGATTCCGGCATAATATACTAATTCCCCTGCATAATATCAGAACAAAAAACAAAAATCACAACCATTTTATAACTTCCAGCAAAAACAGCGCTGTATTAAGCTATCAAGCTGTCAATTTGGCGTCCAGGAAAGCAACGTTCTTGTCCAACGTTAGAATTATGCAAAGCTGACTGCGATAGCAAAAAGCGCTGCCGATATTACGAGCTAAGCGGATTATAAGTACTATGGTTTATTCTGGCCTAGATTCGGAATACGACCTCGCTTTAACTGGAAAAATAAACTTTAGTCGGATTTGAAGGTATAAAGGTTTGTTGTGCTGATTCGGTAACTGGTAAATGGTAGTCGATTCTAGGAGAGGATTATGTACTGTGATTAGCCCTTTTGTTTACTGTATAAATTCAACGAAAAATATTAAGATATAGAAATTCTCAGCGACCGGGATTTAGACACCGATTTCCAGCCACTGTAGAGGGCGAGCAATGGGTAGCTCGCCGTCCGGCTGTTTGATAGCTGTCCCGATCGAACCCGAGTCGTCGACGGCATGTAGTGTTCCAGCGTGCCTCAAAGAGATAAAAGCAGAACCGTAGGAGCATCAGGGTCGAAGCCTATTGTAGCCATGGGTTCGCACTTTCCATCCCGGAAGTATACTCCCTTTTGATATTTTTTCACTTGCATGCGGGCGAAGTTATAAGCAGAAAATTCTCTTACAATCTTTTCAATCAACGTCAAATACATCACCAATTTAAACGCTAACTGAACTGTCAAAGTCGTCTCACCTTACACACCGTTTAAACTCCCAGAAAAAAACAGAATATCACCTTAAAAAAGGTACCAGCAAGAATCTCAGTAACAGCACCAAAGGTCCTGTTATATCATTACAAGTAAAATGTTTTGGCACTTCCAGAGAACAAGTGTCCTGAACTTTTTCACTTAGTTGCGAAGAGTTAATGACTTTCTTGGGACCACAGGGCCGCACTTCGGATGGGTCGACGGAATTATTTTTGTTAAACTTAAACCAATTTGGATAATGTATGTTTTTCTTTGGTGTGTATTGTGTTTTTTTTCTTTTGAGTTTTGAGCTGTTGGCGTGGGTTGTGAGGTTTTTGAGTTTAAAGGTTTTATGGAGTTGTTGTGAACGTTTGGACTGGTCGTTGTGGTGACTCAGTTTTCACATTATCCGATCCGATATCGGTATCGGACGCCGATCCGATATCGGGGTAAGTAAAATGTATGAAATATGTACCTGTCTTTCATATTGTCCGACCCGATATCGGATATCGGAGCACGGCATTTCATACATTTTACTTACCCCGATATCGGATCGGCGTCCGATACCGATATCGGATCGGATAATGTGAAAACGGTCTTAGGGTGGTCTATGCCTAACAGTAGTTGTCGCGGCACATCAGTACATGCTGCAATAAAGAGCGATTAAAATAACTCACACTGATTTTTATTTACTTTTAAATTTATAGGAATTGTTAGAGGCATGAATTAACGTTTTTCTTGCGGTTGTCATTTGAGAACGAGGATGAAGATGTTATGGACGTCTTTTTTGCTAGCCTGTTCTATTCTTCTATAATTATGTATGTTTATTGTTGTTGTTCTGTGTATTTGCCTTGGCAAAGCCATCCTTCACTCTTTCCTACTTCCAGTTCTGGCGAAATCAGTGCACTTTTTCCTATTATCTCTTCTATGGTTTGTAACAACCCCGGCTTATTGCCTGTGCACGTCTTATTAATTCATGAATCCCCGACCGGTCCTATGAGACCGCGCTGTTATTGTTTTACTATTGTGTCTCGTTTTGCGGGTATGTGATAGGTTAAATTAGGTGTTTCAAAAGTTAGTCGTGCTACGTAATTCTGAAAAACAAAACTGAAGAATTTTATTTATTTCTCAAAATTTAATATAGAGTATTTATTTTATCATTTTTTTTTATTTCGAGAACAATGTCTCTCTTGCACACACAATAATAAAACTAACAGAAAAACTGATACAAAATTCCTACAAACCGCCTTAAAAAGTAAGTTCCGTACACTGCATCTTCATCTTTATAAACAAAGTCTTGTCATTGCGTCTCAAAGGGCCGTCAAGTGGCGTAAAAAATAAACTGTACACCGGGGCCCGATAAGGTAAAGCCGCCATTTTCAGAGCTCGTACAACTTTGTCTTAGCATTTTACTTAGGAACCTACCCATGAGTGCAATATTAAGATGGTCTTCAAAGTAAGGAGATAATCAATTGGATTGAGAACTTTGGAGGTTTAGACGTTCATTTCTTTTTTACTTTATGGTAACAAGTCAATGGCCTACCTAGGGTGATGGGTATATGGAGGGGGCACGTTTATAGTATAAGCATAATTGTTTAGTTTATTTTATCACTGCAATATACTCGTATTTACACTGTTCAAGTGTACAGTTTATATCAAACAAGTTAATGAGTATACAAAATAAAACTGTCAAAATATATTGTAGCAGGGTGGTGCCTAAACTAGGCCCTAGGCCTGTGTTTCAGGACACGAGGTTCCTACCCCTTAGCTTTTACATTACCTAGATTGTGTACTAACATGCTGACAACGTTGTAAGGTACCCAACTATTTTATATATACACTACACTACAATGCTACATACACACACGCAAGTATAGTACTTCTTTTTTTTACTTTTTTTTGACCGATTTATTTTATATGAAAAGGTAGTGTAAGTATATTGTAAATGTTCCCACGACTGGGACTCAGGTCTCCTCTCTAGGAAAGGGAATGAACCATAATCCATCACGCAGGCCAATACAATCATTTGTACTAGTTACTTATGGCATCGATACTATCTACAAGTAACGCCTATGTGATGTAGCATTCACATATAGATAGTATCTGTGCCACTATTCATATTGGCTTCTCGATTTTTTGCAACGGTTCGAATTTTTGCAATACAGGTGCGTTTTCAATCCTGCATGAACAAATATTTGTTTGGTGTTCGATATTCAAACTGATGGAGCTCGGGTTTCAGTACAGATTTTAATAGGTTTCGGGTTACTAACCTGACGCCCTATCACGAGCTCTTGAAGCGATTCATTTGACGACCTAAACTGAATTAACGAAGGAATAAAGCTGTAAAGTGTGTAGAGAGTATAAGTCCATCCTTCTCTCACACTTGCACGCCTGTTAATGTAACATGTCATGCTAAGACCCCTGGCTAGATACTTCCAAGCATTTGTACTTTCTAAAGGGAATTAGAAATCAGACTAAACTTCATCATACGTGTCCCACTACGGCGATATATCTGTGGGGTTCTTTTTCCGAGTACTCGATTATATCCATTGAAATCGTTAATATAACTCTCTAACTTAAAGAAGAGCTAAAATGTGCGATTTTAATAAAAAGTTGACGTTTAAAAACGTTTTGTACGTATGGGTGTGATGTCCACCGGAACGAGCTCATTGGAATAAAACTATGTAATTCAGACGCACAATCCTCGAAATGCAAAGTTTGGTGGTTCCAGCTTGTTCTTTTTATGTATGAGTTACGAACTTACGAGTAAGGGTCAGTTCACACCGAGACGCGACGTATCGCAACGTTACGAGGCGCATAGTAAAATCGTTGGCAACACGACGGTCGCGAATGTAATAGCGTTCCGCTGCGCAGCGAGACGCCGCGCGACGTCACGAGGCGCAGCGCTGCATGAAGCAACGTATTCTAAATTCTCACAATGAAATGTGTATTTTTTCGTATAGTAAATAAAGTTCTAATTTGAGTCACTCTATTAAAATGTGCATCGTCGCGTCTCGGTGTGAGTCGACCCTTAATCACCGCCACGTTACCAGCAAGCATAATAATCAAAGAGTTCTTTGACCTGTATTGAAACAATAGTAGGCTATTACAATATTCGTGACTTTGTTGGAACAGTTTCTCAGATTCAAAGGCAGGTTTAGTACTGTTTCGTCTATATTCCACCCTCGGGTATAGAGTAACGAGGTGGCGCTGGGCTCGCAACTAATTAGTTTAATTGATAATACGTTTAGAGAATAATTAGGAGGCGTGGTGATGTAGGGCTATGTAAATTAGTGTGTTGCGAGGACTTGAAGTGTTGGTGTTCATGTGTCTTAACGCGAGAGTTGTCAGAAAGTCTTGTGCTTTTTAATTGACTTCAATAAAGGAGGAGGTTTTCAATGCGATTGAATATTTTTTTTGTTGTATCTTGTTCAGGGACATTTTCGTCAAACGAAATATTGATTTCTGCTTTCTTCTTTGTCTTGATGAATTTTGAACCTCGAAGGTTTGTTTTAATTTGGTCTAGAACTTCGGACATAATCCATGGGCCTCTAAAATATATGATAGCCAATTCTCAGGTATTATTGTAATTGCGTGTCTGTTCTCCTTCTAAACCTTTCACCCAAACTAGGAGATCTTGTAACTAAAACGATTTTTAAAGTGAACATAAATTCTTGGTAAAATAAAAACATTTTTGAAAGTAAAATAGAAATGACTAAATATTAAACTAGGAATAAATGTGCTAGCTAGCTAAGAATTATTGTGTGTAAGGGCAAAAAATATAAATAAAACCTTCAAGAACTTTACTGCTGAGAAAAACGAAATAGTTGTACAAAAATATTCATTGCACTGCCCTCAAGTCCGTCCCCGACCAGTCGATAAGTTTCCAAGCGCAACCGTTGCAATAACTCAGTGAAACGAAATGGAAACTCGTAATTTTTCAAAAGATCGCCCTTTCGCTCCGTCTTACATTAGTTCCACTAACATATCGACGGCAATAACTTGGAGGAAATTGACAGAAAAACGTTGAAGTACTGTCCAGTGATGAGGTTATGGGGTTTTGGTCAGAAGATGGATTCGGAATGAGGAATCGATGAGTATTCTCGCTTCGTTTCACGTAAATTGCATTTGCAAGATGAAAATTTTTTGCTAAAAATTTTTAAGAAGAATAATAAATCATTTGAATTTTTGAATATACAAACACGAACGTGTGGTTGTGGAACTGAAAGGTCATCATAATGTATGTTTTAAAGTCTGGTTGGAGCTGCAAGGAACTTAAAATTAATTCACAAAGGACTTCTCCATATAATTAATCACATTTGTATTTGGCATGGATGGCACGGTTGGCGCAGTGGTGAAAGTAATAAATATTTGTAAGGTCTATAAAAAGTTTATCCAGGTCTAGATGTCTTGTATTTACTTGTTTGTGAACTCACTCACGATACACAAATGAAGCGACGTATTTAAAAAATATATTACCATCGCAAATCAACCAAGAAACCGACAAAAATTCAAAACTACTGTCAAGCACAAAGAAAATCCAACGAATACACACATGGAAAATCAACCAAGAAACCGACAAACATTCAAACCTGTCAAGCACAAAGAAAATCCAACGAACACACAAACTAAACAAGTCTAGTTACCCAATTTATTAACCCTATAATGAAGCCGGCGACCGCCGTGAAAACATTTAGACCAAACACCCGCCAAGCGTGAAGCCACTTACTTTTTAGCGTCGGTTTCGAGCAAAACAAAACAGCAAAAAGCCTCCATTTCGGCTAGTTTGGGGGAGTGAACTGGCGGCTAATTTTTTGTTCCTATCGCGAGCTACCGAATTGAAGCCGCGAAAAAACGGCTATAAAAGTCACTGTGGGTAGAACTGGGCGAATATAACCAGGAATGGGCAGGAATGTGGTGACGTTAGAGATGGGAAATCTGTTGAGTTCAAACCTGATTTGCTGGGTTTTAACCCGTCTCTCATTTATCTACCTATATGTAACAACTAGTGCGCCTCACCATCAACGACTGCATCACTGCTTACCATCAGGTGGGCTTGTAGTGAAGCACTGGTTTATGTAATATAAAAAAAAAACATGTAACATAATAAACACAGATGCTAAAAGTAGTATTATCAGATTCGGCTACTGAACCGAATTTGGCTCTTTATAAACTATGCATTTTTTAAATCTTAAAATAATCAAGATTTACTTTAACCCGTCTTTCAGAAGATGAACGTTCTTAAGTTGTTTCAATATTTACATACTAAACTAAGAGCCTTTAAGTAAAATTTCAGTGCATGAATTATGTACAATCATAATTTTCTAATTGGCGTGTGTAATGATGTGCAATGGTGCACCTTTGATTTGTAGTTGTACTTGTAGACCTACTTCAAGCAGTAGACTCTTATAATAGCTGAACAAAGTATTTAAGTTACAAACTTTGGTAAATGTCAAGAAAACCTACTGTAAAGAGAGAATAAATGAATGAATGAATATACACAGCGTGTACCTGAAATCGAGAAAAAATAATCAGCTGTTCCATACAATTTGACGAAATATACGAACATAAATATTAATATAATATTTGAGGTTTGATCCCATAGTAAAAGTTGTTCACAATGATGAGTACAATGACCCCCCAAGAGGATGTGCGTTAATTATGTTACATGTTGTATAGTTACGGACTTGTATTCTTGGGTTGAAACCCATCTCTTCCCCATCCCTAAGCCAAAAGGCAGTGTCTAACCTCATAACTCGAGAGAAACTCGATTGGAACTCGATTCGATCGTAAGTCTTGCAATCGAGCCATGCCAAGATTGGATCCAGTAATAAATAGTGTTCTTAGTGGCATTCCGATTCTATTACGGTTTAGTTGGGACATCAATTTAGTGCTTTTTGTCCTGGTCTAAACTGTTTCAGGTTGGGTAAAAACTGGTACGATATTAATAATTGTATATAGCTAGCTACAGATGATAGTAGAAGCGTAATATTGTAGTGTTTTTGTGGTAGCTTAATAATCTGATACAAATTATGTGTTTCAGTGGTTTTTATAGTAGTCTAGTTGAGTTTAATTTGGGGTAAAACATATAAAAACATTTGTGGTCTTTTTATTTATTATGGACACACACATCTCACCTGATGGTAAGCAATGATGTGATCGACGATAAAGAACGCTTACCTAGAAGTAACCTATTCAGTCTTGACTTAAGGTGGGCGCGACGTTAGAATTATCCATACAAACGTAATACCAAAATCATTTGCAATTTAAGCATATTTACACCATAATATGATGTTATTCGGATTCAGACAATAATTATCTAGGTTCCTACATCGTCTTTTTGTTGAAAAACTTACCCCAAACGAAATTTAAGGGAATTTAAATTTGCACATTTTCACAGCGAAAATGTCATGTTTTTTTCTATATTATAAACAAGAATATTTCAAAATATCTTTTCGTAGGAACACAGATATTATTATCAAGTTATAAATACTCGAAACAATATTGGAAATACATTAATTTTTCATTCATCATTTTTGGTATTACGGAACCTCTCCCAAATTTCCAATAGTTTGTATTGCTATCACAGCAAGCAACTGTCGGTGTGCGGATGATGACTTTACTCCAGTCGGTGTGTCCAAGAATTGTTTATACTATCTGGATTGCTTCCATCAACCTCAAAAACGTATTTTATTTCGTCTCAACTCGAGATAGCGCGCGGTCTCCGCAGGCCTCTTAAAGGCCACTTAGTTGTAGCTATCAGAAAACACAGACTCCAGCAGGGTCTACTCGATAGCTAGACGCAAAATAAATGTGTTCCCAAAACCCTATGTGCGTGTGGATGAAATGTCTACCATGTACCGATGGCACATCGCCGTATGTCTAGTGGTCCGATGATGGAATGGAATGAACTCATCAAATGAACTCTTGCTAAAATAAGCTCGCCTTTCTACATGATCCGTCTGTATCACCATATATGATGTAACGTTCTTGTGCACAATAAAGAATAAATAAGAAAGACTATTTTCTGGTATCAAACCCGAGACCCACAGCACCGCAACCAATCGCTCAACCACTACACTAACCATGTCACACACACAGAATACTCGCTTGATATAAACGTTCATTTTCCAAAACGGCTAGTTCCTGTAATTTCCCGATTCTCCGAATGTCGGACAGGTTCAGGACGTCCAATTTCTGAAACGTTCGTTACCTGGAACACTACATGCACTACACGCAATTCCCTTAGCCCGAATATCGAAGCTCTTCTGCACCTTGTTTTGGCAGATTTCTATTTGCGGCTCAAAAAAAAACTAGTGCTTGACTAGTTATGATCGCCTGCTAATATTTACAGCTGTGTTATTTACTTCGTATTGATTCGTTCGTTTGTTTACTTCGTTTTATATCTTATGGCGGCCACGTACCGAAAGACGTAGCGTTGGAAGGCCTCCCACAAGGTGGGGCGACGACCTGGCGAGGGTCGCGGGAATCCGATGGATGCGAGACGCACAAGATCGGTCGTTGTGGCGGCGCTTGGGGAAGGCTTATGTTCAACAGAGACGTTTTTCGGCTGAAATGATGAAATTTTGTAAAGAATAAATTATTTTTTTAAATTATTAATGGGGAAATACATCGTAATTAATACGTGAATGTTTTCAAATATACAAATATAAACTACCTTAATTACATGTATTAGCCTCGTACACAGCTATTTTGTCTATCAATCTTCGTAACCTTTTCCCAACTGTGTCAGAGGCGGTTTCCAGTCAAATCTAATGCAGCTGGATATCAGTATTTTTTAAGTGTGAAAAAGAAAAACCTTCACGAGTCTCAACAAAATGTACCTATCATCATCTGTGCTGCCCAGCTAAGTCCTACCACGAGAAATAGGAAGCTAAACACAACTACACCCATATTGATGTACTCACGTATCTTGTAAGTCAAACCCGATTCACGAGACGTACCCAGTTGCGGTGCTCTATAAATAATTCATACGCCAACTTCGAGAGATGTTGTAGTTTAAAGGACAAGTAGCTTGCCATTCATAGTATGGTTTAGATTGCGTCGATGTGGTCTCTTGGCCTGAAGTTTTGATGCCTGAAAATTATAGGTATGTAGACCAGTTCTAGGACTACCAGTAGAACTTGAAGTTTGCGGCTAAGTAGTAACAGACATACGGGTGGGGAGGAGCTCGTGGCTAAATAATAACAGCCGCACAGGTCGATCTCCAAGGTTAAGCAACGCTTGCCTAGGTTGGTCTGTGGATGGGTGACCATCTTAACATAACGAGTTTCCTCCATGCCTCGGAAAGCACGTTAAGCCGTAGGTCCCGGCTGTCATTCTGACAAAGATCTACACTTTGGCAGTCGTTGCGGATAGTCAGAAGCCAGTAAATCTGACTCCAGTCTTGCCATGGAGTACCGTGTTACGCCAGTTAATGGGTTGTGGAGGTCTGGCTTGACTGGAAGCCGACCCCAATATAGTTGGGAAAAGGCTAGGCAGATGATGATGATGAGTAACAGACATACAGGTACATATTAAAGGCTAAGTAACATTTGTCAAAAACAAACAAAAAACGTAACGCCATAACCACTTTTATAACAATCAGAAAGTGTTTACATAGAGAGAATATACCATTTCCCAGGAACAATGTCTTTGCTAATTAGAACATGGACGTCAATGGAGTGCACGCAATTGTTTCTAGAGAGAGACTTACTGCGGACAGCCTTTGAAATGTTAACGAACATGATATCTGGGGCTTATAACTTTGATACTTTAAAGCTTGCCAGTAGTTTAGGAACTGATGTGAGACAAAGGTAACTGGACTATTGTGTAGCATAGCATTAGCCTTATAATGTTCCCACTGCTGGGAATCAGGCCTCCTCTCTAGGAGAGGGAATGGGCCGTAATCAGTCACGCGGGCCCAGTGCGGGTTGCTAGATATCACACGTTTTCGTTTTATTTTTGTTCTAAGACATGGTTTTCTAAAAATGTTTTCCTTCACTGTTTTGAGAGCAGTGGTGATGAAATAAATTACATAAAGTAATGTGCTTGGCTGGGTTTGAACCCACGACCTACAACTCGTAAGTCGGGGCCGTTACCACTGGGCCACTACTGCTCACTATTGTGTAAATGCGCTAAATAGGTTGGAATGCTGAGTTGCCTCAAGGTATAAACTTATTCGAGAAAGAGATCAATCGTCGAATCCGACTCGGCTGGGCAGCGTTCAGGAAGCTGCACGGTATCTTCTCGTCCAACCTACCGCAGTGTCTCAAGACAAAAGTCTATGACCAGTGTGTGTTGCCAGTGATGACATATGGCTCGGAAACGTGGTCGCTCACAATGGGCCTCATCAGAAGGCTTAAAGTCACCCAAAGAGCAATGGAAAGGGCTATGCTCGGGGTTTCCTTGCGCGATCACATCAGGAATGAAGAGATCCGCAAGAGAACTAAGGTTACCGACATAGCCCGAAGAATCGCCAAACTTAAGTGGCAGTGGGCAGGGCACATTGCTCGTAGAACAGATGGTCGATGGGGACGGAAGGTTCTAGAGTGGCGGCCACGTACCGGAAGACGCAGCGTCGGAAGGCCTCCCACAAGGTGGACCGACGACCTGGCGAGGGTCGCGGGAATCCGATGGATGCGAGACGCGCAGGACCGGTCGCTGTGGCGACGCTTGGGGGAGGCCTATGTCCAGCAGTGGACGTCTTTCGGCTGAGATGATGATGATGATGATGATGATAAACTTATTTACTTAGTAATGAATTAGTTAATTCTTGAGTATAATTTATAAAAATATGTTCCCATTTTTTCATGTAGATTTGAGAAGAAAATTAAGTAGACTTTACACAATAAAATATTAATACAACTATGCTGTTGTACTAGGGCTGAGGGAAAGATTCTCCGATGAAGGTAAAAAAAGTACTGAAAGAACACGGGTAGGTTTTAGTTAGTAAAAATCAGACGCTCCTTCTCAATCTAAACTGGAAGAGGTTATTTGATGATATCGTACCTCAAAATAAAAACTTTTTTAAATATTTAAAATTTTAACCTGGAGCTAGAGTGTTAGGTCATTATAATTTCTGGACATATACGAGTACCTCCTACAAATGTCACCAAATAGACTGGAGCTATACTTATTTCTTCTTACATGTAACAAGAGAATAACTATGTACTCAAAAGTGCTACTTTATTTAGTCCGCAACGAACACTTAACAAAAAGGAAATAAGTTACTGAAAAAATCTGTGGCACTCCACTTTACAAGTAAACCCAGAGACTAAACAACAAACTTAATACACAGTTTCCATTTCAGCCATCAATCAAAACAAGGTCTATCACGAAAACTTGGCAATACAAACTTCAAAACAAAATCTTCGGAGCTCCATAAAGTCAAGATTTAGAGGTCATCCAGCGACAAAATTAGCGTTTTAATAATTAAAAGTAAAACAGGGCTCTTGTAGAGTCAGATGCAAAATAACATTGATATCGTCATCTGCCTAGCCTTTTCCCAACTATATTGGGGTCGGCTTCCAGACAAGCCGGATTTAGCTGAATACTAGTATTTTACGAGGAGCGGCTGCCTACCAGACCTCCACAACCTATTAACTGTGGTAACACGGTACTTCATGGCAAGACTGGAGTCAGATTTATTGGCTTCTGACTATCCGTAACGACTGCCAAAGATCTATAAATGACAACCGGGACCTACGGCTTAATGAGCACGTTAAGAAAGCTTTCCGAAGCACGGAGGAAACTCGTTGTGTTAAGATGGTCACCCATCCACAGACCAACTTTGGCAAGAGTTGCTTAACCTTGAAGATCGACCTGTGCAGCTGTTATTACAGCCACGAGCTCCTCAAAGCAAAATAGCATTGATAGTACAGGAAAAAAATCGTGTGAAGCGAGAAATGACACAATGAGTATTTTTCGAACACTTGAAGTCAAACGTTCATGGGAAAGTAGACACTAAGGTATGCATGGTTTTTTGCATCTGATCGTACACGGCACGTTTTTGCGCCATACGTAGCCACGGTCAATTTACCGTCCGTAAGCACGGCAAGCAGTGTTGTATGGATCATTGAAAGAGCTTGTGGACACAAACAGCAACAACGCCGTGTTTCATCACTGTTCTATCGCAGTCTATTGATTCTTGTACACTTTACGTTTTATTTGCCGTGCCTACGTACGGCGAAAAACGTTCCGTGTACAAGAGGCCTTAGGGTTGGTAGAACTCCGGCGAGTGACAAAAGCCGGTCATTAAATTTAATATTTTACGGAGTGCCGCTAGTTTTGCCTCTCGACCTGGTTACCGGGTTTCAGAAGAGTAAAGTGGATGGCGAATCGAGGGAATTTTTTAGAGGTGTGCGGAGCTGGGTTTTTTTGGTTTTATTTTTAATTTGAGCTGGAATGTTCGGTGTCACTATCACTAGACCTAGAGGTGTGCGATGAAGTTGGTGTTATGAAATTCTAGGCTCAATTTTTAAGGATGTAATTTTTTTTAGAAGTTAGCCTGGAGGTGTCTTCTCTTCTATAGTGACGAGACTTGCAGAGAAAAGCAAGAGAGAAGCAAGGAATGCTTCTAAGGTATATTCTGCAGTAAAATGAGCCTGTTATGTTTTTGAACAACGTAGCTTGGGCTGTGTTGCTAGGGAAATACAGTATTAGAGTATAATACGTTTTTAGCGTTATCTTGGGTAACTTAAGCTTATAACATTTTATTACATTCGATTATTTTTATTAACGTGCACTTTAGGATGTGGGGATAAGGCCAGCAGAGCCGATGCCTCTCAGGGCTGCGGATTTTTTTTGAAACGGACGGCGGGTTCCTACCCGTCTTCCTGAAACGCAACATGGACATAGGTGCAATAGTATAAGTTTGACACACCCTCTTGTTTCACCGTAAAGGGGGAGAAATCATTAAATAATTTCTAAACTAAAAAAAAAAATGTGCTCGGCAATAAAATAGCATTTTGTTCATAAAAGAATATCTTAAAACGGTTCAGTAGTTTTTAAGTTATATTAACAGAGCAGATTAACTTTTAAGAAGGCAGCGCAGCCACCCGAACTGCTCATAACATTTTTATATTCAATTGGAAAAGACTCGGCGACACATGTGCAGTAAATAGCCCGTAATGGCTGCAATCGACAGTTTAACTCTCATATCGCTTAACAGACGTTCTACACTAATACCGGGATTAAATGACGCTGTTGTGCATTAACGGACTATTGTTGTCTTGCTCACTAGTATGAAAGGGATGGCTGTGGGAATGAGAAGGGTATATGATAGGATTTTTCATTATTTTTTGTTGTAAACTTATTTCTTTTGAATGAGGCAGCTAAATGGTTATTAATATTCTTATAAGAAAACTATAGTTCAAACCCAGCTGGTGCATTACTTTTGCGTCATTTGTTTATTTTATCATCACTACTCTCAAAACGGTGAGGGAAAACATCGTAAGGAAACTGACATACCGGATTCCTCATGATGTTTTCCTAGAATAGAAAATTCGAAGACAGACATTCGGTGATATTTACCAAGTCGCACAGAATTAACCTATCACATACCCGCAAAACGAGACACAATAGTAAAACAATAACAGCGCGGTCTCATTAGACCGGTCGGGGATTCATGAATTAAAGTAAGGAAGGCTCAGTCCCAGCAGTGGGAATAATATAAGGAAAAATAAGTACACGTGTAAGGACATAACTCAACTACCTTAAATATAACTACGAATATTTATCACCTAACTACCTAACCCATGTAATGATAGGTATATGCAAAAACAAATATACTAAAGCGTCAAAGGAATTCTCCATGTCACTGTCATCTGAACACGTTTTTGGTATGAACAGTCTATCCCCGAGACTGACAGCATTGCCACGTTAAATGACAATGCAAATTTTTTGGGCAAAGAACGAGCCAAGCCTCTGGTCACGCAAAGTGTCGATCAGACGGTAAGAAATATGTTTGAAAGATGACGTGCACTCGGACCCCATGACTCTCAAATGGCACCAAACTGTAATTACCGATAAGGGTATGTAATGATAAAGATATTTTGAAGATATGTGTGATCTAACAGAGAAATATCTAAATAACAATCATCCCTTACGTTGTTGAAACCTCTACGGTCCGGACGAAGCGTTTCGCCTTGTTATTAAAACCATCGAAGGACTGGAATAATTTGCCTGCTGCCGTGTTCCCGTCCGATTATAATTTAGATGTCTTCAAGGCTAGAGTAAATAGGCTCTTAATAAACTAGTGCGCCTCACCATTAACGACTGCATCACTGCTTACCATCAGGTGGGATCGCAGTCAAACACTGGTTTATAAAATTTTTAAAATTACTAAACCAAATTTAAAACAAAGCTTTAAACCTCCATTAAACATCGTGCATTGAAACTTAGTTTAATGTTTTCAGTCTAGAATCGAGCCATAAAACATTTTAGCACCACAGAACTCCTCTATTTTTGTGCCGCGCAGTACAATTTCAGGTCCGTTTGAGGTAGTTCATGATTCTGTGTTTTTTTTTCACGACTCTAGTTTAATTTACAGCTAGGCTGGGCCAAACAGCGCTGTATAATCAAACACCTTTGATGAAAGCGCTCGATTTAATAGCTTGAGAGAGTTCAAGTGTTGTTTAACGGGTTGTTTGTAACCTTTTTGCTGTTTTGATGAGTGTCTCGTGCTATTTAGTACTCTCATTGACACTGATAGTTTGAAGGGATCTCTGAGTTTGTCTGTTTGGTAGTTGATATTCGATTAGGATATGGCTTAGTTTAGATATAATCAAACTAATATTATCAAGACGAAAGTTCAAGAGTGTGTGTTTGCTTGTTACCTCTTAAAGCCATCCAGTCCAGCCCCAGCGGTTCAACCGCTGAATAGATTTGGATGAAACTTAGTAAATGGTTTGACCATGTGCTGGAATAGCACATAGGATTCCTTTTATCTCGGGAGCATGTTCCTTTGGGATATTTTTTTTACTGTCACGCGGGCGAAAACGAACATGCTAGATTTTACATAAAAGTGAGTGAACGTAGCCTTATATAAAATTGTTGATGACATAGAAAGATAAAAGAAAGAAAGAGAGGAAGAAAAATACTGAAGTTCCGGTATTGTTGCCAGGGATGAAGATTATTCAAAAGAGTTACTGTGATTCTGAAACGCAAAATGCAACTGAAAGAACTCTTCGGGTTTTAATCAGTAGAAATATGACGAGAGGTAGAGAAGTGGAGGAGTGAGAGAAAGTATCAAAATTTTACTGACTAAAACTCAACAGTGCTCCTTCAGTGGCGTTTCAGAGTCACGATTACTCTTTTAAAAAATCCCGCGGTCCCAAGTTGTACCAAGTTCATCAAAAATCTTACAATTCAAAATATTGGTTGTGTTATTTTTCGGTTTATCCAGATTTTTATCAATAATTTAAATAATAATAATGACTAGGCTCTTGTTAGGTGGCTGGATCAAGGATTTTAAATAATCCTAAAAAGTAATAAAAAAAAATTAAACACCAACTCCAGATGATTACTAAGAATCTTCTAACGACTACAAAAGTGCCCTTTTCTCAACTCGCTATTTATAATTCTAAAAGAATTTCTTTGAAGAAAATCCGTCTACAGTAGCCTTATAATTAAAAAATGCCAATACTTTGTGATCAAGTGTCTTAAACGGGTGTACGGTCACAAAGGGTAAGGACAGACTAGGGTTCACAATTATGTGTTGCCATGCGGAATTTACACAAAAAAACCGAACTTACGCATTCGCTAAAGCCTCGTGCTTGCCTAACGCCCGTTTTCAATAAGCTATCTATCTACACTTGCAGCTACTAAAGATAAACAAATCTATCTTTTTGCCCTTACTCCCTTTCCTATAACTTACCGAAGGATAGCATTTCCTACCAAAAGTGTTTGGATTGATAGATAGAATCTTACTGTTTATCGAGGATAGCAATCTATCTATGAACTGCGGTAGGTTATTGAAAACGAGCGTAGGTAGGTCCCTAAAGGAGTTGGTGGTTGACCGCAGTCAACCACTAACGTAAGTATCATGTCACAAAATCGTTGATGTTGAAGTACACTAGTTTATTAAGAGCCTATTTTCTCTAGAATTGTAACTGATCTGAAGCCCACCCGGCTCCAAAACATTAAAGAATAGAGGAGCAGAATAGGGTCGCAACGATGTATTGCCATGGGGAATCTTTACAAAAAACTGTACCTACGCATCCGCTATTGCCTTAGTAGGTTCCTAGCGGAGTTAAGTCTGAGATCCATAAAGAGAAAAGTGCATCTCTTTTAGCCTGGCTTACTATTATTATTTACAAATAATATCAAGAGGTAATGTTAGGAAGTTTGTTGTTAGGAAGAAAAAGCTTGAACTACAGAACCGATATTATCCCTGAGGGACATAAGCTATGTAAAAATTTTTGTGAAGTGGATATGGGTAATCTAGTAAAGTTAAATCGGACTCAATAAAATCTTCAATATCCTAAACTTGTTTGGTGTAGTTGTTTTCTTAGTGTGTGAACTTTATGATGGCAAAATGTCACAGAGTAGGCGGTCCTCGAGTCTTTTCTTTTAAAAACAAGAAATGTTTCCAGAAATACTTATTAGAATAAAAAGTTATACTTTTATGTACATTGTTAAGATTTTTATTATTATTACGAAATGAATTGAAATTAATTATTAAAATAACACTTCATCATCTATCATCTACGTAGCCTTTTCCCAACTATATTGGGGTCGGCTTCCAGTCAAGCCAGATTTAGCTGAATACCAGTATTTTACGAGGAGCGGCTGCCTACCAGACCTCCAGAACCCATCAACTGGGGTAACACGATACTTCGCGGCAAGACTGGAGTCAGATTTACTGACTTCTGACTATCCGTAACGACTGCCATAGATCTACAAATGACAGCCAGGACCTACGGCTTAGCGTGCTTTCCGAGGCACGAAGGAAACTCGGTATGTTAAGATGGTCACCCATCCAGTGACCAACCTTGGCAAACGTTGCTTAACCTTGAAGATCGATCCATGCGGTTGTTATTATCTAGCCACGAGCTCCTCAAAATATTACACTTCAAATAAACTAAAAAACCAATACAAAATATACAAATTAATGAAATTGCTGACAATCTATAAAATCCTATGCATCTATTTTAATCCTCCATGGTGACACGGAACCACGGACAAACAGCCATACATTAATATTATAAACCTTTCAAATTAGAGCCGCTAGCTTCTGCCAGCGGTTTCACTCGCCCGGAAGTCGGAAATCATCCCTAGGGAAATATATAAAATAACATATATTTAATCCATCACCATATACCTACCCAAAGATAGACCATCTATATAGATGAAACGCATGCGTTGCGTTTAGCAGTGAGTTTAGCAACTGAGGATAATAAAAAAAAAAGATTTAGTTTTACATTTAGAAAAAAGATTCCGCTTTTTTTATTTTTGCTTTCTTTTTTTATTTCTTTTTTAGAAAGCTTTTCTTTGATAGGTTTGGTTTTGGCCAATTTGGCCAAAAGGGAATCAAATATTCGGCTCGAAATCGTCTTTGAGCTGACGGTAGCTGACGGTTGTGGTATACTCGTACTTACGGTGTGGGTTACAAACAAAACTGGAAGTGGAGCTGAACGCTCGGTTACGGTTTCGGTTTTGGCTACTAGTACCTACTATGAGAAGTCATCACATTTCGCATCTGCGAAGACATGATTCCAAGTCATGGTCTAAACGTCAATACACACATTTTTAAAGTAGAAAATCATTGAATGACTTATCCCGCACGTGGTTGTGTGCGTAAGCGAGAGGGCATGTTGAATTTTTACTAACTAAAACCCCACCTATGTTCCTTCAGTCGCGTTTTGCGTTCTAGGACCACTAGTATCCTTTTCATACATTTCCCCATATGTAGCGGGTATTGCTTCGACGGTTTGCTGACATCTCTTTGAGGCACTCGTTGAATACTACGCTCCGACAAGGAGCTCGGTTTCGGTCCTTATAGGACGACCGGACCGCGAGCTACCCGTTGCTCATCGTTTGCAAGCTTAGAACATCGTCTTGTCAGTTTCATCTAATTCTCTTCAGCCGTTAAGACGTGTCGGCAAAACAAACATACAAACTTTCCTATTCATATTATTAGTAGGATAAACCTTTCAAATTATACGAACGCACTCTAAAGTATTAAAATAGCTAATTGGCAGTTTGGAAACATTGATACTACGGAATAATGCGAAGTTAAGTGGCTTGTGTTTGTATACTACTCCAATATCGGAGGCTATTGATTTTGTATTAAGAAACGTCTCCGTAATGGAAAAACGATTCGTTGCAGTTTTATACTGTCTTTTTATTAAAATAAAGCGTATTTTTTTAGGTCGTTTGGCTTTATTTTAAACGTTGAAGTATAATAACGGGTGCTATTGCTATTATTTTCTTAGGAACGGCACGTTTTTCCATGGTATTTGTTCGGGTTATGGCAACCATCTTGGAAAAACGCAGTCACAAAATAATAACATTTTGCTCGTTTTGAAAAGGGTGACGTAAATAAAAAATAGAAACCTATTGGCATTAGAATAATACTCGTAAATACATTTCGTGGCAATTTATCGTCTGTTTTCTAAACCCTGAGACTAAAATGTCATTTCAACACAAAAGAACTGGCGTCGTTCCTATAGTAAATTTGACATTACTTGTGTCAGGGTATAAAAAATAGACGATAAGTTATAAATTACGTCATATTTTTTGCATAGAGACTTTTAATGAACAGAAAATGAATATGAGCTCATTATCAACTGTTAGACATAAGCCTCCCACAAGTATCGCCACGTTGACCAGTCCTATGCGTCTCGCATCCATTGGATTCCTACTATCCTCACTGGGTCGTTACCCCATCTTTTGGGAAGTCTTCCAATGCTGCATCTCCCCGGTACGTTTCCAGTCGGCCTCATTGACCATCCGTTCTGCAAACAATGTGCCCTGCCCACTGCCCTGAAACGCAAAAGGGCCACTGAACATACGAACGGGATTTAACCTATCAATACCCGCGAAACGAGACACAATAGTAAAACAATAACAGCGCGGTCCAATGAGACCGGTCGGGGATTCATGAATTAATCAGTAAAAGTCCGACACTCGCATCTCACTCGTTTTCCCTCACTCAAAATAACATGTCATTGATTTTGTATCCCCAGTAGATGTATTTTGTGCCTCATTATCGTATATAAAGCTATGTAATGGTGAATAAAAACTCTGAAGTCCATGTATGATGCACTAGGGACTCATCAGTGAATGACCGTATGAGTAAAAAGTTTTTAATATCGGCTTGCGTACTTTTTTGTCCTGTTGTATTGGAGTTTTTTGTACTTTACATTAATCAGGTTTTAAACAGTGCTGTGTGAGGTTTATGAAAAGCTTGACTATGGTGTCCGGTAAGGTGAGATGGTGGTCAAGCGTGAGCCTGTAATAATAGTAAACAAACCAGGAAGTACGAGTTGGATTCGAGCACAAAGGGTTCTGCAAAAAAATTACGTTTGTTGTAAGGGAGCCCGCTTAATATATTATTTATTTTATTTTGTTTCGAGTATTTTTTGTTATAGCGGCAACAGAGCAGAAAAAATTGCTGGGAAGTAAACCAAACCAACCTGTCAACTCGTCTGTGTTGACTCGTAGCGATTCGAAGTCATGAGCATCGATACCAACTTACTATCGGTTTTCTACCGGTTATATTTCGGGGAGTGTACGTCGAATTTGACAACAACTGTATTCTTCTAAGCCTCTTTCATCTCGCCATATCGGACTTCCAGATGTACGGTGTCGCGACATCGATACATGGTGAGTCCCAACCATACGTACTAAATGTTTTTCGAACACAATTCAGTCCATGTGTAGCTTCGAAGCGTTTTATTTACCAGACCCTGTGTTTCCTGATAGCTATAACCTTGGGTCTTAAAGTGAAGAGTGAGTAGGTTACTTCTAGGTAAGCGTGTTCCATAGTCGAACATAGTATCCACATGATACTAGATTTCTTAGGTCATCAGAGAACTTGCGACTTAAAATGCCAATGCATTCCACAACTTTCTTTGAGAAGTCTTTTACTGTCCAAGCTGCTCGTTTGTGGAACGAGTTGCCAGACACGATTAAACGTGCAAAATCGTTGCCTGTTTTCAAAAAATTAGTTAGAGAACATTACTTGTCGCTGTGAGTGTCGATAGTCATAATTTATATTTCTGTTTGTAGTTTTGATTATGTATGTATATATGTATTTATTATATAGCATGTGTATATATCTATGTATCTATTCTTCTTCTTCTTCTACTAGGCGTTAGTCCCGGCTTTTGCCAGGGTCCGCCTTCCGGCTTAGCTTGCTCCACTTTGCCCGGTCTTCTACATCCCTGACAGTAAGGCCATTGGCTCTCATGTCGGACTTGACGACGTCCAGCCAGCGCTTGCGAGGGCGACCACGAGACCTACCGCCAAGGACAGCCATATTCATGCATCTCCGGCCAACGTACTCCATAGGGCGACGCATGATGTGGCCATACCATCGCAGACGACACTCCTGCAGTTTTTCCCCCACGTCACGGACACCAAGACTACCTCGGATGAACGAGTTGCGTATGCGATCGGATCGCGTTACGCCGCTCATCCACCTCAGCATCTTCATCTCCGTGACGCGAAGCTCCTGGGTGTGTCTGCTTAGTGCTGGCCAACACTCGCCGCCGTACAGGAGGACAGGACGTATGATGCATTTATATATCTGTCCCTTAAGCTTTGGAGGCATTTTGCGGTCGCATACAACGCCCGTTACCTCTCGCCATTTTGCCCAAGCCGCGCCTATACGTGCTTGGACATCGTCGTCTATATCTATGTATCTATTATAGTATGTATAATATGTGAAAATACTGTGTGAGTTATTGTCATACCAACGACAGCCCCATTTCTTGTCCAGACAATCTCTGTTTTAGGCTATCACGGTTTGTTTCACAATTTAAATTGTCACTTACGGGATATCTTCCGTGGTGGTGTTGCGCTTGCAACAGCGTCGAAATATCGGGAACTCAAAATAAATAAAAACCACGGAAGATATCCCGTAAGTGACAATTTAAATTGTCAGACAATCTCTGTCCATTCCAGGTTGCCTGGAAGAGATCGCGGAATGCGATAAGGCCGCCCATTGTATGTGTTTTAGTTTTAAGTTTCCTTTTGTTAAATTGAATTGGTGTACAATAAAGCGTATATTATTATTATTATTATGATACCATAATGAAAAATCTTCTATTAACATGAAGCAAGCCATCACGACGAATTAAAAACAATCATATTACTGATAATTCACCAAGAATTTACATTAATAGCCTCCATTAAAGTAAGGTTTTGTTCACTTTCAGTTCGATTATGTTTAACGACGAGTTACAAGTCATAAAAAATATTCAAGTAAGTATCAGGACGAAGGCCATAAAGATGATTTATTAGGTTTCAGAAGTTCTGAGGGTAATTAATGTGAATTTTTATTCCTATAGAAGGTACAATAGATATTTTTTTTGTATTAAACTTACCCTCTCCGTTTTTCGACTCTTAGGGCCATGTGCACCGACACCAAATCGACTGTTTTAATATTAAAACGGCTGTTTTAGCAATATTTCCTGTTCCTTATCGTCGGTTATTGACGTTAATCAGATGGTTATCTTAAACTTATGTCGGTGCACATGGCCCTTAGTTTGTCAACGAAGTCCTTCTTCCGCTCTAGGGTGAACAAACCCCGGGGCTCTGGAATAAAGGCAAAGAAGAAAAGGAGTAGGTTTTTGTCAGTTAAAGTCTGATACGCCTTATGCTCCACCCAGAGCGGGAAAAGTCATTTTGATGATTTACCCGCCTAAAAAAAAGCATGGAGCGAATCATGCTTAACATAAGACTATGGGACCGTTGGATAACGATAAAAATAAGAGAAAGAATAAAAGTGACATATGTACCACAGAAAATAAGAAAACTTTAATAGAACTGGACTGGTCATGAGGTAATGAGGACGGATAGTAGAAAAAAGTGGACGTAGGACTTGATGAATGAAATGGTGACCTAAAATGGGAAAAGCATGATATACATACACTAGCTCTAGCCCGCAGCTTCGCCCGTGTGCATAAAATATAGCCTATGTCACTCAGGAGTACAGCAGTTTTCTATTGGTGTAAAAATTTTAGCAATCGGACCAGTACTTCCACAGATTACCTCATACAAACAAAAAAACAAACTTTACCTCTTTATTATATTATATACTAGCAGCTGGTCCCGGCTTCGCACGGGGTAGACAATTATTTATTTTTGGAAATTTGGATATAATTCACTATTTTTAGTGTTCGTTTTCTACACCTTCGGTTACATTGTTCAAATTTTACCAAGGATCCCTAATTTATCCAAAATGAAATGTAGCCTATGTCAAATTGGAAGAACGTAGCATTCTATTGGTGAAATAATTTTTTAAATCGGCCCAATACTTTTTGAGCCTATTCATTACAAACATACAAAAATAGGTACAAATCTATCCTCTTTATAATATTAGTATAGATAGTATGTACGAGTATTAGTACATATTGATAAAGGACGTCAAATTAAAAGATGCATGATGATCCGCCGAAAGGATGGAGAAAGATAACTCGTGACAGACATAAGTGGATGGAAATCGGGGAGGCCTACGTCAAAATATAACCTGGCTAAAAGTGAAAGTGGTTGTTGAAAATTATATATTTTTTTTTAATTTATATAAACTAGCGCTTGACTGCGATTCCACCTGATGGTAAGCAATGATGCAATCGTAGATGACGAGGCGCACTAGTTTATAATAATAATAATAATAATAATATCTTTATTCAATAAAAATACAGATTTTCATGTTTACATAAAAACGATTAGAGTGAGCTTTGGTAGAAACACGATATAATACAATCTAGGGTCCGTAATCTGTACAAAATGAGGGAAACCCTGCCTCTCAAACTAGGGAGAGACCTGTATCTTGAGAGACAGTGATTCTGCTTAAAATGAGATCATATAGGTAGACAATAGTGGACTATGTCGATAAGAAATAAAGATATTAATTTTAATAATAGCAAGGTTACATAATTATTAGTTTGAATGTGTGTGGTAGGTGTGTGTGTAAGCTGGTGTATTCGTAAGTATGTTTTATATGTTTAGTGTAAGTATGTATGATGTGTGCATTTTGTAAAGTGTATGGGTGCGCGTGTTTGGAGATATAACATGTAGGTTACCACAAACAGAAGAAGAAGAGCCTATTCACTCTAGCCTTGAATACTCCCAAATTATAATCGGACGGGAAGATCGCAGCAGGCCAAGTATTCCAGTCCTTCGATGTACGCGGTATAAGCGACGAAGCGAAGCGCTTAGTCTGGACCGTAGAAGTTTGAACAACGTAAGGATGGATACTCGCCGTACGACAGTTTGTCCGATGGTAAAAAGAGGATGGTGGAATCATAAATATGTTGTAATGTTTAATTAAAGTAAGACCAAATAATTAAAATAAACTATGTGCATCCCAACTGATGGCGCTCGTTCACGTACATGACTCATGTGCCAGCACCATTAGTGGTCTATAACCCCTAAAGCCCTCTCTTAGAATTGTTAACCGAGTAACAACTAAAGCAATAAACACGTAAACTCTGTTATCATATTGTAGGCAGATGTTCGATACACGTGCGTAAATGGGTGTTAACAGTTCATTAACATTGAGTTCATTGGCTTTAGGCTCGTGTGCTTTGAAATCATCATCTACTTAGTCTTTGTTCAACTATGGGTCGGCTTCCAGTCAAGCAGAA
Organism: Mythimna separata; assembly: GCA_030763345.1. NCBI lineage: Eukaryota > Metazoa > Arthropoda > Insecta > Lepidoptera > Noctuidae > Mythimna > Mythimna separata. The sequence goes on along the minus strand of CM061170.1, from coordinate 24,165,520 downwards.
TTTAGCTGAATACCAGTATTTTACGAAGAGCGGCTGCCTACCAGACTTCCACAATCCATTAAGTGGGGTAAGATTTAACTTACGTGGGGTAAGATCCACGAGTTGCTCAACCCGCTTTCTCCTTAAAAATATACGAAAAAAATAAAAACTACATTGTTTATCCATCAATCATACCATAATTGGGTCTCTGTAATTTTTAAACGTTTGACAAAAATAAAAATATTAAATATTATTTTTTTACATTTTGTGTTTTTTTGTGCTATAAGTGACCTCGGCCTAAGAAACTGGAGACTGTTTTTTTTTCACCTTTTTGATGAGAAATTGTAAAAGCAGCAAGTAGAGCCTCAACGCTCCTGGAACGCAAGATAAGGAAGGAAAACAGTAGTGGGTTTTAGTCACTAAAAGTCTGATATATCCCGTTCCGCTCTAGAGAGGAAGAAGTAATCAGATGATTTCCCACATAAAAAATTGCAGTAAGTTTTATAAAGCATAAATAAATTAAATAACAAATAGGGATGATCGCTGGGTAACACAAAATAAAACGTTTTATTTAAAAAAATATTGGAAATGTATTATTTGCTTTATCAGATTGAACAGTCACTACTGGGTAAAAACAGAATATATTTTTTTACGTAAATGTGTCATCAAGTGGATTTTCAATGAAGTCTATAATTATGGTTTTTATTTTTTGTTTACTTTTAATAGAATAAATGCGTATCCAAAAGGTTTTTCTTTTTTTTTTAGCAGTATCGGCCTTATAATGTTCCCACTGTTGGGACTCAGGCCTCCTCCCTTGGAGAGGAAATGGGCCATAATCTACCGCGCGGCCCCATTGCGGATTGGTGGATTTCACATGTCTTCGAACTATTGGATCTAGGACATGCTGGTTTCCTCACGATGTTTTCCTTCACCGTTTTGAGAGCAGTGGTGATGAAATAAATTACACAAAGTAATGCGCCTGACCGGGCTTGAACCCGCAACCTACAACTTGCAAGTCGGGGCAGTTACCACTGGGCCACCACTGCTCTCTTCTTCTTTCTCTTAATTCTAACTAAAGATTCCAAAAAATCCATTTAGTCCATCCACTCTTATTGACTATAAACCGGTGTTCTTTTAGTTGCCTTTTATTTTCTAGGGATGTGTTAATTCTTTCGAACAATCTCCGTAGCTGTTTTTGTTCATTTAACTTAGACAATAATATGTCTACGATGTAGCACGCCTACGACGTAGTAAGCCTACGTTGTAGATCGCCTACGGCGTAGCACACCTCCGACGTAGCCTTCCGCGAACGTTGATCAAGGTTCTTCTCTAAGCTTCTCTTATAACTTAGCACACCCCTTTGCCGCTAACAAGCATAATGTTATACAAGTGACAAAAGCGTTGTTGCGTCTTTGCAACAAAGTCTAACTAGAAGAGGTAACATTCGTGTTTCCACATTAGCACGAAACTTACGTCAGCAAGGTAGAATTTCTAAGTTTTGTATTGACGCGAGTTATAGTAGAGAGTATAATCTATCATTACACGATTATATAATATTTGTATTTATCGGGCTACCTACATAAAAACGGGTAAACACATAAGTTTTATGGAAATTAATAGAGTTATTAATCTTACATTTTGGTCAGAAAAAAAATTTGTCACTTAGAAAAATAAAGGTCCATGAACCAGACAGGATGTTTCGGCAATTCCCCGCACTAGGCACCTATGGTTTCGTTAACATCTTTTTGAGGCGCGTATAACACGTACCGTCGATGATTTGGGCTAGGTCTGGGTGGCTGGACCAAGCCGTGTGTTTGTTGTCCACAAGCCCGTGCCTACTGTACTGTGACTCTCGATGTTCAGGACTTCTGGGGCGGTGGCGCACATTTGCGGCTATCTCACCAACCTGTAATAACTTTAATTCAGACATCAAAACCTCCCCGATTTCCTTACAAAGCGTACCCACGCACTATTTTAACTTTTGTCACTTAGTAAAATAAAGGTCCATGAACCAGACAGAGTGTTTCGGCAATTCCCCGCACTAGGCACCTATGGTTTTGCTAACATCTTTTTGAGGCGCGTACACGTACCGTCGATGACTTGAGCTTGGCCCGGACGGCTGGACTGAGCCGTGTGTTAGTCGTCCATAAGCCCGCGCCTACGGTAGTCGAGGATTGCACTGGGACTCCTAACGCCCAGGACATCTCTCTGTTATGGTGGCTAGGGCCTAGGGACCTCCCTAGGCCCTAGCCACCATAACAGGAGATGTTGTGTCCTCACGTTTGCGGTCGTCTCATTCGCTAGCGTTACTGTTTCATAGAAGAAGGTAAATACATCCTATTCCCTTTCACTCCACACGCAACATGACCTGAACCAGGACCCAGCATGATAGGTCACTACCGCCGATTGTTTTTATGAGGTTATAGAGGTCCTTCATCCAATCGGCAAGCTCGCAGCCCTTCGAAAAATCCCACAGCTCACAGATTATTATCATCACACTTTCCTGTTACCGATGATATACGATGATTCTCGAAATGCTTACTTTTCCGGGTACATCTCTTTTTCAGTATGTTTCCCCAGAGGTTGTTCTTATGGTAAGCACTCCATTGTGAAGTTATTTCCGCCCTTACTTAGCTAGCTTAATGTTAGCAGAATGCATAAGTGTTATGTTTATGTTAAGGCGTTGAAGGGGAAATGTATAATTTTGGGATAGGCTTAGGTTTTGTTGTAATTTGAAGTAGGAACTTGCGTATTAGTAAGAACGTTTAAACCAATCGGTATTTGCTTTTTTGAGAAGTTACTTTTATTATTTTCAAAAATCTGACAGTTTATAATATATCAAATTATGTAACTAAACAAACAAATTTTTATAATACGAATTTAAAGACAACTTTTTTTATATATTTATTAATAGGCTCGCGACTGACCATTATCTCACCTGATTTTAAATGACATGGAGCATGCTTGCCTAGAAGTAAATTATTCACTCTTTTCTTAAAAATCCCTAGCTATTAGCTTACAGAAAACGCAGACTCCAGCAAGGAATCTTTTTCCTTATGTGTTTCCAAAAAGTTTTGCGTGTATCGATAGGTCTCCACCATGTACTGATGGTAGTTCACTAGTCCCGAAGTAACCAATCCACCTGAAAAGTAGGGAAAAAACCCAACCAAAACTTAGATATTCCACCTCGGCCTTTATATCTATAATACTTTTATATACACACAAAGTAAAGACGCGGACTCACTGTCTTTACTATTCTACCACTCATCCTTTGTCTACCTTCATCCTACTTAAAGTAATTAGCCTTACCAAAAAATCTAAATACATAACCTTATAATAACTTTAATTCAGACATCAAAACCTTCCTCGATTTCCTTACAAAGCGTACCCACGCACTATTTTAACATATGAAATTTTTATACGGCGCAGAGCGAAGGCAGTGAAATTAAAGAGCACAGTTCTCTAGAACACTTGCAAATATGTAGAGCAACATTTACATTTATTCGAGGAATACATAATATGAGGTGGAGACAAAGGCTCTGTACGATTTTGTTTGTCTGTCTGTCCTGAATTGTTGGGAAAACTGAGGAGGAATATTTTGGTACTGGAGGATAAAAGTGTTAGGTTTAATTTTTGTTAAAGTTTTGCTATAAAAAAATTACGTTAGAGACTGACCTTCTTATTTACCATTAATATTATTAACAACATTTTGACAGCGGCATCGCCTCCATGAAAATCAAAAATTATTCTAAGAAAATAAACTCAAGATAAAAATATACCGTAAGGCCTATTTCAGTGCATAATCTATCTTAACTGATTTTAAATATACGCACAGTTGAAATCTTAACCTTTGTGCATCGGTAGTTTTGCCGCTGTTTGCCACCTTAGTAATTCCCGAAGATTAAAATGTTTTACTTTTTTTTTATTAGTCATTACTGTCCCACTAGGATTAGGCGGATCAAATCAGCCGAATGTACGCGTGGTCAGCGGCCCACCTTTTGGAGACCTTCCAACGCTGCGTGTTCCGGTGCCCTTTCGCCACTATAGAACCTTTCAGCTCCATCGACCATCCGTTCTACGAGTAATGTGCCCTGTCCACTACCACTTAAGTTTGGCGATTCTGTGGGCATAAAAAGGCAAAAATATGTAACATAGAAGTACTGCACTGTTCATGTTCCTTTATTCCATACAGTGTAAACGAAAAGCTTTGAATACAGAACAAAACAATATATCATACGCAGGCGAAGCCACGTAATCTCACAAGTTCACCGAAAACTGTAGACAAAGGAATATATTTTTGTATTAAGCATACCGACCTGCTGTATTTTGTTAATAACGCTCCGAGATCTCTCAAGAGTCGCCTGCTTGCCTTCCAAATTTTAATCTTATTACCATATAGATTAAGTGGGATTTTCAACGACGTTTGCGCGAAGAATTTTCTAAGTGAGTACATATATACCGTTTTATTGTGCCCCCACAAGAGTGCTCGAGTTATGATTGAGTTTTTTGTGTAACATTGTTATGGAAATAACGACCAATATGTTGTTTTGATTGTGATGTAAAGGCGACACCTAGGCTTTTGATGTTTTCAATGAAAAATTACATCGTGTTTTTAAATTGTTTTGCCGGTTTATTGATTTTGAAAGTATGGCTTTGGATTGATTTCAATGTTTTAGTTTCATTGAGGTATTGTGTGGGCTATGTGTTAATCGTAAATCAAGCGCTGAAGTGATAACTAATATAGATAATGATTTTTGTGCGGGCTCGGCAGGGTCGAAGCCTACTAGAGACCTGGATTGAACAAAAGAGAACCCCAGAATCCTAAAATTAAGGCAAAGAAGGAACAGGAGTGGGTTTTAGTCAGTAGAAGTCTGATATTCCGATCTACCCAAGAAAATAAATATTGCAATTGTTTTTTTTTATTATTATTGATTGGCTCGCGTTAGAGATAGTGGTCAAACACGAGTAATATCGGTGAGTATCGTCTATCACATTGACATCAGGTAAACGATGATGTGATCGACGATGGAGCACGCTTGCCTAAAAGTAATCTATTATACTCGTTACTTAAAGAGTTCCCTAAGAGAGACCCCTAAGTTAGGGCTATCAGGAAATACTTGTATTCCAAAAACAAAGGCTAAGATTTATAAGTGGCATTCATTGTTACAAAACTAATTTAGGAGTACGAATAATTTACCTGGTTTACGTGATTGTTCCAAAGAGTTACCATTCCAACCGGAAAAATAATAAAATGTGGGGAATGTAAGTATTAATTAAGTCGTAATAAATCGAAGTTATGATTATTTAAAAGGTTATGAGCTAGTTTTTTTGTAAGTTGAAGATAAGTACAAAGAACTCGTAATAACTTTTTATTATTAAAAGTGTGGCAAGCGTGTAAAAAAACTGATTCAGCTTAGTTAGCCTGAAACAGTCTTATCTTATTTTAGTTTGAAATCGTTTGCCTTCTGTAATTTATTGAAACACTAATTTAAAATTTAAATGTCAAACTTTTAATTATGTGTGCACTTTCTTCGTCGGTCCTTAATAAATAAATAATTTATTAAAAGTTTTAGAAAACATTTCTCAGTGGAATAAAAATGTGTCAAAATATCATATTTACGCTTCAAATAAAAGTTACCAGCAGTGTTGAAAGAATAAGCTAATAAAACATAGACCCCACAAGTAAACAAAACAAACTCATTTCATATTGAAATACCACGAAACAAAAGAAGCTAAAATCCTTGCGATATAGCCATCAAACTTCTTCATAAATATGGACTCCGATACTTCATATTATATTACTGGAACAGAGACTTCGGCGTCACATTATTTAAATACACGATCCCACTAGAGGTTACGCGTAAATAATTCTGAATATAGAGCCAGAGACTCGAATAAATAATCGATTCGAATCGATACTGTAGTTCTAGTCGAATTCGAAATGTCTTCCTTTTCCGCGGCAGAAATAAAAAATGCATCGAATGTAAATTCGCTATCGAGAATGTAGCAGTTGTACATTTTAAGATAGTTTGCGGTTGTTTCTTTTGTGGAATAGGGATGATAAATATTTAGGGGAGAAATATTGGTGCATTTTTTATGTTCAATTGGTTCATGGGTAGTTCTTCGGATAGCATGTTAAGCCGTAGGTCCCGGTTGTCATTTGTAGATCTTTGGCAGTCGTTACGGATAGTCAGAAGCCAGTAAATCTGGCTCCAGTTTTGCCATAAAATACCGTGTTACCCCAGTTAATGGGTTGTGGAGGTCTGGTAGGCAGTCGCTCCTCGTAAAATACTGGTATTCAGCTAAATCCGGCTTGACTGGAAGCCGACCCCAATATAGCTGAGAAAAGGCTAGGCAGATGATGATTCATGGGTAGTTCTTCGCAGGATCTCCTTTATATTCTATCATAAGATCTTTCAGTCCATTCAAAGGTTGTCAGTTTGATCGCCATTGTACACTATGTGGCTGTGTGTTTGGTGGATGTGTGAGATAGCTTGGTGTATAAAGGAGTATTCGAACATTCTATCATGCACTGCGGAGGTCTGTGCCGCTGAGGCTTCCATCTAAATTATGCGAGAGACAGCTCCTGATAGAAAAAAGGCTAATGAGATGACTTTAGTTATAATAGCTCAACTCTATGTACTAACCAATTTACCTTGACTTACACATAACGGATCTGTGTGCAAAGTCTCCTATTGTACGCCTGTGTAGAATGCAGTGACTTTGTAGATAAATACTACGACAATAATTATGAAAAAAAATACAAAATATTTATGTCTGTTTACAAGTGTGTGAAAAATAAAATAAAATTTATTTTAATTTGATTTAATTCATGAATCCCCGACCGGTCTCATGCGACCACGCTGTTATTGTCTTACTATTGTGTCTCGTTTCGCGAGTATGTGCTAGGTTAAATATTATTTATAAATGTGCATGCGATTGATTGCGATCGTCTGCACCACAGGATCGTCCGGTAAAATAAACGAGTAAGTACGTAATAATTAAATGCCAATCGCGGTAACGCCGACAGCCAGGTGGAATCATTGCACACGCCCTGTGAGTGACGCGTAGCCGGTCGCGTTAAACTCAATTAATTTATTATAAAATCACACTGATTGGCTTGGACAGCGAGACGGTGGTTTACCGAAAATCTTTCATTTTTATCTTTAGGTGAACGGTGAAAATCGTTTTCATTAAATCTTTGTTATTTTTGAGATAGTTGTAAAGATGGTGTCCTTTTATTATTTATTTCAGTCAGATAAGATGTTTATATAATACACTAGCTGTCCCCTGCGGTTTCACCCGCATTTTTCGTTACTGCTCCGCTCCCATGGGTCGTAGCGTGATGGTATTTAGCCTATAGCATTCCTCGATAAATGGGCTAACACAAAGAATTTTTCAAATCGGACCAGTAGTTCCAGAGATTACCCCCTACATACAAACTTACAAATTTTACCTCTTTACAATATTAGTATAGCTTAAAAATATGTTAAAAGGTAATTTACATTTAAAAATCACATACAAGCTATATGGTATTGGTTACATGGAAAAGCGCTGACCTGATACTGCGTCGATTCTCAACTTTACGTATTTTTTTCTCTAGGTAATCATTAAAATCAAATCAAATCATCATTTATTTGCAAAGAATGTAGGTACAAAAAGAAGACAGGTGTTATAAAACAATTATAACACCTGTATTTATATTTATAACATTAAATATAGGTAGGTTGGTAGGCCTCCGGCAAGGTGGACCGGGCGAGGGTCGCGGGAATCCGATGGATGCGAGACGCACAGGACCGATCGTTGTGGCGACGCTTGGGGGAGGCCTATATCCAGCAGTGGACGTCTTTCGGCTGAGATGATGATGATGATGAATCATCAAATGACATCTCGCACTTTGGGAGCGAAAGGGAATGTCTTACTTTTACTGACAAAAACTCACTTGTATTCTTTCAGTTTTGGTTTTTCGTTTCAGAGCCATGTTAATTCTTTCGAACAATATTCCACTTTTCTGTCAAACATCAACCCTATTCATCCTAGAGGGTTACGATTTTACGCTGCAGTGGAATAATAACATGCCTTATAACAGCAGCCTGTAAAGTTATTAAACCACAGTCATTACGCTGTCAGAGCGAGATAGTAGTCCAAATGGAATGTGTTTTCTCTCTCTAACACACTGGTATGTTCAAAAGTTCATGGTGTGTGGTTTTCGACGTAGACCATTAAGGCGTATTATGTGGCCGTGCTGGATCGTTACGCCACGGTTTTATTAGTTAAAATGCTTATTTTAACGTTTGGTTAGAAGATTATCATTATAATTGTGGCTAATATTTAATTTTATAGAAATGTACAAAATTCTTAAAAATATTAGCTGATTTTTGCGATATTGGAATAGGCAAAATTTAAAATAAGTTGAAATTGATTTGTATTTGAAGACGTTTGTTTACTTCAATATTTGGTTTCTATCAATGGATCTCATGCTAATTTTTTCTTCCTATGTCTTATTTTCCGGCTTGACTGGAAGCCGACCCCAATATAATTGGGAAAGGGTTAGGCAGATGATGATGATGTCTTATTATCCGAAATTACATATCTGTTCAACATGTCTTCCATTTTTATCTTTATTTTCCTACATCAGTTCATTTCTTTGGAGTTTATGTGGAACCGTGTCTAAAGTGTCTCATAGCATAGAATCAGCCTTATAATGTACCCAGGCCCAGGCCTTGCGCCTTCTCTCTAAGACACGGGCATAGTGCGGGTTGGTGGATGTCACAGTTTCACATACCTCCGTCAAAAAGAAAAGATCCTTTGACCAGACGGATAGTTTATTTTTGATCTGTTGTATTTATTCTTATCGTTTAGAGAACGTTAATACCGTGATGCAGGATTATTAATTTAAATCTGGCATCATAGATGTCATTACAAAAGCATAGCTAATGAACCGGCAAATAATAAAAATTTAATGCAGGTGGCGCCTTAACTCAATACTAGTATTAAAATAATCCGCAACAGCTTCCGGCAACTCCATCCTGTAAGTTTGCGAATATTTTTCTATCTTTGTTTTTCTTGAGCCATACTTCAAGCGGTAACTCATCTCGAAGTTTAAGCGGTAATTTAACTTTAACAGCTATTACGCGATACTAGTACCGTTTCTTATTATAGTGATAGTTGAAAGATGGGGAGATGTTATAGTGCTGAAACGTAATCGGTTGAACATCGGAAATTCTGATTTTACTAAAATAAGCAATAAAAAAGTCTAATTTTGCATATTTTGGGATTCAATCTCCCAAAATATGTAAAATTGCAAATTAAATCTAGAAAACTATATATATTACACATTAAAAATTCATTTTATGAATTACGATTGCACATTGTAAATTAACCATTACTTAAATTAAAACTTTAAGGGCCTGTTTCACCACCTATGATTAAGTTTCGAGTATCTTACTTGACAGATCATTTCATACGAATCCTGTCACATTTTTTAATTTATTCAGTGAGTAGTGCCTACTCGGACATTGTGAAACAGGCCCTAATACACATTGGATTACCGAAATATAATTGTATTGAATTAGTATTTATATTATTTAATAATTACAATAAAACAATTCAATCACATTTTTTATTTAGTTATATTATTGTATTAATTTAGATTCAGATTAATTTCAGCAATTAATTTCAATTGATTACGAAAAACAATGTCAATATTTAATGCAATTAATTAATGCAACCTTTCCTTTTTTTTTCAAAATAATGAATGAAGGTGTCATTGCTCGAAAACGTTAAAATCATTATTTTTCATCCGCAGTCGCAGTTTTAGTTGATAAAATAGTTTTTAAAATTATTATTACGACAAAGAACATGCAGTACGTTTAAGTACATTAAGCACCTGTATAATGGCCTCGTGGTTGCAAAACGGGCTATTGGGGTTTTCTATAAATAATTATTACTCTCGTTACAACTTATGGTCTATACCATTTCTTTACCATTATTATAGTACTAGCTTTAGCTCGCAGCTTCGCCCGCGTACACAAAATATAGCCTATGTCACTCAGGAATACAGCACTTTTCTATTGGTGAAAAAATTTTAGCAATCGGACCAGTACTTCCACAGATTACCTCATACAAACAAAAAAACAAACTTTACCTCTTTATTATATTAGTGTAGATTTAATTCTGTAAGTCGGTGGTGTAACACTCTGTGTCTTAAAAGGCACGTAAAGCCATTGGTTCAGCTTCCAATCTCTCTCCGGTCGTGTCACATTGCTTGCCGTCCTATCAGACTACGAGAGTAAAGGAACAGAGGATGCACCTGTGTATACGCACTCATTTTTGCACTATAATAATTATCTCCTGCGTACTTGGCTAATATCTGTTGAGATTATTTATTTTCTTTTTTTTGTCACAGTTTTTTCTCCATGCCAAAAGCAAAAAAAAAGATAGATCGACACTTTATTTCGATATCAAGCAGCCTTTACGCCCTGTTTATGCCGCGGTGTGCCTTTGCTCCACTTTCGACGATAAACGCTCGCTTTCCGCTTGCTTGTCTGTTTTATTGCCGACAAAAGTATTGTTTTTCATTATCTTATCTCCTCTGAGACCTAAATAAAATTGAGAACAGACGGAACATGTTTTAGGTTGATCTTGATAGGGAAAGTAGCTTGTATATCCTTAATAAATACGTATCTGTCGGCCATGTGTAGTATATGGGTTATAATCGTTGTGGAATGGAACAAAACTATACCGCTTAGGGGCCGTCTATAAATCACGTTACACAAATTCCATGATTTTCAACCCCGCCTTATCCAGCTTGCTGGTCACATTTTTAAACACCCCTTGACTAGTGTGGCACATATTAGGTATGATCACATATCTCGAAATAATACATCAGTCTAGAAATATTTAAATTAAAACACTTATTTTAAAATCAGTTTTCGCACGAAACAATTTAAATCTTCTTTGTTAAAAAAGAACACACACTTATACAAACATTATTATTATTTTTTGATAGCCTGTTTTTAATAAAATAAGCACTATAATATATTTGTATATATAAAAGTTAAAGTCCTGCCTTAATCATAGATTCAATAATGCTCAGCCCAAACCCATCTCTCATCTTCCATCTCTGCATTACCCAAGGGTTGACTGGTAGAAAATGCCTAAGGCATTAAGTCCGCCTTTGTACCTTTTTGTGCAAAAAGTGTAAATAAAATAAATAAATGGACTGCAGAACGCTGAAGTTTTGCACAGAGTTTTTATTTATAATGTATATGTTACGGCTGATACCCTAAATACTGCTACACCTAGTTTTAGCCTGCTAAAACTCCTTAGAAATCGGAGGAAATTTTATACAGTTGAAGCCACTGGCAGAAACTTTAGCTGTAGAATTTTATATCACGAAAATTATGCTCCCTCCCTTTGTCACATATGTCAAACTTCATCGACACCCTTCCCTTCAAGGAACATGTAACGTAATTTATGTATAGTCCCTGGATCAAAATAACAATAATGCAGCCATGTTGGTTTGAAAACGAAAAGCTTGTCTCCTGTTATAGAACATTGGATCATATCAATGTAATTGTATGGATCAGTCCATACAATTACAATTCATCTTCTCAGCCGAAAAATGTACCTACACTTCTAGACATAGGCCTCCCCCTAGCGTCGCCACAACGACCGGTCCTGTGCGTGTAATTACAATACACATTTACATTATACATTACAATATGTGTAAATAAATAAATGTCCAATTAAAGTCTACTGCCCACGAACACATAACTTCATAGGCGCGTATTCATCATTATATACTTGGTGTACGCCTGTGTGAGTCTTGCATACAAAACTATGAAACCTCAACGACATGTCGGCACGACCTCGACATTGCCGCTTTGGCGTCTATGAAGCTACGCATCCTTCGGTCATAGTAAATTTGTTTTACGGAAATTATTGCAACAAAATACGATAATTATAAATTGAGATTTCGTTTTGAAAAAATTATCGTGACTCTGAAACTCAAAAGGCAAGCGAACATGGATTGCTTTTAGTCAGTAAAAGTCTGGGTGGAGTATCAGAGAGAGAGAGAGAGAGAGAGAGAGAGAGAGAAGTTATTTTATGATTTCCCACATTCAAAAGAAAGGTTTGTAGTAAACAAAGACTTTAACCCCGTATTCTACCAATGAATATGTCCCCAAACACACTACTACCCACTCCGAGTCCACAACCACTACCTTCCATTTGCTTTCATTCGACAAGATAATGGACAGCCCTACAATGTGGCTGAAAGCCCCCCCCCCCACTGAACAAGCTTGGAGATTTGCATAACTACCAGACAGATTTGTTACTGAAGACTGATAGCCGTTTCCTGGTGATTTTCGTCTGATAAATGTTACTGGACATGCCTAATTGCTCGGTTCTAATGGCTGGCGAAACTTGGGCTAGAATGGGTTTTGTGGGTGGTTGTACAAAATGTGGGTTTGAAAGCGAATAACTGTTAGACCGTTTTCACATTATCCGATCCGATATCGGTGTCGGACGCCGATACGATATCGGAGTAAGTAATATGTATGAAATGCCGTGCTCCGATATCCGATATCGGGCCGGACAATATGAAAGACAGGTACATATTTCATACATTTACCTTACCCCGATATCGTATCGGCGTCCGATACCGATATCGGATCGGAATTTGTGAAAACGGTCTTAAGGTTGATTAAAGGGAATCGTTCGTGGATTTTGTGTATGAGATTTTAGAGTTATAAATCATTTCTAGTATTTCCAAGGGCAGTGACACTTTTGTAAAATCCCACAGGTCACGCGTGACATGTGCATGTATAAACTGACAGCCAATTGAGATAATGACAACCAGGGTTTAGTCCTTGCTGGATCATCATCATCATCATATTTATTCATTAACAACAATTACATTGTGTTTGAAATTTGTACAACTAAATACCTATATCCTAAAAATTATACATGCTATATTAAGTCACAACAATTATTAAAATTAAAATTAAATGTCAATATTTAAAACAGTCAAAATTATTCAGTTTAAATTACAATCATAATAACAATAATAATTTAAAAAAAAAATATACATACAATAATCAATTCATTACAATACAAAAATTATTAACATTTCTATTAAATTATAATTCATCAATATGATAAAGACATTTATTTAACAAGAACTGTTTAAGCTTGCTGTGAAACTCACTTTTATAAACAAGACCTTTTATTTCTGTCGGCAGTTTATTAAATAGTTTTAATGACTTGTGGTAGGAACTATGCTTTGCAACGTTCAGGTGAGTCGTTTGTTTCAACTCAAGATCTTTCCTTCTTGACCTCTCCCTTATTTGTCTTTCATCTTCAGTCTCATATTCAAAGATGTACTTAGACAAATGAGTAAGCAGGACCAATATGTACAAACTTGGGACTGTCAATATATCTAAGTTACTAAAATGAGGCTTACATGTTTCTTGCTGTTGTATTCTTACCATGGTTCTGACTGCTCTTTTCTGGATCACAAAAGCTTTCTGTATATTGTAGTCATAGCTTCCACCCCAGAAAAGTATGCTGTACCTTAGTTTTGACTCTACCAATGCGTAATAAACCATTTTCAAATATTTTCTGGATACTTCGTTCCTGAGACTTCTAAGCACGTAACAGGCAGAGCTAATCGCTTTCTCCAGGTATTTTAGCTCTTCTTTCCACTTTAACTGGCTATCAATATACACTCCCAGAAACTTAACCACCTGTACCACATTAACTTTATCTCCATTTATGGCACAGTTAATGCTATCCTTATTTTTGGAAGTGGTTCGAAAAAGCATTACGTTTGTTTTACTGGCATTAACTTTAAGACCGTTGACAGCAAACCAACTGTGGAAGATATCTAAGGCTTCATTAACAATGGAATTAAGATATTGTATATTGTCAGCTGAAACAACGGCGTTTGTATCATCGGCAAACACCACAAGCTGGATAGAACCCGCAGCATTTTCCATCATATGTTGTATAAGGTCATTTACAAACACGATAAAGAATATCGGACCCAGAATAGAGCCCTGTGGTACGCCAGTGTGCACAGGAGACAATTGGGACCTGTATGTTTCTATCGTTGGACAGTTGTTGCCTGAGGAATTTGTCACTGACATTTCTGATTTGATCTCCACGAACATCTTCCTGTTCTTCAAATATGAAGAAAGAAGTGCCAATACTTTACCCCTGATACCGTAGTGCTCAAGTTTTTCAAGCAACAGCTTATGATCTACAGTATCAAATGCTGAACTTAAATCTAAGAAAAGCCCAGCTACTTTCTGTTTGTCTTCTAATCTGCTCACTACGTCCTTAATTAAAGTCGATATTGCATCTTGTGTCCCGACATTTTTCTGATAACCAAATTGTTTTCCACTTAACACCCTATTTTGGTAAAAATGTCTGAGTAATCTAGTTTTAATTAGCTTTTCAAGAATTTTTGAGTGAATAGGTAGTAATGAAATTGGTCTGTACATCTTTGGGTCTGTTTTAGATCCTTTTTTGTGTACAGGTATTATTTTGGCTATCTTCAGTTGATCTGGAAAAATTCCTTCATCAAAACACTTGTTGTAAAAAATGCTTAATGGTTTCGCTAGTATATCTATATTATTGTCCTTTATGACTGATATATTTATGTCACCGTAGCCACAAGATTTTTTGTCGTCCATGCTTTTAATTATTTTTAATATCTCATTTGGAGTGACAGGGTCTAAGATCAGGTCGTTAGTTACTCTTTTTGTACTTTTACGTAGAATATCCATGGCAGCCCCTGTGCTTGCGGTGGTAGATGAATTAACTTGGAACTGCTGGGACAAGATATGTACAACATCTGATGGTTCTGACACAATCTTATTGTAAAATTTTAAAATTAGTTTTTTATTGTTTTTTACACTCCTATTCCTATGTCTGTTTACCACTTTCCAAACATCTTTCGAAATGTTCGTCGAATTAGCTAATTCTGATTGTACTGATAACTTTTTGGCCATATTTATTACTTTCCTGTACAGAGCTATGTATTTTTGTCTATAGTCCATCAGAGTGTCACTTTGTTTATTCCCCTTGCCAGTACATAGAAATCGTTTCATTTTGCTAGAAACCCTTACACCCTTGGTGACCCAACGTAGCTGTGCTTTAGGCGTTTGGTGCACCATTAGTTTTCTTTTCCTAAAACAGCGTGTAAACATTTCCTCGAATTGTTTTAAGAATGAGTTTATTCCAAAATCACTCCAGTCGTGATTTAAAAGCAAATTTCTAAAGTTTCTTCTTGTATTTGCGTTGTAAACCCGTTTGGTCATTTGCACAGTACTGGCTTTTTTATTCCTACATAGTTCCTTACTTCTGAACGCTGTATTGCAAAGCAGTCCTGCATGTCCATCTGCCAAGCCGTTATGATCGACATCACAACTTATCACACATTCATCTGACAAATTGGTAAAGACATTATCAATACAAGATTGTGAGTCATTTCGAATAAACGTAGTCGAATTAATTAGAGGTCTAAAGTTGTAACATGTCAAAAGATTTAATAAGTCATTCCTTTTTTTATTGTCAGTTGATAAGTCAATGTTAAAATCACCGCAGATAATACAGTTCTTGTTAAAGAAATGTTCCAATAGTTTTTCGAGCCTGACCATAAAATCATCCAAATTTGCATCATAAGGAGTACGATAGCAGCAACACACAAACAAGCCAGTTGAAATATCTTTGACACAGCATATTTCAAAGCTATTAATTTTATATAATTTTTTGCCTATTGGTACCTCCTCGTATTCCCTATCTGATTCTGCTAGGATAATAGTACCCCCTCTTAGCTTATTTACTCTAGTATTATATGATGCAACATTGTACTTTGTAAGCTTTAACAATTAGACTAGTTCTTCGTTAAGGAAATGCTCACTAATACATAAGTAATTCGAAGGGTTTCTCAGACTATCCAAATATATTTCTAATTCATCTTTCTTATTATTGAGACCACACATATTTTGATGAAAGATGTTTAAACGATTATACAGTGACCTATCTGCCGATTCGTTTAGGTTTACTTTAGTTTGTACATGTTTGTTCTCGAAAAAATGTGTTTCTGTCTAACATTTTCTTTTTTTTAAAGTAGTAAGGAATGGTACCAGGTTTTAATATTGGTTGGTTTGCCAAAGTAGTAGTATGATGTGTGGCTGTCTGTATAGATATTCCCTCGTTAACTGTACCGTATTTGTTTATATCTATTTTTATATTTTCCATGATGTTGTAGTACAAGTTTTTTATACCTTTTATATTAATCTGGCCGGTTTTAATTGAGAACATATCAGATGTTAAGTAACTGTTTGTGTCAAAGTAATATGCATAGCTATTTTCTTTCTGTAAGTCTTGATACAAGAGATTATTAAATAATTCAACTTTATAGTTGTATATAGGTGCACCACAAACGTAGGTCGGACTGCATATTATAATATTTGTGTTTGTTATTTGCTTCAAAGATTTCCTTATTACTTTAACGATTTCTATGTAATTAGATGATGTTTTTATGTCTTTAGTTCCTAACATAAAAATACAGTAGTCATTCATGTCATAATTAAATAACTTATTGCTAATATTATTTAATAGGCGTTCTATGCTACAGTTTGGTAAAAAATAGCGACAGTACTCGAAATGATTGCCAAATATTTCTTCGATAGCTCTGATGGAGCAATTTTGATCATAGTTGGTAAGGATACACAGTTTATTTTTTGCTTGCACTGTTGGATACACATTGTTATCATGAAGAATGCTTCTAGAGGACATAATATCTTCTCTTCTATTACTTAGCGAAACTTGCTGCAGGATGTCAATTTGTTTGTTTAGTGTGGCTATTTCGAACTTAGCCTCTGCCAATTGTTGTTCTGAATTTGTAATGGCCTGTTGCATTAATAATATAGTTTCATTGTATATTATCTCCCTTTGATGGTACTCTTGCCTTACGTCAGGCGTTTTAATTATTTGTTCACAATTTGCATCTTCTTTCTTTTGATTTGAAAGAGTACTGGTTTGTGTGATTTGGTCCATAATTTTTAAAGGCGTTAAATTCCTGTTTGCAATTTTTATTTTACGTTTACGTCCCGTAAGCGGTGTCATATTTATAATATCAGTGGAATTTATTTTTTTATATGTGTCTATTATATTTCTGCATTTCTGTAACTCGGATTTCAGTAGCGTGTTCTCGGCATTCAGGTTTTCTATCTCAGCATGAGCACTTTCAATGTTATTTGACATCTCCTGTAGTTTCTCGTGTAGTTCTGAGACAGTTTGACTGGTGTTAAGTAAGGAGTCTCGCAGGCTCAACATAGTTGTGTCAAACAACGCACAATTGTCTGCAGATATATCATTCAGTGAACTAGTTCTACGATGTTTTCGAATAGTTATATAAATTGTCATCCATTATTTAGAACTGAATAATTTTTGGTATGTATAGATTATTCTTAAAAGCGACACCTGTTGTTAAAGAACGGCAACCAATTGCAAAAAATCCACTTCACTTGTGTGACAATCAATAGTAGCACACTGAGTAGTTTAGTACTGCTCTTCTCTAGATGGCAGTGGTCTCAAATGGTTTTAGTGTTTCTATTCTCCGCGGGTTGTGCTAGTTTGTATGTAGTAAATACAAAATATTTTTCTTAACGGTTGCACTTATTTATTACATGATTAATTTTAGTTAATTTTATGAATTTATGTATAGGTAGTGTGCATTTTATGCGTACCTTTGTTATTTCTATTCGTGGTCTAAAACAGTAGGTCGTTTATGTATGTTCCAATGTTTTCCCTTGAAGTTATACGTCGAGAGACTTCGTCACTAATCTTGTTCTGTTTCTGCAGATAATACTTGAGCACGGTATTTGTATAGTTATGTCACCACTATATTGTTCAAATCCACAGTTGTTTTGGATTAATATATTTAAATCAATATTATCACGAGCACAATCACAAAGCAGTGTTTACTTGAACAGCGCCATCTAGCGAACATGATGATGGATGGCAACGTTGCTCACCATCCGTGATCTACGGTAGCCAGGAATCACACTGCAACTTCTGAAGCTCAGGGCATCGCCTGTGGTGGTCAGGGAAGTGGTAAGGATTTGCTCTATTTCAGGCTTTGCGCTGGAAGTCTTTAAGTCGATAGAGAATTCGTCACTTTTAGACAAACGTCGACCACCTTCGATTATCTTTGACCACCTCATCACTTACCTTACTTCAGATGAATAATGGTAGTACTGAAAAATGTTATTTGTATAATCATAGGAATAATATCTCGCAGTAGAACAGAAGCTCTAGGTTATCTCCTTACATAAAAAAATATTCAGGTATGTAATGTTATGTGAATGCAAAAATATTTCTGAGTAATTTTATTTTACAAACAACACTTTTTACAAATGTTTTCTTTTCAAGATACCCCCCAACCATTTTTTCTCTTTCCCTCATGATTATCTTGATATTGATCACACTGATATAAACATAACACACATTGTAGTTACTACACAATATATATAAGTACACCTTTTATTTACATTACACGTTGTATGTGTCGACGCGTAAAGAAAACAAGGAGTGTATCTTTTGCTTGATTGCAATCTCCTAAAAAGCTTCTGAACCTTGACCGGAATTTAAGACAACAACACAGACACACACGCGACTGCCCATCTTCTTATTATAATCTCTTAGGTGCTGTGTTCAAGAGAAATGAGCTTAATAATAAATCTATTCCAACAGGCACATGTGTAGGTATTTTTTTTACGTGTGAAATATAGTGTGACTGGTAATTGGTGACCGATACTTAAATATGTGATTGTCACTCCAGTCTTGCCATGAAGTACCGTGTTACTCCAGTTAATGGGTTGTAGAGGTCTGGTAGGCAGCCACTCTTCGTAAAATACTGGTATTCGGCTAAATTCGGCTTGACTGGAAGCCGACCCCAATGTAGTTGGGAAAAGGCTAAGCAGATGATGATGACCTAAAGATGTGATTGTACTCATACAATCACAATGTTTAAGTATCGGTCGCTAACAGCCAGTAATCCTATCAAATATCCTATCTCTAATAAGTTTTCCGCTCTCGGTAGGCGAGATGGACTGTCAGACTTTTAATCAATAAAATTATTAGTTTCGCAGCTAACTGTATTATCTACAACAGTAACTACTGATGGTAGGGTCAACCTCAACCACATTAATATTATAAAGGAGAAAATACGATGATATTTGGTACACGGGTAGATCCTGGAATAGCATATATAGAATACTTTTTGAGCCAGGAGTATGTTCTGTTGGGATAATGTTCTACTGTCAAACGGGCAAAGCCGCTAGTAACTAGGGATTGCAATCCAACAGCGTTTCCAATCCAGCTGGATTTTTGCTGGATTGACCTGAATCCAGCTGGATCCAGCGCGGATCCAGCAAAATGTGGAACGCAAATAAAAAGGTGACATTTATATTTTTTTATTAAGTAATTTGTATAATAACTTCTAACGATAATCTATGAAACCTTTCATTAATTTGCTTTCGTTTCTTAGCCATTTAAGATCAAAATAAACTACTTAAAATTAAATAACATTTATACCCTTGTAGTGGCATCTGACGTCACAGAATCCTGCATCACGCAAGCTAAGTTCTCAGCGCGATTTGAATAGATACAACAGCCCGAAATCATCTATCGGGCAGTTGCCATTACACAGTTGTCATCACATATTATAACAATTACGGACGCAATTCGAAACTAAACAATAGAAATTGATACGTTTGCGGATCCGCAATGCTGGATCCAGCACTAAATGCTGGATCCAGCATATTTAAAAATGTGCTGGATCCAGCTGGATTGCTGTATGCTGGATCCAGCAATTGCAATCCCTACTAGTAACAGCTGATTTAGACTTATAAAACTTTGTCCTGAATGACTGACTGCTGGATCTGTGCATAAACCGTTAACCGCTAAACCGCTGATCGTAAAGTTCTGAAACTTGAAGTTTATGTTCTCGGTATGATGTAGGCATCCCGTAAGAAACGATTTCTGGAAATTCTACCAAGGGGGTGAAAAAGTGTTAAAGTTTGGATGGGAGAATTTTATTCATTGAGTTAATAAACTTGAAAATTGGCACAAATTGTAATCAAAATTATTAATTACTAGCTTTAGCCCACAGCTTCGCCCGCGTACATAAAATATGGCCTATGTCACTCAGGAATACAGCAGCTTTCTATTGGTGAAAAAATGTTAGCAATCGGACTAGTACTTCCAAAGATTTCGTCATACAAACAAAAAAACAAACTTTACCTCTTTATTAAATTAGTGTAGATTGCTTTTTCAAAACTACACTCAAAATACAGTTTAAGTGGTGTTATGTTTTATGATAATATTCTTGCAAACGAAGTCGCGGGTAAAGTGCTAGTTTATATAAATATTGGATCGGTTTCTCAACAATCAATATCTATAACTGCGAACAGCTGAATCGTCGGTTCTCAGCAGAATGAAGCGGTACTAAGCTCAATTAATTTTTCATCAGACTCTCACATGAACGCGAGAAGGAACACTTGTGTCTAATAGCCTATTAATAGCCTGCTATATCGAACATGAGAAACTGTATTACTTGGTGCTGTATGTATTGGAGAGGGGTTATTGTGTGCAATTTTGTTTGTAACTTTTTTTCTTTGAGGTGGGAAATCTTCTGATGATTTTTTCAGCCCTAGAGGTCCAGCGTTAGAGCGTGCCAAACTTTTTCTGACTAAAACCACACCTGTTTCCTTCAGTCAATAGGCTCGCGTTTGACCACTATCTCACCTGATGGAGAGCGATGATGTGGTCAGTGTTGGAGCACACTTGCCTAGAAGCAACCTATTCACTCTTGACTTAAAAAAACCCCTAGATTGTAGCTCTCAGTAAACACATACTCCAACAGCGCCACCACCCTTTAGATGTTGGTATAATAAATGTATTCCCAAAACGCTTTGTATATGGTTACTTCCTCGGGAATATTGAAGATTTCCGAGCAATGAGATAAGTAGTGAAAAGAAAAGACAAGAATTTTCCATGCAGAGCTTGGGTGGGAGGCTAGTATGTACCAAGAAAATAATCTTACAAACTGCATCAAGAATTTTAACGCGGCATGACTAACTAATTAATAGTTCTTTAAAGTAGTTAGGGATATAATTAGTTAGAGTTCGCTTGACTAACCACGATCGTACGTGAAAGTCGCTCCTTAGGGTAAATGCCAGGATTAACGGCGATTATAACTTATTTTTCTGTTAAAAAACCTTCTATTCTTGAATTAATTTTAACAGAAGATTTAGAAGGCTCGTGGCTAGATACAGCCGTACAGGTCGATCATCAAGGTTAAGCAACGCTTGCCAACGTTGGTCTGTGGATGGGTGACCATCTTAACATAACGAGTTTCCTCCGTGCCTCGGAAAGCACGTTAAGCCGTAGGTCCCGGCTGTCATTTGTTGATCTTTGGCAGTCGTTACGGATAGTCAGAAGCCAGTAAATCTGACTCCAGTTTTGCCATGAAGTACCGTGTTACCCCAGTTAATGGGTTGTGGAGGTCTGGTAGGCGACCGTTCCTCGTAAAATACTGCTATTCAGTTTAATCCAGCTTGACTGGAAGCCGACCCCAATTTAGTTGGGAAAAGGTTAGGTAGATGATGATTTAGAATGAGAAAGTTCCAATTTCGAATTGCCAATTGGGTTATTTTAGGTACTTATAAGACAAAAGCGACCAGAAGTCTGGAAAGGAAATAAAGTGTTAAATAAATAGATAAAGGACTAAGCTCAAGTCGATGGTGTGTATTGTTCCATGCATGCTTCAATGGGACGTCCTGTAGGGTCTATGCTTGATAGAACTACGGAAATATACGAGGGTCCTGTAACCGAAGCCTGCTAGAACTACATAAATAAATATAATCAAAAGAGTTACCATGACTGAAGTACCGTGTTACCCCAGTTGGGTTGTGGAGGTCTGGTCCGCTCCTCGTAAAATACTGGTATTCAGCTAAATCCGGCTTGACTGGAAGCCAACCCCAATATAGTTGGGAAAAGGCTAGGCAGATGATGATGAAAAGAGTTACCATGGCTATGGAATGCAAAGGTCAATTGAACACGTGTGAGTTTTGACTAAGAAAAGTCTAACATGCCTTCTTGCTCCGTCTAGAGTGGGAGAAGTTATTTGATGATTTCCGTTCACATAAAAACGAATTGATAATGGTTAATCGCCAGATTTCTTAAATGAAGTCTTCAAGAGAAATGAAGCAGAAAAATCAACTACATTAAACAATGCTTTCCCAAAATGCTTACAGCTTACAGCTAGAACAATAAAAGAATGTTTGTAACAAACAATACAATGCGACGGTGAATAAACGCTCACGAACCGCTCATAGATCGCAGCGAGGGACAAAGCATCGCGTGTGGCCGCTGCGTTTATCAACTCTAGATAAGCTGGACTGCTTTGCTCTTTAATCATTCAGGTTAGAAGTGTTGTAGAATCTTCTGTTGTACAATCAGGTCATAAGGTGTTTTTTTTATACATGACGTTTATTTTGCAAATCCTTACAGTGTTCGCAAGAAACTCAAAAGCTACTGAACGAATTTTCCATCAGGTTTTCATAAAAAAAGAGTGAATTAAAAGATAGAGATTTCTAATAAATGCATAATTAATAAGAGAGCAGTGGTGGCCCTATGGTAACGGTCTCGACTTAAAAATTGAATATTCTACTAACAATAAACGAGAAAGTTTGTATGTATGAATGTTTGCTACTCTTTCACATTAAAACTGTACGTGTTTTTAGCCTGTTTTGTGTTCCACTGATCTCTGGCCAAAGTTTACCCCGCGAACATGATCAGATCGTCACACCACCTTCGCCGCGGTCGACCTCACTGAACGTGAGTCACAATCCTCGCCCATCTGTCCGGGTGCATTCGAGTAATGTAGTCAACCCACTCCTACTTCAACCTGGCTGTTTTTTCCTCTAATCTGCGTAACTTGAGTTATAGAGCGCAGCGTATTTTTTTTTGACGCTATCTATTCGCTTAACACCTATTATGCTGCACTCTTTTACCCTTTAACAAATCTCCACCGTATTTAACAGCATACAATAAACTAATCCCCGATCTAAAATACACCACAATAGATCTTTTAAACAGCTTACCAGTGCTCTGACAGTGTGGTACGAACATGCGGCACAAAGAAGTGTCCCGTACTTACAATAGAGAGTTTAAAATATATAAAAGGACGCAACTGATAGCATTGTGCTAGCATTTGTGCCTTTATGTTATCTGCAGATAAAGTGGCAGTAGTTGTGGGACATTGTGGGAGTTCGTTTGGGGATAGTGTTGAGTAAAGTATTGTTACAGATCGCTTTCATGGTTTTAAAGTTGGGCCAAAAATGTTAGAGCTGCACCAATTATTCAGATAGTGTTCTAGGAGCAAGTATGTTACATGATATCGAAAAAAATAATAAGGGAACACTGAATCCAAGCAAATCATGTAAAAAGATAAATGCAGTTTTTTTTAAGGATTTGATCTTTGTTAATGGTGTGCAAATAAACGGGTTTTCGTTCTTTCTTTGCTTTCTTTGTCAATATAATAAGGAACGGTATACTTGGTGTTAAACTGCTTAATTAAGGTTAATAGACCTCATTCGCACTGCGCTCCAAAACACAAATTGTTGACGTGGTTGAGAAGGCTGCCCAGCTTAACTAGGACTGGGATGGATATATATCAGCCGCATGCCAACCGAGCGAGGTACCTCCTAATTTTGTATTTTACGGGTCGAAAGCTCGTAAAATACAAAATTAGTACATTGAAATCCTGGGGCAATGGATGAGAGACTAAAACCGATCTATGTATGCTGTTTTGGTTGCCCGTTTGCGTCATTTCTGGGCCATAGTATTTTTTTCGAACAACCCTACAGACCTTTTATTCACTCCTGTGCTATTCACTTTGTTTGTCAATACTTAATTTCTGAAGAATCGTTTAGAAGGTGTTTGTGAAATTTTATTGCAGCCTGAAAAACTGTAGCATTGAAGCAAAGTAGCTGAAAACTGTACATAGCATTAGATCGCTCCAAAGTAGCCGCTACAATAAAAAAATATTAAAAGTAGTAAGCAATTGATTGATTGAAGCTGGATAGATTCCACCAGAACTGGAAAGAGGAAGCGCGGGCCCGCGAAACATGAAAAGAGTGGAGGGAGGCCTTTGCCCAGGAGTGGGACAGAACAGGCTAGCAAAAAAAAAGGCAATTGATATTCAAACGCCAAAAAAACAACTTAATACCAACAACACAATCACAAAATAACAGCCACATTGTCAAAAAGCAAATATCACATCTAATACGCGGGCACAGCTGCGACGCCGGCTCTCATATAAATTCACCGTCGCGGGAATATTTAGGAAATGTGCCAGCAAATTGAAACGTTATGACGTCGTATTAGCATCGTATATTGTTCTTACAATGTATTTTATTAGGCTGTGGTGCCAGGTTCGACGGGTTCGAGCAGCCTGAAAGGTTTTTTTTTGGAGAGTTTTCTGAGTTGAGGGTTTTTTTCGTTTCTTGCTCGTGTTACTAGCAATTGTGTCTAGCCATTTATGCGATAGACTTTCGGTATTGGAATTAAATATTGCAATAATATTTTAAAGGCGAAAGTTTGAGCGTGCTTGTGTGTTTGTTACTTTTTTACGCTCAAATAGTTGAACAGATTTGGATAAATTTAGAACACAGGTAAACTATGTCCTGGTATAGCACATAGGATACTTTTTATCACGAGATTAGGTATGTTTACCTTGGGACTAATTTTCTACACACACGCGGGCGAAGCCGCTAGCCACAGCTAGTTAATTTAAAGAAAAAAAGCATATTGGTATCAGAGATAAGATACATTATACCCATATGCATGTAGATTGTGCGAAAGGTCCTGGAAACGCATAAGGCATCTGAAGGAACACAGGTAAGTTTTAATCAGCAAAAAACTGGCAATCTCTACCTTGAGAGTTTATTTGTCACAAAAACAGTGTACAAGCCTATTGTCCACAATTGTGCACAAAGTGAGACACTGGACTACTGCTGAGAAATTCTATATCGCTACCTTTGGGTAGAAAGGTCGTATAAACCATTTTGGCCAAATTGAGTTAAATATACCATTTTTCTCAGAATTTTTTTCTCTATCGATCTGTATATACGAAATGTAGAAATTCGCTCAAAAATGGTTAATACGACCCAGAAATTTTCGGTCATAGCCTCTTAAAAAAGGTAAATTTTCAATGTAAAAGCCAAATATTTTTTTTATGTAATTTTGTTATGACGTAATGACCATAATTTAT
Organism: Mythimna separata; assembly: GCA_030763345.1. Taxonomy (NCBI): domain Eukaryota; kingdom Metazoa; phylum Arthropoda; class Insecta; order Lepidoptera; family Noctuidae; genus Mythimna; species Mythimna separata. The sequence goes on along the minus strand of CM061170.1, from coordinate 24,140,184 downwards.
ATTACCTCAGGGTGTAAAAATAGTCGTTAATTGAAAATGGTTTATACGCCCTAAAGTGTTAAATGCATTAATTGTAAATGGTTTATACGCCCGAAAGTGTTAAATGCATTACCTAAACACAGGTTAAATTTGACGTCGTAAATCCAAACACAGTTCGCAACGTTGGTGTATAAACCATGTTCATTGCAAGTCGCACCTTACTTTAGGATGTTTGTCAAGTAAAATGTGTAAGGAATGAATCAGGTATGGTTCTATCAGATGATGAAAAAATCAAAGAGAGGTGGAAGGAATATTTTGAAAGACTTATGAATGAGGAAAATGATTGGAGAGGGATTTTAGAAACTAAACCAGAAAATGTGGGGTTAGTGAGAATGGTTAGTATGGGTGAAGTCAGAATAGCAGTAAATGGAATGAAGAATGGTAAGGCCATTGGCCCAGTTTAGAATACCAGTTGAAGTTTGGAAGTTACTACGAGTGGATGGATGAATGTGGTTAGCTTTGTTCTTCAATAAGTTGTTGAAAGAAGAATTCATACCTGATGATTGGTACAAAAGTTTTTTGGTGCCCATCTTTAAAAACAAAGGTGATGTTCTTGAGTGCAACAATTATAAAGGAATTAAGCTAATGTCACATACTATGAAAGTAAGGGAGGAAGAAGTGTTGAAAGGCGGTTGAGAGAAGAGAGTGAAATTTTACAGAACCAATTCGGTTTTATGCCTGGTCGGGGTACAACGGATGCCATTTTCGCTATACGCCAGCTGTGCGAGAAATACAGAGGTGCACATAAAAACTTGCACATGGTATTAATTGACCTCGAAAAGGCATACGACCGGGTACATCGTGAGGTTCTGTGGTGGGCCCTTAAGGAGAGAGGTGTGCCTGTGAAGTATGTGCAGTTGATCCGATCGATGTACAGTCGGTGTAGTATCCAAGTCCGGTCTACAGTAGGCACCAGTGGCAGTTTGAATGTGGTGGTCGGCCCACATCAGGGGTCGGCTCTCAGCCCTCAACTCTTCCTGCTGATAATGGACGCTTTGACGTTAGACATTCAGGAAGAGGCCCCCTGGTGTATGCTGTTTGCCGATGACATTGTGCTGGTTGCCGAGAGTGGCCTTGAGGTTCAGAGCAGATTGGAGGTGTTGTGGCAAAGATTAGATAGTGTTGGCCTGAAATTGAGTAGAACGAAAACAGAGTACTTGTTCTGTGATTTCGGCGGTCCCTCCAATCTTTCGCATTTAGTTCTGGCTAGGACGCCCATACCGATTTGTTCCGACTTTCAGTACCTCGGTTCGCTTGTCCAAGGAGATGGTGAGGTAAACCGAGCAACGAAGGATAGATGAAATAGCGACAGGTTACGGGAACAACTTGTGATCCACGGATGCCCCTCAAGTTGAAGGGATCTATAAGTCCGTGATAAGACCTGTCATGGGCAGAATGTTGGGTTGTGAAAAAGATGTATGAAAAAAGATTGCATGTAGTGGAGATGAGAGTATTGAGATGTGTGGTGTGACAAGAATGAACAAACTGAGAAATGAGTGTATTAGGGGAACTTAGAAAGTGGCGCCAGTGACTGAAAAGTTGGAAGGAAATCGTTTGTCTTGGTATGGTCATGTGAAGAGAAGGGATGAAACGCATGTTACTAAAAGAGTTCTGAATTTACATGTGTATGGATGGAGAGGGATAGGGAGGCCAAAGAAAAGATGGATAGATTGCGTAAAGACCGATAAGAAAGAAAAGGAAGTTAATGATAGTGTTACGGACGACAGGACAGAATGGAAGAAAAAGACGTGTTGCGCCGACTCCAAGTAATATGGGATAAGGGCAGGAAGAACAAGATTGCAAGAAGCACTTTACGATCAACATACAAGGCTCGCATTTGCGCGCAGCGACAAGCAGAAGAACGAGCGCGATAAATGATAGGTACCGGACAGATACCATTGATTAGAATGTATTATAATACTTAATAAATGTTGATTTCATATTTCAGGTACTTTTATATTATTTGAATCTACCATTATTGGGTATTAGAATAATAATAATTGAGTTCCTACTAATTCTATGTGTAACAGGATAATTTATTAGTCAGAATTCAATTGATCTATGATTATAAATGGTTTTTAATACAAAAAAAAATACATTTATGGGTTTTTACGACATTAAATATGACCCTTATGGTTACCAAAAATGGATATATGACCCCCACAGTTTTTTCAAAGTACATTTTCATGGGGTGTATAAACCAAACATTGATTTTTTCTTAGACGTAAATGCAAGCTAACTTTGAAACTAAAGAAGATAGCTGGGTTTTGATGATTTAACCTTTTTCATCTGCAAAATGTAAGAACCTTTCTCATGGATCATTTTTTTATAACTTCAAAAGGAAAAAAGTTATGAATTTTTATGTAAAAAAAAAAATAGTTTTTTTGCTCTACTGAAAAGTCGGGTTTTGGTTTATACGACCTTTCTACCCAAAGGTATCGATATGAAAGAGTTCGACGAGGTCACTGTAGACGAAGAAAGCGTCTGGTATCAAATCCAAGACTTCTTTCCGGCTCAGCAGGTGCGCTTATAGCTACCAGAGCAACGAGTCGCTAGATACCAATTTAATAACAATCTTATTTTTAGTCAAATAATAAACACACTTTCCCAAACATTTCAATTGCCAAAAAGATGGCAACTTCACGTGGTCTCTGGAGAAACATTAAAACTTGCAACATAGTCTGAAATTCTCAGCAACGGCCGCCACTCCTCCCAGCGTTTAGCTGCGGAATATCATTATATACAATGTGGTTTTAGTTGTTTATACAAAAACTTTAACTTTTGGTACATTTTAGAGTAGATGCAGCTGCTCCAACACTTGATATAATGCATTACTTGCTGCTCATAGCTGAAGTTAGAAAGCTAGACAGAAATAATCTTTGCCTGTCTGCACACTTGTTTTTAAGTAAATTTGTCTTTTAGTTGTGGCATCTGGAGTCCTAAGATGCATAGATGAACTCTTCATTGCACACTATATAAAATTACAGTAGGGGTGCATTAATGGGGTGTAACAATCGGCAGTCTTATCGTTCAAGACAGTATAATCTTTCGATGGATTCGATAGAGAAGGTGAAAAGATACACAGATACTACACTATTTTTTAAAGAATTTTGGAAAATAACAGTATTTTCCCCAGAAAATACAGGTTTTTCTCAGTTTTTACTCCCATGGACGCAGGTCCATGGGAGTAATACGAAGAAAAACCATAACTTCATAGTTATAGTCTAAAGAGTTGTTGGTTAGTTGAAATAGTGAGCGTCGTAACACACAGTTGTGGTTTAAGTCAGTAAAATTCTAACACGAAGAGTGGGAGAAGTCATTGAAAGATTTACCACTGTAAAAAACATAGTATAATTTCTGCCATTACGAATTGCATGTTGAAGCTAAACTGACATACGTAATGTGTGAAAGAATAATCATCATCTGCCTAGTTTTTTCCCAACTATATTGGGGTCGGCTTCCAGTCAAGCTGAATACCAGTATTTTACGAGGACCGGCTGCCTACCAGACCTCCACAACCCATTAACTGGGGTAACACGATACTTCATGGCAAGACTGGAGTCAGATTTACTGGCTTCTGACTATCCGTAACGACTGCTAAAGATCTAAAAATGACAGCCGGGCCCTACAGCTTAACGTGCTTTCCGAGGCACGGAGGAAACTCGTTATGTTAAGATGGTCACACTTCCACAGACCAACCTTGGCAAGCGTTGCTTAACCTTGAAGATCGACCTGTGCGGCTGTTATTATCTAGCCACGAGCTCCTCAAAAATACAAACCGAAAATAAATTAAACATTGAAGACTGATAACGGGCTATGTCAGCGACCTTGGTTCTCTTGCGGATATTTTCATTCCTGATGCGATCACGCAAGGAAACTCCGAACATAGTACTGACTCTAAGTTAAAAGTCGTGAATTCAAATCGTCATGTAATCGTTTAGTTGCACTTTGTTGCCGCAAACACATTTAGTTCGGTTAGTAAACAGTAACTTAGTTTATCGTCTAAACAGAATGCTAGAAATCACGCGAGCTAAGCTAGTCTTCTGGTTTAATTTAAACAGAAGTGGGTACTGCAGTACTTTACGAGTAATTCCATAAACGTAGCTTGAGTTGTAAGGAAATACTATTCGAATATATGTCATTTAATAAAGTCATTAAGTACATTTCATATTTGTAGTCATTTCTTATCATTTGGATTTAAAAATTTTGCAAACTGCAGAATAATCCATTGTTAATGTACCTACTATGTTTAAATATTGCTAAGATTATCGTAAAATAACAAAATTGACATCTTGAAAATATTAGGTGGTTTTATTGTAGCTATTATTGGAAAAATCTTAAAATTTGGTTCATGGTCCTGCGAGCCGGACTGACCATTTTTATATTCTAATTTGAATTGCTCTTCTATCTTGAGGACGTATCAAGAAGCTTTCCAAGACCCTGCAATGTGGATATTTGTTGAGATCTGGACCTGGTGACTCTGGAGCATTTCGATCTGAACGTAGATCAAGCTACTTCACCTATAGAGATCAGACGAGCATCACACAAAAGTAAAAAGAGAATAAAGCTGAGCTACACATTTTAATGACAAAATTTTGGCCAAAGAAAGTATGTACCAGGAAGTTAAGTCAGATAGAATTTGCAATGAATATCTCTATACTAAACAGTCCAGTGATTATGCCAGATTTATTTCACCATAACTATAAACTATTTACGCTCCATACACTTTATATAAGACCCCTACAAACTCACTGAACCAATGAATAGAAACTATACCAATAAACTTAGCCGCATTCAATAGTCAAACACTTGTATTCCTGTGTAGTCTTTAGCTGTATCTTCACGACCGCTTCATTGGGTGCTTAGACCAAGTGGTATTGATACTCATTGTATTGGCGACTATCCAAACCACGGTATAGTTCTGATTTTATGGGCTGTATATATTTCTATTTATTTAAAATTTAGCTTCTGCCAGTGGCTTCGCCCGCGTGAAAATAGGTTTCTCCATATAAACTTTGGAACTCCGTTTCATCACTCTAGGAGGCGAATTTCGGGATACTATCACTTTGTACTCGCCTGCATCATAAAACGAAGCCTTGTGCAAAATTTCATGTTCCTAGTCTCAGTAGTTTCGGCGTTCATATGACAGTCAGTTAGTTTCTCCTTTTATATAGATTGAATTTTAGCACGGCCTCAAGAAAAGGCACTTTCTTTAAAGACTGTGGTATAGGAAGAAAAAAACATCGCATTTGGCCCTCCTATAGAGGAGACCAGCTAATTCCTAGCAGTGGGAACAAAATGACCGTAGGCGCGAGCTTGCGGACGGTTAGCAATGGGTAGCTTTCCTTCCCGGCCGTCCGGTTACCGTTTGAACCGAACTCATGTCGTCGATGGCACGTAGTGTAAGGATCACGGCGTCCTCTCTTTCCGCATGACGCAGGTCCTCACCGGACACGGTAAGTTCGGGAGGTTCCTGCATCGAATCAAGCAGGCCCGGGTGTCGCCACTGTGTGGACCGCCCGGAGGACACGGTGGAGCACACGGTAGAAGTGTGCTCCGCTTGGGCGGAGCACCGCCGTGTCCTCGTGGAGGCTATCGCGAGCGGTGACCTCTCACGCCGGGCCCTGGTTCAGGCCATGGTCCGGAGCGAGGAGGGTTGGCATGCGGTCGCCTCCTTCTGCGAAGCAGTAATGCTCGTGAAGGAGGCTGCTGACCGCGAGCGCGTGAGGGAACGGTCCTCACGCCGCCGCCGCCGAGATCCCGATCCCGATTTCCGACCACCGTAGGCGCGGGTTCGCGGACGGCGAGCACTGGGTAGCTCGCCGTCCGGCAGTCTGGAAATAATCTGGACCGAGCCTAGTCGTCAACGGCGCGTTTTGTTCCACGCGCGCCGCAAACTGTAGTGGCCCGGCAGGGCCGAAGCCTCTGGGGGAAACACGTGGTATTCCTAAAGGTTGACACCGAGTCCCCCCCAGAACGAAGGCAACGAAGGAACGGGGTAGGGGTTTAGTCAGTAAGAGTCTGACACGCCCTCCCGCTCCGCCCAAGAGTTAGGTTATGTGAAAATGAACCCCGGAGCCCGAAGGAAGGAACAGGAGAAGACGAAGGCAAAGAAGTAACAGGAGTGAGTTTGAGTCAGTTAAAGTCATACACCCTCCCGCTCCGCACAGAGCGGAAGAAGTCATAACCTGATTTCCTTCCTATGGATGGCAATGGAAACTATACGAGTATATACTATTAGAAGATAGTTGGAAAGATAGTGAACATTCCTCGACAAAATCTGTTTAGAAAAACTGTAATACTAACAATTTATCCTTTTACATTAAAAAGGACTACAAAAAAGGAGCCGTCGTACCTTTCAAGTTTTATACCCACTCAAGTTTTAGTATAAAAATAATTTCTAGATCTTAATAAAGATAATAATTGTTACAACCTGGCGTTACATTGTTATGACTGAACGTAAAATGTTTTAAGGGTATCGACTCTCCTAATATGAAAGGCTCGGATTTTAGACGGAAAATAGATGAGCTAAGAAATTGTTATTAGTTTATGGAAATATTGGCATTATGGTCAAGAATGTTTATATATTTTTTTCTTTTTGGAACCTATAATTATGTTAAACAAAACCTGGGCCCACGTTGTGGACTGCCCACTCCCTCTCCTAGAGAGGAGGCCTGAGTCCCAACAGTGGGAACATTACAAGGCCGATAATGCTAATATTTTAAAAAAGAAAAACAGACAACACGACTGACGAGCGAAAAATTAGTTGGATTTTTATAATTTTTTATTTTTACTTATTTTTTTTTTCAACTTAGTATAGACGATATCAACTAGATACGCGTGTCTGCTTTAAAATATATTTTTTGTTATTCAAAGAAAACAACCAAATACTAATTACACTGATTATACACAAAGCATATGAAAGAGACGCAATATCCTACAAATATTATAAACGTTAAAGTTTATATTTATCCATATGTGTGAATGTTTGTTACTTTTTCACTCAAGAACGACTGCATGGACTTCGATGAAACTTGGTATACAGGTAGATCGTGTCCTAGAGTAGCTTATAGGATAGGAATTTTTATACTGAGGATATGTTCTCTTGGGATAATTATCTCTTATCACGCTGAAGCTTCTGGCAGCAGTGAGTTTTAAATTTAAAACTTAGAGAAAATTATTCTAAGAGAGGTTTACAGAGAGTCTTATAATAAGACTCTGTAAGTCTCTCTCTCTTTCCCAGAGACTTACAGAGAGTCTTATAAATAAGACTCTGTAAGTCTCCCTCCCAGTTATTTAAACATACAAGACCTCCTTTCTTTCTAAGATCCTTGCATAACGTTATAAAGTTAAAATTTTCAAAGCAGCCATAACTTGTAAAGTGGTGACTGGTGATAAACGGAACGCACCCGGGGCGCGGTTACCCGCGGTTTATTATTCAACCGGGTATCAACCGGTTTCACGGAGTCGACTATGTCTGCTTGATAAATTGATTCCGAAATCCGGGTATAGTTGCGTGTCATGGCTGAATTATGACCGGGCATTCAGAGGAAGGTGGAGGGAAGTTGTGGTGACATGGGAAAGATCTTTAGCCTGTATTGGATTGATTGAGCTGTAATGGTAATTTTTATGTACTTATTGATTTCTACAGGCAAGTTGGTAATTGGGCTAATACCTACCTGGTTTCATTTTTGACCTGTCCTAATTTAGTACCTACACAAAAATTTAGCATGATATAGATTGTTTTGGTAAAAATCAAATAGAAGTCATTTGCGCTCTAGGATGGAATGTTAAGGAGTGAACAGAACAAAAACGTGGGGTCCTGGGTTCCACGAGAACAATAAAACGGTTGACGACTTGTTTGCTCGCCCTCTGATTTCCGGTAAGGATCAGGCCTGAGTCGACGGCCAGTAGTGTTCCACACGTGCCGCAAAGAGACGTCAGCCAATCGTATGGCCCGAAGGGGGCCTATGCAGGCATTGGCCCCATTGGGGATAGGGCCTTAGGGAAAAGTGGGAAAGGAATACTAACTCGTGGTCCTCTAGGACCAACGCAATGCTGGGCACGCTATGTTCTAACACAAAAAGTAACTGAAGGAACATAGGTGTGGTTTTAGACAAAGTCAAAGTCAGACAATCCCATTCACTCCAACCTAGAGAAGTCATTACACGATTTCCCACGTTGAAAAAACAAAACAAAGCGACTCAATCCACATTACAAAATCTAGGAACGCGTATGCCAAAATAAAAAAAAGTAAGCTCTAAGGCAAATAATTTCCCCAGCGACTACATACATGTGTATTTGCCGACACAAGTTTAATTATGAAATTGTCTCCAAGCGAGCAAAGCTCTGCAACTTGAGACTCGAGTTAGCATTAATACGTTGATGACATGCATCGTGGATGTGCTTTAGTGTTTCATTAAACATAACGAATTGTTCCAAAGACTGACGGGCATTTGGTTGTTTATTTTTTATGGTGAGAAATCATTCAGTGACTTCTTGACAGTGCCTTAGGGCAGAGTGAGAGAACGGAAACTAAAAAAAACACACTTGTGTTCCTACTTTGCTCTTTTCGTTCCAGTACCACGGGTTTCCCTTTCGGAAGTAAGCCTATGGTCTCAGTAGGCTTCGGCCCTGATAGGCTGCTACGGTTTTGCTTACATCTCTTTCAGGCGCACGTGGAACACTACGCACTGTCGACGACTTGGGCTCAATTCAGACGGTTACCGGAGGAGCTCGTGGCTAGATAATAACAGCTGCACAGGTCGATCTTCAAGGTTAAGCAACGCTTGCCTAGGTTGGGCTGTGGATGGGTGACCATCTTAACATAACGAGTTTCCTCCGTGCCTCGGAAAGCACGTAAAGCCGTTGGTCCCGGCTGTCATTTGGAGATCTTTGGCAGTCGTTACGGATGGTCAGAAGCCAGTAAATCTGATTTCAGTCTTGCCATGAAGTACCGTGTTACCCTTGTTAATGGGTTGTGGAGGTCTGGTAGGCAGCCGCTCCTCGTAAAATGCTGGTATTCAGCTGAATCCGGCTTGACTGGAAGCCGACCCCAATATAGTTGGGAAAAAGCTAGGCAGATAATGACCGGACGGCCAGATGGCGAGCTACCCATTACTGGTAATCGCTAGCCCGTCGGGCGTTTTGTTGAGATCCAGATTCAGATATATCGATTTAGTATTTTAACCTATCAATACCCGCGAAACGAGACACAATAGTAAAACAATAACAGCGCGGTCGCATGAGACCGGTCGGGGATTCATGAATTAAACAAGCAGTACCTACAGCCTCTCACTTGGAAATCACGGAAATAATTCTAGGTCCAAAGGTTTGAACTAGGCGTTGATGAGTCAGTGAAGTGAGTCAGGACTTTGTCTTTTATACACACAACACAAGAGCAAGGAAGTCTTTAATACGACGATTAAAATAAAATCGTTCACTCCAAACACGTCAACAGAAGCAAAACCACAAATTAAACTACAGCCTCTAAAATTAAAAAAGAGATTAGGCAAATTAGTTGAGGAAATTATGCAGTCTATCCACCTAGTCGCATCCACCATCACCCAGTGACTATAAAGTTACATATCAGATGAAACTTTTCCTAACGAACGGGAACTTTGTCGGCGCACTTAAGTTTTTGCATAATTCATAAGCAATTAATGTCGAAAAAAAAGGAACTAGTTTTCATGGGAAGTGAGCTTTTTAAATACGAGTATATTCATTAAAAAGTTGGCATAGTATTAAGAACTGGTGATTGTGAAAATTTGTTAATTAGGCAAATGATTTTCGATATGGCATAAACAGTATTAAAGGAAAAAAGTTGCCTTGTGCTTAAATCGAGTGAGTGGAGTATCAACGACATCCTGAAGAAGTATTTGTGGAAAAGGTCTACAATAGGAATAGATTATTTTTGTATGTACCTATTTGTTTCCGTGATGACTTACTTACATAGTTATTTTACTGTAACTTTTCAGTTACAGCACGCTATGGGCCTTGATGCCTGAAAGATTTTTTAATAAGATCATGTGGTCCTTCGAAACGGGAATCATCGGAAAAGCAGGATGCCAATTTATAATGGGATTGGGGGAATGGGTTGTGGATGCTTGATGCACAGGTCTATTGAACCCAGCCTAGAGGTGGTAAGACGACCTTGATAAGTATTGCTGGATCTAGGCGGTTGGGGAAAAAGGATGTCGATGACATTTTTGGAGGCCTTTGCTCAGCTATGGCCAAAAACTCATCTATCTCTGTACTACTCTTAATATTATCTTTTCTTAAAACGCTAAGGCTCAACCACAGATTAATAAATAGTTACTTCGTAAGCTCAACTCACGCTAGAGCAGAGTCGTCATGTCACGACGGGTCATGTTTCTCGCCTATAGCAGATACATTTCCAATTTTCCATTATTAAAAAAATAATTTTGTTATGGAAATATTGAATCTTCACGACAACGTGAAGGTTCGCATGTCGACGCTCAGTTAGAGTCAGGGGTTACGCGCGTCACCGCGCGTTACTCGCGCGCAGTGGCTGTCAAGCACTAGCGTCCTTCACAAATGTTTAAGAGTACCATCAGGTGAGATAATGGCCTTCTGCGAACCTATCTATACTAATATTATAAAGAGGAAAACTTTGTTTGTTTGATTGTAATGAATAGGCTTCAAAACTAGTGATCCGTTTTTAAAAATTCTTTCACCATTCGAAATCTACATTATCCACGAAAAACATAGGCTACTTTTTATTTTGGAAAAAAATAGGGTTCCGTAAGATAATTGGGTTTTTCTGTAAAAAATCAACAACAAAAGTTACTTATTTTGCGTACGCTGCCTAAACTGTAAAAGATAGAACCATAAAATGTTCTAATTAATTGTAGATTTTATAAATATCTACAAAAAAGTCCGCGAAGCACTATACCTATCTATGTCGAGTGAGGCACAACCACCATTTTTTTAATCTAAAAATCTTGAATTTTTTTGAACTACATTTAAACGCATTTATTTTACTCATGCTATTTACCCTTATCAAAATAAATTATTTTATCACTAAGTACAGTTTATGTAGATAATATTTGGTCTTTGAATTATTAAAATTGGACGTTTGGTTTTGAAGTTATAGCGAAATTAAAATATTACGATTCCTGCTGCACGGTCTGTTGCGAAGTCTCTTTCTTATGAATTGTGCTATCATAGTATAGGTAGATAGAATTGATTTGAGAAATTGTTCGCAAAGGGCATCTGAAGGAATATTGTGGGTTTTTTTACAGCTCTGCAAACTGTACCCGTTTAAAATCGCATCACAGGATGCGTTTGACCATGTTTGACCATCAATAATGTGAAGTCTGCTAAATAAACGGATAATTTAAATAACTAAAAACTTCGGGAATCGCTTTGTGACTAATGACACCTAAGAAATGTCTAAACGACAATAGGAGGCTTAAGGTTTTCTCACTCTGTGTCTTTCTCACGGTATTGTTATAGCAGGTTTATTCCATTGGCAGGGCAAGAGGAGGTCTTGCCCCATACATTGACCCAAACTAGGGCAGTAGGATCCAGATTCTGACGCCAAAACAGTATGGCGGTGCTCCGATTAGCGGAGTAGATTTCGACCATAACGTTTGCCGTGTTTTCTGGGCGTTCTTCCACAGAATGGTGACACCTGGACTTTTCTTCCCGCCGAATCCAAAATATCTACCTCTCGAAACACTCATGTTCGGTTAGTACTTGCATAATGCAGAAAGTGAGAACGCCATGAAGTCTCTGTAGTTACTCCTTAAAGAGAGAATATACCGAAGTACCTAATAACTGAGGCGTGCAAAAGTTAGTGGCCCTGATACGTAAATGGCAACTGAAGGAACATGGTGGAATTTAGTCCGCAAAAGACCACTTGCTCCACCTAGAGCTGGATAACTACCTCAAATAAAAAAGAGGCAAATACTAAACCTTCTAATGACTTCAGGATCAGTTTTGTGCTGACCATTCATATATTTTGACAACTAAAAACTACTTTATGCACTTTTTTTTCAGCCTACATAAGTAAGTGCTATTTACACTTACTTAGTGGTGCTTTTTTTTGAAAGGAGAACCATCAGAATGATTCCTCACGCTCTTGGGCGGAGCGGGAGGGCGTGTCAGACTCTTACTGACTAAACCCCACCCCGTTCCCCTTCGTTCCTTCGATCTGGGGGACACGGTGAGAACCTTTACGATTTTCCGTGTTCCCCAGAGCTTTGGCCCCAACGGGCCCCTACAGTTTGCTGACATCTCCTTGAGGCGCGCGTGAACGCGCCGTGGACGACTAGGCTCGGTCCAGGTTATTACCAGACTGCCGGACGGCGTGCTGCTCGCCATCCGCGAGCCCGCGCCTACGGTGGTGGGAAATCGGGATCGAGATCTCGGCGGCGGCGCTCGCGGTCGGCAGCCTCCTTCGCTAGCATTACTGCTTCGCAGAAGGAGGCAACTGCCCGCCACCCCTCCTCGCTCTGGACCATGGCCTGTACCAGGGCCCGGAGCCAGAGGTCACCGCCGCCGATAGATTCTACAAGGACACGGCGGCGCTCCGCCCAAGCAGGGCACACCTCTACCGTGTGTTCCACCGTGACCTCCGGGCGGTCCACACAGTGGCGACACCCGGGCGTCCTTTCCTCCTTGATCCGATGCAGGAACCTCCCGAACTCACTGTGTCTACTTAGTGGTGCTTGGAATTCATTCAAGGTTAATATGATATTTTTGGTCAGCAAATAATCTAAAAATCGTACATCTTTGTTAAACCGTAATATAGACTAGAGACATACGTACATAAACAAACGCCTTTAAACATGGAGTAGGTAAATATTCAGATACTGCTGGAACCCTCACTTATTATTTCTGCTTCGTTGATGTTCGTAAGCCAATTGGCGTCTTCATCTTCATGGTGACCCATTATGTAGATCACCATTATGTGGAATGGTGACCCTTTCTGTGTATCGCCCTAAAAACACGGTGGAACATACGGGTGTGCACTGTTTGAACGAGGCACCGCCGTGTTTTTGTAGGGGTCATCGGTTGCAGCGACCTCTCGCGCCGGGCCCTGGTCCAGAGCAGGGTGGAGTGGCAGGCCGTTGCCTCCTTCTGAGAAGCAGTAATCTAGCCAAGGTGACGGCCACATGGATGAGGAAATGTGATCCCGACCCCGATTTTCAGCCACCGTAGAAGTGGGCTTGCGGACGGCGAGCAATGAGGCGCCGTCCGACCGTGCGGTAACCAAATATCTACACCGAGACCGAGTATACGGCAGGTGGTGTTCCAAGCGTGCCTCATGGAGATGTCAGCAAAACCATAGAGACCCAGCAGGGTCGCCAAGCCTACTGGGGTCATGGGTTCGCTTCTGAAATGCATTCCTGCGACCCTGGAACGCAAGGCAAAGAAAGAACATAGGAGTGGGGTTTAGTCAGTAAAAGTCTGACACGCCCTGTTGCGTCAGCTAAGAGCGGGAGAAGTCATTGGATTATTTCCCAACTAAAAAAATGAAGTCAAACTGTTTTATGTGAAAGTAAAATTAATGAATTGGATTAATTATTGATTACTTTTGTGCAGTTTAACGAACTTAACGCAGACGAAGTCGCGGGCAACAGCTAGTCAATAATAAAAATAAACTTCTCAAGCAACAGGAAAAGACGTCAGATTACGAACAAAACTATAATTAATTCCAAGCATCACTTTTCAACACAATTCGCAACTGGGATTGGTTTTTCCTTTGCTTTTATAAGTCTCCTAATCTTAAAATATTTCCTTTCTCTCTTTATTGATTTTGAGCATTGTGGTTTCTCTTCTTCAGATTCTTCCGTAACTTCTTCATTTTCTTCATGTTCGTCTTCTTTACTTGGTGCTTTTGGTAGATCGTTGATGATTTTACTTTTCACAGTACAAAAGTAAACAGGATTAGAAATTTCTTCGGCAGATTGTTCTGGGATTATCATCAGCGGGTGGGCTTCGATTCTGTAAAATTCTCTGCCTTCATCGTCATAACGGTCTCTGTAGCAACAACGGAAAGATCGTCTTAATCTCTTCCAATAGCTAGGTTTTCTTTCTTCCTGGTCTTGCATCTTCTGCAACATCTCGGCAAATTCCTCCGACATTTCCAAATCCTCCGTATTCTCCATATTCTTTCGGAGTTCTTCTTATGTCGTTGCAACATATCGTTTGGGTGTTTTCGAAGTAACTTTAACACATATTGTGTGTTTGGGTTAGGGATCTGGTTTAGGGCATTATTGTGTCACGACACGATTTATGTTGCCAACATTATTTTCATAAGTCTATGTAATTTTATTTAAACTTCAACTTTTATTAAATTTAATGGCATTTGTGGAAGAGACACCACAATATGATTTTATTTCATTGGTCTAACTTGGACTCCTATATTTTTAAAAAGATCTGTCAATTTATTTCTAAGTTGACAGCTGTCTTAAGCATTTACTGTTGTTTTTTTTTTCTGGGATAGGTATTTATGATACGTGCCCATTCAGCCACCGAAAAAAGCTGGTAAGTTCAGGAAGTAATTTGTGAAATAGAACTAGGAAGCTAAAAACCACAAAGAAAATAGTGCTCATTTTGTTTTGGAGTATTACAGCTTCGTAAGTTGTACTACTCTAAAACAAAAGTAGCACCATTTTCCAGTAAGCCCTCTCTAGTACGTATTTGTAAATACCGAAGAGTTTCAGTCCCGAATACATTTTAGTACACAAAAAACATTTTAGTACTGCTACAGCACTAAAGGTCTCAGTAGACATACTAAATTCCGCATCAAAGATTGCGATTTTCTGATAATATCTGTATTTGTTTGCTATTATTAATGTTTCGGTACTACATGAAGTGTCAGTGAAATACTAGGTTTATCCATGCTATCAGAATACAATATGACTGCCTTACCACGAGTCTTTAATGCGATCCATTTGATACACTAAACTGAATTGAGAGAGCTCCATCTCTCTTTCTCGCTCGCACGCCTATCCTTTTCACGTCATGGTGAGGCTCCTGTTAGATTTCGGCACTTAACTAGCAGGCCCAAGTTAACATCTCTTTGTGGCGTGTGTGGTACAAAACGAGACGGAAAGGAAGGCTAAAGGAGAAGCACCTTGGCGGGTATGATGGCCAGCTTTTTGCATTGAAATCAAACATACCGTACGTACGTTTATTCAAATTGACGACTTGGAACGGTGTTCCATGTATAAAATTGGGCACTTTGAAATTTATTAGTGTGCACGTACATCTTAGATACAGCTGACATTTGTAGAGATTCTGTGCTCTATGTTGTAAAAGCATTATAATTTTTTAAATATTTTTCAACACATACATCCAAAAATATCTAAGTTACCGGTAGTTACCTGTTAGGGTCGCGGGAAAATTGGAATAAGTGACCATGGCCCCAGTAGGCTTCAGCCCTGGGCCCCTACGGTGTTGCTGACTTCTCTTTGAAGCGCACGTGGAACAGTACGCGCCGTCGATGATTTAAGCTCCATCAAGACGGCAAGCAACATTGAAACAAATGCAATAAATAAATAAATAAAAGCTACCCATTGCTTGCAATCCGCTAGCCCACGCCTACGGTGACGGTGAAATCTGGGCTGGAATTCTGTTCACTCAATCGTGTGACCATCTACTTCACTAGCATTACTGCTAAAAGCGTCCATTTAAATCATTAGACTACATAAAACAGCAGTCTACTAATAGGTCACTGTCTCTCCAATCGCTCGCCATTCATCTCGATTCCCATAAACTCTCTTCCAGCGACTCAGCAAGACCTCAGTGCTGATCACATCAGCTACAACTCTCAAGATTTGTATGCGTACCATAGGCACTATTATTTGCATCGTCAACTCGTGCTCCCAAGTTATAGTTTAACTTCCGTATGTACAATGTGTGGAGTTGTATTGTTGTGTGCGAAGCTTGACAGAATGAGAATATCGTGTGTGGTGTTATGTGATTAATGAGCTAACATAAGCGGGGAGTGCAATATTGGGTTGTATATGAGTACAGTATAATTTTGTAGTATGTTGGGTGAAGGGATATGTTGGTATTTGGAATGCTGGTTTGTGACTGATCGTTACAGAAAATTGACGGTATTTTTGTTAAAAACCACGTAAAATCCAAGAGTTCGTCCAAAAAGGGGAATTCGAGTCTTTTGGATAAGCTCTAACTCGCTCCTACAGCGGAGTGTTTTTTTTCAGTTTTTGCGTGTTTTGTGTTAGTACATAATTAATTAGTGAATAAGTGAATCTTTTTCAAATATGGCAGTTAGATGTATTTGTGTGTGTGGATTGAGTGCTCATTGTACAGGTAACCACTAAAAAAAATCCAGCAGTACAACTTGCACCTCTGTCTAAAGTACGGAGCTCCGATGTTGAAATTAACAATTAAAGAAGAGATTACTTACATTGAAATTCAAACCAAATCTAAATATTTTAAAATTATTTAATTTTCAGACATTACAATACACTTACATTAACAATACAATACAAAACGGACAATTGTACACGGACAAGACAATACACAAACACATATTTTATTTTATTGGCGAGCCCAAGTTTTGATAACGTTTTATTTATTTATGTTGAGTTTAAGACAAACAATTACATGGAAACATAGACATTCATTGTTAAACTTATCAATAACATTTGTAGACAAATGATAAGTTATGTTATAGTGACTAAGAACTACAAAACTAGAGAGGTTTTTAATGTTTAATCAATTAACTTTTTGTCGCCCAGTGGTAACTGCCCCGACTTGCAAGTTGACGTTCGCGGGTACAAACCCAGTCAGGCGCATTACTTAGAGTAATTTATTTCATCACCACTGCTCTCAAAACAGTGAAGGAAAACATCGTGAGGAAGCCGGCATGTCCTAGAACCAAAAATTCGATGACATGTGACGTCCGCCTATCCGCATTGGGCCCGCGCGGTGGATTATGGCCCACTCCCTCTCCTAGAGGGGCCTGAGCCCCAAAAATGGGAACATTACAAGACCAATAATGCTAATGCTAATAACCGCACCACATCGCAGCGACAAAAAAGGGTTACGTGTGAATATTATAGTGTCACTGCAGCTTCTTGTAGTTGCGTTGTAGTTACTACAAATGTCGAAATGGTTGCGTTGTGGTTGAGTTGTGGTTGCGTTTTGGTTAAGTTGTGGTTGAGATGCCGTTGCCTTGTGGTTGCGTTGTGGTTAAGTTGTAGCCAGTATTTGCAGATAGACCAATTCGCGATTTCGTTGGTAGTTGCCACGTGGTTGCGATATGGCAGTGGTGTAATCAATATCAACAACAACACGCAATGCAACACGGTTGCATTCGACGACAAACTAGTCAGTAGTAGTCAGTGTAAGTAAAT
Organism: Mythimna separata; assembly: GCA_030763345.1. Lineage (NCBI taxonomy): Eukaryota > Metazoa > Arthropoda > Insecta > Lepidoptera > Noctuidae > Mythimna > Mythimna separata. Next base: position 24,122,785 of record CM061170.1, on the reverse strand, counting down.
GGTACTTATTTATTTGTATAAAATAGTGCCCAACCACTTTGTTTTCATGTGTTGGTCTGAATACAGCCTTTACAGTTCTTATAAGAATTTGAAGAAGTTGTTATCTTAGATAGTCCTTCGTGCCTCAGAAAGTACGTTAAGTCGTAGGTCCCGGCTGTCATTTGTAGTTCTTTGGCAGTCGTTATGGATAGTCAAAAGCCAGTGAATCTGACTCCAGTCTTGCCATAAAGTACCGTGTTATCCCAGTTAATGGGTTGTGGAGGTCTGGTAGGCAGCCACTCCTCGTAAAATACTGGTATTCAGCTAAATTCGGCTTGATTAGAAGCCGACCCCAATATAGTTGGGAAAAGGCTAGGTAGATGACGATGATCTTAGCAAGTTCTTGAAGTACAATAGAGTCATCTACTAAGACCATAGTCATCTTGATTCAATATAGTAAAATATGTAATGAGTAACAGTGTATAACATATGAATAAATAAAAAATTAACCAGCGTATATAAACCCCACTGAGACTTTCATGTCTGTGGTATGTAAGCTGAATAATTTTGTATTTCTCACGTTCCATATTAAATTTGAATAAAAACGATTTGAGTGCTCATAAAAATATTATACATATCTGACTTTGAAATAAAGAAACAATGGCAAAGGAATAATGTTATTTGGTGTTTGAATCAAATAAAGACAATAATGTGGATGCAGTTGATAAACACTATTGTCTCCGTTAATGTTAAAGTAACAGTCTAAACTGTTGAACCGATTTTGCTAAAGGACCAAGCCCATGTCGTCGACGGCGCGTATTGTTTCGCGCGCGCCTCAAGGTGATGTCAGCAAACTGTAAGGGCCCGACAGGGTCGAAGCCTTCTGAGGCCTGGGTTGACGAAAGAGAACCCCGGGACCCCGGAATCAGGGCAAAGAAAGAACAGGAGTGGATTTTAGTCTGTAGAAGTCTGACATCCCTCCCACTACGCGCAGGGCGGGAGAAGTCATTTTCATACCCCAACTTAAAAAAAAAAAACGCGGATGAAGCCAACAGTGGCAGAAGCTAGTATGAACTATATACCAGTAATCAGAAGCAAATGATTGTTATGAGACGTATCAGCTAGACAGGAAAATAATACTAACAGCGACACTAGCAAGAAAAGCAGGTTCATACAAAAGACGAACACATCAAATAAATATACAACACATAAGAAATAAAATGTTCGAGTATCATGAAATCGGTAAGCAATCAGTTTGTGAAGAACATACAAGAAAAATACCATAATTTAGTCTGTGAATAAAATTAATATGCCTAATTTAATAAATAGTATCTTACAATATTTTTACATCAGCATCAATGGATTTCCTAGCGTAAATGTGACGATATTTGCTTTTATAGATAGGAGTATCGATCTGTCCGGAGTTAAACTCCAATAAGTAATTTTATCCTCAGTTAATACGTGATTATGGCAAAGTACGTATGAGTTTTCTTGAACTTGGCGAAAAAATATAGAATTTATGAACTCAATTACAGTGAAATCTCTAAAGTACGTGATTTCAATAACTATATAAGCATATTCTACCATATAGGTAAAAAAATATTCATAAAAATAAATTACAAAAATTTCTTGCCTCGTAATTCAATGTCACTGTGTCTTAGAATTCCTTATAACCTTGTTAGTGTACCATTCGTTGTCACTATAACACCACTATCTAAAAACCTTTGCACCCTAAACCTCCTCGTTGCAAAGTTCATTGAACTCCAACAGGTCTGTCCCAGGCCTCGCGAAGCTGAAGAGGAGATAGTTCTTCGAGACTCGGAAGGACAGCATCTTAAGGTTGGGTGTGATGCGAACTATTGCCAGTTTTATCGTGTCCTGGTTTGGGTAGGTCTTCGTTGGTACCTTTGGAGTTTGGCATTTTTGAGGACTGTTTTGGCTGCCTCTGAAACTGGAATACGAGTTTTGTGAGTGACATCATCTTGTGGTGATGATGGGCTGGTTGTTGGTGGAGAAGATTTTGTGCCAACCATGTAATTGCTCAAACATTGGTTGTGGTAAGGACTGTTTGGGATATGTGCTGTCCCTTTGCTATTCAGTGGCTAGCTCTCACAGGGGACCAAAAGCAAAAAAAAAAAGGTTTTTTTTTGTGTTAAACACTGTTTTAGGCTATCACGGTTTGTTAATAATTAAAAATCACGGAAGATATCCCGTAAGTGACAATTTAAATTGTTTTTTTGTGTTTTTTTTTTTATTGCGGGCTTACGTAAGATGGAAGAGGTGGGTTTGTCATCATGTACGGCTTAAAAAATGAACTCAGGTCTTGATTGAAAACAAGCTATTTTATTGGAACATGTTAATTTTCATTGCGATGCTAGGATGAGTGGACAGAGCAATACACATTTAGAACATTTAATCACATTTTCGTAATTTATTTATTAGTCGCTTCTTATCAATACAAGGTTGTGGATAACACGTTGCAAACATTTGTACACGACGGGGCCTGTCAATCGCTGGGCTCCTGTACCTTTGATATGGCAGTAGCTACGCCCCTGTTGCTAAATATATTACACCATTCATAGCAGTGTGTTTGGAAATACAATAATCAATCAAAAACATACAGTAACATACACATATACAACTTCCTCATCACAAAGACGAAACAAAATACTCAATTTTTTTGAAATAAAATACTACGAAAATACGATTTTAATACGAAACCACTGCAATGTGAATTCAATAATATGCTTCGCTTACCAAACAGTGTAAATTCTTCTGAGTGCACCAGCAATTTTGATATTCATGTTGATATTTTGGACAGGGTGATTGGAAAATTGAATGTCAAATGAAATCTTTCAATATCGGTGGAATGGAATTTAAAAATGTTGACGTGTCTCTGGTTTGTTCGTGGAGGTTTTAGTTGGGGATTTATTTGTCTATTGATATGTTAGAGGTTTGATGTTTCCTCCGTGCCTCGGAAAGCATGTTAAGCCGTAGGTCCCGGCTGTCATTTGTAGATCTTTGGCAGTCGTTACGGATAGTCAGAAGCCAGTAAATCTGACTCCAGTCTTGCCATGAAGTTCCGTGTTACCCCAGTAAATGGGTTGTGGAGGCTTGGTAGGCAGCCGCTCCTCGTGGAATACTTTTACTCAACTAAATCCGGCTTGACTGGAAGTCGACCCCAATATAGTTGGGAAAAGGTAGGTAGGCATATGTTAGAAGTTTGATTTCAAGCTGAATTTAGGTGTCTACAAAGCTAAAGTGAATAGGCTCTTCAAAAAAAAAACTGGTTAAAACAAGTTACAATTATACTGCCCGCATGAAAGTAGACAACAAACAGCCTTTGTTTTTCAGTAAAGATGTAGCTTTCAAATAGTGAAAGATTTTTTGTTCGAGTAAACTTTGACATAAATCATAACATCATCATCATCATCTCAGCCGAAAGACTTCCATTGCTGAACATAGGCCTCCCCCAAGCGTCGCCACAACGACCCGTGTGCGTCTCGCATCCATCGGATTCCCGAATCATAACATAAAAACAAAAAAATCAAATCTTTCCTCTTCATAATATTAGTATAGAACACAAAGAGATTTTGGAAATTTTCCACTTAATGGAGCATTGTCCCTGTCACTCTAACAGCGTGACAGTCTCCGAACCTCGATACGTCATATTTACGCCCACATCTCGTACAGATTTGCAAAAAACTTTTTAAGTGGTTAGAGGGAAAGTTGGCCGGTCTTACGAGGCTTGGCCCCTACACTCCCTACCCTTATAATTCATGCCTCCAGTGGCAAGTTTAAACTCACCTTAATGCTTCTTTATTGTTGAGATTTTAGCGTCCAGACGTTTGTTTATTGCGGGGAATTGATTATGTTTCTTTTTTTATTTTGTTTAACGCGGTGAATAATTAGTGCAGTGGTGTTTTTTTTGCGAATTACAGAACTATTTTTAGAGCAATTATATGACTGTATGTGCCTCGTGCCTCGGATAGCACGTTTAGGTCCCGTAGGTTACGGTTAGTCAAAAGCCAGTAAATCTGACTCCTGTCTTGCCATGAAGTACCGTGTTACCCCTGTTAATGGGTTGTGGAGGTCTGGTAGGCAGCCGTTCCTCGTAAAATACTGGTATTCAGCTAAATCCGGCTTGACTGGAAGCCGACCCAAATATAGTTGGGAAAAGGCTAGGCAGATGATTATATGACTGTATGTGCTATTCTAGGGCTTGGTCTACCTGTGTACCAAGATTCATCGTAATCTGTATACGGTTGTTCGAGCGTTAAGAAGTAAAATACACACTTAGAAACTTATGCCTTTACTTTATTTTAACTTATGACTATAATATTAGTGTAACTCGAGCGACCCGCTCTAACTTCACGATGGGTGTTAGGCATTTTCGTTGATTCTCTACTATAATAAACCTTCCTCATTGACCATTCTATCTACTGGTGAAACTGCATGAATAGCCGTTCAGAAGTTTTTGAGTTGTATGAACTTAGTTCATGAATCCCCGGCCGGTCCTATGAGACCGCGCTGTTATTGTTTTACTATTGTGTCTCGTTTTGCGGGTATGTGATAGGTTAAATACAGTAAACAGACAGAAGCGATGAGAAATTTTGTTTTATATTATGTATTTTTTTAAGGATAACACTAATGCTTCACACTGCTAAACATGGGACCTTTTTTTGATATAATTTTATCGAATAACTTCTCCGGAAGATAAAACACAAATAAAAAGTTTACAATAGATCTCTGAGTACATACCAAATATATAGATGCCTGTCTAGTATAGACATTGGATAGATGGTTTACTCACGGATCAAAAGAATTTCTGCGCCATTGGGCTGAAGATGTGATGCCCGGACGCAACAAATGTTAGACACGAATGAGTCCCCGGAACAACCTGTTTTTGATCTTTCCGTTTGTGTGACGATACAGCGGAAATGTTTGGAACTAAGAAAAAACAGGCGTTTTTGATAACACAAAAGGGCCCTGTTTTGTGAATGAATTCTATAAAACAGGAACAAAAACCAATAATAACTTAACAAACGGGTTAGGTAAGTGGTGAGAAGGCATACTCGTACATAGTCCGTCTAATAAAAGAGGTTAAATCCGAAAATTTTGTATGTGGTATTACTAACTAGTAGGAGAATCACGTTTTGACACTTCACAATTTTTGTTTTATTTCCTACAATTGCGACTGAATAATGTTGCCAATTAAATAAAAAAAAAACTTTCATTAGATGCACACTAATTGTAAATTCGGTGCAAGGTCAGCAGTCAACTGTAATATTTACTTGCTGACTAGATTTTTGAATTTGTTTCTTTGAAACATGCATAGAACTCTAGGCGTTATTTGTGACTCTGGTTTAGTACCTAGAGTGCGTCTAACGAAAGCGCGACATGGAGATTAAAAAAAAAAATTAGCAATATTATTCAGCCGCAATTGTAAGAAATAAAAAAAGTTTAGAAGTGTCTAGACATGATTCTCCTACTAGTTATAGTAATACCACATTCAAAATTTTTGGATTAAACCTCTTTTTCTCAGGTCGACGGACTATATTTACCGGACATACTACGGACGGCGAGGTACCTACTATTTGTTGTTTGTAAGTCCACACCTACGGTGGTTGGGGATCACCTTGCAACTCCCGATGCCCAGGGCATTTCCTGTCGTGGTGGCTAGGGCGCGACGATATCCGTTCCCTCATGGTTACAGCCATCTCCTCCTTCTCCTTCTTTGGCTTCCCATTTCCTCTCATCAAAGACCATTTCCTGAACCAGATCCTGGTCCAAGTGGCGTATACATCCACCGTGTACTCCGCGCCGTCCGCTTAATCGTGTCACCCGTTTCTTCTGCCAGAATCCGAAACAGGAACCCCCTGAACTTGTCACTTCTCAAAAAAACAACTTTCCTCTGCGATTATGGCGTACCCGATATGTAGACATCATCATCTGCCTAGCCTTTACCCAACTATATTGGGGTCGGCTTCCAGTCAAGCCGGATTTAACTGAATACCAGCATTTTACGAGGAGCGGCTGCGTACCAGACCTCCACAACCCATTAATTGGTATAACACGGTACTTCATGGCAAGACTGGAGTCAGATTTTCTGGCTTCTGTCTATCTGTAACGACTGCCAAAGATCTACAAATGACAGCCGGGACCAACACCCTAACGTGCTTTCCAAGGCACAGAGGAAACTCGCTATGTTAAGATGGTCACCCATCCACAGACCAACTTTGGCAAGCGTTGCTTAACCTTGAAGATGGACCCGTGCGGCTGTTATTATCTAGCCACGAGCTCCTCCATATGTAGACATATGGGATCTGATTTAAAAGACTACCAATCACCTCTCTCCGTTCCTAGCATGACGTAGCAATATTTCGAAACCCCTGTATCACCCGTTTACGAGTAAAACTGATGCAGACCTGGCAATAAAACAAAATGGCTACCTACTTATCATCTGCTACCAGTCGGATTACGGATCTATCTCGTAATATTTACTTTACGAGCAGGCAGTAAAAGTTATGACGTTAATATTATAATTAACTTATGTTAGTACTTACTACAGTTATAATTTTAAGACTCGTAAAATGTGTAGCAGAAGTTTCTTCCTTCCTTCCATAATCAAAATACATCGTAAAGATTTTTGACATGGATTTCATTCATACAGGGTGTAAAAAGACCGATCACAAAGCCGATAACTACACATTCTGTGCGTGTAATTAAGTAACTTGGACCTAAAAATAATGCTGGGAAAAAACTTTTTTTTTTCATCTTTAAAAAATAATTAATTAATAATAATTCCGATCAGCTGCGCGTTCAGCCGCTCGCGCTTGGTCGTTGAACCGACTGCACGCTTGTGTGTGTGAGGCGCTCGTTGTGTTTAGTTTTCAATGCATTTTAGTAACTTCAAATGCGTAATTGACTATGAAAAATTGATAATTTTGATAACGTTTGTTCGGAAGAAAGTTTACTAATGATACTTGGAATACGATTTCGAAAAAAAAAAACGAAAAAAAAATGTTGACTTTGACCTTCAATATCTCCAGAACCAGTGAATTCCCAGGTATGGTCTAGAAGAAAAAAAGTGTCCTAGTGATGAGTAGAATTGGGGGTTTTCGTTTTCGTTAAGGGTCTTTTTACACCCTTTATAATTCTTAAGATAGAATTTTCGTACGAGTAGGTATTCAAAATAAAATCGAATAGATATACAAAAATTATTTGTTATGAAACTCCAGCGGAACGGCTTGATCCATTTTTTTTTATATATATTTGATAGGACGCAAGCTATTTGAACAGTGGTGGCCCAGTGGTAACTGCCCCGAATTGCAAGTAATAGGTCGCGGGTTCAAACCCGGTCAGGCGCATTACTTTGTGTAATTTATTTCTACACCACTGCTCTCAAAACGGTGAAGGAGAACCTCGTGAGGAAACCGTCATGTCCTAGAATCAAAAATTCGAAGACATGTGACATCCACCAATCCGCAATGGGCCCGCGCGGTGGATTTTGGCCCATTCCCTCACCAAGAGAAGAGGCCTGAGTCCCAGCAGTGGGAACATTGTAAGGCCGATAATGCTAAAAAAAACTAATTTTTACTGTCCTCTTTCTACCCCCTCCTATTTTTTTCTTTGATAATGTAAATGGCACACAATGTAATGTTATAGCCGGAAAGTCTTTTATATAAAAATCTGTAATACGAGTACATTGGTTATTGTATTCCTCCAAAACGGCTTGTCCTATTCTAATGATTTTTTTGTTTATACCTATTTGGTAAGTCTGAGAATAGGTCATAGCCCATTGGCTATTTTTTATCCACATACTCCCCACTCCTCATTCATTTCTTTAATTTTATGTGGCAGAACAACGTTTGCCGAGTCAGCTAGTCATTATGTAATTCTATACAACTCATCATCATCTACCTAGCCTTGTCCAAAAGTATATTGGGGTCGGCTTCCAGTCAAGCCGGATTTAGCTGAATACCAGTATTTTACGAAGAGCAGCTGCCTACCAGACCTCCACAACCCATTAACTGGGGTAACACGGTACTTCATGGCAAGACTGGAGTCAGATTTACTTGCTTCTGACTATCCGTAACGACTGCCAAAGATCTACAAATGACAGCCGGGACCTACGGCTTAACATGCTTTCCGAGGCACGAAGGAATTAATTCTATACAACTAATGGCTTTTAAATATACCAGCAAAAGTATGTGGAAGTCACAAAAGGTAACTTTTTCCCTACTAAGCTCAAAATATCTTCATAAACTTAGCTAACCTACCAAAAATAACCAAATATTCAACGAGCTAGAACCGATTGCCTCCCACTAATTTCTAAGGTACGGAGTTTATAATAATTGTACATTATTAGCAAATTTCACTTCAACTGAAAATAAGGCTTTCGAAGTCGGCACGAATTCTTACGATTAAACTTCAGAGTAAGCCTTTGATGTGTTTCGTGAAAGACCAAAAACTTATTTTGAGACCGTCAAACGACCTATTTACCTATATTTTTGAGATAAATTTGGAGTTGAAATTACGGCAAAGGGAAGATGGAAATGAGTGCCTTTAATTCATGTTGTTCTCGTGTAGGAGAATTTTTGACGTTTGGTGAGAGAAAAAAGAAAATGGGATACTCTTGCTCTTCTACATCTAAGTCCTACGACTATGTCTTTCGTGGGTTACCATAACCCCGTCGTGCGATTTCAGGGTACCAATGTTACGTTTTAACAACCCAACCCATCAAACATAATCCTACTTAACTTGGGCAACTTGAGCTAATGATTTGTAGTATACAAAACCTTCAATTAGCTGTGAAGAGAAAAAGCTAAACTACTCTTCATAGGCTTGCACAGGCATCTGTGTTAACAGGCAGCTGTGTTTTACACTGGTTTTGGTTCATCTAGGTTTATTACGCGTTTTGTCAGTAGTGCTTCCAGCGACCGTGCGAGGTTGCCAGCGGCCGGTTCCACTAGCCTTTTTGCGTCGCTGCCAGCTACTACCGGCCGCTACCATTTCTGTACAAATGAGCCTTGACTTCCCAAAAGCCACCTCAACTCTTTCAACCCAATCCCTTAAGGACATATTTCACTGAACCCATACAATGCCGAAAACTTTTAACAGCCACCATGCATTTATAACTATTGATGAGCCCCTACTCGTTAAGTAAATGATAGTTGAAGTGTTCTAATCGTCCGATCGCCGTCGCTCGGTAATCTTGCGCTTAAGCCCTTAATCCACGCCGCGTTTTGCTACTAGATATTCTAAGGCTGCAGCCATTTATAAGTTTTAGCGGTTTTGTTAGACTATTTTGTGGAGCTAAATTGTTTTTATAATTTGTTTTAGGGAACATTTATTTGGTTAGTAACAGTATTCTTATTCTATGTCTTCTTTATTGTAGGTGGGAAATCATCCAACCATCTCTCGTGCTCTAAGGCAGAGTGGGTCAAACTTTTACTGACTAAAACCCACTTCTATGTTCTTTCGGTGCCTTGCGTTCCAGGAACCCGGTTTTTTCTTTTAGAGGCGAACTCATGATCCCGGTAGGCTTCGACTCTGTTGGGTCTCCGCAGTTTTCTATATTAGTAGTTAATTAGAAACAGCGGTAATGTATGTGCCACTAGTTACCTTATAAACTGGCTATCTTGCCTTCCAGCCATAACACGTAGAATTTTGTTGGAGCTGCCAGAGAGTCTGTTCAGTAGTGAGGCAGCTTTTTTCTGAAGCACAGCGTTAAAACTGTTAGTGAGAGTGTCAACAAACACTGTTGACGCATTACAGAACCAAGGAAGACGCTACAGGGTCCTAAATGCATTTGTATTAGAATAGTTGAAACCGCGTGAAAATAGAAAATGCATTTGCCGCTCCCTCCTCCTTGCTTCGTATTCCTCAATGCTGAGAGTCGTGACCTCCCTGTTTCATCACCTTAGCCCTTATGATATTCCTTCATCTGTTCCTGTCTCGTCGTCATGTGTTGCCGCTCAGTGTAAGGTATATCTAAGGTAACATCAAATGGTGAAAGAAAAAGCATACTTACAAAGTGTTTTATTCAAAGTTATTTTTTTCAGCTAAGGTGCTATCTTACTATTAATAGTATACTTCACCAATACATATACTTTTCGATATCTATGTATCTTCCCTGCTAGATTAGATGTCAATCAAATATCCTCCCTATATATTTTTTTAGCTGTACCCTGCGGATTCACCCGCATCTTTTATACACATAGCTCCTGTTGGTCGCTGCGTGATAGACATTAAAATATTTAATACAAACTGGTGGTTCCTGATATTGTGGGTTTAAACAAACTAATTCTTCAGCCTATTAGTATAGATCAAGACTGTCACAAAAGAAATTATTTTAGCTTACAGTAACGGATGAAAGCCAGCCACCAGCCAGGTGCATTACTTTGTGTAATTTATTTCATCACCACTGCTCTCAAAACGGTGAAGAAAAACATCGTGAGGAAACTGGCATGTCCTAGAACCAAAAATTCGAAGACATATGACATCCACCAATCCGCACTGGGCCCGCGTGGTGGATTACAGCCCATTCCCTTTCCTGGAGGCCTGAGTCCCAACAGTAGGAACATTACAAGGCCGATAATGCTAAACCTATGAAAGCGTAAACTTTGAAGTAAATAGAATATGTGAGCTAATTTTCGTAAATACAAATTGCTAGTTTCAAAATTCTATGTAATCCCATATGTATTGTACTATATATGTGTGTTGTTGTACGCTTTCAAAGCATACCTGTATCAGTAATTAGGCAAACTATTTGCTTAAACATTGCCTACCAACCTACATGATTTTGATAACTATCGGAATTATGCTAAACGTATTTGATTTAATTCATCTATATGTCGCAGGTTTTTCATAAAATTAGGTTTTTGATCAAAAACCTAAGTTTTTGATGAAAAACCGGAAGATGACACATATTAAACTCAATTTCATCATAAACCTGTATCAATCCAGATTTTTGATCAAAAACCTGAACTAGTTTGGGTTTATGATAAAGTTGTTGTCAAAACCACGGTTTAGCTTTGTTTTATGACAAATAAACCAATTTAAATGAAATAAATAAATCAATCCATCATCATTTGCAACTTAGTAGAAAGAAAACAATTATTTATTTATTAAAAATGGTCCATGGGATGTTACTTTGTCCAATTTAAAAAAAAAATCTTCCTTTCATAGGACCATTCAAAGAACACCATATAAGGCTTTGTTTGGCACAGAGTCTAAAATAGGACTGAAAACTTACATTCCGACAGACTTATTAGAGAAACTTATTACGGAAGAGAAACTTTATCATTAACCCAAACTAGTTCAGGTTTTTGATCAAAAATCTGGATTGATGCAGGTTTATGATGAAATTGAGTTTAATATGTGTCATCTTCCGGTTTTTCATCAAAAACCTAGGTTTTTGATCAAAAACCTAATTTTATGAAAAACCTGCGACATATATAATAATAAAAGGAGAAACTGACTCATCATCTACCAAGCCTTTTCCCAACTATATTGGGGTCGGCTTCCAGTCAAGCCGGATTTAGTAGAATACCAGTATTTTACGAGGAGCGGCTGCATACCAGACCTCCACAACACATTAACTGGGGTAACACGGTACTTCATGGCAAGACTGGAGTCAGATTTACTGGCTTCTGACTATCCGTAACGACTACCAAAGATCTACAAATGACAGCCGGGACCAACGGCTTCACGTGCTTTCTGAGGTACGGAGGAAACTCGGTATGTTAAGATGTTCACCCATCCACAGACCAACCTTGACAATCGTTGCTCAACCTTTAAGATCGACCTGTGCGGCTGTTATTATTTAGCTACGAGCTACTTATCCACATTCACAAGGAGAAACTGACTGACTAACATATTACCGCACAGCCGAAACAACTAGGACTAGGAGCGTAAATTGCACAAGGTTTCTTTTTAAAAGGTTAGCGAGCACTAAGAAAGGATTTTGAAAAATTCATCCTTTAAAAGGATCAAACAAAGATCCCAATTTTGTATGGAGAAGCCTATTATTAAGCTGGTGAAATGAGAATGCATAATTTAAGTTAGTAGTAGGTATTTTAATTTATTTTCTCTGTTGAAATTATAATATAGCCTGTTTAGTTATGTATGTATGTATGTATGTTCCACAACTTTTCACACAACGCCGTCTAGTCCCAAGCTAAGCAGACCTTGTGTTATGGGTACTAGACAACTGATAAACATACTTATATATTTCTAAATACATACATATTAAATTAGAATCATCTATTTTCACAAGCTTTCACTATAATATTTATTTATCTTGAAATATTTATATGTGAGTCACACTGAAAGTTTTTATAATAGGCTAGTATGAAAAGCAGCCGATAAAATATTTAAACTTAAATTTCGAATCTGTAATTAATGCTTGATGAATGTTGTTGTACTTTTTACTTTGCTTAATGCATTAATCTGAATGAAAAATTATAAGTTAAATATCCACACCTTTATTCTCCATTTCAAAATTAATCCCCCGGTACCATTTCAATCGCCGTCCCCACCAGTGTGTGTCGTCCCTAACAAGTAGCACGCGACTCTCCCAACGGACATCGGTCACGTACCGAACTTTGTCTCTATTGAAATTCGGAATAATAGATCTGTTCGCTTTACTGCGGTCCTGGTACAATGCGGTCGGGATGTAACGTAGATAGGTGTGTTTGTCTAAGGAATTGTATTTGACGTGAATCGTTCAGATTTTAGCAGATGGTCCGAAGTGGTCCATGAATTCCTGGTGCACGAATTCGTATCAAATATTTTGTTTCAGTGTTTTTTCTCAGTATAGGCAGCGAGGACATTCGTCCTAAATTATTCAATTTGAAGTGTTATTTATTTAACCTATTACGGCATCCTGAGAATTGTTACAGCTCTTCGATTGTAAAAAAGCTTGTGCAAGGGGTAATGGGTAACTATCAGTAGATAATAAAGTGTTTATTAAATTACTAACATAGTACGGATCTTCTTGTGTCCGATATAAAATATGAAGGCGCGTACCAGGCGCCATAGAGATTTAAAACCTTATTTTGACCTTCATTGTGTGATTTATGGAATGATCATTGAGCGGACGAGAGTGACAACCCAGTTGTCACTCTGGTGGAACGTCATAATCAGTGGGTCGACACTGCCTTAGAACAGAATTCTAATAGTGATAATGTACACAAAAAGCTACCTTATACTCCACAACATAAGGTTTAAATTAAAATGAGTAGACATTTCAAGAAATGTATCCAAATCATTACCAACCGACAGATACTAACATTTTTTTACTATTAGTTTGGTACTACTGCAACAGAGTAAAAAAAATGGCTGACTGACATCCAGCATCTTGTCATTTTATTCTAACTTGTTCGTTCCGTTTGAATTTGAGTTAAATAGATAAAAACTACATAAATTTATTCCGCATTAAGTGCAAAAGTGATATTGTCGCTTATTGAACTGTGTTTTAGCGCCCGTGTTACCTTTAAGTAGTGATTTACTTGCGAATTGAAAAGAACTTCAATTTCTCTAGCGTACCTAAGTAGGTACTTAGTTACTTAGTGATCAAGTTTTTAATAAAAACGAATTTCAAATCACACCAGGAACATGGAAAGTTGTCGCTACAGGAAGTGTGTTATTTGTGGCATACGTAATTTGCCCAAATCTAGCACAGCTGTTCTTGCAAGTTTTCCTTAAGACCCTGACCGGTAAGTGCGACAGCCAGCAGCCACTACGTTTTCTGTAATTAATAATTATATCATATGAAATAAGTTTTTAACAATTAAATGTTTTCTAGGTGCCGATTATGGGTCAAAGCATCAGGAATTGAAGATTTCGTACATGTACCAATTGAGAAGTTGCATCAATTGAAATACGTTTGCGGATCTCATTTTGCCCCTGAATGCTTTAATTCAAAAGGAAACCGTTTACCGAGTTCTGCAGTGGCAACTTTGAGACTCAATAGGCCATTGCTGTCTGATGACCTTTTCGCTGAGTTTCCTTTGCATGTCAAATCTTACTATGCAAAATTTGAAAAAGGTAAGATACTGTGTAACTTTATGTAATAAAGTATATAAATACCAAATCAAATCTACATAAATAATTATATGAAAAGTATGTATTGTATCTTTTGTCAACTTTCTTTATATTTTAATTAATTTTTCCAGGTGAATCTTCTAAACATCGACAGACAGAGATTTTGCCAGTTGAAACAATCCCTAAAGTCACTAAAGATAGTGATGATCAGGCACTGAATTTATCAGGTATTTAACTTTATATTCAACTAGCTTCTGCCCACGACTTTGTCCACGTGGAATAGTTACTTTAGGCTAGCGCTACTTTAACCCATGACTAGCGAGTAAACAAACTCTTCAAGTAAACAAACTCTTCACCTTTATAATATTATAATTATATTATTATTAGTATAGATTTATTAATTAGTTCTGTCTATTCCAACTGAACACCATATAGGGATGACATAAAACTCTGTACAGATAATAGCATAGTGCTAACTACTAATATAACTTTAAAATTTCAGATAAAAAGGTGATTGCAACAGTAAATAAGCTATCTGGTAGTGATGATTTTATACCAATTCCATCAACATCAAAGGCACCCATGCATCTGACATTCAAAAGAAAAGAAGGTAAGAAATATTTGTATTTGTCTCATACTAAATGCCTATGATGGTAAGATTATTATGTGTTAGACTTACTGTTTATTAAAGTTCTGAATAAAAGAACTGAAAAATAATCTTTGTGGAACGATCTGACTGTTAGCTGGGTACAGTATAGTAAATTTAAAATCAACTATTTTCTATACTATGATATATATTCACTTATGAAATAATATAAAACTGGCGACGCCTGCAATAGTCATGATTCTGAACCTGAGAATTTAAAAAAGGTGGTGAATAAATTAACACGATGGCCGCAACGGAGTTATGAAGTACAAAGGAAAAGAAGCAAAATGGAGTCATTTAAAAGAAGCAGAAGAAAAAAATAGGAATTTTTTTAATTTTCCGAAAATCACCCAAACAGTTGTTAATCCCACCTACAAAACTAAAATGCGCGTTAAATTTGCAGCTCACGCGTTAAGCAACACGATGGCCGCAGTTCTGAAGATGATGGCGGCGTCAAGCAACAGCAATGCAGACGACTACAACAATACTGCTTTTGTTGTCGAAGAAATGGACAAACTTTTTAATTGGACCAATGGACCAGCATCACCAAAAGATGTGATACCTCGAAAACGGGAAAATGTATCAGAAAAAACGAATCACCAGGAATCTTGGAACTATTATTTAAAACACATTGATTCATTACAATTTTTGAAGTCAGACTCGTTAATACGCTTACGAAATGTACGATGTATAAACGGTTTTAAAATATCTTTGAAATCGTTAAAAGATATTTGTTATTTTTTAAATAAGGAAGCTAACTTCAAGTTTTTAAATTTACGCCAACTTAACCAAGATTCCTTGGAAAATTTATTTGGGACCATAAGACAGCACAGTGCAACTAACAGGAATCCAACTTGCAGTCACTTTAATTCCGCTTTAAAATCTAGTATAATTTCTGGTTTATCAGGACCACATAGCCGTAGCTCCAATTGTGAAATTGATTGCAACAAATTATTCATATCTCACCGTGAAATAACAAAATCATCGGAATCTGTATTACTACCTCCTTTGCAAGCATTGGATTCACAAAAAATTGAAATTGAATTTGTTGAAGATTATTTTTGTAACTTTGAAGAACAACCAACTGTCCATGTTAGTGGATACTTAGCTGGCAAAGTTCTTAGCAAATTTAATTGTGATTGTTGCCAATTTTATTTAAAGGAGGACAATCCAGATCTAAATAATCCATTGTACAAGTGGATATCTTTAAAAGAATGGTGGCAAGATAAGGTTTCTCTAACTTATCCTAAAATCGAGCTATGTTTTCTAGTCTCTGAAGCTAAACACG
This sequence comes from Mythimna separata, assembly GCA_030763345.1. Taxonomy (NCBI): domain Eukaryota; kingdom Metazoa; phylum Arthropoda; class Insecta; order Lepidoptera; family Noctuidae; genus Mythimna; species Mythimna separata. Next base: position 24,106,820 of record CM061170.1, on the reverse strand, counting down.
TGTATATGACTCAAGTCTTGCCTGAACTGCATCAGAGACACATAGCTCAATTTTGTACTTTGCAGCTGAGTACACACTGCAGTATGCAATGGTTTAAATGTAATACACATTGTAAAGAAGTTACTGATTATTTGCTTAGCTTTTTAAGTAAATTGTTTATTAGGAAGTCATGTAAAATTAAAAATGACGACTTTGCAAAGTCTGAAATTAATGAAGCAGAGAAAATCAAAAAAGCCCAACAACAAAATAAAGATTTGTAAAATATTTTGCTTTTATTATTTAAAATGTTATGTAGAAATATCATTCATGGCTTAGTTAATATTATTTTTTCTTAGTTTAATAAATGTATACCCAATAGCCATGATTGGTAATTTTATGTAACATATTTCTGAAGAAAATAAAAATTAAAAATTTGAATAATAATTCCGCCGAGTTCATCGATAGTGAGCACATCACTATTTCATCGATACAATGAGGATACAGTCGATAAACATGCACAACACTAGAGCTGTCAAAAAAATATTGTTAAGTTGGCAGCATTGACAGCGCTATTGTTCTTAGGTTGCTCATAAAAACGATACATTTCTTTTGTGTGTGCGTGAGCTCAACTCAATGTTCTAGAGTGCCGTCTCTTAGAACGTAGTGATTACATACTCTTTGGTCATAATCATAAAAAACAACCACCGTACTCGTAAAGTTTTGGAATTGAACGATAGCGTGGACTAAATGATTACGACGGATCACTTGCGTCCCAAATCTAAATCCATCGAGGCTGCTAGTCGAAGACGAGTCTACTTATTTCCAAAATACCACCCCACAATACCCACTCTTAGATGATTGATTCTGATATAGGTACCCACGTGCCTTTAAATATATTCTGTTATATTGTGTTGTATTGGCAAAAGTAAATATTGTTTATCACTAGCTGCTTTCTGTATAATCCCAATTATTTAGGCATGAAAATATTCCTATTTAAGTTTTTTTTAGCTTTTTGAGCGTGAAGAAGCAAAAAAAACACACACACTCATGAACTTAATATTGGTTATATATGTTTCGCATTGATATTCTAGCGGTTAATTTTCCTTTCCGTTGGGTATATTTTTTTTATGGTAGGGGGAATCATCAGAATAACTTTTCCCACTCTTGAGCGGAACGGGAGGATGTGTCAGACTCTTAATGACTAAACCCCTACTCCGTTCCTTCGTTGCCTTTGACCTGGGGGACACGGTGGACACCTTTCGGATTACCCATGTTCCCCAGAGGCTTCGGCCCTGCCGGGCTCCTACAGTTTGCTAAAATCTCCTTGAGGCGCGCGCGGAACAGAACGCTTCGTTGACGACTGGGCTCGGTCCAGATTATTACCAGACTGCCGGAGGCGGCGGCGGCGGCGTGAGGACCGTTCCCTCACGCGCTCGCGGTCAGCAGCCTCCTTCACGAGCATTACTGCTTCGCAGAAGGAAGCGACCGCATGCCACCCCTTCTTCACCCGACGAGAGGTCGCTGCCGCCGATGGCCTCCACAAGGACACGACGGTGCTCCGCCCAAGCGGGGCACACCTCTACCGTGTGCTATTGGGTATATTTAAGTAATAGAGAGAAAAACCAAAATGGATTCTCCACTATATTTTAACTTTTGTAGTTATTTTGGGTACAGCACCAGCATTCAGTTAATAAAGTAGGTACAAAGTTGATTACTACTACATTATTTTTATGGGCGTCATTTTTGTGAATTTTGCCATTCAATCCTGAACAAAAGAAGGAAAAAAGCTCTAGGAAACAAAAGGAGGATTAAATCATTATTAAGGATAAATTTTAGAAACCTAGAATTAAGTTTTTACGCGATATGTTTATCATAGTGGAGTGTCTAGGTGATTTTACCTCGGATTACAGTCAGTGTATATGAAATCTATACAAAAGCAAATCTATACTAATATTATAAAGAGGTAAAATTTGTAAGTTTATTGGTTTGTAAGTTTGTGTGTAGGGGGTAATCTCTGGAACTACTGATCCGATTTGGAAAATTCTTTCAGTGTTAGATAGCCCATTTATCGAGAAATGCTATAGGCTATATACCATCACGCCACGACCCACGGGAGCGGAGCAGTAACGAAAAATGCGGGTAAAACCGCAGGGGACAGCTAGTCACTTTGTCCTAATCATTTTGTCGATCTTTATTTAGAAAAAAAATATGATTAATAAAATAGTTTAACTAGTATTTCAGGAACTACTAGTTTTGATGATTTTACCGTCCCACGCACTGGAATAACAATATTCAGTCCAACTATCAAATATTCATCATCTGCCTAGCCTTTTCCCAACTATATTGGGGTCGGCTTCCAGTCAAGCCGGATTTAGCTGAATACCAGTATTTTACGAGGAGCGGCTGCCTACCAGACCTCCACAACCCATTAACTGGGGTAACACGGTACTTCATGGCAAGACTGGAGTCAGATTTACTGGCTTCTGACTATCCGTAACGACTGCCAAAGATCTCCAAATGACAGCCGGGACCAACGGCTTAACGTGCTTTCCGAGGCACGGAGGAAACTCGTTATGTTAAGATGGCCGCCCATCCACAGACCAACCTAGGCAAGCGTTGCTTAACCTTGAAGAGGGGAGGGTCTGTATATATGCTTTTACGGTTGCACAACGACTTGCTTTGCTTGCTTGGCTTTGCTTGGTAGTATAGATGCAGGCCTACCTAGTCATCTCCCTCAGAGGTGATTAGGTGGCGGGGTCTTGAGGGAGAGCGCTACAGTCGTGTAGATCCTCAAGGCAAGTCTGGCGGATTTACCTTCCCGAGGTTGCCACCCCGTTTTTGGTCTAATTCCTTAAGATTTAGACGTAACAGAAACCGCCAGGCGACCTACAGAGGGGGGGTTAGACACTCTTTCCCATCCCATCCCAAATCCTAACGAACCCATGCTCCTTTATTTTTGACCGTCCTCTGCCAGCTTCATCATCACGTCCTACCAATCCTTTCATCCTACCCTCTCCAACCTCCTCCCCTAACTGTGGCCCTCCTGTGACTGGGTGGCTGCGGGCTCGACCGTCACTAACCTAGCTGACGACGAGTAGGGGAAAGTGGTCACCTGCGCTAGGACCTGCGCAGTCGAGCGCCGTAAGCGGGGATGAAGAAGTCCTGGGGGGTTGAGCTGAAAGGCAACACGCCCCCTTTGGTCTGGATTTCAAGCGAAACGGTGGCCCTACCAGCTAGCCAAGGGTAGGGAAATGGCCATGGTGTCCCGTCAGAGGGCCACTGGCGAGGTGCGTGGGGTCCGCTGAGGTTGTCCTTGGACGGCTAAAGCGGTGGGTGAAGGTCATGCTGACGGTGTGAGTGAGGGTTGATCAGTTCGTTGGGGGTAGGCCTTTCGGCCTCCGACGCCAGCCCGATCGAGCGCCCGATGTCGCACTGTAAACCAGCCTTGCGCACCTATATCACTCTGGTAATCCTAACGACCGTGCTCCTTTTGAGCAGTACGGCGTTCCCAGGTGCGGGCTCCATGGTGGGTGGGAGCCAGAGTGACGAAGTTTTTCCTTCTCCAAATATGGATTTTTCTAGGCCTATTTCTTTTTCCGAAGGAGCGGAGCCGGTGAAAACTGGCAAAGCCCCTAAGCGAGGTGCTTGCACTTCACTCGCCCCTGGAAACCCTGCGGCAATTGTCGCAGGATCCAGCGCGGGCGCTGGTCCAGCGGTGGCGAAAGCCGCTGCTAAGACCAACAAGTCCCTCACCAATCGAAGGTGCTCGGCGCTGACTGGGACCAGTACCGAACCTTCTAATGCGAAGGCTACATCACTGGCGACGATTCATACCACTGTCGGTGATGGCCCTCCTAAACTCCCTTCCCCTCCTGTGGATCCTCAACCCACGTCCTCGGGGGCGGCTGACACCGGGGACCCGGGGTTGGTCAGCAGTTCCGGCGAAGGGATCTCCGACTGGCAGGTCGCCAATCGCAAGGGCAAGGGTAAAAAACCCATAAAACAAGCCCAGCGCCCTAGCAATGTACCCACAGTTTCCACAGCGCCAGCCAGCCAAGACAAGCGGAGGGTGAGACTGACGCGCAAGGAGAGGCGTCAAGAGCGCAGACGAGGTGGCAAGGCCCCTCAGCCCAAGCAGGTTACCACCACCAAACCGGCCAGCAGTATGCCCAGGTTCTCGGCAGGGAGTGGGCCGCAGTCGGTGGCCGGCACCAGCCGGTCGCCTTCCGACCAATCGCCGGCTCAGGCAGCAACCACAACACAGCCGCTCGCTGGTAAGGCTCAGGCAGTGGCCAAGCGTGCTCTTAACGAGACCATATCCCCTCGTGGAGAGCACAAACGGCCACGGCTTGACAAATCCCGGCGGGAGGCATCCAGGAGCTACGCCCAAGCTGCTGGTGACTCCCTGAGCGTCGCAGTCACTTGCGACCGCACGGGGACCATCAGCCAGGAGGTGGCGGATCAGGTTCTCGCTGCCATCACGTCACGGATCATCAGCGAGGCCTGCTCCGCAAAGAAGGGCACACCGGGACCAATGTTCGACGGTAAGCCGCGGTACGCGGGTGGGGTACTTAAACTGTGGTGCAATAATGACCACACACTAACCTGGCTCAAGGAGACTGTCTCCGGGCTGACTCTCTCGGCTAGCGCCCCGCTAGTCGTCCGTAGTCAGTCGGAGATACTGAAGCGGGTGCGTTGTGGCATCGCCATACCAGACGACCAAGGACTGTTCGGGGACTCGCAGAACATCGGGCGAGCCCTCAGCTACCAGAATCCGTGGGTCGACGTGTCGAGGTGGTTACTGCTGCATGCTGATAAGCAGAACGCATGTTGGTTCCTGATCCTGGGTATCCCTGAGGACCAAATCCAGACCCTGATGGATGCTGACAGACGACTCTGCCTGGGACCAGGTAGAGTATACGTCAAGTTTCAGGGTCTGAACGGCAGGTTTGTCGACGTCCCTCGGGGGTGGGACCGGGTCACGGGCCAACTCCAATGTGCAGGGGGGAATCCTCCCACTACCAGCGACCTGGCAGCACCAGTGGCTGACACTGCCGTTACGGTAGAGCCAGCCGCCACCGCTGACACCGTGGATGCCGCACCACCGTCGGGTGGGGAGCCTGACGACATTTCGTTGTCCCCGGCTTCAGACCTGGGGGAACTCGGTTTCGACGAGGGCGACTTGTTTGCCGGGCTGCGACTTGGGGGCGATGAGGAGGGGGTAGACGTCAAAGATGGCGACCCTTCCGCAGCGGACCCTTAAAGTCGTCCAAGCAAACCTCCACCACAGTCAAACAGCGACGGCTCAACTACGCAAGTGGCTGGAGGCTCAACATACGGCCATAGCCCTGATCCAGGAGCCGTGGATTAGGGGTGGCCACATCCGAGGACTCTCCAATCTTGGTGGTAAGCTACTTGTTTTTTCGGGTCACGATCACCCCAGATCGTGCATCTATGTCACAGGTAACCTCAAAGCGCAGCTACTTACTGACTTCTGATGCAGAGATATCTCTGCAGCTAGGCTGCCCATACAGCGTGGTGCCGCATCGGTGGCGATTACCTTTGCTTCCGTATACATGCCGGAGGCAGAGGACCCGCCACCCCATGACCTGATCCGCCTCGTCACCCACTGCGAGAGCACTGGAGCAGAGCTGTTGATCGGGACTGACGCGAACGCACACCATCCTCTATGGGGAATGGATACACAGAACGCAAGGGGTAAGGCTCTGGTTGACTACCTGTTCGCTACTAACCTGTCCCTACTAAACACAGGCTCCGAACCAACATTCGTTAACAGACGCAGCCGCACAATAATCGACCTCACTCTGGCAACGGAGGGTGCGGCGGAACTCGCTACCGGGTGGCATGTCTCCGAGGAGGCCTCTTGCTCGGACCATAGGTGGATCCGCTTCGACATCCAGGTCTGTTTACCACCCATACTACCACGACGCAATCCGCGTAACACGGACAGGGTCGTATATGCACGCAGCCTAGAATCCAAACTTGTGCTGCCAAGCGATTCGCTGACAAACAGGGGCACTACGCTAATCGATGCGCAGGTGGACCAACTCACCGAATCAATACTAAGCAGCTACCATACCGCCTGTCCCGAGACTCTTCCGCGTGACACACCAGGTAAGCAACCCTGGTGGGGTGCGGACCTGGAACGCAAACGCGGTAAGGTAAGAAAGGCTCTGAACAGAGCCATGAACACATGTACGGATGAAGCCTGGGACGCCTACTATGCGGCCAAATCCAGCTACAAAAAATGCATCAGTTTCAGGCGCACCACGGGTTGGCGCAAGTTCTGTGGTAGCATTGAGTCCTGCCAACAAGCAAACAGGGTAAGAAAAGTTCTGGCGCAGCAAAACACTCCTGAGATCGCCACGCTCCGTAAACCCGACAACACGCTTACCTCGTCGCCTGAAGAAGCGAGACGCATTCTAGTTGAAACTCACTTCCCAGACTGCGTCTTCGCACAGGTAGCCGATCACTCGGAGGAGAACCAAACGACATCAGAAGATGATTGGTCATACGCATGCAGGATGATCACGCTAGAGAAACTCCAGTGGGCCATCCATAGCTTCCATCCTTTTAAGGCACCCGGTCCCGACGGTGTTTTCCCTGCACTGCTACAGTGGGGCGGGACGGCGCTGGCGTCATGTCTAGTGCCTCTCATGAGAGCATGCCTGGCGTTTAGATACGTTCCCAAAGGATGGAGGGAAGTGAAAGTCATATTCATTCCCAAGCCCGGTAAGAGTGACTACACTGACGCCAAATCCTACCGACCCATAAGCCTGACCTCCTTCTTACTGAAGACAATGGAACGGCTTTGCGAAAGGGAATTACGTGATGGCGTTTTAAAAACAGTACCACTTCATGGTAATCAGCACGCATACAGCACAGGTAAGTCGACTGAGTCGGCTCTTCATATGGTGGTAAGCCAGATTGAGGATGCGATTCATCAGAAGGGTATCTGCCTGGGCTCTTTTATTGACATCGAAGGAGCTTTCGACAAAACAAACTTCTCCAGCATAGGTGCGGCCCTCTCCAAGCACGGAGCAGAGCAGGTACTAATCGACTGGATTACCAATATGCTAAGCAAACGAGTTGTTCGACTTGAAGCAGGACAGCAGCTGGCCTTGATTGCCAGGGGATGTCCACAAGGTGGAGTGCTCTCCCCGCTACTGTGGAATCTGGTAATCAACGAGCTAATAACTATACTTAACGAGAATCGTTACTACACAGTAGGGTATGCAGACGACCTCGCTATCCTTGTACCCGGGAAGGTGACCAGCACAATCTGCAACCTCATGCAACAAGCTCTGCGCATCGTGGAACGCTGGTGTAGTGAGTATGACCTGTCGGTGAACCCCTCCAAAACGGAGCTAGTCATGTTCACCCAAAAACGAGTTTTGGGCCGGTACAACCTGCCAAAACTGTTCAGCACGGAACTCCAGCTGTCCGTCGAGGTCAAATATCTTGGCGTGATCCTAGATAGTAAATTAAACTGGAGCTCCCATCTGGATAACAAGCTAAACAGGGCTTGCATTACCTTCTGGCAATGCAGGAAAATGATAGGTAAGAGATGGGGCCTATCGCCCAAAATCATACTGTGGCTGTACAGCGCAGTGATTCGACCGATGATCACTTATGGGGCCGTGGTTTGGTGGCCCCGGACCAAGCTGGCCACAGCCGTGAACAAGCTTCAGCACATGCAAAGGCTGGCCTGCATGGCGACCACGGGCTGTATGAGGACTACTCCTACCGCAGCGCTCGAGGCCATGCTGGGACTTCCCCCACTCCACCTGTTTATACAACAGGAAGCGACGATGGCGGCAGTACGCCTTAATTCACTGGATCTCTGGGGTAAGAGAATTACACAACACACGGCTCTGCTCGAGGAACTCAACATTGAGCTTCCCTTAACTAGAGCAATCAACGACCGGATACCCAAGCAATTTATCTTCGATAAAAAATACAAGATCCAATTGCATGAGGATCACCGCTGCGAAGGGCTACGCCCCACTGAGCTGCGGATCTTCACCGATGGATCCAAAACAGGTAACGGCACGGGTGCGGGGGTCTTCTCGGAGGATCTCAACATTCACATAGCCACACCTCTGGGAGTCCACAACACGGTGTTCCAGGCTGAATGCCTAGGCATTTCCCTGGCGGCTTTAGCCATCACATCCAGGAAAGTTAAGGACCACTCCATACGCATACTCTCAGACAGCATGTCTGTACTGTTAGCACTGAGCAGCCACGTAGTCAACTCTGGGCTCATATACGAGTGTCACCAACGCCTTAACCAGGTGGGGATACACAACCAGGTAACCATCCAATGGATAAAAGGACACAGCGACTCCCGTGGCAACGACGCTGCGGATGAACTCGCCAGAAGAGGTTCGAGCATGGCAGTAATAGGGCCTGAACCTATAGTGCCGCTCCCCTTCGGATACCTACGCAACCTGGTAAGGAAACGCACCAGAGACCTACACCACAAACTGTGGGTGGAACACAGTGAATGCAGGCAGGCCAAGGAGGCACTCCCCTCTATCGATGGCCGCTTCACAAAACGGATCCTCAAACTTACCAAGCTTCAGCTACGGAAGGTAACGGCCGTCACAACTGGCCATGGGACCCTTAATAAGCATCTCTCTGTATTAGGAGTTACAGACAGCCCACTCTGCAGAGCTTGCATGGAGGAGGACGAGACTGCAGCGCACTTGCTGCTAAGCTGCCCAGTAGTCGCAGGATACAGGGCAAAGCACTTTGGAGACCCAGGTACCCTCCGTGATAAGGTCAGTAACACTAAGGCGCTGCTGGCCTTTCTTGAGGAGCTGGGGTGGATTGAATGACGCTTTTTGTCCCACCCATACGCAAAATACGCGCTTTAGTCGTGGAGTTGCGGATACCAGCCCGTTTTACTAATACTAATACTAAAAAAACCTTGAAGATCGACCTGTGCGGCTGTTATTATCTAGCCACGAGCTCCTCCAACCTAGTCCTAGTCCAACTATCAAATATTAGTAGTTGGAAAATCCCTGTGAACGTGATATTCTGTCTAAAACTATTCGCTCAGCAATAATATTCAACTCGACGTTATCCTAACAGGAATCCTATTTATTAACTTCAGGAAAATTGGTGAAAACAGATCTGTATCATATTTATTGATTCGTCGTATCTGATGTTTCGTATTTTAATTTCAACAGTGTTATATTTTTTGCTGAGAACACCAATATTGTAGTTTTATGACCAATTCTGTGTAAATGGAATCGCGATTCGGTTAAAAACTGGTATTTTCAGTCATTTTAAAATTTGGTTGGCTGAAAAATATCTACATTGGTATTTCATTATTAGCGATGATAGTTGAAACTTTTAGTTTGTATAGAAATGAAAATAAACCTGGATGAATTTTTATTTCTGAAATTTCACATTGTGATAGTTTAATCCGATTTTACTTTTTTTTCCTAATACGTCGATATAAAACCTTTTTGGTTCTATCGTATCACTTCGCACTAATAGCTTTATACGCTTTATAGGCTTTAAACGTGGATATTTTTATTTATATACCAATTTTTTAATAGAGTTCGTAGGACGCGGGTTCAAACCCCAGCCAGGGGTATTAGTTTGTGTAATTTATTTCATCACCACTGCTCTTAATTCATGAATCCCCGACCGGCCTCATAGGACCGCGCTGTTATTGTCTTACTATTGTGTCTCGTTTCGCGGGTATTGATAGGTTAAATTGGAGAAGGTAACCGGTATGTCCTGGAACTAAAAATTCAAAGACATGTGACATCCACTAACCCACACTGGATACACGTGGATTACGGCACATTCCCTCTCCTAGAGAGAAGGCCTGAAACCTAGCAGTGGGAATATTGTAAGGCTGATTAAACAATGTTTATTAAATATTTGAAATAAAAATTAACAAAAATTCACTGTCATACATTTTCAATTATACAGATTTGCTACGAAACCGTAGCACACCAGCTACGGCGTAGCAAACTCGTAGACCTTTATCTCCAAAATCGATTCTGAATTTGGTTAGAAGTTACGAAGTACCTGCTTGACAAGTATCGCTTTAAGCTCCAATAACTCGGCACCTGACCTCCAGAGCTACAAACTATCCATTTACAATTCACCTCAGCTCGTAACAATAGATAGTTATAGCAAACAATTATAATTGGAGGTCAGTGCGACGTTAGACGGTGGAGATTCAGTGAAGACGTAATGCAGGTGAGGGCAGAGGAATTACTGTAGAATTTTAGGCTAATAAGTAATTTGCAAATAGATTAAATCGATTTAATCATACCGACATAAGGAGCTAAGAGGAGTTTATAGTCTTCTCATAAAATTTGGGTACCAATAGTTAAATAGGTAGTTTAGTAGTCTTAAATCAACTGTACTACAGTATTTCTGGTCCGGGTGTCTTTTTTTTTCTTGTCTGTGTGTCTTGTGTTTGTTTAAGTAAATAAGTTTTGAGTTTACGCTATTTGTGAGCGCCTTTCCATTGCCATTGCTAGAGTGAGGCAACGTTCTGTTTAATAAAAAAAAACTATAGGTCAGTTGCCCGGTCCTGACACAATACCCGCTGGCCGGAAGATCCTCTTTAATGGAGGTTTGCAGGAACTCATGGTAAGCGATGATGTTCTCGACGGTGGAGCACACTTAACTGGAAGTAACCTAATCACTTTTGATTTAAAGGCCCTTAGGTTGTAGCTATCAGAAAACTCAGACTCCAGTAGGGAATTCCGCTCCATAGTTGCAAGCAAAAGAAGTCAGATATGTTTATTACAGAACATTCCAAGACATGAACCTTTTGTCCTAACTCATACAGTGACAAAAGCACACCGCGTAAATCTGTATTCAATTCTAGGTATTTGCTCTGGCTAATTGGAATGATTCCTTTATCTAAACTAGGTGGGTTCAGACCGGTTACTGGCTCACTGATGCCGTAATATGAGGAGGAATACCAGGAAATGACAATTACTGTAAGGTAAATAACAATAGAGAGTAATAGAGAGGGATATGCTTAGTGCTTGTTTGCCTGACCGAATCAGAAATAAAGATATCAAACTTTTTATCCCTTGGGATTATTTTCTCCTTTTATGTGGTTGGAGCTGCTGGTAGAAGCTAGATGTGTTTAATTACGTGTGTTTTCACGTAATTAAACACATCTCGTTCCCGACCGATTGTCCGGGGGTGAACCAAAGTTACTGGCATAACCTAAAGAATTGACAAAAAATGGCAGTGAGCCGAAAAGTTCAGGAGTGGTGACTACGTAACGAAAGACAAAGCGTTTGAAGCTTTTCCATAAAGAGGACTGACAGCCTGATTGGTGAAAGTCTATAAGAATCCGTCGGATGCAAGACGTACAGGACTGGTCTCACACACTTACCAGTTCTGTTGTACCACATGGCTTGTCAGGAAAACTATGTTTTGTTTTTTTTTATTATAATTTGAGCATAAATTCAGGCAGAATAGACATGTTTTCTTTCTTTCTTTTTTCCTTGCTTTTCAGTTTACTGCACCAATCAGTTTCCAACAAAAATCCCAAAATTATAGCCCTTTAAATAAATTATCAGGACAGAAACCGCTATTCTCTGTGCCACAATAGGTAAATGATATTACAACTGTAAGTTTAATTAAGTACCTCGCAACTGCAGGGGGATAAAAGCCTGCAATAGTGTTCCAACTACAGAGCTAGGAATAGATTAGACTAGGCTGCAACTAAAAACGCCATTAGTAATAACATTTACGACCGCGCAATGCACTAGTTTAGGCCTGTTGTAATTATAAAAATAATGTTAATGAGCTGGCAACCCTTTTTTTATGAGACGGAGAATCATTAAATGACTTCTCTCGCTCTACGATAGAGCGAGAGGGAGTGCAAGATTTTTGCTGACTAACTGCCAATTTCTTCACCAAACGTAACAACCAAAGTAACAGCCAAAGTAACGTCATAAAGTAATAATAATGGTTAAATTCGTTTCTTCACAATTTTAACTGTTAGTTTTGTCCTTAACTTTAACTGCTCATTGAAAGGCTGTTAAATCCAAAGTCACTGTCATTTTGACAAAATTGTATAGGTTTCACTGCGTTTTATTTTAGTCGACTTTTAATTTAGCTGTCACTTGGATGAAAACATTGACAAGTTGACATTTACTATTGACAACAGTAATGGTCAAGGAAAAGTTATTACTTTAGTTTTAGTTTTAGCTTTTTTGAAGAAATTGGCCGTAAGACTTACTTGTGTACTTCACTTACCCTTTGCGCTCCATGGTTAGGTAGGTACTCTTATCAAATATTTTTTGATAGGCAAAATTACAACTTCTCTTACTTTGATGTGTTGATTTCCTTGAAACACGGCCCGGACTACCAACCACCGTAGGCATGGGCTTGCCATCGACGAGCAATGGGTTGTAAAGGTTCGGTTAACCGAACCCGTGTCATTGATGGCACGTGGTATTCCATGCTCGCTTTAAAGAAAGGTCAGCAAAACCGTACGGGCCCAGCCGGGCCATTGCCTGCTATATCGACATAACGTGGTGTTTGATGGAAGGGATTAAGTTTTCATAGAACCTGTTGCCAAAATGTCGCCTACTGGTGGTGATAATTTTTCTGAATACTCTAATGGCCTGTTTCACAATGTCCGAGTAGGCACTACTCACTGAATAAATTCAAAAATGTGACAGAATTCGTATGAAATTATCTGTCAAGTAAGATACTCGAAACTTAATCATAGGTGGTGAAACAGGCCCTAATTGATATGCTTGGCTTGTCAATTGTTTTAACAATGCTTCTAACCGTAGCCGCATAGGTATCATCTCTGCTCTGTGGCAGCGAAGGTAGAACGTGGATTAGCAATCCATTTCATCTTAGTGCTAGGAACGCCTTTGTGTTTTATGGGTGCCTTAATAAAATGTCACAACGATACCTCTTTGTAGAGCAAGCTTTGATTAACTTGATTGAAATATTTTACAGGAAGGAAGGCATTTCTTTTTTATTCTTTTAAAAAGGCTATGGCTTTGGTTTTATTATCTACCTAGCTAATTTACAATATTACGTTGTAAATTACCAGGCTCTTTTTAAATATAATTTGTGTTTTAGATAAAAGGTTTCTTTTTTATGTACGAGTATCAGTTGTTCTTAGTACAATAAAGTACATAATAAATGTAAAGGAAGAATAGAATAGAATAAACTTTATTGTACACCAAAAAGTAACAATACAGTTTATACCTGTGGTTTACACAATAACTTAAATCTATGGGTACAATGGCGGTCTTATCGTTGACAGCGATATCTAACAGACAACCTTAGGATGGATCATATGAACTTAAAATAGTACTGGGGGTAGTCTGCGGTGTACCTGTACACTATAAACAAGCAGATATGTATATAAAATAATTATAAATCATACATATTATAATATTAAGCTACACAATTACATTGGGAAAAGTGGTTGTAAAAGTATGTTTTTCTTCTTCAAATGTTCGGTCAATTCACTTTTTAGTACGAATAATTACTAAAACCTTTTTACCTCTTCAGTAAACAGTAAAATCAAAACTAATTTTAAAGACCCAGTTACCCCAGGTAACACCCACTAACCTAGTTAAGCGCCCATTGGCAACCCATGCACGTACCTAGACAGGTTTATGGCATTACCACACCATACGTCTGGTAAACTGGCATGGAGTAGATTAAAACATTTCCGCATTTACTGAATTGTGTCTTTAAATCGTAATGTAAAGGTGACTGAGTATTTGATTTTTGTACTTTTTTACCAATGAACTTTTAGCTTGCTTAAATTTTATAAAGCAGACGAGAACTAAAAAGTGGTTTTAGGAACTTTAAACACGTTTAAATGGATGAAAAAGGACGATCTGAATTGTATGTTTGCTTTACTATGCTGTCTCACTGCTGGGCAAAGGCCTTCTATTGTAATTCATCAAATTTTCTATTTATTTACTTTGTCTTTTGTTTTGACTTTTTCATTTGCTTGAAATAACAAGAAAAGATTCATATTTTACTACAAAACTAGCTGGTATTCGTCATTTCGTCCACTCGTAAAACAGCACAATGCCACTTGGTTACAATGTAAATTGTTTTTTTAAGTTATTTTTCTAAAATAAATGTTGGCTGAGTTATTCCTTACAACTTCAGCTATACACAGCTATATATACAGTAGTAAAAGCCCCAAATTAAATAAAAATAGAAAGATAAACAGTTTCACAGGCAGACCAAAAGACTAGAAAACTATTTTTGTTTTACAGGTATCGACTATACTATCAAAATATTACTTGATACTACAAACAGACTCTTCAATTTTATTCCTAAATACAGATGTATTTATAGAAAGCCGAAGTTATTCATTTTTCAGTTTCCTTTTATTCATTACAACCTCAGTATTCTTTGATATTTCTCTCGCATAAAATTCCCTGTTGAAAATACCAATATTTTAGCTTATTTCTCTGAACATCGAGGCCAATGTATTGTAACATTACCATTATATCCGCAAGGCACTGTCAAAGCTATACAAATGTGTATACATGTATAGGTTGCTATGTATAGGTGTCTATTGATCCTGCCATGCCATGGGTGTAAGGGTGGGCTGTTCTAAATTTGTGTAAATCAATGAATTGGGACCCGACTGCCGCAGCGATGGATCTTGATACTTGCGAGTTTTTGATAAAGGGTTTTGGTACTTTGTTGTAGGGGAACATTGTTTGTGTTGGTTTGTAATATAACTCCGCTTTTCAGGAGTTTATCTTTGTTGTTCGTTTGCTGTTAAGATGATCACGTGTTTAATTGTTGGGTATACAATTACGAGTATACATACTTATTATCTTGCCAATAAAGCCTGACTTTGTAGATACTTCATTTCATTGTTTTAATATTATCTAATCGAAGTTTGCCTTTCATTTACTTCAATACATTTGATTTGTTTTTAATTAATGTATTATTTTATTTTATTGATTTAATTTTAAGTTATTTAATTTTTTATTTCGTTATTGATTTTATTTTGTCATCTAGTTTGTGTTTTCACTGATGGTTTGGATTAAATTTTTTATGACGATGTCATCGTCGTAATATTATTTGATATAGTTTTTTGTTTTATTGTATTTCAATAATTTTTAGAATACTTCTCTTAAATATATAATAGTATAATTGTAAGAAGTTATTCCTGAAATTCAGGCACCTATCCTAGATCAGAAGTCGTGGTTTCAATTATTTTGGTGTAATTTATTTATTTGAATTATTATCATAGCAGCCTCACAGTCGCGTCCTAAGTAATGCCACAATTAACACTCAAAATAAATAATTGTAATGAAATTATTTAACTATTATAAAATACATTGTAAATTAAGACTGTATCAATAATATTTGTTAACCAGTATTGTGCCAATAAATAATTTATGTACTTATTATTTATTAAACCTTGCTAGCTTCATTTATCTGAGTGCTTAAATCAACAATAGTTCAATTTTGCCTGTAAATGGTTTGTTTGAAAATATTTTGTGTTTTAAACAGTGTCTACTCATCAAGACTTCTTTAATCTAATCTAGTCTAGTCGATTTAGCTTCTATTAGTGACTTCGCCTGCGTTGTCAGGATAATTATCGTAAAGGAACACGATCTTGGAATAAAAGTATCCTAATTATGTTCTAATTTAGGACGTGGTCTACTCGTGTGTCGTTTGAGCGTGAAAAATCAACAAATATGTACACATGCATACTAACATTGGTGTTTATAATATTAGGTACTGTGGTAATTTATTTCTAGTGCATCATTGCCATCGTACGTAACCATTATTTTTTTGAGCAGAAAATGCGATTAACGGCACAGTCGGCGTAGTGGTTGAGCGATGGCAGTTGCGTTGCGTGTCGCGGGTGCTACTCCCGTACGGAGCAAATATTTAGGTATATAAACACAGATGAATGTTCCGGGTCTGGGTATCCAGTGTTTGTGAGTTTACATATTTGTAAACGCACCCACGATACATGAGACATTCCTCGATTTAGGAATTTTAGTGTGAGACAACATGGACAGTAAAAGATTTTTTTTTAATATCAAGATTTTTATAACACGAAGGACACATAAAAAAGCGCCACTAAAAACGTATCATCCATTAATTCGACATCCATTCATCACAGACTCGCAAACCCCTCGCGTTCACGTTACGCACAGGACACGCTTGACCGACATTCTTAATCATTCCGTCAAGTACACCTTGGGCCTTATTTTGTCCCCTTCTCACCGTGACAGGGACCCTCGGGGCATATCGCAAGATATCTGCTATATCTTCAGATATGCCTCGAGACAAATGTTTACCTCTGTAGCCAGTTGAGTGAGCAATTTTGTTCGGTTTTCCTGTTGTGTGAAGTTAGCAATTTTGGCAAAGTTATGTTATGTTGTGTTTTGTTATGAATTTGATTTGGTTTTGTAAGTTAAATCTTTGCTTTTACGTAAGAAGTGGATAGGAAAATGTTGATGTTAGATTATTTTAAGTATGAGCACGTTTGTAATTGAAAAGGATTTTGTAAGTCTTTAGCTTTATAATATTGAAGTACCTTTATTTATTTATTTGGATCTCTGACAAAGGATACACAGGTACAAAATAAATCACAATTATAAAAGAGTTCGGTGTAGGTATAACTTGTGGTTCTTTAGTTATGGGAAACCAGAGTGTGCACCTAGGTTAGGGACACATCTTTCTTATTAATTTTATGCTAATAAAATTTTTGCTTCAAGCTCTCTTCCTTCAAGACAGTAGTATTGCTTTAAAATTTATTAGCCATACATACTTGTACTTTGCTTAGAAACGCGTTTAGTTCTGTATTAATTTATAAAACCCTACTACGCATTAGGTTACCTATATTACGAAAGGAGGCCACGAATGCTTGTGTGTGTTCTATGAAAATGATTTATTATCGCTTTATTCATTTGTTATATAATTTCTTTGAATACTTCAAAACAAAGAAATTATATTCTTAATTTTATTTAAAAAAGAATTCAAAACATAACATAAAAATAATCATTATAAAATTAATTATTATGCTGTGCAATCACAAACAAATTTAAAAAATGAAATAAAAAACATACTACAAAGAAAGGTTACTATTTTGTGTTTTTAACATTTTCATGTTAATTAATGAAATTGGTCTTATAATTGGCGTTTTTTATATTATAATTATGTCAATTTCACTTTGTAATCTGTTTACAGATCACAGACAAAAATATTTAGTAACCTAAACGCTGTTGACAGTTATTATAGTCCTGGCAGTCTACTCCTACATCTACAGATTACGTTTTGGAATGTGCAATTCCTCTGGTTTATTTGTAACTTTAACCGATACGTAGCGCACGCAACAGAAGAACTCAAAAGGAATATTTACCGCCCATTTTTCGCATCTATTTCTCGTCGATACTCCACTCCTAACCGTCGTAGCATAATGCTTGTACATAGCCTTTCTCGATTAATGGATTATCTAATACTGAAAGAATCTTTTAAATAGGTGCTCCTAAGATAACCACGTTCAACCAAACAAACAAACCCTTCAGCTTTGTAATATTATTATAGATACATGTTCTGAGTACTTTAATTAAAAATAACAGTATCAAGCACCAAGGCCACATACTAATATTAATACACAGTCCACCCACGCTACGCCCCTAGCAGTGATGAAGTAAGTAAGTAAGTAAGTAAGTAAAAATTTATTTGTTTAAACATGGTGTACATGATACATGGCATGCAGTATAATAGTTGAATATAATTTTAAGTTCTAGCATGTTCAGCCGCATAATTCGTGGCGTACAAATTTTTGGTAAGAGAGATAGCATATAAACCGTGAATATTATACATCAAAATTATATAGTATTACAAATAGACTAGCATAGTTTCAATTATAATTCAATGTCAAAGTAGTCATTATATAAATTAGTCAATAAAATTATGAATTAATGTCACTAAAATGTCAAATTTAAATTACAATTATCCAAATTAAAAATACAATACATGTCAAAAAAAAAAATAATAATAATAAAAATAAAAAATTAAATTAATTTGACATCAATCAATTCATCTCAAAACGAGGAAAAAGTGTTTTCTTTCATAAACTCTGCTATACTGTAATATGCTCTTTCTGTTAGTAAACTCTTCAATTTGCTTTTAAGAGCAGCTACATTTAATGTTTTCCATGATTTGGGCAATTTGTTAAAAATAGTTGGAGCCATGCAAAAGACGCTCTTACGCATAAGAGTTGTTTTAGCACTGTGACCACACAGCTTGAAATTATCACGTCTATTTCTAGGGAAAGCATTAGATAAATGTTGGAATAAATGAGGATTTGACTTAATGAACATCACTGTTTCAAGGACATATAATGAAGGCAATGTCAATATCTTATGTTTTAGAAAATAAGGTTTACAGCTGTCCGTAGTTTGGAGTCTAAACATCGATCTAATGCACCTTTTTTGTGCCCGAAACGCGATTTCATTGTCCGTGCTGTTCCCCCAAAAAATGACTCCATATCTAAGTATCGATTCGGTTAATCCATAATAAGCAGTAATGAGTGCATCTGTACTGAGAACATCAGCAAGCTGTTTCAGAGCGTAGGCTGTACTACTCAACTTTTTACTTAGTGCTTCTATTTGTGGTTTCCAATTTAATTTAGAATCTATTATTAGTCCTAAAAATTTTGTTGTGTCAACTTCATTGATATTTTTATTATCAAATTGAATATTTAGGTTTTTTATTGTTGGTATTCGTTGTCTAAAATGCATTACGTTAGTCTTTTTTAAATTAATTATTAAATTATTATTATTTAACCAATTTATTATAGATATTAGAGAATTATTAATGTCAAATTCATATGTGTTTATGTCATTACAAGCTATTGTCAAAGTGCAATCGTCGGCAAAAAGTGTCATCGGTTGTTCAGTTACTTTAGGTAAGTCATTTATGTACAACGTGAAAAACGGAGGCCCCAATACACTGCCTTGAGGTACTCCATATATAACTTGGCGTTCCTCTGATCTTGAAATTTCTTCAAGATTACTTTTCTTATTTATTTTACATATTTCTGTAACTTGTTTACGGTTACGAAGATAAGATTTCATTAATTCTAGAACGTTGCCTCTAAAACCATAGGCTTCAAGTTTCTCTGCCAGGGAATCATAATGGACACAGTCAAATGCCTGTGTCATGTCGCAGAATATGGCACAGACTGGTGTCCTCTTATCTACATTTTGCATGACATTATGTAAAAACTCGTAAATAGCCAAATTTATGCTTTTATTTTTTCGAAATCCCTTTTGTTCGTCAGTTAATATATTGTATTTTTCTAAATAAGTATTCATTTCACTATAGATATATTTTTCGAATACTTTAGACATAATCGGTATAAGCGCGATCGGTCTGTAATTTATCATTAATTCGTGATTATCTTTCTTATATAGCGGCTTCACAATGGATTTCTTTAATGCATCAGGAAAAATACCTGCACTTATGCAAAGATTAATAATGTAACTCAAATGAGTACATACTTCAAATGCAACTGCTTTCAAAATTTTAGTTGCAATACCATCGTAGCCAACGCTGTTTGTATTTTTTAACTTCATAATAATGTTTAGAATGTCATAGGGCGTAGATGGAGCCATAAACATAGACTGTGGTCTGCTATGAATTAATGACGTCGAGTTTGTTCCTGCGTTAATTGTCGGTTGTATCTTATCAATAAAGTAATTGTTAAATGCATTGGCAATGTCATTTGGGTCTTTGATGTCCTTACTATTAGATTTAATGCAAGAAATTGAGTTTTTTGGGGCATTGTATTTACTCCTATTAATGATTTGCCATGTAGTCCTGGACTTGTTTTTTGAAGTTTTAATATTATAATTGTTTTGAGCTTTCTGAGTTAGGCTCATAATCTTTTTGAGTAATTTTGAATAATTTTTAAATTTATATTTATTAGCTTGAGTTGGTTTTAACCTATATTCCCATAAAAGCTTCCGTTTGTTTTTACTACACAAAGTAGTCAGGAGCGAAGGCGTGTATCGGTTACACGCCTGCATTACATCAGACAGCCTACCTGTGTTCCCACTATCTACACAAACATTTATATTGCTACGCTTACAGGTGTGTCCTCGTTGCTGTGGAGATACTGGTAAGGTGCAGTAAGTGTAAAATTTGCAGTATATTTAAAATGGGATCTATTTTTTTTAGGTGGCAAGTCATTCTATGACTTTTTTCGCTTTTGGGCGGAACAGGAGGGCGTATCAGTCTTTGACAGACTAAAGATCACTCCTATGTTTTTTCTTGACCTTGCGTTCCAGGGCCCTGGGGAGAGACTGTTGCTGTGGAGATATCAGTATCTCCACACCAACGCTGTACCTTATCCGTAAGGTACAGCGCGTTAGAAACTTGCACTATATTGAAAAGAGACCTTTTTTTAGGTGACAAAGTCTGACAAGCAATGTCAAACTTTTACTGTTTTCCCATCCTTATATTCCTTCTTAGCCTTACGTTCCAGGGCCCTGGGGCTTCCATTCAAAGGCAAACCTATGGCCTCAGTAGGCTTCGACCCTGTCGGGCGCCTACGGTTTGCTGACATCTCTTTGAGGCGCGTGTGGAACAGTACGCGCCGTCGACGTAAAAATAACATTATCAAGCATCAAGGCCACATAATATTATTATGATATAAGTAGACAGGAGCGAACGCATGTATCGGTTACACGCCTGCATTACATCAGACAGCCTACCTGTGTTCCAACTATCTACACCGACATTTATATGGCTACGCTTACAGGTGTCCTCGAGGCTGTGGAGATACTGTTAAGGTGCAGTACGTGTGAAATTTGCAGTATATTTAAAATGGGACCTATTTTTTTTATGTGGGAAATAATCCAATGACTTCTCGTGTCAGACTTTTATTGGCTAAAAACAACTCCTATGTTCCTTCTTGGCCTTGCGTTCCAGGGCCCTGGGGCTTCCTTTCAAAGGCAAACCTATGGCCTCAGTAGGTTTTGACCTTGTTGGGCCCCTACGGCTTGCTGACATCTCTTTGAGGCGCGCGTGGAACAATAGATGCACTCATGAGACAGCTTACCTATGTTCTTACTCTTTACTATCTACACTGACATTTATGGTGTGTCCTCGTTGCTGTGGAGATACTGGTAAGGTGCAGTGCATGAGAAACGTGCACTATATTGAAAAGAAACCTTTTTTCTAGGTGGGAAATCATCCAATGATTTGCTTGTCAGACTTTTACTGACTTCCCATGCCTATGCCTTGCGTTTTAGTCCCGGGTTTTCCTTTCAGAAGCAACCCATGGCTTTGATCCTGCTTGACATCATCATCTGCCTAGCCTTTTCCCAACTATATTGGGGTCGGCTTCCAGTCAAGCCAGATTTAGCTGAATACCAGTATTTTACGAGGAGCGGCTGCCTACCAGACCTCCACAACCCATTAACTGTGGTAATACGGTACTTCATGGCAAGACTGGAGTCAGATTTACTGGCTTCTGACTATCCGTAACGACTGCCAAAGATCTACAAATGACAGCCGGGACCTACAGCTTAACGTGCTTTCCAAGGCACGGAGGCAACTCGTTACGTTAAGATGGTCACCCATCCACAAACCAACCTTGGCAAGCGTTGCTTAACCTTGAAGATCGATCTGTGCGGCTGTTATTATATAGCCACGAGCTCCTCAATATCTTTGATCCTGCTTGACCCTACGGTTTTATCGACATATCCTTAAGGCGCACGTGGATCACTAGGCACCGTCAATGACTTCGGCTCGGTACGGAAGGTTACTGGACGCCCGGATGACGAGCTTCTCATTGCTCACCATCCGCAAGCTTACGTCTACATCGACCGCCTGCCGAAGCCAATGAGTGAAGTGAGACCTGGCAGACAAACTTATCATAAAAAAATTATCGTTAAAATCGGTTGGCAAAGATATCGCTAAACAAGCTTTTAAAAAATCAAACGATTAAAGAACCTCTCCTTTTTTTAGAAGTCGACTTAAAAAAAGGCGTGCAAAACTGATTTTAATATCCTTTTGATATTAAAGACATTTTTATAAAATCCACGAAGCCTTAATAAAAATGTCATAGGCTAATTCTTTGCGATTAATAAGGTCGCCAAAGGAATTCGACCGCTACCAACCCAGCCTGTTATGACAGCGTCTGTATCTATAGCCGGGGTATTCCCGTATCGGCACCAAAATTTTCGGCACCCAAGTTATTCCCGTTTCGGCACCAATAGGTATTTTGTATTGGGATTTTGTAAATGATATTTATTTTGCAAATATGTTTTCACAAACACACACACAAACAGAGGAGCTCGTGGCTAGATAATAACAGCCGCACAGGTCGATCTTCAAGGTTAAGCAACGCTTGCCTAGGTTGGTCTGTGGATGGGTGACCATCTTAACATAACGAGTTTCCTCCGTGCCTCGGAAAGCACGTTAAGCCGTTAGTCCCGGCTGTCATTTGGAGATCTTTGGCAGTCGTTACGGATAGTCAGAAGCCAGTAAATCTGACTCCAGTCTTGCCATGAAGTACCGTGTTACCCCAGTTAATGGGTTGTGGAGGTCTGGTAGGCAGCCGCTCCTCGTAAAATACTGGTATTCAGCTAAATCCGGCTTGACTGGAAGCCGACCCCAATATAGTTGGGAAAAGGCTAGGCAGATGATGATGATGTTTTCACAAACACTTTTACACGTTATTTTTTTTTTGTTACTGTTTTTTTACTTAATGAGTCCGGTGTTTCCTAACTGACTACCCTGAGAAGAAAAACTGAAACAAACTCAGGGGTCACAGTCTCTTTTAAAGTCCATAGGGGAAAGCAGGTAGGCTTCGTACAGCGGGAGCCTTCGTACAGTAGTCATATCTACTCTATCTAATACGTTGCCGCGTTGATGTTTGTGTGCGTGACGCTAACTCATACGCATGTGTGAACCGCGAGGTGGCGGGTCCGTGCGGCCGCAGGCTTCAATGCGAAGAGTCAAAATGTGTTTTTGCTCTCCGAAAGTATTTTTCGTATTCACTTTTGAACACGTTTAGTTGTTATATGTTTTGGTTGAATTGTTAAAGTTATTTTATTTATTTTATGTAGTGATTACGTAGTTTATTACGTCAATAGTTATTTTAGGCTAACTATTACAGTTATTTTTATTTTTTATTTTCTTTGTCTATTTCTCTGGTTGGGGTACATTCGTGCAGCTATGAATGGGGTGGATTCGTACTGTACGAATGCTCCCCATTCTTTACTTTATGCCAGCAAAATTACTAATTACTAAAGTGTTTTTACTGAACCATGCCGCGAATACCTATATAATTATAAAAAAGGGAACAACGACAAGAGAAGTAGGTGAAGATGCAATGAAGTCTGCTATGAAAGAAGTTTTGGATAAAACTTTATCAATAAGAATATCTGCAAAAAAATATGGTGTCAAGCCCACAACTTTAGAAAGTCGTCTGTATAACGCCCGTTTTCAATAAGCTATCTATCTACAGTTGCAGCTACCTGCTAAAGATAAACCAATCTATCCTTTTGTCCTTACTTGCTTTCCTATATTCCTACCGACGGATAGCATTTCCTACCAAAGTTGTGGATGGATAGATAGAATCTTACTGTTTTTCATAGATAGCTATCTATCTATGAACTCCGGTAGGTTATTGAAAACGGGCGTTAGTTGTCGTTTTTTCTCTTTATAAATGTTAAGTCTTATCAGCCTAAGAGGGTATTTGGTTCATTTTTGAATTCCTTTATTATTTTCTAATTTATTTAAAAGTTCATACGTTTTTAAAAAACAATAAATATTACATGAAGACTGATTACTGCTTACTTTTATCTCAATAAACGTTTATATTACATTTGTAAAATGGTATTGTCATTGACTGTACGGAGGTTCCCCACTATGTACGAATGCTCCCTACGTGGTGTACGAATCTACCACACGTGTGGGGTAGTTTCGTACGTTTTTCATATTTTAGAAAAGTAACCGTAACTTCGCCATGCTGAATAGTATCAAGACAATACTACACTATTTTTATAGTTAGATAAATAGGGTACCTATGGACATTAAAATTATTTTAAAATAGTTAATAGTATTTCGTATAAACGGCTAAGAGTAAAAACTGTACGAATCCTACCTGCTTTCCCCTACGCAATGTATTGGTCAAATCATATGCGAACCATTCAGATTAGTGTCTGAGATGGCCTTTTGAACAAAAAAACCATCCAGATTCGAGTGGACCTGTCCAGTCAGTGCAAGCATTATTTTGTCATTATTCGCAAAGCTCAACTCAGGACTACTAAGGAGCTCAATATATTATATTGTATAGGTTACTACCATCCAAAATACCTATTGGTGCCGAATCGGGAATAGCTTGGCTGCCGAAAGGATTAGGATTTTGTATAGGTTACTTAACGATGAAGGAAAACATCGTGAGGAAACCGGCATGTCCTAGAACCAAAAATTCGAAGACATGTGACATCCACCAATCCGTATTGGGCCCGCGTGGTGGATTACAGCCCATTCCCTCTTCTAGAGAGGAGGCCTGAGTCCCAGCAGTGGGAACATTATAAGGCTGATAATGCTAATGCTAAATAGGTTACTACCATCCAAAATACCTATTGTTGCCGAAACGGGAATAGCTTGGGTGACGAAAATTTTGGTGCCGAAAATCTGTGTGCCGATACGGGAATACGCTATAGCCTGATCATGTTCATATGTATAGGCTTGCATTCCTGCTCTTCGATATTAAACGCTGTTTAATGTGATTTTGACAATTTGGCCTTTGAAACGTGTCTGCGGGAAACTGAAATATTTAATTAGTTTAATTGAATTTAGAATCGATTGTGTATTTCAATTATTGTGTGTTGCCGTTATATGATTGTTTATGCTAGTGGCTTATTTTAGTTTCTATATTTAGAATATTTACCTGTCTGCATGAGAGTAAAGTGAGAGAGTACTGGAGTTCTTTGGACACATTTTTAGCATTAGCATTACCATTATCTGCCTGCTGGGACTCAGGCCTCCTCTCTAGGAGAGGGAATGGACCAAAATCCACCGCGCGGGCCCAGTGCGGATGTGCGGATGTCACATGTCTTCGAATTTTTGGTTCTAGGACATGCCGGTTTCCTCACGATGTTTTCCTTCACCATTTTGAGAGCAGTGGTGATGAAATAAATTACACAAAGTAATGCGCCAGACTGGGTTTGAACCCGCGACCTACCACTTGCAAGTCGGGACAGTTACCACTGAGCCCTCTTTGGCCACAATGCCAGGAAAAATGGCCACAACCTTGAACAGCTCATTGTGACTGGCGTGGTTGATGGCAAACGACTTTAAGGCCTCAGCCCAACAAGATGGGCCAATCAGATCCGCTCTATACTGGATACCCAACTGCACTTCGCGCTCATGATTTCAAGAACCATCACAGATGGCGAGATACCAACAAGAAGCTAATCCAACGGGATATCATGACCCTCAGTAATGAGGAATACGACTCGAGGAGGAGGAGGATTTAGAATATATTTTTTCCTTAATTTACATTGTTCTCACATAATAGTAGCGTAACAAAAAACCTGTAACCAAGATATTTGTAATACATGGCATGATTGAAAAGAGTGTCCATAGAGTCTCTTGCTCATTCTATTTTTTTGTTACCTTAGAAGTTTCATTTTTTCACATGTTCAAGGGACCACAGACTTGAGAATATAGTTTTAAATTCAACTCGATATCTCCAAGTATTTTCCCGAGATTAAGGATCTTGACAGATACCCAAACGGGCTGACAACAAAGTGATCCTATAAGGGTTCCATTTTTTCCTTTCTATAGAGGTACGGAACCCCAAAAGGTCCAAATGTAGCACTGCAGCAGCTAATCAGAACCATGCCAACGAATAGATTACAAGACTTACGTATGCTATTCAGAAAATTTTAATTTTACCTTATTAACTACAGTAACTACTAGGAACTCTTCTGAGCTAACGAAATTGATATTATTACCAAAATTATAAACTCTATTGAATAAACTAAAGAGATAACAATGCTCATAAACAGACCGACATACATTTATGAAGCTAAATACAGTAAACATTGTGGCCGGTGTATCAGATCGTACCGAACAATAGGAATACAAAATTAAATTAGTGTGAAATAGAAATCTAGCTCTCAATGGTACTGTGATTATTATTTTGTCTGAAATTGGTAAATAAGTAATTTGTTTTTAGGTGGGAATTATGAAATAAGTTTTACCACTCTGAGTAGAGCAAGAGGGGTTTTAAGACTTTTGCGGACTAAAACATGGGTTTTAGTTAGTAAAAGATAGATGGCCGTGTTCTTTAAGTTGCTTTTTGCGTTCTAAAACAGTCAAAGCGAGAAATAATAATCTTACAAACTATTAAAAGAGATTGGACCCAAATTAGTGTAGTGCAGATAGCATTTGCTCAAATAGTCACACCCATGCGTCTACATTGACATAAATACGTTTTTAAAACTAAACTGACCAAAGCCCCAGTAATTTCACCGGCACGTTTACAAAAACCCTCACGTGGATTTGTTAAACAAACATAAACACCACCTTTTTGGATGAAAATATAAAAATAAATAAACACAATCCATGTACAAATCAAATAAGAAATCCTACCAAAAACATCGCATTATTTGACAAATGTTTTCCCGCTAAAACGGACACAACGTACCAAAGACAATGCGCATGTATTTTTTATTCAGCCGCTTGGCGAAGGAACCGTTCGATTCTGCCGGGTTCTCTAAATTATTCACGAATCCAACCTCGCTGAATCAATCTTTGCCACAAAGGTCCCAGATTACGCGACCGCTATATATTCTTTAATTGGGCCACCCTCTGACAGATTTCCGGACGCATTGAGGTTTAAATCACCCTGTTTTTCTTTGAATTTGTTTGACAATAATATTTCTCTGTCAGTTTTGACCAAAACTAAACCATACCCACAGGTTATATTAAGAAATCGTTTGAATGAGTAAGTTTCAGTTAGAAGTTATACTCCATCTACACTAATATAATAAAGAGGTAAAGTTTGTTTTTTTGTTTGTATGAGGTTATCTGTGGAAGTACTGGTCCAATTGCTAAAATTTATTTTTTCACCAGTAGAAAGCTGCTGTATTCCTGAGTGACATAGGCTATATTTTATGTACGTGGGCGAAGCTGTGGGCTAAAGCTAGTTAAAATTAAACATTTGAACAAACCTTTTTTATTGTCCGGTCAACCGTTGACCTACCCGTGCGTCTGCCTGTGTATATGTGAGAACCTGTGTTTTCTAATAGTTGCAACCTAGGGGTTTTTAAGTCAAAAGTAAATAGGTTGCTTCTAGGCAAACGTGTTTCATCGTCAGTCACATCATTGCTTAAAATATCAGTTGAGATAGTGATCAAACGCGAGCCTATCCATAATATAAAACAATATGCGATATCCACGTCTTCATAACTGAAGTGATCACACATGGAAACTCCAAGCAGAGCCCTTGAAATTGCTTTATAAAGATTAGTACTTATCTAAAATAAACATAATTTATCAGTATTCCTATAAGTCTGAAGTTTTAGCAATAAACTACAAAAAAGCAAAAAAATATCTTTCAATCTTCTCCTATTTCTCGATTTCTCAACGTTATTTTCCTGCCATTCACGACCATTTAGTAACAAAACAAAACACAAACAGAGATCGCTATTGAATATCATATTCTTTTGTTTATATTCAGAAAACACGCGCCAAGGCATTAGCGGAAAAATATCTGAAAATATTCCGTAAGAGCGAATGAAAGAGCTCTTAATTAAAGAAAAAAAGTCGATTGTATTTCTTTCACAAACTTTTCAGCCGGGAACAGCTAATTTAGATTTCTTCGGAATGTGTTACTGGGACGTTTTTCAAGATTTTTATGGAAGCTTTTGTGAGGGTTCTGAGTGTGATAATGTTTAATGAATGCCTTTAATTAGGCTATGAATAGAACCTTCTTCTCATCAAGGTAACGGAAATAAGAAATTGAATTTAAAGTATGAGGGGCTTCGTTATTTTTAGGGTTCTCTATCTACGAAAACAGAACCCCTATAAGATCACTTTCTTGTATGTCTATTTGTCAGTCCGTATTTTCCTCAGGAACGTGGGAGTGTGGTACTTAGGTCTACTACTCTTGAAGCAGTAATAGCCGAGGATACGGCGATGCTCCGCCCTCCACCATACTCTCTACCGACTCCTTCGAACGGTCCGCACATAGGTGATATCCAGGTATTTCTTCCGCACGAATCAAGTTCAGGAGCCTCCCGAAATTGCTATTTCCGGTGAGGTCTTACCAGACCAAAAATTACCTTACTCAAAGAGAGGACTTACCGGTAAGATTATGGCGTACCCAAATCTGAACCAACTAGAATCAAAATTTCGAAGACATGTCCATCAATCCGCACTGGACCCGAGTGGTGGATTACGGTCCATTCCCTCTACTAAAAAGGAGACCAGACCATTACTAGCTGTGAGATCATTACAAGGCCAATTATTACCAATTTAAATTATCATGGATACCTTTGAAATAGATTTCTTAAGAGCTTGTTATGTTGAAAATGTTAAAACATCCGCAATGCAATAACAAATTTATATTAATGTTGCCATCGCAGCAAAGACGTTTATTAGCTCGCATAACTCTCATATTTCAATATTTTCTTATCTCAAGAAACTATAAAAGTTAGCGACAAAATGTAAACATATTTTATTTCTTATTAAAGTTAGCATTCGGTTCTCAGTGAGCGCGACTCGCGATCCTGACGTGCGACCGCGACCGGATCGTGCAACCCACTGCTTAGTACGGCATCGGTCGCGCAACCTGGTCATGGTCGCGAGGCGTGTTGCTAAGAACGGAATAGCATTCCGTTTTAGTGTAGTATTATTATATTATTAGGTGATCGCGACCGGTTCGCGAGAGCCACCGTTTCGTATGGAGTACTTAAGAGGCCTGCGTACATCGCGCGCTATCTCGAGGTGAGACGAAATAAAATACGTTTTTGAGGTTAATGGAATCAATCCAGATAGTGTAAACAATTCTTGGACACACTGACTGGAGTAAAGTCACCATCCGCACACTGACAGTTGCTTGCTGTGATAGCAATACAAATTATTGGAAATTTGGGAGATGTTCCGTAATACCAAAAATGATTAATGAAAAATTAATGTATTTCCAATTTGTTGTGAGTATTTATAACTTCATAATAATATCTGTGTTCCTACGGAGAGATATTTTGAAGTATTGTTGTTTATAATATAGAAAAAACGAAATAAAAACATGACATCTTCGCTGTGAAAATGTGCCAATTTAAATTCGCTTAAATTTCGTTTGGGGTAAGTTTTTCAAAAAAAAAGACGACGTTGGAACCTAGATAAATATTGTCTGAATGCGAATAACATCATATTATGGTGTAAATATGTTTAAACTGCAAATGATTTTGGTATTAAGTTTGTATGGATAATTCTAACGTCGCGGTCACCTTAGCAAACCAGGCGACCTCAACCTACGACCGCAACCTGCGATCGCAAACCGCGACCGCAACCCGGTCGCGCGACTGGCGCCATACTGGTGTGGGTCGCGCAACCCGGTCATGGTTTCCAAGAACGGAATGTTATCTTTAGGAAGTGGCGTATTGCCCGACGTGCCGGCCATGCAGACTGGAAAAGTTTTCCCATTAAAAATCAACTGAGAAGCTACTTTGTGCTAGATTAAACTTAACGAATATAAACCCTAATTGCGTTTTATGAATATTTATTAAGTGATCATTTGTAAAGGATTCATTGCAATTATCTTTTGATATTTAATTCAAATGAAATGAAAGATTAAATGCAGCAGTTTTATCATAAATTATAGAAGACTAACTGCTGCGAGCGTTTTCGCCCGCGTAGTAGTAGAAAATTATCCCATAGAAACATACTCCTAGGATAAAAATTATCTTACAGGTCCTGGAATAACGTGTTGGAATAATTTGCTCTTCCTATACACCAATTTTCATAGAAATCCATTCAGTAATTTTTGCGTGAAAGAATAACAAACATCCATATATCCATACATACAAACTTTCGTGTTTATAATATTAGTAAGATAAATAAGATTGCACTGGTATAAGACAGATTTTCTTATAAGGAAACTGTCAAACCAAAATAATTATTTTCCTTACCTTACCACCGCGAGACGCATCTCAACGTTGCGAGGCGCATAGTAAAATCGTCGGCAACATGACGTCACAAATTGAAAAAACGTTCCGCTGCGCAGCGAGACACCGCGCGGCGTCAAGAGGCGCAGTGTGACGCCGCGTGGCATCACGAGGTGCAGCGCTGCATGAAAGCAACGTATTCTTAATTCTCACAATGAAATGTGTATCTTTTCGAGTAGTAAATAAAGTTCTATTTTGGGTCACTCTATTAAAATGTGCGTGCGGTGTCACGTCGCATCGCGTCTCGGTGTGAGCTGACCCTTAGGGCCCTTTCAATTTATGCGTTTCGTGTCGGACCGCTGCGGTGCCGAAGCGGTGCGTTAGACGTACTGCGTACGGACGATCGTATTTTTTCATACAAAGCGCGCGGTGCGGCAACCGTGCGGCGAACGGTCGACAACAGGACGACAACGTTACACGCACCACGTGATCAATTTGGTGTTGAATGGTGCGATGTTGAATAGCGCATCACTGGCATACAAATGCCACGGAAAACGTGCGTCAGCGGTCCGACACGAAACGCATAAATTGAAAGCGCCCTTAGATAATGTTTGAAATAACCCTTCCCCGCCTAAGGAACCCTAGAGTTCTAAAGAAACTCGAGTGTAACGTAATCCAGGTAAATCCCATACAATTGTCTCCGCAAAGAAATCCGATCCCTTGCTCCTTTATCCTCGCCACTTCTTTCCATGAAACATTCTTATAAAGTACTTTTATTGTTAAGATTTTTTTTTTTTACGTACCTACCATAAACTAGTGCTTGACTGCAATCCTACCTGATGGTAAGCAGTGATGCAATCGTTGATGGTGAGGCGCACTAGTTTATTAAGAGCCTATTCACTCTAGTCTTGAAGATACCCAAATTATAATCGGACGGAAAGACCGCAGCAGGCAAATTGTTCCAATCCTTCGATGTACGCGGTATAAACGACGAGGCAAACCGCTTTGTCCGGACCGTGCAGGTTTCGACAACGTAAGGATGGCTACTCGCCGTACGACGGCTTGTCCAATAGCTTATACAGCTTTTGATCTTAAGTTCTTAATCAATTTATCTTAGCTTATTTAGTATTAGCTGCTGTCAGCGGTTTCACCTGCGTTGCAGTCGAAAATTATCCCAAAAGAACATACTCCATCAATAAAAAGTATCCCATAAGCTATTCCAGGATGTGGTCTCCCTGAATGGCAAGTTTCATCGAAATCCATTTAGTAGTGTTTGCGTAAAATAGTAACAAACATCCTGAATATATAGTTACTCTTACACGAAAAAACTATTAGGCAATACTTAACGTAACTTACATTATAGTAAAGTATCATCACCTGGAGGAGGCCTGAGTCCGAACAGTGGGAACATTACAAGACCGATAGTGCTAAACATCACACGAGTGCAACCATACAATAAAACACACAAAATTTCGCGTTTATAATATTAGTAGGATTTTACCTAGCTGTGAAAACGGGTAATTTCAATCTTTCAAAAGTTATTTTCCTTCAAAAGAAATCGTGTGCCCAATGGGACTTCCTATTACCAACTTTTCAGGAGCCTTAAAGAGGTAAATTTCCAAAAAAATCAATGATCCAACTAACTTTACATATTCACAGAATTCCCGATGGCTAACTTCCAAGTTTCTAACTTAAAAAATTACGAACTTCCATACAATCTGCCATCCCTTTTAAAACCCTTAGGAGAAAAAGTTTCAAAACACCCTTCCTTAATACTCACCTTCGTTATAGTGACACTTTTACGCAAAATGTCATGATACGGAAACCAGCGGTTTAGGCTATGCTTTGTTTGTCAGTTTATTTTTTTTATGTTTAACACTATATGAAAGCGTGGCCGTCCCCGTCAAACTTGGCGTCGCACCGTGTTGGCAGAAGCGGTGAGCAACGGAATGACGTGGAGCGAGGTGAAGCGGGAAGCTCAAGACCGTTCGCGATGGAGGATTACTGTGGACGCCCTCTGCCCCATCTAGGGGACATAGGACATTAACAACTAACAACAACTATATTGCACTCTTAAGCACAATTAATCATTGTTTAAAAGGTTGCACAGCTTAAGTGCAACTAGGCTGGACGTCATCCGCATGCCGATCGAGCGATGGGCCCTAAACACAAAATCGGTTCTCTAAAATCGCATGATAGGGTCGCGACAGACCACGACTTAGATGGCGGGACGACGTAGATGCTTAGGAAGGGGCAAAAAGTGGCTCACAGCTAGAAACAATGGAAGAAGTGGAAGAAGGCCTTAGTCCAATAATATAGGCTATATACATAAATATGAAACTGAATCCAATTTTCCGTAACTCTATATAAACGAAAAGTTTAAAAACACATTAATATTCATTCTATTTCCACACGTAAATCCTTTTCTACAAACTAAACGGACTATCAAAAATTAGCCTCGTTAGCTTAAAAAAGAATTCTCCAGTAAAACACTTGGCCAAGCGAATTAATCTTCGTAAGTGTGATGCGAGAAAACTTTGGAAAAAGGCAACTTATGTTCCAGCAAAGCGGAAAACTTTTCAATCGTTTATAGGCGAATCCATTAAGATGAATCGTTGAATTTTCAGTTTTCTATCAGACCACAACTTTGTCTGCCAAGTTTTCGAAAGAATATGCAAATATTTTCAGCATCGGGTGGGTTAAACGCAAAATCGAGCCTGGATAATTTGGTAAGTTTAAATATGGCAGACGCAGCTTTGGAAGGCCTCCCACAAGGTAGACCGACGACCTGGCGAGGGTCGCGGGAATCCGATGGATGCGAGACGCGCAGACCGGTCGCTGTGTCGTCGCTTGGGGGAGGCCTATGTCCAGCAGTAGACGTCTTTTGGCTGAGATGATGATGCAATATGAATTGAAAGTATAACTAGTAAAAACCAATACGATCTGATAATGGCAAACAGTATATCCTACTAATATTATAAATGCGAAAGTTTGTGAGGATGGATGTATGTTTGTTACTCTTTCACGCAAAAACGGCTGGACCGATTTGGTTGAAATTTGGTACGTAGATAGGTTATACCCTGGATTAACATATAGGATACTTTTTATACCGGTCAAAAGGAAAAAAAAATGAAACTTAATCTTATTTATTCTTCAATTTTGTTATAGGCTGCTTTTTATCAACACTCCACGCGGGTGAAGCCGCGGGCGAAAGCTAGTTAGTAATAAATTCAAAGAATTTGTTCAAAATTATAGTATTAAACATGAATTTTCTTATCGATATACTCCATAACAGAACAGGCTCGCCGGGAACGCAAGGGCAATCTTTGGCCCTCTTTTACTGGAGAGAATCACCAAAACAATAGTCATCTTAATTATTTTTACGTTAACTTTTTAATTATTACAGAATCTTATTTTAAAGCTCATAGTTTTGTTATAAATATTTATTGAAACAAACGTTGTATTGTTTTCTTTCAAAGAAACCCGTTATTGTGAACAGTGAGTCCTCCATCAATACTTAATAACTTCCTCCATTGCTGTTAGTAACGACATAAATTACCCAGTTTAATTAAAAACTAAACCAGCCAGGGCGTACACGCAGTGCATGTAAATGAGGAGCAAACAAAATTGTATACAATTAGACAAGCAAATGAACCCGAGTGAAATGCTAATGTGTCCCCCGAAACTCACACTGTTTCACTACTAAACAAATATGGCGTTTAGTTCCCGGAATCTTTGTGGAGACTTATTAGTTTCGTTTGGTGAAGAGGAAGGGACGATTTGAGGAAGTTTTAAGGAAATCGCAGAGATTTTTTTCTGGGAACTGTATCTTTATTTATTTTTAAAAGTAAAGATATTATCGAGAGCCAATGTGTGCGTGTCCGACTCGCACTTGCCTGGATTTATTATTATGATTTGAATAAGGTATATCTGTGTGGATTTTGTTGGTGATCCAAATAAATAAGTAATCGTAACGGTTCAAAGCCTAAAGTTGGTTATACCTCAATTGCTTTAATTCTCCTCAGGGATCAAAGGACAAAAAATCCAAAAACGGATCAAAAGCTTTCTCAAAATAGTTCACCACCTCGGAAATTCGTCTCAACGCCTTTGAAAAGCTTCTCAGACAAATCGATGTCGTAAATAAAAGAGTTTGTGGAGAATACTTCAGATCAAAGGTGAAAGGTGGATGATTCACCGAACCAACCGTACGAAAGCCGATTTTTGACGATTTTTACCGAACAATCCCGACTGTTGGTTTTCGAATTTGGAACTTGTGGGGTCTTCCTTTGTTATTTTGATACAAATGATTTTATCAGTTTTAACTTTAAAAGGTTTATTACCTAATGGAATTAGGATGTTTATTTTTATTTATTTGTTTATTTCCTAGAGCTTAGCACCCGTGGATTTGGTGATAAAAGTAGGTTCTTACTTCCAAATTTAATACAGCAACTTCTATCAATTTACTCTTAAAAAAAAATCGTAGTTTGCTCAGTACTTCCATACATTGTCTCCTACTACCAAGCAATACAATTTTTATTTTTTTAAATATTATAATCTAAATTAAGACTGGTCTTAGTTTGGGACTGGACGACTTGTGTGAAAGTTGTGACAAGATCTCACTAATATTATAAAGGCTAATGTTCGTAAGTATATACATATGAGTCGCACACATGCATATACGTTTGTTACTCTTCACGCTCAAACTGCTAAACGTACGTAGTTTAAACCAAATTTGATTCAAGGCCGTCTAACCATATCTTGGAATAGCACCTCTGATACTTTTTATCCCAGAAGTACTTTCCCTTGGGATAATTTTCCACCGAATTATCAATATAATATTCAAGTTGCTTAAATGTAAAATCTAAATCCATGACATCCCTTTATTCCCTTGGTATAGCTTTACCAAACAATCTTCCTGATATTTTGGAACATAAATTGTAAAATAAAACCGTTTTTAATCTTCATTCTTTTGGCCGCTAAAGAGCTACTTAAACTCTTGTATACACCTATTAGCGCAGTTAAAGTAAATGTTCTTACATTTTCACGTTACAGCCTGTAGTGGCGGAAACTAAAACGCAACTTTCTTTTAAACCAGTTACCTTGTACACAAGTTTTCTTAAACTTCCTTAAAGACATGTAATCTCGAGAATACTTGGCGAAACTTTTATCTCCGTACAAGGCTTGGAACTCTGTAAGGCATATTACTAATTTTACTGTTAACCTTTCCAACTAAACTGAAAGTTACCGGAACTGCAAACCTCGTGGCAGTGCTCAAAGCTTGTGAACGTAAGTTAAGTAAAGCGTTTGTGCTTATAGTGTGGAAGTGCAAGCTTCACAGGACGAGTTGTGACTTGCTGGCTGTAAGAAATGGTGATTTGCAGTCGGTTTTAGAAATTTCAGAATTTTGTTCTTTCTTTCGGTTTTAAAATGTGACGAAACTGAAATCTGAGATGTCAGCAAATCGTATGAGCCCAGAGGAGTCGAAGCCTACAAGGGCCATGGGTAAGTGAAAATGAACTTAGGGGCCCTGGTACGAAGGTAAAGAAGGAACAGAAGTGGGGTTTTAGTCAGTAAAATCTGACACGCCCTTCCGCCCACCCAGAGTGGGATAAAATAATAAAGGACATCTCACTCTTATTTTTAAATGTTCTCAAAAACATTGCATAATACACAGTGATTTGACAAATTATTTGCAAAGGCGAGCTTAACTCTACAATGAGTTTTCTCCCAGCAAACCTACGCCAAGTCCAAATCTTTATCAACCGAATTCTTAATAACTTTGTTGAAATTTACTGGCCCGAGACCGTCTTTAACGTACATCTTTAAGAGAAATACAACAAAAGCATTAGGGACTTTGAATCTGATCACAATAATATTAAATTAACTAATATTATAAAGAGGCTAGTGAGTTGTTAGTTTGTCTAAATACTCTGACTTTTCCCAACTATGTTGATTTTGTTTTTATTTTACGTGGAGGGACAGCCTATTCGACCTATACAACCCAGTTACTGGTTGACTTAGTACTCCTTTGCAAGACTGGTGTCTGTTAAGCTAAGGATTGTCAAGAATTTCCAAATGACAGCGGCTTATTGTACTGAGGCACAAAAGAGCCTGAATATGTTATAGTCTTAGTCTCAGGGTCCCTTTTTACCCTTTGGGTACAAAATTCTAAAAAAAACTTTTTGCAAATAAAATACAACCGAATTCAATTTTAAAAAAAAAACACTTTAAAAAAGAACAAATTTAATTTTAATTTCGGAAGTCGGTGTTTGTATAATAGATTTGTCTCTTCATTATTGAACACCGACTTCCGAAATTAAAGTTATTTTGTTCTTTTCAAGGTGTTTTTTTTTTTTAAATTGGAGTCAGATGTATCTTTTTAGCAATTTTTTAATACTTTTTAGTTTGGTCCTGTTTAAAATGAGCCCAAACACGACTGATTTCTAGGTTTGTACTTTTTTTGATGATCGTGGCTTCAGCATCATGTCTCTATGTACTTAGGTGTTCCTCATTAACAGTACGTTTATCCAAACACCGAGCCCTTTTCAATGAGCCTAAACACGATATACCTGCTCTTAGTTGTCGAGGAGGTAGGTACTCTGCAGACTATCCTAACTGCAGCATCAGGTCATGTCTCGATGATCATGAGACCAAATGTGGCAAATATCGAACATCAAAACCATTTACTAAAACAGTCCTTGCCAGTTTGAGTAACTTCTTACTGTTAAGGAGTTGTACCTTCCATCATCAGCCCAGCTACCTGAAATGGTGACAACCATACGCAAATACACAAGATACTTCATAAAATATGCGAAAAACCATAAGTGAGCCTGTAAAATTTAAGGGTTGCCCTCGATTTCTCTAAGATCCTATCATCAGATCCTAACTTGGTGACAGTGGGACCACTTCAGAACGATCTACTTTCGAACAAAAGAAAGAATTTTGAAAATCCGTCGTCAATAAGGTGAGTATTCGATGAACAAACATACAAAATAAAACATTCAAACAGTCGAACATAGTACCTCCTCCTTTTTGTGAAGTCGGTAAAAACTGTACTATTACATGTAAAAGAAAGTCTATTCCAGAACAAATAAAAAAGAAACTGGTATCCCGATACCTAATTATCGAACGTCAAGTTTCCTTTGAGCAAACTACGTAAAAAGCAAAGTTGAAGAAGAAAATTAGCTTCCAAATGAAAACACTCTGAAGGTAACATGTCTAGAAAATTACTTAATACTTTATAAGGACCATTCACGAGGTGCACTGCGCCGAGGACGATTGTAAGGATTCTGAGAGACTTTGCTTCGATTCCAACTCGTTGTAGGTAAGCTTACTGAATTAATGGAACTTTAGTACTTGGAAATAAAGATGTATTTTTGTTTATGAAATATTTATAAATTGTGTCATGTTTTTATCTTTTTTGAGGTGCGATATCATCCAATGACTGCTCGCGCTTTAGACTGGCGCGGGAGGGCCTGTTATTTATTTTGTTCATTTTAAAAATTTGTTCAATATATTTAAAAAAATACACCACTGGCAGTCAAGAGATCATAATTTATTCAAGTGTAAAATAAGTAAAATTCAGATTTCCATTAATTGCAATGAAAAAAAATCTAACTATAATATAGACTTGCATGATATAGGTTAGGAAGGTAATAATACCTGTTCCAGGCTGTCAATTGACCATGTCAGAGTCATCAGAGTGAGAGTCGCAACTGATAGGACCTGTCCATGATCAAAACGCGCACTTCAGCACTACTCAATTCACCAGGCATAAAATCAACTAAAATAATAATTGTTTTTTTATTTTTTATTTATCTTTCATACAAAAAGGGGTAAGTAACATATAAACTAAGCCCCACAAAACCGTTGCAATGGTTTGACTGTGGGGTCAAGAGTCTCAACTTTCTTAAATTTACTAATTAGTTAACTATAACTTACAACATGTCTAAATAATTTGACTTTAACTTCTTTTTAAATCTATTTGTGTTTGTTTCACTCCTTATGTCTGCCGGCAGACTGTTTAATAGGTATGGTATTCTCTTGTTTAGTGTTCTGTCACCAAAGTAATTGGTGACTCTGGGTACATTGAATCTACCAGCAGCCATAGATCGTGTATTATGGTTATTGTATACGTGGGTTAAGCTATGATTTCGAGTACTGTCTCACTCACCAAAGCGGGTTGTATCAATTACATTACCATTCATGATACAATAATGTTCTAGTATCTAAGCAGGCACGTGTCTACACTTGACCTTCGAACACTTAGGTTCTAAGAACTAATTAGAACGTAATCAAGTAGTTCAAACATAAACCACTATGTAATAATTAGTCCAAGCTAATTGATAATTACGATAACTACATAATTAATGGACGAAATATCTCTTATTACTGTTCTAGGAAAGATTAATCCGCTTTCATTATGTAAGTTGGATAAACAAATATTTCATAATTATGATATAGTCGTATCAACATCCGTAGGTAGTCTCGAAGGTCCTTGTACCAAACATTTTTGAGTTTTACTTTTTAATTTTATTTATAGCCAGATAATAACTGCCGCACAGGTCGATCTTCAAGGTTAAGCAACGCTTGCCAAGGTTGGTCTGTGGATGGGTGACCATCTTAACATAACGAGTTTCCTCTGTGCCTCGGATAGCACGTTAAGCCGTAGGTCCCGGTTGCCATTTGTAAATCTTTGGAGTCGTTATGGTTAGTCAGAAGCCAGTAAATCTGACTCCAGTCTTGCCATGAAGTACCGTGTTACCCCAGTTAATGGGTTGTGGAGGTCTGGTAGGCAGCCGCTCCTCGTAAAATACTGATATTCAGCTAAATCCGGCTTGACTGGAAGCCGACCCCAATATAAATGGGAAAAAGCTAGGCAGATGATGATGGAGCGACGTTAGGCCAAGAAGTATAGTTTGTAGTCAGCATGAATGTAGCCTATTCAGCTGAATACGAGTAGGTTTTATGCCTCGTAGGTCTATTGGTCACAAGCGCTACAGCTGACCGTTCATCCTGGGTTCGTTTCCCAGGTCAAACAAAAGAGCAGAATAGAAAGTTGATGGTGTGATACCCTCGTGCCTCGGAAACATGGAAAGCCATTGGTCCTGCGCCTGATCTCTCTTCAGTCGTGTCGGATTCCCGTTTCAGATTTTGATCGAGTAAAGGAACAGAAAGTACACCTGTGCGTTGCCTTAGTGTTACGCAAACGTAAGGACTTGTGCACTGTAATAGCTTCTGCGTACTTGGCTAATCTTTTGGCCTTCATGATCGGAATTTGGTTGGATAGATATAATTTATAAAAAAAAAAACGTTTTTCCACACTAGTAATTAGTTCTCCAACGTGGATACATTCACAAACATCTAAACTCACATGTACAAGACACCCAGACCCGGTACAGTTATCTATACAAATATTTGTTCCGTGCAGGAATCAAACAGCCAATTACTCTACCACTGTGCCAAACATGCCGCCGTCAAAGGTTACGTCCATATAGACTAGAAAACGTGCGTGCTCGCAAAAGATAGGAGGAGCGGTTTTGTCATCTTATAATACGGGGTTCGCAAATAGGATTAGTCGGACTGGGAACAAGTCTAGATTGAAAATGAGCTCAAGTTATGTAGCGTTATTAGAATAGATTTAGTTTCTATTGTGATCTTATATAGAGAATGCTAGAACGAGCGTAGAAAACTATAAAATTTGAACATCCTGCCATAACTATAGCTGGTGGATAGGCTCGCGTTTTTAACTACTATTTCACCTGATGTTAAGCGATGATGTGGCCGATGATGGAGCATGCTTGCCTAGAAGTAACCTACTAACTTTTGACTTAAAAATCCCTCAGATAATCCCTATAAGTTAACTTTAGACAGGGAATTCCATTCAATTTATTCACTACGGGCCTTTTATAAATATAATTGAGAAGTGATAGTGTAGTGGAAATAGCCCCGACGGACGACTGACAGGTCACGGGTTCAAACTCAGCCAGGTGAATTATTTTTTGTAATTTATTTCATCACCACTGCTCTCAAAACGGTGAAAGAAAACATCGTGAGGAAATCAGCATGTCCTAGAACTAAAGAAGACATGTGACTAAGATCCACACTGACCAAGAGAGGACCCATTCTTTCTCCAAAAGAGGAGGCTATTATTTATGGAGGATGTTATTTTATGCCTTATCAATTAGGGAATTTAAGGTTGTGGATAACATGTAAGAAGTTTTTGTTTTTCCTATTTTAATATTGGAACACACTCAGACACAGGGTTTTAGTCTGTAAAAGTTTCTTGCACTTTACGTTCTAGGACCACGTTTTTATTGCTACGCCCCTTACCTATAGTTTCCAGCAAGTTTTGAGCGTTTCATCACAAAATCGATCAAATTGTGCCCCAGTCCATATTGGTAGGCAGGCAGTTTTTTCTATTTTCATGCCAAACGACTGAATGTCATTTACGGGAGGAAGCAAGCGTTAGGCTGTCGAATGCCCGTCGTAACTGTGCAATCAGAATGGCAATTTAGAATTATGTAGTGTTGAAGTTATAAATAGGTCTGTGCTAAGAGGGATCCTGAGCAAAAATGAAACATAGTAACGAATAGATGAGATTTTGAATATACTTACTTATATTATTTGTTATTTTAACACGTCTTTATGACCTGGAAATTGCCTATAAAGGTTTTTTTTTTAGGTAAAATATCACCGTTTGAGAGTAGAATATCGTCTTTGGGAAGTTACTAGAAAGGCACCATATCGCCGCTATGATTGTGGTAAGTTACGACATGCCCAGAGTGTGTGCCTTTGGGATCAGTGTCTATTTTCACATGAGCAAAACCAGCAAGGTAATTAAGGCAGGCAATTAGCAAGGTCTATTTTGGTATGACTTTTGTATGCCAAAGGAAACTGAATGCAAAATTATGTTAACGATAATACTATGTCACTTACGCATAAGCAGCTTTCTAACGGTAATAAAATTATCAATTGGACCAGTACTTTCAGAGATTACCTCCTATAAAGAAACAAATTTTTCCTTTTTAATAATATGAGTGTAGATTTTAACACTATGTTCTGTTATTAACCTATCAATACCCGCGAAACGAGACACAATAGTAAGACAATAACAGCGCGGTCGCATGAGACCGGTCGGGGATTCATGAATTGATATCCATCATAAGAACACCATTCTGGACTTCTTCGTTATCAACAAAATACTATAGAACAAAGAAAAATCCTACCTGGAATTTCCATTCACTCGTATCTAACACAAACTAACACACAAAAGCTCTCAGCTTCCAGTCAGTATAACGAGTTCCTCTGAAATCTAAAAACTCGACTACCCGTTTATTTACTAACTAGTTTTCAGAAAGTAAATTTTCATCAGAATGAAGCACAAAACATGATCAAATTTCATAAACTGTCAACAACTTTCAACTACAATTTTCAAGTAGAGTGTACGTATATAAATATAGGGCTGCTTCACCTTGTAAAGTTGTTATGAGTGTTAAAATTTTATTTTATTTATTTAAATTGTATGTACAATGTAGTGGCAATAGTATCCATGGAGTTTAATAAGTAATAAATATATTTTTTTCTGATTGGCGCGTTCTGGACAGAACATAACGTTTTCCTTCACCGTTTTGAGAGCACTTTTAATTAAATAAATTACACACAGTAATGCACTTGGCTGGGATAAACCCACGACCTACAACTCGTAAGTCGGGACCGTTACCACTGGACTGTTACTATTCTGCTCAAAATGTATGTACACGTAACAACATAAGTATTGCTAGCAGCTACCAGTGGCTTTACACGCGTTTTCAATTATCCCAAAGGATCGCAATACGTTTAGCTTAGTTTGTACTCACGTCCTACAACTTGTAAGTCGGGACCATGAACCACTGGACCAATAAAAAAATGCTATCTGAATACAATTAGATTACCTACTTGCTTTCACTGACACAATGATATACTTTTATATTTTTAGGATTACACAAAAATAGCTTAACGTTTGAATCCCCAACCGGTCCTATGAGACCGCGCTGTTATTGTTTTACTATTGTGTCTCGTTTTGCGAGTATCTGAGTAATTAACCTGAATAATATAAAACCTTCATAAGCATGACGCCCGCGGGACTGAAATCTCGGATGTCACATTTATGAATGAGACATTTAAATTTCATCTAGAAGTTGAGGACACCCGTGTGCATACTGTGCTCAGGATATAACATAGGGTTGACAAGCAAAGAGCATTCGATTTCCGATTGACCCTGTATCTGCAAGTCAGCTTTGAAGTCCTTTTCAGTAAAATTGTATTTGTAAAACTGAATATATAGAAAGTACAAAGTGCTAGATGAAAAATTCGCTACAGAAAGTATTTTCATCTTTTCTAAAAGATAGCTGGCTTTCTCAAGAGCAACTATTTCGCCCAAACATGACAAAAACTAAAAAGAATAAATAATCTCACCTGATGGTAAGCGATGATGTGGCCCACGATGAAGCGCGCTTTCTTAGAAGTAACTCTTAACTTATCCTATCACATACCCGCAAAACGAGACACAATAGTAAAACAATAACAGCGCGGTCTCATAGAACCGGTCGGGGATTCATGAATTTAAAGACCCTTACGTGGTAGCTATCAGGAAACACTGACTCCGGCAGACCAAATCACACAATATTAAATTGCCAGAATGTGTCAAAAAGCCAGTTCAAAAAATTTTGTTAGTTACATTTCAGAAGGCTTTTAATTAAGATAAGCTATCTTTTTTCGAAATTTCGCTAGCCAAACTAACTCCTAACTAATTTCCCGTCAAAAATTCCCAGTTAGGCCAGCCCTGTCCTCATGTAGACTCCAATTACATAACGCGGAAGGATTGTTAATTGAGTCGCGACAGCGCACGACGCGTGCCGGTCTGACGTCAGCGGCGCTCCAATCTCGTCACAGCTGGGTTTTTTTGATGGACGTAATAGACATTTGGGGAAGGGATTAGTTTGTGCAGTGTTCTTCAGTGGATACCTTAAAATATGAATACGTTTTATGATTAAGATAACATACATCATTATCTGCTTAGCCTTTTTCCCAACTATATTGGGGTCGGCTTCCAGTCAAGTCGGATTTAGCTGAATACCAGTATTTTACGAGGAGCGGCTGCCTACCAGACCTCCACAACCCATTAACTGGGGTAACACGGTATTTCATGGCAAGACTGGAGTCAGATTTACTGGCTTCTGATTAAGATAACATACACATAATTATATCACTTGGGCTAGTGTAGCTTTCTAACCGTCCGGACCGTGCTCGAGTCGTGTAGTATGCCACGTACGCCTCAAAGGGTTGTTAGCTAAACCGTAGGAGTCCAGACGGGTCGAAGCCTACTAGGATCATGGGTTTTACGAAAGAGAATCCCGGTGCAGAAACGAAGGCAAAGAGGTAACAAAGAAGTAGATTTTAGTCAGTAAAAATCTGACCACCTTCCACTCCGCCCCTCTTCTTCTTCTCGATTCGACGGTAAACTCGTTATACTTTTTGGGCCTAGTTCCCGCTTCAAGGGCGGCTATTAACGTGACTACTTACGTTAATAGCCGCCCTTGAAGCGGGAAAAGTCATAGAATAATTTCCCACCTAAAAAAAAATAACAATATTATCATACCTAGTCACTTTCCGAACTGTCTTGACATCGTCTTCTAGTCTCTGCAAATGCAGTTAATCGGCTTCTTGTTACATACAGTGGCTCGTACCCGTTATTTACACTTTATTGGAACCACAACTGGAACCATCGTTACGAAGTATGCACCACTGTGTTTGACTGGCCGGTTGGTCTAGTGGTTAGTGGCCCTGA
Source organism: Mythimna separata (assembly GCA_030763345.1). NCBI lineage: Eukaryota > Metazoa > Arthropoda > Insecta > Lepidoptera > Noctuidae > Mythimna > Mythimna separata. The sequence goes on along the minus strand of CM061170.1, from coordinate 24,062,825 downwards.
GCCCCTGACTGCTAAGCCAGAGGTCGTGGGTTCGATTCCCACCCAGGACAAATGTTTGTGTGATGAGCACGATCATTTATTCTGTGTCTGGGTGTAATTTATCTATAATATATATGTATTTAGAAATATATAAGTATGTTTATCAGTTGTCTAGTACCCATAACACAAGCTCTGCTTAGCTTGGGACTAGATGGTGTTGTGTGAAAAGTTGTAGAACATATATTATTATATTATTACTGTATACTGCAACCACAACCAAAAAATTCCAAGTTATTGAAAGACGCCTGCCAGGACTGTGAATTATTTGAAGAATTTACCGCAACCCTCACAAAAAAGGCAACTGATGGAACACGGTGGGTTTTAATGAGTAAATGTCTGACACTCGAAATTATTTGTAAATCTCCCACGTAAAAAATACAGTGAAAACAAAATCTAGTTAGTTTAGCTATCGAATTCACCAAAACTCACACCAAAATTTTAAACAATGCCTCACCACAAAAGCCGGACACCCGACAGCCAAAATCTAAGCCTAATAGAATAAAGTCCTTTTTAAAACACCATAAATCCGAGGCACCCATTGATAGGGACGCGCCTCAATTGCTTATAAATCCAGTGAAATGGTTATTGGGTGAAAAATGGGCGAAATTGTTAGATTCCTCGGTTAATTTAACATTTGGGTTACGGGATGATATCTCTGAAGATTATATCGGGGATCGCGTTTTGAAAGGGTAGGTATGCTGTAAAGGCTGTCACACACGGTGAAGTTATATTTACATTGCTAACAGAAAGTATTGCTTTGTAAGTGTGTAGAAAAACGTCGTTTCGTCGTTGTCAAAACAAAATCTGCTGAATATTTCCTGAGTACTTGACTGATCTCTATTTTATACATATTATATTGAGATCGGCCACCGTGATCGAAATTCGATCGGGAGAAATAATTAAAAAAAAATAACATCGTGTGTGATGGCCTAAACAGAAAACGTCATGTTTTCCGTTTGTTTTATATTTCATTTGATGGTGGCACAGAAATTTAAATATTGACTTATTATTTAGATTTCTGTGGATGGTGGAATTTAATTGTGTGGTTAGGTATAGGAATCAGAGGTTATTGTTTATCCTCTAGTTACAGAGATACAGAACCGAATAATTGTCATCACTCACCTGCTACTGACATATTTATAGTACATTATGATACAAGTGTGTAATGTGGGTCATTATCGTCGCGGTGGTATTAAGACCCGAGCCATGGCGAGGGTCTTAAGAGAACCAAGAACGATAATGACCAATTACTCACGTGTATCATACGACGTTTTTCGACACACTTGTGAAGAAAATAAATTAAAAATCAACTTTATTTAGTAGGTATATGAAAAGTTTATCTAAAGAAAGAGTTCGTAAATGTGCAGTCAGTAAAGTTATAATTAACTATTTTGACTGTATAGTGGTGCTATGACATGGATTTTCTTGCGTACAGCACAAATCATTTTCCTCATAAATAGATGTAGACATATTTATAAAATCAGTACTTTATTTTTAAATATGGCGGCTAAAAAATTGACTTTTCTTAAACGCGCGCATGCGCGAAAAATAGTGGCCATAGACTAGCTACTCTAGCTGTTGGTTTAAAAAAAATAAGAATGAGGTTGCATATAAACAGAAAATACAAATTTGACAAAAGATTTAATTAATTAAATATGTAAAATTTTAAATAGTTTATTTAAACACGAAATTGCATGAAATAAGTAAGTAAAACACTAATTTATGCTATTGAACGCAATAACAAATTTTATTCTTTTTTGTCTTAAAACTCTTTTTGACAAAAAAGAGGTTAAACAAAAAGGTTCTAACTACATTACCAAGAGCTAGAGTAGCTAGTCTATGGCCGCCATTTATCGCGCATGCGCGCGTTTAGGAAAAGTCAATTTTTTAGCCGCCATATTTAAAAATAAAATACAGATTTTACAAAAATGTCTACAATAAACTATTTATGAGGAAAATGATTTGTGCTGTACGCCTTCAAGTAGAAAATCTATGTCATGGGGCCGCTATACCGTCAAAAATAGTTCATTATAACTTTACTGACTGCACATTTACGAACTGTTTCTCTAAAAAAACTTTTCATATACCTACTAAATGAAGCTGATTTTTCATTTACTTTCTTCACAAGTGTGTCGAAAAACGTTGTATAAAACACGTGAGTAATGGGTCATTATCGTTCTTGGCTCTCTTAAGACCGTCGCCATGGCTCAGGTCTTAATACCGCCGCGACGATAATTACCCACATTACACACTTGTATCATAATCTACTAATATTTTGAATTGGCAATTTATTTACACTGTTCTCATGTATCGTGTATCGTATCGTTCACGTAAAAATAGGTTTCTCCATACAATTTTTTGGAGGCCCTTTTTAACCCTTTAGATATCTCTTGAATTTTCGAAAATCCTGTCTTAGTGCTCGCCTACTGTAATAATAAAAAATAAAAAAATAAAAAGAATTTATATTGGGTTGTGTGTAGCTGGATGGTAGCTAGATGTGTTGGTATGTTTGTGTGTGATCTCCCAAATAATAAAAAAAAGGTTGAATAGGAAAGAAATATAAAATTCGGGCGCCAAGGAGTCACACAGACCGGAATAGCAAAGTTGGAAGAGTTTGGACAATTAATCTGCCGGTGGGAGGCTATCTCAAAAGAATAAAACAATAAAATACTTCTGTCTATTCTTTTAATGTCTCTGCCCGTAAGCTTCAAATCATGACTTTGTTTTCTATACTAATAATTAAAAAAATAATTAATTAGTGTTATTGAGAATCATGGAAATTATTGTTATGGTTGCATCTTGGAAACAAAAGAGAATATAGTAAAGGAATTCTCCTACCGGAATAATCCCTACATGTTACTTGTAAATGGTTGATTGTTCCATGCCACGTGCAAAAGAAAATCCCTCATGACGCGTAGGTTGCGAGGCTTCAAGTTTCCCGAAGTATGCTCGGGGTATCGCCGAAAAAGAGGAAGAAGAAGGCCAAAAGACAAACCAGAAGAAAGAGAAGAAACGCCTCTGTCAAGGCTGTAACAATAATATAAAAATAAGTTAGATTGTACGTTCGAATTCAAACACGTGGGCTGCGTAAAACCTTTTTAGAAATGGAAACTCACCGTCTCTTCTCAAAAATAGCTTACAGTGCGCTGACACAGCGTATTAAAACAGCTGCGTGCGACAAATCACTGTAAAACCTGAAAAGATTAACACTCGTAAGGATTCTATACGACCGCACCCACATGGGTAAAAAAAAATACGACAAATCTCTTACCAATTGAATCTCTGGCATTATACTACGTCCATGAAGTCTTTATGCAATATAGATGCCACTAAATGGCTTAAATTACGGCGATTATAGCCGATTACAAGGAAATAATATAAATTGAAAAATACGTGTCCATCGGGAATGGATATAGGATCGAGAGTGACGTCCAGATTTTGACAGACGACACTCAAAGACCGCACCACAGACAAAAAGAAACATAGACAAAATCGACTAAAATCGACCAAAAATCCTTTCCATGTAACGAGGCGAATAAGTCTCGTTACATTACATCCCTCCCCGAAAAAATAAAAGAAAGCAATTTCTTTTATGCTAAGAAAAAAACAAAAGACAAAAGCAAAAGCTTCAAAAAAAACAAATTGGAAATACAAATTCCAAAAGCAATAAACCCCAAAAAAGAGTTAAAAAAAACGTCCTAGAAGAGAACAACATGCAGTTAAAATAAGTACAGTTAGACCACAAACATAACCGACCTACAACATCACAAGAACTAGCATGAGTGCAGTTAGGCACCTTCGCCACTGACTAACAAGCAACATCCAAGCAAATATCATAAGTACAGCCAAGCGTAATCATCGCTGACCAATATGCATAATGTTATAAACAAAAACAAAGTTGAGTACGGTTGGGCACCATCGCCACCGACTAGCAAGTAAAATAAACCAACAAAAATGTTAATTTGAATACAGTTAGGCGCAATTGCCGCTGTTTTAGGAAAAAAAAACAAAGAAATGTCTATAAAGATTACCTTGAGTACGGTTAGGCACCCTCGCCACCGACTAGCAAGTAAATAAAGTATAAAAGATGTTATATTTGAATACAGTTAGGCGCAATTGCCGCTGTTTTAGAAAAAAAATCAAAGAAATGTCTATAAAGACTAACTTGAGTACGGTTAGGCACCCTCGCCACCGACTAGCAAGTAAAATAAACTATAAAAGATGTTAATTTGGATACAGTTAGGCGCAATTGCCGCTGTCTTAAAAAACCAAAGAAATGTCCATATGAGTACAGTTAGGCACCCTCGCCACTGACTAGCAAGAACAAAATATAACCGTGAGACACAGTATCAAATCTCTTAAGCCAAGGAGGCAAGAGTATAAAAAAGAATGTTGTGACCGATACAACTCCATCGATTTTCCGAACACAAACATCTTTAAAAAATGCATATTGTGATCGGCATAACACCACCGACCTCCCGAGCACAATAGCAAAAAAAAATTGCATACGCAAGGATGCAAGAGAACAAAAGAGGAAGATTGTGACCGGTATAACACCACCGATTTTCCGAGCACAAACATCTCCAAAAAAGATGCATATTGTGATCGACATAACACCACCGACTTTCCGAACACAATAGCAAAAAATGCGAAATCAAGGGAAAAAAAAAATTACACCAAGATCAGCAAGAACTAGGAGAGATCCTTACAAGCAAGAACAAACGCCACCAGTAAAGAAATCCCTAGAAAGATGTACAGAAGATACCAACTCAAAAAGAGCTAGCAAAACTGCAAAAAAGGAGAAATGCAGAAATCATTACCATTTCCACAAAAGGGGAACAGAATGATCCACAGATCAAAAAGATAAGATTTTGCATTCTAACAGGATGTTAGAAGCAAGTCCCATACATTCAAGTATAACAATAAGCACCCAAGTGTAAATAAGTAGGTAGCTATTTAAAATTGTATACGAGAATGTAAAAAAAAATTGTATAAACTGTATAAAATAGTGTATACAAAAAAACAAAAAATAAGATCCTTTGATATGAAAAATGTATGTGTGGGTGTGAAAAAGTCATTAAAATGTCCTAAGTTATGTTTTAGAATGTTTAATTGAATTTAATAAATCCGTTTGAAATTTACCTGTCAAAATCCCTTTTAAGAAGCAGTACCTATTATACATCCTTTCATACATCATCTATTAAAGCCTCCTCCAAACAAAAATATCAAAAACAAGTCAACATTTGGAAACCAAATCAAAATTTAATTCTTTAATATGATAATGCCCACTTGAACCTATTGTAAGGTCCTTCCAAATGTAGACAATATCAGAAATCTTATTAGTAATTTTACATTGAATTAACTTAGGAACAAGATTTGCCAAAAAAATAAGCAGGTACATGAGATTGAACAAAACTTCTTCTCCACAAGACATCAACCACATCAAAAGAAATGACTCTACGACCCTTATTATAATAGAAAAGTTATAAGATGTAAGGAAGTATCAAACATAACTCCCTAACAAACATCAAAAAAATTAGAAGTGAAATAAACATTTAAACCAAATTATATGATATTTCTTAATAAGACAAGCGATGCAAGATTCAACAGTTTTGTTATTATTCTCAACAGGATTATTTTGAGGGGTGTACAAAATATTATAAAATATTTTAGTATTAAAACCTTTTTAAATGTTTAGAAGTAAATTGTGTAATAGTATCATTTAAATTTCTCAGAAGGAGAAAGTTGACTAGCGGATGTGTCTGTTATAAACTTGAATGGTAACAATTTGAACATAAGTTATATTTTTCAATAAACTTTTAAGAATAAAGTGAAGTTAAATTTTAAACAAAAACCTAAAATGAAATCTAAGTTGAAAAGAAGGTATGATGAGAAAATCAAAATGTTTTAAAATTAAATTATTACAAGTATCAGAATTTATTTTATAAACTAAATGTGAACAATGTTCATGACTATTAGAGCCCAAAATGCAACTATTGGAACCACTGTCCAGTAAACCAGAAAAAGTATGTGTACCTACAGAAAATTGTAAATGTGATCTATTGTCATTATGTTAACAAAACAGTAGTTGATTCTTAAGTTTTGAAGAATGTTTTTAAACAAGTCAAACTAATCCAATAAGTTCATATTACAAGAAACATCAACCGGTTTGTAACATCTAGTAAAGTTTTTTGTTCATTGAGACACTCGCGATTATTTCAACAATAACAGGGGCTCGATGCGACCCAATTAGTTAATGTACTCATTAGAGTTATAAACATTACAATCCCCAGATGTGACTCCAGCTTCTTGACATTCGTAACAAATAAACACCAGGAATAGATGGAAACCTTTCTGTTTCTCAGTAAGAAGATAATGTTCCTAAAAGTAAACAATCCGACCTGTCAAAACGAAAAAACAAACTTTTTATTACCTGCCAAAGTAAAGCTAAGGTATCATGACCATACCGCCACTATTTGTTCTTGAGTTTTAAAATTTCACAAAACAATTCAGGAAAGCAAGCTTAAACTCGTGCCATGAAGAAATACGAATAAGAATCGTGCAAAAACATTCAAAAGCAATATCACTAAGCAAATCTGTAAATGAACCCTAAGTTTTATAATTAAAAAAACTGAATTTAATTTAACTGATTTTTAAATATAGCAATTTGAGTTGCAGAAGGCAAATATTATTAAATGTGTTCATTAACGAAAGCATTCATTAAATTAAAGAAGGCAAAACCATGCGTAGCAGAAGCTAACAATGAGTGTGTGAAGTCTGTCACAATGTTCAAAAGAATCTGAAAAGACTTTGTATCCATGTTCAAGAAATAAATTTAAAAAATCAAAAGTATGTTGAACTTCTTTCATAATGTTAAAAAGAATCTGAAAGGACTTTGTAGCCATGTTCAAGAAATAAATTTAAAAAATCAAAAGTATGTTGAACTTTTGTCAAACTAAACATGTCAAAAACAAGTGCATCAGCCGCAGGAAATGTATTTCTTTCAGCAAAAGGCAGAGACAAATGAACTTCCCTGTCGATGATGAAAAAGCAAAATTAATAATGAACCAATCTAAGCAAACAGCAAAACTTCAAAGTTAAAAAAAATATTTGAGGTTAAGTTGAAATGTGGTTATCCGGTTTTCAATAAAATTTAGGTCTTTTTTATGAAAATATTAAAGTGTTTAGGAGGGAAAAGATGCAATAATAACTTACAATTGAGTTTTCAATCTCTTAAAGTTAAGTTTACAAGTAAAACTGAAGTTAAGTTCACCAAAAGTAAAATATAAAAGTTTCACCGCACTAAGTCTACACCGTTGAACACTTAAATATAACAAAAACTGTCTTACCATACAATTATGTTGCTTATGTGAGAATATAGGTATGTCTGTAACAATACAAGTTAACAAAACACAAAAATAATTAATATTGTACTAGCAAGTGTACAATATTGTTAAATAGAAATATGTTTTTCACAATATATCATAAGAATAATTATTAAAGTTGTTTACAGCAATTAGCAATAATTATTTAATTAATACAGAATAAACAATATCTGTAAACAATAGATATACCACAAGATGCAACAATACCTATCCCAAAAATAAAGTCATGAAGCAAACTTCAAGTCCTGTTCGAGGCGACAAATGTAATAATAAAAAATTAAAAAAATAAAGAATTTATATTGGGTTGTGTGTAGCTGGATGGTAGCTAGATGTGTTGGTATGTTTGTGTGTGATCTCCCAAATAATAAAAAAAAGGTTGAATAGGAAAGAAATATAAAATTCGGGCGCCAAGGAGTCACACAGACCGGAATAGCAAAGTTGGAAGAGTTTGGACAATTAATCTGCCGGTGGGAGGCTATCTCAAAAGAATAAAACAATAAAATACTTCTGTCTATTCTTTTAATGTCTCTGCCCGTAAGCTTCAAATCATGACTTTGTTTTCTATACTAATAATTAAAAAAATAATTAATTAGTGTTATTGAGAATCATGGAAATTATTGTTATGGTTGCATCTTGGAAACAAAAGAGAATATAGTAAAGGAATTCTCCTACCGGAATAATCCCTACATGTTACTTGTAAATGGTTGATTGTTCCATGCCACGTGCAAAAGAAAATCCCTCATGACGCGTAGGTTGCGAGGCTTCAAGTTTCCCGAAGTATGCTCGGGGTATCGCCGAAAAAGAGGAAGAAGAAGGCCAAAAGACAAACCAGAAGAAAGAGAAGAAACGCCTCTGTCAAGGCTGTAACAATAATATAAAAATAAGTTAGATTGTACGTTCGAATTCAAACACGTGGGCTGCGTAAAACCTTTTTAGAAATGGAAACTCACCGTCTCTTCTCAAAAATAGCTTACAGTGCGCTGACACAGCGTATTAAAACAGCTGCGTGCGACAAATCACTGTAAAACCTGAAAAGATTAACACTCGTAAGGATTCTATACGACCGCACCCACATGGGTAAAAAAAAATACGACAAATCTCTTACCAATTGAATCTCTGGCATTATACTACGTCCATGAAGTCTTTATGCAATATAGATGCCACTAAATGGCTTAAATTACGGCGATTATAGCCGATTACAAGGAAATAATATAAATTGAAAAATACGTGTCCATCGGGAATGGATATAGGATCGAGAGTGACGTCCAGATTTTGACAGACGACACTCAAAGACCGCACCACAGACAAAAAGAAACATAGACAAAATCGACTAAAATCGACCAAAAATCCTTTCCATGTAACGAGGCGAATAAGTCTCGTTACACTACGTCATGAAAAGAAACCTTGTGCAAAATTTCAAGATCCTAGTCCCAGTAGTTTCGGCTGTGCATGGATATGTTAGTCAGTCAGTTACACCTTTTATATACATAGATTGCATCATCTACCTAGCCTTTTCCCAACTATATTGGGGTCGGCTTCTAGTCAAGCCGGATTTAACTGAATACTAGTATTTAACGAGGAGCGGCTGCCCACCAGAACTCCACAACCCATTAACTGGGGTAACACGGTACTTCATGGCAAGACTGGAGTCAGATTTACTGACTTCCGACTATCCGTAACGACTGCCAAAGATCTACAAATGACAGCCGGGACCAACGGCTTAACATGCTTTCCGAGGCACGGAGGAAACTCGTTATGTTAAGATGGTCACCCATCCACAGACCAACCATGGCAAGCGTTGCTTAACCTTGAAGATCGACCTGTGCGGCTGTTATTAACTAGCCACGAGCTCTTCCAAAAATATAATTTGACCAAGATTTTTGTAATACGTAACGCGAAGTGTCCATGGAACCTCAACCTTACCTATTCTTCTTTAATAAAGATCTAGGCCTTGGAGTGTGCAATTAGCTTCATTTTTTGACCGACTGACTTCTTAACAACTCAAAAGGGTCTGTAAACAGTTTTATTGAAATAAATGAAAAGAAAAAAAGAAAGAAAAAAGGAAGGAAAAGGTTTGCTGGGAGAAAACTCATTGTTGTGTTAAACTCGCTTTTGTACATGAATTGTCGAATCACTGTGTCCTAAGTTCAATAAAGAATTAAGGTTGTATTGTGCAATTGTGATTTTAATTCAGTTGTGTAGAATAACATTACTTAACCAACAGTATCACAGTAAGACTTATGGTTTCTGGTTTTGGTTGGTGGTGGACTTATGGTCTATACCAACGGTCTTCGGTCTATTCTCTAATTTCTACTGTTACTCATCAGATGGATAAAGGAGCCTGGTGGGTTTAAATCAGTAAAAGTCTGATACTTCCTCTTTCTCCACCTAGATCAAGTAAAGTTATTTGAAGTCGTCAAATAACTTCGCTTGATCTAGGTGGAGGATTCTTAAAAAGGAGTCTATTATCTTTGTGATAGTCAAAGAGTTTCTCAGAAAGGTGCATGCATTATTCATCATTCATCAAACAGGCCTCATGACACCGGATCTTTCACGTCACCACATGCAAGCTTCGACAGCCAATTAATTGAATTCACACAGGTATTCATCATCATCATCTACCTAGCCTTTTTCTCAACTATGTTGGGGTTGGCTTCCAGACCAGCCGGATTTAGCTAAATACCAGTATTTTACAAGGAGCGGTTGCCTACCAGACCTCCACAACCCATTAACTGGGGTAACACGGTACTTCATGGCAAGACTGGAGTCAGATTTACTGGCTTCTGACTATCCGTAACGACTGTCAAAGATCTACAAATGACAGCCGGGACCTACGGCTTAACGTGCTATCCGAGGCACGGAGGAAACTCGTTATATTAAGATGGTCACCCATCCACAGACCAACCTTGGCAAGCCTTGCTTAACCTTGAAGATCGATCTGTGCGGCTGTTATTATCTAGCCACGAGCCCCTCATTATCACTGATTTCGGGCTGTTATATAGGTATTATACTCAATTGTCGCGAAAAACTATCAGTTTTGCGCGAATAAGGATTTTGGAGCTCATTTGTAGAGCCATAAATGTCGCTACTATATATAAACCGCTATATGTACGAGTATTAACATGCAGGAGTTAATTAGGCACCTGTAAAGCCGAAACGACTGCTTCAAAGCCCTCACAAAGAGCACAGGAGGATACTGTAATGGACTGTCAATAACGGCCTCATTACGCTTCCTCTAGGCAAACATCAACCTCTGCGATGCCGCTCAGGATCTGTTGCTTTAGAGCATACCGCAGTTGTTGATCAGTATGGCTTTCTGCCTATCGGCCTATAACTTGATGTTTTTCTACACTGTGTGTATATGTATGTGTGCCATATAAAACATTTTTTCTTTCCATAATTATGGCGGTATGTTCCCACTTTGAGTTGTGGTTGGAAAGACGTTACGGTTTCCTCACCTTCCGTATAATGAACATGGTAAGTTTGAAAGGTTCCTACATCGGATTCAGGCGGAAGAAACGCCCGGGTATCAGTACAATTTGCTGTCGCACAAGCGTTGAGCAACGCTTGCCTAGGTTGGTCTGTGGATGGGTGACCATCTTAACATACCGAGTTTCCTCCGTGCCTCAGAAAGCACGTTAAGCCGTTGGTCCCGGCTGTCATTTGTAGATCTTTGGCAGTCGTTACGGATAGTCAGAAGCCAGTAAATCTGACTCCAGTCTTGCCATGAAGTACCATGTTACCCCAGTTAATGGATTGTGAAGGTCTGGTAGGCAACCGCTCCTCGTAAAATACTGGTATTCAGCTAAATCCGCCTTGACTGGAAGCCGACCCCAATATAGTTGGGAAAAGGCTCCATTTGTCGAGCTCACGTAGTACACTCCTCACACAAAGGTGATTGAATCGGACAAGCATCATGATACGGAAGCTTTCACGGTCATCACATGCAAGCCTCGTCAGCCAATTAATTGAATGAACACAGCTAGGTAATACATGCAAGGGTTAGTTAGAGAGGCTCCCAATTAGCACATTGGTGTACTAACGCATTCATGCGATATATTTTAATAACCTTGCTGCGTTTAATTACGGGAAGATAATAGGCAAGAGGGTAACCACTCAGATTGTAATAACAAACCGTAATTGTCTATGTTCTGTTCTTGGTAAGTAAGATTTAAGCATTAGTATTTTCCATTAGATTTTACACGATTTTTTTTTTATTTTCTGTTCTAACTAGGTCGATCTAGGTAGGATCTAGGTCGATGTCAAAAATATAAAAAACACCCCTTACAAATCCACTTAACACTTTGACAGCCTAAAAAATGTATATTATTTATAGAGACATGGATGTTTGGAGACTTGACTATTTTGCAACTTGAACGTTTTGAGAGTTTGCAACTTGGAGGTTTCAAAACTCGGTTTCTATGAGATTTGAACTTTTTGCTACCATATGTTATTTTGCAACTTTAACGTTATGAGACTGAAAGTAAGTAGGCAGCCGGTCCTCGTAAAATACAGATATTCAGCTAAATCCAGCTTGACTGGAAGCCGAGCCCAATATAGTTGGGAGAAGGCTAGGTAGATTAGATTATTATTATACCTATTTTTGCAGTTTGGGAGATAAGCGCAGGTTCTTTTAGATTTTTACCTCACTAAAAACTGTGCTGACGAATTTGTCCCGTGACCTCTTAAAAGACCACCCCTGAACCCCATTTGTACGACGCCTATTAGGACACAACTTGCGAAGCATGTTACTAAAAGATTTGTCGGCCCTTGTCCCGCATTATACAGGAAAACTTTTTAACCACTACGTAAATATTTTTTCGTGGCTCAGTGTAAGTAATAGAACACAGATCGATCTTCAAAGTTAAGCAACGCTTGGCAAGGTTGGTCTGTGGATGGGTGATCGTCTTAACATAACGAGGTTCCTCCGTGCCTCGAAAAGCATAGGCTGCCTACCAGACCTCCACAACCCAATAACTGGGATAACAGGGTACTTCATGACTGGAGTTAGATTTACTGAATTCTGACTATCCGTAACGACTGTAAATGACAGCCGGGACCTACGGCTTAGCGTGCTTTCCAAGGCACGGAGGAAACTCGTTATGTTAAGATGCTCACCCATCCACAGACCAACCTTGGCAAGCGTTGCTTAAGATTGAAGTCGACTTGTGTTCTATTACTTACACTAACCCACCAAAATAAATTTACGCAGTGGTTAAAAACTTTTCCTGTATATGGTCGGCGCAACATGTCTTTTTCTTCCATTCTATTCTGTTACCTGTCATGCTATCACTAACTCTTTTTTCTTCTATATTACTCCTCACAAATCCTTTCTTTGGCCTCCCTCATATTTTTTTGACGTTTCATCCCTCCTCTTTACATGACCATACCAAGACTAACGATTCCTTTACAACTTTTCAGTCACCGGCAATATTTTTTTACCCCACCCACTGCTGGGACTCAGCCCTCCTCTCAAGAAGAGAGTGGGCAGCAATCCGCACTGGGCCACCACGCGGGTGCGGATTGGTGGAAGTCACATGTCTTCAAATTTTTGGTTCTAGGACATGCGGGTTTCCTCACGATGTTTTCCTTCACCGTTTTGAGAGCAGCGGCGATGAAATAAATCACACAATTAATGCGCCTGGCTGGGTTTGAACCCCGTGACCTACAAATTGTAAGTCGGGACAGTTACCACTGGGCCACCACTGCTCTCACACACCGGTAATATTTACCTTAAAGAAAAATAAAAATTGCAAGTTCAATAAAAGCTTACGAAAACACTTGGCTTCTATCATAAAACCATCACGTCTACACCATGGCAGCCACAGCCCAGCATAGCTAGCTGCCTCCTACTATTCAATTCGTGCGCTTGTCACGATCCGGTCGCTCCACCAATTGGTACCGCAGTCACGTGCCATCACGACCCTCAGCACATGTACCTACCGGCTGTTTGACAGGTGAAATAATTTGTTATGTTACTTCTGCAACTTGCTGGTTGAATTTGAATTTGTAATGCGATGAAGGAGGAAAAATTACAGAGGGTCCCCTTATCTTTGGGCTTAGGAAATCTGTTACTGGGATTATTTTTTTAATTCTCTACGAATGTTTTAATGTTTTAGGGTTTGCTCTGCTTTTATGTGGATTTTCTGTTAATGCTGTTGACACGTGCAGATTTAAACGTGCAAATTATGTATGTAAACCTTCCTGGTTCCTGCTTTTTTTAAAGAAAGTTTCAAATTCCTTCAAGACACAATCACACATAATAATAATAATAACATACACATACACACGCACACTGTACTTGCTTCGGTAGTACATATACTAACATTGGAACGATACAGAGAAGATTAGCATGGCCCCTGTGCAAGGATGACACGCAAAATCATGAAGCGTTCCACATTTTTGCGAGGGTCGCGGGAATCCGATGGATGCGAGACGCGCAGGACCGGTCGCTGTGGCGACGCTTGGGGGGAGGCCTATGTCCAGCAGTGGACGTCTTTCGGCTGAGATGACGATGATGACATACGCACACACACACACATAACACAACACAACATAACACACATACATAATATCTTCGGAAAAATTGAGGCTAGAGACACCAAGTCACTTCATAGATGGTTCGTATTTCAAGCTAATACTCGTACTTTGCCCATGTCGGAAAGGCAAGCACAAAAATCAATAACTTTTAAAAATATGGTCTAGGATCACTACCTCTCCTCTTGACTAATTGTCATTAAGTGCATATCTTTATGTATATAATTCTTCTGTTCGTGTGTTTTTCACCTAACTCCACCTAAGCTAGATTTGTAGAAAATAATAGCTGACCTGGCAGACCTCGTACTTTCGATTTTTTTTTCGAATTTTTCTCACCTTTTAAACCTTCCCTAGACCTCCACGAACATTTCAAGACCAAGATAGAAAAATCCGTTCAGCCGTTCTTGAGTTTTAGCGAGACTAACGAACAGTGTGTGTATTTGAGTGAGTCCGTGGATGGTTTGAAAATACAATAAAATTCGGTTCTAATTTTCTTTTCTGATGTATAGTCAGTCAGCTTTCGGACAGGACAACGTCTGGTATATTATTCGTATATATTATATATTACTAGCTTTAGCCCGCAGCTTCACCCGCGTACATAAAATATAGCCTATGTCACTCAGGAATACAGCAGCTTTCTATTGGTGAAAACATTTTTGCAATCGGACCAGTACTTCCACACATTACCCCATACAAACAAAAAAACAAACTTTACCTCTTTATTATATTAGTTTAGATAATTATAGTTTTTTTTTAATGTAACATAAGCTCATGAAAAATGCTTGCTTTTACTAAGTTCTGCAGTTCAGTAAATGGTTGGGAAAAATCTAACGTGGCCAACGGAGCGAAATGCAAATAGTGCACTTAGTGAACTCGATAGCCAATACTGTAATGGGCAAACAGACGCTATTTTTATTATAATGAAAATGTAAATAATATTCCAAATGTTTACTATGGTCTATCGGGTTAGGTAGTTAATTAAAAGTAAACAATCTTGGTATGTCTTTTTATATTAAAGAGGTCGTATAAAATATAGGCATATTATAGGTAAATTTAGTTTATCAGTTAACATCGATTTAGGTAAATACGACATAGTTGCAAAGATTTTACATACAAATTTTAGACAACTTTTAGATAAAAAGACATGCCAAATGATTACATTTAGTTAACTACCTAAACCGATAGACCATAGGAACACTTATAAGCACGGTGTACGTACTTTTTTCGAGATGCCAAATCACGGTGTATATACTTTTTTTCGAGATGCCAAATCATCAAATGGTTTTCCCGTTTTAAGGTGGAGTGACACAGACAGTGTATCAGACTTTTACTGACTAAAAACCACCTGTGTCCGTTCGTCATAACATAAATGATATTTCGGTTTCGCATCTTAACAAATCTTTGATAATTTTTATCGTATGAATAAAAAGGAATACTTAAATGCTGGTAAATACTGTTTTATAACTTTAAAATTCTCTTCATATTTTTGTTTCTATTCACGCCGTTTACCTGAACCTGTTTAATTTTTGTTAACTTTTATATTTGCTCAAAATGCAACCCCATTTTGTGTTCAGGCAATCTCTGTCCTGGAAGAAATCGCTGAGAGTGATAAGGCCGCCTATTGTATGTTTTTTTTATTATAAAGTTTTATTTTGGTGTACAATAGGTAAAGTATAAATAAATAGATCATCACGTTTTCCAGATAATTCTATATCCACAGGATGTGCGACAATCTAACTCATTATCTGCCTAGCCTTTTCCCAACTGTATTGGGGTCAGCTTCTAGTCAAGCCGGATTTAGCTGAATACTAGTATTTTACGAGGAGCGGCTGCCTACCAGACCTTCACAACCCATTAACTGGGGTAACACGGTACTTCATGGCAAGATTGGAGTCAGATTTACTGGCTTCTGACTATCCGTAACGACTACCAAAGATCTACAAATGACAGAAATCTAACTAAATTACATATATCCCCGAAAATACCTGTATCAATACAAGTTCAAAACCCGTACTCGTACCGAAGTCGTACACTTTCAATACAATACAGTAGCCCAATCAAGATAACCGTGCGTCCTTGTGTACAATCACGGAGAATTAGATAACATTGTGTGTGAGCTATAACGTGACGTCATTCTATTAGATATAGGGCCTATTTCACCACCTATGATTAAGTTTCGAGTATCTTACTTGGCAGATAATTTCATACAAATTCTGTCACATTTTTGAATTTATTCAGTGAGTAGTGCCTACTCGGACATTGTGAAACAGGCCCATAGTCCCGGTTGAGAGCATTGACTGCCTTGTGTTGTAGGGTATGTAAATTTATTACATTTTTGTTAAGTACCCTAAGTGGTAGTGGGACATTGCTCAAAAAACAGATGGTCGATGGGGACGACAGGTTCTAGAGCGCTGGAAGACGCAGCGTTGGAAGAGATCCTACCAGGTGTACCGATAACTTGGTGAGGGCTAAGGGAAATCGATGGATGCGAGAAGCACTGGACTGGAGAAGACGGTGGTACCTTGATGATGTACACTCTTCACATGATCACACCAAGACTAACGATTCCCTTTCAACTATTCAATCATTAGCGCGAACTTCAAACTTTCTTTATTAAACTCATTTGTCATTTCATATCCTATCTTTTGACACCACAGATGTTTAGTTCGAGAATGAAAATATTGATCAGTGATGGTATTGCCAGTGTTGTCTAATTATCTTCATAGTAAGCATAAAATATGATAAATAACATTTGTTTTGTAAAAGTTGTAGAGACGAATATAATTCAGATAAAAGCTAAGTGATTGGTTTCTCTGGATCTCAAATGAATTCCTGCGTGAAATGAAGTATTTTTTCAAGCCAATGTAGGTATATTATACTAGGTATTTTACCTTGGACAGAGGATAAGCAACGACTTAAACATTGTAGCAAGCTTTTTGGGCACTACCATTTGACTGCGATGCGGAGGAATTTTTCGATGCCATATTTTATTTTTGGTTAGATGAGTTTTTTTTGTTTTAGTGTTTTGATAATTTTATTTCAGCGTTTGTTTATAGAATTTTTAACAATTGATAAAACATAGATGCCTTGCCAAACCTGAGTATAATAATTATTTTTTTATTACGAAGTTAAAGCAATCTGCAGAAATATCTTTGGAATCAGTGAAAAGGCGTGTGAAGAGACAAATTGGTGATCCAGATTTGGTTAACAGCAATTTACAAAGCGTGGAGCGTAGGCGTAGGGTAGCCAGCCTTTCAGTATTCGGTAAATAGGCCCTTAATAAACTAGTGCGCTTCTCCAACAACGATTGCATTACTGCTTATCATCGGATGGGATCGAAGTAAAGCACTAGTTTACATCAAATAAAAAAAAATAGTTAAGTGCTCCAATCGCAATGTATCATCCACTCTGAGAAGCTAAGCGTGACTAAGCTTTTCGCTTCGTCGTTTATACCGCGTACATCGAGGAACTGGAACAATCTGCCTGCTGCGGTTTTCCCGTCCGATTATAATTTAGGTGTCTTCAAGGCTAGAGTGAATAGGCTCTTAATAAGCTAGTGCGCCTCACCATCAACGATTGCATCGCTGCTTACCATCAGGTGGGATCGCAGTCAAGCACTAGTTTATAAAAATTAAAAAAAAAGTCCAAAATGTACAAGTCTTCTCATATGGAACTTACTTATAACACCTGTATTATTGAAACGTTCGCCGTGTGAACCTTTTCATGCCTCAACAGATCTCTGAGGACCATTATAAGTTGTGAAGGAGGACACCCTTGACGGGATCTTGATATCAACTAATTAGGGACGCCTGCTAAGAGGTACCTACAGAAATCCTTCTCCTTTCATGGCGACCAAAAGTTTTCAGGAGGATATTGTGGTGAAGACTATTCAGCATAAGTTCAGTTCAACAGTTTTCTTGTCATGGATATTTTTTTGTTTTTAGGTGGGAAATCATCATAATGACTTATCCACCTTTGGAAGGAGTGCAAGAACGTGTCAGACTTTTACTGACTTAAACCTACTACCGTTCCTTCTTTGCCTTCGTTCCAGGGCCCCAAAGTTCTCTGGCCTTAGGTATCTTGGGGAAGCATATGCGTGAGGACTTCTTTCAAAAATAATGATGATGGTGGTAGGTACCATGTTTCATAAAAAGTGTCTAAGGAGCCTAAGCTGGTCCTGCCTTCCGTATGCCTTTCAATGGTTCAAGACCCCAGGGACCTGATATAAATAAATATAAAAAAATACTTAATCTTTTTGTTTTCAGGCAACAGAGGATTTATACCATTAATAGATAAATAATCTATACTAATATAAAAAACTGGTAAAGTTTGTTTTTTTTTTTGTTTGTATGAGGTAATCTGTGGAAGTACTGGTCCGATTGCTAAAATTTTTTCACCAATAGAAAGCTGCTGTATTCCTGAGTGACGTGGGCTATATTTTATGTACATCTGTGGAAGTACTGGTCCGATTGCTAAAATTTTTACACCAATAGAAACCTGCTGTATTCCTGAGTGATATAGGCTATATTTCATGTACGCGGGCGAAGCTGCGGGCTAAAGCTAGTAATAAATAATTTAAACAGTAATAAAATAAGATGAAAGAAATGGAAGACGATGAACACTATTTCCTACATATTATACAGTAATTGAATTTTCTTATGTGGTTAGATGTTTTAAACTGTCGATCGATAAATAATCGTCGGTGGAACACTTGGAACTTCAGCTGGCATAGCGTAGTTTAAAGTTTCAATAGAATAGAAGGCAGTTTAAACTTGTGTTAATTGCACTGACGTGCGTGGCTTTTCACAAAGTCTTATGTGTCTAAACACATTATGCCTAAGGTACGCGACCGAAATTCCGGGGCTGTTTTTATGTTCCGATGTATTTGGCTTATATGTAACACACCATAAGTGTCGAACTTATGCAGGAATAATTCAATTGTGCAATTTTATGTGTATGCAGTGGCTCGATCACTGTTGTGGCGTCGAGTTTGTTGTCCAGTTTCAGCATTATGCATATTATGAAAGAGTAACAAACATCACCACATCCAATCTCACAAACTTTCACATTTATAATATTAGTAGGATTAAGACTGTTGGCGACTTATTTGCAAATCGAAAGGACCAATGATTTTATTCTAGCCATTCTACTGCTCAGCAGCACAATTCCTTCCAGACATTCTTGTACTGTAATATCTTGAAATATGCTATGGAGGAGCTCATGGCTAGATAGCCGCACAGGTCGATCTTCAAGGTTAAGCAACGCTTTCCAAGGTTGGTCTGTGGATGGGTGATCATCTTAACATAACGAGTTTCTTCCGTGCCTCGGAAAGCACGTTAAGCCGTAGGTCCCGGCTGTCGTTATGGATAGTCAGAAGCCAGTAAATCTGACTCCAGTCTTGCCATGAAGTACCGTGTTACCTCAGTTAATGGGTTGTGGAGGTCTGGTAGGCAGCCGCACCTCGTAAAATACTGGTATTCAGCTAAATCCGGCTTGACTGGAAGCCAACCCCAATATAGTTGGGAAAAGGCTAAGTAGATGATGAATATCTTGAACTATGAACTGCCTTTAACCGGTTCAAGCAATAAACTCGATCTCGTTCTGGGCATTCCGATCAATTTAGATCTTTTTAAATAGCGACAAACTTCTCTAAACAATTTAATATCCATCAGCTGCCAGAATACCACTCTGCTTCGGTCCTCATGTTCTGTAACAACCTAAACTTAAATGACAGAAGTTTGCTAACAATAAAACGCATAGCAAGAGAAGTGACAACGTAATCACGCGCGGCAAAGTGCAGTAAAATATAAAAGGGTCCTTTTATCGACCGTAAACATGTGTCGAGGGTTTGTTCGGCTTAAGGCCGGACGGTACGTCCTAATGCCCAAGAGATGCTAATGAAAGTGAGGGTAGCTGGAATAATAATTATGAAAGAAGAAAAAGACTTTTGTTTTGGGTTAGGGAATGGTTTTAATTGTGTTATAGGTATGTGGCAGTGAGCGACAGACATGTTTCCAGTTATAAGGATATTTTTTGGCATTTTCCTGCAGTGTACCGGGAAAAAACACGCTCTCTTAGCGTTAAGGAAAATCCTCTAACTCTGTTAACATAATCGGATCTTTAACAGAAACAAACTAAGTTACTAAAACGTTATGTATAAACAACTTTATTCTTTATTGTCTACAATTTCTTTTATAAAATTTCAAGCAAAACAGCTTATATACAGGTTTGAAATTCAAAATAGGTAATTCGTTTCACAAAAGATAGACTGTGTGAGGACTGTTAGGAAAGAAAAGGGAGTTAGGGATGTTATGTCGGGTGACAGGACAGAATGGAAGAAAAAACATGTTGCGCCGACCCCAAGTCACACGGAATAAGAGCAGGAAGAAGAAGAAGAAGACATATGGCCTACCTAGAAAACTATAAAACGTTGGAAACTTGCACTAACGTAAGCGAGTTAAACTTATAATTGGGTTTTCTTACAACAAACTAGGTATATAAAAATTGGGAAAAGGGAGCTAGTGATAGCGTGAGGAGTGACAGGACAGAATGGAAAAAAGCGCGTTGTGCCGACTCCAAATAAAATAGGACAACTGCAGGAAGAAGATGATGATGATGATGAAACTACTTATATAAAAATATAGGACATACTGGTTTCCTCACGATATTTTCCTTCACCGTTTTGAGAGCAGTGCTGATGAAATAAATTACACAAAGTAATGCGCCTGTCTGGATTTGAACCTGCGACCTACAACTCGTAAGTTGGGGCCGTTACCACTGGGCCACCACTGTTTTCAAGTAGTAAGTGCAAGAAAAGAAAAAAATACATACAAATGAATCGTAGATGCCAAAAAGAAATTGTATATTAAGTGTATATAAAAATTAATAAACTAAATATTAATAAAACATTGACAAAAAAAAACATTAAGGTTTTGATAATACTACTGCCGACTTCTTACGAATATGCTCGCGAGTTTTGCCAGCGGTCTCATTTTACCCAACTACTTACATATATATGAACGTCAGACGCTCCACAAACGTATACGACGTATCAAATACTGATATCAAACTGCATTCGTTGCGACTGGAACGTGACTTAGGGCCACGGTTGGTAAAAGTCTAGGTAGATTGATAGCCCTTTAACCCCGAACTTTAAACCCTGTGTCTCCCATATTGTTAAAAAGAAGTATAGCTCATAAGATTGAGCCGTTAGCACGTAGGTGGCATACGAATTTACGAGCGCGGGGACCGTCGATCCGAACTTTGACTTTCTGATGAATACAGCCCCAGAAATTTATGGCGGAGACATGCCCATTAGGAAGGGGCTTACCCGAATACCCGTACATGCGAAAACATTCCGCATTTTTCAACTTTCCGCAGCTTTTTTATTTATTACTTGACTTTGCTTTTCGTCGGCTCTCTGACGTGACTGTAAAGAATAGGAAATATTGACTGTTTATTTTGGACAAACATGACATCCGATGTGATCACCTTTTAGAAAAAAATATACAAAATTCAATTTAAACTTTCATCGTCTTTTTTATTCTTTTTATACGCGCTTGCATGAAATGCAGGTGGTTTCCAGGCGTCGCCCACTGCGGTTGATACGACATCACAAGCAGTGGTATGACGAGCTATTCCTTCAATATTTCTACAAAACACAGTGACATTCGTAGCAGAGCCCGTGGCGTTGACTGCGCCAATACGAACACAAGACCATGAAGGAAATCCACTGCACGCATTGCTTTTCTGTAAACAGTAAAAACGCCCGATGCGCCGCTTGATGCCACGCTGCATGCGACACACGACGCGTGCTTCCCCATAAACGAGTATTTAGAGT
Organism: Mythimna separata; assembly: GCA_030763345.1. Taxonomy (NCBI): domain Eukaryota; kingdom Metazoa; phylum Arthropoda; class Insecta; order Lepidoptera; family Noctuidae; genus Mythimna; species Mythimna separata. The sequence goes on along the minus strand of CM061170.1, from coordinate 24,041,024 downwards.
AAGATTAAAAAAATATTAATATTAAAACCCAGGGTCTCTTCATGCTTTTACTTTTTCTGCTTGAACGAGTGTTCGAAAGAGTTATCGCAGCCCTAGAACGCAACGGCTAACTGAAAGATTACAAGCAGAATTATTAGCAGGTAAAAGTCTAAGGGCTTGTTTCACAATGTCTGAGTAGGCACTACTCACTGAATAAATTCAAAAATGTGTCAGATTTTGTATGAAATTATCTGCCAAGTAAGATACTCGAAACTTAATCATAGGTGGTGAAACAGGCCCTTACACTCCCTCTTGCCTCATCCATAACGGGAGGAGCTACGAGTATATCATAATTTAACACTGTCTGTCATTGAGATTGCCAAAATCATAATCCCTATGACTGTGTTAGTAGACCGGGGTCAAAGCCTACAAAAATGGTAAAAAATGAAAGAAAATCACAGTAGGATGAAACCCATTAGAAAAGCAAGGGAATATGATCAAAATGAAAGGAAAAATAAATTACGGTCGATCCGAGTTCGGGAAGTGGGAGGGGGAGGTTTTTAAGGGTAAAAAATGGTTTATCTTGATTTCCGGCAAAACTACAAGTCCTATGGAAAAAAGTTAAATGGCAAAGTTGTAGGCAATAAAAAGATCTACAACTTTTGTATTTGCAGATTTTTCACATAACCTCAAAATTTAGGTGAAAAATTCAAAAAACCAAGTTTTTGGTTTTTTATTTATATCTTTTTCAAAAACATTTTTTTTTCTACGAAATTTGGTGAAAACTTACCTTATTATGTCCCAAATACATTGTAATTTATTTGATTAAAAATATTTATTTTTTCGCTTCATTTTAATTTAATATCAAAAAAGCACCCTAATTTTCAATCAAAAATTCTGGCGTCAAAATATCAGCTTTTTTCAAAAAGTTTGGGGGCTTTTTGTTCGTTGAAATATCTACTTTCTGATGGTGTAAAGAAAAATATACATTACTGTAGGAAATATTCTTAGAAAATGCAAAAAATTGAAAAAACCTCAAATTCGAAAAAATTTTTTTAATCATTATGTACAATTTTCAGGTATTTATTAAAATTTACACTTTAATTACTCAAAAAACGTAAGATTTCATGTTTTAGTGATAAACGAAAAAATTACAAAGTAAAATATACTTCTATAATTAACAAACAAATAAGTTAATAAAGTTAATATTTAATAAGACATCTACAATATTTTGAAAAAGTTGTAGAATCTTCTTTAAATAATATTTGTAGATGCCTATTTATTGCTGTTTTAAAAATAATTTATATACCTGAGTGACCTTCGGTGAATTTAAGCCCATTGTAAGTTATTTAATTGAGAAGTGGGGACGGACCTAGGAGAGTCTGGGCCTTACAACATACCTGCTATTTCATAGCAGCTGTAAAGACCGTTAGTCAGTATTTGAGATACAGAGTAGTGTAGAACATCTGCATCGTTTTTAAAAATACACGTGCAGGCTGAGTTACTCTAAGTGATTTGTGAGAAATTTACTTTACGTACTTTACGTTTGGAATCTGCATAGCAAGGTAAATACTATCTGTATTTTAATCTATATTAATCAGCTTCAAAATAAAAATAGTAATATTTTCTTTTATAAATAGTATGTTTAACGTAACATAACCTAAAAAATTGAAATTGAATGATATTTCAGTACAAGAATAAAAAAATAGTAACTTCGTTTATTTTATACAAACAGATTTAGTTATACTCATGATAAAACTTTGAAGGCATTATTAATTTGATTTTGTCTTTTCAGATTACCAGTATGGAAGAATCTGTTTGTATAATCTGCAATAAGTCAGACGACAAGCAAGTGTATGAAATAAAAAAACAGCTTTGAATCGTTTAGTGGCGTCTAGCAAGAAGAGAATCGACAATAGATACAAAAAATTTGAAACTTTAACATCAGCTCTTATTCATCGAACTTGTCAAAGTCATTATAATGATGAGACTGCAATAGCTACATTCTGTAGCTCAAGACGTAAGAAATCACAGGAAGGAAAACAAATATAAGGACGCTCTTATATTTAATTTTCAATCTCATTGCTTTCTCTGCGGTGGGTTTTTCGGTAATATTTCTAAAGATAAAATTTCATCAGTTCAAAATAACGTTACAAGAGAAAATATATTACAGCATATTAAAAAACAAAACACAATTAATAATTTCGATAAAAACATTTTAGCTCGTTTAAGAAATGTGCCTGATTTAGTCGCAATAGAAGCACATTATCACACTGTTTGTTATTTTGTATGAGATTTTCTATGACATGAATGTAATTCGAGTAAAATAAATAAACTTTTTAACTAAAAAAAATTGCAGCAATCACATTTTTTTGATGAAGTTGTACATAATGATTAAAAATTTTTTTTCGAATTTGAGATTTTTTCAATTTTTTGCATTTTCTAAGAATATTTCCTACAGTAATGTATATTTTTCTTTACACCATCAGAAAGTAGATATTTCAACGAACAAAAAGCCCCCAAACTTTTTGAAAAAAGCTGATATTCTGACGTCAGAATTTTTGATTGAAAATTAGGGTGCTTTTTTGATATTAAATTAAAATGAAGCGAAAAAATAAATATTTTTAATCAAATAAATTACAGTTTATTTGGGACATAATAAGGTAAGTTTTCACCAAATTTCGTAGAAAAAAAAAATGTTTTTGAAAAAGATATAAATAAAAAACCAAAAACTTGGTTTTTTGAATTTTTCACCTAAATTTTGAGGTTATGTGAAAAATCTGCAAATACAAAAGTTGTAGATCTTTTTATTGCCTACAACTTTGCCATTTAGCTTTTTTCCATAGGACTTGTAGTTTTGCCGGAAATCAAGATAAACCATTTTTTACCCTTAAAAACCCCCCCCTCCCACTTCCCGAACTCGGATCGACCGTAATTTATTTTTCCTTTCAATTTGATCATATTCCCCTCCTTTTCTAATGGGTTTCATCCTACTGTAATTTTTTTTGGTTTCAAAAATTATCTACCCTGGTCTATAGATCTATAACCACCGTTTAATCGATATCAAACCTATTATTGCATTTAAAAACCCTGCTCTACTTCATTATTCTAGTCCTAATAATTTTCAAAGTCTCAGTATTTCTGGTCTTAAAATAAATCCGGTCTCTATCTAGCAGGCTTAAACAGAGCCCAACATGTCAAGACAACGGAGTCGGGTCCGCGTCGCGACCTGTTTCAGCTAGTTCGACTTTAACGTGACAATTACTCCAAACAAGGAACTTGTTCCAAGATTCGAGGAATTTACTTGAATATTTAACGTTAAACGGAAGACATGTTTTAAGTAATATGAAGTTACAGCTTAAACGAAGCATTTTGTAGACGCTCTTAAACCATTATGAGCTGTGCTTGAAGCCTGAACTTTGTGACTGAGTTACTGAAATTCTGTGTCATTTATATTCTAACATAATAAGCTTTAAAATGGTCCACTGCTGGGACTTAAGCCTTCTAAGTGAGGGAATGGGCTGTAATCCACCACATCGGCTCAGTGTGTGTTGGTGGATGTTACACATCTTCGTATTGTTTGTTTTTGATTGATTTCGAGGAAGAAAAACTCGAGGACCGAAGACTTTGTGGAAAAATGACGCTCCTAGTCTCAGAAGTTTTGGCTGTGAGTTAATTTGTCAGTTTCTCTTTTTATGAGAATCTTAGGCAATTCTTTGGGTTATGTCCTTGGTCTTCCAGCGTATAATTTCATTCCTGATACGATCACGCAAGGAAAGTCCGATCCTTTTCATCTAAGATCTCTAAACAGCACAATAAAATTTAAATGGTCTAATCAGACCATCCTCTACCACCGCTGACAAAACCACAGCAGATTATCAAGTTCTTAAACGCCAGCTGGTGTAAGCGCAGTGATAATACCCAGCACATAGTGCCTGTTCCAGCTCACAGCCAGCATCTAACATGAGCTAACTAAGTTTGTACTACGGTCCCGGAGCAACTGAAATCGGTTTACTAAATGCGTGGAGGCCAAGGTGTGAGAGACAGCGGTTAACAGATCTGTCTTCTTCTTCTTCGTCCGTCCCTGCTCTATCATCTGGGGTCGGGTCTCCTCACAACTCTGCGCCAGGACAGTCTGTCCTGGGTTGTCGATTTTGGCAACTGGGTATTCTTGAGGTCTCTCCCGATGTTGGACTACTGTTTTGTAACCTGTAAACTCCTTAAAAAAAACTTAGATGCTAATAGCAACATAGCTCGAAGAAACGCCAAACCTAAGTAGCAGTAGGCAGGGCACATTGCTCGTAGAACGGATGATCGAAAGGTTCTAGATTAGTGACTGCTCAGCGGTAAAAGTCGCGGTATAGACGATCAATGCGAGACACGCAAGACCGTTCGTTGTGGCAACACTTGGCTCCTCCAAGTGTTGTTGCACAGTAGGCGTCTTAAACCTGAAATAATGATGATGATGATGAATGATGAAGGCTTGACTGTACTTAAATATTAAGTTATTAGCAAACCACTGCATGTTTCCCCAGTCGTCACAATCTTTGAAATTTCTCGGTTTTTCTCTCCAGGACCACATGGCCACACTGGGAACACGCAATACACGTATTCAGGTCTTTAGTTCATCTCACTGTAACAATCCGCTACCGTCCATAACTTCCACACAGCACAGTATGTGTCAAGCGTACGACTTTGCACTCAACTTTGCTTATTGGATTGTTTTGTTTCGTACCTTGTTAATTAAAACAGTCACACACCTAGTTTCGGTAATGCCGCCTTAATTTCACTAGTTTATTACCAAACTGTGCATTGTTAAAACCGATCGCGTTTGGAGAAGTTTTTCTTTATGATGGTGCTAGTAAGTTAGGTGGCTTTATTTAGCGGGTGTTGAGCTGAACTTGGAAGTTTGCTGCTGTTTAGTAAGTGTGTGTGTTCTAGGGTTTAGGTATGGCGTGTCTTGTGAACTATAAGCTTTGTGTTTAAGACTTGATTAAAGATGTTGATAGGAGACTGGTGATGCATGAATTTGTGTAGTAATTTCGTTAGTTTAGTGAGAAGTGGCTTTGATACTTCTAACTACTCCTTGTAATTGTTTCATATTATTATTATACATATTTCCAAGGGAACTTTGTTTAACATTCATAATCAACCTTGTAATAATCCAACTGCTTGCTCCTGGAGAGGCCATAATCTACCACTTAGGCCCAGTGTGGATTGGAGAAGGTTACATGTCTTCGAATTTTTGGTTCTACGACAGGCCGGTTTCTTCTCAATGTTTTCCACCGTTTTGAGAGCAGTGGTGATGAAAGTAACACAAAATAACGCGCCTGGCGAACTTCGAACCCTCTACCTCGTAAGCCGTAGGACACTTTTTTCCGAGAGTATGTTCCCTTATTTCCAGCATTTAAGTAGATAGGAAAGGCGTCTTGGGCCTAGTTCAATACGTTGATCCGCTCCGCTCTTACTTCGCGCCTTCACACCATACAGAGATAAAAAGATATGAAAGAATACTATGAGTATTTCTCAAAATAAATGTACGTAACGAAATAGTAGTTACGAAATATTGTTACGTAATAGTCCTTAAGTGTAACTAAACAGTAAATGTAAGGCTTGTTATACAATGGCCAAAAATTATTATAAAGTTATCTAATATTCTTGATTTTTTCTCATTTAATCTATGTTTTTAATTATTACTTGTATTTTTACATACTTTTATGTTATTATGTCAACTGTAAGAGGTTAAAGAAAACAAAACAGGAAATATTTATTTACTCGTATTTAATAAAAAATATTCTAAATTAAAAATAATTGAAACAGATCAACAGAAAACAATTCTAAAATGAAATAAAATTTTAACTTAAGCAGTAAATCACTATCCATTAGTGCTTCATTACCTACATGTTTTTCATAGGTTGTTACTGTATGCATTTAGCTTTACACTATACTTTTTCGTAACGTTACTAAATTCATAAAAAACGTTACGAAATTCTAAAGAGAATTACACAAAACAGGTTTCTAAACACTCAACAATTTGCTATAAACTGAAACTGCAGTTATATATATGAATTAACTGTACGTACTACACGTAAAATAATAAGATAAACAAATCAAGACTCACTTTATTGTGCAAAACTCGTAAAATATTTTTTGTCACGAAAAAGTAACTCCACTTCTATGACACGTTGCAACTGATTTTCTCATTGAAAGTTATGGCGGAGACGTCAGATCATCAACCAATCAGATTAAAGGGATTGATGCCTGTGTAGAAATTTAACTAATGCGTTCAGAAATCACGTTGAAGTACAGTAAAACGCAACTAAATAGTATGTAACTAAATAGTAAATGGGTACGACACATCTTGTTTTTTCTCATTTAATTAATTGATTTATTAAGGAACCTCATATAAAATCACTTTTATAAAGAAACTACATTTAATTTGAATTCAAATATCCAAAAATGCATAATATTGACGTAGTAGAACGTATTTTATGAAGTATAACACGTACGAAACTGGTAGGGTCACAATTTCATTTTGTATGAAAGGAAAAAATCATTGCTTTTTAAAAATGTATTAAAATTAATTAAATGATAAGTTTATAATAATTATTTATCGTAATTTTAATGGTTAATAGTTTTACTTTACGATTATGTTATTTGTTATTTTGAATAATTCAATAACAACGTGAAATTTTCTTAATACTTCGAGACACACTTTTTTTTGTACAGATGTACATTTATTTTGAGAAATACTCCTATAGAAAGTGATGAAGCTGAGAGGAGGGTACGATTGAGGAATTCGACGCAAAGAGAAGGATGTTCCCTTGGGTCAATGTGGGCGAAGGCGATGGTAGAAGCTAGAATAGTAATAAGAATTAGACTAGATAATAACAGTCGCACGGGTCGATCTACAAGGTTAAGCAACGTTTGCCGAGGTTGGTCTGTGGATGGGTGACCATATTAACATAACGAGTTTCCTCCGTGCCTCGGAAAGCACGTTAAGCCGTTGGTCCCGGCTGTCATTTGTAGATCTTTGGCAGTCGTTATGGATAGTCAGAAGCCAGTAAATCTGACTCCAGTCTTGCCATGAAGTACCGTGTTACCCCAGTTAATAGGTTGTGGAGGTCTGGTAGGCAGCCGCTCCTCGTAAAATACTGGTATTCAGCTAAATCTGGCTTGGCTGGAAGCCGACCCCAATATAGTTGGGTAAAGGCTAGGCAGGCAGAAGATGATTAGACAAAGCGATGTCTTCAAAACGCCATCACCTTTCGCAGCTACTTCTAATCCATTTATAAAACCGACTGCGACAGCTCAATTCCCGCCTCTTACGCTAGCGCTGTTGCTACTAATCGCAAGCTGTGTGTGACGACACAATTAAAGTGCAGTGCAGACGACACTTTGTGCGATCGAATCTGTGGTGCACAAAATGTCTGCATTGCTTATATAAAATAACTAGCTTAAGGCTAAGAACTCACGGAGCGATTTTCGCCCGCAGCCGCCGCGGTTGCGGGCCCGCAGCTTCTGTAGAATTTAGATACATATATAAAAAATTAAAGCACAACTCACGACGCGTTTTACGCCTGCGGTGTACGCGGTTGTATGCGGCTCCCGCTGTACCGGCGGGCAACTAGTATAATCGCGCGGGCCGCGGTTACCCGCAGCCTCGGCGGGTGGCGCCCGCGCGCTCTGCGGTCGGTCGGCGGGCGACCGCGGTGGCCGGCGGGTGGCGGGAGGTACAGAAATCGAACATTAATTTGCAACCGCCCGTCTTGCGGTCATCGCCCGCCAAGTCTGCGGGCGATGATCGCAACCGCGGCGGCTGCGTAACCACGCAAATAACCGTTCTCGTGAGTTTTGAAATAAAACCGCAGTTCCACGACCGCGGCGGTCGCGGGCGAAAATCGCTCCGTGAGTTCTTAGCCTTAGTCCGCAGCTTCGCCCACGTACATAAAATATAGCCTATGTCACTCAGGAATACTATTGATGAAAAATTTTAGCAATCGGACCAGTACTTCCACAGATTACCTCATACAAATAAAGAAACAAACTTTACCTCTTTATTATTAAGTGTAGATTTCTTAATATAATTTCAAAGACTTCTACTGCCAGCTGGACATAGGTCAAGCGTCGCCACAACGACCACTCCCATTAACTGCATATTCCATCGCTGCACAATGCTCGCATCCATCGGTTTTCCGCGACCAAGTCATCGGCCCACCTTGTGGGAAACTTTCAAAAAGGGGAAATTAATTTAAAAATTACAAAATAATTTACGTCTGTGAAAATAAAACATGAGCAATTAATTTAATAATTAATCTCAAATCTTTATAGCAGTCCATAATTAACACATGTCAGGTGTTTTATCATGGCCAGAGAATAAGCATTGCCATACAGCGTGGCAATGCTGCCAGCCTTTTGGGTACATTACCAGTCGACAGCGATGTGGAGGAGTTTTTAGACGCCATTTTTTAGTTTACTTTTAGTTAGTTCTTGTGAGGTGGTAAATAATAAAAAAATAGAAACAATTATGGATCCTATCGTTATATGCCTTTAAAGCATATTATTGTTTGTTTTCTATTCTCACAGACTAAAAAGTGCTTAGCGGATAGTATGTCATTTGCTCAGCTCCTAAATGTACAGGGTGTGCGCTAAATGTGTTGCGGTCAAGTGTGAACTTGTAAAGTAGTCTTTAGTGTGGTCGTGTGACAAATGTATGTTTTGAGCACAAGTGAGTTATGATTGTTTAAGTACATACACTGTTTTACACAGTTGTACATTGTACTAACAAGACACCAATTTAAAATAACAAGGCAAGATTTTATATTTTAAATGATCACTATCAAACACTGTGTGTTTGAATGATTTTTATGAAACTTTAGCAGGCCTGAGAAGTAGACAGTTTTTTAACCATTTTATTTTCATATATATACGCGTCTGACAACAAAACAATCACAACAACTTTATCTCGTTTGAGTCAGTGACATGTGCGATATTTAGAAACTTAGACCGTTTTCACATTATCCGATCCGATATCAGTATCGGACGCCGATCCGATATCGGGGTAAATAAAATGTATGAAATGCCGTGCTCCGATATCCGATATCGGGCCGGACAATATGAAAGACAGGTATATATTTCATACATTTTACTCACCCCGATATCGGATCGGCGTCCGACACCGATATCGGATCGGATAATGTGAAAACGGTCTTAAAGTAGCCGGTAGCCCGTGAAATCCAACCTTTTTTTGCAGTTCAAAGTCAATTTGAATATAGAAACAGACATGTTTATTTACTACTAGCTTCCACCCACGACTTCGTCCGCATGGAATCCCGATTTTGATACATTCTTCGTTGGTGCTCCGGTCTTATTGGTCTTAACGTGATGATATAGCCTATAGCCTTCCTCGATAAATGAACTATCTAACACTGAAAGAATGTTACAAATCGGTTCAGTAGTTCCTGAGATTAGCGCGTTCAAACAAACAAACTCTTCAGCTTTATAATATTTGATTGTTGAATAAAATATGATTGCTAGCGTAACATTTTTGATTATATGGCCAAACAAAAACAACCCATTTAAATTAAATTATTTACATTAATCTTCAACTGCCACTAACTAGGCTAAACAACCACTAAACATACACATTAGTTGAAGCTGAACACTAACTGAGAGCTGAATGTAAATAGCGACGGACATAAATACACGATGCTTGGTTACACTAGATGTTAAAGCTTGCGTGAGTTGTCACCGAAGTATGTTCGAGTGTTACCGATTATGACAGCTGAAACAAGCGGTCCAAATGTTACTAAATCTAAGGGCATGCTGAGCCGATGCATACACTCATTATGGTATCTGGACGTATGGGGTTGGATGGAAATAAGTTGACTGTATCTAGAAAATGCTGGTATATTGCCGGAAGACCAATATTCCAAATTAGGGCACCCGGGCAAACAAGTGAATATAAATTATGTCTCGAGAGGTATCGTCCGTCGCGGTGGTGTCCGTGGAAGCGAGTGTCCGGCTGTGTCCGCGGAGAGCCGAACAGCTGTGGCGCCGCCCGCGTTTCCATTCCCCGTTGCCGGTTATGTCATGTGTACGCCGCCTGCGCGTGCAGACCGCGTCGTTAGTCTGTTGGGTTCGATTCCCAACAGGACTCTTGAATGCACTTCAAAACAGATTACTTAGCAACATGCTTGGCATACGTTACGCTGTCACTCGCGTCCCACGTAATTTGTCAGTTTTCAAACAATTTCAAGACTCTGAGTCTATTGGAGTACCTCTAAAGAAGTATAAGAATCATTAAATTAGTAGAATCATAGAGAAAGCAACTATTTATATTGTACACAGTGCAGAGAATAGGAGATGCGCGCCGTGGAAGCAGAAACATTTGTCAACTCCTGCACACTTCATCACTCTATCAGAACATGCCCAAACTGCGCTACCCAACCTGAAAATCTCTTAATCGACTGCGGACTAAGGTTTGCCGCTAAATTAAAAATCTGGACAAATGGAGATTCGTTGATCCATCTCAAAAACAACGCCAGTGAGAAGTTGCTTCACAGGACATACTTTATCTGCTATGTTGCCCGTCCTGCGCATACACCAGCACCTTTAAGGGACTAAGCGAGGTCAATAACAGAAAGAATGAACTATACAGGTTGCCAAATCCCTCAGAAAAAAAAATATCTTAGTCCATCGACATGAAAAGAAGAAAGACAAATTAACATTCATCTTCCAACACAATCACTAAAACAGTAGTAGCACATTAGCTGAATAATGTAAATAACGACTCACATAAATAGAGGATGCTCGGTTACATTAGATATTAAAGCTGATAGGCGTTGGCTGTCACCTGTTGGACGTTGGAACTGATTGTGGGCTTAATATTGGTGCTGTTGGGGCCAATCTTGGTCTGTTGCGTCATCTTTTGTGAGTTTAGTCTTTCCTTTTGTCAATGATTTGATGAATGCAAGCCAAAGAAGGTACATACGAATGGGTTGTAGAGTGAAGCGAAGGGCGGAAGAAGTCATTTGATAATTTCCTACCTGAAAAAATGCTTAGTCATAATTTTAGCAGAAAGACGTCCACTGCTAGGCGAAGGCCTACCAGAGACACAAAGGGACAGGTCCGATCGTTGTACTCACCTTGTTAGCCTTGAAGACAACCAAATTATAATCGGACGGGAAAACCGCAGGAGGCAAATAATTGTTCCAGTCCTTCGATGTACGCGGTATACGACGAGGTCAAACGCTTAGTCCGGACCGTAGAGGTTTGAACAACGTCAGGATGGATACTCGCCGTATGATGGTTTGTCCGATGGTAGAACGGGAATGGAGGAATCAGTTCATGCAATTCCCGCGCACGCTCTCCGACATGCATCCTGTAAAAAACCAAGGTTAGCTACCCGGCGCCTGTGCTCATGGCTCTGTAGATTGGACTTAACCAAATCTGGATCTCCAATATTAGCCTCATCGTACGCCTTTCCACTTAGTCCAAAGCTGCCAGGTGGCATTTTGCAGTTTCAGCCCATATGTGGCTGCAGTACTTCACACACGATGGGACCTGTGCTTTGTATAACTTTAGAAGCTGTCCCGGTGTGAAGTACCGCTGGACCTTTGCCAGAACGCCGAGTTTCCTAGCAGCTATCTTGGCCTTGGACTCAATGAACTGTCCAAAGTTAAGATCGGAGGAAATTTCAACTCCCAAGAGCTGAAGGCGGTCGGCAGATTCCAGGGATACATTCCGGAAAGCAGGAGCCAAGGTGAACGGGCTCCTTTTAACGGTGAACAGACACGCTTGTATTTTGGCGGCATTGAATCTCACCAGATTGGCTTTACCCCACTTGGAGACTGTCTGAAGTGAATAGATTAGAGAGTTTATATGAATAGATGTGGTCACCTGAAATAAAATGATTTATTTATTTTAACATTACGATTCTTCGAAAAAATCCTACTACGCCATGCTTTAGATTTCAACCATGCGTGTGAACCTTAACGCCACTCTTCACAAGCACTCCCGAAACGTAAGGGTTAGCGTAAAGGTAACCTTTTCAACCCCGACTCAACAGATGTTACGTGTGTTATCAAATGTAGCTATCCCCAATTATTTAGGTACCGTCACATTAGAGATGGAGACAGAAGGTTGGCTCCTAACAACAAGTGAAGTGTTCACCATGTTTAGAATGATATATCTGCCCCAAATTAAGATCCAAGCATCGCCCTGAAGCGTCTTTTTAAGTCTGAAGAGATCAGGATCAGTAAGACCTTCCAAGACGCGCCCAATAACCGTGTAGTCCATTTCACTAAACGCCAAAATCATACTATGGCTGAACCCATACTCAACTGCGCTGAGAAGGAATGCTTTCTTGGCTCTTGATCATTACAGAAAAGACTGCCTGAGAAACGTGGTATCAAGCTGTCAGAGGTTGACCTTGCAGTGTAAACTGAGAAGTTACGCATCCAAACAGTGAAATACAGCAAAGCAGCCAATGTGACGGTGCTACACAAACCTGTAGCCAAAAAACCGTTCGCCCCTTTCCTTAAAAAAGGGGAGGGTGACCAGAAAGCTGGTGTCACGAAACCCAAGAAGACAACTAAGTAAAGGCAACTGAAGGAATACAGGAGTCAGTGAAAGAGTGGAACTCGCTCTTGGTCTGTAGGAGAAGTTATTTGATGATTGTCCATCTAAAAAAGGGAACTCCGAAGGGGCCTTAGGAAGCATCAACTCTGCAAGGGTTGTGAAATTGTTGGCAAGAAAAGTTACCTTCAGGTTTGCGACATCTTTTTGAGGCGCACATTATTTGCACATTATTTGACGTGGAACATTATTTGCCGACGACTCGGTTTTGGTTCGTAGTGGACGGCTGGACACGGAGTTACCCAATGCTAGCCGTTCACAAATCCACCCACACACACAAAATACTACTAAAAAGTGGAATTCTCTGCCGAAATCAATGTTATATGATAGCTATAACCTTGAGGTCTATCAAGTCAAGAGCTAATAGGTTACTTCTAGGTAAACATCGTCGACCACATCACATATCGAAACCATTCATCATCATCATCTGCCTAGCCTTTTCCCAACTATATTGGGGTCGGCTTCCAGTCAAGCCGAATTTAGCTGAAAACCAGTATTTTACGAGGAGCGGCTGCCTACCAGACCTCCACAACCCATTAACTGGTGTAACACGGTACTTCATGGCAAGACTGGAGTCAGATTTACTGGCTTCTAACTATCGACTGCCAAAGATCTACAAATGACAGCCGGGACCGAATCGAATACCATTAGGTATCAAAAATAAAAAAAAACTTCTAGCAGACTTTTGCAAGTCAGTGGCACGTTTTTGGCTTAAAAGTTTAAGCCGACCTTCTGTATATCTGTGTAACTATTCCGCAGTACAAAGTCCGTCCGCCCAAAGCGTTCTGCTTCATTGAGGCAACGTGACTGCGATGGGGTCTGACCGTTTTGTCCCAACTATAAAACGTGGGCTGAACTGGACAAAAGGTGTTTTTTCTTTTTATTGAATAGCTTTGTTACTGGTTTAAGATTTTGATTGTCCAACTTATAGAGGATTGTAACGTTCGCACAAAAAAAAAATGCTTGAATATGGAAAATTTGTTACGATAATGGTAGTGCTGATTCCTCTTATTTTGTGTACCTGTGATTGTCAATATTTACTTAATTCTATGTTTTTTTTGAGGTGGAATATCATTGACTCCTCTCCCTCTAGAGTAGAGCCAAACGAACGAGCCAAACTTTTACTGACTAAAACCTACCTTCAGTCGCCCTTAGCGTTCTACGGGCTGGTGACAACTCGGGTTCCACGTTTACCAGATAGCTGGACAGTGAGCTACCCATTGCTGAAAAGCCCGGCTACTCCCGGCGCTAGAGGGGTCTCCTATGGCGGCGGCGGTTGCTAGGACGTAAGTCTATCCGTTCACTCACTGTTGAGCGAAACCGCGTGCAAGATTACCTACCTAAATCTAGCCTAAACCTAAACCTAACCTAATATAAATCTTGCACACCGTTTCACCTATGTATCTAGGCATTTATCAAAACCTAACCACGATCTATCTGTAGAATTCCATTACGTCTGTTGTAAGTTTCGTACAATATCTGGTATTAGTTCGTAGATTTACGCTTGTCGGAGTCTGTCAGGACCACGTAGTCGTAAACTTATCGAGCAACCCACTCACGTTGCTATTCGATGTTATAGAACTACATAAGAAGATCTACTATATAGATTTTTTTTAACAATCCACGTCGGTATTTTATTGATAGGACAAATCCAAGAGGAAAAATATATTAAATTATTTTATACTCGTATTTCGATGGCTTAGACTGAAAACACTTATGTTAATGACACAAATTAAATTGACGTAGTTCGTGTGAATTTTCTTGAAATACCATAATTGAAAGATCATTGTACTCTACTTCCAAAAAAAACATAATACACCACATACTCGACTCACACACACACACAAAACACAGATCCACACCACAAGTGATATTGTAACAAAATAACAATTTCCATCGACGAACAGGAAGGCATTTGGTAAAGAAAATTGCCAATAACGAGATCAAAATATTCGTCAACAGGGTCCCTCAAGAAGTGACGTCATACGATGGCCGGAAATTGAAAATGTTCCTACATGCCTGTTGATAGGTCCGCACCAGATTCTTTTCTCCCTAAATCCGCGGATCAGATGACATTTGTTACGCACTTCGGATTAAGGATCGATCAATTTGTAACTTTAGATTTGCGTGTGTGTGAGTGTGTGTTTGTAAAATGGGATATTCATGGATATGTGTTTGCGAGGTTTGTTTTTGGTAAATTGGCTAGCGTGATGTTGGGATGGTTAAATATTAATGAAAATTGATTTTTTTATTAGGTATCAGAGAGCAATAGGCACCTATAAAAACCTGGGCATCAAGTCTGCAATTAGAATTGTATCTAAATTGTCATCATTGGCTTCATAATCGTTGATTTTGCTTACTAACAATACTACAAACTTGTGAAAATCAACAATTATGAACCCAATGATGGACAATTCATATATAATTCTAATAGCAAACTTGAGGCTCTAGATAAAAATACTTTCATGATATGTTTACTTATCCGAAACCCGATAGGTTCTGGAGTGGAGACCGCGCACTGGAAGACGCAGCGTTGGAAGGCCTCCCACAAGGTGGAGTAATGGCCTGATGAGAATCGCGGGGATGCGATACATGCGAGACTACGACCGTTCATTGTGGCGACACTTTGAGGATAAAAAGAAAGACGTCCATTGTTGGACATAGGCCCAATATTGGACGTCTTTCTGCTGAAGTAATAATGATGGTGCATGGGTGTTGCTGACCAGTTCTTTCTTGGCTTGAACTTAATTTAAGACACGTTTCTGGATAACTAGTGAATACATTTATCACACTAAATCACACTATATTATAAAGGACAAACTTTGTGTGTCTGTTTACGCTGGAACGGTTTGACAAATTTTTATGATACTTGGCACACCTGATTTTTTTATCCCGGAAGTGTTATTCCCTTGGGACAAACTCTGTTTTTACGCGAGCGAAGCCGAATTATTTATTATGCTTACGAATTTGCATGAAATTTCGCATATAGGTAGATCATGTTTTAGATTATCACATGGGATATGGTTTATCTCTTTCTCTTATGTCAATCTACTTTATTATCCGGAAGGTAAATTCCTTTGAGGTAACTTTATACTTTCTCTTCAAGGAAATTATTCACCACCCTAGGTTGACTGGTAGAGAATGCCTAAGGCAATAAGTCCGTCTATGCACTTTGTGAATAAAGAATAAATAAATAATGAAATCGTTATTTAAGAAGCTCAATATTATACCCTATTATTGTATTTCTTCTTCTTTTTCCTGCCCTTATCCCATATTACTTGGGGTCGGCGCTACACGCTTTCTTCTTCCATTCTGTCCTGTCGTCCGTTACACTATCACTAACTCCCTTTTCTTTCATATCAGTTCTTTCACAATCCATTAATCTTTTCTTTGGCCTCCCTCTCCCTCTCGATCCATCCACATGTAAATTCAGAACTATTTTGGTAACATGCATTTCATCCCTCCTCTTCACATAACCATACCAACACAAACGATTTCCTTTCAACTTTTCTGTCACTGGCGCCACTTTTAAACTTCCTCTAATCATTTATTGTATTTAATACAGGTAAATAATAAAAAAATAATACAGCGTTACGTACTTAGCAACACAAAGCGTAAAAGTAAGAACAAATTAACTTGGCTGACATTTTTATTACGCACCATGTTCTGAACCTAAAGTCATTTGCAAAGGTTCCCCTCCGAAACTTTGCGATCAGGTCTTAAACAACTGAAATTCACGACCTTCAGTACTTAGGAAGTACTTTCGTGTAAAGATTATGTGACGTAGAATGTGTCCTTTTGAAAAGTTGGAAGTAACATAACATAATATCACGGGTTTATTTCAGGAAACGGTGGGCAGTGGTACGTTTACCTGTAGCTATACCTCTATTTTTCTTCATTGCATCTTATAAAAACAAAGAATAAACCTTTATTTTAAACAATGATCGTCGATCGTTCGTCATTTTTTTTTACAATGGGCGATTTTATCATACAGGGTAATTTCTTATAAACAACCATTGGAAAAACTGAACGAAAGGACCACCTTGCGTTGACCCTAAATCTACCTAGATTTAGGGTTTTCAGTGTGCAAACATAACACATAAGTCTCACACAAGTATACCTGTACTTACCCACTGCTGGGTAAATACTTTTAGATAGACATCTGTTTACATTGTCCTACCATCTCTTTCTGTGTAGGCCGCGGCGCAATCCCTAAAATGAAATCGGTAGAAAACGAACAGACTAGCAACTCATCGTCGATGCTCGATTTTAAATCATTAAACGCAAAAATATTTACAGAACAATAATATTCATTACAATATGAAACTGTTTATCGAAGATAATTAAATAAAACCATTGATACCTAATAAAGTGAACCTACTACGCTATCAAAATAACACGCTTAGGTAGTAAAATACTATTGTATTAATTGGCTGGTTGTTCATGCTCGTTAATACTAGAATACTAGTAATAAACTATAATAAAATGTAAATTATTTTATTATGAATAATAATTATAAACGATATGGAAATCACATAATCATTTTCAATGAAGTGTAATAATTACGCTAACATATACGAATTATTATTGACTGAATTATTTAATAGTGCTTATGCAAATTGGATGAAATTGTTAGATCGCCGGGTACAATATAAACGATACGGATTATAGGTGTATTTAATTAATTTATCATTATTTTATATTATCATATCTATTTAGTATTTGTTTTATGATTTTAGTAATCCTCTATAACCATCCTCAATTGACAATCCTCTCTTAGTGGTCGCCTACGTCATAAAGGAAAACTTGTGTGAAATTCCACTTTTCTAGGTCCTGTAGTGTCAGCTGCGCTGCGCTGATAATATGTCAGTTAGTTAGTTTCTCCTTTAATATATCGTGTTTAAGATCGATGCACACATACCATGGAACCCGTACATGATGATTCTGGACTTTCAGTTTTTCCTAATTAAAAAAATAATTAAACTATGTAAAATCGTCATTCTAACATTTTTAAATTACATTTTAAATTTAAAAAGTTGTACGTATTGATTAGAAGAACGGTGTTATCTACCCCGATGACTTATTAATTAATTAATTTTGATTTAAAAAGTAAATAAAAAAAAACAGATTTTTGTTAAAAGAATTAGGAAATAATTCCAGCACCGAGTAGTCCAGAATCATTTACTGGAACCATGGTATTCGTTTGTGCGTCGATATCAGATACACCCGATACAGATAACCAATTCTCACTCTCCCACTTAAAAACGCACGTATCTACAAAAAAAAACCCTACCATCCAGTACACACACCTAACAAAAATAATATGATAATAACTTAGAGTACGTAAATGAAGTTGCTACCCGGCGTACCTAGTCACGTAAAATATTGTTCTGCCCATCCCCAGAGACATAACCTTTATAGTCGAGTCCAGTGCACCTGTGAATGAGTTATGCGGGAAGATTTATTATCAAAGATAAGGTTTTGTATCTGGCGGTACAACGCAAATGTTAGCAATATATCTGGAGGTTTTTCTTTGCTGTTTGTCGAGAAGTGTGTGGTCGGTGATGCGGGAAGGGAGGACCAAAAAAGTTTCAGGTTGAAGATGATTTATTTTTATCCTTATCAAATATTTTTCTGTAGTCACAGTCACGTTTATAGTGCCACATAAAAACTAAACTTCAATAATAAGAGCTCTTTGCGCTTATAGAACACTAGCAGCTCGTCCCGGCTTCGCACGGGGTAGACAATTATTTATTTTTGGAAATTTTTCTATACCTTCGGTTACATTGTTCAAATTTTACCAAGGATCCCTAATTTTTTACAAAATTATATGTAGCCTATGTCAATTGGAAGAATGTAGCATTCTATTGGTAAAAGATTTTTTTAAATCGGCTCAGTGCTTTTTGAGCCTATTCATTACAAACATACAAAAATAGGTACAAATCTTTCCTCTTTATAATATTAGTATAGATAAGCAACAGTCCAAAAATGAAATACCGGGCAGTTGCCTGTACCAGACATAATGATGGGTATTGTGTCGTTACCCGAAGTTTAGAAAGCCCTAAAATATCTAGTTTATTCTGTTTTTTATATTTGTTGTGATAGTGGCAACAGTCGCACAATACATCGTCTATGCACATTCCAACTGTTTAACTATCACGGTTCATGAGATACCTAGTGATAAACGGACAGACAGACGGATAGCGGAGTCTTAGTACCTAATAGGATCCCTTTTAACCTTGCGTACGAGCGCTAGGTTTTGACGTTTTATAAGTGCCATGGTAGGCCCTATGTGAAATAAAAAACATTTTGATTTTTGAGTTTACCTTAAGGGTCAGCTCACACCGAGACACGACGCGACGCGCGCGTTTCTCAGAATAGAACTTTATTTACTACACAAAAAGATACACATTTCATTGTGAGAATTTAGAATACTTTGATTCATGCAGCGCTGCGCCTCGTGACGCCACGCAGCGCGGCGCAGCGCGAAATCATTGGCCTCTTCCTGCATCGTCGCGTCGCGTCGCGTCTCAGTGTAAATTGACCCTTAAAAGTCTTATATCTAAAACATGTCGTTTCTATGTTCCACGATTACGAAAGTGAAGATGCGAGAAAATCTTATTTTGTAGACTAACAAAGCAGTAATAAAACCTTTACTATACATACCGGCAAGAGTTTCAAGATTAGTTGATCTAATCCCGATGTAACGGCTTAACTTTAGATCCAATCAAGATTTGGGTCACAGCGACGTGTCCTGCAGAAGTGGCCTTAATGGACGAGCCTTCGTGAGTCGGCACATTCTAGCATATAGCTGCATTACTAGGCGACTCTTTGGACGACTCGGTCTTTACTTAATTATTAGAATTGTAACAGCCGACTATGAAACCACTGTAGACACCTGAATAATATCGGACCAAAAACAAAATTGTGTCGTGATGACATTTATTATTGGTGAAGGCTTGTAAATGGCTTGCTGTCGTTTATGCTTTTATGATTGTTTTCTTTTTAATTAGTTTTTTTTTTATAATCTGTAAATCCTCCAAGCTGTAATAAATATATCTATACTAATATAATAAAGAGGTAAAGTTTGTTTTTTTGTTTGTATGAGGTAATCTGTGGAAGTACTGGTCCGATTGCTAAAATTTTTTCATCAATAGAAAGCTGCTGTATTCCTGACTGACATAGGCTATATTTTACGTACGCGGGTGGAGCTGCGGGCTAAAGCTAGTAATATATAAATTATTTGGAATGATTTCGCTGTATTAATCAATTATTACTTTTGGTTGTAGGTCCAGTCCCCTCGCGATATTTTGTTCCTATAATTTATAATAAATTGTCTAAAAAGTTTATTTATTTAGTTATATGGAGATATAATTATTTATCTTATGTTTAACAGAAGATGTAGCCTATTTGTAATCATTCGAAATAAAGAAGGTAACATTGTTTGGAATGTCAATAAACTTTCATTGATCAAAAGAAAAGTTAAACTCACATTTCTTTTTCAATCAACAGCAGCCTTTAAATCAAGAGTAAAACAATCAATCATGCCCAAGAAACTCATAAATAACATAATCATCAAGTTGTAACAAAAATTAAGTATCAACAAAGTGGGGCCAAAGTTCCAAATTATTGTAATGTCGTGATTTCCCCCGGCGTTGCTCGTTAGCATCGTTTTATCAAATACCCACAATTTTGTTTGTAAATCACAGGGTGAAAGGTTTTTTTGTTACCAAATTGGGTGGAAGTTAAGTATTTATTTGTGGCTTTTTATGGTTATTTGTAACGGATATTGTTAGTTTGTTTCTTTGGTCCTTTGGGACAGTTACTGGTTTTTGTTTGCTAATTACTTATGATACAGTTGTCTTGTGCTCACTTGTAAATTATTTTTCGGCCTTATTATACTGATCCTATCAGAATAAGAATTTGGATTTAGAGGTAATAAGTAGTTACTCAGATACCCGCGAAACGAGACACAATAGTAAAACAATAACAGCGCGGTCTCATAGGACCGGTTGGGGATTCAAACGTTAATAATTAACTTTAATAAAGTGGAATGTAAAATTTTTGAAAAAATCTTTTTAACTTAATATCACTCTCATACGTTAAAACAACCACCGTAGCGTCGGCTGGCGGACGACGAGCAATAGGTAGCTCGCCGTCCGGCCTAACCATCCGGACAGAGCCTGAGTTGTAGACGGTGGTGTAGATGAACCATGCATGCTTTAAAGAGATGTCAGCAAAACTGTAGGGGCCAAGCTAGAAACCTGCAGCTCTGGAACGCAAACTGCAATTGACTGTGCCTTCGACGACTTACGATTTTTTTAATGTCACAGAAACTAGTGCTTGACTGCAATCCCACTTCATGGTAAGCAGTAATGCAGTCGTTGATGATGAGGCGCACTAGTTTATTAAAAGCCTATACACTCTAGTCTTGAAGATGATTGGTCCGCACGGCTGGACGGTGAGCTTCCTTTTCAGCCAAGCCCATGGTGGCTGGTCATGACTTCCGACAGCTGGGGTATCTCCCGTTATGGCGGCTGGCGCGTGGAGATATCTGTTTCTTCACGCTTGTGGCGTCTCCTACTACTCCGCTTCAGATTCCCTTTCGCTCCGGATCATGTCCTGAAAACTTCTTAAGCCACGACTTTCTTACTGCAGATGGCTCGCTTTAAATGCAGATTTCCTAACAATATTTCTCTTCGCTGTTAGCAGGTATTGGTTTTCAAGATGCACCTGGAAAGCAAATTGAAGATGGAAATAGTGGAATTAATACATGCCAAGCTTAAAACTCGAAACCCGGAGCTGACGAAGTGGGCCCGTTAATCTTCAGGTGTCCACGTTCCTATTCTTACTAATTTTGAACCTGCAGGTGTAAAATTGCGCTGCATTTTTATTTTGCATAAAATGTAAGCAATTTTAGAAATTTGAGCAGTGCTATAGAGTGTATTCTTATGAAATTACAGTTTTACACTATTGACAAATATTTTTAAACTAGAATTAATGTTCATTTATTTTATTTGTAATTATGTTATAGATTCTAAATCATTGCCCGCGTATTAGAAGAAAATTATCCCTAGGGAACATACTCCCAGGATAAAAATATCCTATATGCTATTCCAGAATATGGTCTACGAATATACCAGTTTCATCGAAATCGTTCAGTGGTTTTTAAATAAAACAGTAACAAACATCCATAAATTCATCCTTACGTTGTTCAAATTTGTACTAAGCACTTTGCTTCGTCGTTTATACCGCGTACATCGACGGACTGGTATAATTTGCCTGCTGCGGTCTTCCCGTCTGATTATAATTTGGGTGTCTTCAAGGCTAGAGAAATAGGCTCTTAATAAACTAGTGCGCTCACCGTCTACGATTGCATCATTGCTTACCATCAATGTGTGGGTGGGATCGCAGTCAAGTACTAGTTTATATAACATAAAAAGAAACACTATAATGTTTATAATATTTGTAGGATTTCTTATATTTGAAATCTGTTCTTTAATGACATGAAATTTAAAAGCAGCCAGAATTTTTTTTCCTAGCCTGCACGCTATATGATCACTTACATACAACGTTTACAGTAAATAGATCCTAAATGACTCTAAACATCAGTGGTATCTCAAACACTAGCTCTTAGGTAATACGTCTAGTGAAATTGTGTTACACGTCGACACATAAACCAATTGTCAATCATTAAGGTGTCGGACAGTATTCGAGCTCTCCGCTGCAGCTGTGTCCGACGCTTACGTCAAATTGTGTTCCCGAGTGCATCTTCTATGCATATAGCATTACCTTCTGTCATAGAGCAGAGAATCGACTCAGTGGCCAGTACTGGGCAAAGAGTATATCGCTACACTCTAACTACAATAATTCATCATCATCATATCAGCCGAAAAACACTAATTCAATAATTCATCATCATCATAGCAGCCGAAAGACGTCCACTGGTGGACATAGGCCTCCCTCAAGCGTCGCCTCAACGACCGGACGATCTGTACGAGACGCACAGACGTGTCTACAATAATTATTTTTAACTAAAAAGTTAAAAATATCTCGGTATTTTAATTTTATTTCGACACCCCATAATATTATAAAAGAAGTTCGAAAGATATGTATTAATGTATTTGCAAACATTTGGTTATTTATTTCGCCCACAAATATAATAAAATAGTTACGTAGTTTTTGCCCACAACTTCATCCGCCTACATAAAATATAGCCTGTCTCACTCAGGGGTAAAGCACGGATGAATTAAATTTTGGAATCGGACCAGTGCTTTTAGAGATTACCTCCTACAAACAGTAAAAACTTTACGTCTTTATAATATTAGTGTAGATGTAAATTGTAATCCTACTAGTCTGATTTCTAGTCGACTCTAGTCACTCTTTCGCGTCGTGTGTCTAACAAGGCAAGTATCGAGTTAGTCACACGTCTGAACGTCACGGAACTAAGTGGTACATTTAAATACAACAAAGTTCTGCTAACGTTGAACGCTGCAAGGTCTTATGCTGACTGCTAAGCTAAGATTGCCATAAAAGGACAGCTAAATCTAAAACACAACTTCAGTTACAATTTTTTCTTTTCTATCTAGCCGAGAAATACAAAATTTCTTGTACGAGAGGCAGGTGATTGAATCGAGGATCTCAACCTTCTGCAGGATTGTTCAAAGTTCCTGGAATGCAAAGAGCAACTGAACGAACATAAACAGGTGGGTTTTAGCTTTTAAATTCAGACAATTCCTCTCACTCCATTCAGAAAAAAGATATCAGTAAATCATCCAACCAAAAAAAAAGTCTTCAAATCTTTTACGATTACTAGATCAAGAAGTTACACGTAAATATATAGGTATTTCTCCAAATAGAAATACCATTTAACATCATCCTATCTAGGCCAACACCCTGATATGATCAAGTATCCAAGAAAAATGTCCTCAGCCATTCCGAGAAAATCTTTCTTCATAAAATACGTCCATAACTTCTGCTTCAATGATCCTGTACAACAAATTATTTATACTCCGTTTCTCATTTATAATAGCCAGTAGCCATCAGATGGAATGTGATTGAAAGGAAAAATTAATGCTCCAATGAATAAGTTTCCGATTAAATGTAAGAGCAATTGGTTTATCTTGGAACTGGTTAGCCGTTGTGATGATTTTGTAAAATGAAAATACAGTCTAATAAGTTAATATTCGCATTGTCAGCTTTTAACTGATTATCAGGCAACTAAGGCCCAAAGAAACAATACACAAATAATAATTATTATAAAATTAAAAACATGCACATGCACATTACGCTAATAATCTTCTTCTTATCGTGTCTATGTCTTCAACTAAATTTTTTTCCGACCAGTATTTAGCAACCTGTACGGCTGTATCATTGGCCTCGCATAGATCCCGAAAAGTACAGGTGGTTGTGCTGGATGGGCAGCTCAGTAAGTGTCGCATGTCTTGCATAGCGGCTCCTCACTGGCACTGTGTTAAGGATGGGTCGAGGAAGCCCCATTTGGCCTGATGATGATGAGATTGTTTTTACAGCGGCCAACCTGGGTCCGGAGTCGGTTTAGAGATTTCCAGATTCCTAATAATATCCGCATGGGTCGATCTTCAAGGATAAGCTGCGCTTGCCGGGGTAAGTCTGTGGATGAGTGACCATCTTAACATAACGAGTTTCCTCCGTGCCTCTGGGCAGACGAAGAATGAACTTTCATTTCCTGTAATTCCACGAAAGTAAGTATATGAAGAACTTTCAAGGTTTCAAGGATATGGTCAGAACAAATTTGAATGCGACATAGATTCTAGTTGTAATAGATCAGTGAACAATTAATTTAGATGCAAAAAAAGCTGGTCATTGGAAAACTGCCAACACAATGTCCTTATAGTAAAGAACGATTTCAGTTGCACTGTCGCCAACGTCCATACCATGTTGAAAACACCGGTTCTCGTTCCGATCACCGAAGTTAAGCAACATCGGGCGCGGTTAGTACTTGGATGGGTGACCGCCTGGGAATACCGCGTGTCGTTGGCTTTTTGGAGAATAGAATAACTTTTGTTTTATTATACTGACTTAAAGAAGGGATATTTTTGAACGATTCCTAATTTATCATTTTCAAAATCTGCGCTATCGCAGAAAACGTTAAAACCATGCCACGATGCACGAAGGTTCAGTAGTTCATACTGCCACACATTCAGAATATTTCGATAGCATTATAATCTGTTTCAGAATCAAAATTCAGGTACGGTGATGTCGTTTTCTAACGCTGATGCTGTCATTCGATCCTTATAATTACAAGTAATAGGGTATATGGTACTAGATTGAAGCTGTGCCATAGTTTGCGTAGGGACGGTGGCATCGCATTATCACGGAAGATCGAAACCATTGCGGAAATGCAGGACCCTGTCAAGGTTCACTTCCACACTTCATCCAACGTTCAAATGGCTGTCAATCAAGTCTTTGATTGGAACAAAAAAAGATTATGGTTGATCCGAAATGCTGTCCAATGGAAACTTAGCATCCTACTCCAGCACCACATGTCAAAGGCGCATAACATAGTAGACACATGTAAACAAATACAATTTGATATCTAGATCAATAAAGTTCAATAGGTATTTAATCTAATTGCAGCAATATAAATAGTATTTGGAAAACTGCCAGCTTGCACTCATAGTGGAAAGCATTTTCAGTTGCACTGTCGCCAACGTCCATACCATGTTGAAAACACCGGTTCTCGTTCCGATCACCGAAGTTAAGCAACATCGGGCGCGGTTAGTACTTGGATGGGTGACCGCCTGGGAATACCGCGTGTCGTTGGCTTTTTGGAAAACTTTGGCGTCTTTTGTTTTATTATGCTCTAGTAAAGTAAGGATATTCCTGAACGTTTCGTAATTTATATTTTTCAGTCTTGCTATTGCAGAAAATGATTTCGAAGTCATGTCAGCTTCAGCATACGCTTCTACACGTTCAGAATATTTCGGTTGTATCAGATTGAAATCATCTTCTTAGTGTGCTGATGTGCCAAATTGTACATTTCCTTAATTAGATCTCTTGCCTGGGTTAGTATTAGGCCACGGCAAAGTTGATCGCTGACGCTGTCGTTAGATCTTTACGCAAACAGAGGTCACATGGCGCTAGATGAAAGTTGAGACAGACTCAGCCAGTGGAAAAACGCTGCACAATCACTAACGAATAGATTGTTAGAAAAGTCCGAGAACCCAACCAGATTGAAATAGAATAAGTCATTATTTGCATGCAAATAAACATCGAGGTAAGCCAGATTTTAGACCACAAGAATATAGTGAGAAGAAAAAGAAGTTAGTACAGAACGAATTCACACCAACACTTTCAGAATGAATTGCCAACTGCGAAGTCTTAGATGAGTGTAGCAGAGTCATTTGAACAATTATTAGGTTTGAATGTAGATCAGAAAGTGATAGCTCAAAGGATCTAATTACAGAATACATTTGGTAAGTTGCCAGGTCTCACCGATTGTAAAGAGTGATTTCTGGTGCTCTGTCGCCAACGTCCATACCATGTTGAAAACACCGGTTCTCGTTCCGATCACCGAAGTTAAGCAACATTGGGCGCGGTTAGTACTTGGATGGGTGACCGCCTGGGAATACCGCGAGTCGTTGGCTTTTTGTACAACCAAGTATCTTTTGATTTATTAGGCTGTCCTAAAGAAAGGATATTTTTGAACGATTCCTAATTGGTAACACTTTCAGTCTTCAAGAGTTCTGTTGCAGAAATTTTTAGTCCTCGAGAGTTCTGTTGCAGAAAGTGATGAAAAAATTAGATTTATTTTGAAAAACGCTGTTGGCCATGGGAACGTTTGTAAGCGTTACCATGAACCTAGAAGACAAAGAGCAAATAAAGAAACACGTTTTCTCAGTTCACCTTAGCTAGAGCGTGAGAAGTCTTTTGATGATTTCACACCTAAACAAAAGGAGTGTTGTTACAGAAAACATCTTCAAAATGGAAAATAATGTCAAAATGAAGATTCAGCAGTACACTACGACAAATTTAGAATATTTCAATTGTATCAGATAGGAATTTTCTACTTAGCAAATTGATGGCACAAATAAACCTATGTAACTGCCTTTAAATCCCCTACCTTTCTCAGTACTTAGCCATGGCAATATCTTCCATTGACGCTTAGATTTTTACATGAACAGATAGCAAAGTAAGTAGCACAAGACGAAAGATGGGATATGATCAGTGGAGAGAGACGGTGCAGAGACGACGCGGTGCCACTACACCAACACTAAAGATCGGAATCGTCTGAGAACCAGGCTGGGATAGCACGAGTTGTCATCAACACTTCCACAATTTATTGCCAGATAATCGTCCGAGATGAGAGTAGTAGATGCATATACTATTTTAAATAGACAAATAAAAACAGAAAGTTCAATGGATCTATTTACAGATATAAATAGTGTTTGGTAAACTGCCAGCTTGCACTCATTGTGAATAGTAATTTTAGTTGCATCGTCGCCAACGTCCATACTATGTTGAGCACACCGGTTCTCGTTCCGATCACCGAAGTTAAGCAACATCGGGCGCGGTTAGTACTTGGATGGGTGACCGCCTGGGAATACCGCGTGACGTTGGCATTTAAATGAAGTGTTTTGTTTTTTTGTTAAGACTTCTTGACCGGCAGTGCAACGATCGTCGTTTTGTCAATTTAAACGTTCATTTCATAGATTTTAGGAGTCCTGGTAGCGAAAATGATATTCGGTTTCTATTCACAAATTTTTCAGCTTTTTCTGTCGTCCGTATATACCTCGAAGAATGAGGTCCATTCACTGAAGTCTAGAGACATAATACCGCACCTCAACTTAAGCACAACATCCTGAAGTCTGATATAGGTGCATTGCGCGAAAGTAGAACGGGCTTTAGTTGGCACTATCTATATTGTCATTTTTAGACAGAGACTTGGTCGCATATTGTAGTAAATATAAAGTTATAGATAGCAACCGCTCCTTAAATAAATAATTCGAAGTATTGGAATACTGCCAAATGCATTGATAGTAATGAATAATTTCAGCTGCACTGTCGCCAACGTCCATACCATGTTGAAAACACCGGTTCTCGTTCCGATCACCGAAGTTAAGCAACATCGGGCGCGGTTAGTACTTGGATGGGTGACCGCCTGGGAATACCGCGTGTCGTTGGCTTTTTGATACTTTTTTAAAATTATATTATTGAAAATGATGTTGACATAATATGATACTGTTTTGGTGTGGTAAATCATCAAATGACTTGTCCTGCTCTGGAGCAGCAAGCAAGAGGGCTAGTCAACCCTCTTGCTTGCTTGTCAAACTTTTGCCAACAAAAACCCATGTATGCCTATAAGCTTTTTTGAACATTACCGCAGCCCTAGCAGGTATCAGCCCTACTGGGCCCAGTCAGTTTTGCTGACATCTCTTTGAGGTTTGCGTGAAACACAATGCGCCTTTGACTCAGGCATGATCATCACTAGATAGTCGGACGATGAGGGTCATTGCTCGTCGTCTGCAAGCCCGCGCCTACAGTCTGAGACATCTCTTGCTGCGGCACCTAGGGCGTGAGAATGTTCATTCTCTTGCTATTGTGGCCATCACCTTCACTCGCATCACTGCTTCGCAGAAGCAGGTTAACGCTTTCCCTCTCATATCGGATTGTGACCTGAACCAGAGTCGGATGCTGAAGGTCGTTGCTGCTGATCGTCTCTATGAGAACACGGTGGTACTCCGTCTGAGCTGGGTAGAATTTCTTATGCTTTACCATTTCCTTTGAACAAACTTCCCAATGGTGACAATGGTGTTTTGAATTCAGTCGGAAGAGATGCCTGGATGCATCTCTTCCGACTGAATTCAAAACAGAAACCTCATGAACTCGCCGTATCCGCTGCGAACTTGCGTCAGGTAGAAATTGAAAACTCCGTAGCGCCTCTCCCACTCCTCAAAAAAGGAAATTACGCCGCGATTGTGGCGCGTCCAGATTATATTATATCATGGACTCTGTTATCCGGTAATCTGTTAGCGTTCATAATTTTTTTAGCCTCATTGGTCATACATTCTAATATAGTTCACTCGTTACAGTATTATGTCTGGAAGCGGAATATATCTTAGAGACCGCATCCAGACAGAGTCAAGGTGATATCTAATACTAAATATACCGGCGTTGATAGTGGAAGTCTAATAATGGTTGATTGATTACAGAAATAAACCTAGGTTGGTAAGCTGCCAACATACACTGATAATAAAGTGCAATTTCGATTGCATTGTCGCCAACGTCCATACCATGTTGAGAACACCGGTTCTCGTTCCGATCACCGAAGTTAAGCAACATCGGGCGCGGTTAGTACTTGGATGGGTGACCGCCTGGGAATACCGCGTGACGTTGGCTTTTTTTATGATAGCTTTTTGTTTAATCTGTAACGAGTCCTTGAACAAAGATGCAAGGAGAATCTTTATTAAAATCGTTTTTTGCTCAATTCAAACGTAGACTTTTATAAATTTTAGGAGTTCTGATGGTGACAATGAAATGTTTTCTGTTATCTGGGTACCATTCATAAATTTTTAAGCTAGTTTTGTCATCCATACTTCCTTTGACGTATGTTGGTTATTCATTGAAGCCTAGAAAAATATACCGCACCTCAAATTAGGTACTATTGATTACTGCATCAGACGAAAATCGAACGGAATTTTGTTGTCAATGACTATATTTTATGATTTATATCTTGATTGCAGTATGTTGTAAATATACTACACACTGCAAGTAAGTGTTTCCTCAAACTAATTACAAAAACAAATCCATTGATTGGAATACTGCCAAAATAATGCATTGATTGTAAAGAATAATTTCAGTTGCACTGTCGCCAACGTCCATACCATGTTCAAAACACCGGTTCTCGTTCCGATCACCGAAGTTAAGCAACATCGGGCGCGGTTAGTACTTGGATGGGTGACCGCCTGGGAATACCGCGTGTCGTTGGCTTTTTGATAACAAAATTTTGCTTTATTTGTAAGGAGTTCCTGGCTTGCTGACCTAACCTGACTTTTTGTCGCCTGCCTTTTTGATAATTACGAAGACTTCAGAAGTGCTAATGGTGAAAATGATGTAAAAATTATATCCAGTTCCATATCCACATGTTAATTTGCTACTTCAGAAATTATCGTTTTTTTTCTGCGAGCAATCTGCCCCGCTCTTTACCTTTTAAAGAAAAACTAGTCCTTTCCTGCCTCTTGTTAGCTCTACCTCACTTTTGTGAGTGGCATATCATTATCTTCCTGCCCTTAACCCGTATTATTTTGTTTCGTTTTTTCTTCCTTTCTCATAATCATAATCATAATCATTTATTTATTTGCAAACATGGGTAAATGTACATTGATGTTTTGTTTTTGGATAAGTAATAAAGTTCTCCATGTTTAACCATCACATGGGTGTGCAAATAACAATTTTTACAAATAATATTCAAATAACATAATTAAAAAAAAAAAACTCTCTTTCTGTCTTGCCATTGGCTTCCTTTGCTATCATATCACTCCTTACACAGTTCATCCATCTTTTCTTTGACCTCTTTCTTTTCATCCGTCAACATTTAAACCTATAACTCTTTTAGTAACATGTGTTTCATTCTTTTTCTTCAGAAGACCATACGAACACAATTAATTGCCTTTCAACTTTTTAGTCTCTTTCAAAATTCTTTTAATATACTCTTTTGTCACTTTATCCAATTTCGTCATACCATCCATCTGACGTTTCTGATTTCTTCTACATGCAATGTTTTTTCATGTATATTTTTCACAGCTCAATATTCTGATCCATATAGTGTGGTAGGTCTTATCACGGACTTGTAGATTTTTGTAAGTCTTTTGTGATTTGAAACTAAACTTTGAACATGAATTTCATAAACCGTCTCACCAAGAATAAGTTTGAGTAATTCAGTGCAACGTGCACAGAAATTACATCCAAGATTTACAAACTTAAATAACTGGTCAAAATTAATAAAGTCGTGAGCAATGATATAAAAAGGAGCAAAAGAGAGATATATTGATATGTCAAGTTAAATGAATAGTAAATTTAATTACAGAAATACATCAAAAGATTGGAATACTGCCAAATGCACTGATTGTAAAGAGTAATTTTTGCTGCACTGTCGCCAACGTCCATACCATGTTGAGAACACCGGTTCTCGTTCCGATCACCGAAGTTAAGCAACATCGGGCGCGGTTAGTACTTGGATGGGTGACCGCCTGGGAATACCGCGTGTCGTTGGCTTTTTGATGAAAATATTCTTGGTTGCATTAGCTGATTAATTTGGTTGTATCAAATAGGAATCACAAACCTATATTTTTGCCCTTTTAATCTCAAGAGCCTTTGATAAACAGATCAAAACAATATTTTTTATGAAGATTATAATACTGGCACATCAGTTTTATTTTCCAGAAAAGCACGCAATTATCGACCAAATGAAAAGGATCACAAATACAAAAAAACCGCGTGTCGTTGGCTTTTTGATAAAATATGTTTTGTTAAGAATCCTTTCCCGGCTTGGTGCACCATCTTCATAATAATTGTCCTTTTGTCAACAAAACGTTTATTTTTGTGAGAATCTTGATGACGAAAATGATGTCAAACGAATTATCTTTCACTGATTTACAGATTTATCACAAAAATACATATCTCTTAGTTTAAAATCGTCTTCTGTTAAGTGGCTGCCACTGACTGGCTGTTTTTGTCTTTCTTTCCTGCAGAATAAGTATATAACATTCGTAGTTTTCTCATTCTCAAAACTACAGTGCTTACGCTGAAACTGATGTTAAAATTATATGGACGATGCGCATTCCGGTAGATGGTTACTATTTACGATTTCTTCAGCCTCAGTCAGCGAGGAATGTGGTCTGTATATTGCAGCAGAAACATATGCAACATCTGAACCTACCTTTTCTATTTTATGTGTTTCTTCATTAAATAGTTTATAGTCCTATATAAGTGTATCAGAAGGGAAGCGAAGAGGTTTTTGTTCCCTAGATGATTAATGTCATACCCAGAAATAGTCATGGTCATCAGTTTAGATAGTAGTTTTAGAATACTATATGCATAGTATTTGGTAAGCTGCCAGCTTGCACAAGCACATTGTGAGGAGTAATTTCGGCTGCACTGTCGCCAACGTCCATACCATGTTGAAAACACCGGTTCTCGTTCCGATCACCGAAGTTAAGCAACATCGGGCGCGGTTAGTACTTGGATGGGTGACCGCCTGGGAATACCGCGTGTCGTTGGCTTTTTGATAAAATATGTTTTGTTAAGATTCCTTTACCGGCTTGGTGCACTATCTTCATAATGTCCTTTTGTCAACAAAATGTTTATTTTTGTGAGAATTTTGATGGCGAAAATGATGTCAAACGAAGTATCTTTTACTGTTTTACATATTTAACATAAAAATAGATATCCCTTTGTTTAAAATCGTGTTCTGGTAAGTGACTGCCACTGAGTGGCAATTTTCTGACCTGCAGAATAAGTATTTAATAGGCGTGGTTTTCTTATCTTCAAAGCTACAGTGCTTGCGCTGAAACTGATGTCAAAATTATATGGATGTAGCGCATTCCTGCAGATAGTTACAATTTACCATTTTTTCATCCATCCTGCGAGGAATTTGGTCTGTATACTGCAGTAGAAACATGATATGCCACACCTGAACCTACCTTTTCTATTTTATGTGTTTCGTCATTAAATAGTTTATAGTCCTATATAAGTGTATCAAAAAGGAATAAAGAGATTTTTATTGTCAATCCTTAGACGATTAATGTCATAGCCAGAAATAGACATGGTCATATAGATAGTAATTTTAGAATACTATATTATGCATAGTAATTGGTAAGCTGCCAGCTTGCACAAGCACATTGTGAGGAGTAATTTCGGCTGCACTGTCGCCAACGTCCATACCATGTTGAGTACACCGGTTCTCGTTCCGATCACCGAAGTTAAGCAACATTGGGCGCGGTTAGTACTTGGATGGGTGACCGCCTGGGAATACCGCGTGTCGTTGGCTTTTTGATAAAATGTGTTTTGTTAAGATTTCTTGACTGGCGCGGAGCAACAACTTATAATGATCGTCTTTTTGTCAACAAAACGTTTATTTTATTGAGAATCTTGATATAAAAATAATGTCAAACGAATTATGTTCCAATCTTTTACATATTTATCTTAGAAATATGGCTGCCAATAAGTGGCTGCCACTGAGTGGCAATTTTCTGACCTGCAGAATAAGTATTTAATACTTGTAGTTTTCTCAATTTTCAAAGCTACAGTGCTTATGCTGAAATGGATGTCAAAAGTTACACTTTATCATTTTTTTAGTCTCGGTCATCCATCCTGCGAAGAATGCGGTCTGTATATTGCAGCAGAAACATATGCCACATCTGAACCTACCTTTTCTATTTTATGTGTTTCGTCATTAAATAGTTTATAGTCCTATCTAGGTGTATCAAAAAGGAATGAAGAGATTTTTATTGTCAATCCTTAGATGAATAATGTCATACCCTGAAATATTCATGGTCATCTAGATAGTAATGTTAGAATACTATACGCATAGTATTTGGTAAGCTGCCAGCTTGCACAAGCACATTGTGAGGAGTAATTTCGGCTGCACTGTCGCCAACGTCCATACCATGTTGAGTACACCGGTTCTCGTTCCGATCACCGAAGTTAAGCAACATCGGGCGCGGTTAGTACTTGGATGGGTGACCGCCTGGGAATACCGCGTGTCGTTGGCTTTTTGACATCACTATTTTTTATTTCATCACTACTGCGGCGCAAGGAAAGGCAATTTTAACTATCATCTTGTGGTCAATTGGAACGGGTCCTGATGGTGAAAATGATGCTGTATTTAAGTATTAAAAATAGATACAGAATGAAGAAATTAATTTTGCTTAATTTTGAATGTCCTGTTAATTTAGTTTACAGAATTATTCACAAAAATAGTTTTATTTCCGTAAATTGGCAATGGTAGCATGGAGAAAACATCAACTACATATGTTGAGTTGTTCTGACAACTAAGGTCTTCTATAGCAGTCCGGGTCCGATGAGGTGGTAGAAATTGATGCGGTAGTGGAACTTGACCTTGAATTTTTTCCGTTTAGTTAGTGTCTGACTGTGGTAAGACTATTCTTTTTCTGCAGTTCAATTTGGAGGGATACTCTTACAGCCTAGATGATCAGTGATGGTAGTTATGAGGAAATTAACAGATATCAATATGTTTTTTTTTCACCAATCCGCAATGAGCCCGCGCGGTGATTTATGTCATTCCCTCTCCAAGAGAGGAGTCCTGAGTTCCACCAGTGGGAACACTATGAGGCCGATAATGCTAAAAAAATGTTTAAGTTTATTGTTTTGAGATTGTTTTATGTATAGTGATTATGGGCTTTAAGAGCCTGAAAATAAAGAGTTATTATTATACCTATATAAATTAAAAGAGAAGCTGACTGACATTTATCAACGCACAGCCGAAACTACAGGACCTAGGAGTGTGAAATTTTGCACATAGCCTTTTATGACGTAAGCGATCACTAAGAGAGGCATTATTAGCATTAGTAATTTTGTGTGCGTGTGGTGTGGTGTCCTTGGGAGTGTGTACGGAGAGAAATTAAATCACTTTTTACTTGAACATGTGTTTACTTTGGAAACGAATTACATTACAGATTGAACTTATTGTTAAGCGCGTCTATAGGTGGTCGTTGTTACGGGCAGACTGGCCCAGGCGCTGCGCACCTCAAGGAACACAATATTGCTTGCGTCAGCGCCGCTACATCATTCCTCCCCCTTTTTTTTTTAAAAAAATATTGATATTGTTTTTTACAAAAATGATTGAAATCTAAAAATAGTAAAGAACACTTATTTGTGTGGCTGACTGTACTTTATGTTACAATGAATTTGCTTATACATCACTTAGGTACTTTAAACAATGTTGTAATCAGACCTCTGTGCGCGCCTGCGTCACTTATGTTAACAAAGCGCGACTTATGCTATTTATACAATGCTTAAGTTTAGCTTTAATAAGTTCTGAACTGAATTGCTATGGAATAACTATTTCGTATATAATCATTTTACATTTTACGTAATTAAACGATTGTTTTACACAAAGTTTTATACAATTATAATTTAGTATGTAAATACAGTAGTATTTAGATTATTTTTGAACAGTTACAATATTAATGACACATATATTTTTTCTTATGCTACTAGGTCCTTAATTCTATGTGAATATCTCACCTCATATATTTTAATGTAAAATGTACTTTCTCGAGAAGTGTCAACTATGTATTGGCTAATATTTTTCTATACATTGAACGTGCGTTTGTTTGACCTCAATTACTATATTGCTAATTTAACGATATTTTATTGGTTTTTTGCTTATCCGTCCTGTTCGCGTTGTATATGCATTGTTACTGGGTTTGCTTGTTTGAAACGTTACTTTCTTTTGGATATTTTTGCCCTTTAAACTATCGGTTTTATCCTCTATTTGTTGGTCATTTTCTTTTGATGTCGATTTGCTATCTATTAATAAGTATGCTGGTTTTAAACGATCTATGGACACATTAGTTTGTCTGTCTGGCAACTGTACACGATATACTTTATCCTTTCTGCTGATGACGCGGTATGGTCCATCGTATGGAGGTTGTAATGGTTTCCGTACTGCGTCATTCCTAATGAATACGTAATCACTTGTATGTAAATCTTTGTGTACAAAAATCTTACGGGGTGACTTGTTTTCTCGACAAGACGGTTTTAATCCGTCTATTACGTCCTTTAGTTTCTGTACAAAACTGTTTTCATCGTACGACTTTATATTACTAGCGTCGTAAAAATCACCTGGTACTCTAATGTTGCTGCCATACAGCATTTGGGCTGCAGTTACGCCAGTGTCAGACCTAACTGTAGTGCGTAATCCTAGCAAGACTGTTGACAATTCGTCTACCCAGTTTTTGGTATCTAAACGTGCTTTTAACGCGGTTTTCAACGATCTGTGCATGCGTTCCACGGACCCA
This sequence comes from Mythimna separata, assembly GCA_030763345.1. Taxonomy (NCBI): domain Eukaryota; kingdom Metazoa; phylum Arthropoda; class Insecta; order Lepidoptera; family Noctuidae; genus Mythimna; species Mythimna separata. Next base: position 24,005,382 of record CM061170.1, on the reverse strand, counting down.
TTACATTGCGGATGATATGGGGTGGTCCGCATTTTATGAATTCCCATTAATGACATTAATTCTTTAAATAAACTACTTTCAAATTGTCTTCCCTGATCAGTTGTGAGTTTGACTGGACACCCGTAACGACTAATCCAGCCGTCATATAATGTTTTGGCTACTGTTTCTGCCGTTATTTCTTTTATGGGGAACGCCTCTGGCCAACGCGTGAACCTATCTACTATAGTCAAACAATATCTATATCCTTCTGGGGTAGTATTTAATGGACCAACAATATCTGTATGAATTACTTCGAATCGTTTGCTGCTGTCGAAAGTCCCTAGATCAGAAAATGTATGCTTCTGAATTTTCGCTTTCTGACATCTAATACAAGTTTTGGCCCAGTTACCAACGTCTTTATTCATATTTGGCCAAAAATATCTTTCGCTGACTAATTTCCTACTCGTTCTTATACCTGGGTGGCTCAAGTTATGTATCGCGTCGAATGCTTGACGTCGGAATTTTTCAGTTAAATACGGACGTGCGATATCGGATGACATTTCACACACTACGTGTTTGTTCGTTCCGAATAAAAGAACACGTTTCAATAACAATGTGTTATTGTTATGTGCTTCACCTTGTAATCTTGCTAACTCGGCGTCCGTTTCTTGCGCGGTTGCTAGTTCTGAGAAATCTAGCGCCGTGGGACACGATATAGTTGCTACTCTGGATAAACAATCAGCTACTATGTTATCGTTTCCGCTGAAATGCCTTATGTCTGTACTGAATTCACTGATGAACATAATTTGCCTAGCTCGTCGTGAGGTTTCCCTATTTGTGCCTGTTTTATTAAACGCAAAAGATAAAGGCTTATGATCTGTGTAAATAATCAATTCTTGACCTTCTACCATGTTACGAAAGTGAATTACAGCTAAATAAATTGCTAAAAGTTCTCTATCATACGTACTATATTTCATTTGAGCTTCTGTTAACTTTTTTGAATAATAACCTAAAGGTTTCCACGTGTTGTTAACGTTTTGTTGTAATACTGCGCCTGCACATTTGTCTGACGCGTCGGTCATCAATGCTAAAGGAGTATCTGTCGATGGATACGATAATAAAGCTGCGTTTTTTAGGTCTTCTATTATTGGTCCCCTTTCTTCCTTCACGGCTGAGACGCTGTGTATTGGCGTGATGGTCTCTGCTACTTTGTCTGCGATTGACGCCAATTTTTCCATGTCTTCCTCGTCTGTCACTGCCAAGACGCCACGTACCGATGGTGGCAAATGATTTTTCCACATCACCTTGAGCGTTTCATCGGTGACTTTCCCTCTGGCCAGGTCGCGCATTTTTCGTAATAGGTACGATGGTCGCTGATCGCCTAATTCCATTTCTCCGATGAGCTTTTTGATTTGACGTTCCGCTGACTCTTTATATACCGAAATTAATTTTTGTTTCAAGGTCTCGTATTTTTTTTCTTTAGGCGGATTTAGTAAAATATCCGCGACTTGTTCGGTGACCTCGAGGTTCAATTTAGACAATATTATCCGATACTTGGATTCGTCGGACATCTTCTGCGGATTGATGATCGCTTCCGCTTTTACGAACCATAATTCCGGTGACCTCGGCCAAAAATCTTCTATTTTGTCAGTGATGGAGACGGGTGAGAGAACATATTCGTCGGTAGTCGCTTTGTCTTCCATCTTACGTATCGAGGAATATATACGAAAGTTTCACACACTATAGAACGCGAGAAGTTGAGTCGCCCGGTCTCAATCGACGTACACACTCTATGTCACGGCACAGTATTTTTGAATCACGTCGGGATTTTTCAATCACGTCGGGGTCACCAATTTAGTGTGCGTGTGGTGTGGTGTCCTTGGGAGTGTGTACGGAGAGAAATTAAATCACTTTTTACTTGAACATGTGTTTACTTTGGAAACGAATTACATTACAGATTGAACTTATTGTTAAGCGCGTCTATAGGTGGTCGTTGTTACGGGCAGACTGGCCCAGGCGCTGCGCACCTCAAGGAACACAATATTGCTTGCGTCAGCGCCGCTACAGTATTATCGGCCTTGTAGTGTTCCCACTGTTGGGACTCAGGCCTCCTCTCTAGGAGAGGGAATGGGCTGTAAACCACCACGCGGGCCCAGTGCGGATTGGTGAATATCACATGTCTTCGAATTTTTGGTTTTTGGTGGTGGTGTTTGGCTAAGAGAGGATTTTCCAAAATTCACTCCCCAAAGGGATGAAATGAGCGTCGAAAGTTTGTATGAAGAAACCTTCACGCAGGCAAATCCACTGGCGGAAGCTCGTATAGGATACATACATAGCAAGGATGCAATCGATCTAATTACAGAAATGAATACAAATTGGAAGTCTGCCAGAGTACATTGATTCTGAAGAGTGATTTTGGCTGCACTGTCGCCAACGTCCATACCATGTTGAAAACACCGGTTCTCGTTCCGATCACCGAAGTTAAGCAACATCGGGCGCGGTTAGTACTTGGATGGGTGACCGCCTGGGAATACCGCGTGTCGTTGGCTTTTTGATATCACTTTTTAGTTTTGAGAAATTGAATTTATTTTTAAACTAGCTTCTACTTGGACTCCGTTTTCCCTTTTACCTCCATCTTAAATTTTCCCTCAGTGGCGAATTTTGGAAATCTTCTCAGTGCTCGTTTATGTCATAATAGAAAACCTTGTGCAAAATTTCACGCTTCTAGTCCCAGTAGTTTCGGAATGCGTTGATATGCCAGTCCGTCAGTTTCTCCTTTTACATTTAGATATTTCGTAAATGTTAAGAACATTAATGCTAGAACACTGCTCCCAGACAACAAACATAAAACGTACATTAACGTAAATGCAAATTCGTCTTCCGTTTCCTATAAGCCTTTTAACGAAGAACCGTCTCACGAACAATAAGTAAGCCGCTTATGATTGCAATATTATAATTAGCTACTTGAACTATGTATGGGTACAGTTAACGCATAAATCAGTTCAATTAATTTCATGTTTAATTATTGAAAAGTTAGTAGCTTTTTTTACGCGGAAAAAAAGGATCCAATGATCATTTCTCCTGCTCGAGGGTAAAACGAGAGGGCGTGTCATACTTTTACTGATTAACACTTACCTGTATCACTGTTTCAAATGTTTTTATTTTATCTTTGATAGGTTTGCGCTTAACTTGCGGAGGAGCTCGTGGCTAGATAATAACAGCCGCACGGGTCGATCTTCAAGGTTAAGCAACGCTTGCCGAGGTTGGTCTGTAGATGGGTGACCATCTTAACATAACGAGTTTCCTCCGTGCCTCGGAAAGCACGTTAAGCCGTAGGTCCCGGCTGTCATTTGTAGATCTTTGGCAGTCGTTACGGATAGTCAGAAGCCAGTAAATCTGATTCCAGTCTTGCCATGAAATACCGTGTTACCCCAGTTAATGGGTTGTGGAGGTCTGGTAGGCAGCCGCTCCTCGTAAAATACTGGTATTCAGCTAAATCCGGCTTGACTGGAAGCTGACTCCAATATAGTTGGCAAAAGACTAGGCAGATGATGATAGGTTTGCGCTTAACCGTTGTCTAACCTAATGGAAAGTGATGATGCGGTCGAAGATGAAGTCTTACTAAAAAGTAATGTCCCTACAAGTCTGCCACATATTGGGATTCCTAGGCTCCATCAATTTTGTTGACATATCTTTGATTTTAGCTGAACTTAGCTTCTTCTACGAGTAGTTTTATTGACATTGTGTTTTTAATTAAACTTTATAAAGCTGAGAGCTTGTCAATGTTATAGTGTGTGTCTGTTGGTTACTTCTTAACGCTCAAATGGCTGTTCGGATTTCAATAAAAATTGGTATATGAGTAGGCCATGTTCTGAAAAAGCGCTTGGGTAACATTTATCCCGGATTATACCTATACATTTGGGAGAATTAGCTATCTATCATCACACACATACAGCTAGTACCTCTTATAAAAATAAACGCTTTTGCCTTTAACCGTACAATATTTTACAAACAATACCTGTTTTTCAGAAATGTTTTCCACTGCAAATCATACCTACTTAAAAAGAGAATTATTAATTTCGAGGAAATACATAAACAGCCAGAAATACAATTTGAGTAGTTCTAAGAATCCCTGAAAGCAGAAAGGCAGTTTCATTTTCAATCTTTGTCCCTTTTGAATATAGGTCTAATTTTCAGAGTATTTAGTGCATTTGTTTTGTATTCTAAGAATTTTATTTCAAAAATCCTTTTTCAGGAACTTTTAAAGTGTCAAGAACATATTCAGCCAAAAAAATAATGCTATTATTATCATGTGTATAATTGAAAAGAGTGTATTACGAATCTCTCGGTAACACATTCTCGGTCGCTACTATTTAGGTGAGAACTATGTAAAAATAGTAACAAAAGAAAAACAATTCAATATACAGAATTTAAAATTATTTATTTATTGGTTTTTCCTCTCCAGCCTTGCAGCAATTACACCAATGGAGCACAACTATATAGTTTAGAATCTGCTACTTTCTAACAGCATATGCGCGGTGGAGTGGTAGTGGTGGTCTTTAAACGATCAGCGCGGCGATGGGTCACGTAAGCTCACTTACGGCCGAAATTAATAATCAATCCATCACATATCGGAGATTGAAAAACAAATGAAACAACAGAAAATATGTAAATTTTTGTATGGTAGCATTTGTTTTTCAATCTCCGATATGTGATGGATTGATTATTAATTTCGGCCGTAACCCAGCATCAGGCCAGTGCTCCTACAGGATTCCATATCGAACACAATAAGCCACTGGCAGCCAAGACTACCCAAAAAACAAAACACGACGAAAAAAATTGAAAAGCGCACAGCTGACATCGACAATCATGTCACAACCTGACAGCGACACGGCTGACGCGCCAGCAACAAGTGAACTGTCACTGTCAACGGGTTTATTTTTTCTTTTTTACGACATGCCCTTTAGTGACGTGACAATTTTATGTGTGGACAGCTGAATATGAAGTGACCGGGGAAAGAGGTCACACGTTTATATAGACATTTCATGTTTAGTGTTATTTCTGTGCCAAGACTCTGTAAGTGGGTGTGTGTTCAATAGACTATTACGGTCATAATGTTTTTGTGGTGTTTATTTTTTGGTGGCGTTATCCTGTTGCGTGTCCTTGCTTAATGCGTGGGATATTGGGATTTTTTTCTTTGGATATGGTGAATGATGTGTATGGGTTTTTGTTTTTATCAAGAACAAGAAGTATCGTTTTTCGTGGAACTGGGCTGTAGAGTTCGGATAATCATCTTTCTATAGCCTTTCAGGTAGGCAGACGGATGGACAACAAAGTGATCTTACACATGTTTCGTTTTTTGCTTCGGTACGGAACACTAAAAACACACTAAACTATTTAACATTGAAGTAGGTTGTAATTTTTCGTAAAATTTTCTTAGCCCCCTCCCTCTTTTCTTTCAATCAGTCATCGACTACACGTATAAACAAAACACTTTACCACACATTTTACTTACGACATTTGCTATGATCATGAGGAGTACCGTTCCATAACTTCGAAGTTCATCATCAGATCATACCAAAATTTCCGCGGCTCTAATTTTCGGGTGAATAAATAAATAAAAAATCAAAATCGGTCTACATTTGACCGAGAAATCGGTTAACATACTCAAAAAAAATACATACAACCGATCATAGTATCTCCTCTTATTGAAGTCGGTTAAAAAGAGGAACGAGTGTTGTGAAGTTTAAGTAAGTACGTTCGATCTTCTCCCGAGAGTCTGAAGCATGTAATATAACTTTTAAAACAAACTACTCAGGTTTCTGCTCCCATTGATTGGAAGTGTTTTCCTTAGTGCACTACAATGTTAGTTCAGTTTAAGTACAAGTATACTTCAGGTATAGTTCAGTGCCGGGGAGGTTTTATCTCTGACTTTTTTTATTATGGATGCAAATTGAAATATATGTAGCTTAATAAAAAAAATCTAAAATTATAAATTTAAAATGTAAAAAAATCTAAAATCATATGTTTAAAAATGTCAATAAGTTACAATAGTTTAACTAATATCGCAGAAACTATCTACTATGTTATCATCATTTTCTTCAAAAACGAGATCACAAACACATTTATTATGCGTACAGCTAAGGAGTGGAATTCCCTGCCGGGGTCTTTGTTTCCTGATAGCTACAACTTAGGAGTCTTCAAGTCAAGAGTGAATAGGTTCCTTCTAGGCAAGCGTGCTCCATCGTCGGCCACATCATCGCTTACCATCAGGTGAGATAGTGGTCAAACGCGAGCCTACGTATAATAAAAAAAAAACACAATTTTCTAATAGGTAAACTTTTTAATCCTTATTTAGCTACACAAAAAAAAATGTGACACAGGTACATTTTCTTTTTAAATTTCCTCCACGGTGAAAAATGCTTGGTTTTGATGATTTAACGCCCCAAGCACTGAACTAGAAAAATCTATCGTAAAATTCTGAGATAAATTCGAAATATGCATCGACTAAAAATTATGCAAGTCCACGAAAAATATGTCCATTTTTAAGCGTGGTCACGACGCTCAAATTTAATTATGGCTACAAATATCCTGAGTTTATGTCCAATAAAGCTTGTTTTTAATAGAAAATAAAGGCGATCGGAGATGGAATCTATAATTCATGGCTTTCGAGACAGCGCTTTAGATGATTTGAGGTCGCCATTATTTTTCTATAACCTTACCGTACTCACCCACGGCGACTTTTAATAGCGATGCTGTCGCGCGTTTTGTAAACGCGCGTTAGTTGCATTTGCAATGCCCTACCGTAGCGATGCTAACGCGCTACATCATCGCGACTTTATCGGTACAAACATGCGACCGTGTCGGACGACATCGGTTAGAGAACGGAGAGAGGATGGCACGTGAATGAAATACTCTAAATCCTAAAAAATTATTTTGTGCCATTACTGAATTGTGTTTGCATCGCGACGGAAGCGCAACTCAACTAAACAACTAACAACCAATCAATCAACTGTATCGCGACTGAGAATCACAGTCTGGGTGAGGGCAAACAGCGTTTAGATACTGTCGCCATGCGTTCACTAGCATGGCGACTGTATCGAAACGAACGCGCGACAGCATCGCTCCAGAAAGTCGCGGTGGGCAAGAGGCTTTATAAGTCACACAATCCTAAGAATTTCACCCAAAAATTGCGCCATCCACCCTCACTCACATAAATCTCCATAACGACTTCACAACTTCAAATCTCGCGTATTAAATTTAAACCTTGCAAGGAAGGCCTTCAAAACTCCGGACATAATCAGTAATGAGGAAATCCGGACAAGAAATAGCAGTAAGTGTCCGGACTGGCGTTAGATTGTCACGTCCAACTGTCCGGGACTATCTGGAGATGACAAGGCCTCGAAGTGCGGGCGTTCGTCCGGGATAACTTGAATTAATTTAAGCACCTACCCTGCTTGAAGGGGCACTATTGCAGACGTGGATAGGTACTATCTACTAAGTGCCTAATGTTAAATGAAAATTATACAGGGTGTTTGGATTTTTTTAAATTTACCCGCAAAGTTTCAAACTTAAATTAAAGCTGTTCATGTTACAGCTATTTACATGGCTGCAAAAAAAGAACCAAAAGAGACTGGGATCTTCAAACTCTCTCAATAATTTTCTAGTCTATCCTCTTGCTAGTGATGTGCCATATGTCATAAAAATCTTATTACAACTATGTGAAATCGCCAGTTTTGCGAATCGAGTCGGATAAAATTAACATTCAAAATTGTGAATTGTAAAATTATTTTTGCTAAAATGGTATCTGAAACATCTACTTAATCTGTTATATCACTCATAGAAGGTGAAATCTGTCTCGTATTTCACTTTTTGTTGATTTTACTTGAAACAAAAAAATAACATTCCATATTTACAACAATTTCATAATTTTTACAAATACTGCTCATATTTTGGCATCTGTTGCAAGTGCAGGCCCGACATCTGTTTTGTATTTTGTCACTTAGTTGTTGAAGTCATTTTCCCTCTTTAATTGTATTCAAAGCCGTTCCAATGCTTTGAACTAGTACTTCCCTAGTTGGAACCTCCGTCGCGTATACCAGCTCTTTGGCAGGTTCTCCAGACCCTTCGTACAAGTGTAGACCTAGAAAAACTGAGTGTCGAAATACGGAACAGGTGTCGGGTCTGCATTTGCAACAGAGGCCAAAATTAGAGAAGGATTTGTAAAAATTATGGAATTATTGTAAAAGATGCTTTTTTTTCTTTTATTTCAAGTCAAACCCACAAAAAGAGGGTGTTAAGAAGCAGGTTTTACTTTATATGAGTGATTAAACAGATTAAATAGGTGCTTCAGGTACCATTTAAGCATAAATAATTTTTCAAATCATAATTTTGAATGTTAATTTTATGTGACTCGACTCACAAAACTATCGATTTCACATAGTTGTAATAAGATTTTTAGGACATGTGGCACATCACTAGCAAGAGGATAGACTAGAAAATTATTGAGAGAGTTTGAAGATCCCAGTCTCTTTTAGTTCTTTTTTTGCAGCCATGTAAATAGCTGTAACACGAATAGCGTTAATTTAAGTCTGAAACTTTGCGACTAAATTTTAAAAAATCTAGAGAGCTGATATCACTAATTTTGTATTTAAAAGTACTTTTGTAAAATATACGTCTAAATGAAATTAAAATTGAGGCTCTACGTCTTATACATTTTGTTATATTTATATTTGAATGTAAAAATCGGGTCTTTTTTTCAAAAAACTTTAAAAAGTCGATGAAAAAAATTCCACTGGACATGGGTAGTGTTTAGGGGTCTGAAAGGATAGCAGATGACCCCTACAGTCGACCATATCAATTTGGCACACGATGAACCAAACACCCTGTATATGAGCCTAGTCATTTGGTGGAAAGTGTTATTAAATGAGACTGTTTATATCACTGTAGGTTCAGCAGATTTTTTTTAAACAGTTACCGTGGCCCTGAAACGCGACGAGCAACTGAAAGGATATGGGTTTCTTCTAAGGCGGGAAAACTTCTCGCACTCTATGATGAACCAGGAGAGCGTATGAGTCTTTTTCTGACAAAAATCACACCTGTGTATCCTTATTGCCTTGCTTTGGACCTGCTAGGCCCCTAGTTTTGCTGATATCGCACGTGGAACACTGCGCGCTGTCGACGACTCGGGCTTGGTCCGGATGGTTACTGGGCGGTCGGACGACGAGCAATATGATATAATGGTTTGAGCATTTTCACGATAAGTAAAATGTATGAAATATGTACATGTCTTTCATGTTGTCCGGCCCGATATCGGATATCGGAGCACGGCATTTCATACATTTTATTCACCCCGATATCGTTTCGGCGTCCGACAACGATATCGGATCGGATAGTGTGAAAACGCTCTTACATGCTCTACTCAGAGAGGGAAAAGTTATTAGATAATTACCCACCACAAAAAAGAGGCTTTAGTGTCATTGAACTTTTTTCTCCTTCGCTTTTGTGTTAAGCTTTATTTCGATTGATTTGCACACACTTCGATAAACCATCAATCAGTCTATCTACCCTTACGTACAATATTTATGAATGACGTCTAGTCTGAACAGATGGGACCGAAACATCTATTTTATTTACTGCAAAAATCGGCTCTGTTCTGATACAGACACAATCTGAATTGGTTTCAAAACTGGCAATAAAACTTTTATATTTAATTTCGATTCATTGAGCTGACAACGCCATCATATTAATGGCCAAACCACAAATAATAAACCAGCAAATATTCAGTGGGGCCACGTATCCAGCATTTTGTCGGCTTGCTATGAAAATGTCCAGCGGAATTTCTAAATTTTTCAAATTCCGGATGCTCGTGAATGGGCGCCGTTAGTTGAGACTGGTTATTTCTTAACTGCTAGTGGCTATTTTAATTTATATTTTTAAATTACTCTTTTATTAAATTAGTTATTTTACATTGTGCTCAAATATTAGAAAAGGGACAAGGCATATATGTATAACCAAGAATTTTAAAAGTCATAGGTAACATGATTTTTAAAAGAGTGTCTATGGAGTTTCTTGCATGTTCTTCTCCATTGAGATCTACGCTTAAGAATGTACATATTTAGCTTCACTTTTTTATCTGAAATCAAAAGTGCCTCTAAATGGTTTATTTGAAATAAAGGTTTTCGATTTTTGATTTCATCAAGCTTAAAAGTATTTGGAGTCCCGGCAGATATTTTTTCATTTTTCACACACTAATATACATCAAACCCAACACGATTGATAGCATCATCGAATATAAACACATTAATAAAACAAGAATTTAGCGAGACTATTATGAAACGGGAATTTCCCGGTACATATTTTCTCGTGGTTCTCCTAAACTTGGTGAAATATCGAAGACGTGGCGTGGAATATTAATGTTTTATCGCTCACTGGGTTCGCGTGTTTATGTCTACCTACTGTTCGTATTTTTAGAAATTTCTCTCGTATATTGAAAGTTAGATATCGATTAGCACGTATGATTAAAGGAAGAATTAAGAAACAAAAACAAAAAAAAATACACAATATGTTTGTAGCCAAGTGTGAAACTTTAAGGCTAAGAAAATGAAGCAATCGGATAAAAAAAAAGTAAAACATTGCCAAGTATGGCGGCCAAGCGGGGCACACCACTGTATGCTTCACCGAGTCTTCCGGGCAGTCCGAACAATGATGATACCCGGCCGTTTCTTCCGCCTGGATCAGATGGCATACCGTGTCCAGTGAGGACTTGCGTCTTGCGGAAGATGAGGACGCAGTGGCGCCTTTCCAGTCATTCCTCAAAGAAAGGATTTATCGTCATGACTATGGCGTGCCCAGCTCTGTGTTTCGACCGTCACTTGTGCCACGGAGACTCTTTCGAAAAATTCGGCAACTCTAGGTACATACATACTCGTATGTATATCTACCTATACATGCCTTCTATCCAATGGAATGTGATAGTACGGTGTTATGCTATTAGGCACAGTGCTAGCAGCTTGTCACTTCTGATTACTCGTAATAGTGAAACATGCACCTAGCGACTTACTGTAATATCCGACTTGGAATACCTGGTGTTAGCATGTGGGTTTTTTCAACATCCTTAGAAATTTGATTCATATAATTTTGTCTTGTAGTTCTAAGTATTATAACTGGTAAACGCATATCCAACTAGGTGGCTCAGTAGACGTTATTCTGTTAATCCGATTGCTGCACCACCTGCCGGGTTCAGTTTGATATTGTGGCGACGTCTTATAATGCCACATTACAACTAAAATTTGAAATCCTACATCGCGATATTCGAGTTCTGAGAGAACATATTACAAAAGATCCCAAAATGAACTGCCAGGCAGTTGCCTGGACCAGACTGGTCGAAAGATCCTCCCTTTTTAACGAAAGTATGTGAGATTTTCACCCTATTCTGCATACCTCAAAAACATAAAAAAATAGTTGCTAATAACCGTTAACTGACGCATTTAAGTACTACATTTATAGGCACACAAGGAAGCCAGTAAAACACTAAGAACAAAGCTACAAGAATTCAATACGTCCCAAACGAAATAGAGCAGTGTAGTAGTGAATAAAAGATTTCAGCGTACTTGTTGATAACACTGAAATAGCTGGCCTTAAGAAAGGAGGGTCCCTAGCGAAACCTTTTGTAGTGTGTAATCAGATTGAAATGTAGCTTATCTGTTTCAAATACCGAAGAGAACTGTTTCGTTGGACGAATTTTTTTTGCGTGGTTGTGTGGGTTTGGTATGTGTGAGGGTATATGTGGATGAGTGGAGAGAGAGAGAGTGGGAGGCCATAGAAAAGATGGATGGACTAAGGAGTGATATTTTTTTAAGTAATATAAACCAGTGATAAAAACGAATGATGATAAGCAGTGATGTAATCGTTGATGGCGAAGCGCACTAGTTTAAAGGACCTATTCACTCTAGCCTTGAAGACACTTTTTCCAGCCAATTTCGTAGCACCTACTAGAAAATATGGCCCGAGACCATCTCTAACATGGAACTGTAGGAGAAATGTCACGAAAGCTTGATCGACCACCAGATCAAACGTCGCAAGTGGGGTTGGATTGGTCACACGCTTAGACGGGATCCCGATCAAATACCTAAACAGGCGCTGGACTGGAATCCCCAAGGAAAAAGGAAGCGTGGCCGTCCTCGACAGACCTGGCGACGTACCGTATTAGCAGAAGCAAAGGCCATCGGACTGACATGGAGCGAGGTCAAGCGCAAAGCGCAAGACCGGTCGCGATGGGTGACTACTGTCGACGCCCTCTGCCCCAGCTAGGGGACATAGGATTTTAAGTCACTAGAAAATATACGTTCGGGTTGTAACATCAAGGGTTCTTTTATACGAGTATTTCTAGATAATGGATTGATTTGGATATGCTAAATAGGAATATTATTATCTTTTTTTCTTAGTTACAGAAAAAGGGAAAAATTAATTACAGCATCTATATACATAAAAACAAAAAAAAACTATTCAAAAGTTTGACGCAAACGAGCACAACAAAAAAAAAATTAAAGCAAGAACCTTTTCGGGCTTAAAAAATTTACCCCATCACACATTGAATTCAAAAAGTAACCAAAATATTAACAGCACTAACATTGCCACCAATGGCAATGCTAATTCTTTGGCCAAAAAAGGCCAACACTATATTGACGTGAAGTCAATTAACTGTTTGCTGTTTTCACAAAAACAAAAACCAATACAGCGTACGCATAGTACAGGATGTACCTAATGTATTCACATTAACATTATAAAGGCAAAAGTGTATGAGTGTATATTTGTATGTTTGGTTCTACTTCATGCTCAAATGGTTGAACAGATATTGATATAATTTGACACAAGGGTTATCATGTACCGGAAGCAATGCCCGAGTTAAAAGGAATTTATTTATTGCCAACTTACACTTACAGTTTACGCCACACATCCTATTCTATCCGATTCGATTCGAATCTTATGTGCTAACATAGGATTCCTTTTATCTCGGGACTATGTCTCCTTGGTACAATTTTCTACTATCACACGGGCAAAGCCGCTGGCAGCAACTACTACTGCATAAATAAAAAAAAGAAAATCTCATAAATTCTATATTCAATGAGTAACAAAAGCTTAAAACATAAAGAAGAATATTATAGTAAGTATCTTTGTCTCACAAAACTTTCCACCGGGTCCTTTCCTCCAAACTTACCCCTGAAAAATGTAACCCTAAAAAACCCCAAACACCCTTACGTAATCTCTTTTTAACCCATACTTTGTTTACCGGCTAAAAAATCTTTGAGAAAACTTTTCTTTGAGAGCATTAATTTACCAGTTTATAGCGGCTTGGGTATCCTTAACACGTTCATTGTCGCAGAGATTTTTTCTTAAATCTTAGGGTTTATAAGACCGGGACTAAGCTTACAAGATATTGAACGAATTTGCATGCCGACGCGAAATGATTAATGATTTTTGGTCCTGAAAAATGGATGTGACAAGATGTCGCTAACTGTTGTTGTCATTTTACGGGGTGTGACTTATGCTTTAAATTCGCAATTTTTCAATAACCACACTACTACAACCTACTACTACTTATATTAAAAATGCACAATTGGTCAGTTTGTATGTATTTTTGTTACTTCATCACGCTTGAAAGACTGAACGGGTTCAGATGATTGGCCTACGAGTAAAATAAGTCCTGACTCCTGGCACGTAGGATTATTTTACCCCGGGAGTATTTCCTGAGGAACAATTCACGCGGGGGAAGTCGCTAGCAGAATTATTATAAAAGTGGAAGTCAGTATTGAAAAAAAAATGTTTTATTGGTTTTTTAACAAAAAAAACCTTGTCCTACTCTAGGAATTACTCCTGTAGCGTGGGTGCATTCTACATAAATCGAAATAATTATTTAGATTTCTGTGGTGCATTCACAAACATATAAACTCACAAACATAAGACACCCAGACCTGAAACACCTATCTGTAGGCCATACAAATTTTGTTCCATGCGGAAATCGAACTCGCGACTCGAGCGCAGCAGCCAATCGCCCAATCACTGCACTAACCATGCCATCATTATCCATTCAGCCATTAGAGCGTGAAGAAGTAACAAACACACACATACAATTCTAAACTTTCACATTTATAACGTAAGTGTGATGTATACTTCCCAACAATCACCTTATTTCCTAGTCCGTTAATCCCGAGTAGCTTATTAAAAATTGCATTTCATGTCTTTCTGCCCTTGTGCCGCAATCCCCTTTAATATATTCTCGTGACATTGGACCTTTGCCGAGGTACTGTCATAACTAATTCAGCCCAACTTGATGAACCGTGGTCGCGTTTTGAGAATTTATGAATTATGTCGTCGCGTTTCACAGGCATTTTCTGTTGCTTGAGCTGAAAACTCGCATACTATTTAAACGGGGTTGAGTTTGATGAATCTTGAGCGCTTTATTCGGCGTTGATTAGTGTTGAAAGCGCTTTTGTAGGTGGAGGTGACGTTTTTTGTAGTTAGGAGGAAATAGGCTTGCAATGGCTTAATGTACGGTGACTTGTAAGTAATGCATTGACTATCTTTTAGGGTAAGAAAAATAAAATCTATATAGTTTATAGTTATACGGCGTATAGTTAGACTAGCACGCCAAAAGGCCGTGAAAATGCGAGGAAAACGCAGATTTTCTGAAACGAAAACCCTTAGTATTAAAGCACAAATAGCAATAAAGGACACGTTAGGTTCAGTTTTAGTCAGTGAAAATCTGAGACGCTTTCCTACTCTACCCAGAGCAGGAGAAGTCGTTGGATGATTTCCCACCTTAAAAAACCTCATCATCATCATCATCATCATCTCAGCCGAAAGACGTCCACTGCTGGACATAGGCCTCCCCCAAGCGCCGCCACAGCGACCGGTCCTGTGCGTCTCGCATCCATCGGATTCCCGCGACCCTCGCCAGGTCGTCAGTCCACCTTGTGGGAGGCCTTCCGACGCTGCGTCTGCCGTCCCCATCGACCATCCGTTCTACGAGCAATGTGCCCAGCCCACTGCCACTTAAGTTTGGTGATTCTTCGGGCTATGTCGATGTTAAAAAACCTAAATCTCAAAAACCAGTTGCTCCATCATATCCTTCAACAATCATAAATAATTTCTCAATTGTAAACATCAATATGTTCGCATCTAGAGCGAGGTTGCAATTCTGAATTACTTATAGATTCTTAGGTTAGCGGGCGCACATTCGCGACACGTACTTATTGCCAGCATGGTGACAAGGCGACCGTACCACTCCGTATCATGTACTGCATGGATGATGTAGACTTGGAAATATTTATGACTTTCTAGTGATAGAGGGCTGTGAGAACAGCAATAATTCTTAATAAATATGATAATCCTAGTTGTTGCCAACGGTTTGGCCCGTGTAGGTATCATCCCAAGGGTACGACCGAGTAGGATAAAAATAATCCTATATTATCGGAGGACAGTAAATTTATACTGTTGGGAGCATGGGTAAACTTATGGGTCCAAGCCATGGTCTACTATTGTGAGTCTTTACAAATATAATTGTGTGAAATTTTGCACAAGGTTTTCTTTTGCGACGTAGGCGAGTATTAAAAAAGGATTTTCAAAAATTTTGGTTCCTAACAGGATGGAAGAGGGTCTTTGGAACTTTGTATGAAGAACCCTACTTTTAAGCAGGTGAAAACAATATCAAAAGCTAGTTGACGATAAAACCACATCAAATATATTATAAAAAATCTGCGTATATTGTTGGCAGTCTAATATACTCGTACCTAATAATAAAAAGCCATTCTCAAATTAAAAAATTAAAGAACCTCGTAACCATGAAAGACACTTGAAATTTGGAGAAGACGGCCAATTTAGTTGGGGATTTCTAATGCTTGTCCTGTATAACGAACAATCTAGTGGAGTCTTTCGTGGGACTAATTTTATTTGCTCCCATTTTTACATAAATTTTGAAGAAGCACGAAGGAGTTAATTATCATGTTATATCCTAGTTTACAATTGTTGTTTCATCATCATCATTTTAGTCAAAAAACGTCCGCAACTACATATAAGCATCTCCCAAGTGGCGCCACAGTGACCGTTACTGTGTGTCTCATATTCCCGCGAATCTCACCAGGTCATCTGTTTACCTTGTGTGAGGTCTTCCAACGCTGCGTCTTTCGGTGTGCGGTCACCACTCCTAAACTTTTGGGCCCCATAGACATTCTATTTTACGAGCAATGTGGCCCATCGACCACCAGGGGACCTGCCCACAGCCACTTAAGTTTGGCAATTTTTTGGACTATGTCGGCGCCTTAGGTTCTCCTGCGGATGTTTTTTTTTTTACGATCGCTCTAGGAAACTCCAAGCATAGCCCTTCCCATTGCATTTTAGGTAACTTCAAGCCTTCTGATAAGGTCTATTCTCGTTTATCAACTACATATTTATAATCTGTATACAGTTTATGGTGTAGTTCACGATTAAGGAACACCGATCCCCCGGGATCGATTCAAGTGAATAGACAATGTAATTACATGTCATGGTCTGATCCCCAAGCTGTCGTTTATTAAAATGTGTTCCAAGGTAGAGCGTGGATGAGAGGTTTTAGTATGCAGACTTATCTATTGGATGCTAGTTTTTTTCGGAGTTTTGTTCTTTGGACCAGTCAAACAGGATCTGTGATTATTTTTCGGTATCAAAATGCTACGTGATGTCTTTCGGTCGAATATGGCACCCAGGCAACTTTCTTTAAAAAACTGAATGGAGATACTATTACAAGAATTGATTCCATGAAAGACCTGGGAGTCATATTCGACCGTAAACTCACTTTCCACGACCATACCACATCTACTGCTAAGGAGCCATTCAGGTGTCTTGGCTTTGTTTTAAGAAACTGTCGGGACTTCCACAACCCCCACGTTATCAAGCTTGTTTTTGGGGCATTGGTAGGTAGCAAATTTGAGTCTAGTGCATGCGTATGGAATCCTTTCGAGAAGCAGTATGTGCTAGCTCTAGAAAAAGTGAAAAACAAAGTCCTGATTCACTCATTGACTCATCTACGCCAAACGCAAAAGGTTGATTTCATGATGTAAAATTAAATGTTTATTTGTGCAAGGCGACATCGCGGCAGACTCTGGCGAATGTGGAGAGATGAACTGGACGTTTACTGGACGAACTGGCCCGCAATGGCTGAAGACAGACGTGTGTGGGAAAGTTAGAGGGACACCTTTGCCCAGCATTTGGACATAATAGATCAACTAATTAACTATATTATTAACTATTTACATGACACAAAAACACAAAATACACTTAGGCGTCGAAGTACTCCTCCACATCGCTGTCATCCGGAAATGTGCCACGTTGAATGATAATGCTAATTCTATCGGTGAAGAACAAGCAAACCCTCAGGTCACGCAAAGTGTCGATCAGTTGGCGTGAAATTTCCTTGAAAAGGACATGTGCGCTCGGACCCCATGACTCCTGAGTTTCAACCCCAAACGGCTTAAAACTGTGTTAATAATAAGGTTACGGTATTTACGCCATTTGAGGGTGTCAAAAGCCGCAATGGCAGCGCCGGCATAGCCTGCCGTACTTGGAAGATGGAATAGCGCAAGGGTGTCAGTACAGCTTGCGTCCCACACCAGATGGTATACGCACCTTCCTCTTCACACCATCTGGTCTCTTCAGCCGACTTACGGCGGTGATATGATGTAAACAAAGAATAAGAAAGGATTTTCCGAAATTTATTCCCTACTTCCTTGCTATGAAATAGGATCCAAAGTTTACATGAAGAAACCTGGTAGAAGACATGAGTCTTCTATCAGTGTGAAAGTAAGTTTCTTGAATACGAATGCTACCTTCATAGGTAGCATTTCGTTCTTAACAACCGCGACGCGCGACAGCGACCCACAATCAAGACCGGGGAGCTCGACCCACTACTTAGTATGGATTGGTACTAAACATACCAAGCGACCGCGTCGCGCGACTGGCGCCATATTAAACAGTCGGTCGCGCGACCCGGTCGCGGTCGCGTGTCGTGGTCGCTGAGAACCAAATGTTAACTTGTCGATATGTTTTCTCTTCATTTGACGAAGTATTTTTCTTTGGATCCTCTAGTATTTCTTTTAAGACATAAACAAACATACGATTATACCTCTTTACAGTATTAGAAGTTAGGTTTTGTAATAAGAAGAGACTATTTTTTTTGTGGATAAGTTGTTTTTTCAGCAGACTTCTAAAAAGAAACCTTATTCGACCCTCATGCATATTATGTCTTTGATGATTCCGATTATCTCAAAAATACACTGATTCCATTAGGTGGTTTTTTTTTTCGAAATAGGTTTTTTTAGTATTATCGACCTTGTAATGTTCCCACTGCTGGGTTCAGGCCTCCTCTCTAGGAGAGGGAATAGGCCGTAATCCACCACGCGAACCCAGTGTGGCTTGGTGGATGTCATAATATGTCTTCGTATTTTCTTCATCGTTTTGTGAGCAGCGATGATGAAAATCAATTACGCAAAGTAATGCGCCTGGCTGGATTTGAACCCACGAGCTAAAACTTGTAAGTCGGGGCAGTTACCACTAGGCCACCAATGCTCAAGGGTGGTTTTAATGGTTATTTAAATTATTCTATAGACACTACTTCAACCGCCATCATCATCTACCTAGCCTTTTCCCAACTATGTTGGGGTCGGCTTCCAGTCAAACCGGATTTAGCTGAATACCAGTATTTTACGAGGAGCAGCTGCCTACCAGACCTCCACAACCCATTAACTGGGGTAGCACGGTACTTCATGGCAAGATTGGAGTCAGATTTATTGGCTTCTGACTATCCGTAACGACTGCCAAAGATCTCCAAATGACAGCCGGGTCCAACGGCTTAACGTGCTTTCTGAGGCACGGAGGAAACTCTTTATGTTAAGATGGTCACCCATCCACAGACCAACCAAGGCAAGCGTTGCTTAACCTTGAAGATCGACCTGTGCGGCTGTTATTATCTAACCACGAGCTCCTGTTGCTTACTTATGAAACGAGAAATTTGATCACTTGTCCAATAAAGAAACGTGCTTATGTGTGTATGAATTTCTCGATAAAACGTGTACTTTACCCGAACGTTACGCTAGCTTATAGCGTTATCTAGCCACGAGCTCTTCACTACTTCAACCGCCAATATAACAAACTATTTAATTACTAACAACCAATACGCCATAACTGGTATGTCTATTAATTGTTTACCACATTTCACATAATGTCGCCCTGGTTTATTCTGATATACTCTAAAGGGGATGAAGGGGTATGCAGATGTGTACAGTTCACTCAATTACACCCTCATTAATTCACTAACAGCACTAATGTGTAGATTGAGCCGTTATAAACATTTTGTCATTCCTTTATGTATCATACTGTAGAATTTGTCTAATGATGTTGTGGGAAAACACAACGCAAAAGTGAAAAAAAAAACGTTTTATTTAATCATCGTTTTTTTACAAAAAACAGAAGAGACTTTTCTTAAATAAAAAGTAACAAAATAAATAATTCTAAAACAAAAAATAATTTGCTACGATACTATTTTTAATAGTCCACGTAGCTGCTACGCCGTAGCCGCGTGCTACGCCGTAGCAACACGATTTAACAATATTCAAATTACGTACATATTTCCTCAGTCTCCTACCAGTATTAGGGGCCATAAAAAATACCAAAATCTACATACACCTTTCTTTTTCATCTTCTCTTTTACGACTGTACGTAACATAATCGTATTTGCACATTCCCGTCCCAAGGATAGCCGTTTGTTCTAAACGCACCTCTAAACGCGAATAAAACAATAATTTCACGTCATACCAAGTCCAATTTTCCGCGGTTTTGTCATTGCAATATCTATTCATGAGTTTTCGAGTCATGTATGGTGCGACCAACTTTATTTTGCTGCTCACTTACACCTTATTGCGACGAAATAAAGTTTAATTTCCAAAAAATTGGATCTGTTGTTCATGATGTGGTTTGTTTTGTGAGTAGGGTTACCACACCGAATTATAAGTTTAAATTGTTTTGATTTTAGAGGACCCTGATAGTGTTCCTGTATATAGAGAGACAGTACAGGTACATATAATTTATTGTCTTGATTCAGGTTAGCAATTTAAACTTTAGCCAATCAAGTAGGCGGAAGTTTAGTTAGGATTTGACTTTCATTGTATGTGCGATGCTTTGCATAATGTAATTAATCCAATGGTTAATCGATTCAATCAATTAATCGATTGTTTATTTCGAGAAATCATCCATTGACTTCTTACGCTCTAGGGTGCAGAGAGAGGTTATGGCAGACTTTTTTAAGGATCACGTTAACTCTTTCCAAAATTCCCACCGCCTTGGGGAAGCTCGCCAGGGCAGTGGGAATTTCCTATTCTACTTAACCGCAACGGGTTTGCTGACATCTCTTTTAGGCACACGTTTAATACCTTAGTGTAGTTTACGACTTTTAAGTCGCCAATGACTCGGACGTGGTTTTTATCGGATGACGAGCTACTCTTTGCTCGTCGTCTACAAAACATGACATCCCTTGGCAAAACTGGTGTCAGATCTCCTGGCTTTTGAGTAAGGAATGT
The DNA here is from genome assembly GCA_030763345.1 of Mythimna separata. Classification (NCBI taxonomy): domain Eukaryota; kingdom Metazoa; phylum Arthropoda; class Insecta; order Lepidoptera; family Noctuidae; genus Mythimna; species Mythimna separata. Next base: position 23,984,797 of record CM061170.1, on the reverse strand, counting down.
CTAACTGACAATTATAGTTGAACGTGCTTCTAGAGACATGATAGAATCTTGGTATATCAATATGGTAACCCATCCGCAAACCGGCCTTAGCAAGCGTAGTTGCGACTGCGGTTGCACTTTAAAATGCACGGATTTAACTTAAATAACACTATTGATTTTCTTTCACACCGTTAATACAATTTGTTTATGTTTTTCTTAGTATCTTTGTGACTATAAAACTTTATACATTAACCTATCAATACCTGCGAAACGAGACACAATAGTAAAACAATAACAGCGCGGTCCAATGAGACCGGTCGGGGATTCATGAATTAAGGGAAATATGCCCTCCAACTTGACATGCAACGTGACGCTGCAACGTTGTCCAGTGTCCCACTCCTTGCTCTCCTACATATTCACGTGATGCGGGATATGTTATTAGACAATTATAAAGGGTGTAAAAAGACCCTTAACGAAAACGAAAACCCCAAATAGTCCTCATCACTGGGATAGTTTTTTTCTTCTAGACCATACCTGGGAATTCACTAGTTCTGGAGATATTGAAGGTCAAAGTCAACAATTTTTTTTCGTTTTTTTTTCAGAATTGAATTCCAAATATCATTAGTAAACTTTCTTCCGAACAAACATTATTAAAATTATCAATATTTCATGACAAATTACGCATTTGAAGTCACAAAAATGCAATGAAAACTAAACACAACGAGCGCCTCACACACACAAGCGAGCGGTCAGTACAACAACCAAGCGCAAGCGGCCGAACGCGCAGCTGATGGAAATTATTATTAATTAATTATTTTTTAATGATGAAAAAAAAAGTTATTTCCCAGCAATATTTTTTGGTCTAAGTTACTTAATTACATGTACAGAATGTGTAGTTATCGGCTTTGTGATCGGTCTTTTTACACCCTGTATAGATATATGTTGTGAGACATTTTGCCCCCTAATATATCTGAATCATTCCATAAAATTTCAAACCATTGCAGATATTATATTATTAGCATTAATCACATTAAATTCTTTCTTTCTAATTAACGTTTTTGTTTATTTCCCGAGAAGACTACCGTTCCCCGTGATATCGGGGCTCAGATGCTGGAGCCAGCAGCTGTGCCATTATTAATACTCGCCAGGAAAAATAAAACGATCCCCGACTCATATTTTAGCATTATTCTTATTGAATAATTTTTAAATTGGTTTAGAAATAGGTGCCTACTAATGGAAATAAAAATGGCTGCTGTAATTTGTACTTTGTTTAAATTTAATGAGTTATTTAAACTTTATGTACTTACGTATATTTTTTGATGAATAAGTGTATAAAATAATAATTTAAACTTGAATTAATGTTACATCATACGAATTTACATCGTCGCTTCTCTTCAGGTGAGATCAAAAACGAAAATAAAACTTTGCTTATGTATTGAAAGCTGTACACAAATTTTTATATACTTAATATATTTTTAGTTTTAAGTATAACTTAATCAAACCTTTAAAAATCGGTAAGACTAAAAAAGTTTTTAATTTTAGGATTGCATTTAAAAGATGTAGCCTTGCATCGACTTAGTATGAAACACAAATTATCTCCACCCTTGTCCCGAATTTTCCCTTAACCCTCGCACAAACCCTACTCTTCAACCACTTTTTGTTTTGACAAATCCTGTCAGCGAGTGTTATAACTCACTCGAGTCACGAGCTTACACATTCAGTCGCCATGACTATGAAATAGTTTTATATCAACCGTGACAGGTCATCGGCCGTTTATTTTGTGGGTGACAACGCGGGAATTAAGGCCCGGTGCAATCACATGAACGCGTTTCTGAGTGAGTGAATAAGCCATTTGGAGGTGAGTGTATAAGAGCTGGGTGTTATTACACCCAACACTATTATGTTGTCAACGAAAATCAATCACTTTGTTTTGTTTATTAAGTGTTAAGTGAATTTAATAATATGGTAAATGAAACACTATGAAAAAAGTCGACTTAATTGACTATGAAATAGTTTTATATCAACGGTGCCAGGTCATCGGCCGTTTATTTTGTTGGTGACAACGCGGGAATTAACGTTTGAATCCCCAACCGGTCCTATGAGACCGCGCTGTTATTGTTTTACTATTGTGTCTCGTTTCGCGGGTATGTGATAGATTAAGGCCCGGTGCAATCATATGAACGCGTTTCTGAGTGAGTAAATAAGTCATTTGGAGGTGAGTGTATAAGATCAGGGTGTAACAGTGTAGTCTACAAAAATCTATGACTTTGTTTTGTTTATTAAGTTTTACGTGAATATAATAATATGGTAAATGAAGCACTTTGAAAAAATCGGTTTGACTATGAAATAGTTTTATATCAACCGTGACAGGTCATCGGCCGTTTATTTTGTGGGTGACAACGCGGGAATTAAGGCCCAGTGCAACCATATGAACGCGTTTCTGAATGAGTGAATAAGTCTTTTGGAGGTGAGTGTATAAGATCAGGGTGTAACAGTGTAGTCTACAAAAATCTATTTCTTTGTTATGTTTATTATTTTTTACGTGAAAATACTGTACATGAAGCATTTAGAAATAAATTGGCTTGACTATGAAATAGTTTTATATCACCATTGATAGGTCATCAGCCGTTTATTTTGTGGGTGACAACGCGGGAATTATGGCCCGGTGTAATCATATTTATATTATGAACGTGTTTCTCTGTGAATGAGTAAGACATTCGGAAGTGAGTTTATGAGAGTTGGATATAAAATACAAAAAAAAATTGAAATAACATTAAAAAAATATATATGTTATACAGGGTGATTGGAAGATCGATGCAAAGCTTTAAAGCGAAGATAGTACAGACCATTTAGAACCATTTAAGACATGATTATGTTTGGCGAAGTTTTATCATTTTTTTTTAAACCTACTTTTAAGATTTTTTTCAAAAATTCCCAAAATTTTATGTAAACTGCATATTTTTAGCCAAATTAAATGATAAATGAATTAACTTTTATTTTATTTAATTAAAGTAATGTCTAAGCAACCCGAAAAAACATGTTTTAGGCTTTTCTGTCATAAGACGATTTTTTTGCGGACATTTAAAGTTCAGCAGAAATTTAGAAATAATTAACAGCACGTTTTTTAAACCTTATTAAAAAATAACAAAGGGTGCTTTTTTTGTTCAAACCTTTTTGAATACATGTGTGATAAGCGTTCTTTCTTTTGAGGTATCATTTACGCGGATAACTTACAAATTATTGAAGTTAGGACCTAGAAACCGATTGGAGGGAGATTTTTTTTAAATTTCGGCAGACTACTTAAAACAACATTTGAATTAAAATTATTTATTTTTCATACATAAAGCTTTAAGGCAAAGATAGTACAGACAATTTAGAACCATGTAAGACATGATTGCCTCAGACGAAGTCTTACCAATTTTTTTTTAACCTATTTTTGTATTATTTTTCAAATATTCCCAAAATTTTAAGTAAACTGCTTATTAATGGCCAAATTAAATGATAAATGAGTTCATTTTTATTTTATTTATTACGGTAATGTGTAAGCAACCCAGCAAAGTATGTCTTAGGTTTTTCTAACATTGGATTTTTTTTTGCATACTTTTAAAGTTCAGAAGAAATTTAAATTTTTTATCAATACGACAGAAAAACCTAAGACATAATTTGCTAGGTTGCTCACACATTACTGTAATAAATAAAATAAAAATGAACTCATTTATTATTTAATTTGGCCATAAATAAGCAGTTTACTTAAAATTTTGGGAATATTTGAAAAATAATACAAAAGTAGGTTTAAAAAATTTGGTAAGACTTCGTCTGAGGCAATAATGTCTTACATGGTTCTAAATTGTCTGTACTATCTTCGCCTTAAAGCTTTATGTATGAAAAATAAATAATTTTAATTCAAATGTTGTTTTAAGTAGTCTGCCGAAATTTAAAAAAATCTCCCTCCAATCGGTTTCTAGGTCCTAACTTCAATAATTTGTAAGATATCCGCGTAAATGATACCTCAAAAGAAAGAACGCTTATCAAACATGTATTCAAAAAGGTTTGAACTAAAAAAGCACCCTTCGTTATTTTTTTTAATAAGGTTTAAAAAACGTACTGTTAATTTTTTCTAAGTTTCTGCTGAACTTTAAATGTCCGTAAAAAAATCGTCTTATGACAGAAAAGCCTAAAACATGTTTTTTCGGGTTGCTTAGACATTACTTTAATTAAATAAAATAAAAGTTAATTCATTTATCATTTAATTTGGCTAAAAATATGCAGTTTACATAAAATTATGGGAATTTTTGAAATAAATCTTAAAAGTAGGTTTAAAAAAAAATGATAAAACTTCGCCGAACATAATCATGTCTTAAATGGTTCTAAATGGTCTGTACTATCTTCGCTTTAAAGCTTTCCATCGATCTTCCAATCACCCTGTATATATGTTTATAATATTATAAAAATATATAAATATATATATAATTAATTAATGCCCAAAGATCCTAACTAATATTATAAAATGTGAAAGTGTGGATGTTTGTTACTTAATCACGCAAAAACGGCTGAACGGAATTGGAGGAGGCATGCATATTAGACCAGAGTCAAAGCCTACAAAAATAGTAAAAAATGAAAACAAATTACAGTAGGATGAAACCCATTAGAAAAGCAAGGGTATATGATCAAAATGAAAGGAAAAATAAATTACGGTCGATCCGAGTTCGGGAAGTGGGAGGGGGGAGTTTTTAAGGGTAAAAAATGGTTTATCTTGATTTCCGGCAAAACTACAAGTCCTATGGAAAAAAGTTAAATGGCAAAGTTGTAGGCAATAAAAAGATCTACAACTTTTGTATTTGCAGATTTTTCACATAACCTCAAAATTTAGGTGAAAAATTCAAAAAACCAAGTTTTTGGTTTTTTATTTATATCTTTTTCAAAAACATTTTTTTTTCTACGTTTGGTGAAAACCTACCTTATTATGTCCCAAATACACTGTAATTTATTTGATTAAAAACATTTATTTTTTCGCTTCATTTTAATTTAATATCAAAAAAGCACCCTAATTTTCAATCAAAAATTCTGACGTCAAAATATCAGTTTTTTTCAAAAAGTTTGGGGGCTTTTTGTTCGTTGAAATATCTACTTTCTGATGGTGTAAAGAAAAATATACATTACTATAGGAAATATTCTTAGAAAATGCAAAAAATTGAAAAAACCTCAAATTCGAAAAAAAAATTTTTATCATTATGTACAATTTTGAGGTATTTATTAAAATTTACACTTTAATTACTCAAAAAACGTAAGATTTCATGTTTTATTGATAAACGAAAAAATTACAAATTAAAATATACTTCTATAATTAACAAACAAATAAGTTAATAAAGTTAATATTTAATAAGACATCTACAATATTTTGAAAAAGTTGTAGAATCTTCTTTAAATAATATTTGTAGATGCCTATTTATTGCTGTTTTAAAAATAATTTATATACCTGAGTGACCTTCGGTGAATTTAAGCCCATTGTAAGTTATTTCATTGAGAAGTGGGGACGGACCAAGGAGGGTCTGGGCCTTACTACATACCTGCTATTTCATAGCAGCTGTAAAGACCGTTAGTCAGTATTTGAGATACAGAGTAGTGTACAACATCGTTTTTTAAAATACACGTGCAGGCTGAGTTACTCTAAGTGATTTGTGAGAAATTTACTTTACGTACTTTACGTTTGGAATCTGCATAGCAAGGTAAATACTATCTGTATTTTAATCTATATTAATCAGCTTCAAAATAAAAATAGTAATATTTTCTTTTATAAATAGTATGTTTAACGTAACATAACCTAAAAAATTGAAATTTAATGATATTTCAGTACAAGAATAAAAAAATAGTAACTTCGTTTATTTTATACAAACAGATTTAGTTATACCTACTAATGATAAAACTTTGAAGGCATTATTAATTTGATTTTGTCTTTTCAGATTACCAGTATGGAAGAATCTGTTTGTATAATCTGCAATAAGTCAGACGACAAGCAAGTGTATGAAATAAAAAAAACAGCTTTGAATCGTTTAGTGGCGTCTAGCTAGAAGAGAATCGACAATAGATACAAAAAATTTGAAACTTTAACATCAGCTCTTATTCATCGAACTTGTCAAAGTCATTGTAATGATGAGACTGCAATAGCTACATTCTGTAGCTCAAGACGTAAGAAATCACAGGAAGGAAAACAAATAAATAAGGACGCTCTTATATTTAATTTTCAATCTCATTGCTTTCTCTGCGATGGGTTTTTCTGTAATATTTCTAAAGATAAAATTTCATCAGTTCAAAATAACGATACAAGAGAAAATTTATTACAGCATATTAAAAAACAAAACACAATTAATGATTTCGATAAAAACATTTTAGCTCGTTTAAGAAATGTGCCTGATTTAGTCGCAATAGAAGCTCATTATCACACTGTTTGTTATTTTGTATGAGATTTTCTATGACATGAATGTAATTCGAGTAAAATAAATAAACTTTTTAACTAAAAAAATTGCAGCAATCACATTTTTTTGATGAAATTGTATATACAAAATGATAAAATTTTTTTTTTCGGTTTTTTCAATTTTTTGCATTTTCTAAGAATATTTCCTATAGTAATGTATATTTTTCTTTACACCATCAGAAAGTAGATATTTCAACGAACAAAAAGCCCCCAAACTTTTTGAAAAAAGCTGATATTTTGACGTCAGAATTTTTGATTGAAAATTAGGGTGCTTTTTTGATATTAAATTAAAATGAAGCGAAAAAATAAATGTTTTTAATCAAATAAATTACAGTGTATTTGGGACATAATAAGGTAGGTTTTCACCAAATTTCGTAGAAAAAAAAATGTTTTTGAAAAAGATATAAATAAAAAACCAAAAACTTGGTTTTTTGAATTTTTCACCTAAATTTTGAGGTTATGTGAAAAATCTGCAAATACAAAAGTTGTAGATCTTTTTATTGCCTACAACTTTGCCATTTAACTTTTTTCCATAGGACTTGTAGTTTTGCCGGAAATCAAGATAAACCATTTTTTACCCTTAAAAACTCCCCCCTCCCACTTCCCGAACTCGGATCGACCGTAATTTATTTTTCCTTTCAATTTGATCATATTCCCCTCCTTTTCTAATGGGTTTCATCCTACTGTAATTTTTTTTGGTTTCAAAAATTATCTACCCTGGTCTATATGGCCTTTGATATGAAAAAGAGCATAGGCTACCTTTTATCGCGATACTTTTCTTTCTGAAGGCCTCGCAGACGAAGTGGCGGGTTTGAAGCTAGTATCATAAAATTATTAAACTAGGGCGTAAGTTTATGTGTGTATTTTTCTTACAGTTTTAAGTTAACCTAACCTAAATTACCAGAAGGTTAACACACGTTTGTGTGTAAATTCTGTAGCCAGAGTTATGAAGTATACCTTTTCAAACACACTACAAAAATGGAAAATAGATTCGATTTACTGATGTCCTCTTTTTTTTGAAGTTTGTTAAAAATAAACCATGACTATCTGCTATGAAGTATTGACTGATTAAAACCACTTTTGGCTTTCAGTCAATGTTAATTAAACCACACAATGTTATGGTCGGTATCGTCATAAAAGTTACTTTATAAGCAACAAAAATCAGTTTTATGATGTATTTCGTGACTTAATTAATTCTGCAAGTAATTTATTATAATAATTAAAGTTAAGTCAGCAATATTATACCAACGTTTAAACTAATACAAATAGTTGTTCTGGTGTAGATATTATATACGAGTATGTTTATGAATGACACAGGAGCTAGTGCCGGACAACATTTTTTTAAGAGGAACCTCATATCTGTGGAACAAGCTCAGTTACACTTAATTTAGCTTACTTCGTGGTCTATAACCGGGACTAGCATATTTGATCATATATACGATCAATCAAAAATAAGATGCAAAGAAAATAAAGATCGGTCATCGTTCACAATAATACGAAACGGCATTATTAAATTAAAACCGAAATATCGTGTAAGCGTCGAAATGATTCATGATACTGATATTCAGATTATAAAGGATTACATTTTAATTATACAGAACTGAACGATTGTGTGAATAAACTTCCATTCGATCTCGTTCACTCGTTCATTCAATGTGAACGACGTGAGTTTATTGTCTGCGGTGAATGATGTTCTGATAAAATGGACATTCTTCATATTGTTTTAATGACGTGTTTTTTGTGAGGTACTGTTTCACTGTTTTCAAGAACACAACGATGTTCACATTGATTTAAAGGACTTTGTATCTACTATAGCCCTGTTTCGAGATTTCAAATCGAATTCACACTTCAAAATATACCTCCAAAAGCTACCTATTTAAGGTCCTAATAACATACTAGTTAAACTTCTTCTCTTCTCAATCTGGGTGGAGTGAAAAGTAGTGTCAAGCTTTTACCGCCTAATCGGACATGTCATTGTGTTCGTTCAGTTTCCCTTTGAGTTTTATAGCGATAGTGATTCTTTTGGATAATTCTGTCCGAATTCTGTAACCCAGCCTCCTAAGCAAGGATGCCTATGCTTGCTGACCGACGGTCTCCATTCTACGACTCGCCTGATTTACTATGCAATGCTAATAAGTTTTCCAGCAAACATGACCAGCGCACTACCAGTTGAATTTGCTACTTCTGCAAACCATGTAATGCATTTTAATTGAATAATGTTTTTTTTTAATAATTATTTTTCTTTTGACAGACATAGTGTACAAAATTGTTACAGATAAAAGACAAACAAAAGATTATTTTTTAAATCAATTGTTATAATAATATAAAGATGAGATGATTTTATATATATATGTAAAGAATGGATTTTCTATGTAGTAAATAAATTAACTACATTACAAAACCCACGTCCCCTATTTATTATTTTTATACAGGGTCCTAAGATTTATTTTAGCGTTATCGCAGTTTCAAACTGCCGTTATGTTTATCTTTTTCAAAAGTTTCACAAAAATATATATTATTAAGTTAAGGAGATTTTCTTTTGTTAAGATAGTAAATGCGGACCCATGCGAAGATAGATGGGGAAAGTGAATAACTTATGCGGTCAAACTTAATATATTTTTTTATTTATGGTTATTTAGGCTGTTAAGGAGAAGAAACGTAAATTGTATCAATAAAGGCGATGTAATGATGGCATAGTTGGCTCAGTGATTGAGCGATTGGCTGCTTTACTGCATGTCACGGGTTCAATTTGATGGAGTGGATAGAAAATATTTAAATGACCTATAGTTAGTTCTTTGAGGTTTCCATAGATATCTCGCCTTTAAAGGTTACCTGTTTGTGAATGCACGTACGCAGTAGTCATTTCTATCGTGGGACAACGCTTTAAAAACAGAAAAATCTTTCGAAGCAAAGTTTAATTCTAGCCTATTTTAGCTTCAACAAACCTTCATCCCTCAAAAGGTTAGATAGAGTTGTTAATATCTATAGTAGGTAGTTACACCTACATTTCGTCCCTCATACTTAATGTTATGTATTCTTTATGTTAGCTTTCTTCCATTAAACTACTTTTCTTCAAACTATTTCAAAGAAAAGAAAAGAAAGAAAGAAAGAAAACATATTTACTTCGTATTATTATCATACAAGCTTAAAAAACAGATCCATAAAACCACACAGCTTTTTACTACACACTGCAAAGTCCCCAAACACGAAAAAAAAAACTAACTTAAATTGCAGCATTTTCACTCAAAATTCTAGTATTTTCAGGCACATCTCTGCAATTTCAGCCATATAAACAATTGAAAAACATTTCAATTAGATTAGCCAACCTTGGTTTAGCCCCAAGGTCTGGCGAGGGCCGTCGACCGGGCACGAGGCCCCGTTGCCATGGTAACGCCGGGAGAGCGTGTCACCCTCTCTCGTCTACAACCTTCCACAATATTCGTTTGAATGATAAGATTTGTTTTTTATTTGGAATAAGCGTTTTATGAGTGGTTTTGGGTTGTAGGGAAATTATTGATGGTCAGTTTTTTTTTTCGGGGACAATAACTGTGCTATGATCAAATCAGTAAGATTTGATCTATCTCGCAATTATCAATATTAAATCACAGTCAGTCTGCAAATAAGTGACTGGATTTCAACCTTTGGCTAAGGTATGGGCATATGGCTATAGGCAATGTAGGTACAATATCTGATGAAAGACAATATTTTTATAAGTAACTAGATACTAGATTCAACCCCCAAGTTCTCGTCGAGGCTTTAGTTTTTTTATTTTTTCATTACACTATATATATTATAAACTAAGTGTAATTTGGAATCTTCTGCAAAATTGGTATTTTAGCTTTGCGCCAGTATTGGATAATATTGGATAAGAGCGTGTAACACAGATATTTAGGACGATAGTATGTAATTACAAGTATGTTTAGATATTACTGCCTTATTAACCTACCTATTACTAAGAAGAGAAGCAGAATACCTTCAAGTTTGCTAACGCAACATTACATAATTAATAGAACTTTACCTTGGGGCAATATTAGCTTAATTTTCTCCCCAATTTACATTTTATTTGCTTTACATTGAAGATAGTATGTGTAGTTGTTCTTGTTAGTAATGAACTGAATAATTAGATATGTTTCGTGTAAGGAGTTGTGTTTAGATTTATTAAGTATAGTAATATTTTTATTTTATAGTTTTATGTTTGATACAACTTTGATATGTATAATTTTTCTTTATTTTTCTCGTATATAAGGCACGTGTCGTTTTTATGTTTCCAAGTGGATTTTTTTAAATAATTTTAACGTTTGTCTCTCAGTTTGCGTACTTTATACGGCCTATCGTAACCAAATACTTCTTTGGTACTGATCGACAAGTTTTTGAGCTCCTTACTAGTTCTGAGTTGAGCTACACGAAACATAAACACAGAATAAACAGTCGTATTTGAAAGACGACAGTTTTTTCGTTTAATATTAATTAAAGTTTGTTTTTTATACCCTGAGACTAAATAGACACAAGCAAATGTCAAACTTACAATAAGAATGATGCCAGTTCCTTTGTATTGTGACAAGCGTGACAACCTACGTAATGTCATTTTAGTCTCAGAGATTAAAAAACAGACTATAAAGTGATCACTAACGGCCGAAATTAACAATCAATCCATCACATATCGGAGATTGAAAAACAAATGATACCATACAAAAAATTTCATTTTTTCTGTTGTTTCATTTGGTTTTCAATCTCCGATGTGTGATGGATTGATTATTAATTTCGGCCGTATATTATTAGGAAAAGAATTGCATCCCTGATGTCTCGCGTTCGCGGCAGCACCAACAGTATTCTCAGTGTATTCGTGGATCGGTGGGATTCCCCAATGTTGCGGAGGTGGATGCGGCTCCATGCCGAAATTTAATTTAATTGTTATTGTATATTTTTGTGTCTGTAACCTACTAACACTAGAATTTAAGTTAAAATTGTTACTAACCCTATGGACTCCGGTCTGAAATAAAAATATTCTATTCTATTCTATTCTATTGCTATTTTTTTAAATTAATGTAAACTAGTGCTTGACTGAGATCTTAACTAGTGGTAATCTTTGTTGGTGCGGCGCACTAGTAAATTAAGAGTCTATTCACTCTAGCCTTGAAGACAACTTAGAAGTTGTAATCGGAAGGGAAGATCGCAGCAGGCAGATTGTTCCAGTCCTTCAATATGCGCGGTATAAACAACTAGGCGAAACGTTTAGTCCAGCCGATAGAGGTTTTAACAATGTTAGAGAGGATACTCACCAGGTCTAGGGTTGTCCAATGGTAGAAAGGAGAAGCCGAAATCAAGTAATGCAATTACCACGCACACCTTCCAAAATGCGTAGGTACTGTAAAATACTAAAAAGTACTTTACCCTACGCCTGTACTCCAGGTTTTGTAGATTGAACCTAACTAAATCTGGATCCACTGAGTATAAAAATGTTACATGGCGTTTTGCAGCACCAGCCATATATTGTACCTATAAATGCCACTGACGTCATAATTGTTGTAACCTACTCATAAAATCATCATCTACCTAGCCTTTTCCCAACTATATTGGGGTCGGCTTCCAGTCAAGCTGATTTAGCTGTAATAGGTATTTTACGAGGAGCCGCTCTTCGTACAATACCTACTACAGCTACCAGACCTCCATAACCCATTAACTGGGAAAAAACGTTACTTAATGGCAAGACTGGAGTCAGATTTACTGGCTTCTGACAATCCATAACGACTGCCAAAGATCTACAAATGACAGCCGGAACCTACAGCTTAACGTGCTCTCCGAGGCACGGAAGAAACTCCGTATGTTAAGATGATCACCCATCCACAGACCAACCTACTCAAAAAATCAAATTATGTAATTGCTTTTGCCATTAGCTCAAAAAGAGAAAAAAAAATATCAATCTTAAAAGCAGTACAGTACTTCTTGGCCGCAATCTTTCAAAAATACTGAAGTAAAAATCCTCAAAGTTAACAATAGCAAACATATTCGGCTGTTAGCGGTTGTATGTGGCCATGGAAAGGAAGCTGTCCTGCCCATCTCAAGATCTCTGCGGCTGATAGCAGGAGACATGTGTAGGGACAGACGGTACATACCTAGTTACTGTTTATGAATATGTACTTGGATTTATGTAGGTCAAAGTATATGAAGGTTTGTGGCAGAGTTTCATGGCCATCCATTGATTTAGGTTAAAACTGTGGTTTTCATTTTTTTTTATATCTAGAAAGAGCTTAGAATCGTTTTTGTTAGCAGGGACTAGAAGTCGAGATTTTTTTTAAATTTGTGTGTTTACAAAAAAACTTCATGGGATGAGATATTTTGAAGCTTGCTTTAATTTTTCAGGTTGGAAGACAACATACATAACTTGCATATTTTTATCATCATTTCAATCGAAAGACATCCACTGCTGGACATACAGCTCCCCGAAGTTTCGTCACAATGTCCGGTCCTGTGCATCTCGCATAGTCCTCCCACAAGGAGGTCCGATGACCTGGTGAGGTTCTCGTCGGAGCGATTCGGTCGAGGAGCGGTTGCGAGACGCCATATTTTATTTATTTTAATAATATTAGTTTAGGGATTTATTCATTATATTTTAGTGTAACTATAATTTTAGGTATACTTAAATTAGTATTCTGACAAATAAATGACTATGTTGATGATTAACACAACTCCTTCAAAATGAAGAAAAAACATAAGCAGGCAGACCAACCCACACTAAACCCACACAATAGATCAAAATCAAAACAGTGGCGTGTACATCTCATAAAATATTACGTCGGCCGGGGTCTGAACCTCGACCTCAGTTAGCGAAACTTGGCAAACTCACTGAGGAGCAACAAGTTATAATGTCGCACGATCCTGGGTATGTAGGGGGTCGCAGTTAATCTACTAAGTTATTGGACTGTAGCTCCTTTGATTTGAATGGAGGTAGATAATGCAAACATGTTTTCACTTTAAGAAAGCGATATTACAGAAAATAACAAAACAAATAAACCAGTAAATAAAAGAAAAATAACGTACCATAATAAAAAGTTTACTTGAATTTATATTTCCAAGCCAATTCGATAAACATTAAAAAAATGACTTTTTCTCATGAAACAAGCATTTTTTATTTACTATTTAGGTGACCAGCGGACCATAGTCAAAATCAAAATACAAATGTTTTAATTTCATATAGGCTTTCATGGGTACTTAAAAAACGTCAGAAGCTAGTGCACAGTTCCAACAGGTCGTTTTCTATAAACTGGTTCTTCCAGTAAGAAACTCCCTGGTTACTCTTTAAAACAAAAAACATGATTAATTACAATGTTTCCCATTACGAAAGGAAAGGAAAATAACACGTGATGGGATGAAAATAAACTAAAGTAACCGTCATGAGAAGCTATAAATTTTGTAAACAAGTGTTCAGGAGTTCACAAAATTTGCACCAACAAAAAAAATGAATTTGTTTAAGATTTAATAAATTATTAAGTAACAATATTAATTACCATATATTATTTAAGAATAATTATTCGTCAGATTCAGATGTTTCCATTTCTGTGTCAGAATCAGTGACATGTATCACGAAGCTGTCTACAGTTTTATCAATTATCTCATCGATTTATAACAATAACAACCAGATCCGCGATATATGCAAAGCAATGAAACAAACTCGCATTCGAAACTCGAATGACGCGTTTATTTCAAAATGGTGTCCCGATAGTTTACAATCCCTGCGACGGACCAAGAAACACAAACGATAGCGCTTTGCGTCGTTAAAATATGATCCGACTAAATTAAATAGGTTATTACTTTCATATAACCCGTCTATATTTCATGTCGATTGAATATGGTCAATTTATTATTATCTCGCAGTATAAAATGTTTACTTAGTAAAAGATGTTTGTTTACATAATTTATAGCTTCTCGTGACGGGTACTTTAAGTATACATCACTGTTATACTACAGTAATAAATAAGAAAACATAACTTTTCAAAGGTATTAATGGTACTACTTTTTGATTTTTTACTGTCAGACAGTGAAACTCCTAATGGAAAGTTAGAGCGTACAAAACCCTTTATAATATTTTTTTTATTGGTTATAACCTAGTGCTTGACTGCGATCCCACCTGGTAGTAACCAGTGATGCAATCGTCAATGGTGAGGCGCACTAGTTTATTAAGAGCCTATTCACTCTTGCCTTGAAGACACCCAAATTATAATAGGACGGAAAAACCGCAGCGGCAAATTATTCCAGTCCCTCGATGTACGCGGTATAATAATAAGAAATTGAATTTTGTTTCTTACTAAATGCGGCAGCCGCACTGCTTTGAAATATTCTTTCATGTCATGAATTATGATATTGATTGTAAATATTTTGTGACGCTTTCACTGTAATGTTCTGTCGTATTCCTGTAAGCCCAAGAGGCTTAATACTCGGCACACACATGAAAATTGTGAGTGTTCCGATATTAATATAATTACTTATGTGTTCTGTTAAGTCCGGAAGCGAAGAAAATATAAAAGCAATCGTTTTTGTGTATGGATATAGAATCGTTGTATTCCTTTTTTTGAAAGCATTATAAACATAACACGTGCCTATTGGTTTGTCAGCTGCTACGAGTGTTGTCCTTCGCGTGTTAGTAAAGTGCGAACATATGAGCTTTTTGCTTTTCTTTATACGTGAAGTGAAATGTGAACTTTTTTAAAATCATTTTGACATCGATACTCATCATCTGCCTAGCCTTTTCCCAACTAAATTGGGGTCGGCTTCCAGTCAAGCCGGATTTAGCTGAATACCAGTATTTTACGAGGAGCGGCTGCCTACCAGACCTCCACAACCCATTAACTGGGGTAACACGGTACTTCATGGCAAGACTGGAGTCAGATTTACTGACTTCTGACTATCCGTAACGACTGCCAAAGATCTCCAAATGACAGCCGGGACCAACGGCTTAACGTGCTTTCCGAGGCACGGAGGAAACTCGTTATGTTAAGATGGTCCAACATCCACAGACCAACCTAGACAAGCGTTGCTTAACCTTGAAGATCGACCTGTGCGGCTGTTATTATTTAGCCACGAGCTCCTCATCCTTTTGACATCGATACTAAGAAATCAAAATTAGGTTATTTCCCACAATTTCACAAAATAATTTCTAAGAAAAAAACCCTACGATTTAAGATAATTCCTTAGCCATTGCTTTTTCAAAGTTCATTGAAATACGGTCAAAGTGACAGATGCAAATGAGAAAAGCTATTTAAATTAAAAAAAAAGTAAAGGGAAAACAGAAAGTAATATCTCTCGCAAGTCCTTAGAGATTGTGTTACAATCTCGATGTTAGATTACAATGATCAGAAGATCCACTGTGAACAGCTAAATTCTGAGAGAGTCATCATCTACCTAACCTTTTTCTCAACTACATTGGGGTCGGCTTCCAGTCAAGCCGGATTTAGCTGAATACCAGACCTCCACTACCCATTAACTAAGGTAACACGGTACTTCATGGCAAGACTGGCGTCAGAGAGGCAGCCGCTCCTCGTAAAATACTGGTATTCAGCTAGATCCGGCTTGATAGGAAGCCGACCCCAATATAGTTGGGAAAAGGCTTGGTAGATGATGATGAAGTTTTTAAATTTTTCGGTTGGTTGATTTTCGGCAACTATCTTGTTTCGTCGAAGTTTCTTCCTTATCTCAGGAGTCAACGCTCTAAACGAGTTAAAGTTACTTCCGTAATCATAGAGAGGGAAAAAGCTTTCTTGAGAGAAATATTTTGCTATAATCTTGCAATCAAAATATTGGAGTAGCCCAGTTTAGATTGGTTTAAACTCATTCATACGAAGAAATAGAATTCACTTACTATGTCTGGAAGGTAAAACTCTTTGGTAACACTTTTAGACTTCCTCTATTGGTTAAGGTAGGAAATCATCTTTATCACACCGCGCGCTACGCTTTCAACTGTCATTGCAAATGCGTCAAAGGCATGCCCGACTTGCGCTGTTGACTGCGCTATGACGCATGCCGTTGATGAACCAAAAAGGGTACAGTATGGACATAGCTAATGACTTCTTTCGCTCTAAAGTGGAGCGAAAGATCATCTCAGACTTTTACTTACTAAAATCACACCTATGTTCCTCCTTTGCCCTAGCGTTCCAGAACCACAAATTTCCCTTTCGTAAGTTAACCCATGGCACCCGAAGGCTTCGGCCCTACTGGGTTTCTACAGTTTTGCTGACATCTCTTTGAGGCGCGCATGGAACACTACGCGCTGTCGACGGTTCGTGTTCGGTCAAACGGTGAGCCACCCATTGTTCGTCGTCTGCAAACCACTATTGTAAGATTAGAGTGCGTCTAATGAAAGCGCGACCTGGAGTTTTTTTTAAACTTAATTGGTAACATTATTCAGCCGCAATTGTAGGAAATAAAAAAAATTGTGATATGTCAAGACATGATTCTCCTACTAGTTAGTAATACAACGTACAATTTTTTTTGGATTTGACTTCTTTTTCTCAGGTCGCGCTTTCATTAGACGGACTAAACAACTTTATTTTCAAAATATTTTATAAGAGATTTATATTAACAAATTAATGGATTTATGAAGCTAAAAAGTTCAGTAACATTAGTTAAGTAAGATAAGTGATACGGGAGTTTTTCAACAATCTTAGTTTCGAGTAAAAGTTAGACACGCTGTTGTGTATTATATAAAAGATTGATGAATATTGTTTAGAGTCTTAATTATAATCTTTGTTTTCGCGAATATCAAAATTGATTACATACAAAGATCATTTACCTAGCCTTTTCCCAACTGTATTGGGGTCGGCTTAGCTGAATACCAGTATTTTACGAGGAGCGGCTGCCTACCAAACCCCCACAACCCATTAACTGGGGTAATACGGTACTTCATGGCAAGACTGGAGCCAGATTTACTAATTTTTGACCATCCGTAATGACTGCCAAAGATCTACAAATGACAGCCGGGACCTACGGCTTATTGTGCTTTCTGAGGCACGAAGGAAACTCGGTTTGTTAAGATGGTCACCCATCCACAGACTAACCTTGAAAAGCGTTGCTTAACCTTGAAGTTCGACCCGTGCGGCTGTTATTATTTAGCCACGAGCTCCTCCTAACTGTTTATACTCGTATCACACTAATTACGAAAATAAATCCAAGGATTGGAATACTGCCAAAATAATGCATTGATTGTAAAGTATAATTTCAGTTGCACTGTCGCCAACGTCCATACCATGTTGAAAACACCGGTTCTCGTTCCGATCACCGAAGTTAAGCAACATCGGGCGCGGTTAGTACTTGGATGGGTGACCGCCTGGGAATACCGCGTGTCGTTGGCTTTTTGATATTTCTTTCTTAAATTAAATTGAAAACTAGTATTGAAAATATGTCGATATGATATCATAATATTTTTGAGGTGGTCAATTATCAAATGATGATTACATACAAAGGTACCTACTTGTATTTTTTTCATTACGGGCACTGGGTATATGATGCCCAGAAAATGGTGAAATGGATCTTATATGGGGACGCTCAGTGCAACTTTATCTATTGGCACTACTTTTTTTTATGAATTTATGTTTGTTGTTGTGTTGTGTCTTAGTTGACCAACTATTTCTTAATTATACTATATTCAATAAAATAAGTAGGCAACATAATAGGACAAGTTGTGAAAATATAACATTATTCTCACAGGTTTTGTTACATTCTTATCATAGTGTAACATTGCATCAAATTACAGCTAAGATAGCTGTACAGCTATCTTTTCCTGAAGATTTAGGCTGAGAGTGTAGTATACCCGGTCCACTTGTAGGAGACCTTCGCCTTATCCTTGGTCACCAGAACCTTCCATATTTAATTTTAATGATTAATTATTTATCGATTAAGCGGCCATTTGATCGCTAATTGATTTGCAAACATCGTTATAGTCTAATAGATTGTAACGTCATTTCCATAGCAAACTTAGGTGCAGCTTGTACGAGCGATCAAACTTTCCGACACTCCACTTAATGGCATTGCATTTTAAACCTTATTACATTATGATATCACCTAAGGCTAATATGGGCTAGCCTATCTAAAGTAATATTACTCTCTTATCTTTCTGCTCTTGTCCCATATGACTTGGGCTCGGCACAACATGAACCAGGTCATTTTACGGGAGGCCTCCCAACGCTGCATCTTCTGTTTCGTGGTCTCCACTCAGAACATTCCGGCTCGGTCGACCGTCCGTTCTACAAGCAATGTGCTCTGTCAACTGCCATCTAAGATTGGTGATACTTCAGGCTATGTCAAATTTGTTTTAGTTCAATCATAGTTTTAACTCGTGGCTAGATAATAACAATCGATCTTAAGGTTAAACAACGCTTCACTACGACCATCTTAACATACCGAGTTTCCTCCGTGCCTTGGAAAGCACGTTAAGCCGTAATTCCCAGCTGTCGTTTATAGATCTTTGGCAGTCGTTACGGATAGTCAGAAGCCAGTAAATCTGGCTCCAGTCTTGCCATGAAGTACCGTGTTACCCCAGCTAATGGGGTGTGGAAGTCTGGTAGGCAGCCGCTCCTCATAAAATACTGGTATTCAGCTAAATCCGGCTTGACTAGAAGCCAACCCCAATACAGTTGGGAAAAGGCTAAGTAGAAGCATAGACTTGACCCAATCAACTGAAGTTTTATGAATTTGCCAATGGTCCCCGAGTCCACTATGATTTTTAATCTTTTTATAAGTACCTCTGGACCTTGGGGTCCTAGTCCTTTGGATACGAGGAGCTGAAGCCAACTAACACATGCGTCTTTAACACTTCTGAATGTGGTTTCCACCGACAATATTATCCTTGATCGTGTTTTGCCAGCGCACCCAATTATAATCACTTTTTTAGAAAACTAAAACGACTTAAGTAAGTCAAAGACAGATATTAAGACTAGGGTTTTGAGAGGTTTAAAACAAAAGATTTCCGCTACCAACATCATTTCCCTTTTACCAGCTCATAAAAGGGTGTTCCGTTTTTGCCAAAACAACAAAATATAAGAGCGCGCGTTTTTTATTTGAAATCATTTAGGACAATAAGCGAAGTAGACACAAAAATCCTTTATACCAACAAAACCATCTATATCGCATCGTCTTTATTTTGTAAGGATGAAAATCTTTTCATTAGATCTTTACGAAGATGCTTCCCTATCTTTTTATATATGATTTTTTTAGGTTGGAAATCATCACAATGACTTTTCCAGCTCTTGTTCAAAGCGGGAGGATGTGTCATACTTTTTCTGACTAAAACCCAGTCCTATATTCCTTCTTTGCTTTCGTTTCAGAGCTCAGGTTCACACAAACCATGGCCCCAGTAGGAGTCGACCTACGATTTACTAACATTTCTTAGAAGTACGCAGTTGACGACTTGGGCTCGATCTAGACGACGAGTTTCCCATTGCTCGCTGTCCGCAAGCCTTCGCCTACATAGGCATGTACAATAGAGTAATAAAAATATTAGGTTCCATTATGCTCATTTTAAACTAGCTCAATACTCAAAACTTCCTCTCGACTGAATCCAGCAAACATTTTAAATGACTATTATGCATAACCTTTTCGTTTGAAGAGCGTACAAACACAAAGCTCGGAGACGCCACGAATCGATCGGCAGACATTTTAGATTAATTACAATGTTTTCCCCGAACATCCAAGAAGCTTCGTTAGTTAATTGGTTTTCTTTTATAGGGAATTAATGGGATAGAAAATCTCGGCAGTGAAATGCGAGATTGAGATTAAAGAAAGAACGTCTCTTGTGTTATATGAGGATTAAAATGCTGTGGGGGAAAGATTAGCGTGTCAAATGTGTTTGGTAAGGTGTTTATTGACTAAAAAATCACCAATAAATGTCATTAATCATGGGGTTCGTGCCTCGGAAAGCACGTTAAGCCGTAGGTCCCGGCTGTCATTTGTAGATCTTTGGCAGTCTTTACGGATAGTCAGAAGCCAGTAAATCTGACTCCAGTCTTGCCAAGAAGTACCGTGTTACCCCAGTTGATGGGTTGTGGAGGTCTGGTAAAATACTAGTATTTAGCTAAATCCGGTTTGACTGGAAGCCGACCCCAATATAGTTGGTAAAAGGCTAGGTAGATGATGAGTCATGAAGTTCGAATGCACGTCTCTTTTTCAAGTATTTTTTGCACCGACACTTTATGTGATCAGAAGGCTGGCTCGTTCTTTGAGCAAAGAGTTGTTATTGCTATTCAATGTAACTATACTGGGAATACTTTTCAGATGACTACAATGTGGAGTATTTCGAGGCCCTAGAGCCTAAATAGCTGGTTTTATTTTAGCTAGAGAGGTGTGATTAGGTTCGTCTTAGTTGTGAGAGTGACACTAGGTTGAAGAAACTGATATATAGCCCAAGACAAATATCAAGGCTTTCTAAATTGAGTCGCAATTATACTCAGTCCTCCATATACCTGATGTAACGTATGTGTCTATGATGCTAAATCCTTTTCGTGGTCAAGAAAACAGTTTATAGACTTGATCCATAAGTGAGATGGGCCTGAAATTTTTAAACAGGGCATTGTCGCCGTTCTTAAAGAAGATTACTACCACACCTTTGTTCCATACCTGTGTTCGCGTTCTTTCCCTGGAGTTTGATGAAATCCAACAGCAGTTAATGAACGTTACGGATTTTCTTCCTATCTACAAGAGTTCTGCCGTAATTCCGTCATAAATAAAAGTATCAAAGCAATAACTTTCATAACACTGCACAAAATTTTTCAAAACTAAAAGAAAAACCGCGACACTTCGCACTTATCCAGATAAAAATGTAGACAGATATCCTTAACTTGTATTTTGCAGCATTCGCAGCACTTTAAAGCGCTTTAGGCATCGTTTTCACACGTCAAGGACTCTATAGCAACAGAGATGCAAAGCGAAGCGCTGCATTCGCTATTTGGGCAATGGCAGTGTAAAAAATCTTTTTATTTTCGTTTGGTTGAAAGAGAATTCGTTGTAAAGGTTTTCCGGATTTTATTAAAGGGAGAGTTTGATTTAGATATGGAGACAATTATAAAAAAAAAGATAACTTATAGAGATAGGTTACTGAAACAATATTGAGAGTTGGAGAATTTATTTTGGGTTGAATATAATGCCTTTTGATTTGTTGGGTAACCTATTGGTTTTGAGGTGGGAAATTATACCAAACTAGCTGCCCCTGCGGTTTTACCCGCATTTTTCGTTACTGCTCCGCCCCCGTGGGTCGTAGCGTGATAATGTATAGCCTATAGCATTCCTCGATAAATGGGCTATCTAACACTGAAAGAATTTTTCAAATCGGACCAATAGTTCCAGAGATTACCCCCTACATACAAACTTACAAACCTACAAACTTACAAATTTTACCTCTTTATAATATTAGTATAGACAAAAGCGAAAGTTTGTGAGTATGTATCTATTGTGTGTTATTTCTTCATGCTCGAACGTAACACATGATAGACCAGGTCCTCAAGAAAAAAAATTCAAAGGAAATTTCAGCAAAACCGTAGCTTTTCCTAGAAAGGTTAAAATCTAATCTCTAATCTAGGGCCAAGGGCTGTGCAAAAAAAAATCCCGAGATCTTAGAACGAAGGCAAATAAGGTTCATATTAGTGGGTTTTAGTTAGTAAAAGTCTGTTACGTCCTCCCGTTTCACTCTAGAGCAGGTGAAGTCATTGGATGATTTCGCATCTAAAAAGAAAAGCAGTATAAGGCTGATCATATATTATAATTGTTTTAGTAGTAACCCTTTCTAGAAAACATCAACAAATTAGACAGTTTTCCCTCAAAACAGAAATCCACAAAGTATTTGCTTGTAAATGTGTCAACAGCCTTCACCTGACGCAACAAGTCCAGGAAATAGGTTAATTACAGTTAAAAACTTTCAAATATTTTCCGCTGGGAGAGTTTAAAAATTCCAGCCTCGAGAGTTTTGGTATTGATTCTCCCTAACCGTACTTTTAGAGGTCGATGTTAACTTGAAAATGTTTAATGAGCTTTTTTAGGCATTTTCGCTCTGGTGTTTGTGATAGTCTAAGACCGTTTTCACATTATCCGATCCGATATCGGTATCGGACGCCGATACGATATCGGATCGGATAATGTGAAAACGGTCTAAGACTGGGGATTAAATTAATAGATATTTTTAAAAAGAAGGCTTTTTGTCTTGATATGCATAGGTTTTTTTTGGTGAGAAATCATACAATGACTTCTTCCTCTCTAGGGTAGAGCGGAAGGGCGTGTCAGACTTTTACTGACTGAAGCTCACTCTTATGGTCTTTGTTTACCATGCGTTCCAGGGCCCCAGGGTTCATTTTCACATGACTCATGACTTTCTTGCTTTAGGTACTTTCATGATCGACTGACTATCAAATATTTTTTTACATATAAACATCACGCCTGTAATTTCTTGAATGGTTAGTCAGAGTTATTTACCTAAATAACTTACAATATTACACCCAAATTTTACAAATTATGTTTAACTGCATTTTGGATTACTATTGCTGAGTAATTCCTGACGGAAACGTCTATTTTCCCGAACCAGAAATATAACTAATAACCTCATGATCAACAGTAAATCTTGCAACTACTACACTAATGAGATAATAGTAAATTCGTAGTTTATTTTCTTTTCTCTATCTAGTCTTTTCATTGAATCACCAAAAATCTTCTTTGCTCTCTAAATGAATATCATCTAAAATGAATTCGCCACTCCTTACCCCAAATCATTAAAACGTTGTTCCCTACTAAACCCAGCAATGCCCTATCTTGACCTACACATAATCTAAGTCACAAGGTAACACATTTTCTCGTCGAAACACCACAAAAAAGACAGGTACAGAAGATCAACACAATACAAGGAGTGTGAAATGGCACGCATATATATAGACGTCATGTACAGCGAGTGTATAATACGGATTTGGATACGAATAAAATAATAACATTATATCGGTTTCGGTTACGATAACGGCTATGAAATTATTTCTGACAATGGGGATTGTCAGAAACTAGGGGGAAACTAGGGGTAGTTTTGGGAGGTTTCAGTTTAAGATATTAGAATTTTAAAAGTAGCAATATTTTTATTTTTCTAGTCTAGATAGTCATTTGAAAAAAAAAAATACATATTGTATTCTCTCATTTTAATCTCCAGTTTTCTTGTATTTTTCAGCTTAAATTTTTATTTCAGTTTCGGCTACGGATATTTTTTAATTCTGTTATCCGATACTTTCTATTACACTTACCTATAGACCTTCGTAACATATCTGTACTCACAACCGGTATTTGTTTGATATCACCATTCGTTATTGTGAACGACCCGTTTTCGCTTGTTGTGCAAAGTTGGCCTTCCATACTTATTTCTTTTTTTGCGACACCCTCGACCTGATTTACCCCTGGCTTACCCCCGGCGTGCAAGTGATGGGGATTAGGGAGTATTATGACTTGCGAACGCCTCTTGTCGTAGGTATATAAAACGTCATAATATGGAAAAATATTGCGCCTTTTTTGCTTGAGAGGCTCGTAGAATTCGGGGAGAATGGCTCTTTTTTGTTACTCCGGCTATTTTGTAATTGGGTACTTGACTCATTTTTGTTGTACTAAGTATTTGTATCACAATGTAACTTTATTCAAAATCGCAAATAGAAAAAAAAAATGCATTCGAAGTGGAAACTGTCACTGTAACAGAAAAATTATGCATATACGTAACGTAAAATGTCACCACAATTAAGTTACGCGCCTAGAAAGGAAATAGCGAGCAATGTTATAGCCTAAAAAAGCGTCCATTCTTTTTCAGTCTATATTATACAAATACATATTTGGTATGTTAATTACTGCTTCATTTCATAACTAATTTTAATACAGTTTTCTAAAGAAAATCCAAAAATTGTTTAGAATGTGCCACTTTCCTCACGATGTTTTGATTTACCGTTTTGAGTGCAGTAATTATGAAATGAATTATACAAAGTAATGTAGGTATCTAACTGGTTTTGAATTCGCGACCTACAACTCGTTGGTCAGGACCATCACCACTGCTCATATAATACCTATCACAATACAATTCACTTAAATCATTTCCAACACTCTCGCCCCACTAACACACTAATTCACGCCAGATCACAGCGACATTATCAACACAATCGCGGTCCATATTTCGCGGTGAGCGGCAACATCTCGGCAACGGCCACATTAGGGCAACACGACACATTAGGGCAACACGACACATTAGCAGTGCTAACGTCGCTTGAGATCGTTAGCAAGCTCGGCGATTTGCTGATTTGCGCGCTGCGAATGGGGTAGTAAGTGACTGAGGATTGTGGACGTGAAGTGCGGGTTGAAAATTAATTGTTTTGGCTTATTTTGGGTGGGTAAAGAAAATAATAATAAATCATTTATTGAGCCAAAAAAAACATATTCCTTAGTATAATCCCTTGACCCACACTAGGATTCCTTGTATCGTGGTATCCAGTCGCCTTCAGTCCGAGAACAAATTGCATAAACTTAAGAACTAAAAATACAGAGAAAAAAAATTCACATCACCTTCCCATCCATATACACAAAATGTTTTTGGAACATATTCATTGCACGAACAGTTAAGGAGTAGAATTTCCTGACAGAGTCTGTGTTTCTTGATAGCTGCAACCTAGGACACTAAGTCAAAAGTGAATTAGTTACTACTAGACAAACGTGCTCCTCGTCGTATCGGCGTGTCGTGCTCTGTATCACCTGATTGTAGACGACGATGGAACCAAATGCGAGGTTTTTATAAAAGAAAACAATTAGAAATCTGTGGCGACTACGAGTATAAATATAATCTTCACGCGTTTAACAGTTTGCACGTTTTACAGTTTATTGCTAAGACAAGACAACGTCGGTTAGTTAGACCAGTAAACCATCCAACGACTTGTCGACACCTACTTCTTATATAAACAACTGAAACGCTATAAAAAAGTAAAAGTATTCAGTGCGCTAGGCCGTCGACTTAGGCCTACTATCGACGATGCTGACAAGCTAATCCAGTAGCCTGGCCATGAGTTATTGGCTCAATGCTTGAATCGACACGATTAAAACAAAGACTCCACGATTGGCGCAGTGGCTGAACTATTGGCTGTTGTGCTGCTTGTCACGGGTTTAATATTCATTGTTAGATGTATGGAAAAGAAGGAATATAGGAGTGGGTTGTAGTCAGTTAAAAACTGAAACGACTTTTGTTCATCTCTAAAGCAGGAGAAGTCATTGGATGATGTAGTGAGAAACAATTCTTACCCATTTGTCCAAGTGTATTTGTGTAACGTGGCTAGCCTATTCCCACTTCAGTCTGGCTCTTTTTTACTATTATTCTTCGTCTTCTCGTGTCGATCTGACTCAACTTTTGTTGAAACATTTAGCCACCTGGACAGCTCTGTCGTTGGCCTCGCATAAGTCGTGGAAGGTGCAGGTAGTTGTGCTCGCTGGGCAGGAAAGGAGGTGACGTATATTCTGCGCAGGGGCCTCACACTGGCTCTGTATTTGCGATAAGTCAAGGAATCTCCATTTGGCCAGACTAAAAATACACAATAAACTTTGTACTTAAAATGTTTAAGCTAACAGACTTAAAAAGTTACCAGTTAACTTTTTCAACATGTAAAACAAGCTAAAGCTAAATAACCAATCTCTCTCTCTATCTCTGCTTAGCCTTTTCCCAACTATATTGGGGTCGGCTTCCAGTCAAGCCGGATTTAGCTGAATACCATTATTTTACGAGGAGCGGCTGCCTACCAGACCTCCACAACCCATTGACTGGGGTAACACGGTACTTCATGGCAAGACTGGAGTCAGATTTACTGGCTTCTGACTATCCGTAACGACTGCCAAAGATCTCCAAATGACAGCCGGGACCAACGGCTTAACGTGCTTTCCGAGGCACGGAGGAAACTCGTTATGTTAAGATGGTCACCCATCCACAGACCAACCTAGGCAAGCGTTGCTTAACCATGAAGATCGACCTGTGCGGCTGTTATTATCTAGCCACGAGCTCCTCTAAAGCTAAATAACCAATCTAGTTTTCCTAAAAAGTCTAGTTAGATTTTTTTCCAATTTTCTCAAAGGACAGATAATCTTGAAATCTAGACAACGCGGCAACGTTTCATTAAACGCCAGGTGGATGGACGTTTTCTCATTCCATCATTCTCGCTTATTTAAGCGAGAAGTCTTTTTTGGGTTCCGTATCTCAAAAGGAAAAATCGGAACCCTTATAGGATCACTTTGTTGTCTGTCTGTCTGTCAAAACCCTTTATCTCAGGAACGCATGAAGGTCTTCTTCTTCTTCTTCTGCCTGGCGTTAATCCCGGCCATTGCCAGGGTCCGACATTTCGACGCGCCCAAGAAAATCAAAATTCATAAAGTACTTTTCGTTGATCTAGAAGCTTTAAATTTGGCATGTGTTTAAGATAATTTAAACAAAGTGTTTTTAAAATGAATAGCTTTACTAAAGACTTTACAATATTTTTATAATAATTTTTTCTACGTTGACAGATGACAGATTAGTAAAAAGAACGAATGTAGGTAGGAATGAAGAATGAAGGTAAATGAATGAAATAAAGAGTGAATGTGTCGTAGACAGCATGAACAAGGTTTAACACATTCGGGAATTAAACTATTTACTAAAGTTAGCTTATACGGAACCGTGAGTGCACGAGTCCGATTCGCACTTGCCCAGCTTTTTTTGTATCCTGAAACGAGCGGAATCAGCGTGAAACTGATTTGAGAGTAATGACTGTGCGCTCAAGTATTCAGTCAATTTCACAAATCGGACCCACCCTAATTGGAGTGAGGTCATACTGAGAACATTTCTGGGCCATAAGATAAGCGGTAAACCTGGAAAGTGGCTTTTACAGCAAATAGGTTACTTTTGGTTAGGCGTGCTTTATTGTCGAGCTTGTTATTAGGTCTGATAGTGGTCAACAAGCCCAGCAAATTATTGCTAATAAAAAAATAATCGAGGAAAGGGATCGAATTAATTTTTTTATTGCTTGTTAAAATCCTCATCCTTTTCTTTTGACTCGACTGTAGTGATATTTTTTTTCTGTTACTTCAAAGTTCCTTCTTCCACGAAAAACTTCGAAAAGTTTATAACCTACTTCATTTAGAACGCATTTGTTTTTTTCTGATTGCAATTTTTTTTAAATATAATATTTTATGAAAAAAATTGTTGAATGCCCAATATTGTAGTCACTTTGTTGAGACATACCAACACAACACACAGTTATTATTAGGAACTTGGACAAAAACGCAGGATGCAATGTTAACCCGTGAGAAGGCGCGCCTCTGTTTGTTTCATGGAGAGGCGCGCGCGAGCAAATCACTCACACTACTTTAAATACTCATATTTCTACTTCTAAAGTACTTATTGACTCATAATGGATTTATATAAATAAAACAGGGTTTAATATGTAAGAAAATAAGTATTTTTATTTAAACTATAAAACATAAATGCAACTTCTGGAACCAATAACAAAACAACTAATTTTTATTTTCTAATTTTGACAGTCTTCATATAAATCACAATAAAAAAACTTACATATCAAAAACTTTAAAAATTACTCTTCCATGATGATTTGGACAAATGTGCCTCTCGAAACACAATAAACACATATATGTGATATGTTCAGTGCAGAGTAATTACTTGCACAAAGTGCAAGCTTTTTTTGACCGTCTATTCCTACGTCTAGGACATATGTATAGAACAGAATCCGCTTAGCCTAGACTCTGAAATAGGTCTAGGAGCCGACACGAATCGCTTCATTTTGTTCTACATTCTCAAGATTCGCATCCAATGCTTCATCACCAGAATCCTCATCCAGCCACGAAAAAATTTGTGCTTGACGTCATTCACCCATTTTCCATGTGTTTTGTAGCTAAAAACAACTTTCATTATTATTAAAATATTACTATAGAGTATTTACGTAATAATTAACCAATTTAATATAAATAAATAAAATAAAATAATCTAGAAAATACAATTATACTCTTTTAATTGGAAAAAAAATACTTACACGAACGGGCGCGTGATGAGCAAATTACCGCACAATGGTACGCGGCCTCCACAAACAGTTAGCTGCGTGATCGCAGCAGCACTGACCGGCACGAAAGTTGCGTCACAGGGAAGGGGATGAATAGTTAGGAAGGTACCTAGGAGCTTGAGACGTTAGGGCGTCGATATCACCAAAAAATTTTGCTTTCAATTTTTGTGTGAGTGAATTGCTCATAGCGCGCCTTCTCACGGGTTAAACAATCAAATGGTAACTGCAAAAGTTAAAACTGTTTATTAGTATGCGAGAAAAAAACCTACTAAAAGGACTACCTACGATAAAATGTTGTCTCAATTTGGCTCACAAACTGGGTTTCACTTACGGCTCTGGTGACAAAGATATTCTGGCGGGTCGCCAATTCGTAAAATATATCGCACAGTCTTTTGAATAAAGTCTACTACTGCAGTTGTCCAAGGCAATGAGGTGCGAACTTGTAACTTTTGGCGCCATGTGATTTAATATTAGCGTGTAGAAAGTATGAAGTGATTGGAAAAAGGAGATATAGGCGAAGCAGTTGAGTAGTATTTGGAAGAGTAGAATTATATTTCAAGATGATTGATGTCTTCTAAAAGCTGTTAAGGAAATTAAGAAGACTACTTGGCAGTGAGCATTGTATTCAAGCAACCACCTGCCATTCTTCCTCGCTCCGGGCCATGGCTTGAACTAGAGCCCGCCGCGGTGCGAAAGGTCGCTACCGTCGATCGACTCCACGAGTAAATGACGGTGCTCTGCCCAAACAAGGCAGACCTCTAACGTATGCGCTACAGTGTTCTCCGGAGAGTTCACAGAAAGGTGACCCCTGGGCAGTCCGAATTAGGCGAATTTTTAGGCAAGACTATGTTTAATAAAGTGGAATGTCCGATTTAGCTAATACTACTTTTTTTTTATTTATTATGCTCCCATATACTAAAAACAAAGTAATCTAAAAATATGGAGTTTAGCGCCATCTAGCGAAAACATGACCTGAAGCTTTCCTCTTAATTACTTTTTTCCTCCTAAAAGTATTTCATCTGTAGAACTTTGTCCGCGCCTTTAGTGGCCTAAAATAAAATTCAGGAAAGTTTCGGACAATCCAATTGGCGGGTACCGGAAAAAATAAAGGGGCCAAGGTCCAGAGTTTAATCAATTAAGAAATAAATAAGCATTTAGCTAATGCTAAGAACTTTGGCTGTTAGCTCGCTTTTTGTAAAACTTTTATGTCAGGTTTATGTGGACTATCCGTGCCAAAAAGTATGTGCCGTTTTGTTGTAAACAAATAATTAATCTTACACTGAAAGCATTAGTAATTTGAAGTCATAGGTACATATTAAAAGAGCAATGATACTGTGTGTAACAGTTGCTAGTAGTAATAAGATTTTTTTTTTTGAGTTGTGTAATCTTGGACTGTATTATTTGAGTTTTGCGTGCATGGTTGGTAAAACTTTTACAGTTTTAAGCGGTGTTCCGTATACAAACCGTGCGTGTACAACTAGTGCAGGCAAAACTGTGATGAAGCCTGTGGTAGGCCCATTAGAAGAACAGTTAAGTACAGTTGCAATATATAATAACTAAACATATGTGAAGAAACTAGTAGTCTTTCAGTACCCGTTATCCACCAATTTCACCCACAGACAAAATTGCACAACTTAATTCCGCCATGTTCGTTCTATCATCGGACTACTGGACGTATTGCACTGTACCATAGGTACATTATCATAGTGGACATCACACCCATTCGTATAAAGCGATTTGGTAGCACATTCATTATGCGTATAGCTAAGGAGTGGAATTTCATGCCGGAGTCTGTGTTTCCTGATAGCTACAATCTAAAGATCTGAGTGAATAGGAATCTGTCAAGAGTGAATAGGTTACTTTTAAGCAAGCGTGCTTTATCGTCGGCCACATCATCGCTTACCTTTTTTTAAGGCCTTCCCTTTTTCCTTCCAAACTTCTCTGACCAAGTTTGCCCCGCGAATATGAGCATTTTTTTTAAATAATCAAAAGCGTAACAAACAGTACACAATTTCGATCACAACCCACACTCACACACACTTGACCAATTTAATAACATGACCACCCACCACATGGCAGAGTTTGAGCCAGTCACTTAAAGTGGAGGAATCTTAAAATTAGCGCAAAACAGACAGGGTAGTCTACCCCTTCTGTTATCGACCCGTAATAGACCGAGCAAATTAAATTCCTCAGCGGGATTATGTCGAGATATACGTTTTTAGGGCCATTTGTTTTAGCTGTCTGCTTAGTTAAGTAATGGTTCACACTTGGCATTGTTTATGCTTTTTAATAACAGAGCTGAAATTGTATATTACTAGTAGGGTAAAATCGCACATTTCTAATTGTACGAGTAAGACATTGATGGGATTGAATTCGTTTCAACAAAAAAAGCTATCATCAATTATTATTTTTATTCATAATGAATTGTGAATTGTTGTTTAATCAATAGTTTATTTTCAATTATTTAAAATCATTTACAAAAAAAAAATTATTAATGATATTTATATTTAAAGTGAAATGAAACATCAGCAACCCTTTGAGTTAATTTTATTTTTACTTGTCACATTTTAATGTGTTAATACGTATTATTAGGAAATAAGAGATTTTTTTGTGTGTGTGTTTTTTTTAATCCATTTTAGGGCCATTTATTTTAGCTGTCTGCTTAGTTAAATAATAGTTTACACTTGGCATTGTTTATGCTTTTTAATAACACAGCTGAAATGGTATATTTTGGTATTACTAGTGGGGTGGAAGCATATTTTTCTGATTGTTAGATATTGGTATTAGTAGGTTAGTCGAACGTTGAGGTTGGATTCATATCTGTGACCACAATACACCAAGTGTAAACTAGCTCAGTAAAAGCAATAAGAGCTAATTTTCCAATGTTTTGAAAAGAAAAATGTTTCGAATACTCGTTTATTTACGTCCGCGGCGTCAGCGTAACGTAAATATATTTTTTTCAATTATTTTATCTTCTGTTTTCCTATATCCACTTAAATTCAGAAACATCTGAAATACAAATCAAAGTAATCAAATTGAATGAAAATAATAAATTATGATTTTTATAACACGTGAAACGCAGTGGTTGAGCTAGATTGGCAGCTGCACTACGTGTCATTTGTTCGATTCTCACTCGAAACAAATATTTGTATGTCCTACAGACAATAGTTCCAGATCTGGATGTCTTGTGTATGTCAGCTTACATGTTTGTAAACGCATTCACGATACAGGAAAAAACCCTAAAGCGTGGGCAAAGATTAAACAAAAAATAGCAGCAATAACAATAATACCAACACAACACGAAGGCAATAAGAGTAAGGAAACCCACTAAACATCCCATTCACACACCAAACATACTTCCCACACTATAAACAATAAGTACTTATCTAAATCACAAGCCAACGACACCATTACGACACGACAGCGACACGGGAGCGACAAGAGAGCGACATAGCGACTATAACGCATGAAATATTCACTCCAACGCATTCGGGCTTCGAGCCCAAATCGGCACATTTATGGCCAAAGAGTGAAGAAATGAGAATTTAAGTGCGATATAAATATGGACTGTTGGCGACTTAGATACTGATGCGGAAGTGGGCTTTTTGTTTGAAATGATTTATTAATGGAGATCTAATTTATGATAGGTTTTAGGGTTCGGCAATATTGTGCCAAAAATGAGTGGTCATTTTGCATAACTTTATTCTATTGACCTCTCATTTTCAGCAATATCTATAACACCATATAATGGAACACAAAAAATTATGAAACCCTGCATCGCGCAATTAGAGTTCTCTGTTGTATATACAACGTCCCGAAATGATCTATTAGGCCATTTCCCGAATCAGAAAAACACCCGCCTGGAGGATCCTTTTATTTCTGATGGATCCTTCTCACTGAAGAAGTTGTAAAGTTACTGAATAAATATATTATTATAATTATTTCAGCGAAAGTTTGCGGGACTTTATAGTTACTGTACTGGGTTTAATTTGTCTATAACATGTATGTATTTAGAACTGGATAAGAATGTTTATCAGTTGTCTAGTAGTCATAGCAGAAGTTCTACTTAGATTGGAACTATTAGATGGCATTTTGTAAGATTGTGGATTATTATCTCGTATTAACTGGCAACATGCTGTCTTGGTTCTTTTTAGGAAAAAAGTTATAATGTACGTCATATTTATTTATTTTATTTTAAAGAAGGCTTACAGACTAATATATATAAAAGAGTGAAGAGAATATAAAAGAGATAAAATGATATACAGAGAGTAATACCAGGTATATTTTATAATATTATGCATTAAAAGAACATAAATTCGTGCAAACATTAAACTATTATCAACCAAAATTCAAAGAGAAATGTTCATCTCCTCTATCTCAAACTTAATACGCCACAAGTATACAGCAAAATGGAACAATTATTTACTGCGGTTTAACTGAAATATATGAGCAAGTTTTCAAGAAATTAACAAGAACTCGTTGTGCCATCTTAAACGGCGTTAATACAGAAACTGACGGACCACTTAAATTAAGCTTTTTAATTCACAAAATGTCTGGGGAAATTTATATACAGAGGAAAGTCAAACAAAGTCACAGGAGATCGGGTGGCCTAAGATGACGCTCCGTGACGAATGCGGTTTTGCCGAATGCTGGGCTTCATTAATATAGTACTTATTTTTCCTTTGCTGGTCAGTAGGCCAAAAACTACAAGTTCTATTGAATAATTTAACTGTATCATTTTACTGCCGGAGAAAACAACCACTGCACAAGCCTTTTTTTGAAGTAGGAAGTCATCAAATAAGCTCTATGTCGAGTGTGGAGCGAATTAGACTTTTACTGTTTAAAATTCACATGTATTTTTTCTTTTTAACTCTTTAGAGCATTCCTACAGCCTACTGTATTAATCCCTGATCCAGTTGCTCATAGGAGATTGTGTCAGACCTCTTAGAAAATGGGATATGACCGGTTGACCGGAAGAAACTGCGTTAGAAGGCCTTTCACATGGTAAGTAGACCTGGTGATGTTTGCAGAAGTCTAATGGATTATAGTTTACCATTGTGGATACCGAAAACCTGGTAAGGGTTGCAGGAATCTGATGGATGCAAAACACATAGAATCGCTCATTGTGGCGACACTTGGGTGAGGCCTATGTCAAACAGTGGCCGTCTTTCAGCTGAAATAATGATGATGAAGATTGTAAAAGTCATTAGGAATTGATGATGAACGGTTAGCACCCAGTGTATATGTAATGACCTAACTTTATTCAAGCGTAACTTGTACCTAAGATTAATTATGTTAGATTAGTTTAGCTATTACGAGCGCGGTTAAGCTCGGCTTAATGAAATCTTACTTTAGTTCATAATATCCGCTGGTTTATTTCCACAGATTTACGATTGTGGCGGTTGTTACAAATTAAATTATACCTGAGTCGTTTTCAAACAAGGAATGTTTAAGACGCAACGTAAGGAATATTTTGGGAACGAATTTTATAAGAGACTAGCTGTCCCCTGCGGTTTCACCCGCATTTTTCGTTACTGCTCCGCTCCCGTGGGCCGTAGCGTGATGGTATATAGCATTCCTCGATAAATGGGCTATCTAACACTGAAAGAATTTTTCAAATCGGACCTGTAGTTCCAGAGATTACCCCCTACATACAAACTTACAAACATACAAACTTACAAATTTTACCTCTTTATAATATTAGTATAGATAAGAAAATATAGACGTGTAAATGCACAAGACTTATTTTCTTTTGTCATTAATATTACAATTTACTTGATTTAATTCAAGTAATTACAATACAAATTGTTACGTTAAAAACTTTGATTTTTTTTTTTTTTTAGAGGTTTTTTACCCGAAAGTCAAAAAAGACAGCAGATTCATAGTCAAATAATCTAAATAATAACCTAATCATCATCTGCTTAGCCTTTTCCCAACTGTATTGGGGTCGGCTTCCAGTCAAGCCGGATTTAGCTGAATACCAGTATTTTACGAGGAGCGGCTGCCTACCAGACCTCTACAACCCATTAACTGGGGTAACATGGTACTTCATGGCAAGACTGGAGTCAGATTTACTGGCTTCTGACTATCCAACAACATAACAACACAAACACACACACATAACGACACCACACGACATATAACGACTGCCAAAGATCTACAAATGACAGCCGGGACCCACGGCTTAACGTGCTTTTCGAGGCACGGAGGAAACTCGTTATGTTAAGATGGTCACCCATCCACAGACCAACCTTGGCAAGCGTTGCTAAACCTTGAAGATCGACCCGTGCGGCTGTTAATATCTAGCCACGAGCTCCTAATAATAACCTAATCAAAAACCAATTTTGAATTAATTCCAAATCAAACCTGCTCCGACTGGAGTAAGGTAGAGTATCAGACTTTAGGTACTGGTTATTCACTTGCCCTGTGCTTACCATGGCCGTGGTTAGTTACTCTTTCAAAAAAACCCACTTCCCTAAATCTGCTACGTACCTAATACTAAAAAGCATCTAATTACCAAACCGCCGGCGAAACATTTTAGCCACTCCAACTCGCAGAGTCGTTATGTAGAATGGCCTCGTGATTTATGAGAAGCGGGACACATCTCAGTGTTTCGCTACACGACGCGAGTACAGGGTGTCCATGCTTGCGGAAAATTTGTGCCGACGTCACGGATTTATGGTTCCAGGTACCGGTCCCTACTATGGTTTATCATCATGGTTTTGTTTTTGCAAAAAAAAACTTGTTTTTCAAAATATACAAAAGAATTTAAAAAAACTGGTTAAGTGCTCACACTTCAATATTAAAATCGAGCATTAAAAGCCAAAAAAAATTACGTTTCTTGTACAAAAACCCAACCGTGCCCAGAAGTAGTGTGTGTCGTTTGTATATAATTATGGTAAATTAACGTTTTGAATTTCATATGACGATATTTAATTATGTACTACTAATAATACTAGTTTGTAAGTTGTGTATGTCTTTACTAACCATTTATGGATTGTATTATCCGTGTTACCCCAGTTAATGGGTTGTGGAGGTCTGGTAGGCAGCCGCTCCTCGTAAAATACTGGTATTCAGCTAAATCCGGCTTGACTGGAAGCCGACCCCAATATAGTTGGGAAAAGGCTAGGCAGATGATGATGATTATCTGAATGAATAAATTGATTGATAAACACATTCGGAATTTTCAACTCACTACCTGCTACGGTTTTTAAGATTATAGCCCGACGTATGGACAGTGGAAGCTTAGTATTAGTAATATGGTCCCATTGTACAATACTAAAAATCGATTGTATTTTGTTTTATGAGTAACAGCTAAAATTAATGAGCCTGTTTTTTATAAGGTTCCGCAAAGTACCTACTCAATTTAGAAATTACTATGGCAAATAAAATATAAGTAATGAGATATCTACGTCATAACTAAGTTAAAAAGTTTTATTAAGATCGGTCCCTAAACCTTAAAGTTATACACGAGTTAATTACCTCAATAACACATAATCTGAACATAATAATTAGTAAAATGAGGTTACATGTGTGTGATCTCTATACATCTACACTAATATAATAAAGTGGTAAAGTTAGTTTTTTTATTTGTATGAGGTAATCTGTGGAAGTACTGGTCCGATTGCTAAAAATTTTTCGCCAATAGAAAGCTGCTGTATTCCTGAGTGACATAGGCTATATTTTATATACGCGGGCGAAGCTGCGGGCTAAAGCTAGTCTGTAATATCCTTTTAGAGCGCATATCATTCGATAACACAACAATCCTCTGTTGTTGTGTTATGGAATGATATCAATAACATCATCATTTATTGAAGTGTTGCTGGTCTATTCTCGAAGTTTTTCACCAGATTTTCACTAAAATTAAATGGGACAAGCTGAAGACAAAACTCTCACAAACTTAAAAGAACTTTAGCATTTGACGAAGATATCAGTGAACAGAAAAAAACAACTTTGATTTTTTTATCTTCGATACAGAGCCTTAATCTGTACTATTATACACAAAAAGAAACTGACTAAATGATATATCAAAGTACTACCAAAATTACTGGGAGAGCGTAAAATTTTGTAAAAGGTTCCTTTTTATGACGTAGGCAAGCACTAAGAATAGATTTTCAGGGGACGAAACGGGCGTTCAAAGGATGTACGAAGAAACCTACTTTAACCCGGGCGCAGCCACTAGCAGAAGCCAGTTTTATGACAAACCACATACCACACATCATCATCTGCCTCGCCTTTTCCCAACTATATTGGGGTCGGCTTCCAGTCAAGCCGGATTTAGCTGAATACCAGTATTTTACGAGGAGCGGCTGCCTAGCAGACCTCCACAACCTTAACTGGGGTAACACCACCTACCACACAAACAACAACAAAAAAAATGCTGAGCCTCGTGTGCAAGACAGAGCAACAGCGCTAATGTGTTGTAGAGTTTTTGTGAGTAACGTGATTCTAAGAGTGAGTTTGAGTGCGTCCAGATGACAAACACAGACAGATGTGGTTGGCAACCAGTAAAAGGATCCCAAGAAAAACCCGACAATATCCCAATTTGGGAAGACAGTCGGGACCTACGGCTTAAGATGCTTTCCGAGACACAGAAGAAACTCGTTATGTTAAGATGTTCACCCATGCATAGACCAACCTTGGCAAGCGTTGCTTAACCTTGAAGATCGACCTGTGCGGCTGTTATTATCTAGCCACGAGTTGATGATAAATGATTGTCCAGAAATGTGAAAATATCCCAATTCAATAGCATAGCCTATCTACCCTACAAATACGAGTACTCTTCCGTTCGGCAGATCGAATCCTTAGATATTTAGTTACGTTTACGTCGAACACATTACACGTTCCACTATTTTATATTGCAAATGGGATTCTGCATATAAACCCAGTATTTCAGTCGTGCTGTTATAGTGTAAACTAGCTACTAACTTGAGGAGCTCGTGGCTAGATAATAACAGCCGCACAGATCGATCTTCAAGGTTAAGCAACGCTTGCCTAGGTTGGTCTGTGGATGGGTGACCATCTTTACATAACGAGTTTCCTCCGTGCCTCGGAAAGCACGTTAAGCCGTTGGTCCCGGTTGTCATTTGTAGATCTTTGGCAGTCGTAACACATAGTCAGCAGCCAGTAAATCTGAGTCCAGTCTTGCCATGAAGTACCGTGTTATCCTAGTTAATGGGTTGTGGAGGTCTGGTAGGCAGCCGCTCCTCGTAAAATACTGGTATTCAACTAAATCCGGCTTGACTGGAAGCCGACCCCAATATAGTTGGGAAAAGGCTAGGCAGATGATGTTATAGTGTAAACTAACTTCTGCCAACGCAAAGTCTCGTTTTACCACCCTTTGGGAACCGCCAATTTTTGACTTACGTCAGAAAAGAAAACCTTGTGCAAAATCTATTTTTCTTCTTTTCTTAATTGTGGAGGAGAATAAATATTTGGCCTGCAACGAAGAAGTCACTGTGTGAAGTAAGACAGTCAAACGCATCCGCAGGAAGAAGTTAGTCCATAATATTCATTTAGATGGGAGTCTGCATATAAACCAAGTATTTCAGACATTTTCCTCTGCATGATGCATGTCTGCATTTGATTTGGCGAATAGCGTTCGCTGGAGGAATTGCTTGTCAGTTCTCGGGAATGCGATTGGCTGTTCCGAAGTTGCGTGATTGGTAATGCCAGTTAATAGTTTTGCTGGAGGTAAATTAATATGTTTGTTTATTTTCCACTTAATTCATGAATCCCCGACCGGTCCTATGAGACCGCGCTGTTATTGTTTTACTATTGTGTCTCGTTTTGTGGATATGTGATAGGTTAACGCGCATTAAGTCAAGAGTTTGTATATGCTTATGCAAGCTTGTGACTTTATCATTTCAGCAACGAAAGACGTCCACTGCTGGACATAGGTCTCCTGAAAGCATCACCAAAAGGAACAGTCCTGTGTGTCTTGCATCCATCGGATCTCCGCAACCCACCAGGTCATCGGTTCACCTTTTCGGAGGCCTTTCAACGCTCGCAACGACTCGTGACTTTTAACGAGACTGTCGCTCATAGTGACGGTAAAGATGAGACTGAAGCCAGATAAAAAACAAAAATAAAAGCGTAATAGACAGAGTTACTTTCACATTTATAATATTAATTTATTATGGACTAACTTTCGCCCGCAGCTTTGCCCACGTACACAATATAGCCTATGTCACTCAGGAATACAGCAGCTTTCTATTGGTGAATAAATTTTAGTAATCGGACCAGTACTTCCACAGATTATCTGATACAAACAAAAAAAAACAAACTTTACATCTTTATTATATTAGTGTAGATTGCCAAGAGGTTAAAAAGATTCTAAAGATTTACTGCGGCCTTGAAACGCAAAGGATAGTAGCTCGAGTGGGTGTTAGAACCGAATAGATTAATAAGAGGAGCAAATAAATGACAAAGGTTTGTGCATATGATTTACTGCCATGCCAAGCCGGGACGGATGCTAGTGCTATTTATTTTTAACAAGTTATGTGAAGCACCTCATCCCCAAAAACGGCCATCAATGCATAATCAATGAGGAAACTACCCCTTTTTTCCCCGTTCAGAGCATATTGAAAGCACAATTTCAATTCAGCAAGCTTGCAAGCGTGCATATTGTTTACAAAGCCGCCCCCGATGCAAATCCGTGAAGTATCGGGCTCGTGTTCAAGGTTTATTTTTAAGGAAACCAGTCAACACATTCTTTGTTTGCTTTAAGAGATTTATTTCTTGTGTGGAGAAAATGGTGTAAAGAGAGGCAGTTAAGTGTAATATATTTTTTTAGTAACTGGATTCCTGAGATAAAAAGCATCTTATTTGCTATTTCAGGACATGGTCGACCCGTGTAGCGAGTTTCATCGAAATTCGTTCAGCCGTTTAAGCGTGAAGAAATAGAACACACGATCACATACTCTTTCTTCTCTCTCAAATTCTTTGTAAAGTATCCTACGAGTATGTGCTATTTCAGGACATGATCGACCCGTGTAAAGAGTTTCATCGAAATCCGTTCAGCCGTATAAGAGCAAAGAAATAACATACAGTCACAAACTCATTCTCTCTCCAAAGTCTTTATAATAACAGTGTTATGGAAAAACGAATCAATTTTAAGGACAATATTACTTATGTGTTTTCCATCAAATGGAACACCAGTTTCGTAACATTAAGACCAGTATAATTATATACCCAGAGATACGCAAGAACTATGCAAGTATTAATGACGTCATCAATTAATCAAAAACTTGCATTCATCATCGTCATGATCATTGACAACCTCGTTTCATCAATGCTGGTTAGGAATACCTAGGCTAGGCTCATGATGTTTTGTCATAATTATTTTGCTAGGGTTCTGTTCTGTGTGTTAACATTAAAATCGAGCAAAAAACGCTGACAAAATAACGTTCTTTGCATTAGAATTTTTAATTTTTAACTTTGTTTTAATTTTATTTGTGATTGTAGCGATGATAGAAATATGTATTCTGTGTAAATTTGATGTCTCTTCATTTTACGGTTTATTTATTTATTTATTTATTTATTTATCTTTATTTTTTTTTATTTATTTTTTTTAAGAGATACCCTCTGCAAGAAGAATAGATGGGCAGAAGGATGGACAGCGGAGATTTCTAGTAATAGGGACCTGTTAGCATTATTGTCAAGTAAACATGACTATATGAAATGAGCAAATGCTTTCAAGGTAACTCGTCGCCTACCAAGAGCCATATTATCAAAGTTCTAGATAAAAGTGTAGTAAAGGCAAATATGTATTATAGTATGTCTGCCAGGTAAACAATATCATAATAATTAACTAGTCTGCCTACCTCACGAACAAACAATGTGATTACGCAGGAATAAGTTTCTGAATGGAATGACTGGCTTAGCATTCATAGCCACTGAGCAGTGAACAAATGGAGTGTTAACACTTTCACTGCGAAACAAACCAGTATTGGGCTGACGCGGTATTACAACTGATGCGGACTAAGAAAACTATGTTCCTCTCGCTAGTGCGGAACGATTATCTCAGGTATTCTAAGAGTCCGACAGAGACAAATACATATTTTAGCTTGTAGTTAAAATGGTTGGTGTTTTTTCGTCAAAACATCATGGCATAGAACTCTGCAGATAAAAAGGTGAGGCACCCAAAAAACTATGGGTACCGTCTATAGCCCCACACACATGCAATCAAATTACGGTTTTACACTGGCAACGTGACATACTACTCGTATTTACAAAAAACTGCCTCACTTCATAGTTCAAAGGGTTCTATTTAAAATTTATAATTAGATTAATTTATAAATTGATCTTTTGAAATCATTTATCAGTTTCTCTATTACTGAGGGTCGTGCTCTTTCAAGTACCGAAAATGGACGCTACTTAAAGGAACCAAGGAACCCAATTGGTGTGGTTGTTATTGTAGTTATCGATCTACATTATAGAGCGGATAAAGTTATTAGATTACCTTCAATCTCAAAAAACTATTGAAAATAAAATCACCGTTTTTCATATGCATAGTATCATTGTTTTATCAGTGACTTACAGGACCACTCCATTTGATCACTACTCCTTGTCTACAAGTAAAGCGGTATCGATTTCGTCTGACATATGAGATGGGTCATGTGAATCGCTTTGAACTATGAAGTTTAATGTTCTAGATTGATGCTATCAATCTCCAAAGTTCAGCTGAGAGCCAAGGTGCCTTTTTATTTGTGCTAAAAGTTGTCAGACTTAGGACTATTTATTGGGCATTTATTTTTGACAAAATGTCTATGACACAATTGCCAGTTTTTTTCAGTACCCAAAGGTTAAAATAGGATCCTATTACGAAGAATCCGCTGTCCGTCCGTCTGTCTGTCTGCCTGTCTGTCTGGCACCAGGTTGTATCTCATGAAGCATGATAACTAGACGATTCAAATTTTCACAAATGATGTATTTCTGTTACCGCTGTAAAAAACAGAATGATATTTAAGTGGGGCCCTTTTTTTTGCTACTAATAAACCCGTCGTCTGCGAGTCCAACTCGAACTTAGCCAGTTTTTAATTGTTTTCGCCCAAGTCCTTGTTTATCTTTTCTAAAGGTGAACTGCAATCGTTTCTAGCAATTACTCTGTGTAATCACGATCTCTTGGATTTAGAGAGCTCTCTAATAGCATTACATTGTGGTAAATATTTAGACACTAGGAAAATACAAAAGCGTAGAGGACACGAATGTAAGGAGAAACTATTTGTGCTTAAAAATAGATACAACTTCGCCCATGGGTTTGCTTCTGAAAGGAAAACTCGGGGCCCAGGAACGCAAGCCAAGAAAGACCATAGGAGTAGCTTTTAGTCAGTAAAAGTCTGACATGCCTTCCCCGTTCCACCCTATAGTGGAAGAAGTCATTGGATGATTTCCTACCTACAAAAAAGCCTATAACACTGGACTAAAACTACCCAATTTTTTTATCTTCGCCAAAATATCTGAAGAAAAAAACTGAGCCATCAACAATAGAAAATCGGTACAGCCTTCAAAAAAGTTAGCTTTTTATTGATATGTCTCCGTTGGGACGGGATCCAGTCGTTTATCCGTGTACGCGGACCCTTCAGAAACTCGCGTATTAACTGACTTTGTTGCCGACGGTACAAGTGGATCTACTCCATATAGCTAAGGATAAGATAAAGTCCTGTAAAAAGATTTTCTACACAGTTTTCTTGATGCTCCTTTGTTTTTGGGTGTTTCAGGTCTGGATTATAGGATTGTTTACGCGTGTTTGGCGTTTAAGGATTGAATTCGTTTAGCGATGTTTTAGCTGTATAATTCGGAACAAAGGAAATGAAAAAAATATCATCATCTACCTTCTCCCAACTATGTTGGGGTCGATTTCCAGTCAAGCCGGATTTAGCTGAATACCAGTATTTTACGAGGAGCAACTGCCTATCAGACTTCCACAACCCATTTACTGGGGTAACACGGTCGTCATGGCAAGACGGGAGTCAGATTTACTGGCTTCTGACTATCCGTAACGACTGACAAAGATCCACAAATAACAGCCGGGACCTACGGCTTAACGTGCTTTGCCGGTTTCCTCACGATTTTTTCATTCACCATTTCGAGAGCAGTGGTGATGGAATAACACAAAAGGTAATCCGCCTAATAATGGCTTG
Source organism: Mythimna separata (assembly GCA_030763345.1). Taxonomy (NCBI): domain Eukaryota; kingdom Metazoa; phylum Arthropoda; class Insecta; order Lepidoptera; family Noctuidae; genus Mythimna; species Mythimna separata. The sequence goes on along the minus strand of CM061170.1, from coordinate 23,942,135 downwards.
GGCCACTACTGCCCTAACAATTTAGCGTTCTTTTTCCCAAACCCACTTACGGAACCCAAAAAATTCATCAAAGCAACCCGACATTACGACCCGGAGCTAACCGCCCCTCGGCCAATCCTTTAAGTAGGAGTCTATATCGTCTCGCCATCTCCTTCTGGCCCTACCAGGTCGCGGTTCTTGGTTTTCGGGATCCAATAAGTGGTTGACTTCACCCAATTTTGTTGCTACGTGCGCAAGATGTAGCTGAGAAGAGCGGAAGACTGGAAGAGAAACCTTTGTCCTGCAGTGGGCATAAAAGCAATGCGCCTGTGTTTGAACTCGCAACCTACAACTTGTAAGTCGAGACAGTTACCACTACACCATCACTTCTCTAACAATTTAGCGTTCCTTTTCCCAAACCCACTTACGGAACCCTACAAATTCATCAAAGCGCCCCGACATCACGACCCGGAGCTAACCTCTCTACGTGTTCAATGCGGATCTGTTTATTGAAAGCAAATAACGAAACGTCAGATGCATTCGAAGTTTAAAGTTGTATACTCTAAGCACGTCTCGCGGCTGTATTCTGAGCGGAGTTATTTAGCTAACTTCATGGGTGTTGCGCTTTTTGGGTGAGTGGAAAAGTGGTGGGTAAGTTTTTGTTGCTAGTTCTTTAGTAGGTAACTTTAGGTTTAGTTTTTTATAGATTTAGAAACAAAAAAGCCGCTCCTGCTGGGCTGCTGCTCTGCGCGTTGGAGGTTCGATTCCTATACGGAACAATTATTGAGTTTTTGTGGTATACAAATATGTGTTGCGGGGCTGAGTGTCTTGAGTACGAGACTGCACATATTGTTTTAATCTAACATATCTAGTATATGTTACATTAAAAAAATGTGCACTCTCGTGCTTGACTGCGATCGCACCTGATGGTTAGCAGTGATGATATTGTTTTATAATTCTACGTGTTTTCTTATTGTTTTTTACTTCCTGAATCAGGAAATTGAACGAAAGACGACACAACACCGGGATCAAAGCAGATGATTTGTCTAACCGTTTTCTTCGGGATGGCTAATCTTCAAATAACTTCTCCAGCTCTGGGTGGAGCGAGACAAAGTGTCAGAGTTATACTGACTAAAACGCACTCATGTTCCTTGACTTTTTTCCTGGCTCCATTACTCTAGCAGGCAATAAATCCGTAAATATCGAGGTCTCCTCTAATCCTCTAAAGAAAAAAAAGTGATAACTAAATTATCTACCCCTAACACACACTAACCCTACAAACTGGAAAACAGTAATGCAGCAGCAAAAAATCTTAGACGTTACTATTTTAAGAAACTGTTTTTGTGCCTGCAGCCCTAAATTGTTTATTTTTAATAGACATTACACAGATATTTATCTCTTTATAAGATAAAGCAACCCGTAAACACTACACTCGCCACTAACCATTTTTTTGTAGTTTCTTCTCCGAACCACCTCTTTATTCATGTTTTTTGTAAGACACAACAAAATATTAACTCGATCTATGTACTACAAACTCATCCGCTTTTTAATACACCTTCCCTCCCTTCCTCTTCAATGAACGGGAAGTCGAATTTATTAGAATTTTGATTGGAATACGGCCATGCAGTAGAGTAATAGCAGCGCGCGGTATGTGAGGCGGGAGTGTGATCCGGTATCATACGTGTACGTGATTCCTGCAGCCGTCAGGTGTGAGGTTAACACTATATCCTGGGAAATATTCTTGTGAAGAAAGTGTGTATTATGTGGGATAGAGCAGTGGTAGGCCAGTGGTAACGGTACTCGTAGTTACTTATGAGTTGTAAGTCGCATGCTCAAACTCAGCCAGGCTAAAAACAAATAGTAATGCTATTTGTTTTTTTTTTATTGTTATAATCTAGTGCTTGACTGCGATCCTACCTGATGGTAAGCAGTGATTTGTGTAATTACTATATAGTATAAAACAAAATAGCTTTCAACTGTCTGTCTGCATGTTTCTATATATCGACGGGTTCCGGGCTATTTGTATTAACCGACATTTTTGAAATTTTACACCAGAGCAGTTTAAAGTTTCGATTTTTAGAAAAAAAATCATAACTTTAGCAAATCGCATTATTTTTAAAAAAAGAAGTATATTATTGTTTTTATAACATATTCGCCATAATCAGATCAATCTTTTTTTCTAATATTCCTATTTTTAACGAAGATAAATGTCGCTTCATACAAAATGACCCATATTTTACTTTTTTTTGTTCCAGGCTAAATGACTTAACCGCCTATGATTATTGTTTCTTATTCCAGGCTAAATGACTGAACCGCCTAGGTTTATTATTTCTTGTTCCAAACTAAATGACTGAACCGCCTAGGCATGCAAATAATGGCTCTAAGCTAAGTGCTTTAATCAAAGACTTGGTCATATTTCAAACCTAAGCTAATTGATTTAAATACCATATCATAAACTTATTAATGTACGGCTAATTAGTTTACGCGACTGATTTTTAAAAAATAAATTGTTTGTAATCATACTTGAATAATGAAGTTTGCAGAAATTAGCGGTTAAAACATTGATAAATTTAAAGGTAAACACATAAGGTGTACCTACCTATCTTGTTAATAATTATGAAAAGAGAAATAAAACACGCATTACAAATTGTTTAAAAACAAGTTTTTTATTTAAAATGACAATGACCTAGGAAAAGCAGTAACTTCTTAGCTTACCAAGGTAACAACTAAGGTTGTGGAGGGTGTGGTGGCCAATCTGTTCCCTGAGCGAGGGGAACACTCTCCCCCGCTCATGGCTCCGCCACCTGCAGTGCCCGTAGCGGACCACACCAGCGACGACGAAGACGACGCTCCAGAGGTGACCGAGGTAGAGATGAGGTCGGTGATATGAAGACTCAGTGTCAAGAACTCCGCCCCAGGACCCGACGGCGTGCCCGAAAGGGTATGGGGCCTGGTCATGGAGACTCTCGGGTCTCGATTGCGAGAGCTCTTTAGCGCATACATGGAGAGAGGCCAGTTCCCCCTTCGCTGGAAGACCGGGAAACTGGTCCTCATCGCGAAGCCGGGGCGCCCCGCGGACTCTCCGTCCGCGTAACGGCCCATCGTGCTGCTCGACGAGGTAGGCAAATTCTTTGAAAGAGTAATTTTAGACCGCCTCGTCGGGCATCTGGCGCGGGTGGGGCCGGATCTTGCGAACGGCCAGTTCGGCTTTCGCAGGGGGCTTTCCACGGTGGACGGCATCATGCGCGTGAGGGCCCTCACGACAGAGGATGCGGTGATTCAGGCCAGGGTCGTCTTCAACCCCCTGCCCTAGAGTTACATCGGGGCAGCACTTCGGTACCATGAGGTGCCGCCTGCCTCCGTCGTGTGATTGAGGCCTACCTGTCGTATAGGTTCATCATCTATCCGGGTCACCAGGGAGAATAGAGACGGCGAGAGATGTCGTACGGTGTTCCGTAGGGATCGGTACTAGGACCGCTGGAGGACGAGGACGTGGTCTGCTACGCAGACGACACGCTGGTCCTGGCGCGGGGAGAGTCGTATCAGGCGGCGGCCGAAACAGCGACACGCGGGGTTGCGACAGTCGTGGACAGGATCCAGCAACTGGGACTCAAGGTGGCATTGCACAAGTCCGAGGCTATGTGCTTTCATCGCCCTCGGACCGCGCCATCACCGGGTTCCCAAATAACGGTAGGGGGGGTCCACATCGGCGTCGGGTCGACGATGAAGAACCTGGAACTCATCCTCGACAGCCGGTGGAGTTTCGAGGAGCACTTCCGACGTTTGACCCCCAAACTGGACAGGTCTAGGGCCGCTCTGAAGCGGCTCCTGCCCAACCTAGGGGGTCCAGACGCCCCCTGCCGGAGGATGAGGGGATACCGCACGATCTCCCTTGCTGGCCTGCCACCGTGGGATCTGGAGGCAACAGTCCTTGCTCGCATGCACAATTTGCACGTGGAGATGCAGCGCCGGGGCGAAACTCCGCTGTCACGACAAGTCGCGGTATGGCGGACAAAGTTCTGGCGGGATCTCAGGGTGGCATGGCGACTGCGACTGTTGCAACCCAGTGCTGGGCACGCCGCCATTGAGGCGGTAAGTCCCCTCGTCCCCGTTGGAAAGAGGTCAAGGCGTCCTCTCGTTCCGTATGACGCAGGTCCTCACCGGACACGGTAAGTTCGGGAGGTTCCTGCATCGGATGAAGCAGGAGAAGACGCCCGGGTGTCGCCACTGTGTGGGTCCGGAGGAGACGGTGGAGCACACGGTAGAGGTGTGCCCCGCTTGGGCGGAGCACCGCCGTGTCCTTGTGGAGGCTATCTGCGGCGGCGACCTCTCGCGCCGGGCCTTGGTTCAGGCGATGATCCGGAGCGAGGAGGGGTGGCATGCGGACGCCTCCTTCTGCGAAGCAGTAAAGCTTGTGAATGAGGCTGCTGAGTACGTGAGGGAACGGTCCTCACGCCGCCGCCGCCAAGATCCCGATGTCAATTTCCGACCACTGTAGGCGCGGTTTCGTGAACGGCAAGCACTGGGTAGCTCGCCGTCCGGCAGTCTGGAAATAATCTGCCCAGTCGTCAACGGCGCGTTCTGTTCCACGCGCGCCTCAAGGAGATATCAGCAAACTGTAGGAGCCCGGCAGGGCCGAAGCCTCTGGGGCACATGGGTATTCCAATAGGTTGACACCGAGTCCCCCCCAGATCGAAGGCAACGAAGGAACGGGGTAAAAGTTTGGTCAGTAAGAGTCTGACACACCCTCCCGCTCCGCCCAAGAGCGAGAGAAGTCATTCTGATGATTCCCCTACCAGAAAAAAAAGGTAACGACTAAAGTTTTTATCACAATTGTATAAGAATCAGAAGTTAAGCAGTCTTTTTATTACGTAGCCTACGGTCTTATTACCTGAATGATTATTCTCATTTTTCTTCATTTCTAAACTTTAACATTTAAGTATATAAGAATCTCTTCAATTACAAAAAAAGGTTTATCTATAAAATAATTTCTTTTGAAAATAATCACATAAAAAAATTAAAATATTTACGACCGTTTCTTTGGTTTTCATTTCTTTACTTATTTTCTTCTTTTCTCAGTAATTAAAATCAAAAATATATCTCTCATAAAAAAAAGTTTAGAAGTTTTCTTACCTATTATACGTGGTTATTTTTCAATGACTGGCCAAATTTTCACTGGGTGTTCTACTCATGAATATGAACAACTTTCACTATGGGATCGACTCTGAAATCACGAAAAAAAGTCGTATGTTTCATATATTTTAGTCGAGTTTTCGTGATTTCAGAGTTGGTCCCATACTAAAAGTTGCTCATATTCATAGGTAGAGCACCCTGTGAAACTTTGGCCGGTTATTGAAAAATAACCTTTTAAATACTATCCCCAGTTTCTCTTCAATAACAAAGATAAATATCTCCTATGACAATCTATATCTATACTAATATTATAAAGAGGAAAGATTTTTTTGTTTGTTTGTTTGTTTGTACCGAATAGGCTCCGAAACTACTGGGCCGATTTCAACCGTTTTTTTACCAATAGAAAGCTAAATTGTCAGGAAGTAACATAGGCTATAATTTATGTTAAAAAAAATTAGAGATCCATAAGATAATTGCAATAATGAATCCCAGAGTAGCAAAATTTTGCCTATTAAATTCATTATTTGGCGTGCGCTGAGAAAACTATTGATGATACATAAAAATTATGTACTACATGATTAAAGTACTCATTATTACCTACATAAAAGTCCGCGATGGAATATATCTAACTACCATAGTTAAGTCACAATAGCAGCTTTTGTGTTCTAAAATTTAATTAAATCGCCGGTAGAAACAAAAGTTGGTTACATTCGTATCGTAGTATTAATTCTTATTCAAATAAATAGTTTTATAATCAAGGGCATTTATGTAGCAGTAAAATGGGCAACTATACGTTAGCCTGTCTCGCGTGGGATCTCCGGAAAATCAATATATTTTGCTTCAGACGAATAGCACGTCTAATATAGTTTACAGAGAAGCCTTGCAATGATTCTTTATGGGTATTTACATTAAATTTTTATTTTCTTTCTTTTTTACCCTTTTTACCCACAACTGTCACCTAAAAAGGTAATATCTATGTACCTACCCATCAAGTTTCATCGCAATCGGCCAACAGCTATTACTTTTTATCCCGATATTTCCACGCAATCGAAACTTACGCGGGTGAAACCGCGGGGCGCAGCTAGTAATAAATAATAGTTCACTACATTTACAAGAAATAATAATTAAAATTATAAAAAATGTTGCACATGTTAGTAAAAAAATTCAATCAATTTTTGACGTGACAACGTCTTAAATTAGGTTGCGGCTGGGAGTCACTTATGAAAAAGTGTAACGCTCGGTAACGTTACGATGAGTCACCGAACGAGAGAGAGGCCCGCCGAATGCCTTGCGTCTCTCTCCCACTCAACTATGATCGGTCTGCCGCGCGCGCAGCACTAGAGAATTTTAGTAAACAAAATATATTTCTATAGTTAAAATTTGTGCAATTCTTATTTTCATTCAATTCCTTGTTCCTATTGTGCAATTTAATTATATTCATATCAATAAATATTCTACCGAGAAAAAGACGTTGTCACGTAAAATTTTCGCCCGTAAAAACGACTTTACAGGCAACCATTTTTTTCCTTCTTACTTTTTAATTTATTCTTGTCCCACAAAACACTCGCACAAAACACGTACTAACTTGCTCACAATTTGCGTCAACTAAAACGAGGTGAGAGACGCCTGAAGCGTCCGCGCGGGGTGGCGGGGGCATTTAGACTCGAGCGGTTTATCGCGATGGCGCCAAAATCATTGTTTTTACCACCGTCATAATAGTCAATCCATAAAATTTTTATTGTATTAATGTGTATACTATTCTTATTCCATTTAAGATAAACTGTTTGAATTACTAGAACTTTACTTTTGTTATAACTGAAACGACACTGCAAATCAAATATTGAATTAAAAAAATTGGTTTAACCATAATTTTTAAATGTTTACTGTTGAAATCTTAAATAGTTGATGCGACAGACATATCATTATCTACTGTAAGCTAATTGGTTGAAGTGACATTTCATGTACAGAGCTAAATGTATGGATCGACACTGGGTATGAATTTGACAAGGAGGCTAAATGTATTAAACGACGTTCTTGTATATTTACAAGGTAAAGCTAATTGTATTAAGCGACACTGGATAAGAATGTAACAAAGAAGCTAATTGTATTAAGCGACACTGGATAAGAATTTAACAAAGAGGCTAATTGTATGAAGCGACATTTCTATTTATTTATAAAGTTAGGCTAAATGCTTTAACGTACGTTGCCTATAAATTGTTGCTCCAGGACAAAAAGTTTAAACGACTGCCTGGTATTTGGCAGTAAGCTTAAGTTCACAGTTCCTAAATTTGTCAAAATTTTGTGTCGCTTCATACATTGCAAGTCCAAAATGGGCCCAAAAATGCGGTTGTATTAAGCGACAAAAAAGTGCTCCGATCGTCACCAAACCCAGCTCAAATGACGCAGAAAAATTCGCTGATTCCAAATATGTAAAAAAGTCTATATCGCTCAGAGTGTCGCTTAATACAATTAGCCCGGAACCCGTCGATATGCTTAGGCCTCTAAAACCATAGTTTTACGGATTGTTCTGGAAGTAGAATTTATTAGAATTTTTATTGGAATACGGCCATGCAGTAGAGTAATAGCAGCGCGCGGTATGTGCGGGCGGGAGTGTGATCCGGTATCATACGTGTACGTGATTCCTGCAGCCGTCAGTTGTGAGGTTAACACTATATCCTGGTGAATATTCTTGTGAAGACTGTCGTGGTTTTACCTGGTTTTATGTAGAATAGAGCAGTGGTGACCTAGTGGTAATGGACACCACTTACGAGTTGTATGTTGCAGGTTTAAACGCAGGCACATTATTATGGGTTTAATCACTACATAGTATAAAACAAAATAGCTTCCAACTGTGTCTGCCTGTCCCTATATATGCTTATTTCTTTAAGACTATGCAACGGATTTTGATACGGCTTTTTTTAATGGATAGAGTGATGCCGTTTATATCGCAAAAAACTTACAATTCAACACTGTCAAAGGCATCAAATTTCATAGAACTTTTATTGGAATACGGCCATGCAGTAGAGTAATAGCAGCGCGCGGTATGTGAGGCGGGAGTGTGATCCGGTATCATACGTGTACGTGATTCGTGCGGCCGTCAGTTGTGAGGTTAACACTATATCCTGGGAAATATTCTTGTGAAGACTGTCGTGGTATTATGTGGTTTTATGTGGGATAGAGCAGTGTTGGTCTAATGGTAACTTACGAGTTAGTATGTTGCAGGTTCAAACGCAGGCACATTATTATGGGTTATCACTACATAGTATAAAACAAAATCGCTTCCAACTGTCTGTCTGACTATCCCTATTTTATGCTTAGATCTTTAAGACCAAGCAACGGATTTTGATGCGGCTTGTTTTAATGGATACAGTGATGCCGTTTATCTCACAAAAAAATTACATTTCGACACTATCAAGAGCATCAAATTTCATAGATTTTTTATTGGAATACGGCCATGCAATAGAGTAATAGCAGCGCGCGGTATGTGAGGCGGGAGTGTGATCCGGTATCATACGTGTACGTGATTCCTGCAGCCGTCAGTTGTGAGGTTAACACTATATCCTGGGAAATATTCTTGTGAAGACTGTCGTTGTTTTATCTGGTTTTATGTAGAATAGAGCAGTGGTGACCCAGTGGTAATGGTACCCGACATATAGGTTGTCAGTCACAGGTTTAAGGTCAGTACTTTGGGTAATTCGTTTCATCACCACAGCTGTCGAAACGGTGAAGGAACATCGTGAGGAAACCGGCATGTTCTAGACGTAAAAATTCAAAGACATGTGACCGAAGCGAGATTATGGCTATAATCCTAAAAAATAATTCATTTGTGTATACTACAAACTACACGAAAACAAAAATTAAATTACGAAACACTAGTTCCAAAACTATTATCATAAAACCATTCCAATTCAAAACAGCATTCAACTCTAGCCATAACCCAGATTCACCGGCCATTACACGTATTCCCCCGCTATGAAACTAGCCATTATATTTATTTTGATCAATAAAAACGGCACGATTTTCGATACCATCTGAGGCATGAAAAATTTTCAGCGCACGGAAATTTAATTTCAATGAAATTTCACTGAAATTAAGCCCCTCATGATCGCTTTTGCGTTTCACTCGAAATACGAATATTGCGTTGGCGTCTGCAATTATTTTTTTGTTTATTTTATTTTGTAGTTCTCGGTATGAAAACGTTTTTTTTAAAACCCTGTACCCCCACTATTAATTACTCCTGTATCGTTTTATGATTCTTTGAATGAAAGCATTTTTAACCTTTGCTTCACAGTATTAATAATTACAACTATAGCGTGGGTGTGTTCACAAACATGTAAACTCACGTAGGTATAACATAACACAAACACATAATATTCCTGGAAGAACCACCGATTATATTGACATAATTTCTCCGAAGCGTGGGTATAATTTCTGGGAAATAGGAAAAGTACAAGTTTATGATGAGGGTAAACTGAGGTTTTCCTATCAAGGTAGATCTACTTACTTGTTAGGTCGATTTACTTACTTGCAACAGGATTTATTCTCATATTATTTTGGAGTGATTTGACACCGAGGTTTTTAGGTGTATCTGGTCAAACTGCGAACCAGAGCCCTTATTACTAAGGAGACGGTAAGCTAAGATACCAGTTTAGGTTGTCAAAGCATCACGTTTAATTACTCAGATACCCGCGAAACGAGACACAATAGTAAAACAATAACAGCGCGGTCTCATAGGACCGGTTGGGGATTCAAATGTTAAAGTGCGTAGTAGAACCTTTGCCTTTGCTTCGCCCGGAACCGCACGTTTAACTGAACGCTCTACTATTTTATATTATTACTTTTAGGAAAGCTTATAGGAAAATTAAAGACTAAACAAAAAATATGAAACATTGTTCTAGTTGTATAAAAAAAAGAAAAGCGATTAGCTAAAGTTTTCTTTCCTTTATTATAAACAAGACCATTTCCAATTATATTGTCCGTGGAAGCCTTTATGAGAAGACCTACAATGAATAAATCAACTTAAACATCTCGAATAAACAGTAAGATAATCCAATAACAGTCCGCAGGACACAGTTACACCCTGATAAATGGCCCCGAGATTCATTTGAATAGTTTCCTCAGTACCAACAAAATTATTTGCTCCTCCACAATGCAGAAACGGAAATCATTGAGAGTTATTATGTCATAAATATTCCATGTTTTGTAATTTTGTAGTCGGCAATTATGAAAGAATCTTTGTATTGGCTGTAAACTATTGGAATGGCGCGTTGTTTTTATGTAAAGAGTGGGGTGTTATGGTAATGGAGTGGGTTTTGTTGAGCAGTTGTGGTTAAGTGGTAACGGCCTCGACTTGCTAATGATAGGTCGTAGGTTCAAGCCGGTTCTTTAATTGGTACAATTTGTTTCGTCATTGCTCTTTCAAAAGATTGTGAGGAAGCCGATATGTTCTTTAACCCTCGTGAATAATATTCCTGCGGCCTGTCATGTGGTGGTGCTAGAGCCCATTCCCTCTACTAGAGAGAAGGCATAACTCCCAGTAGTGGACACATTATTCACGTTACAAGTCAGATTATTCTTTGTCCTAGAACAAAAAAATCGAGGCCACGTGACATCCAACAACGGGTTGTTGCAGTAGAAACAAACGCTGACTAAAGTTCATTATTAAATTTGCTTTATTGTGAATCAATAATTCTTGAAAAATGAGCTAACGATTCTGTGTATTTCAATTTTATTTGTAATCCAACATATCTCCTGAGAGTCCCATTTATAGTTTTGAGTTATTTCGTTAAAATACTTTTTTAATACTATTCTGCACAACTAAATATACAATGTAATCAAACTATAGACACCCAAATTCAGGAAACCAAACACTTATCACTGTCAATACTCTATAGTAAGATCACAATACAGAAATTAATCCAATAACTCTGTAATTGTACAACCATAACAAGACGCCCACAGCCACTCAACCAGTTGAAAATTAAACATGTTTAATTATGTTTTAAACAGAGACCTTTGTTAATTAATTCCTTTATTAAATTAGACTTGGCTTGAGAAGGCAATTGCACTTAGAAAAACACAGAAGGTTGAGTCCACACAACGAGTGAAAATACACGCACACTTGAATGAATGAAAGAAAGAAACTTTGTTTGAGGCCTTTTTATATGGTGAAAAATCATCCAATGACTTCTTCCACTCTAGGTGCTTTTGTTCTCTGCTGCTGTGCTCTAGGCACTTTTACTAACTAAAATCACACCTGTGTCCTTCAGTCGCCCTTTGCATTCTAAGGCCAAGAGTTTCCTTTTCAGAGAATCCCCGCTGCCCGGTCATCGACCCTGCAGGGTCATACGGTTCCCTGACTTCTTTTTGAGGTGTGCACTTCGCGCTGTCGACGAATTGGGCTTATCCCATTCGGCCGAAGGCTGGACGGCAGACTACCCATTGCTCGCTGTCTACGAGCCCGCGTCTACCGTAGCTGTTAGTCGCGATCAGGTCTCTACTCTCAAATTATAAAACTAATCATTGTGATTATTTTATAGTTTTTATAGATGGCCGGTTTTATTATAATTATGTTTGTTTTTTAATTGGTATAAACCAGTGACCGCAATTTTACCTGATGGTAAGCAGTAATGCAGTCAGTGATATGGAAAATAAAAGATTTATTGTCAGCACAAAACGTTCAAAACTGTTAAGAAGACCTGACAAGGTCGGATTATACCAATCGGAGACCATCAGCACTCCTAAGTACTTTTTAACGGTTTTGCAAGCCCCAACCAGAACACTTTGGGTTCGCAAAACCAACAACTGCTCTTTTATCTAAATGCACCCTTCGAACTTGCCTTCTGCAATTACGTATCTACATCGAGTCAGTATTATTACCTGAGACATTGTTATCTTCAGAAGGAGCTGGATTTTCTAGCTGATTTCATTGTGGGAGGAAATTGTGATTCTTCTGCTTCAAGTAAGTAAAGGATTTTGCGAAATATAAGAGCAGGAATTCTTGCTACTGTTAAACTGTTAAGTGAATGGAGTGTCTTCAGGTAAGCGAAGCATGTTTTCCAAGGTTGGTTACTTTTTGGAATCCAGTTTTCTCTTTGGTATTGGGTTTTTTCGTGGTATTGTAAGCGGTATAAAGTGTCGATATATTTATGTTTGTGAATCCGATTTGAAACAAATGTTTGAAAAAAAAAATTAAATCAAAAAAGAAGACAAGATCGTAACGTTGACCACTCATTTTATGAGTGATTCATTTTTTATTTACTTTATTTTTTTCCATAAATCTTGGCATAGATTTCTCCCAAATTCTTCCAGGTGTTCGTTTTTCGAGCCACCTTGCGGTAGGCGTCTACGTAATGTCACCTCTTCCTAGGTTAGTCTTGGTAACGCCGTCCATCCTCAGAGATTCATTTTGCGAATTCTGGCCCAGTGGTCAACGTACAATCCATTTCCAATTTCAGTCGAACCATTTAGGAAGAGATAGGTAACAAACAAACGAAGACAAAGAAAAATAATATTTATAGAGATGAGAGACACTCATAAAATCATAATAATACAAAAATTTCGTACAAGTTTCCATTCAGCCAAAACTGTGTTAACAATAAGCAGTATTAATGCGCAAAATTTTGACAGTGTAAGTAGCCGACTTGGAAGTCGTTCGCAAAAGGCTTTAAAGTCGTTTCAGGACTTTATACAAGTTGGAAGAAGTCGGTGGAAAATCAGCGAGCCACAGGTGTGCCAATGACTGGTTGCTACAGCGTCAGACCTCGTTTTAAAATACCTGTTCTGTAGTCTCGCGTGTTCTTACTAAGTTTGTGAAGAAAAACTTTGTATTGTTATGATTATGCAAGTTGTTTTTAGTATGACTAAGTAGTAAGTATTTAAAAGACTTATATATATCTTCCAAGTTTACATAAACTGATGTTTTCGTCGCATACTTACAATTTACTGGTCCGGGAGAGGTTGGAGAAATGCCACGAAACTCCGATGGACAACTGACTCCAAATATGTTTGTGGAAATGGATTGGTTACACGCTTAGAAAGGATTCCTATCATATACCTGTAGTATGCGACGAAAACAGGGGCTGGACTGACATCCTACAAGGAAAACGAAACGTTACCGTCTTCAGCAAACCTGGTGACGCTCCGTGCTGGCAGAAGCAACGGCTATCAGATTGATATGGAGTGAGGTGGAGCGTAAAGCTCAAGACCGGTCGTAATGGGTGACTGCTGTGGACGCCCTCTGCCCCAGCTAAAGGACATAGGTTAAGTAAGTCAGTGTCTCTTGCGGAACTATTTCTGTTTATTATAACATTGTTTATTACAATATTAGGATAGCGTAACGAGCATAATTACGCTTGCTAAAATCTAACTTAATCAAATGATTACCTAAAAATTTACCTAATTCTGACTGTTCATGGTAGCAGCTAAATGTAACTTTGAAGAGCTCGTGGCTAGATAATAACAGCCGCATGGATCGATTTTCAAGGTTAAGCAACGCTCGCCAAGGTTGGTCGGTGGATGGGTGACCATCTTAACATACCGAGTTTCTTTCGTGCCTCGGGAAGCACGTTAAGCCGTAGGTCCTGGTTGTCATTTGTAGATCTCTTGCAGTCGTTACGGATAGTCAAAAGCCAGTAAATCTGACTCGAGTCTTGCCATGAAGTACCGTGCTACCCCACTTAATGGGTTGTGGAGGTCTGGTAGGCAGCCGTTCCTCGTAAAGTATGTACTGGTATTCAGCTAAATCCAGCTTGACTGGAAGCCGACCCCAATATAGTTGGGAAAAAGGCTAGGTAGATAACTATACTCCAGCAGTATAGTTAAAAACATAAAATGACCACACCCAAGTTCATGGCTATCACCATTTCACATTAGACACACACAAACTATGCACGAAGCGATCACAGTTTCCAACTCCACCTGTATCCACCAGATCATGTAAATGAGATAACACAGAGCCGATAAGAAGCCTCCGTTCAATACTAATCGCGAACCAATGGTAGTAGCATCGAGCCAGCTCACTCGACCGCTTAAACTTAATACCGGGGAAGGATTAAATTAGCTTTAGCTTCGAGGGTAGCTTAATTAGTGAGGAAATATTTACTGAACTTTGTGTGGTGTTTTCTTCTTTTATGAAAAATGTTGGGTCTGTTAGTTTGTTGTAGCTTTGTTGGATTGTGTCGTGGGGTTTATTTGTTAACCAGGGATATTATGAAAGAAAAAAAAAACGAAAGAATATACGTTTATTTAGTACACCATTAATATGAGAAAACAAATTAGAATGACAGGACAGAATGGAAGAAAAACGTGTTGCGCCGACCCCAAGTAATATGGGACGAGGGCAGGAAGAAGAAGTTTATGAGCTAGACTAGCCAGGGCTGCGGAATAGTTTGATAGGGTTACCATGGCCGTGGTTCAATGTAGTGAAGTGGAGAAGACATTACAAGATTTCGTTCCGAAAAAAACTCTCCTATAAAGTCTTTTTTTGAATATGTTTTCTCTCTATAACTCGAAATTTTTGCTGGAAGAAAACTTATTGCTGAATTAAGCTCGCCTCTGTACATAAACTATCTATGTCACCATGTTGTTTATTGTGTTTTTGTGTACAATAAAGAATTAAGAAAAAAAAGTTCAAATATAAAACCAGTTTTTTAAAAGTTCTGGTCATTAGTAATCAGAATACCTATGTCAAGTTTAAAATGCACAAAAAAAACTTACTCTTATAATTCTCTATCCACTACAGGAGCCCCGTAACACCCAGATTTGCATACATCGCATGCCAGCTTCCGATACGCGAGCAAAACAGTTAAATTTTACGAACCTCGTTATGGCTATCAAATAAAAATTGAATTTTTACAATTCGACATATCTCGCGGAGTGCGATGCTGACATTTTTGATATTGTATTCTGTGACTGTGAGGCGTGATATTGGTCGCAGTTTTTTATTTAACACTGTTTTTTGAAATCGAATTGAATCAGGAATAAAGATATCCGCTTTAAAACCAAGGTTAAAAACATAGCCGAAAGAATCACCAAACTTAAGCAGGCAGTGGATTCATAATCATTTTTTATAATCTTAATCATTTATTTATTAAATACATTGTTTGCAGAGCAAATTTTCGATGGGACACAGCTCTGAAAGCCCACAAGGTGGACCGATGACCTAATGAAGGTCGTGAGAATCAGATGGATTCGAGATTCATAGGACACTCATACATAAGTGTCCTATGCGTCTATGAGTGTCTCTATCATCGGTGATCCTCTGATCAGTCTTCATGGAGACTGACGGTAGCATATGGGTAATAAATAAATATTATACATCGACTTTCTTTGTAATTCATAAATAAAAAAATAATTTTATTATATTGCGACTACTGATGTACAAAGATGAGCTTAACCTACAGTTGGTTTTTTTTACAGCAAACCAAATAAGCATTGCAAGTAAAAAAAACTAAGTACCTATTAGTGTATAAAAATTAATCAATTATTTTCTAAAAACAGTGAACATAAAAAAAATACAAAATAATTTTAAACCCCCACTCAAAAAGATTCAAACTTACTTTAAGGCGTACTTTACAACAACAAAGAAATCATAAAGGAAAACAGCGAGCGTGATCAACTAAAGCTCTTTATAACCCTTTTATACGAAAATCCGCATAAAATATAAATTTCTGAAGAGTTTAGAAGGAAAAAACGCTAAGTTGGTGCGAAAAATCACCTTACTCTAAAATAAGTCGCAATTTTCACATTACTTTACGTTTTATATTGATCGAATCTTACTTTTCGGGATTTTCAAGCCTTTTGTAAAACTGCTAGGTGGGTAGAATTAAAGATTTATGGAGTAATCGTAATAAGATGTCGTTTTGAGCAGATTGAGTCATTTTTGATGTAAGTTATTGAACCAAGGAATTTTTTTTTTTTTGTTGGTAATCATCCGAATTACTTCTTCCGCTTTTGGGCGGAGCGCGAGTATTAGGCTTTTACTGGCTAGAACCCACTCTTTTCTTCTGTCTTTCCAGGCCAGTGCCCGGAAAGACAGAAGAAAAGGTGGAAGGTGTTCCGGGGCAGTGTACTCTTTCGCACAACCAATGACATGACAGGTCCGCTTATGTGAGTAGGACTACAGCGACATATAGGCTGGTGCTGCAAAGGCCATCTAGCAGCTTTGGACTCAGTTTAAACGCTTGCGAAGAAGCTAGTTGGTGATCCACTATTTATAGTTATGTGATATTCCGATACAAAATATCGTTGCCATTGTTTTATTCTAAATACTAAAAACAATCTCTAAATCAAGATCAGATCGTCAAAACACAGCAAATATAGACCGACCTCCTGTTACCAGTTCTTAATCACCCCTTGAAAGTCGATAGGGAAGTAATAACGTCTGCTCGGAACCGCACGGATATCTATGGTCACCACAAATGGCCAATAGTTAGCAACGATCCGTCATCAGGCGACGCATGGACCACCAAATGAGTTTTATACAGAAGGTTAACGCAATACTGATAAATTATTTAATGAATAGAGATGAAAGCTTTTAACCAATCTGAATCTACTACTAAGGGGTGAGAGTATTATGTGAGCGAAAGTTTGACAGAGAAAGAACAGAAATAAACACACGGTGTGCATGTTGCTATAACGCAGAGCCGTCGAGGCTTCGTAACACGAATAAAATAAATATAACGTAGGTATTTACAGTGGTGACAAGAAAACTAAGGTTACGGACATAACCCAAAGAATTGTTACAGTTAAGTGGCAGTAGGCAAGGTAAATTGCTCGCAGAACAGATGCTCAATAGGGTCGATAGGGCCCATAGGTTCTGAAGTAGCAACCACGTAACGGAAGAAGCAGCGTTGGAAGCCCTCCCACAAGATTATCCACGACCTGATGAGTGTCGTGGGAATCCAATAGATGCGAGACACAAAATGACCGGTCGTTGTAGTGCCGGAGGAAATAGAGAAGAAAATCGACCCGATAGTGTAACATTTTTACCCTTTGGGTACTAAAACCCTAAAAAATAAAACAATAAATAGTGTACCTCAAAAACTCAAGTAAGTAAACCCTCTGCTGTTTACTTATATCGTGAAGGGAACCCCGCCAATAAATCTGGTCGGGACAAACAAAGTTTTGGATGTCGCCCAAGATGGCGAATCGCTTTCGTTCAAAATAATTCGATGATAAATTGTCCAGCATTGTTCAAGTACCGTTTTGTTATTTATTTCAATATCACAAGGTGCCCATTGTGCTTGTTTGGGACAGAAAATGATAGCAACAATAGCTTTGATTTTTATCCGCGTCTCTCAAGATTTATTGTTTGAGAAGAACTAAATTTTTGGTGATTTGACAGTGAAAGAAATACAATTGATTTTCTTCCAAGTCGTCGATGGCGCGTAGTGTTCCACGCGCGCCTCAAGGAGATGTCATCGTCAGCAAATCGTAGGTACCTAGCAGGGTTGAAGCCTACTGAAGCCACGGATTACGTGAAAATGAACCTTGATTAATTGAATTGAAGAAAATGATTTTCAACTGATTTTCATTGAAGTCGTCGACAGCAAATCGTAAGAACCCAGCAAAGTCGGGTAGGTTTGAGTCAACCGTTAAATTGGTATCTAAATATATAAATACGTGACACTTTGCAATGTTTGATGGATTATAGATTTAGGAATAACATAGACAGAGAAAACAGCTCGAAGTGGTAGGAAAGAAGCACTTACCCCTTGATTTTGTTCACCTCGTGGCAGCCAGCCGGTGCTCCCTGGCTTGTCCAACTTCTAGATCCAGTGGCGAGGGGACATAGCATTCACTACACTGCACGAGTCACATACAACTCGGTCACATTAACTTGACGCTTGGCATCGATGAAATAATGTTCAAAAACAGTATAACAATACCAGAGAACTAGCCAATTTATCGACGCGCCTATTGATAACAAAAATGCTGACCATACCTGACGCTTGGCGTCGATGAAATAATATTCAAAATCAATATTAATACAACAGAGAACTAGCCAAATTATCGACGCGCGTATCGATAACAAAGATGCTGACCATACCTGACGCTTGCTTAAGCTAAGGGAATGCGGTGGGAAGCAGGGAGATTCTGGCATTTCAAAGATGCGTCAAGTTAATGTGACCGGATTGAACAAAAGCCCACAAACTGTTACACAAACACAAACTACACATACTGTTAGCGTCATTAGTCTATAAACGCGATTGAATCTCACTATTATCAATTTTCTTTTGGTGGACCGACGACCTGGCGAGGGTCGCGGGAATCCGATGGATGCGAGACGCACAGGACCGGTCGCTGTGGCGGCGCTTGGGGGAGGCCTATGTCCAACAGTGGACGTCTTTCGGCTGAGATGAGGATGATGATGATCAATTTTCTTGTAATAAGCGCGGACGCCGTCATGCAAACGTTACGATATTCAAAAACGGAACGCGGGTTCTGGTCAAATCGCGGACCTGATGTATTGGTTCTTGCGTCTCTTTCTCTCGAGGTCAGAAGGAAAGAAGACACAAAAACACGAAATGTAATTCTATTCTAAATTCAAATTGCTGTCTTTATGCGGTAATACAAATGGACATCGGCGCAACTAACATTTTTACGCACTACCCCAATCTCTTCTGAGACAAGGCAAATGTAATCATAAAGGTCTAACCGCACTAGCGCGGCACTGCAGCGGAGAGGCCCGTCGCGGCATCGGAGCGGTGCGGCATTGCCTAACCGCACTGTACTGCAGCGGTGCTACAGCGAGCGGCAGAAAAATTTCATTTGTTGGATACCTGACGAACGAGATGGACGGAATAACCGAAGAAGTGATAATGGTAGCTTTATTATGCGAAGAGGCAGAACAACTGGAAAGACATAAAAAACGGTCTACATGGGTGCATGATATTCCAAATTCTCGTTTTAAAGAAGGAGAATATCACACGCTTTTTCCCAGATTTTTAAGAGACCCTAAACGATTCCATACTTACTTCAGGATGACAAAGGAAAAGTTTTATGACTTATGGCAAATTATTAAACCTCATATAGAACTGCAAAATACATCTTTTTGTCAAGCCTCGCGCCTCTCCGCCGCTGCTAGCTATGCCGCACTAGCGGCAGCGGAGAGGCGCGGCGCGACCGGAGCGGCAAAATATTCTTCGGGAGTCAACTTTGTCGCGACGCTCCGCGCCGCTTCGCTGCGGTACCGCTACAGTGCGTTTTATTCCATAATAAAGAGTGGCAATTATATTTTTCTTGCCGCGCCGCTCCGATGCCGC
Source organism: Mythimna separata (assembly GCA_030763345.1). Classification (NCBI taxonomy): domain Eukaryota; kingdom Metazoa; phylum Arthropoda; class Insecta; order Lepidoptera; family Noctuidae; genus Mythimna; species Mythimna separata. Next base: position 23,922,756 of record CM061170.1, on the reverse strand, counting down.
GACGCGCCTCTCCGCTGTAGTGCCGCGCTAGTGCGGTTTCACCTTAATAAAATCACGATTTAAAAATGTGGGTAGGAGAGGAAATAGTACAGTTAATAGGCATACATTTTTTGAAAATTACGACGCATTTTTGTTCATTTTGTACTGAAGAAAATTGTCCAAAGCCATACATTTTAGTTTCGATTTAGATAGAAGCAGGCTATCGCAAGTATTTTTTACCTCAATATATGGCGGCGTAGCACCTAAAGATATTATTTCTAATCTTAAATTTGATTTTTACAAACAAATGATAACACAAATGCCACAAATGATAGTATTTGATACAATTTTTTCCCGCGTTTAACTTTTGCTTGAGAAGCAAAGGCATCAAACCGTATACATCCTAATATTAAAAATATAAAATTCAAATAATAATTTTTGAATTTAGAACACAGATAATTGTTAATTTGTTGCAAACGTGAGGTGACATCTATCTCTTTTTTTATGGTTTTCATCTTCATTAGGGCGCTTTCAATTTATGCGTTTGTAAACGGCCTGCTACGGTGCCGAAGCGGTGCGTAGTCGTACTGCGTACGGACGACCGCTATTTTCCATACAAAGTGCACCGTCTTTTTGTCGAGCGTTCGCAATAACGGCGCCGCACTGTTGCCGCACCGAGCGTTTTGTATGAAAAAAGAGGATCGTCCGTGCGCAGTACGTCTAACGCACCGCTTCGGCACCGCAGCGGTCTGACACGAAACGCATAAATTGAAAGCGCCCTTAGTCTAATTTCCGTATTAAGTGCTGATTAAATGCCTACCTACACTCATGTGCACTCGAACCGTGATTAACTAGTCTTTCAAATCGTTGCGTACCACAAGCTATACCTACAGACCAATTTAAGATAACCATGAATTAAATACTTTCTAAGTTTAACAGAGTCCTTTTCAGAGTTCGTTCTGAAACACAAATACCAAATACGTATTTGTATTTCAATTACTTATTTTAATTACAAGTAATTCAAATACTGCCCAACCCTGTCATCTTCCTACCTACAAACACAACTTAATTCATGAATCCCCGACCGGTCTCATTGGACCGCGCTGTTATTGTTTGACTATTGTGTCTCGTTTCGCGGGTATTGATAGGTTAACCTAGCTAAAACTCTGTAACACAGTCTACAAACATACCGATAAACAGAATCCTTCACCTAACTGAACCACGAACTCTCGAAGTATTTCTAATTTGACACCAAAAGATTCGGCACCCATGCTATTCCAGTTTCGGCACCAATAGATATTAGATTGATCACACCAAGATCGGTTTAATTTCAAAGTTTGACTGGCAAAAAATGCCCTAAGCATTAAATCCACCTTTGTACAATATATTTTCTTAAACCGATGCATAAAATTTCAATAAATAAATAAATACATTTCCTACCTACAAACACAACTTACCCTAGCCCAACTCTGTAACACAGTTCACAAACATACCCATAAACAGAATTCTTCACCCCGCCGGACCACGAACTCTCGCCAGACGCAGCGAAGTGTTTCTGTTTCGGCACCAAAGGTTTCGGCACCCAAGCTATTCCTGTTTCGGTACCAATAGGTATTTTGGATTGGTAGTCTTTTTCTTCTACCTGGCTTTAATCCCTCCTAATGCCAGGGTCCGCCTTCCAGCTAAGCTTCTCCCACTTTGCCCTATCTTTTACATCCATATCAGTCATTAATTGGCTCTCATGTCGGACTTCACGACATCCAGCCAGCGCTTGCGATGGCGATCACAGGACCTAGCCCCAAGGACAGCTATATCCATGCATCTCCCATCAACATACTCTATAGGGCGGTGCATGATGTGGCCAAACTTCCTGACGACAGTTTTGCAGTTTTTCCCCCACGTTACGGACACTAAGACTACCTCGGTAGTAACCTTACAAAATATCAATCCAAAGTGTTTTTGTTACAATTGATTCCGAATCGGAAATAGCTTGAGTGCCGAAACCTTTGGTGCCGAAAAACTTGGAGCCGAAACAGGAATATTTCGACGCAGCGACCCCACAACATAATACTTACCTGCGAGACTTTAGGAGGTGACAAATGACGGCCACTCGTAAACTGGAAGACTAATGCGCTGTCCGCAAGAGAATTAGGTGCTCGACAATTTAACATACGATGCAGATGTAAAATGTTTGATGTTTGTCAAATACACACATCAAAAGTGTCTAGGGATCAACATATATTTTTGCAATAACTTTTCTCCTGATTGATATTAATTAAAATTTTCTTTAAGGATTCATCAAATAAAGTGTTTTCGTTTGTCACAGTAACGATAAACCAAGTCACCTTTGCATTAATAAAGAAATTTGCCATTTTCCTAATAAAGGGATTTTTGACGTTTGAACCACTAACATTAAAGTTCGAAAAAAAGACTGAAATAACAGTTTTCTTTAAAATTTTATTGGGTAACTTAAACAATTAATAATCCGTGTTTCTACCGCGAACACTAACAACACAAGAACATCGGTTTGGCATACTCAAAATGAGTTCATCCAAATCACGCTGTGGAATGGCCGCCCATGTTCGTTGCAACAACAAAAAAAGGTCTTCTTGCGACTGGATACCCTCCATATTCGGCAGAGCTCTTCTCTGTAGCATATCCCATGCATGCTCAATCGGGTTCAAGTCTGGCGACTGAGCAGGCCAGGGCAGGACACTGATGTTAGCTGCGGCGAGAGTCTGTCTTACAACTCTTGCGGTGTGCGGTCGTGCATTATCATGCATTAACTGAAATAAGGGACCGATTTGCACTTGTAGAGGAACGATGACGTCTGATACAATTGTCTCAGCATAAATTTGAGCGTTGAGGTTGCCTCTGATCCAAATCAACTCAGTTCTTCCGCCGATCCAAATACCCGCCCATACCATGATGGTTCCACCACTATAAGGATGGACTTCCTGGCAGGATTTTAATCGCTGTTGGCGTCCAGGGGTTCTCCAGTGTCGTATACGTCTTGTATCCGGTCTCATACCAAAACGAGACTCATCAGAAAAGCACACGAAACGCCATTGTTCTTCTGCCCAATTTCTGTGTTCAAGAGCCCATTGATATCGAATCCTACGATTGTGCATTGCTATAGGTGGTACTCGTAGCGGTCTTCGGGAATGAAGGTTCACTTCATGCAAGCGGTTTCTGACTGTTTGGTCGCTAATTAAGTTCCCTGAAGAGTGATGAAGCCTCACGGCTAACATCATGGCGGTTATTGTTGGAGCTCTTCGAGTTAAGATTTGAATGTATCGGTCTTGTCTCCGTGTGGTGCAGCGATACCGTCCTCCATGGCGCTCAGCCACGGTACCAGTGCTTCGGTAACGTGTCCAAAGTCGACTGATAACACTCTGACTTGTATTCAGAGCTAAAGCCACAGTACGTTGCCGGGAACCAGCTTCTATCATTCCCACGGCTCTGAGCATTTCTTCCCTGCTTAAATGACGTCGCCGCTCCATAATAACGTTGGTTTTAATCAGTAGTAGGGAAACAGTAGCACTAATAATGTCTTCAATGCGTTGTATGTTTTTATAGGGAAAATATTGGCAGCTGATTTTCATCTTTTACTCGAATTTGATTCACAGTTCCTGATTCAAATTATGAAATGCACCAAAAAGGATCCATATAAATTTATAAAATCATAAATTTATTACAAAGCCATATCTCAATCTCAAGAAATCCGCATAAAAATGCTTGATCCCTAGACACTTTTGATGTGTGTATTATCTTCTGAAAGTGGCTTCGGCAGAGTAAAGGTAGGAAATTAATCAACATATTTCCAGAATAAAAAATCTTACGTGCTGATGAATTTCATTTAAATCCGTTTAGCTGTTTGATTGTGAATTACTAATTCCACAAGTATATACTTTCTTAACTTGTATCAAAATATGGTACAAAAATTTTAATAGCAGGGACCTTATTGTGAATTAACAAAAAAATTATGCCATATTAAAAAACGTTTCTATGTTAAACAGCCATTATTATGACGCGATTAAATCTTTATTTTAAGGGTTTGATTGCGTCGGAATAATAATTATAAATAAATAACATAAAGGTAACTTTACCGGTATACGATACGGTATGTATCTCATTATAATCATTTTTTGTTAAGCATAAGAATTACTAATTCCTTAATTGTAGAAATTTTGCTGCAAGTTTTTACAATTAAAAGACTTCTACATCGTGTAGGTACGTTTCACTCTTAAAATCTGACATACGAGTATTGAGTAAAACGTACCATTATTATATTGCTATTATTTTTACAACCTCAATATTAAAATTGCTTCAAAAAGATTGAACATTCCAATTCACAGCCTGACACTGACACAAAACAGAATTGTCACATGCCTCCATACATAACACTTCGAGGCTAAAAACAAATTTCAGAAAGTGCATCGTGCTATAAAAATTCTCCTCGACCGCACCCGTTTCGCCCGGGGTGCATAGCTCGAGCGATTTTTGCGCAAAATGCACTTCGAGTGTGAAAGAAAAGGAATGTGACGTTTGTCGAAACTTAGTCTTACATTTTTCGAGTGCATTTCTAAATTTTTTCCAAAAGTTTTGTTGTCCAGTTCTGTGAAGTTATGGAATGTCGTTTATCATTAGAATCTCTCGTTTCTCGTTTTTAGTCCCTGTTGAGCATAGTTCTAGTTTCAAATAGGAGTCGGTATTCAAAAATATTTTTGCTCCTGATATAGTCTGAGAGACGGTACTCATTATGTTAAATGATAAAAACATACTTGAAAGTTAGTGAGGTACTTCCTTTTAGCATGTTTAATTCGCTTTGTTTCGACGACATTTTTCTAAGTGCTTCGTTTTCAAAGAAGTATGCATATTTCATGCATACATGAGATTTTCTCGCTCTGAAGAATATATACTGCAGCTATGTGATTAACAATGCGATCACGCAAGAAAACTTCAAGCAAAAACCTTTCCATTGTCACGGACTAATATCTTCAATTAATAACATCTGTATTAAATTGTTTAGTTTGTCATATTATTTTATAGACTAACTCATTTTTGGCCACTACCTTACCAGAAAGTAAACGATGAGGTAAATGATCGACAATGGAATCCGCGTGACTACGGATGATTTGAAAGAATCATCGCAATCTTGAAACTGGAGTAACACGGGTGGTTTTGAGTTAGTAAAAATCTCACTCTTTCTCTCACTCTTACTAAGGCGGAAGTAGTTATTTGAATACACACACAGAGACTAAAAAAAAACACACTGATCTAGAAGTGTTCACACCAAGTTTTTATACATCAACTGATCGTTGTGGTTATTGACGACAAAACAGAAAATAATCCACTTTTCATAACACAAGTATATAAGAAACTTTATCAGAACCCATCCAAAACCGACTACAGAACAAAAGCCACTTCATTAACTACCAAACATTTTAATATGAAGCAATTCAAGCTCACATGTTAATTTCAAGCACTATTTATGTTTGCTCATTCCCAGGGCACGGTGTTTGAAGCCGAGATTAAGTGGAGACAGACCTTGACAAATCCTTGTTACACACGATGGAAAACTTGAATCATTAGTCTTTGTATGAAAGAGATGGGGGCAGAAGGCTGATTCGGAATACTGGCGAAATTGTACACACGCACAGTTAAGCCTTGCGGGAAGTACATTAGACCGAAGCACGCGTGGGCGAGAGTCTTATTTGTTTTCTAAACTTGATAGTTCGATTTTTATTATAACGAACACAGTGTGTCAATAATTCAGTTTTTATTTTATTCAATCAATGCCTTATTGGTATGATGTAACGTTTTTGTGAAAAAACTTGTTAAGAAAAACTCTACAGCGATGCTCATTAGTTTGGTAATTTATTGGTTCGATAGTACTCGTAGGTCGGTTCGAAACTCATAGGGCCTGTTTCACAATGTCCGAGTAGGCACTACTCACTGAATAAATTCAAAAATGTGACAGAATTTGTATGAAATTATCTGCCAAGTAAGATAATCGAAACTTAATCATAGGTGGTGAAATAGGCCCTTACTAATTTGTGATATCTAATATTAACTTATTAATTTTGTATAATAGACGTCTTCTCATGTACCAAGTTTCATCGAAATCCGTTCAGCTGTTCAAGCGTGTAGAAGTAACAAACTTTAACTTTCGCCTTTATTTATAGGTTTCACCTGGTTTATAGTATTGGATAGAAATAAAGAAAAACTTAACCTTCTGCTCTTCCAATTTATGTTTTTATTCTTGCTGATGTTCGCTGTCTTAATGGAGGAGGCATGTTTGGCAGTTCTCGTGTTATCCCCCAGTTACTTGAGGTTCTGACATTGTTATGGGTTCAAGTTATTGATACGTAACTTGTCAGGTTTCTGGTGGAGGGTTAGTAGATGGTATTGTGCTGAGGAGCCTTTGGTTAGGAGATGAAACTTAGGTTTTAAAGATAAATAGGTTAGTGACTTGCTTGGTTATTGTCACGTTATTGTTATCTATCATACACCTTATACTTTATATTATTTAACTTTATATACTAATATTATAAAGAGTTGTATTTTTGTTTGTAATTAATAAACTCAGTAGAGCATGAAGGTACATATTTGTAGATGAAATGTGGCACTTAGGTAGGCCATGTTCTGGAATAGTGCATACTCGTAGGATACTTTTATCCCGGAAGTGTGTTCCCTTTGGATAATTTTCTACTTTCATGCGGGCGAAGCCGCTGGTAGCAGTAAATGACAGATAAATAATTAATAAGACAAGTGATTCTTTGGGCTGGCCTTTGTCCATGTCTTCTTTCGAATGTATCGACAGTTTGAAAACAATTTATACAGTACCTATAATTTCGAGGATTGTAATTGTCTATATGAGTACCAACGAGCAATTCGCCAAACAGACTTACTTACTGACAATAAAAAAAATAGAATTAAAACCAGTGATTCCTGATTCGCTTAGGGATAATTTTAGACATTCACACGCCAGTTGCCCTTTACAGAAGCAAGTTAAATACATTCCCCAAAAATTCTCAATGAAAACCCAAAAGGGCAAGATTATCACAGATTTACAAACCAAACACGTTCACCAGTGATTTGAAGTCGGCTCATTATACTTAGCATTCCGGTCAAACAGCAAACAATACACGGGGGACGGTAATGAAGGAACAGAGGAGGTGAGACCCGTACGTGTGCCGAGATGGAAACGTCTTGACGTCTACTGGGTTTCGGTGTAGCCTGTTTTTATGTAGTTAGGTAAGATAGTAAGGAAATAGCGTAGGCGGTTGGCTTTTCCCATGAATAAATTCATGGAAAAAGACGTGGGTGATTGTTAAGAAAAAATTGTGCTATATCTTCTTCTGTATACCTATAGCTGTGAGAATTAACGCTGTGTTTAATTAAGGAAGTCTCTAGTGGCAGGTGATCACACGTTGCCACACGCGGTAATCATGTAAATAATATCCTTGCACTGTTCAGTTGAGCATGCCTTTGAACGTGATTGTACGTAGTTTTTTTTTTAACGTTCTTTTGTCTATTTGTCATACCGATTTATAAAAGTGAGTGATCCCAAAATATTAATTTCGATCTACTAATTGATGAGGTATTACAAACTCTAACACTACAGACTCATAAGTGCTTGTAACATACGTTAGTGCTTATCACCTGAACTCTTTTTTTTGCGTACGTTTTTTCACGCCTTCGTTCTTGCCTAGAAATAACCTACTCACTCTTGGCTTAAATGTCCCCAGGTTGTACACACAAAATGTTTTATCCCTCTATCTTTCGAATAGATATTCCCAAGTATCACAACCAAATTCTGCCTTTATTCCAAGCATTTTAATAAAATAATACGATTGCCAAAACACAATCCATCATTCACCACTTGCCGCAAACAACCGACACATTTGAGAAACAATATCAATACATAAAAACGCCGATTTTATTCATAAACAGAACGAACGGAAATATTTCTTGCCAGGCCCGATTCTTAGCTCAGTCACGGAAACGGATATCGAGATACAGATGGCCGTCGAAGGAAATAGTCGGTCAGCCACCCGACAAGTAAAAATGATCATTGTGATGTTGGCAATTACTTTTCCGGAAAAAAATGGCGGCTTTGACTTTTTTTTGCAGACTACCCACAGATTTGCGTGCAGATCGGTAGAGATTGATGAGTTTACTGTATTAGTTTTGGGTGAAAAGAACCTTTTATGCAGATTTGGATTGAATAAAATAAATCGTAGGACAAGTCCTGCTGGGATAATCAATCTTATGTGTAAAACAATTGCTGCTGAATTCTTTTGGCGATACTTCTTTTGCATTTGGATAAGTCATTAGTAATTACGTTTGACGCTTGTGTTTTTGTGTTGTTTTGACGTAGAATATATTGAGCAAAATCTTTAAAGAAGTATAGGGAAAACCAGGGTAGAGAGGTGTGTGTAGGAGTGCGATTTTGAGGTATAAATGGGTTGGAATGGTCATCATTAACACTAATCGGGATTTAGTTTCTATCAGGTGAGATAACGGTCAAGCGCAAGCCTATCAACAATAAAAAAGTTAGATGTTCAAATAAAAACGTATGATAGTATGTACCGCGGACGCCAATCATAAATAAGTAATAACAATAATTTCAGTAATCACTAGAGGCTACAAAATAACCAGCAATTAGCAACAATTAGCAATTAGCAACCAGTTTTTCAGCAAAAAAACTGGTTGCTAATTTACTGGCTCTTACTATACCATCTATTAAACTTTACTACCACATCCAAACATTGCACCTTCCAAAAGCGTCTTCATTTGAGGTGGTTTGAGCTGCACCTGTTACCGCCGACAGCTCACACTTCACCATAATGTATCTCCCCTTTAACAGCTCAACTATTTATTCGGTGAGCTACTTCTTCACTATAATAGATCTCTATCTTCACAACTCAACTACTGCAGCCTTACTAATATAATATGTGAAGGTTTGTGTGTTTGTGACTATGAATATTTGTCAATCAATTAACATACTAATATGACAGATACATATTTGGAATTCAAGTAAACAATTACACACACAATACATGGACAGGGCAGGGCTACAGATCCGAGAGTACGTTCTTGTGGAGTTTGAGAGTAGTAACCAGTTACAGAAAAGTTGAATCAATTTACATTGGATAAGGACAAAAGACGATGTTGTCCATAACAGTTTGACTTTGATAAATAATGAGTAGTCAAAGTGAAAATTGTGGTATATGTTATACTATGACTTAGCAGCATTTTACAAAAATTACAAACCTTCCTTATGATCCTAAAAATGAGCAAAACAATTTTTCGTGCCTCGGAAAGCCTGCTTGCCTGGAAGCCGATATAGTTAGGAAAAATGCTAGCTAGATGAAGATGATAATCCTAAATGAGCATACAATGAATAGATAATATTATTACCTTAAAATTTATTGTACTCAATAAAATTGAGAAAAAATATAGTTATATCGAAATGAAATGTCAAATTTAAAGAATTGAATACAACTATTCACATTTTTGTGATGTGAAATAATCACGCGAGTAGATCCGCCGTTGAAAACTAGTATATATTTCTTACCGCGGCACTTCTTCACAATAACGTGTATCTAGGTAACTGAAACATGTTCGTTTCTCCACTCTTCCGTTTGTTATTTACTAACTACTTTATCAGTGAGTACTTAAGCTCTACAAACAATGCTGCTGTTTAGTTTGAAGACTTGAACACTTTAGTTTGTGCTAAATATATTATTTGTTATTTAGTGTTTGTATTTTGTTAGTTGCTGAGTGAAAATAAGCCTTAAGACTTAGGATTTAATAGCGTTCCTTCCATTGTTTTATAACATGACTTTACTGAAGGTTATTGCCACTACTGAAAGGTATTTTGTTAAATAATACGAGTATATCTAGACTTGACTGCGATCCCACCAGATGATAAACCTAAATATAAAACCTAAAATTTGTTCCCGTTAGTTTGTATATCAAAATAATAGCTGGTTGGTATATGTAACTAGGTATACTGTTTGTATTCAGAACAAAATAAATTACTTTCTCTTCAATCTGTCTCACTGAAAAGCGCTGTTTTAATTATAGTTCTAGACCTTCGTATTTCGCGGTATAAACGACGAGACGAAATGCTAACCGTACCGTAGAGGTGTTAACAATGTAAGGGTGGATACCTGATGGTAGGAAAGTGATGGCGGAAAAGGTGACATACCCGTACACATTTTCCAAAATGCATCTTGTAAAGTACCGAAAGGCTACCTACCTTACCAGACTGCCAATCTGCCTGCCTATATTTATTTATTAATTAACATTTCATGCAAAATAAAGAAACTTACGCGGACTTAATGCCTAAAAGCATTCTATACCAGTCCAACAAGGTTAAAATAAATGGTTTAAGTTTGAATTTGAGTTCCAATCTGATGCAAATCTTTGTAGATAATCGTACCCCTAAGTAACCGACATACTATAGCTTTAAGCCATAGTTAATGAGCAGTGATTGTTACAATGACGGTCGGAGAGGATTGCCTAAACGACCTCATCTTCTAAACGAATTGGTAATGTCCGGTTGTTATTATTACATTTAGGTGCTGGTTATCTTTCTGATGACTTTTCCGCCTTCTTTTGCTAGTATTCGGGCCCATCTGCAACAAAAAGAAAGCTATTTTTGGTTAAATTGTCTCTCTCTTACTACTTAGCGGAAAATACTGCCAAAATAATCCATCCATCTATTCCAACGTATGATAAATTTCATCCAAATCTAATTTGCCGTTTCAGCAGCGTAAAAGAGTAACAGATATACACACACGCCTTCATACTTTATTCGCTTTAAAATTAGCTCGCTTCTACGAGTACCAGCGGCTTCGCCTGTGAGAAATAAGAAAAGTATTCCAAAGGAGTATACTACCAGGTTAAAAAGTATCCTATATTTATATACTATTCTACAAACGAACGAAATTAGACCCAAGAGTAGAGTCTACTCCTGTGCCTAATTTCATCAAAATCCGTTCAGTCGTGAAAAAGTAACAAACATACAAATGCAAATACTCAGACTCAGAAAACATTCGCCTTTTTAATATTAGTGTGATATAATAGTACCAATACTGAGTAACTATAAATAATACAAGTCTGTATTGATAGACATTTTATAATTATTTCAGTATTCAAACACTGAAAGGAAAGTCTAAAAATAAATCCAAAAATTAATTACTTTTCATTGAATGAACAATAAATTGGGTATAGAGACGAAAATACCCAACAATTAATTTGGTCCCTTTAAAAAATATGATTGATGATTGAGAGTATTAAATCTTAAGCGCCTTTGAGTGGCAAATTAAATGTATTTGTCAACGTCGCGACGAAAATAAACGTGAGCGAACGGCAGCTGGGGTAGCTGGTTTATTTATTGTTTTATTTTGATTGGTAACTTTGTATCTATCTGTTAATATTTTAAAATGGAAATATTGTAAACTCAATTTTTTTTTTTAATGTAGGGTGCCAGCAGGGTTGAAGCCTCTGGGGCAATGGGTGGGGTTTGAAAGGAAAACCCGGGACCCTGGAACGAAGGCAAAGAAGGAACGGGGTGGTGTTTAGTTTGTAAAAGTCTGATACGCTCTCCCGCTCTACCCAAGGGCGGGAGAAGTCATTCTGATGATTATCAACCAAAAAAACATTTTTTGAAAAGAGTAACAATGGAGTTTCATGCCGGTTCTTCGCCATAGGGACTTACCCATTGAAAACGTGCGCTATAGCGTTTTATAAGTTTCCTGCCCATGTTATGTAGGCCTGTGTGAAATAAAAAGAATTTTGATTTTGATCGTTTAAAAATATTTGAACGTTTGATGGTTAGCAGAGACGCAATCGTTGATATGAGACGCACTAGCTTATTAAAAGCCTATCTACTCTTGAATTGAAAATACCCAAATTATAATCAGACGGGAAGACCGCAGCAGGCAAAGTCCTTCAAAGTACACGGTATAAACGATGAGGCGAAACGCTTAGTCCAGACCGTAGAGGTTTCAACAACGTAACACAGCTAATAACAACAATAACATATTTGGCATTATTATATTATTATTATAAGTACACGGTATAAACGATGAGGCGAAACGCTTAGTCCAGACCGTAGAGGTTTCAACAACGTAACACAGCTAATAACAACAATAACATATTCGGCAGAGATCAGATAACCACCTCTTTAACTAACCGTTTACGAACCAAATTCATAAACAGCATCTTCACAAATCTTATCACACCATTTATCTTAACATTATCGCGGATAGCCGGGAACCCATCCAATTACTGACCTACATAAATAGCGTTTACCCTATCGCACTATTCATAAACAAAACGACCCCTAGTATCATAATATAAATAACACTAATCCCAAAGGGTGACAATTTCACATTAAACCTTTGTTATCCAGGAATCGGCGATTAAAAATAATTATTATATTCTCCTGAGTTGTGTTATGGGTTGTCGTATGGATATACCTTTATAGAATGGGTGTTTGGGATGTAGTTTAGCATTTCCTATGGGAACTAGTGAGTGAACCTTTTGTCATAAATATCCAATGAGGAAGGAGAAACCTCGGAAGGACTTTAAAAACTGTCAAAATCAGGAATCACACTAATATTATAATGTGAATGTTCGTACGTGTGTGTGGAATTGTATTCTATCTTGCCAATAACTTGCCACCAGGCACGTTGTTTTCCGCTCGCGCCTCAAAGATATGACAGTAACACTGTTGAGGCTCAGCAGGTCCAAAACCTACTGGGGCCATGGATTGAATTCCAAAAGGGTGACCCTGGGATCCTGAAAAGCTAGGTAAACATTAGGCATGGGTGTCGTTTTAGTCAGTATAAGACTGACACGCTCTTCAACAAGAAATCATTGGATGATTTCCTACCTTAACCTTTAAGTACCGACATGTACTTTTTGTAACGTTAGTACCGACGTGCGGTCTGACAGACCGCGGTAAAAAATCCGTGATTTTTTTAACAAAAGTGAATGTTTGATTAAATTTCTGTGCATTATGGTATATAATAAAGGGTTGTAAGGAAAAATAAGTATAGAAAGAAACTCAAATTATTTTTATTTTCTAATATAAGGCGATAACAATATTTGGCCTGAATTTTGGAGGAAAATCCGGCTATTCGATATAAAAAATCAAAACAAAAATAATAAAGCTCACAGAAAAACAAAAATATTTTTTTTTTGTATTAAGACTATTATAACTTTAGACAAAATATTTATCAAGTATATAAACCATCAGAAAAAGAAAATGTCCACTGCCCAATTACACATAAAATTTTTAGCTTAGTCAATTCACACTCTGTTATCGTACTGTAAAAAAAACATGTTTTTTTGCACGGATAACATAGCATGTCTATAGTCTTTCGTTTTTGGGTAGATAAGTCTACTTTTTCAGCTTGATTTTTAGGTGTATCTGGCTTATCAGAATCAAATACTCGCCTAAGTCACAATTCCTCGCGAAAGACTTGGATTCGATTTATTTGCATTTCAGGGATTTTTTTGAGTACCATAAATCTGTCCCAGGACTGCCTGAAGCCCCTGACGTGAAATTTAAATATTTTTGTAAAAATAACAATAAACTGTAAGAAAAACAAAACAAAAAAAACTTACGTAAATACCGACGTGCGGTCTGAGAGACCGCTTTGGAATTTCAAACAGTAATTACTCACCAAATTCAAACGTGACGATACCACTTTCTGCATCTACATCATCATGGATACTGTTCTTACAGCTACTTAAAAGCGGCGATTGATATTCCTCAGCGAAAGGGGTAAACTAACAAGTGAAGTACCTGCCGCGGTCTAATAGACCGCACGTCGGTACTTAAAGGTTAAAAAAAGCCTTTAAGGGTTTAAGGGCCTTTAAGGGTCTTTAAGGGGGTATAAGGTCCCTTTTTTATTTTTTTCTGACTTCCTTGAAAAAAGTTATTAATTTTCATGGGCAAAATAAGTATCTAAAACATGACCACAATGCACCATATAACATTTTTGTTACAATCTGAAGATAAGTGCGTTTTAAATAAGTAATGACCAATATGACGACATGCATTGCGGTCGACGTGGCGAGCGGAGAGTGACTGGTCTACCGAATACTCTTGCATTCATAATGTAATTCTGTTAATGCCAGGGTTTTTCATGTTTAAGCAGTTTCATTAAATACCTAGTTGTGATTGATGTGTGATGTGAGTTTGATGAAATGGGTAAAATAGTGGGTCGTTTCTCTTAATGCTATTGACTTAACTTCGCGTTGGTTCATTGGTCTCGTGATCGTTAGCGCGACTATTCGTTCCATTCCCGGGCCGCGGAAAAGTTCTCTTGGGATTTTCCATTACTAATTGCTACGTAGATGTCCAGTTTTTGTAAGTTGGTGGTGGAGAGCACGTAGGGCACGTGCTCTCCGAAGTAATCATATTCATCACATTACGTACCTGTCAAATTTCCATTGACTAGCCACGATGATCAATATTCGATCGAGAAAATTACAAAAATATTGCGTTAGCCGGTGCAGTACAATGCACCGGCAAAATTAAAGGTTGCAGAAATTCCCAGGATGCAAGAAAAATTGGGTGAGGTCAGGGATTTTACCATGACATGTTAAAATGACAGGCGTGAAAAAATTATGGAGGTACACATCCAATATCGTAGGCTTGCGGACCGCGACCAAGTCGTGTTGCGATTGCGATCTATCCTTCGATCACCGTCCGCGAGCCTGCAACTTTCTTTATCTCCTATGTCCATTTAGTTTCACACATAATTTTACTCAAAAAACATTTCGTCTACCATTTCCTGTCCTAACCGAACCCTGACTTCAACAAAAGACAAATAAATGTTCACCCATGACCAGCACCACAAAATAAATAGTTACAGAAGGCAGGCAATCTCATGTACTTCACTTTTCATACCTACGTTCGGCGATCGCGCTAGGGTAGGCGTCGGCCGCTCAGTCCGAGCAAAGCCCAAGCGCGCATGGTCTGAGATATCGTGTCTATGTGCGGTGTCTATGTGTGCATTGCTCGAGCGCGCTATGTACAATCCGGTCACATCAACTCGACGCATCGCTGAAATGCAAGCATGCCCCCGCTTTCCCCTGCTTGCCCTTAGCGCACCCGACAAGTTTCAGGTGTGGTTAGCATTTTTGTTCTTTTCTTATTATATTGTTTTTGGACATTATTTCATCGATGCCAAGTTTGTACGTCTTTGGCAATCGTTACGGATAGTTAGAAGCCAGTAAATCTGACTCCTGTCTTGCCATGAAGTACCGTTCTACCCCAGTTAATCGGTTGTGTAGGTCTGGTAGGCAGCCGCTCCTCGTAAAATACTGGTATTTAGCTAAATCCGGATTAACTGGAAGCCGACCCCAATATAGTTGAGAAAATTCTAGGTAGGTAGATAATGATTTCATCGACGCCAAGCGTCAAATTAATGTGACCGAGTTGTATGTAGATTGTCTTCTGTCCCTATCTGTTTTATGGCAATACATTAATCGTGGTTTAAGAACCTGGTCCATTCGTCAGTGGGTTCGGCTCCGGAAACATTAGGTACACCATTAGCTTTCAATACTCGATGTCCTTTGTAATGGGCCGGCGAGAATTATCACGGTCACACAATGGGTCGGTTTATTTAGTTTTATTTGAAGGACAATCAGACCTTTCGTTTTTGAGGTATGTTTTAGTACAAGTTTCACTCAAAAGTTTATGAATGGATAAATTATTTAGTATAAATTTCTTTATTAGTAGTGCAGAGGACTTTAGTATTGTTCTTAGGACTGTTTTTTTTTTTGTTTAAAGAAAGTTTGCCCCACACTAGAAATAACTTCTTTATCGTTGTTGCGTTCACTAACATTTTTTTTTTTACTATTGGTAGTCTCGATCTCGGCGATGGAGCATGCTTGCATAGACGTAACCTATTCACCCCTGACCCAAAGTAAGTTGTAGCAGTCAGGAAACACAGACTCCGGGAAGAGACTCTACTCCAGCTGCACGCATAATGAATGTTGATAAAAAGTTTTTATTGGTTCTGTGCGAGAATCGAGCCTTCGACACAGCAGCCAATTACTCTACCACTGGACCAACCTTGCCCTCTCAGCCGTACCCTCTTAGAGTACAGTAAAATAAAGATATGGTCTATTCCTTTTCCTAGAGAAGACGCCTGAGACCTGAGTCCCAGCAGTGGAAACAATATAAGGCTGATTGATGCTCTGCTAAGATGTAGATATGAAAACATCGTGAGGCAACGTTTATAAAAAAACAAACAAACAAAACTTACATTTACAGCTTCCACTCCATAACGAATGCTACACAAATTACCAGAAAATCACGATACAATGCTTTAAAGCCACGCTCCAACCAACGCGCCATATGCAATATGCATATGAATGCATATGCATATGATATGCAGGTGTGAATGTGTGACGTCACGCCAGCGCATCCGATCTGACCGACAATTATCACCGCGGCCGCCATCTAACATTCATGTATTCAAAACTATGACGAAAGCGATAGACATTTTAATTGATGCTGGGTAGGGTTGGTGGGCAGCAAATAAATTGGGAATAATATAGTGTGCAAAAAAAAATTGTTATCTAAGCAGTTCCATTTATAGATTTACAAAAAATAATACTTACTATGAAAACAGTATAAAAATTGGAAAAACAAACGAGATATCAAACTCGTTTTCTGTGTTTCTCGCCAAGACGCCGTTTTAATAGACGGACTTCTTAGACTATATCGGACTCTTACTTTGTTTCTCATTAGCAGCTTTGAAGCTTTATAACACTGTTGTACCTTTAAGCGCCCAAGTCGTCAATGGTGCGTAGTGTTCTACGCGCATCTCAAGAAGATGTCAGCAAAACCGTAAGGGCTCAGCAGGGTCGAAACCTCTGGAGCCATAGGTTCGCTTATGAAAGAAAAACCCGATGCCTCCGCCCAAGATCTGGCGAAGTGGTTCGATGATTTCCCACCTAAAAAAAATAGTATCAAAAAAGACACTTCAAAAAGCTGCCTTTTAAAATAATTAAATTACAGAAATAAAATGCCAAAGTTGAAGTCGTGCCACCCCTGACCACACATTTGACGGCAGCGTTCAACTGTTTGATTTCAATACAGATAATGTCAGGAATAACTCGACCAATATTCAGCGACGCGATCCATGCAACTTTAGCGCGAAACGCTTACATAATGGTGGCCATATTGAAGGCATAAAATTTATATTACACTTACACACACACACACATTTTCTCATTTTTATTATACAATCATCATTTGCCTAGCCTTTTCCCAACTATATTAGGGTCGGCTTCCAGTCAAGCCGGATTTTTTCCTGAATACCAATATTTTACGAGGAGCGGCTGCCTACCAGACCTCCACAACCCATTAACTGGGGTAACACGGTACTTCATGGCAAGACTGTAAATATATATGAAGTTATGCAGGGCGGAAAGTTGAAACGAGCCTTGTAGATGCAGTACCTGAAAGAGATATTGAAGCTATTATTTTTCACTGAAAAGAAAAGAAGGATTTTTCAAAATTCAATACAACAAACTAAAACCTAAAAAGTTTTTGAAAAATCGCCTGCATTAATCAGGAATCAATCATTTCAAAATTTAAAGACATTTTATGACACATTTTGAAAGAAGCAATCAAAAGTGTTTGTTCTCTTCAACTCGCGAAAGCTTAAATTGAAAGGAGGAATATTTGTTTTTACATTTGAGCAAAAACGTCAACAGTTTATACTATAGGCATATAACAAAGACTAAAAAAAATATAAAAGAAGAAACTGACTGACTGACATATCAGTGCTCAGCTGAAACTACTGAGACTAGGAGTGTGACATATAGCACAAAATATTCTTGTATGACGTGGGTGAGTACTAAGAGAGGATTTTCCAAAATTCGCCCCTCAAGGGATGTGGGGTTCCAAAGTTTGTATGAAGAAACCTAATTTCATGCGAGCAAAGCCGCTACCAGGAGTTAGTTATTAAAAGGAAGAAAAAATATTTATTTGATGGGAGTCAAGTGGGGTGGGAAAGAACATCTACATTGTGTGTACCTCACGTCTGTGCCAGAATAGTATATTTCATTACAAGTGCGGAAAGCCTGTCATTGCAAAGAGTTTCGACAAATGTTAACCCGAGCCGAGGCGCAGCCGAAGGTGAGGGTTGACAGTCGGAACAAGTATTTTTAATACAGTTGCGAAAAAATGAAGCAGTTTAATAAAATAATAAAAACACAATAAACTCAACTGACTAATCAAAGTGGCGCCAACCGTAAAAAATATAAGCAGTTTTTTTTTGTTTTCTTCACCCATTCTGGGTAGACAAAGGGAACTATGCCCCATACAGCCAAGTCTTCAGTACATTTTTTTTATTGATATGAAATGAAATTTAATGATATGAAAATGAAACCTAGCCTAACTTATTGAATCAAATCATTAAATCTGATATTGAAACAAATTAATAGCTTCTTTTTAGAAATATTTGCACTAAAAACTTTTTTAGTAAAAACTTCGTGGTTGATTTTTTCTTTTTAATAGACATTATTTTGACAGTTGGGAAAGAAAAAGCACGAGTTCGGGAATGGTAAAGAAAAAGCACGAGTGTGTAATAGCCCACTTCCCGAACGCTAAACGTCCCTGCAATACGCCAGTTTTTGAGCAACTGTATTAAAAAAGTTTATTTCAGTAACGTTGCCAGACAGATAAATGCTGTCTGACCCTTAAGTGACAAGTGATAGAGTAAACAGTTTCAAACATTATAATTCTGCCCTCGTAACAGCAAATGCAGTAATCGAAATTTTTACGATTTTCCGTTTTTATCATAAATGACATAAGGAGTGTTCAAGCTATACATAGCTTTTTTTTTTTTCTATGGCTGGAACATGGTGAAACAATAAGAAAAAATGCAGCATTCCGTGAGAAATTATCGAATGTTGTTAGCATAAATACAGCAATGAACATATACCAGATTAAAGTGCAGTAATCACATCGAAATACTAGTAAGAAACGCAGTACTCGCATTTTAGCTGCGTTTTAATTTTGTTCATATATTAGTTTATTACTATGTTGTCTAAGGTGAAATGCAGTAATGGTTTACACTGCGATCGACCCTAGTAACATGGAATAAAATATGTAAAATAAGATGTCTTGTTATAGCGTATGCTGCGTTTTACATTAAGTAGGTGCTTCAGTCGAAGCTAAAAGCTACGGAAGTTTCTGACTTCTGCAAATATATGGATCATTTATTTCAACATAGACTTACAAAGAGCACAAACAGAGTATATTTAAAAGATATTATGACTGTGGAGGTACACAGAAATAAAAGTAACTTATACGTGATGGAATGATTCACAAAACTGAGTTCCAAAAAGTTAAATACTCAAAGTCATCAATTCCTAATCCCATCACAAACATACATCCAAGAGGTATAACAGAAGCAAAAAAATCTGCTATTCTACATTGTCCAAAATAATACCCCAAAACAGATTACTGTTTTGGAAAAACCTCCACATCAATCATGATTCTTCGACTGATCTTGTGAATAGTTTAGAAGTAGAAGACTGTGATAAAACATGAAACAAAAGCTGTGAGATTTCAGTTAAATTAAGTATTACTAAAATACTGTTACCGTGCCATTACTAATTTAAAATATTAGTTTCCTAGGGAAGCAGTTTTCCGTTTATATACATACTAGCTGTTGCCCGCGACTTCGTCCGCGTTAAGTTCGTAAAACTGCACAAAAGTAACTTATATCTAATCCTATACTTCCGGAAACATCTGATTAATTAATCTATACTAATATTATAAAGAGGAAAGATTTGTACCTATTTTTGTATGTTTGTAATGAATAGGCTCAAAAAATAATGGGCCGATTTAAAAAATTCTTTCACCAATAGAATGCTACGTTCTTCCAATTTGACATAGGCTACATTTCATTTTGAAAAAATTAGGGATCCTTGGTAAAATTTGAACAATGTAACCGAAGGTGTAGAAAACTAAAAAAAGTGTTTTATATCCAAATTTCTAAAAATAAATAATTGTCTACCCCGTGCGAAGCCGGGACCGGCTGCTAGTTTTACATAAAACTGTTTAAGTTAAAACTCTAATTAGTACTTTTTTTAGTTGGGAAATCATCTAATGACTTTCGCTCTTGTGTGAAGCGGAAGTGCGTGTCAGATTATTACTGCCTAACGGCTAGTTTTTTCATCAAAAACTAAAACTATCAGTAAAAGCATTAACATTTACTTGACCATAGCTGTCATAATGGTAAATGTGTTTCTTCATCCAAATAACAGCTAAACTAAAAGTCAACAGAGTTGCCGCTACGCAAACGTCGTAATTACCCCAAAAACACGTGGGGAGCTTTTTTTACTCATGACAACATCGCAACTTCACTGTCCAGTAGTGCCATGTGTCAAATGTCATTTGATGTTTAGGGTAAAGGCGGGATATATATTGCTAGCTAGTTTAATCCTTTAAATATTTTTGGACCTATTGTTAAAATTCTAAAAGCATTTGTGATTTTAGAATTTTAACCCCCCATGGTATTTCTGTCCATTTCCTCGAAAGCTGACTGTAATTGCTTTGTATTTCATACTTTAACTCGAATATACTCTCATCCACCAGTCCACCCCGGGCCCACGTCCACCTGGTGGATTATGGACCATCCCTCTCCTACAGAGCAGACTTGAGTCCCAACAGTAGGATTATTATAAGGCTGATAATGCTAATGCTACACGAACTCGCGCTCCTTCCTTTCTTTTATATTTTTGTGGCATGGTTCTGCTACAATCGTACATATTAAAAATAAAAAAAAACCGGGCAAATGTGAGTCGGACTCACGCACTGAGAGTTCCGTTTCCGTTAGTCATTTTTTGATAACGAGGCATCTATGCCACCGGGGCATTTATTCCCGCCTATACCCTATTTCTTTAAAAAAAATATTATTTTTCAAATAAAATCAGTTTGAACGCATCCATAATGAACGCAGTGAAGTCAATACAATTTTGTCAAAATGACAGTGTCTATAGCTTTAACAGCCCCTCAATGAGCAGTAAAGGTTAAGGACTAAAGTAACAGTCAAACCAACGGTTAAAATTGTGAAGAAACGAATTTAGCCGGCAACACAGGAAGATGCCTCGTTATCAAAAAATGACCAACGGAAACGGCGGGCTGATTACCTATAAAACAGCGATCAGCAAACAATTCGCAATCATCGCGCAGTCGACGCGCGATCAATCGCTTAACGTCAAAAAGATCCGTATTATCTAAAAATGGATTGCTGATCGCTCGCCGATTGTTACCATGCACTTATTGCTGCGACCCTAGCGCCAACAGCAATTGGGTAACAATTTGTAGAACTAATTTATTGTCAAACTACGAGTTAAAAATCGGCCAAGAGCGTGTCGGGCCACGCTCAGTGTAGGGTTCCGTAGTATCCCGTCCGTCACAATAAGTGTACCCAACTTTTCAAAAACTGTTCTGTCCATCAGGTTCAAAATAATTTTCCTAGAAAGTCTTTATAAAGCTTTACTTTCCAGATTTTTTCATATTTTCTAAACTTATGGTTCAAAAGTTAGAGGGAGGGGGGGACACGGTTTTTTACTTTTGGAGCGATTATGTCCGAAATTATTGATATTATCAAAATTTTATTTTAGTAAACCCCTATTCATTTTTGAATACCTATCCAACAATACATACGTTAGGGGGGAAATTTAAAAAAAAAATCGCTTTTTACTTTACATATAGGGGGGCTACCCTAATAAAACATTTTGTTCCAATTTTTATTTTTGCACTTTGTTGGCGTGATTGACATACATATTGGTCTAAATTTTAGCTTTCTAGAGCTAACGGTCACAGAAATTAAGCGAGGACGGACGGACAGACATGGCGAAACTATAAGGGTTCCGTTTTTGCCAATTGGCTACGGAACCCTAAAAACTTACAGCCGTTTAAAGATGTCGAATAGATGTGATTGTTTTGGAAAAGACAAAAAAAAAATTGTACCTAACTTAAAATTCACTTCAATCCACTTGAACTTTATTAAAAATAGCTTTGTGTCGACTATAAGATGGATAAAGGAATGAAATCAGTGTTTATTTGGACTCCAAACGATATTCTACTGCTATGTCAACAAGTTTTAAAATAATATTATTTTATTTTATATGTGTTAGTGCAATAAAGTTACTTTAAAGAGTAAAAGTAATTTATCCTGTTTCAGTATAAAATGACCAACCGAGAATCCAATGAGCTTTTGAACTGTCTGGCAGAACATACCACTTTAGCCAAAGGTGTTGGCCTTGGTTCAAGGTCTAAGGAAACTTAAGGTAGGCAAATGTATAATATGTTGGCACTGAATAAAGTCTTTTAAAGCACACCCAATAAGTTGAAATGTTAATTAAACACACGCTGCAGATATAACTACACAATTTAACTAATAAAATACTCGATATAGAAAGCTAATTTCTATTGGCAATCAGAGAGCGATAAGCAAGCGATCAACAATCAAAGAAATGGTTAACGCAATTTGACAGCTAAATTTGCTTGCCGATCGCTGTCGCATCGCTGTCAAAAACCATACGTAATACGAAGTAAAACGCTATCGCTAGGGATTCGAGTGCAACAATGCACATTTTAGTTAGTCGATTGCTCCATAGAGGCAGCACTGTCGCTAGATTGCTATCGCGTGGTTTTCGCTAATACGTAATACGAATTAGCGATTGAAGAGCAATTTTCGTGCAATTTTTGCTATCGCTTGGCTTTTGCAAGATACATAATCAGCCTGCGGAACTCTCAGTGCGCGAGTCCGACTCACACTTGCCCGGTTTTTTTTTATTTTTAATTTGTACGATTGTAGCAGAACCGTGCCACGAAAATATAAAAGAAAGGAAGGTGCGCGAGTTCGTGTAGCATTAGCATTATCAGCCTTATAATAATCCTACTATTGGGACTCAAGTCTGCTCTCTAGGAGAGGGATGGGCTATAATCCACCAGATGGACGTGGGCCCGGGGTGGACTGGTGGATGAGAGTATGTTCGAGTTAGAGTATGGAATACAAAGCAATTACAGTCAGCTTTTGAGGAAATGGACAGACATACCATGGGGGGTTAAAATTCTAAAATCACAAATTATTTTAGAATTTTAACAATAGGTCCAAAAATATTTAAAGGATTAAACTAGCTAGCAATATATATCCCGCCTTTACCCTAAACATCAAATGACATTTGACATATGGCATTACTGGACGGTGATGTTGCGATGTTGTCATGAGTAAAAAAAGCTCCCCACGTGTTTTTGGGGTAATTACGACGTTTGCGTAGTGGCAACTCTATTGAGTTTTAGTTTAGCTGTTATTTGGATGAAGAAACACATTTGCCATTATGACAGCTATGGTCAAGTAAATGTTAATGCTTTTACTGATAGTTTTAGTTATTGATGAAAAAACTAGCCGTAAGTAGTTAACTTTGCTAGTGCATAATACAGTCAATACATTTCCTTGGTACAAATGCAGTAACAAACACATGTACTGCATTTCACTTTACTTCTTTGATTTATTACTATTAGGGCCTGTTTCACAATGTCCGAGTAGGCACTACTCACTGAACAAACTCAAAAATTTGACAGAATTTGTATGAAATTATCTGTCAAGTAAGATACTCGAAACTTAATCATAGGTGGTGAAATAGGCCCTTAGAAACACAAGGTTTAAGGGCAGTATTCAACTTTCCAAAGACCTACATAAGAAATACTAACATCAAAACTAAACTGAATAATGCTTTGTATTTTTATATACCTTTTCCGTAACAAAACATATGAGATTTATATCAGGTAAAGTAGAGATTTGATTAAAACACTTAAACGCGTTTTTCTCGAAACCGCCATTTTGCAAGTACTGCATTTGCTGTTACGAGGGCAGAATTATATTTCCTCTAAAGGCTGTGTAATGGTTCGAAAAAGTAATTCCAACCTTGTAACGCAGAAGGAACACAAATATGTTTTAGTCAGATAATGCAGCACTACCTTTCGCTCCATCCAGAGCAAAAAATTGGTAAATACATTAAAAAACTACATCATCAACTACCTAGCTTTTTCCCAACTATATTGGGGTCGGCTTCCAGTCAAGCCGGATTAAACTGAATACCAGTATTTTTACATTGAAAAACTACAGCCGAATATAATAACCTCCTTTTTGAAATCGGTTAAATAAAACGGTACGTCTCCAAGGCTTTTCTTAACTTCCCACGTTTGTTTCGACATCCCAAGGGCGACCGCTGTGCGTGGGTTTTGATTTCCACGTCAAATCAAAAGTGCTATAATTGGGCTTTTTAATTAGAATTTCTTCTAATAGAATAAATTTATTCGACGCAGGCAATGCTATTATATAAATCAATAGATATATTATGGTTGCGCTGAACGTGCCCGAACTGAAAGGGTCACGAACTCAGCTATTGCTGGGCGTTAGACATCCAGTGCTATATTAGAATTTACTCGGTAGCAGCTTGGAGTTTGAAAGTTGGATATGTTAGTGATGTGATACCCCCTTCCCTTAGAAAGCACATAAAGCCATTGGTCCTGCATTTGCCTGCGAAATCAAGTCATGTAATTATCGCTCACACTCTGCAAAATGTATCCTGTAAAATACCGACAGGCTGACTGTTCTACGACAACGTAAACGTGTGCCTGTGCATGTGTGTGCCTGTATGTGTATGTTGTACAGCTTAGATTAACCAACCCAACTATGATGGGGTCGGTTTCCAGGAGCGGCTGCCTACCAGATCTCCACAACCCATTAATTGGGGTAACTACGGTTCTTCACGGCAAGAGCTTGGATTAACCAAGTCTGGATTACCAAATAGCCTCTTCCCACACCTTTCCACCGAGTCCAAAGCTGAAATCTCCGCTAAGATTAGGAGTCATGATGGAAATTCAATCGGAAGGATTATTAATTATTACAGTGTGTTTAATACACACATATGAACCTACCTAGACAGGTGTGTATTTTGCACAGTGAAAACCCCACGGATTAACCACGAATGGGTTTTGGTTATTGTAAAATGTATTGGATATTAATAATTTTGTTTTGGAAAATTGTAGCCTTGCATGTTGGTTATGAAAGTATCAGTGGGTGATGAATCGTATTGACAAGGTTGTTGTATAACCAAGTTATTAGGGTTCCGTACCTCAAAAGGAAAAAACGGAACCCTTATAGGATCACTTTGTTGTCCGTCTGTCCGTCCGTCTGTCAAGACCCTTTTTCTCAGGAACGCGTGAAGGTATCAAGTTGAAATTAAAACCATATATTGAAATCTGCGGTCCCTTGAAGTTGTGCAAAAATCAAACTTGTAAGTTGACGGGAAAAAAAGATACGCCTGTTTATGTTGCAAAAAACGTACATTTCGACACTGTCAAAGGAATCAAAACTCATAGGGTGCTTCCCGTTGACCTAGAATCTTGTAATTTGGCACGAAGCAAGGTATTATAGCACTAATATCGGGAAAAGTCTGAAAACTGAAAATTTTTAGTTACGTCACAAGAAAAAAAAATTAAAAAGTCTTCAAGACTCGATTCGAGAATTAAACTGTTTTTATAGGTAGGTTGGTACGAAACCCTCAGTGCGCGAGTCCGACTCGCACTTGCCCGGTTTTTTTTTATATTCATAAAATTGTTAAAATGAGTAGCCATGGAATTTCTTGGAACGCTTTGGAAAGTGCAATCACATAGGTTACTTCTGAGCAAGCGTTAATACCGTGTTACCCCAGTTAAAGGGTTGTGCAGGTCTGGTAGGCAGCCGCTCCTCATAAAATACTGGTATTCAGCTAAATCCGGCTTAGTTGGGAAAAAGGCTTGGTAGATGATGATGATGACTTCTGGGCAAGCGTACTCCATCATCGACCACATTATCGCTTACCATGAGGTAAGATAGTGTGATGATGAAGTATGGATCAAAAAAGGACAAAAAAATGCGTATCAACCTAATTATGTATTTAAATATTTATTAGATTCTGAAAGCGACTTTGCCAGTGTAAAACTAGAAAATTATTCCAAGAAAGAAAACTCCTGGGATGAAAACTAATTGCAGAATAGTCTAGCTGAGTGTTATATTTCATAAAAAATCTGCTGTTAGAGTGCGAAGAAGTAACAAACACACTCAAACGAAGGAGAAAGCCCATAGTTTATAAACAAAATTGCCTTGAAGTGACATAGATGAAATAACTATACGCCATAATGTTACTTCAAATCATAAGAAACCCATAACTATTTCAATACCAACATACAACATACACTGTTTAGAAGTTATTTTCAAACTTATTTTCTGAATCAAATGCAAATCCGTGAACTAAAACCCAAGTCGTATTTTAGGCCTGTCGAACCTACAGCTGTTGTACACTGTTAATAAACACCTACCAATAAAAGCAAAAATAAACAATAACCTACCAGTAGTCAGTGTAGCAAAGTAGTGTAGTAATATAACAAAAAAAACTTGGAGGTTAGGACAGGATAAAACAATAAAATAACTACTAACTAGTTAGTAGTTTAGTTTTATTGTTTGATTCAAATTTGTATGTCATGCATAATAATTATAGTACCTCTACTAATGTATATGAATGCCTGACTAGTTACAGTTTAAGAAAATCTTCCTTGTTACCACACAGAAATACCGATAACTTCAAGCCATACCCTAAACAGTCTTCTCCACGCTGTTTCATTTTTCTACCTGACTAATATCTACATCCTACATAAACACTCAACGATTCGAACTAAATAAACTCGAGAGAATTGCAAGAAATGTGCTGTATTTAAGCTTATGTTTGCAGTATACAACAGGTGAAAGCAATACATGGAATCTCACGAACACTGCGTCTTATAGTACAAATAAATAGAATGAATTCTTCAAGCGAGTAAAAGAAACCAAAGCTGAAATGAAAAAAAAAATATACAACTTCTTCTTCTTCCTGCCCTTGTTTCATATTTTTGGGGTCGGCGAAACACGTTTGTTTCTTCCATTCTATCCTGTCACCTGTCATACTGTCACTGTCTCCCTTTTGGTTTCATATCACTCCTCACAAATTCCATCCATTTTTTCTTTGGCCTCCCTCTCCCTTTCCAAGCATATTAATACCCAAGACTTTTTAGTGCGATTAAAATTTCATTGTAGTTATTATTTAGTAAAATAACAAAAATATTTGCATCTAGTAACGCACTTTCTGAAAATATTATGTTCACAATCAGCTACATAATCGATTTCAGCTACTTTTAAAGTGGGTATTTTTTATCCTGAATTACTTCTCCAAGCGAGCGAGAGAGGCCTAAGATGAAATGTAAAAAAAAACCATGCAACCGTAATAAACGCACATTCTGAAAGTGGTATGTTCAGAATCTGCTACTGAATCGATTTTATCTAGTTACTAAATATTTGACCTGTATTAAACATAGAAAAATCATGAAAAAAACGTAACTAATTAAAACTACATATACACTAACTCTTACTCTAATCTAAAATATGGTGTCAAAAATTCTAGTTACTTCATTTAAAATAGGTCAAATTGAATTCTAAAATAATTATTTTTGAAAACTCAATAAATAAAGATTTGATCTTATATAAGTAGAAACTAAAACTGCATAATTATTTGTTACAAATCACTGACCTTGACCTGTCGTGTTAAAATGTCAGGCGTGTGAGCGAGAAAGAGAGATTAAATGAAGGAGCCATAAACCCTATATAGCACCATCTCTTTAACAATTCAGTTCAGGTCGTCAAATGGATCACAGCCAGAACTCCTGATATCATCTCTGATCATCACAATAAACCGTAAAGTTAAAAAAAGATTTTAAACCAAAGTTGTCCATGACGTAACTAGATGGCGTTGGCATCGAATTAAATCGCGCTATGGTTTCGTTACATGAATTTATGAGAAGTATTTTTAAAATAACTTAAATATTATTGATTATTTCAATTGCATAAATTGATGACTTTAAAATCAGTATGATACTATCAGTTTTTATTCAATATTTTTCACTTAAATACATTATATATTAAAAAAATATAAAAGGATTCATCATCACCTATATCATAGGATTATGTATGTACACACAAGAAAAAATAAATCTCAAAAATATTTTTTTACTTAGTAAGAAATAGAAAAAATAAAAAAGGCGGTTATTTAGTTTTCCTGTAATATTTTAGTGCCAGAAAAAAAAACCAAGCAATTTCTGTGCCTATTTCATTTAAAATACTAATCTATACACCTATGATCATCAAACAAAATATTCGTGTGTGAATTTCTTTTGTATTATTAGTTAATTCAAATAACAACCGCCTTTGTGCGCTGTATGAAAGGCTATAACCCGGCTAAATGACGGAGCGGTCCTCCCACTCGCTCCCAGTCGCTCGCTAGCCACTGTGGGGGCACGTCGCGGCGCGCGTGAACGGCACCCGATCGATACCACAATGGACCTAAATACGTTCGACGCACTACCGAGCGGCAACTTATTCAGCGATGAAGTGGAATTCAATGGAACACAATACTTCGATGATATGTCCGTGGATGGACAGACATGCCAAGAAATGACTATGTATCTTCGCGAGCCACCGGACAGCAATCCGCCCCAGGAAACGCCGCCCAAGTTTCGTGATCCGTCCGACGAGCAAGCGTGGGCGCGGCCTCTGACACCGCAGAGTTTGCCTCCGTCAAGGGATCAGACTGTCACAGTTTTGACTGTGACATGCGAGCCGCTGGAAACTTCGAATGAACCTACTGGTATGTCACTGGATATATCTGATATGACACCTCCATATACTGAAAGTGAATATTCTGAAATTTCACCGCAAACAAATCAGGAATTTACTGACACATCACCGCAAATGATAAATTTGGAATCACGAATGAATGATATGACACAAAAAATTAATGAAATTTCACCGCAAATTACTCATGAATTCACAGAAATTTCACCTCAAATGGATCAAGAATTTACTGAATTTTCAACGCAAATGACTGATGTGACTCAGGAATTTACTGAAATTTCACCCCAAATGTCTCAGGGATTAACTGAATTTTCAGGCCAAATGACTAATATACCAAATAAAATGTCAAGTTTTGCATTGCAACAATCTGACATACCGACTAAAATGTCAAGTTTTTCATCGCATGTGACAGATATACCAAATAAAATGTCAAGTTTTGCATTGCAACAATCTGACATACCGACTAAAATGTCAAGTTTTTCATCGCATGTGACAGATATACCAAATAAAATGGCAAGTTTTGCATCGCAAAAATCTGACATACCAAATAAAATGACAAGTTTTGCAATGCAGCAATCTCTAATCCCAGATAAAATGTCAAGTTTTGCGTTGCAACAATCTGACATACCAACTAAAATGTCAAGTTTTGCATCGCAACAACCTGACATACCAAATAAAATGTCAAGTTTTGCATTGCAACAATCTGAGATATCGACTAAAATGACAAGTTTTGCAATGCAACAATCTGACATACCAAATAAAATGTCAAGTTTTGCAATGCAACAATCTGACATACCGACTAAAACGTCAAGTTTTGCAATGCAACAATCTGACATACCAAATAAAATGTCAAGTTTTGCATTACAACAATCTGACATACCAACTAAAATGTCAAGTTTTGCATTGCAACAATCTGACATACCAACTAAAATGTCAAGTTTTGCATCGCAACAATTAGACATACCAACAAAAATGTCGTGTTTTGTATCGCAACAACCTGACATACCGACTAAAATGTCAAGTTTTGCTATGGAACAATCTGAGATACCGACTAAAATGTCAAGTTTTGCATTACAACAATTAGACATACCAAATAAAATGTCAAGTTTTGCATCGCAACAATCAGACATACCAACTAAAATGTCAAGTTTTGCATCACAACAATCTGGCATACCAACTAAAATGTCAAGTTTTGCATCGCAACAATCTGACATACCAAATAAAATGTCAAGTTTTGCATCACAACAATCAAACATACCAAATAAAATGTCTAGTTTTGCATTGCAACAATCTGACAAACCAACTAAAATGTCAAGTTTTGCATCACAACAATCAGACATACCAAACAAAATGTCAAGTTTTGCAATGCAGCAAGCTGTAATCCCAAATAAAATGTCTAGTTTTGCATTGCAACAATCTGACATAACAACTAAAATGTCAAGTTTTGCAACGCAACAATCTGATATACCAACTAAAATGTCAAGTTTTGCATCGCAACAATCTGACATACCTAATAAAATGTCAAGTTTTGCATCACAACAATCACACTTACCAAATAAAATGTCAAGTTTTGCAATGCAGCAAACTGTAATCCCAGATAAAATGTCAAGTTTTGCGTTGCAACAATCTGACATACCGACTAAAATGTCAAGTTTTGCATCGCAACAATCAGATATACCAAATAAAATGTCAAGTTTTGCAATGCAGCAATCTCTAATCCCAAATAAAATGTCAAGTTTTGTATCGCAGCAATCAAACATATCAAATAAAATGTCAAGTTTTGCAATGCAAGAACCTGAAATCGCAAATAAAATGTCAAGTTTTGCAATGCAACAATCTGACATACAAAATAAATTGTCAAGCTTTTCATCGCAGATGACTGACATACCAACTAAAATGAGTAGTTACTCATCGCAAATGACTGATATACCAACAAAAATGAGTAGTTATTCATCACAAATGACAGATACGACTCAGAATTTTTCTGAAATATCCCCGCAAATGACTGATATAAACTCGAATTATACTGACTGTTCATCTCAAATGACTGATATATCACCTCATGAGATAAGTTTGCCAACGGAAATGGTTGATCTGGCGCCTCAATCACCTCAAGTGATTGATATAACACCAGAAGTGATAAATTTGCCAGCGCAACGGACCAGTGAGCCAACGCAATATTGTGAAATTTCACCTCAAATAATTGAAGTCACACCTCCAGTGACAAGATTACCAGCACTTATGACTGATGACACATCGCAACTTACTGCAGCTTCACCTCAAATGATTGATATATGTTTGCCATCCCCAATGGGGATGAATGACAAGACACCGCAGTTTATTGAAATAAATCCACAAGTAACTGGATTGTCACCAATGATGACTGATATGTCACTGCAAACGAAA
Source organism: Mythimna separata (assembly GCA_030763345.1). NCBI lineage: Eukaryota > Metazoa > Arthropoda > Insecta > Lepidoptera > Noctuidae > Mythimna > Mythimna separata. The sequence continues at coordinate 23,891,593 of CM061170.1, read as the reverse complement.
GAAAAATCTATGGGATTGCCTGATTTATCACTGCAAATGGGTGATATGCTACAAGAACCAACTAGTATAGCACCGCAATTGACTGAAATGCCACCGGAAACGAGTGATACGGAACTGCAGTTAACTGATATCTCAATGCAAATGCCGGATATGACATTACAAGTGGTTAATATTGAACCCCAGCAAACTGATGAATCATCGGATATTCCTGACTTGTCAGTCCAAATACCTGATTTGTCACGACAATTGAATGGCCGCGAAACGCCTCTACCGCCAAAGAAGATTCTGAGTAAGGTGGTGGTGCTGCCAATGATAGAATTGCAAATAGCTGAAGAATCGATGGATATGCCTGATTTGTCAGTCCAAATACCTGATTTATCACGACAATTGAATGGTCGTGAAACGCCTCTACTGTCTAAGAAGATTCTGAATAAGATTCCAGCACTGCCACCTGTAACGGAAGTGCAAACAGATGATGATTCAATGGACATGCCTGATTTGTTAGTCCAAATACCTGATTTGTCTCGACAGTTGAATGGTCAGGAAACACCTCTACCACCAAAGAAGATTCTGAATAAGATGTCAGCACTGATACCAGTAACGGAAGTGCAAACAGATGATGAATCAATGGATATGCCTGATTTGTCAGTCCAAATACCTGATTTGTCACGACAGTTGAATGGTCGGGAAACACCTCTACCACCAAAGAAGATTCTGAATAAGATGCCAGCAATGACACCAGTAACGGAAGCGCAAACAGATGATGAATCGATGGATATGCCTGATTTGTCTGTCCGAATACCGGATCTATCACGACAATTGAATGGCCGCGAAACGCCTCTACCACCAAAGGAGATTCTGAATAAAATGCCAAAATTGCCACCAGTAACGGAAGCCCAAACAGCTGATGAATCAATGGGTATGCCTGATTTGTCAGTCCAAATACCTGATCTGTCACGACAATTGAATGGCCGCGAAACGCCTCTTCCACCAAAAGAGGTTCTGAATAAGATCCCAGCACTGCCTCCAGTAACGGAAGCGCAAACAGATGATGAATCGATGGACATGCCTGATTTGTCTGTCCAAATACCTGATCTGTCACGACAATTGAATGGCCGCGAAACGCCTCTACCACTAAAAGAGGTTCTGAATAAGATGCCAGGACTGCCACCAGTAACGGAAGTGCAAAAAGCTGATGAATCAATGGACATGCCTGATTTGTCAATCCAAATACCTGATTTATCGCGACAATTAAATGGACGCGATACGCCATTGCCATCGAAGAAGGATCTAAGCAAATTTCTAGTACCAGCAGTAAAACCGCGCAAATTACGAGGAATTACACTTAAAGACGCCAAGGAAATAAGTGAAGCACTCTCCCTCGAAGCCTCCCTCGTACATCGCTGCGATTTTCCAGGCTGCCAAAAGGCGTTCGCGAAGACTAGTCACCTTGTGGTCCATAAGAGCGCGCACTCTGGCGAGAGGCCGTATTTGTGCTGGTGGGAAGGTTGTGACTGGCGGTTTGCACGTTCTGATGAGTTGAGCCGCCACGTTCGCAGCAAACACTCCGTTGAAAAACGCTACCAATGCACCCGCTGTGAAGCTAGCTTTTCGCGCTCAGATCACCTCGCAAAACACTCTAAGAAACATGATAAAGGGTGGGGTGGACCTATCAAACTAGCCCCTCGTAAGTATCCGAAAAAGAAATAAACGCGCAGACTCCATTTATTTATCTTGGTAAAAGATTCTGTTTATAGTCGTGAGTTGTGAACTGAAGATGGAATTGACTGTGATGAGAACGCTGTTATACAGCATGCCAAATAATGATATTGGATTGTAGTCGAAATATATTACGGAAAAGACTAGTACAATTTTTTTTTTGTTTATTTAATTTTTATTCGGAAAAGTATCATGTCGTGTTGGTCGTCGTAGCTTCGCGTAGTTGGACGCGCCGCCGTCGCGCAGCTATGGCGCTGGAGGGACGGGGGTGGGGGGAGCTTACCTCCCTCATGCATTTCAATGGCGGTTGTATTTTGCGCGGGAAGTTTGGCGTTTTATTCCTGTGACGGCCAACATGACCTATTTGAATAGAGCTTTTTGCGACGCTTCACCTGATGTGTTCTCAAAGTGTAAACAAACAAAGTGTATTATGATTTAATAATATTATTGCATTTTATAAATTAAACTTATGCCTGATTTACGTATTCTAGAAAACACTTGAGTGAATGCCTAAATGTTTTTGTTCTGTTGAATTTTCAAATCCTCAGCGCATTTGCGCTTAGGTTTGGCATAATCGGACATTGTTTTTTAGTAAAAATAATTTCGACTTAATGCAATTTTGGTAGAGATTTATGAATAAAATTCTTAGACAATTATTTATGTAGTTTGGAAGGTTTAGCTTCCACTACATTTTGATGTTTTACATTTTTCTTGTTTTTTATATAAGGACGTTATTATCTTCATTATATAATTGAGAGATTGAGATTGTGAGAGACAGATTTTAGCCTACAGGGAGGGTACTATAATACTTAATGTATTTTTGTAAAGTGAGAATTTAGGAAGTGCTAGGAAAGTGTATGTTCATACAACTTATGAAGTAATGATTTATAAAATAATAACTGAACGATAGCATCTGCGATTCATAAATTTTTGGTCCAAATTTGAAAGTGGCCAGCCAAAGAAAAAAAAATACAATATTCTGTTAGAGCTTGATTTACATTTTAAAAAAATATGATGGCAACAATGCTGTAGGACCATTACCATTGGTAACTGTTTACAATCCATGTTCCTAAAAATGTACCTACCCAAAATGTTTTTTTTTTTTAACTCAACATCAAGAGCAATGGTCCCACACTTTTGGTGTAATAATAAAAAATGCTTAAGGTCTCAAGTTCTAACAGATAATCATGTTTTATTCTTAGCCGGTTACTTTTGGAATTTGGACCAAAATTGATTTTCTCCTACATGGAGATATTTTGTATATACCTTCTGATCTAGTTCTGAGTCTGAAATATACATGAGTTATTATATATGAGTTGCTATATACAGAGCAACAATTATAGTTATTAAATGATATAATTTATTTTACCTATGTTGTTAAACTTGAGCGTCAATTGTTTTATATAATCACCACTATGTGGGCATTTAATTGTAATCATGAGCACAAAAGGGTCGCACAATATGACTTCCATAATTTTTATTTTAAATTTTACAATTTATAATTGTTTACTTTATTAAGTGTTACATTTTTGTAATTTTTCTTTATAATATTATGAATGTGGGGACTATGTGGATTACTTTTTCCTTTTCTGTTATTTTAAACAATGTCTGGCACTTTTAAGTACTTAATGCGGCCTACTCAAATGTCCTTTCTTTGGTATTGTTCGTCAAGTCGTTGAGCTCCTTAGTAGTCCTGAGTTGGAGCTACACGAATACTGACAAATGCTTGCACTGATTGGACAGGTCCACTCAAATCTGTGTGGTTCTTTCTTCAAAAGGCCATTTGAGACACTAATCTGCATGGTTCTCATGTGATTTTACAATTACTTGTTATCATATTATGTTGTTACGTTATGAGATTACTTGTTACCATATTATTACGTTGTGAGATTTTGACCTCTGAATTTGTTTCGGTATTTCTTCTCAAGGTTGATTGGGAACACCGGCATCATCTAGTTTAAATTGACAATAAAAAAATTACGAGTTAAAGTTTTAAAGACTTTTTGACTTAGGTACATGGTTGGTCTGAAAAGTTTCTGACCTCAATGTGCATCTTTTAATAGTTAATCACCAAAGTTTCAGCCATTTTGGACGCGCAGTTGTTATTTGACTGTCATTTGAGTGAGTCGATATGAGATGCCGAAAAGGTTATACTTATTAACCCTCTTACACTTCAGCTGGTTCTACAGCGAAAATCTTCGAATTACTAATTCAACTGCTTCATCATCCGTCAGATCTAGCCTCGACTTATTTTTTTTCACTTCATAGAATGCGAAAAGAGATCTTCATCAAATGCGAAGGCAATCACGTTTGTTTATAATTATTTTGCAAAGAAAACCACCAACTACTATTTGAACGGGTTAAAAAGATGAGGGCATCACTGCGAGAAGTGTGTAGAGTTACAAGGAGACAATGTAAAAAAAGAAAAATAAATGGTAAGTAAAAATGCCTTGCATTTTTGTTAGGTCGGAAACTTTTCAGACCACCTACCTGTGTATATTAAACTTCCATATTGTTTCACAAGCCAAACCACCTTTGAATTTTTGCACCTAAGAATAATGTATTTATTCTCATGACTGTACCTATAGGGTTTTGAATGAGCGTACCTAGAAGTCACGCTAACTTATCAGGAGTGTGATAATTACAAGTATATACATATATACAGGTACTAGGTGCCTTTGTATATAATGTTATACAAATGTAAAGAGAGGAACAAAAAAAAAGGCGAGTAAATTTTGGGAGCCTAGATATATAAGTCTGTGTTTTTAATAATATATTAGGTTAAGGTTATACACCTATGTCAAATTCAGTATTTAGCATTCAAATTCATAAATGTTAATATATTTTAATAATAGTATATATAACACATTATGTCATAATTAAATCTTTCTGACTTTTTTGTTATGATCAATGTTATTTTAAAAATATTGTTTAAATGTTCATAAAAGTAAGTAACAATATTATTTATTGTTATTTAATTTTCAATCGTCAAATACAACGTAAAACTTAAAATGCGCAAAATCTCAGGCACCCCAAACGATTTTTAATTTAATCGACCTAATTCTGAGAGAACCTAGGGACCTCTATTAAAAAGTGATTTAATTGATTCTGCTCGTTATTCTCATCAAACTAATTTCAGATTTTGCGCATTTCATGTTACACGTTGTATATATTACAAAGTACAGGTATTTAATTTAATTGACTTATACAATAATTATAGCCTATTAATTAAATAATAATTGATTAGATAGATATTAATAGTAGAAAAAACTCAATGATGGCTGTCTATTTTAACTTTAAATAAAATAAAAACTGATTAGTTAGGTTATTTAATGGTTGTATTAGAAAGTACACGATCAGGTTGTTTTCCCAAAAATACTCTTTTTTCACTCAGAGCGAGCGAAGTTATTTGATGAATAACGAAAATGATGATGAATGATGAAAAATTTCTGCTGTCCCGTACATTTTGTCGACTGCAATTTTAAAAGTTTGGGACATCCGATTTTTTTTCGCGATTTCAGGTTTGGTTCCATACTCAAAGTTATTCATAATGATGACTTTTGCCAGTTTTTTATACAAAAAATATCCAAAAAATATACAGAAAACAAAATTGAAAGATTGATTTTTTAACTTTGTTGATTCTTTTACACTCTTGAACTGGTTCGATGATTTTCAATACATACAATAAGGATACTTTTTATGTAAGTAGCTTGTTATCGTAAGAAAATAAAAATTAATTTGTCTGTCAAGCGGGTGGAACCGCCACCAACTATCACAATTATTTTTAGTAAACAGTTATATTAAATTACACAAATTGTTAAAATAAGATACACCTTTTCGTATCAATTTCTGACTAATATAATAAAAATACAAAATTATGTATTTGTGATATTAAGATTCTCCCAGGCCAAAAACTAGGATTTTGGGCTGTGAGCCTAAAATCCTTCGTTACTAACCACTTTTTTTTTTAAGTGGTCACTTTAAGAAACCACATGTGTTCAATTCTAACTCTTATACAATTGTTTTTTTCATTAATAAAAAAATAGTTCACTACTTCCAAACGCAATGTAAAAAAAAAGAAAATACTCCAAAAAAAGTTGTGCCACAAAGTATACATACACATTTTCCCATTTTCCTTTACTCAATTTTAATTTAAAATGTTTATACCCATATGTATGTAATATACATAGGTACCTTTTTGTACCTCTATATTTTATTTCTGTTAAAAACATTGTAGGCCAAGTAATTTAATGTTATAATATCTTTACTGAACTTACGAATACTTAGGTGTAAATAAAATATAAAATTGATGTAAATATTTGGGTCTATGCCACTTTGAGTGGTTGATGTGTCTATGTTATCTATACAAGTACATATAAGAGCTTTTTATGTAACCTTTGTGAATAAATGTCTTTTATTATAACTATTGCATATGTTTCTTTAATCTTCTTCCCTATAATTATTGACCGTTGCCTAATACCAAAGGTAACGATTTTTTTTTTTCACTATTTGACACAACACAAGGTATATAAAGCTATTAGTTAAAGGTATAAAAGAAAAAAAAGCAGGAATAAAATAATTTGCCTCGAGATTGCACCAATGCTAGACCTCCAGTTCAACATAAACGTCAGACAGCCAGCGTTTGATGCTGGGTAGTGGCTGAAATCGAATGCAATTTACTTATTTATGTTTATTTATTCATATACTCTTCATTGTACACCAAGAAAAATACATTTTTTTTTTCATTTACAAGGAGCTTAAGATTAATTAGAGGTGGCACAATGGGCGGTCTTATCGCTAACAGTAATCAGCAATCTGCAAACCATTTTATGCTGCATTTATCTCTGAGAAAATGGACAGTACAACAGATTTTTTTAATTTTGTTTACATTTTCTTTATTGATTCCTGAAAGACTAGATAAAAAGAAAACGTACATTTGTACGTCACCAAATCGTGCACAATATATATACAGAATCTTCTTCTTCTTCGTCGGTACCACTCATGACGGAGTGGTCATGGTCACTTTAGGTGTTGGTGGCAAGTTTCACGACACGCCGCTTCTCTTACCTGATGGCCGCCTTCCTCGTGCATTCATGTAGTGATGATGAGCCATTTACTGCCGTTTTTACAGAAAGATATGGAATAATAACATTAAAACCTATGTGAGGCCAAAAAGCCTCCTAACTAGGCTTATGCTGGATATTTAAAACGATGAATGATGCAGCGCTGGTAATCTGCTTGGGCCTGCTGTGATGTCATGAGACGCGGGAATTCGTCGGATGCGAGACGCACAGGACCGCTCGATGTGGCGACACTTGAAGGAAGCCTATGTCCAAAAGTGAATGTTTTTCGGCTGAAATGATGACAATTAATAAGCAAGCATTTAAGTGGTCAAACGTGAGCCTATCACCTGATGGTAAGCTATGATGCGGCTGGCAGTGGAACACACTTGCCTAGAAGCAATCTATTCACTTTTACCTGAAAAACTTCTTGTACCTATCAGGAAACACGAACCCCAGTACGAAATTCCACTCCTTTGCTGTACGCACAGTAAACGTGCCTATTTATAAACTATGCACACACGTTACACAGCAATCATTGCCAGTTAAAAAGCTGTTTAAAAATGTAACGTTCAAAAGTGAATGTAAAGAGAGATGCTGAACGAATTTGTTGAATTCTAAACGAGATAAAAACGTACCGCGTCAGTCTCAGTCAGGGATGATTGATTGAATTCCAAGCTATTAAAGGTTCCAACAAAAAGGGCGCCATGTTCGGAATTTTACGGTTTTAGCAAAGAACTGTGTTCGCGTGATGACGGTTTTGTTTTGTAGTATCATTAATGGTTGTTCTTCTTGTATGGGTTTAAATTTTGTTACATGTACGCTTGATAAATTCGGATGTTTATTTTCAATCTTCTATTTTATCGTGACTGGATATAAGAATCGATGAATTCATAATGTGTCCAGCCATTTCATGTAATGAAGTTATATCAGGTAAACGCATGATTAATTTATCTTCTTCTTCTTATCGTGTCGATTAATTTATAAGATGGTCAAGGTGAGCGAAGTCATTGGTAAATTTAACCCCCAATTTGGCCTTAAAAAACATAGAGTACATTATGTATTGGTGTAGCATCTTACATATGTACATTGTACAATATTAAGGTATATAATCGTAGTTTTATAAAAATCTTTGTTAAAGGAGTAGCCACTACCTAAAACTCTGCCCATCTAGCAACAAAGATTATATTATGTAAGTAACAATATTATTTATTTAAACTTCATGTACAGTGGCGGTACATAGACGGACTTAATGCATCAAGGCATTCACTACCAGTCAACCTTAGGGTTAAAAAGACAACACTGTGGTAGGTCTGCAGAATAAATAAATAACAGATATCTACTTAAAAAAATAAAGGATAAATATTACAATATCTATTCTATAGTTGACTAGCTTTAGCCCGCAGCTTCGCCCGCGTTTATAAAATATATGTCACTCAGGAATACAGCAGCTTTCTATTGGTGAAAAAATTTTAGTATTCGGACCAGTACTTCCACAGATTACCTCATACAAACAAAAAAACAAACTTTACCTCTGTATTATATTAGTGTAGATTACAATATATAGGTACCTATAAACTTTCATTTCAAGAAATTCTTAATATTTGCAGTATTCTTGCAAACACTGACTGCAATAACAAAGAATAATATGAAAAGTCCTTGCATATTTTCATACCCAATATCCTTTGCTTTATAGATATTGGCAATCCAGTTATTCTGAGCTGCCCGGGGCAAGTGTCCGGTATATGGATATTGAAAATACTGGAGCACTAGTCGGTACCTAATAATAGAACTTCTTTGTAAAGGAACTTGTCAGGGGGAGGACCACCACCATACTATGCTATCTTACTGTTATATAATATACATTCCTCATGCTAATATTAAAACCATGCATTCCAGCACTTTTACCGCGACTTTGTTCGAATGAATTTTGTTCTTTTGTTCCAACATAGAATGGCGAAAAACCAAATGTCGAAGGTGCGTAGTGTTCCACGCACAGACGCACACCTCAAAGTGATGTCAGCAAACTATATGGGTCCAGCAGGGCTGCTTCTCCCGCTCTGGGCGGAGCAGGAGGGTCAGGTGTTAGACTTCTACTGAATCCACATCTGTTCCTTCTTTGCCTGAATTCCAGGGTCCTCTTTCATTGAACTCAGGCCCCTGTAGGCTTCGACCCTGCCAGGCCCCCCAGTGTAAAGAGCGGTAGTGCCCTTACCCTTAAGGTGGGCGACGTTAGAATTATCCATACAAACGTAATACCAAAATCATTTGCAGTTTAATCATATTTACACCATAATATGATGTTATTCGGATTCAGACAATAATTATCTAGGTTCCTACGTCGTCTTTTTGTTGAAAAACTTACCCCAAACGAAATTTAAGCGAATTTAAATTTGCACATTTTCACAGCGAAAATGTCATGTTTTTATTTTGTTTTTTTTCTATATTATAAATAACAATATTTCAAAATATCTTTCCGTAGGAACACAGATATTATTATCAAGTTATAAATACTCGAAACAATATTGGAAATACATTAATTTTTCATTCATCATTTTTGGTATTACGGAACATCTCCCAAATTTCCAATAGTTTGTATTGCTATCACAGCAAGCAACTGTCAGTGTGCGAATGATGATTTTAGTCCAGTCAGTGTGTCCAAGAATTGTTTATACTATGTGGATTGATTCCATCAACCTCAAAAACGTATTTTATTTCGTCTCAACTCGAGATAGCGCGCGGTGTACGCAGGCCACTTAAACTCGAAGCAAAGGATACATAGTATGAAATATATCTTAGCATAACAACCTCATACATATTATGATCCATAAGGAAAACACCATAAACATGTCTCAATGACGCCTTGAACTTAACTCCTTATGAAGATGGCGCCTAAATGTTCCCATGGCCATAGCATCACATGATGGTAAGTGGTACCATAACATAATATAGATGATGGTTACTACCGCTTGTGTACCAACTACGCAATCGTTAGTATGTTGCGTTGTATGTTGAATTATTAAGACTTATATCCGTAAGGAAATAGTGTGGATAGCAATGTGTTAATCCTATAACCGCTTATGTTACAAGTTTGTATTTTATAGCAAGTTGCTGGTGAATAATCTTGGCCACTTGGCATCATTTCAGCCGAAAGACGTCCACTGCTGGATATTAGGCCTCCCCCAAGCGTCGCCACAGCGACCGGTCGCTGTGCGTCTCGCATCCATCGGATTCCCGCGATCCTCGTCAGGTCGTCGGTCTACCTTGTGGGAGGGCTTCCAACGCTACGTCTTCGTTCGTTTGGACGGTAGGTTCTGGAGTGGCCGCCACTCCAGAACCTTCCGGCTATGTCGGTAACCTTGGTTCTTTGCGGATAACTTCATTTCTGATGTGATCACGCAAGGCAAATACTCGCGGTTAAATAGATGAGAACAACCAGAGATAAATTATGTCTGATAGTCTCGCCCGGATGCTGGCATTCCCCGATACACGCAACCATCAACCGTGTCGTCCACAATTGTATATGTTCTGGCTATTTATCAAAGTAAACTCAACCATGATTGCACAAGCAAAACCTTCAGTTTCCCTGAAAAGGTCTACAAAACTGAGAAATCTACATCAGGCCCATGTAGAGCCCAATAAAAGCGCCCGTAAAACTATTTACGTTTTTATAATTCCTTGCGGATATCAGTAAACTTAAGGGTTAAAGCCAGCTTTCTTGAACCATGAACAAGGAGGTGAGTCCTTTGTCCACCGCGATACCATCTCGGTGTATTCTCATATCGGTTTTGAGAAAATATTCTCTGAGGCTGCAAACATCACCGTAGTGTGTGATACTATACTATTAATTTAAGTCCTAAACTTTGCGAGCAAATTTGAAAAATCTGGAAGGTTAATGTCACTAACTCTGAATTTAAGTACTTTAACAGCCGAAACCAGTAAACTATCTATCACATATCGGAGATAGAAAAACAAATGAGACAACAGAAAACATTTACATTAAATTTTTGTATGGTATCATTTGTTTTACTATTTCTAGTATGCCAAAACTGGAGATAGATAAGTTATTGGGTTCGGCCGTAATGCAATACACATCTAAATAAAATTAAAATTCTGAGTCTATGCCTTGTACATTTCTGATATTAATTTGTATTTGAATGTATAATTTGGGTCTATTTTTCAAATGTTTAGGGGTTTGCAAGGATAGCAGATGACCCCTCCAGGTGACCATTTTAATTTGGGATACAATGCACGAAACACTCTGTATAACAATAGTAAAATACACAAAAATAAAAAAGTAAGAAAGAAAGACATTACAAACCACAAATAAATAAAATAAAACGACTCATCGATTTATTTCTGACATTCTTTTCAATTACTGAAACCATAATATTACCTTCTTCTTACGAGAAAAAAACTTACCTGTAACCTAAAATGATTATTCAATGTTATAAACACAAATAGATTGTTCAGTACAATCGCCCGTCACTTCATGAAAATAGGCCAGTATAACAAGTGAAAGAGAGGAAAATACTAGCCAAGCAACATCATTAATAATTCGCACAGAAATACGTTGCGAGCGGGACTTAATGCGGAAATTGTGTAGCTACCTACAATTTCACATATGGCTCTATATATATATATACATATACATAATTTTCCTGTATATTATATACGGGGAATATAAAGCTAACGATCCGTGGAGGTTGCGTTGAGCTGCAATTAGCACTGAAAATCAGGTTGACATAATTTTAGAGGAGTTATGTTGTAATTTTGATAATGGTAGTTTATTCGTCAATTTGCAATATTTACTGCTCTGGCATTAAAAGGGTAACTGAAGGAACACAGGTGGGGTATATTCAGGACAAGTCTAATACTTCTGTAACTATGAAATTTAAATTTCTTACTTTATGCAGCCTACTAACACCAACATAAACTCACAATAATAAAGTAAGAGAAATGTGTTAAGAGGGCTGTCGCAATTTTTGATGAATTTCAGCGTTTTATCCGATTTTTGACGTGTGACGATGCTTTAGATATAGCCATAAAAAAAAAAACCGGGCAAGTGCGAGTCGGACTCGCGCACTGAGGGTTCCGTAGTAACTTACCTATAAAAACAGTTCAATCGAACAATTCGACAGTCTCGAAATGTACGTTTTTTGCAGTATAAACGGATGAATCTTTTTTTCCCGTCACTTTACCAATTGAATTGAAAATTGATTTTTGCACAGCTTCAAGGGACCACGGACCCAATTATATGGTGTTAATTTCAACTCAATACCTCTAACTTACCTATGAATAAAGTTCAATTCTCGAATCGAGCGTTGAAGATTTTTCAAAAAAATAATTCTTGTGACGTAACAACAAATTTTCAGTTTTCAGACTTTTCCCTATATGAGTGCTATAAAACGTTGCTTCATGCCAAATTTCAAGATTCTAGGTCGACTGGAAGTACCCTTTAGGTTTTGATTCCCTTGCGAGTACTTGCGAGTTTCAAAATATGCAGTTTAAATTGCTGTTTCTTTTGATTGCGTTGACATAGAAGTTTGATTTTGTTACAGCTTAAAGGTATTATAGACCTGAGTATTTAGTATGAATTTCAATTTAATACCTCTACGCGTGTATGAGGAAATGGGTAGTAAGTTTAAAATTATTAAAAAAATATATATTATGTGATGTAACTAAAAATTTATGGTTTTCGTAATTTTTCCTTTATCTATGCTATAAGACGTTGCTTCGTACCAAATTTCAAGATTCTGAGTTCACGGGAAGCACCCTGTAGGTTTTGATTCCCTTGCAAGTGTCGAAAATTTGCGGCATAAACGGCTGTATCTTTTGATTGTGTTGGCTTAGAAGTTTGATTTTTTCACAGCTTCAAGGGACAGTAGACCTGAGTAATTGATATAAATTTCAGCTTCATACCTCCACGCGTTCCTGAGAAAAAGGGTCTTGACAGACGGACGGACAGACGGACAACAAAGTGATCCTATAAGGGTTCCGTTTTTTCCTTTTGAGGTACGGAACCCTAAAAACAAAAATATGGATAAGAAAGTTTGATAACTTATCTTGGGAGTGCTTTAAATAAATATTTGAATTTGTTTACCTACATCAGTAAAATCCTTGTCTCCGCAAAGGATGTTTTATAAAATGTTGCTTTTGGGTATCTTTTGACGCCTTGGTACACCGAAGATATTAAAGTTTAATCATTTATAAAAATGTCTATGATACAACTGTATCTTCTACATTGGAGTGCTGAAACCACTTTATTACTATTCATACAGTAATACACCAAAAATAATTCTGTAAAACCAAGATCTACTGACAGTTTTCCGTACGAAACTATAATTTTTATCTACGAAATTATAATCCAAACTCAAATAAAAAAAATTAACCAACTAAGGTCGTATTTCTATATATCTTGAAAAAAATAAATTGGGCTATATAAAAGTTAAATAATATTTTTAAATAATTTTTGTATGCAATGCAAAAATCGAGCGCGACTGCTGCCGCCCGTCGTTTAATTTACCTATCGTCTGTTTTTTATACCCTGAGACTATATTGACACAGGAAATGTCAAAATTACTATAAGATGATGCCAGTTCTTTTGTGTTGTAATGGCATTTCTGTCAAAACGCTCAAATTTAAGAAAAATTGTAATAGCGCCCTTAAGTCGAATTACTAATCAGCAGTATTTTTGATCAAATGGTGGTATTCCAAAAAAAGCCCAATAACTTTAATGTAACTTTAATGTATAATGCGTTTTATCTTAGGTGGAAATTCAACAAAAACTTGGACGGAGCGAGAGGGAGTGTGTGACTAAAACACACCCATATTCTTTCAGTAGCCTTTTGCATTCCAACACCGCAGTGACTTTTTCGAATAATCTTGCAGCCACCCTGTGCCGTTACAATTTGTATTTAAGTGTTCCAAAAACTCATATGCACAACCTAATCATAACATTCCTATACCATAACATACTCACCCTTACAATGTTTCAGGATTCAGGCCTCCTCTCTAATAGAATAGAATAAACTTTATTGGACACCAAAACAAGTAACAAATTATGAAGAAGCTGCATCATCATCTACCTAGAATTTTCCAACGATCATCATCATCATCATCTGCCTGGCCTTTTCCCAACTATATTGGGGTCGGCTTCCAGTCAAGCCGGATTTAGCTGAATACCAGTATTTTACGCGGAGCGGCTGCCTACCAGACCTCCACAACCAATTAACTGGGGTAACACGGTACTTCGTGGCGAGACTGGAGTCAGATTTACTGGCTTCTGACTATCCGTAACAACTGCCAAAGATCTCCAAATGACAGCCGGGACCAACGGCTTAACGTGCTTTCCGAGGCACGGAGGAAACTCGTTATGTTAAGATGGTCACCCATCCACAGACCAACCTAGGCAAGCGTTGCTTAACCTTGAAGATCGACCTGTGTGGCTGTTATTATTTAGCCACGAGCTCCTCCAGGCAATTTTCCCAACGATGTTGGGGTATTATGTTCGAATGTTTGGTTCTAGGACATGTCGATTTCCTCATTATGTTTTTCTTCACTGTTTTAAGAGCAGTGGTTATGCAATAAATTATAAAAAATAATGCACCTGGCTGGGTTTGTACCTGATCGCCACCACTACCTTCAACTAACATATAAACACATATAGCTGCCATAACTTACATATTGATACATTAATATGTTACCCCATGCTCTCAACATCGAAACTTTTCTCCAGTAAGTGGAAACAAATACCCCACTTAAACACACTCCTTGTTTCTTAGCTAAGGTTTGTTTGTGAGCTGATTCCCAAATTAGTTTGTCCCAGTTACTGGCCAGGAGTTGAGGAGAGGCTGCAGTTTGTCATCGCGCTGTGGCAGGTGGAGGTAGGTTGCAGGGACGCGAGTAATATTTGTTATTTTAAGGGAAGTGTAAAATGTTGTAATGTATTTAAGAATATTTAAGATCTTCGGTCAGTGGGTCGTCTTAGGGGCGGATTGCAGTGTTTGTTATTGAACTCCTCCGACACGGCTTAACCGATTTTTTTGTGCATGTTTTGTAGGCTTGAAAAAGGGTTATATTTTTAATAAAAATATATAGGCTATTTTTTACCGACCTACCTTACCCCCCCTTTAATCTATTACTAATATAATAAAGTTGTTTATAAAGTTTGTTTTTTTTGTTTGTATGAGGTAATCTGTGGAAGTACGGGTCTGATTGTTAAAATTTTTTCACCAATAGAAAGCTGCTGTATTCCTGAGTGACAGGCTATATTTTATGTACGTGGGCGAAGCTGTGGGTTAAAGCTAGTATTTGATAATTTATTATATCGGAAAACATTTATCGGAACTTCTAGTTTTGGAATATATAAAAATCTTGTGACATAGTGTCAGGTATCGAACTTCTCCGAAACGGCTTTTTTTATTAATAGCTCTTTCACCTTCCTCCGAGTTGACTATGTCCTGGAATAGCACATTGAACTTATGCTAATTGTATAATCCGTTATAATAAGCCAGTTAATACGAGAGTATAAGCTCATGCTCACGCTAACTTAACAATAAGATAACATTGTCTTCCAAGACCAGTGTCTTCTATCAGTTACAAACGAAAAACTTCTCTACCGAGAACATTAGTCTCCTAATCAAACGGGCCATCATTCGTCAATCGCAGGTCCAATAGAGTTAATGACCCGCTCAACTGAATACCCTGCGAGATCTAGGCAGCCTTTGTGTCTGTCAGCTGGTACGACAGATCAGTGTTGACACTGCCAAAGTCGATTCGGTACGGAAACAAAGAATATTGGTTCAAGTAACGTATGTATTGGAGAGTCGGGAATCTACTGTGTATGAATAGATTCTTTGGACAACAATATTTGATACGGATATTTTTGGACACGTGTTTATATAAAAGGAGAAACTGACTGACTAACGTAACAATGCACAGTCGAAACTACTAAGTTTAGGGATTTTATGCACTTTTAGGACGTATTCGAGCACTAAGAGAGGATTTTCCAAAGTTCATCCCTTACGGTTATGAAACGGGAGTTGGAAAAACGTATTATCACACGGGCCAAGGCTCTGGCACAAGCCCAATTTATATAGTATCCACCAACTCACACTTGACCCGCGTGATGGAAAGAGGAGGCCGGAATCCCAGAGAGAACTCTAGGAGCGGGAATGAGCCGTAATCCACCACGCTGGGCCATTTCGGATTGATAAATGTCACAAAGGAGTCGGTTGTCGGTTTCCTCACGATGATTTTCTTTACCGTTTTGAGAGCAGCGGTTACGAAATAAATTACATAAAGTAAGTATGCTTAGTTGGGAATGAACCCGCGACCTTCAACTTGCAAGTCAACGCCGTTAGCACTGGGCCACCACTGCTCTCCCACAAAACATACCCACGGCCTAATAACAACAAAATTACATTACCATAAAATAATTTGTACTCTGTCCGTAACAAAATTACAACTGACCCCTCAGGGATGAGGCAGAAAATGAAAATTTTCAAATAAATCGCGGCCATATTGGATAATGACAGTTTGTGATAACGCGTCCTGTTAATGCCATATCCGTGTTGCTGTAATGAAGTTATTTCGGTTCGCTTGATTTATTGTGTAGTTTGAAATAAACGAATGTATGTGATGGTCGAGGTTTTAATTATATTATTATGCTGGGTTTTGAAAAGGTTTTGAATAATTGATTGATTATTTTTCGATCTATGGATATACTACTTCCAATTTGTAGCGATATTTTCATCCCTACAATATATCTAAAGCTAATTAATATTCAGTTTTTGAACCGAAAACATTCGATAATATACATACAGAAGACAAGACATGAAAAGGGTGGGACCATATTTATATTACATGAATGTAAAAATAAAGTATATTGGTATCTAGTGGTTATCCGAAAATATTGTCAACCAGTCTTTGACACGCCGCACTGCGATTAACCAACGTAGAACGTGCACAGCAAAATTTCTTTTGTTTTAAGTGGCAAATTACCAAAATAACTTCTTCCGCCCTAGGCGGAGCTAGAGGGAGCGTCAGCCTTTTACAGACAAAACCCACTGCTATTTAAGTTTAGCGATTCTTCAGGCTGTGTAGGTTACCTTGGTTCTCTTGCGGATATCTTCATTTCTGATGTGATTACGCTAGGAAACTCCGAGCATAGCCCTTTCTATTGCCCTTTGAGGCTCATCGTGAGTGACCACGATACGGATCCATATTTACACAAACGTCGCATTATCAATAAAACTCATAAACTCATCTAGTTCTTCGTTAAAATTAAAGTCATTTCACGTTTACATAATCAGTTATTTTTTTCAATAATATGAAAAAATTACCAGAAGTAGTTTGCTTGCGTATCACGTATAAATATGTCATCGATTGCAATCAGTTTTTATTGTTAAAACCAGCAACACTCATATCACGTTTTGCATAATTTTTTAACATGACATTTTTACATGAGACCTGCCTTGGTTACACTATGAATACAATGTTGCAAAATATGAAAATTGTAGGTTAATGACAGCACAGAAGAAATATTTGTATGGCTTACAGATAGTTGTTCCGGGTCTGGGTGTCTGGTGTATGCTAGAGAATAAAAATTTCTCACAATCTTCTCTTCAATAGCAATAAACATCATCTTTCTGTAGTTTTTCCAGGTTTTTTGGGGTTGGGGTTGGCATAACACGTTTTTTCTTCCATGCCCTCCTGTCACCTGTAACGCTATCACTAACTCCCTTGTCTTTCATAATTATCACTCCACACGCCATTCCTCCATCTTTTCCTTGGTCTCCCGTGCGCTATACAACATTCTACATGTATACTTACAGCTCTTTTAGTAACATATGTTTTCCCTCCTTTTTATATGGCTATACCAAACCAGATTTATTCAGATTCACCAAAAACTGTAGGATAAAAAAATACCTATTTTAAAAATAAAACTGATTCAATAGTCGATTCTGAACAATACTACTTTCAGGATGTGTGTTCACTATGTTAGACTTTGTACAATATACCGATATCGTACAATAAACTAGGAAATGTTCCCAACTATGTCTCGATAAAGGGGAAAAGCCAGTTCATGTTCAAGGTTAGAAACTGATTTACGACTTTGTTTTGGCCAAACGCTAAAAAAGTAGCGTTAAAAGTTGCCAGATGTCACCGACTTAAAAGATTTATAACTCAATTTAAGAAAAATACAAAATGGAATTTGTATGGACGATTGTAGTTAGACCGTAGATTTTAAACTGAAAATGCTGCAATAAAACGTAGCATACACATACCTATGTTTATATGAATTTGTTATTACACCAAACAGCATATCATTTTACTAATATGAAAAAAGATTACTGTGGAGATGAGAATGTTAAGACGGATGTACCATCATGATCATTTCAGCCAAAAGACATTAAGTGTCGCCACAACGAGCGGTCCTGTGTGTCTCGTGTTCATCACATTCTCGCGACTCTCATCAGGCGGATGTATACACATAAGAGAAATAAAAACTTCGGCTCTGCTGGGCCCCTACGGTTTTGTATGACATCTTTTTGAGGTACGCGCGGAACACTAATCGCCGTCGATGACTAGGGCTCGGTTCGCGCTAACTATAGCTTGTTCGTCCGCAAGTCCGTGCTTTCGGTGGCTATATGGTCGTGAGGATGTCCAACATCTATGATAGCGTGATTACGACCAGAATAAAATGGAAGGAAAAACGTGTTTCGCCAACCTCAAATAGTATAAGACAAGGACAAAAAACACGCAGACACTTCTTCCCCAACAGGAAAACCAACCATAAAGGTTATTAAAAAAGAAGTTAATTATATTTTACAACAAAAGAGTCAATAACCATGAATGTTGTTCGTTACATTTTCCTTTCGGTTAGAAGATCTATACTACGCTCTAGGGCCTAGAGTCATAACATACAATATTATGTTATAACTCAATCTATCTTCTTATCTTATTTTCGTGTGGTCTTTTTTAACAAAAAAATAATCATAAGTTAAAACTTTATATGTATAGTAAATTGAAAGCATTAGGGCCTGTTTCACAATGTCCGAGTAGGCACTACTCACTGAATAAATTCAAAAATGTGACAGAATCCGTATGAAATTATCTGTCAAGTAAGATACTCGAAACTTAATCATAGGTGGTGAAACAGGCCCTCAATTTCTTGAATTACTAACCGGTTTGAAAAAAAGGTTTCTATACTGGAAAGCTCGGTTCACGACTTTTTTGGATAAGCTAGCGTTTGACCACTGTCTCATCTAACGGTAAGCAAAGATGTGGCCAACAAAGGAGCACAAGTGTACCCGAGTGCAAGAGAGTGAGTTAGATACCCCCAAGAGAAGTTGGAGACATCAAGAAAAATACATAATTGACAATGGTATTAGACTGTATAATATCACACTATAATGCACTGAAGCGGAACAGTAAAACAGTGCCTGAAATGTATTAAACAATTCGTGGCAATTTAAAGTTTAGTGTTGTATCTAATCTATACTAATATTATAAAGAGGTAAAATTTGTAAGTTTGTAGGTTTGTAAGTTTGTATGTAGGGGGTAATCTCTGGAATGCTATAGGCTATATACCATCACGCTACGACCCACGGGAGCGGGGCAGTAGCGCAAAATGCGGGTGAAACCGCAGGGGACAGCTAGTGTGAAATATACTCGTAGGTACATGAAGGTTGCTTCTAAGCAAGCGTGCACTATCGTCGGCCAAATTATCGCTTCCCATCAGGTGAGATAGTTATCAAACGTCGATTATTAACGACGTCTTTGAATAATAAAAAAAAAACTAATGAGCGACTATTGAATTTAAAAAAAACATTTTCCTAAAACGGAAATTGAAATGCGTAAAAATGTAACTCCCAATTTTGCAACGATATTTTTATTACTGTCATGATTTCAAAAGCAGAACCCTTATTCGTATTTACGATACTCATGTTTTACGAAAAGGTTTTATTGTTACAGAAAAGTGTGAAAAAAGTACAAAAGAACGTATAAATCAGGACACTAAATAAAAACACAATAGAATATTATTAATCACTGTTTCCTCGAACAAAAATATGAATTTCCACTGACTGCGTACAAAATGGGGTAAATAAATGAAAGTAAAATTGAAAGTCCAAACGAATCCCTTGTAGTGAAATCTAACTTTTTTTTTAACTATAAAATGTTATAACTAGTTAGAATTAATCATTATTAGTTCTAACTAATTAAAGCGTGTTCACATTATGTTTTTATCCATTACTACAAAAATGTCTTCTAATAGGTTACTACTGAAATAGAATTAAAATAGTGGTTAATAATGGGAGACTATCAATTAAAATAAAAAAAATGGTTTGCTAAAAGGTTTTGGCATATTACATCATTCAAAACAATGTAGAAAATTTAACGAAAATTTCGTAACAGAAAATTCCGATGAAACCATGTCCCGAAGCCAACCACGTACACGAAAACGTATGCTTGAAAATCGGCTAAAAGTTAAAACACGTTCCGCCAGTATTAAAAACTTCTGCCTGCGAAACTTTCTACCTCCATTATCTAAAAACTTATTTTTCACACGGCATAGGGTGCTATTAAAAAGCTGGAGGAGGGTTCATTAGTGACGTCAGGATCACGTGACAGGAATACCTGTGAGGGTTATTGGACCGCGAGTGACTGTGCGGTGTGTCGGCTAATATAGCCTCGTAGTTAGTGGTCAGAATTGAGATGTGTTGGTACATTGTAGAGGATATTTTTGAAGTCTGATGGTTGCCAAATGCAAGGTAGCTGTTGAGAGGCGGGATTAGGGAAGTAATTTTTTTTTGTCGCCGTTCTCCATCCAAGTTTACTTCCACTGTATCCTCTGAGAAATCTGCACGTGACACTCAGGCGTTTCTTCCCAATAAACGAAAACAGGAACCTGCCGAATCATCCATATCCTGAAAGACCTGCATCAAGCAGAAAACAAGGACGCCGTGGTGCCTCTATAACTACAATAACCCATAGTTAGAAGAAATCAAACTGTCTGGATCCCCTAATAATATAATTATTATTTATCCGTCGTAATTGTACAAAAAGCTAACTTCTGCCAGCGATTTTGTCCATAATATAAAAGAAATCACATTGCCTAGATCCTCTAGTAATATTTATCTTGTCTTATATAATTGAGACTAACTTCTGCCAGTGATTTAATAAAAAACTATAAAACCTCAGCACTCAGTGACAAAATAGCAACCAATTATTGTTTTTTTTTAATCTCTCCAGTAGTTTTTGAGATCGCTCATTACAATACAAAAATCTAAAAGTAAAAATCTTTCCTCTTTTTAATATAAGGACAGAAGTATAGATACAAACCAACCAAAAAAGAAAACGAAATCATAACAAAAACGGCTTCACCCATTACACATATTCCTGTAGAGATATTAAAAATTTGCGACCATATTAAAACCGCGATGAATTCCGATACGTTGGGCCGATATGTGGGCTGCTCCTGTACTTAATTGAAATGATAAATTTTTGCTCAGTTATCGCATGTTTATCTGCGTAATGTGAAACGTGCAGTATTTATGTGTTGGAGAACCCTTAAATTTAATTTTATTCGTATTGTATAAGTAAATAGTATGAATTTTTCGTGTGTTATGTTGTATCTCCGTATGAAGTACCGTGTTACCCAAGTTAATGGGTTGTGGAGGTCTGGTAGGTAGCCGCTCCTGGTAAAATACTGGTATTTAGCTAAATCCGGCTTGACTGGAAGCCAACCCCAATATAGTTGGATAAAGGCTAGGCAGATGATAATGATGATGTTGTATCTCCGTTACATGGCGGTGTTTGTACGTTCTTTACCATAGAGATCTATGCTTTGAAATATGCAACTAGCATGCTACTTTTAAATTGTCAAGAAGTCAGTCAGTCCAAAGCGTAGATGGAGAAGAATGTGCAAGAAACTGCAAGGACACTACTTTGAATCATGTTATGTGATTCTTGTCGCTACTATTATTTAAGAACAATTTAAATAAAGTAAAAAAAAACAAATTCTTAAAATAGAAATGAACTAGATTTATGCACTCTTTAACATACTAAAAATACACCCTTTCACAATAAATAAAAGGCTTCTGACGTATCCCCAACCGTTGGAACTTTAATCCAATTTCAGCTGAAACTTGCCTAAAAGCATGACATGTTTCAGTTACAATTTGATTTTGCATCGGGTCTACGACATGGAGCGTTTGCCCAGCTGTGGGGTAGGATGTCGAGTTGTACATTTTAGTGTTTTAGGTAAGCAAAGTTCAGAAAGTTATAGTTATTTAGATACTAGCTTCTGCTAGTAGCTTCGCCCGCGTGGAAGTAAAAAATATCCCAAGGGAAAATACTCTTGATATCATAAGTAATAGAAATAAAAAAATTACGTGTATAAAATTGCTAGGACATGGTTAACCTATGGGCCAAATTTAATGCAAATCCGTTCAGCCCTTTAAACGTAAAGAAGTAACAAATATACATTATGAATGTAGTGAATATACATACAGCACACATTATCACATAAATGTTTTGCTGGGAGAAAACTCATTGTTGAGTTAAGCTTGCTTTGTACATGAACAAATGTTCAAGTATTATTAAATAAAACATAAATATGACTGATAACTACAACAACAAAAGTATATAAGATTCTAAAAAAAATACCACATCATTTATGTCAAACCATTTTTCATAAGAAAACAAAACCCACGCTTAAGCTCAAAATTCTTTCCGAGAGTGATATCTTCAACTGACTAGAGAGATATTAAAGATACCTTTAAAGCACAATATTGCTTCTCTGGCGCTTTTAATAATACTCTGGTCACGGAATAGATGAATACAGAAGACTAACTCTATAGAAGGCGCATAAACGGACACACGCACACATGCATGCGTACGTACGGTAATCTCAAACAAATGCCTATCGCGAGTGCACTTGTAGTCACTGTTCGTGTAGCGTGGCTATGTGTGCGTGCGTTTTAGCTCGTTGTACGGAGTTGACCTTCTGCCCCTGTCCATTCTGTGCCCAGGTGCACCTGTTCGGATATTAAAACCTTTGTGTATTTTATCATACTTCATTTAAATATTGAATAAGGTAGGATTATGCTTGTAATGTCTTCGGAACGATCGTGGGGAAAAGGGAAGGAAATATTGTTTGTTAGGCGTGAGAAAGAGAGGGAAATTAAATAGTAGTGAGGACCGGAATAATTATTGGTTTCGTGATAAATTGTGTTTCAGGGTTCGTTGATCTTTTTTTTTGCCTGTTTTCAGAGCGTGTAAATGACGACTGTAGATATTGTGTGTCTTTATTATGATTATGTATATTGCTCGTAAAGAGTCACTAAGATGAATAACTGAATTTAATTTAATTGAAAATATTTATTTCACATAAATGCGAACCCTTTGCAGCAGCATACGGCGGCAATTCCTCTAGACAAGCACTAGCGTAACAAAGCGCGTCGCCGTCTTTTTTTTAGGCAGGAAATTATCCATTGACTTCTCCAACTATTGAGCTGAGCGGCAGCGTATGGTGTTCCTTTTTTGCCTTTCGTTCCAGGGCCCCAAGTTGTCCTTTCAGAAGTGAAACCGTGGTGGCCTCAATAGGCTTTAACCACCATGTCTGTTGTCTGCAGGTCCCATCTAATAGTTGCCGGAGATCGTTTCGTACTTTCGCGCTCTCTGACGCTCGTTTTGGACGTAGAACGGAGAAGCGTAAAGATGAAACTTGCACTCTCCAATTCCTTTTAGTTCAATAGAGAAGGAGCTAGAGGACAGTCTCCCAAGAGACTTTACTTGCTATTAGCTGTTACTGGACTCCTAACCATGCCAACCTTAACAATGCCCAAAAACAAAAATCACCCCTTACTCTTCCCAACAAAAACCATACAATTAATATCCATTCAGTAACCGATCAAAACTAAAGTACTAGGCGCACATAACAGGCGTGTAAAGTAATTGCGGCAGTGTTTAAGAGCCGTTTAGTGTTCATGTAGGCATTAAAATACACTAACTTGTTGCTATAGCTGGACCGATGCCAGACAGAAGAATAAATCTGCTGTCGGATCTGGGCGCCTGGTACAGTGGAAGCGATACGATAAGATTTTTGGCGCTGATATATTGATTGGTGATAGATGATTTTTTTTAATTATAGTAGGGGAGCCCCAGAAGGGATTTCGGGATTTACTAAAGCGCGGCAGACTAATATACAGGGGGATACCTTGCACCCAGTTAAGTACCTCCACCAAATATGAGGCCCATATATAAAGCCGCCCGTGAAGGATACAGGATCAGATTAGTAAAAAAAAAATGACCCTCAGACAGTCTCGAGCGCGTCAGATTAAGGTAGGGTGAGTTAATTACATCTTAAAAAGTGTATATTCCACTAATCTGACAATTTGAGAGAGACGTAAAGAAAGGGGTGGGCAGCAAAGTTGTAAAAAAAAACGTCATCTCGACATTCTCGAGCGTAGCTAATTTTTTTTTTATTTTGAAGGAAATAATTCAAGAATAATGAAAAATATATAATCTGACGATTTCCGCAAGCCGAAATAATAAAAAATCGTCGATAAAGTTAAATGTGTGCAGTTGTGTGATGGC
Source organism: Mythimna separata (assembly GCA_030763345.1). Lineage (NCBI taxonomy): Eukaryota > Metazoa > Arthropoda > Insecta > Lepidoptera > Noctuidae > Mythimna > Mythimna separata. The sequence goes on along the minus strand of CM061170.1, from coordinate 23,867,207 downwards.
TACATTTCCTTCTCCGGTTTTTTAAAGAGTTCCCTCAAAATTAGATTTCGTGGGAATTTGAACTGATTCGGACCGTTAGATTTTGATAAATTTTGAGAATCTCAAATAATAAGTTTTATATTTTGAAAGTGGTTTTTTTTTAAATAACTTTTAAACGGCTTTATCGATCGACTTCAAAAATTAATCCGCCTTTGAGCTTGAAAAACCACGTCGATCGCTACCAAGCTGGTCAAAATCGGTTGATTCGTTCGAGAGATATCGTGAACGAAAGAAACCCGAAAAAGTGATTTTTCGGGATTACTCCGAAATTTTTGGTTCGATAAATTAAAACTAGAAAATAACTTATGAGGATGATAAAACTGCGTTGAATGCCGCAAACCGCGTGAAAATTACTTGAGCCGTTCAAAAGTTATTGCGGTTTGAAGATTCCAAAAATAGTGTTCTATGAAACTTTTATCAGACTTTCGAGCTGGGAGAGCTCAAATATTATCTCTTTGAACTCAGCGAGCTTAAAATATCACATAAAATATATTTTGAGCTCAAAAATGATATAAGTACAATTTTAAGCGCCCAGGAATGGAATTAGCTGGAAGTTGCAGGGGTTTTTTTGTCAGATCAGGCGAATCCCTCTAGATAATCGTCAGATTATGAGACAGTACGTTTAGAACATAAAGATGAACCATATATATCTTAATCTGACGCGCTTGAGTATTTCAAAATGGCGAATTTTTTTTGCACTTTATGAAAGTGGCCACGAGTTTGCGTCCCATCGAAATGGTCAGATTAGTGAATGAGATCTTTTTTTTTGGTGCACTTAACACTACCTTAGAAAATCTGACGCGCTCGATTAAATTATTTTTTTTTTCCATTTTCAACCCTTCCATACAACCACCCCCATCATGCAAACGATCAGATTAACATACGTACATTATTAAAAATACGTAGGGCATTGATGCTATCAATATCTGACGCGCTCGAGGATGTCCATGCAACAGTTTTTTTTTACATATTTAAAAATCTATAGCCGCTTCCCCCACCGATGAAAAGGTATAATCATAGAACATTTTTTTCTTCTTATCATCTAAGCTTTGCAACCCAATAGGTCTCTACGACGCTCGAGTAAATCCCCATTTAGCATCGTGGCCTCCCCTACTATTATTCTTGTGCCATTTTTTGGAAATTTTTTTTTTGGAACTGATGTTTAATTGGTTGTGCAGTTAATTATTCTCAGTCAACGTAGATTGCATAAATCAAACTGTTTCATCAATCTGCGTTTTACTCTGCAGGCATTAAGATTTATTATAATAGCTCTGCGAGTATTTTTTCAACGGCAATGCATAAAAAACTCTTCATAAAAAGAAGGAACACTCTAAGTTAAGCATTTATTGCCAAATACATTCTCTTTCATTGTTAGTTGTATCTACAACTAGCTCCTACCAGCAGCTTCCTCCGTATGAAAGCAGTTTTCTCCATATAAACTTTGAATCCCTGTTTGACCTTCTTAGAGGTTGAATTTCCTAAAATCCCGTCTTAGTTCTAGCTTACGTCTCAATTGGAAGCCTTGTGCAAAATTTCACAAACCTATTCCCAGTAGTTTTGGCTGTGCGTGGATGTGTAACTCAGTCAGTTACTCCGGTTAATTTATCGTTAAATATGACTCTTCTTCTTTCTTCCCTTATGCCATATTAGTTGAGGTCGGCGCAACACGTTTTCTTCCATTCTGTCCTCTCGTTCGTTACACTATCACTAACACCCTTTTCTTTCATATCGCTCCTCACACAATCCATCCATCATAATCAACGACCATACAGCCACTAGACGCTTAATACTCGATCTATCGCACGAAACCAATTCTGTCAACTTGCTGAGGTGCGGGGAACCGGGGTACTGCGTTCTGATTGGCCCTTTCAAGGTCATTGCATTTCTCTAGGGATGGACAGGTTTAACATCAAACATGAAAGTATCGATATTTTTTAAATTGTATTTAATAAAATACGTATTTACATACATAACTTGCACTTAAGTACCTTCTTTATTCTGAATATGATTGAATCATGTAGGATAATTCAAAAATAAATAATAAGTAATTATTCTAAGCTATGTTTGAAGTCTTTGGTGAGGACTATATAAATTGAATGCAGCGCGCGATGTGAACATATTACACTATACGTAGATGGAATCCAGTTCTCTCGCTTGGTTGCTACTTAAATTAATAGTTATAGGTTTTTTTTTGCTTTCTCGATAACAGAGATGGTCATATGATTTGGAACATCACTAATTATGTTTATTAAAAATTGAGGAAAAGAGATGGCGAAAAAAATACTTTCAAAAGAAAGAGAGGCAATCATAAAAGACATCAACGCGCGCTCCTCGAAAGTGCTCTGCGTACAAGTATGACCAGTATAAGATGAACTCCGAAAAATAATGTCAGAAAATTAATCTTATTTAGATTATGGGACAATTAACTTATCAATGGAATGTGATACCGTCTTTCAGGAAACTTGGAGTCCGGCTTTCTTTAGCACACCAACGTACTGTACACGGGGCTATATTATGTTTATTTTCTCGAGTATTTCAAAGGTATAGTGCGGAAGTGTTTACAGGTCACAGGACTGGTCGAAACTAATTCGAACTTTGCGAGTGACGACACGTATAAGATCTATAGCCCTAATGTGTTGACAGACATCGGTCGCCTGTTATTAGGTGTCTAGTGGCTGTATGGTCGTTGATCATAATTATGTAAATTCAGAACTCGTTAAAAATGACTAATTAGGAAAAATTGTCTGGTCTTTATATACTTCAAATCACCACGCCATGTAAGCATTCATGAAAAAACCTCGTACAAAACCACTCGTAAACTGAACACCACTCAATTCAGAAGAAATTGTAAAGTTCACACGCGAACATTCCTTTTTGTTGAACAAGATTCAGAAGTAACAACTAGCTCGAGCTACTAGGAGCACAGGTGCACTTGGAGCAGTTTTAGATTGTAGTTTCAAACTAGCAAGTTTGAGTTAAGAGTATTGAGTGAGGGTGTGGTTGTAAAGGTGTGGTCTATGGGGCGATGGAAGATGTTAGACTTGGAAATGGTAGAAGTACCTAAATGAACACCATATTAGGACCCATCAATTTTCCTACCCTTGTCCCATATCACTAACTTAGGCTCGGCACAAGCCGTTTTTTTCTTGCATTTTGTTCTGTCACATGTCACACTATCACTATTTTTCTTTTCTTTCATATCTTTCCTCACAAAATATTTCCATATTTACTTTGATCCACCATTTAAATGTACACTCATAACTCTTGAAGTAACATGCGTTTCATCCCTTCACATGACCATACCAAGATAAATTATTCCCATTCAACTTTTCAGTCGATGGCGCGCGCCACTTTCAAACTTGCTCTAACGTAATCCTAAATCTAATATCATACGCAAAATTAACAATACTGTTAAAAAAACTTTGGTTCTAGTTTCGGTAAACAAGAGCTAGCACTTAAAAGTTATGAGTAAAGTTAGGTATTATTATATTAGCATTAGCATTATCGGCCTTGTAATGCTCCCACTGATTAGAGTCAGGCCTCCTCTCTAGGAGAGGGAGTTATTTATATACGGTATTGCAGGTAAATCTAATAACCGATTTTAAATCAAATTTGGGCACGGTAAGGAAATCGTACCGGTGCTAGCAAAAAGGGATCGTTCAATCAAAATCGCAGCCACGCCATGCAACCCAAACATTCACGTAAAATTATGATATATATAATTCTTGTTTTTACAATCGATGGCGTGGTTCAATCAAGAAATAAAACCGGAAAAACAGAATTAGAGTCAACAAAATCATAATAAAAATCGTAAAAAATACGACGAGGGAATAATTTGAGGTCAAAACAAAAATGAGCGGAGTGGAACGGTAAATGAGAATCGATCAGAGTCCTGTGAACCGTGGCGAGGTGCGGACATTACGCGGTCCTGGGGTTATTTTTATAGAAATTTTCAAAGGTACTGTGTTGGTTTCACGTGAACAACAAGGTAGGTAGAAATTATAATGACGTAGTTAGAAAATATTAATTAACGCTTATAAACGCGCCCGAGGCGATCTTATATTAAGTTTACTAAAACACATGGAAAATAAATTATAACTTTTTACAAACTGAAAAAAGAAAACAAACTGTGTATATGAGCTGTGTATGAGATATATGGCTTGACATTTTTCATTACATCGTTACGTTTCAGGAGTTTGAAGTGAAGAACGGACTGACTCTACTTAGGTTGTTATTTTGTTTTAAAGTGATTTTACTTTCACGAGTTTCACATCATTATTAATGTTTGTTGTTTATATAATTAGTGTTATAAAATACTTAACTAGCCATAATTACATTAGAATAAAAAAATAAATAATATATGTTGAAACTCTTGGATCGACAGACCCCAGTCTGAGTGTTCACAATTTGTATAAAGATCTGTCGAAACGTCTTATTGCCCTACAGCATGGAAATGCCGCCAGTCTTTAAGCACATAAGATGTGGAGGGGTCTTTTGATGCCATATTTTATTTTGTTTTTATTTAGTTGCAATTATTAATGGCACTAGTTTTTAACTTCAACTGTCAATTCCTAAAAGGAGGATGTGTCAAAAACTCAGTAACAGTATTCAATTTTCAGAGCCCTTTCCAAAAATCAAAAAAGCCTTTTATCTGGTAAAAATATGGGTTTGTAGTGATAGATGTCTGCCCATCCATCTCGTGGCAGGATTGATTGATGGACGTTCGGAGTTATTGCATCGGACATGCTGCATTTCCATGAAAATAAAACCGTGGTTAATAGCTACAAACATTGATACATCACGGCTGTATGACTCAAAAATGTGGATCTTTTTTTGAGGTAGGAAATCAATTATGTGCTCTTGCTCTGAGTAAACTGAGAGTGAGAAAGAAAGAGAGAGTGTAAAAGACATTTGCTATCAACAAGTTTTCTCTGTTCTTTCTGTTGGTTTTTATGGTTCAGGGCCACAGTAATTCCTTCGAACTATCACGTAACGTTTGTCGAAAGCCTAAAATCAATTACATTTCAACAGTAAGTAATAAATTCCTTGCAACTTTTTTTAATACATAATTATAAACTTTTCACTCTCTTGGAATGGTTTCTGTATTGCACGTGTGTTAATCTTATTTGATGGTAAGCGATACTGTGTGAGGTGAACGACAGAACACGCTTGCCTAGAAGTAACCTATTTACTCTTGACACCCAGGTTATCGGGAAACATAGACTCCAGCAGATAACTCTAGTCCTTCGTTTTATGCGCTGATATGCATTAAAAAATTTGCTTTATTTATTAAATCATCAGCAATTATGCCACTGGTCTAGTAGAAGCTCAAAAATCTTCAGCATCAATACCGAGATGCTAACACACAATCGAACTATCGCTTCACGCAGGTTAAGCTGTCCCGTTGTGAAGTACAGTTTCACCTTTGCATGCAACTCTAACTTTTGGCAGTCAGTGTGGTAATAAAGTGGTAATATTTCTAAACTGTAAAATATAGCTCCAAACCATCTACCACAACCTAGTATGACAGAGCCTTTACTCCGATTGGCTTGAGATCGTCCTCTTGAATTTTAACGACGATGTGCAGATATTGTGTATTCTCCTCGAGATGTCTGCTTCAATGACACTCGGCTTATTTGTTCTGGCTATTTGCTGGTTTGGAAGTACTTGAGGGGATGAGCAGTAATGTTGGTGTGGGCGAATGATTTTGTGTTAAGTAGCTTGGTAGTATTTTGATGGAGGGTCAGTAATTTTATTTTTTTATTTTTACCAGAATACGATTCACATCATGAATGAGTCAGTATTAGTTTGATACGTACAGTCAAGTGCCAGGGAGTTTTTATCTAGAACACTTTTTACTGTAGATGAGAAGAAAAATATTATGAAATGTTTGGGACATGGATAGATCATGTCCTGGACATAGGATACTTTTTATCCCGGAAGTATGTTACCTCAGGATAATTTTCTAATGTTCATCATCATCATCATCTCAGCCGAAAGACGTCCACTGCTGGACATAGGCCTCCCCCAAGCGTCGCCACAGCGACCGGTCCTGCGCGTCTCGCATCCATCGGATTCCCGCGACCCTCGCCAGGTCGTCGGTCCACCTTGTGGGAGGCCTTCCGACGCTGCGTCTTCCGGTACGTGGCCGCCACTCTAGAACCTTCCGTCCCCATCGACAATCTGTTCTACGAGCAATGTGCCCTGCCCACTGCCACTTAAGTTTGGCGATTCTTTGGGCTATGTATTTTCTAATGTTGTGTAGGTGAAATCACTCGCAGCAAGTAATATAGTCAACTAAACTGAACTAATTAGATTAACTGGATAAAAGGACTCTATGTGCTATTCTAGGACATGGGTCACGGGTCTACTCACCGGGTCTACCCGTGTATTAAGTTTAATGGCATTCCGTTCAGCCATTTGACAGAGTAGTAGCAAACATACAGACACGCTCACTCAAAAACTAGTTGCTTTTGTAATATTACTAAAAAATCTACTTGCTAAAAACGACTCAATTCAAAGGCAAAGAGAAATAAAAACAGCAAAAAGTTACATTAGACATTACGTAATTATGTCAGCACCTTTGTACATTTTCTTTAAATTTACCTTTTTCAAAGTCGTTCCCAATGGCAGGGCTCCAGGAAAGCTACTAATTAATATTTGGACGGGCTTCCCTATTAGCAGGGCTCATTATTGGAAACTGCGCGTATAATGAGGAACTAACTTCGTGAGCTTAGGACTTGAGTCTTGTAAAGATCTTTGTACATTTCTGTGTGTATGTAGAGAGAATTTTCTTTTAGATTTGGATAATGTCATAATTATGTGATGATATATGACTCCGAAACATGGTAACTTAAAATAGGCCTTAAAGTCCCCCAAAAGGCAATGGAAAGGGCTATGCTTTTGAGTTTCCTTGCGTGATCACATCAGAAATTAAGATATCCGCAAGAGAAACAAGGTTACCGGTATAACACGAAGAATCACCAAAACTAAGAGATAGTGGGGAGGGCATTTTGCTCGCAGAAAAAAATGGTCGATGCGGCTGAAAAGTTTTGAAGAGGCGACTGTGTAAGGTGCAGCGTTGCAAAGCGTCATTGGTCCACCTTTTGGTAGCACGTGGTGGACCGATGACCTGGTGAAAGTCGCGAGTGTCCTTTGGATGTAAGATGGCACAGAACTGGTTGTTGTGGCGACAACTGGGAAGGCTTTGACCAGCAGTGGACGTCCTTCAACTGAAATGATGATGACTATGATTTAGTATATACAACAAACACGTCCCACACAACATAGAAAAATTAAACTTTCAAACAGACAAGCAAAATAAGCGCTTTAATATAAAACTCCATGCCAGGACGTTTAAACGTCAGCTTGCGAAAACTCCCCGCTAACTTCAGCGGCTGAATTGCGCTTTCTGTTCCAGAACTTAAGTAAAAACAAGGAACCCTCGTGGTTTCTACTCCCCTGGTAGTTGCGCTGGTGTTTCATCGTGTGTAAAGTCTTTATAGCCAATGTATTTAAGTTGTATGTTGGGATACACTTGTAGATAATGTTAAAATATGGTGGAGAGTTGTAGACTGTGTGTTAGAGTTTGGAGTAGACTGATAAAATTTAGACACCTACTGATTTCAGCTGTGATAAGTCTTTACTTCAGGTAATACCTTTGATTGGGCTGCAAGATTGTTTGAAAGAGTTACCGTTGCCCTGAAACGCAACTAGTGAATGAAGAAACACATAAAGAAAGAGAAACAGGTGGGTTTAGTCAATGAAAATCATTCCCAGTTGTGATTTGTATTTAAGTGTACTTATACATATTTTTCATTCTGTAAAAACTATAACGCGATTGCGGGTCCGAAGCAATCCGATGCGATTCACGCGAATTCAACACGACGCAACAGCTCTATCCTACGTGTGCGCGAAGTCGCCGCTTCAGCTGACATTTATATAAAAATAGTCATCACATTGCAAGAGTTCACGAAAATATCGAAACAAAATAAAGCGGGCGCTTCGCTTCACTCATTGCTGCATCACACCCACGTGCGGTTGATATAAAAGCCACTGTAATAGACTAAGTATAATATGTATATAAATTGTTTGTTTGATGTTAAGTAATATTAACATTTGAGTCGATTCAAATTTATAGTACGTTAAACCTACAAAGAGCGATCACAAACCACATTAAAACCAGGAGTTCAGAAGACTTAAATATTACTAAGCAATAAGGCATTAACGCAACGTGCTGAAACTTGAATACATTAAAATTTAAACACATCCATTTGTCGGGAATTAATTACGTAAAATAATAATTAATGAAGTAGTTCAGTCGGTCGTCGGTGACTCGGCGACAGTCATTAGTAACGCTGATACGTTTATTAAAGGCGGGCTGGTAAAATATTACCTCTTATGTTAATATTCATTATTCATAAGTAGGCAAATAATCCTTCCCACTGAATTTCGATCGTGGTGGCTAATTTTAACAGAGATTAGCTTAGTGCGCCAGAGATAGCTTCTGCCAGCAGTTTTGGCCGCGTTAAAATAGGATTTTCCATACAATTTTTTATGTTTGATTTCATCCCGTTGGGACACCCCCTCACCCCCTGTATCTGCTAAAAAGTTAAAAATAAACTTTTGTCTTTTAAAAATCCTCTCTTTGTACTCATTTTCGTCATAAAAGGAAACTTTGTCCACAATTTCGTCAGTCACTTTCCTCTTTTTAGTCTAATTGGATGGTAATTTGATCGAACTGGAGAGAAAACCGTCACAGAACTAGAACGGCTTCGCAACTTCCAAACTTTGGCCAGCTACAGAGTATAATTGGGATCCGAACCCCATGCTCCACAATCGCACTTGTAACCACGACAACTCATAATGATATATGGATATATGGATCATTATGAGTGCTTGCCTAACTACCTTATTGCAGTATGCTGCACAAAGACTTAAAAAAAAAGCAACTAAAACCCAGTTGCAGACAAAATTTAATGGTTTTAACGATTTCGGGGAACTGTGAACTTTTTTGTTGGTTTTATTTGTTCATTGTCTGTCTCTCCTATTTTTCGAGTAGAACTCTAAGGCTAGAATCTCATTAGGAAACCAGTGGTGCAGGGACCTGGTTAGTGACATCACCAACAAAATGTGTTTCAGTTCTACGTAGGATACCTCACAGGATTGTGTTAGACTGATTGTATTCACCTGCAGCTCGGGCAAATGTCCACCTCATTTGCAATGGCAAAGTTTTTATTTTTCTACTTGTATCAAAATGCACTATATCAGCAACGCGGTGTGTGAGTGATCTACCACGGGGTCTTTGTGAGTTTTACAGTATAAATTAGACTTAATGTGAAAGCTACAGGCCTAAGCGTGGCCAAGTTTATCATTACCATTTCAGCCAAAAGACGTCCACTTGGACAGGTACCTCCGCCAAGTGTCGCTACAATGAATGGTCATTTACGTCTCACATCTATCAGATTCCCGCAACTTTTTTTTTTTGTTAGCCCGTTCTGTCCCACTCCTGGGCAAAGGCCTCCCTCCACTCCTTCCATCTCTCGCGAGCCCGCGCTCCCTCTTGCCAGTTTTGGTGGAATTTATCCAATTCGTCCCGCCATCTCCTTCGTGGTCTGCCGCGACTTACATACCAAAATAAAATAAAAATGTGGGGTTCAGTGCTATCCAATGAGAATATGGCCTCGGTCTGACCCTACCACCTAAACAAAGCTCATTCTATTCGTTTTTTTTTTTATAATATAAATAAACTAGTGCGTGACTGTAATCCCATCTAATGTAGAGGATCCCACAGAGGCTGCTTTTTCGCAACAAAACAGAACGCTTCGTTCAACCAAGCTCCAATCTTCCTCCGCGACCTCATCTAACTTTAATTAACTCTTCTACAAATTAAACTATAACCCACAAGCTGTAAAATTTAACTGACTCCGTCATATTACATTCATAATTTTATATCTGAACTTGAAACATTAAAAAGAGCCGTTAAATTTAACTGGGGTACGCCAGACGCAAGGTTTTACGATGGCAATGCTGTTGACCTTTGAATCGTGGACACAAAGTTTAGTCTGTTCATTGACTGGGACAACTGTTGTTTTAATTTTACAAGTATTTTTTTTATTATGTTAGAAAAAAAATTGAATACATTTATGTATTTTTGACCTGCAAGCCCTTTTGACACAGCGTAGGACGGCCCCCCACAAAGTGAACCGATGATCTGGTGAGGGTAGCGTGAATTCGAGGGATGCAAGATGCACAGAACTGGTTATTACGTTATCTTTTGAGGGATCTACGTTCAAAAGCGGTTACTTTTCGGTTGAAATGATGATGAAGATGAATCTTTTTGTCTGATGTGGAAAATCACCAAATAGTTTATACCAAGACTTCCTATTAAAACGCAAGAAAATACATCAAGTCCCAGGGGTAATAATTTTTTTAAACGAGTACGCTATATTTCAGAAGGTGCCAGTAGCGACCATAATATAGGAACTATCCTTCAATCTGATATTAGAGTTCTTTGCATGATTCCAACACTACAATAGTCCAAAATCAACTATCGAGCAATTGGCCGGACCAGACACAACATTTGTCTGGTTGGAAGAGCCTCCGTTTTCAATGAAAGGACTTTGCATCCGCAGCCTTCGTGCAACAACTACATGGTGACGTCATCATTACTTCCTCATTTCGTTTTTGATTTTACGTATTCGATTCCATTCTTATAAATTAGTAAACTCAAAGAAATAGGAAACTACTTCATTAAAAACAGTAGCATAAAAACAAAATTACAATTTACTATAAAACAAAATCCTTAGGTAAGAAGCACTAGTCCATAATATGATGTGAAAAGAAAAATGGTTTCTTATTTTTTATTTTAACTGCTACCTACTTCCTAGAAGAAAAACTCGATTATGTCGGAAAAATGAAATTGCCCTTTATGAAAAGGAAAATACAACGGCACAGTCGATGTTATTAAGTTTTATGAACTGCGCACTCCACTAGTTATTAAATGCTTTAGTCTATGCTTTGGTGTTTTGAACGTGGAACACGGAATATTCGGTGAACTCGTTTGAAAAATTGTGTTCTTATTTCGAATTTTTAGGTCTTTATTTTGTAAAGATGTTTTTTTATTTTGTAAAAAGAACTCGATATTATGTGACTTTGAGTGGTTTTGTAGGCTAAATTAAATGAAGTATGAAACATAGACGGTTAAATTTAATTTTTCAATATTATAATAACTGTAGCTTGCTTTTTTCTTTACTCGCATGATAACAACAATAAAATAATAATAAAAATTCTTTCTTCTTCCTAACAGCACCTATCGATCTACACAAAACACAATGACAAGATAACATCACACTAAATGTCCTATTTTGTTGGTGCATAAAAACAAAATACACTTAGGCTTTAAAGTACTCCTCCACGTCGCTTTCACACGGAAACGTGCCTAGAAGACAGTCAATATTGGCACATTTAATGGCAATACTAATCCTTTGGACAAAGAACAAGCCAGCCCTCTGGACACACAAAGTGTCGATCAGTTGGCGAAAAATAGTATACACGCGTACCTACTACTTAAGTAACAGATATTATTTTAGCAAACATTGTAGTATTTACTAAATATTTTAAGTTTTAAAATTATTTTTGTTTCATTTTGATTTGTAAAATTTAAATTAAATTTAATATAGCCTGTATAATATATCTGAGTTTTGTCAATGTCAATGAATTTCAAGAAAAATAATTTCATATGTATAATACTTACTCTATTTTATTATATTAGATAGCGGGAAAAATCTACTCAGAAACATATCAAAGCCATACATTAGATATTTAATGAACGCTGTTCCAAATTTATCTTTGGACAGATTTTTTTTAAATGTAACATTTATGGCCAGACAAGGTAATTACAGAGCGCCAAAGGAGAAGGAAATTATGTCTGTTTAATAAAATGCTAAGAAAACATAAGCTCTCTTTTAGAATTCTCTATGATTAATAAGTATACTGTAAATTATGTAACTCCGCCTGTTTACTAGCTTTACATCCGATTTTAGGACACATGTCCGTAAGGATTGAGGAGCCACATCAGATTTTTTAAATCTGATCTCACCATTATTTAGCAGCAGTGTAGATTATTTTGCAGCACGAATTCTAGATTTAGCAGCAAAATATATCACTAGTTATTTTAATGCAAAAGTGGTGGCTCCTCAATCTAAACGTCTGGATTGAGGAGCCACCTGAAAACTCGTTAAGTAATGGATGCACATTTATGAAAATTTTGCAGCATTTAGCAGCTATTTAGCACATAACCGTCTAAAAATTTCGCTTCTGTAGCACTAAAATGAAAGAAAATACAATACTTTTAATATGGCTCCTCAATCTAAACGTCTGGATTGAGGAGCCACCTGAAAACTCGTTAAGTAATGGATGCACATTTATGAAAATTTTGCAGCATTTAGCAGCTATTTAGCACATAACCGTCTAAAAATTTCGCTTCTGTAGCACTAAAATGAAAGAAAATACAATACTTTTAATATGGCTCCTCAATCCTGACGTTCTAATTATATATGTTTGACTGTAGCCACCTGAAATCTCAAGGTAATCTAAAGCCAGATATACTAACATTTAGCAAAAATTTCTGCTAAATATACCAGTACAATTCAGCAATGTATATGCTTTAGATTCTGAAAAAACCATCATTAACTATTTTCTTGTAAATTCAGTGTGTAGGGTGACCACATTTTGGGGGTACCTACAAATTAATATTTCACTTACGTACGTGCATACACACAATAATATTTATTTAGTAAAGGTTGACAGGATATAATGGAACAATAAAATGCGTTTGTTTCACCGCAGTGCTTGCTCCGTGAATGCGTTTATTCCACCGTACGGTAGAATATACGCACCACATTCCACCAAAAGTGCTAGGCCCAATTCTTTTTCGCAGCCTATGTACTCCTTATAACATATCAGCTGTTTCCATCAACATCAGTCCAGCCGTTTCGGAAATAAGCTGGAACAGGCGGAGACTTTCATATTACAAAGACGCTGCATTTAATTCTTCAGACGTTTTATTTATATGTAGATAAACAAATTTAAAGAAAACCATTAAAATATTAAAATCCTTAAAATATTTAAACCGGTAAGTTAATATTTGCAACTTGAACAAAAAAGAAAGTACTTTCGATAAAAAATAATAATTAAAACTCTGTTCTAAGTTTTATAAATTACATCGTCTAGTAAAAAAATATAAACAAACTAACACAAACATGAGTGCGACAGAACAGGCTAACAAAAAAAAAACACCATTGTTGACATTTTATTTTAAACCTTATTACATACAATTAGATTTAATTTTGGAATAAATAATTTTGAACACATTTAAAAATGAGGTTTGAATTTCGAATGTCATTTTTAAATTGAATGATTCTACTTACTATTTAAATATAGAAGGTCTTAAATACAAATATAACGCAAACGATATTAAAGTTTATAATTTTTCCATAAGATTTATAATTAAGTAACAGAAGTTAATATTGTTATTTTATAACTTTTTTTTTATATAGGTAAATATGTTTACGTTTAGCATTTTGGTCCATATATGCGACATGGTTTTGTTCTCAATCCTTAATGTACGAAATAAATAATTAACTTGGATTTCTTATATTATAAAGTTAATCATCATATTTCTGTCATCATAATTAAATTGTGGGGATAATAATATCGTGCAGTGACTGATAATTAATTGCAGTTTGATAGAGTGCGATTAATGACCTGGAGTTTTTTTTTTCAATTTAATTGGCAACATTATTCAGCCGCTTTTGGCGGATTGACTTTGGTTTTGTGTCAGATTTGAAATATTATTGTGTGTATGCACGTACGTAAGTGAAATATTAATTTGTAGGTACCCCCAAAATGTGGTCACCCTACACACTGAATTTACAAGAAAATAGTTAATGATGGTTTTTTCAGAATCTAAAGCATATACATTGCTGAATTGTACTGGTATATTTAGCAGAAATTTCTGCTAAATGTTAGTATATCTGGCTTTAGATTACCTTGAGATTTCAGGTGGCTACAGTCAAACATATATAATTAGAACGTCAGGATTGAGGAGCCATATTAAAAGTATTGTATTTTCTTTCATTTTAGTGCTACAGAAGCGAAATTTTTAGACGGTTATGTGCTAAATAGCTGCTAAATGCTGCAAAATTTTCATAAATGTGCATCCATTACTTAACGAGTTTTCAGGTGGCTCCTCAATCCAGACGTTTAGATTGAGGAGCCATATTAAAAGTATTGTATTTTCTTTCATTTTAGTGCTACAGAAGCGAAATTTTTAGACGGTTATGTGCTAAATAGCTGCTAAATGCTGCAAAATTTTCATAAATGTGCATCCATTACTTAACGAGTTTTCAGGTGGCTCCTCAATCCAGACGTTTAGATTGAGGAGCCACCTTTGCATTAAAATAACTAGTGATATATTTTGCTGCTAAATCTAGAATTCGTGCTGCAAAATAATCTACACTGCTGCTAAATAATGGTGAGATCAGATTTAAAAAATCTGATGTGGCTCCTCAATCCTTACGGACATATCTTATTTTGGAACAGCAAATTCTGTTGTAAATAACAAAACTATTTCAGCTTGTTTTAGTTCTAGCATCCTTAAAAAAATACAAGCAGTAATAAAGCAATTAATGAGGTTTTTTTATTACAAATATTAATTAAAACGTCCAAGTAAACCGCACACTGTAGAGACCACCTATTATTTTCATTCTCCTAAGCAAAAAAACACAGTGAATGTGAATTTAAAACGGTGTTTAAGTTGTCCGATTTCAATTTGTTATTCACGCTTCGAACGGAGAATTAAAATCTAGTTTAAAAGAATAAAAATCCACCGTAATTTGACTTGCGTTCGGAATAATTTGGAAAAACGAATATTCCCGAAGGAGGAATCGAATTATGAGAACTGGGATATGCAAAGACGAAAATCGTTTTGAGGTTTTCAGTGGAGTCTAGAATTTGATGGTAGTAGATGGTAGTGCATCTGAATAACAATTTTAAGCAGATGTGTAGCGATATCTATGACGTCACTTAAGAACTACGAATCCTGCATCGTTCAATCAAAGTTCTCCGAGCGATTGGAATAGATACAACAACCCGAAATCATTTACTGGGCAGTTGCCCGCCAGATATAACACTCGTCTGGTCGGAGGATCCCCCCTTTTCAACGCAGGTATGTTGGACTTTACTCTCTGTTCCACATACCTCTAAAGATGGATAGCAGATTATGGGTTGTTGGCATGGCTTTTCAAAAACCCATACGTAAGTAATTCAAAGGCCCATCGATCGATTTTAGTTTCTTACTTTTTTGAGGTAAGAGATCATCAAATGACTTCTCCCACTTTACAACGAACGAGTGTGTCTGACTTTCACTGACTAAAACCTACTTAGGTTTTAGTCTTTCGTGTGTTGCCCTTTTCCTTACAAGGCCACCGAAACTTACCTATATCCAACATTTCTCTGAGTAGAGATATTTCTATAAATAAGAAAAAACACAAAAAAGCCACATATCCTAACAAAACAGCAAAAACAAGATAGAATATTTTTATGAAACCCAAAAGTTGTCGTTGCCACACAGAGTCTCAGTACTTACAAACTCCGCCGCTTCAAACTTTGTAAAGCGCATTAAAAACCTTTGACATGACTTAATTGTGGGCGCCATCTTGCGACGTCACAAGATTGACGGCTTATAATTTATTCGTTCCCTTCAAATATGCCTTTTAATCACAAAGCCGAAATTAAGATGCTGGGATTATCTTGATTATAAAAGTTCTTAGTCATTGCTTTTAAAAGTTCTTTTTTGTGATCCGTGATAATGTTTGTAGTTTGATTGTTGTTTGTTATGAAGGTTATCCGTAAGAAGGAATTTGGGAAAGTCATTCTAATTTTAGAGCTTTTCTGTCTTGTTCTTACTTTTTTTATTGGAGCGTTGGTTGTCTTTAGTTATAATTAAATCATACTGATCTGACGATGAAGTTAGAACTGGGACTAATAAATGAATTAGATCCTTATTAGATACCTTCTGCTGTGTTGGGCTTGTTTTACATCTCTCGCTGTACATAAATATAAAAGGAGTAACTGTCTGACTGACATACCAATGCACAGCCGAAATTACTGGGACCAGAAGTGTGAAATTTTGTGAAGGTTTCCTTTTATGACGTAGAATTAAGAGAATATTTTCCAAGTTTGTATGTTGGAACCTACTTTCACGCAGGCAAAGCTACTGGCAGAAGCTAGTGTTCTATAACATGTTACATACAATTTAGGTTTAAAAAACTGTAAAATAAAAATGTCTTATTTAACACTTTAAACAAATACCTTTTCTAACCGAACATTTTTCTTCAACGCTTCAACTTAAAAAAAAAACTATCGTCAGCAAAAAAGTTAATTATTTTTTCAAGCTCTTCGTCGAACAGTGACCGCAGAATTTCATTTAAGCACAAGTGCGAAGAGTTTTTCTCTAAGTTTTTAAATCGCTGGCTCTGTTTACATAGAGCTCTTTTAGTCTGATATGTGTGGGAGATTTTTAACTAGAATTTGTTTAGTTTCCTGTTTAATTTGTATGCTGGGAAATGTAAGTGTAAATAGGGTAAATAGGAAAAAGGAACTAAAGTTTTTTCCTAGAAACAAAACTAGAATTAAGAGTTGTGGAGTTGTTTTCATTTGTGTGTTAAAAAAACACAAATATAATTATGTATGTTGTAACATAATTATATAGTTATGTATGAGACAAAAACCCCACTATATTTTGCTGTAGGGAATCCTCTTGGATATTTTCCATATAAAGAGAGTAAATTGTTATAGCGTAACTATATCCGGGATCGGCTTCCAGTCTAGCCGGATTTAGCTGAATACCAGTATTTTACGAGGAGTGGCAGCCTACCAGACCTCCACAACCCATTAACTGGGGTAACTCGGTACTTCATGGCAAGACTGGAGTCAGATTTAAGATGTGCCATGGAGGACGCCTTGCAAAACTTTTACTTTCATTCTTAAACTATGTCCTTTAGTTGCCCTATAGATACGTTTTAGAACCACGGGTTTCCTTTTCAAAAAATCCCCACAGCCTTATCGGGTATTGGTACTGCTGGGCCTCTACTGTTTACTGACAATCTTTGAGTCGCGCGTGGAACACCATAGTGTAGCTGCTCTACTATTGAGAGGATTATGATACTTGTAGCGACATCTATGTCCTAACATAGAAACTAAAAATCGAAATGGTGCATCATGGTATCAGAATGTTCCGTGCATTTGGAACATGTGCTGTACATATATAATAGGCCAGAATCAACTATCAGATAGTTAGTTGGACTCCGTTTTCAATGGAGGTTTGCAGAATTTTGCATCCTATTCCACATTACTTCTAAATACTTATTATTACAATAGTACTATGGTATAATAGTTCGACTTTCACTCGGGCGAAACCGCTGACAAGAACTATAAACTAAAAAATGATATTTTTTATGTCTAAACCTAATAAATCTCGGACAATCGTACCTAAAATTGAGATTTCTCACCATAAAACTGAACGTAATTGCTGCATTCGACCGTACAGCGCGCGTACGAAACCGTAAATGCACGAAAATTACATTGAACCACGTAAACCAGTGATAAATCAGAGAAACTCGTACTGTGGGCGCCGCGCCGATGGACCGCTGCACGCGATTGTACCAGCTCGGTACTGTGCACGGCTGTACCATTGTGAGGGTACCTCGATGGAAGAGATAGCTTCATACGTTTTGGTATTGTGGAGTTGTACATGGTTTGAATATAAATATTTTCCAACATATTTTTGTGTAATATTGCTCCTAATCCTAACGCTTTTAGGCACGAAATTAATTCGTTTTCGCACTAGTGTGGAAAAGTGTACATTAGAGCCCTGTCAAAATTGATTACACTCGTATCAGGCTGGTCGCTACATTTATACGAATATAGTTATACAACAATAATAATAAATTTAAAAATAATTATAAATTTTGTTTGCAGTACTTGTCATGGCGCCCCTTCTGAATCTATGTGCTGACGGTGATCACTGGGGTGGTTTTAGTAAGGTAAAATCCCCGGACTTATCCCCAAATTCAGGCCGCCTTTTGAAGATTACCCTTCAAAAACCAAACAAAAAAAATACTTACGTGAAGGGTCAATTTAGTAACTTAAAACCCACACAGAACGAATATTTCTCAAAACAAAATAAACTACTCTGAATTCACGAACACCTACTTATTTTCTATAGAAACTGCTCTTAAGCTAGCGACGATAGTGATTGATTACTGCTGTAATGTAAAATATGTAAAATGTACGCTGAATGTTTGAAGAATGGATGTGGTGTGGCGTTCAATATTTTCACTAGCGTTTATTTGAAAATTCAAGATTAATTTCGAAAGTTTCAGAAGTTCAATTTACGAAAATAAGATAACTTATTTGGGGTTTTTGGTAACAGCTCCGACTTACAAGTAATATAGATCGTGGGTTCAAACCCAGCCAGACGCATTACTTTATTTATTTCATCATCACTGCTCTCAAAATGGTGAAGGAAAACGTCGTAAGAAAGCCGGTATGCTTAGAACCAAAAATTCGTTTTTTCCGCACGAATTCGGTGTAGGAACCTCCCGAACTTACAATGTTCGGTTAGAATTTGCGTCATGCGGAGGGTAAAGACAACATGATGTCTTTCCAATCATTCCTCAAAGAGTTGCCATTTCATCACTAGGTCCCGTCGGAACTCAAACTCTGTCTCTTTTGCCGACTCAGATATAAGAACCTTAAAAAAATAAAGACAAATATATTGAACCATCCACCTACATAAACTACCTACTAAACACCAACCGACCTGACCCAATTTTTCACATAAATCTCAACCGCCGCAGCAACGACATTCCATAACCATGATACAATATTCGCATTATAAAAGACGTTCCTCAAACATAATACTACCGTCGACGGGATTTTCTTTTGTCTCACCATGCGACGTTAACGAGCTGATTTGCATGTTAATGGTGCACATCTTCTGAATAATAAGGCAGAAATGAGCGGGGTAGAGCGAACCTCTTTTTGGCCATGTCGCTCTGGTAGTTACAGTTTGATTTCTGTGTTTAAAACTAGTTTGTCTTAGGTAAATGGAGTTTTAATTATACTATACCGTCTTTTGTTGGTGACTTTGTCTGTGTAAACTTTGAATTGGTTTCGTGGGAACGCAGATTTAAGATAAAAGTGTCCAATGTCTCTCAGATATTAGTGTAGCGACATCTACTTAC
This sequence comes from Mythimna separata, assembly GCA_030763345.1. Classification (NCBI taxonomy): domain Eukaryota; kingdom Metazoa; phylum Arthropoda; class Insecta; order Lepidoptera; family Noctuidae; genus Mythimna; species Mythimna separata. The sequence goes on along the minus strand of CM061170.1, from coordinate 23,847,858 downwards.
ATATAAATATGACGTCACAGAATCCTGCGTCGCGCAAGCAAAGTTCTCGGTGCGATTTGAACAGATACAACAGCCCGAAATCATCTATCGGGCAGAACCCCATCGGACACAACACCCGTCCGGTCGGAGGATCCTCCCTTTTCAACGGAGGTAGGTATGTGGGACTATACTCTCTGTCCACCTAACTCCAAATTAGTACCAAGTTAATGGTGTACATTTATTGAATAATAAGGCAGAAATGAGCGGGGTAGAGCGAACCTCTTTTTGGTCATGTCGCCTTGGTAGTTACAGTTTGATTTCTGTGTTTAAAACTAGTTTGTCTTAGGTAAATGGAGTTTTAATTATACCATACCGTCTTTTGTTGGTGACTTTGTCTGTGTAAACTTTGAATTGGTTTCACGGGAACGCAGATTTAAGATAAAAGTGTCCAATGTCTCTCAGATATTAGTGTAGCGACATCTACTTACATATGACGTCACAGAATCCTGCGTCGCGCAAGCAAAGTTCTCGGTGCGATTTGAACAGATAAAACAGCCCGAAATCATCTATCGGGCAGAAGCCCATCGGACACAACACACGTCCGGTCGGAGGATCCTCCCTTTTCAACGGAGGTAGGTATGTGGGACTATACTCTCTGTCCACTTAACTCCAAATTAGTACCAAGTTAATAGTGTACATTTACTGAATAATAAGGCAGAAATGAGCGCGGTAGAGCGAACCTCTTTTTGGTCATGTCGCCTTGGTAGTCACAGTTTGATTTCGGTGTTTAAAACTAGTTTGTCTTGGGTAAATGGAGTTTTAATTATACAATACTGCAGTGGCGAAGAGTGGGTTTTCTTAATAGGTAATCCGGACCAAAAAAAGCTTATCTTGCTCGAGTATGATGCGTGAATTCCAGTAACTATAGCTGTGGCCCTGTGGCTGACATCAAAATCTTGTACTGATTGATTGGCTTTTGCTCACTGACATTATACGTAAAGCCGTTTGGGGTTGAAATTGAGAAGCATGTTGCTATGAAATGTGATGAAATTAGGATAGAAAATACCCTCCTCTATATCTATCATGCATGTATTGAAAATAACATATAAGTAAATAAAAACCATCCAAAGCCACAACTTTCTAAAAAAATACATATATAAAGTGCAACTATAATTTTTTACAACTTTTACGCTTAAAATACGCCTTCTTACATGCTAAATCAAACAAAACCATGCATGCATGCAAATAGTAATTATGATCTAATGCGAGAATCGAATTCGCAATATTTCGCGCAATGGTGAATTATATAATTATTATTGGGACAACACTCCGGTCGTTAAAACTATATGAAAAAGATAAAATGAAATATGTATGTACTGTTACATATTTATCATAGTATTTATTAGTCTATAATATTACGTATTTTATAATTAAGTATAAACAATTTTATCGATAAAACCTCTGTTTGAAGTATATCTTATTTATTTATTGTGTAGACCTACCAGAGTGTTGTCCCTGATGCATTAAGTCCGCCTATGTACCATCACTGTACAAAGAAACTGCCGACATTTGCGTCATCTGATAATTTTGCTTATTAGGGTTCCGTACCTCAAAAGGAAAAAACGGAACCCTTATAGGATCACTTTGTTGTCCGTCTGTCCGTCCGTCTGTCAAGACCCTTTTTCTCAGGAACGCGTGGAGGTATGAAGCTGAAATTTATATCAATTACTCAGGTCTATTGTCCCTTAAAGCTGTGAAAAAATCAAACTTCTAAGCCAACGCAATCAAAAGATACAGCCGTTTATGCCGCAAATTTTCGACACTTGCAAGGGAATCAAAACCTACAGGGTGCTTCCCGTGAACTCAGAATCTTGAAATTTGGTACGAAGCAACGTCTTATAGCATAGATAAAGGAAAAATTACGAAAACCATAAATTTTTAGTTACATCACATAATATTTTTTTTTTTAATAATTTTAAACTTACTACCCATTTCCTCATAAACTCGTAGAGGTATTAAATTGAAATTCATACCAAATACTCAGGTCTATAATACCTTTAAGCTGTAACAAAATCAAACTTCTATGTCAACGCAATCAAAAGAAACAGCAATTTAAGCTGCATATTTTGAAACTCGCAAGTACTCGCGAGGGAATCAAAACCTAAAGGGTACTTCCAGTCGACCTAGAATCTTGAAATTTGGCACGAAGCTAGGTATTATAGCACTAACATAGGGAAAAGTCTGAAAACTGAAAATTTTTAGTCACGTCACCAGAAAAAAAAAAGGAAAAGTCTTCAAGACTCGATTCGAGAATGAACTGTTTTCATAGGTCAGTTGGTACGGAACCCTCAGTGCGCGAGTCCGACTCGCACTTGCCCTGTTTTTTTTTTGTGATAACATCAATCGGTTTCGAGTTTCGACCCCGTTCCACGCCAATAGATGGTGTTAGCAGCGAATTTGCTAGATATTTACATGGATCTTCTTTTATTCCTAATAAATGACGTTAAAAGCGCACTGTATACTATACTTTTGTACTCCTGCTAATACGAGTAATTTATCTGTGATATTATTATACAAAACGAAATTTTAAAAAGTCGATTGCTTAACCTCTGCAATTTAATGCAGCGCCATCTACTAGAATAGATATTAATTGTCCATTTCAATTCTTTGAAAATTTGAAATAAGAGCCCTTTTTCCATAATTATGTGTGTATAGGAGTTGATTATTTATAAATAAACCATAATAAAGTGAAAAAAATAAATAAATGGAAAATCATATAGGTACTCTTCAACCACGGATTAATACATGTCACGCCATCTAGTTAAATGTATTTAAACCTTCTTATCATTGAGACCCCGTGATTTGATAACTACTTTTCTACATAGTTATACTCTAAAGCTATTTGTTTTTTGCAAAATGTACATCGCATCGTTTGTAATTAATATAATCATTTCAGGGCGAGCACCGCCTAACTGAACTACATGTCTTTTTATTTTTAAATCTCAACTTTGAAAAGGATGTTTCCTCAATCGACAAATAATCTGTCAGACAGCATTCTACGTTCGCTAAAGCCGCCATGCTATCGAATTTTCGCAATATCAAAATCACTTCTTAAATAACTATTTTCTAAGAAAACTACAAACTAAAACCATTATATTATTCTTACCATACCTATTCAAGTGCAATTACAAAACAATACAACTGAACTGATCTTGTTCTTGCTGCACTATCACTACGCAAAACTATCACTAGACTACACTTACATATCACTACCTTTGGGTAGAAAGGTCGTATAAACCATTTTGGCCAAATTGAGTTAAATATACCATTTTTCTCAGAATTTTTTTCTCTATCGATCTGTATATACGAAATGTAGAAATTCGCTCAAAAATGGTTAATACGACCCAGAAATTTTCGGTCATAGCCTCTTAAAAAAGGTAAATTTTCAATGTAAAAGCCAAATATTATTTTTTTGTAATTTTGTTATGACGTAATGACCATAATTTATATTAACGGAGGGTGTAAAAATAGTCGTTAATTGTAAATGGTTTATACACTCTAAAGTGTTAAATGCATTAATTGTAAATGGTTTATACGACCTATAGTATTAAATGCATTAATTGTAAATGGTTTATACGCCCTAAAGTGTTAAATGCATTAATTGTAAATGGTTTATACGACCTATAGTACTGCCCTGATAACAAAGAATGCAGTAATCGACATTTTTGAGATTTTCACTTTTTTCCAGAAATGGTATCCCAAGAGGTTCATGTACATGAAAAAAAAATATTTTCATTAAAAAATTCAGTCGAAGTATGTTTTTTATGTAATGATTTTCGCCGTACTTACATAAAAACTGCTTCAATGATAAGAAAAAACGCAGTATTAAACATGGCCTAAGAAAGAATGCAGTACTTGCAAGAATACCCTAAAACAGAATGCAGTAATATCCACTACTTTATTATTTTGTTTCAAATTCAGTAGAAAAATTGTTAAATTAAAACGCAGTACTCTACATTACTGCATTTAAGTGTAGTAAAGGCTTGCGAAGCCGTAGCAGTGCGATCCATTGCCGCGTTTTGTCTTAGTAAATCAGTTCGGCGACGTCATTCGGTGGAGTAACAGTCTGGCTGAATTTTGTTATTTTTAGTTATATAATGTCGTGATAATTATTTTCTTATTAAAACTGAATTTGCAAAAACATGTTTTTTTATTCCACCCTAATGCTGTCTTAAACCTTAACCTTAAAATGCACCTATATAAGTCCTTGAGAAGACACAGTACACTTCAACTTAGTTCCGAGCATATAATAATGGCAATAATTACTAAAAAATAATGCAGTGATCGACTTGTGCTAAGACATAATGCAGTAATACGCGCAAGTGCTGCATTTAGTTTTAGTATCCTGTGCCTCGGAAACGACCTGATACTAAACCGAAACGCAGTAATACGTATTATAATTGCATATATTAGTAAATTAAATAAGGGAAAACTATATTGTAAAAGCTTGATTTTTTTCCAAATTTTTAGATATATATTATGACCAATAAAATACGAACATCTTGCTCAGATGATCTATACATATAATAAAATCGTAGGGAAGTCAAAACTGTACATTGAATATTTTTTAAAAGAATACTTGGGGCGTGATCTACAATCGATACCGAAGCCAAAAATATAGTTTTTAGAATTCATGTCTGTTTGTCTGTTTGTCTGTTTGTCTGTTTGTCTGTTTGTCTGTTTATCTGTATGTCCGGGCTAAACTCAAAAAGTACTGCATGGATTTACTTCAAATTTTGCATGAATATTACTGAGAGGTCAGGAAAACAAATAGGCTACATATTATCACGCTATCACCTACGGGGGAGGAGCTGTAAATCTTTATTTTTCTTACGCATTATGTGGCAGCGTGTAATCTAACGACGCATGTATAAATGTTGTTTTTGAGTAAGCCATGCTATTATTTAGCTTTACAATATAAAAACTACGTCATTTAAGTAACTTGGGCAGAAAAACATAATTTAATGAATGTTAGTAGTATAAAGGAAATTTTAAAGCAGCGCCATCTATGACATTTCATAAAAATCAAATCAAGTTACATATTAACACTTTTTGGAAATTTATAATTAAAATTTTATCATGTTGGCGAGGTTAGTAGTTAGTTATTCTTAAAATTCATAGATGGCATTTTTGCATTTTCTTCATAACAGTTGTATCGTATAGTTCGTTTGACAAATACAAGTTCCAACAAAACCCTCAAAATCTTGAACAGAGTTGAGGAAGACAATTTAAAAAAAATGCGGTGTTAAGTATTACAAAAAAGTGATGTTCATTGATGATGAAGTGACATTGAAGCTCATTATCGCAAGAACGTGACAGAATCCAAGAGAACAGCGTGCGGCACAAATAGAATAAGATCGCCTGTGTCGTGACATAAATCAACTTTCGACATCTGATGATGAATCCACGAAAAGGGGACTAGATGGCGAGCATTCGAAGTCCAGCTTGTGAACAACAAGCAAGTGTTGAAGTAGACACATCCTCAATTTGGTCTGGTCTGTTCAAAGGATTGCAAAGTATGTTGCATAACGTTAATCCGCAAATTAGCAACTTCAAAGCAGCCCTCGCGTCGGTGCCTGAGAACGAGCGCAACCACTTTAAGTTTGTCATCAGAGCAGTTAGAAGGCCGATCACAGCCCATCCAGGGTGGTATAATGCTCCAACAACGAATGAGGTAGCTGTTGTGTTAGTCGATCAGGAGTGTGATAAAAGAGACATCGTTTTACGCACGCATGATGACCGGCTTCGAAGGATCAGCGAGACTCACCGTGCGTACGATTCTCTTCAATATCCTCTCATTTCAGTTCTGTCGCGGAGAGGTTGGCTACCATTTTGCCCACTATAATGTAGACCCCCAGACAGGCACCCCAAATCATAAAAAAAACCATCCACCATGCATTTCTACAGCTTCTTGATCCAGCTGAGGATAAACAATGGTTCTTATCTCCGCCATTATCGTACGCTCTTCACTCAGTTTCTTAGGACATGTACGCCAAAATTGAGACAGAGCGTTTGGTATTTATAAGGTCCAACCAAGGAAAGCTCAAAGCTGAGAACTACGTCTATCTCTATGCAGAATAATACAAATGCTCATTCATAGTCATTCTCCCCTCCACCTTCACAAAAGGTCCGTGGTACATGCACGAGAGGACCCAAGATGCATTTTGTTATGTGCGAAAGTTTGGTCGCCCGGACCTCTTCACAATCATCACTACCAACCCAAAGTAGCCTGAAATAACAGCTCCACTCCTTGCAGAATAGGCTTCGTACGACAGGCACGACTTGATCTCTCGCGTATTTCACCTGAAGTTAAGTTCAATTAGAAATGCTAATTTTTAATGTTCAGCTTGGAGACAATGCACGTGTTCAGGAATTTTACGATGTCCTTCTAAGTCATGGCAAACGCACACAAGAAGAGAGAGGTGGACAGATGGTGCTGCTAGAGTCTCTCGGTAGAGTGGTACACTCTCTTGGTAGAAGTACAGAAGGACTTAATGCTTTAGGCATTTTCTACCAGTCAACCTTTGGGTGATACAAAAAAATAGTATCCAGCTTAGAAGAACTCATTCGCTGTGTGTACGGGAATGTCAGTCGTATACTGCACCAGTAGAATTCTTGGGTGTGTGAGTAGGCCATTTAGATGCCCATAAATGATCAGGCTGCAGCAATTAACAAATGCATTCTCTGGGAAATTGAGGGGAAGGATGTGGTCTACACCTCGATAAACACTGTTGTCGAGCAAGATAACGCTACACATTATCCCGTGGAATTTCTGAATACCCTGTCAGCAAGTGGACTTTCAGTGCATATCATCCAGCTGAAGGTCAGTGTCCCAATTGTACTTCTTCGGAACCTATCTCCTCCAGAGCTGTGTAACGAGGCTCGCCTTAAAATCGTCTCACTCCACAGACACACCATTGGAGCAGAAATTCTTATGGTTGTGGCATCGGCGAGGCAGCATTTATACCACGCATTTCCCTCCTACCTTACAACTTCCCGTTCCAGTTCAAGTGCGTACAGTTCTCAGGACGAGTTGCTCCTCACAAAGGCAACTGTATGGTGCTTACTCCCGCGTCACCAGTCCTGATTCTCTTTACATTTTGGCACCTGGCAACGTAATTTATAGGGAAGTGTTGTAAGGTACGATATCTTTGTACGTATTTTTACACTTTTGTGTCCTGGAATGGAATACATTCCACACATACATCACCATCATCATCTGCCTAGCCTTTTCTCAACTATATTGGGGTCGGCTTCCAGTCAAGCCGGATTTAGCTGAATACCAGTATTTTACGAGGAGCGGCTGCCTACCAGACCTCCACAACCCATTAACAGGGATAACACGGTACTTCATGGCAAGACTGATATTCCACACATACATCATTTTCTCTATTTCCTTCAGTCACAACTTATGACTGAACTCAGCAGGATTTCCATATAATTCTCTAAACTTGCTTCGCTTGCAAAAAAAACATGTATTTTAATGCTATTTTAAAAGTTGTTTACTTATAATGCTATAGCGACATCTTAAGTATTTTTGGTGCTGTAGAGCCTTCAGGCAGACGACGTCGCGGGCAGCAGCTAGTATGAAATATGTTTTTTGCGTTTATCTCGTAACCGCCATTTTGCGATTACTGCATTCTTAGTTATGACGGCAGAGTACTAAATGCATTAATTGTAAATGGTTTATACGCCCTAAAGTGTTAAATGCATTACTTAAACCCAGGTTAAAATCGACGTCGTAAATCCAAAGATAGTTCGCAACGTTTGGTGTATAAACCATGATCATTGCAAGTCGCACTTTACTTTAGGATGTTTGTCAAGTAAAATGTGTAAGGAATGAACCTGGACTGGTTCTATCAGATGATGAAAAAATCAAAGAGAGGTGGAAGAAATATTTTGAAAGACTAATGAATAAGGAAAATGATTGGAGTGGGATTTTAGAAAGTAAACCAGAAAATGTGGGGTTAGTGAGAATGGTTAGTATGGTTGAAGTCAGAATAGCAGTAAATGGAATGAAGAATGGTAAGGCCATTGGCCCAGTTTGGAATACTAGTTGAAGTGTGGAAGTTACTGCGAGTGGATGGACGGATGTGGTTAGCGATGTTCTTCAATAAGTTGTTGAAAGAAGAATTCATACCTGATGATTGGTGCAAAAGTTCTTTAGTGCCCATCTTTAAATCTTTTTCTTGAGTGCAACAATTATAGAGGAATAAAGCTAATGTCACATACTATGAAAGTCTGGGAGGAAGAAGTATTGAAAGGCGGTTGAGATATAAGAGTGAAATTTCACAGAAGCAATTCGGTTTTATGCCTGGTCGGGGTACAACGGATGCTATTTTCGCTATACGCCAGCTGTACAAGAAATACAGAAGTGCACATAAAAACTTGCACATGGTATTAATTGACCTCGAAAAGGCATACGACCAGGCACATCGTGAGGTTCTGTTGTGGGCCCTTAAGGAGAAAGGTGCGCCTGGGAAGTATGTGCAGTTGATCCGAGCGATGTACAGTCGGTGTAGTACCCAAGTCCGGTCTACAGTAGGCACCAGTGGCAGTTAGAATGAGGCGGTCGGCCTACATCAGGGGTCGGCTCTCAACCCTTAACTTTCCCTGCTGATAATGGATGCTTTGACGTTAGATATTCAGGAAGAAGCCCCCTGGTGTATGCAGTTTGCCGATGATATTGTGCTGGTTGCCGAGAGTGACCTAGAGGTCCAGAGCAAATTGGAGGCGTGGCGGCATAGGCTGGAGAGTCTTGGCGTGAAATTGAGTAGAACCAAAAGAGAGTAATTGTTCTGTGATTTCGGCGGTCCCTCCAATCCCGGCCTTTAGCCCTCGCTAGGACATTCATACCGATTTGTTCCGACTTTCGGTACCTCGGGTCGCTTGGCCAAGGAAATGGTGAGGTAGACCGGGACATAACACATCCAATCAACGCAGGATGGATGAAATGGCGACAGGTCACGGGAACAACTTGTGATCCACGGATGCCCCTCAAGTTGAAGGGTGCAATCTACAAGTCCGTGATAAGACCTGTCATACTGTATGGATCGGAATGTTGGGCTGTGAAAAAGATGGATGAAAAAAGATTGCATGTAGCGGAGATGAGAATGTTGAGATGGATGTGTGGTGTGACAAGAATGGACAAAGTGAGAAATAAGTGTATTAGGGGAAGTTTCAAAGTGGCGCCAGTGACTGAAAAGGTGGAAGGAAATCGTTTGTTTTGGTATGGTCATGTGAAGAGGAGGGATGAAACGCATGTTACTAAAAGAGTTCTGAATTTACATTTGGATGGATGGAGAGGGAGAGGGAGGCCAAAGAAAAGATGGATGGATTGCGTAAGGACCGATAAGAAAGAAAAGGAAGTTATGGTCTATCGGTTTAGGTAGTTAACTTAAGGTAAACAATCTTGGCATGTCTTTTTATCTAAAAGTTGTCTATAAATTGTATGTAAAAATCTTTGCAACTAGGTATCTACCTAAATCGATGTTAGCTGATAACCTAAATTTAAATAATCTTTTTGTATATTATATACGACCTCTTAAATATAAAAAGACATACCAAGATTGTTTACCTTTAGTTAACTACCTAAACCGATAGACCATAGTGATAGTGTGACGGACGACAGGACAGAATGGAAGAAGAAAACGTCATGCACCGACCCCAAGTAATATGGGATAAGGGCAAGAAAAACTTTACGACCAACACACAAGGCTTCCATTTTGCGCGCAACGACAAGCAGAAGAACGAGCGCGATAGACAGGTACCGGACTGATACCATTGATTAGAAGGTATTATAATACTTAATAAATGTTGGTTCAGGTAGTTTTATTTTATTTGAATCGACCATTATTGGATATTAGAATAATAATAATTGAGTTCCTACTAATTCTATGAGTAACAGGATTATTTATTAGTCAGAATTCAATTGATCTATGATTATAAATGGTTTTTAATACAAAAAAATTACATAAATTTGGGTTTTTACGACATTAAATGTGACCTTAAGCTTACCAAAAATGGATATACGACCCACACAGGTTTTTCAAAGCACATTTTCATGGGGTGTATAAACCAAGAATTGATTTTTTCTTAGACGTAAATACATGCTAACTTTGAAACTAAAGAAGATAGACAGGTTTTGATGATTTAACCTTTTTCATTTGCAAAATGTAAGAACCTTTCTCATAGATAATTTTTTTATAACTTCAAAAGCAAAAAAGTTATGATTTTTTTTGTAAAAAAAAAATAGTTTTTCGGCTCTACTGAAAAGTCGGGTTTTGGTTTATACGACCTTTCTACCCAAAGGTATCGATATAAACCAATTTCAATCATAAAACTATAAGATTCTAAATTATGATACGAATATATCAAATAAAATGCAAATGAACAGGTGAATATTTGACACATGAATAAGCGCGAACCAAAACTGTCAAACTAAATACTAAATAAATTAAAAAGTTCAGTATCATTCCATCTCGTTCTAGCGGACGCATTTTATGATTTAACTCGATAAATACCGGGTTGCCTGCAAGCCCTATTTAGCCGTATTATACTGCCTTGTCGCTTGTATAACACCGCTAGATGTCGCTAGAAACTATGAATTAAAATGTATGAAATTCCTTTCCTTTTGACCGGGTTGTCGACCTGTTTTGCGTAAGTTGTGAGTGATTGCTCCGAAAAACTTGCAGGCGTTTATTTATTGTTGATTGTTATTTTCACAAGCAAGTATTATGCAGTTATAAGATTTGCTTGTAACTTAATACATAATTAATTTGTTAAGGTTTGTTGTTGTGTTTGTAAAGTGAAGCCGGTAGGAATGGAGTTGTTTGGAGGCGGCGCTACTGCAATACTGTCTTTTGTCAGGGAGTTTGTCTGAGGAAGGTACAGATTTTGTATAAAAAGGTCCAATGTCCACCACTGCCACCGCTTACCATCAGGTGCGATTGCCAGTCAAAAGCTAGTTCAACCTCTTTTCTATGGCCAGAAAAGAGGTTGAACTAGCTTTTAGCGAAGTTTTTTCTAGCTTTTTTCTAGGTTGTAGCGACATGGCTGTCGTCCTGGTATCTGCAGTTTGTTTAAAACTAGTTTGTTTTCAGATAAATGGATGCTTCTGCAGTTCCTGATGAGGTTTTAATTTGAAATGGAGATTGCAGTCAAACTCTAGTTTTCTAGTCTCTAGTTATCTGCAGTTTGTTTGCTTCCGAGTAATTTTTCCAGTTTTTGTCAAAAGAATCTTCCTGGGACTTTGTGAACTAAGTTGTTCAAAAAAAAATTGACGTGTAAAAGTGTAATTTATAAACCTATTTGTAAAATAAGCCTCATTTATCATTTCAGTTTTAACACAATTCATCATGGTTGGATGCTTCAACTAGCGACGACTAAATTTATCCGTGAGTTCGCTCACGAGAATTATTCCACACAAAATACAATAGTTTTTTAATGAAAAAGACCTTTTTACACCACCTGCTCGATAATGACCCTATTATGTGTCATGTAACCTGCACTTAAAGCAACTCGTTATCACCTAGGGAGATAATACAGTATGGCCGATCCCTAGGGCATAATGGTTTTTTTTTAATTTAGAACATCAAATACGCCTTGAGTCATTTAAAATGTACGTGCATCAAACAAATTTATTCAAAAATGAAACTGGCTACTAACAAAAAAAAGAATAATAAAAGTGGTTACATACTGAGGAAAAGGTTAAGGAGGTTCTAAAAAAGAGTAAAGTTTTAGGGTAATATTGAAGTATTGAATTTTGTTTGCTTCTAATTTGGAGTTGAGATTAACGTGTAAATAATGTTGCATATTTTTTAATTAATTTATAATTTGTTTTATACGATATATAGTACCTAGTTAATTAATCGTAGTAGACTTGTAATTATCTCACTCATAGTGTAAAAAGTAGAGTATCCAACACGGGAATAAAGCTGTCTTTGTCTTGGGCGGCTTTAATTCCTCACTTCACTCAGGTTTCTTTATTAACTCCCTCGCAATGCTCGGGAGTTAATTATATAAATCCCTCACTAACGTTCGGGATTAAAACTTAGCAACCTTCGTTTCGTTCGGAATTCAACATGCCGCCCTCGCCTTAAAGACACTGCTTTACTCCCTAGTCACATAAGCTACTATTATAACACGTCTTGTTCTTTCTAATTAATTGTAGTTTTTACAACAACTAAAATCCGTTACATCAAATCTAAGCTTAAACTAAGCGAGATATGTAAAGCCAGCATAACTTAGAGCCACCGATACGGCTTCAACGGAAACATTTATCTACATATATTTGAATAGTAATATATTCTGATACTCACCGCTCACTTATAATAACTTGCTATGATAATAATAATTTGAAAATTAATTTCTAAGAACACTTAGGGCTTCTTGACTACTGCATTTATTGGGTTAATTTAAGGGGGTTTACTAAATGACTAATTATGACTGCTGCCCCAACCATTAACAAATCTTACAGGACTTTCTCCGGTCTGGGTCGTGGGAGACTGCATTTTAGGACTACGAGTTTCCTATTCAAATCCAAAATCCCCGCGATATTAGTGGGCATTGGCCCTTTTGAGCCACTACGGTTTGCTGACATCTCTTTGAGGAACGCGTGGTTCTCCACGCGCTGTCGACGGCTCAATCCGGTTAGTTACTGGACTGCCGGACGGCAACCTACCCATTGCGCGCCGTCCGCAAGCCCTCGCCTACGGTAAAAATCGCATTACTGCTTCGCAGAAGTAGGTGATCGAATGCCACTCCTCTTCGCTCTGGATGATGGCCTGTGTCGGGGCTGCCGCCGATCGCCTCCACGAGAATAAAGTGGTGCTCTGCCCAAACAGGGCACACCTCAACCGCATGCTCCACCATGTCCTCCAAGTGGCGTTTTTACGCCTGAATCCGGTGCAGGAACCTCTCGAACTTACCATGTTTGGAGAGAACCGACATCATGTAAGGACTTGTAGTTTTTTTCACATTTTACATAATATACAGTATAATGATTAGTGTGTAAAACAACGTATCAAAAAACAAAATATTACCCATCACTACTAAGCAAAAACCAATAATTCTCAATCCGAAATGAACTTCTCAAATCTCATAATCGAACATGACGTTAATAGTCAATTAATAACATTACGAAGCCTAACGATACATTTCTTATAAGTTGCACGAACAAGAGAAATAAGCTGTGCTGTACAATAAATCTATATAATACTCAATATTTGGGGCTTACGAAGGCATTTTCCTTGTAAGCGACCCACGAAACAAGGGCAGTACAACTTCTGCTGGAATATACGGGAGCATAAAATGTGCAGCAGTCGTAGCCCCTTGATAACTACCCCGACTTGCGAATTGTAAGTCATGGGTGCAAACCCAACCAAGCGGATTAATTTGTGTAATTTATTTCATTACCGCTGCTCTCAAAACGGTGAAGCAAAATAACGTGAAGAATACCGGCATGTCCTAGAACAAAAACTTAGAAGACATGTGACATCCGCTAATCCGCAGTGGACCCGCGCGGTGGATTATGGCCCATTCCTTCTCCCAGATCGAAGCCTGAATCCCAACAGTGGGAATATTACTATGCCAATAATGCTAACGTGTGCTAATAAAATGTGCAGTAAATGGCTCATCATCACAAAATGAAAGTACGAGGCAGGCGGCCATAATAGAACAGTGGCGGTGTGTCGTGAAGCTTGCCACCAACACTTGAACGTGATGACCACGCCCAGTCTGTCAAGAGTGATATCAACAATTCCAGTGGTCATCAGTTCTATTTTTCATCTTTGAAGTGTCCAGTCCGTCTACCCAGGGTGAGTGAGAATTAGAACCCGGCGTTGCTTAAGCTCGCCAAAGAGGTGTAAAACTCCGCCATATGCTCTACTGTCTTAACATCGTCGCCACAGTTCCAGTGTGCGAAAGGAATAGTGCTATTGATCCCGTATAGCTAAGTCTCTCTTTGACACTGAAGTTATGATGATTTTAAGACATCATTGTAGGGCTCCAGTTCACAAATTAGTGGATCAAACAAAAATGCAAATTCGTAACAGTTGCTGATTGGTGCAAAGTTATCGATTATTTCCCCATATCACTTAACACAGTGACAAATAGAATTAACGGGAATTTTGTCAGCTTATGTGTCTATTAGTAGTATGACTACTATCTTTTATTATCAATTTTATATTATTTTTATTGTCATTATCAAATGCAGTCGATATCTTGTCATAATAAGTCTTCAGTAAAGCATCCATAATAATTGCATTCTTAACGATATATGACTTTATTATTGAGTAGGTAATCAGTGGAATATCTTATCGGAAAGTCATAATAATAATTCGGACATAATTCAATAGAGTTTGTGTGGCCTTGATTCACTAACCTATAATAAGTTTAAGGAAATCATTGTCAAACATAATTATAAGAATTGACTTTATTTAATTTAGTTTTTAGAAGAGTTTTTTGACGCCATACTTTAGTTAGTTCAATTAGTTTACAGTTATTTATTATACTGTAAATAAATATTGAATATAGTTACCTAGTTGAAAACAAAATGAATAATTTAGTATTTGACAATAAACTAGTAACTTTATAATGCCATTTAGTTCCAAACTAAGCAGAGCTTGTGCTATGAGTATTAGACAACTAATATATTTCTAAATACACACAATTTTAAATTGAGTCCTAACTAGAGTCCCAACAGTGGGTAAATTAAACGGCCGATAAATCTAATGGATAAATTACATTCAAACACAAAACAAATTATCGTGCTCATCACACAAACATCTCTCTCGGGTAAGAATCGTACCCACGGCCTCCTTTATATTAACCAGGCCACTTATCACTGTACTAACAGGCCAATCAATTTAATTAACCAATATGCTGATTACAAAAATATATATTACTAAGTAAAGCATACGTATGTACGAGTATGTGTATAAAACTACCATCAACATTTTTGTTAGTGCGTGTAGAAATTTCTCTACAATATTTTGGCGAGCGCAATTTTTATCCTTTTTCTTTTTGGAATCGTGAGTGCATTTTCAAACATGTAAACTCTGGAACAACTATCTGTAGGCCAAACAAACATTTGATCCGTGTGGGAATTCAACCCACGACCCAGTATACAGAACAAAACCAGTCAACCTTTGTGGTTTAAAAATATTATTCTGTGGAAACTGCACACAATAAATAACATTATAATAGATATTTAAAATTGAATGAAATACTTTTTCAATGATTTGCTGCTTCATTTAATTGAAAAATGTAAAAGTAACTCTATCTCTGTGCCTGTTATAATTTCACGGTTAAACTGCTGCAGTTTGATAGGTACGGAGCTAGCTTGAATCCCAAGGATAGACACAGGCTTCCTTTTTCTGTCTTCGTCTTTGACTCGCAATAACCAATATTTATGCGACGAAATCTCTAGCAGAAACTAGTAATAAGTAAACGCTTTATAATCGTTTACTTATTACAACGCAAGAAAAATCTGGTAGATGTACGCCAGATTTTTAATATCTTAAATTACAAAACGCGCGTTAACTCTCCGCTTAAACAGCCCGTATGTTTCGAGCCAGCAACTTGTACAATTATGTAGTGATCCCTCGCCAAAGTCCGTGCTCACTTACTTTTGATATTAAACGCGCCAAAGTTACATGTTTCGACTGGAGACGCGCAAATAACTGCAATATGGACGGAGTTTGTTTTTGACGACTTTTGAATCAGTGCTCGAAACTTCAATGTTTGTAGCTGCAGTAAAGTACAACAGAAAATAATAAGTAATAGGAAAACTAACGGAGATGTACAATGTACATACTCATATGAGTCAGGTAGAAATGTTGTCATCATCATTATCTGCCTAGCCTTTTCAACTATATTGGGGTCGGCTTCCAGTCAAGCCGCATTTAGCTGTGTACCAGTAAAGAAATGTTGTATTTGACTTTAAATATAAAGGATCAGCGTGTATTCATACGAATATTTCTTTTGCTATGTATGACTTGTATGTAGGCAGTAAATAATAATATGTTGCCTAGAAGTTACTTAATTGTTACATTTATAGAACTAGCTCCTGCCAGCGGTTTCACCTGCATGAATGTAAAAAATATAAATATAATCCATTTATAGTCTTGTAGTTTTAATTAAGTTTCTTTATCTATATATATAAAAATGAAACCCGTTTTCCGTTCTCACGACATAACATGAAAACGGCTTGACCGATTTGGCAGATTTTTTTTTTAAATGTTCCTTGAAGTTCAGTGATGGTTCTTACGGAGAGAAAAATTCTAAAAAAAAAAGTTAGGTAAAATAGGGTAGGTAGGGTAGTGTAGGGTAGTGTAGGGTAGTGTAGGGTGGTGTAGGGTTGTGTAGGGTAGTGTAGGGTAGTGTAGGGTAGTGTAGTGTAGGGTAGTGTAGTGTAGGTTAGGTAGGGTAGTGTAGGGAAGGTAGGGTAGGGTAGCGTAGGATATGTAGGGTAGTCATTTGACGGGAGCGAAGCCGCGGGTAAAAGCTAGTCATAAATAAAAATATATCCACTTCATAATATTAGTATTATAGATAGTATAGTTTTATATATCTTATATAGTTATAGGTTATATACTTATAGTTTTATATAGTTATAGGTTTGTAGTCCATAATAATATTCTACAAACCCTAAAAAATCCATAAAGTAAATATTCCAATTTATTCTAGTCATTGCGTCATATTGAGTTCGACGCATTTTGATTCGGGCCTCCTCGGGATAGTTCGGAAAAGTTGTGTAGTTGCGGTCGACCGGAACTATTGTGGTCAGCCCAAAGGTCAGATTAACTGAATATTTTGATGAATTTCATTCGAAATGGCCTTCAAATTTTAGGGTGAAGTAGTTATTTCCTTTAGTTTATATTTAGATTTAGAAGAGAATGTCAGACCTTTACTAACTAAAGCCCACGCGTGTTCCTCTGGTTATCTTTTGCATTCCTGGGCCGCGGTAGCTGTTTCAAACATACCCTCAGGTTATGAGGAGGAATGGCAGGCGGTCACCAACTTCGGAGGGCAAGCGAAGGAGGCGGCCACATGTTTTAGGAAACGTACTTCCTACGCCGCAGCCGCCGGGACCCCGATCTTGATTTCCAGCCGCCATAGGCAAGGACTTGCAGACGACGAGCAATGGGTAGCTCGCTGTCCTGCCATCCATCGAGTCGTTCACGCCGCATAGTGTTCCACGCGCGCCTCAAAGACATGTCAGCAAAACCATAGGAACTCAACAGGATCGCTAGGGCCTTAGGTTTACTCCCGAAAGTGAAACCCATGGTCCTGAAAAGTAAAGAAGTTTTTTTTATTAAGGAATCATCAAAATGACCGTGTGTCTTGGGTGTTTCATACTTTTACGGACTAAAACCCACTCCTGTTCCTTCTTTTCCTTAATTCTGACAAAGAAGGAAAAGAGCAAACAAGAAAAAGAAAGAAGGAATAGAGGTGTGGCTTTAGTCACTAAAAATCACAGGTCATCGTTAAGACTTGTTACAGAACAATCAAATAGATCAACGCTAATAAAAATCTTTTACGAAAATCCATCAAGTTCTCACCATCAATCCCTTCCTTCTTCAGATCAATACGAAATCGAATATCACAGCATCCTCCCGCACCAAGATTCAAAGCGCAAAACGAATCATTTATCTTAAAGTCTTATTCCGAGATTTTCAATGTACAAAAACTGTGATCCAAGAGTAATGATGTCTAGTAGTCAGGACACTGTTAGTTTCTACAAAAGCTTCGGTTTTCTGAGAGACAGACTCGTTTCCGTTTGAAACTTGATAAATGTTGTTTGGCTGATTTTTGGAGCTATCTTGATTGTACAGCGTACCAACTGTCAGTTGGATTGGGTCTCTGGACTGTCAAGAGGCTATTCTAGTTAAAGACTTCGTACAAAAGGGGTGAATAGGAATGTACGGTGAGTAAAAAGAAAAAATTGAGTAAGTTTTTCACTTTGCCCACAATACAATGTTGTTTGTCATAAGAGACTTTGAAAGTGAGAGGGAAGGAAAGTAAAAGAAGTTTGAAAGTTGAAGGGGAATCATTTATCTTGGTATAGTCATGTAAAGAGGTGGGATGAAACCCGTGTTACTAAAAAAGTTCTGAGTATAAATGTAGATGGATGGAGAGGTAAAGGGAGGCCAAAGAAAACATGGACGGATTATGTGAAGAGTGATATGAAAGAAAAGGGATTTAGTGATAGCATGACGGGTGCAGGGAATGGAAGACAAAAATGTGTTAACCCAACCCCTTCCTTTCCAACTTTTCAGTAACTAGCGCCACTTTTTAACATCCTCTAATATACGCATTTCTCTACACATCCATCTCAACAGTCTCATCTCCGCCACAAGCAACGTTTTTAACCATCTTTTTCACTGCTAAATATTCTGATCCATACATTTTGTGCCTCTTTTGTTTCACGGAAATAATATCCGCTAGTAAAAATTAACTTTTCCTCTGAATTACTCTTTTCAAATCATCCCCCAGATGGCTGGAACATTACTAGATGATGTTCAATTAAGTATCTCATCGCACTTCTAAAACGGCTGTAATTTATAATAAAAATATTCCCCTATTTTTTCTCTAGATTACCCTTAGTATTGAGCAAAGGTATTATACCTACCCCATTTTTTTAATGCGACCTCATAAACAAAACAAATTAACAGAAAAAGTTTTTCTCACATTGCCCTCGCAAAAAGTGGTATAAACTTTTTACTTTGTCCGGCTAAAGAAAGAAATTCATAGAGAAAATTTATATCGCCCAGGATTATGTACATTCGAGTTTGTTTGATACTAAATGACTTTGTTTAGGCACTTAAGCCGCCCATTTTGCTTTTGGACACTTTTTTTTCGTGAAAAAACTTAAGATGCACAGATTTATTGTGGGCAAATGTGGGGCTGTGGAATATAAGGAGTTTTTATTTGGTTTTTGGGTCATTCGGGGATTTTGTGAAATCTAGTTTATTTTTATACAAGTTAAACCATTTTTGGATGTTTGGATTAGTGATAAGCCTGTGGTTAAAACATAAATGCCATGCCTCTTATACATGATTTTATGATGTCCGTAAGGATTGAGGAGCCACATCAGATTTTTTAAATCTGATCTCACCATTATTTAGCAGCAGTGTAGATTATTTTGCAGCACGAATTCTAGATTTAGCAGCAAAATATATCACTAGTTATTTTAATGCAAAGGTGGCTCCTCAATCTAAACGTCTGGATTGAGGAGCCACCTGAAAACTCGTTAAGTAATGGATGCACATTTATGAAAATTTTGCAGCATTTAGCAGCTATTTAGCACATAACCGTCTAAAAATTTCGCTTCTGTAGCACTAAAATGAAAGAAAATACAATACTTTTAATATGGCTCCTCAATCTAAACGTCTGGATTGAGGAGCCACCTGAAAAACTCGTTAAGTAATGGATGCACATTTATGAAAATTTTGCAGCATTTAGCAGCTATTTAGCACATAACCGTCTAAAAATTTCGCTTCTGTAGCACTAAAATGAAAGAAAATACAATACTTTTAATATGGCTCCTCAATCCTGACGTTCTAATTATATATGTTTGACTGTAGCCACCTGAAATCTCAACGAAATCTAAAGCCAGATATACTAACATTTAGCAGAAATTTCTGCTAAATATACCAGTACATTTCAGCAATGTACATACTTTAGATTCTGAAAAAACCATCATTAACTATTTTCTTGTAAATTCAGTGTATAGGGTGACCACATTTTGGGGGTACGTTTTATTTATATGGCGATAAACAAATTTAAAGAAAACCATTAAAATATTAAAACTCCTTAAATTATTTAAGCCGGTAAGTTAATATTTGCAACTTGAACAAAAAAGAAAGTACTTTCGATAATAAATAATAATTAAAACTCTGTTCTAAGTTTTATAAATTACATCAGTCTAGTAAAAAAATATAAACAAACTAACACAAAGTTGGTACCCTGAAACATGAGTGCGACAGAACAGGCTAACAAAAAAAAAACACCATTGTTGACATTTTATTTTAAACCTTAATACCTACAATTAGATTTAATTTTGGAATAAATAATTTTGAATACATTTAATAATGAGGTTTGAATTTCGAATGTCATTTTTAAATTGACTGATTCTACTTACTATCTAAATATAGAAGGTCTTAAATACAAATATAACGCAAACGATATTAAAGTTTATAATTGTGCCATAGGATTTATAATTGAGTAACAGAAGTTAATATTGTTATTTTATAACTTTTTTTTTATATGTGAATGTTTACGTTTAGCGTTTTGGTCCATATATGCGACATGATTTTGTTCTCAATCCTTAATGTACGAAATAAATAATTAACTTGGATTTCTTATATTATAAAGTTAATTATCATATTTCTGTCATCATAATTAAATTATGGGGATAATAATAATTAAATTACGTGCAGTGACTGAGAATTAAGTGCAGTTTGATAGAGTGCGACTAATGAAAGCGCGACCCGGAGTTTTTTTTTTTCAATTTAATTGGCAACATTATTCAGTCGCTTTTGGCGGATTGACTTTGGTTTTGTGTCAGATTTCATACAAATTCTGTTCCATTTTTGAATTTATTCTGTGTGTAGTGCCTACTCGGACATTGTGAAACAGGCCCTTACTCTCACACGTTTATAGCGCATAGGTAATACCTTTACTTCGTCTAGACCTACATTGAAGAATACAACCATAAGACTGTTTAAGTACTAATGGTTAAATCTTTTATTAACTTATTTTCTAATAAAGTTATCGAGACGTAAAAAAACTCATTTACGTGTTTTATTTTAATTTCTCGAAACTTCGCAGTAAATCATTAATATAGATAGGTATTTAAATAAGGTGTCAGGTGAAACATTTAAGTATTTTTAAGCTATCATCATCATCATCTTCCAGATCTTGGCTCATGTTACTTGGGGTAAGTCTAAAACATTTTATTGTTCCATTATATCCTGTCAACCTTTACTAAATAAATATTATTGTGTGTTTGCACGTACGTAAGTGAAATATTAATTTGTAGGTACCCCAAAATGTGGTCACCCTACACACTGAATTTACAAGAAAATAGTTAATGATGGTTTTTTCAGAATCTAAAGTATGTACATTGCTGAAATGTACTTGTATATTTAGCAGAAATTTCTGCTAAATGTTAGTATATCTGGCTTTAGATTTCGTTGAGATTTCAGGTGGCTACAGTCAAACATATATTATAATTAGAACGTCAGGATTGAGGAGCCATATTAAAAGTATTGTATTTTCTTTCATTTTAGTGCTACAGAAGCGAAATTTTTAGACCGTTATGTGCTAAATAGCTGCTAAATGCTGCAAAATTTTCATAAATGTGCATCCATTACTTAACGAGTTTTTCAGGTGGCTCCTCAATCCAGACGTTTAGATTGAGGAGCCATATTAAAAGTATTGTATTTTCTTTAATTTTAGTGCTACAGAAGCGAAATTTTTAGACGGTTATGTGCTAAATAGCTGCTAAATGCTGCTAAATTTTCATAAATGTGCATCCATTACTTAACGAGTTTTCAGGTGGCTCCTCAATCCAGACGTTTAGATTGAGGAGCCACCTTTGCATTAAAATAACTAGTGATATATTTTGCTGCTAAATCTAGAATTCGTGCTGCAAAATAATCTACACTGCTGCTAAATAATGGTGAGATCAAATTTAAAAAATCTGATGTGGCTCCTCAATCCTTACGGACATATTTTATGCATCCGAAACCGGTCAAATAAGTGTGATTTTTTTAATTTTTTCTCTTGACTCTATATATCTATATAATATATCTAGGACATTACTATTGCTTTGGTAACCATGCAAAAACTTTTTGACAGCCGTTGTAGGTAGTCTAATGCCAGAAAGTCTGATCAGCCTTTCTAGCATCTAGCTAGCTCTAACCACTATCAAAGATCGAAAAGGCGAGATTTTAAAGGTAAAATCATTATATAATACCTAACAAGTTACTACCTAGTACGTAGCTCAGTACAAGAAGGTACTTATATAAAAGTACCAGCTTTCCATTCCAACTCGTCACAAGTGCCCGGTAACATGAAAATCTTCAGAAACTTTGATAGGCAGTAAACGTAACCAATTTAACTTAGTCGTCACAGTGAAATAATTTTTCCTTCTACAATTTAAAAGGTGGGCTCAAAAGTTTCTGAGAGTCGGTTCGTAATAATTCAAAGACGCTAGGGGAATGAGACAGACAAAATTATACCTATCTGAGAAAAAAACTTAATCTTCTGACTTGTCGGGGGTCAAAATACCTAACAGTTTTTTTTTCGTAATTTATTTGTTCATATTCTTTTTCATCTTGTATAACTAGCTATTTTTTTCTAATTAAACTAAATTAAATTACATTATAATCGTATTTAATCAAAGCCCTGCCTTGATTTCACATATATCCAGTTATGTAGATACACTTGAGATACGGAACTACACCAATTTTACATTACAATATCCTCTAGCACTAAATTTACGGATAATTGAAACATCCACTGAATTTTCCTTAAAAAAATCCACCAAAAAACAGGGACAGACATTTATTACGGAGAACACAAAACGAAAAACAGATAACCTCCATCTAATAAGTGATAAGCAAAAAGTGCTGGCCGTTAAAAAGATTTACAATAACAACAATGAAAAAAAAAGTCTGGTTTGAAAATGGAACAGGAGAGATTTCAATTTCTGGAGCGCAACTAACGGAATTTCTCTGTTATTCCATTTTCAATTAATTATTTTCATGGTTTTTAAGGTTCTATTTTGTTTTTGAAATCTGTTTCAGAAATATTTTTCATCTTATTTAATGTCGTCATTTGTTTGAAAAACTTAATGCTATGTTATGGTAATTTATTCCTTGAATGTAAAAGCACCATTTTGCTTACAGAATGGAATTTATCAAATGAATAAAAACGCTCTCTCTTGCTCCATTTAGAGCGAGAGAGACCGAAGAGAAAAACTTCTACTGACTAGAAACCTAGGTTGTTGTATGTTTCTTAAATTGCATTTTGCGGTCTAGGACCTCGGGTTTCTTTGTCAGAAATTCTTCCGTGACCCTACTAACAACTCGCTGCTCTGTTAGGCCACTATGATTTTCTGACAACTCTTTGAGGTGCACGTGACCTAATTAAACACTAACTTTTGCAGAATTCGTTTTACATAATCATTATGGTACAGAGTGCTCCACTCATTCTTGGAAATTAAATCCCTTTCTTTAAATAATTAATTACCTACAAGACCATATAAATAAGTTTCTGCCTATAATTAAGTTTTTCCCTTAGAACGTCTCACTAAGCTACAATTGGTGCTGAAGCTTTTTCCATGAAATAACACTTTGAGTCAGTAGATATCGCAGTAAAATTTTAATGAACGTTTCGGAGATCGGGTATAATTGAAGTCGAGCCATCTGTGCTTATTGTGCAAGCTATAACTAGTGCTGAGTGCAAATGCAATGTAATACATACAAAACTTTCTAACTCATAATGGTACTTGACTAATACGTGGAAATCAGTATAGTTACCCTTGAGCACATCATTTGCTAAAAAAGTGTAGCTACCTAGGCAATGCAGTATAGAAAGAGCAGCGTAGCATATTAATCTGCTTTTTCATGTTCCAATTACTGGGACTTAGGTCTCCTCTCTAGGATAGTTATCTACCACGTGGGCCAAGTGCGGATTGATAGATGCCACATTTCTTCAAATTATTGGTTCTAGAAAATGCCGGTTTCCTTACGATGGTTTCCTTCACCGTTTTGAGAGCAGTGGAGGCGGCAACGCCCGCCCATGTTGCGCCCGGCTGGATTCGAATCCGTGACCATCATCATCTGCCTAGCCTTTTTCCCAACTATATTGGGGTCGGCTTCCAATCAAGCCGGATTTAGCTGAATACCAGTATTTTACGAGGAGCGGCTGCCTACCAGACCTCCACAACCCATTAACTGGGGTAACACGGTACTTCATGGCAAGACTGGAGTCAGACAACTAGTAAATTGGGGCCCTTACCACAAAGGCCGCAAGCTATGTAAATACTGCCCAATTCTCAGTGTTTACAGCCGTGGTTAACAGTAAGCACTGCATGACTTTTGACTTGATTAAGAGCCGCTATACCGTTACGCCTCGGATTTAGATTCGTTAGTTCGGATTTTAGAAATGCCTGTGAGTTTGTTTTCAATCTTTTTTTTTTATGGATTTGTTGCTTATCCAATCCGGTCAGTAGAAAACTGAAAGCTTCAGGTATTGTCTTTTTGTATGGTGTAACATAAAGAGAAACTATATTCATATCTCCTATCTTCCTAATATTATTTTAGTGCCATATTTCATCAGAAGTCCAACCCAATTGAACCCCAATTGTGGGTTAAGCTCGCCTGTGTACATCACTTGTCCTACTTTTAATTTATGTAAATATCTGTGTACAATAAAGAATAAAGTCGAATTCTTAGAGAATCTGCTGAGTGTTTCATGCACTGTTCAAAGAGATATCAGAAAACCGTAGGGGCCCAACAAGGCTGTTGCCAACTAGACCTGTGAGGATTTTTTGAAAAGAAAACCATTGGTCCTAGAACGCAAAGGGCAAGGACAAAAAAACACCCATGCCCTCCCGCTCACCCTAGAGTAGGAGAATTCGTTGGATTGATATCCCATCTTAAACGGAAACCATCGTTTTGCCAAATCTTGATTTTTGTGGACATAAAACATTATGCTGATTACATGACAAATAAGGTTTGTAAAATAAAAAATAGACTATTTACAGTAGCCATTTTGGTATCTAATCAGACAAAAACAAGATCCTGTTCACCAATTTTCTTAAATTCAAAATTCCGTTCCATTTAATTTAAAAAGCGTTCCTCTAAAGTCGAGTAGACATAAGAGAATTCCAACAAAACATTTCTGCTTTACTAACAAATATATTAATTTTAGAATCTAGTTGGGAATTTCTGTGGAAACGCGTGAAGTGGCCCAATAAAGCCGCTCCAGCGCTTTACAAAATTAGACGCCATTCGCGCACTTGAACTGACTCTCCTTGTTACGAATCCTACTCACTATGTTATTGTACAGTCTGTAAATATTTGAAAGTTTGTACACGGTTTCTTTTATTTTGGGTGGGAAATTATCCAACGACTTCTTTCTTTCCTCTTCTTTAACTGACTAAAACCCGCGCTTCGTTTCCAAACTCGCCTTTCGTCCCCATGTTTCTCTTTCGGAAGCCAACCTATGGCCACAGTAAGCTTCGGCTTTGATTTCCCCCGCACGGTTTTGCTGGCAAGTTTATATAGATAACATAAATGGTATACCATTCTATAGCACAATAGTATATTAGAATGGCAAAGTTTTTATGCATGCACGTGTATTTGTGTGTGTGTAACTTTGTTATTCCATCAAGTTCAAACGGCATTACGGATTCAGATAAAATTTGACAAATAAGTACGTGAGAGGTCGTCCGTTTAAATGAGGGCATGGTCGTGGCGGTGGGCCACGGAGGATCATACTGTAGAGGTATGCGTGGGTGAAAACCCTAGCAGGGTCTGTGAGCAGGACCCTCTAAGCGGTTGGTATCACACACATTGATGACACCCGGGCGTTTCTTCTACCTTTATCTGAAACAAGAATCTCCCAAATAGGTTATATCCAGTGAAATTATCAAGCGGGAGGTATGGAAACCGTGGCCTTGCTTCAGCTAGCTACACCTCAAAGAGGGGAGTTACTATCGCGATTGGAGTAAGCCAGAACAATAAATACGGATATGCAGCTGTTCAAATCTAAATCAACAAATATAAATTAATAAAACTAACTAATAATAACTTTATCTTTTACATTATCTTAAGGAAAATATAGATACAATATAGGTATAGGTATTGCTGCAGTTGTTTACACTCACAGTTACAATCACACTTAATATTATAAGGGCAATTAGGTCCGCTGCTCTCATAACGGTGAAGGAAAGCATCGTGAGAAAACGGCATGTCCTTGAACCGAAGACATGTGACCCAGTGCGGTCAGCGTGGTGGATATCGCCTATTCGCTCTTCTATAGAGGAGGCCTGAGTCCCAGCTGTTGGAACATTATAAGGCTGGTGCTCATCATCTGCCTAGCCTTTTCCCAACTATATTGGGGTCGGCTTCCAGTCAAGCCGGATTTAGCTGAATACCAGTATTTTACGAGGAGCGGCTGCCTACCAGACCTCCACAACCCATTAACTGGGGTAACACGGTACTTCATGGCAAGACTGGAGTCAGATTTACTGGCTTCTGACTATCCGTAACGACTGCCAAAGATCTACAAATGACAGCCGGGACCAACGGCTTAACGTGCTATCCGAGGCACGGAGGAAACTCGTTATGTTAAGATGGTCACCCATCCACAAACCAACCTAGGCAAGCGTTGCTTAACCTTGAAGATCGACCTGTGCGGCTGTTATTATCTAGCCACGAGCTCCTCAGGCTGCAAATTCAGCTCCTCCACCTCCTTACAAGGCTGATGCTATGCTATGCTAATTAGGTTTTAGAGTTAGGTGTGTGAGTGATAGTGTGAGTGTGTATATATTTTTTACTCTGTGATACCGGTACACTATGTCCTGGAATAGCATATAAGATACTTTTTATCCCGGGAATGCATTACCTTGGGATATTTTTCTTACTATCACGTAGGTGAAGCCGCTGGCATAAGCTAGTTTAGTAACCTGGCTGTCAAAGTTAAAGAATTTTCATTAAGTAATCAATATCTTCTAACTAACATCAGCCCAGTCAAAGTCCCGTCAAAACCATTCCAGTCGTTTCAGAAATAAACCGTAATAATATTATTTTCTAAACGCCACGTTAACAGCTAACTAGAAAGCCAGTGCGTCCACACAAGCTTAAAAACAATAGCCATCAACTTCGAAACGAAACTAAATAATTTCGCACATTGTTCCCTCGTAGAACGTGCGAGAGTGAACTCGTGCCTCGCACGCGGCGGCGCCGCGACTTTAACTTTAACGCAGCTGTGGCTGACGAGACAGTCTGCTTGCATTTCACTCGAAACTTTATATTTTGCGATGCCACAATGGAAAATGACGCTTTTTTATAGATGTTATTCTAAACTGGCTCGTTTTTTAATAAAAAAGGATTGTTGGATCCAAAGGTTGACTGTTAGAGAATGCCTAGTTGCATTAAACTTGCCTATGTGTTATTATGCCTTTAGCGACAACGAAGAGCCGACAGTTTTCTTAATGCCTACTAATCGTATTACACTTTTGAAAAAAAAAATTAGTTACATGACAAATAAAGTTACAAAAAAAAAAAACTAAATGCCGCTTTTACAGCTACCCGGAAAGCTAGTGTTTCCACACAAGCTTAAAAACAACTTCCAAACGAAACTAAGTAATTTCGCACATCGTTCCCTCGTAGTACGTGCGAGAGTGGACTCGTGCCTCGCACGCGGCGCCGCGACTTTAACTTTAACGCAGCTGTGGCTGACGAGACAGCCTGCCTGCATTTAACTCGAAACTTTATATTTTGTGACGCCACGATGCGGGAATGATGCTTTTCTATAGCTGTTGTTCTAAATTTGCTTATTTTTCTGTTAGGTAACAAGGATTTGTCGAATCGTTTCGTATTAAAGCTTCGTACCTGGTTACAGAGCTCCGTGTCTTCCGGGAATCCGAAACAGAAACCTCCCTTTGTGTGGTGAGGAACTGAGTCATGTGGAAGGTGAAGACGCCACTCCTGAAAGCGAGACTTACCGCCACGATTTTGGCTTACCCAGTGGCAGAAATTGGCCATTATTTGACCATTACATGTTACTGTATGGGCTTTAAACGAGACTTTGATCTTTCAGTTAGTTTTAATGTTTCTTCGCAGCGTATCCAGCTAGGAAACAACAGCCTCAATTAGCTTAATTGGACAAAAAATAATTGACGTGTAAAAGTGTTTTTGAAAAACCTATTTTGCAAAAATAAAAAGCCATTTGTCATTTATCATTAAGTGTTGAGTGTCATACTATTAGGAAAACTAATATTTTCAATCATTTGTGATAAGCATTAGGTAGTATATACCTATCTTTTTATCTAGATTTTATTTCCTTAAGCCTAGCCACTTTTTACCCACAGAACATTCAGATCGAAATACTATGTAATAATTTACTAACTTAAACATTTCACTAAACAAATCATAAACCGGCTACTTATTACTCAATCGCCAACCAAAAGCTCTCTCATTACTACTGAAAGACTGCACAACAAAAACAAAATGGCGGCTGCGACCGAAGTTGTCCAAATGATGAAACTTGGCGAGTTTGTTACTGTCCTCCAAGCGGTTATGGCTGTTCCGACTTCTACCGGCATCAATCAGGAAAGGATGCTTTTAAGCATTTGTGCTTAGTTTCTAGCATAGAGCACGGAATTATGGGCAGCTTCTACTGATATCATTCTATTAATGACACTAATATTATAAATGGCATTCTGAACGCAAAGGAGGAGCTCGTGGCTAGATAATAACAGCCGCATAGGTCGATTTTCAAGGTTAAGCAACACTTGCCAAGGTTGGTCTGTGGATGGGTGACCATCTTAACATAACGAGTTTCCTCCGTGCTTCGGAAAACAGCCGTGCGTCCCGGCTGTCATTTGTAGATCTTTGGCAGTCGTTACGGATAGTCAGAAGCCAGTAAATCTGACTACAGTCTTGCCATGAAGTACCGTGTTACCCCAGTTAATGGGTTGTGGAGGTCTGGTAGGCAGCCGCTCTTCGTAAAATACTGGTATTCAGCTAAATCCGGCTTGACTGGAAGCTGACCCCAATATAATTGGGAAAAGGCTAGGCAGATGATGATTCTGAACGCAAAGGCCGTTTTGATTGTTCCTTCTAAAATCATTATGTCTTGTGTAATGTATGTATGGCCAGTTATGGTAAATAAACATATTTTCTTTCTTTTCTTTTTCTTTTTTTATAAATGGCTGTTCTTTGTATAACATCTAGCACGGATTAACTATGTGCTGGAGTAGCACATAATAAGAGTAACCCATTTTATGTCAAGGAAACTACTGTTCATTCTAGGTTACCTGGAAGAAATCGTTGGTTACGATAAGGCCGTCAATTGTATGTTTTTTTTTTATATTACAATGACTCCTTTTGTAAAATGTAACGTTGGTGTACAATAAAGTACTCGTTATAAAGAAATAAATAGCCTGGGAGACCCGCGATCAGCGAATATCCTGAGAATAGTGTTGGTGCTGTCACGAATACTTGTCATCAGTAAGCCGCATGTTTTTAAATGTCTTTTTCTTTAAAACTGTGGGTTTTAAAAGCATGATGAGTATGTGGCTAGATAATAACAGCCGCACAGGTCGATCTTCAAGGTTAAGCAGCGCTTGCCTAGGTTGGTCTGTGGATGGGTGACCATCTTAACATAACGAGTTCCCTCCGTGCCTCGGAAAGCACGTTAAGCCGTTGGTCCCGGCTGTCATTTGTAGATCTGTAGATCTTTGGCAGTCGTTACGGATAGTCAGAAGCCAATAAATCTGATTACAGTCTTGTCATGAAGTACCGTGTTACCCCAGTTAATGGGTTGTGGAGGTCTGGTAGGCAGCCGCTCCTCGTAAAATACTGGTATTCAGCTAAATCCGGATTGACTGGAAGCTGACCCCAATATAGTTGGGAAAAGGCTAAGCAGATGATGATGTGTATGGAATGTTATGATAGTGCCGTCTAGCATTGTCCTCAGATGCATCTAAGTGCTCTGTGGTTCTACTTTACTTTCCATTTCCTAGATTTATATCTGAAATTGTAGCAACTTATTTGTTGATAGAACTGGGTACAGTTGAGAAAGACTTTGGTTTGGGTTGCTTGGATTCTGAATTGCAATGCGGTTACGTAATGCATACGATTTATTGGTTTCCGTCGTAGTTCTGTAGTTACATTGACGGTTTCGGTTTATAGATGTTTCAATTGGCGATTCTATTAGTTGGTTTCTTGTTGAATTTGAAACTTTGTTTAAATTAAGAAAATTGGCACAAATAAATTGGAACATGTGGTCCTTGGAGAAATTATTAATAGGCAAACATATGAATGTACAGTACTCGGCGATTAAGAGGCCTGCGGAGACCGCGCGCTATCTCGAGTTGAGACGATATAAAATACGTTTTTGAGGTTGATGGAAGCAATCCAGATAGTATAAACAATTCTTGGACACACCGACTGGAGTAAAGTCATCATCCGCACACTGACAGTTGCTTGCTGTGATAGCAATACAAACTATTGGAAATTTGGGAGAGGTTCCGTAATACCAAAAATGATGAATGAAAAATTAATGTATTTCCAATATTGTTTCGAGTATTTATAACTTGATAATAATATCTGTGTTCCTACGAAAAGATATTTTGAAATATTGTTGTTTATAATATAGAAAAAACAAAATAAAAACATGACATTTTCGCTGTGAAAATGTGCAAATTTAAATTCGCTTAAATTTCGTTTGGGGTAAGTTTTTCAACAAAAAGACGAAGTAGGAACCTAGATAATTATTGTCTGAATCCGAATAACATTATATTATGGTGTAAATATGCTTAAATTGCAAATGATTTTGGTATTACGTTTGTATGGATAATTCTAACGTCGCGCCCACCTTAATCTTGCACATCAACCTTATAGATAAATTGCTGTATTTTATACAAAGAATAATCGGAAGAAGCAAATCATAATTGTTTTAACAACTCCTAATACTCGTAGATATCGGACTATTTGTATTTCGTGCGACAGAGATAGCACTCTACGAAGCCGAAATTAGCCGATTGACTTTTTCGTCAATTTGCATTTATTATCGCCGGGTACTGTACTGTATGTGTGTAAAGGACGTATCGCATCGGGAAGCACGGCGTAAAAAATTAGAGATCCCTGGACGGGAAGTTGGACTCTGCTCTGAAAATTTCTGAAATGATGGTCCTCTGGTTTTTTGGACTTGGAAATCAAACATCCCAATCTGGATAAAGCTGGAAGGTGTCAGACATTTACTGGCTAAAATCCTTCTGTATTCCTAAAAGGTACAACTTGATGTCAAAGACTGCGGTAACTCTTTCGAAAAATCTCGCAGGCTGCAACAATTATAATGTCATACTGCATCATCATACATCATCATCATTTTAGCAGACGGACGTCCACTGTTGGACATATGCCTCTCCCAAGTGTGGCGACAACGAGCGGTCGTATGTGTCTTACATCCATCGCATTTCCTCGACTCTCATCAAGCCACCGGTCTATTTATTTTTTAAGTTATAAATATAAACTAGTCCTTGACTGCGATCCCACCTATTTTCTGAGAGGCCTTCCAATGCTGTGTGGATAAAGTCCAAATTCAACAGTAATTCCCTCTCCTACAGAGAAGGCCTGAGTCCCAGCAGTAGGAACATTAAAAGGCCGGTAATGCTAACAGAAATTCAGTGCATCTCCACACATTTTGAATTCGGCAGTAAAACCTAGTAAAATAATGAAAACGTTTGTCAATGTGCTTGTGTGAGCAATTAGCTCATCGGTGCATTCGCTTGCGTGCGATTTAATCCACGCTACGACTTGCCGCAACCTGCCAAAGACTAACTATATACAGATGAGACAACTTTAGAGAATTATATTAGGGAAAGACTGCTGAATGTAGAATGTAGATGGATGGATTTTGAGGAGTGAAATAAAAGAAAAGGGAGTTAGTGATAGTGTGACGGGTGACAGGATAGCATTTTTTTTTTATTTTGATAATCGACCTTATAATGTTCCCACTGCTGGGACCCAAGACAGGATAGAATGGAAGAAAAACACGTGTTACGCTGACCCCAAGTAATATGGCATAAAGGTAGGAAGAAGATGTCATTAGGAAAGTATTAGTTTCAAAAAGCGGCTTTGCTAGCATCGGTCATCATCCTAAATGAACATATCAACTCCTTGGATAATAAACATCGTTTGTGTTTTTCCAATATACAGTCTATATTAACACTTGAAATTCAGTACATTGACGTGAGAACATAACAAACCAACATGATAGAGTTAAGCAATATAATCATCCACTGTATATGCCATGGTCTGAAGCTTGAAAGTATAGTAGGCGGTGGTCTCCTTCTGCGAAGTATTAATCCTAGCGATGGAGGTGGTCACACCCATGTGTAAACGGATTTTCTTACGCTTTAGCCGCTGGGATCACAAGCCCATGTTCCAACTACCGTAGGCGCGGGCTTACTGACGATGAGCAAAGGTAGCTTGCCATCCGGCTGTCTGGTAACCGTTCGGACCGTCCGACGACGGCGCGTAGTGTAACACGCGCGCCTCTAAAAGATGTCAGCCAAACCGTAGGGGCCCAGCAGGGTCGAAGGTACTGGGGCCATGGGTTTTGATCTTCTATATATGAAGATAATATTTTTTTACTAATCTTGTGTAACTACATCCTACAAAACCTAAAACTTACACATATTTATGAAACTCAACAAAATATTGTTACAAATTTTTATACAGTGCGGAAATGAAACCCAAATACAGATTGCGGTTGAAACAAAAACAGGGCCAAAAAAACAACATAGTCCCCTTAATTTACCTCATCAATTACTATAGAGATATCAAAACGTCGTACCAAATACCTCCATATCATAATTTGTCCCAATAGCTAATAAAAACTAACGGAGCGAAAACCGTTACGTTCTCAAAGGAGGCCTGCAAGCACGAGTCCTCGGCCAATCGGGTCCTCTTATTAGATACGCCATGTTGACCACGTAAGATAGAGGCGACGATTATGTCAGTTATTGGAAGGGAAAAGTCGTGGTAAGGGTGTTGATATAATAATTTATTTTTGGGTATCCAACGCGTTGATAAAAGAAGTGCCAATTCTATAATTACTTTTGATAAGATGATACACTCTTTCTTGGTACAACACAGTTTAACATGCTAGGGGCATCCTAACTCGTGAGCTAGGATAGAAGCCAGTGACTTCTTATTACATTAGCTTCTGCCAGCGGCTTCGCAGCGAAATTTGCGTGCTGCGGTGTTCCCGTCTAATTATAATTTGGGTTTCTTCAAGGCCAGAGCGAATAAGCTCTTAATAACTGCCTTAATATTATCGATTGAATCCACTTCTACTTACCATCAGGTGGGATTTCAGTCAAGCACTATAAAGTTTAGTTTTAATATTATTATAAAAAACACATATACTCGTCTCGTCGGAGGATCTTCCCTTGTCAATGGAGATATGCGGGATTTTACCCCCTATTCCGAATACCTCTAATTTCGCATCTTATTTGACCTACCTCTAATTTAGTTTCGCATCATACTTGAACTGACTTGACCATTGTCCTACGTTTTTATGTAGTTCAGTATTGTGACTATTCATTGCTCTATCCTCATAATTATGGGCGAAGCGGGTGGAGGCAGCTTGTACAACTGGCACTAGCAGACATGTGATTAGACTAAAAATATAAATACATTTCTTGAACTATGTTCATACAAGCGAGATGTGTAGAAGCTGCTTAAATCAGCTTACACAACAGCCTATAGGTATTATACTACTATTGTGTGCCTATTGGAGCAGTTGCAGCCCAGTACTAAAGACCCACCACTGCTCTGAAAACTGAAAAGGAGAAAATTGTGTGACGAAAATGACAGTTCCTTGAAATAAAAAATTTGGATACATGTGACATCCTCCAAGCTGCACTGTACCTGCGTAGTGGAATACGACCAATTCCTTCTTATAGAGAGAAGGCCTGAGTTTCAGCAGTGGGAACATTATAAGGCTGATTATGCTGTGCTATATTCATGTTTTTTGCGTATTCGCATGTCTGTAGTAATGGATACATTCGTTGATCTATGTCCATACAGCGAGGCGTGTAGAGGTGGCTTGCGTCAGCTTGCACTGGGCTATATTACCCGCTACTGTGCCTATTTAGTATTCATACTTTTTACCTATTGGCATGTCTGTAGTAATGGATACATTCGTTGATCTATGTCCATACAGCGAGGCGTGTAGAGGTAGCTTGCGTCAGCTTGCGCTGGGCTATATTACCCGCTATTGTGCCTATTTAGTATTCATACTTTTTGCCTATTCGCATGTCTGTAGTAATGTACACATTCGTTGATCTATGTCCATACAGCAAGGCGTGTAGAGGCGGCTTACGTCAGCTTGCACTGGGCTATATTACCCCGCTATTGTGCCTATTTAGTATTCATACTTTTTGCCTATTCGCATGTCTATAGTAATGGATACATTCGTTGATCTACGTCCATACATTGAGGCGTGTAGAGGTGGCTTGCGTCAGCTTGCACTGGGCTATATTACCCCGCTATTGTGCCTATTTAGTATTCATACTTTTTGCCATGCCGGCTAACTGCTCTATGCATCTTTTAAACTAATTAAGAATTGCTGGAATTATTGTTGCTCTGGCTTTGGTAACGCAGAGAATGTAGGTGTGATATTAGAGGTGGAAAAGTGGGAAAAGAATGGGAAAATAACTAATTTTATAAGGATAAAGTTAGGGTTGGTTTAATTTCGTTACGATGACGACCGGACTAGTAGATCGTGCATCCACCGGATTCATGAGACCCTTACCAGGTCATCGATCCTTCTTATGGAAGGCCTACCAGCGCTGCGTCCTTCCATCTGTTCTGCGAGCAATGCCTAGCCTACTGCGACTTAGAATTCGCGATTCTTCGGGCTAAGTCATTAACTTTGGTTCTCGTTCTAAAAAAAATTGTGAAGTGTCAAGTAATGACTCTCCTACTATAGTTAGTAATACCACAAATACAACATTTTAGATTTAACCTCTTTTTCTCAGGTCGCGCTTTCATTAGACGGACTATATGTTGGTTGCTTCCACGTCAACGTTTAACTGAACATAATTTTACAAAGTAAACAAAACATTTAAACCGATAAAGTATTATTGTCATCATAATAAAGACAATTATTATGATAGTAAAGATAACACCTTAGTAGCTATCGTTAAAGTAATTAATACAGTAGCCGTTACAATATTTATTTGATAGATATTAAATGTCATAAATTAAAGATATTATCGTAATTATTATCTCTCGATAATTAATCTAATTAAATTTTTAGATTATGAAAAGTCGTCTGTCCTTGTGGATTTACTCGTAAACCATACTTTGCCCTATTGGCACGTGTAAGTAAGTTACTAATTAACACTAGGAATTAAAGATGTGATGAAAACTGGAGTTAGAAACTTCAAAATTATCCCACCAAATCAAACCGTAGGGGCCCAGCAGGGTTTTACATTCTTCATAAGGCGCCCGGACTTTGGGGATAAGTCCGGGGAGTGTGAGATTTTACCTCACTAAAACCACCCTGGTGACCACCATCAGCACATAGAGAGGACGCCGTTCCCTCTTAAAAGACCATGCTGGAACCCCCTCTGCGCAACGCCTGTTAGGACACATCCCTGAGGAGACTGTACAGCGGTCTCCCCTGAGAAGGTTGAAGCCTACTGGGTCATGAGTTCGATTTTGAAAAGAAACCCGGTGTTTGACCGCAAAAGGCAATTGAAGCAACATAAGTGGGGTTAGTCAAGAAAAGTCTGGAACGCCCTCACCCGGAGCAAGAAAAAATATTTTAAGATTTGTGAACAGCAATTCTCTGACACTGATTGCCTGGAATTCACGTTAACCAAATTAAATACAAGATAAAGCTCTGCGAGAATTTTCGAAAGAGCTACCGTGGCCCTTAAACGCAAAAGGTAACTAAAAAACACAAGTAGTGTTTAATCAGTAATACTCTGACTATCCTGAAGTTATATGACAACTGACCTAAAAAAAAGTGCAGCTCTTAATATAGACAGCCATTTACAATTCAGGCTAAACAGATTGTTCAGTATCAAACCATAAATAATTATATCCGTATTTATGGCTGATACTGAACAATCTGCTAACGCAATAAATGCATTATACAAATGCAATAATATCTTTATTATTTTAAATTGCAATATAATATTATTATGTATTTCCACGGGGGGCAAAACTTATTCGATATTAGCTACAGGTTGATGTTTAAATGATTTTTATGGAGGGAGTTAATATAGAAGTAATAACAACAAAAACACACACGGATTATATAGCACCCTCACTAACGATCAGGTCTCCTTTCGTTGTAAATTCAACAGGCCGCCTGTCATCATCTACCTACCCAACTATGCTGGGTTCGGCTTCCAGTCAAGCCAGATTTAGCAGAATACCAGTATTTTACGAGGAGCGGCTGCCTACCAGACCTCCACAACCCATTAATTGGGGTAACACGGTAGTACTTCATGGCAAGATTGGAATCAGATTTACTGGCTTCTGACTATCCGTAACGACTGCCAAAGATCTATAATTAATGACAGCCGGGACCTACGGCTTAACGTGCTTTCCGAGGCACGGAGGAAACTCGGTATCTCAAGATGGTCACCCAACCATAGACCAACCTTGGCAAGCGTTGCTTAACCTTGAAGATCGACCCGTGCGGCTGTTATTATCTAGCCACGAGCTCCTCAACAGGCCGCCTGTGACTTATATTATTTTATTATACCTAGCCTATACTATCCCACGGTTGAGCAAAGGCCTTCCTCCAGACGCTGTTTTTTCCTCTTGTCACATAATCTACTAATATTGTATTGTACGGCATCAAATGATAAATGGCATACAACACAGTGTTCACAATAATATTATAAAATAATATTAAAAATACTAGTGTGTGTTTGTTAGGTACCCTTCAAATGACTGAACGAAACTGTTTGATCCCAGAACAAAAAAAGAGGCTTAGACGAGATTGGTTCTTTTTAAGTGCTGCTGCCTGCCATGCAAGTTGGTAATTACCAAAGTCAATGTTTATTACTGTCTCTAGCGATAAATGACCAAAAAGTAACCGATAACCGCCTTTAAGCTTACCGATTTAACCGAACGATTTCAATTTCGAACGATATGTTCGAAACGGTCGTACGGATCCAACCGTAGTACATAAATCGTCATAGCATTACATAAATCCTGGCATTAGATGCACAATCTCATCGTGTGAATTGACCGCTCAGATTTACAGCTGAATTTCACGAATATTCAAACATCGGATTTCATCATTCATTTTCCATAGGAATTTATGCAAATATAATAGTTTTAGTTTTTTTTTAAGTGTTATAAACTAGTGCTTCACTGCAATCTCACCTGTTGGTAAACAGTGATGCAATCGTAGATGGTGAAGCGCACTAGTTTATTAAAATCCCTCTAGCCTTGAAGACACGCAAATTATACCTAATCGGACGGAAAATCCGCAGCAGACAAATTTTCCAGTCCTACGATGAACGCGGTATAAACGACGAAGCAAAGCGCTTAGTCCGGACCGTAGAGGTTAGTTTTAACTCTTTTAGTGAAATACATTGCATCCTTCCTTTAGGACCCAGATATGTTATAATAACAAAAAATGCTTTATTTCAGACTGTTAGTAACAATGTTCATATACAGGGTGTCAGATATGGACGCACAAACTAATACCATGGATACAGTATAATTAAAACCCCCCGGTGATGGAATTTTTCATCGGCTTTTTCTTAATAAAAAAAATAAATAACTAACTAACATAAGTTACTTTTTAAAATCGTTATTTTAACATTTTTAATATTACTTTTCAAATTAATAATGTCGTACAGTGATTAGAATAACGATTTTATCTACTCCGATGACTTTTGAACTAATTAATTTTTAATTAAAAATCAATTTTTTTCTCCTAAAATGTCATGAAGGTTGATAAGACTAATGATATTATACAGTTAATTTTTTTATTAATCAGATTTTTCATGAAGAAATTAGCAAAAAGTCGACGAAAATTGCCACCACTCGGTCCAAAATCAAGTACTGGATCCATGGTATTCGTTTGTGCGTCGATGTCAGACACTATCGTATGTGTCGACTAGTGTTAGTAATACTTATACAACAAAACATATAAAAAGGAAGTTAGTTTTCACATACACTTCTGCGCCATTCCATGATAAATGGTACAGCAATGATTGATGTAACTTTAGTCCAGCCGACTAGCTATTATACTCAGGAAAAGCGTCA
Source organism: Mythimna separata (assembly GCA_030763345.1). Classification (NCBI taxonomy): domain Eukaryota; kingdom Metazoa; phylum Arthropoda; class Insecta; order Lepidoptera; family Noctuidae; genus Mythimna; species Mythimna separata. The sequence goes on along the minus strand of CM061170.1, from coordinate 23,809,759 downwards.
TGGGAGAAGAAAACCATCGATTCAAGCAGAAGAAAAAGTGTATACGCACACACGAAAAGAACATTCTATAGATTAAAGCCTACGACCGACAATCGGTCACCGATTTTTTGTAGGTGAAAAATAGAACATACTGATAGCAATTATAGAGCAACAAAAATACGGTCAGAATATACTATAGGATTATAATTTATGACGATTATCGAGACGATTACTGGACCTACAAAAAGTCTATCGTGGGCGGGCAGCGATAAGTAAATTTGAATGTTTAACGCTGCCCGCCCACGACCGATAATTATCGGTTAACGATTTTTTGTAGGTGACAAATAGAACACATTGATAGCAACAGTGCAATGCACACGGCCTACAAAAAGAGAGTATAAATAGGATTATAATTTGTGTCAATTATCGATTCTAATCGCGGGACGGGGTCGCGGTAGACCAAGAAGGAGATGGCGGGACGACTTAGATGTCTTCCTTGAGAATTGGCAGGAAGTGGCTCAAAGCCGGGAACGATGAAAGGAATGGAATGAGGCCTTTGCCCAGCAGTGGGACAGCATAGGCTAGATATAATAATATAATAATTGGTTCTACAAAAAGACTGCCGTAGGCAGGCAGCGTTAGGGTTATCTTTCAACATTTTGTATAGCAGTTTACATGAAACACGTACCTTTATTCGATCAATCACTTTGGATAATCCAAACAAAAGTTTATCATGATTGTATTTTAATAACAAGATTAAGAACAATCAAATGTTATCTACTATGCGTCAAAAGGATCCCGAGAAAGATAATTTTGTATAAAAACATTCACAAATTTCTTGGAAAGCATAGTTTGTATAACTGCACCCAGCAAACAAAAAACAAGTAAGAAAGTATTTGTTTTCTCAATCTATTTTCTGATCTTTCAAAACTATAATAGCTAAAACAATGTTACTTCCTATTTTAATAATATTAAAATTCCTTGAATTTTTTTGCTTAAGTAGATATAGTAATTAACTACATCTTGATTTAGATTATTATTTTATTATATTTATTTAATTAGAACTTTACTGACTGAGTTAGCATTTCCCAAAGGAAAGAGCAATATTACTAAATGGAAAATGATAGAAATGTGATAAACAATTGAAATATTCTAAATATCTTATGACTACTTCTAAGATTTATATCGCTTCAGAAATTATAAGACCCATCCATTCCGTACAAATTAAACATAAAATTTGTTTCTCTTTCAGCAAAAATGAAATCTCTGCTCATTATCGCCTCTTTCGTCGCCCTGGCTGTGGCTGGCCCCGTCCACCGTGACAACATCGCAGCAAGCCCGGCTGTAGTGGACTTCGAGCCTATCGTGCTCCGGGCCAGCGCCGTCGGACCGGGCAACTGCAATTTCGATCCAATCGCCATCGGACCGGGCGACGACTTCGATCCTATCGCCATTGGACCCGGCGACAACTCCGATCCAATCGCCGTCGGACCTTGCAACTTCAATCCTATCGCCGTCGGCCACGCCAACATCGACACTGAACCCATCGCCGTTGAACCGGCCATCATCGACATTGAACCCATCGCCGTTGGACCCGCAATCATCGAAGCTGATCCCATCTCAGTTGGACCCGCTATGATCGACTTTGAGCCCGTCGCCGTTGGACCCGTCATTGTTGAGCCCACTCCCGTCCATGTGGTCGAGGAAGCCCCTAACGCGCCCATTCCTCCTTTCGTCCAGATTATCCTGAACATCAACGGTGTCTCTCACGTCATCGATGCCCCAATCAGCCCCGTCGTTGATGCTATCGTGGCTACCCCCATCAACGTCGTTGAAGATGCCGTTGACCCCGTCCAAGTCGTCGAAGTTGCCCCTGAGCCCGTCCATGTCGTCGAAGTCGCTCCCGAGCCTGTTGCTATCGGAACACCTCAGCTCCCCAGCCCCGTTGCTGTGCTGCCTGAAGCCCTCAACTAAATTACGTAAAAGGAGAACAGTGCGTCTGTGTTAACATCTGCACAACCACTTGCTATGTAAATAATTATTATGTGTTAGTGTATCAGGTCCCGATCACCGAAATATATTTTTATTTATTTCGATTAGGTATCTTTTTACTTAAAAATTACCTGCTGCATATTTCTTCTTCCTTCCCTGGTCCCATTATTTGAAATGGGTTGATGGGTCACACATTTGTCTTCAAATCTTGGGTTGTCCATTTTTGCAAGTGTTTTCGAAATTATTTTTGAACTTACGACCACAACTTAAATGTCTGTATTTCAAACGACAGATGATTTCCGAATTGTTCTATATTTTGTAAATGCGCGGAGAACTTTACTTGCGCGATGCAGGATTAGTTATTTGTCAAATCATAGATGTCGCTACACCATTGATTCGAGCAGGAGAAAAAGTTTATACGCAAACACGGAACACCCTCTAGAGTAGCTCCATAAAAGTAAATTAAAATGATTTTTTGTTATCTTATAGCATTTTACATCAAACACGTGATAGTACCTTTACTCGATCAATCACTTTGGATAATCCAAACAAACGTTTATCATGATTGTATCTTAATAACGAGATTAAGAACAATAAAATGTTATCTACTATGTATCAAAAGGATCGCGCAAAAGATAGAGTTTTGTATAAAAACATTCGGAAATTTCTTGGAAAGCATAGTTTGTATAACACCCAGCAAACACAAAGCAAGTAAGACAATCATAATTTTCTCAATCTATTTACTGGTCTATCAAAACTATAACATCTAAAAAAATATTACTTCCTATTTAAGTTTTAAAATGCCTTGGAAATTTTATTTCTAAATTATAATACTTAACCTTAAATTGCTTTATCCACTAACTTTGCTTACTGATTTAGCATTTCCCAAAGGCAGGAGTAAATTTACTAAATGTGATAAACGATTGAAATATTTTTCTTTTGACTACTTCCAAGACGAAATTTCTTCCCTCCATAAATCATAAAACTACTTACAATTTAAACATATCTTTGTTTCTCTTCCAGCAAAAATGAAATCCCTGCTCATTATCGCCTCTTTCGTCGCCCTGGCCGTGGCTGGCCCCGTCCACCGTGACAACATCATAGCTAGCCCGGCTATAGTGGACTTCGAGCCCGTTGCCGTTGGCCCTGCTATCGTGCCCCAGCCCATCGCCGTTGGACCCGCAATCATCGAAGCTGAGCCCATCTCAGTTGGACCCGCTATGGTCGACTTTGAGCCCGTCGCCGTTGGACCCGTCATTGTTGAGGCCGAACCCATTGAGCCCACCCCCGTCCATGTGATCGAGGAAGCCCCTAACGCGCCCATTCCTCCTTTCGTCCAGATTATCCTGAACATCAATGGTGTCTCTCACGTCATCGATGCCCCAATCAGCCCCGTCGTTGATGCTATCGTGCCTACCCCCATCAACGTCGTTGAAGATGCCGTTGACCCCGTCCAAGTCGTCGAAGTTGCCCCTGAGCCCGTCCATGTCGTCGAAGCCGCTCCCGAGCCTGTTGCTATCGGAGCACCTCAGCTCCCCATCCCCATTGCTGTGCTGCCTGAAGCCCTCAACTAAATAACTAACTAACGATTACGTAAAAGAAGAACAGTGCATCTGCGTTAACATCTAAGCAAACCACTTGCTATGTACATAATTATTATGTGTTAAATTATCAACTCCCGATCACCGAAATATATTTTTATTTATGTGCATGTTTACTTAAAAATTACTTACTGTGTATTTATTTCTTCTTCATTCCCTGGTCCCATTATTTTGCGTCGGGCCTCCGCGTTCCTTCTCGGATCTTGTTTTGCCCATTTTGGCAAGTGGGCTTTCCTGAGGGAGGGATCTCAGGAAAGCCAACATATCTATAATCTACACTTGACCAGTTAAATATCAATGCGTAATAACTATACCCTACTTCTATCCCACAATACAGAAAAGTATTTGACTTTATTTAGAACGGGAAATCTAGGATGTAAGTGCTCTAATTGTAGTTGAAGATATACTATTCATTTTAGTAGTTTTGAGGTTTTCAATGAAAATTTTGGATTTAGTGATCTTCAACATTTTGATACTTAATTTTTTTTCCAAATGACTAGTTAGTAAGTTATTTAAAATCCAGACTGGTAATGTGTTTACGCACTACCACTTGCAATCGGCTCTCAGAAGTAGTTCGCTATTTATTTATCGGATTGTCAGGGTGGTTTCGAGCTACGATCCAGAACCAAGTAGGCTTGCGTGGGTATCGTGCAATAAATAACAACAGCTAGGAACTTGATTACTTTACTTCTCAATATAATTCGGTACAGTACACTATCTTTGGTAGGTTAACACACAACAAAACGAAATCTGCACTCTGTCTTCTCACAAATCGGAGCCTTTCTAATAATATCGTCTTTTATTCATTAGCAAACAAATCCAATCCAGGTTTAGTCTCCACGAGCGCGTTGAGTATAGTGGCTATAGCCACTTCTCAAAACTATAATGGTCGATAATATCGGGTGTATCTGACATCGACATACAACCATGATACAATGGATCCAGTACATGATTCTGATGACCCTTCAGTGGTGGAATTTTTCGTCGACTTTTTCCAAATTTTTTCAACAAAAAATGCGACGAAAATTTCTATTATCGGGGGGATCCAGAATCATGTGCTGGATCTATGATATTCGTTTGTGCGTAAATGTCAGACACCCTGTATTATAACCTTAATACTGTCCACCTTTTATTTGAAGTCCCCTAAAGACCTATTCAGGATATACCTAACATTGTGAATACTTGCACCCGGCACTATAGGTTGCAGAGAAAGCAGTCATCGGTCGACCTCAATCGAATTGGTTCTCCGAAACGTACATTTAACTGCGAGATCTACTCGCTCAATGTTATTTCATGAAATCTGTTTCAGCATCAGTTATAGCTTACTAATTACCGAGTAGTAATAATCGCTCAAAGGGTACGCAGGAACTAATATGTACAGACTTGTAAGTGACGTTCGAATATTACAGGGAGGAACTTTATTTATAAGTATTACTGAGCTCTCGGTACCATAGTGTGTTAAGCATATTCGGCAAAATTTAGTGTTTAATTAGGTAACATGTGCCTCAAAGAGTTGTCAGCAAACCGTAGGAGACCAAAATCACAGGGGAATTTCTAAAAAGAAAACCCATGCTCCTAGACCGATTAGGGCTACAGCAGAAACATAACACAACTGTCTTAGTCACTAAAAGTCTGACGCTCTTTCCCGCTCTATTCTAAAGTGGGAGATAATGCCCAACCTCCCAAAGTACCTATTAGGTAGGGGTGTAAAATATGACAGTAATCTATTTACTTTAAACCAAGACTGGAAGCTCAGACCGATACTCAGAGTCAGAGATTCCTAACAACACCACCCTATAACGTTTTCTTACCTGTGGAGTATCTAACTGCACCGGCATTTTAACTGTTAAAAATATGCAGATCGCGTCTTTTTTAAAGTATAGTTTAAGACACACTAACGCCCGTTTTCAATAAGCTATCTATCTACAGTTGCAGCTACTAAAGATAAACAAATCTATTTTTTTGCCCTTACTCGCTTCCCTATAACCTACCGACGGAAAGCGTTTCCTACCAAAGTTGTGGATGGATAGATAGAATCTTACTGTTTATCGGGGATAGCTATCTATATATGAACTGCGTTAGGTTATTGAAAACGAGCGTAAGTCGACTCTACGTTTTGTGCTATTAGTTACCTGGGTTTAAAATTAGATCATTGTAAGTTCAATCTCCAGGCTTACATTTTGGAACTTTTCTTCAAGTTCTGAAGCTGATGTGGACGGTAACCTACATGTTAATCTACTTCTTTACCAAAGCATAAGTTCGGTACCACACTAAGGTTTTAATACACGTTCACTACACTAGGTTTAATAAAATACAACAGATTGCCAAAAAAGTTATAGTTTGTTTTATTTGAGTAGCTCGCCAATGTACACGAATTATGTTGTTATGTTGTCACTTGTATAAAGAATTCAAGAGATTTAAAAAATATATATCCACTGTTTACATTTTCATCACAATGTAATCAAAATCTAACCTAGATCTGAACTTTAATACACAGTACCAGTAGTAGTATCTTCTCATCATCTAGTTCAATTCTTCAGGGAAGTTGTCAACAGGGAATGGCACAATTGGCACTCCAATATCCACAGGCTCCGGAACAATAGCAGGTCCAATTTCAACAGGTTCGGGTGCAGAGTCCACAACATGGATAGGTCCAGGTATTACTTCAATGGGAGGTTGAGGAACGACGACACCAGGACTTGAGACCTCACCGTTGATGTTCAGAATGATCTGAACCAGAGGGTTTCCAACAGGTGCAGGGGCTGGTGCAACAGGTGGAGCTATGACTTCAGGTAACACTGGAGCAGGTGCAGGAATGACAGGCTGTTCAGGCGAAGGTGCAACTGGAGGCATTACGACTTCAGGTAACACTGGAACAGGTCCAGGGACAATAGGTAGTTCCACTAGTTCTGGTCCAATGGCGATGGGTTCATACTCCAAGAATACTGGTCCTATGGCAATGGGCTCGTCCTTTGGAGCTGGTGCTGGTCCGGCTGCGCCAGGGTCCACCAAGCCACGGTGGGGGCTGGCGACGGCCAAAGCCACGGCAGTTGCAAAAATGAGCATGAATTTCATTTTGCTGAAAGATAAGTGTAAAAATTAGTTTTAGAGAATAGAAAAAAAAATTGATGCATAAAAAAACAAAATTCTGGAAGAAATTTTAACCTATCACATACCCGCAAAACGAGATACAATAGTAAGACAATAACAGCGCGGTCCTATGAGACCGGTCGGGGATTCATGAACTAAAGCAAATAATTAGAGGGGTTAAAGGGTAGTTAGACATTTTTTTAAAGTGAATAAAATAAGTTTTTTTTTTTAGATTTTTCTAGTATTCTAATAGGTTTGATTTACCTAACTAAGTAAATAATAATGTACCAATAAAATGTAAATTACGTATATATAAAATATGTAGGTTTGATGTATAATTAATTTAAAATAATTATATATATTTTTTAAATGACACGAATGCGAAAAAGAACTTACCACTGGTTGTAATTTACTTCGTCACGAAAAATCAATTGTTCTGTTGGCTTATGTCGTAAAACTGTGATTCAAAAATGCAATTTACCTTTTTATATACACAATAATATCTGGTGACTGACAAAAATAGTAATTAAAAGATAAGATTACATTTTAAACTAATCTCAGCCTTATGACTTAGGTAATCAACAAAAAAACAAAAGGCTGAATGATCTTAAGAGATCCTTCAGAACAAATGTTTTGGAATGCGATTAGTGTCAATTTTAATTCAACAAAATCTCTTCTTAACATAAGAATATGGAAATTAATACTGAAGAATTAAATGCGCTTAATATACAAATTTTTATTGACCGACTTCTAAAATAGGAGGAGGTTCTCAATTCGTTCGTACATATTTTTTTAAACTCAGAACTCAGTCAATGAGGAAACAAAAAGTTTTTTATGAATTTTGAGATTTGTCTTTTATTTTATTATATTAAAATCCTGTACATCCCTGTATTTTATTAAAATCCAGTATACGATGGAATTTTTATCATAGTAAGTTCTTAGTTATTTTGTTAATAAGCCTCAACTATAAGTTGAGGGAACTCTTACAGTGATTATTAGTATTATCATCAAGAACATTGCATTTGGATAAAGTACAGTCAGATGCAAAATTGCATGGATATTACAGGAAAAAAATCGTGTGAAGCGAGATATGACGTGATGAGTATTTTTCGAACTGAAACGTTCACCGGAAAATAGTTATTGAGGTATCCATGCTATTTAGCATCGTACCTTACAACTTGATCGTAGGTGGCCAAAGAAGCTTTACAAATGCATAGATAATTATCTCGATAGTTAATAGATAGAGAATATCAAATTAAAATAGTGCGCTGATGAAAATCGCAGTAATAATTTCTGATGACAAAGCCATAAAGTAGGTGTGGGAACTTCGCAACATAGCAATGTATCGAATGTATCCCAGCTATGTTTAAGATTGTTACAATTGTCATAAGATAAGCTGTCTATTAGATACCATGGAACTGATCTGTTAATGAAACTGGGAACTTAATGAATCCTATCGGCATTTTGGTTATTAGAAATTATGGTAAAAGAGTCATAATCTATAGATACTTCGCTATAGGACTGGTCCTCATGTATGTGTCGCAGTAAGATAGATAGAGCCGTAATATAGTTATATCCCTAGGGATATAATTATATACCGTAACATAGTTATACGAAAGCGATTCATTACTATCTCACTAGGAATATAGTTATAAAACGGCCCAAGTTTAGTGATATACTTATATTACTAGATTAAGTTTAGTGAAATAGCTTTCGGAGTATGCGGCGGTTGTGTTTACGCGCTCCCAAATGCAACACAGCTTTCAAACATTACTTTGAATGATCCTATACCAAATGAAAACTTGTCACTGAGAGAAATATGCTAAAAATTGTCACGGTTTGGTGGCCAAGGTTATTTAATATGTTCCTGTAAAAAATCGAATTTACAGTGTTCTACTAAAATATGTGTCTGTAAGAAGCATTCAGTGCTATGTAATTCTAGATGTCATGATTCTTTTTCTTGTCTGAACAAAAATTAAAGAATACTTTTAAAGAAACCGAGAACTCAACTTGTTGATAAGATATCTCAAAACTGTTTGGCTTTAAAAGATTTTTAATGTTTGATTAGTTTTAAATGTATTGTTAGTATGTTTAAATTCCAAAAATATAATCGTTTTAATTATAATTACTTTAATATGTGTTAATGTTATAACTAGCAGCAGGATACATAAAGTTGATAAATAATAATAATAATAATAAGTTTATTTCACACCACAAGCCAAAAATCTTACACTATCAACAATCTTACATTATTAACCATAGCTAACAATTTTTTTGGTTGTGGATCGCTGGTGCCTGTGGTAGGTAGTAAACACCTGTAATACACGTCACCAGGTCCCCACCTGTTCCAAGTTACATATTAAGTAGCTTACATAATTATTAGTACAGCAAGTTAGACAAAACACAAATATTTTGTGAGTTTAATGATCACAGGAGTAAATGACAAGAGACAATAGGAAAATAATAAAATCGATCTTCAAGGTTAAGCAACGCTTGCCTAGGTTGGTCTGTGGATGGGTGACCATCTTAACATAACGAGTTTCCTCCGTGCCTCGGAAAGCACGTTAAGCCGTTGGTCCCGGCTGTCATTTGGAGATGTTTGGCAGTCGTTACGGATAGTCAGAAGCCAGTAAATCTGACTCCAGTCTTGCCATGAAGTATCGTGTTACCCCAGTTAATGGGTTGTGGAGGTCTGGTAGGCAGCCGCTCCTCGTAAAATACTGGTATTCATCTAAATCCGGCTTGACTGGAAGCCGACCCCAATATAGTTGGGAAAAGGCTAGGCAGATGATGAGATGATGTTGTGTGTATTTATGGGGAGGTTTTAATAAGACTTGTGTGCGCGTGTGTGCATGTTTGTGACATTGTGTGTGTGTGTGTGTGAATGATAGTGTTATGGTGTGCATAAATGTGTGACAGAAAAGATGGTGTTTTAGAACTTGTGTGGTTAAAATGATGTTTATTCAAAGAGTTCAAGGAAAGAATTTCGTGAAGTTTATTGTAAAGATGTGGACCAAGGAAAATAAAGAATCTATGACTAAAATATGTTTTTAGAGGAATAGCTTTAGAATGATGAATGATATATTAATAAAGATAAAACCAATAAAATTTTGTTTTATTTAATTATATATGGTAGATTTATATTTCTGAATGCTGAACTGAATGCTTCTTACAGGCACATATTTTAGTAGAACACTGTATATTCGTTTTTTTACAGGAACATTTTAAATAACCTTGGCCACCAAAGCGCAACCATTTTTGGCATATTTCTCTCAGTGATAAGTTTTCATTTGGTATAGGATCATTCAAAGTAATGTTTGAAAGCTGTGTTGCATTTGGGAGCGCGTAAACACAACCGCCGCATACTCCGAAAGCTATTTCACTAAACTTAATCTAGTAATATAAGTATATCACTAAACTTGGGCCGTTTTATAACTATATTCCTAGTGAGATAGTAATGAATCGCTTTCGTATAACTATGTTACGGTATATAATTATATTCCTAGGGATATAACTATATTACGGCTCTATCTATCTTACTGCGACATATGTATCATGACACTTTGTGCCATTTCTTCGACAGAGTTTTATAGTTTTGTATGTAACCTTCACGCAAGCGTATGATGACGAACCTATGTGTATGTAGATAGTAGCCCTTAAAAATTTAATTATTTCATTACTTCAAAGGGTAACTACAGACTTGAGTATTTGATATTTATTTTAACGTTATACGTCTACGAATTCTCAAGAAACGTTCAATTTTTACTGATTTAGGTTCGAAGCCCAAAAAAGGCTAGATACAGAAAAGAATAAAAATTAGATAAATAAATTAGAAACGTTAAGTTATAAAAGCAAAATTAGTTGAAAAATATTTTTTTATCTTTAGCACCATTTTTGCTGTACATTGTTTATTAATTATTAATCATCATATGACTCAATTAAATGGCCGGATGTTTGCGAAATGTATTATTATTAGCAATTAAGATCTTAATCCTGAATGTTATGAAATCGCACTTACTAATCAGTCGTATGAATTTTACTCATCGTTTTTAGGGTTCCGTAGTGCTAACAAAAAACTGTTACAGCTTGCTTCTAAAAACAGAAAAAATCTCTATTTTTTAAGTTATAAAAATAACAATTATATAAAAAATTGAGATCTTTCATGATATTTTTCACTACCATGACAACAATTGCTTGAATATGTCTGTCCCTGTTTTTACAGGCAACTTGAATAGCATTATTATCGGCCACTATTCTTAAAAACGCCAGAATGCCTCCAGTTTTTCAGAAAAAGTTTTGGAACTTATATTTTTTTCTAATTTTGTTGAAGATTTTTACTTTCAGCCAACATTATCTTATCGAGATGTTAAAAAAAATGTATGCACGCTACTACTATGGTAAGTATTTTTATAAAATGAGGCAACTAATCAAGATTCCACTATGGTATGCTACTCTAATAAAACCAGCTACAGAAAAATTACATCCATACACGTTCGCAACAAGAAACTAATTCCTTGCTGCTCAAAATTGGTTCCTAGCCCTGGTACATGCCATGATCCGGAGCGTAAATTAATTTTAGGCGAACACTTCCTTCTGGGAAGCAGTAATGCTAGCGAAGGAAGTGGCCACACGCGTGGGGGAACGGAATTTTTTCTTGCCCTAATCCCAGCAAGATTCAGACTCCGACACCGATTTCCAGCCTCTGTACAGTAGTCGTGGGTAACCGTTCAATTTGAGCCCAAATGTTTCACGCGCGCCCCAAGGAAATTTCAGCAAATCGTAGGTTGAAGCCTACTGGGGCCTTGGGTTATGTGAAAATGAATCCCGAGGCCCTGGAATAAAGGCAAAGAAGGAACAGGAGTGGGTTTTAGCTAAAACATCTCGCTAAGATTGACGACAACTCGAGGGGCAGCTCATATATTCCTCTTTAAAATGTAACTTGTAATTCATGTAGGTAAGCATGAAAGTATGGCCTAGACATTATAAAGAGAAGTTTTCTTACTGGTAACGGTCTATGTCTTTGTTTGAGTGTTTATATTCTCATTTTCCACAAATATTGCGGATTTATAGATACGTATCGTAACTATAGCCAAGACTTCGTTACAAATTACAATGAATCTTCGTCGAGGAGTATAGAAGAATTTGCACTTTTTGAAAGGGTTGGTTGCTAAACGTCTTAGTTGTTCTACCAGTTAATCCAGTCACTTCAGTCATGATTTAAACATAAAGTTCTAGTCAGCTACAAAGGCTATGACTTCTTCTGTACATGTTACTTCCCTGGTAGCTCATTACCGTTAAAACATCTATTAACTGCTCCATCCTGGCTTTAATTTTCCAGTCACCCTAACTTCATCAATGATTTATTTATCAAAATTTAATCAAAACAAAGGTTACTTTTATTCTCTACCCTTTTTTTTTACAATGTGGACACTGGTAGACTCCATGGATTTATAGATTATTTTCTATCATGATCCACTTTTTCATTATTCATTTAGTTATACCTACTTTTGAGTTGTTTTGTGTTGATCAGTCTACACTGTTCTCTCATACCTATTAGGTACTATTAAAATTGTACCTAATAAAGAAATATTGTAAAATCAATAATTTCTTTAAAAGAATGGACATTTTTGCTGGTTCTTCTTCATCGAAAACAACCATTAGAGACTATAAAAAGGCATGCAATTTTTTTCATGTAAAATAATAAATAAATTAGCTTTATAAACAAATACAAAAGAATAAAATTAAAATATTTTCATGAACAACAAAGCTATAACGCTTCAAAGCTGCTGATAAAATAGAAAAGTTCGACGTGATTTTTGATGCCTCATCATCGCTTTAAGTGACGGATATATTTATTAGTTTTTTTTTTCTACTAACATGCATGCATATTTCACGGTTATTATTGTAGTTTTGTGTATTTATAAATAAACTAGCTAAACAATAATACAAACACTTTTTTCATGCCATATTCAAATCGTCTACTGACTTCTGACATTAATTTGATAAGTATGCACGTGAAATATTTTTTTTTGAGTTTTGTAGACCTGAGATAGGCCTGGCCCTGAACTGTACCCTGTGACTTCATATTATCTACACATTCTACACTAGACCAGGTATGTTAGAGTGCAACAGATTAACAAAAACAAATCGTTTAAAAAAAAACAGATTCTTATATTCATTTATAAAATATCACATAATTTAAACTTATTCAAGATCTTAAACATAACACTTATGTCCTAACCATCATCTAGTTCAACGCTTCAGGCAAGACCACAGCAGGATGGGGCAGGATAGGAACTCCAATCTCCACAGGCTCCGGAACTATCGCGGGTCCAATTTCAACTGGTTCTGGAGCAGAGTCCACAACATGAACTGGGTCAGCTGGTGCCACTTCTATAGGAGGTTGAGGAATAACAACACCAGGACCTGATACTGGACTGTTGATGTTCAGAATGATCTGAACAAGAGGGCTTCCAACAGGTGTAGGGGCTGGTGCGACTGGAGGTACTATGTCTTCAGGTAACACTGGAGCAGGTGCGGGAATTACAGGCAGTTCAGGCGCAGGTGCAACCGGAGGCACTATGTCTTCAGGTAACACTGGAACAGGTCCTGGAACAATAGGCTGTTCCACTAGTTCAGGACCAATGGCTATGGGTTCGTAGTCTAAGAATACTGGTCCTATGGCAATGGGCTCGTCCTTTGGAGCTGGAGCTGGCCCGGCTGCGCCAGGGTCTACCAGGCTGCGGTGAGGGCCGGCGATAGCCATAGCCACGGTAGTTGCGAAAATGATCATGAATTTCATTTTACTGTAAGAAAAATCAAATTATTAGTAAAATATATTCTTATTGGTCACGCCGATTTTTTAATTTATTTAAAAAAAAATTCATAGAAAAAAAATGGGTTAAATTTCTTCAAAAAATGGCACTGACCCCAAGATTGGTGTATTGAAAATATAATAATTAAATAATAATAATACAGTAATTATTGCACAGAATTAGGATTAAGCAGTTTCTTCAAAAACGCCTACTATTAAAGTAGGTTGAAAATTAAAAAAAAAATATAGGTAGGATGAAAAAAATGTTATGTAACTACTAAAATTGTTATAACCGAGACTGACTTCGAATTTATTTTATTTTTGTGAATAAATAAATTTAGATAATATTAAAAATCAAATAAAAGAACTTACCAATGATTGTAATTTCTTTGTCTCCACTCAAGAAACAATTGTTGTGTTGGTTATTGTCGTTAAACTGTGATTTCAAAACGCAACTCAGCGTATTTATATTAAAAAATACGAGTATCAATGTCTAAGCGAATTATTAAGAAATTGATAAGATTACATTTTGGACTAATCTCAGCCTATAAGTGACTTAAGTGATCCACAAATTGTTCTGGAAACTGAATCTGACTAATGATTAATGAACTTGATAAACAATTCGAAAGAAATGTTTTGGCATCTGATTAAAACAAGTCATCACTTCAAATACTTTCAGTCTCTACAAAGTAAATAGAATACGAGAAAAAATTTATGCTGATGATTCGGAGACTGACAAGATGTTTCATGTGTGGAACCTACATTGAATTTGTATGGGCGCTGGTGGTCGAGTGGTAGAGCAGTGTTTTCCCAGATAACGGCCCTAACTTACGAGTGCTGCGTGCGTAATTGCTTGGGTTTGAACCCGGCTCGCTGTGGGTTCAAACCCAAGCAAGTAGCAATACCTGTTTTGTGTAATTTTCTTAATTTGTTTCATCACCACTGCTTAAAAACGGTGAAGGAAGGATATAAGAACATGAGGATACTGGCAAGCTTTAGTACCAAAAAACTTCGAAAACATGTATGACACACACTAATTAATGTAAATCTAGTCCAATATTTTTATTTCACATAGGCTTACTTATAAAACGACGATAGAAGTTAGTGCACGGTTCCAATCGGTCGTTCCTATGGAGAAGAACTAGCAAGAATGTAAACAATACCTGCAGTTGTGGTAAAAAACAAGAAGCACGTGTGTTACTCAGACTGATGTATGATTTCAGATTCCAGGTACCATCGTGGATGATACTGTTCTTATCCAAATGACTCAATTTATCTTAAACCTATGTGAAATTAAATATAATGAATCTTGAATCTCTTTTACTTCAGATGAATCTTTTAAGGTGACCGCGACGTTAGAATTATCCATACAAAAGTAATACCAAAATCATTTGTAGTTTAAGCATATTTACACCATAATATGATGTTATTCGGATTCAGACAATATTTATCTAGGTCCCTACGTCGTCTTTTTTTTGAAAGACTTACCCCAAACGCGATTTAAGCGAATTTAAATTTGCATTTTTTCACGGCGAAAATGTCATGTTTTTATTTTGTTTTTTTCTATATTATAAACAACAATATTTCAAAATATCTCTCCGTAGGAACACAGATATTATTATCAACTTATAAATACTCGAAACAATATTGAAAATACATTAATTTTTCATTCATCATTTTTGGTATTACGGAACATCTCCCAAATTTCCAATAGTTTGTATTGCTATCACAGCAAGCAACTGTCAGTGTGCGGATGATGACTTTACTCCAGTCAGTGTGTCCAAGAATTGTTTATACTATCTGGATTGACTCCATCTACCTCAAAAACGTATTTAATTTCGTCTTAACTTTTGATAGCGAGCGGTGTACGCAGGCCTATTAAGTAAAATTGATAAGTCCGCCTTTGCACCCGTGCATTAAGTAAATAAATAAATACTACTGTAGTCTTGTTCGGTATCAAAAATTGTAAATTAGTTTTAGGGGACATTTGACTTAAAATTTTGACCTTAGCAACTGGTCTCCGATATTTCTAGAAATCAACTTCCTTCTGTAATCCCTCGGTCAAGTGATGCAGATAATACGAATGTTTTTCAAGATTAATGTCCCTATTGTTAGCTACAAGCAATTAATATTTTAATCCCGATTTGTATGGACACGACCAGACTTAAGAATTAAAGGTGATTAGATTATAATATTAATACCAAAGACGTGCAGTCATATTTTGCACTCTTGCGTTTAATGATGAAATATTTTGACTTTGAACGCTGACATCATGTTTTTTGTTTTTGATTGTAATTTTTGTTGTTTTCAGGATTTGTAAACGTCACGTTTTGTAATGGATTCATGCGTAATAGGCGTGTCATTAAAAGTAATATTGGAAAACACATTTGACTGGTGGGAAATCATCAAAATGATTTCTCCCTCTCTGGGTGGTACCAGACTTCTACTGACTAAAAGTCACTCGTGTTCCTTCTTTGCTCTCATTCCAGGTTCTCGGGATGCTCTTTCGTTCAACCCAAGGCAACCCAAGGGTTTCGGCAGGGTCGAAGCTTAGTAAGCTTCGACCCTGCCGAAACCCTACAGTTTGCTGACATCTCTTTAAGGCGCGCGTGGAACAATACGCGCCGTCGATGACTTGGGCTTGGTCCGGACTGTTACCAGAAGTTTGGACGGCGGCCTACCCATTGTCCACCATTCACAAACCCACGCCTATGGTGCTGCGGTGGTTGGAAATATAATTATTTACAAAAAAAAATACTTCTTCCTAAAAAGGCTTGATATTATTATGTAGGTTTTTTGAGTATAATTATATACATTACGTTCTATAAGATATTTTCTAAACGAACTAAAAAGGCAATGAAGGTGACCAATTTATAGCTCAATCTATTTGAGTACTAACAACGATAACCCTCCGTCTTGGCGACTGTTACTAGAAGCTTGCACAGCTGATGCTTGTTCCATATTTTTCTTGTATCATAAATCATAGTAAGTTCCTTTTCTCTTGTGGAAATTTTATGGAAGTGAACATAGAACATGGTACTCTGAGAGTATGCAAATGACTCCGGAAAATTTCAACTAAAGTGAACTGGATATTTTTAAAGTGTTAAGTCAAGTCTCAAATCTCGCAGAGCAAGATTAGAGGGAATACCAGATTTTTACGCATCTTTTATTGTACTCTTCAAGGATACAAGTACCAAACTTCATCAGTGGAGTTACTGTCTAACATATTTTGAAGACATCATTACCCTGCAAGAAATAAAATCATAAGCAGTGTGAACAAAGAAATTGGAAGTTTCATTAATTTATCATTGACTAAAGCCCATGTTCCTTCAGTTGCTCTTTGTGTTCTAGGGCCACCGGTTTCCTTTTCAGAAATTTTCAACGCGTCGGGCTCGACCGTTACCGGACGGGCATACTACGAGTTACCCATTGATGGTCGCCCACAAGCCTACATCAAATAGGTTATAGAATTTTCTTTTATCCCGACAGTATTTATTCTAAAAAAAAAAAAAAACTTTTTTCACAGCCTTAAAGCCTTCGCTATCCCTTGATAGAATTACGAGGAAGCGTCAAACCTCTCCAGCCATATAAACCAGTCTAACTCCCCTTGACCATTACTCCTGCCCATCGACCCGCAGGTCATAGCTCACGTAACCAGCTACAACTCGTTAATATTCAGCAAACGTGTTCCAATTACTAGCTGTTAGTCGTGCTCCAATAAATAAAGGTTGGAGGTTATAATTGACAGGTCGCTTTGAGCCTGACGCATTGCGGCCAGGTCGCTTGTGGGCTGTGCCCTTTATAAGACGGTAAATAAATCAGGTTTTATTTAGGAAGCTCGTTTATTGTCTTTAGCGTGGAAGAATGTAACATTTTGATAACTCCTACGCGTGAGGTTGTAAGACAAAATATTTTTTTAGGACAAGCGTTTTTGTTATTCTTAATTATGATAGTTATTTGTGAAAATCCTTTTAACCGGTGTATTTGAATTATGTATCACTTTTCTTTAGGTGAGAAATCATTTAATGACGTTTCCCGTTCTGGGCCTCCCTTTTCCTTTTCCTCCCCTCTTCTTTTCCTTTTTTACCTTCTTTCCAGGGTACCGGGGTTCATTTTCACATAACCCGGTCCCAGTAGGCGATGATTTAATCCTGTTTTTTTTTGGAAATCGGATCAGAACTCAAAAACCAGGACATCTCTAATTAAAAAAAAAAGTTATTGATAGTCCGTCCTTAGGTCCGCAAAGCAAAACCTATTTTATTAATAATTTTGTGTGCCAAATATGAAATATCTATAAGGGCTTATACAGCATGTTTTATTGCTTAGGCAATATCCACAGGGTGCTGATTAAACACACGCTCCGCAGATTCTGTATCGTCTATGCGCCGTTTGGTCCAAGAGAAAAAAGAAAAGAGGTTAGTTGGTTTCAATTTCTAAGCGTTTTTATCATTGATAGGTATGCGCTTGATCGCTATCTCACCTGATAAAAAGCGATGTGGTTGACGATGAATCGCGCTTATCTAGATATAACTTATTCAATCTTGACTTTCAAGAGCCATCAGGAAAATTGAATCATATTAAGTAAAAAGACTTTGTCACCATACCAACAAAGCGTACGTATGTACGTTTTGGGAACACATTTATTATATGTACAGCTAAAGAGTGGAATTCCCTACTGGAGTCTGGTTTCCTGATAGCTACAACCTAGGAGTCTTTTAGTCAAGAGTTAATAGGTTACTTCTAGGCAAGCGTGCTCCATCGTCGACCACATCATCTTCATCAGCTTACCATCAAGTGAGATAGTGTTCAAACGTGAGCCTGTCAATAATACAAATAATAAGAAATGTGCATGTATTTTATACCTACACCTATCTTATGAATCGCTCTGTCTGTAGGTGAAAACTGCATGAAAATTTATCCAGTGGTTAAGTATATCGCGTTCATGCACGCAGTCAGACACGGTGACAGACAAAGTTTTATAATTTACAAGCGACCTGCCCCGGATTTACAAGAATACTATATTATGCATGTATTTTACATATATTTTATACATATAAACCTTCCTCTCGAATTACCTACTCTATCTATTAAACAAAACACATCAAGTTCCGTTGCGTAGTTTTAAAGATAAGCATACATTAGGGATAGACAGACAGCGAGAATCGACTTTGTTTTATACTACGTAGTGATGACGGATTGGTGCGTACTCCTAAATTATCCCATTACATGAACCAAACGTTAGTTTGGAACGGACAGATACAAGAACCTTTGTAATCACAGATAATAACGAGTGCTTTGCACCGACATATATGAATTCTATGTGAATGGTCTACACTTAGATACCCATTGTGATACTGTCATCTCTTTCACTCCTTCCTATTTTGACGGTGTTAGAAAGAGAGGCAAATATCGTTTATTAAACCCTTCAGTTTGTTTTATAAAGTTTTGCAGCCTGCTGAGTGTAATTTGGACAAGGGTTCTTTTAAAATTATTATGTTGGTACCTACTGGGAGCAGATGAGAGGAAATTGTATTTAATTAAATCGTTTTGTTTCGATGTTGTTATCTCTTCAGCTATCTGTTCCTGTTTTATTGCTTTTTGATGGTTATCAAGTAAGGGATGCTGAGAGCTGATCCATCTTGAGACTCTTGTTAGCTCTGAAAAAGGATTTGTTTTGGTAAGACAGAAAAAAACTAATTTTATTCTGCTCCCACATTTTACTTAGACGACAAAATCTTTGCACTGGTAGCGACTACAGATGTCATAAAATCAAACTCACTTGAAAGTAACTAGAATAATATATCCTAAGGAAACTTATCTCCATGATAAAAATATCCCATATGCTATTCGAATTGAAATTTTTTTCTTCTTTCCAATATCGTGTAGGATTGTCCATTTTGTGGTTAATTCAATATAACAGATTTATATAGTACAAAAACTATAGCTATATCCACATTATTCTCATCACAACTATGATCTAACATAACACCTCAAGCCACACATTACAAACCTCAGCGTCTTGCGGCTCCACGAGATCGCCCGACCTCCTACATGTGCAACATAGTTCCACATATAGTTCCACATAGTTGTGCAGGTGCTAGGCCACAGGCTGCCAGGAATGTTGAGATGACACCGCAACTTGTGTTGGAATGTTGACGTATGTCTTAGTAGGATTATAGAGATGGATTTGTAATGTAATTTTACAGTGTAAGAAGTGTAAACTAAGCTTAACCCCACGCTTTCAATAAAGTATGGGAATAAACTTTTTCCAAAATGCATCCTGTAAAAATAAATACCGAAAGACTGGCTACCCAACGCCTGGGCTCCAGGCTTTGCAGATTGGGCTTAACCAAATCAAAATTGGGCACTGGGCCCGCGTAGTGGATTACGGCCCATACCCTCTCCTAGAGACCTGAGTCCCAGCAGTGGGGACATCATAAGGCTGGTGCTATGCTATGCTAAAACAAAAGATGATTTCCATAATTTTTTTGTATTATTAAGCAGTAGCGTTCTTAAATATAGATTCAAAGCATGAGTAACAAAATCGAAGCAATTTTTTTAATGTACTTTTCTCTTCATTGATGTTTACTGGTTGATAGCAGTCATAACCTAGTATACCCTTGTATCATCATCATATTCTGCCATCCCACGATACTTGAGGTCAGGGCGTCACGTTTTATTATTTCATTGACCCCTGTCAACCGTCATTCTATCACTCATACCCCTTTTACCGACTGCTCACAAAAAGGAGTGTTATGTTTTCATGGTTCTTGAATGTATGTTTTTGAGTTTTCATATTAACTACTACATAATATTGGTGGTATCACTAAAATCTTTGAATTATAAAAAAAATGGTTTCGTTTCATATTTTTTGCGTGATGTAGTTTTCCTGAGAAAATAAAAGTGTATTTTGTGGCAAATACTTTTGTTAAAAGTGTGTGTTGTGTTCCAAAATCATTTACTGAATCCATGGTATTCGTTTGGGCGTCGATGTCAAACACTATTGGATGTATCGACTAGTGTTAGTAATACTTATACAAAAAAACATAAAAACCGGCCAAGAGCGTGTCGGGCCACGCTCAGTGTAGGGTTCCGTAGTTTTCCGTCCATCACAATAAATGTCCCAAACTTATCAAAAACTGTTCGTCCCATCAAATTCAAAATAATTTTCTTAGAAAGTTTTTATAAAGCTCTACTTTCCAGATTTATTTCATATTTTCTAAACTTATGGTTCAAAAGTTAGAGGGAGGGGACATATTGTTTTTTAATTTTGGAGCGATTATTTCCGAAATTATTGATATTATCAAAAAATGGTTTTAGTAAACCCCTATTCACTTTTGAATACCTATCCAAAAATATATCACACGTTAGGGTCCAAATAAAAAAAAAAACACTTTCCACTTTACATTTAGGGGGGCTACCCCATTAAAACACTTTTTATTTCCAATTTTTATTTTACTCCTTTGTCGGCGTGATTGATATACATAATATTGGTACCAAAGTTCAGATTTCTAGTGCTAACGGTCACAGAGATTGAGCGAGGACGGACGGACGGACAGACATGGTGAAACTATGTATAAGGGTACCGTCTTTGCCATTTGGCTACGGAACCCTAAAAAAGGATAACATCAATATCGTTTTAACCTATCACATACCCACAAAACGAGACACAATAGTAAAACATATAACACCGCGGTCTCATAGGACCGGTCGGGGATTCATGAATTAATTTCTAATTGGATCAGTAAGTGGGTAATACTGAAACAATTAAATTGCCATTGTAAAGAACTCAAAATTAAGAAATGAAAACCAAGCATTTTTATATTGGGTATATTTTATTTTTCATGATACCTAATATTATTCCTCAATCCAGCCATTTTCTTTTTGTCCTTCCTCATTGAACCTATCCTTTTTATCATATTGTTTCTGATACAAAACTTAGGCATTTTTTTATTTAATTTTAATAAATGATTATAAATTATTTTAAGTAAGGAAACTCGTTTTTAATTTTCGTATTTTAATGTTTATTATTTATCGGTTTTTAATCTTTGAGTCTAAAGTGAAAATCTTTTAAGTTAATTAGTCAAACTATGAATGTTGTGCATACCTGTTAGTGACTTTCTTACACAAGATCATCATCATCATCATCATCATCTCAGCCGAAAGACGTCCACTGCTGGACATAGGCCTCCCCCAAGCGTCGCCACAGCGACCGGTCCTGCGCGTCTCGCATCCATCGGATTCCCGCGACCCTCTCCAGGTCGTCGGTCCACCTTGTGGGAGGCCTTCCGACGCTGCGTCTTCCGGTACGTGGCCGCCACTCTAGAACCTTCCGTCCCCATCGACCATCTGTTCTACGAGCAATGTGCCCTGCCCACTGCCACTTAAGTTTAGCGATTCTTCGGGCTATGTCGGTAACCTTAGTTCTCTTGCGGATCTCTTCATTCCTGATGTGATCGCGCAAGGAAACTCCGAGCATAGCCCTTTCCATTGCTCTTTGGGTGACTTTAAGCCTTCTGATGAGGCCCATTGTGAGCGACCACGTTTCCGAGCCATATGTCATCACTGGCAACACACACTGGTCATAGACTTTTGTCTTGAGACACTGCGGTAGGTACACAAGATCACCTCGTAAAAATAGTTAATGAATTTTATTATATTTTTTAAATTATATTGTAAATGAGTCGTTGGTGTCCTTATAAAAAAACATGTTTGATCCTTAATTACAATCTAGCGTTTACTGTTCACTTAATTTACGGTTTTACAATTTTATTTGTTACACAATTTTATTTAAAAATAAGAACTCCTTTTGGGGAAAGGGACTCCTCCAGCTAGTGCCAACTTCTTGGTGCTTTGCCACTGTCAACCATTTCTGGCCAGCTACTTAATTACCTCACTGGCCCATCTTTTTTCGTTTTTCGCTGCCACCGAAACTGCTGTCAGCGATAAGAACGCCATTGTACCTATAGATTTAAGTTTCTGCATAAATTGTTACTTTTTTGGTGTAGGTACTATAAAGTTTATTCTATTCTACATGGCCTGCCTGTGGTGTCCCTATACGAATAACTAAATAAGTAAACATTTTATTTAACTTTCCTCATATCTAAATCGACAGCCTGAATCCCTTTTTTATCAGCAACTAACGCATGACAAGCTAGAGGTCACTGCGCTTCAATCCGATTGGTGGGAATCCGATTAAAACAGTGCTGTCGGATACATAGCTACATGTTAGAGCATACTAACTGCAAACTATGAATATCAGAACAACAAATATAGGATACACTATTGGAATATATTTACGATTTGGTACTATTTCTTCACCACGTCGCGAGTTTAGTTTACAACTTTTTTTACATGTTTCTTTATTGATAAAATCGTGCTTGACCGCTATCTCACCTGATGTGGTCAAATAGGAAGCACGCTTGCCTAAAGTAATCTAATTATTATTGACTTAAAGACCAATTGTAGAACTGTCTGGAGACAGACTCTGTCAAAGAATTCCTGCTGAGCAGACGACCTTTATTCGATTTTTTTGTCTTTGTTTTTCAAATTGTTAAAATTTTACGGTTTCAAAAATACATACTTAATCATCATTATAAATATAATCCTACCACACAAAATCTAAAATAAGAGAGGAAGGAAACCGCGTGCATTAAGGAGAAGATGAACCAACTAAAATCAACTCCACATCTTCGACTCATAATGTCTCGCAATGTCATGTGTCAACTGGTAATGAGTGTACCCCAAATAAAAAACAAATAAAAAAGCTAAAATTACTTAAACAGATAAAGAGGATCAAAAAATTAAATGCCCATGGCTTAAAGCCAAAACCGCTAGCATTATAAAGAAATCATCACGCCATTATTCAAATGTGGGTAGGTAGAGCTTTCGCACCTCTTTCGGGAACGGGTTGCAGTGGGTCAATAATCTGGAGGTGCTCTTACGGAGCCTAGCTGCAAGATAGGTCGGGAGATGGGATGTCGATAAGGTTTAGAATACGAGATAATAACTTTTATCTGCGACTTAGAATGTTGTTTTAGTCAGTTAATTCACTCCGCTCCACTCTGCTCTAGTGCAGGAGAAGGCATTGGAGAATTTCCGACTTTAAACAGTTTCGACCACAAGTTTGAAAGGTTTATACTCCTGAATTGGTCTCGTAGATATATTTGTTATGATCTGATCATGAACTTCGAAGATATGGAACGGAACTCCTCATAATATCATAGCAGAAAGGACTAAAGTGCAATTTTTTTTTACAAAATACACTCAACCCACTTCAATGTAAAAAAAAACACATAAAAGTTAAAAATAACTTCAATTTCGAAAATCTACAAAAGAGCCTATTATACTAACTATTATAGAAAAACCGACTTCCAAAATTAAAGTTATTCTGCACTTTTTTTTAGTTCTTTCACGACTAAATCATCCTCCCCAGCTCCTTGCCTAAGATCTGAATAGAATATCTCAACAGCCCCGTCTATTATGGCCAGAGTTGAACGAGGTTCGCCATTCGATTCCCATTTCTAAATCCAATTTCAGTCTACCCTCAACAGCTGGATTTACACTGCACCGATAGACGACGCGACGCTTCTAAAAAAGATAACACTGGAGGTTTTTTTTTTAATTAAAACCTCCTTTGTAATAGGATTTTGAGAGATATTGGAAGCTGTTTGATTTCTAGCTTGAATTATTTGTGAATTAGGTTTTGGAATTAATTTCTCTAATTGATTTTTATATTGTGTGGTTTAACTTACCTCGGTCAGCGTAAGTGGGACCCTTATAAGGTCACTTTGTTGTACGTCTGTCGGTCTATCAAGACTCTTTTTTTTTCAGGAATATGTGAAGGTATGAAACAGAAATTTATGCATAGAATACTAAAAATTTTATGTTTAGATACATAGTACAAAAAAAAACATAAAACGTTCACGCGCGCGTGTAATCGTATTTTCTTTCTTTTTTTCTTAATTTCTTTTTAATGTTTAATAACTTTTGAAAAACCACACCACATATCCTTTCAAGTAATCTATGTATTAAACTGTGTTTAACTTTTATTCTAAAGACGTTACATTTTGATAATCGTGATCGTTGTTTTTAAATGTAAATCTCATGTTATTTCGTTTCAATTTGAGCAAAACCCTAGCAGCCCAAAACAGCACTGACCAAATACGTCACTACAAATCCCAGCTTAACCGGTCAAAGTTCACTAACATACTCATTCACCATTCCATTCATTCATACCGTTTTATCGCCACATACACGCGGCACAAGTCGCGAAAGCGCCATTTATCGCTGAATCAATATGAAGGCCATTCAGGCGTCTATTGTCCAAATACCAGTGGCCTGTGAAAGAAAACAGAATAAAAAATATGTTACAAAAACGTCTGTCAAAAATCGTGAAAATGCTCGTTTGTGTAAGGGTTGTCGCAGACTGTTTTTTATCACCTGACAGACAGAAGGAGAGTTTTTTTTTTTGAGTGTGTGTATTATGTACGTATGTATGTTTGTATATTTCTTTGGCACGTCTTAAGGTCTAAGCGACTAAGAACAGTTCAGTTAAAATAATAATAACAATAATCTTTACTGTCGCAAGGTTACAGTTCACAAGGTGACTTAATAATTAGACACAGGTAAATATAATGTGCTATACGTACTTCTACTGTCTCCCAAAACTAAGAGGATGCTTGTATTTTAGGTAGCAGAAAAAGAGGATAATTTCATCTAGTTGTTTTAAGGTATTAAAATATTTAATAGCTTTTCCCGCTCTATCGCGGAGTGGATTTTTGAGTGGACGGATTTTAGTGTATTTTAGTTCACTCAAATCCATTCAGCTGTTTGAACGTGAACAATTTATAAACACATTCATAAACATTCACGTTTGTATTATTGTTGTGACAATAAAATTAAAACTATTTTTTTAATGCAAATACGTGTTTTGTTTACTTCATATAGACGGTTATAAATTTTGCATAAGTACTCCCTTTTATGGCACTCACCTGCAAGGGACATGAACTAGAAATGTATTCAATCAATCGCAATAGGTATTCGATCTGCCCGAGCAGTTTACTCAGTTCTCTTCACTCGTAAACTAAATCAGCATAAAGTATCTACTGTGTTTTGAATACTGAAAAGTAATATAAATTCAATGAAAACGTAAACGTATAGTCGGGATGAAGGCATTGTATGCGTGTGTTTACACTATACCTTGAAGAAGATATCAGAAATAGACATGTAAAAAAATGCATTGTAGTTGCAACAACTACTTAGTATGCCAGGGCTGTAGAATGGTTCAAAGTTAGTGCAGCCCCGAGCGTAAGTTGCTTATGTGACTAAATTAGAAATGGAATAGTGACTGAATAAATTGCAAAATTTAAGAAAAACCGGCCCAATGCGAGTCGAAATAGCACACGAAAGATTCTGTAACAACCGGAGAAAAAAAACGGCTAAAAACACATTTTTTGTATGGGAGCTCACCTTCAATATTATTTTATTTTATTCTGTTTTTAATTATTCTCATAGCGGTCCCAGAAATACCTCATCTCCGTAGAAATTTCAACTGTCTAGAGATACAGCAGGTAAATTTTTATTTATATTAATAACTAAAATTCTTCAGTGTCATCTACTTCAAAAGGAGACTCTCATAAAAGCAAAGCTTTGACGATAATTGAAAAATTAATTAAAAAAACCGGAAAATATTTTTTTTACCGTAAGGACATCCACAGCAATGTTTTGATTCAGAAAGTTATTTTATTATAGCGTGAATACATACTACATAAATCATCATGAACAGGCTTAGAAGTTTAGAAGACCTCGACATACGTCACAAACTTTATGCGAGATCTAAAACTGAAACTGTGACATGACATTTCTCATGTCACGATATGAAATTATTTTCAGTGGAAATATTATCATTTCAAATTCAAATAATTATATTGCTAGTGGTGAGGGTCGCGGGAATCCGATGGATGTGAAATACATCGGATCAATCGTTGTGGCGATACTTAGGAGAGGCCTTTGTCCGAAAGTGAATGTCTTTCGGATGACCAAAATCTTGTTCCCTTTTAGATGCCTTTTATTTTCCAGGGCCACAGTAACTCTATTGAACAATCCCGTTAATCGGCTCTAGAAGCATGACTTGTCGTCCAAAAGTTACTTTTGCGAAGATAATGAGCATTGAAGAAGAATTTAAGCGCACGTAATCTACTTCTAAGACATAAATGCTTTCTATCGGAGTTCATTACTTTGATGAGAAGTCCTACCACGTAGATTAAATACAAAAATCACTATAAAAAAAATTCCAATTAAAAAACTCCAATAAAAATCTCACCTAGACACCCCTACATGGAACCATGCAGGTTGTTGATCTCTAAAGTAAACAAGCTGAAACGCGGTCACCGATATGTTTGCCGTCGCCGCTATATCGGCTACAGACTCGTCGGTCAACTTTACTTCATGTGAGCTACAAGTCAAACTTTATGTTATTTTAACGATGTATGTTGTTTTTATAAGCTGTCGAGTGTAAGTATGTTTTTTGTTGTTGTTACTGATAGGC
Source organism: Mythimna separata (assembly GCA_030763345.1). Taxonomy (NCBI): domain Eukaryota; kingdom Metazoa; phylum Arthropoda; class Insecta; order Lepidoptera; family Noctuidae; genus Mythimna; species Mythimna separata. The sequence goes on along the minus strand of CM061170.1, from coordinate 23,782,734 downwards.
TCGTGCTTGAACACTATCTCTTAGCTCGAAGCTTACTTGCCTGGAAGTAACCAATACAGTCTTGACTTAAAGATCCAGATTGTAACTATCACATCACACACATTGCTGCACTATAGAAGATTTACATTAATTAACTATAATAAATGTCTAGTTTCTTTACAATGTTATAGTGCAATGCGGAAGCACCATAAATGCCCAAAAAGGAACATATTATTACAAAGATAAAAAGGGATGCTAATTAAACAAACTTCTAGTTTACGGCGCCTCTAATAATCTACATTGCCTTTTAAATGATTATTCCAGCCAAAATTAACGAGCGTCTAAAAGATCTTATACCTAACTACTATGGTCTGTCGGTTTAGGTGGTTAACTAAAGGTAAACCATCTTGGTATGTCTTTTTATATTAAAGAGGTCGTATATAATATACACAAAGATTATTTAAATTCAGTTTATTAGCTAACATCGATTTAGTAAATACCTAGTTGCAAAGATTTCTACATACAATTTTTAGACAACTTTTAGATAAAAAGACATGCCAAGATTGTTTACATTTAGTTAATTACCTAAACCGATAGACCATTGTAAGTCACTTCTTCTATGTAAGTCACATTGTGCGGTTTAAAAAAAAATAACCACGAAAGTTAAGGCGAGAGCGGAGCGAAACTCCCACCTACGCCTTTTCAACCTAACCTGTCTGTGTCGGAGTGCCCTATAATTCTGAGCTTGATTCGTTCGCCTTTGGACTAACAATATTTAGTTGACGTTGAAACAAAAACGAATCAGTTTATTAGTTTTTTGGCCAACGAATCAGCATTGCCATCCAACGTGGCAATGCTACCAGCGTTCTGGGCACTATTCCTGTTGACATGATGATGCCCAGTAAATGCCCTTTTTTTTTGTTTTTATATTTGCGTTTGTACATGCTTTTATCTTTAGTTTGTATATATATCTATTAAGTTGTTAAAATAAATATCTGTAAATATGTAAATATCTGTATCCTGAATAAATTATCTCACGTTTATTAGAGGCTATCTCATTTTCCTGTTGCTTACTTATAAAATAACAAATTTGATCACTTGTTCGATAAAGAAAATGTGTTTATGTGTGTATGAATTTCTCGATAAAACGTGTACTTTACCCGAACGTTACGCTTGATCCAAATTCATTGAGCCATTGATAAGACATGATTAATTAACAAACTTCCGACTATCGACTCAACCCGACTCGACTTTTGCAATTAAGTAATTGTATTTTTTAATAAAATTCTCAGAAAAAAGAAAAAAAAATCGTTTTACGTAGATATTAGGAAAATTGAAGATATATAGACCACAATTGTCGGCCGATCAAATTCGTACACCCGCATTTACAGTACCTAGAATTTACATTTTTTAAGTTCATTCAAGTTGTACAGCTGTATCACTGTATGTATAGGTAGTTAGGTAGCTGTACTCGTATGTGTAATATATTTGGCTAGCCTACGTATTACACTCCTTGCTCTCAGACTGACGTATATCTGTCATGGCTGCCGTCTCTACCATAGACTATATCATAATGTACTCTGTGAACCACAGACTGCCCTATCCACGACCGCACTGTAACATGTGCGCTCGGGACGCACATTAGTACATCTCCATACACTACAACTATTTAGGCTGTTGTATTTTTGATCTAAGATGAAGAATGATCAATTGAAAGGTATTTATACAACATGTGACTGGAATGAGAAAGGGATGGAAAAAGACACCCTTACTCACCCCTATTATAAAATGAAGTTGCAATTATAATTCAAGCACTTCAGTAGTCGATTCTGAACATAGCACATACAGGATGCCTATTTTTAAGGTGGTAAATTATCCAATGACTTCTCCCGCTTAGCGGGAGGGGCTGTCAGACGTTTGCTGACTGAAACAACACACCAACATTCTTTCTTTAACTTCCGTTCCAGAACCCCAGGGTACCCTTTTGTTTTCCATTCAACCCATGGCCCCAGTACTCTTCGACACTACCAGGCTCCTACAGTTTTGCTGACGCCTCTTTAAAGTCGACGAGTCGGGCTCAGTCCGAGCGGTTACCAGACGGCCGGTCGGTAAGCTACCCATTGCTTGTCGTCCGCAAACCCAAGCCTATGGTGGCTGGGGCGTAAGAGTGTCCGTTCCCTCACGGTTACGGCCGCCTCTTTCACTCACATTACTGCTTCCCAGAAGGATGCGATCGCCTGCCAATCGTCTTCGCTCCAGACCAGTAGTTATCATGTTACGTGTGGTAGGCACCACGTGTAACATCGTAGCTGCATATAGTATGCGATAAATAAGCATTTAAAGTGCACAAAAACAAATCATTAACGCTTTTGCAACAAACGACAGATAACAGAACATTAACTACATACCAGAAGCCTTCACCAGCAATTAAACTACAAAAGATACGGCGGCATCTGCTCTAAAGATCAAATTTTCAATTATAAAGTTGAGTAATTAAAAGTCCACTAACGCTCGTCTACATTTTATTTCACCCTCGTGCCGCGGCATATTATTTTAATCACTTTTATCTAAAGCCAGGAACGTCTCTTGACTTTCTTAATCGACGATCTACTAGTTTTTGCTAGTATTAAACGACTACCTAGATTTTATACGATTTAAACAGAGAATCTTCATCATTTTCTTTTTATGCACCTACCATTATAGTCTCTTGACCACCCTAGGTGGACTGGTAGAGAATGCCTATGGCATTAAGTCCGCCTTTGTACATTGTGTTGCATGAAGACTTTTTTTTTTTTTTTCCGGTAGGGGAGTCATCAGAATGACTTCTCCCACTCTTGGGCGGAGCGGGAGGGCGTGTCAGACTCTTACTGACTAAACCCCTACCCCGTTCCTTCGTTGCCATCAATCTGGGGGACACGGTGACAACCTTTCGGATACCGTGTTCCCCAGAGGCTTCGGCCCTGCCGGGCCCCTACAGGTTGCATGAAGACTAAGGGCCTGTTTCACCACCTATGATTAAGGCGGGCGCGACGTTAGAATTATCCATACAAACGTAATACCAAAATCATTTGCAGTTTAAGCATATTTACACCATAATATGATATTATTCGGATTCAGACAATAATTATCTAGGTACCTACGTCGTCTTTTTGTTGAAAAACTTACCCCAAACGAAATTTAAGCGAATTTAAATTTGCACATTTTCACAGCGAAAATGTCATGTTTTTATTTAGTTTTTTCTATATTATAAACAACAATATTTCAAAATATCTCTCCGTAGGAACACAGATATTATTATCAAGTTATAAAGACTCGAAACGATATTGGAAATACATTAATTTTTCATTCATCATTTTTGGTATTACGGAACATCTCCCAAATTTCCAATAGTTTGTATTGCTATCACAGCAAGCAACTGTCAGTGTGCGGATGATGATTTTACTCCAGTCAGTGTGTCCAAGAATTGTTTATACTATCTGGATTGATTCCATCAACCTCAAAAACGTATTTTATTTCGTCTCAACTCGAGATAGCGCGCGGTGTACGCAGGCCACTTAAGTTTCGAGTATCTTACTTGACAGATAATTTCATTCGAATTCTGTCACATTTTTGAATTTATTCAGTGAGTAGTGCCTACTCGGACATTGTGAAACAGGCCCTAAGGGCCTATTTCACCACCTATGATTATGTTGCCAATATCTTTCTTGGCAGATAATTTCATACAAATTCTGTTCCATTTTTTAATTTATTCGGGAAGTAGTGGCTACTCGGACGAGGAGCTCGTGGCTAGATAATAACAGCCACACAGGTCGATCTTCAAGGTTAAGCAACGCTTGCCTAGGTTGGTCTGTGGATGGGTGACCATCTTAACATAACGAGTTTCCTCCGTGCCTCGGAAAGCACGTTAAGCCGTTGGTCCCGGCTGTCATTTGGAGATCTTTGGCAGTTGTTACGGATGGTCAGAAGCCAGTAAATCTGACTCCAGTCTTGCCACGAAGTACCGTGTTACCCCAGTTAATGGGTTGTGGAGGTCTGGTAGGCAGCCGCTCCTCGTAAAATACTGGTATTCAGCTAAATCCGGCTTGACTGGAAGCCGACCCCAATATAGTTGGGAAAAGGCTAGGCAGATGATGATGAGTGGCTACTCGGACATTGTGAAACAGGCCCTTAGTAAATAAATCTTAAAAACTAATTTGCACAAAAGATGCTTGGGTAGTTTGAATTTAGCTTGATAAGCATTAATGTTATCAACAGTATCGTGAAATTGAACTGCCAAAGAGCAAAAAGTCTTTGTCATGATCATTTCTGTAAATTCCCTTGACCCGGGCCAAGACCAAGTAAAAGATAATTATATGGTTTATGGTATACAAAGGAGCGCATTTCTAATCAAACATCTGACCTAAACTTGTCATCATCATTGCATGCGAAAAACGTCAACTGCTGACATAAGCCTGCCCTAATAACTGTCGCTACAACAGCGACTGATTCTGTCAAATACTTATTTCAGATTTTTACCACAGTTAACAAACGATCTTAAACACCTGAACAGATCGACATAAATTATAGCCAAGAACCATCTCCATCACGTCGGCTTTAAAACTAACGCATCAAAATCGATCCATTCGTTTAAGAGCCATCTACGATTGCATCACTGCTTACCATTAGGTGGGATCGCAGTCGAGCACTAGTCTTTGTTATATATAAAAAAGAGCCACGGAAAAACACGTTCCTCTTCTAAAAACTGAAATCCTACTGTACCTAACTTATGTATAAACACCTACACAACTACACAAACACAAAACATAATGATTTAATCAGCCCACCCCTATCAAAACAAGACATTGCTACAAAAGAAAAAAAGAAAGCGAAATTTTCGCGAATTAGGCAAAGTATCCCAAATGAAAAGGGTTCCGTAGTCTCGAACATAATTGTATTTGTTCGGGAGCCTGTTTTGTATGCTTCCAAGGTACGGGAAGTTTCTTCAATGATGGAGAGGAGATAGTTAATGGAATAATGAAGTGTCCTAATTCGTGGAGTGCTCTATAGATTGACTTTGTTTCGTGTAGTTCGTTTTGTGGAGATTGAAGTAGTTTTGGTTACGGTACGTAATCTTTTGTACTGTGGGAGAGTTATTTGATTTAACGTAGACGAACAATATTATCTGTTTATTTTTGTTTTTTTGTTTAATGTAACATAAACTAGTGTTTGACTGCGATCCCACCTGACGGTAAGCAGTGAAGTAATCATTGATGGTGAGGCGCACTAGTTTATTAAAAGCCTATTCACTCTAGTCTTAAAGACATCCAAATTATAATCAGACGGGAAGAAAGCAGCAGGCAAATTGTTCCAATCCACAAAAACACTTAAAAATTAAAACAATAAAAAATCTAGGTTTTTATTGTTTTAATTTTTGGGGAGAGCACAAAGGTAATGCTTATTTCAAATGAAATTTTATATTTTTTTATAAAACATTTTTTTATCTTATTGGAAGGCTCACTCTTGACTACTATCACATCAGATGGTAAGCGATGTTGTGGTGCGCTATAGAGCACGGTTGCTTGGAGTAATCTATTCACTCTAGACTTGAAAATTTGTTCACTAACATCATTTTATTTTGTCTTCTTGATAGTATTCCTTTTTTTCTGTTTATTACTTGAGAATAATATGAAATACTAAACGCTGTTATTCAGTGTAATTTATTTCATCACCACTGCTCTAAAAACGGTGAAGGAATACATCGTGAGGAAATCGGCATGTCCTAGAACAATTTCAAGTCATGTAACATCCACCAATCCGCACTGGGCCCGCGTGGTGGATTACGACCCATTCCCTCTCTCCTGGAGAGGAGGATTGAGTCCCAGCAGTGGAAACATTACAAGGCCGATAATGCTAAGCATATTTAATATATGCCTATTACGCTATTTCACAGAAGGGCTAATCTATAACCATAATAGCTGCACATAACGTAGATAAATAATAAATAGCCAGTTGGGTCGTTAATATTCCAAGTTTAGCCCAATTAGTGGGGCGATTAGACGGCGGTGGACTAAAGACGCTGTAATTGATGCATGCGAGGTAAGCCAGGATTAGGGGCTGATCGCACACGAGGTTTTTGGTTAGACTTGCTTAGAGTTTAGAAGGGGGCTATAAATACTCAAGCTTTACTCGTAGATATAGCTGGAGTGCGTCTAATGAAAGCGCGACCTTAAGTTTTTTGTAAAATTTAATTGGCAACATTATTTAGCCGCAATTGTAGGGAATAAAAAAAATTGTGAAGTGTCAAGACATGATTTTCCTACTAGTTAGTAATACCATATACAACATTTTTGGATTTAACCTCTTTTCCTCAGTCCGTCTAATGAAAGCGCGACCTAGGCTGAGAAAAACTCAGGTCGCGCTTTCATTGACGGACTATACCTATTCTGTAGCATAATGCTTTATTTTTTTTTAGTTTCTAAATTGTCCAATGACTTCTCCCACTCTATGGCGAAGCAGAACGGCGTGTCAGTTACCATTGGACCACGACTGATCTCAAAAATCTTTGTAAACATAATTAGTAATTTCCTTTTTTATAACTGTCGTGGCCACATCGTCATAGAATAATCAATTCTTGATATGGCCAACAAGTCTTGCAAAATTTTACATTTCTACTGCTTGTATTTTCATCTGTGCGTTGATATATCAGTCAGTTTCTCTACTTATATTAATTTATTAATTTAATAGGTATTAAGTTCACAATGCCTTAGGCATTTTCTATAAAAGTAAAATATAAATCGTAACATACAAATGAAGAATTTTTTTTTCCCTTTATAATATTAGTTTAGATTCTATACATAGAAGATTTACTTCAGAACTTAATAACAAAATATGATCTTTCAATAAACAAAGTTCAGACAGCTCTCCCTAGGGAGCGAGAACCGTTCTTCTGTCAGTATACTTAGTAGTTTCGTATTTATAGAAAACAAACAAACTGTACTAGGAACTAACAGGAAGAACTAATGTTTACTTACCAATTAAGATCTTCACTAACCCCTGGTTTACTTCAAACATCTAAACATGCTGTGATTCAAAGACTTTTAATTAAAAGAGGGTATTAGAATATTTAAACCTTTTCAAGGAAATTGCTCACTGACTGGACGACACTTTACGTGACCGAGAGCTGTCTCGTGTTTTGTTCATAGAATTAGCATTACGATTCGACGTGGCAAATGCTGCCAGGTTGCTAAGCAATTCACGGATTTATGCATATTTACGGATGGCAGTGACTTTCGACGCCTTTTTTAACCTGTGGATCCCCGTGGGGACCGCCATTTTTTATTATTTATTTATTTATTTATTTAATATTAATAAATTAATATAAATAATATTAATAATATAAACTGTTATTGCTCTGTTTCTGTTGCTTCTGTAATTATACTACTAGAGTACAATTTTAAATCAGTCGGGGTTTGGTGGCACTATTTTTTTCCAGCGGTTCTCAAAGTTAAAAGGTAATTACTTGTTTACTGGCACGTTTTTGTGCCACGGGGTCCTACAGGCGCCACCATCTAATGACTTGTGGAGCGTGTCAGAGTTCTACCGACTAAAACCACACCGATGTCCTTCACACAGTTAAGTCCTTTACTTGCCTTTTTAATTCTAAGACCACAGGTTTTCTTTTCAGAAAATCTCCGCAGCCCTAGCGGGCATCGGCCGTGCTAGGTATCTGCGGTTTGCTGACATATCTTCGAGGAGTGCATGTACCTATCACTACGTGCTGTCGACGACGTATTTCGTCGTTTTTGTGTAGGTAGCTACATAGTTAAGTTTAGTACATGATAAATTAAAATCAAGATTTGTTGCGAACTTCTGAATATGAAATAATTCAGAACATAATCCTATATTATATTGTTAGAAACCTGAAAGGTTAAGAAACTTAACCCAAAAATGTTATAAAGTTGAAGGAAATGCCCCCGGCTAAGGGTTTAAAATATAATACAAGAAGAGTGTTTATACACGTGTAGAATACTGCCATTGTGTTTTATACACGAGTTGGACTATTTGCTTATATTGAGCTCCAAACTTAGAGTCAAGAAACTCATAATCGGCCTGTATGACTCCTACACAAAACTGTAGGTGGAGAATTCTATGGTTTATGAATTGACTGAGCGAGTGATAAATACTAAAGTATTTTGACGTGGGATGATACGAGTAATAAAGGTGCTGAAATGTAGGTGTATCTATTTGATAGAAGTGTAATTAAGCACTGTTGGGATTTGTGATTAGTAAATCTACCGCCCGCTGTCGCCCGCAACTTTACTGGCCAGAAAAAAAGAAAATTGTCCCAGTAGCACATACTCCCGGGATAAAGAGTATATATATAAGATATCTCATATCGCTACCTTTGGGTAGAAAGGTCGTATAAACCATTTTGGCCAAATTGAGTTATAATACCATTTTTCTCAGATTTTTTTTCTCTATCGATCTGTATATATGAAATGTAGAAATTCGCTCAAAAATGGTTAATACGACCCAGCAATTTTCGGTCATAGCCCCTTAAAAAAGGTAAATTTTCAATGTAAAAGCCAAATATATTTTTTTTGTAATTTTGTTATGACGTAATGACCATAATTTATGTTAACTCAGGGAGTAAAAATAGTCGTTAATTGAAAATGGTTTATACGCCCTAAAGTGTTAAATGCACTATTTGTAAATGGTTTATACGCCCTAAAGTGTTAAATGCATTACCCAAACACAGGTTAAATTTGACGTCGTAAATCCAAACACAGTTCGCAACGTTGGTGTCTATACCATGTTCATTGCAAGTCGCACCTTACTTTAGGATGTTTGTCAAGTAAAATGTGTAAGGAATGAACCTGGAATGGTTCTATCAGATGATGAAAAAATCAAAAAGAGATGGAAGGAATATTTTGAAAGACGAAAATGAATGAGGAAAATGATTGGAGTGGGATTTTAGAAACTAAACCAGAAAATGTACCCCACATTTTCTGTTATAGTTTCTAAAATCCCACTTTAGTGGCACTTTATACGGATTAGTGAGAATGGTTAGTATGGATGAAGTCAGAATAGGATTAAATGGAATGAAGAATGGTAAGGCCATTGGCCCAGTTTGGAATACCAGTTGAAGTGTGGAAGTTACTGCGAGTGGATGGATGGATGTGGTTAGCTTTGTTCTTCAATAAGTTGTTGAAAGAAGAATTCATACCTGATGATTGGTACAAAAGTTTTTTGGTGCCCATCTTTAAAAACAAATGTGATGTTCTTGAGTGCAACAATTATAGAGGAATAAAGCTAATGTCACATACTGTGAAAGTAAGGGAGGAAGAAGTATTGAAAGACGGTTGAGAGAAGAGAGTGAAATTTCACAGAACCAATTCGGTTTTATACCTGGTCGGGGTTCAACAGATGCCATTTTCGCTATACGCCAGCTGTGCGAGAAATACAGAGGTGCACATAAAAACTTGCACATGGTATTAATTGACCTCGAAAAGGCATACGACCGGGTACATCGTTAGGTTCTGTGGTGGGCCCTTAAGGAGAAAGGTGTGCCTGTGAAGTATGTGCAGTTGATCTGATCGATGTACAGTCGGTGTAGTATCCAAGTCCGGTCTACAGTAGGCACCAGTGGCAGTTTGAATGTGGCGGTCGTCCCACATCAGGGGTCAGCTGTCAGCCCTTAACTCTTCTTGCTGATAATGGACGCTTTGACATTAGACACTCAGGAAGAGGCCCCCTGGTGTATGCTGTTTGCCGATGACATTGTGCTGGTTGCCGAGAGTAGCCTTGAGGTTCAGAGCAGATTGGAGGTGTTGTGGCAAAGATTGGAGAGTGTTGGCCTGAAATTGAGTAGAACCAAAACAGAGTACTCGTTCTGCGATTTCGGCGGTCCCTCCAATCTTTCGCAATTAGTTCCCGCTAGGACGCCCATACCCATTTGTTCCGACTTTCAGAACCTCGGTTCGCTTGTCCAAGGAGATGGTGAGGTAGACCGGGACATAACACATCCGAGCAACGAAGGATGGATGAAATAGCGACAGGTCACGGGAACAACTTGTGATCCACGGATGCCCCTCAAGTTGAAGGGTAAAATCTACAAGTCCGTGATAAGACCTGTCATACTGTATGGATCAGAATATTGGGTTGTGAAAAAGATGGATGAAAAAAGATTGCATGTAGTGGAAATGAGAATATCGAGATGTGTGGTGTGACAAGAATGAACAAACTGAGAAACGAGTGTATTAGGGGAAGTTTGAAAGTGGCGCCAGTGACTGAAAAGTTGGAAGGAAATCGTTTGTCTTGGTATGGTCATGTGAAGAGAAGGGATGAAACGCATGTTACTAAAAGAGTTCTGAATTTACATGTGGATGGATGGAGAGGGATAGGGAGGCCAAAGAAAAGATGGATAGATTGCGTAAGGACCGATAAGAAAGAAAAGGAAGTTAGTGATAGTGTTACGGACGACAGGACAGAATGGAAGAAGAAAACGCGTTGCGCCGACTCCAAGTAATATGGGATAAGGGCAGGAAGAAGAAGATTGCAAGAAGCACTTTACGATCAACATACAAGGCCCGCATTTGCGCGCAGCGACAAGCAGAAGAAAGAGCGCGATAAATGATAGGTACCGGACAGATACCATTGATTAGAATGTATTATAATACTTAATAAATGTTGATTTCATATTTTAGGTAGTTTCATTTTATTTGAATCGACCATTATTGGGTATTAGAATAATAATAATTGAGTTCCTACAAATTCTATGTGTAACAGGATTATTTATTAGTCAGAATTCAATTGATCTATAATTATAAATGGTTTTTAATACAAAAAAAATTACATATATGGGTTTTTACGACATTAAATATGACCCTTATGGTTACCAAAAATGGATATACGACCCCCACAGTTTTTTCAAAGTACATTTTCATGGGGTGTATAAACCAAACATTGATTTTTTCTTAGACGTATATGCAAGCTAACTTTAAAACTAAAGAAGATAGCTAGGTTCTGGTGATTTAACCTTTTTCATCTGCAAAATGTAAGAACCTTTCTCATAGATTATTTTTTTATAACTTCAAAAGGAAAAAAGTTATGAATTTTTATGTAAAAAAAAATAGTTTTTCTGCTCTACTGAAATTCGGGTTTTGGTTTATACGACCTTTCTACCCAAAGGTATCGATATGCTAGGACATGGTCCACCCATGTACGAAGTGTTAGAAATCCGTTCAGCGTGACGAAACGGTTAACCGAAAATCTGCTTATACTGTCCGGTGCCGCCGGTGTAACCGAATAGGTCAAAACGACTAATTTAAATGAGACATTACTTCTCCATTACTGAATTTAGATGAAATTTAGCACATACATAGATAGACCCTGACCTACTATAGGACATGGGATAATTTTCTACTGCCACGAGTGCAAAACTGATGGCATTAAAAGCTTCTCTAATGCCAAATTATTTTATCTTACGTAGGCAGGTTGATATTGTATACGTGTGTAGATTCACGAATCCTATTTTTCCTGTGTGTATATGGGTAATTAGACATGTCTATGTGTATGTGTAAGCTCTTAGCACTCGATGTCTAATGTTGAGTGAGGATAGATTATTGCATACATATTCCTGTCGCATTGCCGTTGTTAAAAACTTCGTATTCCTGTTATTGTTGTCTACATTAGCAATTAATCGCAATGCCCCAGTAATCAAAAATAGATTACATAAACAGAAAAACTATACACGTGAACCTACACAAATATCTAAGTACAACCGACCTTCTAGAAATAGGTACAGATAACAACAGTCGATCAGACTTTATAAATAGGTACTCTAACAAACGCCCTAGTTTCAAGATTTCATAGAGAATAATAAAATCCGGTCACTGCTCGATAATATATAATTTATCGAGCTCATTTACATAATGTTCTATTTTAGCGTTATTCTAACATTACAGGAGCAATGAAATCGATTCTGAATGATTGCTAAAGCGATTCGATTTATCGCTATAATTTAATCTATTGTTAAATCTTACTTTGGAGGTATTATTCTGTTATCGAGCATTCATTGCGAACTTGATCGCGGGGGAGAGGGCAATAAATTATGTTATGATATCGTTACGCGTCAACCCTAGAGATATTAGGTTTTAGGGCTGGCATTTTATTTTATTATTGTGTTGTTTAATTTTCTTTTTTTGTATAATGTGTTTTATATAATGTTATTTTAAAGAATAGATGTAGGTTCTGTCTGATTAATTCTTATTGAAATGTTACTGGATGTTTATTAAGTGTTAATCAATTTTCTAAGAATAATCTAAACTCGGATTACAGATTCTTTATAGAACCTGGTCAAATCTGTGACAACTCCCAACCCAAACATAAAAACGCATATTGTCGCATCACGGGGGAAGCGGTGGCACAAGACTCGATAGAGACATGACCACGAGCACTATGTCAAGATTGTAAGGCTGAGAAGAAATTTTGTCTCCGGAAATCTGAGATCTCCTTAAGCGTATATAATATCTCATTTGTGCTGATGGTGATAGTTTCAGTGACTGTGGTAGTTTCAGTAACGTAAAAATCCCCCCTTCCCCAAGATTCAGGTGCCTCTTGAACGTGTCAAGGGCTTTCTACTCACTAAACGACTAAATGATAACGATTTTTACCAATCATTTCATAGTTTATTCTGAGCCAACCCTAGAGCTAAGGTTGTCGATCAATTGTTAAGATAACCCAGTGCAGAGCGATCCGTCGAACGGCGACCCTGCTCGAGCTCACACAACTTGCCAAACATAATATTTGCTTCCAACCTCTTCGCTCTGTTATGATTTTAATATTAAATCGAAAGCTATGTATTGAATTTTAATATACCTACAGATTCTGTTATTGGTATTGTTGGTTTTTTTTAAAGTGGGAAATCATTCAATGACTTCTCCTGGTTTAGGGCGAAGCGGAAGGACGTGGTGTCAGACTTTTAGACTAAAACACACTCCTATGTTCTTTCTTTGCTTTACGCTCCAGGACCCTGGGTTTCTCTTACGAAAGCCAACCCATGGCACCAGTAGGCTTCGGCCCTGCTGGGCTCCTACGGTATTGCTGACATCTCTTTGCGTTGCGTGTGGAACACTACACGCCGTTGTCGACTTGGGCACAGTCTGAACGGTAACTTGACGGCTGCACGATGATTTACCTATTTCTCGTCGTCCACAAGCCCATGCGTGGCTGGAAATGAGGATCGGGATCCCGGCAGCTGGGGTGTGAGGATGTTCATTCGTTCACGCGTGCGGTCTCCTTTTTCACTAGCATTGCTACTTTGCAAAAGTAAGCGAACGCCTGTCATGCCTCCTCACTCTGGACCATAGCCTGTAAGTACCAGGGTCCAGCTAGAGAGGTGTTCGCCGCCGCCAATCAGCCCCACTAAAACGACTTCACAGTAAAATAATACGCTTTGGTAAAAAAATAAATAATAATAACCTACTGTCCTACTTTTAATTTATGTAAATATCTGTGTACAATAAAGAATAAAGAAGGTTTGTTTAGTTCACTACAGAATATAGGAAACCCACATAGAAACAGTAGCTAAGAATTAACTACCAACATAGTTACTCACAAAATACAAGAAATATCACCGTTAATGATGTCCCGAAGACAATGTAGCGATAGCCTTTTGTTTTCCTCACAAAAATCCCGATTCTGCCTGAGACAAAGGACCTATGAATAGCGTGAAATACTTCGATCATAGAAATATGTAGTAGAGGTGGCAAAGTATGGCAATACAGATTTTGAAGATCTCAGTAAGCTGGGCGATATCCATAACGATTTCAATTCTGCCCTTAATTTTTTTTAATTATTGTGTTTCTTTTAGCAGTGGTAGCCAACGATGAAGTACTCGTCCTTGACAGCAGGAATTTCGAATAGTACTCCCGAAATCTGGCTCTCAAACTGGATTGGACCAGGGCTGCCTTAGGTAACCTAAGGGGTCCAGACGCCTGCTGCTGAAGGCTCTACGCAGGTATCGTTCGGTCCATTGTCCTTTACGAGGCGCCGGCATGACCGCCGTCGCTGCTGAAGCGGCCAGCGGCCAATCTGAACGCATGCAAATCTTGGCCATCCGAATGGAGCCGAGATGCCGCACGGTTTCCCGCGAAGCAGTAAGTAACCATAGGATCTGAGGGCAACAATGCTTACATACTTGAACAATTTGCTCGTGGAGATACAACGCCAAGGCGAAACTCTCCGGTCCCGACTAACGAGTTGTAGGTCATTAGTTGAAACCCAGCTAGGCGCCTCACTTTGTGTAAATTACTTCATCACCACTTCTCTTGAAACGGTGAAGGAAACCATCATAAGAATTTGATTTTAATTTTAAATGTGTATTAATTGATTTTGATTTTATTTTGTTATGTGTTAGTTTACAATTTGTTTTTTTTTTCTCATTGCAATTTTATATTATGTAATAATTTATGTCACCCTTATTATATGAATGCTGGTTGACCTGTAATTGGCGACTATGTAAGACTTAGGCCAATTGTTATTTATACCCAAGAAATGCTGTACATAGAAGCTGTTGGTTTTACCTTAATAAATAAATAAATAAAATAAATAAAATAAGAAAACAGACAAGCACCTAGAATAAAACAATTCGAAAACATGTGACATCCACAAATCTGCACTAAGCCCACGTGGTGGATTACAGCTCATTCATCTCCTAGAAAGGAAACCTGAGTCCCAGCAGTAGGGACATTATAAGTTTATGCTATGCTTACGCTTATTGATTTTTAGGTATCTCTAATGTTTTATGCTCGATCTAATTCTTTCTGTTAGTTTTGCAAGCTTTTACTTCGTAATGAGCATATCACCCTAGTTTCGATGGTTCAAGGTGAAATTACGATAGGCATCCAACAAATACAAAGACAATGTAGCAGGGAGAAGGTCGACGTCAATATTAACCAAAAAATTTAGTTCTTTTGTAATTCTTGAAATATTGCGGCAGATTTATGCCTAAGATGAAGAATTTTCGGCATAAACCTGCTGCAATGTTTGGCGCTGTGGTTTCTTCTATCGATTAATGATGTGACTATGACATAGTTTCTTATTTTTTGTCTGTTTCTGCTCCCATATAACTTAGATTTTTCTTCTTTGTCCGTTCCTGCTCCCATTATCTGGCGTAATGCCTCGTCATAATTCTGCGTCAGGACTGTATCCTGCGAAGGATATTTTCGCAATTAGGCATTGAGGTCTCTCACAATATTGGTCTATACTTGGATGTTAGAACACCAGGTTAACTGCGGGTGGCCTCTATCTCTCTTTTCGGGAAAAAGGCCTATTTCTAGGGTCGATGGTCTTCACGATTGTGGACCAGGACCACAGAACATATAAAGGCAGGACAATCTGTCTTGGGTTGTCGATTTTGGTAATTGGACTTTCTGAGGTCTCTCTCGATGTTAGACCTAACCAACAACGGCGGGCGAGATCAACCATTCCTTAATTCGGGTAAAAAGACTATTTTTACCACATGATTTTCGCTGCGATTTATCAGCACCAAGTAGCGACCAGGTACTAGAAGAAACCACGTTGATACCCCACTCACAAGATGAATCAATGACCTGATAAGGATCGTGAGAATAAAACAGCACTGCTATCTAAAAAAATACGAAAGTATTTACGATTTTGCAATTCTTTTCTTCATTCCTGAAGACTTCAAGAAAAACCCAAGAAAATACAGTACACAAATCACACCTGTCAATGTAAGGACGTTTCAGACGGAACGTAAATGTAGCGTCTCCGTTCTCAGCGATAATGTCGCGCGTCTGTCGACACGTTACGTGTAAATCTCGTTATCAGACCCAGACACTACATTACCAGAATTTATGGACGCTGGAGCGAAAGAAGACAGTATTAGTGAGGTTGGAAAATTATTTAGAAAAGGCTTGGCTTGGAGAATATGATGCATTTTTGTAAAATTTGATCAGAATATAAATTTTGATTGATAGTTCAGGATTTTTTTCGAAGTAGGAAATTATACAATGACTTATCTCGTTCTGGTTGGAACAGTATGTTAGTATGTTATTTATTTATTATTTATTTTTTAAATGCTTTATGTATATAGAAGTACAGAGGCGGACTTAATGCCTTAGGCATTTTCTACCAGTCAACCTTTGGGTGTTGCAGCAAAAAAAAATAGTGGTTGGTGCAATAAGAGAGAGAGAAAAGGTGGATACAAGAATGAAATGATGATGATGTTAGACTTTACTGACTAGACCTGTGTCCTTCAGTAGCCCTTTGCATTCTAAGATTTCCTTTTCAGAAATTACCCGCGGCCCTAGCGGGCATTGGCCTGGCCCTGAAATTTCTGGACAATTCTTTGAAGAGAGCGTGGAACACTACGCGCTGTGGTCGATTTGAGCTCAGACCGGACGATTATTGCACGGCTGGACGTCGAGCCACCCTTTGCTTATCGTCCGCAAACCCGCACCTACGGTGGCTGGTAGTTGGGGTGGGGGTCGAAGGTTGCGACCGTCTCCTTCTTCAGCTTTACTGCATGGCAGAATAATCACCAGACTTAAGTGGCAGTGGGCAGGGCACATTGCTCGTAGAACAGATGGTCGATGGGCTCGGAAGGTTCTGGCGGCCACTTACCGGAAGACGCAGCATTGGAAGGCCTCCCACAAGGTGGACCGACGACCTGATGAGGGTCGCGGGAATCCGATGGATGCGAGACGTACAGGACTGGTCGCTGTGGCGCGCTTGGGGGAGGCCTATGTCCAGCAGTGGACGTCTTTCTGTTGAGATGATGATGATGATGAGAAGGAGACCAGGTAACTCTTATTGCGAATGGAGTATAAGCTTATGCGAACGTCAATTCATTCGTTTTACCTTCAGTAATCATAACTTTACCAGCAAGATTAAACCGGTAAAATTCCTGAAAATAAAAACAATCAATTTGAATAAACAGTAAAATGTGAAACGGCAATAAATATCGACGCAGTTGTAAAGCAACTTAACATTCGAAACACGTGCGTTACTATGCGTAATGTGGAAGGCTTTTATAATCAACGACTTTTTGTAGAAAAAAGAAATCAAAATTGTTGAAATAGTTGGTCGGTTGCGGAATAGTTTGAAAGTTACTGCGGCTCTAATATGTAAAGAGCTACTGAAAGAACACAGATCGGTTTTAGTCAGTAAAAGTCTGATTCCTATTCCCTCTCACTCCAACTAGAGTGGGTTCGATCCAAAGCTACAGACATAATTGCAATAAGAGACTAGAAACAGACTTAAGGCTTACATAAATATAACTAAGACCACATCAATAAAAATAAAAGAGGAAGTAAACTGCATGAAAAATAACAATAATATAAATAGTGTGCTCGCTTGCTTGTAAGCAAAGTATTTTCTTGCAATTGCAACTATCCTTTTAACCGCATACGTCCAAATACTCCATCTCGTGTAATTCTATAATTACCAGTCCTACTTGTAGGTGGCAGAAAAGCTAATATTTGGTCATAAATATTTGACGCGAGCAAAATGGACACGAGAATATTAGTGGCAGATTAATCCAACCCTTTTTAATTGTAAGAGCAGATTTTATTAAACAATATGGACCCATTTGTCCATCCAGAAGCCCTACCAGGAGCTCTTAACGCAATCCCTTTTACGACCTAAACGGAACAGTTAAAAGAATGGAGCTATATAGCTACGACCTTCTTTCTCGCTCGCACGCTATACATTTTGACACCATCATGGTAAAGCTCCAGGTTTTCACCTAGCACAACTACGGAGTCGTGTCGTGACAGCTAAAAGTCTCAACCTAAGTACATGGTTGGTACGAAGCTTAATTCGCAACCCTTTTAATCCTGCGAAAGGTGGAATCATAAATAAGGATTGGAAATATCTAAATGGCCTATTATTCGTGTGCGAATTTAGCACGCGAAAAAGTTATTTTTGCTGCGGTCAAAGCGGGAAATAAAGATGGGAAAATGTTTAAAAAAAACATAAGGTATTTTAAATTTCGGTATATTTTACAAGAAGCTAACTTGGTTTTGTTTTTGGCTAAGAAAAGTTGCAATCAGGGTGTTAAGGAAAATTCACACCACCAGTTTGCGCCACTTAGCCGTCAAGTTTTTGTTTTAAAACCTAACCTGTTCGTCTTTTCAGCAAAACTAACACCTACTACGAAGTACAAAGTTTGACGGTTGCTTTCACTGGGCTGCCGTCCCAACATGACACTGGCAGAGTAGTCAAAACGGGCTCAATTGCCACAAAAAAGCCTTTTGACAAATAGTCCACCGTGGCGCCTTTCCAACCAGTCCTCAAAGACCGCCATAATTATGGCGTGCCTCTCCTGCCTCGGCGATAGCAGCTACCACATCCTCAAGTGTAACAGCATCATCAAGATCTAAAATCCTTCCCTCAGCTCTCTTGGTTGGACGTGAAATTTTGACATCAAATTCGGCAAGGACTTTTCGAATGCGGCTAGCAAGATTGTCCGCTTTGCCAGAAGAATCAGGGCCTGCAATTGTAAGCACCATGCCGCCATCAGCAGCCTTCTTTTGTGCCTGTAATTCCTACAGTGCATAATAAAATAGAAAATAAAATCGCCCCACGTGTATCCCCAGCCTAACCCAGTAAACTAAACTTAGCATGGGAAACGGCGCGCTTATTGCAAACGACTCAGTTTTAATTTAAAATTGTAAGTCGTTACCGTGTAAATAATTGTTTTGTGGCAACCCCAAGTAATGGATAGTATGAAGTTTGCGTTAATAGCGCGCAAGTATGGGATGCTGGCGCTATGGGAATGTTCATTCAGAAAGTTATGGGTACGTACGAGTATATCACCTACATTAGATGGTCACCACATGGGATAGTTTTTCGTTAGTGAGGGTAATATGTCTTAAATTCTGTAAAAATATAGCTACCAATGGCTTCAACCGCGTGATAGTAGAAAATTACACCTATACACCTGGTATTAAAAGTACCCTATTTGTATGTTTCATTAAAATCCAAATTAGTAAGTCTTTTTTAGGGTTCCGTAGCCAATTGGCAAAAACGGAACCCTTATAGTTTCGCCATGTCTGTCCGTCCGTCCTCGTCTCTGTGACCGTTAGCTCTAGAAAACTGAAATTTGGTACCAATATGTATGTCAATCACGCCGACAAAGTGCAAAAATAAAAAATGTTTTATTAGGGTAGCCCCACTACATGTAAAGTAAAAAGTGTTTTTTTTTTATTTCGGCCCTAACGTGTGATATATTGTTGGATAGGTATTTAAAAATGAATAGGGGTTTACTACAATCATTTTTTGATAATATCAATAATTTCGGAAATAATCGCTCCAAAAGTAAAAAACAATGCGTCCCCCCCCCTCTAACTTTTGAACCATAAGTTTAGAAAATATGAAAAAAATCTAGAAAGTAGAGCTTTATAAAGACTTTCTAGGAAAATTATTTTGAACTTGATGGGACGAACAGTTTTTGAAAAGTTGGGGACACTTATTGTGACGGACGGGAAACTACGGAACCCTACACTGAGCGTGGCCCGACACGCTCTTGGCCGGTTTTTCAATTATATATTTTGCCAATTTCAACATTCATTTCAACTGAAAGACATAGACAGACAGACTGTTGGACATAGGCGTCATCAATGTCATTCGCTAACATTATTTTGTTGTTCTGCTACAGTTTGTTACGCATTATAATATTTAGACGTATGCAGCTAATTAATTATGATGTAATGTAACACATGCTTTCCTTGAAAAAGGAGGATCATCTGACCAAATGGATGTTATTTCTGATCCTGACAACTGCCCGATAACAATTTCGGGTGGTTTAATTTATGTTTTAATTGCGCGTAGATTAATATTCTAATACCGCGATGCAGGATTTCAAATTTTACTTTTTTTGTGAATCGTGAACAATAACAATCACTTTAAAAAGGCTACTATGCTACAGGAACTAGCCTTTTGCGTGGAATGTTCTAGATTACGTTAGAAGTTAAAAATAACATAATTTATTCTAACAGAGTCAAAATTCTTGACACAAATGTACCATGCTTTTGAAAAACGATTCTAACAAATTCCCATCTGAAAGCTTTAAAACTAATTACGCTATTTCCCTTTTAACGAAAAGAACAATATTAATTAATAATAACACACTACTTCTACCTACCTGTCGTCATATAATCTCAAAATGCACCTCTAATCCACCTCAACAAAGTAATAACAAAAGAACACAGAAAAAAAACTAATACAAGCAAAAACCAATCCATTCTTGTATCAACGGCTATATCAAAAGAACTCATTTCTCTTTGACATTCGATTAAACACGAAGCAAAGGCCTTTCTCATAACTTGTTCCTATTTGCGGTTTTCACAGAGTGATGTAAAAACATCGCTACACCCGGTCAGCGTGAAATGAAATTCATAATAACGACTGTAGAGCCGTCGTAGTGGAGGAAACCGAGTAGATCAAGACTGAAATAGTTTACAATTTTGAGGTTAAATTGGGAAATTAAAGTACCGTGTTACCCCAGTTAATGGGTTGTGGAGGTCTGGTAGGCAGCCGCTCCTCGTAAAATACTGGTATTCAGCTAAATCTAGCTTGACTGAAAGCCGACCCCAATATAGTTAGGAAAAAGGCTAGGTAGAAGATGAAATTGGGAAATTAAAGTCACCAACTGTCGTCATTTTAACAAAAGATACGCCTAGTGTGTGACTGTGTGGTGGTGGCTTGAAATCGAGGTCAGGATCCCGGCGGATGGGACTGCGGCTGAGAAGTCCCTCACGCCTGCCTTCCTCTTTGCTGCAAACCATGGTCTGTACCAGGACCTGCCGCGGTACTTACTGCCATAATTATGGCGTACTCAATCCTCCTTTGTCTGCATATTTTTTTTTATATAACATATTCTAGTTCTTGACTGCAATCCCACTTGATAGCAGTGATGCAATCGTTGATGGTGAAGTGCACTAGTTTATTAAGAGCCTATTCACTCTAGTCTTGAAGATACCCAAATTATAATCGGACGGGAAGACCGCAGCAGGCAAATTGTTCCAATCCTTCGATGTACGCGGTATAAACAACGAGGCAAAGCGCTTTGTCCGAACCGTGCAGGTTTTGACAACGTAAGGATGGATACTCTCCGTACGACGGTTGAAAACAATGTTTACATACATTACTTCCCTGTTCTATGTTGTTCTATGTGAAATAAAAACAGAATTAATCCAAAACAAAAAATATTCTGTAAATCTTTTAGGAATTGGTGATCAGTCTCAAACTACCCTCATTTGTTATGAGAACGCATGCAAAAGTAAAATGTTTGACTTTACCGTTTTGTTTTAGATACTCGCCGTGGGAAGGTTGCGGAAATTCATGGAAAACTTCAACTTTGACAGTGATGGAGTGGTCCCTAAGCTAAACGAACCAGGGAACGTCAAACAAAGATGTCGCCTGTGATACGACCAGAAGTTGCTTCAAGTTGTAACTTGTAGATAGGCGCAAGAAGTATTACTTGGTAAAGAAAAGTTACAAGTATTACAGACGTTGTAAGCAACAGTTCCTTCATTTTACTTTCGTTTGGGTGTCTTGAGGTTGAATATTTATTGCGCATTTTTTTAATGATTATTTTGATAGATGATATAATAATAGAAAGAACACTCACTGGAGTAACCTATTAGCTACATTCCAAAATATCAGTACTATGGTACAGCCAATAGAGTGGCTCTTTGTGTGGGGCACAGAACAGTGTAGAAATGAAAGAAAAGAAAATGTTTGGTAGATTCGTGTTTGACCGCTATATCACCTGATGGTAAAAGGAGATGTGGTCGGTTAGAGTACATCTGTCTAGAAGTAATCTACTCACACTCACAAAACTGGACAAGGCGAGTCAGACTAAATCGAGCATAAATGCCGACAAAATAACGTTTCTTCTATGGGAACCACCTTTACTTGTAACTGTATATTATAATTGTATTACTTGTTGTTTTAGCATCTATAGAAATACACATACTAAATCCAATATAACATTTCAACTCTCTACCTCTTACGATTTATGAGTTACAACACACTGACAGCAAACAGTCGGATGGACACACATGATGGACAAATATTGGAGGCTTAGCAGTAGAATTCCGCACCCTTCGGTAACCTAAAAATTATATTAAATTACAAGTATATAATTCTTAAATTAATTTACTTTTCTTTAAAATTATACAAAACAGCACAATTAAATGTCTTAACTGAAAAAATAACTTAATCACTTATCCTACTGTTGACATCTAACTATGTCCCACCAGTTTCATAGTGAGCGCGGGAAAGCTTTCATGCCGCGACTTATTCAAATAAGATACGGCTCGTTTGGCCGCCCTTTGTTGCCTCTGCGCTTCAAAAATATCATTCATGTGACTCTGTTATAGATAACGGACGGATTTTGTAATTTCGGAAAGAGAATGCCTGAAAATTGTTGGTGTGGTCGAGAATGAAATAATAAAATGACAGTTGCATTTCAATGTGCTGAATTTTGTAGCACTATGGGATTATTAAAACTGGACGGTGTGTTATTTTACTTCAATTCAAGTCAAAATAATAATAAAAATTATCCACAACTTTCATACAACGTCATCTAGTCCCAAACTAAGCAGAGCTTGTGTTATGGGTTCTAGACAACTGATTAACATACTTATATACTTCTAAATACATACATATTAAATTACACCCAGACACAGAACAAATGATCGTGCTCATCACACAAACATTTGTTCTGGGTGGGAATCGAACCCACGACCGGCATAGCAGTCAGGGTCACTAACCACTAGACCAACAGGACAGTCAAAATGTTTTTTCAATACACTCCCTCGAAAACTGACTCTACTTATCGCATTACGATAAGGTTCAACTCTCAGCTCAGGTAGAGTGACAGAAAGTATCAGATTTTTACATAGTAAAACCAACGAATGTTCCTTCGCTTATGTAACTAACAATTCTTCAACCTTGAACAACACACCAGACTTCAATAACCTTTAATCGTAAAGAACACAATTTCCTCTACAAAAAAACTGGCTCATATACTCGTACGTCTAGATAGCCTCTAGCTGCCTGTATAATACTGGTTAGCAACACTCTCTGTGTCAGACTTTTACTGCCTGTGTGCTTTGCGTCCTAGGCTCTTGGTAAACCTTTCAGAAAGTGTAGTTAAGATCAACAATTATTTTTTGTGAAACCATCAAAAACCTTCTCATATTCTGTGTGGAACTAAAAGGAGTATTAGACTTTTACTAACTAAGACGAAGCCACCTACCGGGTCCAAAATTTTTAACCATTTTACCAACCAATTGTGTTCCTTTACATAGGTATTCTTTACACGGTAAGCCTTTCAAACAGCCTTAAACAACACGCCAGACTTCAATAACCCCTAATCGTAAACAACACAATTTCCTACAAAAAAAAAAACAGCTCATATACTCGTACGTCTAGATAGCCTCTAGCTGCCTGTATAATACTGGTTAGCGAGCCTCATAAACTCCTTTATGTTTGCATGTAAGAAGCAAGTTATTTATTGGGGCCTACCACTGATTTCCCATTGGGCTACACTATTCATCGCTGGCTCCAGGTAGCCATTTTACTTTTATTGTTGACGTGTGCGCTATCCAATTGCTTTTTTTTATTAAACTGCGGTAGGAAACATAAAAATAGTTGTTATGTAGTTGAAAGGTGGTTTGGGAACGCTTTTTCTGGTTTTCAGTGGAAAGGTTTTTGTGGTTTTTTGGTGAATGCTGTCGATGTCAGCGACATTTCATGCGTAACCCTGGTTTAAACGAGAGGGACTGATAAGCGCTCATCTTCAGCGAAGCAGTAATGTGGGTGAGGGAGATGGCCGCGACCATGAGTGAACGGACATCTTCTTGCCCCAGGAAACGCCCTGGGGGCCCGGGTTTGTGAACAATGAGCAACGGCAACTCATCGTTTAGTTTTCCGGTAAGAATCGAGTAGACGAAAGGGCGTAGTGTTCTACATGCGCCTCAAAGTGTTATCAACAAAATTCTAGGGGACCAGTAGACTCAATGTGGTGTCCGCTAGGGCCGCACATATTTTTGAATTTTTTTGAAACATACCTGTGGGTTTTAGTTAGTAATAGTCTGCAACACCCTGTCGCTTCACCATAAAAGATGAAGTAATTTGATGTTTTTTTATTGTTTTGAAGGCGAAAGCTGTCATAGCATGCTTTTAAGTTATAGTTTCAATGCTAAATATCTTCTGGCTGTTTCAAATTGGCTTGCCAGAACTTTTTGGTTTTTTGTTTCTAAAACACGTTGCCCACAAGGAATTATTCCAGTAACGTGGGTGCGTCCAAAAACATGTTAACTCACAAACACAAGAGACCTCTAGACCATATAAATAATATTGGTCCTTTTTGGGAATCTGACCCGTGACGCACAGCGCATCTGTCAATCTCTCAACCATTGCGCCAACCGTAACATCTGAATTTCCGATGTGGCTTTTGCATCGCGATGCACATTTTTTTGTCTGGTTTGTTTTTTTTTCGTGTTTGATCCTGTTTCCTTTTTGTCACAGAGTGACTGTTGTTTGGCTTTTGCAACTGAAGCGTAACTCTAAAAGGACATTTAGACATATCTGTGGTGCAAGACGAGTGTTTTTTTTTATTTTTTTTTTTGTATCACATAAACCAGCGCTTGACCTGATGGTAAGCAGTGATACAGTCGTTGATGGTGAGGCACACTAGTTTATTAAGAGCCTATTCACTCTAGTCTTGAAGACACCCAAATAGTAATCGGACGGAAATACCGCAGCAGGTAAACTGTTCCAGTCCTTCGATATACGTGATATAAACAACGAGGCAAAGCGCTTAGTCCGTGTTATGTTTACTATTTAATATTTCATTACCAATATTTTTGGGACAGACACAACTTTTATAAAACAATTCAAACAAGACAGCTAATGTACACAGGCGAGCTTAAAAATAAATATAGCCATGCTTGTCAGAGAAGACCTCAATTCTACTCCCATTTTGTGTGTTCAATCACCCAGACCCCACAAAGCTAATCAAACGTTTCTTTCATCCAAACTTTCTTATGTGGAAGTCCATGAGATTTAATTCATCTAGTGGGTAGTATAATTAATTTCCCTGCCCCTCCCCCGTAATTACGAGGCATTCGTCTTCATTAGAGGTCGCGGTGCCGTTTCATTAGTTTCTGCGCCGGCAGGTAGGTTACTGCTGACTTAGAAATGGTAGCTTGATTTCTGTGTTTGGGTTTTTTGGGTTAGAAATGATTAAGTTACGTGCTGCTGCCTGCGGTTTTGCCTGCGTGATTGTAAATATGTCAAGAGAACATACTTTAAGGATAATAAGTATTCTATAGGCTATTCCAGGACAAGGTCTAGCTTTATAAAAAGTTTCATAGCAAAAAAAAAGCGTACATCGAGGGACTGGAACAATTTGCCAGCTGTGGTTTTCCCGTCCGATTATAATTTAGATTTCTTCAAGGCTAGATAAGAGTGTAGGCTCTTAATAAGCTAGTGCACCTCAGCATCAACGATTACATCACTGTTTACCATCGGGTGGAATCGCAGTCAAGCACTAGTTTATAACAATTGAAAAAAAAAACGAAATGTTTTTGCATGAAAGAGTAACAAACATCGATACATGTATAAATCCATACGTAAAAACTTCAGCGTTTATAATATTAGTAATATTTATTGGTTTTACGCAGTACGAATGCACCCGAATAGCATTGGGTGAAGATTTTCGCTCACTGGAAGCCTGATCCCGAGGAAGATGTCATAGAGGTGGACTTTGATGAAAGTGGTAATCTATCTGATCATGTTTGCCGGGCAAACTTGGCCAGAGATCGCCTGAGACCTGAGACGGTTTGGAAGGAAAAAGGTGAGACCTTAGCCCAGTAGTAGGAGACAAAATCTTCATCGTCATCATCGTCATCATCATCTACCTAGCCTTTTCCCAACTATATTGGGGTCAGCTTCCAGACAAACCGGGTTTAGCTGAATACCAGTATTTTACGAGGAGCGGCTGCCTACCAGTCCTCTACAACCCATTGGTGTGTGCCCGTGTTAGCCCAGTTGATGAACTGGGGTAACACGGTACGTCATGGCAAGACTGGAGTCAGATTTACAGGCTTCTGACTATCCTTAACGACTGCCAAAGACCTACAAATGACAGCCGGGACCTACGGTTTAACGTGCTTTCCGAGGCACGGGGGAAAATCCACAGACGAAACTTGGCAAGCGTTGCTTAACCTTGAAGATCGACCCGTGCGGCTGTTATTATCTATCCACGAGCTCCTCCTTTATGGGTGTGAAATTCTAAAACGAATATTATAGTTTTTATAGGCAAGGCAATGGAAATATTATTTAACCCGTGGTCCTAGAACGCAATGAGCAACTGAAGACACATATGTGTTTTTAGTCAGTAAAAGTCAAAATCTCTCTCCCGATCCACCTTAAGTGGGATAAGTCATTGAATCACATAAAAAAAAGAATTCAGGAGGAAGCATCAGGGTAGACTGCGAAATTAAAATTTTCTTACGTTTTTTGCAATTTGCAGGCCAGTGGTAAGTTGTATGAAGTTAAAAATATCTTTTGCGACTGTAAAACGTAACTAGTTACATAATTATAACCATAAAAATCATCAATATAAGCCTCCAAACTCATCTAAGTGTAGGAACGTTTAGGTCAAAAAAGTTTCACCTTAAACAGCCTTGCTTCTTTCCCACACGATGGGAAATAAACAAAACCACTATCAAAGATGAAGGAACGTGAGTGCGATATTTTCAACATTGTATCATGAGAGTTGCTTTGTAAGGCAGTGGGTAGTAAACTATATTTCCGATATAACTGGCCGCGGGGGAAATTATCTAAGAAACGATGCTTCGCTTTATGGTAGCCGATGTCTGAGCCAATCACGTACCTGCCTGACTGGGTGGTTCTAGATTTTAAATTATATTTTTATAATCTGGTTTATGTTGTTGTGGCTTGCGTTTTGAGCTGCTAGATTTTGCCCTATAGTTTCGAGTATCTTCTTTAAGCGAGTCTGCTTGCGTCATGATCATCATCTGCCTAGCCTTTTTCCGAACTATATTGGGGTCGGCTTCCAGTCAAGCCGGATTTAGCTGAATACCAGTATTTTACGAGGAGCGGCTGCCTACCAGACCTCTGCTTGCGTGTAAATAGAAAATTATCTTTAGTGAACATAGTTTTGGGATAAAAAGTATGTCTAAGACATGGACGGGTAGACAATGTCTTGAAAACACTTTTTACGAGTGCCAAATACCATCCAATTTTTGTTAACATCTTATTTATTGGTAGTTATTTTTTATATAACCTTTTTTAATAATTTGAATATAAGAACACTGTAGACTCCTCGGATTACTTGGCTTACTTTCTATTTCGACCCATTTTTTTTAAATTATTTTTTATATTTTGGGTACAATATTGACTGTTATATTGACTCTACGATGTCCTCACATGTCTATGGATATTATAATTTAAAAATTATTAATTAATTTTATAGAAATATTGTAAGATCAAAAATATGCTAAAAGAGTTACCACGAATTTCTTACTTCATAGGAACAACCAATTGGAGCCATGCACTAGCTGCTAGGGGTGGCACGACATTGGTCAAGTCGGTAATTCGTCAAGTACGCAGTTCGTCCAATTTGAAAACCATAAAAAAAAGGTGTTAAGAAGATCAAAACTCTGACACTCCCTTTCGCTCCATCTTTACAATTACAATTAAAATATATCATAATGCAAGTTTTATTTTTATAAAACGCAAGCGTATCTCGCCATCAAGCTGTAAAGTCTGGTGAACAAATTATGTACATCATCATCTGCCTAGCCTTTTCCCAACTATAATGAGGTCGGCTTCCAGCCAAGCTGGATTTAGCTGAATACCAGTATTTTAAGAGGAGCGGCTGCCTACCAGACCTCCACAACCCATTAACCTATCACATACCCACAAAACGAGACACAATAGTAAAACAATAACACCGCAGACTCATAGGACCGGTCGGGGATTCATGAATTAACTGGGGTAACACGGTACTTCATGGCAAGACTGGAGTCAGATTTACTGGCTTCTGACTGATCTACAAATGACAGCTGGGATATACGGCTTAACGTGCTTTCCGAGGCACGGAGGAAACTCGTTATGTTAAGATGGTCACCCATCCACAGACCAACCTTGGCAAGCGTTGCTTAACCTTGAAGATCGACCTGTGCGGCTGTTATTATCTAGACACGAGCTCCTCAATCTAGCTGTAAAGTTTGGTGAACAAATTATGTACAAAAAACAAAAAAAAAAAACTAATGGAAATAAAAAAGGAGCAGAAGGAATTATTTGATTTTACCATCAAAAATAAAATGAAACGTGTCGTCTAACCTAATAATAATAAATAAGAATTTGTTTGCTTGTTTGTCGAAGATAATTGGTAGGCGAGCTGATCTGAAAGTAAATAATCTTTTGATGATAGAAAGCTAACACTATCTCCAAGTGTCGTAGCCTTCGTAGGGTGCTTTTTATTGGAAGTTTAATACTTTTATATTTTTTTTATTCTTGTTAGGCTCGCGTTTGACCAGTATCTCATCAGATAGTAAACAATGATTTAGCCAAAGCAGGAGCAGGAGCATGCTTGCCTAGAAGTACCCTTTACAATCTTGCCTTAAAGACCCCTAGGTTGTAGCTATCAGAAAGCACAGACTTTGACTTCGCTCGAAGGGTACAAAAAGCCCCACTATTTTACAGTATTAAGTCAGCTTCAATCAAATTATGACCTACATTTAACCTTACAACTGCGAAAAGCCTACAAGTATAACGGAAAATCCAAAGCTCACTTTGATTTGCATGTAAGCTATATGGGGCACTTTTGACCGGCCTAGCGTAGTTTTGCGTCCCTTTGGCGAGTCAGCGGGCGTAGGGTTATTGGAGAGTGTTGTGTACTGTAGGCGACTGGAGAAGATGGAAAGAGGAAGTAAAGTTGTTTGAAAAATTGTATTCCTTTAATGGTATTTGTGACGTCGTGACGCCAACAGGCAGCATAATTTAGAAGCCGTTGTGAAAGTTTCTAATAAGTAAATCTCAAATAACAGAAAGACAATAACTTTACTTTCAAAAACAGTCATCTGCCTAACCTTTTCCCAACTATATGTATTGGGGTCGGCTTCCAGTCAAGACGGATTTAGCTGAATACAAGTATTTTACGAGGAGCAGCTGCCTACCAGACCTCCACAACCCATTAACTGGGGTAATACGGTACTTCATGGCAAGACTGGAGTCAGATTTACAGGCTTCTGACTATCCGTAACGACTGCCAAAGATCTACAAATGACTGCCGGGACCAACGGCTTAACGGAAATAACAGAAAGACAATAATTTCCCTTTTAAAAATAATACCTAAACAAAAACCTATGGATACGACTCGTTAACATCCTACATCAAGTTAACGAAGCATATAAATTTCTACTACGTATATACAAACCCTGATACAAACGTGTGGACAACCTTTTGGTCCATTGTGCTGTCAACGTGACTTGCTGAACGAAGCCAATGACAGTCGATATGTTTTCACGGTTAATCAATCAAGGAACCGAAGCTTTTTTCAGTTTTTTCTGTCCGTTCTGAAAAAGTTTTCCTGCTTGATAAAGGATCTTGTACACAGGCGTGCTAAGCTCGATACGACACTACGATAAGGTGTTTGCGGTTTACAAAGGGTCATCGCGATGCGCTAGTCTGCAAAGGGTCTAATTCCTTTCTATAGGTGCTTTTTACTCCTTATAGAGATATTTTAAGTATGTTTTAGGTTTACTGGCCACCGTCGCGTAGTTATTATACTATACGATTATTGTACGTTTGCGTTAAAATTACATACAAAACTATGAAACTATCGACAAAGCGGTAACGTCGAGCCGTCTTGTCGTTGTCGCTTCCTGACGAACCCGCGTCTTTTTTTGGCATTACTTTTTTATTTTTGTGATAAAGCGTGAGTGATGCTACGAGGAAATATATAATTTTCTAGCCTAAACAAGGCATTAAACGGGCTTTGTATAAAATAACACTGAACAAGCAAATATCATCTCTTCTGAGATAACATCAAGTGCACAGCGGCTTATTGGACGATTCGCACGAATTTAACTCGCCCGAAACGTGCGAATCGACTCCTTTAAAACATATTATTTTTTCTGTAGTCGATCCGCACGAATTTCATTTATTGGCGTGCGAATCGACACCCTCACAAATATGTAGTAGGCTATTCGCACACGTAGTTTTTTTTATGAAATGTAGTTAAGATAAAGTACACTTGAGCACAGAAGTAGTAAGGTCAAATATGTTTTACTCGTAATAGATAGAAAATAAAAACACAATCTATTGACTAAACTTTTATATACAACTAACAAATCAACAATAATAAACCAAGTCATAACAATAATAAAATGCTTACTTCTAATTTATATATGTATAACAGGTTAAAAAATAAATTTACGAGAATTATCTATAAAAATAGATATTTGGCTTTAATCACAATCAAAATTACAGTCCCGTTTAGGAATAAAATAATTAGTTACATATGTACTTATACAATAAATATTACCAGCACCTAATTTCGTACGTTTTCAATACAAAGTTGTACGAGTATATTAATTTCGCCACGATGCAATTGGCTTACTTATTCCATACAGATCTTTCTTACTTTCAAGTAAATATCTGCTGTTTAAACTTCGATTATTTTTTATTTTTATTTCAGTGATAGCTGAATACGACTGTACTTTATTTTTTTTAAACCTTAAAATGAAATGGGTGCGAATAGCCTACTACATATTTGTGTGGGTGTCGATTCGCACGCCAATAAATGAAATTCGTGCGAATCGACTACAGAAAAAATAATTTGTTTTAAAGGAGTCGATTCGCACGTTTCGGGCGAGTTAAATTCGTGCGAATCGTCCAATAAGCCGCACAGCTCTCTGCCTGTCGTGATTCAATTTCCTGTTTATATATTTAAACTTATACGATTACCTTTTACCATGTTCTATGCACTTAAGAAAACATACTTGTAAGTTTTCTTGAGTCTGATAAGGGCCTGTTTCACAATGTCCGAGTAGGCACTACTCACTGAATAAATTCAAAAATGTGACAGAATCCGTATGAAATTATCTGTCAAGTAAGATACTCGAAACTTAATCATAGGTGGTGAAACAGGCCCTAAAAGTAAAGAAATATAATCACACATCTCTGCACTTTGCATATTATTATGCGATTTGTAAAGTGGCTGAGTGCCATTCTTTTCTATAGTGTATATGACTGAATATGTGTTGCAGCCGATCTGAGAGACGTAAACTGCTGGACAAGCGTCTCTGGACTACGCCTATAAATATCATTTAATAAATACCTGATTAATCAGGAACGCAGGAGTGTAGTGCACAAAAATTTGCGCAAATAAAGGTCTCTTTCCCTTTACTTTTGCCATCTGTTGGGATGACAACCCGACACAGCATGAGAGAGATCAGGCACAAGGCCAATATCTTCACGTGTTTTCCGAGACACGGGGGCGTTACACCACCAAGTTTCAAACTCTGAGCTACCTATACGAGTTCAAGCATGACGGCAGGAGAGAAATTAGGCATAGGACCAATAGCTTTCCGTTTTTTCCGGGGCACGGGGGTGTGTCACCTCCAAGTACCAAACTCTGAGCCTTATAAGTGTAATTCTTAATAGAGAAACTTATTTCTTTGCCGAACCCGGTAGGTAATCATAAACATCAACAAGCCAGTTCCTTACTTTATTATACAGATTGATACTTAATTGAAAATCAACAACCCAAACAATTTCACTAAATTATAATCCTTGTCCACTGTCATACATTGTCTTGGCTACCTGGACAATACCAACAAAGTGAACTAGTCCCAAGGGCTGTCCTAATCTAAAAGTATTAGCAAAATACCCCTTAAAGCCAAAAGGTATGCCATAACATTAGGTAGATACGAGTGTTTGTATGGACATCCCTATGATACCATTTGGCCATCCCCCAAGTGGATATAAGGGTGTTAGTAGACTTGCTACTTTTAGTATCGACAATTTTGCGATTTTTATTTAAAAAAAAAACATCGCTCCACGCTATTATTTACACCTGTATCGTGACTACGTTGACAGACATATAAACCAACAAACACACAAACACAAAACACCCGGAACCGTAACGACTATCTGATAGGTCACACAAATATTTGTTCTAAGCGGAATTTGAACTCGCAACGCGTTGTTTTCTTTCAGTCACTTTTCTATCTAACATCTGCTATGCAACTGCAATTGCAACTGTAAGTTGACAATGACAGTTCTTTATACATTTCCGTTCGCTGTTTGATGGCTGTCTCGACGTCGAGCTCGTCGCCATGAAAATGACTATTCGAGAATAGCACCGCTGAAAATCAATCCAACAAACTCACAATCACTAGAAATCTGGTGCATAAATAAACGACAAAATCTTGACTCACTTACTGTACTGAAAACGCTAAAATTTTGCACTGAGGTTCCTTTTATGATGTGTACAAAAATTCACCGAGTTTCCTCCGTGCCTCGGAAAGCACGTTAAGCCGTAGGTCCCGGCTGTCATTTGTAGATCTTTGGCAGTCGTTACGGATAGTCAGAAGTAATATCGGACTCCAGTCTTGCCATGAAGTGCCGTGTTACCCCAGTCAAATGGGTTGTGGAGGTCTGGTAGGCAGCCGCTCTTCGTAAAATACTGGTATTCAGCCAAATCCGGCTTGACTGGAAGTCGACCCCAATATAGTTGGGAAAAGGCTCGGTAGATGATGATGACAAAAAATCACCTCCTAAGGAAATAATATGAGGGTTCCAAGGTTTGTATGGAGGAACCTAATTTCACTTGAGCGAAGCCGCTGTTATATGCCAGTAAATTTGAATTGCTTACGCATCGATTTTCGATCAAATTTAATGCGAAATGATTTAGCCAATCATAGCACTTGATGCACGTTCGAATTTCAAACGGCACGAACTGCTGATTACTCTAGCAAGCGGTCTTTAGACCTAAGTCGCTTAGTCAAGCTACCAAATTGCGACTAAATCGCACACACAAAAAGTAGCACGTCTGTCAAAGCCCTAATACACCAGATTGCTTATAATTGGGTTAAGTCCCCAAGCTGCTTAACCCATTTTATTATAAGGTAGCGTCAATCTTGATCGCGTAGAGAGGTGTTTTAATTGTATGTGGTGTTTTGAAAGGAATGGTAAATAGATACATACATACTCGTACCTAATTGAGATGTCATCTTAGGATAAAGGACTAAGTATGGGTCTACTACCAAGAGCTTTAAGGCTCACAGTATACGACAGCATTATAGCCAGGAGTCTACTAGAGTATAGGGTAACTGGTAAGGCCTGCAGATTGTTCGAAGGAGTTACTGTGGCCCTCGTACAGGACAACTGAAGAAACACTGTGAGGCAAGCTAGCTCAGAAAGCGCCAATTTGATCATTACTGATAAGTACTTAGAAAATAGGAAACTGTGAAACAAATAACATTTATTATGCAAATATTTTTTTTAAACATTTTTACACGTATTTTTTTCGACAATTTTAACTAGGTAAGGCAGGTGTTTCCTAGCAGACTACCCTGCAATTAAAACACCTAAACAAACTCAGAGGTTAAAGTCTCTCTCAAACTCCATATAGCAAACACCTAATGGTCAAATCATATGAGGACTATACATATTAATGTCTGAGATGGCTTTTTGAGGAAAAGCCCATGCAGATTTGAGTAGACCTATGCAGTCAGTGAAAGCATTTTGTTAGTCTAGTATTCGTGTAGCTCAACTCAGGTCTCCTAAAGCATTAGCATTGTTCCCACTGTTGGGACTCAGACCTCCTCTCTAGGAGAGGAAATGGGCTGTAATCCACCACGCGGGCCCAGTGTGGATTGGTGGATGTCACATTTCTTCGAATTTTTGATCCTTGACCTACTACCTACTCCCAAAGATCTCGACATTTTCCTAATAGGCGACGATAGAACACGATTGCCTAAAAGTAACTTATGCCATTATTTTCGGGCCCAGTGGTAAGACTTATGCTTATGAACACTATCACGTAGTTGCGTAGGCGTACTGCTCCCAAAATAGGACAGCATTGCTGGATTTAAATTTATGATAATGATATTAAACGTTTAAATAAAGCACTATGCGAGGGCATAATATGGACACATCTTCTTAATGTATATAAATCTCGTGTCCCAATGTTTGTCCTCAATGGACTCCTAAACCACTTAACCGATTATAATAAAATTCGCACACCATGTGCAGTTCGATCCAACTTGAGAGATAGGATAGTTTAAATTTAAAAAAAAAAATTAAAAAGTTGGGTAAAGTAGGGTAGTGTAGGGTAGTGTAGTCTAGGGTAGTGTAGGGTAGTGTAGGGTAGTGTAGGGTAGTGTAGGGCAGTGTAGTGTAGTGTAGTGTAGGGTAGTGTAGGGTAGTGTAGGGTAGTGTAGGGTAGTGTAGGGTAGTGTAGTGTAGCGTAGTGTAGTGTAGAGTAGTGTAGGGTAGTGTAGTGTAGCGTAGTGTAGTGTAGGGTACTGTAGGGTAGTGTAGGGTAGGTAGGGTAGTGTAGGGAAGGTAGGGTAGGGTAACGTAGGATATGTAGGGTAGTCATTTGACGGGAAAAATTCCAAAAATAAATAATTGTCTACCCCGTGCGAAGCCGGGACGGGCTGCTAGTAATTATATACTTTTCAACTAACACTGAAAAAAGATTTTAGTACCAATATACTGTATATATAATACAGTATATTGGTACTAAAATCTTTTTTGAAGAGCTCGTGGCTAGATAATAACAGCCGCACAGGTCGATCTTCAAGGTTAAGCAACGCTTGCCAAGGTCGATCTGTGGATGGGTGACCATTCGTTACGGATAGTTAGAGGCCAGTAAATGACTGACTCCAGTCTTACCATGAAGTACCGTGTTACCCCAGTTAATGGGTTGTGGAGGTCTGTTAGGCAGCCGCTCCTCGTAAAATACTGATATTCAACTAAATCCGGCTTGACTGGAAGCCGACCCCAATATAGTTGGGAAAAGGCTAAGCAGATGATGGTGATACTGTATCATATTGACCTTCCTCATTTCAATCAAAAGACGTCCAATATAGGACATAGGTCTCCCCTAAATGTCACCAAAACGACCACCAATGAATGCATGAGTATGTCACAATGAAAACTATTAATTGGTTCACACTACTTTTGATCGCATGAACTGACTACGATCCCACCTGATAGGTAAGCAGTGATGCAATCTTTGATGGTGAGGCGCACTAGCATATTAAGAGTCTATTCACTTTAGCTTTGAAGACACTTAAATTATAATCGGACGGGAAAACCACAGCAGGCAAATTGTTCCAGTCCCTCGATGTACGCGGTATAAACGACGAAGCGAAACGCTTAGTCCGGACAGTAGAGGTTTGGACAACGTAAGGGTGAATACTCGCCGTACGACGGTTTGTCCGATGGTAGAACGGGGATGGCGGAATCAGTTCATGCAATTCCCTCGCACACTCTCCGAAATGCATCCTGTAGAAAACCGAAAGGGTGGCTATTATGAATTAATCAAAAAAATACGCACCTAGTTTTGATACTTTAGGCGTATATGCCACCTACCTTGATAACGTTTGAATCCCCAACCGGTCCTATGAGACCGCGCTGATATTGTTTTACTATTGTGTCTCGTTTCGCGGGTATCTGAGTAATTAAGAAAGATTATCTTAAAACAATTTCCACGCAGATGTAAAAGCAGCGTTCCAACAGAGGTCACCTTGGTTGGAGTTGCAACACAAACCAAACACGCAAGCTCCAAGCAATGTGACTTCTGTTACAGTGCGTCTAATAAAAGCACGACCTGGAGTTTTTTTTTTTTAATTTAATTGGCATTATATATAACATTTTTCAGCCGCAATTGTAGGAAATAAAAAAAAATGTGAAGTGTCAAGACATGATTCTCCTACTAGTTAGTAATACCACATACAACATTTTTGGATTTAGCCTCTTTTTCTCAGGTCGCGCTTTCATTAGACGGACTATTTAACCCGGTTTTACAACCATGTGGAACACGTTTAAAGCAGCCAACATTACAATCGAAAATGGCCATCTAAAGGTAAAGTTTGTGCTACAACATTTGTCACAAATAATCCCCCACCATTTCAAACGTTGGGCATACTCCAAAACGTCCTCAAGGCAGCCATCGAGGACATAAAATGCTTCTTAAAACATTATTGGTAGTAATAACACTGGCAAGAGCATAATGAGGACCAATGAAAGGATTAGAAATGGATCGCTTGGGAAATGAGGTCAACGACTTTAGCGGCCATGGCTGTTTGCCGTAGAATGTTTGAAAGGGGTTCGTAAGAAAGTTTCTTTTACTTAAGTTTTACTTACTATTAATTTTCAGTTACTTTTTTATATTTCAAAGTTATCCTTTTACTTTTATGTATTAGGTAGATGATGAAAAATGTGTCCAAAATGCCAGGGACACGACCACATAACAAACGTAAACGTTAACCTATCAGATACCCACAAAACGAGACACAATAGTAAGACAATGACAGCGCGGTCGCCGGCTACCGCTCGGGGATTCGTAAATCTTATGAGATATTATTGTTAAAAAAAACGTGTTTCTTGTCGCTTTTATTTTGTGAACACAATGTTAATAAAGAAAAACGTTATTAAAACTTAGAAAATGAAATAGTGATTGAGCGATTGATTGCTGCGTTGCGTATTGCGAGTTCGATTCAGTTTTACAACACCAGTAAGGAAAACAATAATTTCTTATAAGATTTATTCATGAACCTCCGAGCGGTAGCCGGCGACCCTGGTTATGTACATATAACCAGGGTTTTTGTAACTTATAACATGATTTAAAGGGACCATGGAGTTTTGTGCATCCAATACGAGTATAAACGTAGAGATCTACGTTTTGCGGTGTGCAATTTAGCTTCACTTTTTTGACTGACGGACATTTTAACAAATCAAAAGTTCCAGTTTATTTGCAACTAGCTTTCGTCAGTGGCCTACGTCATGCAAAGAACATACTTTCCAAGTTTCTAGTCTTTACAATCAGTGGTTTGCGTACGATGATGCGTCAGTCTGTCCAGCCATTTTATAAGTATACATAAATGTTTTTAATCTGTTTTGACTTCACGAACCGTACCATCAAACTAAATCCATGTAAACACGAGTTCATCTAATTACACAAATTCCCTATCGCCTATTACTCGCCGAGCACATCACGGAACAGCTGAAGTTTTGATTACCAGCCGCATCGCGTGCATGCCAATATAAATTATGGCACTACATTCAGCTGTTGGAAAGGCTTTAAAAAAGTCATTTCTATGCAAATCTAATATCGGATTAGTACGAGGTGTATAATAAACTATAAAGGTTGTAAATCGTGTAATGGTGGGTTGGGTGAGGAATTAAGATTTGAACTAAAAGAAAAGATTGACTAAAATATTTTGAAACCCAGGCAGGAGCATTCATCATCATCATCTGCCTAGCCTTTTCCCAACTATATTGGGGTCGGCTTCCAGTCAAGCCGGATTTAGCTGAATACCAGTATTTTACGAGGAACGGCTGCCTACCGGACTTCCACAACCCATTAACTGGGGTAACACGGTACTTCATGGCAAGACAGTAGGCAGCAGCATTACTTTGTGTAATTTATTTTATCACCACTGCTCTCAAAAGGTGAAGGAAAACATCGTGAGCAAACCGGCTTGTCCTGGAAACAAAAATTTGAAAAAATATAAGTGTTATATCTACCTACTTTGGCAGTCGTTACGGATAGTCAGAAGCCAGTAAATCTGACTTCAGTCTTGCCATGAAGTACCGTGTTACCCCAGTTAATGGGTTGTGGAGATTTGGTAGGCAGCAACGCCTTGTAAAATACTGGTATTCAGCTAAATCCGGTTTAACTGGAAGCCGACCCCAATATAGTTGGGAAAAGGCTAGGCAGATGATGATCTACCAACTAATCCGCACTGGGCTCGCGTTTTGAATTACGCTCCATTCCCTCTCCTAGAGAGGAAGCCTGAATCTCAGTAGTGAGAACATCTTAACCTAATACATAATTTAGTACGTAACAGGGAGTACAATTAACTTTGACACAGGTCGTTTATTTGTAGAACCTTTACAAAGCAAAGATGTCACAAGAGTGGTTTGACATTATCCAAACCAGTGTGCTTTTCAGTAATGAGTCCGTAGAGCCACCTTGCAGGTGAAAGATCATCTTCCATGACCAACACAACGTCACCCAACTTTGGTTCTACGGTTTAATTCATGAATCCGGTCCTATGAGACCGCGCTGTTATTGTTTTACTATTGTGTCTCGTTTCGCGGGTATGTGATATCTAGGCTGATTATGCTATGTTACGCATTTGACAGTTCATAACTAAGACAAAACAACATCTATAATCGGGTCTGCCATGTAACAAATATTTATTTAGACTCAACAGCATATTAACAGAAAAGCGGAATGGTATGTAAACCTTCAAGCTATTACAGTATTACAAGGCCTGTAATAGTAGGGCTTAGTAGCGATGCGCGATAATAAGAGGTTTTATTTCATTGTGCCGATTGTTCGAAGATTTCGAAGGTTCTCGAATGTTTTCACTTTGACTCGAGTCGGACTCGGTCTGTTTTTGGGACTGGCGTTCCTCGGTGGTTTAGAGTTTCGTGTGAGAGTAATTGATTCGAACTATTGAAAACTATCGGTTGATTCCGTTGAGTCGTATCGAAAAACATCACGATTATTTTGTAGAACGATGGTTGGTCGAGGAGCTCGTGGCTAGATAGTAACAGCCGCACGGGTCAATCAACACGTTAACCGTGTTAATTGAACCGCAACGCTTGCCAAGGTTAGTCTGTGGAGGGTTGTCCATCTTAACATACAGAGTTTTCTCCGTGCCTCGGAAAGCACGTTAAGCCGTAGGTCCCGGCTGTCATTTGTAATTCTTTGGCAGTCGTTACGGATAGTCAGAAGCCAGTAAATCTGACTCCAGTCTTGCCATGAAATACCGTGTTACCCCAGTTAATGGGTTGTGAAGGTCTGGTAGGCAGCCGCTCCTTGTAAAATACTGGTATTCAGCTAAATCTGGCTTGACTGGAAGCTGACCCCAAAATAGTTTGGATAAGGCTAGGCAGATGATGATGGTTGATTCGATGGTTTCTTTTATCGATTCCAATTCTATCGATTGTTAGAACATCTCAGAATTGCCCAGCGCTTGAGCTTAGCACGCAGAGCCTCAAATGATTGGGTCGTTGACTTCATTAGATTAGAGTTCGTTAGGAGGTCCGTTTAGCACACATCCATACTGCTGAGTAAGTACTAATCTTATTTTATTAAGGTTTTGTTTAGTAAGCAGAATTATATTAAGACTGGAGCCAAGGTTAGGTTCTGTAAGGAGGATATCATTGAAATGTTTACTGGGAGAAAAGTTAGCTGTGAGTTAAACTCGCCTTTGTATATCTGGACACTTACAAATGGGGTGAATAGGAACCCCTGAGAAAGACACCACAGGGTGTTGTGTTGGTGGGCGCGGGCTTGCGGAAGGTGATCAATTGATAACTCGCTGTCCAACCGTCTGATAAGGACTAAGCCCGGGTCGACGATACGTTGTGCCACACGCGCGATCATAGAGATTTTAGCAAGATTGTCGGAGCTAAGGCTAGTCAGCTAGGACCGATGCCTGTCA
Organism: Mythimna separata; assembly: GCA_030763345.1. Taxonomy (NCBI): domain Eukaryota; kingdom Metazoa; phylum Arthropoda; class Insecta; order Lepidoptera; family Noctuidae; genus Mythimna; species Mythimna separata. Next base: position 23,743,006 of record CM061170.1, on the reverse strand, counting down.
AGGCTGCTGATTATTCGAAGCAATTACTTACCTTAGCTTTCACAATTTTAGTCAATAACAGTCTTGAACTCACTGCCCAGAGCAGGAGAAAACATTTGATGACTCCCCAGGTAAAAAAGGGTTGAAAAGAAAGCCTTTGCATACTCGCACAAGTGGCGCATGAAAGTGCAAAACGCCAAGATTTTATTATTGTTATGAGACACTGTGGCAATGCCGTGTTCTCGTGAAGGCGATCGGCAGCGATCCCTACTTCAGGACATGAACTGAAGTGAAAAGGTATAGAAAAGCAGTAACCTCCTGGAAGCAATTGCTGCACTGCGAGCGAGGGAGGTGGTCAAACATGTGCTTGTCAAAAAGAAGTACCAGTGTCTACTATCTCCCCAGAATATACTGGCTCTACTTACTACCACCTAGTTTTTTAGATTCAGCAACCGTTCTCCGCATATGAAAGGTTCTGTCGACGAAACGTCCATAGGTGAAAGACCCTGCTGGGGAAACGGAAATAAATTAATCATCCTGTCGACGAAAAGTCCAATGGCGAATCGGAGAATGGTTACTGAATCAGTTTTTTACTATACTTAATATAACATCCTAAAAAATCTCGCCATTTTCATTATTGCCAACATTACCAATAACATCACACAAAAAGGGCCACCTCCCACAACATTAAATAATAAACTAACAACAAAACCCCCGTTTCTCTCTCAAACGTTATCACTTTCCACGTACTACCCGCCATAAAACCTACAACCCAATCCGGTTACACAATACGCCTGACCGTTGCCTAGCTAACAAAATTTAAGTATTTATCCTTACAATTGTTACAGGCTCTGTAAGCCCCCTCACGGTACAATTGCCGTGAAAAGGGTCAGCCTAGCGTTGACCCTTTATCGACTGCGACTAAACTTTATATCGGATGGAGATTGTAGAACCTGGAGTAGTAGTTGTAGGATAGTTTGGGTGTTGTCGTGGTGATATGCTCGATTTGGTCATAGATGGTATGGGCTGCGGGATTGTTAAATAGGCAGATAGGTTTAGTCAGTAACAGTTTGACACCCCTTCTCGCTTTAGCCGGTGTAGTAGTGTAACACATCCTGTCCAGACATCCAGTAATCATCTAGACCGACCCCGAATCGCCTCAAACATCTCCTTGAGGCGCGCGTGCAACACTGTTACACTGGGCAAAGCGAGAAGGAGTGTCAAACTATTACTACTGTTGCTGACATCTGTCAGCAAAACCGTAGAAACCCACAGAATTTAAGCCTCTGGGACCATAGGTTCGCTTCTGAAAGGAAAACCGAATACCTAAAGTAAAATGCTGAAACGCCAATAATTTTTTTTCATTCAAATTTCATTTCATTAGGTATTTTTTATTATTATTGATAGACTTTCGTTTGACCATTATCTCACCTAATGGTGAGCGATGTTGTGGCTGACGATGGAGCACGCTTGCCTAGAAGTAACCTACTCACTCCTGACTTAAAAACTCCTATGTATTTAAATAACAGAACATATCCATTCTTTCTACGATCCCTGACAGACTTACTACTCGGCCTTAACTTTATATCGAACGGCGAGATATACAATTTGCTTGTCGGAACTTGCGTGAAACGCAATTCTTATGTCTCACTAGGGACTGAATAAGATATGTAAATGACCCTGCAATACGTTACTGGACAGTAATGTTGTATTTTATGAAGTGTTTTGCACTTGTATTTTACGTAGGCACGGAATTTCTATTTATTTATTTAAACTTTATGTACAGTGTCCTTTTGGCTCAGAGTCCCAGCAAGATAAATAATAATAAATGTTTTTATTTTACATAGGCCTACATGGGCACTTATAAAAAGTCGAAACTAGTGCACGGTTCCAATTCCAGTTCCAATTTTCTATGGAGAAGAACCGGCAATAAACTCCATGGTTACTCTTTTTAAAAAAATGTATAAGGAACATAGGCATGAGTTTTAGTCAGTAAAACTCTGACACACTTTCCCGCTCTGCCCTAGACCGAGAAAAGTCATTAGATGAGAGAATCCTAGCTCAAAAAAAATGAACATTCATTGTGTTTTTCTCACTCGTGTTTGACCACTGAAAGAAAAACCCGGGGTCCTGGAACGAAGGCAACGAACAAAGGAGTGGGTTTTAGTGAGTACCTACACGTCCTTCCGCTCCACCCAGAGCGGAAGAAGTCATTCTAATGATTTCATACCTATATAAAACCTTTTACTCTTCATTTAAAGAGTCCTTAGATTATAGTTATCACGAAACACAGACTACGGCAAAAATTTTGTAAACAAAAAAAATACAAAATAAAGTTTATTACAGTAACATCTACAACTTTTACAGTAAATCTTACATAGGGACCTCCTTTTAAGTAAAGATATACCTGTGCTAGGAGGCCCCGCTCTTCAATTACAAATTATAAAATGGTAAAAGTGGCGTACCAAACAAAAACATACCTAAGAGAATTTAAACAAAAATAAAACCATAAACCATCCTTAAAACAGTATTTCGGTTTTCAGAAGAGGTTTCTTTTCAAATTCTGTGCTCTTGTTTTATTTTTATTTATTTTTTTCATCCCATCTATTCGAAAAGGACGACTTTGTTCGCCTTTAAGTGCGACCAAAGGTAGTGTTTTCTGTATCAAACTTTTAACGGGTAATAAAAGTATTTTTATTTCCCGTTAAATGTTTTATTCCCCGTTAAGTATTTTTATTCCCCGTTATCTGAAATAAGTGCGAAGCAATGAATTTGGAACATCTAAGTGTTTAGCGCCAAAGAAATTGAACGCATATATTGTTTGAATGATAAATACAACAAAAATGACAAAAATGACTAAATTTTATAAATATGTCTAAAACCAAACAAAAATAGATTAAAATGACTAAAAATGACTAAGTATTACAAAAATAGACTAAAATAGATTAAAATGATTAAAAATGACGAAGAATTACAAAAATGACTAAAAATAGATTAAAATGACCATAAATGTCAAAAAATGACTAAAATGACAAAAAAAATGACTAAATTACTAAACATAGATTAAAATGACCAAATCTGTCTAAAAATGACTAAAAATGACTAAAATTACAAAAAATGACTAAAACCAAACAAAAATAGATGAAAATGACTAAAAATGACTAAGTATTACAAAAATGACTAAAAATAGACTAAAATAGATTAAAATGACTAAAAATGACTAAGTATTACAAAAGTGACTAAAAATAGATTAATATGACCATAAATGTCAAAAAATGACTAAAATGACTAAAATGACTAAAATGACTAAAATGACTAAAATGACTAAAATGACTAAAATGACTAAAATGACTAAAATGACTAAAATGACTAAAATGACTAAAATGACTAAAATGACTAAAATGACTAAAATGACTAAAATGACTAAAATGACTAAAATGACTAAAATGACTAAAATGACTAAAATGACTAAAATGACTAAAATGACTAAAATGACAAAAAAAAATGACTAAATGACTAAACATAGATTAAAATGACCAAAACTGTCTAAAAATGACTAAAATTACAAAAAATGACTTAGAATTACAAAAATGACTAAAAATAGATTAAAATGACCAAAAATTACAAAAAATAACTAAAAATGACTAAAAATGACAAATATTGACAAATGATAAAATGATGAGGCGCCTTTTATTTCCTCATAGAGGGTGATGAAAAATAGAGTGTATGACTCGGGCGCAAATATATTTTTGGCTCGGGCGACGTACTTTGAATCCCTCGCTACGTTCAGGATTCTACTAAAGAACCCCTCGCTACGCTCGGGATTCTACACAAGAATCCTTCACTTCGCTCTCGATTCAAAAAACGCCCTCGCCGTAAAAATATTACTTTGCTCCCTTATGATACAATCTACTATTAAAACCTATATCTGCTAAAACGTCCCTTGGGCCAGTCATTAAACCGTGCCGTAGGTACCATTCCATTATTTTTCCTACAAATGTTGCGATCACACACATTCATCAACGCGTTATATCCATCCATCTGATTGATTCACCTGTATTGATTGATTCCTATGTACTGATTGATACACGTGTATTGATTGGTACGCGGTGCCGATTGGAAACGTTACGTTTTTCCGGTTTTTTCCAGTGTATAGTGAAATTGAATGAGAGGTATTTTTGGTTGTGTGTAGGTGTACGACATAGGATTTTGTTTTTTGGTTATTCAGTGACTATTTTATCACACTAAAATATTGTAAAGATGAAAATTTGTGAATGTACTCGTATGTATACTTTTTACTACTTCATATCCTGGTATAGCGCATAGCAATATTATAATTTGTTTGTGTTTTTGCTCATTCACCGGCAGAACAGACTAGCACGACTCGCGCTTACTCGTAGGATACCTTTGTATCCCGGAGAGTATGTTTTCTTGGGACAATTCTCTACTATCACGCTGGTGAATCATAATAGGTATATTATATTTTCAGGATACTTTACTTTTTCAGGATGCCGTGTTACCCAGTTAATGGGCTGTGGAGGTCTGGTAGGCATCCACTCCTCGTAAAATACTGGTATTCAGCCAAATCCGGCTTGACTGGAAGCCAACCCCAATATTGTTGGGAAAAGGCTAGGCAGAGATGATGATATTTTCAGAATAATTTAGAGAACTCGACCGTATTATTCAAATAACTTCAGCCTCGGATCGCAGAGTTCTGTTCTAAATCTTCTATATATATAAAAGAAAGTCGTGTTAGTTACTCCACTTATAACTAAAGAACGGCTGAACCGATTTAGCTGAAAATTGTCAGGGAGGTAGTTTAGAGCCAGGAGAAGGACATAGGATAGATTTTTATCCCGAAAAAATCGAAAAAAAAATACAAAACTTTTGGTCTTCTATTTATCGATTAGTGTAGGGTAGGTAGGGTAGTGTAGAGTAGTGTAAGGTAGTGTATTGTAGTGTAGGGTAGTGTAGGGTAGTGTAGGGTAGGTAGGGGAGGTAGGGTAGTGTAGTAGGGTAGTGTAAGGTAGGTAGGGTAGTGTAGTAGGGTAGTGTAAGGTAGGTAGGGTAGTTTAGGGAAGGTAGGGTAGGATAGGTAGGGTAGTCCTTTGACGGGAGCGAATCCGCGGGCAAAAGCTAGTATAATCTAAATCTAATACACCTTTACATCAAAACTAGTCTAGTATATACGTATCGGCGCGTCCGGAGTAGCACAGACTTTGTCGCCATGCCGACGCTAACCACCCCGCCTAACTACCCCGCGTAGTTACCGCGCGACGGTGATTTCCCTTGAGCTCCGATGTACACTCGCGTTGATATTTTGTTTCACTTTTAATATTCTGTTGCGGATATTAGAACTTAGGAATAGAAGAATTGTGAATTTGTTTGGAAATTAACTAAGTTTTTTTTATAAAACATAAACTAGTGCTTGACTGCAATCCCACCTGATGGCAAGCAGTGATGCAACCGTTGATGGTGAGGCGCACTAATTTATCAAAGCCTATTCACTCTAGTCTTGAATATACCCAAATTATAATCGGACGGAAAGACCGCATTTTGCGTTGGAAGGCCTCATACAACGCGAGACGACAACCGAGGGCCGCGGGTATCCGACAGATGCTAGACGTACAGGGGCCGTTAATATAGTGTGCGTAACTTATGGTTTCTCTTTCAAAGTTCCAATAAAAGTGCAAACAATTTTTTTTAAACAAAATGTAACTTATTAAATAACTAAAGTAAGTAACTAATCATTTATTGAGCAAAAAAGATGAGCCTAGTAGCACTGATCAAAAAACAAAAATGAGGGTTACTTTTTCACATAAATATGATCACTGTTACTGTCCTCCAAACTAGGAAACAGTCTTGTATCTTCAAGAACATTCTCGAAACTATTTATTAGTATTCGCGGGCTTTTTTAATGTTCTCACTGCTGGGACTCGGGCCTCCTCTCTAGGAGAGGGAATGAGCCATAATCCACCACGCGGGCCCAGTGCGAATTGGTAGATGTCACATGTCTCCGAATTTTTGGTTCTAGGACATGCCGGTTTCCTTACGATGTTTTCCTTCACCGTTTTGAGAGCAGTGATGATGCTAAGCTAGGTTTGAACCCGCGACCTACAACTTATAAGTTTGGGCAGTTACCAGTCGGCCACCACTGCTCACCGAAACTATTTATAAAATATATTCATTTCATACAGTTTCATGTCACCCATCGATCAGCGTCCCATCATGAACTATTATAATTCATATTCATGAAATGAATTATTATAATTCATAATCAAGAAGATCACGTTTCTTGTATAACAGGCCGGTTCCAGATATTCAAGAAACTTCGTCTGAGCCCGACTGGGAACAAGTTAATATTTGAATTTGGAACCAATGGCCCGCCATGTTGTTAAGGCGTGTTTAACCTATTAGGTACATGCAATAAAATTGAGAACAAACTAATTTTGTACTCAAATTATTAAAGTTAAAATGTATATTTTTTTCAGTTTCCCTTATGCGGTTTACGTGAGATTGTTGCACATAAGCAAGCAATATCATTTGACTTACAGTTGTAGAAATTATTTTGTAGTCTTAAAAAGAGAGTCCTTTTCGCTGTCTTCCTTTAAAAGTTTGTTGTTTCATCTTGCTAATGCTTGATAAAGAGGCGACACGAAAATATAAAGATAACGAATGACTTTTGTATCTATGACTATTTCAATTACATATATATGACGACCTGATTACTCATGTCCTTTGCGGGTGATTACTCATGTCCATTGCTAACACTGCATACTCAATTTTAATTCTATCGGTCCGAACAAATTAACAGATAAACAGAGAGATTTACACATGAGTTATCCTTTGAGGAGATCTATTTTCGTTCAGACATTTAGAACGCTTTAGTTTATTTAGTAGCTCTTCCCCTATTAATTCCCAATCGCTGTACATTCTCTCTACACTATTGTATTCGCCTTAACAGTCGCGTTACTAATTGAAACGTACTCAGCGCTGCTCAATAATTCCCGCCGTATCTCATTTGAACTAGACTCTTGTTTCAACACTATCGGACTCGGCGCTAACAGGATGTTTTGTTCTTTAAAATTGTGTGCAGTTTTTCTGAATATGCTGAGTACAAAATTAAATAGCTAAAAAGCATCCATCTTTAAATCGCTCCTGATTTAAGTGAAGCCGATTCTAGTATAGATTGGAACTGCCCGGGCTGCGGAATTATTCGAAAAAGTTACTTGGAATCATCATCATCTGCCTAGCCTTTTCCCAACTGTATTGGGGTCGGCTTCCAGTCAAGCCGGATTTAGCTGAATACCAATATTTTACAAGGAGCGGCTGCCTACCAGACCTCCACAACACGGTACTTCATGTCAAGACTGGAGTCAGATTAACTGGCTTCTGACTATCCGTAACGACTGCCAAAGATCTACAAATGACAGCCGGCTTAACGTGATTTCCGGGGCACGGAGGAAACTCATTATGTTAAGATGGTCGCCCATCCACACACCAACCTTGGCAAGCGTTTCTTAATTGGAGGATAGGTATGTTATAGTCGGTAAAAGTCTCACACGCCCGCTCAGTCAGCTCTCTTTGGGAGGAGTTATTTGATGATTCCTCATCAAAAAAAATTTCTTTTATGGGAAAAGGCTAGTAAATGAATCTATTGGTCTTAACAAGCCCGGTCAATCTTACTGGCATCTATTTGAGGCATGCGTGAAATGCAAGACACTTGGATTTGGTTTTTTTTCATTATGTGGCCTATTTGATTTTTGAATAAACTCGATTGATACACGTACATTTTAATTCACATAATAAGTTTTTCTCTTCAAATGGGTTTGGGCTTTCCAAATTCAAATCACATTATTCCCTAGGGAACGCCCATAATACTTTAGATCCCTAGGGAAAGGATCACTTGCTTTAGATGAAAGTTATGAGTGAATTTCTCAAGCATAATATTTAAGCGGTGCAGCTGAAAATCATATCCTAAAGTAAACGTACAACGAAGTTATTTTTTCTATAGAAAGAAGACGTACTTATCTTGATCAGGCCGTCAATATTTTAGTAGATAACATTTTTGTAGTAAAATGAAAAAATAATTATTTAGCATAATTCTAAGTTTGGTGGCGCGTCCACAATCTGTTTTTTTGGGGATGACCACCGCTTGATCGAAACTACACTAGTTTATTAGAAATTACTAATTTTATTTGTATTCAGCATTATTTTTTCTATCTAATTACAGTTTTATTTTTATATTTAGGGCATTACTTTATCCTAGTGAAAATCAAAAAAGACTGTCCGCAGGAAATTTTAAATTTTGGTGGGAGTAATCTAATCATTAATTGGCTCGTATAGAATAAACCTAGACGGACAACGCTCCCAACGTAAACTTCATTAAGTCAGGCACTCACGCGTAGCAGTGATAGACGTGTGCCATCCCGCTGTGATTTTCCGCCAAAAACGTAAGTAAGTCTTTTCTTAGTAATCGGACAAAAAACCTGCAATTTTGGTGTAATGTTTTAAAAACGTTTTATGTTTAGGTCGGTGTTGTAATTTAAATTTATAATAAAAAAGTTAAGGTATGTTTTCAAAAGTATACAAATATAAAGAGTACAATTTTAGTAGTTTTTTTTTAAATAAACATATTCAACAAGATTCTAATTTTGGTGGTGCAATTTTGGTGATTTTGGTGGTGTTATACCAATCACCAAAATTGCTTAGTTACACTAAAATTAGTTTTTAGAGTTACGTAGGTAGGTAATTCAAAGACAAACGAAAACGAATCATAATAAGATCGTTTGGTCATAAAATCGTTCGGTCAAAGTGACCAGCGGCCAAGCTGAACGCAAGCCATGGCCATCCGGATGGTGCGGGGATGTGACACGGTTTCCCGCGAATCGGCGAGCCTCCTTGTTGACCTGCCACCGTGGGATTTGGAGGTAAAAGTCCTTTTCTCGCGTGTACGATCTGTGCGTGAAGATGCGCTACTGGGGCGAAACGCCTCTGACGCACCAAGTTGAGGCATGAGATGACATGATGATCCCGCCGGACAGAGTTCCGGCGGGATCTCATGGTGTAATGGCAACAGCGACTATCGCAACTGCTGGGCACGGTATAATTATGGCGGTAAGCCCCCTCTTTGAGGAGTGGCTGGAAAGACCTCATGGTGTCCTTACCTTCCGCATGACGCAGGTGCTCACGTGGACATGGTCAGTTCGGAAGATTCCTATACTGGATTCGTGCGGATAAAACGCCCGGGTGTTACCATTGTGCGGACCGCTGAGAGGACACAACTGGTAGAGTTGTGCTCCGCTTGAGCAGAGCAACGCCATATCCTCGTGGGGTTGTTTGGCGGCAGCGACTTCTCGCACCAGGCCTTGGTACAGTTCATGGTCCGGTGCGAGGAGAAGCAGGCGGTCGCCTCCTTCTGCCAAGTAGTAATGCTAGCAAAAGAGGCGGCTGCAAGTGCGAGGCAATGGCCCTCGCGCCCGCGCGCCCCAGCCCAGCGGATGTCGATCCCGGTTTCCGGCCGCCGTAGGCGCGTGTTTGCGGACGGCTAGCAATGGGTAGCTCGTCGTCTAACCGTCTGGTAACAGTCCGGACCGAACCGAAGTCGTCGACGGCGCGTAGTGTTCCACACGCCCCTCAAAGAGTTGTCAGTACCCGCAAGGGCCCAACAGGGTAGAAATCTATTGGGGCTATGGGTGATGTGAAAGTGATGCCGGGGCCCTGGAATAATGGCAAAGGGACAGGAGTGGTTTTTTAGTCAGTAAGAGTCTGACACTATCTCCGGTCCGCCCAAGAGTGGAAGATGTCATTTGATGATTTTCCCACCTAAATAAAAAAAAAACATAATAAGATGACTCGGTTTGGAAGTACGGTAGGTATATTACACCTACGAGTTGCTTGAGAGTGACGAAGAAATAAGAAAATGTATAATGTTCGTTTACTGTACGCTTAGAACGAAAATATCGTTCAATAGCATTAAAAAATAATTTAGATAATTATTATTTGTCTTCCAGCATGACAAAGAAAAGAAATTCAAAGTTGACACACGCAGAGTGCTTGGAGAGGAAAAAGATGGCAGAAAGGAAGAGAAAAGGAAGAATTAGGAATGATCCCGTTAAACTAGAGGAGTTAAGAAGAAAAGAAAGAGAAACTGGTGTCAATATTTCTAATTTTGGTGTCAAATATCAATTTTGGTGTCGTACCAATTCTGGTGTCGACAATATATTAGAAGCTTTCAGGAATAAATAAATTTCTCTTACATTTTATGTACCTGAATACGTATCTCTTGCTTATCAACATCTTAGATTATTAAAAAAACCTGAAACAAACTTTTCCACCAAAATTAGGTAAAAAATCATAGTTGTTGAAATTCACTCTTATATGGCATACAAAAAGACATTATCAAACAGGTGGTGTAAAAAAAATCTAAAGTTCCTATGAAACAGAATACTTCAAACCGTGCTACCACATATTCCTGGAAACAGCAAAATAAACAAACTGTACGTCACCTCACAAAGTACCCGCATGTTTATCTTGCTGCTAAGTCATAAATCTTCAAGTCGACTAAGTTTTTGCCTGACTTCGCCGAAGCTAGAATGAGGGTAATGTTTTTCACGTAAATCCATACGGGTAAATATTGGAGGAAGGAGGTTAAATTATGTACAGGCCGTGTTCTTAGCTTTAAGCTTGAATGAGGTTATTGTGAACCTAGAATTTTATAGGTGTAGAGCAAAATGTTGAAGAGTTAGGAGTTAGGTGAACAGGGAGGGTCGTATAAAATACTATACTTTACTATACCTATAAAAATCTGAATAAATGGTTTTATTTTTCTGTGGTTATTGCCAGTGGTTTTGCCTGCGTGAAAGTACAATAATATCCCAAGAGAACTTACGTGTGATCTCTCTTTGTGGAAATTCATCGCGATCCATTCAGTTGTTTTAAGCGTGAAGGAGAAACAAACATACACACAAACGCATAAATGCATGCAGACTATTGCCTTCGCCATAAGTGTGATACTAAACTTTACCGGAACCCTGACTGAATATTTTTTTCCAATCTTCATTATTTTAGTCCTTAGGAGAAGGTGCTCCGAGATGAAATGCATTTTTTTTTAATTCTGGGTAGCTGTGTTTATAACTCCCCTAAAACCTTTTTACTAACAATAAATACCATTCCAATAAACTCCCTGTAAATCTGTTTATTCGTGCACATCTCGAGAACTAGCGAGCCGATTTTCACGCGGAGTTAAACCGACAATAGTCTGATATGAATGGGGGCGACAGCACAAAAATGAGAATCGTAAACATACGTCGTAAGCACCCACTACGAAGCTACTGTCGTGGAAAAAATCGCAGTTTTAGAATTCCGTTTATAGGATTCTTGATTTAATTTTTTAGATAGAGGATAGGATAGAGCGGGAGTGGGAGGCCAAAGAAAAGATGGTTGGATTGTGTAAGGACCGATATAAAAGAAAAGGGAGTTAGTGATAGTGTGACGGACGATAGGACAGAATAGAAGACGACAACATGTTGCGCAAGTAATATGGAATAAGGTCAGGAAGAAGAAGAAATATAAAAATAATTAATAATGCTAATTACGTCGTCAACAAACATGTACTCTTAACAGGTTTTTCAAAAAGGCAAAGGCAAAAGTCTGACACCCCCTCTCGCTTCGAAAAAGAAAAAGAATTTTTCCCATAAAAATGCCGTAGGTATTTTTGCTTTTCTACTTCTAGATACCTACCTATCATTTATCATCCTATTTATTTGGGGGTCGGCCCTCCTTGTCTTCAGTTTTCATTGTGCACGGTTCTAGTTACCTATCAAGTATTTACTTATCCCAATTTAATGATTTTCAACAGAAACGTTCAACTTAACAAACTACTTTTTCAACCCGAAAAAGAAACTACAAAATTGTTTTTTCCCCGTCGTCCGTGTCCCAACGTTTACCATTCTAGTCACGCCAATAAGTAAGTTATTTCCCTCCCTACATCAGATGTAGAGAGGTATACCGGTCTCAATTGCCGGACAAAAACTTTACTTTTACTACGGAACAACTGTTACTCCAGTGACAAACTTCCTTGGCTATGTGAACGAAAACCGAAAGTTTCTCATTATGTAGGGAGTGTATGTAGTGTAATATAAGCGTAAAGATAAAGATAAACTATGTCCACGTATGCTACTCATTATGATATTTAGGCTAAATCGACACAGGCAATGATCAAACTTAAATAATAATGATGCCAATTCTTTTGTGTTGTGACTAGTGTGACAACCCACGTAAAGTCATTTTAGTCACAGAAATTATTAAAAACCGACTTTAGATTTTTTTAACATTATTAACTTGTGCTTGACTGTGACCCAACCAGTATTGATGCGAACTAGTTTATTAAAAGTCTGTTTATTCTAGCCTTGAAGACACCCAAATTATAGTCAGACGGGATGACCGCAGCAGGCAAATTGTTCCAGTCCTTCGATGTACGAGGTTCAAATTTGTTAAAAAAACAGATGACTTAGAAACATACATGATGGCATACGCTACACAGGCACACTTGTCCCACATAAGTCGTCTGTTATAAGTCGTCAGGTCCAAGCACCTGTCAAAACGCTTATGTTAAGTGTTGAAATTAGTTAGACGTTTATGATTTAGTCCTATGAAAGGATTAAATCATACATCCCATAGTGTAGGTATAAGCCATTTTTATTATATCCGATCCACACAGTTTGTAGATATCTTTACTCTTCCGAAAATATTAGGTTAGTAGGTACACAAACTAGGTCTTGTTTTTTTCACGCCACTCACGTGATTGTATTTTATTTTTCTTCGGCACGAAATATTCAAATAACTTCTCCAGCTATGAGTGTAGCGAACGAGCATATCAGACTTTAACTGACTAAGGGTCCGTAAACACAGACCGGAGGTTTATTTTTGCATGTGCACTGTACGTTCAAGCCTTCAAGCATTCTTTACGACAAAAGCATGTGCACTTGCAAAAATAAACCTTACTACAAATACTTAAAGCTCTGTTTTCAACGTGATAAAATATCTGCTCTCCTCTCCGAGCCGGTCTGTGTGAACGGACCCTAAAGCTTACCTGTGTCCTTCAGATGCCCTTTTCGTTTCAAGACCATGGTGTTCTAATTCGACAATTCTTGTGGCCCTAGCGGGCATCGGCCCTAATGGACCCCTCTTTTTAGGTGGAGAAATCATCTAATGACTTCTCTGCAGGAGGGCAAGTCAGACTTTTACTGATAAAAACCTACTCCTGTCCCTTCTTTACCTTCGTTTTAGGGCCCCAAATATCACTTTCACGGGGCTATGGATTAGGCCTAAGAGCCTATTTACTCTAGATGATTCCTGATGCCTTGATGATTCCCAAAATTATAGTCAGATAGAAAGACCAGTGCAGGCAAATTGTTCCAGTTCTTCGATATCATCATCTGCCTAGCCTTTTCCCAACTATATTGGGGTCGGCTTCCAGTCAAGCCGGATTTAGCTGAATACCAGTATTTTACGAGGAGCGGCTGCCTGCCAGACCTCCACAACCCATTAACTGGGGTGACACGGTACTTCATGGCAAGACTGGAATCAGATTTACTGGCTTCTGATTATCCGTAACGACTGCCAAAGATCTTCAAATGACAGCCGGGACCAACGGCTTAACGTGCTTTCCGAGGCACGGAGGAAACTCGTTATGTTAAGATGGTCACCCATCCACAAACCAACCTAGGCAAGCGTTGCTTAACCTTGAAGATCGACCCGTGCGGCTGTTATTATCTAGCCACGAGCTCCTCCAGTTCTTCAATATATGCGGTATAAAAGAGGCGATCCGGACCGTAGAAGATAAATAAAATAAAAATTATAGTCCATGTTATGTTCCGTTTGTTTTCCACCATGCTTTTCACTTTTATAACTTCTGTAAAACGCCGAGGTTTCCAATAACTCTGATGGAACTTGGACATGAACAAACACTGTTTATTGATGGATCGTGTCCGGGGCGGGCCCCTAGAGGTAGGTCAGCGGACTTTTTTTTTCTAAAAAACATGAACTACATATTTCATGTCTCCATAGTATGTATTTTTCTACGTTGCCAGATATTATAATGATCTGTTTGAAAGCTGTTATATCTCTTAATGGTTTTTTTCCACCCTGTATGGCGAAATACAGGTGTAGTTAAATATTAAGTAGGTACACCCTATTTCCTTTTTTTGGAGTGGTAAATTATCACATTAGAACTAACATTCAAAAACTTGCATCAGAGTTCTGTGCATGATTAGAGCAACTATATAACAGCCTGAAATCAAATATCGACAGTTATCCGGACCAGACCCAATGACCGTCTGGTCAGAAATTCCTCCCTTTTTACCTTTGTCTCGTGTTTATTTGTGGTCGACGCATCATGTTTTTTTCTTTCATTCTGTCCTGTTACTTATCATGCTTTCACTTATTCCCTTTTCTTTCATATCGCTCTTCACACAATCCATCCATCTTTTTTTTTGACTCTCTGTCCCTCTCCATCCATCCACATGTATACTCATAACTCTTTTAGTAACATGCATTTCATTCTTCCTTCGACTTTTCAGTCACTGGCGCTACTTTCAAACTTCCTCTAATCTACACATTTCTCATTTTATCCATTCTCGTCACACCACACATCTATCTCAACATTCTCACCTCCACTACATGCAATCAAAAGTAGCTATTAACTGATATTTCAAAGCTAAATAACAATCCAAATACCTGCCAAAATTACTCGATTCCCGAAATCAGACAACGAGAATCAAATATCATTGTGCAGCCACAGCATTATGAACAAAAAGCTGAACAAGTGGTTAACAGAATATTTAACAATCACAGAATGTTTAACAATCACAAAATAACGATACTGACCGACTGAATGGATGTCAATACTGAAACACTGACGCAGATCAAATAACTCGGCTGTACTTGGGCATCATTAAAACTAGGGATTGTGGGAAGCTGGTTTATATTTTCACCTTGTTTTGTTAAACTCAGGTTAATTGCATTCGTTTTTGTAACAGTACTAAAAACGCGATAGTAAAGTCCCCGTCACGAGAAGCTATAAATTATGTAAACAAACATCTTTTACTAAGTAAACATTTTCAATCGACATGAAATAGAGATGGGTTATATGAAAGTAACAACCTCTTTAATTTAGTCGGATCATATTTTAACGACGCAAAGTGCTATCGTTTTTTGTTTCTTGGTCCGTCGCAGGGATTGTAAACTATCGGGACACCATTTTGAAATAAACGCGTCATTCGAGTTTCGAATGCGTACGAGTTTGTTTCATTGCTTTGCATATATCGCGGATCTGACTGTTATTGTTATAAATCGATGAGATTATTGATAAAACTGTAGACAGCTTCGTGATACATGTCACTGATTCTGACACAGAAATGGAAACAACTGAATCTGACGAATAATTATTCTTAAATAATATACATACATATGTTAATTAATATTGTTACTTAATAATTTATTAAATCTTAAACAAATTCATTTTTTTTTGTTGGTCCAAATGTTGTGAACTCCTGAACACTTGTTTACAAAATTTATAGCTTCTCGTGACGGGTACTTTAGTTTTATTGAACTGTATAAACACATATTTATTACATCATCAATCTTACTATTTATAAAATTACAATAATTAAATTATGTATTTACAGTATAATAAAATAATAATAAAAACTCTAAACTAATTACAACTAAAAACGAACTAAGGTATAGCGTCAAAAAACTCTATAGAATCATAAAAATAATCGGTAAACTGTATAGAACCGTTATTCTGTTCCCAATGATATTTTTATGACCCTAAAAAAATGCCCTAGAATGCTGTTTGTACAGAGGTTCCTTTTGTGTTTTTTTTTTTTGTGATTTGTAATTAAACATAAGGCTATTAATGAACCAAAATTTCATCAAGCTGAAATATTTGATGGTGAAGGTAAATCAATTAATGATTTACATGCTGTGCTTTAAAAATACTGCTTGCTTGAATGCCGTACTTAGATAAGCAAAAACGGAATATACTCGCATAATATCCGCATCCTTTGGCAAGATATGACACATAGCAATCTAGACTTCTAGACTGAAAAAAAAAGAAAAACAAACGACATTAATCCCTACAAGACACACATTTCACACAAAAAATACCTCAAACATCATTTCATCCTCCTCCCACCCATTTGTTCGTCCTCCCACAAAACGCTATCGATCCTTCACACAATATTGATTTCGTATAATAAGCATACACTCTGTTTTACCTAAACAAGCTACGTACCTACATAATAGAAATATTCCCTTTTCAGTACCCAGATTTTCGGCACCAAAATTAGGGCAAAAATTCGCCACCAATAGGTATTTTGGATTGGGATTTTATATTAGTTACTACCATCCAAAATACGAGAAGCTCGTGGCAGATAATAACAGCCGCACGGGTCGATCTTCAAGGTTACGCTTGCCAAGGTTGATCTGTGGATTTGTGACCATCTTAACATACCGAGTTTCCTCCGTGCATCGGAAAGCACGCTAAGCCGTAGGTCCCGGCTGTCATCTCAAAATCAAAATCAAAAATCAAAAATGTTTTTATTTTACATAGGCCCATGTAGCACTTATAAAAAGTCGAACCTAATGCATCTGCCATGAAGCACCGCGTTATCCCAGTTAAAGGGTTGTGAAGGTCTGGTAGGCAGCCGCTCCTCGTAAAATATTGGTGTTCAGCTAAATCCAGCTTGACTGGAAGCCGACCCCAATAAAGTTGGGAAAAGGCTAGGTAGATGATGATGACCATCCAAAATACCTATTGGGAATAGCTTGGGTGGACCGACGACCTGGCGAGGGTCGCGGGAGTCCGATGGATGCCAGACGCGCAGGACCGGTCGCTGTGGCGACGCTTGGGGAAGGCCTATGTCCAGCAGTGGACGTCCTTCGGCTGAGATGATGATGATGATGATGATGATGAATAGCTTGGGTGCCGAGAATCTGGGTACCGAACCGGGAATACTTCACATAATATATACCTTAGCGTATGAATCAGAGCAGGGTACCCGTAAATTCCGCGCCTACTTACCAACAGATGGTGAACGCGACGCAACTTTTGACAGATGTAAAACGTTGCTCGGTTCGCGATATAAAATAGGTGAGGTGTATACGGGTGGGGATTTTGTGCAAAAACGTTAAACATATTTTTTTACAATGGTTAAGTGAGAACTATATTAGACGACGCCAGAGCTGTACCTACTTAGAGTTATGTTGTTATACAAGTCTGTTGTTGCCATGTAGAATGTATGATTATTTAGAGTACTCATAAGAACAGAACTTAAATTTGGGATTATTTAAGAGTCATTGCGGCTCTGGAACGCAAAGGGCAACTTAGTTGCCCTTGCGTGGATTGACTGGGACTGGACTGGGTGGATTTTAGTCACTAAATGTCTGACTTTCTCGCTCTATCCAGAGTGGGAGGAGCTATTTGATGATTTAAGGGAGAACTATATTGGGCCCCCGTGGGCCACGTGCCAGATCTGGGTGCGTGGGTCTACTATACATACAATCATATTCAAAGTCTCAACGATGTTTTTAAAATGCCAGACGCCATCGAAGTAAGCCCAAAAGGTAGTGGTTAGATTGCTTGGATGCGTACCATGAGGGCTGATTCCACGCGACGCAGGAAAAAAGACTGCAAACTAGTTGCCAAGTTCAAAGAAATAGGTAAATCACACTAATATTTCAAAAGCGAAAGTTTGTAAGTGTTTAAGTTTGTATGTTTATTGCTCCTTCAGGCTGAAACTGCACTAAAGAGATTTGGATGAAATTTAGTACAAGGGGAGACCAATTTTTGATTGGCTTTCGTTTTTACCTTATGGTAAGCGACGAAGCGACTCTCTTGACTTACAAACCCCCAAGTTACGGTCATCAACCGTCAGGATGATATATCAAAATTTTCCGTAATTTTCAATTTAAATCAGAAAAAATCATCGAAAGAGTTTCAATATTTCAAAATGTGTGCGATACGGAATCCTGGAAGAGAGCTGGCCTGATTGCTGGTGAGCGTACGTGACCCATCGCCACTACCACTCCGTCAGTAAGGAGGCTGTTGGAAAGTAGCAGATTCAGTCGTGACTTGTGCTGCATTGGTGTAATTGCCGCAAGGCGTTCCATTGTGAGGATAAACCAATAAATAAATAAATCAGGAAACACAAACTCTGGCCAAGAATTCCCTTCCTGAACTGGCTCATCCACTTGAAGTAACTAGTCTTCATACACATCAAACGGTGTCACCAAATGCGTGTAATGGCGACATTAGCCATCAAATGCAAGGCGACATTCACCCCATCCATTAAGTCGTTCTTTGAGCTACAGTTAACTCTAATAGGCTCTAACCATTGCATTAGGCGTCGCGTGAGTGCGGTTACAGCACATAGTTACACATTATTCTCACCCTTTAGAATATTTAGACTAGGAAATTAAGTTCTTTCTTAGTATGTTTTGTCTTTTTTGATATGGGAAATCAAACAATCACTTCTCCTGCTCTAGGGCGGAGTGGAAGGGCCTGTCAGATCGTGATTTTACTATCTAAAACCCTCAGTACGCTTTGGACATCTTATTTGGACGCGTGTCGAACACTATGCTCCGTCAACGACTCGGGGTTGGTCCAGACGGTTACCGAACGGCCGGACGGTGGGTTACGCAATGCTTATCGTTAGCAAACCTACGTCTACAGTGGCTTGAAATCGGGGTCATGATCCTGGTGGCTGGGGTGTGAGGACGTTCGTTCCTTCATGGGCGCGGCCGCCTCCGTCACTAGCATTATTTCTTCGCAGGAGCCGATAAATAGGTGATCTTTGTTTGGGACTAGTTGATATTGAGTGAAAGTTGTGGAATATTATCATTATTATCTTCAAAAAACCGCGCCCGCACACAACACAATCCCGTACATTTCCAACTAAAAGAAATAAGCATCACGCATTTCAAGGAGCGCGTTGCGAATTCATAACGCCGGATGACGTTTTTATTTTGTTCATTACCAACGAAATTCTGTTCATTACTTATATAAACGAAGATTGACTTTGTTTAACCCCTCTTTATTATTTTACTGAAAGTAGGGAAAACAGGGAAAAAGAAAAGTGTGAAATGAAAGCGTTTATATCGTTGTAAGTTGAGATATCAAGGGGTTTTTGAGACCTTTTTGAAGGCGTGATTATTAAGCTCTTAAGGTCACCCAAGCTATTTTTGGAACACTCAGTACTATATAAATGGACTATCCAATACTAAAAGAGGTTTTCAATAATAGCACGTTCAAACAAATAAATATGACAGCGATGTGGAGGAGTACTTCGATGCCTGAGTGTATATTTTATATTTGTACTAGCAGCCCGTCCCGGCTTCGCACGGGGTAGACAATTATTTATTTTTGGAATCTTTCCCGTCAAATGACTACCCTACATATCCTACGCTACCCTACCCTACCTTCCCTACACTACCCTACCTACCCTACACTACCCTAGACTACCCTACAGTACCCTACACTACACTACCCTACACTACACTACACTACCCTACACTACACTACGCTACACTACACTACCCTACACTACCCTACACTACACTACACTACCCTACACTACCCTACACTACCCTACTTTACCCAACTTTTTTTTTTTTTTTAGATTTAAACTATCCTATCTCTCAAGTTGGATCGAACTGCACATGGTGTGCGAATTTTATTATAATCGGTTTAGTGGTTTAGGAGTCCATTGAGGACAAACATTGGGACACGAGATTTATATATATTAAGATTATTTATGTACATAGCTAGGTTTAACTTAAGTTTTTTATTTAAATTTTTAGTAGGTATATATCACTTGTCACAAATGTCACTTTACGTTTCGTTCTGTAAAAAATTTCAATAAAGTGTTTTAGATAGTTGGGAAAGTTATCCTTTGAACCGTTCTATTGTAAACTTAAAATCTGAAAGCGCGACCTGAATAAAAGAGGTTAAATCCAAAAATTGTATGTGGTATTACTAACTAGTAGGAGAATCATGTCTTGACATGTAGCAATTTTTTTTATTTCCTATAAGCTATATATTAATGTTGCCAATTAAATTAAACGTTAGGGAATAGTGACTGGCAGAATGTATTTTTTTTTATTTTGGCTTTCATAATAATTATTATGAATATTTTGATTTAAAAAAAAGAAAATGAACCAATTATTGTTCCTTTATCCTATTTGGGCAGTCTTAGGTCTTAGATCATACCACCTCGTCTTCAGTAAAAATAGTCACTTTGTTTTCTATTAGTCCTTTGAACTTCATTTCATTGTTGTAGGGGAAAAAGAAAAGTGTGAAATGTAAGCGTTTACATCGTTGTAAGTTGAAACATCAAGGGGTTTTGGAGACCTTTTTGAAGGCGTAATTATTACGTTCTTAAGATCACCCAAGCTAAATTTGTAACACTCGGCTCGGGTTGGCTACGCAACACTTTTTTTTCTGGGAAACTGATTGGAAATTTGATGAATAGTGACGAGCAGATGATTATTTTTTTTTAATTTAGGCGTTTAATTTTTTTTTATTATAAAGCTACCTGCTTTTTAAACGTTTAGTTTATTTTTCCTTTGCCCTATTTCGGCAGGTCTTAGACCATACTGCCTCGTCATCAACAATATTATGTAGTTTGTCTGATGAAAACGCGACCTGAGAAAAAGAGGTTAAATCCAAAAAAATTGTACATGTAGTATTGCTTACTAACTGGTAGGGGAATCATGTCTTGATACTTCACATTTTTTTATTCCCTACAATTGCGGCTGAATAATGTTGCCAAATAAATTTAAAAAAAAAACTCCAGGTCGCGCTTTCATTAGCCGCACTCTAGTCACAGGAGTGTCCAACACAAACCTCACCTGTGTCTTTTGCATTGTAAGGCTACAGGTTAAATTAGCTTTTCATTAATTAGCGTATTCAAACAAATAAACTATTCAGCGTTAGAATATTAAGTATAGATAGTTTGGAAAATGATCCTTTGAATAATTCTATTGTTTGCTTGAAAACTGTTAAGTATGATAACTCACTACAAAACCTTAGGTTAAAAAAGATGGCGTCTAGTCTTACGTTTATGTTTTCTTCTGTCAATTCTCTTATGTCTTTCGTAGTGACAATAGAATACGAATGTAAAAAAAATAATGTTTTCATAACATTTGGCAGCAATTGTATCTATATAGCCTTCTTATTAAACATAATGCTTGTGTGTCACTAAATCATTAATCCAGTGCCACTTCAGCCGCTTTTCAATAAGCACCTAATAACAGGTTATACGGAATGTCCTCACGCAAGTCCGACACGTAATTTGATTGCTCCAGATTACTGCAGCATCTGTCGGCTTGTTCCACTAAGCCCTCCAGGCTATGCTTCGGCACATCTACCTTAGTAGCATTCAGTTCTTGCCAACCGCGACACACGATCGCGACCGTGTCGCGTTAGTTAGAGACTAACAAACTGCTTCTAACTAGTTAGAAAGAAAACATTAACCTCTAGAACCCCGGTGGCACGAAAACGTGGTAGTAAACAAGTATTAACCTTTTAACTTTGAGAACCGAAGGCACAAATTTGTGCCAGCAAACCCCGACCGATTTAAAACTGTACTCTAGTGGTATAGTTATAGAAGCAAAAGAAACGGAGCAATTACAGTTTATATTATTAATATTGATTTTTTAATATTAGTTTTAATAAAATATAAAAATAATGAAAGAAAGTATGTTTATTTTGCCCAAATGGACGCACAATAAAATATGTACATTAAACTGTCGGGCTAATGGTACTATAGTAGACTACCAAACTTGTCATCAAAATCAACAATTATGAAGCCTATGATCGACAATTCTGATACTATTCTAATAGCAGACTTCATACCCCGGTTGTGTGTTATTTTTTAATTCATATAAACCAGTGCTTGACCGCAATCCCACCTGATGGTAAGCAGTGATACAATCGTTGATGTGAGGCGCGCTCCTTTATTAAGAGCCTAGCCTATTCACTGTAGCCTTAAAGACACCTAAATTATAATCGGATGGGCAGACCGCAACAGACAAATTGTTCCAGTCCTTCGATTTACGACGAGGCGAAATGTTTAGTCCGGACCGTAGAGGTGATGGCACCTGACGCGCGACGCGATAGCCTGGTTTGTAGTACTCTATATTCTTCATATTGGTCGCAGGTCGCGGTCGCGTGTCGCAGCTGCTAAGAATCAAATGCTACCTTTAGTAGTACAGCGTCTGATATAATTTGCACTTGAGCTGCGTGATAGGCATCATTGTCTTAACTGATCACCTCTTATGTGACACGGCTGTTCGGTGAAAGGGTAGGCAGAGTAGTGTGTTGTCCTTCACCTAGCTTGACGTTGACGCTTGGTGACATAGATGTCACAACAATTTTATACCGAAAATAGGCCTTCAGTTTGAATCTATAGAGGAACGTCAAAATGTGTTAGAATTATTAGAAAATATTAATTTTTTAAGATGTGGTGATGCTGTTATCTATACAATTGTCCCGAAAGAGTCACTGCAGCCCTGGAATACAAAGGGTAGTTGAAAGAACACGGCTGGGTTTTAGTTAGTGAAATTCTAACACTCCCTCTCGCTTCTTCAAGGCCCCAAGATGTTGTTTGATTTAAATCGGAATCGGATTTTTTCAAACGTCACTCGGCTAAACAACCATGTCCCTCTTGCTTTCATTGGATACCCGCACCCTGGACCAGACACAATATCTCTGAGGTGTGTTTACACCTCACGAACAAAGGTTTGCGGGACTACATCCTTTACCGAGAATTCCTCGTACATCGAGGAACTGGAACAATTTGCTT
Source organism: Mythimna separata (assembly GCA_030763345.1). Lineage (NCBI taxonomy): Eukaryota > Metazoa > Arthropoda > Insecta > Lepidoptera > Noctuidae > Mythimna > Mythimna separata. Next base: position 23,720,156 of record CM061170.1, on the reverse strand, counting down.
GCTGCGGTTTTCCCGTCCGATAGGTGTCTTCAAGGCTAGAGTGAATAGGCTCTTGATAAGCTACTGCACCTCACCATCAACGATTGAATCACTGCTTACTATCAGGTGGGATTGCAGTCAAACACTAGTTTATTTTATACAAAAAAAGCTGAAAAAAACCGCCATTAACAACACAAGCCAATAAGCCTCATTCGCACACCCTGACTCACACAGCCAACTCAGCAGAACCCAGCCTAGAAAACCTTTCAATAATGATGATTCTTTACCCCCCTATTCCTCCATAATATGCTCTATAACTCAATACAGGGTCAACGCCCGGGGCAGGGTGGCAGGACCTACATCTATCCTGATTATTGCAGGGTAAGACCGTTTTCACATTATCCGATCCGATATCGGTGTCGGACGCCGATACTATATCGGAGTAAGCAAAATGTATGAAATGCCGTGCTCCGATATCCGATATCGGCCCGGACAATATGAAAGACAGGTACATATTTCATACATTTACCTTACCCCGATATCGTATCGGCGTCCGATACCGATATCGGATCGGAATATGTGAAAACGGTCTAAGTCACGAGTTTTATAAGACCCTTTTGAATGTTGCCTAAGTTAACGATTTAGTGAGTAATAGATAGATAGAGGTTGAGACGCTAAGCTGTCGGGATTATTTTAGTTAGGTCTCTGAGTTAGGTTAGTTTATTTTATGTCTGAGAACTGTAGTGGCCTAGTAGTAACTGCCTCGATTAATGAGTTGTTAGATCTTAAGCTCAAAGCCAGGTAGACGCTTTACTTTCTTTTTTATTGTAACATAAACTAATGGTGGATTGTGATCCCACCTGATGGTAAATGATGCAATCGTTGATGGTGAAGCGCACTAGGTCGCCTATTCACTCTAGCCTTAAAGACACCCACATTATAACGCGATGGGAAAACTGCGGTTTTCCCGTTTGATTATCATTTTGATTTCAATAATGATGATTCTTTACCCTCCTACTCTTCATAATATGCTCTATAACTCAATACAGGGTCAACGCCCGGGGCAGGGCGGCAGGACCTACATCTATCCTGATTATTTCAGGGTAAGTCACGAGTTTTATAAGACCCTTTTGAATTTTGCCTAAGTTAACGATTTAATGAGTAAGAGATAGATAGAGGTTGAGACGCTAAGCTGTCGGGATTATTTTAGTTAGGTCTCTGAGTTAGGTTACTTTATTTTATGTCAGAAAGCAGTAGTAGTCTAGTAGTAACTGCCTCGATTAATGAGTTGTTAGGTCGTAGGTATAAAATCAGAGAAGCTTTACTTATTTTTCATGAACATAAACTAGTGCTTGATTGCGATCCCACCTGACGGTAAGCAGTGATGCAATCGTTGATCATGAGGTAATAAAATAGTGCAGTTTATTAAGAGCATAATTATTCAAACTAGCCTTGAACACACCCAAATAATAAATCAGACGGGAACACCATAGCGGGCGAATTGTTCCAGTCCTTTGATGTATTACTTTCTTCTTCTTCTTATGCCAGGTATTAATCCCGGCCGTTGCCAGGGTCCGCCTTCCTGCTAAGCTTACTCCACTTTGCCCGATCTTCAATATCCTTCCCAGTAAGGCCATTGGCTCTCATGTCGGACTTGACGACGTCCAGCGCTTGCGAGGGCGACCACGGGACCTAGCCCCAAGAACTACCATATCCATGCATCTCCGGCCGACGTAATCCCTAGGGCGGCGCATGATGTGTTACTCGGTTAGCTGTTACTTTCAATGTATTACTTTGTGTATTTTATTTTATAGCAAAACTGCTGTCACGAATTTGCATGACCCAATTACTGGGTAATTGCTAAAATTTGTGATGAGAGATTAACATTTTGTTTATTACTGCAGCTGCCAGCGCAGCAACTTCGAGCGTGTCAGAATTTTAGGGACTAAAGTCCACTCCTATGTTGCTTTTTTGCCTTGCATTCCAGATCTTTGGGTTTCCCTTTCGGACACCAACCCATGACTCCAGTAGGCTTCGCCCTCTATAGTTTTGCTGACATCTGTCTGAGGTGTACGTGGAACAGGACGGCTGTCGGCAAGCTATCCATTACTAATCGGGGTCAGGATCCCGGTGGCTAAGGCGGGATGTCCGTTCCTTCACGCGTGCTGCCACCTTCTTCGCTGCAGGAGGAGACTGCCTACCATTCCTTTTCACCCCGGACCATGGCCTGTACCAAGGCCCGGCGACGACGCAAGAGGTTGCTGCCGCGATACCTCCTACGAGGACATGGTGCGGCGTTGACTAAAACCACACCTATGCCCTTGAGTTCAATCTGTTTTTGTTTTCAGACAAACACCCTCGATTACCAGTAACTACCTACATACTCGTAGTTCATATGATAGCGGCTACATAGAGCAATTACAGAGATTCATAGCTAGCCTTCGGCCATCGACCATCGACTGAGTTATAGAGTTTAATATCTGAGAAGAATCGGTTTAATATAGAGCTGATAGGTTTATGAGAAAGGGGAGTGTCCGCTTCTAAATGGTTTGAGTTTAAAGAAAATGTTTTTGTTGCAAACTCGATTTATTTAACACTAGGTTCTGCCAACGGTTACGCCCACGGAAAGGTGTGAGTTCTTTAAAAATAAGCTTTAGCTTTGTACCTATCTTTCTGTTTCCTTATTCTTGTCCCTTTATTATGAAAATGTAAAATAATAAACGCATATCCTAAAAATAGTATGCTCAGATTCGGCTACTGAATAGGCTTCATCTAGTTATTTCATGTGAAATAGATATTTTTTACGATTTTTTTTTTTATGTTTAGGATCAAACACCTACCTATTTTAAGAAATTGTTGATAAATCTTGATACTTGAATTGATTACGTCTCTAGCATAATATGTATGTGTGCGTGTGTCGACACCCTATCAATATAATGCGTCGATATTTGCGATAATTGCCTACAATTAGACAATTAAATTGCATTAACATAGATATATTGTTTTTTTTATTATAAAACAAAAACTATAATAAACTACGGCTGAAACATACCCACATACTACAGTTAGTGCAAAAAAACATAACTAACAAAAAAATAAACTAGAGCAACCAATCAAAAACTGCAACTCGACCACACCAATTTCCAGTCCAATATTTTGTGTTCAATGAAATCGCAAAAACTGAACAACTGTAAAGGTACCTAGTGCAATGTTTCAACTGAGACATTAAACAAGACATGATAATATTACATTTAGACGTTTATTAATTTATTTAGACGTGTAGATGACTGACAGCTTCTACCTGTGTCTTCACCGGTGCGTAAGTAAGTTCTTGTATACAAACTTTGGCCCCTTTTTCATACCCATAAGGGATGAATTTTGCAAAATCTCTCGCTCGATTTCTCGCTCGCCTACGTCATAAAAAGAAACCTTGTACACAATGTCATTTGATGGTACGCGATGAGATGGTCGACTTATCATCGACGCACACTTGCCTAAAATTAACCTATTCACTCACGACTTAAAGATCCCGGTCGTAGCTAACACAAACTCCGGCTCTTCCCTTCTACTCTTTAGCTGTACGCAAAATGAATGCATTCTCAAAACATTTTTTGCGTATAGGCGGGATATCCACGAGGAGCTCGTGGCTGGATAATAACAGCCGCACAGGTCAATCTTCAAGGTTAAGCAACGCTTGACTAGGTTGGTCTGTGGATGGGTGACCATCTTAACATAACGAGTTTCCTCCGTGCCTCGGAAAGCACGCTAAGCCGTTGGTCCCGGATGTCATTTGAGATCTTTGGCAGTCGTTACGGATAGTCAGAAGTCAGTAAATCTGACTCCAGTCTTGCCATGAAGTACCGTGTTACCCCAGTTATTGGGTTGTGGAGGTCTGGTAGGCAGCCGCTCCTCGTAAAATACTGGTATTCAGCTAAATCCGGCTTGACTGGAAGCCGACCCCAATATAGTTGGGAAAAGGCTAGGCAGATGATGATGAGGCAGGATATCCACAATATTCCGGTGGCACATCGACGTACGACTGGTGATGTACGAGTATTAGTCACTTGGTAGTAATGAGCAACAAAAAAATGTAGGTTTAAAGTAAAGTAAAATCACAAAGCCACCACACCAATTTACGAATCAACATTTTGTTCAACGAAATTGCAAAAAGTGAGCAACTAAAATGTAAATGCAGAAAAGTGCAATGTTTCAACTATTCGAGGCGGCACAAACAAGAACTGATGACTTACAAACAGTCGGACAGCGGCAAACATTTATTACCTGTCCTGGAATGAGGTCGGCGCGGACGGCAGCCGGCAAGCCAGTTCGTGCGCGGGGAGGGAGGGTGCCGTAGGTAAGGCGTTATTTTGATTAGATTTCATGATCTTACGGCCAATTTCTTCAAAAAGTAATAATAACGGTTAAATTCGTTTCTTTACAATTTTAACTGTTAATTTTGTTCTTAACTTTAACTGCTCATTGAAGTGCTGTTATATTTTATTTTGGTCGACTTTTAATTTAGCTGTCACTTGGATGAAGACATTAGACATTGGATGAAGAGAGAGAGACATTGGAGAAGAAGACATTAGACTTGGATGAAGATATTATGAAGACATTATAACAGCATGGTCAATACTTTTACTGATAGTTATAGTTTTTTTGAAAAAACTGGCTGTTAGTCATTCACAAGGAAAGCGGGTTTACGTCCGTTTGTTCCGATCGTCATTCGTAGATCTTTGACAACCCTTACAAGTTTTCAGAAACCAGAAACTCTGATCATCAGTCTATCCAAGAAATATCGTGTTGCCAAGCAACTTGGTGGTGTAGGTTTGATAGGCAGTCGTTCCATCTAAAACACGAGTATTCAGCTTCATGCGGTTTGACAAGAAGTCAACCCTAAGCTAGTTGGGAGCAGGCTATGGAGCTGGTGATGTGATGTTATGTAGTGTCAACAACAAATATCGTTTAGTCCACTCCAAATATCAATTGCGTTTGTAGCTCAAAAGACTTTGTAAGCAGTATATGATTTCCGACTTAAAAAAATCCTAAATACAAACAAACCACAATATTTAACGTATCCATTTAACAACAAAACTTCAAACCCATCCACGGACCCCCAAACCATGAACTATCCGATCAGATGCCACAGATAAAGCCTGCGGTAGGGATGGGCCAGTGAAATCAATAAGTGCCCCGTACAGATTAAACAACTGTCGATTGGAACCTGTATTTGCACAGCCCTGTTTATTTTTCCCAGCCCTTTCGTGCCAGCCCTACGATCGAACGGTTTATGATTTGAATGTCGAGTTTCCAATTTCAATTATTGTAATGTCAGTGTGATTGCAGCAGCCATGTTGTTTGCGATAATTGGGTTTCTGAACATGGCTGATGATGGATCTGTGGCGCGTTTGACTGAATGATATTGTAGACTGTAAAGGGGTAGGAATGAAATGGGACTGTTAATTAATTAAAGCTGTAGTGCATCTCAAAGTTCTAGAAATATTGAGCGATTGCCCTTTCATTTCTCTAGATGTTTTCTAGATATCTTCAAGAGGAAAATTAAAAAGAGATAATTTTATCCATTTACGTAGGTCCCGGCTGTCATTTGTAGTCTATCTTTGGCATTCGTTACGGATAGTCAGAAACCAGTAAATCTGACTCCAGTCTTGCCTTGAAATAGGTACCGTGTTATCCCAGATAACGGGTTGTGGAGGTCTGATAGGCAGCCGCTCCTCGAAAAATACTGGTATTCAGCTAAATCCGGCTTGACTAGAAGCCGACTCCAATATAGTTGGGAAGGACATGTTACTAACGGAGTTTTGAGTATAGGGTTGATAGAGCGAGAGAGAGATCAAAGAAAAGACGGATGAATTGTGTGAGGAATGATAGGAAAGAATAGAAAAAAAAAACGTATTGCAACGATTCTAAGTATCATGGGACAAAGTCCGGGAGATGATTATAAACTTTTTCTAGTTTTGAAATTCTTCACTCTCTCTTTGCTTTATAACTTATTTTGGTATGCAATCAATACTTGTAAATCTGACTCCAGTCTTGCCATGAAGTACCGTGTTACCCGAGTTAATGGGTTGTGGAGGTGTGGTAGGCAGCCGCTTCTCGTAAAATACTGGTATTCAGCTAAATCCGACTTGACTGGAATCCGCCCCAATATAGTTAGGAAAAGGCTAGGCAGATGAGATGATGACTTGTAAATGTGACAGTAACTTCGTCCATGTGATATCCTTTCACGGTTAAAGTACAGACCCGATTTTTATGGAATTTTGTGAGAAATACGCTTGAATTGTAAAGAAAGACATATGCTACTTTATGTTTAAATTCGATTTCAATAACCAACGTTCACCCAGACGAAGTCAAGGGCAAAATTTAATACAGATAACTAATTGCGAACCCAGGTTGGCCGCTGTAAAAACAATATGGCCAAATGGGGCTTCCTCGACCCATGCTTAACACAGTGCCAGTGTTAAGCAGCTACCCAGGACATGCGGCACTTGCTATGCTGTCCATCCTGCACAACCATCTATACGAAAAGAAGAAGTACAAACAAAAAATAAAGATTAAATCTTTAGACTCCTAAATACTCAATCACCTTCTCCTACAAGATTTTCAACAAAATACCTCAGAATAACAGAAACCGCACAAGAATTAACATTGCATAGGAAACTACAACTTCAACTCGCTTCGGTAGCTTAGCCTCAAGTAACAAGACGCGAAGTTTGCTTAGCCGGTGCTTCTAGCGTATTTCTGTTAGTTGCTAACGACGACAGCAATAGACGAGTTGTGCTTACTGTACGACGCTCTGTATTCTTCTCAGGCGATTAACTTAGACTAAGATATACGTTCTTTCTTTGTTAATATATAGAGAATGTTTTTTTCGTGGTTTTCCTGCATTATTTTTATTGAAAAACGTTTAAATGATAAATGATATTTATTTTGAAAATAGGTTTTCACAAACACTTTTATACTTTAATTTATTATTTTTGACTTTTTTTACTAGGTGAGGCCGGTTTACGGTTGGACATAGAACTCTACCGCGTTTCACCACTACGACTTCTCACCAGCGAGAGTATTGCCTATCTCTTTTGACAGCTCAAATGGAGAACACTCGTTATAACCAGCGTTCTAAATTATTATAAAAGTGATAATATCGTGAATCCAACCAACGTTTTCACAATTATTACTCAATAACACTGTCTTTTGCTCTGCATTTTGTGACTATCGAATTTGGTCGGATTCGCGATATAATCACTTTTATCGCAATTCGGAACGCTGGTTATACTCGTAACGAGTGATCAACATTTTAGTTATCAACAGAGATAGGCAATACCCCCCCCCACTCCGCAGGTAAACGGTCCACCTATTGGAAGACGTTCCAATGTTACGTCTTTCGGTACACAATCGCTACTCCAGAACATTTTAGCCCCATCGACCAACTGTTTTGCGAATAATGTGCCTGCCCGCGTACAATTCGCAATAGGTAGTATAATATAATATTCATCCGGCAGTGTGGTATAATATTCATCCGGCAGTGTGGTTCCACGCACTCCTCAAATAGCACGTCAGCAAGCCGTAAGGGCAATCTGTCACGTTTCCTGTGGTGGAGCGAGAGGGCTCGCTCCACCCTAGACCCAGGAAACTCTTTGGATTATTTGCCACTTCAAAAAAAACCTCGCAAACAACAAACTAACACAAAATAAACGACCTAAAACTTATCAGCCACTATAAATTGGTGCACCACCTTTACCTATAAATAAAGCTGACTAAACACTTACAGCGATGCTATCGTGGCCGCGAGCGAAGCCGAAGCTATTATCGCGCTAGTTTGTAAACGAAAACATGGCGGTGAATAGAAATACCTCTTTAGATATTGGCATGGGATAATATACGCTGATCTTAGTCGCGTTATAGTGTATCACGTGAGGAAAGGAAATTGGTTAGAGCTGTTTATAGTGGTGGATTATAATTTATTTATTTATTTATTATTTATTTATTTATTTATTTATAGTTAATTAAAACGGCACAAGTCCAATTACATTAATTAACATAGAATTAAGAATAATTAAAATTAAAAGCATTCAAATGACATAAGTACAATACAAAAATTACAATTACAAAAATACAATTTTATACAATTTTTGTATACAATACAAAAAATAAAATAAAATAAATTAAATTAAATTTACAGGTAAGAATAAAATTCGTAGATAACATTATTGAAATTATTTAAGTATATAAATTGCAAAATAAATTAAACACATTACAAACAAGCATAAACTAAAAAGTAATAGTGGACACCCTCGCATACTGTCTCTCGCAGAACCTCAGACAGGCACACATTAATTTCTTCCATTCATCCGCAAACACATCACATTCAGGATTGGCAGTCAGGAGGGCGTTTAGCATCCTTAGGGTTCGACATACTGGGGATTGGGCTCTAGCCATAGATCTAGACTGCGGTAGCGCGAACAAATCATGACGGCGGCTTTGACGGTGCCCAAGGTATTTGTCCGGCACAAATAGGCGACAGAAAAGTCCGTGGAGCTCAGGGCAGTCAATACGACCGCTAAGGGTGTTACAGGCAATCATGAGTTGATCAAATCCCCTTCTTACCTCCAACGAATTAAAGCCTAACACCCCTAGGAGATAATTAGTTGGGTACATGTATGGAAAGACATGATACAACCTCTGATACAAAAATCTCAGGAAGGTTTTTTGAACTTTCTCAAGCATCAGTGTCTGAGACGCAGTATGTGGATGCCAGACACAGGCGCTGGACTCGAGTTTGCTCCGAACCAAAGTTGTGTACAGGAGTTTAATAACACTGGGATTGCGAAAGTCACGAGCGTTCCTCAAGACAAATCCCAGACGCCTGAAGGATTCCTTTGCAAGGGTAGACACATGGTCCTTAAATGTCAGACTCCGGTCAAAAGTCACTCCTAGGTCCTTTACACTGGCGACACGAGTGATCACTGTACCCCCCAAACTGTAGTCGTGCTTTATTGGTCTCAACGCTCGACTGAAAGTCATAACGCTGCATTTACTAATGTTAAACAACAGCTTGTTCGCAATGCTCCACTCGTTGACGGTATCGATATCCTTTTGTAGGAGTTCGCAATCCTCCTCTGTTCTGATCTGCGCGGCAAGTTTTAGATCGTCGGCATATAGAAGACATTTAGCGGTTCTAATCTTACAGATTAGGTCATCGATCATGATCAGAAACAGCGGCGCCCCTAACACGGATCCCTGACTCACGCCCGAGCGAGTGTAGTAGGACTTCGACTGAAAGCAGCCATGCCGGACGAACTGCTTGCGATCTCGTAGGTAGTCGGCGAAGAAGTTAAGAAGGCCGGATGAGAAGCCCGCTGCCCCCAACTTTGCCAGAAGCACATCGTTGTCTACTTTGTCGAACGCCTTCCGGAAATCAAAATAAAGAGTGTCGACCTGCCTACCGGATTCCAGGCTACTGGATATGAAGTCAGTATGAATCAGCAGGTTTGAATTCACGGAGCGACCAGGTCGAAAACCATGTTGAGCATCAGAAAGATACATATTGGTCTGCTTAAATATAGCAGTGTGGAGTATATGCTCGAAGACCTTTGCAATGGTCGATAAAATAGCGATGGGTCTGTGTTCCTCGACAGATGTCTTGTCACTGGTTTTAGGGATAGGAGTAACACGTGAGGTCTTCCAAAGCTCCGGAAACACGCCTGACTGAAGAGCTAAGTTAAAAATATGACATAAAGGGGCCGCTAAAATACTGTTACATCCCTTAACGACGTATGCAGGGATATTATCTGGGCCGACCGAACTGCAGGGTTTGAGTTTGGAAATACCCCCCACCACGTCCTGAGGGACTAAAACGGGCAGGGGAAAATTACCTCCCTCACTGTTCACCGTGTTTGAATTTGGGTCCAATTGTGGTGTGTCAGGCAGAAATACGCTGGAAAAATACTCAGCAAATGCCTCAGCGGCTTTTACACCAGAATAGACCTTGCCGTCAAGCACAACGTCGGGCTCAAACCCACCCTTCGATCGCAGGCTTGATACGTGCTGCCAGAACAGTTTTGGATTTTTGCCTAGGCTGTTTTCTACACTAGAACAATGCAGTCTATATGCCTTCTCGGTTCTCACTTTCAATTCCGATCGCAGTGCACTAAACTGAGCGTATGTAGCATCACATCGGGAATGTTTCCATTTATTATGGAGTTTTGATTTCCGTCGAGTGTCGCTTACGATATCTCTAGTGAACCAGACTGGGTACCGCCTATTACTAGAGGTACCTCTCGTCTTCTTTGGAATAGAGGAATCAAAGATATTGTATATTAAATGATAAAATTTACAAGCAGCTGTGGACGCGTCGTTGCAGCGAAAAACGTCCTGCCATGGAGCAGAGCGAACAAGCTCGAACAATAACAGATAGTCACCCTTACAAAAGTTCCAATCCTTACTACGATCAATATTGCTAGGGTCAAGTTTTTCATGTATCTTATGCCTTGGGATGGAAACTGCAATATCTAACGGAGGGTGATACAAATCTATTGGAACCAGCTCCGTACCCTCGACATACTCACAGTTTACAGCGGCGCCTTCCCGAGCCAACACCACATCTAACTTACTACCGCGCATATTCATCACCTCATTCATCTCAACCAGACTACAAAAACTTAGAAAATAACAGTAGTAATTATTAACATTTACTGACGCACTCTTTAGATTAAGGTCACCTAGAATAAGAACAGATCCCTTCAAACTGTGAATAATGTCCTCGACCTTGCAAAACCACGACAGGTAATCAGCGTCAGTTGCACTAGGTTTGATGTAAACAACACATACACTTATATTTTGGCCATGAATTGTGATCTTAGCCCACAAATCTTCGCCGCAGGCCGTCTCAAGCTCACGTAGTCTGTACACGGTGACCCCAGGCCGGGCAGCAAGTAGCACACCACCACCCGTGGTCACTCTGTCTCGTCGAAGAGTTCGCCAATCTCCAGCCGAAATTTCTGAGTCCTCCACTGAGTTGTCCAGGTTTGTCTCGGTCACGGCTACCAAATCATGCTCAGACAGTAATAGGCTTGACCTCCATATGGGTAACTTGGTTTTGAGCCCACGCACATTCTGGTAGAGCAGGCGCAGATAGACGGTGTGATCAGTAGAACCATGAGGGGGAGGAGCGGCAGGTATGCAATAGGGCTTATTGGGTCTCATCACTTCGGGCACGAAAATTACGGCGCCATGGCTTGACGCAAATATCCTCTGCCCAATTTTCAGGAGCCACAACTTGAGCAGCCAATTTTGATGGCACACCCAGCTTAAAGGATGCGTATTTACCACGGGATTTGAGGACTTCAACCGTACAAACATCTGTTCCGCAAATGGTAGTTAGGTGATCACGAACCTGACTGTCGGACGTGCCCTGCTTAACGTAGAAGAGGTGCAGGTATCTCCATCTTTCCGAGGCTTCAAGCTTGGTGGCACCAGGCGCTGCTGTCCCACGCAACACGTTACTGAGTGAACGTTGGGAACGTCTGTGTCGAACTTCAGTCCAACCGTCTTTTCCTGTATCGCTCATCGAGATGTCAACCACAGTGGCAGCCACCGGCACGATGACACCGGGTTTTGAAGAATCCCGCAGACTTGTCTCGGGAATTTCCTGATCAACAACCTCCGTCGCTCTAGATGTGATCGCCAAGGGAACGGTGACCTTTCCGCTTGCTTTTGGTGTAGTAGTAGCACGACGTTGAGTGATTTCAGAGTACTGGCGGGGATATTTTTGTTGCCCATGTGTAGTCGTATTTTTCCCACTCGTTTTCACTAATTTGGGAGTAGCTGTGTTAGTTTTAGCCTCGTGCTCCGTTGTAGTGTTACGGATTATCGCACATTGGTTTTTAATCTCCGCGACATCCTTAACCAAGGTGGATAGCATTTTGTTCTGCTCGGTTTTCCATGCCGACAACTGAAGATCGTAGTCGGCCTTCCAGGAAGCCAACATCTCCAGAATTTCACTCCTTAATTCACGACACGCACAAGATTTTTTGGGCGAGGGTTGGGTTGTGGTGGGGTTTTTGGGTGAGTCTTCGATGCGTGGCCGCTTGCCCCTGAATGTCACATTATCGTCAGGTTCCTTGCAACTAGAAGCGGATGGTATGTCAGGAACAGATTGTGATTGTCCTGGTCCCCCCAATTTCGGGGATGTCGGCGGTGTACGATGCATCTTAGGCATATCCGTAAAACAAGCAAAAATAAATAGAGGAAAAACAAATAAAAAAGTCGTCCTCTCAGAGGCAGTGTGAATTAGGCAGGAAGTAATGCGCCGTCTTCGTCACTTAGTCTTTGGTGCGAGCGCTCGCATACGTCACTGAGCGTAGCCGCGCGCTGATATGACCCCTACGCGGACCACGTAACCGCGACGGTCGCATGCACTGGGCGTAAAATGTCTTGTCACTCACTCACCGTTTGACTTGTCCAGATTTAAAAATTTCAAACGGATTACACAAGTTCACACCAAAAAATCGTTCAAATGAACGCTTATTACAACTTTTTAACAAAATTACACTTGTAAGTTGAATAGTCAATAACTTTGTGCACTTTTATTTGCGAAATGAGTCCAGATTAGATTTTTTAAAGTAATTTAGCATAGAGCAAAAACATACGTAAACTTGAACGTTCGGCCGCTAGGGCAAAGAAGATAATGTAAGTCTATAGGTATGTATGTAGAGATTTACAGTGTAACTGGGAAGTTGAAAATAAGAACATTGTAACAAAGTTATTGCTACTTTCAGTTTAACTTTTTTGAGTTAAAAAATCAACATATAATTCCTGCCACTATCTTCTTCACCTATCAGTCATACACTCCTGGCGTAGTGGTCGTGGTCTTGAATTGTCTGGTAGGTTGGTTGCGGCTTTTGCGAGACTTCTCTATCTCTCTGGAGACAAGACGAATTAATGGGGTCCATCTGGTAGGTGATCGACCGCGAGATCTTTGGCCCTTTACTCTTCCCTGTACCACATAACGTTCCAAAGAGCTTTCGTTGCGGATGATTTGTCCGAACCAAGGTGGGCTTAAAATAAAATCTGACTCTTCCTGTCATCCAAAATGGGAGAAGTCATTTGATGATTTCCCATTTACCAAACCGGTAAGTAACTAATTCGGAGTGAAAAATAACTACTAACAACAACAGTATTCAACACGCTATTTCCACTTTTTTCTTCCTTTTATCAAAGAAAGCATCTCGTTCAACCGCCGAACCCCCGGCAGAAGTTCCGTCACATAATTTAAGTGAAAGAAGCAAATTGTAACTGTTTGAACGTCGATATAATTTGGTTATTTTATCGAGTCGCCCTCCTGACTAATTGGCGTGGACGGACTGAAAGTGATGGGCGAAGAGATAGAGAGTATGGAAGAGATAACATCAAATCAAAACCTTTATTTAGACTTTTTTCGACACACTTGCTCATAAAGTGGCTATTATTGCACTGCACTTAGGTATATAAAGGGGCTCGTTACCAAACTGTGACATTTTGATTACTATTATGCACATGTGCGGTAATGTAGTTAAAACCTATTTGTTTAACCTCTTTTTTGTCAAAAAGAGTTTTAAGACAAAAAAGAATAAAATTTGTTATTGTGTTCAATAGCATAAATTAGTGTTTTACTTACTTATTTCATGCAATTTTGTGTTTAAATAAACTGTTTAAAATTTTACATATTTAATTAATTAAATCTTTCATCAAATTTGTATTTTCTGTTTATATGCAACCTCATTCTTATTTTTTCTAAACCAAGAGCTAGAGTAGCTAGTCTATGGCCGCCATTTTTCGCGCATGCGCGCGACTAAGTAAAGTCAATTTTTTAGCCGCCATATTTAAAAATAAAATACAGATTTTACAAAAATGTCTACAACAACTACATATTTATGAGGAAAATGATTTGTGCTGTACGCCTTCAAGTAGAAATCTATGTCATGGGACCACTATACAGTCAAAAATAGATAATTATAACTTTAGGTACTGACTGCACATTTACGAACTGTTCCTTTAAATAAACTTTTCATATACCTACTAAATAAAGTTGATTTTTAATTTATTTTCTTCACAAGTGTGTCGAAAAACGTCGTATGATATACGTGAGTAATTGGTCATTATCGTTCTTGGTTCTCTTAAGACCCTCGCCATGCATGGCTCGGGTCTTAATACCACCGCGACGATAATGACCCACATTACACACTTGTATCATAATGTACTATTTTTTTTAAGCTTTGAAGAAACTAATGCGCTCCACCATCAATTATTGCATCACTGCTTATCATCTGATGAGATCGCAGTCAGGAACTAAATAATACTATTAAAAATAATTGTTTAATACAGGTATGTAGCAAAAGGTATTACAGGAAGGTCCACCACTAAATTATATAAGCTGTACAATGATTTTGAAGTTAAAAATCATTAAATGTCTTCTCAATTTCTAATTCTAAATTTGACACTCACCAATTAACGAGCAGGAAAAATTGATGGAAATAAAAATGGAGCGCACACTAAAATTTTCATTGCCTCATTATTGTTTTGTTTATTCTTAATTCATGAATCCCCGACCGGTCTCATTGGACCGCGCTGTTATTGTTTTACTATTGTGTCTCGTTTCGCGGGTATTGATAGGTTAATCTGTAAAAAATGATTTTTCTTTTGGTGTACCCTCTTAAATTTCCAATTTCTTAGATGTACGTTGAACACAAAAAGTCTGCTGAACACTGATTTAGATTACTTGGTACGCTCACAAGCCACATCAATTCACAAGACATCTACGTCCCTCCCTAATGGAGTTGCAATGGCTGTCGTCGCTTTCGGTTCAATTATTCGACACTTCGGCCGACGCCATCATCACCTACTCGCACGTGTGTCAGTTAGCGTTACCCGCTATTATCCGTGACGAGAATGTATCTAAACATGTAGGTATATTCCCATTGCATCATATGGAGCGCCTGATGGGGATTGACGGTACGGTGGTTGAGTGGTTGACTGTTGTGAGTTGCGAGTTCCAGATTCGATGCCCGCATAGAATAAAATAATATATTTGTATGGTCTGCGGGTAGCAATGCAGCATGATGTGAGTTTCCATGTTTGTGAAGAAGAAAGAAACACCTCGATACATAAGTGCGGTTGTATGGAAATGTTACTCGGGTTAGCCGCTCTTTTTCAGAACCATACTTAAAACTCTAGTCTAAATTGACATTATTTCAAGATAACTGAGTTTTTGTTTTTAATTAGTACCTTTAGTAGTGATAGATCAGTACCTCTAGTGAAGTACCATAAGCCATAATGCCTTCCACTTCGGCCGACGCCATCATCACCTATTCGAACGTGTGTCAGTTAGCGTTCGCCGCTATTATCCGTGACGAGAATGTATCTAAACATGTAGATATATTCCCATTGCATCATATGGAGCGCCTGATGGGGATTGACGGGACCGTTGGCGCAGTGGTTGTGCGGTTGACTGCTGTAAGTTGCAGGTTCGATTTCAGTATAAAACAAAATGATATTTGTATGATTTACAGATAGTAATTTAGGTGTCTTCAAGGCTAGAGTAAATAGACTCTTAATAAACTAGTGCGCCTCACTATCAATGACTGCATCACTGCTTACCATCAGGTGGGATCGCAGTCAAGCACTATGGTCTATTCGCCGAAGCATGAGCCAAAGGTAAACAAAGAAATATTTTGTTTTTAAATGGCGGGTATAACCCGACCGATGACAAAACGTCATATTTTAATGTAAAATGTTCGCAGTATCTGTGGTCTACAATTTAGTAGTATTAAAATGTCATTTTAGGTTCTTTTACATGTAAGCTATTTAATGCATAATTAATAAACATTCAGAAAATAATTAAAAGCATTTATAATGTTTGATTTCAAATAAATCTGAAAAGATAACATAATTAAGTTCCACAGACATCATTCTATATATAAATATAATTTCTAATGTTGTCAGTGTATTAATACCGTAGTTATTTTTATAAAATATGTTCACTACATCAATCGTGACATATAAAGAACCCTTTTTATGGTTTGTTTACCTTTTAGCTCATGCTCCGGTGAATAGATTATAGTTTATGTCATACTAGCTGTCCCCTGCGGTTTCACCCGCATTTTTCGTTACTGCTCCGCTCCCGTGGGTCGTAGCGTGATGGTAAATAGCCTAGCATTCCTCGATAAATGGGCTATTTAACACTGAAAGAATTTTTCAAATCGGACCAGTATTTCCAGAGATTACCCCCTACATACAAACTTACAAACATACAAACTTACAAATTTTACCTCTTTATAATATTAGTATAGATAACAAAAGTAAGGCAGTATGATGTGCTTTTGCTTGCTTATGAACGCCCGCTGTAAACAGAAACACCTCGATACATAAGAGTGGTTGTATGGAAATATATCTCGGGTTAGACACTCACAATAATTTATCTTTTAAACTAAAAAAATACTAGAGTAAACTGTCATTATTTTTAGATAAGTGAGTTTTTGTTTTTAATTAGTACCTTTAGAGATTTGTCATTAGCATATTATATTACAGCGTTATCTTGGAAAGCAGTATTTTGGATACTTTTCCTTAAGTTTTGAATGAAGATTAAGGTTTTCTGAGAAATTACTTCTATGTCGTACTCTCGCCGTACCAAGACTCGTTTTTGAACGAGATCTCGAAATTGGCAATCTCAACACATCAACAACTTCTCAGCTGAAAGACGTCCACTGCTGGACATAGGCCACCCCCAAGCGTTGCCACAGCCACCGGTCCTGTGCGTCTTGCATCCATCGGATTCCTGCGACCCTCGCCAGGTCGTCGGTACACCTTGTGGGAGGCCTTCCAACGCTGCGTCTGCCGGTACGTGGCCGCCACTCTAGAACCTTCAGTCCCCATCAACCATCTGTTCTTCGAGCAATGTGCCCTGCCCACTGCCACTTAAGTTTGGCGATTCTTCGGGCTAGGTCGGTAACCTTAGTTCTCTTGCGGATATCTTCATTTCTGATGTGATCGCACAAGAAAACCCCGAGCATAGCTCTTTCCATTGCTCTTTAGGTTTTAGGGCAATGTCATTTTACACGTGAGATGATAAAGTATACTAATCGTGCATTCACTAGTGGTATATTCAGTAAAATCCAAATTCATCTTTCGCAGCCATCCATCATCATTCGACTTAACCAACTACAATTTCATTCTCCATGAACAGTTTACTCCAACTTGATACCTCTCTCCCCAAATCAGAGTATAATAGACCTAAATATTCTAAGTCCTTGGAAACAATCCTGGTATTACGAAATATCTAAATATTAAAGCTCTCGGAACACAATAGTCCAATTTTCGACCACTTCATTCAGACCAATTGTTTCGTAAAACAATCGAGCCTTCAAACATTTTTCATCCTATTTTAATTTTAATCCTTTCGGGAGTTTTTTTTAATAAATTCTTCTCTTATAAAGTTTTTTTGCCACCTCTTTTTTGAACGGAATAATAGTATTAATTTCTTTATTGTTGTAATTTTTTGTGTACATTACTATTGATATAACTGTTGTTGTATTGCGTAAAATCAACTAGTAATCAGGGCCTCACTTTGTTTGCAATTTTTTTTAATTAAAAATATGTTATCATATTTATTTTATTGGCAATCTTGCTAGCGTCTACTAAACCCACGTCGAATAGTAGATGGCGTAGCAGCTACGTAGCAATTGCTACGCCGTAGACACTTGCTACGAAAGCTACGAGATCTTTCCTCGCACGATTTGTGTGTTATGGCATGATTGTTACACTGTCAACTGCTTAGCTTAGCTACTGTTTATAACAAAATTACTTATGTTATTTATTAGAAGTTGTCTTTAAGGTATCGAAGGGGCCTCTGTGAGTTGGTTGCGGCCCCTCGTACTCCTTCCTAAGGTTCAGGACCACAACGTCCTAAAAGATACAGAAATACACTAAAATCAGTAATATTTATACAGTTGAAAGTATGTCAATGTTTGTTTACTCGTGTACAAGACCGCGCCACGTGGAACCTGCATCAGACGGAGTGACGAAGCGTGAGATGCACTTGAGAAACTGTTCAACACAACAATGTATTGAAACTTACTGAACACGTTAATACGCTCAGCTTTTTTGCTTTAGTGAATTATTTTGCCCTGGATTTAAAGACGATCAATTTTATTAATGTAGATATTTTTGCTATTAAAAGCTATAAAGCTGTGTTGATAGATATTGTTAATATTGTTTCATCATCATCATCTCATCACCGATGCATCTCAGATTATTCATTATCATCAAATTAAATTATTATTATACTGTTTTAACCTGCCAGAATATTAAAAAAAAAAAACAATTAAAAAAAAATTAATCCTTGTTTTTGTATATCCATTTTTTTACGTACCTACCATACTCTCTCTTCACCACCCTAGGTTGACTAGTAGAAAATACCTATGGCATTAAGTACGCCATTTTTGATAAATAAATATTACTTTCATAACTTTATCAAAGTGTACCTCTGGAACAAAGGCAAAAAAGAACTGGGAAGTGACAGAAGACAAGAGCGGGAATAGTCATATTGATGATTGCCCAACTAAAAAAAAAGAATCTATAACTCATAATTAACAGTATTGCTATCGCAAATAAAATGTAACTCTGCCTGAAAAGGATTCTCCTATACACGCATGAGCAGGATATACAAAAACAATTTCACATTGTCACTTCACAAAATATTTTCTCTCAAGCGTCATACATAATCTCCCCCGTCCTGAATTTCAAGCAGATTATTGAAAAACAAGGACAGGCATTGATTTAAAAACGGGACACCTTCTGCATTGATTATGCATTTAGTTCAACACTCTTCTATCCGACATCCCACGTCGTACGGGCCACAGATTAAATATTAGATTAAGTAAGAACAGACAGCTATGAAGTACCGTGTTACCCCAGTTAATGGGTTTTGGAGGTCTGGTAGGCAGCCGCTGCTCGTAAAATACTGGTATTCAGCTAAATCCGGCTTGACTGGAAGCTAACCCCAATATAGCTGAGAAAAGGCTAGGCAGATGATGAGATGATGATGTAAGAACAGACAGGTTTTTTTAAACATTGACATATCCTAGGAATTACATACAAAAAACATACTCCTATGAATTGAAATTAAAACAAAACGTTTATGTACACACATAGAGACAAGAACCATCGGCTTGTGAACGACAAGCAATGGGTCGCTCGCCGGCCAGCCGTCCGGTAACACTCGGACGAGCCTTACCATGAGTGTTAAAATGTCAGGTGTGCGAGCAAGAAAGAGAGATGTAGCTATACGCCCTTAATAGCTTCATCGCTTTTACAGATCAGTTTAGGTCGTCAAATCAAATCTCTGTAGAAACAGAGACTCAGTACTCCTGGAATGCAAGGCAAATAAGGAACATAGGTTTGGGTTTTAGTCAGTACAATACTGACTCACTCTCCCGCTCACCCCTAGAGGAAGAGAAGTCTATAGATGATTTCCCACCTTAACAAAATAAAACCAATACTTATTATATTGCATCGACTTCTGCCTAATTTTATACTCTTTGACATGAATGAACTTAACATGCCAGGACTCCGGAACTCAACGTCAATCGTATTCAAATCCGTATAATTCCCTGCGCGCACATCTGAGCGACGGGGAAATGCTTTAAAACAAAGTGTCTTAGGTTGCCACCTTCTTATTATATACTTGTTACTGATTTGGTAATGGCAATGGAAAGGGTTATGCTCCGAGTTTCCTTGCGTGATTACATCAGAAATGAAGATACACACAAGAGAACCAAAAACTGACATAGCCCGAAAAATCGCTAAGCTTAAGTGGCAGTGGGCAGGGCACATTGCTCGTTAAACGGATGGGGACGGAAGGTTCTGTAGTGGCTGCCAGATATCGGAAGACGCAGCGTTGGAAGGCCTCCCACAAGGAGGACCGATGATCTGGTGAGGGTCGCGGGAATCCGATGTATACGAGACACTCATGACCGGTCGTTGTGGTTCACGCTTGGGGGAGGTTTATGTCCAGCATTGGACGTCTTTCTGAATGATTACAGTGTCGTAGGTTGCCACCTTCTTGTAATATACTTGTTACTGATTTCAAGCAATTGAGATTTGATGATTCGCTACTACAAAAGCTCGTGTCTATAGCCTATTCGCTGAGGCTTGAGCCAAAAGGTAAACAAACCATAAAAAGGGTTCTTTATTTGTCACGATTGATGTAGTGAACATATTTTATAAAAATAACTACGGAATTAATACACTGACAACATTAGAAATTATATTTTAGAACGATGTCTGTGGAACTTATGTTATCCTTTCAGATTTATTTGAAATCAAACATTATAAATGCCTTAAATTATTTTCTTAATTTTCATTAATTATGTATTAAATAGTTTACATGTAAAAGAACCTAAAAAGACGTGATTACTACTACTAAATTGTAGACCACAGATACTGCGAACATTTTACATTAAAATGTGACGTTTTGTCATCGGTCGGGTTATACCCACCATTTTGAAACATTGATTTCTTTGTTTACCTTTTAGCCTCGGCGAATAGGCTATAAGTAATACCATAGCATACTCGTAATAACGTAGCATAATCAGCCTTATTTAAATCTTCATACTGCTGGAACTCAGGCCTGCTTTCTAGAAGAGGCCATAATGCATCAAGTGGGCCCGCGCATTGATTTTAATAATTTCGAATTTTTGGTTCTAGGACACGCCGGTTTCTTCACGATGTTTTGAGAGCAGTGGTGATGAAATAAATTACATAAAGTAATGGCTGAAATCAAGGCCGTTACCACCTGGGCCGCCAGTACGCTAAGTAATAACTACCACACGCAACATGCGTGTCATGTGCGCAAGCAACGGTCGTTGAGGTCAGTCTATGGATTGGTAACCAACATACTGACGAAAACTAACCACAAAATACTTAACATACTAAGATTCACCTGTGTCTCGGACAACACGTAAACGGCCCATCCCAATCCGTCTAACTTCAACGTGTGAGCAAGACATAAAAGCTTGTTGTTTCATCTAACGCAATGTTTGATGAAGAGGTAACGCGGAAAAAGGATAACGCCTGAACGCTCTGATGGGCATTCGGTGATTCTGTCACTCACTCGAATATTTCACAAAACTTGTACCAGGAAATAACGTGTGTTTTTTTATTCTTTAAAAGTTTTGGAACAGGATTCAGAAACTTGATTGAATTTGTAAAGTTTCTTCAAATACATATATTTTCTTTACTTTTTAATGTACTCATACATTATGAAGGGGTAAATTTCACGCAGAATAGTAGATTTTAAATGTCTGTACCAAATTAGTTTTACAAAAAAATATTTGATTTCAAGAGTCTATATAGTATCCACAAGATAATCTGTGTTTCCGAGATATCTAGAGAAAGATGTGTAATAACTTCATAATCACATAAGAACGGTATGGAAATGTATATCCATCTAGTGTTGGGTCCTGGCTTAACCACTGCACCATCAGTACCTTTTACCCTTTTAATTTTACATTCCGATCTTTTAGGTTTGGCACACCATTTAAAACGAAAAGGCCCTAGGCTACAAGAGTCCTATAAAGAAAAATAGGACTAAAAAATCATAAACAAAAAGAAAATAAAAAAATACCTACCAAGGAAACTTCTTATAACACGATTCCAACTTCATAAAAAAATGAAATTATAATGAACTCGGAACAGAGCTAAAAGTTAACACAACTTCATAAAGTCGTCTACTTTCTATGGAATACCTTTGTAATCCTTCAAAGGGTCGCCTCATTGTATTATCTTCGTTGGAATATACGGATTTAGTTTACATGCTGGACCGCACTTTGTATGATTAAGTCATTTAATATTTATGTTGTATGGGAAATAAATTAAAGATCTGATTGATGGTATGGTTACACCACTATAATGTGGAAACTGTAGGGGCCCAGCAGGGTTGAAACCTATTGAGGCCATGGGTTCTTTTCTGAAAGGAAAGTCCTGGAATGCGAGGACACGGTGGAGCACACGGTAGAAGTGTGCCCCGCTTGGGCGGAGCACCGCCGTGTCCTCGTGGAGGCTATCGGGAGCGGCGACCTCTCGCGCCGGGCCCTGGTTCAGGCCATGGTCCGGAGCGAGGAGGGTTGGCAGGGTTGGGTAGCTCGCTGTCCGGCAGTCTGGAAATAATCTGGACCGAGCCCAGTCGTCAACGGCGCGTTCTGTTCCACGCGCGCCTCAAGGAGATGTCAGCAAACTGTAGGGGCCCGGCTGGGCCGAAGCCTCTGGGGGGAACACGTGGTATTCCTAAAGGTTGACACCGAGTCCCCCCCAGAACGAAGGCAACGAAGGAACGGGGTAGGGGTTTAGTCAGTAAAAGTCTGACACGCCCTCCCGCTCCGCCCAAGAGCGGGGGAAGTCATTCTGATGATTCCCCTACCATAAAAAAAAGTCCTGGAATGCAATTCAAAGAAGGAACATAGGAATGGTTGTAGTCAATAAATAGACAGACACTCCCTCCCACTCCACCCTAAAGTGGGAGAAATCATTAGATGAATTCACACCAAAAAAAAATAACAATAAAACCACTATTGTGCTCTGCAATATTTTTTTGGGTCCCCATTATCCCGCTCTTGACGTCGATAAATTGGTGATGACTTACTTTACTTAAAATTCTATATCTCCTAGGTAGTGCACAACTGCACAGTAGTCACACAACGCAACCGGTCTTGAGCTTCACGCTCCACTTCACTCCATGTTATCCCGATGCTCGTCGCTTCTGTCAACACGATGCGTTGCCAAGTTTGACGAGAACTTGAAATCATACAATATGCTTATTGCATATTGTGCCCATCACCCATCACAATGAAAAGATAGTTCACAATACAAATGCAGCTTTCACAGGTATGCTGGAAGAGATTTCTTTATGAAATAAGCATCACGTTTGAACCCATTTTTTGTTTTTTTTTTGTCTTATATTTGTATGTACGTAAACGGTTAAAGAAATAATACCTAAATACAGTGTTTTTTCTTTAACTCAAAGGGTGACTGGCAGAGAATGCCTTGATACATTGAGTCCGGCTATATACCATCACTGTACATGAAGTTTACATCATCATTATCTTCCTGCCACTATCCCGAATTATTTGGGGTCGGTACAACACGTTTTTTTCGTCCATTCTAGCCTGACACTCGTCACGTTACGGGACCCCGGAATTAGGGCAAAGAAGAAACAGGAGTAGGTTTTAGGAGGAGGAGCTCGTGGCTAGATAATAACAGCTGCATAGATCGCTCTTCAAGGTTAAGCAACGCTTGCCTAGGTTGGTCTGTGGATGGGTGACCATCTTAACATAACGAGTTTCCTCCGTGCCTCGGAAAGCACGTTAAGCCGTAGGTCCCGGCTGTCATTTATAGATCTTTGGCAGTCGTTACGGATAGTCAGAAGCCAGTAAATCTGACTCGTGTTGCCATGAAGTACCGTGTTACCCCAGTTAATGGGTTGTGGAGGTCTGGTAGTCAGCCGCTCCTCGTAAAATACTGGTATTCAGCTAAATCCGGCTTGACTGGAAGCCGACCCCAATATAGTTGGGAATAGGCTAGGCAGATGATGATGATGATGAAGAAACAGGAGTAGGTTTTAGTCAGTCAGGGCGTTTCAGAAAGTCTGACCTCCCATTCCGCCCAGAGCGGGAGAAGTCATTTTGTTGATTAACATAAATAACTTATTTTTTAATTGCAAACAAAACCACCGCGTCTCCGCTTCAAAACTAACCCCTATGGAAACATTTCTAGTGTCTCAATAAAATATCTTCGCAGAGGAACGGACGCGAATTATAAAGGTTCTGTTATGAAATGAGATTGACGCAATAAATCTGGAGAGCTGATGAAAGGGACGAGAGGCGGACATCAAACATTTTATAGTACCTTCTAGTACTTGGTAGTAGTTGGGAATGAAGGTTAAATACGTTTTTACTTGGAAAGTACAGAAAACATTACTAAATTAAGAAAAAAAATATTTCACGGTCTGCATTATCACGATCCAACCAACGGGATCCCAATTTCTAGCCACCGTAGGCGTGGGATTGCGGATAGCGACTAATGGGTCCTCGCCGTCAGCCCTCCAGTAACCGTCCTGACCGAGCCCAAGTCATCGACGGTGCGTAGTTTTCCACGCATACCTCAAGGAGATGTCAGGAAAACCAGGAAAACGTAAGTGCCCAGCAGGGCCGTTGCCCGCAAAGCATTTTCTAAAAAGAAAACCAAAGTAGTCCTAGAACGCAAAGGGCAACTGTTGTGGTTTTAGTAAGTCTGACACGCCCTCCTGCTCCACTCCTGAAGTCATTGGATGAATTCCTACCTTAAAAAAAGCTGCATATCGCATAATACATATGTCTATACTTTCAATAACTATTGCAACACGTACATCATCTGCATACTCGTACATAATAATATGTAGTCACATTTTATATCAAGATTGGTAACTATCTAAAGCAAGTTCAGTCCTCAGCCAACCAATATCAGTACGATATTCAAACAACTGACTCATTTAATGAGAAATCTTGCTGCATGTGTTCCTTCACTTTATCTCAACTATTGAAACATGTAATATCTTAGAAAACGACGAAATTCGACCTCTACTGCAGAGTTCGAGAGCCACAAACTCTGTATGTTACACCGATGTAAGTAAATTTTAGATCCGTGTGAATAAATATTGTATGGTATTGCTGGTAAAGTGCATGGAAGTGGCTCTGGCTTGCAAGTGGTGGCTGGTAAGACATTTCTAGTATGCGAGCTAAAGTTTGTAGTTCCTTGTGTACAAGTTTCTTCTTGACCATTTCTGGTAGAAGGTTTTTGGTGAGATTTTTTTTAGGGGTGTTTAGTGGCAGTTTTATATTATTTAGTTAATTGATTTGTAGTGATATAAATTTTGGATTAGTTTTGAATTTTAAGTGACTATACAGCTGAACAATATTTATAAAATCATTGAAACAGGCGCAGTCCGGTTCTGAGCTACCCATTACTCGTCGTCTGCAAGCCCACGCCTACGGTGGCACATGGTTAATGTTGATACAATAAAGACTACAATAAACGAGAGGACACTGTGACGCCTCTCCAGTCACACCTTAAAGAGAGGACTTACCAGTATAACGGTGTGCCCACTGTGATCGTCACCATCGACCACAGTGAGCACACCATCATGCAAACTTGCCTCGAAGTAACCTGTTCAATCTTGGCTGACGAAGCAAACATTTGCTTCATCCAGCGGTGAGCCGAGTATTCATTCGGTTCAATCTTAGCTGACGAAGCAAACATTTGCTTCATCCAGCGGTGAGCCGAGTATTCATTGAGAAATCAAATACGTTTTATTGACGCTAAAGAAATCATCATCCGTAAGCAAGTATTTTTTTAAAGACAACACCAAACAAGAGTCCTGGCTTCAGACAAAACGTGAAGGGTGCTTGTTTATTATTAAATTAACCCTTCAGTGTGGAGGGTAATCTTGGAAGTTGGTCGGAGGACCCTCTGTTAATCTGTCACGGTATTGTTTGAACGCTGCCCCTCTGAGGGTTGACGTGAAACGAACCTTGTTTACCCTCCTATAGTTACTTATAGTAACGTCTTTCATGACGAAGCGCGAAGTGACGAACTTTATAGAACTTTCTCTACGGTATTTTGTTAAGCTTTGGCCCCGTTTTTTGGGACGGATTTTTGAGAAGGGTAAAGTTATGATTGTATTGAAGGAATTTTCAAGTAAGGAGGGAGAATAATGGTTTCGTTGGTAAAGTCAGAGTATTTTGATATAGACTAGCGGTCCCGAAAAATGTAATCCGGTTCGAAAACTGGATAATCGTCATAAAAAAAATTGAGAGCCCTGTTGCAGCAACACATACTGGATCCAATTTTATGTTCTCACCATGCACCCGCTATAATATTCGTATACCTATAAAGATTCGGACACAGGTGCCATGTTAGTCAAAAACAATCTGACACGCCCTCTCGCTCTATCTAGAGCAGGAGAAGTCATTGGATGATTACTTATTGATAATTACCCTCCCTAAAAATAGCAGCTAATATAAAATTTATGAGAATCACTAACAGGTTATGAGAAAACTCAGGATATCTGATTATTATCCATCAGGTGGGATCGCAGTCAAGCACTAATTTATAACAATAAAAAAAAAAATATCTAAAGATACTACTTACCCACCACCACTCTATGTAAACCAGACCAGAGTAATCAGTACCAAAATAAGCTTTTTTTAGGTGAGAAATCATTACAATGACCTCTCCTGCTCTAGATGGAGCGAGAGGGCGTTTCAGACTTTTACTGACTAAACCCCACTCCGTTCCTTATTTGCTTTCTTTCCAGGGTCTCAAGTTTTCATTTCGGAAACCGATCCATGTCCCCAAGCCAGAATAAGCTACAAAATTAAACTGCAGTTACTTACACATAACTTAAGCAGCTTACTTCAAGCTAAAGTCACAGCTTATTGACTTGCAACTTAAATTAGCTCACTCTAGTTTAGCGATTATAAATTCCTTTATTGTTACCGGCAACTTTAGTTGCATTCCCAAGCCATTCCTACGTTACTTAGCCATGCTATTCGGCATGCTTAGTGCAATATTATGGAGTAAATTAAGTTACGATTAAGTGAGTCTAAATATTTTAATGTGGGAAGTAAGTTATTCCGCCATAATTTGGCCTTATGTGTACCTCTAATAAACAACGAATTATAGACAGAATAGTTTTATTAAACGTAGACAGTTGAATATACATATGTTGTAAGAAGCATGAATTGGATCCTTATACAATAAGTGAGATATCTGCCAGAAGGCACATTTCCAGCCATCATAGGTTCGAGCTTGCGGACGACAAGTAATGGGTTGCTCCGTAGTTCTCCGTAGCTCTAGTAAACATCTGGGTCGAAGCCAATTGATCGATGACGCGTTGTGTCCTACGTGCGCCTTAAAAAGATGTCAGCAAAACTGTTAGGAGATGTCAGCAAACTGTAGCCCAAAGGTTGACTGGTAGAAAATGCCCAAGGCATTAAGTCCGCCTTTGTACCTATTTTGTGCAAAAAGTATTAAATAAATAAATAAATAAGCCTCTGGGGAACACTGAAATTCTGAAAGGTAAGCTTGTGTCCCCCAGATCGAAGGCAACAAAGGAACGGGGTGGGGTTTAGTCAGTAAGAGTCTGACACGCCCTCCCGTTGCGCCCAAGCGCGGAAGAAGTCATTCTGATGATTACACTTCCAAAAAAAAAGATGACCGGTAGGACTAAAGCCTACTGGGGTCATGGGTTGACTTCCGAAAGGGAAACCCGAAACGAATTGTTCGCAATAAACGTTTTGACTTTGACTTTGACCCTGGAACGCAAGGCAAAGAAAGAACATCAGAGTGACATTTGTGCGTAAATTAAGTGAAAGTGTGACACTTCTGTTCGCTCCATCTAAAACAGGAGAACTTATTTGATGACTCACAACCAATAAAAAAAAGTTTGTAAATCTGATAAGGCGGACTTCTAAATTAACTGACAAGATTTATACAAAAGTTAGCGGCTGAATTTACCATTAATCATTATTTGTTGGCGAAGGTTGAAATTGTATCTAGAATAATAATAAATCATTTATTATCAGGCATCTTGACCCGAAGATATATATAACCTGACAGAGTAACATATACAAGTATAAAGTAAATACAACTTTATTACAATATAAAAGTAAATAAGACTTAGAACTATTTTTGTTAACGTAGAATCAAGTGATCGCAGTGATTAGAAATCATAGATATCCAAATAGAAATTGCAAATAATTAGCCAATCGGACAGTGTAAAATAATCAACCAATCAAGAAATAAAGACACAAATGTGATTTGTATATGTGTGCGTGAATCGAGGAATTTTAAGCATTTTAAGCCATTTTTAATATCTCTAATTGTAATTACTTAATTATTAACATAAGATTAGTTTATAAATATTTATCTTTTTTATTATTATCGCTAGACTCACATTTGTCTACTATCTGATCTGATGGTAAGCGATGCATGTGGCCGACGATGGAGCACACTTACCTGACTTAACGTTTGAATCCCCAACCGATCCTATGAGACCGCGCTGTTATTGTTTTACTATTGTGTTTCGTTTCGCGGGTATCTGAGTAATTAAAGACCCCTAGCTTGTAGCTGTCAGGAAACACAGACACCGTTAGGGAATTTCAATCCTTAGCTGTACGCACGACGAATGTAAGGACTCCCAAAATGTTTTCTACGTATGGGTGAGATGACTACCATGATGATGGTCCGATGATGACACGGACGGAATTAAATTTTGTAATCTCACTTGTTTCACAAACAGAAAAATTTACTTAATAAAACTTACATTGTAGCTAAGTACAACTTTATAAAATATTCCTGATTTGATAACTTTACATATGAAAAATTGTGTTTTGCGCATAATCTGTTATGTTACCTTTAAAACACTTGATTTACCTAAAGATAGCCTAACACGTGTAATGTGTTATATTCTAAAACAGAATCTAATTAGACTACGGTAATTAAGTCTGCAAAGGCATGTCAAAAACTCAGATCTGAAAGTGAAAATTACTTTTATAATGTTTTCAGATTTCAAAGTTCTCGTTAAGCTAACGTGATTTAATTATAAGTATCCGATCTCTTTTCGCTCCTCTGTTTGTGAATCTATATATAGAAAAGGAGAAACTATGTGACTAACCTATCACTGCATATTCAAATCCACAGAGACTAAAAATTTTAAGACATGTGATATCTACCAAGAGGTAGATGGTAGGTCTTTAAGCCCTAGGTCCCGGCTGTCATTTGTAGACCTTTGGCAGTCGTTACGGATAGTCAGAAGCCAGTAAATCTGACTCCAGTCTTGCCATGAAGTACCGTGTTACCCCAGTTAATGGGTTGTGGAGGTCTGGTAGGCAGCCGCTCCTCGTAAAATACTGGTATTCAGCTAAATCTGGCTTGACTGGAAGCCGACCCCAATATAGTTGGGAAAAGGCTAGGCAGATGATGATGATGTGACATCTACCAAGAGACAGACGAGGCCTGAGTCCCAGTAGTGGGACCATTATGAGGCTGACTGTGCTATGTCTTGACAAAATCTATGACAAACAAAGGTCACTAACCTCTTCCGTTATCAATAGACAGTAATTAAAATCCTTCTGATAGCTACCCGTCGTACTTCACCCTAAACTTGGAACATCGATCATGCACCCTTTTGTGTTCACGCCGACGAAATACTGACTTGCAAGTGACGTGTACAGATATTAGAGTTGCCAACCGTCTTGCGTTCTTAGGACATATTTTTATAGTATTCTGGGATGTCCTGGATAGTTTTTAATCAGTTTCCTGAGCTTATTAAGCACTCCTGACTGACACACATAAGGTCAAGTATTTATTTTAAAATATGTAACTTTACTTTATCGCTATCGGTCTTGTAATGTTCCCACTGTTGGGATTCAGCCCTACCTCTAGGAGAAAGAACAGGCCGTAATCCACCAAGCGAGCCCAGAGCGGGTTTATGGATGTCATATGTCTTCGAATTTTTGGTTCTTGGACATGCCATTTTCCTCTCGATGTTTTCCCTCATCGTTTTAAGAGCAGCGGTGATAAAAAAGGCCTGGTTTTTCCAATTTCATGTCCTAGTTTTTTAAACTGACTGGCAACCCTTATATTCTCAACTAAGTTCTGCCGCCGGCTTCGTTTGTTTGTTTAGGCATATTAGTTTGCACGAACGGGAGATCTGGCCAGTGGTTACGTAAATAAGCTGTCTGCAATATTAAAAGAAAAGAAAGAAAAACAGTTTATGACCGAGAAATGACGCAATCTTAGGACTAGCTTACTTGCTTGCTTAGCTTGCTTTTTTTTATGTCATAAACTAGTGTTTGACTGTGATCCCAACTGATGATAAACAGTGATGCAATCGTCAATGGTGAGGCGCACTAGTTTATTAAGAGCCTATTTACTCTAGCTTTGAAGACACCAAAATTATAATCAGACAGGAAAGCACTTGCTTTGCGTGTGCTTGCTGTTGGTGCATGTCAAATTCATCTTACCACACTGATCTATATTATAAAGAGGAAAGATTTGTACCTATTTTTGTATGTTTGTAATGAATAGGCTCAAAAAGTACTGGGCCGATTTAAAAAATTCTTTCACCAATAGAATGCTACATTCTTCCTATTTGACATAGGCTACATTTCATTTTGAAAAAAAATAGGGATCCTTGGTAAAATTTGAACAATGTAACGACCACTAAAAAAAGTGTTTTATATCCAAATTTCCAAAAAAAAATAATTGTCTACCCCGTGCGAAGCCGGGACGGGCTGCTAGTTATAAATATTATAAAGGCGAACGTTTCTGAGTGTGTATACGTATGTTTGTTACTTCTTCACGCTCAAACCGCTGAACGGATTTGGATAAAATTTGGCACACACTCAAACCATATCCTGTAATAGTACAAGGTATAATTTTTAGCCCGGGAATATGATCCCTTGGGACAATTTTCTAGATACCCGCGGGCGAAGCAGCAGGCAGCAGCTGGCTATTCAACAAATTGGTCGTATTACTCAAGCGGTTTTAAGACTTATGTTTCAGCTTTATGGTGGCATAAAGCTCAAACTCGTATGTGTGTGTGTGTGTAACCATGGGTTATGTGAAAGGGAACCCCTGGGCTCTGGAACGAAGGCAAAGAAGGAACAAGAGTGAGTTTTAATCAGTAAAAGTCTGACACGTCTCTTGGTTTGCTCTAGAGCGGCAGAAATCATTAGATGATTTCTCACTAAAAAAATAAATAAATATAAAGGTAAGTTAACTTATTTTTTTGTTCCAGTCTCAAGAAACAAAAAGGTCTTTTATTATGTGTGTTCACAAGTCTCAATAAAAAAGAAAACAGTGTATTTTATGTGTGTATCTGTACATAAACAGTAAAATAAACATTACTACACATTTACGTGGAGCCTACCAATTCTTTCAATACCAATTTTCATTTACTTGGAACAAATCGCTACAAACGTAGGTAACAAATAAACCCTTTTGTACCCAATATACTCGTACTGACAGTTCACTGACCTCGCACTACTTAAGGCTCTTGCCCCCATTCAGTGCCATAAAACAGTGACATTTTGGCTCTTAAAAACGTAGTGCGCCTCACCATCAATGATTGCACTGCTTACCATCAAATGGGATCGCCTTCAAGCACAAGTCTATGTAGCATTAAAAAATATTTAATAGCTATAGGATAAAGGTTGAAAAAAATATATGATAATTTTAGATTTATATTATCATCAACATAAATATGTTTTTTTCTTACGATTGAAACATTATCGTTAGCCAAAAAAAAATAAAAACATGATATTTTTTCGCTCGTTTTCCTACTCCTTCGAAACGACCAGGATCTTGAAAAACAATTTTTACACATAAAAATTTGTGGTTAAATGTTCCTCAAAGTGTGCATAACATATGTAAATTAATGAATGTTTTGATAAGAAAATGGTTTTAAAGCTCTGTGCGGGCGCAGGCCACATACATAAAGGCATACTTGCACTGCCGTACGAGTATGTCTTGTATAATATACATTTAACTAAACCCCAATCGTTAGCGGGACTACACGCCTTAACCCGTCCCTGAAAGAGATGATTTATGTAGGTACATATTGTAAATACGTACCTAAATCTATACTAATATTATAAAGAGGTAAAATTTGTAAGTTTGTAGGTTTGTAAGTTTGTATGTAGGGGGTAATCTCTGGAACTACTGGTCTGATTTGAAAAATTCTTTCAGTGTTAGATAGCCCATTTATCGAGGAATGCTATAGGCTATATACCATCACGCTACGACCCACGGGAGCGGAGCAGTAACGAAAAATGCGGGTGAAACCGCAGGGGACAGCTAGTATTATCATAAAGTGGGAATTAATATAGTCGCGAGGATGTAGGCGTCACTATGTGATAGGGATGACGAACGTTTCCTCGTGATCGTGCCATTTATCTTTTATCAATATTATCTATCACATCTATCATCCTAGCCATGAAGCAAATAACCGGTGGAGTGCGCGTACGATGCTATTGCGCTCACCAAACATATGCTAAAACTAGTAGAAGCGGCAGTCGCAAATGCAGTACGCACGTCACGTGCTCCCGATTTTTAAGCGAATCAAATTAAAGGTACACGACTTGACCTTGAACGGACCAATAGCAGCCGCGCATTTTTCTTCGTCCCCCGGCCCGCCGTGGTGAGTTGTTTACTTAGAAGAAATCGGGCTATGCGCTCTCTAGTGGTTTCTCTATGATCCTAGCAAATGAACACGGGTGGGTTTTGGTCTGAGTACGCCACTATTATAGCTGCGAGCTTGCGGATGGTGAGTCAAAGGCAGCTCACTGTGCGGCTGTCCGATAAAGGGCCAAGTTCGTGTCAACGGAGCGTTGTGTTCTGCGCGCACCTCATGTTCTAACCTAGAGCGAGAAAAGTCATTTAATGATTGATTTCATACCTTTAAAACTACAAGAAATCACATGCTGGTTTCTTCATGATGTTTTCCTTCACCGTTTTTATAGCAGGATGCTGAAATAAATTACACAAATAACAGTGCCTCGGTTTGAACCCACCACGTACATACTTACACAACACTAGGTCATCAATGCTCTCGCACAAATTATTCCATTATACACCACTGGCACAGTCGCAGGTTCGCCATCCTTGCTGAACCGAGTCTGAGTGACGTCCCATCTGATAGGTTAAGTACGATCTTATGCGGGAGGTAATAAATCATCGCTCTGCTACATTCGCCACAGCTCGCGACTAAGCCTCTTCGATACAGATCGCTCTAGTATTTACTGCTGGAGTGAATTTGTGCTGCGAGTATACCTTGGTTAAGCTGCGTTTTCTCTGCTGGATCGTTTGAAAGTGCCACCGTGGTCATGGAACCCTAAGAGCAACTTTACCAGGAGAGGCTGCCTACCAGACCTCCACAACCCATTAACTGGGGTAACGCAGCACTTCATAGCAAGATTGGAGTCAGATTTACTGGCTTCTGACTGTCCGTAACGACTGCCAAAGATCTAAAAATGACAGCCGGGACCTACGGCTTAACGTGCTTTCCGAGGCACGGAGAAAACTCGTTATGTTAAGATGGTCACCCATCCACAGACCAACCTAGGCAAGCGTTGTTTTATAGCAGGATGCTGAAATAAATTACATAACTAACAGTGTCTGGGTTTGAACCCACCACGTACTTACACAACACTAGGTCATCAATGCTCTCGCCCAAATTATTCCATTATACACCACTGGCACAGTCGTAGGTTCGCCATCCTTGCTGAACCGAGTCTGAGTGACATCACATCTGATAGGTTAAGTACGATCTTATGCGGGAGGTAATAAATCATCGCTCTGCTACATTCGCCACAGCGCGCGACTAAGCCTCTTCAATACAGATCGCTCTAGTATTTACTGCTGGAGTGAATTTGTGGTGCGAGTATACCTTGGTTAAGCTGCGTTTTCTCTGCTGGATCGTTTGAAAGTGCCACCGTGGTCATGGAACCCTAAGAGCAACTTTACGAGGAGAGGCTGCCTACCAGACCTCCACAACCCATTAACTGGGGTAACGCAGCACTTCATGGCAAGATTGGAGTCAGATTTACTGGCTTCTGACTGTCCGTAACGACTGCCAAAGATCTAAAAATGACATCCAGGACCAATGGCTTAACGAGGCACGGAGGAAACTCGATGTGTTAAGATGGTCACCCATCCACACCATCGATCTTCAAGGTTAAGCAACGCTTGCCAAGGTTGGTCCTTGGCAAGCGTTGCTTAACCTTGAAGATCGACTCGTGCGGCTGTTATTATCTAGCCACGAGCTCCTCAACACTAGGGTATACAGCTCTCGTTAATTTAACATACCCAAATTATTTCACTATACACCACTGGCACATTCGCAGGTTCGCCATCCTTGCTGAACCGAGTCTGAGCGACGTCCCATCTGATAGGTTAAGTACGATCTTATGCGGGAGGTAATAAATCATCGCTCTGCTACATTCGCCACAGCGCGCGACTAAGCCTCTTCAATACAGATCGCTCTAGTATTTACTGCTCGAATGAATTTGTGGTGCGAGTAAACCTTAGATACGCTACGTGATCTTTCGCTGGATCGTTTTACGCCCGTTTCCAATAAACTATCTATCTACAGTCGCAGCTACTAAAGATAAACAAATCTATCAATTTGCCTTTGCTTGCTTTCCTATAACCTACCGACGGTTAGCATTTCCTACCAAAAGTTGTGGATTGATAGATAGAATCTTACTGTTTATCGGGGATAGCTATCTATAGTATCTATCTATGAACTGCGGTAGGTTATTGAAAACGTTAAAGTGTCACTGTGAACTTTGAACGCGAAGAGTAACTGAACAAATAGAAACGGGTTTTGATTAGTAAAAATGTGAGACTCTCGCTTCACGGAGAGAGGAATAAATTATTTGATGACTTTCCATTCACAAAAAGAAATCCATTTGTTGAAGATATCGTTGAATAAGATAAGAGTACAACAAAATAAATTGAGACAACCTTCTCCTTTTTTGAAAGTCGGTTAAAAATTTGAGTGATCTTAAAAAAATCGAAGATTCGCCAAACAGTGCTCGCTGAAAAAATGGTTGATTAGGCCGAAAGGTTCCAGAGTGGCGACCACGTACCGGGAGACGCAAAATCGGAAGGCCTCAAGATGACCTAGTTAGGGTCGCGAGAACACATGCTAGACACATAGAAAGTAGACCAACATTTCGAGGAGGCCTATGTCCAACAACGGACGTCTTTCGCCTTAAATGATGACCCATTGTCAATAACTGTATCAACATTTGCCACCAAACAAGAATTTCTTCATCCATTCCGCCTTTCCACCAGATATTCCCAAACCGATCTTCAATCAACAAGCAGAGATAGAATACGGAATATCATCAGAGGACCGGTCCGACCGTTTCTATTGAAGCCGAACCAACAAGATTGCGAACATTATTGTGTCTTAGGCTGTTCCGTAGTCAATACGTCGTGATATCAAAGTACACATCGGCGATATGTAGGTCAGGCCTGTAACTGTGTAGGGGATGTAGCAATTACATGGAATGTGAAGTGGAGGTTCTGGAATTAATTTGTTGTGCTGGATCATGTAGATAGAGGTCGGAATTCAGGACTACGACATTGTCCAAAAGAATCATCGTGGCCCTGAAAAGTAAAAGAAACATGGGTGAGTTTTCGTAGGCAAAAGTCTGCCTGTCCCTTCCACTCCTACGAAAGTGAAAAAAGCAATAACACTAAAAAAAGTTTTTTATATCCAAATTTCCAAAAACTAAATAATTGTCTACCCCGTGCGAAGCCGGGACGGGCTGCTAGTATCATATATAGTGTGTATTGCGAATTTCATAATGGACAAAAATATCGAACAAAGAGTTTGTCTTAAATTTACATCGCCAATGGAATTTTGTGTTCGGAGTCACTGACAATGTTACTTTCTGAGGAGTCCATTTAGGCGTTTCTGAGGAGCTCGTGGCTAAATAATAACAGCCGCACAGGTCGATCTTCAAGGTTAAGCAACGCTTGCCTAGGTTGGTCTGTGGATGGGTGACCATCTTAACATAACGAGTTTCCTCCGTGCCTCGGAAAGCACGTTAAGCCGTTGGTCCCGGCTGTCATTTGGAGATCTTTGGCAGTCGTTACGGATAGTCAGAAACCAGTAAATCTGACTCCAGTCTTGCCATGAAGTACCGTGTTACCCCAGTTAATGGGTTGTGGAGGTCTGGTAGGCAGCCGCTCCTCGTAAAATACTGGTATTCAGCTAAATCCGGCTTGACTGGAAGCCGACCCCAATATAGTTGGGAAAAGGCTAGGCAGATGATGATGATGAGTCACTGACAATGTTACAGAAGGCTTACGGTGAATCGACTTTATCAAAAACTCGTGCTTATAAGTGGTTCAAAGCGTTCAAAAGCGGTCGAGATGTGATGGAAGATTTGCCTCGCTCTGGTAGGCCGTCAACGTCTGCAACTGAAGTTAACATCACAAAAGTGAAGAAAATAGTGACTGAAAATCCCCATTCAACTCTGAGAGAGATAGCCGCCGAACTTTCTGTATCTCACGAGTCGATCCGTACCATTTTAACTAATCATTTGGGTATGAAACATGTTGCTGCTCGGCTAGTCCCAAAAGATCTGAATTTTCTCCAAAAACTCAATCGCATGAAAGTCGCTGAGGACATGCTAGAACGAGTCAGTTCGGACCCAACATTCATGAAACGCATAGTTACTGGTGACGAGACGTGGGTTTACGAGTTTGACATGCAAACTAGTCAACAAGCTTCGGAGTGGCGCCTTCCAACTAAACCGAAACCGAAAAAGAGAATTCGCGGCGAGAACTGAACTCAATTCCGGAAGCAGCGTTTAAAAAATGTTTTAATGAATGGATTATTCGTTGGCGCAAGTGTATCGTTTGTAAAGGAGCATACTTTGAAGGTGATAAAATAAATTTGGATGAATAACAGACATTTTGTGTATTATTGATCTTTTCCCGGTACTTTCTTGACAGAGCTAAATTCAGCAGTATTCAGCTAAATCCGGCTTAACTGGAAGCGGACCCCAACATAGTTGGGAAAAGGCCAGGCAGATGATGATTATGGTTAATGAACAACATTTCTCAAAAGACTTAAAAACTGCTATACTAGGTATGATGTACTAACGATGTTTTAATTCAGCACTCGGGTTGTAAGCTGTCCTAGAATAGTACTGACACATTTTTATTCAGGTCTAAAGGTATACCCATGCTAGTCCGAATTCACAACAACGATGGCAGCCGCTGAAAGACGGCGCTGTGGCTGTCTTGTACCCGAGCCCCAGCATTTTGCTGAGCACTGGCTGTTTTGCGCGGATATGGCGCATATCTTCCTAATATCTTATCGTGTCGTTTTTTTTATGAAACATAAACTAGTGCTTGACTGCAATCCCACCTAATGGTAAGCAATAATGCAATGGTTGATGGTGAGGTGTTCTAGTTTATTAAGAACCTATTCACTCGTAGTATTTGTTATTTTTATTTTTGTGTTATGCGCCACGTTTCTTTTATTCTTTCTTTCTAATCGGTTCTATCTATTTCCTATTCTATCAAGTCCGTCCTGCTGACACGTATTGTAGTATGTTAGATGGAGTATTATCTCTATTTACAAGCAAGCAGGTTAGAACAAACGAATAACTGAAGGAGTCGCATCAATGGGCGATGTGGAGGCATGCGGGACCATTATGCATTCATTAAGTGCCACCAGGAGTAGATAACAATTAGAGGAGGCTTCTCTTTGTTTAGGAAATGCTTATTTTAGCAAATATTTTTAATTTATATGTGAGCAATGAGTTGCTCGTCGTCTGCAAGCCCGCGCATACGAATGCTGCAAATAGTCCTGTGACTTATGTAACCCCCGACGCAAAAACGACGGGGTGTTATAATATTGACGTATCTGTGTGTGTAAATGTATATGTGTCTTTTTGTGGCATCGTAGCTCCCAAACGGAAGAACCAATTTTAATGAGGTTTTTTATGTTTGAAAGGTATATCAGTTGAGATTGTTCTAAGCTATGTTTGGTGGAAATCGCTTCAGGTTTTCAAGATCATCAGGACCTGAGAGAGTGGAGAGTAGTCCGGGGTTATTAAAAAAAATTTTTTTTTACGAATCGATCGTGTCCTTTTCTCTCAAAGTTGGCGGTGTCAATGGTGTTTATTAAGTCTTCCAAAGTGCATATGCAAAGACACTTTGGGCACCAGTAAGTGAGCTATCATCTGGTCAGAGGCACCCGACTGGCACTGGTTTTCGCCAGGTAGTGTTTGCAACGGCCCACTTGTGTCGAATTTAGCATTTACTTCCTGAAAATGCAGAAATTCTTCTATACATGTGTTTATCACCTAACTCCTTCTAAACGGCTTGACCGATTCAAAAGAAATTTTGTGTGTGTATTTAAGTGGTTCCCTGAATGGTTTGAAAATACAATGAAATGCATCAATCGTTTTCTTAATTTTCTTTTCTGACTAAAAACTATTTTTCAGGCAGGACAACATCTACCGGCACTACTAGTACCTATTAGTAGGTATAAGTCCTGAAATAACCGCAATCAACCAAAAACTCTCTTTAAATTTATAGCAATAGTATCGATGATTTATGCATTTTATATACAAGTTAATAAGTGGTTGTCTCGGGTTAATAAATGTGAAAATATTAGAAAGCTTAGTCGCAAGCCACACAAAATACCTCAATACATTTTACTCGACTTCCAATATATTACTGTTCAGTATTCAGAATGCGAAAAACGCAGGACTGTTCGAACCACTTTACTAAATCAAAAGTTCGTACATTCAAAGAGTAAGCAATAAGCCAATCCTTTCTAGTTCTAATGTTATGGGAAGGATATCTGTCATAGATAACGGGAAACTTGTTTACCCTTATCAGATCTGGGGTAAACTGCCCCGTTCAACAGAAATAATGTTGTGGACTAAAGCAGTTTTCAAATATTATTTTGTCTGAATTTAGTTTGATTTTTAAACAGGAAAGGAAACCAGTGTTATGTTATTCAGTAAAAAATTTACACTCCCTCTCACTCCGCCCTGAGCTGGAAGAAGTTATTAATTTGTTACTATTTTGATGTACAATAAAGAATTCTCTTTAATTCCATTCTATTTTAGTTTATTCTATTCCCCATCCTCTTCTCTAGTGTTGCTTACTTCATCTAAATAGATTACTTTTTCTTCTTCCTGCCCTTACAACATATTACGAGGTCGGCGCAACACGTCTTTTTCTTCCATTCTGTCCTGTCTCCCGTTATACTATCACTAACTCCCTTTTCTTTCATATCAGTCCTCACACATTCCATCCATCTTTTCTTTGGCCTCCCTCTTCGTCTCAATCCGTCTACGTGTAAACTCATAACTACTTTAGTAACAAATAGCTTTGTGTAAAATTAAATCAAAAACCGTTTCTCTTTGTGTTGTGGCTTTATCTATAGCTACAAATTTATATACGATCTGGTTCAAAAATATTAAATTTTCCACTATATTTTAAAAGTTGATTATGATGGTGAAAATCTCTTTTCCTCGTTTCAGCCCACATTAATTTTATTACAGTTCCCGGACGCCTCTGTGTTAACATATTTTTGGTTTTACCATAAAATTCAATTTATACCTAGGCTTTGATGTTGCCGAACTTTATTAGGCGCCTGCCTACTCGTGCAACTGAAAATATTTTAAATAATTTTATCAGCTATTCAATTAAAATACCTTTTCAGTTCATCATTTTGTTTTTGTTTAAAGTTGATTCCCGTCCAACCTGTCCTTTACAAAATGAAAAATAACCAAATATTGCATTCCCATCACAGAAGCGAAGGGATTCAATTTTAATTTGATTTGATTTTATTTTATTCTGGATTTGATATTAATTTTAATCTAATATCGATTTGATAAAAAAATATATTTTGATTTAATTTAATATCAACTTAAAATTTATTTAATTTTGAGATATGTTTAATGTATCTTTAAATTAGATAATAATAAATGGATACAAATATTGTTTTTACTGTAATAGCATTTATTAAAGTCCGTTGTGCTTATTTTCAATTTCCCATTCTGTTTTATATTACGTGGAAAATGTAGTTTTTTGGTGGAGTAATATGCCCTTTAATTGTGAAAATATTGAGTTCCATGCGGTCAAAGAGATAGTAGGCACCAGAAAACCTGACTAGACTATCATAATAATTATAAATTGACGACTACTTACTTTTGAGTTGAGTTTCATCTCAGGCCAGTCATTTAGTAAACACCGGCCTCATCTATACTAATATTATAAAGAGGTAAAATTTGTAAGTTTGTATGTAGGGGGTAATCTCTGGAACTACTGGTCCGATTTGAAAAATTCTTTCAGTGTTAGATAGCCTATTTATCGAGGAATGCCATAGGCTACATACCATCAGGCTACGACCCACGGGAGCAGAGCAGTAATTAAAAATGCGGGTGAAACCGCAGGGGACAGCTAGTCTAATTTAAATTAAAGAAAAATAGTATGTGTAAAAGTGTTAATAATAACCTATTTTTTATGTAGCATAAACTAGTGCTTGACTATTGTCTGTTCAATAAACCCGGAGACTAAAATGACATTTCAACACAAAAGAACTGGCGTCATTTCTATAGTAATTTTGAGATTACTTATGTCAATTTAATCTCCCGGTTTATTGAACAGACGATAGTGATAGTGTGACGGACGACAGGACAGAATAGAAGAAGAAAACGTGTTGCGCCGACCCCAAGTAATATGGGATAAGGGCAGGAAGAAGAAGAAACTAGTGCTTGACTGCTTATCATCACGTGGGATCCTACGTGATGGTAAGCAGTGATGCAATCATTGATGGTGAGAGGCATTAATTTATTATGATTCTATTCAGTCTAGCTTTGGAGACATCCAAATTATAATCAGATGGAAATACCGCACAACAAAACAAAAATAAGCTAATAATCCGCCTTCAAATCTTCCTACCTCGTCGTCCCAAAGCAATGTTAGATCAGCTCGATCGCAATCTGTCCCGGCATGCTTCAAACAAGCGGTATGCGCCCAGACGGCTTGCATTCCAAATGCGCCCAGTCCTCCACCAATGACTTTGGCGCACCCGGCCCATTGATAATTTACCGGGTACCCGATATGTGGGTAGTGTGACAAGGAATGACGGCCCACAGCCGATGAATTTTCAATGATCGGTTTGTGGAAGATTTCGGAATTGTTTACGCTGTTTGGCCTATTGGTCCTCAATACTGTATAACGTGTAAGTTACATTTCTGTAAGATTGTTGTGAATTGGTAAAGATTTTTTTAATTAGAAAATTACCCAATCTTAAGTTGACTAGCGACTATATGTCGACGCTAAAGTAACTCCATCGAACGCCTTGCTGTATAAGGAAAGGTGAACGGGACGAGGCCGCGTGGTAGATCACCGATGCGATGGACAGACCAGATCAAGGCGGCTGTTGGCGGCCCATTGAACGAGTGCGCCCGGATGACTGCCAGCAGGCAAAAGTGGCGGGAAGTTGTGCGGCGTACCCTAACAGCTTCCGGAGAGCCGCCCTCATGACAACCACGACCACTCTGCCAAGAGTGTAACGACACAGAAGAAGAAGAAGTTGACTAGCAATCTGCCGCAACTGCAGTCTCATCTGCCACTGATAGAGAATAGAATACATAAAGATAATGGCAATAAGTATAGTGTAAGACATTTTAAGAACACTTCATTCTGATTGAAGTAGGTATCTATTATTTTTTTATTTTGCATACTTACGACGTTGACGTTTTTTAACACAAAGGTTAATTGATAGAGTAAGAGAATACTTTGACGCACTAAGTCCGCCTTAATACGCCATTCTTTTAAATAATCGAAATACTCGTAAATATAGAAAAATAAATAATGAGAATAAAAGTGAATATTAATTGCTTAAATAAGCAACCTATGAGGATCTATAGAATACGCTCGTTTTTGAAAAAAAATTATAACTTTCCCCTTTATGAAACACCAAATATTTTTTTTTTAACGTATTCAAAATACGACGACGGCAGATAATAAAATCGAACGCGTTTTAAAACCTTCGCGCCACACCACACACGATTCACTCGTTCAGCCTTAGACCGTTTTCACATTATCCGATCCGATATCGGTATCGGACGCCGATACGATATCGGGGTAAGTAAAATGTATGAAATGCTGTGCTCCGATATCCGATATCGGGTCGGACAATATGAAAGACAGGTACATATCTCAAACATTTACCTTACCCCGATATCGTATCGGCGTCCGATACCGATATCGGATCGGATAATGTGAAAACGGTCTTATTTTTTTTTCATTCAACACAGAGACACACGTCATGGAAACACGCAGAATGCCAATACTGTCAAATCATAATTTATTTGGCTTTGAATATTTAATGAGGCAATAAAATAAACGGCGCATATTTTAGTTTCATGCATAATTAACTAAAATATTTGAATAACAATAAATGTGTTTAAGCCCTATGGAACAGCAAATATTGAATAGCTAATTATTAGTATAATAATGTAAAATGGAAATTATATTTAGTGGTTTCGTTACTGTACCTAAATACATTTATTACATGTGATATTCTAGTTGTCATTGATATCAAAATACCTATAATATGGGAAAAGTGACATTTTTTACGCGACAGCGTGCAACTCCAGACAGAGGGTCGAGGGCTCTTTAGCGCATGCATGGAGAGAGAGACGACGAGGTGGGCAAACTCTTTGAAAGAGTAATTGCAGACCGCCTCGTCGGGCATCTGGCGCGGGTGGGGCCGGACCTTTCGGACGGCCAGTTCGGCTTTCGCAGGGGGCGTTCCACGGTGGACGCCATCATGCGCGTGAGGGCTCTCACGACGGGGGATGCGGTGTCTCGGGGCAGGGTCGTCTTGGCGGTGTCTTTGGACATCGCCAATGCCTTCAACTCCCTGCCCTGGAGTTGCATCGGGGCGGCACTTCGGTACCATGAGGTGCCCGCCTACCTCCGTCGTGTGATCGAGGCCTACCTGTCGGATAGGTTCATCATCTATCCCGGTCACCAGGGAGAGTGGAGACGGCGAGAAATGTGGTGCGGTGTTCCGCAGGGATCGGTACTAGGACCGCCCCTGTGGAACATCGGATACGACTACGTGCTGCGCGGCGACCTCCCCGACGGGGTCAGCGTGGTCTGCTACGCAGACGACACGCTGGTCCTGGCACGGGGAGAGTCGTACCAGGCGGCGGCCGAAACAGCGACACGCGGGGTTGCGACAGTCGTGGAGAGGATCCAGCAACTGGGACTCAAGGTGGCATTGCACAAGTCCGAGGCCATGTGCTTTCATGGCCCTCGGTACGCGCCACCACCGGGTTCCCAAATAACGGTGGGTCCACATCGGCGTCGGGTCGGCGATGAAGTACCTGGGACTCGTCCTCGACAGCCGGTGGACTTTCGAGGAGCATTTCCGACGTTTGGCCCCCAAACTGGACAGGTCTGGGGTCGCTCTGAAGCGGCTCCTGCCCAACCTAGGGGGTCCAGACGCCCCCTGCCGGAGGCTCTACGCGGGGATCGTTCGGTCCATGGCCCTTTACGGGGCGCCGGTTTGGGCGCCGTCGCTAGGTAAGCGACCGGCGGCCAAGCTGAACGCTTGTCAGAGGGTCATGGCCATCCGGATGGTGCGGGGATACCGCACGATCTCCCGCGAAGCGGCGAGCCTCCTCGCTGGCCTACCACCGTGGGATCTGGAGGCAACAGTCCTTGCACGCATGCACGATTTGCGCGTGGAGATGCAACGCCGGGGCGAAACTCCGCTGCCGCGATAAGTCGCGACATGGCGGACAGAGTTCCGGCGGGATCTCAGGGTGGCATGGCGACAGCGACTGTCGCAACCCAGTGCTGGGCACGCCGTCATTGAGGCGGTTAGGCCCCTCTTTGAGGAGTGGTTGGAAAGAGGTCACGGCGTCCTCTCTTTCCGTGTGACGCAGGTCCTCACCGGACACGGTAAGTTCGGGAGGTTCCTGCATCGAATCAAGCAGGAGAGGACGCCCGGGTGTCGCCACTGTGTGGACCGCCCGGAGGACACGGTGGAGCACACGGTAGAAGTGTGCCCCGCTTGGGCGGAGCACCGCCGTGTCCTTGTGGAGGCTATCGGGAGCGGCGACCTCTCGCGCCGGGCCCTGGTTCAGGCCATAGTCCGGAGCGAGGAGGGTTGGCATGCGGTCGCCTCCTTCTGCGAAGCAGTAATGCTCGTGAAGGAGGCTACTGACCGCGAGCGCGTGAGGGAACGGTCCTCACGCCGCCGCCGCCGAGATCCTGATCCCGATTTCCGACCACCGTAGGCGCGGGTTCGCGGACGGCGAGCACTGGGTAGCTCGCTGTCCGGCAGTCTGGAAATAATCTGGACCGAGCCCAGTCGTCAAGGGCGCGTTCTGTTCCACGCGCGCCTCAAGGAGATGTCAGCAAACTGTAGGGGCC
The DNA here is from genome assembly GCA_030763345.1 of Mythimna separata. Taxonomy (NCBI): domain Eukaryota; kingdom Metazoa; phylum Arthropoda; class Insecta; order Lepidoptera; family Noctuidae; genus Mythimna; species Mythimna separata. The sequence goes on along the minus strand of CM061170.1, from coordinate 23,676,083 downwards.
CGGTAGGGCCGAAGCCTCTGGGGGGAACATGTGGTATTCCTAACGGTTGATACCGAGTCCCCCCCAGAACGAAGGCAACGAAGGAACGGGGTAGGGGTTTAGTCAGTAAGAGTGACACGCCCTCCCGCTCCGCCCAAGAGCGGGGGAAGTCATTCTGATGACCATAAAAAATAAAAAAATAAAAAAAGAGGGTTTTTTTTATCGAGTGTATGTAAGAAAATTTCTTAAGCACGCCTTTTTTCCGAAAGGAATTTTTCAAAAGGCGTCCGAACGGGGACATAAATCCGCGGAGTGTGGGATTTTCACCTCACTTAAACCACCACAGTGATCATCATCAGCACATAGTTAGATTCTTTTTAAAAGGGATATTTCGTCGTTTCGCACCACGAGTGGTTCGGACCGCGGTGTCAAACGGCGAAGAGCTCTAGGAATAGGCTGTTTCGGACCGGTCCGAACCAATCGTGGTGCGAAACGACGAAATACCCTTTAAAAGATCACTCTGGAACTGTTTCTTTGCAACGCCTGTCGCCGCCTGTGTTTACATCCTGGAGGAGATCGTTGTACTGTTTCCTCCTTTCCTCCTAAGCCTCATTTTGCTTGGCAGGACGTGATCACTGTAGTTCAAAAGTTAGAGGGACACACACACATTGCTTTTTACTTTTGGAGCGATTACTTCCGAAATTATTGATATTATCAAAAAAATATTTTAGTAAACCCCTATTCATTTTTACATACCTATCCAACAGTAAATCAAACGCTAAGGTTGAAATTAAAAAATAAATCACTTTCTACTTTACATGTAGGGGGGCTACCCTAATAAAACATATTTTTCCAATTTTTATTTTACTACTTTGTCGGCGTGATTGATATACATATTGGTAGCTTTCTAGTGCTAACGGTCACAGAGATTAAGCGAGGACAGACGGACAAACATGGCGGAACTATAAGGGTTCCGTTTTTGCCATTTGGCTACGGAACCTTAAAAAGGGGCCCCAGTGTTTTTTGTCCCGGTTTATCATTTAACTACACAAATGGTCAGGACCTTATATTATACTTTTCGCCGCACGGTGGGATCTTGGCATGTTATGATGGTCACCCGAGAACGAAGCCAAGCTTTGCTTAACCTAGGAGATGGACTCGAGTTTTATTTTCGAGGTGGGAGATGATCAAATGACTTCTCCTGGTTTTAGGTGGAGTGAGAGGACGTGTATAATTTTAACTAATTAAAACCCACCTTACTCCTTCAGTTGCCTTTTGCGTTCTAAAGCTGCGGTAAATAAGAGGAGACCGACTCGTATGACTTAGGTATTACCTACTTTAACTATTAATAGACAGTGAATGATTGTATTTGTATTTTGTGCTCGTGTCCACAATTCCTCGTCTAAAGGTCGTATTTTGCGTGCGGGTGGGATAAACATGTCACTCGATCCACCACAGCTCCTCAAGGAACTTCTGGCCATTCCCTGGATTTCGTGGTGTCGCGTAACCGTCACCATGAATCCTTTCGGTCAAAAGTCATCCCTTAAAAAGGACTATACCTAGATGGTGAATTGGAACTCGTATCACGTACGACTTGAAGTAGATGTCGTGTCGCGGGTCTTTACCCAGTATCCAGCGACCACAGGGTAGCTTAGAAGCAGATGAGATGCTGTCTCGAGAGTGAATCATATCGAAACATTATCAGAAGAAAAATTGTAGGGCTGACTTCAAGAAACACCAAATAAAAGCAGGAAGATATGAAAACTGACACAAATAATAAAATTCAGTGGTAAAACCTAGGTTTCTCCCTACAGCTATCTCTATAGGCAGACGGTTATCGCGCAGTTATTGCATTAGGGAAAATCCGTTAGACCAAATTATTTTTTAACCTTTTCACCTTAAGCAGATAGGTGCCTAACTTTGAGTCATTTATTTCATAATTGATGAAATGCTCTCGCAACAGTTAAGGAAAACATTACGATAAATGATATTTATTTTGCAAATTTGGTTTTCACAAACTCTTTTATACGTCAATTTTTTTTGGACTTTTTTTTTTGTTACTAGATGAGGCCGGTGTTTCCTAACTGACTACCCTGAGAAGAAACACCGAAACAAACTCAGGGGTCACAGTCTCTTTTAGTTCATGAATCCCCGACCGGTCCTATGAGACCGCGCTGTTATTGTTTTACTATTGTGTCTCGTTTTGTGGGTATGTGATAGGTTAAATTCCATACACAAGTATTGGTCAAATTATATGCGAACCATGCAGATTAGTGTCTGAGATAGCCTTTTGAAGAAAGAACCATGTAGATTTGAGTGGACCTGTCCAGTCAGTGCAAGCATTGGTCATTATTCGCAATCGTTTTATTTAGGTGGGAAGTCATCCTTTTACTTCTCCTGCTCTTGTGCAGAGCGCGAGGGCGGGAGTGTCAGACTTTTACTGACTAAAACCCATTCCTAGGTTCTTTCTTTGCCATGCGTGAAGCGAACCTACGGCCCATTTAGGTTTCTACTCTGGTTTTGCTGACAAGTCTTTGAAGGAAATCATCGTTAAGTGGCGTTGTCCAAGGATCAGAAATGTGATGACAATGTGACATCCACCACCGGGCCTGCTTGGTGGATTACGGCCTGTTTTCTCTGCTAGAGAGAAGGCTTTCAGAGTCCCAGCAGTGGAAACATTATGTTGGATCATAAGGCTAATTATGCTTATTAAATGCTATGCTTTTAACATTACCAGATATGATGTGTCCCGAACTTAAGTCGCAGCCGTTATAATTTTTGAATGATTTGTAATATTTTCTTTGTGAAGTGTTACATTATGAATGTGAGGATTATGTGGAGGAGGAATGGCGGGTGGTAGCCTCCTCCAGCCGCCCGCGAGAGGGATTGACCCTCACATGCCAGCCGCCGGGATCCCGACCCCGATTTCAAAGTAAGTCAAACCCATACCGGGTTTACGGTCGGCGAGCAATGGGCAGCTCGCCGAGCCCAAGTTGTCGAGGGCGCGTAGTGTTCCACGTGCGCCTCAGCGAGATATCATTAAATCGTAAGGAGTTGGCAGGGTCGAAGCCTACTGGGGCCATGGGTTATGTGAAAGTGAACCCCGGGGCTCTGGAACGAAGACAAAGAAGGAACAGGAGTAGGTTTTAGCCACTCAAATTCTGACTCGTCATTAAATGATTTCTTACCCAAAAAAAGGGCGCGCGCTTCAAGGAGATGTCAGCAAACAGTAAAGCAGGGCCGGCAGGCAGGGCCGAAGCCTCTGGGGAACAGGGGTATTGCTAAAAGTTGACACCGAGTCCTCCCCAGATCATAGGCAACGAAGGAACGGGGTAGGGGTTTAGTCAGTAAGAGTCTGACACACCCTCCCGCTCCGCCCAAGAGCGGGAGAAGTCATTCTGATGATTCCCCTACCAGAAAAAAAAAACAAAAAAAGGACCATGTTTATACGCCCGAATGTGGCGATAACGATGATGACCTATGAACCGCACGGGCGTATAAAACGCAGTGCTCAGCCCCGAGCTCTATCTAGTGATTCACGAGCATTCAGACAAAATGATCGCCTTACTACTGTGTGGAATTATCGCAGGGGCGTGCGCAGCCCCCCAGTTCAACGACTTCCAAGGAGTTGAAGGTACCGAGTACAAAGTTACCGTCCCTCTGTACGATTTTAAACCGAAAGACGTCGTCGTGAAGGCCCGCGAAGGACTGGTGAAGATCCAAGTGACCGACAAGAACCAAAATACCATCTCGACCATTAAGACCCTGCCTGACACTGTGAACTTACATGGAAGTAACTGGATCATCGAGCATGGAGTCTTGAAGATAACGTTCCCGTTGAAGGATGGAGTGAAGGACGACAGAAGTGGCCGCCGTCACGGAACAACAGCCTAAGTTGGACACGACTGTGAGGCCGTACTTCGAAGGGAGCCGGGAGGAGATTGAGACCAACGTGAACGACGTTCAAGACGCTGATGTTGGACTGGGTAGAGGAGACTGGTAGTGTAGTGTCTTTTTTTAAATAAAGTTTTTAAAATTATATCTTGTTTTTTCCCGTTACAATATAGTGATAAGAAGTTGTACTTTGTGTGGTGACTTTATTGAGAAAGCGAGACATACGTCGGAACATCTATTTTACTGTCCAATTTTACACTTTGTTGTACTGACACGCCTCAAAGCGTACTTTTTGAACTGTGCGACTACGTTGTCGTCCATCCACTGTTTCTTTTCACTTTTCCACAACACGAAGTAAAATAAACCGAAACATATTGTATTTCACTTTTTTGAAGTTGAAGTATGTAGCGGACAAAAATAATGTAGTCTTTGTATCTATCGAAGTCATCGGTGTCCACCAACACTAGGCCACCGTAGAATGGTCGCCGACTTCGAGGCTCTAATTTCGTATCTTGCTCTAATAATTGTTTGTATACAGTTAATGTATAGAAATAACCCAATGATTCATTCAGATCAGGATCCTCTAAATAAAAACAAAGGACATTCCATCATGGTATTGAATTTAGAGAAAGACGCCGTCGATTCCGATGAGTTGAAAATAAGATTTTCCAGGAGATTCAATTGGGTGCACAAGATCACAGGGATACCTTTCTCGTCAGCCAAAATGATGTCAGGAAACTCAATTTCTTGGTCAGCAGTAAAATTGATGTCTTCGATCGGTTCTTCAGGAACTTCATTGCTGAATGTGGTCTCGTATTTCAATGCGTCGAACTCATAAGATCTGTTTTCACAGACGATGTAGTTAATCAAAGTAGTAATCGACTTCTCAATGTCCACTTTTAAATCGTGCGATGGATCGCTCAAACCTTTGTACCAGTCTGTATTCTTAAACTCACTTAAAAATGTATTTTTATCCATTGTATCTGGAAAGTTTTCTGTCAACACAGCGTTCAGTCTATACTTCAAGTTTTTCAGCTTATCAATTTCGACTAGAGATTTAGCATTGCTTTTGCCTGAGTTTAGAAATTTGAGTTTGATATAAGACTTCAGGCTTTCTTTCTCAGTAGTAAAGTTATCGGCGGTAATTTCATCGTAGCGAAATTCCTTAGAAATATCAGTTTCATCGAATAAAATATTATTACGGTAAATTGTACACTTGCTCTTGATAAACGATGCGGTAACTGATAAGCAGTGATAGGAACAGGTAGTGCCTATTTGCTTAAACTTCGAAGAACAGAGACAAGAAACGGAGACCTCCTTAGGACTAAATTTTTTCCGAGACTCCCGAAATTTCGAGAAAACACTGAAAAATCATTAAAAAAATTGTTATTTGGAATAAGTAATTCGTCAATATTTACCAAAAGTTTTCAGATTTCTTTTTTTGGAGAACATTTTGTAAATGACTTGTGGAACGTAATAGGTATTACTTATTCCAAATAACATTTTTTTTTAATGTATTTAAGTGTTGTCTCGAAATTTTGGGACAGAAGTCTCGAAAAAAAATGTAGTCCTAAGGAAGTCTCCGTTTCTTGTCTTTGTTCTTCGAAGTTTAGGCAAATAGGCACTACCTATTCCTATCACTGCTGATAAGTTGATACAGCTCAAATCTTCGTTTAACGCGTGAAACACGACCTTATCGTAATTAATATTTTCATTAAGTTCTAAACATCTTTGGTGGCTGGAATCGCAGATAGAACCGTCGGTGATGATGTACAATAGTTTTATTTTATCTTCATTCATATCAATATTTGTTCGTACCCATTCAATAATTTTGTCCGGCCACGTCCCGTAGCATCTTCCATGTTTGTTCCTGTACACCTTAAGAGCTTCTGTTTCGCTGACTTCCACACACTCGGCCCCCCAATGTAAATAAACAATTCGCGATTCTTCTTCTTCTTCTTCTTCTGCCAAAGGATTATTAAGTTGATCCACGTCACTTTTAAACTGTTCGAGAGTATTTAGTCCATTTTTGTGATAATACTCCACTCCGTCCGTTGAATAGGAGTAATCTTTCGCGTAAATATAATAGATAACCATTTTGAACTGTGATTGTGGTTTCGTAAATATTAAACTTATTGATCGGAGTGACACGGAGCACTTCTCTCTCGCGAAAGGATGTACCGTGCACCCGACGGTCGGATACTTGTTCGAGCTAATCGAACACTCAGCGAAAATGCATAATTGCATCGATCGCAAGTATGCACATTCGCTCGAATTCCAACATATTTAACCAGTTCGCGATCAGATCTCTTTGGAGACACCACGCACTCAAACCATTACCATTTTACCAATAAGTAGTTATATAGTTTACCATTTTACCTTGTAAATCTTTCTAGTGATTTAATAAAGTGTTTCCTATTTAACTGAAGACTTTAATTTCTACCTAATAAACCATTATCTTATCAAATACGAGAAAGTAGTGTTAGGTCACCATAGTGCCAAGTGCAACTTTCTACATAACAGAGGCTCTACCATGAGTTTACACAGTTAACACTCGCTAACGTCTCCGTAAATTAAACTTCGTTTTTTCATCAGAGACGATAATTTGACAATTCGAAAGTTGCATGTTTTTTCCATTTCATTAATAGCGAGGTATCGCAACCGATTTTCACCGAAAAGACCGAAACATATTCGCAAAAAATTTAAGAATTATCATTTTTAATTTATACGACAAATTATGGTCATATATTGGAATTAAAATATATATTTTATATGTTGGAAATAAAATATAATTTGAGCCTACGAATTCAAAGAATACCAAAATCGGTGTCATTTTATTTTTTCGTCTACATTTATTACACAGGAAAGAGTATTTATTCTGATTCTAAAGAGTCTGAGCAAAAATTATTTATTAGTATCGCTACCAAATTCAATTATATGAAAGACCCAATCGATACATTTTGTCTTCCACTTTAATAAAATGTGAGATGCGGTATTTTAATTTTAAATTCGAATTAGACTCTAATATAAATAAACACTATCGTATCTTGTTCCTACTTTCGTTAAAGGTTATTAGGAGACATCACTTTTTATCAAAAACTACATATTTTTGGAGTTTGACATTTGCACTTGTCAGATCATAGTCTGGGATTAAAAAATTACCTTTAGCACTATAGATTTCGAAAGGTGACAAAAGTGACGTAACTTGACATTATCTATTCGATAACGTTTAACGTTTTTCAGCTGTCACCATTTGGTCTCTATACAAAACGGTACCATGAGTCACTAATTCGACAGACGCTATCCAACAATACGCTTACAACAGTAGTTACGTAACTCACTAGCATTTTGACGCGTGAAACATATGTTTACATGAAAACTATAATCGTTTTTGTGTCTAATAAAATCAAAATAATGCCTGCAATAGTTTATTTATAGTATGGAGTAAGTTAGTGGCCGCTGAATTTGAAAATTAACGACGTGAACAACGTCAATTTCAAGCCGATTCAATATTTCTGTTAATTGAGGCCAACGTTGAATATTGTTCGTTCTTCCTTGTTGAAGGTCCCTTCGATGGGTCTGTGAGTGTGAAGATCACCGTTCCTGAAAAATATGCATTTTGCTATCTACGATATAGTTCATGTTTTAGACATTTTACCTAGACTAGAAGGCCATGGCCATCCGGAAGGTGCGCATATTACTCCAAAAAGCGACCATTTTGAACACCTGCAGAATAGTGAGAAAGTTCATGCAGATAGAGGAAAATGAAAATTTCTACCCATAATACACCTTAAAATCACTACACACACGCTACATTGACTTGGCTTGGCCCGTTAATGTAGCTTAATTCATGAATCCCCGACCGGTCTCCTAGGACCGCGCAGCTATTGTCTTACTATTGTGTCTCGTTTCGCGGATATTGATAGGTTAAGTAAAACTATACGTTTTCTCAAAATAATAATAATAAATCCTTTATTTCAGGCTACTAAGGCCCATAAGCACTATACACAAAATAGTCTTAAAAATAAACTACTACATATTAATCTAATTTTATACATTAAGTTTATTTTATTAGTAAATACGACTTAAAACTATTTTAGTAACACTTCACTTTGCACTATATTTTCTTGGTGCTGTCCTGCGGCACTTGTCCGCGGTAGCGAAGGAACACCACGCCCTGTGGCCAAAAGTCTTCATCCAAACGGTTCGGTACTCGCACCACAAACGCCTTGAAATTGACGTTCCGGTGCGACTCCAGCAACTGCACTCTCAGCGTGTACTTTAACTTCTGGCGTACATACTCAACGATGTCCTCCACCTTCGTGGTGAATGCAGGCGGGCGATGTACACCGGTGTGTTCGGCTGAGCGGCACGCACACTCGCACCAGGTGTTGCTGGTGCTTTGCCGCACAGATTCCGGTTGGCTTGCGTTCGGCGTTTCCTCCTATGCACCGTCACGAAACCATCTTCATTATCAGCCTTATCAATGCCTTGTCAGGCAAAGGCTTCGATATAGGAGCGGCAGGGGCGCTAGTTAGTCAGAGTCTGACACGCCCTCCCACTCCGCCAAGTGCGGGAGAAGTCAATCTGATGACTCCCCACTTGAAAAAAAAACCTAGGTTACGAGTATATTGTATAAACAAGCTGTCCCTTTAAATTAAATGAATTGAATAGACGACAGTGACATATTATAAGGAATAAAAATTCAAAAACCACTTAATGCCATAAATAGTCCACTAACTGTCGACTTTTCTATTTAGTCGGTTTATTTTGATACATTTTTAGCATGGCGATAACACTACATTTTGAGCTTACGAGCCGTTCTCTCTTCTTATTAGTGAGAAAGAAAGAAACAAAACATAAGTAGTGAAGTATTCTAACGAGTAGAGTGAAGTTAGCAATACCAAAAAATTTATCGAGCCTACTTTAGCGTCTGCATAAGGCTTCGAAAATCTCATGGTGCAAGCATTATAGAAACCTATTCGACCCACGTCAGCAGCAAATATCAAATATGACAGCTAAAGTTTAATTTCTTTTAATGTGTGCTAAATGAGCAAAGGAAACATGATTCAGCCTTTTAATTTTAATAAAACACAATTATCTCCTTTAATATTTGATATATTTTTTAATTTTAATTTCATCTTTAAAATAATAACTATAGAAGTAGATTCATCATCATCATCTCAGCTGAACGACGTCCACGGCTGGACAAAGGCCTCCCTCGAGCATCGCCACAGCGACCGGTTCTGTGCGTCTCGCATCCATCGGATTCCCGCGACCCTCGCCAGGTCGTCAGTCCACCTTGCGGGAGACGCTGCGTCTTCCGGTACGTGGCCGCCACTCTAGAAACTTCCGTCCCCATGGACCATCGTCAGCCGCGCTATAGCATCGCTTCAAAAAGTCGCCGTGGGCGAGGCCCCTAAATTCAGCGATGCTCTTTCGGTCGATCTTAAGGGTCGAGCTCGACTCATCCTACAGCCATGAAAATGACTTTTAGAGAATAGAATAGCTGCAAGAGTTTATTTACTATGAAATAATTTAGTGGCCGTTGAATTTGAAGACCAACGACGTGAACAACGTGAATTTTAAGCCAATTCAACATTTCGTTTAATTGAGCCCAACATTGAATATTGTTCGTCCTTCCTTGTTTTAATTCTTCTAAAACTAAGTTTATTACTAATTTTACTTAAAGTGAAACAACTTTGGCCATGGACAAATACTATAATAATACACATTACAATGACCGTCTTGCACAAGGATTAGTTTAAAACTAGACGAATAATGTCTCTACATCTGTGGGGAACACTGCTTGCACTAAGATTCCTATGACCCCTGAGCCCAACGGTAATTGGGTGTTTACGTGTAGGCTCAGCGCGTCGCAGCCCGAGCACTTGAGCGGCGACCACCATGCCGATCCCATAACGTCACGCAGCTCTCCATCAGTGTAAGCATGAACTCCACTAACAATTGAAACTGTGAGACACTGGACCTCGTTGTATTAAATTGTAATCAAAATAATATATTCTTGTTTATTTTCAACATCACACAACACAACTCTGTGAAGGGGCGTCTAAACGGGCCACATTTTACGACAATTTGTGGCTGCAATACTGTGGCCGGCAACATTGCTAGCAATACCAGCCACACTATGCAATATTTTAAGGATGGCCCATTATAGCCACATATTTTTTGGTATGTCAAAATGTTTTTATGTGTAGCCGGCGTGTCATTAAAGGGTTCTGAATCAAAGGCCCATACTATTGCAGCCATATTGCAACATGTTACCTGCAATTGATTGCTCAGCCATAAAATGCACTAAAATGTTTTTTTGATGGCTGGGCAATGTTTGCCAATAATTGCAGCCACAATTGTCGCAAAATATAGCCCGTTTAGACGCCCCTAACGTCAACAAAAAAAAATATTCAAATTGTACCTTCAGACAACTGTCATATTATAAGGAACAAAAATTAAAAAAACCACTAAATACCATAAGTAGTCCACTAACCGTCTACTTTTCTATTCGGTCGGTTTATTTGTTTTAACATTTTTAGCATAGCGATAACACTAAATTTTGAGCTTGCGAGCCGTTATCTCTTCTTATTAATGAGAAAGAAAGAAACAAAACATAAGAGGTGAAGTTAGCTACACGACTCGATGTACCAAGCTTACCTGACATTACAGAAACTATTTCATCCACGGGATCCACGTTAGCTCGCTAGCAAGTTCAACGTTAGCGAGGACTTTTTAGATAAAAACTCATGGTAGAGCCTCAGGGGCTCTACCATGAGTTTACACAGTTAACACTCGCTAACGTCTCCGTAAATTAAACTTCGTTTTTTAATCAGAGACGATAATTTGACAATTCGAAAGTTGCATGTTTTTTCCATTTCATTAATAGCGAGGTATCGCAACCGATTTTCACCGAAAAGACCGAAACATATTCGTAAAAAAATTAAGAATTATCATTTTTAATTTATACGACAAATTATGGTCATATATTGGAATTAAAATATATATTTAATATGTTGGAAATAAAATATAATTTGAGCCTACGAATTAAAGAATACCAAAATCTGTGTCATTTTATTTTTTCGTCTAGATTTATTACACAGGAAAGAGTATTTATTCTCATTCTAAAGAGTCTGAGCAAAAATTATTTATTAGTATCGCTACCAAATTCAATTATATCAAAGACCCAAGCGATACATTTTGTCTTCCACTTTAATAAAATGTGAGATGCGGTATTTTAATTTTAAATTCGAATTAGACTCTAATATAAATAAACACTATCGTATCTTGTTCCTACTTTCGTTAAAGGTTATTAGGAGACATCACTATTTTTAAAAACTACATATTTTTGGAGTTTGACATTTGCACTTGTCAGATCATAGTCTGGGATTAAAAAATTACCTTTAGCACAATAGATTTTGAAAGGTGACAAAAGTGACGTAACTTGACATTATCTATTCGATAACGTGTAACGTTTTTCAGCTGTCACCATTTGGTCTCCATACAAAACGGTACATGAGTCACTAATTCGACAGACGCTATCCAACAATACGCTTACAACAGTAGTTACTTAACTCACTAGCATTTTGAACAGTTTACAGCAACAGTTTATTTATAGTATGGAGTAAGTTAGTGGCCGCTGAATTTGAAAATTAACGACGTGAATTACGTCAATTTCAAGCCGATTCAATATTTCTGTTAATTGAGGCCAACCGCCAACGTTGAATATTGTTCGTTCTTCCTTGTTGAAGGTCCTTTCGATGGGTCTGTGAAGATCACCGTTCCTGAAAAATATGCATTTTGCTATCTACGATATAATTCATGTTTTAGACATTTTACCTAGACTAGAGGGCCATGGCCATCCGGAAGGTACGCATATTACTCCAAAAAGCGACCATTTTGAACACCTGCAGAATAGTGAGAAAGTTCATGCAGATAGAGGAAAATGAAAATTTCTACCCATAATACACCTTAAATTCACCACACACACGCTACATTGACTTGGATTGGCCTGTTAATGTAGCTTAATTCATGAATCCCCGACCGGTCTCATAGGACCGCGCAGCTATTGTCTTACTATTGTGTCTCGTTTCGCGGGTATTGATAGGTTAAGTAAAACTATACGTTTTCTCAAAATAATAATAATAAATCCTTTATTTCAGGCTACTAAGGCCCATAAGCACTATACACAAAATAGTCTTAAAAATAAACTACTACATATTAATCTAATTTTATACATTAAGTTTATTTTATTAGTAAATACGACTTAAAACTATTTTAGTAACACTTCACTTTGCACTATATTTTCTTGGTGCTGTCCTGCGGCACTTGTCCGCGGTAGCGAAGGAACACCACGCCAGTGTGGCCAAAAGTCTTCATCCATAGCGAGGTACAGAAAACAGTTCGGTACTCGCACCACAAACGCCTTGAAATTGACGTTCCGGTGCGACTCCAGCAACTGCACTCTCAGCGTGTACTTTAACTTCTGGCGTACATACTCAACGATGTCCTCCACCTTCGTGGTGTAATGCAGGCGGGCGATGTACACCGGTGTGTTCGGCTGAGCGGCACGCACACGCACACTCGCACCAGGTGTTGCTGGTGCTTTGCCGCACAGATTCCGGTTGGCTTGCGTTCGGCGTTTCCTCCTTTGCACCGTCACGAAATCATCTTCATTATGCCTTATCAATGCCTTGTCAGGCAAAGGCTTCGATATAGGAGCGGCAGGGGCGCTAGTTAGAGTCTGACACGCCCTCCCACTCCGCCAAGTGCGGGAGAAGTCAATCTGATGACTCCCCACTTGAAAAAAAAATCTAGGCTTCGAGTATATTGTATAAACAAGCTGTCCCTTTAAATTAAATGAATTGAATAGACGACAGTGACATATTATAAGGAATAAAAATTCAAAAACCACTTAATGCCATAAATAGTCCACTAACCGTCGACTTTTCTATTTAGTCGGGTTATTTTGATACATTTTTAGCATGGCGATAACACTACATTTTGAGCTTACGAGCCGTTCTCTCTTCTTATTAGTGAGAAAGAAAGAAACAAAACATAAGTAGTGAAGTATTCTAACGAGTAGAGTGAAGTTAGCAATACCAAAAAATTTATCGAGCCTACTTTAGCGTCTGCATAAGGCTCCGAAAATCTCATGGTGCAAGCATTATAGAAACCTATTCGACCCACGTCAGCAGCAAATATCAAATATGACAGCTAAAGTTTAATTTCTTTTAATGTGTGCTAAATGAGCAAAGGAAACATGATTCAGCCTTTTAATTTTAATAAAACACAATTATCTCCTTTAATATTTGATATATTTTTTAATTTTAATTTCATCTTTAAAATAATAACTATAGAAGTAGATTCATCATCATCATCATCTCAGCTGAAAGACGTCCACGGCTGGACAAAGGCCTCCCTCGAGCGTCACCACAGCGACCGGTTCTGTGCGTCTCGCATCCATCGGATTCCCGCGACCCTCGCCAGGTCGTCAGTCCACCTTGTGGGGGACGCTGCGTCTTCCGGTACGTGGCCGCCACTCTAGAAACTTCCGTCCCCATAGACCATCGTCAGCTGCGCTATAGCATCGCTTCAAAAAGTCGCCGTGGGCGAGGCCCCTAAATTCAGCGATGCTCTTTCGGTGGATCTTAAGGGTCGAGCTCGACTCATCCTAGCGCCATGAAAATGACTTTTAGAGAATAGCATAGCTGCAAGAGTTTATTTACTATGAAATAATTTAGTGACCGTTGAATTTGAAGACCAACGACGTGAACAACGTGAATTTTAAGACAATTCAACATTTCGTTTAATTGAGCCCAACATTGAATATTGTTCGTCCTTCCTTGTTTTAATTCTTCTAAAACTAAGTTTATTACTAATTTTACTTAAAGTGAAACAACTTGGGCCATGGACAAATACTATAATAATACACATTACAATGACCGTCTTGCACAAGGATTAGTTTAAAACTAGACGAATAATGTCTCTACATTTGTGGGGAACACTGCTTGCACTAAGATTCCTATGACCCCTGAGCCCAACGGTAATTGGGTGTTTACGTGTAGGCTCAGCGCGTCGCAGCCCGAGCACTTGAGCGGCGACCACCATGTCGATCCCATAACGTTACGCAGCTCTCCATCAGTGTAAGCATGAACTTCACTAACAATTGAAACTGTGAGACACTGGACCTCGTTGTATTAAATTGTAATGAAAATAATATATTCTTGTTTATTTTCAACATCACACAACACAACTCTGTGACGAAACGTCAACAAAAAAATTTATTCAAATTGTACCTTCAGACAACTGTCATATTATAAGGAACCAAAATTTAAAAAACCACTAAATACCATAAGTAGTCCACTAACCGTCTACTTTTCTATTCGGTCGGTTTATTTGTTTTAACATTTTTAGCATAGCGATAACACTAAATTTTGAGCTTGCGAGCCGTTATCTCTTCTTATTAATGAGAAAGAAAGAAACAAAACATAAGAGGTGAAGTTAGCTACACGACTCGATGTACCAAGCTTACCTGACATTACAGAAACTATTTCATCCACGGGATCCACGTTAGCTCGCTAGCAAGTTCAACGTTAGCGAGGACTTTTTAGATAAAAACTCATGGTAGAGCCTCTGGCCGATAAGAAAAGTAAGTAATTTCAAAGAGAGCCTCGTAAATTCGGTAGATGGAAAGTAACACTACATAATTTGCCAAATGCATACACATAGCAACACCCTCATTTCGGTGAAAATAATATAAAAGAACTGATTTTTTTCTTTAGATTATTATCCTTCTCCATTTGAGAGCGCTGCACGCTATTTTAATTCATTAATCCCCGACCGGTCTCATAGGACCGCGCTGTTATTATCTTACTATTGTGTCTCGTTTCGCGGGTATTAATAGGTTAAGTAATGGCAGAAGAATAAGTTGAAAAGACTTATAGAGTATCTTTCCGGTACCGGTACTTAGAATCGCGCTCTAACTTCTGACGTTTGAAAGCGCATACGAGTATACAACTCGGTCACATTAACTTTACGTTTGGCGTCGGTGAAATAATGTTAAAAAATAATATAACAACAACAGAGAATTAGTCAAATTTATTATCATTGTGCGTATCGATAACAAGGATGCTGACCATACCTGACACTTGCCGGGTGATTCGCATTTCAGAGATGCGTCAAGTTAATATGACCGGAGTGAAGTAGATAAAAATTTCAAATTCACGTGGTTCTCGTGACAAACGTTACCTACTAATAGTTTGCACCAGAACCAAGTCAATAATTCATACTTCTTTGGAAGAATGAATGAAAAAATGACATTCATCATCTGCCTAGCCTTTTCCCAACTATATTGGGGTCGGCTTCCAGTAAAGCCGGATTTAGCTGAATACCAATATTTTACGAGGAGCGGCTGCCTACCAGACCTCCACAACCTATTAACTGGGGTAACACGGTACTTCATGGCACGACTGGAGTCAGATTTACTGGCTTCTGACTATCCGTAACGACTGCCAAAGATCTACAAATGACAGCCGGGACCAACGGCTTAACGTGCTTTCCGAGGCACGGAGGAAACTCGTTATGTTAAGATGGTCACCCATCCACAGACCAACCTAGGCAAGCGTTGCTTAACCTTGGAGATCGACCTGTGCGGCTGTTATTATTTAGCCACGAGCTCCTTGACAAAATGACATTATTATTTTTAATTAGAGACGTGACTGTTGTTTTACAAAATCTTAGGCCAAAATATTCATCTATAACACAATTTACTGTAAGATACCTACAGGATTCAAAACAGCAAACATATTTTTGTCCAAAGAACTAATAAATAACAGAAAACACAGTTCTAAAATTTAATTAGAGGCTATCAATCTACGTGCTCAACTTAGAGATTAGCTCTTAATTAGTCACTCTAATAAATTAGTAAATAGATGTTCCGACGTATGTCTCGCTTTCTCAATAAAGTCACCACACAAAGTACAACTTCTTATCACTATATTGAAATGGGAAAAAACAAGATATAATTTTAAAAACTTTATTTAATAAAAGACACTATACTACCAGTCTCCTCTACCCAGTCCAACATCAGCGTCTTGAACGTCGGTCACGTTGGTCTCAATCTCCTCCCGGCTCCCTTCGAAGTACGGCCTCACAGTCGTGTCCAACTTAGGCTGTTGTTCCGTGACGGCTGCCACCTCTGTCGTCCTTCACTCCATCCTTCAACGGGAACGTTATCTTCAAGACTCCATGATCGATGATCCAGTTACTTCCATGTAAGTTCACAGTGTCAGGCAGGGTCTTAATGGTCGAGATGGTATTTTGGTTCTTGTCGGTCACTTGGATCTTCACCAGTCCTTCGCGGGCCTTCACGACGACGTCTTTCGGTTTAAAATCGTACAGAGGGACGGTGACTTTGTACTCGGTACCTTCAACTACTTGGAAGTCGTTGAACTGGGGGGCTGCGCACGCCCCTGCGATAATTCCACACAGTAGTAAGGCGATCATTTTGTCTGAATGCTCGTGAATGACTAGAGCTCGGGGCTGAGCACCGCGTTTTATACGCCCGCGCGGTTCATAGGTTATCATCATTATTGCCACATTTTGGCGTATATACATGGTCCTTTTTTTTTCTGGTAGGGGAATCATCAGAATGACTTCTCCCGCTCTTGGGCGGAGCGGGAGGGTGTGTCAGACTTACTGACTAAACTCCTACCCCGTTCCTTCGTTGCTTATGATCTGGGGGGGACTCGGTGTCAACCTTTCGCAATACCCATGTTCCCCAGAGGCTTCGGCCCTGCCTGCCGGCCCTGCTTTACTGTTTGCTGACATCTCCTTGAGGCGCGCGCCCTTTTTTTTGGGTAAGAAATCATATTTTAATGACGAGTCAGAATTTTAGTGGCTAAAACCCACTCCTGTTCCTTCTTTGTCTTCGTTCCAGAGCCCCGGGGTTCACTTTCACATAACCCATGGCCCCAGTAGGCTTCGACCCTGCCAACTCCTTACGATTTAATGATATCTCGCTGAGGCGCACGTGGAACACTACGCGCCCTCGACGACTTGGGCGCGGCGAGCTGCCCATTGCTCGCCGACCGTAAACCTGGTATGGGTTTGGTGACTTACGGTGAATGGAAATCGGGGTCGGGATCCCGGCGCGGCGGCGGCTGGCATGTGAGGGTCATTCCCTCTCGCGTGCGGCTGGAGGAGGCTACCACTCGCCATTCCTCCTCGCTCCGAACCATGGCTCGGAATCCACATAATCCTCACATTCATTATGTAACACTTTACAAAGAAAATATTACAAATCATTTAAAAATAATAACGGCTGCGACTTAAGTTCGGGACACATCATATCTGGTAAGTTTAAAAGCATAGCATTTAATAAGCATAATTAGTCTTATGATCCAACATAATGTTTCCACTGCTGGGACTCTGAAAGCCTTCTCTCTAGCAGAGAAAATAGGCCGTAATCCACCAAGCAGGCCCAGTGGAAGCTGGTGGATGTCACATTGTCATCACATTTCTGATCCTTGGACAACGCTACTTAACGATGATTTCCTTCAAAGACATGTCAGCAAAACCAGAGTAGAAACCTAAATGGGCCGTCGGTTCGCTTGTCACTTCACGCATGGCAAAGAAAGAACATAGGAATGGGTTGTAGTCAGTAAAAGTCTGACACTCCCGCCCTCCCGCTCTGCTCAAGAGCGGGCGAAGTAAAAGGATGACTTCCCACCTAAATAAAACGATTGCGAATAATGACCAATGCTTGCACTGACTGGACAGGTCCACTCAAATCTACATGGTTCTTTCTTCAAAAGGCCATCTCAGACACTAATCTGCATGGTTCGCATAATTATGATTTGACCAATACTTGTGTATGGACTTTAACCTATCACATACCCACAAAACGAGACACAATAGTAAAACAATAACAGCGCGGTCTCATAGGACCGGTCGGGGATTCATGAACTAAAAGAGACTGTGACCCCTGAGTTTGTTTCGGTGTTTCTTCTCAGGGTAGTTAGTTAGGAAACACCGGCCTCATCTAGTACCAAAAAATAAGCCCAAAAAAAAAATTGACGTATAAAAGAGTTTGTGAAAACCAATTTGCAAAATAAATATCATTTATCATAATGTTTTCCTTAACTGTTGCCAGACCATTTCATCAATTATGAAATAAATGACTCAAAGTTAGGCGCCTATCTGCTTAACGTTTGAATCCCCAACCGGTCCTATGAGACCGCGCTGTTATTGTTTTACTATTGTGTCTCGTTTCGCGGGTATCTGAGTAATTAAGGTGAAAAGGTTAAAAAATAATTTGGTCAAACGGATTTTCCCTAATGCAATAACTGCGCGATAACCGTCTGCCTATAGAGATAGCTGTAGGGAGAAACCTAGGTTTTACCACTGAATTTTATTATTTGTGTCAGTTTTCATATCTTCCTGCTTTTATTTGGTGTTTCTTGAAGTCAGCCCTACATGTTTTCTTCCATGTCCTATGATAATGTTTCGATAGGATTCACTCTCGAGACAGCATCTCATCTGCTTCTAAGCTACCCTGTGGTCGCTGGATACTGGGTAAAGACCCGCGTCACGACATCTACTTCAAGTCGTACGTGATACGAGTTCCAATTCACCATCGAGGTATAGACCTTTTTAAGGGATGACTTTTGACCGAAAGGATTCATGGTGACGGTTACGCGACACCACGAAATCCAGGGAAAGGCCAGAACTTCCTAGAAGAGCTGTGGTGGATCGAGTGACATGTTTATCCCACCCGTACGCAAAATACGACCTTTCGACGAGGAATTGTGGACACGAGCACAAAATACAAATACAATCATTCACTGTCTATTTATAGTTAAAGTAGGTAATACCTAAGTCATACCAGTCGGTCTCCTCTTATTTACCGCAGCTTTAGAACGCAAAGGGCAACTGAAGGAATAAGGTGGGTTTTAATTAGTTAAAATTATACACGTCCTCTCACTCCACCTAAAACCAGAAGAAGTTATTTGATCATCTCCCACCTCGAAAATAAAACTCGAGTCCATCTCCTAGGTTAAGCAAAGCTTGGCTTCGTCCTCGGGTGACCATCATAACATGTCAAGATCCCACCGTGCGTCGAAAAGCATAATATAAGGTCGTGACCATTTGTGTAGTTAAATGATAAACCGGGACCTCATTTTGCTTGGCAGGACGTGATCACTGTAGTTCAAAAGTTAGAGGGGGGGACACATTGCTTTTTTCTTTTGGTAAAGGGGTAGGGGGGATATCTTAATAAAACATATTTTTCCAATTTTTATTTTACTAATTTGTCGGCGTGATTGATATGCATATTGGTACCAAATTTCAGCTTTCTAGTGCTAACGGTCATAGAGATTAATTCATGAATCCCCGACCGATCTCATAGGACCGCGTCGTTATTGTCTTACTATTGTGTCTCGTTTCGTGGGTATTGATAGGTTAAGCGAGGACGGACGGACTGACGGACGGATAGACATGACGAAACTATAAGGGTTCCGTTTTTGCCATTTGGCTACGAAACCTTAAAAAGGGGCCCCAGTATTTTTTGTCCCGGTTTATCATTTAACTACACAAATGGTCAGGACCTTATATTATGCTTTTCGACGCACGGTGGGATCTTGGCATGTTATGATGGTCACCCAAGGACGAAGCCAAGCTTTGCTTAACCTAGGAGATGGACTCGAGTTTTATTTTCGAGGTGGGAGATGATGAAATGACTTCTTCTGGTTTTAGGTGGAGTGAGAGGACGTGTATAATTTTAAATAATTAAAACCCACCTTATTCCTTCAGTTGCCCTTTGCGTTCTAAAGCTGCGGTAAATAAGAGGAGACCGACTCGTATGACTTAGTTATTACCTACTTTAACTATAAATAGACAGTGAATTATTTATTTATTTATTTTATTTAATTGCAACGGTTGGTCAACCAATTACAGTAATTAACTAAGACACAGACACAATTAAAAGACAATTAAAATTATAAACATCATAACATCACATACATTAAATCCTCTCGCAGTACTGCTGACATACCAATAAAATCATCTTCCATTCATCCGCAAACAGATCGTTTGTTGGATTAGAATCCAAGAGACCATTTAGTGCAGCCAAAGTGCGAGGTATTGGTGACTGAGCACGTGCAACAGTGCGACACTGGGGCACAGCAAAGAACCTGTGCTTTTTACCGCGGCAGTAGTTGTCAGGAACAAAAAACCGTGCCAGATTGTATTTGTAAATATTTTGTGCTCGTGTTCAGAATTCCTCGTCGAAAGGTCGTATTTTGCGTACGGGTGGGATAAACATGTCACTCGATCCACCACAGCTCTTCAAGGAAGTTCTGGCCTTTCCCTGGATTTCGTGGTGTCGCGTAACCGTCACCATGAATCCTTTCGGTCAAAAGTCATCCCTTAAAAAGGTCTATACCTCGATGGTGAATTGGAACTTGTATCACGTACGACTTGAAGTAGATGTCGTGACGCGGGTCTTTACCCAGTATCCAGCGACCACAGGGTAGCTTAGAAGCAGATGTGATGCTGTCTCGAGAGTCAATCATATCGAAACATTATCATAGGACATGGAAGAAAAATTGTAGGGCTGACTTCAAGTAACACCAAATAAAAGCAGGAAGATATGAAATCTGACACAAATAATAAAATTCAGTGGTAAAACCTAGGTTTCTCCCTACAGCTATCTGTATAGGCAGACGGTTATCGCGCTGTTATTGCATTAGGGAAAATCCGTTTGACCAAATTATTTTTTAACCTTTTCACCTTAAGCAGATAGGCGCCTAACTTTGAGTCATTTATTTCATAATTGATGAAATGCTCTCGCAACAGTTAAGGAAAACATTATGATAAATGATATTAATTTTGCAAATTTGGTTTTTACAAACTCTTTTATACGTCAATTTTTTTTGGGACTTTTTTTTGTTACTAGATGAGGCCGGTGTTTCCTAACTGACTACCCTGAGAAGAAACACCGAAACAAACTCAGGGGTCACAATCTCTTTTAGTTCATGAATCTCCGACCGGTCCCATGAGACCGCGCTGTTATTGTTTTACTATTGTGTCTCGTTTTGTGGGTATATATAAAGTCCATACACAAGTATTGGTCAAATTATATGCGAACCATGCAGATTAGTGTCTGAGATGGCCTTTTGAAGAAAGAACCATGTAGATTTGAGTGGACCTGTCCAGTCAGTGCAAGCATTGGTCATTATTCGCAATCGTTTTATTTAGGTGGGAAGTCATCCTTTTACTTCTCTCGCTCTTGAGCAGAGCGGGAGGGCGGGAGTGTCAGACTTTTACTGACTAAAACCCATTCCTAGGTTCTTTCTTTGCCATGCGTGAAGCGAACCTACGGCCCATTTAGGTTTCGACTCTGGTTTTGCTGACAAGTCTTTGAAGGAAATCATCGTTAGGTAGCGTTGTCCAAGGATCAGAAATGTGATGACAATGTGACATCCACCACCGGGCCTGCTTGGTGGATTACGGCCTATTTTCTCTGCTAGAGAGAAGGCTTTCAAAATCCCAGCAGTGGAAACATTATGTTGGATCATAAGGCTAATTATGCTTATTGAATACTATGCTTTCAACCTTACCTGATATGATGTGTCCCGAACTTAAGTCGCAGCCATTATCATTTTTGAATGATTTGTAATATTTTCTTTGTAAAGTGTTACCTACATTATGAATGTGAGGATTATGTGGATTCCGAGCGAGGAGGAATGGCGGGCGGTAGCTTCCTCCAGCCGCACGCGAGAGGGAATGACCCTCACATGCCAGCCACTGGGATCCCGACCCCGATTTCCATTCACCGTAAGTCAAACCCATAGCGGGTTTACGGTCGGCGAGCAATGGGCAGCTCGCCGAGCAGAAGTCGTCGAGGGCGCGTAGTGTTCCACGTGCGCCTCAGCGAGATATCATTAAATCGTAAGGAGTTGGCAGGGTCGAAGCCTACTGGGGCCATGGGTTATGTGAAAATGAACCGCGGGGCTCTGGAACGAAGACAAAGAAGGAACAGGAGTGGGTTTTAGCCACTAAAATTCTGACTCGTCATTAAATGATTTCTTACCCAAAAAAAGGGCGCGCGCCTCAAGGAGATGTCAGCAAACAGAAAAGCAGGGCCGGTAGGCAGGGCAAGCCTTTGGGGAACATGGATATTCCGAAAGGTTGACACCGAGTCCCCCCCAGATCATACGCAACGAAGGAACGGGGTAGGGGTTTAGTCAGTAAGAGTCTGACACACCCTCCCGCTCCGCCCAAGAGCGGGAGAAGTCATTCTGATGATTCCCCAACCAGAAAAAAAAACAAAAAAAGGACCATGTTTATACGCCCGAATGTGGCGATAACGCACGGGCGTATAAAACGCAGTGCTCAGCTCCGAGCTCTAGTCATTCACGAGCATTCAGACAAAATGATCGCCTTACTACTGTGTGGAATTATCGCAGGGGCGTGCGCAGCCCCCCAGTTCAACGATTTCCAAGGAGTTGAAGGTACCGAGTACAAAGTCACCGTCCCTCTGTACGATTTTAAACCGAAAGACGTCGTCGTGAAGGCCCGCGAAGGACTGGTGAAGATCCAAGTGACCGACAAGAACCAAAATACCATCTCGACCATTAAGACCCTGCCTGACACTGTGAACTTACATGGAAGTAACTGGATCATCGAGCATGGAGTCTTGAAGATAACGTTCCCGTTGAAGGATGGAGTGAAGGACGACAGAGGTGGCAGCCGTCACGGAACAACAGCCTAAGTTGGACACGACTGTGAGGCCGTACTTCGAAGGGAGCCGGGAGGAGATTGAGACCAACGTGACCGACGTTCAAGACGCTGATGTTGGACTGGGTAGAGAAGACTGGCAGTGTAGTGTCTTTTTTTAAATAAAGTTTTTAAAATTATATCTTGTTTTTTCCCATTACAATATAGTGATAAGAAGTTGTACTTTGTGTGGTGACTTTATTGAGAAAGCGAGACATACGTCGGAACATCTATTTTACTGTACAATTTTACACTTTGTTGTACTGACACGCCTCAAAGCGTACTTTTTGAACTGTGCGACTACGTTGTCGTCCATCCACTGTTTCTTTTCACAAATTTTCCACAACACGAAGTAAAATAAACCGATATTGTATTTCACTTTTTTGAAGTTGAAGTATGTAGCGGACAAAAATAATGTAGTCTTTGTATCTATCGAAGTCATCGGTGTCCACCAACACTAGGCCACCGTAGAATGGTCGCCGACTTCGAGGCTCTAATTTCGTATCTTGCTCTAATAATTGTTTCTATACAGTTAATGTATAGAAATAACCCAATGATTCATTCAGATCAGGATCCTCTAATAAAAATAAACGACATTCCATCATGGTATTGGATTTAGAGAAAGACGCCGTCTATCCCGATGAGTTGAAAATAAGTTTTTCCAGGAGATTTAATTGGGTGCACAAGATCACAGGGATACCTTTCTCGTCAGCCAAAATGATGTCAGGAAACTCAATTTCTTGGTCAGCAGTAAAATTGATATCTTCGATCGGTTCTTCAGGAACTTCATTGCTGAATGTGGTCTCATACTTCAATGCGTCGAACTCATAAGATCTGTTTTCACAGACGATGTAGTTGATCAAAGTAGTAATCGACTTCTCAATGTCCACTTTTAAATCGTACGATGGTTCGCTCAAACCTTTGTACCAGTTTGTATTCTTAAACTCACTTAAAAATGTATTTTTATCCATTGTATCTGGAAAGTTTTCTGTCAACACAGTGTTCAGTCTATACTTCAAGTTTTTCAGCTTATCAATTTCGGCTAGAGATTTAGCATTGCTTTTGCCTGAGTTTAGAAAGGAGACAATTTCTTTTGTTTGGGGAATAGGCCCTCTACAAATTGTGGCGTATAGCAATGAAATGCACGTTAGTGTATTCCTTACAATCTATAGATTACAGTGGTAATATTAGCAAAACTTTATGAAACCGGAATACTGTGAAATACGACAGTCAAAACATGACTCTCATAATAACTTAAAATCTCACAAGAGCTATTATCATATGAGTGGATAGGTCTCCTTGGTATTTTAAGTTAAAATACTACTTTCAATAATATATAGTATAAAACAAAGTCACGTCTGTACTACGTGACAGATTTTGATGTGATTTACACGATTTGATAGACTTATTCATGAAAATGGATTAGATGTAGGTATTCATTTCGAAATAGCGCGGTTTTTGCCGGCCAATATTGTAAATCTAAAATAATAAGGTGATGTGTTATAAGCTGGTTGGGAAAAAAAACACATTATAGGTACATCACAAGAAATATTATTACTGTTTATCTCTTAAAAGCAGTATTTCATCTAAAAAACCGGGCAAGTGCGAGTCGGACTCGCGCACTAAGGGTTCCGTACCAACTTACCTATGAAAACAATTCAATTCTCGAATCGAGTCTTAAAGATTTCAAAAAAAAAAAACTTGTGACGTAACTAAAAACTTTCAGTTTTCAGAATTTATTCTATATTTGTGCTAAAATTACCATGCTTTGTACCATAATTTCAAGATTCTAGGTCAACGGGAAGTACCTTATGAATTTTGATTCCTTTGACAGTGTCGAAATGTACGTTTTTTGCAACATAAACGGGCGTGTCTTCTTTTTCCGTCAACTTACAAGTTTGATATTTACACAGCTTCAAGGGACCACGGACTTGAATATATAGTTTTAATTTCAACCTAGGTATCAAACCTTCACGCGTTCTCGAGATAAAGGGTCTTGACAGACAGACAGACAGACGGACAACCAAGTGATCCTATAAGGGTTCCGTATTTTCCTTTTGAGGTACGGAACCCTAAAAAGATGCAGGTGGCTCAACCTCACCTTGATGCCGTGCCCAAGATAAATACCACACTATACACATCACATGTGCACAGCAACCAACTGCGCGTTTGCCCACTTAAAAATTACAACAGTATCCAGCAAGAGCAGCTCTATTGTTAGTAATTGATGGAGTGGTGTCAACTAATATTTATAAATATAATGAGTTTTCTTACTTGTGTGCCTTGATTGTATCCTACCTTGTAGGAGATAATTATTTGAACCATAATCATGGACAGATACCTCGATTTTGAATTGTCCGGAGGCCCTGACATGCTCTCAATAGTACGAACGAGATTGTTTGATTTGATAAATTCTTAGAGAAAATAGAATTAGGTCCTGGAATGACAATTGAGGAAAATCATCCAGCTCTGGAAGGTTGAAGGTTGCTGCTGGGTGTGGAAACTGGAAGACAGAGTATCTGCAACGGGCTATTAATTACGTTTTGTTCCACGGTGATTTTGAAAATAAACCTAAAAACGCTCCTAACAAGCATTTTTTGCCGTAATACTAGTTTACTATTATTTCATTATTCCGGTTACGTATCGATATAATTTTTGGTCAGTTAATTATAACAAGATGATCACTTTTTTCATGTGCAATATCATTAATAAACATTACCGTTTAACAGTGGGCCGAAAAAAAATTGTCTCCTTTGAGTTTGATATAAGACTTCAGGCTTTCTTTCTCAGTAGCAAAGTTATCGGCGGTAATTTCATCGTAGTCAAATTCCTTAGAAATATCAGTTTCATCGAATAAAATATTATTGCGGTAAATTGTACACTTGCTCTTGATAAAGGATGCGGTAACTGATAAGTTGATACAGCTCAAATCTTCGCTTAACGCGTGAAACACGACCTTATCGTAATTAATATTTTCATTAAGTTCTAAACATCTTTGGTGGCTGGAATCGCAGATTGAACCGTCGGTGATGATGTACAATAGTTTTATTTTATCTTCATTCATATCAATATTTGTTCGTACCCATTCAATAATTTTGTCTGGCCACGTCCCGTAGCATCTAACATGTTTGTTCCTGTACGCCTTAAGAGCTTCTGTTTCACTGACTTCCACACACTCGGCCCCCCAATGTAAATAAACAATTCGCGATTCTTCTTCTTCTTCTTCTTCTGCCAAAGGATTATTAAGTTGATCCACATCACTTTTAACCTGCTCGAGAGTATTTAGTCCATTTTTGTGATAATACGCCACTCCGTCCGTTGAATAGGAGTAATCTTTCGCGTAAATATAATAGATAACCATTTTGAACTGTGATTGTGGTTTCGTAAATATTAAACTTAGGTATTTTGAAATATTGTTGTTCATAATATAGAAAAACCAAATAAAAACATAACATTTTCACTGTGAAAATGTGCAAATTTTAATTTGCTTAAATTTCGTTTGGGGTAAGTTTAAAAAAAAAAAGACGACGTAGGAACCTAGATAAATATTGGCGGAATCCGAATAACATCATATTATGGTGTAAATATGCTTTTGGTATTACGTTTGTATGGATAATTCTAATATCGCGGCCACCTTAATACCGCATTAAATTTACACAGTCGTGCTCGCCAATCGCACAAAATAGATAAGTACTATCCTTGTTTTAGTAAATTCTGTTTTAATTATCTCACAAAGTAAAAAAAAAATAGAGTATCCAATACTGGGATAAAGCTGTCTTTGTTTCGAGTGGTTTGAATTCCTCACTTCACACAGGTTTCTGTGACTTAAATACACTGCTTTATCGCCTAGTTATAGTATAATCTACTATTGTAGATACCGTCATACCTTCTAACAAACATAAAAAAATACAACCAAGTTAAGAATTTTCTTCCTTCCTTTTTTTTTAAAGTCAGCTAAATATAAAAGAACCTGAGTTACTCCTTATACCATAAGCTATCTTCGAGTGAAAATCCTATCAAAATCAGCCTAACTGTTTTGGAGATTAGCCGGGACAAATAAATAGACAAACCACAAAACAAAATTATAAAATTTGTATTTTTGCTAAAGCTATCGAGATATCACTTCATTCGTAAATGTAACAAACATAGACACTTCATTTTTAGGGTTCCGTAGCCAAAATGGCAAAAACGGAACCCTTATTTCTTTTATGATGGATAGACTCTCATTTGACTACTATCTATTTATAAGTTTATGTAGTACTAGCTGTCTCCTGCGGTTTCACCCGCATTTTTCGTTACTGCTCCGCTCCCTTGGGTCGTAGCGTGATGGTATATAGCCTATAGCATTCCTCGATAAATGGGTTATCTAACACTGAAAGAATTTTTCAAATCGGACCAGTAATTCCAGAGATTACCCCCTACATACAAACTTACAAACCTACAAACTTACAAATTTTACATCTTTATAATATTAGTATAGAAGTATAGATTTAAGTATAGATGGCATAAAACGTGCACAAAACAGATACAAAAATCATTAATAATATAATATTCTACTACTTTCACACAACGCAAGACAGAACAAATGATCGTGCTCATCACACAAACTTTTGTCCTGGGTGGGAATCGAACCCTCGACCTCCGGTATAGCAGTCAGAGCCATTAACCACTTGACTAATAGGCCAGTCATGGTGGGGATAACCTAACTACGATAAGTGCGTTATGTTCTTAAAATTTATTGACCCATAACACAAGCTCTGCTTAGCTTGGGACTAGATGATGTTGTGTGAAAGTTGTGGGATATTATTATTATTATTATTATTGCATCATGTTACACAGTTGTTTTTGTATTGTATCTTTCACAATCATTACACAACTTCTGCAATTCTACGGTCTTCCCTTTTTAGGGTTCCGTAGCCAATTGGCAAAAACGGAACCCTTATAGTTTCGCCATGTCTGTCCGTCCGTCCTCGCTTAATCTCTGTGACCGTTAGCACTAGAAAGCTGAAATTTGGTACCGATATGTATGTCAATCACGCCGACAAAGTGCAAAAATAAAAATTGGAAAAAAATGTATTATTAGGGTAGCCCTCCTATATGTAAAGTAAAAAGCGATTTTTTTTTTAATTTCAACCCCAACGTGTGATGTATTGTTGGATAGGTATTCAAAAATGAATAGGGGTTTACTAAAATAATTTTTTGATAATATTAATAATTTCGGAAATAATCACTCCAAAAGTAAAAAACAATGTGTGTATCCCCCTCTAACTTTTGAACCATAAGTTTAGAAAATATGAAAAAAAATCTGGAAAGTAGAGCTTTATAAAGACTTTCTAGGAAAATTATTTTGAACTTGATGGGACGAACAGTTTTTGAAAATTTGGGGACACTTATTGTGACGGACGGGAAACTACGGAACCCTACACTGAGCGTGGCCCGACACGCTCTTGGCCGGTTTTTTTCTTATGTTTTTGTATTAATTTATGAATCCCCGACCGGTCTCATTGGACCGCGCTGTTATTGTTTTACTATTGGGTCTCGCTTCGCGGGTATTGATAGGTTAAGTTTCCTCCTGGGTCGATCGACGGCAACAACCTTGGTACCGGCTATAGCCTGGAGTGGCAAGCGGTCGCCTTCTCCTGCGAAGCAGTAATGCTAGCGAAAGGCGGCCCAGCCGCCTATCGGATTCCGACCCCGATTTCTAGCTACAGTAGCCGTGGGCTTACCATTATGGCGCATTTTCACTGGTCGTTAACTCGTTCGGTATACCGCATGCGGAGAGTTCCCGCATGCGGGATAACAACCAATGAAAGTAACATGGTCGTTATACCGCATACGGTTCCCCGAACCATGTGACACGCGTTCCAGTAGTCTCTCGCACCCGGCATGCGGGCCCTATCGACTATGAAAACGGTTCCCCGAATGCGGGCGCAGTGGCATGCGTTCCAGAAATCTCCCGCACCCCGCATGCGGGCCCTATCGACTAATGAAAATGCACCATTACCGTTACCAATTGCTCGCCGAACGGGGAGCAATGAGTTCCTCGCCACCCGGCCGAAAGCAAGTCGTCGACGGCGCGTAATGTTCCAGGCGCGCCTCAGAGCGAGGAGATGTCAGCAAAGCATAGCGGTCGAAGCCTACTGGGGACACGGATTTTATGGCGCAATTTCACTGGTCGTTAACTCGTTCGGTACAGCGCATGCGGGGCGTCCCCGCAGGCGAGATAACAACCAATGAAAGTAACATGTTCGTTATAGAAAGAAAGAAAAGAAAGTCTACGGTTCCCTGAATGCGGGCCCTGTGGCACGCGTTCCAGAAATCTCTCTCACGACGCATGCGGGCCCTATCGACTAATGAAATTGCGCCATTATCAGTGAAAGTGAACTCCGGGGCCCTGGACCGATGGCAAAGACGGAACAGGATTGGGTTAAAATCAGTTAAAGCCTGACACGTCCTCGAACTCCTTTCAAGAGCGGAAGAAGCTATTGGATGATTTCCCAACTAAAAAATATCAATGTAAAATTTTGTTAAAACAAAATAATATGTTGAAATAATGCTCGTCGCCGTCAAAGCTCGAATCAAAAACATCCCGTATTACACAAATATGGGAAATCTGAAACAGAGAGAAGAACAAAAGTGTGTCATTTTAATAAACACATGACGCCTAATATATTTATATATCATATATAATTTATTTATCATCGTGCTCGCGCGCCGAGATTTGTGGTAGACTTATTACTAAATACCTGTATTTATAAAAAAATTATAAAGCTATTTTGATTTAAAAAAATAGCAAAGGAAGAATGAGCGAGAAAGGAAGAGGGGCGTAGCTACCGCCGTATCAGCGGTATCAATAATGCGGGGCCCCCAGGCTTGAGGGGCCCCAGTAGGAAGCATAAAATTAATTATTGTACAGAAACTCAAATTCTTACTAATGAGGGAATAAGAATGAGATCAGGTGCTATTTGGATCTATTTTGTAATAAAAATGCCAAATATGTATGAAAGGGATATTTTTATTACAAAATACCTAAACCCGAATAGCACTGTTTTTTACCGCAATCGGATAAAAGAGGGCCCCCATTGTTATTATTATACGGGGCCTCTTAGGGTCTAGCTACGCCACTGTCACTGTGCCACCGTCTTTCTTCTCAGCTGATGTGGTTTGGCGAGCCCTACAACCTAAACAGTTTGTTGCATTTTAGCTTGAGATTTGTCTTAGTTACGAAAGTGACACTGGGTTCATCAAAATTTTATAGTACTTTAATTAAAAACTAAAACGGTTCATTTTTGGCTAGAAAGTCTTTTCAACTTATTCTTCTGCCTTTACTTAACCTATTAATACCCGCGAAACGAGACACAATAGTAAGACAATAACAGTGCGGTCCTATGAGACCGGTCGAAACGAGACACAATAGTAAGACAATAACAGCGCGGTCCTATGAGACCGGTCGGGGATTCATGAATTAATACAGCGCTCTCAAATGGAGAAGGATAATAATCTAAAGAAAAAAATCAGTTCTTTTATATATTTTCACCGCTGTTGCTGTGTGTATGCATTTGGCAAATTAGTGTTACTTTTCGTCTACCGAATTTACGAGGCTCTCTTTGAAATTATTTACTTTTCTTATCGGCTAGATCCGTGACTTATCGAGCCATTACCGCCGACTTATCGTAACCGACAAAAACGAAATTTTACAGGAGAAGGTTTTATTTAACTATTACTGCTGATAATTGCAAAATTAAAGTGAAACTTAACATATAATAATTATTTATGATAATCTTAGATAATTATTATATGTTAAATTTCGTTTTTGTCGGTTACAATAAGTCGGCGGTAATGGCTCGTTATATTACGTATTTAGATACTAACTGATGCTCGTGACTTCGACTGAGTCAAACTCATAAAACTTTCAACATTTTCAAGAGATTTTTATGGTGTAGAACCCTCATTTCTATGTTACTCCTGTCCTTATATTATCAGCTATCTACCAAAGAAAATCCTGTCAAAATCATTACAGACGTTTCGCAGCTAGAACAAACAATTTTTAAAATTGCATTTAGTTACAAATTAACCTATCACATACCCGTAAAACGAGACACAATAGTAAAACAATAACATCGCGGTCTCATAGGACCGGTCGGGGATTCATGAACTACGAGTAAGTCCCTCCTTTGTCCAACGACTTCTCCCACTCTTTAGTGGAAGGAGAGAGCGTGTCAGACTTTTACTAACTAAAATGCATTTGGCCAGCGCAATACGTATTCTTCTTTCGTTCTTCTGTGTCAATCGTCAGGGCCCATAGTGTATTCTAAAATTAAAGTTTACTGACAAAATTAACTTCTTGTTCAAGTCCTTCATTAATTTAATTACTCAGATACCCGCGAAACGAGACACAATAGTAAAACAATAACAGCGCGGTCTCATAGGACCGGTTGGGATTCAAACGTTAATGTTAAAGATATGAAATCTTCTTCATTTCTGCAACGTTCAACAAATTATTCATAATTAATGAATATTATATCACACTAATAGGTACTATAAAGGCGAAAGTTTGTGTACTTATAAATTTTATATTCATAACATCTTTGGTTCTATTCAATTCCGTGTTGAGGACACTGCACAGAAAAGTTACACAATTAAAACGATAACTTATGCGATTAATTACAAAACATCCACCATCTTGAGGGTGAAACAATGGAAGATCGATGTCTAAACAGACATCAGGTTTCTGATACTTATCAGATTCCACATTTCGTCTTCGAAGGCTTAGAGTGAAAACCTCGTAACTGCGAAATACATATAATTTTCAGGAGGCACAAAAAACCCAAATAAGACTAGAGATAAATGTAGTGTTTCTAGGTGACTTATTCAAATATTTTAAAATATTGATTTATCACAACCACTAATTTCTCTGGTTTTTCAATTTTTTCGCCGCTGCGCCGTCACGAGGTTATCACGCCAAACTGACTCACCAATAGGTATTTTCGATTGGTATTTTGTATTGGTAACTACCAATAAAAATACCTATTAGTACTGAAACGGGAATAGCTTGGGTCCCGATATCTTTGGTGCCGAAAAACTTATGCTGAAACAGGAACACTTCGGATATGCATTTAACATCGTTAGGCGGCATTAGATACAAATAACCAATCAATTTTTTTTGTGATACAAGATGGTGTGAAAGAGTCTTACTCTTTTTCCAGAAATGTAGTAATATAAAATGATCTAAAATTGCAGATATGAGGTTTTCACTATTAGGCCATCGATTTATAATTAAGCCCGCCGTTTGATAACTCCGTTATGCTCCAACATTCCTTCATTTTCAACATTAGACAAAAGCCTCCTAACAAACCAAAAACCAAAATAAGAAGAGCTTCTTTAACAAAGTATTAAGTTTAAAAGGAGAGTCTAGAGAAAATGGACGTTCAACCGACATAAACGTCAAACAAAGAACTCGTTAGGATTAATTATTGCTACAAGAAAGGTTTTATCGCAGAAGGTTTGATTCATACGACATCCATAACTTACTTAAAGTTAAATGAGGATGGATGGGCTTCCGAAAGGAAAACCTGTGACCCTGGAACGAAGGCAAAGAAGGAATGACCCCCACCCAAAAAACCCCACCCGGTTTAGTCGGTAAAAGTCTGACACGCCCTCTCGCTCTGCCCAAGAGAGGGAGAAGTCAGTCTGATGATGCCCCACCTTAAAAAACTAGAGGTAAACGTAAACGAGGTAGAAAATGCTAAAGATATAAATGCTTGTAAGTCTTCTTTTCTACCTCTATGCATGTACATAAAGTGTTTAATAAATAATTAAGTTATCTATACTATAATAATATTATAAAGAGGTAAAATTTGTAGGTTTGTAAGTTTGTATGTAGGGGGTAATCTCTGGAACTACTGGTCCGATTTGAAAAATTCTTTCTGTGTTAGATAGCCCATTTATCGAGGAATGCTATAGGCTACCATACCCATATACCATCACGCTACGACCCACGGGAGCGGAGCAGTAACGAAAAATGCGGGTGAAACCGCAGGGGACAGCTAGTTATTCATATAAAAATGACTTGGTAACAAAATAATTCTTAACAAATCATGCTAACTGATCCTTCTGCCTTACTGTTTATTTTTTTGTTGGTTCCTACATGTTATTATAGCGGACCCTTAGAAGTTTTATATTACTTACTTAAGTAAGCTCTTTGTTAGTTTATCTTGTTATTTACTCGCTTATTATTCGCGAATAAATAAATTCCCTCTTAAATAATGTCAGGAATCCCGAATCCCCTTTTACTCATAAAATACGACTGGGGAACCTAAGCTATGAGATGCATATTTTGTAATTCTTGGTGTTTTTACTGTTGTTGAATGCCAATATTAATCGTTCGATCATAATCAGTAGCCACCACACAAGTGGCCTACTACGTAAATACTTCGTAGAGTCACGGATTTAAACTCATCGTTTTTTTTGAAGTGGGAAATCTTTCAATGACTTATCTCACTCCGGTTGGAGCCGGAGGGCATGTCAGGCTGTTACTGACTGCCCAAACCTTCAGTTGCCCTTTGCGTTCTAGAAACACAAGTGTTCCTTTTTTCAGAAATTCCTCGAAAGGATTTGTGTTTTATTTGAGATGCCAATGAGTACTAAAATTTAGAGGAGCTCGTGGCTAGATAATAACAGCCGCACGGGTCGATCTCCGATGTTAAGCAACGCTTGCCAAGGTTGGTCTGTGGATGGGTGGCCATCTTAACATAACGAATTTCCTCCATGCCTCGGAAAGCACGTTAAGCCGTTGGTCCCGGTTTCCGTTTTATTTTTTGCTTGATCTTTGGCAGTTGTTACGGATAGTCAGAAGTCAGAAAATCTGACTCCAGTCTTGCCATGAAGTACCGTGTTACCCTAGTTAATGGGTTGTGGAGCCCTGGTAGGCAGCCGCTCCTCATAAAATACTGGTATTCAGCTAAATCCGGCTTGACTGGAAGCCGACCCCGATATAGTTGGGAAAAGGTTAGGCAGATGATGGATGCCAAAATTAATAGTTCAATCACAAACAGTGACCACTACACAACAGAAGTGACCTGGCATCCAATGGGTTGGCATCTGAGATACTAATTTGTAGAGAGAATTTTTGGGAAATCATTCAATGACAGTACTTTAGCTCTTGGGTGTAGCGGGAGGGTTTGTCAAACTTTTACTGACTGTAACCAAATCTGTATCCTACAGTTTCTCTTTGCGTTCTAAGATCATAAGTTTCCTTTTCAGAAAATCCTCAGAAGGACGATAGATAGCTATGTTATGTTTTATTTGAGATGCCAATGTTTCTTGTGTCCATTCAAGAAGGTTAACGTTTGAATCCCCAACCGGTCCTATGAGACCGCGCTGTTATTGTTTTACTATTGTGTCTCGTTTCGCGGGTATCTGAGTAACTACATATCACAGATTACCATGGAATCTGTAATTAAGACTTACGTAATAATGCGTACAGGTTTTTATACCCTGAGACTAAAATTACATTACAACACAAAAGAACTGCCTTCATTCCTTTATTAAGTTTGACATTACCTATGTCAATATAGTCTCAGGGTATAAAAAACAGATGATAGTCGGTATTTGCTAGTATTACCAGCTACGTAATATTTCGTAGTTGGTGTTTGTCCATTTATTCTTCATGCACCACAAAGTACATAGGCGGACTTAATGCCTTAGGCATTCTCTACCAGTCAACCTAGGGTAGTGCAGAGACAATATTAGCATTAGCATTAGCGGCCTTTTAATGTTCCCACTGCTGGAACTTGGGCCTCCTCTCTAGGAGAGGGAATGGGCCATAATCCACCACGCGGGCCCAGTGCAAATTGGTAGATGTCGCATGTCTTCGATTTCTTTTTTTTGTTCTAGGACATGCCGGTTTCCTGACGATGTTTTCCTTCGTTGTTTTGAGAGCAGAAGAGACAATATGGTAAATGCATAAAAGAGAAAATGTTAATTAAAAAACAAGGGTATTCAATGGGTTTACCAACTTCGTAAAAAGGAGTGTGCATGCGGTGTTTTTTCAATGTTCATGGTTCACTGAATGATGGGAACTCATGTGCAATGTCACGAATACTTTGCATCGCGTCAAGAATAACCATTACGTTGAATGCACTACAGACTTTCGGTACAAATAGGAAAACATTTTGTGCGCCTGATTTTTTTTTCATTCTCATTTTTTATTTTGATCGCCCCGCTACTTTGGTTTTTTTTTATGTGGCAGGAACCCAAAAAAACAAAAAAAAAATTACAAGTTCAAAACTTGTATGACACCTTTTACTAGATATCAGTTTGCAAGAAAAAACGCTCGAAAAGTCTGCCGACCAGTGCTGGTCTGTGGTGGGGTCATAAGTTTTTTTAAACCCTTTCATTCAGGAACATTGGAACGCCTGATAAACATCGCATAGCAACAACGCGGCATCTCACTTATTCAAAATCCCCAAACTGTTAACACCTAATTAAATTATATCTAACTTGCATTGAGCATCAAGAGTTTATTTCTTCCGGAATATCCCTTTTATTCCCGCACATTAGGTACCCAAAGCAGACCATTAATTTTACTGCACTCAAACTATTCTTCCGACACCAATTATGGCAAGTCTTCTCTTAAAACACAGATCCCCGAGCGTCTTACGAGTACCACTATTAGATAAACGAGGCTGGCCATCGAGACTATCCATAACCCAATCACTGGGGAGTAATTAAGAGATTGAACATTCTGGCTGGAGGCGGTATACACTCGAGCCTTCGCCTACTTTGCCTTTAGCATACGTGCACTTAAGCAAATTGCCGCGAATTTTCGATAGGTGTTTTTTTTTCTTTTGATTTCGTAAGGTTTTAGAATTTAGCTTGAGTAAAGTTTAGAAATTATTTGGTTTTTAATACAGAATACAGTCACTTTAATGTTTTTTTAACACAGTTGCTCGTAAAGCTGATGTAATTCCACCGGTTTTAGATATGTAAAGCGGGTCATAAAAAACGCGTGTGTTATACCAAAGCAAATAGTTAAGTTATAGTCCATACAAATTCCATAACAGCATTATTTGCCATTTCGCGCGCGGCGATTAGTTCGAAATTTGAATAGCCTCATCATTTTATCATTTGACATGTTTTATCATTTTTTGTCATTTCTTGTCATTTTTTGTAATTCTTTGTCATTTTTTGTCACTTTTTGTCACTTTTTGACATTTTTTGTCACTTTTTGTCTTTTTTTGGCATTTTTTGTAACTTTTTATTCTGTTGTCATTTTTTGTCACTTTTTGTCATTTTTTGTGATTATTTGTGGTTTTTAGTCATTTTTTGTAATATTTGTAATTTTTTGTGATTTTTTGTCATATTTGTCACTTTTTGTCACTTTTTGTGATTTATTGTCATTTCAGTCATTTTTTGTAACTTTTTGTTATTTTTTGTCATTTTTGTCACTTTTTGTCACTTTTTGTCACTTTTTGTCACTTTTTGTCACTTTTTGTCACTTTTTGTCACTTTTTGTCACTTTTTGTCACTTTTTGTCACTTTTTGTCACTTTTTGTCATTTTTTGTGATTATTTGTGGTTTTTAGTCATTTTTTGTGATATTTGTAATATTTTGTCAAATTTTGTTGATTTTTTGTCACTTTTTGTCATTTTTGTCACTTTTTGTCGTTTTTTTATGATTTGTTGTGATTTTCTGTCATTTCTTGTCAACTTTTGTGATTTTTTGTCACTTTTTGTCATTTTTTGTCATTTTTGTCACTTTTTGTGATTTATTGTCATTTCAGTCATTTTTTGTCACTTTTTGTGATTTTTTGTTACTTTTTGTCATTTTTTGTTACTTTTTGTCTTTTTGTCACTTTTTGTCGTTTTTTTATGATTTGTTGTGATTTTCTGTCATTTCTTGTCAACTTTTGTGATTTTTTGTCACTTTTTGTCATTTTTTGTCATTTTTGTCACTTTTTGTGATTTATTGTCATTTCAGTCATTTTTTGTCACTTTTTGTGATTTTTTGTTACTTTTTGTCATTTTTGTCATTTTTTGTTACTTTTTGTCATTTTTTGTAGTTTGTTGTGATTTTCTGACATTTTTTGTCACTCTTTGTCATTTCAGTAATTTTTAGTCATTTTCGTCATTTTTTGTAATTTTTGTCATTTTATCATTTTACCAAACAATATTTGCGTTCGATTTCTTTGGCGCTAAACACTAAGATGTTCCTCACACAATAAGTGCGCAGCAATTTTTAAAATGAAAATGTTTTTAAACTTTTTTTTTTCTGTTTCCTCGCAAATGTGTTAAAAAACGTCGTACGATATACGTGCGTATTGGTTATAACATGCTCGGCTCAGTTACGCCCTCGCCTTCGGCTCGGGCTGAAATTCCGCCTCGCATGTTATAACCATCATTACGCACTAATATCGTAATGTACTATTTTAACACAGTTGCTCGTAAAGCTGATGTAATTCCACCGGTTTTAGATATGTAAAGCGGGTCATAAAAAACGCGTGTGTTATACCAAAGCAAATAGTTAAGTTATAGCCCATACAAATTCCATAACAGCATTATTTGCCATTTCGTGCGCGGCGATTAGTTCGAAATTTTGAATAGCCTCATCATTTTATCATTTGTCATATTTTTATCATTTTTTGTCATTTCTTGTCATTTTTTGTCTCTTTTGTAATTTTTTGTAAATTTTGTCACTTTTTGTCACTTTTTGTCACTTTTTGACACTTCTTGTCACTTTTTGTCACTTTTTGTCACTTTTTGTCACTTTTTGTCACTTTTTGTCACTTTTTGTCACTTTTTGTCACTTTTTGTCACTTTTTGTCACTTTTTGTCACTTTTTGTCACTTTTTGTCACTTTTTGTCACTTTTTGTCACTTTTTGTCACTTTTTGTCACTTTTTGTCACTTTTTGTCATTTTTTGTGATTATTTGTGGTTTTTAGTCATTTTTTGTGATATTTGTCACTTTTTGTAATTTTTTGTAATTTTTGTCACTTTTTGTGATTTATTGTGATTTGTTGTGATTTTCTGTCATTTTTTGTCACTCTTTGTCATTTTTGTCTTTTTTTGCCACTTTTTGTGATTTATTATCATTTCAGTCCCTTTTTGTTACTTTGTGTCATTTTTGTCACTTTTTGTAATTTTTTGTGATTTTCTGTCATTTTTTGTTACTTTTTGTCATTTTTTGTCATTTTTGTCACTTTTTGTCATTTTATGTGATTTTCTGTCATGTTTTGTCATTTATTGTCACTTTTTGTCATTTTTTGTTACTTTTGTCTTTTTTTTGGCATTTTTGTAACTTTTTGTTATTTTTTGTCATTTTTTTGTCATTTTTGTCAATTTTGTCACATTTTGTCATTTTTTGTGATTTGTTGTGATTTTCTGTAATTTTTTGTCATTTTTTGTCACTTTTTGTCATTTTTGTCACTTTTTGACACTTTTTGTCATTTTTTGTGATTTGTTGTGATTTTCTGTCATTTTTTGTCACTCTTTGTCATTTCAGTCATTTTTTGTCATTTTCGTCATTTTTTGTAATTTTTGTCATTTTGTCATTTTACCAAACAATATTTGCGTTCGATTTCTTTGGCGCTAAACACTAAGATGTTAAATTTTTTTTTTCTGTTTCCTCGCAAATGTGTTAAAAAACGTCGTACGATATACGTGCGTATTGGTTATAACATGCTCGGCTCAGTTACGCCCTCGCCTTCGGCTCGGGCTGAAATTCCGCCTCGCATGTTATAACCATCATTACGCACTAATATCGTAATGTACTATTTCAATACACTTAATCGAAACTACACTCTTATCGCTACCGCTTTTGAGCAAGCAATTTACTATTTTTTGCACTAATATGGCAAAGGGCGCGAGCGTGCACTGCCAGCAATTTATTGTAAGTATTTATCGTTTCAGATTGGGTTAGTCCCAGTAGTTTGGGCTGTAGGTACATTGATTTGTGAGACAGTTGGTTTCTCCTTTTGTCTATCAATCATTATTTTTTGAGAAACTAGAAGTAAATATTCAATTGTATTAAATACTTTCCTAAATTACCTTACAAACAATGTTTTAAACTAAATAACATTTAAATTCGTCTATCCATCGCGCCATCACCTAAAAGGCTTCAATTTGCAACCGATTTTGATAAAATTTCACAGGTGCCCGCTCTTAGTGTAACCAAAGGTGTACGTGACTGAAATTACAAGTAACGCCTGAAATCCCCCGGGGAATTTCAGGACTTTTTCGTGGTACAAACTCGCTGATTGGGTCCTTTTGAATTCAATCTTTGTATTCATAGTTTAGGGGAATTTATAACTGACTTAACGGAAAATTATAGGTGGAATACTTATAGTAGATATACGCCTAATATATTTGGTTGAAAAAAAAATGCTCGGAAATCGCATGACGGGGTGGCAAACCAAGAAGGAGATTAGACGGGACGACTTAGACGTTTTCCTTAGCAATTGACGAGTGGCTCAAAGCCGGGAACAATGGAAAGAATAGAGTGAAGGCTTTGCCCAGCAGTGATAGGTATACTATAGGCTAGATGTAATAATAATAAAAAGAAACGAAAATAGTTAACTAAGGAACGGTTTTTAAATTAGATTCAATAACGAATCGATGTCTGATCTAATGCCACTGTATCTAACTTGTTTTCAGGCTAAACTAGGTTTTTTTAAGGTGAGAAAACATTCAATATCTTATCTCGCAGTTCTTCTTTTTTTTTTTGTTTTGGTGAGAACAACAGATCACTATACTACGCATCGTCGATGACTCGGATTCGGTCCGGACGGTTAACGGAAGACTGGACGGCGAACTATCCATAGCTCGTCGTCGGCAAACACACGCCTACGGTGCCTTGAAATCGAGTTCGGGATCACGATGACTGGGGCATGAGGACGACCGTTCCCTCAAGCCAGCACAGTGACTAAAATAGGTAAAACAGAATTTAACAAACACTCAACTTCAAATTCTTAATTTAGAAATCTGGTGTATATTCCTAGTAAAATATTGTATGAAAGCAAACAGTCCCGGTATACACCGCTTACTGTCACCGTTGCCTACCCGCTGAACCCTTTGTAATGGAAATGCAAATAAGTTTAATTGGGTCAGGCAAATAACCACATTACCTAGTAGACGAACATTGTTGTTTCATAGTTAACTAAGTAGGCATTTTGAAACTAGCGTTTATAACTACTATTTAGGGTTCCGTAGCCAAAGCCCTGTTCACGCATCAACTGCGTGACCATGCATCCACGCGTCAACGGTGTCACCGACGACTGAGGCGCGGGCGCGGGGTGGAAGACCCCCCCCCCCCCTGTAACTTCTAAAATATGAGAATGAAAACAATAATAATAAAATATGATGTAGACTGCTATGTAAACTTCCACCGAAAATTGGTTTGAACGAGATCTAGTAAGTATTTTTTTTAATACGTCATAAATCGTAAACTGTAATTAGGTTGCCACGGAACCCTCGGTGCGCGAGTCCGACTCGCATTTGCCCGGTTTTTTAAGGTAGAGTATTGTCAAATAACTCCAGCTCTGTTGAAGCGACAGGGTGTGTCAGACTTTTCCTGAGTAAAACCTAACCTACAGTTCGTCCACTATAAGTTGGCGAGTGTGAAGTTAGGCTCTGCGAATTTCGGCGCTTCAAATATCGTACAATAATAAAGGTTTTAAAAAAATAAATGCAATTTGCAGTTCTTATTGCTGTTAAAAACAGTTATTGGCATAAAAAAAATTTAAAACCTTTATTTTTGTACGATATTTCAAGCGCCAAAATTCGCAGAGCCTAACTTCACACTCGCCAACTTATAGTGGACGAATTGTACCCATGTGCCTTCAGTTGTCCTTAGAATACAAGAGAAATTGAAGGATCAGTGGACATTTTTTTAGCAGTATAGGTACCCCAGTATGATATCGAGTCTATCGACAAAAATCTTATACACAATCGAAGCATAGGCTAAACTGCTAAGTCCAAAATGGAGCAATCGGGCGATTCAGACTTTTAACAACTAAAATTAACTTATTTATTTATTTATTCTTCATGCACAAAGTACATAGGCGAACTTAAATCCTTGAGTTACCTTTTGCGTTCCAGGACCACCGCATCCCTGTGAAAAATTACCGCAGCCCTGGCGGGCATCGACCCTACTGGATCCCAACGGTTTTGCTGACGACTCTTTGAGACTCTTTGGTACAGTACCTACACGCCGTCGACGACTTGGCCTCAGCCCTTACCGGACAGCTGGATGGTGAGGTTCCCATTGGACGTGATCTGCGTGAGTAGGCATGGTGACCGGGGATCGCATGTAACTCCTGACGCCTCTCTTAGCGGGTGTAAGGATATCCGTTCCCCCTGGTTGCGGTCATTTACTATGCAAGAAGACAGCTATATAATTTATTAATAATGATGACAAAAATAAACGTTATTTTATTAGCCTTCATCCTCTCTCCTAGCTTTGCTGTGCCCGACAGGGTCCATATTGATCCTAACTATGTTTGTATACCATCTTTACTACATATGGAATGCAATAAAGAATTGAGTATTGAGTAGGTAATGGGCAAAATGTATTAGGGTTCCCAGGAGAAGGCAGCTGCATCCTAATTTCTCTCGCCATCATCGCATCATCTCATCGCATCTCATACCCAGGTCCAAGCCTTAACCAGAGCCGGATACGAAAAGTTCGGCCCCAACGATCGCTGTATCTGGGCGTAAATCAAAAATACGCATCTAAACATAAATAATTATATTACTTTACTACTGTAGAAACAGCCAATCTTTGTTTGAATCAACATGATAACATAAACAGTAGTTTATGAAACCAAATTCCGAAGATTCATTCATAAAAACTAATTTCCGAACGAAGCAAAAGTCAATGACCTGTCGACGTTAAGGCTTGTATTCTCGGCAATCTACAGATGTCACTCTGACGGTAAAAAATTGTCCTACAATATGCTTTTCATAACCAGAACTTCAAAAATAGATAATAATTTAATCAAATTTATAATAATTTACTAATTTAACCAGGTATATTGTGTACTAGCGTCATGTATCTTGTGAAAAAATCATCGTGTTTCCAAGTTTGATGATTCGTCGAGAATATCAGTGCTAACAATATGTCGAAATCAGTTGAACTCAATCACACACGAATAAAGTTGAAATAAACAAACTGTGATCAAATGGGCGTTGCCATACATTTTGATACCGATAACTCACTGATTACAAACAGATAAGCCCTCGTGTACTTCGCGACATTGTCCTAAATCGCAACTAGGCCTCAGAGATAAAAATTGTGATACATTATTTCTAAGCTTGTGTTTTACGAAACTTTGTTCTCACAGTTTTTCCCACATATCTTCTTCGTCACAGTGTATAGCAATTAATTACTGAGATTCGCGGTAAATTAACTTGTAATTGCACAAGTTATAATTCATAAAATTGGTTCTTATTGGAGTTAAATTCGTAGAAAAGTGTATTATGGTGACTCATCCGGAAACTTTTCATAACTAACTTTGCTGAATATTTTGTGATGTGAAAATGTACAAAAAGTATTTATTAACGTTGTTTCTATACGCCAGTGTTGAGTGCCAATCGAATAAGGACTTGTATAATGGTCAAGCTAACAGTGATTATTACAACTCTCGAGAACAAAGTACTTGGTCGTCAAGACTGCCTAACCCGGGAGACAGTGACTACAGGACGTATGTGTACAATAACAGGAGATATGGGACAGATCCATCGAGGTATAACCCATACAATCCTAATATAAACCAGCCTGGAGGGTTTCCTTACAAGCCAATAAATACAAACCCTTTGGACGACCAATTGAAGTACAATATTGTGAGTATAAACTACTGTTTCATTATAATATTAAGTTTATTTTGGAACTTGCCATATTGTGTTAGTAACAATTTAAACTTAGTATTAGCCAAGAACAAGCCAAGTCAGCCAAGTAGGTATATAGCTAAACCTAGCCAAGTACATACTTATTTTATTCTAACTACTGTTTCATCCACAACTTCCTATGAGTCAGTTTTGATTCAAAGAGATTAGATGAATAAATTCTTTGTTATGTAAACACTGTGAGTCATATCATCTGACTGAATGCAAGTAAAATTATTCTCAATTTTTTTATTACACTGATAAGAATAAGATTTCCAATCAGAATTTTATTATTAGATTAACTTTAAAAAATAAATGCCACTGATGCCGCAATAAACATGGCCGTGTACTGGGCCCAAAAACTTTGAGGGAAGTTAAACCATCAATTTGTGAAGAAGAAGAAAATAATACCGATGCTTGAAAGGCAAAAATATCTAAGTGACTTGCAACATAAATACTGAAAATTATTTGTGTATAATAATACTATAGGAATCATAATTTTTTTCTGCATTGTTTGGTACTTAGTCGCTTAGATATTTTTGCCTTTCAAGCGTCAATATCCTTCTATATCCAACCTCACTTAGGGCCTGTTTCACCACCTATGATTAAGTATATATGGGTTAAGCTCGCCTGTGTACATCAATTGTCCTATTTTATTTTTTGTAAATGTTGTGTACAATAAAGAATAAGAATAAGTTTCGAGTATCTTACTTGGCAAATAATTTCATATAAATTCTGTTCCATTTTTGAATTTATTCAGTGAGTAGTGCCTACTCGGACATTGTGATACAGGCCCGTGTTACAATATTAGTTGAGTCTATGGCTAAACACTACTTCTATTTTAGAACCGAGACCCAAACAATCCAGATGCCTTATTCCCTGGAGTGCTGGGAGGATGGAGAGAGGACCTACAAGGGAGGGAACGACGAGACTCCAGACAACTTAAAAGAGATGTCTTTGTTACCACTAACTATGGACAGGTGCAAGGGTTTAAGGTGAGTAACAGCAATTTAATTTAAACAATGAGCCTTCCATTACAAAATTCCTAGACATTAATCATACAAAATCTTGTAATCATTAATTAACATTGGTAATTTTTTAACACTCCGTCTCCTAAACTAGGCTTAGGTTTGGCTTACATTTGATCAGTGGCAAGTAAAGCTTTTATATGCCAATGTTTAAATTAGCTTCATTTATACAATGTTAACATTATTTAAATTTGAAAGATTTCAGCTACTGGTTCAGAAATATATATTTTTTTTAACATATTTTTCGACAGTTAAACATAACTAAGAATAGTAGTAAAACTAAGACACTTTTTCAACAAAATGTACCTGTTTTGTTGTGTTTAGAAATTCACAAAATATTGAAAGTGCCATGATTAAATAAATAATAATTACTTTTATCCTTTATTATTAGGCAACTAAAGCCCATAAACTAAATACACAAATAATCTTGCAAAATAATATATTATGCTAGTACATATAAAAGGAACTATAACAAATTATAAACTATATTGAACACAAAGTGACGGCGCAGCGTTGTGTTTCGCTGTGAGGTCGATATCTTTCCACGAAATTGTTGATACACAACACTCTTCAGCCAAAACTCTCCTTAGAGCGGCTCCAAATGGCGATTTGACACCTACACCACACACAACTTAAAATTAGTCTTATGTCAGACCTCTCAAAGTTCATTTTGTCTTCACACACTGGCAGAAGCAAGTGAAATCAAATAGCTTTCATTTATATCATGTTTTATACCTATTTCATGGTAGATTAATTCATGAATCCCCGACCGGTGGCATGAGATTGCGCTGTTATTGTTCTACTATTGTGTCTCGTTTCGTGGGTATGTGATAGGTTAATGTCATGTTATATGTATATCATGTAACTAAACTATAGTATAATCTTTTTACTCGACAGGTCTACCTTTATGATAATCCAGACCCAGACTCAGGGTACAGACCATGGCTGTCACCGGTGGAACGGATACAGGGAGAAGTGTCCGTATTCTTGGGCATACCGTATGCTAGACCACCGGTCTTGG
The DNA here is from genome assembly GCA_030763345.1 of Mythimna separata. Classification (NCBI taxonomy): domain Eukaryota; kingdom Metazoa; phylum Arthropoda; class Insecta; order Lepidoptera; family Noctuidae; genus Mythimna; species Mythimna separata. Next base: position 23,631,491 of record CM061170.1, on the reverse strand, counting down.
AAGGGAGATTCAAGGTGAGGTTTTATTTTGAGTTTAAAACTACTCAAATGGACAAATGTATTATTTGAACTACCCCAGCTCCTCAAGGAAGGCCAACAGTGCCTTGGTGTTACTGACCTTTTCTCAGAGCATACCTGGGTTCTCGAAAAACTTTGCCTCATACAATTATTTTTACCGACATAGCCTGAAGAATCGCTAAACTTAAATGGCAGTGGCGAAGCAGTAATGCTCGTGAAGGAGGCTGCTGACTGCGAGCGCGTGAGGGAACGGTCCTCACGCCGCCGCCGCCGAGATCCCGATCCCGATTTCCGACCACCGTAGGCGCGGGTTCGCGGACGGCGAGCACTGGGTAACTCGCCGTCCGGCAGTCTGGAAATAATCTGGACCGAGCCCAGTCGTCAACGGCGCGTTCTGTTCCACGCGCGCCTCAAGGGGATGTCAGCAAACTGTAGGGGCCCGGCAGGGCCGAAGCCTCTGGGGGGAACACGTGGTATTCCTAAAGGTTGACACCGAGTCCTCCCCAGATCGAAGGCAACGAAGGAACGGGGTAGGGGTTTAGTCATTAAGAGTCTGACACGCCCTCCCGCTCCGCCCAAGAGCGGGAGAAGTCATTCTGATGATTCCCCTACCAGAAAAAAAAAAATTGGCAGTGGGCTGGGCGGGCACATTGCGCGTACAACAGATGGTCGATGCCGATGGAATGTTCTGGAGTAGCGACCACGTAGCCTCCCATAGGGTGGACCGGTGACCTGGTATACAGTGAGTGGGAATCCGATATTCCCGCGACCCTGACCAGGTCATCGGTCGGATGCGAGACGCACAGTCGTTATGGCGACGTTTAGGGGAGGCCTATGTCCAACAGTGGACGTCTTTCGGGTGAGATGATGATGAATATTTTTAACTCTTTAACGCCCGTTTTCAATAACCTATCGCAGTTCATAGATAGATAGCTATCCCCGGTAAACAGTAGGTAAGATTCTATCTATCCATCCACAACTTTGGTACGAAATGCTATACACAGGAAACAGGAAAGCAAGTAAGGTCAACAGTATAGACTTGTTTATCTTTAGTAGCTGCAACTGTAGTTAGATAGCTTATTGAAAACGGATGTAAAACCATTAGCACCTGTGAGAACCTTTCTGTCAAACACTTCTAACATCCTTTTAACTTTCTAGCCTCCACGCCAGCACCCCGGTTGGCAGCTGATGCAGGCTGTGGACTGGGGCCCAGCGTGCCCCCAGCCAGTCAAGTACACCGGTGCCACTAAAGGCATCAGGGATATGGATGAAGACTGCCTCTATTTGAACATATTCTCGCCTAATGTAAGTAGTTTTCTTATAAGCTTTTTACTAAGGTGGATATTGAAGATAAGTAACGCGTAAGGGTCAGTTCACACCGAGACGCGACGCGACGCGACGATGCAGAAAGAGGCCAGCGATTTCGTGTTGCGCCGCCACGAGACGCATCGCAACGTTGCGAGGCACATAGTAAAATCGTCGGCAACACGATGTCGCGAATTTAATAACGTTCCGCTGCGCAGCGAGACGCCGTACGGAAGCAAGCGCATGAAACAACGTATCCTAAATTCTCACAATGAAATGTGTACTTTTAGTGTAGTAAATAAAGTTCTATTTTGAGTCACTCTATTAAAATGTGCACGCAGCGGTGCGTCGCGTCGCGTTTCAGTGTGAGCTGACCCTAAACATATTGAATGGTTATTTCGTGGAAAAAATAATTCGATATTGTTTCCTGAGCTGACTCGGTCTGTTATTGCAAATGGAGCATGGCGCGATCATTCGCGAGATGATCCTCGGTCATTTAGAGATTCGAGTGAGAGTGACTGATTTGAACAATTGATTACTAGCAGTCGCTTCAGTTGACTCGGAAACTATCGACAAATATTTCGATTATTTTGTACAACGTTGACTCGATGGTTTATTTTAACGACTACGATGCTTTCGATTATTAAAATATCTCGGAATTGCCCAACGCTACGTTATATTTGCACTAAAATAATGCCACAAACCAGGTCGGCATGTGACAGATAGGTACATACTGACGATATAACTATTGCTAAACAAAGCCTTTGTCCCTAGCGGATAGTGCGAATAGCTCGCCGATCTGATTACGAACGTAATTTATTTATAGGACAATGTATGTGTGATGTAAATATGAGTGAGCGGTCATTTCTGTACTGGGACAGCCATTGTTGGGTAATGTAGGTGTTGATAATTGCGAAAATATACTAAAGCCTGCTGTGCGCGGACGCATAGCTTTGTAGAGGAGTATTCGCCATTATTCGCTTGCAGTATGCCTACGTGCAGCTTACATAATTATAAAACTATTGTACTCTGTCGACGAAGCTGCAACTACAGCAAGGCACAACGCAGCCGCTTCATCGACACAATTTCATATGTAGTTTGGTATGTAAGCTTCACGCAGGCCTACAATGACGAATACGCATCTATAAAGCTACGCGACCGTGGATAATAGGCCTTAGCGATTTAAAGCGTAAGGAGGGTTACAATCGTGTCCGTTACCCGAGCCAGATGTTGTCGAAAATGGTCATTTGAATCTTATAGATAATTAGTTTTGCGGCTTCTGTAATTGTTGCGCACATTTTTAAATTTTTTGCGCTTATGGTTTTTCAATTATTTCACAAAAACATTTCCTGCTGGGGTAACGTTATCCCAGCCAGACCTTTTTCTTTCTAGTGGGAATATTTAAATAAATACTAGCTATAAAATTTGTTGTCTAGATGAAGTAAATGTTGTGCGTTATTTTGTATTTGTTCTTTCTTCGGTTGCGAAGTTATTCGAGATTTTGCTGGGGTAACGTTTTTGGTTTTGCTAGATCTTTGAAACGGTTAAGCGTATTCTTATCATATTTTGTACAAGACTTCTTATGAATTAGTTTAAATTTGTTCTGCAATAAAAATACCAAAATAATACATAGCTTAAAGGTTATTTCATTAAATAGAAAAACACTTCAATTGGTCCCAGCACTCACAATAAGAGGTCTAAAGACTTACTTTAAACATTATTTGGAAGCTTGTAACTGCTTTCAAATGTATGTGATGTTTCATTAGTATCCTGTAAGTATTTAACAAGTTATGATGATATTCAGTTCTTCACGAGCACGGTCATGATGCGCGCGGTGCTATTTGGCCACTGATAAGCCTATATATGAATATATGAACTGAATGTTATGTCAATTATTAGTTGTGTAGTTCAGTTGTATATCAGTAAAATTTCAGCGTAGTACATTGGATAATTAATGAGATAATGCGATTTAAGTAATTAAGAAGTGAATGACCGTGGTAACCCGACCAAGTTTAGGTGGTTACGAAAAAGCGAAAACGCAGAACATTATGCTACCTTCTAAAATATGTAGGATAGAGTTTATAAATTTAGTACAGACATTTACACAAGTTTAAAAAACACGTTACAATCCTCACGCTCCGGGCGTTGGGTGCTGTAGGGTCCGAGTCCCGGCCTTCGTAGGCCTTTCCGTCCGATGAAAGCCAGGCCCAGGTTGATGTCACGTTGTGTTCCTCGCACCTCGTCTTCGACAGCGCTTAGTAATCCACCCGCACCTCGAAAGAGATGTTAGCAAATCCATAAGGGCCCAGCAGGGCCAAAGCCTACTCGGGTATAAAAGTCTCACACGTCCTCCCGCTCTAAGCCAAGCAGCAGAATTTATTGGATGATTTCCCACCTAAAAAAATACCACGATACAGGAATAATTCCTAGTGTAGGGCAACATACATGATTTCCCAACTAAAAAAACTCCACGAGACAGGAGTAATTTCTATTATGAGGCAACATTTTTTTTTTGTAATGCGAAATCTTATCACCTCCCATTTTGGCGGCCAAGACAGGTAAAAACTGACATCACTCATTCAAGAATCACGTCCCACATCAGATCAACCGCCCACCGCTAATCCGACAATGGATATCCGCAAACCAACATCTCACTACTCGATATTATCAATATTGTTCGGCTCTACTTGCTAAATTATTACAATGACTGCATTACATATTCGGGAGCCATTGTCTTTGACTCGGTCCGTACCACTGAATGAGTGATTTGCAGAGATTGGAATTAGGTAGAGCTATTTATGTTCTTACAGTACGCGGCCGTTATAAGTTGGCGAGTCTAAAGTTAGGCTCTGCGAATTTTGGAAAAAAAAATGCAATTTGCAGTTGTTATTGCTGTTAAAAACTGTTATTGGCATTTATTTTTTTAAAACCTTTATTTTTGTACGAGTTTTCAAGCGCCAAAATTCGCAGAGCCTAACTTCAGACTCGCCAATTTATAACGGCCGTACTGTACACTGATTTCATACAGCGAACAAATATAGTGAATATATATCACTGCTTACCGGGTGAGATCGCGGTCAAGCACTAGTTTATACCAATTAAAAAACCATGTCGTAGTTACTCAGATACCCGCAAACGAGACACAATAGTAAAACAATAACAGCGCGGTCTCATAGGACCGGTTGGGGATTCACACGTTAAAATCCCGCAATTAATTGTAAAGAGCAGAAAAAAAAAGTATTTAATATTTTAAAAAACTGGCCAAGAGCGTGTCGGGCCACGCTTAGTGTAGGGTTCCGTAGTTTCCCGTCCGTCACAATAAGTGTCCCCAACTTTTCAAAAACTGTTGGTCCCATCAAGTTCAAAATAATTTTCCTAGAAAGTCTTTATAAAGTTTTACTTTCCAGATTTTTTTTCATATTTTCTAAACTTATGGTTCAAAAGTTAGAGGGGGGGCGCATTGTTTTTTACTTTTGGAGCGATTATTTCCGAAATTATTGATATTATCAAAAAAATTTTGAATACCTATCCAACAATATACAGGGTGTTTGGTTCATCGTGTGCCAAATTGATATGGTCGACTGGAGGGGTCATCTGCTATTTTTTCAGACCCCTAATCATTACCCATGCCCTGTGGATTTTTTTTCATCGAGTTTTTAGTATTTTTTGAAAAATAGACCCGAATTTTACATTCATATACAAATATTAAAAAACGTATAAGACATAGAGCCTGAATTTTAATTTTATTTAAACGTACATTGTATAAAGGTACTTTTAAATACAAAATTAGTGATATTAGCCATCCACATTTTTTTAAATTTAATCGCAAAGTTTCGGACTTAAATTGAAGCTATTCATGATACAGCTATTTATATGGCTGCAAAAAAAGAACCAAAAGAGACTGGAATCTTCAAACTCTCTCAATAATTCTCTAGTCCATCCTCTTTCTGGTGATGTGCCACATGCCATAAAAATCTTTTTGCAACTATGTGAAATCGCTAGTTTTGTGAATGAAGTTGCATAAAATAAACATCCAAAATTGTGAATTGAAAAATTATTTTTGCAAAATTGGTACCTGAAACACCTACTTAATCTGTTATATCACTCTCAGAAGGTGAAATCTGTCTCGTATCTCACTTTTCGTTGGTTTTACTAGAAACAAAAAAAAATAAACTACTTATTTACAGTAATTTCATCATTTTTATAAATACTGCTGAAATTTTGGCCTCTGTTGCAAATGCAGGCCCAACATCTGTTTTGTATTTCGACTCACAGTTGTTGTATGAAGTCGTTTTCCCTCCTTAATTGTATTGAAAGCCGTTTCAATGCTTTGAAGTAGTACTTCCCTAGTTGGAAACTCCGTGGCATATACCAGCTCTTTGGCAGGTTCCCCAGACCTTTCGTTCAAGTGTAGACCGAGAAAAACTGAGTGTCGAAATACGAAACAGGTGTGGGGCCTGCATTTGCAACAGAGGCCAATATTTCAGCAGTATTTATAAAAATGATGAAATTACTGTAAATAAGTAGTTTATTTTTTTTTGTTTCTAGTAAAACCAACGAAAAGTGAGATACGAGACAGATTTCACCCTCTAACAGATTAAGTAGGTGTTTCAGGTACCAATTTTGCAAAAATTATTTTTCAATTCACAATTTTGAATGTTAATTTTATGCGACTCGATTCACAAAACTAGCGATTTCACATAGTTGCAAAAAGATTTTTATGGCATGTGGCACATCACTAGCAAGAGGATGGACTAGAGAATTATTGAGAGAGTTTGAAGATCCCAATCTCTTTTGGTTATTTTTTTGCAGCCATGTAAATAGCTGTAACATGAATAGCTTTAATTTAAGTCCGAAACTTTGCGATTAAATTTTAAAAAATCTAGATGGCTGATATCACTAATTTTGTATTTAGAAGTACTTTTATATAATATACGTCTAAATAAAATTAAAATTTAGGCTCTACGTCTTATACATTTTTTAATATTTGTATTTGAATGTAAAATTCGGGTCTATTTTTCAAAAAATACTAAAAACTCGATGAAAAATATTCCACATGACATGGGTAATGTTTAGGGGTCTGAAAGGATAGCAGATGACCCCTCCAGTCGACCATATCAATTTGGCACACGATGAACCAAACACCCTGTATAACACGTTAGGGTTGAAATAAAAAAAAACGCTTTTTACTTTACATGTAGGGGGGCTATCCTAATAAAACAGTTTTTTCCAATTTTTATTTTTGCACTTTGTCGGCGTGATTGACATACATATTGGTACCAAATTTCAGCTTTCTAGAGCTAAGGGTCACAGAGATTAAGCGAGGACGGACGGACAGACATGGCGAAACTATAAGGGTTCCGTTTTTGCCAATTGGCTACGGAACCCTAAAAAGAAAGGTATCTCATGCGCACATGCTTGATGTTGCCATATTTGTAGTTCGCACAACATAGCTTGCATGTTCCAGAGATAACTTTACTATTATTTGTTTTATTGTTGCCATTGTTGGTCACAAGGGATAGTCCATTAGAATTCCCGGGAAGATCCATATTAATATCAACATTTGGATGTAAGTAGGTACATAAATAACTCTATGTAATTCCGATCTCAGGTTATTTGACAACGGATTAATATTATCAATGTGTAATTCTATTTGTCTAGTATCTATTGTTTAGCGGCCCTATTTCGGGCACTACTAAAATTAAGTCGTGTAGCTAGCCTTCAATGGAGTTATGTGTTATTTGAACTGCGGGATTATGTGAAAGGCCTCCTACAAGTTGGGCCGACGACCTGGTGAGGATCACTGGTATCCGATGGATGAGAGACGCAAAGGACCGTTCGTTGTGGTCCAACAAAGTCAAAGTCAAAGATTTATTTGCAGATAAATATGGTTACAAAAGTTCTTACAATGGTAGTATTAGTAGCTTAACATATTCAATTATACCTTAATGACATGCAAATTTTTGGTATAGGTAGAATTCGAACATTAATTTAATTTATAATCAAAAAATTCTTTTATATTATAGAAGGGATTCTCAATCAACCACCTGCGTAAAGCCCTTTTGAAGCGGACCATTGGAAGTTCTTTAATTTGGTTAGGAATCTTGTTATAGATCTGAATACACATAGGATAACAACTTCGCCTATATAGTTCCGTTTTTATTCGTATAGGATTTATTAATCTATTAGGATATCTGGTTTTAAAGCTACATTTATCTCCCAATTTTTCAAACATTTCAGGGTGAGATTTGGTAAATTTACATACTTCCTCAATATAAATACCAGTTAATGTAAGTAGTCTAAGTTTTTTAAACAGCGGTTAACAGTGGACGTCTTTCAGCTAAAATGATGAAGAATTTTCTTTTTCGTACTGTCCTTATCGCGTATTACTCGGGGTCGGCGCAACATGTTTTTTTTTCTTCTATTCTGTCCTGTCACCCGTCATAACATCACCAACTCCCTTTTCTTTCATATCATTCCTCACACAGTCCCTCTTTTCTTTCTTCTCCCTCCCTCTTCCTCTCCATCCGTCTACATGTAAAATGATGATGAAACACAATTAAAATAATGTACATTTACGACACACAGATTCTAAGTTCAATGAACCGCCATTACTTACTATTCGCAAATGGAAACAGCTACATCACAGAGGTCATCAGACAATGATTCATTCATTACCGACTAATCGCTTCTAATTAGTGCGATTTGTCTCCAACCCTACAGAACTGTGTGAACCTTAATTCTCTTGGAATAAAGGCGATTATGCAACAAGAGCGGCGCTTCAATGTCGTTTGGCTGAATTAAGTCAACTCTAAGATTATTGGTACGACTTGATGGTTAGGCTCGCCCTCTATTAGGGATCATTCAAATATTACGTAAGCATTTAAAAAGGTGGAGAGGTGCGGTGCGGCAGTCTTTGCTTTGCGTTTGATGCTTTTTGCATGGGGGATGGCGGCGTCTATTTGTGATTACGTTTACATCCATCGGCCATCCTCGTTTTACCATCGGACAAGCCGTCGTACGGCGAGTATTCACTCTTACGTTGTCGAAACCTCTACGGTCCGGACTAAGCGTTTTGCTTCGTCGTTTATACCGCGTACAGGGACTAGAACAATTTACCTGCTGCGGTTTTTGCCTGTTGCGATTATAAGTGAGGTGTCTTCAAGGCTAGAGTGAATAGGCTCTTAACAAGCTAGTGCGCCTCACCGTCAACGCTTGCATCACTGCTTACCATCAGGTGGGATCTCAGTCAAGCACTAGTTTATAACAATTATTTGTGTAACAAGTATTTTTTATTCGCTTTTTTTGGTTTTGTTAATATATGCTTATTATGTCAGATTATGGTTTCCGTACTTAGCCCTGCTGCGGACCATTGTGAGTGGACCATAGTGATCAAAATCTGGCTCATTCCAACCAGCCCACCTGTCTCTATGTCCCACCCGTTTGTGATTAGGCCTTTCAGGTTTTTTAGGGCATCTATGAGGAAGTTCGGTATCGAAAGGTTCGTATGCGCGTATCAGTGAAACCCGTGCAGTCATCATCATCATCTGCCTAGCCTTTTCCCAACTATATTAGGGTCACCACCGTAGGCGCGGGCTCGCGGACAGCGAGCACTGGGTAGCTCGCCGTCCGGCAGTCTGGTAATAATCTGGACCGAGCCAAGTCGTCGACGGCGCGTTCTGTTCCACGCGCGCCTCAAGGAGATGTCAGCAAACTGTAGGGGCCCGGCAGGGCCGAAGCCTCTGGGGAACACGGTATCCGAAAGGTTGTCACCGTGTCCCCCAGATTGATGGCAACGAAGGAACGGGGTAGGGGTTTAGTCAGTAAGAGTCTGACACGCCCTCCCGCTCCGCCCAAGAGTGGGAGAAGTCATTCTGATGATTCCCCTACCGGAAAAAAAAAAAAACTAAATTAGGGTCGGCTTCCAGTCAAGCCGGTGCAGTCAAGGAGCATAATTAATTCAGCTTTAAGCTTTGCTTAATTTGTGGCCAAGGGGGGTGAAGGGGTAAAAGCTATGCTCACTTTTGCTGAGGAAGAAGAGGGGGAAAAATTAAGTAAATAATCTCAGTTGTTATGGCTTATTATTCGCAGTAACAGGTATATCAAAGCCAAAATGTTGGAAAATTCTTGTTATTTTATCAGTAGTAGTAGAGGTATCTCGTTAGATATTTTGGGCACAGGTTTAATCATTATATTTAGTAGATAAATACTTTTTTAAACTACTTCTAGCTTCTGCCAACGACTTCGCCCGGGTGTAAGCCAAAATTTCTCCAAATAAACTTTGACCCCCATTCTCTTATGGCATGATTTTTTGGGAAATTACTCTTAGTGCTCGCCTGCGTCATAAAAAGACACTATGTGCAAAATTTCACGCTCCTAGACTCTGTAGTTTCGTCTGTACACTGATGTATCAATCATTCACCTCCTTTTATAAATTGCAAATTCGTCATTATATCGGCATGTATCCGAAAGCCAAATGCATTCCGATGTCCGTCCTCGAACTCTGCGCCGTTGCTCTTTCAATGAGCGAATGAGCTGACTGTGTGTGTGGCCGCCGGCTGTGCTGCGTTGATTAGCTGGCTTGCAGGCTTACTGCTTCATTACACACCTTTATGCTAGCCACTATACTGGGCTGCCAACGAAAATTGAACTAGGTTTCATTTGTTCGCGTAAAGACTACATGTTCAAACATGGTTTTGCGTAGTACTTTTTAGGATGCCGTACTCAAAGAGAGTAGAAACGGGAGCGTATTACTAAGACTCCGCTATTTTTGTCTGCCGCCAGGCTTTATCTCGTGAACCGTGATAGTTAGGCGGTTTAATGTTTCACAGATGTTTATTTCTGTTGCCGCAATTACAACAAAAGCTAAAAACAGAATACAATAAATATTTAAGTGACGAACGGTACGACTGGTGTTTTTTCTTATTATTGATAGGCTCGCGCTTGATCACTATCTCGCCTGATAGTAACCGATGTCCAACGATCGAGCACGCTTTGCTAAAACCTCTAGGGGCCCCGGGATTCTCTGCGGTAGGTTTCAACCGTACTGGGCCCCTACGGTTTTTCTGAAATCTCCTTGAGGCACACGTGAAACACTACGCGCCGTCAACGACTCGGGATCGGTCCGGACTATTTGTAGTGTAGTTATTAAAATACACAAAATTTTAAACTTAAAATAAATACAAATAACTATTCTATTTTATTGCCTCCAGACGGACGCCGGCTCCACAGCCCAGCGCTACCCAGTAATGGTGTACATACACGGAGGACAGTACACCTCCGGAGCATCGAACTTGTTCCCCGGACACATGCTGGCTGCCTTCTACAATGTCATCGTGGTGTCTATCAACTATAGGCTTGGTGCTCTTGGTAAGTCAATCACACTAATATTATAAATGTGTAAGTTTGTGAGTGTGTAAGTTGGCTATTCTTTCAAGCAAAAATTACTGAATGGATTTTGATAAAACTTGTTTTACAGATAGACCATGTTCTTGGATTGCATATATGCAACTTTTTAATCCTGTATGTTTTCTTTGGATAATTTTCTATTATCGCGCTGGCGAATCCGCTGGCAACAGCTAATATTTTATTGGTTACGTTTTCACACTCGAACGAATGAACGGATTTGGTTAAAATTTGGTACTTGAGAGGGCACAGACTATGTCATAGTCAATAGCACGTTATGATACATGTTTTTTTAGTTTCACTTGAGATAGTAGATAAACAATACCTTATTGTTGGCGTGTGATTGAGTTCCTTGTTTAATTTGATTCTTTTTGAAGAGGCTTTTAAGAAATAAAATACGGAGTTGGTAGGATAATTGTCAACAGCCAATGAACTAAATAAAAATTATACAGCAATTTAGAGAAAAGGTGGGAACATCACTAGCCAATCAGAAGAGATAATCGCGTCATTTAGCTGTGCTCTGATTGGCTGACGATGACGCGACCTAATCATCCTAAACACATATTTTTCAACAGGTTTCCTCTCAACTGGCGACGAGAACTCCCCAGGCAACTACGGCATCCTAGACCAAGCCATGGCCCTGCGCTGGATATACGACAACATCGTGCCTTTCAACGGAGACCGCTCCTCCATCACGCTGTTCGGACCAGGCGCCGGGGCTGCGTCCGCTGGGCTCCTGGCTATCGCGCCGCAGACCAGGGATATTGTCACCAGGGTTATAGCTCAGGTAAGAGGTAGCTCTACAGTATCCGAATAATGGTACCGGTGACGAGGTGACAAGAACTCCCCGGGTAACTACGGCATCCTAGACCAAGCCATGGTTCTCCGCGCTGGTCTCCTGGTTATCGCGCCGCAGACCAGGGATATTGTCACCAGGGTCATAGCTCAGGTAAGAGGTTACTCTTCAGCTACCGGTGACGAGAATTCCCCAGGTAACTACGACATCCTAGACCAAGCCACGTCTCTCCGCGCTGGTTTCCTGGTTATCGCTCCGCAGACCAGGGATATTGTCACCAGGGTCATAGCTCAGGTGAGAGGCAACTCTTCAGGTACCGGTGGCGATACCTCCTCGACAGTAATTCCTCGGGTAACTACGGCATCCTAGACCAAGCCATCGGTGACGTGCTTGAAATAGAAGCCCCGAAGCCGGGCTTTACATGACACCATGACCTAAAACCTTAACCATAGAACGTTAGACATTAATAAAAACAAAACTCTAACTTTAAACTTCGCGCGTCAGGACGCGCGCGACATGAATACGCGCAGTTGTCAGATTTAGATTCATTCATTCATTAGATATGTAACGCAAGGATCGCGACGTTGCCAGCCCATCCTGACACACTGCACAGCAAATCTAACGCAATCTGCTATTTCGCTCTAACACTTAATAACAAAGAGAGATGAACTTGACGTATTCGTGATGTATGTCTGTCTCTTATCAACACACTGGCTTCTGTATATGGCTTAATGTGCCGTCTCTTTCTTCATTGAAAACATAGAAATGTTTCGTCTCTGCATTATGAAAATGTGTATGTGTGTGTAAGTCAACCTCATACAAATTGCACTTTACCAAAGCCAGGCATCGTTTTTTCTATCAATGAAAGACACTCACGCCCTCTATGAAACGTAAAACTCTGCGAACTACAATTTATTTACTACTACAAACTAGTTCAAATATGAGCGGTTATCGTGTTGTGTTGTGTACGCTTTTTTTGATAGCTTTTTTTAGTTTTCTGTGATTTAAAGTTTTGTGATTAGTTATTACTGTAAATTGCTTGGTCTAGAAGTAATTAAAGTTTCTTGAAAAGAAATGAATCTATGAAATGAATTCGGAAACACGTGTAATGTTCGATAAGAGAAGAAATGTGTCAAAGTGTGTGAACTATGTGAGTGAATAACGACTTGGCGAAGTAATAGTTTCGAGTTTTAGAGATTAATTGATGTAAAACGTTCACCGTCACGCTCATGTAATATCTTTTTTAAAGAAAGCTATTATGAACTAAGTACAATTCAAAAAATATTTTTTCATGTAAGTACCTATAAATATAAAGTAAACCAAACTAAACTATAATTTGCCTTCTGAGTGTTCTGTTATCTGTTTTTTGTAAAGAAAAAAGAACGAAGAGCTGCCTGTTTACATTGTAAGTAGTAATAATGATTAAAATTATCAATATCGTAAATAGTTTGTAGTTAGTCTACACTAGATGGCGCATAAACTTGTAGTGACGCAAGAGTTGCCGCAAAAATATCCATAGATGGCAGGACAATCTTACATTTAAGATGATTCTTTTGAATATTAGCTCTCAATTTCTCGATAGATGGCATTGATCTATTACGTCACTTTTCTGAATCGCGGTGTTAAGATTTTCCGCGCGTATATGACCTGCTCGTGTTTTTTTTTTCACAATTATAGGAACGCAGTTAGTCTAGATTTCTACGGCTTGCCTAGTTCTAGACAAATACGCACGCCGCTGCAAGCCATGGCTCTCCGCGCTGGTCTCCTGGTCTGTGCAATATTTTGAACTTAAAAACAAATCAAGATGGACTGATGACCTCCGACGAGCACAGAATGCAATCCACTGCTTTAAAAACGGTGAAGGAAAACATCGTGTGGAAACCGGCATTTCCTAGAACCAAAAATTCGAAGACATGTGACAACTGTTCTACTAATCCGCACTGGGCCCATGTGGTTGATTACAGCCCATTCCCGACCTTAACCTAGAGTGAAGGCCAGAGTCCCAGCAGTGGAAACATTATAATACTGATTATTTTAAACGACAAACAGCACAAAATTGTTTAAAAAATGTCTAGAAAAAGTGTTTTCTATACTAATACTATATAATAAAGAGGTAAAGTTTGTTTTTTTGTTTGTATGAGGTAATCTGTGGAAGTACTGGTCCGATTGCTAAAATTTTTACACCAATAGAAAGCTGCTGTATTCCTGAGTGACATAGGCTATATCTTATGTACGTGGGCGAAGCTGCGGGCTAAAGCTAGTGTTATATACTTTTTTGCAAATTTATATTGCAAAAAAAATTATTTAACATTCTATCTCTTTACATCCAGAGTGGCTCAGCCCTAGCAGACTGGGCGATAATCGAAGACAAGTTCAGGGTGCAGAACACGTCGCTGGTGTTCGGCAGACTGCTGGGCTGCCCCATCGACTCCTCGTGGAAGCTCGTCAACTGCCTGAGGCAGGGCCGGAGCTTCTATGAGCTGGGGAACGCTGAGTTTCAGGTAAGGATCTTTTAACGAAGTGAATAGGTTCGTTCCTGGGTAAGTAGGATATGTAGGGTAGTCATTTGACGGGAGCGAAGCCGCGGGTAAAAGCTAATCGACAATAAAAAAGGAGCAAAAGATAATGTTCTCTCTTCTTCTTTAGTTCTTTGGTATGCGAATTTAGAAATGGTGATTTTTTTAAGGGTAAGGTATGACAAAGTATTTTACTGCCAGTCACCGCACACTAGATACCGCAGCATTCCGACGCCATGTCAAGGTATACATCGGCAGCTTCTGCTATCCGATACGCATTTCAGTCATATACTAAGTACCTACCCGTTTGATGAAGTGATGTTGTGTCTAAGTTGTTGTTGTGTAAAATGGCCGACTACGACATACCATTAAGGTGAATGCTTCAGGTAGCCCGCGAAATTCAAATTTTCTTACGTTTTTTGCAATTTGCAAGCTAGTGGTAGGTTGTATGAAGTTAAAAATACTTACGCGGCTGTAAAACGTAACCAGTTACATAATTATAAACATAATAATCATCAATACAAGCCTCCAAGCTCACTTAATTGCACGAACGTTTTTGACCTCGAAAAAATTGTTCCTACACTTAGGTGAGCTTGGAGGCTTGTATTGATGATTTTTATGTTTATAATTATGTAACTAGTTACGTTTTACAGCCGCTTAAGTATTTTTAACTTCATACAACTTACCACTGGCTTTTAATTTCCAAAAAACGTAAGAAAATTTGAATTTCGCGGGCTAACCTGGAACATCCCCCTTAAGTATCTACCGCAGCGAGTCACGGCATTCCGCCGCGGGAGTCCATAACGCATCGCACACTGCCGTGTCATGGTATCCCTTTCGATGCCACGGGATTACATTAAAGCGTAGGAATTTATGTTGTATTTCTATTCCGATATGTTCGAATGTCCATTGGTATATTGGTATAATACTCTACTACATTGTATTGTGTCCCCGCAACTACTTTTTTGTCAAAATATAATTGAAAGTATTGAACAGGAAGTTGCTCACTTGCTCGTTCTTTCATATTTGTATACCCGATTTTTTGCATAATTTAACTACTTATGTTTTTTTTTTTATTGAACCTCTTCGAAGCGCTGTGCTTAAATTGTTGGCGCTTGCTCGCTCGCTCTTTTATTCTTATTTTTGAATTGATTATTGAAATTAGTAGATCTTAACGAATTTAGTTAGTAAACAGTAAATCATAGGTCGCATCAAGGTGCACAAAGAAAATTCGCAAGTTCCATTGTAACCTTGGCACAAATCAATAGGGTTCATAATCAAATCTACACTAATATAATAAAAAGGTAAAGTTTGTGTTTTTGTTTGTATAATGTAATCTGTGGAAGTACTGGCCCGATTGCTAAATTGCGACTGGCAATTCCTGGACGTGATGATGTACTCGATGATAGAGCAGCTTTGACTAAAGAGAAAAGCATAGCACACCTATCAGAGTCATGATCCTCCTAAACTTTTGTTTTAAACAAAGTAGCTGCCGGATACCACATATAGATAATTCTCACGTTCCATTTTCGACCTAATCTCAACGCACTTAGAATTCAAAATCGAATAACCAATCATTTTCACTTATACTCCTTACTTCACAGCCACACGTAGGCTTCATCCCCTGGGGCCCAGTCCTAGAGAACAACTTCACGTTCCCCGGAGACGAGTGGTACGACGGCTGGCGCGAGCGCGACTGGCACTTCCTGGACGTGATGATGTACTCGATGATAGAGCAGCTTTGACTAAAGAGAAAAAGCATAGCACACCTATCAGAGTCATGATCCTCCTAAAATTTTGTTGTCAACAAAGTAGCTGCCGGATACCACATATAGATAATGCTCACATTCCATTTTCAACCTAATCTCAACGCAATAAGATTCAAAATCAAATAACCAATAATTTCCACTTACACTCCTCACTCCACAGCCACACGTAGGCTTCATACCGTGGGGCCCAGTCCTAGAGAACAACTTTACGTTCCCCGGAGACGAGTGGTACGACGGCTGGCGCGAGCGCGACTGGCACTTCCTGGACGTGATGATGTACTCGATGATAGAGCAGCTTTGACTAAAGAGAAAACGCATAGCACACCTATCAGAGTCATGATCCTCCTAAAACTTTGTTGTAAACAAAGTAGCTGCCGGATTCGACATATAGATAATTCTCACGTTCCATTTTCAACTTAATGTCAAAGCAATAAGATTCAAAATCAAATAACCAATCATGTCCACTTATACTCCTTACTCCACAGCCACACGTAGGCTTCATTCCCTGGGGCCCAGTCCTAGAGAACAACTTCACGTTCCCCGGAGACGAGTGGTACGACGGCTGGCGCGAGCGCGACTGGCACTTCCTGGACGTGATGATGTACTCGATGATAGAGCAGCTTTGACTAAAGAGAAAACGCATAGCACACCTATCAGAGTCATGATCCTCCTAAAATTATGTTGTAAACAAAGTAGTTGCCAGATACGACTTATAGATGATTCTCACGTTCCATTTTCGACCTAATCTCAACGCACTAAGGTTCAAAATCAAATAACCAATCATTTCCACTTATACTTCTTACTTTACAGCCACATGTAGGCTTCATCCCCTGGGGCCCAGTCCTTGAAAACAACTTCACGTTCCCCGGAGACGAGTGGTACGACGGCTGGCGCGAGCGCGACTGGCACTTCCTGGATGTGATGCCCGAGGAACTGCTCAAGAGGAGGCAGTTCAATCCCTCCCTGAGGTACATGACGGGGGTGACGACGCAGGAAGCGGCTTATTATTTGTGTGAGTTTTTGATGTTGTTCTATTTTGAGTCTTATGTTGTTGGGAGTAAGTGCTTTTTTGATTGTATTGAAGTTTTACTTGGTTTTTGAGATGGCAAGCTTTCTTTATTGGTCCAGCCGTGAGGCAAACTATACTTTGTTTATTAATCGATTTATCTTGTTACAAATAACTTTTATTTCCTTTTGTTACCATTAAACGTGTAGTGTTTGCGCCAAAATTAAAATAAAGTATTTCTTTCTTTCTATAAAAAAACATTTTCTAAGTCAATTTAAATCAGTATTTGTGTATAATAGCATAATGAAGCTACCCTACCTACCTACCTTTTTTACCCCTTACTGTCCCATTGCTGGGCGAAGGCCTCTCCCAAATCATATCAGCCTTTCTTCTTCCGCGCCGTCTCAAACCAGTTTTCGCGCTATGCGTCCAGATTATCCCGCCACCTCTTTCTAGGCCGCCCTCAACCACGCCCTGCTTCTGCGGGAACTGACCGTTAAATGGTTTTCCATACTGTTTAGATTACTACAAAATTTAATCCTAAAATTCTGCCTATTTCAGATACAAACGATTCCCTAGCCCCTAACTACGAGATTTCCGAAAACTGGTTCAACCAGAAAGTGGCCGAGCTGGTCCAGCGATACAACTACACACTAAACCCTCGCGGCGTGTACGAAGCTATCCGATACATGTACACCTACCACCCCGAGCCACACAACGTCAGCGCTATCCGAGACCAGTATATACATGTAAGTTGTTATCTTGTTACAGAAGATACCCATGATGATATTTTACGTTAAACCAATGACGCGATTCACAATCACACCGCTACACCCGCATTTTTGACCATTTATCGCGTTTAAAGCGAGAAAACACAGACTCCGGCAAGGAATTCCACTCCGTACCTGTACGCATAATAAATGAGTTCCCAAAACGCTTTGTGCGTATGAGTGGGATGTGCACCATGTAATGGTGGCGTAATGCCGTACGTCTAGTGACCGACTTGGCGGAATTAAATTGTGCAATTTCAATGCACACTCTTCGAAATGTAAACGATAGAAAACCGACAGGCAAGCAACTCGGCGTCGTTGCCCAAGACTTTGGAGTCAATACAAATGCGCGTCTGTATTGCAGCATGCATTGTTACAAACGCAAGATTGCATCGATGCAAAATCGTATGTGGCAATATGCATGACATACTGTGTGTATGGGCGGTCAAATATGCATGACGTTAGTCGGTAAACTTGATGGTGAATTGGATCGTGTGTGGCTATTTTTTTTTATATATATTTTTTCTTTGTTTCAGCCATAATTCCTTGTTACAATTCTTTTAAATAGTGAATTCCTAATGAAACTATCTTTAAAACAAACAATTTCTCCGCAGCTTCTTTCAGACTTCCTCTACCGGGCTCCAACAGACAAAATGGTGAAACTTCTCCTAGAACAAAACGTACCAGTCTACATGTACGTGTTGAACACCACTGTGGAAGCCTTCAGGTGGCCAGAATGGAGGCAGTATGCTCACGATACGGAACACTACTTCCTGACAGGAGCGCCGTTCATGGACCAAGAGTTCTTCCCCGTCAAGCAACGGATTGAGAACCAAATGTGGACGAATAATGATCGGAATATGAGCCATTTCTTTATGAAGACTTATGCTGATTTCGCTAGATTTGGGTGAGTGTTTATTTATATACTTCATCATCACCACTATTACAGCCGAAAGATGTCTACTTTTGGATATAGGCCTCCCTCAAGTGTCGGATTCCCGCGACCCTTGCTTCTATTTTTTTTTTCTTGTTGTTCCTTAAAATTGCCGCTAATGAGCTGCATGGTTACAGTAATTCATTTAATATCACAGTGACATTAGAAATGTACACCCTTTTTTGTATGCCAACAATCCAAAAGAATGTGATAGGTGGTCAATTCAAGACGAATACGATTTCGAAGCGATCCGATGCAGTTTACGCGAATACAACGAGACAAAGCTGTTGCAGCTTTGTCCTACGTGCGTACGAAGTCGCCGTTTCAGCCTCAATTTATTTGAAAAAGGCAGCGCAAGTGTGAGTTTGCGCAAAAATATCAAACCAACTATCTCATCGCCGCACCGCATCCACGTGCGATTGGTCACGTAAATCATTACAATAGTGCATCATGGTTTGTACTTTTCGCTGTGTATTGTGTCAATGACAACACTAAACCACGCCACTGAGATGTGATAAAATATTTTTGTGGGCTACAGATAGCTTATTTGTTCCATGACATGGTACGTATGTACCTACGATACGGAAGTAACTCCTAACGCAGGACAACTTTAAAAATAGTTAGAATAATGTTTGAATCCCCAACCGGTCCTATGAGACCGCGTTGTTATTGTTTTACTATTGTGTCTTGTTTCGCGGGTATGTGATAGAATAAATAGCCAATATCTTTTCTTCTCAGCAACCCAACCCGGTCCCGAGTGCTCGGCCTGCACTTCGAAGTGGCCCAAGCAGGCCAGCTGCGCTACCTCAACCTGAACACCACCTTCAACTCCACCATACAGCTGAACTACAGGCAGACGGAACTCGCCTTCTGGACCATGTACCTGCCCACTGTTATAGGCCGCCTCGTGCCGACCTACCCGCCGATCACTGAGGTAACATTACTACAACTAGTCAATACGTCGTACAGCTGAACTACAGGCAGACGGAACTCGCCTTCTGGACCATGTACCTGCCCACTGTTATAGGCCGCCTCGTGCCGACCTACCCGCCGATCACTGAGGTAACATTACTACAACTAGTCAATACGTCGTACAGCTGAACTACAGGCAGACGGAACTCGCCTTCTGGACCATGTACCTGCCCACTGTTATAGGCCGCCTCGTGCCGACCTACCCACCGATCACTGTGGTAACATTACTACAACTAGTCAATACGTCATACAGCTGAACTACAGGCAGACAGAACTCGCCTTCTGGACCATGTACCTGCCCACTGTTATAGGCCGCCTCGTGCCGACCTACCCGCCGATCACTGAGGTAACATTACTACAACTAGTCAATACGTCATACAGCTGAACTACAGGCAGACTGAACTCGCCTTCTGGACCATGTACCTGCCCACTGTTATAGGCCGCCTCGTGCCGACCTACCCGCCGATCACTGAGGTAACATTACTACAACTAGTCAATACGTCATACAGCTGAACTACAGGCAGACGGAACTCGCCTTCTGGACCATGTACCTGCCCACTGTTATAGGCCGCCTCGTGCCGACCTACCCGCCGATCACTGAGGTAACATTACTACAACTAGTCAATACGTCATACAGCTGAACTACAGGCAGACGGAACTCGCCTTCTGGACCATGTACCTGCCCACTGTTATAGGCCGCCTCGTGCCGACCTACCCGCCGATCACTGAGGTAACATTACTACAACTAGTCAATACGTCATACAGCTGAACTACAGGCAGACGGAACTCGCCTTCTGGACCATGTACCTGCCCACTGTTATAGGCCGCCTCGTGCCGACCTACCCGCCGATCACTGAGGTAACATTATTACAACTAGTCAATACGTCATACAGCTGAACTACAGGCAGACGGAACTCGCCTTCTGGACCATGTACCTGCCCACTGTTATAGGCCGCCTCGTGCCGACCTACCCGCCGATCACTGAGGTAACATTATTACAACTAGTCAATACGTCATACAGCTGAACTACAGGCAGACGGAACTCGCCTTCTGGACCATGTACCTGCCCACTGTTATAGGCCGCCTCGTGCCGACCTACCCGCCGATCACTGAGGTAACATTACTACAACTAGTCAATACGTCATACAGCTGAACTACAGGCAGACGGAACTCGCCTTCTGGACCATGTACCTGCCCACTGTTATAGGCCGCCTCGTGCCGACCTACCCGCCGATCACTGAGGTAACATTACTACAACTAGTCAATACGTCATACAGCTGAACTACAGGCAGACGGAACTCGCCTTCTGGACCATGTACCTGCCCACTGTTATAGGCCGCCTCGTGCCGACCTACCCGCCGATCACTGAGGTAACATTACTACAACTAGTCAATACGTCATACAGCTGAACTACAGGCAGACGGAACTCGCCTTCTGGACCATGTACCTGCCCACTGTTATAGGCCGCCTCGTGCCGACCTACCCGCCGATCACTGAGGTAACATTACTACAACTAGTCAATACGTCATACAGCTGAACTACAGGCAGACGGAACTCGCCTTCTGGACCATGTACCTGCCCACTGTTATAGGCCGCCTCGTGCCGACCTACCCGCCGATCACTGAGGTAACATTACTACAACTAGTCAATACGTAATTTTAAACATAGTTAGTGGTCTCTGGAAAATATAGCGTATATATGTACGCGATTTAAGATGGAAGGTGGAACATGGTCTATGGAGAGACGCCGCACAAACACTGAAGATTGGGATACATGCTGTGACATCATAATATGTTTTCAAGTGACTCCTTACATTTTTGGACCTACCGCCTAGTCTTATCACACTGGTGTTGATGAACGACTGACTTCTAATTTCCCGTAACGACCCGGTCTACGAATGATAGCCGAGACCAACGGCATATCGTCGTTGTCAAACCAAAATCTGCTATGTGCCGTTTTTCGAGATTTCAAGATTTTGACCACAGCTTATAGGTCACTGCCTTGTTTCTCATATAAAAGAACTGCTATATGCTTATGACCACTAGTTGTGGAACTATGGCCTCAGAATAAAAAGTACTATGTTCAGCAGCTAGAACTTCAGGAAAACGTCTTTTGTCAATATCTCAAAAGTATACTTTTTGCACATAGCAGGTTTTGGTTTGACAACGACGATAAGCTGGTTTTCCTGTCACGCTGACCACACGCGGATGGTCAGCAGTGATGGGTCAATATGCTGTATAGTAAGGTAGCGGTTCAGAGTAGTGCTGACCGCTCAGCGCTGACAAGCTACGCGCCGACCGTCAACGCCGGCGGTAAGCGTGAGAGGAAAACCAGCCTTGAAGTACTTTCCGAGGCACGGAAGAATCTTAGTATGATCATGGTCACCTATCTATAGACCTACATCGGCAAGCGTTGCTTAACCTTTGATATCGACTCAAGTATCACCTGATCCTTGGACTTTTTTTGAAGTTCATATATCATGTGTTCATACTTTTACTGACTAAATCCACTCCTGTATTTCTTCTTTGCCTTGCTTTTCCGGGTTAAGAAGCAAGCTTAAAAGTATTAATCAATTCTCAGTTCTGGTGGGAACCGAAGCAGCCGCTGCAGATAGCGTTCTGGTCGGTGTCCAGCGCCTGCCTCGTGCTCATCGTGCTGCTCGTCGTCTGCTGCATGCTGTGGAGGAACGCTAAGAGGTATGTGTTCTTTACATAGTCATTTGTATGTTTAAAGGGTTAGATCGAATAACTACTTATTAGTAAGTAAGACAAACCAACTAAATGAAATAAAAGTGTAAGCAATTCCCAGAGATAAGTCATTAGATGTTTTACTACCTTAAAAAGGGGTTAATAACATTTTTATTACAAGTAAGTAACTAAATTAAAATTCCTTATTCTGTTCGTTGTCATCATTATAAATTGTCAAGCTTTCACACATTGATTTGAGCTACTAAGTTGATTGGTTTCATTTATAAGCAAGTACTCTCAAAATAATAAAACAAATAACCGCGTATCAGGAATGAACTTGCTCACGAAAAGCGGATCCAATGTTGATAACTTCATTCTCGATCGCACATGACAAAATAACTGAAGCCTTTATTTCATGAGAGATAAGGACAGAGCTAGTAATTACTTATGATTGTTACGTAACCCAGTATGAGTATAAGTTAGATTGTTTACATTCTTTATCTTGACTTGTTTAGCCTTTAACGTTAAAACTTTACTAAACTTTAGCGTTATTTGAGTTTAAAAAAATATCTAAACAAAATATATATTATACGTTCATAATCAGAACTAATCATTCCATAACTAACAATATTAACACATTTTCATATTACTAACAGTTTGTGAAATTCCTTTTTAACAGGGCTTTACCACCAAAATGGAAAATGGTGCCGGTGAAGTAGGTGAAACTAACATTTAATTTGGCTTCTAGTCGCTTGCGAGTCAGTTCACAATATTTATTACTATACTCTATTTACTATAAGAAAAGAAAACAAAAGAAACTTATCTTACTGTCCGTTCAACCGATTTTGACTTCCATTCCGTAGACAAAAGGATGACATTAAAAGCAAAAAAAGTGGTTACAATACCAACTTTTTCTGCAGCCGTCATTTGTCATGTCACCAACGCGTTGGCCGATTTTGACTTTTATTGCGTTGCAACGCAATAAAAGTCAAAATCGGTTGAACGGACGGTAAAACAAGTTTCTTTAAATTTCTTTTCTTATAGTAAAGAGAGTATAGAAAACAAGTAAAGATGAGAACTATATGCAATGTTTCCGCTAGATGGCGTTGAACTCAACATTTTTAGTTTATTATGTTTTTAGTGTCATAATTAGTCATAAATCATAAATCATTTATTTCTTTGCAAATGGGTGATTGGTACATAGATGTTTTATATAGGTAATTAGCTGCTCCATATTCTACCGTCTTGTGGGCATGCAAGAAATTGTGTCATCATCATAATTATCATTTTAGCAAGGCTATGTCCACTGTTGGACATAGCCTTCCCCCAAGGAATTTTGAATCGCCTATGAATTTTACGGTAGAAGTACCTATACAAAAGTTTCCTAAAATTCTTTTCAAAAATATTTTTAAATATTGTGAACTGCCTCATAGAAACGCTTTTAGAAAATGTGTCGTATGTGTGTGTATCTATATCTTAGTTTAGTTTACTGTAGTCATACTAATAAATGGGCTGGGTCTTATTATTTAATGGGATATTTTTAAATGCACATCTGTATAATTTATCAGCACACTAGGTAACTCCATTAATTAACTGAATGCATACCTAAAAATATGAATTGTTTATCAAAAATACTAACTTGCACTCTAACATTTTGAACTGGGTGAAATAGGTTAGGTTAGAACTGTGACGCTTGGTCACAGCACGTTTGGATGGCAGCATTACCATACACCGTGGCAATGCCGCCAGTCTTTTGGGCACATTACCAGTCGACAGCAATATAGAGGAGTTTTTCGACACCATAATTATTGTAGATCATTTTTAGTTACTGATTAAAGTGGGATTACTATCGTCTGTTCAATAAACCCGGAGACTAAAATGACATTTCAACACAAAAGAACTGGCGTCATTCCTATAGAAATTTTGACATTACTTATGTCAATTTAGTCTCTGGGTTTATTGAACAGAAGCCTTGGGGTATAACTTTGGCACAAGCTTGTTAACCAATCAGAACATGAGAAACTGTGTTTACTATGTTTCTATTGGTTATCGAGCTTGATTAAAAGTTGTAACTCAGGGCTAAAGTAACGTCATTTTACGGTACTTTTATTTAGTGAATGGATTGTTTGTTTTTTTTAGTTTTAGTGTATGTATATGTAATTATAGTTACCTAAAAACAACACATGTTACAGGGAACAAGACCGTTTCTACGATGGTGATATATTTATGGTACCGGAAGTGGAGGAGAGCGGCATAGACAACAACACGCGGTCCAGAGACAACATCTACGAGTATAGAGACGTGCCTATCAAGAAGCCACATACACCACAACCTATAAGTCGGACTGTGAGTTACCAGTTTTATTATTGATAATTTTCTGAACTATTTTTGTTTTATTATTTACCTTTCAGGTATTTCTAAAAAGTCAAAGTCAAAATCTTTTTATTTCACATAGGCCTACATGGGCACTTATAAAACGTTAGAAGCTAGTGCACGGTTCCAATTGGTCGTTTCCTATGGAGAAGAACCGGCAAGAAACTTCGTGGTTACTCTTTTCAAAAAAACTATTGTGTTTACAATACTTCTATATTACAACACAGACACATACGCGAGGACAGAGTAGACCAGTCAATAATTTATCCAAAAGCACAATAAAAATAAAATTAATCAAAAACTGGGTTGAAATAGGTAATAATTGAAATCTTTGGTCTACAGCAGTGTTCTCTCATTCACACTATAAGAGAGAGGCTATATAGAGATAATATTGATTTACATTCCTGTTAAATATTTGAACACCACGCTGCGTTACTACCCCGAAACGTCGTGGCGTCAACTCTGTAACCACTGTGCTGCGGCACGGTGCCGTAACTCGCCATTAAAGTATTAAGTTGTACTCGTTGTCAGCTTGTCAGAAACAAAATAACGATATAAAAGTAAAAAAAGTAGTTAAGTTCGATATAGAATAGAAGAAACGTAATGTACTCTAATAAATTAATGAAACTTTTCACACTAACTTAAATCGCTGGGTACAAATGGTACAATGGCGATCTTATCGCTGACAGCGATATCTACTAAACAACCTAAATGTTAGTTTCGAAAACAAAATATGAATATAGATATCATAAGTCAACTTCTCTTATAATAACATCTGCTTAGCCTTTTCCCAACTATATTGGGGTCGGCTTCCAGTCAAGCCGGATTTAGCTGAATACCAGTGTTTCTTCAACTTCTCTTATAACACTCTTCTGAAATAATTATTCTCATCTCATTCACAGATAAGCCAGCCAGCAACTCTCCAGTCGTCCCGGCCGCCTTCCGAAGCGTCAACGGGTTCAGCGTTATCCCTCAAAGAAAGTACCGTCTCCCGGGTCCCAGAACCATTACCTCGCGCCAGATCTAGAACTCAGATAGTGCATGGAGTACCACAGACTACTGTGTAAACAGTTGGTGACGAAGGCCAGTAGTACTGATTCTTTATAACGTGGTAGTTGACACTATTTTAGCGTAAGAGGAAAAATCCTACATCGTGGCATCAGTATTCTCTGCATGATTAGAATGTATACAACAGTTGAAAACAACTTTTGGGGCAGTTGCCCGGATCAGACATGTTGTGTGTGGTCCGGGCAACTGTCCTTTACCCGTCTGGAAAAAGGGTCGTCTCTTTTCAAAAGAGGGTTACGGGACCTTATATCCTGTTTAGAACCGCCTTGTTTTTAAGGGCATCGTCTATGTTTATGATTAAGAAAAGATATACAAACATATATGATAAAGTTACTTGAAATCGATCTCTTTGCGGTTTTACAAATAATGTAATGTTAAAATATTATTGGAAATTGACATTTGTGATTTTAAAACGATGGCAGCTTATGTGTCCCTAGCTCTCTTATTGCAACTCGGGACATAGAATTTAAAAAATCCGACATTTTAATTTAGACCATTAAGTATTTGGAAAAATAAAACAAAAATACGTTCCTCTGTATACGAAATAAACTGTTGATATCAAGGGCGATGAACCAGTAAATAATGAAAATTGATTTCTATTCTGGTTCATAATTGTAAGACTTGTAAGTCTATTATATGAAAGGTACGTACCTATACTTGGTAAACGTCGTACATACGTAATTTTATACTAGTTGTAGTTCTGACATTCCTGACCACCGTAATGTTCAAGGTAGTACAATGAAACCTGGATTAATCACTAGGATATTATTCTTCTTTCTTTTTATTGATTTTTCAGCAATCATTCTCTGCTACTATGATATTTCAGGTTGAAATCAATAAAGTTTAAAATGAATATGAACAAACACATGTGGTTTACTTTTGCACTGAAAAAGAAAAGAAAAATGTTACCAACTTAATGCAGCTAAGATTGACAGTATTGACAACATGAAATATATAATGACAGCGTTCTCATTTACTAACAGTCCAAGGGACTTCGGGGTTTTTTTATCATGTACCTATTGCATTTCATTTACACACATTATACACATACACTCTCAAACTTTCTTCTTTGTAATATTTGTGTGATTTTTCACTAATGCTATTAAAGTTTATCTCTGTCAGTACCAGATGTATTTCAACACAAAATGCAATAGGCAGCTCATTATAATTATCAGCAGCAGAGATTCCTTACTCACCCAGGTTTCACTGTATTATAAATGTGTTCTAGATTAAGAATTGGAGTTGGAAATCAGCTTTAACATTTCAAACAAATATATGTGCAGCTTTTATAGTACTAAGTATTAATTTAAACACAACTAATATCTGTAAGAAAAACTAGCGATGGGCAATCCGGTAAATCCGGATGGAGATGTTTTAAGAATCGAAAGAATCGGAGTCGATAAAATAAAGCATCGAGTCAACCATCGACTCGCCGTTCTGTAAAATAATCGAGATGTTTTTCGATTGTTCCGAGTCAACGGAATCGATCGCTGGTTTTTGATTGTTCGAATAAACTCTCACTCGACACTATAAACCGTCGAGAAACAACGTGCGAATGAACGCGCCATGTGTTAATCGCAATAACCAACAGAGTCGGACTCGAGTCAAAGTCGAAACAATCGAGAACCATCGAGATGTTCGAACAATCGATTAAGACCTCTCGCTATCACGCATCGCTTACGCCCATTTTCAATAAGCTACCTATCTAAAGTTGCAGCTACTAAAGATAACCAAATCTATCCTTTTGCCCTTACTTGCTTTTCTACAACCTACCGATGCGACGGTTAGCATTTCCTACCAAAAGTTGTGACATTGACAACTAGAATCTACTGTTTATCGGAGATAGCTATCTATTTATGAACTGCGGTAGGTTATTGAAAACGGGCGTTAGAAAAACATCTACTTCACTTACTGACTGCACAGTATTGACTGTATTATCTTATAACACACAGTGCTTATTATATTTTTTTGCTCACTATAACTATTATGGCGCACACAACCTTTGTATTCGTATTATGGCAAATGGTCGCTTATTGATATTCTAGTGAGTGGTTCATAGATTAATTGATTAATAACGTATATTATATTCAATGTGGCGTACTTTCATCATCATCTGCCTAGCCTTTTCCCAACTATATTGGGGTCGGCTTCCAGTCAAGCCGGATTTAGCTGAATACCAATATTTTACGAGGAGCGTCTGCCTACCCAGACCTCCACAACCCATTAACTGCGGTAACACGGTATTTACCCCACGGTACATGGCAAGAATGGAGTCAGATCAATGTGGCGTACTTTATTTTAGCCGAATTGAAATCTGGCTGAACGATTTTCAATCCAGCCCGCCAACTTTTAATAAGGCGTGTTATACGTTACGCTAGACATTAACAATACTAATTGGTGGATTATTTTCACAAATAGTTCAAATTATTCCACACGAGTCAATTTTATGTAACGTATCGTCACAACACTGAAAAATGAAATGTAATACTCTATTCACTTACTATAAGAAAAGAAAACAAAAGAAACTTATGTTACTACCCGTTCAACCGATTTTGATTTCCATTCCGTAGACATAAGGATGACATTAAAAGCAAAAAAAGTGGTTACAATACCAACTTCTTCTGCAGCCGTCATTTGTCATGTCACCAATGCAATAAAAGTCAAAATCGGTTGAACGGACGGTAAAATAAGTTTGTTTAAATTTCTTTTCTTATAGTAAATAGACAATAGTTTCTTTATTTTTTTGTTGCCATTCCTGGACACAACCAACGCGCAGCTATAATTTCTATATCCATTTGAGAATGCCTTCGTTTAGGCTAATCTGCCAGACAATTATTATATTAATTAACAGATCGGAGGTGGAATCAGTGAACCGCTCATCTAGATAATAACTTGCTAAACTTAATCTTAATTTAGCTATTTTTACGTATTCTATCTAAGATGCCATTACCACATTTTATTTAGACTGAATTATTTTAAGTCATAACACTTCCATCTTGTTTTTATAGTTTGTGTAAAGGTAGTATTCGGTTCTTAGCAACCGCGACCCATACTAGTGTAGGTCGCGCTATCCAATCGCGGTCTCGAAAGACGATCGCGTTCGCGTTCGCGGGTCGTGGTCGCGGTCGCTAAGAATAGAATGCTCTCTTTATTTTACATTTTCTTCAACAAGAAATCAAATGAATTAGGTTAAAAATTATGTCAACGAATATTTTCGTTATTATTTGAACAAATTCTTGTTTGTTATAATTAACTGGTAAGTTTTATCACCAGCGCAATTTTTTGTTACCTAAAAGGTATAAATTATTTTTCTTTTATTTATCTTGTAAGGATATTTTATTTTTGTAACGATGTAAGGTTGATACTGCACTTTAACTAAATAACCATAATCATGTCCACTGTGTAGTAAAAATAATAATTTTATAACCTGTCTCAGTTTTGTGACAAAGTATAGGAAAAATTCTGATCCGCACCTTCCCCAAGCAAATAATAATGATAGCGCACTTATTTTCACATAGCGAACGTGTTTTGCCCTAAGCAAGAATAACGTTAGTGAACTTATTTACATATAAAAACGTTCAGTCCCAAGCAAGAATAATGTTTGCGCACTTATTTTCATATAAAGAACGCTTTATCAGTTCCAAGCAAAAATGTTAGCGCACTTATTTTCATATTGCTTAACCTATATCAAACAGCGTGATAATTTATTGCCTATAGTTGACCTGGCCTATAAAGATTAAATTATTTATGCAAAATTTGAACAGGAACAGTTCAGTGGTTTTTGCGCCAACTGTCAGCAGAACAATTTTGCTGTATTATAATTTATGTATAGACAATTATATCCCACCAAACATTCCGATTGCCATTCCATGAAATAAAAATGTACGTAGTCTGTTTTTTAATCCCTGTGACTTAATTGACACAAGCAAATGTCGAACTTACAATAACAATGATGCCAGTTCTTTTATGTAGTCTCAGAGATTAAAAAAACAGACGATCGTCCGTTTTTTATACCCTGAGACTAAATTGACTTGACTTACTATAGGAATGATGCCAGTTCTTTTGTGTTGTAATGTCATTTTAGTCTCAGAGATTAAAAAACAGACTTTAGGTGAAAATATTTGTTCATCTTTTGAACATAAAAACAATAGTCTATATGAATGTAAAATTAGCAGTATCACCTTTAAATATAATGAATTAGTTAAAAGTATTAATGTTTGTGATCGTAACGTGTCCGTCCATTTTGAACTGTGCAATGTGTCTTTTGTCGTAGTGCCTTGTCGTAAGAGTTTTGATACGAAATATTAATATTTATTCTAGAAATGTATTCTCATGGCATCAAACGAATAATGCTGTGTATAAGTTGAAATAAATTGAATTATTAATTTGAAATTGGTTTATTTATTTAATTACTATACCTAATACGAGTATAAGGGCCTGTTTCACAATGTCCGAGTAGGCACTACTCACTGAATAAATTCAAAAATGGAACAGAATTTGTATGAAATTATCTGCCAAGTAAGATACTCGAAACTTAATCATAGGTGGTGAAATAGGCCCTTAATCTGTTATGTAGATGGTACATCATTAGGTTATAGGTGTACAAAAGAAATTATGTGTACAAACTAGTGCACTTCATCATCTACGATTGCATCACTGCTTACAATCAGGCGGAATCGCAATCAAGCACTAGTTTATACTATTAAAAAAGAGATTGCGAGATATTCCCACGTCACCACTCTTCCTCATTTATCAATATTTGAAATTATTCTAGTGTTAAGTTTGGTATAAAATATAGTATAAAAGTAAAAAAAAAGTATCCAGTTATGGAATTTTGTTAAAATTGAGTTTTCATCATTCTGTTGAATATAAACCATAGTAAAATTCCAATTTACTATTTTTAACAATCAAAATTGACAACTATCAAGTTAAATTGCCACCAATTCGTCAGTCCAATCCCAACTACCCACAATATGACTTCGGTATAACCGTTGGACCATCACTACTATAGAGAAAATCGTGGTCCTTATTAAAAACTTCACTGGAAACCTCTTCAAGCTCGTCTGTCACACCGACAGACTTCAGGCAGCTCCCTCGCAGTATAAGGCGGTGCGCACACAGGGCCGCAGTAGTGTCGCGCCTCCCGCCCGCCGCGCGGTAGCAGCCGTCCCGGCTTCACTATCAGATCCACCACATAGTTGGTACGTAGCAGGCCTGCTGGAAAGACATGCGGCTTTTCTCTATCGACTTCATCTTCCTGTGGGCAAAGAGTATGTAAGGCTAAGAACCGCTAACTGCACGGCACGGCGTGTCATGGCAAAGGATTTTATTACTAATCAAGTGATTTTGAATCTTCAATTCAATCAGGAGCTCGTGCCTATACTCCGTCGGTTTAGGTAGTTAACTAAAGGTAAACAATCTTGGCATGTCTTTTTATCTAAAAGTTGTCTATAAATTGTATGTAAAAATCTTTGCAAATAGGTATCTACCTAAATCGATGTTAGCTAATAAACTAAATTTAAATAACCTTTGTGTATATTATATACGACCTTTTTAATATAAAAAGACATACCAAGACTGTTTACCTTTAGTTAACTACCTAAACAAACGGAGTATAGATAATAACAGCCGCACAGGTCAATCTTCAAGGTTAAGCAATGCTTGCCAAGGTTGGTCTGTAGATGGTTGACCGTCTTAACATACCGAGTTTCCTCCGTGCCTCGGAAAGCACGTTAGGCTATGGCCTAACGTGCTATAAGATCTAAAAATGACAGCCGGGACCCGTAGGTCCCGGCTGTCATTTTTAGATCTTTGGCAGTCGTTACGGATAGTCAGAAGCCAGTAAATCCAGTAAATCTTACTCCAGTCTTGCCATGAAGTACCGTGTTACCCCAGTTAATGGGTTGTGGAGGTCTGGTAGACAGCCGCTCCTCGTAAAATACTGATATTCAGCTAAATCCGGCTTGACTGGAAGCCGACCCCAATATAGTTGGGAAAAGGCTGAAAGGCTAAAGGCTGATGAAGTGATTTTGAATCTTATTTCAATGAGTTTAGAATTCATGTTACTTTATTTTGATACTACCTTGCTGCGGCATGACGTATTATGCCGTTTGACTCCACGGGATGCCGCGGCGCGCCATTGCATGGAGACGCAAGACGTAATGAGTCACTTTGTGTCGAGGAATTATGATTGCTAAGTTAGTTGAAATACGGTTGAAACTTGCGATATGCCACGGCCGTGCTGTGTCATGCCGGTAGTAAGCGCCGGCACAAACTGCCTTTGAGGATGGAATGGTTTATGTAACGCTAATCATCTTCATGCCCTTGTCCCATTATTACTTGTAGTCGACGCAACTCACGTTTTTTTCTAGCATTCTATCCCGCAGTCACGCTATCACTGACTCTCTTTTCTTTCATATCACTCCTCACACAATCCATCATCTTTACTTTGGTCTCCCTCCATTCATCCACATGTAGGTATATTCGTAAGTCTTTTAGTGGCATGCGTTTCATACTTCGTCTTCACAAGCGTTTATGAAATGCTATATCACCGTCGCGTCGGCGCATTCTGTGCTGTCATTCGTCAAGCAAGAGAGTTAGTGATAACTAGCCCTACTTGTAAAATGAACTGCTGAATACTATAAATCCGACTGATTGTTGTGTGAATTATTTATACCAGTAATTACACCTGACCGGCAAAATTCGATGGGAAAAAAATCACGTGCATCGATCGAAATCTTCCCTGACGATGCAGATACAGTAAAAAGTGGATCTCCCATCTTTTCTGAGGCTTTCAGATTTGGCGTAGGGCAAAAATTGTCCCCTCCTATTCCTGTTCTGTGAAGGACTATATCTCACTCTGATAGGATCCTGAACCGATATACACAATAGCTACTAACCGCATCCAGCTCCGGTACAGCGACCTCACACCAGGCGTACGAGCTGGAGGTACGGAACAGCGCACACGGCAAGCCAAGCCGGTCAGCCAGCACCTTAAACAGCAGCGCTCGCTCCAGCGCCCCGCCGGCCTTCACGAAGCCCAGCCCTAGTATTGGAGACGCCAGTTCTGTCTGCGAACAGTCGATGAGGTGATAACATCTATGCGAAGCAAAGAGCGCAGGACCAGTCGCGACGACGTTTGGGGGAGGCCTATGTCGCGCAGTGGACGTCTTTTGGCTGTAATGATGATGATGATCCGATTGTAGTAGATTCATCGTTTTAATCCTATACCACTGTAGAGTTAAAAAATCCTTTTAAGTTTTTTAAACGGAGCCGCTACTGACTGAAGGCGTGACACGATCTGTGTATACTAGAAAGAGCTTTGCACCCTTCACCACTGTAATAGTGGCGAAAAACACGTATTTGGGCGCTTTTTTTTTCAAAAATGCCTAAGGCAGCTCATTCTTGTCAAGACAAGCCGGGTATCCATCCGCCCTTACATTGTTTATCGGCAGCGGCGACCTCTCGCGCCGCTACAGATCATGGTCCGGAGCGAAGAGGGGTGGCGGGCGGTGGCGACCGCCTTCTGCGACGCAGTAATACTAACGAAAGAGGCTGCCGACCGCGAGCGCGCGAGGGATCGGCCCTCACGCCACCGCCGCCGAGATCCCGATCCCAATTTCCGACCACCGTAGGCGCGGGCTAGCGGATGGCGAGCACTAGGTAGCTCGCCGTCCGGCAGTCCGGTAATAACCTGGACCAAGTCTAGAACCTAGAGCCTACCCCTACTAAAAAAAACCCTTACATTGTTGAAACCTCTACGCTCTGGATTAACAGTTTCAAGAGCTTCGCAATGGTGTTTGTTAACAATAAACAGATATGCGAGTGCAGCAATACCGGAGGTCTTCATAGTGTTGTGATTTAAAATCACCAATTTCTTAAATGCAACTTTGTAACCTTACGTCGTAGTATGGACTTGGAGAACATGGGAAATCCGAAAGGTGTCCACTGTGTCCCCCAGAACGAAGGCAACGAAGGAACGGGGTAGGGATTTAGTCAGTAAGAGTCTGACACACCCTCCCGCTCCGCCCAAGAGTGGGAGAAGTCATTCTGATGATTCCCCTACCATAAAAAAGTTGTATGGACTGTAATCATCGCTTACCATCAGATCAGCCAGGTACAAGTCAACGCTAGGCAGGGAGCAGTCATTCTCTTGCGATAGCCCACTCATTTGTTCAGCGACGAACTCGGCCAAGAGTTTTGCTCTCTCCTTTAGAGAAGAGGTCACTTCTTCGCATTTGTCGCGGTATCTATATAACGATTAAGGCAGGTTTCATAATGTTACAACGTCAAAGGTAGGTACGGATAGCAGCATCAATTTGGTATTCCTTTCACATTAGAATTAAGCTTAGAAAAGGGGGTTGTAACTACTCGTATACATATCGCCTGTAAAAAGACTCTTAACGTATAAGTACGAAAACTCCATATTCTACTCATAGCTGGGATAGTTTTTTTCTTCTAGACTATACCTGGGAATTCACTGGTTCTGGAGATATTGAAGGTCGAAGTCAACATTAATTTTCGTTTTTTTTTAAATCGTATTCCAAGTATCATTAGTAAACTTTCTTCCGATCAAACACTATCAAAATTATAAATTTTTATAACAAATTACGCATTTGAAGTAAAAAAATGCATTGAAAACTATACACAACGAGCGCCTCACGCACGCAAGCGTATGGTCGATTAAACTACCAAGCGTGAGGGGCCGAACGCTCAGCTGATCGAAGTTATTATTAATTAATTATTTTCCCTCTCCTAGAGAGGAGGCCTGAGTCCCAGCAGTGGGAACATTACAAGGCCGATACTGCTAATGCTAATTATTTTTTAATGATGAAAAAAAAAATTTTTTCCCAGCAGCATTTTTTGACCAAAGTTGTTTAATTACATGTACAGAATGTGTAGTTATCGGCTATGTGATCGGTCTTTATACAACCTGTATATGGTGCTATTCCTACTATTTTATTTTGTGCCTACATGCCTACTTTCTCGCAAGTAAACAAATGAGTTTGACGTCTGCTTAAAATCAAAATTGCCTGTAATGACCTTAACGACAGTGATATACAAAAATTAGTTCATCATCACTGTAGTTCTCAGACGGTTAGAAATTCTCTTACTGTTTTTTTTGTAAAGTTAAGATAAAAATATCTAAGAACTTACTTACCTTACTTCATAATGGGCGTCTTCTATCTCGAAATAATGCAAAGACTTTGATCTGAAAATATAAAGTGTTTGTTCTGAAACTGCTTGATATTTCAAGATGTAAAGAAGTGATTGCAACATAAAACATAACTAACGGGTCTCCAAACCACAGTTTCATCTTGAGCAGATAGTCGCGCAAGTCGTGGTCATCCGGCACGGGCGGGAACCGCAGGCGGCCGGACAGGCTCGCCGTTATCGTCACGTCTGATGGCGGTTCTATCGGGAGACAGAACGTGGATAGGGTAATCACTTTGAAGGAGTTGTTGACGTGTGTGAAGAGATGAAGTAAAGAACACAAGAAGAAGGTTTATATACTATAGTCTATTCGCCGGAGCATGAGCCAAAAGGTAAACAAAGAAATCATTTTTTCAAAATGGCGGGTATAACCCGACCGATGACAAAGCGTCACATTCTAATGTAAAATGTTCCCAGTATCTGTGGTCTACAATTTAGCAGTAAGTATTAAAATGTCTTTTTAGGTTCTTTTACATGTAAACTATTTAATGCATAATTAATAAAAATTAAGAAAATAAAGGTAATAATGTTTGATTTCAATTAAATCTGAAAGGATAACATAAGTTCCACAGACATCATTCTAAAATATAATTTCTAATGTTGTCAGTGTATTAATATCGTAGTTATTTTTATAAAATATGTTCACTACATCAATCGTGACATATAAAGAACCCTTTTTATGGTTTGTTTACTTTTTGGCTCATGGCTCGGCGAATAGACTGTTGTATAGGCACAGCAGATAGTCTCGCAAGTCGTGGTCATCCGGCAAAGACGGGAAGCGCAGGCGTTTTGGAAAATGTGCGCTCCTATCTACCATCAGACATCCTGACGTAGTTAGTGATAGTTTGACGGCTGACAGAACAGAATGGAAGACTTGTGTTGCGCCGACTCCAAGTAATACAAGACAAGGGCAGGAAGAAGAAGACGTGGGCAAAGCCAGTATGCTGTAAGGATCATCATCATCTCAGCCGAAAGACGTCCACTGCTGGACATAGGCCTCCCCCAAGCGTCGCCAAAGCGACCGGTCCTGTGCGTCTCGCATCCATTGGATTCCCGCGACCCTCGCTAGATCGTCGGTCCACCTTGTGGGAGGCCTTCCAACGCTGCGTCTTCCGGTACGTGGCCGCCACTCTAGAACCTTCAGTCCCCATCGACCATCTATTCGTCGAGCAATGTGCCCTGCCCACTGCCACTTAAGTTTGGCTATTCTTCGGGATATGTCGGCTATGCTGTAAGAATACTCACTGCTATCTGACTTGGGTAGTGTTGATCCACTACCCAAGTCTGCTGGCGGCTGATGGAACAAGCAGATGAAGACGGGACTGTACGGCCGGCCCGTGTTGGTCATCAGCGTCTGCATGCTGGGGAACCGCTGTCCGAGCCGCTTCTGGCAGTAGAAACCCTCCTGGAACATATTTATTGAATGATTACATCTTCCTTACTTATTTTTTACATGGGCTATCATCCAAAAACAGGGAGTGTCTAGGACGGAGCGAGAGAGCGTGTCAGACTTTTACTGGATAAAACTAACTCCTGCTTTGCCTTGCATTCTAAGATCTCGGGTTTAACTTTCAGAAGAGAACTCGTGACACAAGTAGGATTCAGCCCTGCTGGGCCCCTACGGTTTTGCTGACGTCCTTTTACGTACCAGGTCCAGGTTGGGTAAAAAAAAATTCATTAAGTATGGCTCCTATTTACTACGTGTTTACCTACACCAATGCAAAACTGCTACTGCAACCTAACTCCGAACTTACTAGCTGATGGTCTCTCTACTATCTTACCTTTGTAAAGTCATTGATTTCCAGCCTGCCGGTGTACGCCAGTTTAGCAGCCGGGTGGTGACGGAAGATGGCCTCCAAAGCTGGTTCCCAAGCGCCAACCACGTATCGAGCTTGCCTGTTGCCCACCATGCTGTTGGACAGTCAGCTTTTAGGTTAACGGGATTGTCAGCCGTGAAGATTAAAGGCCCTACCGCGAGCTCTTAACGCGGTCAATTTAACGGAATGAACTGAAGAGCTGGAGCTTTATAAGGTCCCTCCCATCCTTCATGGGCTCTTCCCTCTTTACAGTCTACAGCTAGATACTACAGACAATACTGTGCTTCTTGTATCATGAACTTTTCCACAACTGCCCTATCACGCTCTTAACGCGATCCATTTGACGATCTAAACTGAGCTGTTAAAGAGATGGAGCTAAATAGGATGTATATATAGCTCCTACCCTCTTTTCCGCTCGTACGTTTGTCATTTTAGCACTTTTGTGAGGTCTGGCCGTCTTTCATTACTCTAGCATAGCAAAGCATAGCATAAGCCTTATAATGTTCCCACTGCTGGTACTCAGCCTTCTTTCAAGGTGTGGAAATGGCAAATCTACCATACATGCCAAGTGCTGGTTGGTGGATTATTACGGTTCTAGGACATGCCGTTTTCCTCATGAAAATTTCCTTCACCGTTTCATCACTCTGTCTGTACTATCCTGTCAATAAGCAATACTCACTAGTGTATAACTCCGAGGTCCAGATACACGTCAGCACCCTCGTTGCTGACACTGGCTGCGATCAGCGTACACAGCGCCGTTCGGAGACCAACGTGCTCGATCGACAAGTTGCTGGCCACAATCTGGACAATGTATCAATTAGCAATGCGCGATGGCGAGAGGTTTTATTCGATTGTTTCGATTGTTATCGATTGTAAGTCGGACTCGTGTCAGACTTTGACACGAGTCCGACATAGCGCGTTCATTCGCGAATTGTTCCTCGATGTTAAACTTTCGAGTGAGTTTCGAGAGACTGATTCGATTTCGTTGACTCGAAACAATCGAAAAATAAAATCAGAAACACCAACTTCTGAAATTACAGTTTGCACATTCAAGTTTTTTTTTATACGCAAGACAGCTGTAGGTATTTTCTTGTACTGTAAGAGCTCATACACACGAGTGGCATGCTGCCAACGGCAGAGGTAACTGCAACCATCGACACGAGGTACCGTCCGTCCGCAACCATCGACACGAGGTACCGTCCGTCCGCAACCGTCGGCAAGTCGGCGGCAGCCTTGTACACACTATATACACTTGACACACACGATGGCCGCCGCTGATCTTCATTTGTTGGGAGGGCGACGGCCGCCGTCGTCCGTCAACAGCTGTCGCCGACGTATCGACGGCTGTCGCCTAGCCGTGTCGACGGCGGCAGTGATCTCTATCGTTGGCAACATGCCGCTCGTGTGTTAGAGCTCTAACTAAAAGAAATTTATAAATAGTAATAAAGGTTATACTAACCTCTTCGCCTTTCTTGATAGTGAACAAGTCTCTGCCCGTCTCCTCGGTCATAAGCCCGGTGAGCACGGTGCACGTCATTATCTTCAGGTTGATGTCGATGCGCTGTAAAACATTGATATTATATAATTATATTGATTTTTCCTTCCGACTACAATTTGGGTGTCTTCAAGGCTAGAGTGAATAGGCTCTTAATAAGCTAGTGCGCCTCACCATCAACGATTGCATCACTGCTTACCTTCAGGTGGGATCGCAGTCAAGCACTAGTTTATAAACATTTAAAAAAAATATAGTGCAAGTGATACAAAAGCTGGACGAAGCAACACATAAGTAGGTTAGTAGTTGTTAGTACTTTTGTAGATGTAGATAAGTAGCACTTTTACCCCAACTTCGTTCGCGAGACTGTTTTCATAAAAACTTTAACACCAGTCATACTGTATTTTTAAGGTATTTTTGATACAAATTATTACAGTCTTTATTATTAGGTAATTTTGATTTGAATTTGTGCCGAGTTTTGAGTTGATTAACTCAAGGAATAACATTCTCCCATACAACCTATAACATGCCTTAGTTTTAAATAATGAAGACATGTAACATCAACCGCCACGCACTGGGCCCGCGCGGCCGCGTGGTGGATTACGGCCCTTTCCCTCTCCTAGAGAGGAGTCTTGTGTCCCAGCAGTGGGAACATTATAAGGCCGCTTATGTTATGAATGCTATAAAGCAATTCAGACTTTATTTTTAACCTGCATTATACTGAGCAGCTCCGACATAAATTCTCCGTTCAGCATGGCCTTCTTGCTGACGTGGTAGTTCTCCAGATTGATGTAGCACTGCACTGCGAGCCTCTGAGCTTCAATCGGCGTGTCTTTGTCTGTTCACAAACATTTCATTAGTCACCAGGCGTTAGTTAGTTAGCCTGTAGTGTCCCACGGCTGGGCGAAGGCCTCCCTCTCCCTTTTCCACACACGCCTATCTTCAGCCATTGCCACCAGGTATTAGGGTTAATTATTCTTTTTAAGATAGAGATGCAGTATATAGAACTTTATTTGCTACTCAAAAAGATACACATTTCAGTAAGAACACATTGTATCCAAATTCTGCCAGGCGGATTGGGCCTGAACCCAATGTGCTGCTCCCCTTCAAATACCTACGCAATCTGGTAAGGAAACTAACCAGAGATCTAAACCAAAAACTATTGGTAGACCATGCATTCAGCATGGTCTACCTGCAAAGAGGCTAAAGAGGTAGGTACTACGCTCTATTGATGGCCACGTCACTAAGCAGGGTCTGAGATTGATTAAATTTCAGTTTCGAAAAGTTGCGACTAGCCAAAGAACCTTTAATAAGCACCAGTCTATCATAGGAGATACAGACAGCCCATTCTACAGAGCCTGCATGGAGAAGGATGAGACCGCAGCTTATCTGTTTCTGAGCTGGATACATGTCAAAATACTCCGAGAACCCAGGTACACTCAGCGCAATGACCAGTAACACCAAGGCGCTACTGGCCTTCCTTGACAAATGTATCATTCGTTCCATCATCTGCCTAGCCTTTTCCCAACTATATTGGGGTCGGCTTCCAGTCAGGCCGGATTTAGTTGAATACCAGTATTTTACGAGGAGCGGCTGCCTACCAGACCTCCACAACCCATTAACTGGGGTAACGCGTGTGTCATTCGTTCCATCTGGTCCTAAAATACGCACGTGGAGTTACAGACAGCTCGACATACAATACAATACAATAGGTACATACATTTCTTATTAATAGCCCTGAGTGCTGAGAAGGTCTTCGTTTCGACGAGGCTGAAGGCAGCCTTCGGAATGATATGGCAAAGTTCGGCTAGGGCTCGCAGCGCGTTTATCCTGATGTAGAACCAGACTGCCGCGTCGTCGCCCAGGATAGCTAGATCATAAATAGCATTACCATTAGTATTCTTATACTCGACAAATTACTTATAAAAAAGTCACTTTTTCGAGCTTTTTTAGGTATTTATTAAAACTTTTTACGTAAAAAACACTAAAATGAAAGTCGGTTTTTCTGGCATTCTATATTAATTGTTATTTAACATCATTCCATGATCAGAATTAGATGTTGAAAAAAGAATGCCCATCGGTCTGGCTCTTCCAGCGGTTTCGCTCGTGTGAAAGTAATAATAATAATAATAATAATAATATGCATTCCGGGAGTACCGCTCCACACCGCCTGGGCTTAGACCTCGTCTACCTCGTTTGCCCATGCACAAGAAAAATAGGGCGTTGGTGTGTGCTCTAGATTCGCAGCTATCAAATTGTTTTGATAGTAGCAAAGACCTTACTGATACCCACTCGATCTTGTATTGCGCGGCTGCAGCGGCATGTCGTGTAGCTCATGTCAAATTCCCAAATAGTGACAGAGCTGCACGACCCGCTGTACCAGCCTGGCAGTGCAGGATCGAGCGTCGTATCGGTGAGGCTAGAGCACTCATCGGCAAGCTTATCTGCTTCAGGGAGGGCAACACTCGCCCTAGGGTGATGCGTTTTGTGAGGCGGGCATTCTCGGGGACTGATATTGGTCCTCGAGATTATCTGCCCAACATCACAGAGCGTATCGACTTCCTGAAGCAGAAAATCTATGCATGGGCGAGCCGTATTCGGCGGTACAAGCGGCGAGTGGAGCGATACACCCAGAATCGCACGTTCCAAAGCAACGAAAGGTGGGTTTACAGATCTTGGGAGCGACCGGTCCAAGGTGTGATTGATACTCACCCACCGGATGATGACGCCATGAGTTCATTTTGGCGCAACATCTGGTCGGTGCCTGTCAGTCACACCGAGGGTGATTGGATTCAGGAAGTCGAGCGTGCGTGTGATCTTGTGCCAGAAATGGGGGCAATTACCATCAGCCCCCAAGATGTAGCTCGTGCAGTCCGTCCGTTGCCTAACTGGAAATCTCCAGGGCCGGACGGGCTGCACAACTTCTGGATCAAATGATTCACAGGATCGCACGCTCGCTTGGCTTCTCAGTTCCAGTCTGCCCTAGAGTCAGGAGTGCTACCCGAGTTCCTAACGACCGGAATAACCCACCTGCTCCATA
Source organism: Mythimna separata (assembly GCA_030763345.1). Lineage (NCBI taxonomy): Eukaryota > Metazoa > Arthropoda > Insecta > Lepidoptera > Noctuidae > Mythimna > Mythimna separata. The sequence continues at coordinate 23,590,311 of CM061170.1, read as the reverse complement.
AATCAGGTAGTACCACGGAACCTAAAAATTATAGACCGATCACGTGTTTACCGACGGTCTATAAAGTTCTTACATCCATTCTGAGAACCAAAATCAATAGTCATATTGAGACAAACTCCATCATGTCTGCTTCTCAGAATGGATGTAGGAACGGGTCCCGTGGTACTAAGGAGCTGCTCCTCATAGATATTGCCATTAGCCAACAGGTTCGTCGTTTTCGAAAGGATATGTCGACATGTTGGATAGATTATAAGAAGGCCTATGACTCAGTGCCGCATACATGGCTCATGAGGGTGCTGGAGCTGTATAAAGTTGACGCAACTCTGCGCACCTTCTTGATGTCGTGTATGCGGCAGTGGAGGACGGTTCTTCACTATCCAGGATGTCGACAAATCCAAGAGAATGGTGAACCGATAAGGATCGAGCGTGGCATATTCCAGGGCGATAGTCTGAGTCCACTGTGGTTTTGTCTAGCCTTGAACCCACTCAGCACATTGCTGGAGGGTTCGGGCTTAGGCTTTCGGTTGAAAAGAGGTGGTCAGGTCATATCTCACCTCCTTTACATGGACGACCTGAAACTCTTTGCCCCCAACAACTTGCAACTGATGGAGCTACTGAAGATAACTGAAACCTTCAGTAGTGCCATCAGGATGGAATTTGGTGTGGACAAATGTGCAGTCATGCATGTAAAGCGAGGGGAGATTGTGGAATCCGTGGGAATCCAACTTTCGGATTCCATACACCTTAGATCCCTCTGTTCAACCGAAACTTACAAGTATTTGGGTATGTCGGAAGCGTTAGGCATCAATGCTGCTGACGTGAAGCGATCGCTGAGGGAGCGCTTCTTTGGCCGCCTGAATAAAGTACTGAATAGTCTTTTATCAGGCGGGAACAAGGTGCGCGCCTTCAACGGTTGGGTCATGCCGGTATTGATGTACTCTTTCGGCATACTTAAATGGACTCAGACGGAACTCGACGTCCTGGATAGAAGGGTCCGTTCACTACTTACTGCAAACCGGATGCATCACCCACGGTCATCGGTGATGAGGCTGTATATCCCGCGGAAGTGTGGAGGTCGTGGCTTTTTAAATGCCAAGACCCTGCATAACCGCGAGATATGCAGTCTCAGGGAATATTTCCTGGCTGTGGACGTGGGTATGCATCGCGCTGTAGTGGCGGTGGACAAGGGCCTAACCCCGCTCTCCTTGGCTAAGGAGAACTGGTGCAAACCAATAGTACTGGATACTAATGACCGTAGGGAAGTATGGCAGAGTAAGGAGCTTCACGGACGCTTTTACCGGGCCTTGCATGGGCCCGATGTTGATCTATTAGCGTCCGTATCCTGGTTACGCTTTGGTGATCTTTTTGGAGAAACCGAAGGTTTTGTCTTTGCAATTATGGATGAAGTTATGATGACGAACAACTACCGGAAATACATTGTGAAGGATGGTACGGTTGACATCTGTCGGGCATGCCACCTGCCTGGAGAATCAATCCGACACATAATTTCTGGGTGTTCTCATCTTGCTAACGGAGACTATTTGCATAGACACAACCTCGTGGCCAGGATTATCCACCAGCAACTTGCTCTTAAATACAATCTTGTGGAGTCAGAAGTACCGTACTATAGGTATGTGCCCGACCCAGTTCTCGACAATGGCAATATCACGTTGTATTGGGATCGATCTATCATCACTGATAGGACTATTGTTGCCAATAAGCCCGACATAGTGGTGATAGATCGATTAGAGCGTCGCACAATGATTGTTGATATAGCGGTCCCTCATGACGAGAACCTCGTGAAAGCTGAGAAAGAAAAGCAAACTAAGTATCTTGACTTAGCTCGCGAGGTTGTCGACATGTGGGAAGTGGACACGGCAATCATTGTGCCGATAGTCGTGACGGCCAATGGCTTAATAGCCAAGAGCCTCGACGAACACCTGAGGAGGCTCTCGTTAGGCAGCTGGATCAAGGGTTTGATCCAGAAAGCAGTACTCTTGGACACGGCGCGTATTGTCCGGAGGTTCCTCTCTCAGGAGCCCTGACCGCCGGTAACTTGGACCCTGTTCCCGATGCCGGTGGGCCACTATTTTTTATATTTTTAAATGTTTTTTTAAAGTTTTTGTAAAAATATTTAAAAATGTATAAAATATGTTCTAATGAAAAATAAATGAATAATAATATATTTATTGGAACAGAAACACATACAGATATAGTCAAATTGAAAACGTTGATAACAGCAGTAGTATAATACTGTGTCGCGGTTATCAGCGCCCTTCTCCAGGTAAGGTAAAATAAAATTGTTCCAGTTACTTAAAAACTAGGAATACTGAGTTATTGGATATAAATCTATACAAAGTAATCTAAAAGGGTATTTGTGTGAATGGAAGAGTGGTTGCATTAATGGGTGTTTGCGTATGCGTTTATGTTGGTGTGTGTGTGAGTGTGTTTGTGTGTGTGAGGATGTGTGTATGCAAGTGATTGTGTGAGTTACACTCCCACCAGTCCTTCTGTCTCGTCATAATTTAAGTTTTTCAGCCAGATATTTAATTTGGTTTTCAGTTCTTTCCTAGTTAAGGAGTAGATATTTATTTTCTTATTTATTTTATTATACAGTTTGGAACTAATGTATTTAAAGTGACGGCGTGCCGCATCAGTTTTGCGAACTACAATACCACATATCCTATCTGACCGGCGATTTGTACTGCAGATAATGGGATCATAGGGAAGCTGGCAATGTTTACGAAGTATGACCTGCAGCACAAATAACTGTCTCACAGTGAGAACCTGGCACAGAGAATACAGCGATTTGGTTGGATACCGTATCGGTTTCTTCGCCAGAACCTTAAGTATAGCTCGCTGTCCGCGCTCAACACGTAGCATGGTTGTTTTATGAGCGCCACCCCAAACAACAAGGCAATAACCCAACACCGATTGGGCCAGCGAGTAGTAAATAGAAATTAAACTGCCAAAATCAACAACGGATCTAAGTTTCTTAAACACATAGATTAGCTTCCTTAATCGTGTAACTGTGGCATCAGTTTGCTGTTTCCATTTAAGGTGACTATCCACCACCACCCCCAGGTATTTGATAGTCTGAGTACTATCAAGTTTAGGACAGTTACAGGTTGTGTTTGGTGTAGAGGAATCGCATGTGTGAACAGATTGCAACATACAAACTTTGGGTCCCCTTTTCCCTACATGTTGAATTTCCAAAAATCCCTTCAGATGTAATCCCTTCAATAATTAATGATTGCGAGCACTATACGTTATTAAAAAGAAAACTTGTGCGAAATTTCATGCTCCTAGTACCAGTAGTTTTGGCTGTGCGTTGGTATGTCAGTCAGTCAGTTTCTCCTTTTATATATAACTAGCTTCCGCCCGCGATTTCGTCCACCCCTATTGGTCTTAGCGTGATGATATATAGCCTATAGCCTTCCTCGATAAATGGGTTATCTAACATTGAAAGAATTTTTCAAATCTGACCAGTAGTTCCTGAGATTAGCGCGTTCAAACAAACAAACTCTTCCGCTTTATAATAATTAGTATAGATATAGATGATGAGTTCGAGAAAATTCAAAGAGCGTACCACACAGAGCTTCAATAATGTTGGTGTCGGACATGCGGACGGCTGAAGGCAGGAGCTTTGTCATGTTGGCCACGCCCATCGCTGCGTCAGCTAGCAGTTCCACGTTCGAGCTGAGGAGTTGATGGCAGAAGACAAGGTCGGTGTCCGTCGCGAATAATGCCTAGACAAGGAATTAAGTTATGAAGTTTGATGAACCTATACCAGATTATCATTACTTTTGTACAATCCGGTCACATTAATTTGACGCATCTCTGAAATGCGAGAATGCTTCCCAATGCATTCCCTTAGCTCACCCGGCAAGTGTCAGCATCTTTGTGTCGATACGCGCGTCGATAATTTGGCTAGTTTTCTGTTGTTGTTTGTTTTAGAACATTATTTCATCGACGCCAAGCGTCAAGTTAACGTGACCGAGTTGTATTAACCTGTTCAGCTCTAATATAGTCCATTGTTAGATAGATACATTTGTAGATGACCTTCGGCATAGTCTTATTTAACGGGTTTTTGAAGATTTTCAGAAATAGTATACATCTCCGCTGTCCATGTTGTATTCTAGTACGACCCCCTGTTAAGTCAGCTTCCTAATTTCATCAACTTCATGCCTTACTCCTATATTACTTGATGTCATACTTCTCAGACACTCGACCCTCACGAAGCACCCGGTCATAAGCCTTTTCGAGGTCAACAAATACCATGAAGTTTTTATACGCACCTTTGTATTTCTCGCACCCATTTGGTAAATCGACTTACAACATCATTTTTCACTTACCTCTCTCCCATTGGCAGTGAAAGACATTTTCGTCAGCACAGCCAGACAGAAAGGCTTCATTGCCGGGAGAGCCATCTCCAGGTATGCTATGAGGCGCAGGATACACCCTGACTGGTACAGGTGACGAGCATTCTCTTCTGTTTCCACGTAGTTGCGGAGGACGCCCAGGACTTGTGTGTGGACGTCACGGAATTCGTAGGACTGAGAAAGTAGAGAGTATTAGATGGATTGCTTTTCGTGGGGTTGCGGACGGCAAGGAATGGATAGCTCGCCGTCCGGTATTCGTTTGTACCCAGCCCGAGTAGTCGTCGGCGCGTAGTGTTCCACACGCACCTCAAGGTAATGTCAGTAAAACCGTAAGGACCCATCAGGATCTAAGCCTACTGGGGCCATGGGGTCGCTTCTGAAAGGAAAACCGAACGGAAAATAGAACGGACGGCAGAGAAGGAATATAGGAGTGGATTTTAGTCAGTAAAAGTCTGACACGCCCTTCTGCTCCGCTCTAGAGTGGCAGACAAGTCAGCACAGCCAGACAGAAAGGCTTCATTGCCGGGAGAGCCATCTCCAGGTAGGCTATGAGGCGCAGGATACACCCTGACTGGTACAGGTGACGTGCATTCTCTTCTGTTTCCACGTAGTTGCGGAGGACGCCCAGGACTTGTGTGTGGACGTCACGGAATTCGTAGGACTGAGAAAGCAGATAGTATTAGATGGATTGCTTTTCGTGGGGTTGCGGACGGCAAGGAATGAGTAGCTCGCCGTCTAGCCGTCAGGTAACCGTTTGTATCCAGCCCGAGTAGTCGACGGCGCGTAGTGTTCCACGCGCACATCAAGGTGATGTCAGAATCCAGCAGGGTTGAAGCCTACTGGGGCCATGAAAACCCAGGGTTCTAAAACGGAGGCCAAAGCAGGAACATAGAAGTTAATTTTAGTCAGTAAGCCCGCTCTGTTTTAGAACGGCAGCTTAGTCATTAGAAGTTTTCGCATAACAAAAAGAACGTGCATTACTTCTGCAGCTAAATACTTCGTGTTTTTCTACCTAAAACCATATATACTATTAATAATTGTAACCATATTACAAGCAACGATTGAGATAAAACATACTTACCTCAAGTATATCACAAAGGTCCAAAACACCAGTAGAAGCCCTAAACGTCTTCTGGACCACCATATCCTGGTACCTACAGATCAGCTGATCCACAGTCCTCAGGGCCGCGTGTTGGATGGCCAGGTACTGGCTCTGCATCAACGCCAGGAGGGATGGCCAGCTGAATTGATTGTTCTTCGTAACTTCAGCCGCACATATTGGATCTTCCAGGAGATTGCTTAAAGTCTTGAGATGGAAGAATGTGTTGTTAAGTCATAATAATCATCATTATCGTTTCAGCCTAAACAAATCCACTTTTTTTAATAGCCTAGGAGCGTTTTCACATTATCCGATCCGATATCGGTGTCGGACGATACGATATCGGGGTAAGTAAAATGTATGAAATATGTAAGTACCTGTCTTTCATATTGTCCGGCCCGATATCGGATATCGGAGTACGGCATTTCATACATTTTACTTATCCCGTTATCGTATCGGCGTCCGATACCGATATCGGATCGGATAATGTGAAAACGGTCTTACTGGACTCTAGGAATGAGTTCTGTATTTTTGGGTGCATTGTAAAAACGCAGAAATATTTATCGAAAATCAGCGGTTTTAAACAGTGGTTTATATATTTTATAGTACGAAGCTCTGTGTTGTATGTAAGACCCGTGTTCGCGAGTCAGCAGAATCCGTTTTAATTTTCCTTTGTGAAGGAATACATTAGAAGACAGTCTATAAGTCAGTGAAGACTAAGGTACTAAACTGATCGGAAAACTGGCCCTATGAGCCAAACAATGTTCACCTGAAGACAATTCTTCTGGACATCAGGATCCAAGCTGTTCTTCATTCTTGAAAACAAACTGCTAAGTATATTAGCCGACACCAGTTGTTCGCATCCCAGGGGTTCTCTCGTTAATTCTGACAGGACTAATGATGCGAATTCTAGAACGAAGACATCTTCGATCTGTGGGATAGAAGAACATAATAAATCAAGAAGATACTACTTACTTCATATTTTTGAGGATACACCAGTGGCGCAGTTAGTCCCACCGGATACCCTGTGGGACTAACTGGTTAACAAGAAAAAATATGGTGTTTTTAGGGTTCCGTAGCCAAATGGCAAAAACGGAACCCTTATAGTTTCGCCATGTCCGTCCGTCCGTCCTCGCTTAATCTCTGTGACCATTAGCACTAGAAAGCTGAAATTTGGTACCAATATCATGTATATCGATCACGCCGATCAAGTAGTTAAATAAAAATTGGAAAAATATTTTTTATTAGGGTAGCCACCCTACATTTAAAGTGGAAAGTGTTTTTTTTTTTAATTTAAACCCTAACGTGTGGTATATTGTTGGATAGGTAATCAAAAATGAATACAAGTTTACTAAAATCATTTTTTGATAATATCAATAATTTCGGAAATAATCGCTCCAAAAGTAAAAAAACGCATAACGCAAATAAACGTATTGAGTATTGAGTATTGAAAACAATGTCCCCCCCCTCTAACTTTTTAACCATAAGTTTATATAATATGAAAAAAATCTGAAAAGTAGAGCTTTATAAAGACTTTCTAGGAAAATTATTTTGAACTTGATGGGACGAACAGTTTTTGAAAACTTGGGGACACTTATTGTTACGGACGGGAAACTACGGAACCCTACACTGAGCGTGGCCCGACACGCTCTTGGCCGGTTTCTTTTTTATACCCACACAGAATTAGTACCTTGATACGGCGTGACAGTCGTGATAGACCATGAAGGAGATACTAGTAAGAAAAAGTACCTACGAGCTCGTGAAAGATGGAAGTGTGGTTTTGTCATTATATAGAATCGAGCTCAAAATCACTCGCCTCTGGGGAACACGGAAAATCCGAAACGTTGTCACCGTGTCCCCCAGCCAGACTGAAGGCAACGAAGGAACGGGGTAGGGGTTTAGTCAGTAAGAGTCTGACACGCCCTCCCACTCCGCCCAAGAGTGGGAGAAGACATTCTGATGATTCCCCTACCGAAAAAAAAAACAAAAAAAGCTCGAAATCACTCTGACTCAGATAGGACAGATCTTGATTATCTTGATTGAAAATGAGCTCGTCTATGGGGGCTTTCTGCAGTAGTAAAGGTTAGGTATTTTTTATTGCGGTCTTATGTAGAAAATGTTACAATAAGCGGAGTAAGCTATAAACTATTAGAACACCTTTCATTTGTCATTATTCATTCACAAGTCGTTTTATCAATACGAGAAGATTATTTTATTTATTTTATTTTTATTTTATGTATATTAGGAAAACTTACAGCTAACATATTAGATTAAGACATTACCTATATGAAAAAGAGAGCCAATTACAAGTTGTAAATTTTTGCATAAGTCGTGGCTCTGTAGCTCGGTAGCCTCATATCTTGGACACGGCAGCTACGCTCCTGGGATACATTAGCATTTAGCACTAGCGGACTTATAATGTTCCCACTGTTGGGACTCAGGCCTCCTTTCTAGGAGCGGGGATGGGCAGTAATCCACCGCGCGGGCCCAGTGCAAATTGGTGGATGTCCCATGTCTTCGAATTTTTGGTTCTAGGACATGTCGGTTTCCTCACGATGTTTTCCTTCACCGTTTTGAGAGCAGCGGTGATGAAATAAATTACACAAAGTAATGCACCTGGCAGGGTACATGCAAAGGTAGGTACAATACAAAATTACTCACCTTAACAAGCATGAGGGCAATCCTCCTCAGATTCTGTGGGTCTCTTAGCACCTGTTCTGGTCCTCTCGGCAACTGGCAGAGCTGTGCCAAGGCCTTCAGCGAGAACCTTCGGATATTAATGTCTGGATGCTCTACATGCGCCAGGATATACTTGATGGCATCCAGGTCGAATAACACAACGCGGTTCTGCATATCTTGCGCAGAGAACTTCGTTATTGCCCTGAGAGTCTGATAATAGAGAGAAGACATAGTTGGCATTTTATTTTTTAGTGATAGGTTCCCGTTTGATCACTATCTCACCTGATGGCAAGCGATGATGTGGTCAACGGTGAAGCTCGCTAGCCTAAAGTAACTATTCCTACGTTAAAGTTTGGACTAAGAATTGGAGCTTTTTGTGATGAAAGAGATTGTCCAGGGAATCAGCAGAATTGATGGTTGATGGTACACAAGGTAGACCGATGAAGGTGAGGGACGCGGGAATTCAATGAATACGAAACGCATAGGATGGATCGTTATAGAGATGCTTGGGGGAGACCTATGCTTAATACTTAATGGACGTCTTTCGGCAGTAAGATGCTGTAGGTGAGCTTGTCTGACTTTCTAATAACAAACCTACTATCTACTCCATATTATTGGGATAATGGCAGGAGTTTGATAGGGTTTCTCTGACCGATAACTCATTACCTGACATAGTATCTCCGGTTCTGTTGACTCCAGCAATACAATCGAAGTGTGCGCACTTTCCGGAGATATAGTATACGGGTGGAACGTCAGGTCCTTCTTCTCGGCTGAGCGGTTCTCCCGCTCTTTTTGCAAAGGTTTTGTCGTCATTTTTATATTATAAACAAAAAGATTTACGATTTACACTTTCGTGGTCTTCGGAACTCGACATCGATCTACATATTGTCAAAACTGACATATACCTAATGACTAAAAAGCTACGTAAAAATAAGGTTTTATGAGTTTTGTTAAAACCTTTCATCGTAGGTACGCAAAATAGAATGTGGTCTGAAAAAATAGACTTTAGACTTTAAAACCTTCCAACCGTTGTCTTCCAATTTGTCCCAAACCGGTGAGATGAGATGATTAGAAAGGCAATATTTTAGATATGATTTAAGACCATTGAATGTATTGTGCATTAAAATTAATTATTATATTAGACATATCTAGCCTATACTGTCCGACTGCTGGGCAAAGGCCTCCCTTCATTCCTTCCATCGTCCCCGGCTTTGAGCGACTTCTTGCCAATTCTAAAGGAAGACATCAAAGTCATCCCACTATGTCCTTCTTGGTCTACCGCGTCTCTAGGCAAAATGAAGATGCCATATCCCCAAAAAAAAAACATAACGAATCTGTCAATGCAATATTGTTGACTGACTCTATATTTTTAGGTTTATTTTATCTTTATGCATAGAAAGAATATATTTGTGCGTTTTGTAGCTACTTTAGCTAGGAAGTTTCGGGTGTTGCAAGAAGTATGGATCCTGCCGTGGTGGGGCAGTGGGGGGCTAGCTGCGGTGCCTGTGTGGGCCCTGGATACATTGGTGTTGATCGTCAAACTGGTTTCCACGTGTTCGGTGGCTGTTACGAGGATATTCGTCCCGGTGACGATGAAGAGCCTGCATGGAGAGACTGTGTTGGTGAGTGAAGATCTTTGTATATTTAGTACATAAGTAATTTAGGAGGTAGAGTTGTATGTCCTGTTGCAGACTCTAGAATGACATTCTTAGATAATTATGTCAATAAAATTAAGGTCTGTATACGGGAAATCAAAAGATCTTTGGCAGTCGTTACAGATAGTCAGAAGCCAGTAAAATCTTACTCCAGTCTTGCCATAAAGTACCGTGTTACCCCAGTTAATGGGTTGTGGAGGTCTGGTAGGCAGCCGCTCCTCGTAAAATATTGGTAGGTATTCAGCTAAATCCGGTTTGACTGGGAGCCGAGCCCAATATAGTTGGGAAAAGGCTAGGTAGATAATGATGATATGGGAAATCAAAAGCACAAAGATCTTCAACTAGTTGTGAATTTCTCAATTAGTTCCAAAACCTTCTGTGATGTGTGTGAGATGAAGTTTGTTGCTTTTGGACAGGTAACAGGAGCAGGGCACGGCATTGGTCGGGAGCTGGCCATCCAGTTTGCAGAGCTCGGCGCCACGGTGATCTGCTGGGACATTAACTGCCGCCGAAATAATGCCGTCGTCGAGGAAATACGCCTAAAAGATGGAGAGGTATTTCACCAGTTCAAATGTAGAGAAGCAATTGCGATCAGCGTTATCTTCTGTAGTTATATACAAAAGGCAAAGCCCTGACTCACGCCCAGGCCAAACCCAAACCTAGAAAGCTGTTTTGCAGAGGTTCTTTTTATGATGTAGATATCTGACAGAGAATAAGGAATTTCCAAAATGTACCTCTTAAAAGATGAAACGGGGGTTCAACATTAATATATGGCGAAAGTTACTTTCAAGCGGGCTAAGCTGCTGTCATGGCATCTTGTCTAGTATGGTCTCAAAAACCGATCTAACACCCGGCTGGTCCGGATCCTATTCCTTTTCAACGAAGGTTTGTGGGACTTTACACTCTGTTCCGAATACCTCCAAATACTAATGACAGGCTTGTCCTTTTCAGCAATGCTATCGCTAACAAAATAATAATATCCAGAATTCTTTCGTCTCCTGTATGTTTTAAAATAAAATACATAAGTACACTTATGTATTTATATTTATCTTCTGCCTGGCGTTAATCCCGGCCATTGCCAGGGTCCGCCTTCCGACTGACTTATGTATTTATATATATACAATTGGAACTGTATACATTTTGATACACATATTTTATAAAAAAGCATTCCCATTCTCAGAGCTACGGCTACACGATAGACGTAACGGCTCGCGAGCAAGTTGCAGCAACAGCGATGCGCATGCGTCGGCAGTTGTCCGACGTGACCATGGTAGTCAGCAACGCGGGGGTCCTGTCCTGTACACCCATCAGTCATCTGAAGCAAGAAGCCGTTCAGAAGCTTATTGAAGTTAATCTGCTTGCACACTTTTGGGTAAGTATTAAACCCTGATCTAGACGGGTACTCCATATTTATAAGCAGTCCCCTCTTTGAGGTATGACATGGTAACGGAAGGTTCCTGCACCGAATACGTGCGGAAGAACCATTGCGTGGACCGCTCGGAGGACATGGTGGACATACCGTGGTGGAGTGGAGCAAATGGATACTTGTATAACTCGCCATCCGGTTACCGTCCGGACCGAGCCCGAATCGTGGACGGCGCGAAGTGTCAGCAAAAGTTAAAGAGATGTCAGCAAAATCGTAGGGGCCCAACAGGGCCGATGCCTATTGCAATGGGGCTATGGATGATGCGAAAGAGAACCCTGGCGCCCTGAAACGAAGGCAAAGAAGGAATATAGGAATGGGTTTTAGTCAGTAAAACTCTGATACGCCCTAGAGCTGGAGAAGCCATTGGATATGATTTTTCACCCTAAAAAAAGCAAGTTCAGTTATTTTTTACTGTCCAAAAAATGTTGTAAGAAGTAAAAAGTTATAGAGCTAGCAAACCACCAGTCGCCACCGTTGCCATCAAGTGGGCATAAAACTATTTAGACGCCAAACTGCTTTTGGTGTTCTAATGAAGCTAGATGATCCATTGAGGTATTTATGAATCATTCCTAGAAACTCAAAATCAAACTGACTGCTCTTTTCTTAACAGGTAATCCAAGCCTTTCTACCAAGTATGATAGAGAGGCGGCATGGCCACATAGTTGCGATCAACTCGAGCGCAGGTCTCATGCCGTGTGCTGATATGATTCCGTATTGTGCAGCTAAATCTGGATTAAAAGGTAAAGTAAAACACTACTTAAGGCAAAATACCAAAATGAGCTCTTGCAATTTTCAGTGCGATAATCTTCTTCTCCCGATTTAGAATCTCGTGATAAAGGTGTGTTTCCACTGGCGAGGATTTGGGCGGAATGGAGAGGAACGGACCGACAGTTAAAAAATCATTGCTCGAAATCTCCACTCCGCATCAGTGAAGCGGAGTGGAGCTGAGAGGATTTTCAAATGAAACAAGTAAACACGCGGCCTTGTGCCGGTCGGAACGGAATCTGGTGCCAAGCGGAATGCATGAAACAGACTGAAGCTCAAATCCATTCCACAAAACACATGCCACTTTGTACTACCTACTCTCTCTCTCTCATCATCCAGCTCTGCTCCAGTGGAAATGCACCCTTAGGACTGGTCGTTATAGTCAGTCTAATGAAAGCGCGACCTGAGAAAAAGAGGTTAAATCCAAAAATTTTGTGTGTGGTATTACTAGCTAGTACGAGAATCATGTCTGGACACTTCACAATTTTTTTTATTTCCTACAATTGCGGCTGAATAATGTTGCCAATTAAATTTAAAAAATAACTCCAGGTGGCGCTTTCATTAGACGCACTCTAGTAGTCCTAGACGGAGTGAAACAGACAATAGGGAAGCCTTTGCCCTGCACTTGGATATATCTAACAGAATTGTTATTATCTCTGGTTCTGAACAAACCTTCATATCAATCTAACCCCTAACATTTACTCCAGGCCTGATGGACTCGCTAACAGAGGAGCTGCGGCTGGACTCTTGGACTAAGAACATCCAAACCACATCCGTATACTTAGGAACTGTAGCCACCGGCATGTACCCCATGCCTTCGCATCGGTTCACCTCGTGGTACACTGAGATTTCTGCTAAGCAAGCTGCTAAGACTATCATTGAAGGTAGTATTCACAAGGATAATTTGCTACTGCTGCGCGTCATGAAGTACCTACGTTTGAGGTCGTGACAGACTTTGCTTTAGGGTCACAAAACTCAAAAGTCAAATAATATGGGAGAGCATCCATAAGCAACTTATTACTTGTCCAGCAACTTTTGTCTCTGTCTTGTCCCCTCGCCGAGATTTGGAAGATGCGCGTACTTTCAGACAGATCTAGTAGGTTGATGTGAAAAACAAACTGAAGTTGCTCGTGCACGGTTCCCTAGCAAGTTAAATAGGTAGTTATTTACTACGGGTTTTACCGATGATAGTGCAGGAACTACTAGAGGAGCTCGTGGCTAAATAATAACAGCCGCACAGGTCGATCTTCAAGGTTAAGCAACGCTTGCCTAGGTTGGTCTGTGGATGGGTGACCATCTTAACATAACGAGTTTCCTCCGTGCCTCGGAAAGCACGTTAAGCCGTTGGTCCCGGCTGTCATTTGTAGATCTTTGGCAGTCGTTACGGATAGTCAGAAGCCAGTAAATCTGACTCCAGTCTTGCCATGAAGTACCGTGTTACCCCAGTTAATGGGTTGTGGAGGTCTGGTAGGCAGCCGCTCCTCGTAAAATACTGGTATTCAGCTAAATCCGGCTTGACTGGAAGCCGACCCCAATATATAGCTGGGAAAAGGCTAGGTAGATGATGTAGATGATGAGTGCAGGAACTACCGCTTTCCGGACCAGTAGGTGGTGTAAAGATCTTTTCTAATGCAGGTTTGATGATTTATGAATATTCTCTACAGAATGTCATGATGTGACCCTAAAATCGCAATGATAATGGGGCTATCTAGTATCTACTTCGTCTTGTTCATCTGATAATTCCTGCTCTTCGGAATACTTAATGCCATCGGTGTTAAGTACAATTAACGTAGCCTACTTGGCCCAAAACATCTAAAAAGGTAACCATCAACTCGAAAAAGAGAAGAATAGGTACCTAGGTTTCGTTCTGTCCTTTAGCTTCTAATCCTTTTATACTTATTTCTATTTTATCATTTACAGGGGTACGCAAGAACCATCGGGTCATCAGTATACCTTCATTCATGAAGTTCCTGATAGATCTGAGCAACCTTATGCCGCACAAAATAAGAGTTATTTTAACTGATTTCTTTAACATCCACCACAGAGGCTGGTTTTGTTTTTGCTGAGAGGATTTTATGTGAATCTCGGCACAATTTTTTAAGCTTAATTATTGTCCTATACGGACCAGTAGCAAGATGAAATGCTCAGAACTTTGAAAGAAGAAAATAAGGAAGATTGCCGTATACATATGAATAGATACATAGTTTTTAAAGATAGCCTGTCCGTTTGACATTAGATCACGGTGAGAATTTGCGCGAAAAACGACTCTAACATCAGCCGCTTACTGCGGCGATCCCAAATAAATTGGTACCAACTCGTACCCAGTGTTGGGCAAAATTTAATGTGATTGATGACTAAGTATTAAAATATTCAATCATGATTGACTAATGACTTTTGCCTAAAAAATTCAATCATTAGTCATGATTGAAGATTGATTAGTTTTAATCATTAGTCAGTAGTCATACCCAATTTTCTCAAGACTAACTTTATGTTTGTTTACCGTGAAAGAGAATATAAGTAGATCTAAAACCCAAATACAAAGAAAACGCTATCTGAAAAATATGAAACAAAAGTTATCCTTGATTTTCAAAATCACAAATGATAGCTGTGGTCGTATATCAATAGTCATTCAATCATAACTAATGATTGATTTATTTAGTCATCATCATCATCATCTCAGCCGAAAGACGTCCACTGCAGGGACATAGGCTTCCCCCAAGCGTCGCTACAGTGACCGGTCCTGTGCATCTCGCAATGTTTCGCATCCATCGGATTACCGCGACCCTCGCCAGGTCGTCAGTCCACCTTGTGGGAGGCCTTCCAACGCTGCGTCTTCCGGTATGTGGCCGCCACTTTAGAACCTTCCGTCCCCATCGACCATCTGTTTTACGAGTTATTTAGTCATGATTTAATCAATCAAAGTAGTTTAATTATGACTAAATCAATCATGATTAAATATGACTATGACTAATCAATTGATTGAAAAAGTTACCTAATTGATTGACCCAACACTGTTCGTACCTACATAAGAGCATGAGAATAATAATAATAGGGAATATGCATGCATTTTCAGGTCTAGTAAATAATTATGAAAGAATTTTTAAAATATCTATCGACAACGAAGTTATAAAGCTTCAAAGCTGCTAATAAGAAAGAGAAGTCCGAAATGTAATTTGACGTCATATTACATTGCGCCAGTTCGACTGCCATAGAAAATAGCGTTTTGGCGAGAGGAACAGATACATTTGTTTAAAATGGCTATGTCTCGTTTGCTTTTCTACCAATTTCAATTTTATTTTCACAGTTGGTATTCTATTTTTGTATAATTTAAATTGTCACTTACGGGATATCTTCCGTGATTGTTTTTTATTTTGGAAAATAAAAAACAATCACGGAAGATATCCCGTAAGTGACAGTTTAAATTATGAAATAAACCGTCATAGCCTAAAACAGTGTTTATTTTTGTATATTTATTGATAAAGAGGATTAAATAACAAATATTTTTTTTCATGCATACTTATTCCCTATTATTATTGGCTAGCTTCTGCCCGCGTGTAGAGTTAGTTTAGTCTTAGCGAAATGATATAAAGCCTTTATAGTCTTCCTCGATAAATGGGCTATCTAATACTGAAAGAATTTTTCAAATCGGACCAGTTGTTCTTGAGATTAACGCGTTGAAACAAACAAACTCTTCAGCTTTATAATATTAATATAGATATAGACTAGTAGGTATTTTTCGCGCTTTCATTTTCTGCATTATGAATTCTCACTGGCAATTTTTGTGTAAAATTCTTATGTATTATTTTATACATGTACCTATTAGCTACAATTGCAATGTATCCTAGATAGTACCCATGCTGTAGAATTTTGAATATGACTTAGGTATTATTTGAATAAATCATGAACTTTTCATATCATTGAGTTTTATTTTTATTTAGAACAAAATATATGTACTTACCTAACTTAACCTGTAGAGCCCCGGGGGGCCGCCATTATTTATTTATATTTAATCAGTTCTGTCCTCTGTAAGTGTAAGGGCCTATTTCACCACCTATGATTAAGTTTCGAGTATCTTACTTGGCAGATAATTTCATACAAATTCTGTCAAACTTTTGAATTTATTCAGTGAGTAGTGCCTACTCGGACATTGTAGTAGGGGAGCCCCAGAAGGGATTTCGGGATTTACTAAAGCGCGGCAGATTAATATACAGGGGGATACCTTGCACCCAGTTAAGTACCTCCACCAAATATGAGGCCCATATATAAAGCCGCCCGTGAAGGATACAGGATCAGATTAGTAAAAAAAAAATGACCCTCAGACATTCTCGAGCGCGTCAGATTAAGGTAGGGTGAGTTAATTACATCCTAAAAAGTGTATATTCCACTAATCTGACAATTTGAGAGAGACGTAAAGAAAGGGGAGGGCAGCAAAGTTGTAAAAAAAAAACGTCATCTCGACATTCTCGAGCGTAGCTAATTTTTTTTTTATTTTGAAGGAAATAATTCAAGAATAATGAAAAATATATAATCTGACGATTTCCGCAAGCCGAAATAACAAAAAATCGTCGATAAAGTTAAATACGTGCAGTTGTGTGATGGCTACATTACCTTCTCCGGTTTTCTAAAGAGTTCCCTGAAAATTAGATTTCGTGGGAATTTGAACTGATTCGGACCGTTAGATTTTGAGAAATTTTGAAAAATCTCAAAAAAATAAGTTTTATATTTTGAAAGTGGTTTTTTTAAAATAACTTTTAAACGGCTTTATCGATCAACTTCAAAAACTAATCCGCCTTTGAGCTTGAAAAACCACGTCGATCGCTACCAAGCTGGTCAAAATCGGTTGATTCGTTCGAGAGATATCGTGAACGAAAGAAACCCGAAAAAGTGATTTTTCGGGCTTACTCCGAAATTTTTGGTTCGATAAATTAAAACTAGAAAATAACTTATGAGGATGATAAAACTGCGTTGAATGCCGCAAACCGCGTGAAAATTACTTGATCCGTTCAAAAGTTATTGCGGTTTGAAGATTCCAAAAATAGTGTTCTATGAAACTTTTATCAGACTTTCGAGCTGGGAGAGCTCAAATATTATCTCTTTGAACTCAGCGAGCTCAAAATATTACATAAAATATATTTTGAGCTCAAAAATGATATAAGTACAATTTTAAGCGCCCAGGAATGGAATTAGCTGGAAGTTCCAGGGGTTTTTTTGTCAGATCAGGCGAATCCCTCTGGATAATGGTCAGATTATGAGACAGTACGTTTAGAACATAAAGATGAACCATATATATCTTAATCTGACGCGCTTGAGTATTTCAAAATGGCGAATTTTTTTTGCACTTTATGAAAGTGGCCACGAGTTTGCGTCCCATCGAAATAGTCAGATTAGTGAATGAGATCTTTTTTTTTGGTGCACTTAACACTCCCTTAGAAAATCTGACGCGCTCGATTAAATTATTTTTTTTTCCATTTTCAACCCTTCCATACAACCACCCCCATCATGCAAACGATCAGATTAACATACGTACATTATTAAAAATACGTAGGGCATTGATGCTATCAATATCTGACGCGCTCGAGGATGTCCATGCAACAGTTTTTTTTTACATATTTAAAAATCTATAGCCGCTTCCCCCACCGATGAAAAGGTATAATCATAGAACATTTTTTTCTTCTTATCATCTAAGCTTTGCAACCCAATAGGTCTCTACGACGCTCGAGTAAATCCCCATTTAGCATCGTCGCCTCCCCTACTATTGTGAAACAGGCCCTAAGACATTGATTGATATTAACAACTTATTTTTAAAAAAGGTAGTAGGTAGCCTGAAACATGCACTTACTTAGCCCACTAATCAACTTTAGTGATGGTACACTAAGGGCCTGTTTCACAATGTCCGAGTAGGCACTACTCACTGAATAAATTCAAAAATGTGACAGAATTCGTATGAAATTATCTGTCAAGTAAGATACTCGAAACTTAATCATAGGTGGTGAAACAGGCCCTAAGGGCCTGTTTCACACAAGTAAGATATTGGCAAGTTAATCATAGGTGGTATAATAGGCCCTAAATCTTAAATTTTGAAGTCAACCGTAAGACTTGCTAAAACATTCATAGAAAATATTTAGTATTCAAATCAACAAAAAATAA
This sequence comes from Mythimna separata, assembly GCA_030763345.1. Classification (NCBI taxonomy): domain Eukaryota; kingdom Metazoa; phylum Arthropoda; class Insecta; order Lepidoptera; family Noctuidae; genus Mythimna; species Mythimna separata. Next base: position 23,572,158 of record CM061170.1, on the reverse strand, counting down.
TATCCTTGACAAATGCTCCAAAAATATTAGTTCAACTTTGTACCAATTCTCAGTGGCCGTCTACAACTGTTGGACATAGGTAACCCCCCCCCCCTCAAGTGTCAGCACAACAACCCGTTGTGCGTCTCGCATGCATCGGATTTCCGAAATAATATCTGCATTCCTGTGTCTGCATTCGTATTAAATTGTAAAACAATTAGAAGCAGTGCACCCAGCCCACTGCCATTAAGTTTGGTGATTCTTTGGCTTTCATCATTGCAATAAATCAAATATAGTGCAGTGTAATGAAGGCGCGACCTGGAGTTTAAATTTAATTGGCAACATTATTCAGCCGCAATTGTCATCTGCCTAGCCTTTTCCCAACTATATTGGGGTCGGCTTCCAGTCAAGCCGGATTTAGCTGTATTTAGCTGTGTGTGTTTTTTTGCAGTATTTTACGAGGAGCGGCTGCCTACCAGACCTCCACAACCCATTAGCTGGGGTAACACGGTACTTCATGGCAAGACTGGAGTCAGATTTACTGGCTTCTGAATCCGTAACGGCTGCCAAAGATCGACAAATGACAGCCGGGACCAACGGCTTAACGTGCTTTCCGATGCACGGAGGAAACTCGTTATGTTAAGATGGTCACCCATCCACAAACCAACCTAGGCAAGCGTTGCTTAACCTTGAAGATCGACCTGTGCGGCTGTTATTATCTAGCCACGAGCTCCTCCGATTTTTGAGTTCATCACTACACTATTATAATATGTGGTATCATTATTAAATTTAAAAAAAATTGTGAAGTGTCAAGAGATCATTCTCCTACTAGTTAGTAATACCAAATATAATTGTTTTTGGATTTAAACTCTTTTTCTCAGGTCGCGCTTTCATTAGACGGACTAAATTATAAGCAATGCACCCAGCCCACTGCCATTAAGTTTGGCGATTCTTTGGCCTTCATCATTGTAATAAATCAAATAATAACAAGAAAACATGTAAAAATCAAAGTGCTTACATATAAGTCTATCTGGATTTGGTTTCTGTACTTACACCCGTTTTCAATAACTTACCGCAGTTCATAGATAGATGGCTATCCCCGATAAACAGTAAGATTCTATCTATTCATCATTCTACAACTTTGTTAGGAAATGCTATCTGTTGGTAGGTAGGAAAGCAAGTAAGGGCAAAAGGGTAGATTTGTCTATCTTTAGTAGCTGCAACTGTAGATAGATAGCTTATTGAAAACGGGCGTTATTCCGTAGTAGACCATAGTACATATTTTTACGCACAAGTGTGCATTCTAAGCGTATATCTGTTTACATTATGCCCACACTTTTCACACATAGCCATCTCAGTGTGTTCTTTAATATGCTGTTTCAATAACTTCGTATCAGTTACTTGCTTATTGCAAATATGACAGATGGTCCGATTACTTCCGTGCAGCAATGAGTGACGGAATAATGAAGTTCTCGTTGCAAAGCTGCGGCCACAGGATTCACATAAGTGACGAGACGGTTCTGGTCGTGCCGTATGCTTCTTGACATGAAGGTACATTTCTTTTCGATCTGCTGATGTGTCGTTGCATATTTTGCACCTGAAATACAAATTAAAATTATGATGACATTAAAACATTATTTTATTCATAGACTGACATCTAAGTTTCAGATTGTGTGGTCAATGGACCATGGATTAAAATAAAACTCAACTAATACGTCTATTTCGTGGGTTTGTTTGGGAAAAAGATTGAAGTTGTCAACTCAGTCAACATTTTAGGAGGAATAAGGGATTGATTCACAAAGCATTAATCCTGGACACAGCTTGTATTATTAAGAAGTATCTTTGAATTCCTGACCACAGGTAGGTTGGACCTTGTAGATACTCCATTGAGGTAGGGAAGCATTTTTAAATATTTTTTATTGATATAAACAAAAGCTGAAAAAGTCTTACCTATACAAAACATTTTCAGGTTTCTCATGTTCCTCCTTCCTATGTTTATTCAATGCATCGCTGCCATGAAACGTGTGTCCACAAATATCGCACACCCTCTCTTGAGCCTTCAAAATGTGCTCCTTAGCATGTTTGTATAATAAAAACCTCTCTTTGAATGTGTCCCCGCATTCTTTACAACGGTACACACACCCAATGGTTGCTGCATAGTCTGTGTGGCATGTTTTGTGGTGCTGTGTTAGCCTTTCTTTCGACGGGAACTCCTCACCGCAGTTGCACGTGAAGATACCTGACGTATTGTGAGAAATTGAATGCTGTTGCATTTGTTGCTTTGAATTAAACAGCATGTCACAGTGTACGCAAGTACGGAGCGCTAAGTCACAAACGCTCAAGTGCTGTAACAATTTTTGTACTGTGTCATACTTAATTTTACAGCCAAAACATATGAAGGCATTTTTTTCTATCTTTCCTTGGTTTATTTTAATTTTTGGATCAGTTTCCTTTATTACAACTCCTTTTCCTAACAATTGGTCTGTATCCATCACTTCTCGTTCTGTTTTGAATTTCTTTGCTATGTCTTTCTTTTTTGGACTTGGTACTTTAACAGTTTTATTGTTCATCTTACTTATTTCAAAAGAATGTTCGTTCTTGTCTAGCATGTTAACAATGCAGGGTATATCTTCCTTACCAAGATTGTTAAGGTACTCTTCGATGTTCGCAGTATTGTTTAGAAACTCTAGAAGTGAATCTGAGTTGTATTCTGAGTCCGGCAAAGGTTGTATTACGATTTTATTTTCGGTTGATTTTTTCGTCTTCTCCTGTACTGAAGATTCAAGCCAGTCTTGTGAACAACGAGCGTTTAGTTGGAAATTATAAAACTGGTTCAATAAGGATACACAAGACATGCAAATGTTCTTCGGAAGATGATCGTTTGAGGATACAGTTACTGCGAGGCAAGCTTTCAAGTGTAGGCTGATGGTTGGGTCCGCGAGTATAGAAACATGGTCGGACTCCACGTCCAGACATATACGACAACAGTTTTGAACGTCGTCGCACATTTTTATAGTATACTTCTGATACTTATTTATTTTACACAGCTATTAGAACCCCGAATTCATAACAATAACACCGGCGAAACTTTTTGGTTTTGACATTTCTGGCTGAATGATGGTGGGTGACTTTTAGCATTTCGTCCAAAATCTCAGATTTATTTCTAATAAATGTTTTTCTACGTTTATTGTGCTCTTGTCATCGTTTTGGCTTATCTAATACAAAAGGAAACAGCAATTATCATTAATTAATTGTAACCAAATTCATGTTTAAAATAATTGAGAAAAACAGTTCATCATTTTACTCCTTCACAATTAAATTTCTAAACGGAAAGTAAGCCATCAGGATACGAGGTCAAGGTCGTTGAAATTAGAATTCCGTTAGAAATGTGTAAAATCGATTGTACAAGGAGTTACATTGAAACAAAATAATAATAGCAGTCCTCCACTTAGAGCCATAGCATCTTGTTTTTGTAAATGTTTATCCTGTTTTGCTTATTAGGTGTAAAGTATATTTACAAATTATCTCTGCGAAGCCAATCTCAGTTTCGATTACCCCATTGGTCCTAGAGATAATTGTAGTGCACAAACATAGTCACAGTCATGATTGGTGTAGGTACTTACCTATCCATTCTAATAGGAACGATAAATCTGACACAACTAAAGAGGGATCAAGAGCATAACTAACGAACGGGTGTACCTATGTTTTGTGAAGAACGGCGTGTCACACCATTGTTATATTATCTGGAAATGGACACATAGTGGTCATGCCAGTGTTTTGTTTATGTACCTATTATCCTTCTCATCTGAATCTTTTTTATTTACATTAGGTACGCTGAAATCTGTAATTTCCACAGATATAAAATTCGTGCAAAATGTAATTTAAAAAACTGTAAGCTTTTGTTATGACCGTCTATGGTAAATCACATACATGCACCGTATTTTACTGTGTATTAAACGTCTTTATTGTGTTTCTAACGTACGGAACCATTGTTTTAGGAAGGCGAAATGATTGACCGGCCGTTTGAGGACATGACAGTGACATTTGACACTGGTGTTTTGACAATTCGTTGAAAGACTTGAGGTGGGTAGGTCCTCGAATCGAGATTCGCGAATTAATTACTTCCATATCGCGCTTGTAATTAATGTGTGACTATTATAATCGCGTGTATAGTCGCGGGCGTTAAACACGTTAAAATTCAAATTTTCTGAACCGGACTTGTGTGTGCATATTTTGAAATAAAATCATGATACGATCGTGTTTTGACGTAATTAAAGACGACAAGTGACGCTGTATTGTATATTGGTGATAAATTACCTTGTTTTACTTCATAATAGTGCTTGGATAAGGTACCAGAGAGCAGAATGTCTAAGGACAGTAATTGCGGGAGTGAGGCACAGGAATCCCTGTTGTATTCTGCCAGACATGGAGAACTGGCGGTGGTCAAGGCTATGCTGGAAGCTAAGAATGAAGGGAAACTTACTTTGGATATTAATTGCAAAGGTAAGAATATCAAGGAAGGTTGACTGACTAACCATCTATATTTCCTCTGTTAGTGTGTACAAATTGAAGAGAAATGCTTTCTACCAGGCTGAATAGTCAAAATCTTTCTTAACAAGTTAGTTGACTGGAATTTTACACTATTAAGTGTTTGGGATTTGCTTTTAACCTATCACATACCCGCAAAAGGAGATACAATAGTAAGACAATAACAGTGCGGTCACATGCAACCGGTCAGGGATTCATGAATTAAATATGGTTAGATTCATCTGTTTTCACAATATGATCATTATACTGCTCTCTCATGGCAAATAAGGTTTTACTGGAATTAGGCTGTCAGCATCTGAGACCTTTGTGTAACAGCTATATTTTAACAACTAGGTAATATTACTATTCGGTAAGACACACTAGTAGCTATAAGCTGATGCGTGTGTTTCAAATAGTTTGGAGATGTTTACTCTGTCTAACCGATTTTTAAAGCAGTCAGCAGTTCATATATAATGTTACTGGACCTAAATGGTTTTAAGTAAAGATGTCCACTGTTGGACCTAAGTCTCTGCCTATGTCCAATAGTGGATGTCTTTTGTTTAATAACAAATATTAGTAAGACTTACTAATATTTGTTATTATTCCCTTTATTAAGACTTATTCCCTTTGAATAAGGATATAAACTTTGAACAGTTGTATTATCATAAGTTTTAATTGCTATAGTCATCAATTGTGAGTCATTGTATTAAAGATGAATAATCTTTGTTATTTTAATACATTAGTATAATTTACTGGAAATAACTGGTTAGCATTGCATAACCATAATAAGGAATTATTATATTATATTATTATATCTAGTCTATAATAGTAATAATAATAATTTGTTGAGTAATGAATAAAGGGAATAATAATAAATTGTTTTATTCAGAACAATATAGGAACCATTTTTTGTTAGTATGCATCTTAGAAACTACAGCTTAGTTCCCCGACCGGTCCTATGAGACCACGCTGTTATTGTAATACTATTGTGTCTCGTTTTGCGGGTATTTGATAGGTTAAACACTAGGGTATGCTGTTCCACTGCTGGGTAAAGACCTCCCTCCATTCCTTCCATTGTTCCCGGCTTTTAGCTACATCTTGCCAATTCTCAAGGAAGACATCCAAGTCGTCCCGCCATCTCCTTATAATATATAATAAGAAATACTTCTTTATATTATATGTGGGTGCAGATGTGCAGTTGCAAACATGTAAACTCACAGACCCAGAACATCTATGTAGGCAATACAAGTATTTAATCAACCTGTCGAACCTGTGACTCACGGTACTGCAGCCAGTTGCTTAACTACTGCGCCAACTATGCCATCTATTTTGAAGTGTGATTAATTAACAAACACGCAAACTGCCAGATGTTCACAATTAAAATATATTATTATGAAAACCTATAATAGGATAACAGAATAATTTGCATATGTGACTGATGTGTCTGTGTTGTAATATGGAAGTATTGTAAACCCAATAGTTTTTTGAAAAGAGTAACCATGGAGTTTCTTTCTCCATAGGAAATAACCAATTTGGAACCGTGTACTAGTTTTTGACGTTTTGTAAGTGCCCATGTAGGCCTATGTACTTAAAATAAAATAATTTTGAATTGAATTCAGTTACATTTTTGCCTCCTAATTTTCCTTTTTTGTTTCAGGCAAAAGTAAGACGAACCTAGGCTGGACGCCTCTCCACCTGGCCACATACTTCGGCCATACAGATGTGGTGGAGGCGTTGTTAGAAGCCGGAGCTAGTGTTGATGAGGTCAATGACACTGGCGACTCGGCACTGCATAAGGCTTCCTTTATTGGGAATGAGGTAAGGAAGAAGATAATTGAAATATAAAGATGGGTTGAATTGTTTCAGGGTTCTTCGTGATGTTAAGTCCTGGGCTTTTCATTAATTCTGTGCACACCACGTTTTTTAAACGCGCCGTTGACGAGCGTTTGTAGCGATAAAGACGCGATACGCACGCGAGTTAGACGCAGCCTGTAGAGATTTGCAAACCTGTATGAATTTAAACACGCGTTTCAATCGACATAGACGCGTGTGAGTACCGAAAGAAACACGATGCAAATGCGCGCGTGTGGCGATATAGACGCAATGCAAACATGCGTGTGCATGTGTGTGGTTTTGAATGTAAGGTTTGAAGTTTTCTGGGTCGAACTGCTCCATTTTTTGTGTTCCAAAGACGTGCGGTGCAACAAATTGCTCGATTGCAACTGGTGTAGATTTGTTAATCTACGCTAGGGAGGTGTGCCTTTTGTGTTGCGGGCCCGCCTATATGGAAGGCGCTAGCGACGCGCGGGTGCCGCGCGTTTGAATCAAAACAAGCGCTTTACTAACGCGCGTGTGCACCTATCGAAACAGACGCGCCGGTATCGCGCATTTGAGTCGATACAAACAAACGCGATGCTAACTCAATAGAAACTGCTCTTTAGGATAAAAGCGCGCCGTCGACGCAGGTTTCTAAAACGGCGCGTTTAAAAAACGTGGTGTGTACAGGCCCTAAGATATTTTCAGTAGAAAACCAGAGACATGTTTTGTGGCAATATAGTGTAGTAAATACTCCAATAGAATTCGAAAAACCTTCTATCCAGATGTGACCTTTACAATACGGAATAAATAAACTGTAAAACTAGGCAGCCGCGTCAATGCTCAGTGATCCGCTACGTCCTTAATTCCACTGCAGTGACGCGCTCTAGCGCAGTATGGCATTTTTGTATGAGTTTCGAGCTGGTAAACCTTTTCCCTAGGAACTGAAGAACTGAGAAGGAGCCGAATAGGGACCGAATGAGAGTATCTGTAACTGTTTTTCAATGGTGTGGGCTGCCAGAATGATGCCAATACATTCCGCTTGATAACGATGCACGATGTAGAGTTTTCCTAGCGTTCTTTTTATTTTGATATTAAGGCCATTGGAGAAGATTACAAAGCTGTATGGAGTATAAAAGAAACTTTGACCACTAAATTTATTACGGTGTTGTTAGGGTATGACTACCCAGAGAAGAAACACCGAAACAAACTCACGGGTCACTGGATGAGGCCGATGTTTCCTTGCTGATGCTGATGAAGGAAACACTAGCCTCATCTAGTTATAACTGAAAAAAAATTGACGTGTAAAAGTGTTTTTTAAAGCCTATTTGCGAAATAAGTATCATTTATCATTAACGCTCCAACTCCTGTCACAGTGTCGTGTCGATCTTTGATCCATTCCATTTATTTATTTAAGTATGCAACATAATGGTACACAGACGGACTTTAAATGACTTATGCCAATACAAAACAATAATATTGACTGATCTACACTGTCCCCGCATATGTATTCTAATATGAAAATATTGTAAACCCAATATTTTTTTGAAAAGAGTTACCATGAAGTTTCTTGCCGGTTCTTCTCCACAGGAAACGACCAATTGGAACCGTGCTTCTGACGTTTTAAAATAAAAAGATTTTAGATTTTGATTTGGTTTATGCCCATTCTCCTACAGGATCTAGTAATCCTCCTACTCAAACACAAAGCCGACGTCAACATAATGAACGGAGAAGGTCGGACGCCATGCGACATGTCAAAGACGAGAGACGTCCAGCGACTCTTGGAGGCGGCCGGCAGAGCTGAGCGACATGAACGCGAGCTTCGGCTGCTGACCGCCGCTAAGGACGGCCGGATTGAGGATATACAGGAGCTGGTGAGTTGATGGTAGTGATTTAGAATTTATTAAGGCTTAGTTACGGTGAATATAAACGAAAATTAGGTTTATTCACTAGTTTATTTAAAGCCTAGTCGTTATGGCCAGTAAATCTGACTCCAGTCTTGCCATAAAGTACCGTGTTACCCCAGTAATGGGTTGTGGAGGTCTGGTAGGCAGCCGCTCCTTGTAAAATACTAGTATTCAGCTAAATCCGGCTTGACTGGAAGCTGACCCCAATGTAGTTGGGAAAAGGCTAAGCAGATCATGCTGATTAAGAGCTATTCCTAGACTCTTAATAAACTAGTGTGCCTCAGCATCAACGACTGCATCACTGCTTACCATCAGGCGGGATCGCAGTTAAGCACTTTGTTATTAAAAAAGAACATGTCATGCATTTGAGGAACCCAAATGCATGACTATCTCAGAGCTGATGCTGAAATGTCTCATGTATGTGAGAGTAGGTTACCTTTTTTGGGATGGCAAATATTCAAATAAGTAATAATATTTTATTTATTTAAAATACAATATTGACACATGTATCAAAAAACTGTCAATCAATACAAAATTTGAACTCGGATTTCCAATCTAGGAAGATTAGAAGAAGACTAGGTCTTGTATCTTTCAAATTATATTTTTTATTCCACATACAACTTGACATTGGCCTGTAAAATGCAAAAGATTTAAGATTTCAATTTCGCGGGGTTTTTTTTTTAAGTTGGGCTAACGTGCTCCTATCACCTAAGTAATTTCACAGCTGATTTATGGTCAAGAGTTTCAGACGTTAGATATTTAGATCTTAATCCAATAGGTTGTAGGTATGTTTGTGTTATGCTATTGGAAAAGTGGTATTTAGTGTGTCGTAATGTTGTTTTGTTATTGTATCAAACGCGTGACGCGGAATGCTACGCTTCATGAAGCGCAGTATCAGTCTTCTTCTTCTTCTACTAGGCGTTAGTCCCGGCTTTTGCCAGGGTCCGCCTTCCGGCTTAGCTTGCTCCACTTTGCCCGATCTTCTACATCCTTGGCAGTAAGGCCATTGGCTCTCATGTCGGACTTGACGACGTCCAGCCAGCGCTTGCGAGGGCGACCACGCGACCTACCGCCAAGGACAGCCATATTCATGCATCTCCGGCCAACGTACTCCATAGGGCGGCGCATGATGTGGCCATACCATCGCAGACGACACTCTTGCAGTTTTTCCCCCACGTCACGGACACCAAGACTACCTCGGATGAATGAGTTGCGTATGCGATCAGATCGCGTTACGCCGCTCATCCACCTCAGCATCTTCATCTCCGTGACGCGAAGCTCCTGGGTGTGTCTGCCTAGTGCTGGCCAACACTCGCCACCGTACAGGAGGACTGGACGTATGATGCATTTATATATCTGTCCCTTAAGCTTCGGAGGCATTTTGCGGTCGCATACAACGCCAGTTACCTCTCGCCATTTCGACCAAGCCGCGCCTATACGCGCTTGGACATCGTCGTCCACGTTGCCAGACTCGTGCAGCACGGATCCAAGGTACCTGAACTTATCCGAGCTTCTGATCCGGTCCGAACCTATTCGGATGGTATTTGAATCCGTGCTGCCGCAGGACATGTACTCAGTCTTCGCCACATTTAGTCTCAGACCGCCGTTTTCCAGCGTGTCCTTCCAAATGTTGACCTTCCGCTCAAGTTGGGCTTTGTTCTGGCTAACGAGGGCGATGTCATCGGCATACATCATTAGCCATGGAGGCTGATCTTGGATGCATGCCGTAACTACATCGAGCACAACGTTAAACAAGAACGGGCTGAGAGCCGATCCTTGGTGAACGCCAACAGATATTGGAAAGACTTTGGATTCGCCAACAGCGGTCTGGACAGAGGACACGGAATCGCGATACATGTCTCTGATAATGTCAATATAGGCCTCGGGCACACCCTTGAAGCGAAGTGCCCACCAGATGGACTGCCGAGGAACACAGTCGAAGGCCTTCTGCAGGTCTAAAAAGGCCATATGCAGAGCTCTCCTTCTCTCCCTGTAAGCCTCAGTCAGAGTCCGCAAGGCGAACACTGCGTCCATGGTGCTGTTGCCCGCCCGAAATCCATATTGACACTCAGAGACAGTGCACTCGCTACGGAGCCTTGTGTCAATTATGCGCTCGAAGAGCTTCATGGTGTGGCACATGATCTTAATACCGCGGTAGTTACTACAATCCTGTACGCTACCTTTGCCTTTATAAATAGGTATAATGAGGCTTGATCGCCACTGGTTCGGCATTTCCTTGGTGGTCAGGATGCGGTTGTAAAGATCCGTCAGAAGGTCCACACCATGTGAGCCCATGGCCTTCCACACTTCGATTGGCACAATGTCAGGCCCGACCGATTTCCGGTTCTTCATGTGGCGAAGAGCAATGCGAGTTTCGTCGGGGGAAATAGGGGAAATAAGACCAAGGTTAGGAGGCGGTTCGGGAGGAAGGTTATGGGGATGCTGTTTGTTAGACAGCTCCTCGAAGTATGTGCACCATCTCTCCTTAACAGAGGGGGCATCATAGAGCAGCTTACCCTGGGCGTCCCTTACACAGAGGCATTTGCTAATGTCCCGTGTAGCTTTTTCCCGGGCACGCGCCAGCTTAAAAATAAGCTTTTGCCCCTCCGCAGTTTCCAGCTTGTCGTACAAGGGCGCCAAACTTTTGCTGCGGGCTCTGGCTACTGCTTTTTTGCAAGCGCGCTTAGCCGCTCCATATGCCTCCCTGTCCTCCGGAGAGTTGGACCCCTGCCACTTCTTAAATAATACCTTCTTCTTCCGGGTCGCCTCCTGCACCCCGTCATCCCACCACCACGTCTCCCTGTCCATGGTGCGACCACCACGAGAAGTGCCAAGGACGCGCTTACCCGCGGCGGTGATTGCTGAATGAATCCTACTCCATATCTCTTGAGCGGACTCATGCGGAGAACTGATCTCGAGGTGCTCGACCTCCGCGATGAATTCCGACAGTTTAGGACCATTAAGCAACCACCACTTGGTGCGGGGATTGCGTTTCTGGGTCACTTTTTTCCTTGATACGATCGCCAGGTCCATGACAAGGAGGCGATGTTGAGCCGTTAAGCTTTCGCCTGGGATAACCTTACAGTTGGTAACCTTGCCAATGTTGCACCGTCGCACCAGCAGGTAATCAATTTGGGTTGAGTATGAGCCACCACGGTACGTAATAAGATGCTGGGGCTTCTTCTGAAAGAACGTATTCGCGATGGCTAGGTCCGACACAGCGCAGGTCCTGAGTATGCTGACTCCCTCTGCATTTAGTTGGCCATAGCCAAAACCACCGTGAACACGTCCGTACTCTCCAGCACGCTGACCTACGTGACCGTTGAGATCCCCCCCAACCAAAATATCTTCAGAATTCGGAATAGCGCGCATTACGTCCTCGAACTCATCCCAGAAGGCCTCCTTTTCAGACTCACAGCAGCCAGTTTGAGGAGCATAGGCGCTGACTAAGTTCGTTACCGACCCTTCGATCAGCACCTTAACTCGCATCAACCGGTCGCTGTATCGGTCTACTTCAAGAAGTCCATCCTGAAGGTCCTTAGACAGCACTACGGCTACTCCGTTCCTGCCCGATGGTGATCCGGTGTACATTAGCCGGTACCCCTGCCCGATGTCACGGGACTTATTCCCCTTCCAGCGCGTCTCCTGAAGGAAGGCGCACTGGACCCGACGTTTCGCAAGTACGTCCGCGAGTTCTCTGCAACGTCCAGTTAGAGAGCCAATGTTCCAGGTGGCAAAGCGGAGCTTCTTTTTGGGTACTAACTTCTTTAGCCGTGCCCGTACTTGACACGGTAGCCCTAGCCCACTTATCGCAGGTTTAAGGCGATGTGCCTGCGCGTCGTTGTTCGGCGACGCCCTAGTCCAAGTACCCACATTATTCTTTGCCTTATCCATGAATATGTGACTGAAGTTGGTTTTACGTGGGGCGACCAGCCGTCTGACCCCCACAACCCTACGAGAGGGAAACCAGGATCGCCAGAGCCTCGTCCGTTGGACAGCAGGGTGCACCGCTAGCAGGTGAGGTTGGCTTGGGTCCTAAAGATGTAAACGGACCCCAATCACCCCCCGGACCCCAATCACCCCGAAGCGCAGTATCAGTATTGTGGTCTAATTAGTCACAATTTAATATTGAGTTGATATTTGCTAACTGCCTCTCCCCGACTGTTTATACCAGACGTTTTAACTATCTGTACCTAGAATGAATCTATACAAAACTTATTTTTTTTTAGTTTACTGTGGTTTATAATATGTATGGTTTATAATACAAAAACCATTGCAAAAATAATGTCACAAGAGATGGGAAAAAGTATCAATTTTATTAATGAATTTAAAAAAAAAAATCGAGCAATTAGTAGATGACTATACGATGATGAGGTGTGCTGTCAGGGAAGCCACATGCAGAATTAGTCATTGCCAAACAAGCGTGTCTTCAACGTAGTCTTTAACCTTGTAATACGCTTTCTTGGCAAGGACACGCTTAATGAGTTTTAAACTTGCTCTCGCTTGACCGAAATTGTATCCGAATTTTTAGTTGGTATGTAGTTTTGATCAATCAAAACGGTTCGGTCAATTTTATTGATGTGTGTATACAGTTTTATTGGTTAACCAACAAAAAGAGGCATCTTACACGGCAATTCAGGAAAATTGACACTACTAGTTAACGCCACTTAGACAAAAGGTCTTCTACTTTTGAAAAGGGATTATGACGTTGACGTCTAACGTTTAACGTTGACTTTGATGTCTAACTAATGTCATTAACATTTGGACAGCTTCCTGGACCTAACGACTCAGTGCTGCCACCCGGTAGTTGAAAAACCTATTGGTTTACTAAACTTTCCTCTGACATTTCCAGCTAAGCAGCCCGAACTCTCCGAACATAAACTGCGTGGACGCTCAAGGCAATACGTGCCTCCACTGCGCTGCATATAGAGGACACACGAGACTTGCAGTGTTACTGCTGCAAAATGGAGTCGATACTACACTCAGAAATAATAGTGGTATGTAAATAATTATGTATATTTTTTCTTTATAGACAGTGAGTAACTGTACTGTTACTTTAAAGTGTACTTCTTCTTCTTCTTCTTTCTGCTCTTATCCCATATCATTTGGGGTCGGCGCAACACGTTTTCTTCTTCCATTCTGTCCTGTCATCCGTCAGACTATCACCAACTCCCTTTTCCTTCATATCGCTCCTCACACAATCCATCCATCTTTTCTTTGGCCTCCCTCTCCCTCTCCATCCATCTACTTGTGTACAATAAAGTTTATTCTATTGTATACGGATCTAATAAATGCTTTAGTTCCCTAAAGCGTCATTTGGCATTCGCTTTACTCGTCAGCGTATCGCACCCACGTGCGGCCTACAGCACGTGGATGGGTGGATGGAAGAATCAATTGATCACTACGATCACGATTGACCAATGGAGGAGCTCGTGGCTAAATAATAACAGCCGCACAGGTCGATCTTCAAGGTTAAGCAACGCTTGCCTAGGTTGGTCTGTGGATGGGTGACCATCTTAACATAACGAGTTTCATCCGTGCCTCGGAAAGCACGTTAAGCCGTTGGTCCCGGCTGTCATTTGTAGATCTTTGGCAGTCGTTACGGATAGTCAGAAGCCAGTACCAGCCTGACTCCAGTCTTGCCATGAAGTACCGTGTTACCCCAGTTAATGGGTTGTGGAGGTCTGGTAGGCAGCCGCTCCTCGTAAAATACTGGTATTCAGCTAAATCCGGCTTGACTGGAAGCCGACCCCAATATAGTTGGGAAAAGGCTAGGCAGACGATGATCACGATTGACTAATGGCCTATCAATTGTTTGTTTCATTTGCGCCGTTTCGCTTCACAATCGCTTTCACGTTGGTTCACCCTAGTATGACAGCGCGTAAGGTTTTTTACTGAATATGTCGCATTGTCAAATAAGTTCTCCTGCTCTGAGTGGAACGGGAAGGAGTGTCAGGATTTTATGTTTTTTTTGTCACTCGTGTTCTTCCAGTTGCCCTTTGCGTTCTAGTGGTGCCGATTGAGTTTTTTAAGCAATTTTATGGGCATTAATATTAGTCATAATAACCCTTCTCAGTCTTAAGATCAATATTTTTTAACCCCCGACACAAAAACGACGGGGTGTTATAAGTTTGACGTGTCTGTGTTTGTAAATGTATGTAATATGTATGTATGCTCCCAAACGGATGATCCGATTTTAATGAGGTTTTTTTGTTTGAAAGGTGTATCAGTCGAGAGTGTTCTTAGCTACGTTTGGTGGAAATTGGTTCAGGTCTTCAAGGTCATCAACACCTGAAAGGTGGAGAGTAGTCGGTTTTTTTTTTAATTTTAAATTTGATTGTCTAGAGGTGAAAGTGTGAATATACAACATATTGCAATTTTTTTGATTTGTGTTACGCTACATAGCGAAGTGTTTAAAAATATCTACTCGTACCTCTCGGGGTCCCATAACCCAAAGTTTAATAGAGCGCAAGATTATCAAAGCGGATATAGGCGAAATGTTTACTTTCGACTATACTTCGTCGTCACAATAATGCTATAATGTTGTTATTTACGAGTATATTAGAGGAAGTTTTAAGTGGCGCCAGTGACAGAAAATTTGAAAGAAAATCGTTTGTCTTGGTATGGTCATGTGAAGAGGAGGGATGAAATGCATGTTACTAAAAGAGTTCTGAATTTACAAGTAGATGGATGGAGAGGGAGAGGGAGGCCAAAGAAAAGATGGATGGATTGTGTGAGGAGCTATATGAAGGAAAAGGGAGTTGGTGATAGTCTGACGGATGACAGGACAGAATGGAAGAAGAAAACGTGTTGCGCCGACCCCAAATAATATGGGATAAGGGCAGGAGGAAGAAGTTGTTATTTAGAAGCTTAACCTACTTATCAAAAACAGTGTTGTTAGAAAATGCCTGATTGTTAACATTCACCACTAGTTTCTGGCCAGCGGTTTCGTCGGTGTGTAAGTAGAAGATAGATTTCCCCAATATGTCACCCAAAGGGCAATAGAAAGGGCTATGCTCGGACTGCCATTGCGTGATCGCATCAGGAGTGAAGATATCCCTAGGAGAACGAAGGTTAACGAAATAGCCCGAAGAATCGCCAAACTTAAGTGGCAGTGGGCAGGCCACATTGCTCACAGAACAGATGGTCGATGGCACAGAAAGGTTCTGAAGTGGCGACCACAACGTCAGAAGGCGTCCCATAAGGTGGACGAAAGGCCCGGTGACAATCGCAAGAATCCGATGGATGCGAGACGCGCAAGACCGGTGGTTATGACCACCTTTAGAGGTGGCCTATTTTCAGCAGTGGACGTCTTTCGGCTAAAATTATGTTGATAATGATGCTGTTCTTTTTCATTGATGCGCTCTTTCTTCTGTAAATCATAATCCAATAGCTTAATTTAAGGCCTCTGTTTTCTAATGCTACCTTTAAATGTCTTAACTCTTAACCAAAACCATATTTGATATCTGCAGGCCAATTAGCAATCGATATGGCTAAAGACACAGAAATGCGGGAGGTACTGAGCGTTCGGCCGGTGCAGCGGCTGCAGAGAACAGCTGCCAGGTTCGAGGGACCCCTGCTGAAGAGGTCTCGGTTCTTGGGCTGGAGACCCGTTTGGGTAAGAATACAATAAAATAGACAGAAGTAGACTAAATTAGTATATGTACGCTTTAAAGTAGTATAAATACGCCTACACTTTGCAATTGCACAGATGTGTCACTATTTTCTTAACGCGAATTGACTAAAATTATCTGTTTTATATCCCAGGCCGTCCTCCAACGCGGCGTGCTCCTGTACTACGGGTCCCGCGCGGAGGCGGCGCGCGGCGGCACGCACTGGCGCGGCCGCAAGTACCTCGACGCCGCCACACTCACCGCCGGCGACACCGAGCCCGCGCTCATCGTGCTGCACTTCAGCGACGGAGACACGCACCGCCTGGCGGTGCAGGGGGACAAGGACGTCGCCGCGTGTAGACAGGTGCCCAGCACTGATATAGTACAGTATAGATACTGAACCCGCCCTCATCGTGCTGCACTTCAGCGACGGAGACACGCACCGCCTGGCGGTGCAGGGGGACAAGGACGTCGCCGCGTGTAGACAGGTGCCCAGCACTGATATAGTACAGTATAGATACTGAACCCGCCCTCATCGTGCTGCACTTCAGCGACGGAGACACGCACCGCCTGGCGGTGCAGGGGGACAAGGACGTCGCCGCGTGTAGACAGGTGCCCAGCACTGATATAGTACAGTATAGATACTGAACCCGCCCTCATCGTGCTGCACTTCAGCGACGGAGACACGCACCGCCTGGCGGTGCAGGGGGACAAGGACGTCGCCGCGTGTAGACAGGTGCCCAGCACTGATATAGTACAGTATAGATACTGAACCCGCCCTCATCGTGCTGCACTTCAGCGACGGAGACACGCACCGCCTGGCGGTGCAGGGGGACAAGGACGTCGCCGCGTGTAGACAGGTGCCCAGCACTGATATAGTACAGTATAGATACTGAACCCGCCCTCATCGTGCTGCACTTCAGCGACGGAGACACGCACCGCCTGGCGGTGCAGGGGGACAAGGACGTCGCCGCGTGTAGACAGGTGCCCAGCACTGATATAGTACAGTATAGATACTGAACCCGCCCTCATCGTGCTGCACTTCAGCGACGGAGACACGCACCGCCTGGCGGTGCAGGGGGACAAGGACGTCGCCGCGTGTAGACAGGTGCCCAGCACTGATATAGTACAGTATAGATACTGAACCCGCCCTCATCGTGCTGCACTTCAGCGACGGAGACACGCACCGCCTGGCGGTGCAGGGGGACAAGGACGTCGCCGCGTGTAGACAGGTGCCCAGCACTGATATAGTACAGTATAGATACTGAACCCGCCCTCATCGTGCTGCACTTCAGCGACGGAGACACGCACCGCCTGGCCGTGCAGGGGGACAAGGACGTCGCCGCGTGTAGACAGGTGCCCAGCACTGATATAGTACAGTATAGATACTGAACCCGCCCTCATCGTGCTGCACTTCAGCGACGGAGACACGCACCGCCTGGCCGTGCAGGGGGACAAGGACGTCGCCGCGTGTAGACAGGTGCCCAGCACTGATATAGTACAGTATAGATACTGAACCCGCCCTCATCGTGCTGCACTTCAGCGACGGAGACACGCACCGCCTGGCCGTGCAGGGGGACAAGGACGTCGCCGCGTGTAGACAGGTGCCCAGCACTGTTATAGTACAGTATAGATACTGAACCCGCCCTCATCGTGCTGCACTTCAGCGACGGAGACACGCACCGCCTGGCCGTGCAGGGGGACAAGGACGTCGCCGCGTGTAGACAGGTGCCCAGCACTGATATAGTACAGTATAGATACTGAACCCGCCCTCATCGTGCTGCACTTCAGCGACGGAGACACGCACCGCCTGGCCGTGCAGGGGGACAAGGACGTCGCCGCGTGTAGACAGGTGCCCAGCACTGATATAGTACAGTATAGATACTGAACCCGCCCTCATCGTGCTGCACTTCAGCGACGGAGACACGCACCGCCTGGCCGTGCAGGGGGACAAGGACGTCCCCGCGTGTAGACAGGTGCCCAGCACTGATATAGTACAGTATAGATACTGAAAGATTACAATAGTACATCTATTGAAAAATGAATAGGGAAAAAGGATTTAGGGTGTTTTTAACGAGCAGTTTTGATCAAGCTTACGGGAATGCATCGCACGCGTAACCCCCGCAAATGTCCTTTTCATATAAGTATTTATTGTAATGTGTGAATTAAGTATGCGGGACGCGGGGCTTGATCTTGGGCAGCAGCCCCGCGCAGACCCCCGCAAGTTAGTCGTTTTTTGTACACAACCACAACGCACAGCAGCCCACAGCTTAAAAAACTCGATTGCAGGCAAGCATGTCTCATACTGCGTGAAATTTTCTGCATGCGGGGCAATCCCGCATGCGTAATGCAATCCGCACTAATTTTTAAAAACACTTGATAAGATTAAGATTGACATGTCTGAATGTAAGAGGCACTTAAGAACATTGTCTAAAGTTCACCATTAAAGTTCACCATTTTGTTGCAGCAATGGGTAACAGCGTTGAACGAGCACATAGCGTACTCCGGGCACTATCTGTGGGCGGGTGCTTCACCAGACTCTGCCAGGGAGGCCACCGAGGATCTGGAAGATGAATGTAAACCTTTAGGTAAGTCAAAGTCAAAGTCAAATATTTTTATTTCACATAGGCCTACATGGGCACTTATAAAACGTCGAAAAGGTAAGAACTAATATTAGGAGGTAAGAACTAATATTAAACATAAACTGCAACAACAACCAATCACAAACATAAAATTTATTGCCCGTTTTCATTAACACTGGAATACGTAAAAGAAAGCCAAAATAATATTAAAGTGTAGTGGTTTCGTAGTATTAATGAAAAGAAAACGTGCATAATTTTTATCACACAAAAATAAATACTGCATAAAAAGTATTATAAATATTTTGTTTGATAACCTACTTTTAAATGCCGATAGAACTCTGGTTACCTGCTGAAAGGTAAATGCCTATATTTCGAAAAGTCCGTCCTACTTAGTAGGTCCCTAGATTCTTCAATACTATTAGTGTAATATTACCATTAAGACGCCTTAATTTTGGAGAACTTCTTCGAGCGTTGGAATGGAGTCTAACAAGTAAGGTTTATTTTTGATTATCAGCAAAAAATTCCCTTTCTGGGTGTGTGGTATTCTGCTACACAGAACCACATATTTTAGTTTACTTACGTTTTATATTATTATACACTATAAACAGTTTTGAGTTAGTGAGTTACTCACCTTCAAATCATTCATGTAAACATATTTATACAATATTTTTATAGTTTGTCATTGTCACCTGAGTTGACATGTGTCTTTGTTAATTTATTTTTTCTTACGCCATAGACATAATATAACAAAGAGTAGATAGACCTCTCTTAAGCTCGTTCTACATTATATTTTTACTAATAAGGGCAGCGACAGACTGCCACCTTTGTAAACCGTTTTATTTCGTTCTGCTCTTTATTTTTTATTTTAGATTTTGAATTTTTAAATTAAGAAGAGATTTGAGAACGAAGGAAAACGGCCCCGACTCCTGTCTCAGTTTTTAGTCTGGTTTTGATTGTGAACGCTGAAAGTCTTTTTATCCTAGAGCTACCTATCAAAAGTGTTTTCTAATTATAATAATCTTGATCAGTTTATAATTGACATAAATCATTCTGAATAAGAAACCTGTGCGTTTTACTGAAAGCGGAAAGTCGTTTTTCTTGTCCTGAAGCTACCTACTAAGTGTGTGTGTGTGTCAGCCTCTACGGTCCTGACACCTACATGTGAACTGACCGACCGTCGTAACGGCCTGCCTGTCAGTTGCCTGCCTACGTGTTTGTCCGACGAGTTGGCTGCCCTAGACGTCGGGCTGCCCGTCGTGTTGCCTGCCTTACTGCGTGCTCACGGAGACGCCGAGCTGCCGTTGTTTTACCTGCCTACCAACGAGCATCCTGCGTCGTGTGAAGCCGACCCTTCTTTTATATTATTTAATCTTTGTACCTAATTTTCTGTATTTTTTATTAATGTGGCTTACGTCTAGCTTCCTCGAGCTTGACGTAACGTTACAGGTGGAGGTGTCGGAATTTTACT
Organism: Mythimna separata; assembly: GCA_030763345.1. Taxonomy (NCBI): domain Eukaryota; kingdom Metazoa; phylum Arthropoda; class Insecta; order Lepidoptera; family Noctuidae; genus Mythimna; species Mythimna separata. The sequence continues at coordinate 23,552,267 of CM061170.1, read as the reverse complement.
CACTAAAATGTATCAGTTTTCTTTTAGATGTCCTTTGCTTTCCAGTGCCATGGCAACTCTTTCAAACACTCTCGCAGCTCTAGTTAGGCTAGGCTATAGGACAAAGTGTAGTATTTTTTGTTGCTCCTGAAAGATCCAATAAATCGATATTCAATTTGTTACAGGATCAATGCAGGACGCGTTAACAGCGGCGACGAACAGTCTGGCGCTGCTGGACACACAGCTGCGCGAATGTGCCGCCATCGTGGCCGCGCTGGACAAGAGCGTCAACGTCGGCAACTCGCTGCACCATTCTGCTTATATGGTAAGCTTTTTGAATTCAATAGTTTAAGTACCTACTGAAATAAGTTAGGTACTAACTGTTTAAAAAATAGTCATAACACCAATTCTTTGTAAAGGGAATTAGAATTGGTGTATCAAAATTAACTAAAGGAGAATGCCCGTTTTGTAAGGGAAGTTGGGTCCCAGTGGAAAATTGTTGTGCCCTAAAGATTTTTATTTTACCTAATAGTAAAAACATAGCATTTTCATAATTGGAAACCTTTTTTCAATGTGCCACCCTGGTTCAGGAGATATAACTATTTTTCTGTTTTAAAAATCTAGGTTATAATTACAAATTGACAGACTAAACATTACCATGAGCATGGAATTATGTCTCTTTTACTTTAATTCCATTAATTTATGAAAAATTATATAAAAATTAATTTGCAGACAAAAAAATAAATAATATTATTAAGGTTATTATTCCAAACAGGTACACGACAGCACAAAAGGGACCTGCCCCGTGGCATTCTCCTTTAAGTAAATTGAATCTGAGTAAAATTGATTTCTCTAACCACTCTCTCATTCATTTTTGATGTTTTAAATCTCATGAAAGGGGAAACTTAAATAGTGTCAGGATGCACATACTGAAGTGTGACGTTATACGACACCGCCATTTGGTTACGTGTTCTTAAAAGAGGTTTAGGGGATAGGGTCGGAAAAATATTCTCGCCACGCCCCCACTCATCCTCGAAAAAATATTTGGAATGATAATTGCTGCTTCATTTAATAATCAATTTTGATGCCGTTTTCAGTAACAGATTTCTTTTTGATGTTATTTGTTGTTAAGTCGAAACACTGCACAAAAATAAGCACAGGCCAGGCAACCAATTGCCCTATTTTAAGGAAGGCCGCAACCCTATCTGTGTCAGTATGTATCAGATCTTCACTAATTTTCGTTCAATCTTTGTATCTTGCAGCGCTTCCAACACGCGTGCGGCACGGGCTCCGAAGCGCTGTCTGCGCTGCGCCACTGTGCTGCCCTGGTCGCGCAGGCGCGGGACTCCGACACCGCCAAGCTCAACAGAGAGGTAGCAATCCGTTATTGTCACTGAATTATAATCTATGTACAGTCAAGGGTCAAAATTCCACTTCCACCGTACTGAACATTATCCTGCCGTCCAGCCTCTAAAGCGCAGTAAAACATGGTTTTTTTTTTACGCTATTTTTTTACTGCGCTTTAGGGGCTGGATGGCAGTATCGTTTGCGCTATATGGGCTACGACGCCCATACGCACATACGTATCTTTGTTCGTGTGAGTGATGTTCCAACGCTAACAAATTAATATGTCGTGTATCATCGCTACGAGTAATAATATACAGTACGGCTGTTATAAGTTGGCGAGTCTGAAGTTAGGCTCTGCGAATTTTGGCGCTTGAAATACCGTACAAAAATAAAGGTTTTAAAAAAATAAATCCCAATAACAGTTTTTAACAGCAATAACAACTGCAAATTGCATTTTTTTAAGTCTTTATTTTTGTACGATATTTCAGGCGCCAAAATTCGCAGAGCCTAACTTCAGACTCGCCAACTTATAACGACCGTACTGTAGATGTGGTCAATGTTAGACAAGGATGACAATTTCAATAACTTCTTTTTATCACCGTCTGATTAGTTTTTTCATAGTAGTGCAAAATTTAGACAAGTATGTACAAGTTAATTTTAGCTAGATCGGTAACGAGGCTAGTGTGATCGGGATATAATGAGTTCGAATCCAAGATGGACCGGACTTTTTGTGTTTTATATAATTATGTTTTAGTAATTTATTTTTGTAAATTACTTTTAACAAATACGTAATACCTATAATAAATATATTATAAAGGTAATTTTTATTATAATAATTATAATCAATGAAACAAATTTTGATATGGTAACATTGTAATTATATTTTTTTTTATAAAATAAATCCTTTACACTTACTTATGTTATTATTGTAGTATAGACTGTTAGAAAACAAATTTTAGGTTACATAATATAGATATTATGAAAATTCTGACATCATAATATGAAGTCAAATTTAATTATTCATTTTCTCAAAGAAAAGAGGATTGAAACTTAACCTCACCTACATATTGAATTCAGAAGAATACTAAGCAACAACAAGATAACACAAACTCTCGTAACTATGTTCACCAACCAACAACAGAGAATAGTGGAATAATTTATGTGAATTAGTAAAGTTAAAATATGGAGGTAGATTTGAAACAAAGTGAACTAATCAATATTCATATTTGTTTCAAATCTACCCTCATATTAAAATAACGACGTTAAGATTGAAAATTATTGTAAAACGGAAGAATCTTCGTTTAGTTGTGAAATATTTAGCACTAGCTTTGGCCCTCAGCTTCGCCCGCGTACATAAAATATAGCCTGTCACTCTAGAATACAACAGCTTTCTGTTGGTGAAAAAAATTTAGCAATCGGACCAGTACTTCCACAGATTACCTCATACAAACAAAAAAACAAACTTTACCTCTTTATTATATTAGTACTAGCAGCCCGTCCCGGCTTCGCACGGGGTAGACAATTATTTATTTTTGGAATTTTTCCCGTCAAATGACTACCCTACATATCCTACGCTACCCTACCCTACCTTCCCTACACTACCCTATACTACCCTACACTACCCTACACTACCCTAAACTACCCTACACTACCCTACACTACCCTAAACTACCCTACATTACCCTACTTTACCTAACTTTTTTTTTTTTTTAGATTTAAACTATCCTATCTCTCAAGTTGGATCGAACTGCACATGGTGTGCGAATTTTATTATAATCGGTTAAGTGGTTTAGGAGTCCATTGAGGACAAACATTGGGACACGAGATTTATATATATTAAGATAGATTATATTTTGTTAACAACTCGGAATTCTTATTTCACATAATACTTAAAAAAATACTTTCATGTGATGTGAGACTCGGACCCGAACATTCGCCATGTGAGACGCAGTGCTAACCAATTCGGCCACCGCATTGCTTAACTTAAGGTGACCGCGTCGTTAGAATTATCCATACAAACGTAATACCAAAATCATTTGTAGTTTAAGCATATTTACACCATAATATGATGTTATTCGGAATCAGACAATATTTATCTAGGTTCCTATGTTGTCTTTTTTTTTTAAAACTTACCCCAGACGAAATTTAAGCGAATTTAAATTTGCTCATTTTCACAGCGAAAATGTCATGTTTTCATTTTGTTTTTTCTATTTTATAAACAACACTATTTCAAAATATCTCTCCGTAGGAACACAGATATTATTATCAAGTTAAAAATACTCGAAACAATATTGGAAATATATAAATTTTTTATTCATCATTTTGGTATTACGGAACATCTCCCAAATTTCCAATAGTTTGTATTGCTATCACAGCGAGCAACTGTCAGTGTGTGGATGATGACTTTTCTCCAGTCAGTGTGGCCAAGAATTGTTTATACTATCTGGATTGATTCCATCAACCTCAAAAACGTATTTTATTTCGTCTCAACTCCAGATAGCGCGCGGTGTACGCAGGCCTCTTAATAACAATCATAAGCGGGCAACAAGTTGCTAATGTGTAAGTGTTGTTTACGTGTTGTAAACGTGTTGTAAACGTTTTTATAGAAGAAGGTCATAACTACAACTAATATTGCTTTGCAATAGTTTTGCGAGATTGGCAGTCGACTTCTAACTGTTATATAGTCCGTCTAATGAAAGCGCGACCTGAGAAAAAGAGGTTAAATCCAAAAAAATTGTATGTGGTTTAATCGGCGGCACGTAACTTGGCAAGAGTCGTTCGATGCGCAGGAATCGTTTTTTAGATCTATTTGGTGGTCAAGCGGGACGCAGGGTATGAGATAGCGCCGATGCGGCGCGCGATTGGTGCAGTATAATAATAGTATTAATTGGTGCGTTAGTTGACTTTTGCTCCCGCACTGCGTTACGTCCCGTTCGCTCATTCGCTTTTTTGTGCACCATGCGTGAATTTACCCCCACTACGTCAAATTCTTGCCAAGTTACGTGCCACCGATTATATTACTAACTAGTAGGAGAATCATGTCTTGACAATTCACAATCATTTTTATTTTCTACGATTGCGGCTGAAAACTGTTGCCAATTAAATAAAAAATAAAAACTCCAGGTCGCGCTTTCATTAGACGCACTCTAGTACGTGTGATAGATCCCGAAGATCTGTATTCGGGGTCAGCGCAACACGTTTTTTTCTTCCATTTTGTCCAGCCATATTCTATCACTAACTTCCTTTTCTTTCATATCACTTTTCACACAATTCATTTATCTTTACTTTGACCCCCCCCCCCGCTCTCTATCCATCTACGTGTATACTCATAACTCTATTAGTAACTTGCGTTTCATCCCTCCTTTTTATAAGACAAAGAAATGATAAAGAAAGAATATTTTATCGTCTGTTTTTTATACCCTGAGACTAAATTGACACAGGTAATGTCAAAATTACTGTAGGAATGAAGCCAGTTCTTTTGTGTTGTAATGTCATGTTAGTCTCAGGGTATAAAAAACAGACGGTAGATACTTCTTTAAATTTATAATTTTTTCACCCATTGCCCCGATTTGAAGAGTTTATTTAGTTGAACGCGCTAATCTCAGAACTACATGTTTGAATTAAAAACTATTTAGCCAAATAAACAACACGCTACAACAAAAAATTGAAGAGAAGTAATCAAATACGTAGGTGAAGCCGCGTGGAAAAAATATCCTACTAATATTATAAATGTGAAAGTTTGTGAGAATGGATGTGTGGATGTTTGTTACTGTTTCACATAAAAACGGCTGGACCGATTTGGTCGAAATTTGGTATGTGGATAGATTATACCCTGGATTAACATATAGGCTACTTTTTATTTTTTTGTGAAGCCGCGGGCGGTAGCTAGTATATTAATAAATCATGAATTTGCGATTGTATCCAACAGATTGAACGAAACCGCGTATTAGAAGAAGCTTTAGCAGCATTAGCACGAACACATCATGCGCTTGAAATGTCCGTCGCTGAAGAACTCACTAAGGTATGGTATATGAAGCATTTAAAATATATGAAATAGTTAAAACAGACATTATTTGGTCTAATATGAACTTTAACATTATAGTGACTGTGTTGATTTCAGAATAGCAATAAATATTGAATGCTATTACAAATAAAATTTATATTTTAACGCAAATTGAACCATGTCCAAAAGAAGTTAAGGTTTGAAATCGAATGCGTGGTGGATCTGTGAGTATCGAAGTGGAAAATGTTTGGTTTTTGTTTCAGAGCAAAAGAAAGAAAAAGTCAAAGTCGTCATCAACATTGAATGATTCGAAGGAAAACTTCTTTGATGTTTTTGAAGGTATGTTTTCAGATCATTTTTTATTAACAATAAGTCACTTATCTACCTGCCAACTGACGACAACTTGCCACCCCTCCCATAACCTACTGTAGTTTGTAGTACTGTAGTTTGTTTGTAGTATTGCCTACCTCAGTGAAGCTTATCATGAAGGCTGACATTTACTGCGGCAATTAGAAAAACTATTCTAATGATACTCAAAGTAATCACTCCATTTGGAGACATGGCTTAAAGGGCTTAGTCATCTGCTCATCTGCTTAGCCTTTTCCTAACTATATTGGGGTTGGCTTCCAGTCAAGCCGGATTTAGCTGAATACCAGTATTTTACGAGAAGCGGCTGCCTACCAGACCTCCACAACCCATTTATTGGGGTAATACGGTACTTCATGGCAAGACTGGAGTCAGATTTACTGGCTTCTGACTATCCGTAACGACTGCCAAAGATCTACAAATGACAGCCGGGACCCACGGCTTAACGTGCTTTCCGAGGCACGGAGGAAACTCGTTATGTTAAGATGGTCACCCATCCACAGACCAACCTAGGCAAGCGTTGCTTAACCTTGAAGATCGACCTGTGCGGTTGTTACTATCTAGCCACGAGCTCCTCCTTAAAGGGCTTAGTATCCAAGCCAAAAATATAAAATAAAAGCTGTTTAAATATTTTCTATTTTGTTATTTCGTAGTCTCTTTCGGCTGAGATATTTTTGAATTGTTTCTTTTGGCAAATGTTTGCCACCTAAGCCTACATTGTGGAATGCAATAAAGAATTGAGTATTGAGATGATGATGATTTGCAACGAAACTCCACTGTTTCTTCAATTGATCGTGTTTTGGAACAGAATCTGAAGATGAAGATGACACGTTGGTGACGGCCGGCCTCTCCAGTCCGCTGGGCGCTTTGAGTCCTTGGGGTAGCAGCCCCGACCTGACCAGGCGGACTCCAATAGGCAGCCTTGATGGTACGTGAAATATAGGTTTTTAGGGTCTGTTTACACCGAGACGTGACGCGACGTAGGACGAGGCCAGTGATTTCGCGCTGCGCCGCGCACCGCCGCAAGACGCATCGCAGCGTTTCGAAGCGCATAGTAAAATTGTCGGCAACACGACGTCGCGAATGTAAAAACGTAAAACGTTCCGCTGCGCAGCGAGACCGCCCGGCATCACGAGGCGCAGCGAGACGTCGCCCGCCATCACGAGGCGCCACCAGACGCCGCGTGGCATTACGAGGCGCAGTGAAACGTCGCGCGGCGTCACGAGGCGCAGCGCTGCACAAAGCAATGTATTCTAAATTCTCACAATGAAATATGTATCTTTTTCGCTTTAGTAAATAAAGTTCTATTTTGAGTCACTATTAAAACGTGCGCGCAGTGTCGTGTCTCGGTGTGAGCGTACCCTTATTTTAAGTGCATAATAGGTCAAGACGGAGAGAATACACATGTCCATGAGCTTTTGTTTTAGTGCCATGGGCCACTCACCTTTGAATAAGCCTTTCAAGGACCAGTACCTCTTCCAGGCGTTTTCAGTTCGACTTGGGATTTCCTTGTCTTGCCTCGCCTGGATAGAGACTACATGTTGGATTTTCTCTAGGTCTACTTTTATGGTTTTTGGCGCTATTAACGGATCGACTTCGAAACACTATATTGCGTTCCAAAACCAGAATAGCTGACCTTACTGAAATGGGACTGGCACGTTTGCCAAATGCCTGAAACTGTCGGCTATAATACCACAAAGTTGGTATCCTGAAACAGAGGAATGGGGTCGCGGATGACCACGAAGGAGATGGCGCGACAAAGTAGGCAGATTCCTTTAGAACTGGAAAGAGAAAGCGTGCGTCCGCAAAAAATGGAGGGAGGTCTTTGCCCAGGAGTGGGACAGAACAGGCTAACAAAAGATTAAGACCAACACTTGTCTACTGTTAGAAGGTTTAAAGTCATCACGGAAAGAGTGATTGAATCAGGAATGAAGATATCCACAAGAGAACTAAAGGGCCATGGGCAAATTGTTCTCCTTGTCCAACAACTATATGATAATTTATGTGCCATTGTAAAAGATTCGGTTCGTACTTAAATTTTTATTATTGGTACAACCTTCAATTCCAATGCAAAAAAAAGACCGATTTCTGGGCCATTTATATAGAAATTATAAATTATTAGCTTTAGCCCGCAGCTTCGCCCGCGTACATAAAATATAGCCTATGTCTCTCAGGAATACAGCAGCTTTCTATTGGTGTAAACATTTTTGCAATCGGACCAGTACTTCCACAGATTACCTCATACAAACAAAAAAATAAACTTTATCTCTTTATTATATTAGTATAGATTTATTTTTGTTTGAAAGAGTATATTCCCAAATTGGTCTCATACAAAAATTGACATTATCTGATGAACTTCGGAGATATGGGCGTGTTATGACAGTTCTGCTATGAAATCGGTCTTTTCCTACTAAACCTATTTAGGTGCATATCTTTTTTTTTGCAATCGAATTGAAGATGCCAATAGTAACAATTTAAGTACGAACGGAATCCTTTACAATGGCATATGCCATATTTCTGTTGGTAAAAGGGCCCACCCTTCATACATTGTTGCTCATGGTTCTATGCCAACATAGCACGAAGAATCGCCAACTTAAGTGGCAATGGGCAGGGTACATTGCTCGCAGAACCGACCGCGTACCGGAAGATGCAGCGTTGGAAAGCTTTCTACAAGGTGGACCAATGACCAACAGGCTTACTCTTGAATTCAATTCCGATCGGTCGACATTAGGATTGGATGGGCTACATTTCGTACTGAACAGTTTAGCGCAACCCGAAGAATCTCCAAACTTAAGTGGCAGTGGGCAGGGCACATTGCTCGCAGAACGGATGGTCGATGGGGACGGAAGGTTCTGGAATGGCGGCCACGTACCGGAAGACGTAGCGTTGGAAGGCCTCCCACAAGGTAGACCGACGACCTGGCGAGGGTCGCCGGAATCCGATGGATGCAAGACGCACAGGACCGGTCGTTGTGGCGACGCTTAGGGAGGCCTGTGTCCAGCAGTGGACGTCTTTCGGCTGAAATGATGATGATGATGAGTTTAGCGCACGTCAAGCCCAATTCCGATGTTAAGCGCAAGCCAAGTCCAATCCCAGTTTTACTAGGGTCACGCAATTTCAAACTTATTTGGCGCTAGTATAGAACTTAAGAGTACGAAATGTCACAATCCCAACAGCAATCGGAATTCAATTTAAGAGTAAGCCTGCTGGTAAGGGTTGCGGGGATCCGATGGATGCGAGGCGCACAGGACAGTTCATTGTGGTAACACTTGAGGGAGGCCTATGTTCAACAGTGGACGTTTTGCGGCTAAAATGATGATGATGATGACTTGTCCTGCAGGTGACAAGACCCCCACAAACGAGGAACAAGACGAGCGCTACCTCCGCCGCCTGTCGGGCTCGTCGGGCTCGCCCGTGTCGCTGCACACGGCCGTGAGCGCCGCCAGCTCGCGCGGCACGCTGGTGTCGCAGGGCGGCCATGTGTACCGGAACGCCCGGCCCTACCGCAAGTCTGCTCATCCCAGGTATGTACAACATCACATGAGAAGTTCAAAAAACCAGACTTATATTATCTAGATTTAAGCTAACTAGACACTATCGTCTGTTTTTTATACCCTGAGACTAAAGTGACATTAGAACACAAAAAAACTAGCATCATTCCTATAGTAAGTTTGACATTACTTGTCTCAATTTAGTCTCAGGGTATAAAAAACAGACGATAGTTAAGTGGGTATGGGTAAGTCTATATCTAGCTATTAGGTGGGTCCTTCAGCAGTGATCTGCTGTCTCATTTCATACGACCACGACTAGGTCGCACGGCGTACTGGTCTTTCAGGGTGGATATCCATTTATCCAAGGTGACATGCTCATCTAAGGTAAGTACTATTACTAGGAGATAACAAGACATGGTAAGCGATTAAAAATGTTTGGTATCAACCTGTATATATATCATGACAGGATTTTAAAGTCATTGAATTTGCAAACACGCTGTATAGGTATTGCATCAATTTTAGTCGCCTTAACGACGGTATACTGGGTTTGGGTATTTTTACATAAAGAAGGTTTAATTTTGCTGGCTAAGGGCCTGTTTCACAATGTCCGAGTAGGCACTACTCACTGAATAAATTCAAAAATGTGACAGAATTCGTATGAAATTTTCTGCCAAGTAAGATACTCGAAACTTAATCATAGGTGGTGAAACAGGCCCTAAGAGTTGTACCGTTTCCAGTACACTTGTAGTCCAGTCAAATTAGCTCAATTAAGGTAAGAATCTCGGAATTCGAGATACCCAGCTGTAAATTTGTAAATAGTTGTATATTGACACCCTAAAAGTTGTCTCAAAACCTACATATGGTAGGGTGTACGCAACTATTAAATTTCATGGTCGGGGGTCACAAAAATCGGGTTTTTGCGCTTTTTTTGTAAATATCTCATTTCCTATAGGTTTTTTGCTATTTGTATATTTAACAATATTGTAGAATATAAAATTTTCTACAATTTTTGTACAGAAAACTTTTTCCTACGGTGAACCGTTTTCGAGATATAGGGCGGAGACCGCGCGGTCACAGCATCACTTTAGGTCAACTGGTGCCTCCGGTCGAAAACGCGCCATATTATAGTTAATGAACTATCGATAAATCAATGATTATAAATATTTGTCTGAATAGTCGTGACTATTCGGAGAAAAATACAAAAAAAAATATCACACAAATATTTTTTAAGTAATAAGTGAAATAACACGAATAAATTCTTTTAAAATTTAGATCTGTTGTGATATTTTCCTCTACCATTACCACAGTTGTTTAAATATTGCTGTTCTTTTTTTGTAGCGACAACCTGAATAAAACTGCTATCTACTGCTATTTTTAAAAAATCCAGAATTCCTCTAGATTTTTCACAAAAATGAATGAAACTTATGTGATTACCCAAATTTATTGAAGATTTTTACTTTTTGCCAACTTTAGCTTGTCCTGGTGTAAAAAAAGTATGAACACTACTATGGCAAGCTTTTTAAAAATTGGTGCAACTAATCAAGATTCCAAAATGGTATACTACTTTATTAAAACCAGCAATAATATCCATACAAGTTCAAAACAAGAAACTAATTTCTTAAATAATTTGTTACTTAAAACTAATTGTTAACAGTAATCACTTTTCCTACGTGCCCAAAATAGGTTCTTGCTACAATTTCTATTAATGAATGACATACCCTAGTTATTTACTTTGAAAATTAAAGCAAGTTAGAGATATTTAAGTTAAAAAAAGCATAGCATAGTAAGAGAAACGAATTATTCTCAGTAAGTGAGTTCAGTTCAGTACGCACTGCTCCTTTCCATCGTACATCCGTTCACAAGCCCATGCTGGCGACGGCGGACGACGAGCAATGCGTAGATCACCGTCCTGTCGTCCAATTACCATCCGGATTGCGCTCAAGTCGTCGACGACGCGTAATGATCTATGCGTACTTCAAGAACATTTCAGAAAATCGTAGGGGCCCAGCAGGGTCGAATTCCACTGGGGCCATGGGGTATGTGAGAGGGTACACTGACTGGGGCCCTAGAACAAAGGCAAAGAAGGAACAGGAGTGGGCTTTAGTCAGTAAACGTCTGACACGCCAGGTAAGTGTTGTTAAATAAATGAATACTGAATAAAAAGTGGATAGGTTAGAAAAAAAAATCCTGAAATATAATATAATAGTTAATAAAAATTGACAAATATTTATAATCATTGATTTATCGATAGTATCAACTTATATGGCGCGTTTTCGACCGGAGGAACCAGTTGACCTGAAGTCATGGTGTGACCGTGCGCTCTCCGCTCTCTATCTCGAAAACGGTTCACCGTAGGAAAAAGTTTTTTATACAAAATTTGTAGAGAATTTTGTATTCTACAATATTGTTAAATAAACAAATAGCAAAAAACCTTTAGGAAATGAGATATTTACCAAAAAAGCGCAAAAAAAACGATTTTTGGGCCCTTTAACCTTGAAATTTTATAGTTGCGTACACCCTACCATATGTAGGTTTTGAGACAACTTTTAGGGTGTCAATATACAAGTATTTACAGACTTACAGCTGGGTATCTCGAATTCCGAGGTGAAAGTACTATAATGACTGGACTATTGGGCCTAAAAGGTTAAATAATACCTCAACTAAACAAACACTAACCTGAAAAGTTTTCAGAAAAAAGGCCAGGTAAGTGCCTTAATTTTCTGTTATGTTTTACTAACCTCTTGTTTTATATTATAAAGGCCGCCAAAGTCGGCCGCCAAAGTGATTAAATAACTAACTTAATATTTAAGTTTCAACTTCGTATTCTTACCGGGGCGTCCCAAGAGTTTTACAGTGTTTGACAAAAATCTTAACCAGCAATAAGTAGGTAAGTCCAAGTTTGCCTAACCCAATATTTGGAGTATTCCCTGAGGCAATGTTAAAATGTCGTTAGGTGGAACCGGATTAACCTCTGGTTTTGAAAGGTTATCCAATTTAATCTTGCAACTTTTTAAGTGATTGTTTTTGACATCTGTCATAAGTTTCAACGGAAGATTTAGCGACTATCATATCATAGAACATCCGACTTATTTAGAGTCGATTTTTCAAATATGGCAACTTTTAATAATTCAGGTAAATCAGTCAAATTAGGGTAAGAATCTCGGAATGAGAGATAGTTGATTATAAATTTCCATAAACCTATATCTTCGCATCCAAAAACTTGGCTGAAAACCTACTTATCGTATTTTAAAAATAAATATTGAGTTTTTAATTGTGGTGACATCTATGAGAAACAAACAAAACTAAAGAAATGATTTTGTATGTGTATAGACATTTTCTTCACATTTATTAAATGACATTTTTATGTAATGCAAAAACGAATCTGGACTCTTTTAGAACACACTGGCTCCCCAATTACTAATCATATTTAATTTTAGTATCTTAGTTACCATTTCAAAAGAAAAAGATAAATGAACTAACAAAGTAATAGGGCTTACTTAAATGTAGGAACGATTTTTTCGAGGTCAAAAACGTTCCTGCAACTAAGTGAGCGTGGAGGCTTGTATTGATGATGTTTGTGGTTATAATTATGTAACTAGTTACGCTTTACAGTCGCTAAAGTATTTTTAACTTCATACTACCTACCACTGGCTTGCAAATTGCAAAAATCGTAAGAAAATTTGAATTTCGCGGGCTCCCTGAAGCATTCACCTTAACGTTTGAATCCCCAACCGGTCCTATGAGACCGCGCTGTTATTGTTTTACTATTGTGTCTCGTTTCGCGGGTATCTGAGTAATTAATAACAACAATAATAATAATTTGCCCATACAAATCCACTTTCCATTACACCATTTGATTAACCGCCCCCCTCTAAAACGGCAGGAAATGGCCGCGGCAGTCAATTTAAACTATAGTACGGGCGTTCATTCCGGCTGCCGGAAAAACCCGTCCGGCGCCGGACGCTCGAACTGAAGTATTGACATTACGGGCCGCATGCAAACCGGCCCGGCGACCTTGATTTTGTTTGACGGGGCGGTTTATTTGACGTCGGAAATAGCATTTGGTTGGCTTGCAATAGGGAATGTGTGTGAGAAAAATGTTTGTTGTTTAACCAGTTTATCAATATACTAGCTGTCCCCTGCGGTTTCACCCGCATTTTTCGTTACTGCTCCGCTCCCGTGGGTCGTAGCGTGGTATATAAATGGGCTATCTAACTCTGAAAGAATTTTTGAATTCGGACTAGTAGTTCCAGAGATTACCCCCTACATACAAACTTACAAATTTTACCTCTTTATCTATATATATAAAAATGAAACCCGTTTTCCATTGTCACGACGTAACATGAAAACGGCTTGACCGATTTGGCTGATTTTTTTAAAATTGTTCCTCGAAGTTCAGTGATGGTTCTTACGGAGAGAAAAATTCTAAAAAAAAAAAGTTAAGTAAAGTAGGGTAGTGTAGTGTAGGGTAGTGTAGGGTAGTGTAGGGTAGTGTAGCGTAGGTAGTGTAGTGTAGGGTAGGTAGGGAAGGTAGGGTAGGGTAGCGTAGGATATGTAGGGTAATCATTTAACGGGAGCGAAGCCGCGGGTAAAAGCTAGTAATATTAATATAGATGTATACAAATAGAATACTGATTGTGAAAAAAATATCAAAATTGGTAGACAAGCTAAGGAAATATAACGGTGTCTCTCGCCAAGACGTCGTTTTCTATTATGGCTACACAGGCGTGTTGAAATTTGCCATTAACGTACACACGGCGGCGGAGATTCCGTAGCAGGTTATAAATGTGTGCGCCGTGTACCGCGTGAAACACAACAGGTATTATCGTTGTGTGCTACAAAGTAACTCGTCGTTTCTACACTCACACTCTTGCAAAAAGCAATTAGTAGCCGTACACCACTATGAAAGTACCTACAGCAAGAATTGGCTAGTGCTGTTATCGGCGCCCTGGCGCAATGCGTATGATACGTGACTGACGAGTAAGAGGTCCCAAGTTCGATTCCAATCGTCTGGTGTAACAGAAAGTTTGCTTGTTTTTATTTTCTATTTGACCCTTTTTTTAATAGTAATGTTATAGTTACTCTCATAATAATTAAAATATTTTGAAAATATTGTGACAAAGAAAACTGCGATAACGATCCAATTATGTTTATTACAACTTATTAATTACATACATTAAACGGAATGGTCACAATTAACGAATCTGTTCATGATTATCCTTAATACAATATATAAAGTGAAAATATTCTAACGGCCGAACGCATAGTCCAGCTAATGGTTCATTAGCGTCCATTAAAGTTAAGTATTGTCAAACCTTCACTGAAAAACTGTGTAAAACTGTCAATGTGACAATTTCTTAAGTGATGATTAACGTTAATGAATGTCCCTGAGTCGGGCCGTTAGTCAGACAAGGATGGACGTCACTTTTTTTTAAGTTTTTTATTAGTGACATAAATCAACATGTTATCAAGAATGAATTATGATAGATATCGCAACTCTTGATCTCAATAACAATAACATCATGTCACATAATACAACAACAGTATAATTACCTACAGCTTACTTCTTAGTCTTTTTTTTTACTTATCAAAGTTATCAATCAACATGTTTTAAAAAATGAACTATGATAGGTATCGTAACTCTTGATGTCCAAGTAACCTTGACTGGTATTGCGACCCCCTACCTCCACTAACTCACCGGGACCCATCCATGACATCCAGCCCCAATAACTAAGGTGAATGCTTCAGGTCAGCCCGCGAAATTCAAATTTTCTTACGTTTTTTGCATTTTGTAAGCCAGTGATAGGTTGTATGAAGTTAAAAATACTTACGCGACTGTAAAACGTAACTAGTTATATAATTATAACCATAAAAATCGTTAATACAAGCCTCCAAGCTCACTTAGTTGCAGGAACGTTTTTGACCTCGAAAAAATCGTTCCAACACTTAGGTGAGCTTAGAGACTAGTATTGATGATTTTTATGGTTATAATTATATAATTAGTTACGTTTTACAGTCGCGTAAGTATTTTTAACTTCATATAACCTACCACTGGATTGCAAAATGCAAAAAACGTAAGAAAATTTGAATTTCGCGGGCTGACCTGAAGCATCCCCCCTAACGTAATGCGACCACTAGACCTGCACGGGAGAATATTTTTGTGATGGTAACGTTCTCCATTTTTTCTGCATAATATTTTACGCCCATCCTTATCTGACTTATAACACTTTTCATCACTAAATATAACTATGTTATTGCACCAATCGAAATCTATAAATTTTCTTGCAAACCGCATCCTTTCTTCCTTATGCAACGCCGTCAGTAAAATTTTTTTCGCGGGCTTGCGACATTTAATTTTAAGTAAGTGGCGCCGAACAATTGTCATAGACACGTCGTGCATAATTGCAGTGTTTCTTGTTGTAGCAAAGCCGTCAGCGCTATACGTAGCAACAATATTTCGATGCAGTGGGTTGGCATCCGTATATGCAATTGCTTTTGGACCCGGACGTTTCGCATCGATTGTCCCTTCAGCTGCATATCTATGCACCCAAAACTGCACAGTCTTCCTCTGTAAACAATCACAAAATTACGTTAAAACCTAACAATTAATATCAACAATGTTAAATTATTTTGCATTACCTATGTTAAGTTTGGATTTGTTACTTACCGGTAGCATTAATCTCCTCGAAATTTCACTTATGGATACATTTTGTTTATGTAATACTATTATCTCAGCCCTCAAAAGTGTAGACAAAATAATGAGACATGTTGTTTATTATTTGTAAAAAGTATCACTTTCCACAACGATTAATTATTTTTTGTCTCGGAGTAAGTTGTAGAACACACGATCGTGATAGGCAAAAGCGTTATGCCAGGTTAACTTATTATCCGACTCATTTCTTAGTAAATAACTAATAAAGTGGGTAGATGATAATATTCATACACTTAGTTTTTAATTACTCAGATACCCGCGAAACGAGACACGATAGTATAACAATAACAGCGCGGTCTCATAGGACCGGTTGGGGATTCAAACGCTAAAGCAAATATTCTAAGTTTTAGTTTTATTAAACTTCGTTATCATTATACTACAATAAAGTAGAAAAAAAATGTTTTGTCAATGGCGAGGATCAAACTCGATACACCTTTAACGGCAAGCAAGCACTTAATAATCAGTGCTAAATTACCATCTAATGAATGAAGCGAATTTGTTTATCTGATTCGTAGCAAACACATATATATGTGTGTGTGTATATCGAGTAGTAAACGAGTTATATTTTGTTTACGAGTTGAGCTGGCTACATAATATTACTTGAATAGGTGAATTGGTTGGTGGTATGGTTTTACTTTATTTTTGATTTATACCCACAGCTACTTGATTATTGTGAACATTATTACTGATTACCTACCCATATCATAAAAATATACTTTCCAAAGATTAAGTGTAAGTGTTTGATGTTATTTTAAATAACTATAATAATTTCATAAGTGAATGTTTGCGAAAATAAAAAAAAAGTTGACAATGAAATTATTATCAACTAACAATAATTATAATAATAACGTATCTATTATTATATTACGTAAATAATATATGTATTATATATATATTATAAAATTATTTATATTACAAGTTATATACAAAAATTTCGTTAATTAATTTCGTAAATATACATAGTTTATATGTATAAAATTACAAAATTATATTTCGAATATTTTAATTATTACAAGAGAGTAACCATAACATTACTATTAAAAAAAAGCATGAGTAAAACAAAAAGAAAATAACAGATAATTAATTATTATGGGAGTAACTATAACATTACTATTAAAAAACGGGTAAATCAAATAGAAAACAAAAACAAGCAATCTTTCTATTACATCAGACGATAGGAATCGAACTTGGGACCTCTTACTCGTCAGACATGTATCATACGCATTGCGCCACGGCGGAATGACAGTGGCGGCGCGCGCGTAAGAAAACGGAACTAAGCCCCGCACTTCCCTTCTGGGCCGACCAATCGTAGCCGCTCGCTGGGATGACGATGCGCAGACGAGTTAATTTGTAGCACACAACGATAATACCTGTTGTGTTTCACGCGCTTGCGTTTGACACACACATTTATTACGTTAGTGTGGGGGTGCTACGCGAAATAAGTAACAGAGTGTACACGTTGGACTTCTCTTTCTTATTAGCAACTTTAGAGCTTTATAACTTCTTTACTGTTGAAGATATTTTAGAAATATATTTGCTTACTAAAGCTAAAAATAATTTAGGCACGCCAGAATCATGCTAGTAAGTCTCCTCTTTGAAGAGTGACTGGAAAAACGTCGTCGAAGTAATCAAGAAATATGTAATTAAAACTTCCATAATTTTAAAGGTTTTTAGCCTTTTACTGAGAAGCTTAAGCTTTATACGGGTCTATACAGTTAGCCTTAATTAGGAGACTACAATATACAAATTGGCGGCTTTAGAAGGAGAAGCGATGGGCGATGTTAACATGTTTCGACTTCCGAGATGTTTTAACAATCGAATGAATCGAAATAACGACTTCGATGGTTTATTTTAACGAAAATAAACCATCGAGTCAACAATCGACGCGCCGTTCTACTAAATAATCGAAATGTTTTTCGATTGTTTCGAGGTAACGGAATCGACCGCTAGTTTTCGATTATTCGAATCAGTCACTCTCACTCGAAACCTTTAAGGTTTGAAGGAACAACTCGCGTATGAACGCGCCAGTCACAATAACCGACCGAATAGGACTCGAGTCAACATTGAAGCAATCGAGAACCATCGAATAAAACTCTCGCCATTGCGCATCGCTTAGATGGAGGCTTATTTGAATCCTTGATATAATGCTATAATCAATCTTGAGTTAAAGGGATTAGGTACATTTTCCTTTGAAGATTTGATAGATTACAGATGTTCTTACTCCATTTATTTCCCTGTAGTTAAACCTCTGTAGCGTAATTAAATGTTTTATTTTTTTATGTTTTATTTATTTTATTTGTTTTCTTTTGTTTCAGTTCTCAGTGGTCTCTTTAGAGTATTATTACTGGTCAGTATGGAAACTCAGGTATTACCACGGCAGTACTTAGACATATGCTCTATTTCCTATAAGATTAGAAATTAAAGAAACTTGTTTTACTGTCCGTTCAGCCGATTTTGACCTTTATTGCGTTGGTGTCATAGCTAATGACGGCTGCAGTAAATAGTTGGTATTGTAACCACTTTTTTTTGCTTTTAATGTCATTCTTATGTCTACGGAATGGTAGTCAAAATCGGTTGGACGGACAGTAAAACAAATTTCTTTAAATTTCTAATCTTATAGTAAATTAGAGTATAGCTAAAAAGAGTGAACGTTTACAAACACATAGTTTTTGCACAAACAAAGGACAAATTGCACAAATGCAATGCAAATATCTAACGCACATTTTAGAGTTAGACGATGCATAGAAATGTGCAGAAAGTAAAGTTATGAGTACATAATTATTTGAAAATGAATATTAGTTATGTGATATGCAAGGTGTGTTAGACATCGATGCACAAATAAATACTGTGGATCTAGTACAAGTTTCTGGACCACCCAGTGGTAGAATTTGCCGTTGACGTTTGACCTGATTAAAAAAAAACTACCTTTTTAAATGTAAACTGTATAACATCGTTATCCTAATAAACCCCGATGACATTTTAGTGGAAAAAGATATTTAGTTTTTTTATTAAAAATGTCATCGGGGTTGAATTAAATAACAATTTTCTTATTCTTTAGATCTGGTTCATTCATATATTCACTAAAAATTTTAGAACAACGATTTTATACAGTTTAGTTCATGAATCCCCGACCGGTATGAGACCGCGCTGTTATTGTTTTACTATTGTGTCTCGTTTTGCGGGTATTTGATAGGTTAAATTAAAAAAAGTAAAGATCAATAAAAAAAAATTAAGGAAAGTTGATGAAAAATTCCACCATTGGGGGTTCAGAATCATGTACTGGATACATGGTACTCGAATAGTTTGTGCGTCCATGTCTGACACACCCTGTATTGTGTATTTTGTAATCATTCCACACATCATACAGAATTTGGTATTGCGACCAAAGCTTAAAAACGTAATTATGTAACGATGTATTGTAATAATTGTTTTACGTTCTCAAACTTCCGTAAAAAATAAAAAAAAAACTATTTCCGTCCTTATCACTTTTCAATTCTTATATACTTGATCACCCTGTATACATTCTTTCTAAAACTTTAAAAAATGCCATTAATTTTACCAAAAATCAAGCCATATTTGAATTATTTAATTTTAATAAATAATTGTATTATTATACAAATCAGAATAAAAATATTTATTATTATTTTTAATTATTTTTTTATTTGTTGTTATAATGGTACCTGACACGATTGGTGTAAAGTGCAAATAAATTGTGATAGAATATTTTAGTTTTTAACTTTATTGTAAGCTAAATATTTCATTTGTATGTAGTTTTTAATGTATTGGCAATAAATATATTATTTTATATTATTTGTATTTTTTTTATTGTCTTTTTTTTATTTTGTTGGATTTAATTGAGATACCTATTTAATTACTCAGATACCCGCGAAACGAGACACAATAGTAAAACAATAACAGCGCGGTCTCATAGGACCGGTTGGGGATTCAAACGTTAATGAAATTAAAAGGAACGTGACAGAATATAGTTATTCCATGGAAGTAGCTGAAATGCTTCGTGATGTTATTGAGGAAAACGATAAAATATGGGTGTTTGGGTCTTCACTTGGACTTTGAAGAACAGATGACAGCAAAACCGTTGGGGCCCAGTAGGGTCGAAGCCCAATGGGGTTGACTTCCGAAAGGGAAACCCGGGTCCTGAACTTAAAACAAAGAAGAAATATAGGTGAGGTTTAAGTCAGTAAAAATGTAAGATTGGAGCTCCGCCCTATAGTGGGAGAAGTAATTGTATGGATTCCGTCTTTTAAATAAAACTTGGGCTATAAAATGAAAGCAGTATATTCAAAATTAATGTACAGAATAAGAAATAAAGCGCACGCGTGTGGTGGTTTTCGCTTGAGCCTTCATTTTTCGTTTGAGTTCTAGGCTCATATTGACTCTTTCAAACAATCCTTCAGCATCTAGCCGATCCTATACACTTACACTAACTACCAAACGCAATACACGTGCAACGATTTTCCGTCAAGGCTACGTCAGACCCCCCCTCCCTTCCTACCCAAGATATTTAGCGTGAATAACACATAAGTCGTGGTAATCCAGGCCCGCTACTATCTTGACCTGCCTGATTCCCGAGGCGCTCGTCTCCGTATGACCTAGAAAAGAGAGCGTGTTGGTTATGTCTTGTTCAGGATTGTGTTAGCGAGGGTAGATTGTTGAAAGAAGGATTGTTGGTTATGGCTTTACTTGTACGGAACTGTGAAAAAAAAAGTGGTGTTGAAGTGAACCGTGATTATTAATAAAATAAAGACTTGAAAAGGGTAAGTAACGCACTTGTGGTAAGATTTTTTTTCCTGGGCTGAAAAATCATCAAATAGGTAACTGATCCTGGAAAATTTTCTGACTCTGTGTCAGAACATTGGATCAGAGGATGGGAGGAGCCCATCCCCTCCCAAGATATTTAGGGCGATGTTCACCGACACCAAATCGACTGTTTTAATATTAAAACGGCTGTTTTAGCAATATTTCCTGTTCCTTATCGTCGGTTATTGATGTTAATCAGATGGTTATCTTAAACTTATGTCGGTGCACATGGCCCTTAGCGTGAATAACACATAAGTCGTGGTAATCCAGGCTCGCTACTATCTTGACCTGCCTGATTCCCGAGGCGCTCGTCTCGGTTTGACCTAGAAAAGAGAGCGTGTTGCTTATGTCTTGTTCAGAATTGTGTTAGCGAGGGTAGATTGTTGAAAAAAGGATTGTTGATTTTGTTGGTTTTGGCTTTATTTGTACAGAAGTGTGAGGACAAATTGTCAGTCTTGCCATAAAGTACCGTGTTACCCCAGTTAATGGGTTGTGGAGGTCTGGTAGGCAGACGCTCCTCGTAAAATACTGGTATTCAGCTAAATCCGGCTTGACTGGAAGCCGACCCCGATATAGTTGGGAAAAAGTTAGGCCGATGACGAAATGTGAGAACAAATTCGCACGGTTAGGTTTTCTAAGCGAAATAGAAAACGTGGTGTTGAATGATTTGTGTAAAATGCAAGAATGCTGCTTTTAAATAAGCAACGCACTTTTGGTAGGTATTCGTTTTTTGTATTCAAATAATTTCTCCCGCTTCGCTGACTAAAACTTACCCGTGTTCCTTCAGTATCTGCGATGACTCTTTCGATCAATCGCGCAAACCTGTCCTGTCCGCTAGGGCTGCGAGGGATTTTCTATAAAGAAAACCCTAGTCTTAGAACGCAAAGGGCAACAGAAACTGAACACACAGGAGTGGTTTTAGTCCGTAAAAACAGGACACGCTGCTCCGCCCTAGAGCGACAGAATGGGTGATTTCTCACCTTAAAAAAAAACCCAGGCAAGTATTAAGATTGAAGGGACAGTATCCCTACTGTTCATTCAATCTTGCTGACATCTCTTTAACACACGCATGAAACACAACACACCGTCGACTTAGGCTTGGTCCCTCAGGGTATCAAAAATACTTGGCGTTAAAATAGCGGTTTTGTAAATGAATAAAATATACATTTGAAACCCATGCCTCAATGCTTGGCCATTTCCCAACTATGTGAGGGTTGGTTTCCAGTGTAACTAGATAACAAGGAGTAAGCGTTAAATTGGAATTCCACAATTTAATTCTTCTAAGTCCGTCGGGTCATCGGATTAGTAGGCGTAAGATCTTGCACCGCCAGTTCATGATGGATATATATCTCATCTATACGTACAAAGCGTTTTGGGAATACATTGGAGTCTGTTTCCTAATAGCTACAACCTAGGGGTCTTTAAGCCAAGAGTGAATAGTTTACCTCTAGGTAAACGTGCTTCACCGTCGACTACATCAGCGTTTACCATCAATATGTGGCCGACGATGGAGCACGATTGCTTGGAAAAAAAAATACTTAAAGAAAAAGCTAAAAAAAAGAAAGGAAAAAAATATGCAAAAAGCGTACCTAAACTGTCAGTTACGACATTTTTCCTGTAAAGCCTTGATATTACGTGATGTAATGTTCAATCACTCTACCCTTCCTTATCCAGGATCATCTGGTAATCATCTTGCATCAAAGACGCCTCTCAAAGAGGACTGAGTGATTACATCTTCACTCCGTTATACTACTCAGCTATCTCATCTTGTCTCGGGGTTACACCTACCGAGTGTAGATTACACTGCCTAGTCTAGGGCAGAGGTTCTCAAACTTGTTTGTTTCTTGAACACCATAGTGAAATTTTCTGTTTTGGCTAAACCTCGGCTGTTCATGAAGTGCCGTGTTTCCCCAGTTAATGGGATGTGGAGGTCTAGTAGGCAGCCGCTCCTCGTAAAATAGGTACTGGTATTCAGCTAAATCCGGCTTGACTGGAAGCCGACCCCAATATAGTTGGGAAAGGCTAAGATGCAGCTGGCTAGACCCCGGCTGTTATAACGTTGTTTTACGCCTGTAAAAGTGTCACTGACACTCGTCATGCCATCGTAAGGATCAAAGTAAATTGACAGAAAGTTAAAAAAACATACCATATTGAGCCCTAACTCAACAACATAATACACAAATTCCTATCCAGACAATAGTGATGCTTGCAAAAGACAAGACCTTAAAATTTCGAATATGATTGTACCTTTACCCTTAGGTACAGAACGCTCACCGTCCGATCGTTCAGTGACTGTTCGGACTGAGCCCAAGTCGTCGACTTCGCGTAGTTTTCCACGCGGGCCTCAAGGAGTTGTCAGCAAATTTTTAGAGGCCCAGCAGGGTCGAAGTCGCTGGGGCCATGCGTTCACTTCTGAAAGCAGAACCCGAGGCCCTGGAACAAAACTGGAAAGGCAAAATAGGAGCAAAGGAGTGAGTTTTAGTCAGTAAAAGTCTGGCACACTCTCCTGCTCCGCAAAATAGCGGAAGAAGTCATTAGATGGCATCACACCTAAAAAACCCTTAGGTAGAGGTGTTATATTTTCACATACCTCTCATGTAAGCTGTTTCATTTGTTTTTTTAGTCGGCTGGCAAATGCGTACAAACCTCTAACGGTTCAGGAGTTCTACTTTGAGAATAACTGGCCTAGAGGATTGTATCAAAGGCGGAGTTTATTCACGCCCTGACAGACAGCAAAGGGGAATGTACCGACAGGATGATGTAGGTTTTATAAATGTGAACGTGTTTCTTAGGCGAGTGTTTCGAGGTAGTAAAACTTTACAACCACTAAGGGCCATGTGCACCGACACCAAATCGACTGTTTTAATATTAAAACGCCTGTTTTAGCAATATTTCCTGTTCCTTATCGTCGGTTATTGACGTTAATCAGATGGTTATCTTAAACTTATGTCGGTGCACATGGCCCTAAAAGTATCAATATCAAGTTCCTGGAACACATTATCTAGCAGGTTGACTATTTTATACCTTTTCAGCTGTTGCTTCGTTTCTGATAATGTAGGTACCTATAGATATCTGACGAAAACGGGTATGGATGTGTGTTAATTCACAAGCATAGAGGTATGCGGAACAGAGTGAACGCCACATACCTCTGTTGTAAAGGGAGGATCCCCCTACCAGACAGGTGTTATGTCTCATACGGGCTACTGCTTGATAGATGATTTCGGGCTGTTGTATATTAAAATCGCGCGGAGTATTCCATTTGCGCGATACAGGCTTTCAAATTTTAAGTGCCTATGTGGCGGCATAGATCTCGCTACATGCACATGGTTTCTGTACACGTAAACGATTTTATATGTACGCATGTACGCAGAAAAAGTTGATGTGAATACCGTCCCGTCGAAACATTCAAGACAAACCTGCCTTCGAATAAGTTTTATCCAAGAACAAATTATACTTACCGATTTGTCCTGCTGTGGTCCAACGACGTTTTCAAATGAATATTGAGTTTTATTTAGGACACGAACGAGTATATAAGAGTTTGTAACAGCAATAACAACTGAAAATTGTATTTATTTTTTTAAAACCTTTATTTTTGTACGATATTTCAAGCGCCAAAATTCGCAGAGCCTAACTTCAGACTCGCCAACTTATAACGGCCGTACTGTAACTATACCTCATCATCTTACTATCTTTGACCCATGTTACTTGGGATCGTCACAATACATTTACTTACACTGACTATCTTTTATATCAATCCGCACACAATCCATCCATCTTTTTGGCTTCTCTGTCCCCCTCTATCCATCCACAAGTATATTAATAACATATTGTATCTTTCCTCCTCTTCAGATGACCGTATCAAACGATTTTCTTTACCATTTTCAAAACAATTTCTCACTATCCATTCTTTTCAATCAACACATTCATCTTTACCACTTTCAAACTTCCTCAATCACTATCCATTATCGTCAATCTTCATATCCAAACATTTAGTTTTGCATACCTAATATGTTTCTTTTCAAAAGTTAAGAGCACGAGGTACTTTCTACCTTCCCGAGTTACGAATACTTCAGCCAATCTAATCAATAAAATCTCTCAGCCATATCTTACTTAGGAAAAACGGCGCAGATGTCTTATCTACCAGACAAGGCTTATTTACACATATGTTACTGCTCAAATAAACGTCATAATACTTACGTACCGAGCATTATTTATGAGAAGAAATTGTACGTTATTTGTATTTGTACTTACGTTCTTACAGCGGTGAAAAAATGTGGGTATTTTGTAATTTTGTGTTTCTTTTCTTCCTTTGAAGTAATTTCAGCAAATATAGAATTTTTTACCTTGGCATTCTTGATTGATATTCAATATCTTCTGAAAGGAGGTAATTTGTTGCGAATTTTGGCAAACTACCCAAATTATAGATATTTTTTCCGTAGTATTCTTTAGTATATGTAGTAGAAATTAACTTTGATTTTTATAAAAATTATTCAGGCCTTACAAACCGAAATAAGAAACAGCTGAACAGGTTTTTTATAGGTAAACTTTCTCCATCGTTGCCCAGATCATCGCTTACCATCAAGTGAGATAGTGATCGCAAGCCTGTAAACAACAAAAATAAAACTTAACAAACAAATTTTTTTGCAAAAAATATTTAAAAAAAACGCTTTCCAAGTCGCTTTACACAACAACATTCGTGTCTAATGCAATGTTTTCATTAAAATAAAGCAATAGAGACATGCAAACATTTGAGTACCCGCAACAGTGTCCGAAGTCCCACCGAGTCCCACTTGTGCGCCAACATACCTTTGCGGCGGCGCGGACGACAGCGGGGAGGCGGAGGGTGCAGCGGGGGGTCGCCACCCAGTCTCGCCCGGCTCTTGATAGCCAGTTGCGCCGCAGCGTTTGCCGCGCGCTCACGTCTGCACCGCGCCCGCGTACCGCGCACACTTCGCCCACACATGACCTAGACACCAGTTTGATCGTGAGTGGTCTACGGTTACATAATACCTATTATTGATGTTATATGCCTACTTACTTATGTCAGATGTTTTGCTATGATATTAGCTATTGAGATATACTGCGCGCTAACCTGCATCGATTGGCTGTCACGCCGGGTTGCATTCAATGTCAGATCGTATATCTATGGTCCTATCTCAATAATTTAAACGTAACGGTTATTTTATTTTCGTTTCTACTTAATTTTACGCTCTGTTTAAGTGTTAAAAAGCATTTTATTTAAATTTTTACTTGATATGAATAGATATATTTTACCAGTTTGTAAAAAGTGCCACTTTTGGCTTGGCAAATTAGCTTGCATTTTCTAAACCTTCCACTGCAGACTTTCTAATCCATTGAACTTTAGCAGTTTATTTGACTTGTGGTTCTCCGCATTGTCACAAAATCGATTATTAGGAGATATTTTCTAATTTGTCCACTTTAATCCACACGTAAATATACATACACTTATTGTTTTTATAGAAGTTAATAAAGTAGAATTAAACCACTAGGTAAAGAACTGAATATTTGTTTCAAATGACCTTGCAGTGTGCGGTTTCGTCGCAAGCTTACCTACCGCAAAACCACTGAGCTTTGGGGAATATTCTTGGTAGCATGATACGCCGAAAAAAAGATTATACTCTTGGGATTTTTCCGAATTACCGGAACATTCTGAGCTTCGGGAATGGTTGCAAAACACGCATAGACCCGTATTAATCTAGAATATTCTGACCAGTATCTTTTAATATGCAGGTTCTTTGATCCATTTTTGGTTTTTCTTTAGCATCTAAGGCTAAAGTGAATAGACTCTTAATAAACTAGTGCGCTTCACCATCAACGATTGCATCACTGCTTACTATCAGATAGGATCGCAGTCAAGCACTAGTTGATATTTATGCATCGAAAAATTTACCTCTGTTAATTTTTTGTCACCATTTGTCACGATAGTTGATAGATGTGCACTCGTTAACAAACAGTCAATCAGTTTTATGACATGGCCAGCTGCTAATGGGTTTACATAGAGCAGTATACGTCATTAATTGATTGATTTTAGTTGCCCATCCCTCATGAGCTATTAACCACCTTTCTATCGATCCGTTTTGGATGATATTATGAGTCATGCGTGATTGCAACTCATGAAATATAGTTAGTCCTTATTTCATGAATCCCCGACCGGTCCTATGAGACCGTACTGTTATTGTTTTACTATTGTGTCTCGTTTTGTAGGTATGTGATAGGTTAGAGTACCTACAGTGCATAGTTGGTAGTATTAAAGTCGGTTGCAGGTACCGAGTTAAGTTAAATTGTTTTAGCTTAGTTTGCTCGTGTAAGGTAACTTCTTGCACTTCGTAACACAGTTCGGTTTACATAGTTTGCGGTTTGCACGAAACGTATGTACTTATGTAAAATTAGCCTAGATAAGAAAGTGAAGTTACTAATCGGACTGTTGCTACTATTATTATCGATTATTTTTATTTCATAGGTATACAAAGAACATTAGATTTTTAGTAGAAATAGTTAAGTTTCATCATCAATTTCGTTCAAAGAAACTGCATGACTTGTAGTTTCCTTACGATGTTTTCCTTTGCGTTTTCAGACCAGTGGTACTGAAATTACATAAAGTAATGCGCCTGTACATCCATCAACCAGTATTGAGCCCGCGTGGTGACTTACGGTCCATTACTTCTAGGGAGACTTGAGCCCCAGGAGGGGGAACATTAAAAAACGGATTATGCATCGTCAATTCGTTACTAGATTTGACTTTTCAATCGAAGCCGATATCTTCCTCACCATTTCTCATCCACTTTCATTTACTTCACACGACATTCTCGTTATCCCCGAAATTCATATCGATACATCAATCGGTTGAACACCAAAACCTTATTCGAAACAAAATCGATTTCCCCTTACCGATTCGATTACCGATTTTCATCATAAAATGGATGGCTTGCTGAGATTAAATTGTCGTTTTTACGAACTGGTTATAACGATCCGGAGGACTCGATGAGGGACGGAGGCACTTGAGGGATATTGAGGACTTTATTGTCTACATTTTATGTGGAACGCGGTTTCCTTAAGGAGTTATAAAGTAAAGAGTTCATCACACCTCTGGTACTTATAAATAACATGATACAAAGTAAAGGAAGAATAAGGATATAGGCCTTTTGTGTATTTTTTGTTACGTTTCTTTTTCTTTATTGTGCATATATAGGCTCGCGTTTGAACAGTATCTCACCTGCTGGTAAGCGATGATGAGGCCGACAATGGTGCACGCTCGCCTAGAATTAACCTATTAGTATAACATTTACTTTAACAGACTTTCTGTTACGTTTTTTTTTTGTATTGATTTATTCGTTATGACGACCGGTTCTTTATTATTCTGAGTAAACCCTAATTGAAATCGTGTTCCATTAAATAGTAATGGCCTGATGACGTTTTCAGGGAACTGTAGGTCATTGTGCAACAGTAACAACATTTCCTGTAGTTGAGTCTGCTAATAGTTCAGGGTAATATGATCGATCAATCGATTTTTGTGGTGAGATATCACTCAATTATTGGAGCGAGAGGGCGTGTCTTACTTACTGACTAAAACCCACCTGTGACCTTCAGTTGCCCTTGGTTTTCTAGGACCACGGTTTCCTTTTCAAAAACTTTTAGTGTTTACCGGGGATCAACTGTGCGGAGCTTCTAAAGTTTTTCTGATATCTCTTTGAGGCACATTCTGTCGACGTTTTGGGTTGGGTCCTTACCGGTTGGCCGGATGGTGAGCTACCTATAGCTCGTTTTTTGCAAGCCAGCGATTCAAAAAGGGTTTACACCCTTTTTGTTATGAATAATTTTGGAGTTTTTCTAGCAACTGAGCACAACTGCGGTGTGTCGTAAACACAGACTATACTTTAACTAAAACTCATTTTCGTTTTGGTCTCCCTGATCCAAAGTCTTTAAAAAACCTGCTAAAATAATAGAAAAAAAATGTAGCTCCGATCTATAACGACATCGTATTAATAAATCAAAGCCCCGATGTCCTTTGGGTAACATTAGACCTTTGAAATTCGAAGGCGGGACGAAATTAATCAGGAGAAATAGAAGGTATTCGTAATATTACACTGTTTAAGGTCCCAACCTCCCTAGGGACAAAGGCAACTCGGCAGCTTTGAACACCTAAATTTAATCTGTAAGGGCCGAACCTACGCTACCGAATATTTGCTGTGGATTTTACTTTGTCTGATCATTTTCATATAGATCTGCAATTCGGATGAGTGCGCTAATTCGTCTCATTTGCCTATATTTTCGATAGCTAATGTGTTTCGTTTCAGTTTAGGCTTTGATCAGGAACTCATTGTGACAAGTGGTGTTGCTTAGTGTCCAGCCTAGATATGATCAAGAAAAATTCTGGCTAGGGTTCACTGACACTCTTTTTCGCACTAGTGCGAAAACCAGTAAATTGCATGCCTAAAAGCGGTAGGGGTAGGAGCGGGGTTTTTAAAAGTGTGTTGAAAATATTTATCGAGGTATTATGACTAAAATTTAACTCAAGGAAACGTACTGCCAGGATATTAGCCTATGTGCAATTCTAAGACATAACCTACTAGTATATCAAGTTTCATCGAAATCCATTTAGTCATTTTTGCGTGAAAGAGTAACAAACATCCACACATAAGAACTTTTGCATTTATACTTAACAAGCTTCCGCCTGCGACTTCGTGTCAAGAATCAGGATGAAAGGTAGCCTATGTGTTTTTCCATGTCAAAGGCTATATGCATGCCAAATTTCATCCAAATCCGTTCAGCCGTTTTTGCGTGATTAAGTAAGAAACATTCACACTTTCACATTTATAATTTTAGTTAGGATTATTAGGATAGTCTGCCTGCATTGTCAATATTGGCCATTACTATACAAACAAAAGATTACTAGGTATTAAATCTCACAGTCAAGATTATCCAATACAGATAGTTCCATCATTGACTCTATACGCCTGTTGCAGAAGGCTTTACGGCTACGTCTAAAGGTTTTGTGCTTAAGGCTTAGCTTGGCTCTTTGCGTGAAAGAGTCACAAATATCCACACATACGAACTATCGCGTTTAAGTATAAAATTAGTAGGATTGGCTGCCATTGGCAATGTCCATATTGGCCATCACTATACAAACAAAGCATTAGAGTAGTCAATGCCATCCTTCAATACCTAATAGATACAGTTATAGTTTAGCTTCATTGACTCGACTCTATGCGCCTGTTGCAGAAGGCTTTACGGCTACGTCCAAAGCTTTTGTGCTGAGAGCTTAGCTTGGTCTACACTGTCGTATTGTGAGCTGCTACGCCAATGTATCAAGACGATATCGGGAAATTGATTTACCTACAGAAATATGGAAGGATGAATAAGGTGATGTTTACTTGTGGGTTTCTAGCTTTAGTTGTAGTGGTTGTGTCATGTATACTTATGTTCACTAGCTTTTGTTTTCAACAGTGGTCTTGTAGGTACGTGGTTTATACCTATGTCAAAAAACACGAGATAATCACCAACACACACTAGGCCCGCGTGGTGGATTACGACTCGTTCACTCTCCGAGAGTCCGCTCTCTTTTCTAAGGGTATGAATCCCAGCAGTGGGAACATTAAATGGATTATTAATCTTATGTTGGAAACGTTCGTTGGGAAACCGGGATCCGATTAGAAAACGGTAATGTGACTACTGATACAAGGTTATTGATTTTTAGAATTCCTTAGCTTGAGTCATTCATAATGAGCGAATTCCGTAAGGCATTCGGGCTCCGGTTAGTTTAATATTTTCATCGCGCAACATACAACAAAATGTTATACTTTGTTCTATTTGTCGCACCAAAGATTTAAAGCTGGCTAAAAGTGCTCTTTACTTTAGTGTTTTAAATCGCTACATAATAGACGTTTCAGTTTTTGTTGATTTCGAATCTATCGCAGTCCAGCATTAGTTAATATATTAAAAAGTCTCCCTTTTGCTATTGGCCCGGGACGCCAAATCATTGAAAACGCCACTAATATTTACTCATCCTCATCGGTCATTGTGAACGAGCCATTAAATGTACATGAGTGAGCACCCAAGGGATGTCGTGAAAGCCGACGTCCTCTGTCCGTGACAGTCGATATAGCCCGTAGTAAGAACCACTCATAGATATTTTTGTTTTCCTGTTCCATCTCAAAAACCGAACTCAATCTCACTCAAATCATTTATTTCAAGTAAAACGTTAAAATATCAAAGTTCGGTTAGCCACAAATGAGAAAAAATAAGATTAAATTAATTTAAGATTAAATCTAATAAAGAAACGGTGGTACCTCGCTCAAGCGGATAAGTATACCGCATACTTCACCGTGTTCTCCGGGCGGTCCGTACTTTGGTGACACCTGGGTGTATGTTCTACCTAAATCCGGAACATGAACCTCCCAGAATAGGGAATATGCATAAAAAATAAAATGGCCTGATTTTTTTTTCCCTAAGCTTTTAAGGTCGTAGTAATACACTCAATCCGATATTTTCTAATTTAACATGCATTTAGGTACTTAAAACATAAATCAAAAAGTGAAAAATTTACGAGCGAAATTCAAATTTGTAAAACGTCTCACCATTGGTCGTATGAAAGCGACCAATGGTGAGACGACGACGGCGACGACGTTGACGTCATAGGGCACAAAACTGACAGGAATGGTGAATTTATTTGGTGTACTTTTTATAGTGTTAGTACACATTGGTATCATGCAATATCTATAAAATGGCTTTTTTTCTTCTTCCATGATTATTACGCGGCCAAAACACCTTGTTATCTATCAAACTAACTCAATGCAAACAATAAACTGAGGACGTACCCTATGCCGTCACGCCTCAAGCGCGCGAGAAATAGGAGCGTTTGAACTCGTCAAATTAAACCAATATTTTTAAGATTTTATGACAAAGTAATTACTACTCTTACAGCTATGGTTAATTTTTTTTTCTACATCAAAATGAAGTAAATATTGAATAAAAAAAAAAAAAATTGCCTGCATATTCCCTATTATCGTGTCCGGTGAGGACATATGTCAAATGAAAGATGAGGAGTGACTGGAGAGGTGCCAGGCACACAAAGAGGAGACTTACCGCTGCAATCGCGGCGTGCCTAGCAGTACAGGGGGTGTATTAACAAACAACACTTGGAGTAACACTCTCGTCTACTCTCAATTTCGGCTCATTCATCGAGGCAAAAGCCCAGCTGGCTGCTAAAAAATTGGGGATCTTAGCAAAAGTGAGACGGTACTTTACGCCGGAACAGCTGCTCAACCTGAATAAAGCGCAAGTTCGATCGTGTATGGAGTACTGCTCTCATCTTTGGGACGGGTCTGCCAAATACCAGCTTGATGCACTTGAGTCGATTAAGAAGCGAGCCAAGAAGATCATCGGTAATGATGCACTTGTTGAGTCGAAACTCCAAAGTCTTGGACATCGGCGCCGAGTTGCTAGCCTGTCGGTTTTCTATCGGTTGCACTTCGGGGAGTGTGCACAGGAATTGCACAATTTAATTCCGTCAAGTCCTTTCCATCATCGGACCACTAGGCGTACGGCGATGCGTCACCGGTATATGGTGAACATTCCACCCATACGCACAAAGCGGTTTGGAAACACATTTATTATGCGTACAGCTAAGGAGTGGAATTCCCTGCCGGGGTCTGTGTTTCCTGATAGCTACAACTTAGGAGTCTTCAAGTCAAGAGTGAATAGGTTACTTCTAGGCAAGCGTGCTCCATCGTCGGCCACATCATCGCTTACCATCAGGTGAGATAGTGGTCAAACGCGAGCCTATGTATAATAAAAAAAAAAAACATTTAAGCTTACACACAATTTGACCGAAATAATCGTTAATACACTTCATACAGCCTGTATAAAGTCATCCATTTTCTGATAAGGTTAGATAGGATACGAGATAGATTAGATTAGGAAGCATGAACATGCTAAAAAGCTTTTATAGTAACTATACGTTGTAGAATGCAGAGTGTGACTGTGGTAGTCGGTGCTAGTGTCTCCATTTATCGTAGACTAAAGGTAAGTGCTTGACACATATTGCTTGAAACACAAGGAGTTTTTGACTCAATACTTTTATAATTATTGTATTCCATAATGTACATACATACTTTGGTAGTATAACGTGGACATCTATTTATTTGTTTATTCTCACAACGGAACGCCTTCCAGCAATTACACCATTGGAGCACAAATTGGTTTATAATCTGCTATATGCTATCTTCGTGTTAAGTGGTAGACATTAATGGTGGGTCAAACTCGCGGTCGCTTACACAGCTTCTAGCCAACGCCCCTCCAAAATTAATAAACATTTTTTGGGGTGAATCTATACTAACTTTTACTTTAACTTTTATAACTAACTTTTTATAGAATTATTATTTAAATCGTAAAAATACGGAAAATTTTGAAATGTCATCTATGCACAAACGAAAACTATAAATCTAGTTCAACATTTTGGACCGACGAAACATTCCACCGCAGGGGGAGTCCAGAAATCATGGACTGGTTTCATGCTATTCGTTTGTATGTCAATGTACAGAATATACTTTTGCATAAAACATATAACCAGTTGAATTTGAGACCAACGTCATGCTCACAGAAGGTTTTTAGTTGCTATAAATCACAATCATCGAATTATTTCCCAGCTATATTTAACACTAAAAGACTTTGTTTATAACTGTACCTAAAAGATCTGTGACGTACCTAATATTGGAATAAGTTCCACTTTGATAGCTCAGTTTATTCAGAGTGCAAAGAAAACAGTCTCGATGGCTTTGCGCTGCAATATATCCCTCGGCGGGGTTGACAAACTGCGTCGTCTATCTTCGCTATATTCATGAAAATATTTTCTGCGTGAAAAGTAAATAGTCGCTGGATGTATTTATTTGTTCTGTCAGTAAATAGTCTGCTATTTTCAACAGAAGGAAAGATTTTTTTTTACGGATATACTCTTACATCTGTGAAAGACTTGAGAAAGACTTTATTTTTTGGTGGTTTTTGGGCCCGTTTTAGATTAGGAAATTTTAGCAGTTGGTTTTAACTATGATATTTTGCTTTTGGCAAATAAAATCAGTTGAATCAGACAATGTTAGGTCCTTTCTACACTTTAAAACCTACCGATAACTTTGTAGTAAGTTAATTGTGGTTGTTTGCATGTGTTGTAGTTTTATTGTAGTCTCCTTTACCTTACATAATTTTTTACGTTATTATATCTGTCTAGCTTTTACACATTTGATACCTAGGTCGGTTTTCAGTCTAACCTGAATACCTCAGACCTCTACACCCTCGTAATTGGATAACATTATGCCTCTTGGCAATACCGGTGTCAGATTTCCTGGTTATTTAAATTTTTACTGTTAAAGATCTACAAATGTCGGCCAAGATTTCCGGTTTTTTTTACATACTCGTCACATAAATATCTGTCTTGAGTGGGAATTGAACCTACAACTTTAGAACCTATATCTTACAAAGCCTCTTACCGCCAGACGAACAGCTCATTCAAATTTTTGTACCGTTGTGTAGTGATAATAATATGAAACGAGTATCTACTCTAAAAGAAACCGATAACACAAAGTATAGTGATCGCGCCTATAAAATCGTCTATCGCCGTTTGTATTGAGTGCGTCGTTACCATTCCACGCTAAGTAGGTTAGTGCCATAATCTCTTTTAGTGTTCTTTTGCATTAAATGAATCCACGCAATGTGGGGGAAAGTGTTTTTGTTACATCATACTTTGAAGGTTAAGTGTGGAGTGACTCAGTATTTGTTAGATCAAATTTTTTATTGGGCTTATACTGTCCCACTGCTGGGCAAAGGCCTCCCCCAACTTTTTCCAGATATTCTTTTTTTGAGCTACTTTACCAGTCTTCGTGGTAGGCGTCTAACGGCCGAAACCAATAACCTATCGATCTCCAGTTTTGGCATAGTGGAGATTGTAAAACAAATGATACAATACAAAAATTATCATATTCTCTGTTGTTTCATTTATTTTTCTATTTCCGATATGTGACATATAGGTTATTGGTTTCGGCTGTAAGTCATTTCATCACCTTTTCCCAGGTCGACTTTAGTTTCATCAATATTTAAATACAGGCGAAAATTTGTATGTAATTGTTTATGTTTGTTACTCCTTTACGTTTATATGAACAGACTTGATTGCATATGAGTTTCCAGGATGGCTTAAATCCTGAATTAACGCAAAAGCTATAATTTATAATCGAGGAAAGTAATATTTCTATGCGGATGAAGCCAGTTACAGTTGCTAGTAACTAGTGTATACCATTAAATTACAGAAAATGTATTGCTAGAAAATATGTCATTGTGTGACCTAATGGACGGCCGTATCACTAAAAGTAATTTCAGTGTATTGTGTGTATCAATATGGATATTAATAATCCTGCTAATCTATAGTTTTCTATTAACTTTTCTGATACCAACCTCGATCATTTACCCCTTTTATGTGGTGAGAAATTATCGAAAATGTTCTCCCACTCTAGGTGAAGCGAGGGGATATTTTTTTTCATCATGGATAGGCTCACGTTTGTTACTATCTCATTTGATGGTAAGCGATGATGTGACCGACGATGGAGCACGCTTGCCTAGAAGTGTCCTATTGACTCTTGACTTAAAGTCCCATCGTTTGTAGCTATCAGAAAATACAGACTAAATGTGTTCCCAAAACGCTTTGCACGTTTGAGAGAGAGGACTACCCGATGGCGCAACGCCGTAAGACGGCTGTAAAACTTTTATTGATTAAAACCCACCTATTTCTTCAGTGGTCTTTTGTTTTCCAGGGTGGTGACCTTTTCAAATATTCCCGTAGCCCTAGCAACCATCGGCCCTAGATCATTATAACCTCGTTTACTTCTTAACAAAAACAGACTGCCACATAATATACCGCAGAATAATGACGAAAGAACACAGCATCATTTATTCCGTCTCGCTGCATTTATCTCGAGCCCTCTCTGTGACAAATATCATCCTGAGAGAGACAATGGAAGCCTCCCATTGTGCTGTGAACTGGTATTTTTTAATCCTGAATTCTGTTCGTGACTGGAGGCTAAGCGCTCATTTTCGTACGTATATTTTCAATGGTGTAGAGTGAAAACCTCGTATCTGCAATTTTAGGTAATTTTATTTTATTACATTTCTGGAAAGAAGAGCTCGAAATGCATCATTTGTATTACGAAAAGTTTTGATTAGTTATTTGTAAGCCCGTCAGTCAGTTCAGAGTCAGTTTGCTGTGATGGACTCGTGACGAAGCGTTAAGAGGCCTGCGTACACCGCGCGCTATCTCGAGTTGAGACGAAATAAAATACGTTTTTGAGGTTGATGGAATCAATCTAGATAGTATAAACAATTCTTGGACACACTGACTGGAGTAAAGTCATCATCCACACACCTGACAGTTGCTTGCTGTGATAGCAATACAAGTTATTGCAAATTTGGGAGATGCTCCGTAATACCAAAAATGATGAATAAAAAATTAATGTATTTCCAATATTGTTTCGAGTATTTATAATTTGATAATAATATCTGTGTTCCCACGGAGAGATATTTTGAAATATTGTTGTTTATAATATAGAAAAAACCGAATAAAAACATGACATTTTCGCTGTGAAAATGTGCAAATTTAAATTTGCTTAGATTTCGTTTGGGGTAAGTTTAAAAAAAAAGACGACGTAGGAACCCAGATAAATATTGTCTGAATCCGAATAACATCATATTATGGTGTAAATATGGTTAAACTGCAAATGATTTTGGTATTACGTTTGTATGGATAATTCTAATGTCGCGGCCACCTTAAAACTTGTCGAAAAAAATTAAAAACAAGAGAAATGAGTCCTTGTAATAAATCAATATTTTTGAATATTTGGCATAGAAGCACATTTAAATTAAATGATAATAATGGTCTAATTTGGGTTTTTGTGCCTCCTGAAAATATACGTGTATCGCAGTTACGAGGTTTTTACTCTAGGCCATCGTTTTGTAGAACTTTTTTGGCCATGTAGCAACGTTATGTTCTGGTTTTTATTTCCATGTTCGTTTTACTTTAGTAACGTGAAACATTCGTACATGTTTTTCTTAAAATAACGTTTGTTTCGACAACTTGCTCTTTGCTTTTTAATATATACTAGCTTTTACCCGTGGCTTCGCTCCCGTCAAATGACTACCCTACATATCCTACGCTACCCTACCCTACCTACCCTACACTACACTACCCTACATTATCCTACACTACACTACACTACCCTGCACTACCCTACACTACCCTACACTACCCTACACTACCCTACACTACCCTACACTACCCTACCTACCCTACTTTACCTTTTTTCTTTTTTTGATTTTTTCTCTCCGTAAGAACCATCATTATTATCATCATTATTTATTATATTAAATATATATGTATGTTTATTTTAATTCTATTATGTATACTCCTTATACTTACTCTGTTTCTACTTACATTTTCTTTTTATGCACCTACCATATTATCTCTTCACCACCCTAGGTTGACTGGTAGAGAATGCCTATGGCATTAAGTCCGCCTTTGTACATTGAGTTGCATGAAGACTAAATAAATAAATAAATACATCATTGAACTTCTAGGAACATTTAAAAAAAAAAAACAGCCAAATCGGTCAAGCCGTTTTCATGTTATGTCGTGACAACGGAAAACGGGTTTCATTTTTATATATATAGATAGATATGTTCAACAGAGAAGTACGTTTCGCCTAGTCATTTACACTGCCTACGTTGAAGGACTGAAACCATTTTCCTACTGCGGTTTTCCCGTCTGATTATAATTTAGGTATCTTCAAGGCTAGAGGGAATAAGCTCTTAATACCCCAGTGTGCTTAACCGTCAACGATTGCATCACTGCTTACTATCGCAGTCAAGCACTAGTTTATACTATTTAAATATAAGAAAACAATGTTTCTTGTGACAAGTTTGTTTTCGAATTTATTAGTTTTTATTCTAGAAAAAGACGTTGTTTATCTAGTTTCCTTTGTATTTTACAACCGCGAAAGCAGTAGGTAACATCGGTAACAGCGGTAGGTAACATTCTGTTGAAAGTAAGGTTGGAATGGAAGCCAAAATTTCGTGCCAAAATAATTAAAGCGCAGAATAACTTTCCTTTGCACCAAAATAATAGCTTTTGCTATTGAAATATGAGAACTAAGACTACTGGGATTACTAGCTTATTTACATATTCATTTTATTTACACGTACAATTCTTGTAACAGGCATATAAGGGCCAGCGCCCACTGCCGCCATGGCACAGTACGGCATGCCGTGGTGTCTCGTGGCATGCCGTGGCATCTCTCGGCATGCCGTGGCATTCCACTTAACTGCTGCGCAGTTTTCAATCATATTTCAACTAACTTTGCAATCATAATTCCTCAATCATGTAGTCGCAAATTAGCCGCACTCAGATACGACTACGCCACCCACAGATGATCTCAAATCCATTAGTGCAGGCAACATACATAATAATCGATGTTCAGTATCAAGCAGAGCCTTGGAGAACCGACACAAGTTACATAGAGGACAACACACTTAGTGTCACTCTCTGGAATTCCACCAATGTGCAAGAAAAAGTATCTTAGAGTAACGCTATTTTTCTTTTTTAATCATTTATTTTTATATTTAACACAGTAACGATATTGGATAACATGAGATACATTAGTTGTACAAACGCTGAATGAATGCAAATAAAATGAACATTCTTTCAGTTTTAAAGTTTCAGTTTTTTTTTAATAGCCTAATATGTGTCCCACTGCTGGGCAAAGGCCTCCCCTTTCTCCTTCCAAACTTCTCTGTTAAGGGCAATCTCTGGCCAAGTTTGCCCCGCGAACGTGATCAGATCGTCACACCACCTTCGCCGCGGTCGACCCCGACGGCGCGCGTGGTCCACGTTTCAGTTTCAAAGCTAAAAATTAGGCAAAATGGAAAATTTTCAAATAAATCTCCCTTTATCCTCTATATATTCCAATTTAATATCTCCTTAAACCTTACGCCATAACTTATGCTAGTCATAAAATTGATGAGGCATGTATGAATCACTTTCAAAACATTTCGTGGAAAATCCGAGGGTTTCGTGCAAAAAGCATTAGCATTTCTTAATGTACGGACTTATGCCCCAAGTTAGGTTTTATAGGTACATTATTTCTGCGTTTTTGGTCGTGCCTGGAAGCCTGCCAGAACCCCAAGTTATTAAAGAGAGTAGGGTATTAAGTTGAGGTGTTCCTTATTTTTTTGTAAAATGTAAATTTGTTTTTTTGAAGAGGTTTATGAACGTCTCGTCTGGTCAAAAAACTCATTAGTACAGACTAATATGAAAGCCAATTTTATTTTTTAAGGCGACACAAGTCAACATTTTTTCCATACAAACTTCGGGGGGGTTTTACTCCACTATTTGACCATGTACATCCAAAGTTAAACATGATATCGTTTTGTCTTATTATTAATTTTGTCTGTACGAAAGCAGAATTGTAAAATAATAAGCTAATAAAAAGTTACGAGCTTCTAAAGTTTCGTTTTTTTGGCTAATTTTAACACAACTTTGAGCGTAAATTAGAAATAAAAGACGCATCAAATTTAAAAAACGAAGCCTGTACACACGGCGGCGGAGATTCCGTAGCAGGTTATAAATGTGTGCGCCGTGTACCGCGTGAAACACAACAGGTATTATCGTTGTGTGCTACAAAGTAACTCGTCGTTTCTACACTCACACTCTTGCAAAAAGCAATTAGTAGCCGTACACCACTATGAAAGTACCTACAGCAAGAATTGGCTAGTGCTGTTATCGGCGCCCTGGCGCAATGCGTATGATACGTGACTGACGAGTAAGAGGTCCCAAGTTCGATTCCAATCGTCTGGTGTAACAGAAAGTTTGCTTGTTTTTATTTTCTATTTGACCTTTTTTTTAATAGTAATGTTATAGTTACTCTCATAATAATTAAAATATTTTGAAAATATTGTGACAAAGAAAACTGCGATAACGATCCAATTATGTTTATTACAACTTATTAATTACATACATTAAACGGAATGGTCACAATTAACGAATCTGTTCATGATTATCCTTAATACAATATATAAAGTGAAAATATTCTAACGGCCGAACGCATAGTCCAGCTAATGGTTCATTAGCGTCCATTAAAGTTAAGTATTGTCAAACCTTCACTGAAAAACTGTGTAAAACTGTCAATGTGACAATTTCTTAAGTGATGATTAACGTTAATGAATGTCCCTGAGTCGGGCCGTTAGTCAGACAAGGATGGACGTCACTTTTTTTTAAGTTTTTTATTAGTGACATAAATCAACATGTTATCAAGAATGAATTATGATAGATATCGCAACTCTTGATCTCAATAACAATAACATCATGTCACATAATACAACAACAGTATAATTACCTACAGCTTACTTCTTAGTCTTTTTTTTTACTTATCAAAGTTATCAATCAACATGTTTTAAAAAATGAACTATGATAGGTATCGTAACTCTTGATGTCCAAGTAACCTTGACTGGTATTGCGACCCCCTACCTCCACTAACTCACCGGGACCCATCGATGACATCCAGCCCCAATAACTAAGGTGAATGCTTCAGGTCAGCCCGCGAAATTCAAATTTTCTTACGTTTTTTGCATTTTGTAAGCCAGTGATAGGTTGTATGAAGTTAAAAATACTTACGCGACTGTAAAACGTAACTAGTTATATAATTATAACCATAAAAATCGTTAATACAAGCCTCCAAGCTCACTTAGTTGCAGGAACGTTTTTGACCTCGAAAAAATCGTTCCAACACTTAGGTGAGCTTGGAGACTAGTATTGATGATTTTTATGGTTATAATTATATAATTAGTTACGTTTTACAGTCGCGTAAGTATTTTTAACTTCATATAACCTACCACTGGATTGCAAAATGCAAAAAACGTAAGAAAATTTGAATTTCGCGGGCTGACCTGAAGCATCCCCCCTAACGTAATGCGACCACTAGACCTGCATGGGAGAATATTTTTGTGATGGTAACGTTCTCCATTTTTTCTGCATAATATTTTACGCCCATCCTTATCTGACTTAAAACACTTTTCATCACTAAATATAACTATGTTATTGCACCAATCGAAATCTATAAATTTTCTTGCAAACCGCATCCTTTCTTCCTTATGCAACGCCGTCAGTAAAATTTTTTTCGCGGGCTTGCGACATTTAATTTTAAGTAAGTGGCGCCGAACAATTGTCATAGACACGTCGTGCATAATTGCAGTGTTTCTTGTTGTAGCAAAGCCGTCAGCGCTATACGTAGCAACAATATTTCGATGCAGTGGGTTGGCATCCGTATATGCAATTGCTTTTGGACCCGGACGTTTCGCATCGATTGTCCCTTCAGCTGCATATCTATGCACCCAAAACTGCACAGTCTTCCTCTGTAAACAATCACAAAATTACGTTAAAACCTAACAATTAATATCAACAATGTTAAATTATTTTGCATTACCTATGTTAAGTTTGGATTTGTTACTTACCGGTAGCATTAATCTCCTCGAAATTTCACTTATGGATACATTTTGTTTATGTAATACTATTATCTCAGCCCTCAAAAGTGTAGACAAAATAATGAGACATGTTGTTTATTATTTGTAAAAAGTATCACTTTCCACAACGATTAATTATTTTTTGTCTCGGAGTAAGTTGTAGAACACACGATCGTGATAGGCAAAAGCGTTATGCCAGGTTAACTTATTATCCGACTCATTTCTTAGTAAATAACTAATAAAGTGGGTAGATGATAATATTCATACACTTAGTTTTTAATTACTCAGATACCCGCGAAACGAGACACGATAGTATAACAATAACAGCGCGGTCTCATAGGACCGGTTGGGGATTCAAACGCTAAAGCAAATATTCTAAGTTTTAGTTTTATTAAACTTCGTTATCATTATACTACAATAAAGTAGAAAAAAAATGTTTTGTCAATGGCGAGGATCGAACTCGATACACGTTTAACGGCAAGCAAGCACTTAATAATCAGTGCTAAATTACCATCTAATGAATGAAGCGAATTTGTTTATCTGATTCGTAGCAAACACATATATATGTGTGTGTGTATATCGAGTAGTAAACGAGTTATATTTTGTTTACGAGTTGAGCTGGCTACATAATATTACTTGAATAGGTGAATTGGTTGGTGGTATGGTTTTACTTTATTTTTGATTTATACCCACAGCTACTTGATTATTGTGAACATTATTACTGATTACCTACCTATATCATAAAAATATACTTTCCAAAGATTAAGTGTAAGTGTTTGATGTTATTTTAAATAACTATAATAATTTCATAAGTGAATGTTTGCGAAAATAAAAAAAAAGTTGACAATGAAAGTATTGTCAACTAACAATAATTATAATAATAACGTATCTATTATTATATTACGTAAATAATATATGTATTATATATATATTATAAAATTATTTATATTACAAGTTATATACAAAAATTTCGTTAATTAATTTCGTAAATATACATAGTTTATATGTATAAAATTACAAAATTATATTTCGAATATTTTAATTATTACAAGAGAGTAACCATAACATTACTATTAAAAAAAAGCATGAGTAAAACAAAAAGAAAATAACAGATAATTAATTATTATGGGAGTAACTATAACATTACTATTAAAAAACGGGTAAATCAAATAGAAAACAAAAACAAGCAATCTTTCTATTACATCAGACGATAGGAATCGAACTTGGGACCTCTTACTCGTCAGACATGTATCATACGCATTGCGCCACGGCGGAATGACAGTGGCGGCGCGCGCGTAAGAAAACGGAACTAAGTCCCGCGCTTCCCCTCTGGGCCGACCAATCGTAGCCGCTCGCTGGGATGACGATGCGCAGACGAGTTAATTTGTAGCACACAACGATAATACCTGTTGTGTTTCACGCGCTTGCGTTTGACACACACATTTATTACGTTAGTGTGGGGGTGCTACGCGAAATAAGTAACAGAGTGTACCGACACAGCAAATTTATCGAAGAATTTAATAAATTTTATTTGAAATTGATTGATGCAGTGGTTTTTTCGTAAAACCCCTTCTTCCAAAGGCCTTTTTGTATTTTATCACGCGCGCCTTTTACTCTGAACTATCGTGCATCTCACTGAATAAAGTTACCCCCGATTGCGGTGCGGGGGGACGATGTGTCACAGCGCTGCGCGCGGCTGTCGGGGTTTAGTTCAGTCTATTGCGGCCTATATCGTTCGTATGACGTGTATGTTGACTACCTATAATATCTACGCTTTATAAAAAAAGAAGGAGGTTATCAATTCGACTGAATTTTTTTTTAAGCTATTGCATAGCTTCTATCGCGGGCCTTGAGCGTGGGGACCGAATCCAGAAATTCCACTCCACTCCGACGGGATATGTTATGTGTGGTCAGGCAACTGCCCAATTGAACGAGACGGGTTTTGTGTCTGGTCCGAGCAACTGCCCAATTGAGCGAAACGGGTGTTGTGTTTGGTTCGGGCAACTGCCCAATTGAATGAGATGGATGTTGTGTCTGGTCCGGGCAACAGCCCAAGTTTTTTTTGTTTAGTCTTTAGAGTGCATCATCCGACCAGAGAGTTGTTATGTCTGGTCGGGCAACTGCCCAATTGAACGAGACGGGTGTTGTGTCTCGTCCAGGCAACTGCCCAATTGAGCGAAACGGGTGTTGTGTCTGGTTCAGGCAACTGCCCAATT
This sequence comes from Mythimna separata, assembly GCA_030763345.1. Classification (NCBI taxonomy): domain Eukaryota; kingdom Metazoa; phylum Arthropoda; class Insecta; order Lepidoptera; family Noctuidae; genus Mythimna; species Mythimna separata. Next base: position 23,508,770 of record CM061170.1, on the reverse strand, counting down.
GAGCGAGATAGATGTTGTGTCTGGTCCGGGCAACAGCCCTAGTTTTTTTTGTTTAGTCTTTAGAGTGCATCATCCGACCAGAGAGATGTTTTGTCTGGTCAGGCAACTGCCCAATTGAGCGAGGCGGGTGTTGTGTCTGATCCGGGCAACTGCTGCTGCACAGCACGCCGGTCATGTGGCCCGCGTCCGCGGACGATAGGAAGGTGAACTCAGTGCGGCGCCACAGCGCTCTGTGAGGTGAGGTACACGAGCACGGCGCGCGACCAGACGGGCGTTGTGTCTGATCATTATTGTGCAGTAGAAGGGTGTCAAAATAAGAAAACAAATTAAAATTTGTCTTTTTTTTCATTGCCGAGAAACGAACAAAGGTACGTAAGAGCGTTTTCACATTATCCGATCCGATATCGGTAACGGACGCCGATCCGATATCGGGGTAAGTAAAATGTATGAAATGCCGTGCTCCGATATCCGATATCGGGCCGGACAATATGAAAGACAGGTACTTATTTTATACATTTTACTTACCCGGATATCGGATCGGCGTCCGACACCGATATCGGATCGGATAATGTGAAAACGCTCTTAGGAATTATTTTAAATCTTTTGTTTTTCGAATTCGAGCGGCACACACCGCAACAACCGAAACGGTATGACATGTGTGCATCGTGTAATTTCGTTTTTATTCGGAACGGTTCGGAGCGCTATGTGCAAAGCAGACGTCGCGTCGTGCGTGAGGACTAGCGTCTAACCGCTCATCACTGATACTATCTCTTTCGGGCACGATGTCAAGTGAGACAGCGTGCTTTATGGCCTCGCCCGCCAGTGAGTTCAAGCCCGCGCAAAGTGGGACCTTAAGTACGGAATTTGGAATCGAAATAGTAGTGCTATGGTTTCTTTAGGTTCAGTGTCAATTTTAAAAAAAAACGTAGTATTTGAAAGTTGACTGAGGCGAAAATATTTGCTATGCTATTCCAGGACAAAGTGTGACAAATTTCATCCAAAATAGTTTCAAGCAGTTTGAACGTATTCTTTTTTTTTAGTTGGGAAATCATCTTATGATTTCTCCCGTTCAAGGGTAAAGCGAGAGTGACAGACTTAGACTGACTAAAACACACATACTTTCCTTCATTACCCCTTTGCGTTTTTCCAGGTCTACGGGTTTTTCAAACATTGCTAACAACACGAGTTTATAGGTACAAACAACTTTAAAACAGCTGTATATAACTGTAATGGTAGTTTTATTTACACAAACATACACAGAGATGAAGGTCAAATAATAGTACAGTCAGATGCGAAATTGCATGAATAGTACAGGAAAAAATCGTGTGAAGCAAGAAATGACGTGATGAGTATTTTTCGAACACTTGAACTCAAATGTTCACGGGAAAATAGACATTAAGGTATCCATGCTATTTTGCATTTCATCTTACCTACTGCGGCGTTCGGTACAAAATTAAATGTATAAATAAAATATGCCATGTTCTAAGGAAAATTAAACTTTTGGCTAGAAGGTGACAGGTAATAAATATATTCAAAAGATTTGGGCAAACTTTTCGTTACATTTTTTCTTTCTAAGCGGATTTTTATCCGACTTTTTAAACTTGTTAAATATTTAGGCACACTGTCACTTCTTTGTAAGAGACAAAGCTATGAATAAATGGGACAAGCGATATGAGTTTACAAAGTGTTATTAGGTGTAAGCTATTAGGTTTGTGGCGTGACGATAAAATAAAATAGCCTTACTCGATAAATGACTTATTCAACACAAAGCCTTAATATCCATACTAATATAATGTGCAGGTAACTGTGTCTGTCTGGTACGCTTTCGCGGTTAAACTACTGAATCGATTGTTATGAAATGTACGAGGTAAATTTGAATCTTAAAACAGAACATAGGCTACTTTTTTTTATCTCAAACGCAATCGTGGGGAAAACAAGGATTAGAACAGATATGGCCTATCACCATAGCAGTCAGTAGCCAACATTATGCTTGGCCTTTTTTATTTAGATAGGAAGGAGGAAACAGAAAAAATACGTACAAAGGTGTTGCTTTTTCTACAAAAATCTCAGCATACTTGCGAAAGGAGAGTTGGAAAAAGAGATGCAGACACCGTGTGTAAAAATAATAGGTTTTTTACAATACTTTTATACAGTGTCTACTGAAAAGTAGTAGAGAAAAGTATTAACAAAACAGTCAATAGTATTATTGAAACATGCAATATAAAGATATACTATCAAATATATACATAACACATAGTATCGCATTTTAATTATAAAACGTAGAACATCATTCAAACAATTTCAAGACTCGATCGAAACTACACAAAGCAGTATTGAGTCGAAGAATCACTTTGCTATGCACATAGACATACTAATAGAATCGTCGGAGTCTATTATTTGCACTTCTTCTCTCTCCTTCGTAAATCTGTCTATTTATCTGATTTTCTCGAAAGATTTAATCCGTTGAAGTTTAAGTAGAAAATACGTGGATTGGTAGGTATTGTATTTCCAACAAAGTTAGATTAGTTGTTCAAATTGTGATGGATTTATTTCAGAAGTTTTGTTTCTGTTTTAATTTCATTTTGTATATCTAAAAATATTCACATTTTAATTTATGGGTAGTTTTTATAGAATTAACTTCATTAGTGAACGCGACAATCGATAAAAAAATGTCTTATTATATTTCTTACTAGCTGTCCCCTGCGGTTTCTCCCGCATTTTTCGTTACTGCTCCGCTCCCGTGGAGCGTAGCGTGATGGTATATAGCCTATAGCATTTCTCGATAAATGGGCTATCTAACAATGAAAGAATTTTTCAATTCGGACCAGTAGTTCCAGAGATTATCCCCCTACATACAAACTTAGAAATTTTACCTCTTTATAATATTAGTATAGATTTCATAAAATACTTTAATTAGGAAGAAAATTCCCATTCCTGAAAACACACAAATTGTCGCTTACGATGTACTTCCTCTGGAGTCATGGGTTGACTTCTAAAAGGAAAACCCGGGATCCTAGAATACAAGGCAAAGAAGGAACGTAGAAGTGTGTTTAAGTAGATAAAAGTCCGACTCAACTTCCTGCTCCACATAAGAGCCGGAGTAGTTATTGGATGAATACCAACCTTTAAAATGATCTTTCTGAAAATGCTCGATATATTCATATAAATGTTACCGGTATATATTTAGTATTGGGTATTCAGGATTTGGTCTAATTGTGTGTCATGTTTTTTCTAACTCTTTTTCCTTTTTATTATTAAGTTGATGTATATTTACAATCATTCAGATTTTCATAATTAAAATTGTAGTTTAATTTTCGGATTTCAAATCAAAAACGTAAAATCTAATTCACTGATTGACTCTAAGTTCTGTTGAAAGAAACCTTTTATTCCTTTGTTTCTTTTCTCATATCTCTTCCTTTTTACTTGATAATGTCAAGGGTGAGGGTAGGAATTTAATTTCGTACTGAAGTACTATACTTCTCTACATTATTTTGAATGTGGTTCTTTTAGAGGGGCAGTTTTATTAATATACTAGAAGGAAATATGTTAAAAATACTTGGCTGTTTAATAACGTGGATATCAGAAAGTTTTATATTATACTAGCTTTAGCCCACGACTTCGTCCGCACATGATTGTTGGTTACAGCGGACGCGAAGTCGAAGGCAGATAAAAAGTAGCCTATATCTTTGGGGTTCAAGCTTGCTCTGTACAAAATTTCATCAAAATCGGTTCTGTAGTTTAACCGTGAAAGCGTAACAGACAGACAGAGTTACTTTCTCATTTATAATATTAGTATTAGTATGGATGTAGCTATGGTAATGCAATTGGTAGAAGGGCCATAAAAGTTTACGACCTCTTCTATTTTCGCTGCATTTCAGTTCACAGAGTTGATGAAGGACTTAGCCATGCTTAAGATTACACTAAAGTTGGCTTTTTAATCCCTGAGACTAAATTGACACAGGCAATTATCAAACCTATAGTAAGGATGACAGTTTTTTTGTGTTGTTTCAAGTGTGAGAACCCACGTAATATCATTTTAGTCTTAGAGATCTCATTAAAAAACAGACTTTAGTCGATATTTTTTTCCATATTAATTTTGGGGGGACATTGTACCTACATCTAAAATTAAACATAATATCATTTTATCTTATTATTAATTTTGTCTGTGTGGAAACAGAAAAGAGAAAATAATGACATTAAAAAGTTAAGAGATTGACAGATATACGATGTCAGATAAGACATCGCGCTTTATTGGCCACGCCCATAAGTGAGTTCAAACCCGCGACTAGTGCAGCCTTTAGAAATTTATTTTTATTTAATGAAATTAAACTTCTAACTTCTAGCTATAGGGCGAAGCGGGAAGGCGTGTCAGATTATTATACTAAGATAAGATTTTTTGACAAAGACATTTTATGGTGAGACAGAATGATAAATAAAATAGTACAGCCGTATTTTGCCAATGCTAGGGTATGCAAAAGTACAGAGTTAAAACCCAGTTATACATGTAACTAGTACTACTACTAGAACATCTAAGGCCTTTTTCAAACGTTCCTTCCTCCCGGCTTACTCATTAAGTCCTTTTTTTATCCAGAAAAGCCAGAAAATTCTGAATCCTCTTTATAAATATTCCAGAAGTCTTCACTCAAACACAATCATGTCTACAACTTCAGCAATATGGCTTTCAGTAATAACTGAAACGAGGCCACCATAAAAACGCCATTCGGAATTATATCTCTAAGCAGAATATTTGCATTTTTATGCTTCGTAACCTACTTTAAAATTTAGTTAATGCGTACTTTTGTTATGCAAAATGGTTTATTAAAATATTGTTGGGAGGAATTTTCGTCAAATGGTTTTGGGATTCGTTCTATGTCATAAAAGATTTTTTCATCACCTACGACATCACTAAAACTGAAAAACTGCCAGTGTTGGCTATAAGCTTGATCCAAGTGTTGAATAACGACATGTATTGTGGCATCCATCGGCTTCCTTCGATCGTTACCAGGTCTTCGGTCCACTTTGAGGTCCTTCAAAATTACTTAAAAAATCGGCTTCAATCTCAGTCTTATCATCTCAGTTTTTTGTTTGTAGGCCAAGTTTTTGGCCGTCAATCGAACACAAATTTTGACTCCGTCCTGTTCATGAGGCATTTCAGGTAGATAATATCCTGCCCTTATTTTTAATATGCTGGGAAAGTTATAATTTAATAACATACCTCCTGATATACGATAAGTTATCATCTACCCCTGTCACATCCAACCTATTCTCAAACAATAGCAGAAACGATCTAACCTAACAAACAAGTTCAATTTAATTTCCTCATAACAAATAATACAGAACCCGCATTCTATTCACCAAGTCACCCTTGACCTATTTTCTGCCCCCTTTCATACTAGGGCCTCAGTACAAGTAAGAGGCGTAGCGGGTGCTACGCTGTAGGTCGGAGCGGCTACGGCGTAGCCTCGTAGCACTTAGTAGTACGTAGCATGAATTTCTATTGGCTACGAAGGAACGTGAATGCGGTTTTCACATAGTTACGCACAATAAGGGGTCTAATTTTGTTGAACGTTGAACGAATTTTTATTATTGAGAAAAAAGGTTTTTTCGTTTTGGTCTGTGTTAAAAGTGTTCAATTTATCAGATGTAACGACATGTTTATCAGTGCAAAAAGTTTTTTAGAAAATCTTTGTGTCTTTTATGAAATTTTAGTTCAACTTATATATCCTTTTAGTTTTATTCGCTACGATATGATATTTTCTAGAAACATATGACTCACTTTGCTACTTATGTTCTGTAAAAACTCAGGTGGCAATATAAAACCTTTTAGTTAAGTGGGTACTGCATTAAGGCGACGACACTCGTTCATTTATGTTATATTTTGTGCTTTTGTTGATGACTCTTGAAAGGAATCGGTATTTTTTTCGGGAGAGAAATATTATAAAACTTCTTGCGTTCTGGGTGGAGTGAACCGGTGTGTTAGACTTTTACTAACTAAAACTCAGCAATTTATTCAAACATTCAACCACCCATCATTGTTAAATGTATTTTTTTTGGTTTCCTCTTTATCTTGAGGTAGGAGGTCGCCAAAAAACTCTACCCATTCTGAGTGGAATGGGATTTCGTGACCGAAATCTACTGAATAAAACCCACCTGTGTTATTATGTGGCCTTTTGCGTTCCAGAGCTAATAACTCTCAGAAATACTCCCGCATGTTACCATTCGTCTTCGTATAGTTTTGTAGATGATTTTGTGATAGGATCGAATAAAATATTTTTGTCAAACATCAAATAGAGTATGGCTGGACAAGAATTTCGTTTTTTGCAAGGCGTGACTACACGAGATCCTTTTTTTACTGTAAGATTATGTACAGTTAGTTATGTAAACACTATTTCCTGTACATAATAAGCTCGCGTTTGACCACTATCTCACCTAACGGAATTCGACAATGTGGTCGATGATGGAGCACGCTTGCCTAGAAATAATCTATTCACTCTTGATTAAAGGATCCCCAGGTTATGGCTATCAGGAAACATTGACTCCGGTAGGGAATTCCACTTCTTAGCTGTACGCACAATGAATGTCATTGTGTTTTTATAACGTTTCGTGCGTATGGTTAGGATGTCCACCGTGTACCAGTGGCTCATTGCTTTACATCGGGTGGTTCGATGATGGCTATTCCATCATCGGACCACCAGACGTAAAGCAATGCATTTTGCAATTTTTTGTCTTTATTAAGTGTCCAATTAATCTTTAAGAATGAAATCAAGACTCTCGACAAAAGGTCAGACAGAGTAGGTTCACTCTTCCAATAAAGTCAAAAGTCGTTTAATCTGAAAGAATCATTGAATTACAACCAATTAATAAACAAATTAAAGTCGCAACTTCTTCTTGAAGTTGCAAACTAACTTATAAATGGAGGCCCAAGTTCCACTCAAAACTAGTTCGGAACACAATTGGGAGAATCGACTACGTTTGATAACTTATAGAGCATGGAATCTTTGAGGCGTCTTCGCTTAGTAGTGTCTAGAGATGCTACCTAGATTCTTCTTCTTATTTATTTACACACAGCCACTTTATAATAAAAATAATAAATGCCGATAGGGACGTACAAAGGTATTGCTTATTTTAACGAAATTTTACTTCTTCCTCCTGTCCTTGGCCCATATTACTTAGGGTCGGTGCAACACATTTTTTCTTTTTGTCCTGTCGCCTGTCACCCGCTACCTAGATTATAATCGATGAAGAATGATAGCAGTAGCGGTCTAAGATTAGTTAGTTAAAGTAAGGCTAGTTAAGGAGGCCCCAGAAATCTTTAAGTCAAGAGTGAATAGGTTACTTCTAGGTAAGCGCGCTCCATCGTCGACCGCATCGTCGTTTTCCATCAGGTGAGAGAGTGGTCAAGCGCGAACCTATCAGCAATAAAAAAAAGCAAGGCGGCAGGAACGTTTGGAAGAGTGACCATGCAAGGTATGGGCGATATTGATGGTGCGTTGCGTTCCAGGTGCACCTTAAATATATATACATAGTTAACAATTCAGCATGATTAAAAGGGACATTTATGGCCATTTGCGTAGGGACAATCGGGTCAGGCATAGCTCTGCCAAGGCTGTGGAATTATTCAAAAAGTCAACGAGATCTTGGAACGCAAAGTGACGGCTTTGTGTTTGAACCGTCATTTAATCTGATCTTTAATAATCCTCAAAAACAGACACATCTGTAGTGTTGTTCTTCAAAAACATCAAGTTGAAAACTAAAGTGAAGTGAACTTGACGAGAGCTGTCATCCCTTAAGATGAATGTCCACTTCCCCTGAATTTTTACGGTGAGATGTTCACAGAACAAACAGACGGGTTATTGTTCCGGTACAAAGAGATATTAGGGAAGGGACCCATGTCTACTATTGTCGGGCAAATAACAAAACTACAGTGATATTCGTGTCTGTACAATTTTAATATCGAAATGTTTTTATGGTCATTTTATTTGAGGGTGGTCAGGTGCGAGTCGGATTGTTTGTGTGTCTGTGCAAAATTGTCTATATATATCATCATTATCCCAGCCGAAAGACGTCCACTACTGGACATATTGTATACGTAGTTTAATTCCTGAATCGAGTCTCGAAGTTATCATATATTTACAGTTTTCAGAATTGTACAAATTTAAATCACAATAAAAAGTTAAAGTGTTAAGATATGCACCTAAAGTGATCATAAACGGCCATATCTTAACATAGGGTTAACTTAGAAGTTTGATTTGATCACCGCTGCTTGAAGTAGCAAACAGTATTTGATATTAATTACGGCTTTATATTATAATAAAGATTTCTGAGAAAAAGGATCTCTTGACAGTCGGGCAGACAGATAGACGGACAACAAAGTAATCTTGTCAGGGTTCCATTTTTGCCGACTTAGTTACGGAACCCTAAAATTGTCAATATCGTCTCTAGCAGGAATCACTGTGGCATCACCGTGTTCTGTGGTCTATCTGTTACTCTGACAAGACAAAGTTCAAAGTGGTTTCCGTCTCTCTGTGTACAGAACATTGTCGATCAATATTTGAAACGACTATATTATCTTCCATGATCGTTCAGGTGTGAAACTGGTATGATGATTGAAGGACTCTGTTCGCCTGACGGATTCAGAAATTCAAATAATCGTAGAGAATATTTCATTTTGGTGGAACTTGTCAGAGATACTTGGTATCGGTTTAGAAATGTTTGAATTTACTCGAATAAGATCATCATCTACCTAGCCTTTTCCCAACTATATTGTGGTCGGCTTCCAGTCAAGCTGGATTTAGTTGAATACCAGTATTTTACGAGGAGCGGCTGCCTACCAGACCTCCATAACCCGTTAACTGGGGTAACACGGTACTTCATGGCAAGACTGGAATTTACTCGAATAAAATGCTGAGAGTAAATTCTGATAACTTGTGTAACTTCACCACGCTCCAGAGCTCTTTGAGTATTGTCTCGAAAGAAGTCACAGCGTCCTCACCTTCTGCATGACGCAGGTCTTCACCGGAAATTGTTAGTTCCGGAGGTTCGTGCACCGGATTCTTGCGAAAGAAACTCCTGGGTGTCATCATTGTGTTAACTGGGGCGGAGCACCGCCGCGCCGTCGCCTCATAGAGGCCGTCGGTTCTAATACAGGCCATGATCAAGAGTGAAGAGGAATGGTAGGCGGCATCTTTTTTGCGAAGCCGGTTTTTTTTAATGGTTATAAACTAGTGCTCGACTGTTATCCCACCTGATGGTAAGCAGTGATGCAATCGTCGATGGTGAGGCGCACTAGTTTATGAAGAGCCTATTCACTCTAGCCTTACTATACTTGAATAGTTCATTCTTTTTTCAAAAACTAAGCCAACTCCTAAAAGCTTTTCAATTCAAATATTTTTGTCGGCCGTGTATTCAAGTCCTGACACCTGAGGTACAAAAAAACCTTTGTAAAAAGTCAAGAATTGAACCACCAATATCAATAAAAATGTTTACGCTTTTTTAACTTTTAAGTTCAAGGATCGCAGTCAAGCACTAGTGTATAAAACTTTAAAAAAAAGTCCGATTTGGTCTGTTGTTGCGACTGGCGCAAAGCACGTTCATTCACGAGTTGTTTCTCGATGGGATAGAGTTCCGAGTGTGAGTGACTGGTTTAAAGTTTTATTCCCAGTCGTCCTCACTGGGCACCAGTGGGAAAAAAAAGTTTCGTGCCTTCCCAGTGGTGTTGATCGGAACTTTTTATTTCGCACTCGTTTCGCGACAGACAGTCAAATACAGTAATGGGGATTTCAACACGAGATTTCACGGATGTTAAAGTGTTTTAATAACGACTTTCTGAGCAAGAGCGAATAATATTTTTGAATCAATATAATTTAAGACTGAGACAGTACTTAATCGTGAATCATCATTGCCCGAGTCGTAACTAAAACATTTTAAAAATTTGTGAAAACTCTCTCCATTGTTAAATCTTCTCGGAATCGAATTTTGTTTTATTATTGTAAATAGTGTTGTTAATAATATAGAAAAAAAAAAACAAAATAAAAACATGACATTTTCACAGTGAAAATGTGCAAAAAATAAAAAAAAAATAATTTCGTTTGGGGTAAGTTTAAAAAAAAAAGACGACGTAGGAACCTAGATAAATATTGTCTGAATCCGAATAACATCATATTATGGTGTAAATATGCTTAAACTGCAAATGATTTTGGTATTACGTTTGAATGGATAATTCTAACGTCGCGGCCACCTTAATCGCTCATCGCTCCTACCAAAGGACTCGTAGTTTTACGTCTTCATAGGCGCACGTATGAGTCGACCTTATTGCTTCGAGCGTAAAATTGGTCGCCATGCGTCTGGCAGGTGTGAGAAATGGTTAAGGACAAATGAAGGTTACTTTGGATTATGATGATGGAGTGTTTCGTTTCTAGTTCCTGTATTTGTTCTCTGTTTTGTTTAGTTTCTCTAACGGTCATACTCACAGTCCAACTAATGGTTCATTAGCGTCCGTAATGTCCATTAAAGTTAAGTATTGTCAAACCTTCACTGAAAAACTGTGTAAAACTGTCAATGTGACAATTTCTTAATAGATCGTTTAGAAGTTAAGTGATGATTAGCGTTAACGAATGTCCCTGAGTGCGGTCGTTAGACGCAGTTTGTCTAGTCATTGAAATTTAAAACAGAAACGAATAATTTTGATAAGAGATAGATATACTTCCTTTATTTATTACACCCTGATTTTTATTTGAGGTGTAAAAGAATCAATTAATAAGGGGAAAATAATTCATGAATAATAACTTCTGCTTAGGGTGGAGAGAGAGGGATTGTCAGACTTGCACTGTAGCCATCTGTGTTTATTCAGTTGCTGTTGGCGTTCCAAGCCCACGGTACCTTAGCAGCCCTAGCAGCCATCGGACTTGCAGGGCTTCATTCATTTTGCTGTCATCTCTTTTAGGCCCGCGTGGAAGGAATACCGGACCGTGAGCTACCCCTTGCTCGCCGTCCGCAAACCCACATCTACAGTGACCAGGAATCGCCCTACGACTCCTGAAGCTCGAAGTATCTCATACAGCAATACAAGGAATGTCTCTGAATCTCAAAATACCAACTCTTCACGACTAAAACTTTCTCCAGACAGATTCCATTATAAAGGACTACCTTCTGAAACTAAATACTAATAATTTCTTCACTTCTAAAGTTACTCAACTATGTTACCAGTCTGTTTAGCAATTTCGGCAAGCTGTAGAAGACATCGGACCCGTTAATTTTACTGATCTATTTCAGGCGCGTGAAACAACGTACCGTCGTCCGGATTTGGTCCTTACCGGCCGGATCACGAGCTACCCTTTGCTCACCGTCCGCAAACCCACCCCATGGTGGCCGACAATCGCTCTAAAAGAAAAAGAATTTATTCGCGTCCGGCATGGCGCATAACATATATAAAAAAAAAGACTGCGACTCTGCGATTGTCAATGCTTGGGTATCTCTTACGTCATCGCAAGATTGAGCCCTGAATCTTAAAACACATGCGTAGAACTTCGACTAGACAGATTCCATTATAAAGGACTACCTTCTGAAACTACGTACTAATAATTTCATCACTTCTCGAGTAACTTCTCTTAAGTACAACTATGTTACCAGTCTGTTTGGGCACTTCGGTAAGCTTGAGAGGTAATTCTCGACCTAAAACGGGCCACGTTTTAGCTGAAATGGAGGACGATATTCATTTAAATTTGCTGTAATGTCGTTATGGTCGGAAAGGTGGTCAGAATATTTAGTGTAGTAGTGTAGTAGTGGCTACAAATGTTTTGATTAATTGTTTCAAAATGTTTTGTTGTTACAATTTGGTGTTTCTAAACGAAATGGCTTGGAAACAGATTTGAATATGAATAAATATGTTTGTTACTGCTTTATCCTCAAACGGGTGAATTTGAATGAAAAAACGCTTAGCGGGTGAACGAATTTCGATGAAATTAGGCATACAGATAGACTGTTTCCAGCACACAGAATACTTGTTATTTTGGAAGTAGGTCCCCTTGGTATTTTTTTTACATGAATAAAGCTGCTGACAGAACCTAATCACTAGTATAATAGTTATTACTGATAAACTAAGACGTTTAATGCTAAATATGTTAGGTCTCCTCCACTTTTGCGGCAATAGTTTTTTATTCGTGACCCTTTATTTCTATTTTCGCTACTCTCCGCTTTATTTTTAGCTTGTACTGTCCTACTGCTAAAGATCCTATCCATTCCTTCTTGGGAAAGAATTTACAATTTTTAAGCATTTAACAACAAACTAGGCTAGTATATAGTAATATCAACCAACTAATTTAGTCAAAAGACGTTTGAAAATCTTATTTTACCGTTAAAAATAAAATGTACAAAATACTCCAGCCGGCTACTGAGACAGATTTTCTTGAGGCGAATAAAGTAAACGGTTTTTCTTTTTAACAGAAGACACCCGACTGCAAGTTTTGTTTTATTCAGTTATTTTTAGGTTTCTTTGGAAATAGCTTCCTGAAGCAAGAATTGAATTGCTAGAATTGCGTTCTTAACAACTTTGTGGGGTTGGATATGCAACGATAGTTAGAAATAATTTTAAGTTTTTAGTATGTTATTTGTTTAGGGACTCTATCAAACTTTTACTGACTAAAACCCACCTGTGTCCCTTCGTTCTGTCAGTCACTCTTTGCGATTCAGGGCCACTGTAACTCGATATATCGACTGTTTCCGCGGCTACATTCCTTGTATGTAATACAAAATGCTTTAATGGAGCTTGTGGAGTGTATATTTCATTTTAACGAAAAATTTAGGTTCAGTTTGAAATGATACAACTGTGAGATTTACAGAACACACTAAACACATACACTATTATCACAATCTCTTCAAGATAGAATAGTTATAAAAAAAATTACACTCACTAAAATTATAGTCTTCTCGACTCAGCGTTGAGGGAAGAGACTTAACTACCCTCAAGCAAAAAGTCAGTTATAGCTCTATTTCTCGAGAGTTCTTTCCATAATACTTCATCACTCAATCGAGTCGAGATTCACTCGGTCGAGTCGAGATTCACTCGATCGACTCGAGATTCACTCGGTCGAGCCGTTGGTGTGGAGGAAGTTGACGGTAAAAATACTCAGAATCTCAGTCACTATACAGTTTCAGTAGAAAATTTTGAGAAATTTTCAGTCAAAAGTTGAAATTGAAAAACTCGTACATAACATTTTCATCCAAAAGGTTCAAAGCCGTGCCAGAAAGTTGTCAGAATGCCAATGCATGCCTCACTGCAGGTAACTAATGTCCCGACCCGATCAACTTTCTGATTCGCACGGCAACGCGAAATGGTAACACGTTGCGGAAATCCAGTGCTAAATTATTGCCTATGCAGACAAAATATAAATCTGTTTTCTGATTGCCTTTACGTGGTAAAGTTTAGTTTGTATATCTTTCTTTTACAAATCTTTCTTTACTGGCTCAAGGAATCATAGGTACTTAAACTATTCATCAACGTAGATCGACGATTGCATCACTGCTTACCAATCAAGCATTAGTTTATAACAATTAAAAAAAAATAGATAGCTAGAGCTTACTCTTTTTTCTTTCTTGAGCTTTTCTAAATCAATTTAATTCAAAAATATTTTATTTCATAAACCTACCTGTATGGGCACTTATAAAAATCCAGAAGCTAGTGGACGATTTCAGTTAGAAACTCTACAATTATTCTTTTACGAAATAGGCATGAGAAAACAAAGATGGAGCAATTAATAGACGTTTAGGCGATAATGCAGTAAGTGAGCTAGTAGACTTAGCCAGACACAAGAGTGTCTTTTATACAAGAGTGTCTATAAATACAAATAAGAAATAGGAAAGGGCCAAGAATTAAACCCTGGGGTACGCCCACCTTAACTAAAGTCCCTAAGTATGTGACCCCATTAACAGTAACTTTTTGCTGCCTGTAAGATAAATAAGAAACAATTTAAATCGGTAGCTCGTCGCATGAATTCTGTAATGGTGTAAATTACAAATCAGAACAATGTGATTAATGCAGTCAATTGCTTTTGAGAGGTCACAGACCATACAAATTGCATTCTGGGCACTCCCTCCAATCTCCACGCTCTTTTCGAACTGATCCAGATTCTTTTCGCCAAGACAACATTGTCGTTAACCCATTTTGCTCCGAGTTCTAACTTGTCTTCACTGTTACATGCGAATTGTCACGTATCTAATCAGTCGGAAACTGTGTGCGTTTTCATAATAATTGTTTTAGGAAAACACACACTGGTTTTGACATAATATCCTGTTACCGTTCGGGATACATAGGCGTGGTGTTACTGGTACGTCATTAGGGTAATTTGATCCACTGTCCACTGTAACCCAAACACTTATCTAATACGTTAATCTGATTGTCCAAGGATTAATTCTTGGAAAAACTAGGTTACTTTAAATAATATGTTGTCAATCAAAATAAGTTTTCCACTGTCATAATTCTCATGTTTATATTACTCCTGACGAAACTCATTTTTTTTCATACTTATTAATTAGTTTTTTTTGTTATTGAGGCTCGCGTTTGACCATTATCTCACCTGATGGTAAGCGATGATGTGGCCGACGATGGAGCACGCTTGCCTAGAAGTAACCTATTCACTGTTAACTTAAAGACCCCAACGTTTTAGCTATCAGGAAACACATTCAATTGTCGTATAATTTTAGTATACTTGTGCTCGAGTAACTTTTCCACTAGAAGTCAATACCTGCTTCTTAAAGTATCACAAACATACGAATAACACCTACGTAAGCAGTAAAATATTTAACTGCCGATAAACTCCAACTGGGGTGCAAACAACAAACGGGGTCGCTAGTGGGGTGGAAACACCAGTCGTTGGTCCGTGGCCTAGACTAGACGGGTCGTCGCGGCGGTATCGACCGCGGGAGCTGGCGACCTGCCAAACGGTCAGCTGATCGACTGACTGGGATTTGTTACTGTTCTATGTGTTTTTCGGTAATTACTTTGTTTTCTGTTACATTGTTACTTATTCTTTCTGGTCACGTGAGGGTGAAATTTATTTTCTTAAATAGTTTTCGTATATCATCAATTTTGAGCGTCAGTGGCATCGAATTAGAATGTAACTTGGAACGAAAGTGAAAGAAATAATAAATAATTACTTGTACTGTGTTTCAAAACTATATATACATTTATGGTGCGTTTTGTAAAAAATATGATGGACTATATTACGAGTATTCTATTTCTTCAGTGATTACATCGTGATGACAAATATCAAAACGGGCCTTTTATCTTTTGACAACATTAACATAGGTTACATACCCGTTACGGATCGTAATTCCGCCTGTCGTTTTCCATAATAAACTTACCTACGGATGATCGAGCGTTTCCAAAATGGCGTTCCCGGTCGGAGTGGCAATGAAAGACCACGTAATTACATCAGATCCTCGATGTCGATCCGCCGAGTTTCGGGGAAAACAAATTAAACCATTGACATTTATATTACTCCGCCTGTCCATATTACCAGGATTTTAAATTAAATAGCAATAAATAAGGTTTTATATCATCTAAATGATAAAATTAATCTGATATCTTCGCAGAAACTGGAAAACTGTTTTCTTTTGAGGTTGGATATCACCAAATTGCTTTTCCCGCTCTGGGTGGAGGAAGAGGGAATGTCAGACTTTTGCGGACTTGAACATAACCCTCCTTGATTATATGCCTATTTATCACACACTAGCTGACTCGGCAAACGTTGTTTTGCCATATAAATTATATTTAACACTAGCTGTCCCTTGCGGTTTCACGCGCATTTTTCGTTACTGCTCCGCTCCCGTGGGTCGTAGCGTGATATTATATAGCCTATAGCACTCCTCGATAAATGGGCTATCTAACACTGAAAGAATTTTTCAAATCGGACCAGTAGTTCCAGAGATTACCCCCTACATACAAACTTACAAACTTACAAATTTTACCTCTTTATAATATTAGTATAGATTGCACTAGTCATCAAAATTCTATTTTGATTGATAAAATTATTTAAGTACGCATTGTCGCACTACAAAACTAATTTACGTCCGTTGTGTCAAAACGGTCAGGTTCACTTGAAAACCAGCGTCAGGTACTGGAGCATAAATGTGGAATTGAACCTATTTGGGTTTAGCCGTGAGGCACACGATTGTATCTTCTACTTCTATTTTGTTTCGTGTCTACCTAGCTACATATATAGTTTTTGTGCCTTGTGTTGTGCCAAATAAATTCATTTTTGTTTTTTTCTTTAATTCTTTAGTTACCTTTTGGGTTGCAAGGTCACCGTAACTCTTTTGAACAATCCTTACAGTCCAAACTTCGAACCCTTCAAAGATTGACTTCGAGAAAAGCAACTAACGCCCGTTTTCAATAACCTACCGCAGTTCATAGATAGATAGCTATCCCCGATAAACAGTAAGATTATATCTATCAATCCACAACTTTTGGTAGGAAATGCTATCCGTCGGTAGGTTATAGGAAAGCAAGTAAGGGTAAAAGGATAGATATGTTTATCTTTAGTAGCTGCAACTGTAGAATGATTAAAAACGGGCGTAAAACGAAACATAACCACAGTAATGGAATAAGTGAAGAAAATAGGGCAATTCTTTAGAGCTATCAAACACACTCGCGTCATTTCAACTTAGCTGTGTCCACTGTAATGTTTGCTTTGCACTGGGCGTTGTTTGTTCCTTCACCCTTAGGGGCTTGTGTCACTTGAGGTGGTTTGATAAGAATGAAATATTTTTCTTAAGTAAACGTAAACACAAGAGTTACTACATCTTACAAATAGGTCTCCCTGAAGATACGATTTTTCACGAAAAATATGTTTAATACGTAGAATACTTGTTCTAACTCTTATGTTTACTTTACAATAGAATAGATTTTTTTAATGAAACGAGAATTACCAGGTATTTTTCCGTAATTATGTAACTGTGGATTGGCAAAGCTTGTGTACAATATTTACCAAATTGTCACCTTATTTCTGTCTAAAAATACGCTAAGTTTTTGTAGTGTGTTTATCATCTTTCTCAGTAAATTCGGGGTCAATAGACTAATTTATCAAAAAAGTTGGTCGTATTTCTATTACCGTTAGAACTTTATAGCCTAACTAGCGGCTTCACATTAACAGTAGGTATGTTATAGGATAGGGTTGAAAATTATCCAATATTCTATTCCAGGACTGGTTCAACCGTGTGCCAAA
The DNA here is from genome assembly GCA_030763345.1 of Mythimna separata. Taxonomy (NCBI): domain Eukaryota; kingdom Metazoa; phylum Arthropoda; class Insecta; order Lepidoptera; family Noctuidae; genus Mythimna; species Mythimna separata. The sequence goes on along the minus strand of CM061170.1, from coordinate 23,491,551 downwards.
TATTAATCAAATCCATTCAAATGGTTAAGCGTGAAGAAGTAGCAAACACACTCACAAACTTTCACTTTAACAATTAAGTATTATTAATTTGATTTCTGAAGTTAAAACAGCATAACATCAAAATTGGAACTCTAAAACATGGAAAGCAAATACCGGCAAAATTAGTCTCAAATTGTAATGGTGGTGAAACCCGTGAAACCCTATAGATTTTACAGAAGGATAAAGGTGGATAAAGGTGTTGGGTTTCGAGAATATTTAAATTAATCGATTGTTCATTTCGTAAAATTAAATAGGGATAGGATCAAGGTTAAACAAAGGTCGATTAGATTAGGTGGCTTAAAGTGTCCAGTTTCCAGAGTCAGGAACGAATTATTATTCCTAAGGGCGTTAATTTTATTGGCAAACTTAGCCTTTTAATGAAATCGTTAGTAATTAAGGTACTGAATGGCTATTGCCGTCAAATCTGGTACTTGAGCGAAACTAGCTAATCCCAAATAACTTATTTTATTTAAATTAAAATATTACCTTTTCTTTATATTATTCTTGATTTTTCGTTTAGTGGTATTTCATCTGAGCATCTCCGTGCTTCGGAAGGCACGTAAAAAGTCGGTTCCGGTTGTTGTCAACTGACAGCAGTCGTTAAGCCAAGTCAGAGACCTTCGGGCGGCTTGCAAACGCTGACACCAGGTTGGCCACTAATTGTACGATAAGAAGAAGAAGAAGTGATTTTTTTTTCCTAGCCTTGTCGCGTTTTATTTGGGGTCAGCGCAACACTTTTTTTCTTCCATTCTGTCCTGTCGCTAGTCACGCAACTCCCTTTTCTTCCATATCACATTTAGTGAATTATAGTTTCAAAGTTTTAAAGGCACGGGGCTCTCTCTCCTATGTGCAGATGGTGATCACGGGGGTGGTTTTAGTGAGGTAAGAATCCCGCACTCCCTGGTCTTTTTCCCCAAAAGTCCAGGCGCCTTTTGAAGGCTTCCCCAAGAAAACAAAAAAAAAAACGGTACTTACGCAACCGTCAAATTAAAGGCGCTGGCTGCTTTCTAGTGTTGAAGCCGCTAAGTCAAAGGTTTGATAAAGTGAGACCGAGCGAGAGTAATTTGAGACCTTAAATCATGAGTGAAAAATTACTGCGCTAGATTTATGTGAAATCATCAACCGTACGACTGCTTGTCACTTACCAGTCGATTCTAGAAAAAACTTGCTATGAATAGGTGCTTACATGAAATGAACCGCCATCTCATTTGATGTGAGTGATTGACGGTTAATTTTATCTTTTTTGAGGGATAGTCAGTCTTTAATTTATTTCAGTTGTCTTTTGCATTCCAGTAAATCTGACTCCAGTCTTGCCATGAAGTACCCTGTTACCCCTGTTAATGGGTTGTGGAGGTCTGGTAGGCAGCCGCTCCGCGTAAAATACTGGTATTCAGCTCAATCCGGTTTGACTGGAAGCCGAGCTTTTTTGGGAAAAGGCTTAGCAGATGATAATGTCTTTTTCATCCCATCTATTCGAAAAGGACGACTTTGTTCGCCTTTAAGTGTGACCAAAGGTAGTGTTTTCTGTATCAAACTTTTAACGGGAAATAAAAGTATTTTTATTTCCCGTTAAATGTTTTATTCCCCGTTAAGTATTTTTATTCCCCGTTATCTGAAATAAGTGCGCAGCAATGAATTTGGAACATCTTAGTGTTTAGCGCCAAAGAAATTGAACGCTTAAATTGTTTGAATGATAAATACAACAAAAATGACTAAATTTTATAAATATGTCTAAAACCAAACAAAAATAGATTAAAATGACTAAAAATGACTAAGTATTACAAAAATGACTAAAAATAGACTAAAATAGATTAAAATTATTAAAAATGACGAGGAATTACAAAAATGACTAAAAATAGATTAAAATGACCATAAATGTCAAAAAATGACTAAAATGACAAAAAAATGACTAAATGACTAAACATAGATTAAAATGACCAAAACTGTCTAAAAATGACTAAAAATGACTAAAATGACTGTAATTACAAAAAATGACTAAGAATTACAAAAATGGCTAAAAATAGATTAAAATGACCAAAAATAACTAAAAATGACAAAAAATGACAAATATTGACAAATGATAAAATGATGAGGCGCCTTTTATTTCCTCATAGAGGGTGATGAAAAGTAGAGTGTATGACTCGGGCGCAAATATATTTTTGGCTCGGGCGACGTACTTTGAATCCCTCGCTACGTTCAGGATTCTACTAAAGAACCCCTCGCTACGCTCGGGATTCTACACAAGAATCCTTCACTTCGCTCTCGATTCAAAAAACGCCCTCGCCGTAAAAATATTACTTTGCTCCCTTATGATACAATCTACTATTACATTCCCGAGCTAGGGTGATTCTTTAGGATAATCTCACAGCCCTGGCCTGATTAGTTTTTTTAGAAGTAGAATTTCGATGACATTATTGTAGAATAGCTCTATTAGAAGAGCTAGTGGTCTCATAAATACCTGATGATGATGCTATCTAGCAGATTTCGGCCGCATCACTTATCTCCTCATGGTGGTTGTAATCTCAGATGTACTGTTCTGTTATAATTATGTATGTCATGTGACTTGCATATTCTTCTAAAACTAACTTTAAAACTCCAAGCACAAAGCGGACTAGTCAGAACAACATTAACGATAGGTAAATCTTGGGATTCAGGATATTCCGTTGATTCCCCTGGCGCGGATTTTTTTACAGATTATATTTTAGTATTATTTTTAACCGAATTATCTATACTAATATTATAAAGAGGTAAAATTTGTTAGTTTGTATTTAGGGGGTAATCTCTGAAAGTACTGGTCCGATTTGAAAAATTCTTTCAGTGTTCGATAGCCCATTTATCGAGGAATGCTATAGGTTATATACCATCACGCTACGACCCACGGAAGCGGAGCAGTAACGAAAAATGCGGGTGAAACCGCAGGGGACAGCTAGTAAACACATAGAATTTATCAAATTGAGGTTTGTAATTTGGCTGGAGAATTAACTGAATATCCTCAATCTCAAGATTCACCCATAAATTATAGCTGTTGGTGGTCCAGCTTTGAGGTCGTCACGTTATTAGTCTGATTCCAACCTCTCTTTATAGATATCTACTTAGAAATCATCATCAATCACTTCTTGAAACTTATAGTACGTTTTCCTTTCTGCAAGAACCCTAACGACTTCGCGTTCATGATTGACGAGAACTGCTAAAGTACTTTCTGGAGTTTAAGCTGACTCTAGTCGAAGTTTCGTATGACGCAACCTTTATTGATACTAATGCACTTTGGTAGCTGCCCGAAGTGGATTTTTTTTAGGTGGTATAACTTCAAATGGCAAAGTAATGCTAACAAAGGAGGTGTCCGCACGCGAGAGGGCATGGCCCTTACGCCCCCGCCGCCGGGATTCTGACCCCGATTTCCAAGCTCTGTAGTCGCGGGCTTGCGGATGGCGACCAATAGGTTGCTTGTCGTCTGGCAGTCCTGTAATCATCTGGACCGGAGCCTACCCTTGCCTAGCCCGCGCCGTTGACGACCTGGAGCCCAAGTCGTCAACGGCGCATATTGTTCCACGCGCACTCAAAGAGATGTCAGCAAACCTGTAGGGGCCTAGCAGGGCCCTGTACCGAAAAGCAAAGAAGACACAAAGAAGCGGCTTTTTGTCAGTAGAAGTCCTACACACCCTTCCGCTCCGCCCAAGATCGAGAGAAGTCATTCTGATGATTTCCTACCGAAAATAAACGATTCCAATACTATTGAATATACAAACCGTTCGAACTAGTGAAGCCGTGGAGTGTGTTCGTATGTCCTACCTTGGGAGTGGCTCTTATGTCATCAGGTGGTTCTCGCTGTGGGGGCTTAGCCTCAGGTGGGTATGAGATTAGATTTGTGTTACGAGGTTCTCACACTTGGAAGGTATCATATGTCTTGGTTCTGGCTGTTAAACCTTTGTTTTTTTACCGTCTTTAGTGGTTTTGTTCGTATATTCTCTTAAGAGGAGGTTTCCTGGACCTCAAGTCTGCTATTAGAATTATATCAGAATTGTCGATCATTGGTTTCATCATTGGTTTCAATTTTAATAGCAGATTTGAGGCCCAGGAGGCCTACGAGTGTAAACAACGTGAGCATTGCTGAAAAGCCTGTATTTGACAATTTTTTTTTCAAAGTTCTTTTAAGGTTTTTAAGAAAACGCGTATTTCCTAGAACAAGTTTTGTGAAATATTCGAGTGGGCAACGGAAGTTACTAAATGCTAACCGACCGTTCAGGCGTAATCTCTTCTATTTCGCGTTGCTTCTTTATCAAAGACTAGCTTTTGCCAACGGATTGAATGTAAAAATATAAATGCCTATGTTACGCAGTGAAGATGTCGTTTTCTTATAATGAAAGATTTTTTGAAATTGGTCAAGTAGTTTTTGAGTTAAATCTTAACATAAGAACAAACGAAAATCTTTTTTCTTTTTAACATTACGGTGCTCGCCCCCGTCCGATAATCGGTGACCAATTTTTTGTAAGAGAATTTAGAACACACTGATAGCAATAGTGCAATGCACACGTCCTACAAAAAGTCGGTCAGAATATAATAAAGAATTATAATTTGTTACGATTATCTGTCCTACAAAAAGTTGAAAACGTGGGCGGGCAGCATGAGCGTTATTGAATAGTATCAGTTTGTACTGAAAGCCGACCGTAACCTAGAAAAATGCTGCTGATTTTTAAAAGGAGATGTTCACATTCACGCCCGGTGCCCTACTTAACTTACAAGCTGATAATATCTTTACCGCGGCATGATTGAGATATTTTAGTAACTAAACAAGACACGAGTAAAACGATATCGTTAACAGCACGTGTATCTATTAATATCCGATAGGGCTGAAGAAGCGAACTGGGTTAGTTAACTAAGTTAGGATTATTAATTTTCTTTAAGCTTATTGTTCATGTAATTATTGTTGAAAACTTATTTTACTATGTTTAGATACGTATTATAACACAAAGTGTCAGTCTGTATGAACGGAATAAACTCAACCACTACTGTACAGATTTTCATGCAGTTTCCACCAATAGATACAGTGATTCATGGAAAGAGTATGAGTGTATAATATATTATTATGAAAAAATGGGGTTGAGTGAGGTGCCTTTTTTAGGTTCGCACACAGTTTTGATCATTTGATTTTTTAATTATATTTTTTTAACCTATCACATACCCACAAAACGAGACACAATAGTAAAACAACAACACCGCGGTCTCATAGGACCGGTCGGGGATTCATGAATTAATTTGGTTTAAATATGATTTGTGTGTGAGGTCCAACTTAGTTTTTCTTTCTTTCATTTAAATGTTGTAGAGAAAAGCCGAGAATCCAAAAGATTTATAACACTCGGATGAAGCTGGATTAGGTTACTAATGGTTGCTAAATAGTAAACAGGACCAAGTATTTGTACTGCGAGATTGGTAGAAAGAATCACCATGACTCTAGAACGGGTCTAATACGGGTGGGTGTTAGTCAGTAAAAGTTCCACGTAGAGCGATAGAAGTTATTCGAAGAATATCCAGACCGAAAAGACCCAAGTCTTTCTTTATCTGAAAAAAATAAAGTTAGCTAAAAATAGAACTAGAAAAAATCTAGGTCGAAAGTAAAGTAATGAGGCTGTTCTGACTGCGACACAAATAGCGCTAAACGTTTGTGTGTCGTCGTATATGTTAAATACGTGGGTGTAGCAGGGTATTAGTTTCACAAATACCTATTTGGTAGCCCCATTTAGGTATTACTGAAACTAAACAGTGTATTATCATATTACAGCAATATCTATTAGGCTTTATGTCATCATCATCATTTCAGCCGAAAGACGCCCACTGTTAGACGAAGGCCTCTCCCAAGTTTCACCTCAACGACCAACCATCGGATTTTCGCAACTCTCACTAAGTCATCGGTCTACTTTGTGCTACTTTGTACTTCTCCAGAACCTTTCGGCACCATCGACCATGTGTTCTGCGAGCTATGTGCTCAATTAAATTTCTTCGGGCTATGTCGGCTGACTTAAATATAGCTTTAGCTGGTGTTATGTTGGCATGCGTTGTTGTGTTTTGTGTTTCAGTCTCAAACAAACCATAACCTGTAACCATCATCATCAACCGAAAGACGTTAAAGACTGCTGGACATAACCCTCTATCGTTGCGTCTCTTGGTACGTGGTCACCACTCCAGAACCTTTCATCCACATCGACCATCTGTTCCACGAGCAATGTGCCCTGCCTACTGCCACTTAAGTTTGACGATTCTTCGGACTATGTCAATACTCTGGATTCTCTTGCAGATATCTCAATTCCTGATGTGGTCTTGCTAGGAAACTCCAAGCATAGCTGTTATTACATAATAACGATCTGAAACTAACTAAACCAGTGCTATTTCTCACAAATTAACAGAAGTGTTGTAGAGCTTCGGCGTTAATTGTTCCGTATCGGATACCGATACCTCTGGAACCGATGCCAATAAGTGGGACGACGTCTAGACTAGGCCGATAACGTTGAAGTAACAGCGTTTAGATGGAGTTATGAAGTAACGTGTAACCTAGTTATTTGGGCCTTGGGCAATACAATGTGAGAAACCTTTGCTACTAAATAATTACTTACAATGAATATTAGAATACGTATAATATTAGAACTCAAATCATATGACCATGGCAAGATTTGAGTTTTTTTTTTGGAATGGGAATCATCAAAATGACTTCTCCCGTTATTGGGCGGAGGGTCAGACGCTTACTGACCACACCGTTCCTTCGTTGCCTCCGATCTGGAAGACATGGGCTTATCTTTCGAAATATCCGCGTTCCCAGAAGCTTCGGCCCTGCCGGTCCCCTACAGTTTGCTGACATCTTTTTGAGCCGCGCTTGGAACAGAACGCGCCGTTGGCGACTAGGCTCGGTCCGCACAGATTTGAGTTGAACTGTCCAGTCAGTACAAGTATAGGTTCGCGTAGCTCAAACTCAGGACTACTAAGGAGTTCAACGATTTGACGAAGAATAGGTACCAAGGAAGGGAAATTTTGGGTAGGCTGTATTAAATTCTGAAAACTGCCAGACATGTTAAAATACCTAACAAACAAAAACCGGGCAAGTGCGAGTCGGACTCGCGCACTGAGGGTTTCGTACCAACCTACCTATAAAAACAGTTTAATTCTCGAATCGAGTCTTGAAGACTTTTCAATTTTTTTTTCTTGTGACGTAACTAAAAATTTTCAGACTTTTCCCGATATTAGTGCTATAATACCTTGCTTCGTGCCAAATTTCAAGATTCTAGGTCAACGGGAAGCACCCTATGAGTTTTGATTCCTTTGACAGTGTGGAAATGTACGTTTTTTGCAACATAAACGGGCGTATCTTTTTTTCCCGTCAACTTACAAGTTTGATTTTTGCACAACTTCAAGGGACCGCGGATTTCAATATATGGTTTTAATTTCAACTTGATACCTTCACGCGTTCCTGAGAAAAAGGGTCTTGATAGACGGACGGACAGACGGACAACAAAGTGATCCTATAAGGGTTCCGTTTTTTCCTTTTGAGGTACGGAACCCTAAAAAGGAAAAAAGTAATACACATATACAACAATAAAATTGAATTTATAAAATATAGCATTTCACGAAGTAAATACCAGGTATAACAAATCGTATAATAAAAAAACCATGAATGTCAAATGATAAAAAAAAGAAAAAAAATCATTAGTGTGAAATGTAAAATAAAAATGCAATGTCAAATTGTGAAATGTTGTGTGATGGCCAAATAACGAATGAATCCGTTTGGTTATCGTGCTAATATGACACTTAACTACTTCGTGGAAGCTTCAATTTTCTTTGACACAGCAAAATGCACACTGGCGCAGTATGCTCGGTGAAAATCATACAGAGTTTTCAATTGTGAAAATCATTCCATTTTATGACGAACCAGACATATCATGTTTGGATGAAACACGAATGTGTTATTTGTATTTTGTAGGGTTGCGTATCCAAACGTAAAATGGGATCCTGTTACTAGAGTGCGTCTAATGAAAGCGCGACTTGGAGTTTTTTTAAATTTAATTGGCAACATTATTCAGCCGCAATTGTAGGAAATAAAAAAAATTGTGTCAAGACATGATTCTCCTACTAGTTAGTAATACCACATACAATTTCTTTGGATTTAACCTCTTTTTCTCAGGTCTCGCTTTCATTAGACGGACTATAAGATTCCACTGTCGGTCCGTTTGTCACCAGGTGTATCTCATGAACCGTGATAGATACAATTGAAATTTTCACAGATGATGTATTTCTGTTGCTGCTATATCACCAAATACTAAAAAATAGAATAAAACAAATAGGTATTTAAGACACAACAAATGTAACTCTTTTGTTCGTTTTTTGCTACGGACGTTACAGAACCCTTCGTGTGCGAGTCAGACTCGCACTTCACTAGTTTTTTTTTATTTTTTCATTATTGATAGGCTCGCGCTTAACCACATCTCACCTGATGGTAAGCGATCATGTGGTCGACGACGGCGCACGCTTGCCTAGAAACAACCTAGGTATTCACTCATGACTTGAAAACCCCTATTTTATGACGAACCAGACATATTACGTTTCAATGAAAAACGAATTTATTTTTTGTGTTTTTTTCTGTACAAGTAATCACGGAGAAAATTCTGTGAATATGTGAAAAACAACAATTTATTCAGGAAATAAGATCCCGTACAAAATGAAAGAATAATAAATTCTTTCAACTACAGTACCTCAGATTCATTACAAAGATACGTTTGTCTTGTGACGTAATTTGTAGAAATTCAGCGTGCCCCCGCCGTGTTTCCTCCGTGAACTACTCTCTTATTCATATTTCCCTGGTAGCAAAATAATATTCGTAGGAAATTTTCAAAGGATAACAAGCCGTGGTTTCTTGTTTTGAGAAATATAAAACAATGTTACCTTTGAGAATTGAAAAAATACAATTTTAGGGGTTGTTAGTTTTTCTTTACAATCAAAGAAATTTTATTTCGGAATGTTTGATGTCTTTGAAGATCGAGCTTTGTACTAATCTAAATTTTTAATTGGACATACCTACTTTTTTAAAAGTAGGAATTGATCCAATTACTTCTCCCGCTTTGGGGCAGAGCGGTAGGTTTAGACTTTTACTCAATAAAAACCACACCTATGTTCCTTCTTTGACCCCGGGTGTCCCTTTCGGAAGTCAACACGTAGCCCCAGTAAGCTTCGGCCCTATTACGGTTTTGCTGTCATCTCGTTGATGGTCGCGTAGAAGACTACGCGCCGTCGATGATGTAGGCTCAGTCCGGGCAGTTACCGGACGGCTGGATGGTGAGCTACCCATGGCTCGTCGAGGCTACCTGCTTGAAAGTGTATATATAATATAATAGTTCTTCTCCATACTTATTCATTAACAAATTTTTAAAAAGTATATTATTCTTTTTCTTAATTCTTTATTACACACGAAACAAAAACATATGTACAACGTGGTGTTAAAGATAGTTCATATACAAAGGCGAGCTTAACTCAGCAATGAGTTGAGTTCTTCTTATATGTATATTTTTTATATACTTTATTGAACACAAATATTTAACAATAAATAAAAATAGGACAGGCGCAGAATTACCTATAGTTTTCAAAGGAAATTCCAATTTCCACGCAGGTAGTCAAAAAATATCCATTTCAAATAAATGTCCATGACACAGAGCCATCCTATCCCTAACGATACGTACCTAGATATTCCTCGCACGTCCACAAATCAATACATCGCGACATATACGACTGATTTTCAATTTATATTCTCAAACATCTACCTTCACCAAACATTTTAACGTTACGAAATTCTATTTAAAGACTGCTGAAGTTTATAAAATGTGCTGAAGATTTTTCTTAGTAACAAAATAAGGTTACCAAATTACTGTTTCTACAAAGTTCCATTTAGTGTCTTCAAAATTCGAGTTAGTAATATTTTATTCATTGTATTTTGATTTAATAGATAGGTATTCAATAACCAATTAATTTAACTAAAGCCTAAATATTAATAACAACGCAATGTTGAAATTTTATTCTATAATAATTAATTCATAACAAAATACGAGCTTTTCAAAAACTGTACAGTCAAAAGTCAAACGACTTTTTGACAATCATTAATTTTAGCCTGTTGTGTCCCTCAGCATGACAAATGATTTCGATAGACGCGGGCTTGCGGACGTTGAACAATTGACTGGACCTAGCCCAAGTTACGCTCGTTAAATATGCGGTCCTCCCGTCCGTTTATAATTTAGGTGTCTTCAAGGCTAGACTGAATAGGCTCTTAATAAACTAGTGCACCTCACCATCTACGATTGCATCACTGCTTACCATCAGGTGGAATCGCGGTCAAGCACTAATTTGAAAAAAAAAAACGAAATGTCAGCAAACCGTAAGGGCCCAGAAGGGCTGATGCCCGCCAGGGTCGCGGGGATGTTCCGAACTAAGGGTTGCTCCTTAGCCTTAGAACGCAAAGGTCAATTGAAGGACACAGGTGTGGTTTTAGTCAACTTAGAAGTCTTTAAGTCAAGAGTGAATAGGTTACTCTAGAAGTAAAAAGCATGCTCAATCGTCGGCCACATCATCGCCTACCATCAGGTGAGATAGTGGTCAAACGCGAGCCTATGCATACTTTATAAAAAATGTCAGTAAAAGTCACACGTCCTCCCATTCCACCCAGACCGATGTGATCGGATGGTATCCTACCTTTAAAAAAAACCCTATATTCTAATAGCGTTCGTGTGTGTGAAAAGGGTTCAATATTAAATATTTTATAAACGAGACATTCTCTTAACATAGCTTTGTTACAAGATTAGTAACACCTCGAAAAATATCAGAGCACGAAATAAAAATTGTGTTTTAAATATTGTTATTTTAGCTGCCTGAGTTTGATGTAGATCCATGCCTGGTTGGATGCTGGGTTAGTAATCTGTGCATTGATGCGAGCCAGTTTGTTTGTGAGAGACGCTCTTATGAACGCGAGGATTGCCAAGCAATATTGGCGTCGTCAAAAAAGGATTATATCTATGGGTATTTTGTAAGTGTTTTAAGGAAGGATTAAAGGGTTCCGTGTTGCCTTACAATTTAGATTACAAAAGTTTATAACTCTTGATATGTTCGGTTTTTTTAAGTTTCTCTTCCCGTTCTCAAAATTTATTTTGTTTTAAGGAAGATATCGTTATATTTTACTAAGGGTTGATTTTTCAGTAGTCAGATAACTTTTAGTTAAAGAATAAAAATGGTGGTTTGACAGTTTTCACATAGAAAATATGTTAAACAGCCATATTTATTCTTCTATTGCACTTTTATTTTATTTAAATTTTATACACGAGTAAGACACATCGTGCAAAGGCGGACTTAATACCCCAGTCAACCCTAAGTAAGGTTCATACTAAGATACGGCGGTGCTCCGCCCAAGCGGGGCACACCTCCACCCTATGCTCCATCATTTTCTCCAGGCACCAGTAGGCAGGATCCTGTATAAATTATCAGAAGCAAGATAAACTCCAATCCAAAAGAGCTAGATTAATATAATAAAGGATTATGATAAACATTAATTTACCTAATCGAGCTTGTACGGGCTAAACTAACAAACCGACATGTTTCCAACTTATTAATTACTTTATCTCCCACGCCTGTCAAAATGGCCGCCGTAGCGTATGAACTCACTAATTATTTTGCGGTACGTGGTTTTTGGCTCAATTTGCGATGTCAAAGTTGTTATCAGCTGAAAGTCATTGAATATTTTGAAGTAAGTTATTTCATGTTGGAAATAACTTCTGTTTATTGATGGAAAGATATTGCTTTGTATTACATACTTTACTTATATATGTACTTTATTAATATATAAGTATGTAATATGCAAAGAAGCAGGCCAAACTCACCTGCTCGGTAAAGTTGTAGTAACTAAGAAAAATACATATTTCAAAGGTTGTTCACTTTCTAGATGATACATTTCTTTATTTATTAGGATCGCCAACATTACAGATACTGAGAATTTACAAGTACACTTAATAAATGTATCGAAGTACAATCATTGACATAAAGCATTAACAAAAAAGCTTTTGATTTTAAAACACATAATATTAGTAAATTGATTTCGTCGGTTAAAAAGACAAAAATAAATGAAATAATAAGAATAATGTTAGTAACAAAAACACACAAACACAGTACAAATAATTAAAATTACATTTCATAAAACTTCCATTAAACTGTCCATGCCTGTATCGATGAAAACAAAATGACAAAATGTATATCATTGAAATCAAAAATCCGTTTATTGTAACTGATAGACCGATATTGTAATTAAATGGTTTCAACAAATTGCGGATGCACTGAAACAGTTGAATAACTCAACAGCCAATAATCATTTCAGATCTCTCTGCATCTGTGGGAACATTATAGTCTGATTATGCTTATTACAATCAGTTCAATGAATACTATTATTAACATTTAATCAGTCATCAATGCAAATTCCTTTTTGTCAGGTGTGAATTTATAAATAATTTACCTACTCTTTCACAAACTATACGAAAAATACTACGAGTAAATACTATGGTCTATCGGTTTAGGTAATTAACTAAATGTAATCAATCTTGGCATGTCTTTTTATTTAAAAGTTGTCTAAAAATTGTATGTAAAAATCTTTGCAACTAGGTATTTACTTAAATCGATGTTAGCTAATAAACTAAATTTAAACAATCTTTGTGTATATTATATACGACCTCTTTAATATAAAAAGACATGACAAGATTGTTTACCTTTAGTTAACCACCTAAACCGATAGACCATAGTTCAAAAAGTATTATACCTAGTTCGAAAAATACTCAATAAAAAATACCTACTAGAAAAGTACTGTGATAAAAAAAATACGACACATATTCGAATATGAAATATTCACAAGTACGCAGACTTTTCTGTGATCGACTAATTGTTCACACCTTTTAGAAGTATTCACACGTCGAGATCAAAGAGGCTGGAGCTAATATGGACCAATTAAATTTTCAACTCGCTCGAGTAAAAAGTTCGAGGAAAAGGGTTATTATAGGGAGAATATTGAGTGAGTAAAATGTGTACTTTATGTAAATACACATTTTACCCTAAATACACATTTTGGGTAACATAGTACTTCTATACAGTGTTGGTTAATCTGTACTTATAGGTAATTTATTGTTGTTTTTAGGCTAGATAATAACAGCCGCATGGATCGATCTTCAAGGTTAAGCAACTTTTGTCAAGGTTGGTCTGTGGATGTGTGACCATCTTAACATAACGAGTTTCCTCCGTGCCTTGGAAAGTACGTTAAGCCGTAGGTCTCGGCTGTCATTTCTAGATCTTTGGCAGTCGTTACGCATAGTCAGAAGCCAGTAAATTTGACTCCAGTCTTGCCATGAAGTACCGTGTTACCCCAGTTAATGGGTTGTGGAGGTCTGGTAGGCAGTCGCTCCTCGTAAAATACTGGTATTCAGCCTAATCCGGTTTGACGGAAGCCGACCCCAATGTAGTTGGGAAAAGATGTAGTAGATGATGATTGTTGTTTTTATAGAAAATATTGAATGGTGTATATTTTGGATAAATTAATGTGTATAAAGTGTTGGTTAGTGTGTCTTTTTCTCAATCGTACACTCCTGGTGGAGTGGTCGTGGTCATGGAATCTGGTGGGTTGGTTGCGGCTTTTGCGAGACTTTTCATGGCACTTCGTGTGCATTCAATGGAGGAACACTTTGTAGACGACTTAATGAGGTCCGACCATCTGGTAGGTAATCGGCCGCTAGGTCGTTGGCCCTTTACTCTTCCCTGTACCACTAAACTTTCCAAAGAGCTTTCGTTGCGGAAGATATAATTATGTCCAAATAACTCTTAAAAAAAATAAATGTGTACAGTTTATAGGAAATTTTGTGTTGTTTAAGTAAAGGTACGGTTTTGTTTATTCATTGAGGTTGTAGCTGTAGTAATAACAAAGTTCACGTTTATAAAATAAATACTGTAATGTTGTGGTTATTTGTTTTAACAACTTTGTTGGTTAATGGTTGAAGGTAGTAACTATGCTACAATGCGGTTTATAACCTTTCTTTTTCTAAAATTTCTGTAGAGACTAATCAATTTCCAAACGGAGTTTATATTTTCGTATAACACACTCTTTAATCAAATCAAAAAGCAAAACTCCTCACTCACTTAACACTCTCCAAATAATATTTTTTGATGTTTTGCCTCAAGGTAAATAACTCGAAGCGCGACAACAGGGAAATAAAACATTTTTATCATCGACTACAAAGTGTCATTCAATGTCGCGATCAATATTCTTTACATTAAGAAACTTTATTTCCCCAGTCGCTACGCCGTAGCGCCGTAGCGATGTCTCAAAGACTGCCAGCTGCGACGTAGCGATGAACAGTCGACGACGTATGCTGTCGTCAATATCCATTTTTTTTCTTTTATTGCTAACTAGCTTTAGCCCGCAGCTTCGCCCGCGTACATAAAATATAGCCTATGTCACTCAGGAATACGGCAGCTTTCTATTGGTGAAAAAATTTTAGCAATCGGACCATTACTTTCACAAATTACCTCATACAAACAAAAAAACAAACTTTACGTCTTTATTATATTAGTGTAGATTTGACGTTAGGCATACTATACAGTTGTTTTTTTTTGTATTATGCATAGGCTCGCGTTTGTTGTGATTTGTTTTCCTTAATAAAATAAAATATATTAGATTGGAACATATAATACTTTTTGTAGTTGTACTGAGCAGGGTACTGCATTAAAAATTATATGTAATCACTTGTAAACAAAGGTATAATAGGTACTTTAAAATGTCACTTACGGGATATCTTCCGTGATTACAGTGGCTGTGGTATAATAGGTATAATTCCATAAAAAAATTCATAAAGTATTATTAACCAAACTTAAAACGATTGTTAATTAAAAACGGCTATTTTATAGTATGCATAATAACATTTCCACTTTATTAAAAACTTTTACGCCTTACAAATTGGCAACAACTTTGTCTTGAAAAGGAATGAACTGATTTAAATAAAACTTGGTACTTGTACTAAAAATACTCAGTTCTAAAAATTTTGTTACGAATATTTTCTTGGCGATTTATTACTTTTTACAAAAAAACTTTGGTTTTGACATCTACGTTCTTTCCATCTAAGCACAAAGATTTATTAAAATCAGTTTATTCATTTCTAAAAATAAGGTTTTGCTAGTTTGTATAAAACATCGTGAGGATTAAACGCTCTTAATAAGCAAGTATGTGCCATTATGTTACATTAAAATTATACATATACCGAGCCTGTCAAGCAACAAAATAAGGTGACGAACCTATTTTCACCGTGACTATACAAAACAACAAGCTACGCCGTAGCGATGTGTCACATATTCTTGCTACGCCGTAGCGATGTGTCAAATACAGTTACTACGTGCGTAGCGTTTTCGTAGCAGTCAGAAAGTAACTTCTTATCATAATACGGTTAGGTTAAGGTTGATTTATTGCGCGTATTGTACTTTGCTATGACAATAGTGGATGAAAAGGGTGACCGAGGGATGAAGAGATTAATATCAGGGATCAAATTGAGTTATTTATTCTGCTATCCCCAAATATATTTGTATTTCTTTGTAGGTTTCGCACTTGATCTTATATATTATAAAGCGACATAAGGTAACTCGTGGTTAATTAGTAATAAATACCTACAAGGTAAAGCAACGCTCGCTTGGATAAATGACCATTCATTACATACCGACACTCCTCTGTGCCCCGGGCAGCACTTTAAGTCTTTGATCACGGCTGTCGCATCGTTTGAAGATCTTTGAATCGTTACAGTAGCCATGTAGCAATAGCCCATTAGACACCAGTCTGGCCAAGGGTTATTGTGTTACCCAGTTACTGGTTTAAAGAGCACAGATTGGCAGTTACTTTATCCTTTAAACAGTACTAATATTACAAATGCGAAAGTAACTCTGTCTGTTTGTCTTCGGTCGGTCGCATAATTTTCATATTTTAACGACTGAAAAAAATATGATGAAACTTGGCAAAGGGGTAGACAGTGTTCTGTGGCTAAACCATTACTCACTTTCCTAAATTAGAAGTCGACACGAACATAATTGGAAAAAATAAGTACCTAAACCTGAGCAACCAGAAACATGTTATTTGTCTAATAAACAAATATCGTGTGTTTTACTAATACACTCCTACGTAAAATGCCGCTTGTCAATGTAAATAAACCTAATTGGTAAAATGTACGTCTAACAAAACACTACACTGAAATTCTTCCTACATTTATTTAGGACGTCGACTTTTCCTTAATGAATAAATGACATCCACTAATTACTGTTCTATCTTAGGCTCGTACAAAATGTACAAGCACAAATCTATTCACGTCATTAGTAATTTATCATTTCGTTTCTAAGGAGTAGTGTGTGGTTATACGTATGTTATACGATGATGTATTTAGGGCTACAAACAACCAAAATAAATGTTTGTTTATTAAATGCTAACTTTTGCTAGCGGCTTCGCCCGCGAGAAAATAGATTTATCCATACAAATTTTTGGAACCCCGTGTCATTCCCTTAAAGTGCGAATTTTTGGAAAATCTTTTCTTAGGGCTAATTTGCGTCAGAAAAGGAAGCCTTGTGCTGAATTGTACGCTCCTAGTCTCAATAGTTACGGCTTTGCGTTGATATTTCAGCCTGTCAGGTTTTCCTTTTATACATATGTACGAATATGTGCGCCAAATAAAACATTCTTTCTTACTGGGCCTATTTCACCACCTATGATTAAGTTTCGAGTATCTTACTTGACAGATAATTTCATACAAATTCTGTCAAATTTTTGAATTTATTCAGTGAGTAGTGCCTACTCGGACATTGTGAAACAGGCCCTTAGAATAAGCAATATTAATCAGTAAACCATAATTAAGTTAAACCATCTAATCAAACTAAGACATTGTGCCCCTATAGCAAAAACAGAAAAAACCCGTTTTTCTCTCTGAAAAATACCCAAGTAGGTAAAAATACTTAAGCAGGTATTTTACTCAGTACTAGTTAAGTAAAGTAACTGTTAAAGTAACAGGTTAATTAATAAGAGAAGTAGTGAATGTTAATGGGTACTTAGCGTAGATTGGACGGACTTGTTTGCTGTAATAAATGTTTCCGGTTTCAGCTTAAGTACTTTTTTTTCGAGTGGGGATGATTAAAATCTAGGGTGGGTTTCTTCAGTTGCCTTTTGCGGTCTAGGGCCACGGTAACTTTTTCGAATTAGCCCGCAGCTCTAGTAGGCATCAAACTTAGCGGGCTCCGTCGATTTCGCTAACATTTCTTTAAGGTGCGTGAAGAATAATACCTACGCACTAACGACCCAGATTTGGTCCTAGCCTGACGTCAAGCTTCCGATTGCTCGCCGTCTGCAAACTCGATCTCACACTTTCAGCCAACCTCTTTTCTCGCATTACACATAGCAGAGGGAGATGACGGCTCCCAATGCTCTGTTGCTCCGTACCTTAGCCTGTAACATGTCAGACGCGAGTGGTCACTACCACCGATCGCTTCTACGAGAACAAAGCGGTGCTCTGTCCAAGCGGTTAAGACCTCCACCGTGATGTCGTATCCGCTCTGGAAACTCTCTCTGGCACTTTTTTTTTTAGACCATTGCATCACTGCTTACCATCAGGTGGAATTGCAGTCAAGCGCTAGTTTATAACCATTAAAAAAAAACTTTATCTAGCGAATGTAACCCGTGTCGTATGTAGACTCTCTTTGAGTCAAAAAGCCAAACAACTTTACAAACAATATTTCTATTTAAATAATACACTCGTACCTATTACTTAAAAATATAATAAGGCAAGGCGGCAGTACATCTCAAAACATATAGTGAGAGAGAACTACATCAGACCAACGAAAGGGTGACGCCTGAGTTGTACAGTTAGCACAGGAGACAAGTTACCAGGTTCGTCGGATACAGTTGATATTTTCATGGAAACCGCTGAAGGGATATGAATAACGTTGTAGTTTCATTAATAAGTTGTTTATTTGTTATGGCTTCAATTATGTTTCATTCATATCCATTCATCGGTTTCCATAAAAACTTCAGCTATGACTGATAATCCTGGTGACTTATCAATTTTGTTGACTGTACGTAGAACCGCGTCACGGAGCGTCGCGTAGCGTGGATCTAATGTAGCTCTACAAGTCCAGTCACCATATAAAATGTATGGAGACCGACGCACCCCTGATCGACGTACGGGGTCCACGTGGGCTCAAAGTAGTTTTGCTTTTATAAATGTGTCATTTTTTCCGTAGTTTTCCTCATAATTAACCAAGACACTTACAAAAACTATACCTACTCAACCATAGTGAATTTAAACGAATAAAATACAATAATGGAAACTAAATAGTGCAAACAACAATTCAATAGTAAATAGTGACCAGTGCTTAGAACTCCAATCATCCTTCGACTCTTCGGAAACGCTCGTGAATCTTCGGGTCTGTTCGGAGGAAGCCGAAGCCTGCCGAGTGGAGTGGGGGTGTAAGATGGAAGATAATGCTGACAGGCAGTGTAAATATAGGTAAGTGGTTTTACGTAGATTAGAAAGTTTTGGAACTTAAGGCTCATTTGTCTAAGCATGTGAAGTTTTACGCTGAGGTTGGTGTTCGTTACTTAATACAAGCTTAGCTGAAGGTAAATATTGTATTGTATATCGGGCTGGTATCCGCAAATCCACGACTAAAGCGCGTATTTTGTGTACTAGTGGGATAATTGTGTTATTCGATTAACCCGAGTTCCTCAAGCAAAGCCAGCAACGGCTTGGTGTTACTGAACATTTCTTGGTCCTGAAAACTTCGAAAATCAAAACACAAAACAAAAAATCAAGTCACTGGCAACTTAGAAGCAGATGAACTGAAAAAATCTAAGAATTGTATAAAATATCTTTCCGTGTCTATTATTAGTAGTTTTGGATAACTACACCGAACCCTGGACATGTAGCCAGGCTCCAAATGTTTGAAGATTTTTAAACCCTTGTTGCTCTAAGGGAAATATTAACACATACCTAATCTTGTTTCCCAAGTCTTAAGTACTACTTGCTAGAATGTCTATGAGCTACTTTACTCCCTAGGTATTACCAAGAACATGCAATATGTGCATTTTCTTCTCGATGCAATGGCACGTTTTAAATTTTCTCAGCTATCGAGAGCCGCGATATAATATCGTATATCGCACAAGCATTTGCATTTATAGTGAATTTACTTGTACAGTATTACCGAGATTACTTCTGGAATCGTGTCGTATGACGCGATGAATTATATTTCAAGTTTCGAGTGTAGATATTGTTAGTTTAAAGAGAAGGCGAAACAGTAATTCGTCTTTCCAGTTTTTGGAAAATAAACTTTATGCAAGCTGTGGAAACTATTTACAAAGAGCGTCTTGCATATCCCGTTGATGAATCCAGATGCTTAAGTGTTTTGTTGTATAAATATCTATAGTCTCCTTATGTATTCATAGAGACAGTCTTAATAATACATTATTGTTATCATAGTATGATGCGAGTCACTGAACACACAAAGCACAAATCGCAGACTACGTTAACTAACGCACGAGCTAAAGATTATTAACAATATTTATGACGGGAATTATTCGACAGTGCTACATCTTGAGCTCTGGCCACCGAGGTTTTTTAAAGGGGAGCCTCAAAGGCCAATGTCGCAGATGCCGATTCTGACAGAGTACCAATTTCGTTGCTCTTGGTGGAGCGAGAGCGGTGTTAAACTTTTAGTGACCAAAATCTACCCCTGCTCTATATGTTCTGTCTTTCGAACAATCTCTTGGGGAAATCAGTCTATAGGTATTTTCATACCTACACCAGTCAGTTCTATTCTCAAACTGTTCCGAACATTTCTAACTAGATTTCTAGTGTCTAACCAGAATAGTGACGAACAGACAGATGCTCACACTAATGATGGGTCGTCGGTTTGCATTTTAATGACCTGTCTGCGTTAGAGAGAGTCCCAAACTGATGTGATGGACACTCATTAATTAACAAACTGGGTATACACGTGCCGAAGTGAGCTAGAAGAAAGAATTTTCTAATTAAAAATAACACGAATCGAGAGAAAAGCTTTTACGTTTTTCACGTAAATACACGTACCAAGTTGATATTTATTAAAAAAAAATAGATGTAAATACCTACTAGTATTCAGCTACACCCATGTTAGAATCGAGCCACTAAAAGCCTAGACTCATTTTATTGAGAATAGAAATATCTTTATATAGTCATAGTAAATCAATAAAAGATATAAATGATATTTATTTTTGCAAATATGTTTATCAAAAACACTTTTACACGTCAATATTTTTTGGTCCATTTAAGCTAGATGAGGCCGGTGTTTCCTAGCTGACTACCCTGAGAAGAAACACCGAAACAAACTCAAATAGAATATCTACTGGGAACGCGAGTTTAATTATGAATAGTAAAATTTTGTGGCAATGGAATACATTCTAAATTAAAAACCTAATAAATCAAATTTCAACAAAACCCTTTTACTTTTACTAAACTAATCGTGATTCATAGACTAATAGCTTCTTCGCGTCTCGTTGCGCACTCATTAAATTACCTCCCTATCAGATATTCCTTGTACAAAGTTAGTCAGTACCCAGTCAAGTTGATAACTTAGTTAAGTGGGTACATTACCCGCATTGCAGGCTCCTCATGAAGGCCGGGCAAAGCGTCCCAAGTTTAAATTAACCTTCTATCGTATTAGTGCTTTGATGAGAACATTTTTCTAGGTAATACTTGGCTGACCACTATAAGGTACTTACAGACAGCCACGACTTTTTTACGCGACAACGGTTTTTATTTTTTTAAATGTGATTTCATTGAATGAATTCTCCCGCTCTATCCTAGAGCTGTAGCTAGAGTGTAACAAACTTTTACTTTTTAAAACCATATTATCGGGCTTTTTTTAAATTCATGAATCCCCGATCGGTCCTATGAGACCGCGCTGTTATTGTTTTACTATTGTGTCTCGTTTTGCGGGTATGTGATAGGTTAAGTTGCCCTCGCTGAAAAGTAAATCCGTTCTAAAACCACGAAAAATTTAATTTCAATATTTCCCCACGCAGATTGCGTGAGTTTTCTGAAAAGATGACAGTTATCACGATTTAATATGGCGCCCATATTGTTTTCAGTCTAAAAGATGTATATTTTTTCATTGTAGCAGTTATAAAAGTTGTTTTAATATCTGTAGAACTATTGTTCATTCGTCCATGTTGTTCAGGTACCCAATTCTATAAAGTAAAATTCTATTCTAGATATAAAAAAATATTATTTAAATTCTATATCCCGATCCTATAAATTATGATTTCTAGTTTCACGGATGCCTTCATTTGTGTGGGTCCCAGTCAAAGCTAGACGTTTATGTTAATTAATTTAAAAAAAAAATTTAATAGATATTTTGCTAGGTCACGGTACGGGTGCCTACTCTTTTGTAAAAAGCAATAAATTAAGAAATAACTTGTTAAAATTAAATTCGTCAGGAGTTTGTAATCTCATTAAGAAATGTCAAGAAAGTTTTTCGTCAAAGTTTTGTATTAAAATTGGAATATTAATAATGTGTTTCCAAGGCAGTGTTAGATTAAGCCAGGGTAGGGCCTGTAGCTTTACCAAGATCGGGGAGTCCTAAATTTTTATAAAAGATAGGTGACGAATTAAAACGTTTTTGATTCATTTTTCAAGGTCACGATGGGTCATTATTGTTTTTGAGGAAAATCTGTAATTGGTCAGATTTTATATGTATATGGTATGGTAAGCCCCAACTGCGAACTCTTAACGTTATGCGTTTTATGACCTAAACTGAACTGTTAAAGAGATGTGGCTATATAAGGTGTATAGCTCCATCCCTTTTCCTCGCTCGCACGCCTGACATTTTGATATATCATGGCAAGCCACGGGTGTCTTGACTAGTTTTTGATGGGGGCCCCATAAAAAAAAAATCCTGATACACGAGGACCGTAGCATTTGCTACTCTTGGTGCCACAAAAAGTTGTGATACGACGTCACGCGTAAAGTGTGATCATAAAAATTGCTTAAAGGATGAAAATAAATTTCAAGAAAAATCGTTGTCGCGCCTGTCTAGCTGAGCCTTTTACTGTGTATAATTTTAGCAAAACATAATTAAATCCAAACCTTTGCAGAGATATCAAATTAATTCCTTACAGTAATAATATTACTGTAACATCTACTACATAAGTCTAAAATAATTATTTACATTTCTACCTATGTAATCAAATTCAATATTTATTCAGAGCGCTCACTTGGTTAACCCAACAGACAAATATAAATAAATCATTCCGCTAGATGGCGCTGTACGTGTTTTGACCTACTGTTACTAGCTCCCAGTTTATATATTGTTTAAAAATAGTAAAAGTGTATAATCTTACCAGTTCACGTTGTTAAAAACTCCAAAAACTTTTAAGTATACTGACTGTATTGAAGTTTCTACATCAAAACAATAATAAGTGTGCATAAACAATCAGCAAAATAGTGCGGACCTTTACTGTCGTTCTTCCCAACTTATAACAATCAAAAGTGCCGCAAGTTGAGTGAAAAATAGTTACCGTGTGGTTTCTGGTGATAATCTTCATAAATCTGAGTGCAGGTCATTGCATTTTGGAATTCGAGTGATAGATTGTTAGATTCAATTTCTGCAAATCACTCCGACCATAGAATACTTTAGAACAGCGACATCTATCCAAGGAGGCTGCAACTACGCAAACGCGTATTTAGCTACGATCGGAGTGCGATCGATCCCACACAACACTGTTCGGTAACTCATACAAACTTTTGACTGCAAACAACAGATGGCGCTGCTGGTACTATAATAGACACTTCCACATAAAAATAGTCCCACTGTGTGCTGCGTTTCTTTCGTTTTCGTCCTGCATGCCATGATGCCCCGTTTGAACCGGACGCCCCCCGCGACTCCCGTGTCAAGTAGTAACATCATTCAAGCGAAGTCCGATTCTGATATACCTCAAACATTATCAAACACCCCTTATGATAATGTAAATAGTTCGTCGCGATACAAACGTCCACGTCAAGATTTCTCTCCTGGCAGCGAACTTCAGGATTTGAAACAGGAAATTCTAGAAATGCTCAATAAATGGAAGGCTGAACAACAAGAACATTTCTCAAAGTTTTCGCATGAACAAAGTTCATCTCTGGCAAAATTGGTCAAAGAGGTAAATGAATTGAAATCTCAAAATCTGGCAATACAAAAATCCTATCTCGAAATAGAAAAAAATGTAACATTCATCAATAATCAATATGATGACTTGATAAAGCAAATAGACGCACTGGATAAAGAAAAACAAGTCTATAGGCATTGCATACAGAACTTGGAGGCGAAGATTGAAGACTTGCAGCAATTATCACGCTCATCTTGTGTCGAGTTTCGAAATGTACCCCTTACAGACACTGAATCGGTGGAGGATCTGGCTGCAATAGTCACTAAGGTGAGCACTACGGTGGGAGTGCCCTTAAACAAAAATAATGTTCGAGATGTTTACCGACTCCCAGGAAAGCCAGGCACGGCCCGGCCTATTGTAGCGGATTTTACCACCGTACAAGCTAAAAGTATGTTGCTTGAGTCGGTGCGCACCTTTAATAAAAAGCAGCCAAAGGAGGCCCGCCTGAACACCCAAAAAGTTGGTTTACCTGGTGATTGGCGACCCATCTATGTCGGAGAGTATCTCCCCTCTAGCTCGAGGAAACTCTTTTTCGCGGCAAGAGAATTTGCAAAGCTTAATGATTTTAAGTTCTGCTGGACTGCCAATGGAAGTATTCTCTTGCGGAAGGAAGAGGGCGTAAAGCGCATCCTTGTCAAATCCGAACATACACTGCGGGACCTGGCACGGGTGGACCAGCGGGCGCCACGGGACCTAGCGCAAGTGAACCAATGACTGCTAAATATGAATGTATTGTTTTGGTCAATAATACAGCAGACCACATCTTTAAGCATGTCACTTTATATATTTTTTAGTATTAAGCTACCCTTTTTGTATTATGTACTTAATTAGCATGTTTGATTTTACCGTTACTTGTTTTGCAATCTTTTCCTGTAATTACTATCAGTACACACATAAATTACATCACAAACACTCTCTTTATAACAGACTTACAATCAATCACACATCTGTATCCCCATCGCTAGACACTACACCAAACACCGACATTTGCAACCTCACAACATTTATTACTTGCCAATTACTTCCACATCCCACCTCTTTTTGATGAGAAATTATTTAAAGCAGCTGCTACAAAATACCAAACAAGCTTTATACGTGCGTCCCACTACTTTGCAACCTCACTATATTTTATTTTTTAATGGCTAATCACGTCATGAATACACTTGAACTTGAATTGGATGCATATCATGTATCAAAATCGTACAAAATCCCGGTGAGTGAATGCTCAAGTAAAATACAAGCACAGTCTACACAAAAACACCTAACAATATTACATCTCAACATACGAAGTCTAAACAAAAACTTTGACAACTTTTTAGCCTTTTTACATCTCATTAAAATCGACTGTGATATAGTTGTATTAACAGAGTGCTGGCTAAGAACTGCCGTAATTCCGAGTCTGAATGGCTATAATGTTCACTCGACAAAAAACACAAAAAATCAAAATGATGGGATTGTTATGTATACAAAGTCTTCTTTGCATTGCACTGTTTTGGAACCTGAGATAGTAGACTCAAACTGCTTGCTTTGTAAAGTTGACAATAGTGTTGCTGTTGTGGCCTTGTATAGATCCCCCTCATATAATTATATTGATAACTTCCTAAACAGTTTGGATACGCTGTTATTACCCTTAGCTAAATTCCACCATGTTGCGTTGGTTGGCGATATCAACATCGACATCAAACTTAACAACAAAGACAGGCACTCTCATGAATACCTCACATTTGCGGCCTCTCATGGACTATTACCAGCACACCGTTATCCTACAAGAGTCAATAACTGTTTAGACCACGTCCTTCTAAAAACTAAGCAACCCGGCACAACCATAGTGATAGACTCACCTATAACCGACCACCTCCCTGTACTTTTGAGCATCAACTTAAATAAGCCAAAGCTGAAACCCTCACACACCACTAAAATGGTCGACATTTCAAGCATTCAAAAAGATATCGAAAGCACTGATTTCTCTGAAATTCTTCTTGCTAATGATGCAAATATAGCAGCGGATACCTTGACGTCTTTACTGAGCCATATAATCGGAAAACACACTCGGGTTTCCAAAATCCAAAAGAAAAATAGAAACATCAAGCCATGGATCACACCCGGCTTACTTCGCTGCATCCGAAACAGGGATAAAATGCATTTATCTTTAAGATCACAACCAGAAAATGCCATATTAAAAGTAACATATTCTCGATATCGTAATTTCTGCAACTTATTGTTGCGTAAATTGAAGATACTTTATGAGAAGTCAGAATTTAAAAAAAGAAAAAACAATTCTAAAGCAACCTGGGATTTGATCAAATCTATAACATATACCAAATCTGTACAATCGCCACCAAATGAACTCCTACACATTGATACTGATGAAATCAAATCAGTCAATGGGGTGAATAGCTACTTTGTGAGCCTGGGAAAAAATTTGGCCACAAAAGTACAACAGCAAAATCCAAATATAACAACTCACTCTGGTCTGGACAGAATAAGTAACTCTATGTGTGTTTTGGAGGCCGATGATTCCGAGGTTGAGAGAATCATCAGCAATCTTAAATCAGGTTCTACTGCAGGAGTTGACGGCATTTCAGGAAACATTTTGAAATTAACACGCCAAGTTTTGGTCCCCTATATCACGCACATCTGCAATCTCGCAATATCCACAGGTGTTTTCCCAGATGCTTTCAAAACGGCTTTAGTTCACCCTATTCATAAGGGAGGAGACAGAGGCAGTGTCAGTAATTATAGACCCATTTCCATACTGCCTACTATCTCAAAAATTTTAGAGAAAATTTTGAACAGCCGTCTGCTTTCTTACCTCCAAGCAAATAACCTTTTATCAGCAAACCAATACGGCTTCAGAGCCGGAATCGCTACAGAAGATGCGGTTCTTGCGTTCGCTGAAAAGGTGACCAAACTTATGGATAGCAAACGGAGATGTGTTGGTATATTTCTAGATATTTCGAAAGCGTTCGACACTGTCTCTGTGCCCATACTCTTATCTAAACTAGAACGCATGGGGATACGTGGTATTGCACTGGATATTCTCTCTAGTTATCTTGAAAATCGACATCAGCATGTTAAAATAGGTGAGGTAATGAGTGACAAGGCTAGAATTGAATATGGCGTTCCACAAGGAAGCATTCTAGGCCCAACCTTATTCCTCATCTATATAAACGACCTGTGTTCGCTTTCATTAACTAACTGTTCGATGTTTACCTACGCTGATGATACAGCTCTGCTTATTCACGGTAAAGATTGGAGTGAAACAGGAAAATATGCTCAGATAGCACTAGACGCAGTTATGGATTGGCTAACCAGAAACCTGTTGACCCTAAATGCAGAGAAAACAAAATTAGTCGAGTTCTCTATAAGTAACCAATCTCAACCCAGTACATCACTTTTTATTCAAGCCCACACCAGTCATGGGCGCCAAATGCATTCTTCTTGTACGTGTCCTCCTTTAACAATCACATCAAACATAAAATACCTAGGAATACTGATTGACAATCATCTCAATTGGTATAGCCACATTGATAACCTGATAGCTCGAACGCGTAAACTACTAAGTATATTTAAAAAACTTCGATGTTCAGCAGACACTGATACTCTAAAGTTGGTATATTTTTCACTTTGCCAATCTCTCCTATTATACTGTTTGCCAGCATGGGGTGGCGCTTGCAAATCACACTTTCTAAAATTAGAAAGGGCCCAGAGGGCTGTTCTCAAAGTCATGCTTTGCAAGTCCTTCAGATACCCAACAATGGAACTTTATAGAGATAGCAAAGTTTTGTCAGTGAGAGGACTATATGTGTTACAATGTGTACTAAGAAGACATCGACTCCCATTTCAAATAAGTACCAAACGTCGTGCAGATATTGTTATCCCACCAGTAAGACATAAGACCGCCTTCGCTAAACGTCAATTTACCTACCTCAGTTATAGTTTATATAACCAAATTAATAAATTACTCCAGGTGCACAAATTGAATTATCATCAATGTAAAGATATGGTAAAGGTGTGGCTAATGAAACAATCTTACGATGAAACAGAAAAATTGTTACTCACCCAATCCTAACCCACTTAAGGCACATATGCCCACACACACACGCACAAACACTCGAGAACACACCCTCATATACGCACACACACACACACACACCCGCTCGCACCGTCACATACACACATGCACACACGGATGCACACACAATCATCTCTTCTCTTATATAACTTTTATTAAGGCTTTGTAAATTAGTATGTAAGTAAACTTAACATAAGAAGTCCATTGGTGTATTCACGTACTTTATCTTAGCATAAGTTTTGGAATCACTGACTCCCAAGTCACAGGTTATAAACCTAGTTTGGGAGCCAGGAGATAAATTAGTCTCACATCTCTGTAACAAATTACTGTACAATTTATTTGTCACCAAGCTATAGTTTAATAAATTATTATTATTTATTATTATTATTATTATAAACCTTATATCTTGTGTAAACAAAGTATGTATTTGTTTGCTTGTTTGTTGAGGGCGACCGTAGCTCTATTCCCTCGATATTTGGAGCATGAGAACAGGTTATGTTATGACAATCTACGGGATTGTTTGAGAATGTAAGGCTTCACACCACATTGGGCATGCACGTTCCTCGAGTGATTTTTTTTATCCACAACATTCACACAACGTCATCTAGTCCCAAGCTAAGCAGAGCTTGTGTTATGGGTACTAGACAACTGATAAACATACTTATATATTTCTAAATACATACATATTATGTAGATAAATTACACCCAAACACAGAACAAATGATCGTGCTCATCACACAAACATTTGTCCTGGGTGGAAATCGAACCCACGACCTCCGGCATAGCAGTCAGGGCCACTAATCACTAGACCAACAGGCCATTCAAAATGTCTTGTTCATGTTTTACCGTTTTATCAACGTGCGTTGTATGTTCTAACTACCAGAGCCACCTAATATGGGAGAATCCTTACTGCAGCCCTTGAACGCAAAAGGTCACACATCATACAAAACTCTGGTACTTTATCTTGTTCCCTTCTTTATTTGGCTTGTTCTCTTGTTTAGTAATAGTGTTTTTTTTCAACCGCATCACTTTGCCGGCCTCGGCAGCTGTCACCCTTTAATTTTTAGACTCCCACCCATCGACCCCACCCTAGGAGGGAAATAGAGTAGGTCCTAGTGCGGGTTGGTGAATATCACGTGTCACTGAATGTTTTCGCAGCAATAGTGAGGAAATAAACTATACAAAGTAAGGGGTTTTGAATCTACGAGTTGTATGTAACTCATAAATTGAAGCCGTTACTACTAGGCCACCACTGCTTCCATATTTACATAATACAAACTAACTTACTGCTGAAATGAACTCAACATTCGGTATCAAATTATGAACCGTATTATGCAGAGTCACATTTGAAACAGCGTTTAATACAAAACCACACATCTACATTTCAGCCTGAAACCCGAATTTTGCTCGCAATATTCGTATGAAATGAAACAATAAATTTATTAGCTCAAATCTCTATTAATTTCTGAGGAGTTTAAATTCAAAATGTCAGTTTCATATGATTTATGAAATGTTCAGTGAGGTAATACGAATTTTAATTAACATTTTGATAATGTGGCAAAACTACGCTTTATGTTATAAATTGGCTTTACAGCTTATTTAATGTTGGAATTATTAAACTACTTTTCCTGCTGTGTGTAGAGGGGAGAGGACTGTCAGACTTTTACTGACTAAAACCAACACTGTTCATTAGGTAATGCCAGAGACTTGATCAAATGTGCAGTTACTAGCTACAACCAGTGGCTTTGCCCGTGTGTTAGTAGAAAATAGTTCCAAGGAAACATACTCTCGTGATAAATTAGTATTATGTACTATTCCGGGATAGTCTACACATATACCAAATTTTATTCAAATCAGTTCAGGCGTTCGCGAGTGAGTAAGTAACAAACATACACACATATAATACTCATAAACTTTTGATTATTATTTATCAGTGTGATTTACAAATATTGCGGTCGAATTCGGTTACAAGTTTAAGGGAGTATTTACAATTTTAAAGCCAATGTTTTACAAAACCTAGTTTAGTAAACGTTTGGTTTAACTCGCACATGCTTCCAGTTTTACTTTCAAAGAACACAAACCGAAGTTCCTGCATCAACATAAAATATAGTATGTTGTTCTATTCCCTAGATAACTATGTTATCTAGGGAATATATATATAGAATTTCAACAAACTTGTACGTTCAAGTACAAGTTTGTTGAAATTCTAAACGTGTTATAACTAGAAGAAGAATGTTAGCGAGAAACTTGTGGCTAACGTCGGAAATAAGACAACTTTAGTATAAAAAGTGTAGTTATAGATAAAGGTTGTTTACTTAAAGAGTAGCTATCAAGCTACAACCAGGCCCACAAGGAATCTCTGAAAAGAAAACCCGTGGCGAAAAGGCAAACAACTGAAGGGCACAGGTGTGGTTTTAGTTGGTAAAACTTTGACACTGCTCCACCCTAGAGCAGGAGAAATCATTCCATTATTTACTGCCTCAGATTTTACTAACTAAAGCCCACCTGTTGTGTTCCCTTAGATACCCTTTATGTTTGAGGTCAGCTGTAACTTTTACGAACAGTTCAGAAACGTAGGGTTTAGAAAGAGTACGAAGTTAGTGATACATCAGATCAGAAGTCAGATAGGCAGATATCTGGACAGACTTTTGTTGTGTTGTATGTTCCAGGCCCCAGTAGGCTTCGGCTTTGCTGGGCCTCTATAGTTTTGCTGACGACTCTTTAAGGCGAGTATGGAACACTACGCTCCGTCAATGACTTGGACTCGGTCTAGATGGATACCAGACGGCAAGTTACCCAGAGCTCTTCATCCATCTGGATAGAAGCTGACCCCGATATAGATGAGACCAGTCAGATGTTTTCGATCCAACCTAATCTAAATAAGCAACGATCCGAAGTTGAAACATAGGCAAGCTGACCCAGCTTAGGAGGATAGAAATTTCGCTCGCCCCATCCAATTTTACCTAATTGACTGCCTCTGTTGCAGAACAATAGGCTTTTGTTTTAGATCAGAAACAATGGAGAGGGTTAATATTTGCTTTATTTATGTCTACGTTGTTTCATTTATTATTTTCATTGTGTATTTATTGTCATTTTACACCCATTAATATCGGTTGCGGTAATATGGAAATATTGTAAAATTAATCAGTTTTTTGGTAGAGTAACCATGGAGTTTCTCGCCGGTTCTTCCTCATGAGAAATAATCAATTGGAACCAAGCACTTTCAATAAGTGCTCATATAGGGCGTTGCCAAAAATATAGTATTCTGAATCGAATCATATATCTAGACTTCATATTACTACGGGACAGATAGGTAGTAGGTAGTATGACTACTGCTTTTTGAAATATGAAGAAAAATGAGAAAAATGTGAGATGGTTTCATCGCGACGTTTTTCATCACGTAACAGTGCCTACATGGCAAAATTGTAATGTATTTGTTAATGTTACCTTTAAAGGTCCATAATGATCTGTAACAATTTTTATTCTACTTTGTGTATATAGAATTCAAATATAGTATTGATATAGCTCTTGGTGCAACT
The DNA here is from genome assembly GCA_030763345.1 of Mythimna separata. Classification (NCBI taxonomy): domain Eukaryota; kingdom Metazoa; phylum Arthropoda; class Insecta; order Lepidoptera; family Noctuidae; genus Mythimna; species Mythimna separata. The sequence goes on along the minus strand of CM061170.1, from coordinate 23,460,647 downwards.
CACTCTTAGTTATCTATGGGACGTGGATATAACTTGATCCCTTCGTACAATCCGTGGTTCTATGAATCAAAAGTATAAAACACAGTAACGTTTCAAAAGCACATCAAATAACGCCTACGAGATACAATTTCTGTGCGCAGATACTCTATGAGTGTTTTCCTTTAAATTAGCGACTACTCGTAACACAAACGAAATAATGATATGAATTATGTAATAAGATCTGGGATATAATGATTATCTACGTGGCCTTGTTATTTTTTGTGCGTGAGATGTTATGAAACTCGTCTTTAGTTAGGAAAATTATATTATCTGATATCGTTGTAATTATCTTTTCATTTCCAGTAATATTTGTTTATTTATCAACATACATAATCAGTCTTATAAAGTTCCCACTGCTGGGACTCAGGCCTCCTCTCCACGAGAGGGATTGGGCCGTAATCCACCACGCGAGCCCAGTGCGGATTGGCGGATGTCACATGTCTTCGAATTTGTAGTTCTAGAACATGCCGATTTCCTCACGATGTTTTCCTTCACCGTTTTGAGAGCTAAATGGTTATTCATTTGTACTCAATTGTCGACAAATCATTTGCCAGTAGCCGCGGTTACGCCGCACAAATAACAAAAGCCTTCTGGCTATATTCTTAAAATACCAAAATAGTTCAAAATATTCCGTTTTGGAATCTTTTGAGGGAGTATTTTGGGCTACTCATTAGCATATGGCTTCTCGCTAGTCGAGTTCTGAGAATGAACAAAATACAACAATAGCTTTGCTAGATGCCAGATAAATTTTCAATAGAGTATAAGTATTAAATTTCTCCTGAAATATCTCAGTAGGTACTCGAAAAACATACAATGAACTCCTATTTATTCATTGTTTACAAAAAAATGTAAAGTATCTTGCTAGAAGCCGATTCAAGATATTTTTATGTCTTTATTGCCGATATCAATAAAAGTAAGAGGATCACTGCCAATTATTGTAAAATAATTAGCTCCTCGTACCGGACTATACGTATAAATGACGACTTGGAATGCAGGTTGTGGGCATACGAACGAACTATTATGTGTTCTAGGCACAAAAAGTTTTAATTTACCATTGAGCAGACCGCATTAGACGCACAGGACCGGTCGTTGTAGCGTTGCTTGGGGGAGGCCTATGTTCAGCAGTGGACGTCTTTCGGCTGAGATGATGATGAGACCACATTATGCCTACAGTCGATCGTTTGATTTCCACATATGAAAAAACCTTGAGAACCCGGCAACCATAATTATTCTTTTGTGATAAATTAAACCTCATTAATCATGAGATATATTATAATAGATTATCCTAACGGTATTTTGTGTTACAAAAGCCTCGGAACGTTTTAGTCTGTAGATTTATTATTCAACAGTTATTTGAATAAATGGAAAAAATGGGGGTGAAGGGGTTAATGATAGTATAGCGGTTGGCAAAGGAGAATGGATGACTAAAACGTGTTACGTTGAGCCTGATAAATACAAGAGTATTGTGATATCGAATAAGATTGCCTGAGGTATGGCCGTCTTTAATATACAGGTTGATTAGACAAATATAATTATGTAATTATGTACATCTATTCCCATTCGATTATAATTTAGGTGTCTTCAAGACTAGAGTGAATAGGCTTTTAACAAACTAGTGATCCGCACCATCAACGATTGCTTTAATGCTTACCAGGTGGGATTGCATTCAAGAATTAGCTTATACCAATAAAAAGAAAACTTTTAAAGGATAGTGCTGAATAGGATTTGAATGTGTTTGAAAAATAATTAAATTGCTTTTTAAAACAGTTGTTTGTTAGACAATGTAACAGAAATGCCGAAAAATAATGTATGTATTGAAATAGTATGCCCTGAGTATGATCTTAACTACACCACATACAAAGAGCAAAACAAACAAATAAATCACTTACAAAAAACCAAATTAAAAAAAAAAAATCAACAAATTACTTATAGTGCCTATCAATACCTGTCCACCTGTAGCTTTATCTTTACGCGTAAAGGAGACAATTTCTTTTGTTTGGGGAATAGGCCCTCTACAAATTGTGGCGTATAGCAATGAAATGCACGTTAGTTTATTCCTTACAATCTATAGATTACAGTGGTAATATTAGCAAAACTTTATGAAACCGGAATACTGTGAAATACGACAGTCAAAACATGACTCTCATAATAACTTAAAATCTCACAAGAGCTATTATCTTATGAGTGGATAGGTCTCCTTGGTATTTTAAGTCAAAATAGTGCACTTTTCAATAATATATAGTACTAGCTTTTACCCGCGGCTTCGCTCCCGTCAAATGACTACCCTACATATCCTACGCTACCCTACCCTACCTTCCCTACCTACCCTACACTACCCTACCTACCCTACACTACCCTACACTACACTACACTACCCTACACTACCCTACACTACCCTATACTACCCTACACTACCCTACACTACCCTACCTACCCTACACTATACTACCCTACACTACCCTATACTACCCTACACTACTCTACACTACCCTACACTACCCTACACTACCCTACACTACCCAATACTACCCTACACTACCCTACACTACCCTACACTACCCTACATTACCTAACTTTTTTTTTTTGAATTTTTCTCTCCGTAAGAACCATCATTGAACTTCAAGGAACATTTTAAAAAAAGAATCAGCCAAATCGGTCAAGCCGTTTTCATGTGATGTCGTGACAACGGAAAACGGGTTTCATTTTTATATATATAGATAAAACAAAGTCACGTCTGTACTACGTGACAGATTTTGATGTGATTTACACGATTTGATAGAGTTATTCATGAAAATGGATTAGATGTAGGTATTAATTTGGAAATAGCGCGGTTTTTGCCGGCCAATACTGTAAATCTAAAATAATAAGGTGATGTGTTATAAGCTGGTTGGGAAAAAAACACATTATAGGTACATCACAAGAAATATTATTACTGTTTATCTCTTAAAAGCAGTATTTCATCTAAAAAACCGGGCAAGTGCGAGTCGGACTCGCGCACTGAGGGTTCCGTACCAACTTACCTATGAATACAATTCAATTCTCGAATCGAGACTTGAAGATTTTTCAAAATAAAAAACTTGTGCCGTAACTAAAAACTTTCAGTTTTCAGAATTTATTCTATATTTGGGCTCAAATTACCATGCTTTGTACCATAATTTCAAGATTCTAGGTCAACGGGAAGTACCTTATGAATTTTGATTCCTTTGACAGTGTCGAAATGTACGTTTTTTGCAACATAAACGGGCGTATCTTCTTTTTCCGTCAACTTACAAGTTTGATATAATTACACAGCTTCAAGGGACCACAGACTTGAGTATATAGTTTTAATTTCAACTTGATACCTTCACGCGTTCTCGAGATAAAGGGTCTTGACAGACAGACAGACAGACAGACGGACAACCAAGTGATCCTATAAGGGTTCCGTATTTTCCTTTTGAGGTACGGAACCCTAAAAAGATGCAGGTGGCTCAACCTCACCTTGATGCCGTGCCCAAGATAAATACCACACTATACACATCACATGTGCACAGCAAACAACTGCGCGTCTGCCCACTTAAAAATTACAACAGTATCCAACAAGAGTAGCTCTATTGTTAGTAATTGATGGAGTGGTGTCAACTAATATATAAATATAATGAGTTTTCTTACTTGTGTGCCTTGATTGTATCCTACCTTGTAGGAGATAATTATTTGGACCATAATCATGGACTGATACCTTGATTTTGAATTGTCCGGAGGCCCTGACATGCTCTCCATATTATGAACGAGATTGTTTGATTTGATAAATTCCTAGAGAAAATAGAATTAGGTCCTGGAATGACAATTGAGGAAAATCATCCAGCTCTGGAAGGTTGAAGGTTGCTGCTGGGTGTGGAAACTGGAAGACAGAGTATCTGCAACGGGCTACTAATTACGTTTTGTTCCACGGTGATTTTGTAAATAAACCTAAAAACGCTCCTAACAAGCATTTTTTGCCGTAATACTATTTTACTAATATTTCATTATTCCGGTTACGTATCAATATAATTTTTGGTCAGTTTATTATAACAAGATGATCACTTTTTTCATGTGCAATATCATTAATAAACATTACCGTTTAACAGTGGGCCGAAAAAAAATTGTCTCCTTTCCGTCGACCGATATTGACCGCGTGATATTCAGGATACGACGTTAATTAACTATTAACTTGTGGCTTAATTGAAATTTAATGTGGTGTATTAACTGTTTATTGCTCCTTTTTTAAGCTTTTTTGTATCGAAAATATTTAATGACTTCTCGTCTGGGTGGAGCTAGAGAAAAGTGACAAACTTTTACAGACTAAAACACAGGTGAATCTGAATTTTTTCAGTTGCCCTTTCGCGTTATAGGGCCGCGGTAGGTTTTTTTTAGCTGGGTAAAGATTTTTTTTAAAGAACTATAAAAAGGTAAGGTAGAAGCATCGTTTTATCCGATGTATTGCGTTCTCTTTGTTACTTAAAGTCTCTCTAATTATCCACATTCTGAAATAGACAAATTGTTGTCATTTGCACGTACTTATCTTGCATTGTTAGGTTCTATTTGTCTTTATAACAGTTGAATAACTATTCAACTGTTGTAAAGCTTGAAACTTCAAGCTTAGTAAAGATTAAATTATAAGAAGAGACATTTTAATTGATGATTTTATATTCGAATTAGTGCTGGATAGTTTTAATAATACAAACGAATGAAATCCACTGTGTGTTCATTTTAGGCAGCACTTGGTCCAACTTTTATACAAATGTTGGTAATACCCTTATATGACTATACTTATTCCATCCACGTTTTTTAAAAGTTTGCACGTGCCGAATTCCAACAAAAAATAAAAACATAGTTCACGTTTTCTCGATTCTGGAACATTTTCTCAAACACAAAAAAATTGCTGCGACATTTTATCATCCAAAATAACAGGATTGCTTTCACGGCACCCACGCACCGAACAAATATTCTAAAACATTCCTGCTGAAATTCTCTCCGGCACTACTCGATCTATCATCCACACAATCTTTTGTTGGGCTAAAAACTCCTTTTCTATACAAAAATGGAGGTTGCCAGAGTATTTTTCGTCGGGTAAAAGGCTCCGTTTCAAGGTCGGTGAAACTGTATTGATTAGTGATTCGCGTTGGCGAGATGTTTTATTCGATTATTCGAATACCTCGATGGTTCTCGATTGATTCGAATTTGACTCGAATACGACTCGGTCTCATTTATTTCAAACTAGCTTTAGCCCGCAGTTTCGCCCGCGTACATAAAATATAGCCTGTGTCACTCAGGAATACAGCAGGTTTCTATTGGTGAAAAAAAATTAGCAATCGGACCAGTACTTCCACAGATTACCTCATACAAACAAAAAAACAAACTTTACCTCTTTATTATATTAGTGTAGATAAACCAATACAGGCACTTTGAATGCTAGAGAGTGTCTGTCAGAAAATGTTAATCAAAAAATAAAATCTTCAATCATGTTATGTTTTACAAATATCTTAGTTACGAGTTTTCTGTCCTTACTATGTGAGAACAATGTAAATAAAGTTAAGAATAAGAAATATAAAATAAATAAATCTGAATACCTGCATATATCGTCTGTTATTGCACTTTTCACCCCGATGACCAAGCGAGACTCAGTGAGTAAGAGTGACTGATTCGAACAATCAAAAACCAGCGGTCGATTCCGCAGACACAAAACAATCGATAAAAACATCTCGGTTAATTTGTAGAACAAAACCGCGAACCCGTAGGTCCCGTATGTCATTTGTAGATCTTTGGCAGTCGTTACAGATAGTCAGAAGCCAGTAAATCTGACTCCAATCTTGCCATGAAGTACCGTGTTACCCCAGTTAATGGGTTGTGGAGGTCTGGTAGGCAGCCGCTCCTCGTAAAATACTGGTATTCAGCTAAATCCGGCTTGACTGGAAACCGACCCCAATATAGTTGGGAAAAGGCTAGGTAGATGATGATGATGGTTATTTTGTAGAACAGCGAGTCGATTGTTGACTCGATGGTTTAGTTTAACGATTCTGATTAATTCGATTACTAAAACATCTCGAAAAAGCCCATCGCTAGTATTGATCTCGATATTAGAGGCACCTTGAGAGGGACGGTCGGCCAGTTAATAATAATTAAGTGAAACATGCTACATTATTCAGAGGTGCTCGGCCATACGGGGCTTATACCGGATTACGAAGATACAAGGTGATGGATTGAGAGGGTAGGCATTTAGAGCTTTTCTCGTTAAAATTTAATTCTGATATATTTGCTGGCCTTTTTTTGGTTTTGTGTAAAACTAGGGTTGGAGGTTTGTTTTCTATTTAATACTGTATATTCTGCGCTGCCTTGTACTTATGAGTTTACTTATTTGTACACGAATCCAGATTTAGTATACTATATGGCAACTCTATCGTCTGTTTTTTATACCATAAGACTAAATTGACACAAGTAATGTCAAACTTACAATAGGAATGATGCCAGTTCTTTTGTGTTGTAATGTCATTTTAGTCTCAGGTTATAAAAAACAGACTTAATGAGTTATTCCGCGTCAAACATATAACCTAGGTTACATTTCTGACGAATAGGAAAAACTAAATCATGACAATAGTTTGCGTTAGATTTTTAATTATATTTCTTTGTTAAAAAACTGCCGTGCAAACTAAACAACGATTTAAACAGTGTTATAAAACCCCACTCATATTCGACTCACATTCTGATATCTACAAGATATTATATATTTACATTTATGTACATTTCTCTAATCCACGTCGTTACCTCAAGGCATTTGATTAGTTCACAAATTACTTCCCCCCCCCCCCTCCCTACCATCTGTCGCTCCACAAACTTGTCTGATGCTTAACTGCCTCAAATTAAGCGAGTAATGAGGACTCGGAGACAGACGTTGCCGTCGGTATTTTTATTAAGAAAATTGTTTGGAAAGTATTCTGAAAAGTGCTGAATATTTCAGCTTGAATTCTGCGTCTGTTATGACGGGGCTTTAGGTAGAAAATTGTAAAACCAATATCGTGAATAATGGCTTCTATTGTTGCTTGACATTTACGAAAGAGGGGGTAAGGGTCTTATACATACTGTGTCTGGGGTCTGATACATTTATTGGCGTTGTTTGTTATTACTCAAAATGTGTTTTCTATTTTATCTACGTATTTTGAAGAAAAATTGAAGATGGATGTAAAATAATGTTTTTTTTTTATTGTTATAAACTAGTGCTTGACTGCGATCCCACCTGATGGTAAGCAGTGATGCAATCGTTGATGGTGAGGCGCACTAGTGTAGGTATTAAGCGCCTATTTACTCTAGCCTTGAAGACACCTAAATTATAATCGGACGGGAAAACCGCTGCAGGCAAATTGTTTCAGTCCCTCGATGTATTATCCAATTTCAATTTATTCGTTCTAATTGTCGATTTGCACTACTTGTTTGAGTATCTGTATTCGAGTGTGTGTTTATTTATTCAGGTGTCAGTAATGTCTTAGATAAATTTTATGAATAGAAAAATTCACATTGGTACCTCCCCGGTTTCAAACCCACAGCCTCATGAAAGACAGGCGTGTGCCTTAACCAATGGGTCATCACGACATAAAAACTAAGCTGTATTTCCAATTCCATTCCATTTAATATTAATGAGCTTCCAATAGAGCCATTGTTCTTGTTACATTATTCATGATGGAATACTACCTTTTTACTGAATTACAATTTTCTTCAAAGCCCTGTATTCTAAAACAATAGAGAGAACGAATAAAGCCTGAGACCTAAATCTCAGGCTTCATTTGAATACCAGTAAGCTCGACACGGGACCAATCGGAAATAGAATTTATATATATGGGTATATAAACAACTAGCTGTCCCCTGCGGTTTCATCCGCATTTTTCGTTACTGCTCCGCTCCCGTGGGTCGTAGCGTGATGGTATATAGCCTATAGCATTCCTCGATAAATGGGCTATCTAACACTGAAAGAATTTTTCAAATCGGACCAGTAGTTCCAGAGATTACCCCCTACATACAAACTTACAAACTTACAAATTTTACCTCTTTATAATATTAGTATAGAGTATAGATTAAACAGCATGGACAACTGTCTTTTGGCTGATGCTGTGAATTTATACCTGGTACACACATTGAGCCCGACAGTTGAATATATTAAATTGTGCGTCCGTTCGGGTAATAATAGACTTATTTTTTTTCATTTCTTTCTTTCTTTCTTATATCATTGAATCTTTATCTTCCTTACATAATCACACTAGGTATATAATATTACAAAGGACATGTTTGTGTGTGTAAGTTTGTTACTTCTTCACGATCGTATGGCTGAACGGATTTGGATAAAACTTAGGATACGAGTAGACCCTGAGCTGGAATAGCACAGAAGATATTTTTTTATCCTGTAGTGGAATGGGTTTTAGTTAGTAAATGTCCCGCTCCACCCTAAACCGGGAGAAGCCATTGGATGATTTTGAAGGTTGGATGAAACTCAGTATATGGAAAGAAAGGAAAATATGACCATGACCTGAAATAGCACAGATGGCATTTATTATCTGGCATGTTTCCTTGGGATAATTTTCTACTTTCACAAGGCTTGTGCACAGTGTTTCCTGTACAAACCAAACTGTTCCAGGACAGGTTACGCTGTAATAAGCAGATTACTCAGGTTAGCCAGAGAATTACCTTCAAGCTGCGATGTCTCTATAGTTTCACACAGAGAAACACACGCACGTATCATAACATCATCACACTTACGCCATCACACATACACACCATCACACTTCCACATACAAACACAACACATGGACACATAATATTATCACATGAGAGCAAGTGTGCACTAACTAAACTTAATTTTAGTTTTAATTTCGTTGCATAAATTGTTAATGTTTGCACAAACGAGTGAAGACACTGACTCCTGTAACACAGGTGCCATCTAGCTCAGGAGCCAGGGTTTCAAATGATGTATCAACCAATTTATGTCAATAAAACATTATTATTAGTTTCATGAATTTCCTTCTATTCCATCAATCACTAAAACCATTATTTCAGTAATTTAAATGATTGTGGTACTACATTCACTTCCGTTCTCAGCTAAAATGGCTGCCTTTCCGTCACAGGAGACCACGGATTCCCTAACTTTTGTCTAATTAAAACTAATCTAAAATACGGCGTCAAAAAACTTCTTGCAATCGCTGTCGACAATGGGTAGCTCGCTATTCGGCTCTCCAATAACCGTTCGGACCAGAGTCGTTAATGGTGCTTAGTGTTCCACACAAGTGTCAAAGAGATGTCAGCAAAACCATAGGAAGCCCAGCAGAGCAGAAGCCTACTGGCGCGATGGGTTGGCTCACGAAAGGGAAACCCGGGGTCCTGGAACATAAGCAAGAAACATAGGAGTGGATTTTAGTCAGTAAAAGTCTGACACGCTTTCCTGCTCCAACCTAGAGTGGGACAAGTCAAAGAAAACACTGTCATATCTGTTCTGTCGCTGTCGACTGATCCTTCCTTTTTTCTGCCCTTATCCCATATTACTTGGGGTCGGCGCAACACGTTTTCTTCTTCCATTCTGTCCTGTCGTCCGTCTCACTATCACTAAATCCCTTTTCTTTCATATCAGTCCTTACACAATCCATCCATCTTTTCTTTGGCCTCCCTCTCCCTCTCCATCCATCCACATGTAAAATCAGAACTCTTTTAATAACATGCGTTTCAATTCACCTTTTCACATGACCATACCAAGACAAACGATTTCCTTTCAACTTTTCAGTCACTGGTGCCACTTTCAAACTTCCTCTAATATACTCATTTCTCACTTTATCCATTCTCGTCACACCACACATCTTAACATTCTCATATCCGCTACATGCAATCTGTCGACTGATAACACATCCAAAAGACCATAGTCCTGAATGTAGAATTGATCATACTACACGGATATTGCCAGCATGAATAAAATGTAAAGCTGAATAATTCATCTGAATGCTAACTGCTGATGTAAGTTACTGAATAATGCATGCTGCCACAATGCACTGCTCTTATTAAACATTCATCTCCGTTTGTCAAAGGGAGGTGGTTTCCAACGTCATTTGAGATTTAATGTTTGAATCCCCAACCGGTCCTATGAGACCGTGCTGTTATTGTTTTACTATTGTGTCTCGTTTCGCGGGTATGTGATAGATTAAAATTGAGGGATTAATTAAAAAATATATCATTAAAACTGGCTAAGTGCGAGTGGGAATCGCGCATGAAGGATTGTGCGTTACCTACACAACTTTTAACTAAAAATAAATAAAAAATTGTGTAGCTAATGGTAGACGAGCTTAACCTACACTTGGGTTTTCTTTCAGCGAAAGTAATGAGAGAGTTTTACACATAACTAAACATAACAGGATAACTTTAACAAAAAATCATAGAATTAAAAATTAGATAAGTAAACAAATATGTGTACAGAATACGTTACATAAACAAACAAATAATAACAAATGAAAATTTATACCTACATACGTAGTGACGGGCACCGCCCGAAGGACACGGTGGAGCATACGGTGAAGGTGTGACTCGTTTGGGCGCAGCACCGCCCTGTCGTCGTAGGGGCAATCGGAGGCAACAACCTTCTTGGTAGAAAGAAGATTGGCGAGCTGGGTATCACATCAAAATCCAAACATACACAAATCTAGTTATATGCAACTTATGGGTCATATATCGTTTATTATTTTCCAAGCTAAAATACAATATTAGCAGTCCGGAGTAATTAAAAAACCATGATTTTAGGGTACAGTCCCGTTACGGAAACAAAACGCAATAATGCAATAGTACCTCGTCCTTTTTGTGAAGTCGGTAAAACAAAACGCATAAAATAGGCTTATTGCGTCAGCTGTTACTTAGGTATGTCAAATACAAAAAAAATATAAACTGTCATGATATTTTTGTTTGACCCTGCCTAAACATAATTCGTCGTTCGTGTTATTTGTAATGTTGTCTGCATCTATAAATGAAGTGTGAACTCTTATTTTGTGCCGCCACGTTACTTTAGTACATTACAATTTGCGTTTAGTGTATAAACCTGCGCAGGACTGAAATAGGACTCTTATTTATTCTGTGAATGTTTTTCATGCTAAATGTCAGCAGTTGATCTTCGGTGTATTATCTGTTATGTGCGCTTATCACGCCTTCGCCGACGTGTCTTGATTTGACCAGTTTAACGTTTGAATCCCCAACCGGTCCTATGAGACCGCGCTGTTATTGTTTTACTAATGTGTCTCGTTTCGCGGGTATCTGAGTAACTACAGGAGAAAACCGAAGCCATTATCGGCTATTGTTGTAATTGTAAAGTATGACTCAGAACCGTGGGCTGTTGTTCACATGTCATGAGTGTAGTCTGGTATTTAGCTTAAGATCGACACGAAGGAACAATCTCCCTGCGGTATTTCTTGACAATGTATTGTTACAATTATAATAAAAAAATGTTATAAATACTATGGTTTTGTTTTTTACATCAAGAGGGGCAGCGCTGCATGAAGCAACGTATTCTAAATTCTCACAATGAAATGTGTATCTTTTCGCGTAGTAAATAAAGTTATATTTTGAGTCACTCTATTAAAATGTGCGCGCAGCGTCGCGTCTCGGTGTGAGCTGACCCTAACCACGTACGATTGAACGATGTGATTAAACACACATTCTTTAGAGTGAACACTCTAAAGAATGTGTGTCAGGACAGGGTTTCGTCGATAAAACTAATCTCATCGTGCGACGAAATCACATCGTTCAATCGTATGATAGTTAGCTAAATAAGACGACGCTTAAGGGTCTGCCTTAAAACCTTGTCCAGAAGAAGTGAATTCGTTTAGAAACGTTTCGCGCGAAATCATTCGCGCGCTAGTAATCTAAACTAGTAAGATACTAGCACAAATACGTCGCGTCCACAAGTATCGCGCGAATTCCAAATACGCGCGTAAATCGCGTGCACAACGCCAGACCCTCAACTCGCGCGTATTACACGCGAGTCGAGATACTAGGGACACCTTGTTGCGTCCAGTTAAACGCGCGAACTCCAGAGCGAGTGCACATATCCAGGGAAATTGAGCACCTACATTTGATACGGAATTGTTGAATGCTCCAGCGTTGATACGCTCTTTCTGGGCGCAACGGTCGCGCGTGATACGCACGAGAGAATCGCGATGAATTCGCCCTTTCTGCTCAAGCTCTAAGTTACATAATTAGGTAGGTACCTTGTATTATTTTTGGTGGTCCATTTTGAGGTTATGTCTATAAATCATTTTATATCCCCAACTGTAATGTATGTCTTACCATTACATATTTTGTTTTACTCTATTGTAGCATTCTAATCCATATATTCATTCTAATGAACGTTAAGCCTGTATGTGATACTGAAAGTACATGGGGTTTTGCCAATCTTCTTTCAGCTGTCCTGTACATTTTGTCGACTTATGTAAGTGTAAATGTATGGGACAGCTGAATTTTTTTTGCGATTCAGGGTTGGTCCCATACTAAAAGTTATTTTCATAATGATGAGTATTGTCAGTGTTTTCATTTATTGTCGTATTGTCATATCCACATTGTATATTCCTGTTTTACTCCGTCAATATCTACGGGCACAGGCAGGGTTCATTACACAGCCTAGCCAAAAACTATTGATTAAACCATTAAGTTTCTCTATATAACAGCCTACCTGTGTCCGCTCGAGAGTGATGCTGCGTGTATTATCATTACGCTGGCGATACAGTATCAATATTGTCGTTGGAGTATGGCGATTATGAACGCTTGGATGGATAACTAACAAACACTATCATGCTAAGTATACATTTATGTTTAGTTTGGCGTAGGTATATGCTATCATACCTATGTATATAAAAGGCTAAACTGACTGGCTGACATTTTAACGCAAAGCCGAAACTACTGGGACTAAGAACGTGTTTTGAAACGGGTGCCAAAGTATGGAGAAACCTGTTTTAACGCGGGCGAAGCCTGAGCTCGAGCAAAAGTATCTCAAGGCAACATACTCCCAGGATAAAATAAAATCCACTGTTATTACACAATACTTTTCCAGAACGTGGTCTACTCATGTGTCAAATATCATCCAAATCCATTCCGCTGTTTGAGCGTGAAGTAGTAACAAGCATACACACACACCCATGTGATTTGACATAATAATATCTGTTTAATCTATATCAAATATTAATAATTCACAAACTTATAAAAACGCAGAAGCATAATTAAATCGCCTTCACTTCGCCACTGAACGTTAATATTAACATTTATTTTCTAACACCTTGGCATAAATCAATTACAAACGTTAAGATTGGCTCGGAAATTAAATTTTGTCGCCATTGCCGCCGTTGAGGCTTCGAGCAAACGAGCATTCGAGCAAACGAGCTATCGAGCGTTCGAGCACTATTCGAGCTATTCGAGCCTCGGTGTCGCGCCTATAAATCATTTGATCGGGTGTTTACACATCACTGGTGGAGTTTACGGGATTACCTCTTGTTTTCAGTTCGATATTTTGAGCGGAATTTATAGTTTTACAGTAGAACAGACAATAGGAATGGCGTAGATGTTTAGTACTGTTGCAAGTTTAGCAATTTGAGGCATTGATTAAAGCTGTATGTGATAGTTATGTACTGTCGTACAAGACTTAATATAAGACAAAGTTTTGGTGACAAGTGGAGAAAGGAGGAAGAAGAAAGAAAAAGTGTTTATTTGCGTCAAACATGGCACATACCATAAGAAAAAATACGAAAATGACAATAACATGCGCGTAGCTACGGTCGTCTTAGCTGTACCAATGATACAAGGTCCCCAGGCTACAACCCGGTCATAGGCTACAGGGGCCCCAACATGTGTAAAAACTCATTACATGTCTTCCACAATCTAAAATTCTCTTATTGATAAGAAGCCAATAGTGAATGAATAATGACAAAAAAAGCCATTTTTTTATACGAGTATGGGGCCCATCGTGTCTATAATCTACAACACTGAAGTACCTCCAATGCACAAGCTGTACAGCTAAAAACACCATGTTTTGTAGATAAATCTTAATTAAACAGTAAACATATTACCAAAATACGCGCTTTAGTTTTAACGAACCAGCCCCAAATACAAATACGAACAAAAACTTAACAGAATTTTTCTAAGAAAGCCCCCGCCTTCCTATATCCTACTCAGAAAAACGGATGAAAATAGAAATCTTTCAGTAAGAACTTCACGATTTCGTTTGGTAAGTTCGGACAGTCCCTTTCCGAGTAGCGTCCGGTCCGATTTACCCGGACATACCCTCGTCAGACACCGTCTATTCTAATTCATGAACACATATGTTATATATTATATGGGTATACATATATGGAGTGGATGGCGAATTAACACCTCTTCGTGAACATATTGTATTGTATTTTAGTACAATACGAGTATATGTTGGTACAGTTGGTATCTAAGCGTCTGTGTTGGGCCCGCAAAAACCGTACCGAAACAATTCATACAATATAAATTGGGTTATCTATGTTATATTAGTATAGACGTTTGTTTTTGAGGCTTGAAATCATCAATTAATCACTCCCGCTCTGGATGGAGCGAGGGGGTGCGTCAAACATACTGAATAATACTCACCTGCATTCCTACAGTAACTCTTTGCAGTCTAAGGTCACAGTAACTCCTTCCAGTAAAACTCTGACAGTCCCTCTCGCTCCACGCAGAGAAAAAGGAGTAATTTAATGATATCCCACTGAAATGAAAGTCGACTTTCATCATACCCAAACAACTATCAACAAACACATATCGGGTAATAACATTCATATCGGGTGGTTACCCGATATCATCATCATCTGCCTAGCCTTTTCCCAACTATATTGGGGTCGGCTTCCAGTCAAGCCGGATTTAGCTGAACACCAGTATTTTACGAGGAGCGGCTGCCTACCAGACCTCCACAACCCATTAACTGGGGTAACACGGTACTTCATGGTGAGACTGGAGTCAGATTTACTGGCTTCTGACTATACGTAACGACTGCCAAAGATCTCCAAATGACAGCCGGGACCAACGGCTTAACGTGCTTTCCGAGGCACGGAGGAAACTCGTTATGTTAAGATGGTCACCCATCCACAGACCAACCTAGGCAAGCGTTGCTTAACCTGGAAGATCGACCTGTGCGGCTGTTATTATTTAGCCACGAGCTCCTCGGGTGGTTACCCGATATGACTGTTATTAAAGACTGTAAATTTCTATATATAACAGCTGCCAGTAGCTTTGAAAAAAATATCCTGTAAAATACTCCTCAAATAAAATTCCAATATTTGCTATTCCAGACCATGGTCTACCCGCGTATCAAGTTTCATCGAAAACCCTTTATCTATTTGTACGTTCGTTACTTCTTAATTCATGAATCCCCGACCGGTCCTATGAGACCGCGCTGTTATCGTTTTACTATTGTGTCTCGTTTTGTGGGTGTGTGATAGGTTAATGAAGTAACGAACATACACACTCTCACAAACTTTAGCCTGTATTTTTAATTATATTTTTCTGTTTTATTTTCATGATTTTGTTTTGATTGACAACGGGTATCAGTGGCTCAAACGGGTTGAGCCGCTATATAACAATGAGATCCAAAGACTATGACAACCAGATATTTAATATTTGGTCACCGATACACGGATAGACCACCGAGTCTTTCCCTTACCCATGAAGTTCACTGTACCTACTGTTACGTACATAATAATATGCCTTTTGTGGTAATAATGACTTAGGAACTGCGCGAAAGCTATTAACATTAATTGTGCTTGTGGTTTGGACTCGATTTAGAAGGAACCTCGTACCAACACTTCTTGTGTTGACGTTTCATATTATACTAAATATGAAACGTCAACTATACAACGTACAACGTACAATATATAAAGCCTTGGGAATTGAATCGTGGTAGGAGTTTTTCATTGTTTACCGGGTTTTCCTTTCTCCTTTCGAAGCTAGAAAACTGCACTGGTCGAAGCAAAGTTCGTACTTTGCTTCGACCAGTGCAGTTTAAGAAATGGCTAAGTTTTTGCTGAGGTCATCTGGTTTTAAGCGCTTCTTGACTTCAATCGAAAACTTAATAAATATACTCCTCAATCGTGATGCAATGAAAAAAAAAATGAAACTGATAAAATATTATTTTTTTTAAATTTCGAAATTAGTTTGTCAACGTTTAAAAATCTGGATAACAAACAAATCGATACCTCTGGGCTGAAATAGCATATTAGGGGAATTGTGCTATACGCCTTTTAAGTACAGAGATATCGAAATAGACTTTTTTCTATTACATTTATTTTGTTGTGTATGTTTTTAATTGGTGAGGAGCTCGTGGCTAGATAATAACAGCCGCACAGGTCGATCTTCGAGGTTAAGCAACGCTTGCCTAGGTTGGTCTGTGGATGGGTGACCATCTTAACATAACGAGTTTCCTCCGTGCCTCGGAAAGCACGTTAAGCCGTTGGTCCCGGCTGTCATTTGGAGATCTTTGGCAGTCGTTACGGATAGTCAGAAGCCAGTAAATCTGACTCCAGTCTTGCCATGAAGTACCGTGTTACCCCAGTTAATGGGTTGTGGAGGTCTGGTAGGCAGCCGCTCCTCGTAAAATACTGGTATTCAGCTAAATCCGGCTTGACTGGAAGCCGACCCCAATATATAGTTGGGAAAAGGCTAGGCAGATGATGATGATGATGATGATGTTTTTAATTGGTTCTTGAATGTTGTTGTAATAGATTTGAGTGAGTTGTAAAACATTATCTTCTAGTCTTTTCCCATTTCTTTTTCTTCCATGTCCTATAATTACCGACCTATCTGAATGTATAGTATAGCTTTTCTGGTTATGCTTCCATTGAAACTTTTAACAGTCTACTCTTTCCACTACAAAAGATGTAAATATCATTTCCGGGAAATTGACTTTTTGATACCTACACTACACTCTTACTTAGTTTTCCAAATTATTTCCCCTTATATATATGGCGGGATCATTTAGATGTATTCGTTAGGAACTAGCAAGTCGTCTTTCGTCAAAATTATCACTATAATAAACTTTCAAAGGCGTTTTAGAAGAGACAACAACAAAAATTCGGCTTACTAGTTTCTGCCATCGACTTTGCCCGCGTGAAAGTAGGTTTCTCAATAGAAACTTTGGATCCGCGATTCATCTAGGTGAGGTGAATCTTGGGAAATCATTACTTCATCTCATCTACCTAGTCTTTTCCCAACTATATAAGGGTCGGCTTCCAGTCAAGCCAGATTTAGCTAAATACCAGTATTTTA
The DNA here is from genome assembly GCA_030763345.1 of Mythimna separata. Taxonomy (NCBI): domain Eukaryota; kingdom Metazoa; phylum Arthropoda; class Insecta; order Lepidoptera; family Noctuidae; genus Mythimna; species Mythimna separata. The sequence continues at coordinate 23,443,316 of CM061170.1, read as the reverse complement.
CGAGGAGCGGCTGCCTACCAGACCTCCACAACCCATTAACTGGTATAACACGGTATTACATGGCAAGACTGGAGTCAGATTTACTGGCTTCTGACTATCCGTATATTACTTACGATTTTTATTTATCATAAAAGGACCTTTGTGCATTTCAGCATTATAGTTCCAAAGTAGAAAAGGCAAAGTCACTAACTCAGCCCAAACGCTGAGTTAGTGACTTTGCCTTTTCTACATATACAAAAAGAAGTTTTAATTAAAAAACCTTTATCACTTTTTATGTTACTTAATAAAAAATGCTTTCTTATACAAAATGAATTATTATTTTTCTAGTTATTTTTTAATTAAAGCTAGCAAGTTGACCTCTAAAGCGTCTATTGTAGAATCTAGATTGAGTTTGTATTTAATTAAAAACATAGCACTTTCTAGCACCACGTGCCTAAGTGTTTCTTTAATGGAATTTATTTAAATAAAATAATAATAAGTATGGTGCTACAAACTGTTCCCTTTAATTCTTCGCTTCTAATAAATATTCAACGTTCAATTAAGTTGTATAAATTGAGTTTCCTTGTCGTGTCGTTTTGTAGATTTTTTAATAAATTTTCTTCTATAAGACGAAAAGTCCTTTTGGACAAAAAGTGCTCTTACAATTTCAATTTGAAGAGGTTTTATAAATTGTAAGGACATTTTTTGCCTAAATTCTAAGTGAAATTTATTTATTAAAAAAATATCCAGAGATGTAATTAAACTTTTAATTTAGATAACAGTTAAATCAAATATTTGTCTAATCGTTGGGTATTATAATAATCTAAATCCCGATACCGGTGGGCTACTATTTTTTACATTATTATTTTGTTTATTAGTAAAATTTATGTACATACAAAATAATTTGTAAATATTTAAAAATGTAAACTTATTAAAGAGATAAAGAATCTAAATCACCGCAGCTCCTGATTTTGTTTTCATGAATGAATTTAGTTGTAAAAATTGTGTTTTACTGCTTTGAATTGAGTATTTTGAATTTAGAACGTCTCGAACCCGACTTAATTTCCAAATGACAGGTTTTCAGGATAAAGTAGAGTCTGAAAAATACTCAACTTCAATTGCTTAAATCAGAAATTCGAGGATAAAAGGCCAAAAAACGTTCGTTGCCTTATCAAGCTAAGCAACCTACTCGTACCTCAGAAAAGGTTGATTACTTCACACACCCTCTGGGATTGTTACTCCACACCTGCCTACACCTAACTAACACCTTGAAAGGTACGGGTGTATATTATTTAAGCCGTCCCTTGTCAGCAGTCGCACGTAGGTATTTTAGCAAAATGGTTTTTCCAAAATAATATACACAGTGACTGTAAGTCTGTAGCAATGTGTTTTTTTTTTGAGAAATATTTTTTATTAATAAAATACACTATCATCATCATCATCTGCCTAACCTTTTCCCATCTATATTGAGGTCGGCTTCCAGTCAAGCCGGATTTAGCTGAATACCAGTATTTTACGACGAGCGGCATTAACTGGGGTAACACGCGCGGTACTTCATGGCAAGGCTGGAAACAGATTTACTGGCTTCTGACTATCCGTAATAACATACACTAAGTATCACACTAATATTATAAAGGCGGAACTTTGTGAGTTTATGCGAATGTTTGATAGTTCTTCACGTTCGAACGGCTGAATGGATTTCAAAGAAACTAAACTAAAACCTAGAATAGCATACACTGTCAACAGCTAATAACTTAATATTTATTTCCGACTTTTAACATCTAGTAAAAGCATACCCAACAACTTTTTTCTGCCCTATAAAAAGGAAAGTACAACAATTAAATACCAATTAGGAGATTTAAACACCAATTAAGGCCATTATAAAATATGTACCTACCTATTTATGTATATCTACTCTCGTATTTGGCACCGTTTGTTGAATGCCAACAGCTGGGGTTCGGTCCCGACACCCTATTGATCGGATCCCTATGACCTTGGAGAACGGGAACACCGAACGACTGCGTTCACTGCGTTCTTTATTGAGAGGCTGCCAAGGTTTACGACGGGATAAAAACCGTTTTTTTTTTTATTGAGATAAACTAGTGCTTGACTGCGATCCCACCAGATGATGAGCAGTGATGCAATCGTTTATGGTGAGGCGCACTAGTTTATTAAGAGCCTATTCACTCTAGCCTTGAAGACACCTAAATTATAATCGGACGGAAAACCGCAGCTGGCAAATTGTTCCAGTCCTTCGATGTACGCGGTATAAACGACGAAGCGAAACGCTTAGTCCGGATCGTAGAGGTTTCGACAACGTAAGGGTGAACACTCGCCGTACGACGGTTTGTCCGATGGTGAAAACGGGATGGCGGAATCAGTTCATGCAATTCCTGCGCACACTCTCCGAAATGCATCCTGTAGAAAACCGAAAGGCTGGCTACCCTACGCCTGTGCTCAAGGCTTTGTAAATTGGTCTTAACCAGATCTGGATCTCCAATTAGCCTCTTCACACGCTTTTCCACGGAGTCCAAAGCTGCCAGGTGGCATTTCTCAGCTCCAGCCCATAGGTGGCTGCAGTACTCCACACACGATCGGACCTGTGCTTTGTACAACATTAGAAGCTGTCCTGATGTGAAGTACCGCCGGACCTTTAGTACCTAGTAGTGATGCAATCGTTTATGGTAAGGAACACTAGTTTATTAAAAACCTTGAACCTTGACCTAAATTATAATCGAACGGGAAGACCGCAGCAGGCAAATGGTTCCAGTCCTTCGGTGTACGCGGTATAAACGACTAAGTAAAACGCTTAGTCCGGACCGTAGAAGTTTCAACAACACAAGGGATACTCGCCATACGTCGGCTTGTCTGTTACTAGAAAGGAGATGGCGCAATCAAGTCATGTAATTCCAACGCTCACACAAATTGCATCCTGTAAAATACTAAAAGGTTGGCTACCCTACTAAATCTTAATATTTCGACATCATTCTCATTTCTGACAGCCTTTAGGGCAAAAATAAAATGGGAAACAGCTTTATTTAATGCGAATAAATTAGATTTTTGATACACCGCTTAAGTTTAATCTTTGGAAGTTATAATTGCTTAAGATTTTAGTTGATATTCCTTGTTGCGTAGTCTGGCGGTAATCGGTTACTATCAGATGGGACTTATCTCTAGTATTAGGTTCGTCTTTTTGAATTAATTCAGAATTTGCCTCCAGTGGTCTTCCCGTCCGATTAAAATTTAGGTGTCTTCAAGGCTAGGGTGAATAGGCTCTTAATAAACTAGTGCGCTTCACCATCAACGACTGCATCTGCTTACTATCAAGTGGGGTCGCAGTCAATCGCTATTTTACGTCATAAAAAATTGGATCAAGATATTCGCTTATTTAGTAAAAACGACTACTTATTTGAAACAAGATTTACGCCCACATTCCCACAATTACCAACACCAATTCGGATTAAAGATTTCGCCTCTAACTTAACCCTTCGCGTGCGACGCTAGAACTCAATACCAATTTCCCCAGACTTTTTACTTCACACCAAGTCTTAAGTACGACACGCAACAAATGCTGGGTTTAGCGACTCCGGGCCAACCCGCCCTTGGCCTAGTTTCCCGGGTCGATAGTACCCACGAATTTATTGCGCCGCGTTTGAGGGTTAGCCTACCAGCCAGCTCAGTTTGCTTGAGCAGATGTCAGGGTAAGGTTATTCTCGGATGTAGATTTAGTTTTACAAATGCTTCTATGTTAACTTTTTCCCTTTTTCAGAGCTTTAGAATTCGTATGCGTTGGAAAGGGAGGCATATATCATGTGTTTTCACACGCACGCTTATGAATGACTGAGCTAAATTGGGGTTCGTGTATTGTTTTAATTTAAGGCTTTCAGATCTTCCCGTGGGCGTTATTAAACTGACTAAAGGGTTTTTGGAATGATTTATGTGCTTTGGCTGTTGAGGTTACCTTTGTTCGGCACTGAATATATGTGTATTGAATTGTGTAAAGAGAAAGTATAGGAGTAAATTTTTGATGTACCTTTAGGACTAAAGGAAAATTTTAATGTTGCACCTTTTTATGCCTGTAAGTCTTATGCCTTGATACTCGGGAGTCTCAGGGTGGTTTATGACCACCGGAGGTCTGGGTTTACAGACGACAAGAAATGGATCGACAAGTTAAGGACCGATCCTAGGGTAGCTTGGGGTGTGATTCAGATTTGGGTGTATTGTGTATGTGAGTTTACATGTTTGTGAACGTACTCATGATACAAGAGTCATTTCTGGAGTGAGGAAAGGTTTTGTTTTAATCAATCGAACAAACGATTCTCTCTTTATGCTCATTTGCATTTGTTTCTAACATTGCTTAGGCATGCTATAGTGTAGTTTGGTTATATTTTTACAAAAAAAAAAATTTACTTACAAACGTACTCTTCGGCGTGTCCTTATCACATTTTATTTGTAAGACGGTATGTCTTCTTCCTAACTAGTTTGTGCATAATTACTCCAATATTAACCTCATTAAAACCAAACAAATTCGTCGCTTTCCCTTTAGTAATGAGTTCCCCGTAACATTTTAGTATTCAAAACCAACTCTGTCTCTGATAAAAGAAAATTTTAAAACCAAAACAAAAAAAAGAAAGCCAAAAACTTTGGTCACGTCATTGTAATGTTTCTTAACAAAAATAATGGAGCAAACTTTTTGACTGAAGAAGTTTTGTAAAGACAAAACTTCGGTCTTGTCAAAAGATAAGTAAGCCAATTTATGAAGGGACTAATTAAAATTGTGTAGTGAGCGGATATATCCTAGAGATGTTATCCTTACTTCTATATTGTCGTTTTTAATAGAATTTTTTGGTAAATTGTTTCACAAATCGTGAAAACGAAATTGATCTGGGAACGTTGGACTCCATACATTTTATATGGCAACTGTTTGCAAAGATACATTAGAGCGCCAAGCCAATCCATTCGATGTGGTTCTATTACATACAAATCAGGCGTGGCCCACATATGCATCAGCCTAATGTAGCTCCCACTTCAATATACGCGAAGCTGCAACGCTTTTTGTCCTCAATATCTTTATGATATATTCTCATCACGCGAGACATCTTGTTTGTCAATTTTACAGCGTTGCGCGTCATGTTAGGGGTCACTTTGTCCTCTAGTTGTCACATCCTCTATCTGCAAGTCAAGTCAAGTCAAAATATTTTTATTTCACATAGGCCTACATGGGCACTTATAAAACGTCGAACACTAGTGCACGATTCCAAATTGGTCGTTTCCTATGGAGAAGAACCGGCAAGAAACTCCATGGTTACTCTTTTCAAAAAACTATTGGGTCTGCAATACTTCCATATTACAACACAGATACATATGCGAGGACAGTGTAGACCAGTCAATATTGCACCCAGAAGCACAATAAAGATAAAATTAGTATGCGAGAGACAACTCCCTTTTTATTTGAAGTTCATCCGGCCGATCTAAAGGTTGTTTGGTAGATACTGCTATCAACGATAAGATCGCCATTGTATCCATATAATGAAGAAATGTTGTAAATAAGTTGTGACACATGTACGGAGTCTAAGGAGGTCATGAAGCCTTTTGAGGCAGCCTGCGCCTGGTAGTGGTGATCATAATCAGACATTGCTCACTAAATAAACCCTTTTACTCAATAGGCGTCCTCTGTGCAAAGCATACGTGGAGAAAACGGTCAAACGATTAAAGGAAACGGTTGCAAACATGCTGCTTGAATTCTTTGGCATCACTGATGTAGGCATGTGAACGTTTGAATCAGTAAGTTCTTTCTAAAAAACCCTGAATAAACTGGGAGGGTTAATCTGCTTCTGAAGAGACGTAGCCTAATTGGGATGAATGCTACGAAGGTTCACGTACTCGTACTATAATGACTATAATTGGCTAAGTGCGGAAACCAAACCTAGATGATAGATGAATAGTTTTACATTTTTAGGGGCCGCTCTCCGTCTGTCTTTCACCAGGCCGTATCTCATATGCCGTGATAGCTAGATAGTTGAAATTTTCACAGATGATATATTTCTACGGCACGAAACCCTTCGTGCTCGAATCCGACTCGCACTTGTCCGGTTTCTGGTGTACCATAAAGGTATATAGTTAGTGCCTATCAATCTAGATAATATGTACTTTAAACAATAATGGCTGAAAACCAGCTGACGCGGGCGGCTTGACTCGCCTCCGGCATATTAATCTCTTAATATACTCGTACATCTAGCGGTTTTGGCGCTACCACACGTTACGTAATCCGGATTAGAGGAATTAACTCGTATGGTTAGAAAAAGATAGAGGTACAACAGGTACATACATTAGGTACTTAATTATTCGCCAATAATCTTGTAATCTACCATAATTATTATCTCTAACCAGTATATACCTACTTAAGTTAAACATTACTAATAATTATTATTTTATTAATACTTAGCTAGCCCGAATAATAATAATAAAATTTATTCAAGTTAAGAAGTCTTCTTCTTCTTTTCGTGTCGATAAGTTAAGAAGTAAGTTAAGGCATACAACACTTGAGAACTTGACATAGATTTAAGAAAAACTGTTATTGCTGTATTAAGTTAAGAAGTAATACAGCAATAACAGTTTTTCTTAAATCTATGTCAAGTTCTCAAGTGTTGTATGCCTTAACTAGGTCAGCCTGTGTTTTAGGCGAGAAAATTTTGATTTACTATGCTAATTTAATCATGCCAAATAGTATTGTTTTAGGCGAGAAAATTTTGATTTACTATGCTAATTTAATCATGCCAAATAGTATTGTCTCACTTCTCTTTAAAGGCCTTTCTCCATTCTTTCCAACGATCACGTTACCTCGCTTTTTCATGATTTTCAAGGAAGACACACGAGATCGTCCCGCCGTCTGCTTCGTAGTCTGCTGCGACACCGTATCGCTGTGTCTGGGCACTAATCCTGTATTTAACGGGCCCACAACTTGCCTAATGAGACATGCACACATAAACACAAATTATAAAAGCATAAACGTGAACTTAACTATAATAACTTCTTCGTTCTTCTCGTTTCGATAACAAATACAAAGTTCATAATTAAGTTAAAGAAGTTCAACTAAGCTTAATATGCTTCCACAAACAATAGCTGAACATTTTCCATTGTTCACTCTTCAACGTTCCCATTTGACCTAAAAAGAGCCCATTAAAAAAGTGCGAGTCGAACTCGTGCACTGAGGGTTCCGTACAAACTAACTTTTGTAAATAAATCAATTCCCGAATCGAGTCTCGAAAAATTTTCTGAATCGTTAACAGTGTCTTTATTGTCCCAAAATTTCAGGCATCAAAGTTTTTTTTTAAATTGAAATTTAAGAAATTTGATTCCCTTGAAAGCGTAGAAATAAATATACGTTTTTTGCCACATAAACGGCTGTATTTTTTTTTCCTTTGACTTAGTAGTTTGGTTTTTTTTAACAGCTTCAAGGGACCGCAGACCTGAGTACTTAAATGGTTTTAATTCGATACCTTTACGCGTTCCCGAGATAAAGAGTATTAACAGCCAGACTGACGGACAACAAAGTAGTCCTTTAAGGATTCCGTTCTTTCCTTTTGAGGCACGGAACCCCAAAAAACACCAGAAACACGTTCCACCAACAGCTTTCATCGAGCAAAGTTTTATGAACAAGAACGTATAATGAAGACCATTAAACTCGGTTCAAACAACGCTTGTTATGTACAGACGCGTTATTATTACCGCCGAGGCGAGGCGAGAATACTAATAGCAGTAATAGGACATTTTGCTGCGATGTAGATGCTGGAGGCTGTCTTAATAATGTTAGGAAGCTATTTAGGCTGTAGGATGAAATGTACTATATTGGCAGGTTTTGAAGGGGCTTTTTTTGGCATTAAAAATCATGTACTTAATCACTTTTTCTGCTTTAAGAGGAGTGAGTGTCAGAGTTTTACTGACTAAAAGCACACCTATGTCTCTTCTTTACTCTCTGGGTTCTAGGACCAGGAGTAAGTCTTGCCATGACCATAGTTAGCATAGACTTTGCTGTGCCCCTATGCTTTTGATGACATCCCTTTGAGGCGCGCGTAGAACATTATGCGACGTCGACAACTCGGGCTCGGCCCGGATTTTTAACCAATAACCTCTACTAGTAGTCAGGATCCCGACTGCTAGGGCATGACGACGTCCGTTTCTTCACGCATGCGGCTGCTTCCTTCGCTAGCATAACTGCTTTGCAGGAGAAGGCGTCCCCTGCCCATTCCCCCATCTAGCTGGTTTCAGCCACAGCGACCGCATTCCTTGTCTTCTTTTGATGATTGTGAGCTTAGATCTGTTGACAGACACTCATCACTTTGAGCTGCAAGACGTCCACTTGTACATGGGCCTCCCCTAAGCGTCGCCACAACGACCGGCCTTGTACGTCTCGGCCCTCATTTGACTTGCATATTCGACTTTGGCCGAAAATCTCCGAGCATAGAACGGACATATCAGAACACCATTAATTATAGCTGTTGATAGTCTTGCTTTGAGATCGTCATGTCTGTGGTTTAATTCCAACCTCCTTTGAGTTTCAAAGGCCTGCAGGTGCCTGTGCATACGACGTTGATAGTGGTTATAGTACCCACTGGGCTGTTAGTCTAGGACAGAGTTTCCCAACCTTTTATGAACTAAAACCCCCTTTGAAAGGAAAAAAGAAATCTAACGCCCCCCTGCACATAATATTTAATTATACCAATTTTTGTACGTCTGTCTACTATCTATTAAAAATCACAAAAGAAATCCTCTCTGTAATCGTACTTCTCGTGGTCGTGATTAAAATTATAATTTTTAACGCCCTTATTTGCCTTTGGACCCGCTGCTATCCCCAAGAAAAGCTCCAGCGCTCACTAGGGGCGGTACCGCCCTTGTTGGGAACCTATAGTCTAGGGGTTAGTTTATGTAGTACGCGTACACAACCCTAATAAAAGTACTAAATAAAAGATGCAGCACTCAGCACTGTACCAAAATAAACGTTACCGAACGTGATCTTTTAATCGGACTATTCGTATACGAGAATAAATTAAACGCTTAGAAATTTTGCGCTTAGATTGTTCACAGTGTTACCAGTAAACCAGCTAGTATAGCAAGAGTTTTAATACAATAAAGGCTTATGCTTCTGAGTACTATTAGTACAGTATTAATAAGGTGTACTAGTAAATTATTAGGATTGTACTAGTACAGCACAAGACTAGTTTATTGCCACGTTAAATGGTAACGTTGACTCTTTAGCCAAAGTAAAGCATAGTCCTCTGGTCACATACATATTTATATTTCTATAATCTATAACATTTTTATTCTTCTTCTTTATTGTACACAAACATTTTATATAAATAAAAATAACACAGGCGAGAGGCATATTTATAAGATAAACATAATTCTGTATACATGCTATGTAGAAGGTATACTTCAAGACGCACCATAGTCTTTAACTACAAGTATACCTGTTAACATAAAATCGCTGTTCATAACAGCTTTACCGATAGTTGGAAATGGTGCCGTTAACGATCCGGCGACCAACTTTACTGTTTGCTCTTAAGTTAAGTGAGAACTTTGTGGAATAATTGATAGTTAATGAATAAAAACACGAAGGAAACTAAGACACAGGGACGCAGTATGTCTGTAAGTATTGTTAAAAATGCAGAACAACTTTAACGGTAGTGTTACTCGTACATGAAAATGGTTTTGGTTACATTAGAGATAAGCTGGATAAATACGCTTTTGTCAGTAGAAAAGCTTATTTATCCAGCTTATCTCAGCGTCGTTCCAGTGAACGAGGCTCGTTTACTATCTGTAATGCTATGTTATTTGCATTGCACCTAAATGCAATGTGGATTTTCTAAAATAACGTTCAGCAGGTGGTAGGGCTAAGTCATCAGGTCCAAGCACATGTCAAAACGCTTATATTCATGACATTAGTTAGACATCAACATCAATTTCAAATGTTAGACGTCAACATTATGTAAAAAGTAGAGACCTCTCAGCTAAGCGGCGCCGACGTGTATAAAGAAAGAGAGAACAATAAAATGTGTGGAACAATAACGGTATCTATGTACAATGATATTAGGTTTGCCTTCAAGTCGCACTTGATGCTGCTGCCTACCAGCCTGCCTCTTCTGCACTATCCCATTCTCCGTGGTAAACTCATCACTCACCAAACCTTCTTTGTCCACAGAACCTCCCTCCCAGTGGCTCAGTTCAGCCGCGGCGACTTCTCGCTGTGGTCAGTGCTAAAGAACTGCGTCGGCAAGGAGCTGTCCAAGATCACCATGCCGGTGGTGTTTAACGAGCCGCTGTCGTTCCTGCAGCGCATGCTGGAGTATCTGGAGTATGCGCACCTGCTGCGCATGGCTTCGGAGCAGACGGATCCTGTGGCGCGGATGGAGTATATTGCTGGTAAGGATCTTCAGCTGTTTAAAACTCACTGCTGTAAGCGCGTCTTAATTTCTATAACTTTGTCCAACGCTCGGAAAACTCATGTATTGTGAGTGCGCTCACAAACATGCAAACTCATAAACACCCAAGACACCCAAACAAGACACCCAAACCTGGAACACTTATCTGTGGTTCATACAAATATTTGTTCAAAAAGGAGATCAAACCAGCGACTCGAAGCGTAGTAGCTAATCGCTCAACCATGCCATCCAATTTCCCGAAGTTCACTTGAATGAAGAACGTTCGAACCCTGTTACGAACTAAAGAAAAGAATATTTAGAATTCGCAGAAGTCTTGAACAGCCGTCCAAATCTTTCAGGTCTATAGGGTGCTTAGCTCCATTTTTCTTTTCTCGCTCGCACGCTTATAAAACGTCATGGTAAGGTCCCTTGAGCCTTACGTGTTAAAACGTCAGTTGTATACATCCTATATACATAGTTCCATCACAAAACATTTCAGTTTAGAGCTCGTGGTACTCGTATAGCCTCAGCAATATTCTAAAGTGTTTTGTGAAATAATTCAGTAGAGTGTTTGTTAGAACTCCTCAAAGTTATTCCAATAACTTCCAAGCAACATGCTAGCGCAGCAAAACTAATCACAAGATAGTTTCCCCTCATCTCAAATTCTCAGTATGTTGAAAATTAAATCAAGTCAACAAGTGGCCTCTCATATTCCTCCACATTCTAGGAGTACTTGAATGAAACGCGAATAAAAAATCAAGCCTCGGGAGAGAAATAGAGATCTAAGTGTTAAAGTGCTTTTGAAAGTTTTATTTCAAAAAACAGCTGGAATTTTCACTTTAGAATTTCTGTTTTCTTCTTAATTAACTAAGCTTGTTTTAATAACGGAGTCGGTCTTTGTTTACTGTGTTGATCCCAAGGGATTAAATGTTGAACTTTGGTTTGACCTTTGAAATTAGGCTGTAGTTTGCCGCCACTAGTTTTAGTGTAGTTTTAGTTAGGTTTTTGCGGAGTACTTACTTGTAGTAAGTGGATTCATGACACCAATTAATAACGTTTTTTTTATATGGTGGGAAATCATCCTAGTACTACATTTTGTATGAACTTTAAAAGAGACTGTGACCCCTGAGTTTGTTTCGGTGTTTCTTCTCAGGGTAGTCAGTTAGGAAACACCGGCCTCATCTAGAATAAAATACCAAAAAAAAATTACTTTAAAAAGTATTTGTGAAATCCTAGTTACAAAAATAAATATCATTTAATTCTCCCGCTCCAGAGCAGAGTGGAAGGCTGTGTTAGACTTTTCCTGACTAACACCACACCTATGTTCCTTCTTTGCCGCTTTCTGGACCCCGGGTTCTTTTGGAAAGTTAACCTATGGCCTCAGTAGGCTTCGGCCTTACTGGCCCCTTATCGTTTTCCTGATAACTCTTTGAGGCGTCCATAGGACACTACGCGCCGTCGATGACTCGAGCTTAGTTCGGACTGATACCAGACGACCGTACATCGGGCTAACCATTACTCGTCGCTGTAATCCTTCACTACCTCTTATCCACCAATCCCAGAAACAGGAGTATGCTAACATGTACATTTAATGGTCCTTCGAGCCGGATTTGGTCACTCTTCGTGTTTTAAAATTTTCTTACGATTAATTTCTTGCCAATTTCTTGTACCTAATTAATGCACCATCAGACTATAATATTATAAATATACGACACTTCTCATACCCAATTCAGGCCTCTTTGTCAAAATCAATTTTCTGCACCAATATTTTGTCACAATAATCCAATATTTTTCTGTAACAGACCCCGCCTCGTTATATTTTATAGTACACCCGAAATACCTGTACGGTCAGCCGCATGCAGAAGTTATTATTGAATTGCAAAAATAGCCCTTTTTGCACAAATAAAGGTATTGTCAAGTTAGGACGGTACGTGCGGTTGAGTGTACCACGTTCTTTCATTATTTGAGATAAACAAGATTATTTTGAGCATGAAGGGTCGTATTGAATTGGGTTCCGCCGGCTTTACCGTTCATTAGAGGGGAATTGTTTTTGATAGATTTTTGTTCGCTGGTTGTTTATTTCGTCTGATAGAGTTTATTGAGTCTGTTGTTTGTATTTAGGAGTTGTTTTGTAACTGGTCTTATTTAGATGCTGTCTTGTCTTCATCTCTATGTTTTGTCTGTCTTTATTCTTGAACTCTCAAATATTTTATGCATACAACTAAGTAGTACTTTAGTTACTTCTAGGCATGCGTGCTCCCTCGTCGGCCACATCGTCGTTTGCCATCACATGTGGTCAAATGCAAACTTATTAATAGTAATGATAAAGAAAAGATAACTTTGTATTGATCGTTAGTGTAGTCTACATACGTTAGTCAGATTGGGAATAAGAGTTGCGGAAATCTGATGGATGCGAGACGGGACCGGTCGTTGTGGTGACACTTGGGGGAGGCCTAAGTCCAGAAGTGTAGACGTTTATTGGCTGAAATGATGACGATGATGACAGTCATATGTTTATGTAAATGTAAATTTTTGTTATTAAATCTCTAATATGGTTCAGTATTCGGCCATTCCAATGCCTTCCGCTGACGCTGTAATTAAATCGTGACTAGGTATCAGCAACATGTGGTGCCAGATGGAAGATCATAGCTCTTATGACAGTGTTTGTAACAAAATTCCGTTCGTTCGTTGCCGTCGTCGTAGTTGTTCTATTTTAAGTTCTCTTAATTATATTAATTTAATATATATCATAGTATTTATTAGTTTATAATATTAGCATATATACGTATTTTATTATTATAAACAACTTAATCTATTCTTATAACTTTTGTTTTTTGTAATGTTGTTATTTGTTTATTGTGCAGACCTACCACAGCGTTGTCTTTTTAACCCAAAGGTTGACTGGTAGAGAATGCCTTGATGCATTAAGTCCGCCTATGTAAAATAAAAAAAATAAAAATAAAAAATGTTTTTATTTTACATAGGCCTACATGGGCACTTATAAAAAGTCGAAGCTAGTGCACGGTTCCAAATTGGTCGTTTCCTATGGAGAAGAACCGGCAAGAAACTCCATGGTTACTCTTTTCAAAAAAAATGATTGGGTTTACAATATTTTCACATTACAAAACAGACACATATGCGAGGACAGTGTAGACCAATCAAAATTGTAACCCAAATAAAAATAGATTCAATCAAAAACTGGGTTGAATTAAGTAGTAATTAAAATTCGTAGTCTACAGTGTTCTCTCATTCACACTTTAAGAGAGAGGCTATATAAATATGAGAGAAAAGAAATCAAACCTATCAACAAATTAGTTTTTATCAAAATGAAATCACGACTTAATGAAATTAAGGTGATTAATATCCAAATAATATAAAAATATTGCAAAAGCAACGTGTTGAGTAAAAAATAAATTTATGAGTAATAATATTTTATGAAATAAAACAAACATGGAGCAGTTAATAGACAAATTTACACAATAATGTTACCAGGGGGCCACATGTGCAGAAGCAGTTATTTCCAAACAAGCGCGTCTTCGACATAGTCTCTAACCTTGTAATATGCTTTTTTGGTTAGGACACGCTTAATATGGGTTTTGAACTTTCCCTCGCTAAGTTCAATAACCGACTTGGGCAACTTATTATAAAAGCGTATACTATTGACAAGGAATGACTTACTGGTCTTAGCTAGTCTCCATTTTGGTAATACGATTTGGTGTTTGCTACGCGTATTTTTGTCATGTAAATCGCTTCTAATTTTAAAAAGTCCTAGGTTTTTGCGTACATACAATATACTTTCCAGAATATAAAGCGAGGGCAGAGTTAGTATATCAATTTCTCCGAACGTATTTCTAAGGGACTCACGGGGACCCATTTTATAGATAGCCCGGAATGTGAATATGATGCAATGGATGTACCACCATTGTACATAAAGTTTAAATAAATAAATAAAATTCCTTCGCAACGGCTGAACCGATTGTAATGGTGTGTATATTCAGTAGGTCTGAGAATAGGACCCTGTATTTTTCTTTGATAATTTCTATGACAGAACAACGTTTTCCAATCCAGCTCGTTGACCGATAATAAAATTGATTTTAAACCTGTCTAATCTAATATTGTCTTTCCCTTACAGCATTCGCGGTGAGTGCGTTGGCCTCTAACTGGGAGCGTCTGGGCAAGCCGTTCAACCCTCTGCTGGGGGAGACGTACGAACTGGAGCGACCCGAGTTCAGGGCCGTCTGTGAACAGGTAAGGCACTGAAGAAAGGGTTAATAATTGAGCAGTACAGGGTTAGTGGTAATCAGGTTTAGAGAGATTTGATTTCGTGCCTCGGATAGCACGTTAAGCTGTACTGTCATTTGTAGATCTTTGGCAGTCGTTACGGATAGTCAGAAGCCAGTAAAATCTGACTCCAGTCTTGCCATGAAAGTACCGTATTACCCCAGCTAAATGGGTTGTGGAGGTCTAGTAGGCAGCCGCTCCTCGTAAAATACTGGTATTCACCTAAATCCGGCTTGACTGGAAGCCGACCCCAATATAGTTCGGAAAAGGCTAGGCAGATGATGAGGTTTTGAGAGATTTGAAAGGTAAAGGTGCTTTTGATTCTTGTTAATTTGAAGAGTCCTTAATTTGAATGAAAGACAATGCGTTTTTTTGGCACAATGCAAAGGTTTGTGTTGTTCCAAAGAAACGCATTTTATTTTCTCTGCTCAGGAAATCTCTGCTGGTTTTAAGTCAATAGTGTCGAATGCCTACGGCGCTAAGTCCGCCTGTGTACCTTAAATGTTGCATGAAGATGTAATAAATAAATAAATAGTGAATAGGTTACTTCTAAGCAACGAGCTACATCATCGCTTACCATCATTTAAAATAGTCGTCAAACGCGAGCCTAACAATAATAATTAAAAAAAACAAACATCTCTTCTGTCTCTGGATAGTGCGAGTGGAAGTTTCAGATTTTTGCTGACTAAAACCATTTGCTATTGTCCATTGTATTCCAAGGCTGCACTCTTTCAAACATTCTCGAAGCCCTGAAAAATTCCGTAAGTAGCAGTAGGTATAAACTGGCCTCGTATTTTATTAAAACTCAGTTTTACACTAAAGCCACTCAATGTCCAAACTGTCAGCCGTACCTAAACAAATGCTAACTTGTCTAAAAGACATAAAAGTTACAACGTAGCTCCGAAACTTTTCAAAAGCTCCTAGTATTTAAGTTTGGAGGAAAACTCGTGGCACCAGACCCTCTAGGTACCTCTAGTTACACGTGTCTGCTAACAGTTGCTACATATACAGGGTTATTTGTAAAACATTTAAGTACAACCTTACAGGACTTTATTACTGACATCATAAACAACAACTATTGCTCTATGACTGCTTACAAAATATAATACATATACAGGGTGTAAAAAGACCGATCACAAAGCTGATAACTACACATGTACCTACATGTAATTAAGTAACTTATACCAAAAAATATTGCTGGGAAAAAACTTTTTTTTTCATCTTTAAAAAATAATTAATTAATAATAATTCCGATCAGCCGCGCGTTCGGCCGCTCGCGCCGCTCGCTTGTGTGTGTGAGGCACTCGTTTTGTTTAGTTTTCATGGCGTTTTTGTAACTTCAAATGCGTAATTTGTTCTGAAAAATTGATAATTTTGGTAATGTTGGTTCGGAAAAAAGTTTATTAAATGATACTTGGAATAAAAAAAAGGATTTTTTTTTCACTTTGGCCTTCAATATCTCCAAAACCAGTGAATTCATAGGTATGGTCGAAGAAAAAAACTATCCCAGTGATGAGTAGAATATGTTGTTTTCGTTTTCGTTAAGGGTCTTTTTACAACCTTTACAACAAAACAAAACTTTCAAGATTTTGTTGTTCTATTTAAACATTTCAACTCTGTATTTTGCTGTACTTACCTACGCCTTCCGTGCACTATTCTCGCAACCCGCTTTCCCCACTATTGTACTATAGCTTGCTTTGCATAGATTTTGTAACATTTAGAATGTTCAATTTAAATATTTTTATTTTGGTATGAAAATATGATGAATAAAAATAAGATACATTTTTATAAGTCAGCACAAAAGATGTTTTTCAGTGTGTGACAAATAACCCTGTATAACTGTATTTGAACAAGACTGAGTATCACATATAAACTGTATCTAGATGTATAGATGTTCCACATTCATTTTTCCGTATCGTTGAGCATCCATTCCCGGGTCGGAACAATGAGAGTTTTCTATTAAAAAGCTTCTATACGTAAGTGTAGTGTGTATGGAACACAGAACAGGTATAGAATCACGTACCGTTTGTGAATGATGCTTTAGATAATGGCAGCATACGTCAGAGTATACGTCATAAGCAGAATTAATGACGTCTCTTCGCAAAGCCGAAATTACTGGATTTTTTACGGTAGACACAGTAAATCAAAGCCTGAAAAGAAGTAACCTACTGCTGGGACTATAAATTGCGGATCGACAATAATAATAAAAGTCCAAAAAAATATCCGATTACTTGCATAAGAAAATTATGTCAATTTTTGTGCTGCCAATAGATCACTTTCTTTTTTAAGAAAAGCGTTGCAACCTTCTGGAAATTACTCGTGTCGTAGCTGCGTTTACAAACACATCATCACAAGAGACAGACCCAGACCCGGAACAACTTTCTATAGTCATACAAATATTTGATCCGTGCGGGAATCGACCACTTGATACGCAGTGTAACAGCCGTACGCTCAACCACTGTGCCAACCGTGATATTCGGGATAATCCCACGCAAGTTGGTTTCCTAAAGATCAATACTAACAAATTACTGAACCCTTACCCCTTGCTAATGACTGACTGCCAATCAAATTATTGGACTGGACACGAGTTTACTTAGGCGGATTGTGTGATAGATGATAATTATCCCCCGATTTTAGATTGAAGCATTTCAATTTGAGTAGCCGGAAAACCTGTCAAAATTTTGCATTAAATTAGGGTTTGAGACGTGCTTAACTCAAAATACTCAATTTAATAACCCTCTATGGGTAAAGCGATGATTATTGACGACAACAATAGCGATATGCGAATATAATAACCGTTTATTTCAACTAAACCAGTAACTGGAGATTGAAATTGTCAAGGTTGTTCAATTAAAAGAAAGTTGAAGCTATTTGCTCGTTCCAAAGCGATTTCTATGGAAAACAAAGTTCAAAAACTCCAGGGACACTCTTTTAAATCAATAACTAATAAGGGTAGCAGAGCCATGGATGAAACTGTTGTTTCGATTTTTAGAAATCTGAAATCGACGAACAAGGCCTCCTACCTCTCCTCACCCGATCTGAATCGGTTTTTGTCTCGGTATGGTCATGTAAAGAGGTGGGATGAAATGCATATCTATTACTAAAAGAGTCCTGAGTATACATGTGGATAGGTGGAGAGGGAGAGGCAGGTCAAAGAAGAGATAGATTGTGTGAAGAGTGATATGAAAGAAAACGAAATTAGTAATAGCATGACATCACCCACAGGCCAGAATGGAAGAAAAAACATTTTGTGCTGACCCCAAATAATACTGGACAACGGCAGGAAGATGGTGAATAGCTATGTCCACACTGTGCCCTTTTTTGTTCAACAAGGGCATGCGTCTTATCGCAGTCAACAGCGCAAGTCGGGCATGCCTTTGACGCATGTGCAATGACAGTTGAAAGTGTTGCGCGCGCAGTGATACATGTCATTCTACGACAGATGGATAATGCGTTCCATAACGCATTCAATTGTTAAAAGCAACTAACGAAAGTTTAATAGAAAGATAAAGACGAAAGTTGAAGATGAAAGGGCATAGTGTGGACATAGCTATTGGTCTTCTTGACACAACACCGTTCATTTCTTAAGTTTTCCTACAATTTCTTCTATATTTCTAGGTGTCCCACCACCCGCCAGTGTCTGCCTTCCACGCAGACAGCCCTCACTTCGTGTTCCACGGCTCCGTGCACCCCAAACTGAAGTTCTGCGGCAAAAGCGTCGAGATACAGCCTAAGGGACACGTCACCGTCGAGCTGCCCAGGTGAGTCCAGGACGTCCCATACTTACTACGTAACTGCCTCGATAGTCTAGTGGTTCGATTCCCGGGTCGGGCAAAAAGTGCTATTGGGTTTTTCCACTAGGAATTACTCTGTAGCTGCCCGGAGTTTGGTAGTTGGTGGTGTGATACGCCCATGCCTCCGAAAGCACGTAAAGCCGTTGGTCCTGCGCCTGATCTCTCTCCGGTCGTGTCGGATTGCCGCCCCATCGGGCTATGAGAGTAAAGGAACAGAGAGTGCACCTGTGTTTGCGCACACACTTGTGCACTATCTCTAATATCTCTTGCGTACTTGGCTGATCTCTGTTGAGATTGGCCACCGTGATCGATATTCGGTCGGGGGAGTATTATTAACAACGAGCAATAGGTAGCTCTCCGTGCGGCCTTCCAGTAAAACAAAAGAGGTCAAGTAGGGCCGATGCCTGCTAGGGTTGCGAAATGTTTGAAAGAGTTATCGGCCCTAAAACGCAACTGAAGGGTACAGGAAAGTTTTAGTCAGTAAAACTTAGACATGCTCCGCTCCAGTCGAAGCAGAAGTCATTTGATGGATTTTCACTAAAAAATAAGAAAATAAATAATTATAAGTATTTATCTAGACTACTACACGCTGTTCATCATCATCTGCCTAGCCTTTTTCCAACTATATTGGGGTCGGCTTTCAGTTAAGCCGGATTTAGCTGAATACCAGTATTTTACAAGGAGCGGCTGACTACACGCTGTTATATAGTCCAATTAACAATACATATTTTTCAAACATAAACAAGTTGATAAATCCGATGTGTTATGACTAGATTTTGAATTAAAACGTTGTGCAAATATTTGCACAGTAAATTGGTCATTCACCGACAAACGACAACCGTTTCTGTACGATTGAACCGATTTGAGTTTGTGATTGCGTTTTATTTTTAACTGCTCGAAAAGGAGGAGGATATATGAGTATGTCAGGCTGTATGTAGGTATTCCTTTTTTAGGTACACAGTGGTTTAACGACCAATAATAAACTGTATTGTGAATGTTATCTGCAAAATTTATTTAACAATTCAAGTACACACATATTTATAGTAAAAGAAAAGAAGATGGAAAAAGAGAAATAAGTAGATACATAGGTGGGTCTTTTTCACCGAGTTTCCTTCGTGCCTCGGATAGCACGTTAAGCCGCAGGTCCCGGCTATCATTTGTAGATCTTTGGCAGTCGTGACGGATAGTCAGAATCCAGTAAATCTGACTCCAGTCTTGCCATGAAGTAGCGTGCTACCCCAGTTAATGGGTTTTGAAGGAATGGTAGGCAGCCGCTCCTCGTAAAATACTGGTATTCAGCTAAATCTGGCTTGACTGGAAGCCGACCCCACTGTAGTTGGGAAAAGGCAAGGTATATGATGATGCCCGCCTGGAAGTAGAAAATTATACCTAAGAAGCATCCTCCTAGGATAAAAAGTATCTTAAGGGCTATTCCAAGACATGGCCTAGCCGTGCGTCATTGAAATTCTTTCAGCATGAAGAATTAACAAACATACACGCACATAAATATACAACATGTAACATAATTAACGCACATCCTCTTGGGGGGTCATTGTACTCATCATTATGAACAACTTTTAATAAGGGACCAAACCTGAAATCGAGAAAAAATAATCAGCTGTTCCCTACATTTTGACGAAATAAGCGAACACAAAAGTTGTTCATAATGATGAGCACAATGACTCCCCAAGAGGATGTGCGTTGATTGTGGTTAATTATGTTCCATGTTGTATAAACTTTCGCCTTTACATATTTGTGTGATTGATTTATAAGTTATATTACTTATACATTAATCAAGATTGATGACCATTGAACCTCAAAGAGCGGAATAATTTCGACTTCAGTTTAATTTACGTTCACTGGAAGTTTGACACTCTGAATCATTAACAATTGACAAAGATTGATATCCAAATAAATACAGCTTTTCTTAGTCTAAAAGTAAATACAGCTTTTGTTAGTGGTTTTGTGTGTTAAAATAAAAATGGTAATGAGTTGTTTGAATAATTTTATTTTAATATGTACGCAAAAATTATGTACCTAAGTTTTTGGTAGGAAATCATCCAATGACTTCCGCTCTTACTGACTTTTACGGACTTTAACCTACTCCTGTTTTTTCTTTGCCTTCGATCAATGCATCTTATCAATTGATTTTTAGATTTCAGAGTACAATCATATATTTCCAAAGTATAAACTTTATTTTACATTTACTTTTATTTCTTTCCTGCATTTTGCTATTCTCTTTGTTTTTCATATAATAATAGAGAAAACAGATTCTCAAGTAGAGCAGATTTGTACTGCGAGATTGTTCAAAATACTTACCGCAGCCCTAGAACAAAACCGAACGAAAACAGCCACAGAAAGAACATAGGTATAGGTTTTTGTCAACAAAAGTCTAACGTTCCCCCTCTCCGCTGAATCACTCGGTCCAGCTGAATTGAGAGAAGTTATTTGATGTTTTTCTCCCCAAAAGAAATAAAATAAGTCGAGCATGTTTGACCGGATATGTGTTTAGTTGTAGACTGAACAGATTACACATCCGACCGGTAGTCTGTGTTTGACAATCCTTTTAGAACCTTTTAGCTAACATCGACGTCAGACGGGTCTACCGGACGTTTAGCTATAGTTTCAGAGTAGGATCGGTCAATCAACTACAGCTATGAGTTTTTATTAATATTAGGATATAAATGTATCAGAATCAGAACATTTAGTTCCGGTTAAGTTTTTGATTTTAGTTTCTCGTCGGTATAGGCTTTAGAGATTCTTGAGGAACTCTTGAGGTTTAGAACTCGTGGCACAATATATAGCACGTAGGCTTTTTTTATCTCAGTAGAATGTGTCCTTGTGAAGAAAATGTTTAGAAATAAATAAAACTTTATCTGATGAGATTTAAGAAGACGGGTTTCGGTATTGTTTGAAAGAATTACCTTGACCCTGGATCTCAATAGGCAACTTATGGATCACAAGGATGAAAGGCATTAGTAGTATTTCATTAATTTAATATAAAAGAGCAATTTCAAAGAAAGACGTTCAGTTAAAAACTCTATTTTATTATCTCCGATCCTGACAATACTATCCCCTGAATACACTTATTTATCATATATCTTTTCAAAGTCAAGAAATCACCCAATGACTTCTCCCGCAATAAGATAGATCGGAAATCGATCGGAATTTAGTGATTAAATGATCGGTAGTCGGTAAAAATTTGAAATGCCTGTATTCTTCCTCAGTGGATATGTCGCAGGGATATGATGAAAACAGGGAATTGATCAAATCTCTAAGCGATTTGATCAAATCACGGAGGATGTTAAAATAATAACACGTTTTTATCATTTCCCTAAGAAAATCTGGTGATTTGACAAATCCCAATAAAGAAATCTAGTGATTTGAACAAATCTCAAAATTGGTTCAGTGAAATGACAAAAATAACTTTTCTGTGGTAATTTAAAGGTTTATTTTGTACTAGCAACCCACCGCCGGGGTGGGTCGCACACAAAATGTAATATAGGTCTCAATAATCACAACTAGAACATAATTATTTGAAAAAGAGAAACAAAAATGTATTGAAAAATAGAAAAACGTAACGTATGATATGCCTATTTGTAATATTCACTTATTAAAACAGGTGGGTCGGCAGTTTTATGCTTATTATGCAAAAAGAAGAGAAAAATAAAAAGCAAAGGGAAGATGCTTCAAAAAATTTAAAGAACTGCTGATAAAATGAAAGAAACTTGTTCGAAAAAATTCAAGGATGTATTAGTTGGTTCCACCGTTTTGGTTGATGTACCAAAAGTAGACAGAGGTCCACTAGATGCAAATAGTATTACAGGGATTGTATTAGATACGAAAAATAATTTATTTCAAATCGGTACTTCAGTTGGTATCATAAGAGATTGGCTTCCAAGAAACGCTCTTCAATTATCTACAGTTACATTAACCGA
Source organism: Mythimna separata (assembly GCA_030763345.1). Lineage (NCBI taxonomy): Eukaryota > Metazoa > Arthropoda > Insecta > Lepidoptera > Noctuidae > Mythimna > Mythimna separata. The sequence goes on along the minus strand of CM061170.1, from coordinate 23,420,906 downwards.
TTCGGTTCCATCCACAACGCTGAGTTTGCGTGAAATTGCAGGAAAATTATCTTTATTTGGAGGACAAGGATTCAAGCAGTGTTCTTGTCAAGAGTCCAAAGTACGATGCAAAACGAACAAATGTGCCTGTAAGAAAAATAATGTTCTGTGTAATTCACGTTGCCACAAATCTGCTACGTGTTTTAATAAGTGAATATTACAAATAGGCATATCATACGTTACGTTTTTCTATTTTTTAATACATTTTTGTTTAAAAAATAGAAAAACGTTCGTAACGTGTCTTTTTCAAATAATTATGTTCTAGTTGTGATTATTGAGACCTATATTACATTTTGTGTGCGACCCACCCCGGCGGTGGGTTGCTAGTACAAAATAAACCTTTAAATTACCACAGAAAAGTTATTTTTGTCATTTCACTGAACCAATTTAGGGGTTTATTCAAATCACTAGATTTTTTTAGTGAGATTTGTTAAATCACTAGATTTGCTTAGGGAAATGATAAAAACGTGTTGTAATTTTAACATCCTCCGTGATTTGATGAAATCGCTTAGAGATTTGATCAATTCCCTGTTTTCATCATATCCCTGCGACAGATATACAGATGACGTCACAAGCTTGTGCCAAATACAGGTGTCATCATCTACCTAGCCTTTTTCCAACTATGTTGAGGTTGGCTCCCAGTCAAGCCGGATTTAGCTGAATACCAGTATTTTACGAGGAGCGGCTGCCTACCAGACCTCCACAATCCATTAACTGGGGTAACACGGTACTTCATGGCAAGACTATCAGATTTACTGGCTTCTGACTATCCGTAACGACTGTCAAAGATCTACAAATGACAGCCGGGACCTACGGCTTAACGTGCTTTCCGAGGCACGGAGGAAACTCGTTTTGTTAAGATGGTCACCAATCCACAAACCAACCTTGGCAAGCGTTGCTTGAACCTTGAAGATCAACCCGTGCGGCTGTTATTATCTAGCCATGAGCTCCTCAATAATATAACATAGATAACGCCCTTTTGTATTGTATGAGTTGGGCGGTTTTTGCGGTTCCAGTGTTTCCACAGACGCTTATCCAACTGTACCAAATACTCGTATTGTACTAAAATAGACTACAATATACTTACGAAGAGGTATTAATTTGTCATGTGCCGAATACAGGTGTAATAATTATATTTAGGTTCCAATTTTAAGTCCTCGTTCCTCTCCAGATGGGGCGAAGCCTACACCTGGAGCAACGTGAACTGCTGCGTGCACAACGTGATAGTGGGCAAGCTGTGGATCGAGCAGTTCGGCGCCATGGAGGTCACCTGCCACGGAGGCGCAGGGCTCAAGGCCAACCTGGTCTTCAAGCCCGCCGGCTTCAACAACAGGGACCTGCATCGAGTCGACGGCTTCATTATTGATGCTAAGTGAGTATTTTACAAGAGCAGTGGATAAAACGTTGAAGGAAAACATTCTGAGGAAACCGATATGTCCTAGAACTGAAAAATTCGAAGATATTTGACATTCACAAATCTGCCATTGCGGTTTTGGGGTTGTGTACAACCCATTACCTCCCCTAGAAAGTAGGCCTCACTCCCAACTGTGGGAACATCAGAAGACAGATTATGTTATGAGTATTTTAGTAGTAGTCCAGCTATTTTGTATTATGGAGGTAAGCTGCTACTACAGGAGTGTGTGGACTTCAATAACAGAAAGCAGCATCGTGTTGACGTGTTTTTATAGCCTTATAGGCCTCCGGGGTCATCAATTTCCGTTAGTCAATTGTGGGTTACCTATATGTCATATTAAGATGCATGTTAAAATTACATGCAACTGCAAATAGTTTCCAGGAATCCTCTGAATGCTATCAACATTTAAACCTTTACAATCTATTTACAATTTGGCGAAAAAATAACCCAGTTAATTGTAGGACCTTCTTTGTGAATCCGGCAACTCATCAGGATTGTTGTCTCTGTTTTCATTTCGTATTGCGACTAGAACCTCTCATATCAACCGGCACAATGTATGTTTTGTCTCGGGACCGCAGCAAAATTTACGGGCTCCAAACATGTTTTTCTGGTACCTTCATATTTATTTGGTCTTTCCAGCAAAAAGCGGGTGAAGTTCCTGTACGGTAAGTGGACGGAGTACATCAAGTGCTGCAGCGCGGCCGCCTACGAGCAGTGGGCTAAAGAGCGCGGGGAGGAGGCCTCCGCGCAGACACCCTCGCACACGCCCAAGAAGATGCTCGCGAAGCTCAACAGCTTCAAGGTTGGGGCACTGCGCTCCATGTCTATACAGGACGTAAGTTTATGAACTAATTTCTACGTTTGTTAAAATGCTTCTGGAGCCTGTTTCTGTTTAGGACAGCAAAACAGCGAAAATCACTTATTGAGACGACTGAGTTACCTGTAAGTACAGAATGTCGTAAGAACCGAAACGTTCTGGATTGGTGACTACGTTTCATAAGACGCAGCGTTGGAAAACCTCCGACAAGGTAGACCAATGGCCTCAGGGAATCCGATAGATGCGAGACGCACAGGATCGTGCATTCTGGCGACTCTTGGCCTCCCCAAGTAGTTGTCCAACAATGGACGTCTTTCGGTTGAAATAATGATGATACCTAAACTTTAAATAACTCACTAATAGTTTTAAATGTTAGTTAGGTCCATGTGGCCACAATTTTATGTTAACTTCACCAACCTTCAACTGTCTTTTTTATTTCCAGTCCGATGATGCGGAGAATTCCGAAGACGTTCCGAAGTCTGACGACACCAATAACATTGAGATTGCTGGCTCCGTCACACTGTGGGAGGCGAGGCCGCGGCCTACTACTAGTGCACAGGTACGAAACCTAAGTAGACCTAATGAGCCTACTGCAGATTAAAGTTGGATATCGTTGGCTTTTAATGAAGAAGGTTATAATTCCCGGAGTCACATCGCAGAAATCAATTGCCGCCATTGGCTGTGGCTATAGGATTCGATTTTCGGGATATACGAGTATTTTAAGAACTCTGACTCTCCAACTATGATCAACCATTGTGTTATTACTTTCATGGCATTTGCCCATTTGCCTTAAGTTTGGTAAAGCAAAGCTGCATGCATTACATTGCTGCTTGCTTACATTCCCTGCTCGTGTCTGTGTTTCTTGATAACTACCTACTTAGGGGTCTTTAAGTCAAGAGTGAATAGATTATTTCTAGGCAAGCGTGTTCCATCGTCGACCACATCATCGCTTACCAGTGAGATAGTGGTCAAACACGAGCCTGTCAATAATAAAAAAAAAATCCTACAGATTTTTTATCTTTGTTGTTAATCTTCTTATCAGCGCCATCTCGTCATCGATTGGCCTGTAGGTCTAGGGGTTAGTGGACCTGACTGCTATGCCTGAAGTAGTCGGTTCAATTCTCACCTAAGACGAATGTTTTTATGATGAACACAATCATATGTTCTGTGTCTGGGTCTATAATATTTAGTACTTAGAAATTAGTAGTAGGTATATTTATCAATTCTCTCGTACACCTAAAAATGCTCTGCTTTAATTCGGGACTAGATGGCGTTTTGTGAATGTTGTAGAATATTCTATATTTATTAATATTTTCTCACGAAACGCCATTCTCCAATTTCCAGTACTACCAGTTCACGGAATTCGCGATGTCCCTGAACGAGCTCGAACGTGATATGAAAGGCCAGCTGTGTCCCACGGACAGTCGCCTGAGGCCCGACATCCGGCTGCTGGAGCAGGGAGACATTGATGCTGCAGCCACGGAGAAGACTCGGCTGGAGGAGAAGCAGAGGACTGCTAGGAAACTGCTGAAGAAATCGCCTGAGGCTTGGCAGCCTAGGTAAGAGTTTTTTATTGATATTTATCTTTTTTTGCAGTATCTTCTCTTCAATTACTGAGAATCTTTAGATATGTACCTATTCTAGTCAATCTGAATAAGACGAAATAATTAGGGTGTACTACGCCAAATCGAATTACAAATAATCGAATATTGATTGATCGATCACTGTAAATCGAATGTCTAAATTCTCGAACGTTCATAATAACGAATGGTTATTAAATCGAACTTTCAATACATCGCACACTCAATACATCCAATGTTCGAAATATCGAATGCTTGTTTGATCGAGCATTCAACGCATCGCATTTTCATTTTATAGAAAGATATTTTTTTAAGAATACAACAAAAACAAAAAAAAACCATTTCATATCTTTTTAATTATTATCTTTTATAGGAATATTTTAAAATTTTGTGTGAATTGCAATTGCACGGAGAAACTAATAAATCCATGTTGTTTTACTAACTATATTGGGGTCGGCTTCCAGTCAAGCCGGATTCAGCTGAAACTAATAAATCCATGTTGATTTTATTTAAAGTTTAAAATGTGATTTATTAGTAATATTTTTGTTTTTGTTGTATTCTTAAAAAAATATCTTTCTATAAAATTAATATGCGACGCGTTGAACGCTCGATCAAACAAGCATTCGATATTTTGAACACTCGATGTACCTATTGAGTGTGCGATGTATTGAATGTTCGATTTAATAACCATTCGATATTATGAACGTTCGAGTATTTAGACGTTCGATTTATAGTGGTTGATCAATTGATATTCGATTATTTGTAATTCGATTTGGCATAGTACACCCAAATAATTATTATAAATCATTAAAATTGTGTTACTGATAAATGCTTGCACTGATTAGACAAGGTCAATCAAATTGGTGAAGAAATATCCTCGAAAGACTATCTCGGATACTAATCTGTATGGTTCTCATATAATTTGACCATCACAGTCATGTTTAGGTACCTACTACATATTTGGACTTTAAAAGAGACTTTAACTTGTGCTTTAGTGTCGGGGTTTCTTCTCAAGGCAGTTAGCTAGGAAACACTAGCCTCATTTAGTTTAAATTATAAAAGGGTTATTTGCAATCCATTTCCAAAATAATTTTATAAATCACGACGCTATTACAACTGATACGATTTTAAATGTTAGATTAATACAGCTGTTTATTTTTCTTTATCTCTCAAAAAACCACTACTATTCTGTGTTTTAAATAAAAAGCGGAACTATAGAATCAATGTAACCCTCACAAATTCCAGGTGGTTCAGCCAAGGCACAAACCCGTACACCAAGCAAGAGGACTGGCTGTACAACGGCGGCTACTGGGACCGCAACTATCAGCACCTGAAGGACGTCGACATATTCTAATCCACCTACCTCTAACTCTGCCCATACTCTATACGTACAAACTTGATGACTGGAAAACAATAGAGAAATACTATAAAAAATACTGCTATTTATTTTTGTTTGTAGCAATATTGGCCTTGTTTTACCATCTCTAAGTATTCGCTATCTCCTAAATAGCTGCTTTGTTCGCCAAAAGTTAACTGAAACTTATCCAGCGGTGGTGGTCGAAGCCTCCTGGGACCCTGGGTTGCACGAAAGAGAACCCCAGGGCCCTAAAACGAAGGTAAAGAAGGAACTTTTGTTTCTATAGCGCGTGACAGACTTTTCCTGAATAAAACCTACTCCTATAAGTTTTAGTCAGTAAAAGCCTGACATGATCTTGCGCCACATCCAGAGTGGGAGTAGTAATATTGATGATTTGGCACCTAGAAAAAATCCGGAGGTGGTAAAACATGGAAAATACCGTAAAGTGGGTTTACTTTGAACCTGGGGTATAACTTTGGCACAAGTTTACAAACCAATAGAAACACAGTAAACACAGTTTCTCGTATTCCTATTGGTTAATAAGCTTGTGCCAAAGTAACCCAAGGATCACAGTAACCCCACTTTACTCGATAAATTAAAATAATAATGCTATACCATTGCAAATAAGCTTATGTATATTTTTGTGCCAAAGTATTATTTCCAAGATGTTCTTTATTTGAATAAGTTTTTTAATTATCAATGTTTCGAAGCTACATAAACCAATGATTTAAATGACACGGCCTCGCTATAGACAACACTGAGACCACGGTTAGAGAAGTGGCTTCACCTGCTAAGAAAATTATGTTTATTTTCAGTGTTTTTTATAAAAATATAATTTATAAGTAATATATAATGAAAAATACATATTAAGTACCAAAGTATATATAATATTCAACTGGATTATATTAACACTAAAATAATTTACTATATGGATCTCATATTCTATTAGGTAAGTATTTTTAATTGTTTAAACAATTTTATTTAGAAGGTTCTGGAAGTTTCGTTTCAAGAAAAACTGTAAATAAGAATGATATCAAAGCATACAATGGATTTGGAATTTAAGATAAATGAAAAGAAATATAAATAGGAATTATCAAGTAGAGGACCAGAACGGAATGGAATAAATTAGAAAGATTAATATTTTCATCGTGAATTATTTAAGGAATGTAAGTTAGGGTATGTAGAAGTGGAAGATTATCGGGGCTAGACAGATATTTTCAACAGATTTGAGGCCATTTCTACATAATTCTATTATATTGAATATACTGAGAATTACAAATAATTGTTTCTGCAATTGACAATTTATTGAGGACAGGATACCAACTTACTTGTTTTCACAAAACAAGTAATGGCCCTAATTAATAAAAAAAATTGTTTAATGAAACATACAAAATACAAAATTCAATAATAAAATGATGACAGCTGCAAAAGAAAAATATAAAGACTTTCAGTCTTAAATACCTGGTAGTCAATATTGAAAGTCTCAGCCTCGATAATATCTTAAGTCGGAAATTTATTCATTAATTATAAATTAATACAACCTACATAAATCCAATAAAACTATTCAATAAAGCTTGTATTAACCAAAGATTACGAGAAAATTAATATGGCTTTTTTATGATTATATATGTAGGTATACTTAAGTTATTATAGTGTAAGTCATTTTAGCTAATCTTCGCACTAATACAACATTTTGGTTTTGTATTTGCTATTGGTATTTATCATTTACTATGATTATTATATTGAATTGTTTAGTAGGTTTTATTTGTATTATTACGAGTAAGACCTGTGTGATTCTTGAAAGATTATTTTACTTTGCTTCTGATGTTTTAAGAGAGTGAAGTCAATTATTAGTCAAAATTGTTGTGTAGATAATTGTGTCTATATAATGTTGTGTCAGAATGGATGTCATTGATGAATTTATTTATTTGATTAAAATGTACCTAATGTTTTATGTGTGCATTAATGTAAGTATTTAATTTTTTGACTCAAAGCCATTAAAGTTCTTTACTACGCAAAAATTGCAATAGTAAAAGATAGTGGCTTCATCAGTGTGAAAGTAGAATATTATATAAAGGGAACATACTCCACGAGATAAAAAATACTGTGTGCTTTTCCAAGACATTGGCTACCCTTGTGACAAATTTTATCCCAATCCTTAAAGCAAAAGTAACAAACTTTTACACACATAAATACAAACTATCGTCTTTATGATATTAGTTTTAAAAGTTGTTACAAAAATGGTGCAACAGCCACTATGCTAGCTAACTATGTCTAATTTTGCCACTGCAGAAATAACTAATATTTTTACTATACGATTTAATATATGTGTGGAAAAAAATATGAAAAAATTAAATAATCTCCTTTCTGGCACAACATTCGAGTTTAGCAGTAGACGTTGTAATATTGCGTAGTCGTTAGAGGTCGCGAGTATATGTGCTAATAGGTATGTTGCAATAAATTGTAATCACAATTCAAGATATTAACGTTCAAGAAAACTATCATGGTTAAAAAGAAATACGGAATGCCCTGTCTGTTTGTGAACATATTATTTAAAAAATACTATAGTAAACAATTAAGTTTTTTATTACCGTATTTTCTGTTCAATAAATACCAAGTTTATAATATTCCTTTTTATACCTGGTAATTTTTATTAGTGTATTGTATACGAATGAAGATTTAATGACATTAGCTATTTGAAATCCATAAACATTTGTATCATGAAGTGAGTAGGTATTGAATATTTTTATCATAATAATGATGATTATTAGGTCTGTGTTAGAGGTAACATGTTTGTATCATGAATTAAATAATATTTAATAAATATTTATGTAAGTAGATATTATATTGTATCAAAATTAGTTGGTATCGCTAACTTGAGCATTTAATGCTGTAAAATACGTTGATATTACAAAAATAAGTTTAATTGGTTTAGTATGCTTTAAATAGCTATCTGCAATTTATTTTTATTCAAATGGTTAGCTATTGAATTAGATGTGATGACGGAAAATTTAGTAAAATTCGTATTCCATAATCATTATTTATAAAAATACGAAAAATTGTAATAAGAAGAGATATTTGATAAAAAAAACCCTGGCATCGTAAAATGTTTAAGTAAATACCTAGAATAGAGCACCGAGTATACTTTTAAGCTTTCAATACTAAGAAGAAGTCTGTTTCAACTACCTAAGTTAAAGAGTAAATAGCCCTTTAATTATGTAGTACAAGGAAAAAAGTGAATAGAGAGAAATAGTTGTCTATTCGTTTTTTTACTTGTTGGTAATAGCACATTGGTGTTTTGCTTTGCAAAAGTAAAGAAAAAATAAGCAATAAATAACGTGTGTCTATAAATATTTATGCAATATACACTTATTATTTTAAGTGAATATTGCCAAATCTTAGATTGCTGACTCATTTATAACATACAAATAGATTAATTTAAATATTATATTTAAGTTAGATAAGTTTAAAAGGTGTACCTATACCTATTATATGTTATCATAATAAATTATTTGTATATTTTTTAAATATTATATAAAAATATTATTATATATATAATATATTATCTTCCATTTAATTATATAGAGAATTAAGATTACTTACAACACAAGCGTTTAAGCATTGTTCCTACAGAGCACTAGTTTCAGACTCTCAACAAAATTTTCTTTTTTTTATAATTACTATATATTTTTTAAAAGCTGTGGTATTTGCTTTTTATATAGTATACGTAAGATAAAGTTAGCATGGTTCCAAATAAGGTGATTATACGCCAAAATGTCAGTAGTACTTATGTGTATGTAGCAGAAACTGTACATTTTAAATGTGAATAATCAAAATGTAAACTTGAAATAAATAGATTGAGAATTTAATTGGGGTTTTTTTGCAATGAATTTGCTGTTTATTCGTTTTTAAGTACATTTTAGTAATATTCTGTGGTTATACTGAAAAAGACTAAGTTTAATCATTCTATGGACGTCCTAAAAAGGCAATAATTTTAATGAATGAAGTTGCATCAGTGAATAAAGTCTACTATTGAATAAACTTGGCTAAAATACGCCTTTATTCTTCTTTTCCATTTGACCCGTGATAAAAGCTTTTTATTAATAGGATAAAAAGAAACAATTATATTAAAAATAATTTTCATGTATTCAGTAACACATTCAACAACACACTACATTGACATCACAACCTTAATCTAATTGACAAACATGATCAACACACAACTAACACTTCAAAAGCAAAATAAAAATATATATCTGATCATTGCTGCACAGTTGCCAACTTTATCAAAAATATAAAATAAAATATTAAAACACAACAAATATAATACATAGATAATAAATATAAGGTCAAAGTGTGACATTCAAATTATTTTGTTGCGTATTTACATAATTAAATACCATTTTATTAAAAAATAATTCTTTCAAAATAAAATGGGCGTTTTCGCAATCGAGGAACCAAATAATATTTAATTGTTGTTTCACAGATAAAAACAAATCTATAGATAATAAAAAAAACGGCCCATAGTAAAACCGATATTTAAAATATATAGTTATAGATACAAAGTTGACAATCCATACCATCAAAAGAATATATTACGAGAAATATATAATATCATGTTTTTAATTCACTGTAGTTTACTTATGATGGCACTTAAAAATTCATTAGACATGTAAAAATAACTGTTAACTACCAAAAACTATTGCAATTAATACTAAACATAATTTAGCATTAAAACTTGAAAAATAACTTTCAGGTAATCCTATTTTTTGTTATTAATAAATTATATTTTCACAATATTACTTTTAACTATAATAATGAGAAACATTTAATAACACGATATTACTTATTATACGTAGGTATATAAAATAACACTATATATTTATATACAGTATAAAATAATATAATATATTACATATATACTAATTCATAGAATAGTATAATGTAGTACAAAATATTGTTGGTGTATATATTATTATAAAGGCAAGATTTCTAGGTAATAATAAATTCACTCATACTAGTAAACCCTAGGCACTGCATTTATCACTTACTTTGCTTATTGTCTGACTATTACACTTAAATATTACCCTAATCTAATCTAGAGACAATAAAGTAGTTATTTAATGTAAAATTAAGCATATTTCAGTTCAAAAGGTCTAATGGGCAATTATTATTTCAGTTATAATAACTTGAATAGAAATGATTCACAGATTCCTACTATTATAGTAAAATTATTATAATAGTAAAAAACTTAATAAACAAATGAAAATACACAATATATATTTTCTTATTTATGTTTTTAGAAATCCCGATCTTAAAATTGCCCAGTAAACCAAAAGAAATAAAAAAACATGCAATGATGAATTGAAAACCTGTAGATATTTTAGCTAAGGAAGCCACAGATTTTTTATGTGATTTGTCGAAAAATATAATAAAATAATTGTTGTAAGAAAATTATATTCCTGATTAAATCTTATACTTATAATCATAGTCATATATGAAGTGGCAAACACACATTGTGTATGCGTCACTAATGTATTAAAGAAATATTTATAATTCTTTTCAAGTTCATGTTTCAAAATGGAAACATTTTTCTAAGTTCTATACAAAACCGTGGACTTTTAGGATAGTTGATATTTTCAAAACATAATTCCTGAACTACTAAAATTTAAAAAAGATATCAACTTATCAGTCTATTTTTTTATAAATTATTATTGGACCCTTTTTATTTTGTGATAAATTTAGTATCAAAACATTTATATTTTTCCAGGTTTTTAGAAATGCTTTCAACATTGCTTTAAATATTGCCTAAAATAGTTTTTGGTCCTTGCGACTTCTGCCTAATCTTTGCCTAACTTGGTCAGGGTGACAATACGAGTGTGTCCATTTTGGACAAAACACATTTAAAGAGTATTGTTAAATAATTTAAGAATGAGCTTCTAATCCGGAATCTAGGAAGTCCTTTAGGTATAACGGCACAGACTTTGGCAAAGTTCTGCAGATCTGAAAGTAAAGAAACATTATGTTATTAATAAAATAGTTTGTCACGTAAAGTGAAAGATAAGGCTTGAGTGCGGCCATTTCTTCACAAGATGGCGCTGAATTCAATCTTTATTTTTTTTGTGAGCATTATTCATGACTCTAACTATAGTGCAGAAATATAGTGTTGTATTTAAAATAGGGTTTTTAGCACAAGATAAAAAAGAAGCTAACTATCATTCACTAGATCCACTAACGAAAAAAAAACAATGAGAAAGGACAGCAAAGGAGTGGAGTGGAGGAGTGACGGTAGTTCCTCCTTACGGCGTCGACGATGCTGTCGGCTGCCTCCTGCGGCGTCAGGATCTTCATCAGCGAGGGGAACTTGATCTAGTGACTACTCACCATGTTGATGTAGTAGAGTGAGCTCGGTATGGTGATCTCCTGGTAGTTCCTCCTCACGGCGTCGACGATGCTGTCGGCTGCCTCCTGCGGCGTCAGGATCTTCATCAGCGAGGGGAACTTGATCTTGGGGTTCTTGCACAGACCCGTGTCCACGATGTATGGGCAGATTACTGTGAATTTTATCTGGAAGGGAGAGATGGAGTTGCTTTAATTTATTGTTATTAACTGCTTTGATTTAACTGCAATTTAATATAAATATGGCACCCTGAGGCAGTATGGGCCCGCGAAAAAATTGAAAGAGTGGAAGGAAGCCCTTACCCAGGAATAGGACGGAATAGGCTAACAAAAAAAATGGTACCCTCCCAAGACCTCCTTTTTTCGGTGGGAAATCATTCAATGACTTCTCCCACTCTTGGGCGGAGCTAGAGGACGTATCAGCCTTTTCCAGACTAAAACCTACTCCTATTCTTTTTCTTCCTTCGTTCCAGACCCTTTTCCAGCCCCGACTTCTGTTCTGTTTTACACTACCCATGGCCCCAGTAGGCTTCGACCCTAACTTCAACCTTTCCAACAAAAAGTTTGCCAATAATACATTACAAAATGTATCTGTATTGTGATGTATCTGTGCTGCATATCTAGATTCTGACGCCATTCTGAAGCTGAAGAATCAAAGATCACAAACGTGACCTATGCATGTGTTAAGGACAAAGTGATTATGCAGAATGGCTAAATATATTTATAGTATACATACAGACTGTGTTGTGTAGAGAATTTCATAAATAAATTACTTTATCTAGATCGTATTCATAATAGGTCTTTGGAGTTAGGTAAAGCAGTAAAGATCTTCTCGCACACTTCTCGCCCTAAATGGGAAGAGCCATTCCGCCATAATAGTTATAAACTAGTGCTTGACCGCGATTCCACCTGATGGTAAGCAGTAATGCAATTGTTGATGGTGAGGCGCACTAGTTTATTAAGAGCCTATTCACTCTAGCCTTGAAGACACCTAAATTATAATAGGACGGGAAGACCGCAGCAGGCAAATTGTTGTACTTACACCACTGTAGTCCTTCTCCTTATCCTCTCTGAGTTCTTCATGAAGGGCCTCCATCATGCCTCGGACGGCAAACTTGGTGGCGCAGTACGGCACCAGGTTGCGGAGCCCCACCACGCCGGCCATCGACGACATGGCGACGATGTGGCCGTGGTTGCGCTCCATCATCGAGGGTAAGAAGGCTTGAACGAGCTGGAAGAAGTAAGTAAGTAGTTGATTAATGTTGGGGAAATCATGTGTCTTTGGTTTGGTCTTGCAGGTCTAAAGACAAATGAATGCCGTTAAAGCACGTTAGTTTATTTTTTTCCAGTCGATGGTTTCTGAGGAGTTCCTTGTGTTGGCGTGATTAGACTCTTAAGGGCTCTGAAGGGTCGCCTTTTTAAATCCACATTTTTGAATGCATCCAGCTCTGAACGGAAAGTACGTAAGTCAACCGGAGAGTGCTGCTTGACGGACTAAGGCACAATCGGGTATGCCAGAAAGGATAGAATAATTTTTATCAAAATTTTATCTTTGATAGTGGTGGTTTGCGCTTGACCGCCCTCTCACCTGATAAAAAACGACGATGCTGTCGAAGATGGAGCGTGCTTACTAGAAGTAACCTAGAACTTTTACCTATTTTACTATCTGTCTAGAAACATATAAACTCGCATACATGTTACAACCCAAACACGGAACAATTTTCTTTATGCCAATTTATACAAATAGTTTTCCCGTGTAGGAATCGAACCCGCAAAACGCAAAACAGCAACCAATTGCTTAACCACTGCTGACCAACCATGCTTTTTCTGCCATACTTCTCCATAGTTATTCTCTTTTAAGACATACCATCTTTCACCTATTTACAACCATGGCCTTTATTAGAACTTACCCATAAATGAGCGATGATGTTAATCTCGAAAGCAGCCCTGATCTCCTTCTCGGAAGTATTCAGCAGCGGCTTGCAGGGCATGATCCCTGCGTTGTTTATCAGCATGGTTACCTCGCCTACCTCGCGACGAATCTTCTCTGCTAGGGCGTTTATGGCTTCTCTGTCTGTTACGTCGCATCTGTGGGGGAGAATTCGGGATCATGATTAGAATAGACTTTCAAAATACGATTTCCAGAACTTAAAAATACCATAGGTATCAGGTATATCATCAGAATATCGAAAAATCTATTGTACGATCTAAAATGAGCACTATGTATTTCGACGTATCGTTCATTGGAGAGAAAAGTTTTATCGTAAAAAAAACGCACATTTCGCCACTTTCAAGGGAATCAAAATTCATAGGGTACTTTCAGTTCCGATCTAGAATTTGAAATTGAGCATAAAGGAAGGTCTCACGAATATAGGAAGAAGTCTGTAAACTAAAAATTTGAAAGTCACGATAGAAAATTGTGATTTGGAAAAAAATTCAAGACTCGATTCGGGAATTGACCTGTTTTCATACATAAATCGGTACGGAACCCTCTGTGCGCGAGTTTTGAAATGAATTATAATTTTGAATTATTTGTTTTATTTATGTCTATACAAGATTAATTACGTTCTATTGTTCTCAGCATAGTTAATTAGTACTTACACATTTATAATACGCTAATAAAAATAATTATAGTTCATAATAATAATAGGTTACCTAGGTGAGAGACCTACGATTATCCTCGTCTTATAAGAAGTTAGTTTCCGTGTTTGTAAATTTATTTAAATAATAGATAATAATAGTATGCGCATCTATTGCCAATGTATTGTCTTTTATAACTTCAAGGGTAGCTTGCAAATAAATAGGTACTGTGAAGGCAGGAAAGTAATAAAACGCTTCTGTGTAGTTTATTATTAATTTATGTTGTTAGAAACACTATTTATAAAAACATTATCTCAACCTAGAGGCTTGAAATTAGAAAAATATTTATTTTTATTCCTATCAAACACTAACGCCTATTTTATATCTACGAGTATATATTTAAAACGCGAAACTGATTGACAGATATATCAACGCACAGCCAAAACGACTAGGACTAGTAGTGTGAAGTTTTGCACAAGGTTTCAATATAGGCGAGCATTAAGAGAGGATTTTCCAGAATTCACCACTTATGGTGATGACACAGGGGTTCAAAGTGTGTATGGAGAAACCTATTTTCACGCGGGCAAAGTCGCTGGTCAAAGTAAGCATAGAACGTATTTCACACGATGGTAAATCAAGCGTTCCAACAGAGATACACACCTTATTACTTTTATATTTATAAAAAAGCCTTTGAAAAATATGAGTCGTGAAAAGAAACAATTTTGTTGGAATTGAAATGAAAAAAACATTACACGACTCATATTTTTCAAAGGCTTTTTAACTTTGAAAATTATGAGTCATGTAATTTTTTTTTCATTACAATTCCAACAAAATTGTTTTTTTTTATGTGCACGAAGTAATAAAAACAATTGAATTTGGCAATGAACTCTGTGCACGTGCCAAGCCGTGTTTTGATTACAATGGCCATGTGGAACGCATAGTAATGTAGGTAGGTGTAGGTTCATGATCAGCGTACCGGTAATGCAGACTATAATGTTTTTTTTTATTGATTAGTCATTTGATGCTAAAACAGCATGTTTGGTTTTTGAACAAAGAATGGAAAACTAATTAAAAGGACAATGCTCTTTGTGCGAATATTTTAAAAAGAACAAAAATCCCTTAATTAAATAAAATACTCTACATAAGTCATGAACCGTCGGAATTAGGCGGTTTTTAGGGTTCCGTACCTCAAAAGGAAAAAACGGAACCCTTATAGGATCACTTTGTTGTCCGTCTGTCCGTCCGTCTGTCAAGACCCTTTTTCTCAGGAACGCGTGAAGGTATCAAGTTGAAATTAAAACCATATATTGAAATCCGCGGTCCCTTGAAGTTGTGCAAAAATCAAACTTGTAAGTTGACGGGAAAAAAAGATACGCCCGTTTATATTGCAAAAAACGTACATTTCGACACTGTCAAAGGAATCAAAACTCATAGGGTGCTTCCCGTTGACCTAGAATCTTGAAATTTTGCACGAAGCAAGGTATTATAGCACTAATATCGGGAAAAGTCTGAAAACTGAAAATTTTTAGTTACGTCACAAGAAAAAAAAAATTGAAAAGTCTTCAAGACTCGATTCGAGAATTAAACTGTTTTTATAGGTAGGTTGGTACGAAACCCTCAGTGCGCGAGTCCGACTCGCACTTGCCTGGTTTTTTGGAGGAATAATTTGACTAAGTTCAAAGTTATAAATTCACGTATCACACGTGTAAAATCTTATTGTTTCTTTCTAAACATAGAAGAAGAGAATAAAGGAAAACGAACTGTTTATTGTGTGTGTATTAACAACTTTACATTTTGAGAAAAACTACTAGTTGATACTTTACATAAACCATTCGTGTTTCTTCAACCAATTTCCGTGCTTATAAGTAGCTATTGTTGACTAGCAAGAACGTGCTCAGGACCCTTTAGGTTTTTTTATGTGTATCCCGAAAGTCTTAAGGCTTGGAGGAGTAGTCTCAATATGAATTGAAGAATTTATCAAGCAGTCAGCAAACGTCAATTAAAAAACTTTATCGACCGATCAGTATTATTTTATTTTTCCTTTATGGACCAACTAACAATTATTTAAAGGTTTGCACCGCATGCCTAGTAAATATATTATCATCATAATCATCCTTTTTTCAGCCAAAAGACGTCCACTGTCATCCCCACAGAACATATAAAGCAAGTATCATCCCCATAACATATATTTAAGGCGAAAATGAATATCTGCAACTATTTATTTTAAAACAAGTCAATTTCTTGGGAAATCTTACTCATATCGGTGAGCCTTCCCCTTCTGTTCCTTGATGAGGTCCACCGTCTCCTGGTTGCCGGTGGGGTTGATGTCCACGCAGATGATGATGCCGCCCAGCTTGCCGAACCGGAGCGCAGTCTCCCGACCCATGCCGTGGCCCGCGCCTGTTATCTAGAAGTAGAACGGAATATTCTTTCAGTAATAATAATAATATACGCTTAACTTTGTGTAATTTATTTCTTCACCACTGGTCTCAAAACGGTGAAGGAAATCATCGACAGGAAACCGGCCTATAATGGTCCTATAACCAAAAAAATCGAAGACATGTGACCTCCCTCAATCCGCTCTGCGCCCGTGTGGTGGGTTACATGTAGTCCATTCCCTCTTATTGAGAGGAGGCCTGAGTCCCTGCAGTGGTAACACATTTTAAGATTGATTATACTATGATAGTGCCCGTATTAAATAGGCACCAAAGATATAGGATATAGTCAATATTAGGCCCCCTTTACAATGTCCGAGTAGCCACTACTTCCCGAATAAATTCAAAAATGGAACAGAATTTGTATGAAATTATCTGCCAAGTAAGATATTGGCAACTTAATCATAGGTGGTGAAATAGGCCCTTGGTCTCAAATTAAATATTTTTTTTTTGTTTTGTATAACAAGCCATGCAGCAGCTTTGAGACCTATTTGTGAATGAGGATCTTGTGAAGGTCTGCCTTGAAGACTTTTTTTAAGGTGGGGAAATCATCAGAATGACTTCTCCCGCTCTTGGGTAGAGCGGGAGGGCTTGTCAGATTTTTTCTAAATCCCACCGCGTTTCTTCTTTACCTTCGTTCCAGGGTCCTGGGTTTTGGAGGCTTCGACCCTGTTGAGCCCCCACAGCCTTGAAGACTTACCCGCACAATCTCTCCGTTGACGCTCTTAGGTTCCGGCGGCACGAAGAACTGGTAGATGCAGTGCAAGAAGGTGGCTGTCATCTTCAGGTATATCACGAGGGTCTCTCTAGAAGGTCTGTCTTGAAGACTTACCAGCACAATCTCTTCGTTGACGCTCTTAGGTTCCGGCGGCACGAAGAACTGGTAGATGCAGTGCAGGAAGGTGGCTGTCATCTTCAGGTATATCACGAGGGTCTCTCTAGAAGGTCTGTCTTGAAGACTTACCAGCACAATCTCTCCGTTGACGCTCTTAGGCTCCGGCGGCACGAAGAACTGGTAGATGCAGTGCAGAAAGGTGGCTGTCATCTTCATGTACAGCACCAGGTTATCCTGCACATCTGTCTTGAAGACTTACTAGCACAATCTCCCCGTTGACGCTCTTAGGCTCCGGCGGCACGAAGAACTGGTAGATGCAGTGCAGGAAGGTGGCTGTCATCTTCAGGTAGAGCACGAAGATCTCCAGCGCGATCGCAATGCCGTTGTACACCTTCATCGCTATGCCTTGCTCGTCGGTCCTGGGGGAGAAGAGGTTTGTTTGATTTCAATCGAGAATAAAGAAAAAATAATTACCAATATATATTTGAATTCAGAATATTTCTTCATTCAAAGACTTTGGCTAGCTAAAATAATTAATTTAAGAAATTCATCAATTCAAAGAGTTCGGATAGCTAAAATAAATAATTACACTTCCAATAATATTTATTTGAATTCAGAATACTACATATTCATTCATTCAAAGCCTTCGGATAACTTTAATAGATAATTAAACTATGATATTATTTATTTGGTAATGACCTTGCAAATTACAGTATAATAAAAACTAACTCTAAACTAATTAAAACTAAATTAAAAGAAACTAAAATATGGCGTCAAAAAACTCCTCCACATCGCTGTCGACTGGTAATGTGACTATGATATTTGAATTCAAAATAGTAGATATTCCTTCATTCAAAATTCGGTTACCGGAGGGCAGGACGGCGAGCTATCTATTGCTCGTCGTCTGCAAGATTTAATGAATGGTATTCGTATAAGGCGCACTCGGTAAGTAGAGCCAAAGAGCCCCTACTACTCTTTTCAATTCCCCAATTATACTGAAATGCCACCGTAAATTGAGATATTCCGAAAATAAAAATTGATTATATGAATGTCATACCTAATTGAATTTTTATGCCCACTGTACGTAATTTTTCGCCTCAGTTCATACGAAAATTACATACATAATTGATACACTGTTTGAGGTAAACAAAGAAATAATAGTTTTATTGTACGTGCATGATATATGCCTAGCTACTCATTTTGTGAAATTATATATCACTAATGTATGATTGCTAGGTCGACCATAAAATGATACATAAATATTGGTAGAAGCCTATCTACCTACCTTTCATGATGTTATGAAAAATATAGATAATACAAAGCACTTACATTAATAAATTGTATACCCCTGACGTAACAATGAATTCTCTAACACATGAGTAATAATGCATTATGCAGGTTACAATTAATTATGCATAGTAACAACATTTATTGTAATCAAATATATTGTTACAATGTACTAAGTAAATGAATACTATAGCGTAGGATAGTCGCTTCAATCTAATACTGACAATCTTTGTAAAATCACATGCCTAGAAGGCTAGTATTTTATCTTTTGAACCATAAGCGAACCAAAGAAAGGATTTTTAAATTATATTCTTAAAAAAAAAAAAAATCTTTTCATGAAGTGTTTTTTTTTTCTTCTGTTTGGATTCGCAATAAAGAAATTTAACTGAAAAGGATTAACAGTGGGGATTTAAAGGGGGAATACCCATAACCTAGGTATTTAAAAAAGTGGCTGTAATTATGATTAAATATTATAGGAAAACTATTACAATTTTAACAATAGTCAAAACACTGTTTCTTATCTGGCTTCCACCTAAGAAGCCAAAACTAAATTTGAAATATTACCCAATACCGAATCGTCCTTTAGGTTAGTCCAATAAAAAAAGGGAATCGCAGGCAATGAAAAACTTAAAATACCTAAAAATGTCCACAGTCGTCGTTACCGTAAAAAGGAATACAGAATTCAAATCCCAAACAGAAAATATTGAACCAAGTCAACGAAAGAAAAAAATAAATGCGGTAGTGTCAAACTGTCAGCCAGGTAAAGGACGTGTGATTGTGATTCATGCAGCCAACGATATGTTCAGATTTTAAACAATATCAACATGTTTATAATTCTTATTTTAATTACATTTATGATATTTACAGGTACTTAACGAAATTTTTTAATTTAATCCCAACTGTGCACTATTAGTATGAATGTTACAAAACAAATAAATATAGATGATTATTATGTTAAATGTTATGATAAGCGTTATCTAAATTAAATAACATAAGAATAATATATCTATTCAAATTTGATTATATTCAGGACATTTATTCGTTGAATCTTTCTATTTCGGGGTGTTCTCTTTTGTAGAAGTTGTATATGTTGTTGTGTTTTTGTGTATGTTGTAATAATATAAAAAATATTTACTATGTAACTCTGAATCTGAAGTTAGAAATTTGTAAAAGGTTTCTGTTTATTTTCGTATGATTTTTCACTCCGTAAAGTATTTTGTACGACAATCATTCAAAATCACATAGCCGGGGTTGCTTAGTAAATATTTCAAACCCCTTAAACAAATAAAGATAATTAATCGCGAATACAACACAAACGCAACCAAGTGACATTGAGATTAGTAGTGAGGCAATTGTACCTCCTATTTCGCAGCGCAGTTGAGTAAGATCAGATCATTGCCCCAACCAGCTTGATTATGCAAATACCGTTAAAAACATAACCATATACCTCTAGGTTGTTATTATTCATATGAAATTCTATAATGTTGTTTGTAAACATACAAGTTATATTACCCTCTTTTTAGGCTTTAACAAACAATTTTTAATGCCTACATTTACTTCTCTTTTACTGAAAACATAAATAAAATAGAAAAGCCAATCACATCAAAATTCATGCGATCAGGCGGACCCTGGCAATGGCCGGGATTAACGCCAGGTAGAAGAAGACGAAAAAAGATTTCATCGATTTTACAATAAAATTAATATAACATATTGAATTTATGTATATGTGTGTATTTGTAAGGAACAATTTAAAAGTATTATCAGAAGTATTATCGACTATGTCACGGAAAGTAGAGTACTTTACGTAAAAAAGAGTCAATTTACAAAGTCGGAAATAATTTGCTTTACTCGCGAATAAAATATCTTCTATATTACTATAATTACATTTACAAGGTGGACTCATGACCTAGCGAGGGTCGCGGGAACCTGATGGATGCGAAACGCTCAGGACCAGTCGTTAAGGAGACACTTGGAGGAGGCCTATGTCCAACAGTGGACGACTTTCGGCTGGAATGACGATGATGAACCCCAATATTTTAATTTTATGGCTTTGTAAACAAGATTAAATATTTCACCGTCAACTCGTATCGCAATCTCGTAGTCGTAAGTTTATTTTTTATTAATTCTTTCATTTTTATCAGTGCTTCTTTTACATTTTTATGTATCCTGTACGCGATTTTTTTTATGATAAATAACAATTGATTAATAATGGGGTTATTAATCCTAAGTTTACTACGTCTTTTCGCGTTGAAACAAATGACACTTGAAGTGTTAAACGGTTCTATAAAAATGATGGAGGTGTTATTTTTAATTATGTATTGACTGCTAATCTTCTATATATATAAAAATGAAATCCGTTTTTCGTTGTCACGACATCACATGAAAACGGCTTGACCGATTTGGCTGTTTTTTTTTTTTAAATGTTCCTTGAAGTTCAGTGATGGTTCTTACGGAGAGAAAAATTCTAAAAAAAAAAAAGTTAGGTAAAGTAGTGAGGGGTAGTGTAGGGTACTGTGGGGTAGTGTAGGGTAGTGTAGGGTAGTGTAGGGTAGTGTAGGGTAGTGTAGGGTAGTGTAGAGTAGTGTAGGGTAGTATAGGGTAGTGTAGGGTAGTGTAGGGTAGTGTAGGGTAGTGTACGGTAGTTTAGTGTAGTGTAGGGTAGTGTAGTGTAGGGTAGGTAGGGTAGTGTAGGGTAGGGTAGCGTAGGATATGTAGGGTAGTCATTTGACGGGAGCGAAGCCGCGGGTAAAAGCTAGTAGCCAATATTGAAGTCTATGAATTTTATTATTAAAATAAATTATTATAGTGGTGGCTGACATATTTGTGTCTGCTAAACGATTTATTTCATTTTAATACCAATTAGTAATACTTACCATTAGTATTAGTTTAAACTCGGATTTACTGTTTGTTGCGAATGGATACTATTGTTTAAACTAATACTGAAATAAGTTAAAGATAATTATAGGACCTTTAACCTCATAGATGACCCTTGTCAAGGTGGTAAAGAGTCATCTCTTTCACGAACTATAGATGAAGGATTGAGAATAGGTGGAAAATATTATCCATAGATCCATACTCAAACACTACCAACGTCCAAAAATGGCGAAGGAGTTTAATTATTTATTAAGCTTTCACTTTAATTATTCTTCTCCGTCCTCTTTTGTCTTTTACCTAATTGTTAAAAATATTTTACTCTATCTGCTGCCAGCAGTTTCACCGGTGTGATAGTAGAAAATAATAGTACCCTCGCGGGATAAAAAGTATCCCATGTGCTATTCCAGGACCAATCATCATCTGCCTAGCCTTTTCCCAACTATATATTGGGGTCGGCTTCCAGTCAAGCCGGATTTAGCTGAATACCAGTATTTTACGAGGAGCGGCTGCCTACCAAACCTCCACAACCCATTAACTGGGGTAACACGGTACTTCATGGCAAGACTGGAGTCAGATTTACTGGCTTCTGGCTATCCGTAACGACTGCCAAAGATCTCCAAATGACAGCCGGGACCAACGGCTTAACGTGCTTTCCGAGGCACGGAGGAAACTCGTTATGTTTAGATGGTCACCCATCCACAGACCAACCTAGGCAAGCGTTGCTTAACCTTGAAGATCGACCTGTGCGGCTGTTATTATTTAGCCACGAGCTCCTCAAGAAACCAAGTTTTATCGAAATCCATTTCGCAGTTTTTACATTCAAACAACATATACCTACAAAGATTGTCTGTCAAGTTAGAGATTGCACTGTGCGATAAGACTGCCTGCCTTTTTATAAATGTTATACATATAACACATAAATAATAAAAGGATTTATAATTTTTATTCAAGTAGGTGCAACATTAAAAACAACAAGTTTCAATTCACTGGTTCCAACTCATTCATGAAACCGAACGGCGATTATGATTTGTCATTGCCAATAGCTACTTAAATACATTCATAGCATGTATCTATATCCGTTATTATGAAGTCGTCGCGGTATGGTTCGCGCAGTGGTTAAACGATTGACTGCTGCGCTGCTTATCGCAGGTTCTATGCCCGTACGAATCAAATGTTTTTGTGGTCTATAGATAGTTGTCCTGAGTGTCTTTTGCATGTGAGATTAAATTGTGCTTGATCTCACGATACAGGAGTTTAAACATTTTGGATATCCATTGAGTAACCCGGTAACCTTGGTTTTATTTTATCGATTTTCGATGTGGCCCACTCTGGCCCACTTTATAAATTGATTATCTGTCTATCTATCCAAAATAATAAAAGGGGAATCTAATATTAGGGCAAACTGCCTGACTGACAAATCAAATCAAATCACAGCTGAAACTAGGAACATGAAATTTTGCACAAGGCTTTCTTTTATGACGTAGGCGAGCGCTAAGACAAGGTTTTCCAAAATTTGCCACCTAAAGTGATGAAGCAGGCGTCCAAAGTTTATATGTAAAGACCTACTTTTACCCGGTATAGCCGCTGGCAGAAGCCAGACCATAATAAATCAAAACAAGGAAAAAATACAAACTAATTACATCTTAGAAGACCTTTAGAAATATTACCTACTCTCGAAGCACACACGTGCGCATGCACAATGCATTATTGAGATAAAACAACACACTACTCATATCGCCGATAGTTGTTAAACTAGGAGTACCTACAAACTAGTATTTAATCAATTGGGACACGCCTAAATTATGTTAGCAATAATTAACCTATCACACAAAACGAGACACAATAGTAAAACAATAACACCGCGGTCTCATAGGACCGCGACCGGTCGGGGATTCATGAATTAGCAGCCGACTTTCTTAGCTAACAATAAAATTGTTGACAAATTATAATTATGCCCAGGGGTTTTGTTACAAGTCCAGAACTAAATTTTGCTGAAGAGTGAACTGAGAAAGAGCTGAGACACTGCTATACAGATAACTAGTGGAATTATCTGTTGACCACATCATCTCTTAGGTAAGGTAGGATAAAGTGAGATAGTAGTAAAGCGAAAGAAATCCTTATTTTTCACGATAATACTCAAAAATCTTATCGTAATATTATCCAAAAAGGAATCCCACTTTTTTATATGATAACTAATGTTTAATAGCGACCAGTTTCTATGAAACTGATCGCAATTAAACATTACCTATGATAAATAACATAAACTATGATCTATGAAACTACGTCGATGAAGCGGCAATGTTGAACCGTCGTATCGTGTCCTATTCACTCTGGCCTTGAAGACATCTACATTATAATCTGTTGAGAAGACCGTTACCGGCAAATTGTTCAAGTTCTTCGATGTACGCAGTATAAACGACGAATCGACACGTCCTATTCATTCTAGCCTTGAAGACACCTAAATTAAAATCGGACGGGAAGACAGCTGCAGGCAATTTTTTTCAGTCCATCGATGTATGCGCTAAAACGACGGATTGAAAGGCCTTCTCAAATATTTTTCACAACATATTCGTGAGCGCGTTTGCTGCAACCGGCAGTGGTTGCACAACCACCGGCACCACGCTCCAGCGGTGTCCAAGTTCGAGGTTGCCTGACGCAAGCCGCTCATGACACGAGCTGGTTAACGTGGCCTGCCCATATCGCACTGTAGTTAATGTATTTAATGACTAACTAGTCGTCAACGGCGCGTTCTGTTCCACGCGCGCCTCTAGGAGTTATCAACAAACTGTAAATGTATTGTAAACCTAATAGTTTTTGAAAAGAGTAACCATGGAGTTTTTTTGCCGGTTCTTCTTCATAGGAAACGACCAATTGGAACCGTGCACTAGCTTCTAACGTTTTATAAGTGCCCATGTAGGCTTATGTGGAATAAAAAGATTTTGACTTTGACTTTGACTTTGTAGGGATCCGGTAGGGCCGAAGCCTTTGGGGATAACGGAAATTTTGAAATGTAAGTCCGTGTCCCCCAGATCGAAGGCAACGAAGGAACGAGGTGGGGTTTAGTCAGTAAGAGTCTGACACGCCCTCCCGCTCCGCCCAAGAGTGGGAGAAGTCTTTCTGATGATTCCCCACTTGAAAAACAGCCGGTAGGTAAGTGATTCGTTTTCCTAGTCGCTTGTGATGAATTCAATCGTTTAATGCGGAAAATGTTTAAAGTTCAGAGTCATCTTAGAATGACCTAGCCTTTTCCCAAATATATTGGGGTCGGCTTCCAGTCAAGCTGGATTTAGCTAAATACCAGTATTTTACGAGGAGCGGCTACCTACCAGACCTCCACAACCCATTAACTGGGGTAACACGGTACTTCATGGCAAGACTGGAGTCAGATTTACTGGCTTCTGACTATCTGTAACGACTGCCAAAAACATCTACAAATGACACCCGGGACCTACGGCTTAACGTGCTTTCCGAGGCACGGAGGAAACTCGGTATGTTAAGATGGTCACCCATCCACAGACCAACATTGGCAAGTGTTGCTTAACCTTGAAGATCGACCCGTGCGGCTGTTATTATCTAGCCACGAGATCCTCAGCCAGTTAACGTGGCCTGCCCATATGAAACTGTATTTAATGGCCATTACAGTCGGTAGGTAAGTGATTCGTTTTCCTAGTCGTTTGTGATGTTAATTCAATCGTTTAATGCGGAAAATATTTAAGTTCAGAGTCGTCTTGGTTTATTATCGTATTATAAAGAAGTGCAAAGGTCTAACATTATTCTAAGTTAATGGTGCTAATTGTGACGCCGATACTTGGTCATGGACGCTTGCTTCCCTCCAAGTAGGTACTGTAAGGAGTTATTACTAAACCTTTTTAGAAGTAAAGTGCTGGCTGGATTAAAAAGATGATTATTCAAATATTCATAAATAGATTCGGTTTTGAAGTCAGACAGATTGTAGAAGAAATCTTATAAAAATATAATGATTATTGCTTCGGCCCGCGTCCATGTAACTAGTTCGACTAATAAACGAGCCTTAAGTACCAAAGCCCTATCGTTTGAGTCTTCGCCCCCTTCACATAGTGGTGAAGGCGCCGGGTACTTAAGGCTCCAAGTAGGTATCTACAATAACAGTGTTGTACTTAGCCAGAAACAAACGCTAGTTATCCCGTTTTGGTCATTGTAGTCGAGGCGTCCTCGACCCATCCTTAACGCAGTGCCAGTGTGGATCAGCTACCCAGGACATGCGGCACTTGCTATGCTGTCCATCCTGCACAACCAACTTTACTTTGCAGGATCTAAATGAGGCCAATACCAAAGCCAAACAGGTTGCCAAATACTGGGCAGAAAAAGTTTAATGAGAGCATCGATATGAAAAGAAGAAGAATTATAGCCGGGTCGAGGACAGCCTTGGAACTCCAAAAAGGACCAACTTGTTTGTGATGTTAATTCAATCGTTTAATGCGGAAAATGTTTAAATTTAGAGTCATCTTAGGTTTATTATCGTATTATAATGAAGTGCAAAGGTCTAACATAAATCATTTTTAATGGTGCTAAGTGTGACGCCGATGCTTGGTCATGGACGCTTGCTTCCCTCCAAGTAGGTAACGTCAAACGGGGTGAATAGGAACGAAAGTTTGATTAGGATTTTAACTTAGGTTAAATATTTTATATTGATTTATATCTAATCATCGACTTTTAGTACAATAAAAAATATATTTTGAATGGTTCAAATATTTAATAATAAAATGAGATAATTAATAATAAAATAATTATTTTTTAATAATAAATTTTTTGAATAAATAGGAATACTTCAATATTGGAAAACCCTGTTAAATAACGTTAAAATCCCCTTCAAATGTTTGTTCCTATTCACCCAGTTTGACTGCCATGTACCTACAGTGTTATATTTGGCAGGAAGCAAGCGCCAGTTATCCCTTTTAGTCATTATAGTCGGGGCTTCCTCGACCCTATTAACACAGTGCCAGTGTGGAGCAGCTACCCAGGACATGCGGCACTCGCTATGCTGTCCATCCTGCACCTTTACTTTGCAGGATCTAAACGAGGTCAATGCCAAAGCCATACAGGTTCCCAAATACTGGGCAGAAAAAGTTTAAAGAGAGCATCGATACGAAAAGAAGAAGATAAAGAATTATAGCCGGGCTGAGGAGAGCCTTGGAAGTTCAAAAAGGACCCACTTGTTTGTGATGTTAATTCAATCGTTTAATGCGGAAAATGTTTAAGTTCAGAGTCGTCTTAGGTTTATTATCGTATTATAATGAAGTGCAAAGGTCTAACATAAATCATTGTTAATGGTGCTAATTGCGACGCCTTGGTCATGGACGCTTGTTTCCAGCCAAAGTGCAATAAGAGAATTGTACTTGGCGGAGTCATGCGCCAGTTATCCTTTTTGACCATTACAGCCGGTTCGAGTACAGACTTGGAAGTGCAAAAAGGATAACTCAAAGGAATTGAAAATTCTATGTAGGTATTTTTATTTGGAAAGCTGAAAATTTTGAATGAATTTTGACATCAGGCGAGTTTGTCGAATAGGTACTCGACAAACTCGCTCAACTTGAAAAAAAAACACTAGATTTAGATCCATAGTATTTATGAAGCCTTAGCTGCTAAAGCGATCGTAATGAGATTTAACATGGACATTACCCTGGACTTGGAGAAAGACTTCAGATACTTTTTATCAATCTATCTATATCATAATTGGCATACGTTGTCCTGCCTAAAAGCTGGCTTTTTGTGAGATAAAATTGAGAACATGATTGCAGCACCACTTACCGGGATAATTTTTATTTTCAAACGATCTAAAGTTTTTCTCGAACATAACACACAAACCCAAATCGGTCAAGCCGGAGGAATTTAGTTCAATTTTTAAGAGGAGGTAGGTGATAAATACACGGACTTAATAGTCCACTATATGAAACACAAGTACAACTTGCGTTTTATGAAGATTAGGTTATTAATAAATAAATTAATTACTCTTATGTAATAACTATTAACTACTGCACTCATTAAACCATCGAACATGAAACAACCAATAAACTAAGTTAGTAATCCATACAATATTAATAATATTATAAATGTGAAAAGTAACTCTGTCTGTCTGTTACGCTTTCACGCTTATACTACTAAACAGATTTTAATGAAAGGTCAGAGTAAGTCTAAACACCAAGGAAAGAAGGGCTAATTTTTATCTGTCTTCGATTTCAAACCCGCTATAACCAAATTTCACGTTAACGGAGTTTCTCAGCAGGGTCGAAGCCTCTGGGGTCAAGGATTGGCTTCTGAAAGGAAAACCCGGGACCCTGGCATGAAAGAAAAGCAGGAACGGAGTGTCTCTGGGGCCATGGGTTGGTTTCTGAAAAGAAAACCGGGGACCCTGGAATCAAGGCAAAGAGTGCACAGTGTAGGTTTTAGTCAGTAAAAGTCTGACACGTCCTCCCAATCGGCCCAAGAGCGAGCGAAGTCATTCAGATGATGACACCTTAAAAAAAAAACGCTAATGAAGTTTTTTTGGTGGGCACAAAGATAGCTTGAACACCAAGGAAGTTCATAGGAAAGTTTTTATCAGGCTTCAACTTCAATTTCACGTCTGCCATAACCAATATTCACTCAAACAAAACTCGTGGCCAAAAGCTAGTACACTACAACTATAAGCCGTGGCTTGCAACACGTTTGGCCAACGTTTGCGCCACAGATTGCGCCTACGCATCGCACATGCGCGTTGCGAGATGAACCACTGTGATTTGCTTATGTTTGCTATGACAGATTTGGTTAGCGTCCTTTTATGAAAAGGTTAAGTTGACTTTGGACTACAAAATACTCGTAGAGGCATGAAATCTGTAAAGCTTTGAGGTATATGTGTTGTAAAGTCTTATTCCGAAATCAATGTTGAATATAGTATGTTGTCTGTGTACTAGCTCCATTGTATCCACAGAATTATTAATATTTATGGCATGGAAAATATCGTGAGGAAACCGGCGTATTCTGGAAGTACACACCACAAATTCGAAGACATGTAACATCCACCGATCCGTACTGGGCACTCGTCGTGACTTGTACTACGTCGTAGTATTATTTGTAGTATCGTACATTTACATCATCATCTGCCTAGCCTTTTCCCAACTATGCTGGGGTCGGCTTCCAGTCAATCCGGATTTAGCTGAATACCAGTATTACCAGTATCGTACATTGTATACTGTACAAATATCTATATAACACAGGGTAGATATACTGATATATAACCATAACCAGATTACCTGCATAGATACCTACGAGAGTGAGGACCACTTCAAGGATGAAGGAGCCTATTGTATGCCATTATATGTAACGAGACTGGCTGACCTTGTGAAAGATGACAATCTCCGCCAAGGATTAAAAGGACAGTAGGTACAGTCAGCATCAAAAGTCGCTGAACACAATCAACATAACAAAACATTTTATTGTGAACAGATGAACGAACGAGGTATTTTGTTATGTTGATTCTGTTCATCGACTTTTGATGCTGACTGTACAATGGTTTGGCAAGGTAAGATCCAAGATGATCTGAAATTCTTCGATCGTGAATTACCGCAGGTTGTTTAGTTTTGCGGTCAGGTCATAGGCAGGTTATCCAGACATAAGTCTTGACTAGATTCCTCTAGTCATATCTCTCAAATTCTATCATCAAAACTTGATTTTGACAAAAGTGGGAAGAATCTGTATGTATGTCATTCAAATTAAGAAAGGATTTCAAATTGATTCCTAAATGACGAAGTTCCGAAGTATCAAAAAAATACTTATTGCATTTGCATATACCTATTTGTTTACCATTTTAATTGTATGACCCTTTCTTGAAATTGCTTTCTGTTTCAAATAGGAAAACAAACATACGTACAAACTACTATGTGTCAAAATTTTTACAAATACTAAAAAGTATTTCGATCTACCTACATTGTTACTAAGAATCTTTACTTTTTTAATTCATGACTCCCCGACCGGTCCTATGAGACCGCGCTGTTATTGTTTTACTATTGTGCCTCGTTTTGTGGGTATGTGATAGGAATTGGACTGTCACTCACAATTGAGAGTGTATTAGACTACGATTTATTTAATTAAGTTACTAATAATATCATAGTGTTGTGTTGTGAGAGTTTAGGAATATTATCCTACTGTGATATAGTGTATGGAGTGTAGGAGGACAGTGCAAATCGAGTTCAAACAACCAAACATCTGTGAGTGCAGCAACAATATTACTATGTAAGTTTAGGTGTTTTGGCAATTAAATTTGTATGCTTTATACTCTTGCATGATGACAACTTGTGATGTTTTCTACACATGTTTGAGCTAATAAACGAAGATCTTATATTTATTTATTTTAAAATATCATAATCTTTGTCACGAATTTAAAAATTAATAAGGTAATATAGATAAGCGAGAAAACATATCAGCAGGGTAAGTTAAGTTGGTAATGTTAAACGCTATAAAACGTCTCTTCTCAACGTTAAGTCACATGGTCAAAACAAAGAAATATAAAATTCGTAGCTAAGTTATTGTTCAAAATGATAGAATGAAACGTAATCATTTCTTCAATGTTAATTGCTACATCTTGTAATTTTATGGTATAAAAATGGTCGCCAAGTTACAATTTTGATAAGTCTTAGGACTTAGGACGACACATTACCGATTGTAGAAAGAAATTCGATGCGAAACGATTATATTTTGGTTAAGCCCAGTGGCGTAGCTAGTCCCTATGGGGCCCCGTATAATAAAAAAAATTGTGGCCCCCCTTTTATTGGACTGGGTTTAATGGGTTTATGTATTTCGCAATGAACACAAACTCAAATATCAACTGACAATTCGGTGGTTCGACAGGCCAATAACTTGTGATTCTTTTATTAGTAACAATTTGAGTTTTTAACAGTAATTTTATGATACCAACCGGGGCCCCTGAAGCCTGGGGGCCCCGTATAATTGATACGGCATATACGGCGGTAGCTACGCCCCTGGTTAAGCCTATTATAAAGGAGTGACTCTGAAGATTATAACTATAGACATTCCCTAAATCAGTTCATTAAAGAGAAGAGTTCTTTTAAATCTAGGCCAAGGATGACACATATCTTCTTGTCCAACAAACGGATCAATAAACACAGCAAAAGGATATCACTAATTGAGTTAATTGATAAGAAACCTAACGGGGCCTTCGGATCGAAGCCAATTAACGCTTAACAATCATTCACTATACGTCATTGGCATTATAAAGAGGAAAGCTGATTGTTTGTCAAGGTTTCTAGGAATATAAGACGATGCGTATTTGATTAGATGAGAAAAGTATTGGTAGGTTGATCACAGATGGGGGTACTGGGACGGTTCAGATCTTCAATGTTTGTGCGGCGTGTCCCCGCAGACCATGTCCCACCTATCATCCTGCATTGCGTGCCCTGTCACATGTTCACGTCATGACCTAATGACAGCATCAGTGGACGGCATTGCCGTGGCCGAATACTGGGCCAGGCAAGGTATTTGAATAGTTTTGCCATCGACACGCGAAGTAGAAGATGGAAAAGTAATTGTTGCTCTTATAGCAGCCATCAAAGAATAAATTATTAGGAAAGACGGTCAGATATAAGGTAAACGCTATTTTTGTTCTTTAGAAACAGATTGCACAGACACAGATAGGGCACATAGCTCGTAGAACAGATAACCTTTGTGGCTGAAAGGTTCTGGAGTGGCAATCACGTATCGAAAGATGCAGCGTTGGCAGACCTCCTACAAGGTCAACCGATGACCAAGTAAGAGTTTCGAGAATCCGATAAACGCGAGATGCACAGTACCCTTCAGTGTGGCGACACTTGCAGAAAGCCTATTCCCAACAGTGGACGTCTTTCAGCTGGAAAGACGATGAAGATGATGTAATTTTTCAAATGAATAAACATATATCTTCGTTAATGAATTTCAATTGGAAGTATCAAAGATAAAAGATTTATGAAAACCGTATATTTTTTGTCAATTCTAACTGCTTATTAATTTTAAATTTATCATTTATAAGTAATTACGTGATTATTGTTCAGGTTTAATGAAGTTGTTTTAAGATTGCATAAAAGATATAACAATTGCAATTATAAGTTAATGCAAGATTATTACGTTTTATGACGAATTATATTTTATGATTTTGCTACCAGTTGGCAGTAAAATGTGTGGTGCTCTGTAGCAACGCCACCGTATATTTTTTTATTATGATATAGCCCATTTTTATGTACGGCTGACGTACATAACGTACATGGATTGTTTGTGAATGTACGACTTTTAATTTAAAAGAAAAGATTAAATTAATGTGGCGTTGCTGCGGAGAATCTCTGTAGCAACGCCACCTGTAATCAACATTTGTAGATACAATTTCAGCTATTTCTCTGCAGTTATATAATGTACGAACACTGTTTAGTATGTACACGTTGTAAATATAAACAAATATGTTAATTCTAAAGTTTAATTCTAAACTCACAAATTGTCCCCTGTAGTGTTTTAAGCTACAGTGATATCTGTTTACAATGACAACGAAGGGAAATAACTAACACATCAAACTAAGCTGACGTCAAACAAAGCGTTTTGTAAAGAATAAACAATTTTTTGTTATTGTTAGTATGTATTTATTTTAATAGAGAGTCTTCCTTCTTCTTCTTCCTGCCCTTATCCCATATTAGAAGCGTCGGTTTCGTCAGATTTCCGTAGTGTTTTTCAACCCTTTAATAATTTCACAAGTGTTTTTATCTAAATTATTTTTCGACCTTTCAAAAATTTCACGTGTTTTTATCTCCAGTGCTTTTCAAGCTTTAAAAAATTTCACAGGTGTTTTTAAATCTAGTGTTTTTCCACCTTTCAAAAATAACCCGTGCTATAGAGCACATAAATTAAAAAGGTTTAAGAAGTACCAAAGTTGTGTAGATAGAACAAATTCAAAGAAAGTAAAATATTCCTATCGGACCAACTAAAAAGTTGTACCGTTGAGAAAAACAACAGTTCATCCGTATCAAAGTTGATCAGATTGGAATAAACACCTTCATCAAGTTCCATTCGGCCCAACTAGTTGATCCGTTCGGTTGGTCGGATTGGAAGTCACCGTTTGGAATCATGCCGGCCACTATAACCGGACACAACTTATTAAAAATAGGTCATATTATGCGACATGTCACTGTAACCGAAGTCACTATAACCGATTTTGTTTTAAAGATTTTATAAGAAAACCAAACTTTGCTGTGTATTTATAACGTTGACGTCTGCTTAGTATGATGTGTTAGTTATTTCTTTTCGATGTCATTGTATACAGATTCCACTGTAGCTTAAGACACTACAGGGGACAATTTGTGAGTTAAGATTAAACTTTAGAATTAACATATTTGTTTATTATTTATTTTATACTTTTTGCACAAAATAGGTACAAAGGCGGACTTAATGCCTTGGGCATTTTCTACCAGTCAACCTTTGGGCAATGCAGAGAATATTAGTGGTAGGTGCAATAAAAGAGAGAAATATACCTATTGAGAAGATATACAAATAAATTAACAACACAATATAAATATAATTTATTCGCAATTCAATCAAATAAATATAATTATATACATACATAGATATATATACTCAGAAAATAGATACAAATCGACAAACAGAGAAACATTAAAGTTATCATTTGTACATACTAAACAGTGTTCGTACATTATATAACTGCAGAGAAATAGCTGAAATTGTATCTACAAATGTTGATTACAGGTGGCGTTGCTACAGAGATTCTCCGCAGCAACGCCACATTAATTTACTTTTTTCTTTTAAATTAAAAGTCGTACATTCACAAACAATCCATGTACGTTATGTACGTCAGCCGTACATAAAAATGGGCTATATCATAATAAAAAAATATACGGTGGCGTTGCTACAGAGCATCACACAGTAAAATACTAATATTACTCCTCAAAAAAGAACCCAGATACAGGAAAAATATAAAATTTTCCCGAATCATTTTTAAATTATCTCATTTTGCACTGATAAATGAAATTTATTTTGCGTTACAAATAACAGATTTGCACGCTTTTCTTCATCATAATAAACTAGATGAGGCCACTGTTTCCTAGCTACCTTAAGACAAAGCAAACTCAGAGGTCAAAGGCACTTTTAAGGTCCATACAGTATACACGTAAAGGACAAATCATATTAAAACCATGTAGGTTAATATCTGAGAAGGTCATTTAAGCCCAGTCACTAGTTTCTTTCAAAAACTTCGTTAAAGAACATTTCCACTCTCTGTAATTCTATCCTGGTTCTAGTTAAGGGTCTCAGCACACATATGGGATCGGAAAGGGATCGTAACCGTAACGCCTTTCGCCTCGCTGTCAACCAGGCGTCAACCTACCGTATGCACGTAACGAAAGCGTATCAGCAGCGCCTGTACGTCAACTCGGCTTCGGCTAGGCGACACCGCGCTTACGCCTCGCCGCCCCCTGGCTGACCTGGTTGGCACCAGATCAGTTTGAATCCAAACGTTAAGTGTAGCGCACGGTTATGTCTTTAGCATGCAAGTCGCGGGAAGGGAAAGGGGAAAGGGTGGACAAAGAGATGTGAGCTCAGGTACGGAGAGACGTAAGCGCGGGGACGGAGAAACGTAAGCGCGGGGACGATGAGCCGTAAGCGCGGGAATTCAAGTTCGGAGCCTGTTCCGAGGCGAGGCGATTACGTTATTATTCCGATTAGTGTGCGTTGCAGTAGGGAGTTTAATACAAACCATTCTGAACGGCTCGAGGCGATACGGTGACGATCCCTTTCCGATCCCATATGTGTGCTGAGACCTTAATTTATATCTTCCACCAACTCTATCCTTTTTCTTCCCTCATTTTATTTTTCCCACTCATATATAATTTTGTAGCTGAATATAATATGTATAAATATATATATATACTCGTATATATGACTTATAATTATTTTAAATATTTGCTTCGTTTGAACGTTGTACGCCTCAGATTACCACCTGCATTATTTTTCTTACGATCCATCCTAATGTTGCCTGGTAGAGGACCGCCATGGTACCCATAGATTTAAGTTTCTGTACAATTTATAACTTCATTTGGTGTTCAATAAAGTTTATTCTATTCTATTCTATACGAGTATAAAAGATAAATTATCTTAAAACCATGTAGGTTAATATCTGAGATGGTCATTTAGGTTAAAACCACACAGATTTGAGTGGACGTGTCCAGACAATGCTAACTTGTGAATTTATCAGATATTGTGAAACTAAACGCTTAAAGGACCTCAACGATTTGCCGAAATATACCAAAGACACAAACTGTTAGGCAATCATTAATGGCCGAACCCAATAATCTATCTATCTCCAGCTTTGGCATACTGTAGATAGTAAAACAAATGATACAATACAAAAATTCAAACATGTTTTCTGTTGTTTCATTTGTTTTTCTATCTCCGGTATGTGATAGATAGGTTATTGGGTTCGGCTGTAATTCATAATCTACTCATAATATTACGATCTGCATAGTCCATATTCACAATTTGATTTAAGAGAACACCAATTGGAGTGGACTTGTCCAGTCAGTGCAAGCATTTGTTAGTATTTGTGTAGCTCAGTTTGGGACTACTAAGGCGCTCAATAAATCAACGAATAAAAGCAAGGGCATTTGGGCCGCATAAAGTATCTTTCTACTCAAATTGACACACAAACTTAAAACTGACTGGAAAGAAAAAAATAAAAAATGCAATAAGTACCTATTTCACAAAGTCAAAAGCATTCAAGTTTTACAATTATTGCACTTTTAATGTGTTCTTAAAATGAATGACATTGACTAGTCAATGTCATTAATTTCAAAGTTAATTCATCAAAATAATGTCGAATTATTGTAAAATTAGTTTGGTTATTACACTAGTAGCATGTTTTTCTTTTTGAATTATTTTTCAAAATAAGATGTGCAATTTTCTTAATTAGTTGTTGATTTCTTTACTTTGATTATAATATATTTAATTTGATTACTCGTATAATTTATTCAGTTAGGTATTAATATATTTGGATTGAGTTTTATTTTATAGTGACTTCATTTTATTTGAATTGCGCCATTGGCGTCATGACATTTTTTATATAAAAATTGTAATAGATGCATTTGACCTGATATAAAATATTTATTATTATTAAAGCATAGGTGTGAAACAAGTCCTTTACAATCACAAACAGTAGTAATGATTCACTTAATTATTTAACCCTAGAAAGATAATCATATTGAATTAAACGTTAAAGATAATCATACGTAAAATTGACTCCTCCTTTTTGAGTAGCTGTTATTAAAAAAGTTTGTACTGATGTAAGTAATACGATAAATAATTTTTATCTACAACATCATATTATGAAATAAAAATACTTATATTTATTAATTTATGTTTATTTATTATTAAAAAAAAATAAGAAGTTAAAACTTCTCAAAAAATTAACAAAACATAAGAACTTCTCTTTTCTTCTAAAGTTTTATCATACTCATCTTAAATCAGTACTTTTTCTTATATTCGGCCCCGCCTTGAAGACATAGAGGTTGACCAGCAATGTCTATTCTTTGATCTAATGGTTCTTTGAGACAACATTATTAGATGACGAGAAGCCGTGGAAAGAGTTGCTTGTCCAGAGTCTTCTTCTTCAATACAGTCCATTTCACAGGGAGTTGCTGACACTTCTTCCCTCACTCCATCCGCAAAACCTTGTTACACATCGCTCCGGACGTCATCCTCGCTCTCATGATCTTCGATTTCACTGTCAGTGTCAGGACAGGGTGGCTCCTCATCACTCTCTAAAAGAGCAGACAGGATGGTCTTTATCCAATTCTCTAGTCCCCATTATGTTGTGACAGTATCTGAATACCTATTAAATATCAAAAATTCAAATAAAAAGACAATCAGACAATAAAAATAATTCAAATAAAAATTTTACCAAATATCGTAAAAGTCACGCAAAAGATAATCATACGTAATTTTGACTCCTGTGATATTTATATTTCAAAATGGCGGGCACTTACCTCCGTGACGTGGTCGCCTCTCGCTAGCTCCCAACGGTCAGTGAAATGTCTGAAACGCACGACTCCGGATTCGCGCTAATTAAAAAGAGGCAGCAATATTTCATTTGCGCGGGAGTCATTTTGACGTAGATTATCTTTCTAGGGTTAAATATCATAACAATAAGTGGTGTCACTTGAATTGTGTGATTATTTAGTTTAGATGACAATTATGTACCTAATATTTATAATTCTTCCACTATTACTCTTTTACTAAAATTTTTGTGAAACTTCCTTTCATTGTTAGTCATATATAAACAGTGGTATTTTTCATTAATTATTCAATGTGGCTTAATCGCGATCACACTGGCATGTTCAAGGTCACATATACCTTTTTGGTTCACATACACCATTTTAAGCGCCTATAGAATACTTACGAAGCTATGATAAACATAACCAAAAAAATCACTATAAAAAGGAATTTGACATACACCAGGGGCCTTACTATGACGTGTTAAAATATCAAGCGTACAAGCGAGAAAGTTATACACCCTACATCTACATTTCTTTAACAGTTCAGTTTAGATCGTTAAATGGATCGCGTGGTAGGGCTTCAAGACCTGTAAAAGCAAGGGAATTCTCTACTCACTCGAAAAAAAGAAGGTTCTGCTTCCCGCCGTTCTTTCCAACGAACGATACGTCGAACCACATAGTACACAGATATTATCAAACCAGAACTGTCCGATCATAAAATTCACTTAAAGCATAAGTGAAATTGAGGGACGTGTACCATTGGACACAGATATTATTGAATAAAATTTAACTGTTGTAAATACGCTGTGCACTCCTCACGACTTTCACTAGTATGCGGGCTTGGGTTGCAGCGAAGTGCAGTTGCATAATAATTAGAGGAAACGTTTCGAAAATCAGCATAATACACAATAGAGGTGCATCCTGCAGAGCATCCTGCGTTTATTCACGCAGTTTATACGTACATATTGATACGCAGTGTGTCTGTAGAGGTCGAACGATTTGGTTGTTCCAGAATGTAATTTGGGCGTCTTCAAGGGCAGAGTGAATATGCTCTTAATAGTCTGGTGCACCTCACCATCGACGATTGCGTTACTGCTTACCATCTGATGGGATCGCAGCCAAGCACTAGTTTATACCAATTTAAAAAATAATAATTTAGGTGTCTTCAAGGCTAGAGTGAATTCGCTCTTAATAAACTAGGGCGCCTCACCATCAATGATTGAACCATCAGGTGGGATAGCAGTCAAACACTAGTTTATAATTATTATATTTAAAAAAATATTGAAAAATCTCACCGGATTCATCCGACCTTGAAAAGTAAATATTTTGAATTGCGAATAGCATGTTGGTACTTATGATGTACGAATACCGCAGAAAGCAAGGGTCGTTGTACTTAATTCATGAATCCCCGACCGGTCCTATGAGACCGCGCTGTTGTTGTTTTACTATTGTGTCTCGTTTTGCGGGTATGTGATAGGTTAATTAGCTATGAATAGCAGCGCTATTTTTTTTAAGTTGTAGCGGAGTAAGGGTCTTTTTGGAATTATAAAGACCTGTGCCAGACACAGGTCTTTATAATTCATGTTTTTTATTTTATGTAACTAGTTAATATTATTTTATTTTGTTCTTCGATTTAACGAAGTCACAATTTAACTTACTTTTCTTGGATTAATATTCTCAGAGAAGAAATCTGTGGTTTCCGCGTTAGATGGGTTACTGGTTTTAGCCGGCCGGCCACAGATAGCCATATTATGTAATATTGGTTCTAGTTACGGCCCTGCCTGCTTTTACTTTGTTTTCTGCATCTATCTTACTTAATCTTTTTAACGCCTAGCCAACTGTATACTTAACTATTTTCTCCTTTTTTTGAGGTGAGAACGCATTAAATGACTTGGTCTGCTTTATGATGGAGCGAGTGGACGGGCTAGACTTATGCTGACTAGAACTCATCTGTGTCTTACAGTTTATTTATTTATTTATTAAATGCTTTATGCACATAAAAGTACAGAGGCGGACTTAATGCCTTAGGCAAACACAAAACAGTTCTCCTTTGCGTTCCAGGGCTGTGAAGACTATTTCAAACAATCCCGCAGCTCTGGTAATCATAAATTTCCTTAACCTATCAATACCCGCGAAACGAGACATAATAGTAAGACAATTGAACAGCGCGGTCCTATGAGACCGGTCGGGGATTCATGAATTAAAAAGCCGGTTAAGCTAATCTGAGCTAATACTATTTCCGTATTTATGCTTCGGATGCAGAAAATACACAAAGTATCTTACTTAGACCCCTACGACATTTTGAACTTGCAGAAATCAACATTCTACACATCAGATGTTTCTATTTGGGCATTTCATCACTAAAACTCTATAGACATAAACTGGAAATATATACAGGGTGTAAGGGACAGCCCTCCACTAACTTCAAGGGCTTGCTCAGTATACGAATCTGAACATCCTCCCACAATTATTTTTTTCAGGAAACGAAAAGGAACTCGACCTCTCCATAAAAACTGTCCGATAAAATTATAATTTAAAATTTATAATTTTGTATGGTGAGGCTGAAATTATTTAAAGTTAGTGGAGGGCTGTCCCTTACACCCTTTATACCTAACATGTAACATAAAAAAACACATCCTGAAAGAAGAAAACAACGATTCTGTATTCAATTCTAAAAATACTAATATTTAGAATTGGCTACAGAATCGATTTCAGATATTTAAACGATTAATTTTTTATTATTAATCTATCACATACCCGCGAAACGAGACACAATAGTAAAACAATAACAGCGTGGTCTCATAGGACCGGTCGGGGATTCAAACATTTAATGATTAAGAATTCGAATATAAAACCTAATGTGATAAATTCTTGATAAATTTCCGTTGCATCATTAGCGTGTCTGTGTGTGCGTGCGTAGATATGAATACCAATGTAATGTAGTGTATCAATGCCCTATTTACCTACAATCAGGATTACAAAATTTCTTTAAAAACACTACATTTAGCTATCATATACCCGCGAAACGAGACACAATAATAAGACAATAACAGCGCGGTCGCATGAGACCGGTCGGGGATTCATGAACTAATGTGCATTTAAGTAAAATTCCTATGTCTAAATTATTAATGTACTTTTATTTTTTTAATTGGGATCGTATGAAGGTTCGCATTAAACCAGTTACATGTTTTAAACGGTAATGAAATAAGGTACTTAGAAGTAATTACATTTGAGAAGAGCAGAAATATTATAAAGTCATCGCCTTGTTTTCAACAAATAGGTATTTATTTCAATTGAATCGAATCTTGTCGCGTAAATTGCGCCTATTACTTTTTCAATGAATTCAACTCGGCACGATTGCTTCATGACGCTACAGTAAAATTTATTAGTGTTTACGATTTGCGAATGCTATACCTACATACGATATTTATGGCGATTCGTACATTTCAATCTAACACAACCTAACCTTGGCATATTGATTAAAAATTGTGATGGTTTCCTGTTATTTCTTGTGCCTAATTTCGGCACAAGCAAAACAACAAAATCCATGTAGTTTTTTCAACATTTTATCAATCGATGGGTTATTTTTTAGCATGTTTCTAAAGATAACACAAACAAGATATGATTTTTATTTTCAATATACTAGAGTGTAGCAGTAAACTTTATTGATCGTAAAATACCTATATACGTTTCACGCTCAATAAAGTAGGTAGTTCAAGATTTTAGATTCACTACAAAAAATAAGGCTTATGTTTAACTGATCACCAGATTTAGTAAAATGTAACCACAAAAAAAATTGCAAATACAATGCATAGTACAATTTAAAAGCTAAAGTTAGTAGTAGGGGAGGCCACGATGCTAAATGGGGATTTACTCGAGCGTCGTAGAGACCTATTGGGTTGCAAAGCTTAGATGATAAGAAGAAAAAAATGTTCTATGATTATACCTTTTCATCGGTGGGGGAAGCGGCTATAGATTTTTAAATATGTAAAAAAAAACTGTTGCATGGACATCCTCGAGCGCGTCAGATATTGATAGCATCAATGCCCTACGTATTTTTAATAATGTACGTATGTTAATCTGATCGTTTGCATGATGGGGGTGGCTGTATGGAAGGGTTGAAAATGGAAAAAAAAATAATTTAATCGAGCGCGTCAGATTTTCTAAGGGAGTGTTAAGTGCACCAAAAAAAAAGATCTCATTCACTAATCTGACCATTTCGATGGGACGCAAACTCGTGGCCACTTTCATAAAGTGCAAAAAAAATTCGCCATTTTGAAATACTCAAGCGCGTCAGATTAAGATATATTATGGTTCATCTTTATGTTCTAAACGTACTGTCTCATAATCTGACGATTATCTAGAGGGATTCGCCTGATCTGACAAAAAAACCCCTGCAACTTCCAGCTAATTCCATTCCTGGGCGCTTAAAATTGTACTTATATCATTTTTGAGCTCAAAATATATTTTATGTGATATTTTAAGCTCGCTGAGTTCAAAGAGATAATATTTGAGCTCTCCCAGCTCGAAAGTCTGATAAAAGTTTCATAGAACACTATTTTTGGAATCTTCAAACCGCAATAACTTTTGAACGGATCAAGTAATTTTCACGCGGTTTGCGGCATTCAACGCAGTTTTATCATCCTCATAAGTTATTTCCTAGTTTTAATTTATCGAACCAAAAATTTCGGAGTAATCCCGAAAAATCACTTTTTCGGGTTTCTTTCGTTCACGATATCTCTCGAACGAATCAACCGATTTTGACCAGCTTGGTAGCGATCGATGTGGTTTTTCAAGCTCAAAGGCGGATTAGTTTTTGAAGTTGATCGATAAAGCCGTTTAAAAGTTATTTAAAAAAAACCACTTTCAAAATATAAAACTTATTTATTTGAGATTTTTCAAAATTTATCAAAATCTAACGGTCCGAATCAGTTCAAATTCCCACGAAATCTAATTTTGAGGGAACTCTTTAGAAAACCGGAGAAGGAAATGTAGCCATCACACAACTGCACGCATTTAACTTTATCGACGATTTTTTATTATTTCGGCTTGCGGAAATCGTCAGATTATATATTTTTCATTATTCTTGAATTATTTCCTTCAAAATAAAAAAAAAATTAGCCACGCTCGAGAATGTCAAGATGACGTTTTTTTTTTACAACTTTGCTGCCCTCCCCTTTCTTTACGTCTCTCTCAAATTGTCAGATTAGTGGAATATCCACTTTTTAAGATGTAATTAACTCACCCTACCTTAATCTGACGCGCTCGAGAATGTCTGAGGGTCATTTTTTTTTTACTAATCTGATCCTGTATCCTTCACGGGCGGCTTTATATATGGGCCTCATATTTGGTGGAGGTACTTAACTGGGTGCAAGGTATCCCCCTGTATATTAATCTGACGCGCTTTAGTAAATCCCAAAATCCCTTCTGGGGCTCCCCTACTATAGTTAGTTAGTTAAGCAGTTATAAACTAAAATAAGTGATACCATTCTAGTTTTAGGTTATCATTTTTTGGTTATGGTTTATCTTTTTTGTTGATAGGTATATATTTTAGGTAATAGATGTTTGTTGGTCACGAAGTTATTTTGGGAGGTCATTATATTTTATCATAAAAAATAATACAGAAGTAATTTGTAGAAAGAAGAATGTCTGGACGGACCTTG
Organism: Mythimna separata; assembly: GCA_030763345.1. Taxonomy (NCBI): domain Eukaryota; kingdom Metazoa; phylum Arthropoda; class Insecta; order Lepidoptera; family Noctuidae; genus Mythimna; species Mythimna separata. The sequence goes on along the minus strand of CM061170.1, from coordinate 23,378,576 downwards.
GGAAACCCCTTGTTCTGTCAGCAGAAACGAAAAATATAAGTATAGTAAGTACCATACAAGAATCATCTAGATGAGAATTCTTATATGTAGAATTAAGCTCAATGTATAAAGAATTAAAGACAGCTGGCCTATCTTTGAGTAAGAATAAATCGTGAACATTAGACCGAAGCGCACGTGAGCTACGCCTGACTTGTACGTAGAACCACGTCGCGTGGCGTGGGTCTAATGTAGCTCTACAAGTCTAGTTACCATATAAAATGTATGGACACCGACACTCCCAGAGAGGCGTACGTGGCTCACGTGTGCAATACAGTTCTATCTTAATCCACTATATCAGTCAAGCGTGGGTTGCTGAATGTCACAAATATCTTGTAAGTATTTAGTACTAGCAAGCCAATTTCCTCAGTATATTTTCCTTCACCGTTATCTACATTAGTGTTCGTTACACAAGGATACATAATCGATTTAGTTACTTCATAGTGATCATTCTACCGGTGTCTTGCACCGGTTAGCAAGGAAATATGCTAGTAATAAGCGCGCGATCAGTTCCTCCATTCATGTACTTCATATTATGATTATACCACGAAGGTTCTGTTCGATTGTTCGAGAACCATCGATATGTTCAATAGTTCTCGATTGTTTTAACTTTGACTCGAGTCCAATTCAGTCTGTTATTGCGACTGGCGCATGGCGCGTTCATTCTCGCCCGTTGGTCTAGTGATTAGTGGCCCTGACTGCTACGCTGGAGGTCGTGGGTTCGATTCCCACCCAGGACAAATGTTTGTGTGATGAGCACGATCATTTGTTCTGTGTCTGGGTGTAATTTATCTATAATATGTATGTATTTAGTATAAGTATGTTTATCAGTTGTCTAGTACCCATAACACAAGCTGCTTAGCTTGGGACTAGATGGCGTTGTGTGATAGTCGTGGAATATTATTATTATTATTATTCTCGAGTTGGTTTAGAGTTTCGAGTGAGAGTGACTGATTTGAACAATTAAAAACTAGCGGTCGATTCCGTTGACTCGAAACAATCGAAAAACATCTCGATTATTTTGTAGAACGGCGATTCGATAGTTGACTCGATGGTTTGTTAGTATGCATAACATTTTCAGTAGGTCTTAGTAATTGATTAGTATTATAATTAGAGAAACTACAAATTGACATAACAATATGAAAATAAAAACTAATATTCTAAAACGGATTAATTAAAATGCATAATCATTATTGACCTTGTAGTGTTTCCACTCTTGGGACTCAGATCTCCTCCCTAGGAGAAAAAAAGACGTTATCCTAAATCACGTCACGGATTTCCATCATAATTCTTCACAGATTGGTCAAATTCTCTGTACGAGATACGTTAATATTTTAGTTACATTTCTTGCATGCTTACAACAAGTTTTGATGGCAATTAAACGCACACATGCATGCAGATGTACCTACATTGCACACATGCATGCAAATGTACCTACATTGCACACATGCATGCAGCTAACTCGAGCGACACGAACGCGTTTAGAACTGGTTTTGAGAACAGCTTCCAATCCAGTCTACATTTAGGTACTATAAGCTTTTATATTGTTAAACAATGTAACTTTTAAGTTGCCTCTTAATACCTTTTTTTGGGTCGTAAAGCTCTTTGGACCGAGACCGCAGTCTCAAATGATCCCTTCATTCTTTTTTCTTTTTATTAACTACTATTTTGGGACCACTTTATGAAATAAATACTGCGATGTAGTGGTCCCAAAATACAACATAAAAATAGGTGGAATTTGGGACCGCAGTCCCAGGCCAAAGAGCTCCAACACCCTTTTTTTGAGATGGGTAATAGTCTATTGACTTCTTGTACTTCATTCGCGGCCCTAGCAGGCATCAGCCCTGCTGGGCCCCGCGGATATGCTGACATCTCTTTGAGGTGCGCGTGGAATTCTACTCGCCATCGACGATTGAGACTCGATCTCGATAGCGAACTATAGGTATCTCTTAATACTTTGGTGGACCAAATAGCTTATGACTAAACAACATTCTTCCCTACCTACCCAAATCCATATGGAAATGAATATCCAAAATTAAAATCGTGACACCACCGGTACATGGTATTGTATGTACACCGCAACAAAGACAATGGAACTACATAATGTATTAAAATATATTAATATATTATGTAGTAGGTATTCAATCAATTTGTAATCTGTTAGGTAAGTGTTTGTTATTTGTATTTACAATTTGTATAACTATTTTGGAAGTATTAACCTGAGTAAGTAGCTATTTATTTTAGAGTAAATGCTCCAGGCGATGGTAAAATTTTAAAAATATTATTACCTGATTCCTAAAATGAGTACATACTTACTTTTCTGAAAAGTCCTATTTTTGTACATAGGTTTGTTAAAATAAAAGAAAATTATGATATATCTTGCCATACCATATGTTAGACATTGACGCACATAAACGAATTCCATGGATCCAGTATATGATTCTGGACCTCCAGTGGTGGAATTTTGTGTTGACTTGTTCCTAATTTTAATAAAAATCTGTATTTGTAATAATTACAGATTAAAAAAAAAACTAGGAAGAAGCTAGCGAATAATGGTACCACTTATCCAGAATCATGTACTGGATCCATTGTAAACATTTGTGCGTCGATGTCGGACACATGGTGTTTTCTTCATAAGTCATCATCATCATCTGCCTAGCCTTTTCCCAACTATATTGGGGTCGGCTTCCAGTCAAGCCGGATTTAGCTGAATACCAGTATTTTACGAGGAGCGGCTGCCTACCAGACCTCCACAACCCATTAACTGGGGTAATACGGTAATATAATAAGTATAATGTCATATTTCGAATTTTTCACAAAACTATATACCCTATTTTTTTTTTAATTATAGCAGAACACTGAACCAATCAGACAGTCAAACCAAACCAAATACACCATACAAAAAAATCACCACCATAACCCATACTAAAATAACCCCATCAGAACTGACCGCGTGACCTTGAAACTCCTCCATAGGCTCGAAAGTCAATGTCACTTACATCAGCACGTCTAAGGTCAATGGTCGGTGCGTGCTCCGGTGCGCCCGCGCGGCTTGTGCAACAGCGCATGCGCGGTCAGACAAATTGCCCTAACTAGCTGTACCTGGCCGGTTCGGCGAGGGTCGCAAGGTTTCCTACCTTTGCTAAGAAGGTGTTGCGTAAGGATCGGTGACTTAGTAATGGGAGGTAGAATTTAGACTCGTTTAGGTCGCTTTAATTTTTCGATAGCATACATAGCATAGTATCATCATCATCTTCCAGCCTCTGTCCCGTTTTATTTGGGGTCGGCGCAACACATTTTTATCTTCCATTCTGTCCTGTCTTGGATGTCTTCCTTAAGAATTGGCAAGAAGTGGCTCACAGCCGCGAACGATGGAAGGAATGAAGGGAGGCCTTTGCCTAACAGTGGGACAATATAGGTTAGGTATAATAATATGATATAATAATTCTGCCCTGTCAATCGTCACGCTCTTACTAACTCCTTCCCACAGCATAGCATAGTTAGCCTTATAATGTTCCCTCTAATAGGACTTTCCTCAAGCCTTCTCTCGAGGAGAGGGAATAAGTCGTTATCTACCACATTAGTTCAATACGGATTGATAGTTGTCAAATGTCTTAAAATTTCTGTTTCTAGGACATGCCGGTTTCCACACGATATTTTCCTTCAGGGTTTTTAGAGCAGCGGTGATGAAATAAATTAAACAAAGTAATGTGTCTGCCTGGGTTTGAACCCGCCACCGGTAATTCATAACTTAGGGCTGTTACCACAGGACGACCATTGCTCAGTTTCAAAAGTCGTGTCAATTTAAGTGTTTACCATCGGATTTAAAGTTATCAACAAAATATTAACTCTTCATAGCTATGGTAAAATTCACACAAATATGCGAATGATTACTCGAAAGACATCTTTACATTAATGCCATGGATTTTCTTGGGAAACCCATAGCAATTATTTGGCACTCAGGTGTCATATTTCGCGTTGTAGTACTGTAGTACCTACTACTGGCATTTAATTTCAAATTTTTGGAATCTTTTGGTAAATTATCAATTCGAAAGCCAAAAAAAATAAACGCCTATAATCAATAAATGTTTGCGACTGGGTACTCCACCTCGTTGAGCTTTTCAATCCCCATAGGTGACAGAAGAGATGACGAGATAGAGTATTTGATAGTGGACCCTGTGGTGCGACCCTGGCGGAATAAACCGCGCCCGCGTGGTCCGCGTTGTGGGTTATGACCTATTTATAAATATGTTTTATATATAAGAGTGGGCTTTTAATAATACTTTTAGAACTTTTTTAATAATACTCTCATCTGCCTAGCCTTTTCCCAACTATATTGGGGTCGGCTTCCAGTCAAGCCGGATTTAGCTGAATAGGTACCAGTATTTTACGAGGAGCGGCTGCCTACCAGACCTCCACAACCCATTAACTGGGGTAACACGGTACTTCATGGCAAGACTGGAGTCAGATTTACTGGCTTCTGACTATCCGTAACGACTGCCAAAGATCTACAAATGACAGCCGGGACCTACGGCTTAACGTGCTTTCCGAGGCACGGAGGAAACTCGTTATGTTAAGATGGTCACCCATCCACAGACCAACCTAGGCAAGCGCTGCTTTACCTTGAAGATCGACATGTGCGGCTGTTATTATCTAGCCACGAGCTCCGCTCCAATAATACTCTCATGTAATAAAAACAAAATAAACTGAAAACTTTTGTTTTTATAGCGCCATCTAGCGAGAATATAACCACGGTCGGACTCGTTGTTTTCAACTTAAAAATAACTTATAGTATTAATGTTAAGTGTAATTTTCTATTAATGAAAAACAAGTTATTCGTAATCGTATTAGGATAAATTCTAGACTGCTACAAAAATACAATTTTACATTTATAAAACCTTAAATTAGTTTTTAAATTACTGGGTACATTACCAGTCGACAGCGATGTGGAGGAGTTTTTCGACGCCATTTTTTAGTTTACCTTTAGTTAGTTCTTTAGGGTTTTTTATTTTGTGTAAATATTTATTTGTAATGTTATTAGTTATAGTATATTTTTTATCCAATTAAAACACAATAATTAGTTTTTAAATTAAAATAATGACTTACCATGGCGCTTTCTCCATCAAATTCTGTGCAGCACCATTCTTATTATTTGTTTCCACCGCTGATGCCATGTTCACTTCTGAAACCAAACAATTTAAAATTAAAATAATTTGTTTTCGCAATTTGTAGTAGTGGGTTCAATGGTCTGACGTCAATTGTCAAAATACGATTAGTTTACTATTCATTGGGGTCAAACAAGCAAACTGCTTTTAAATTCAGCGTTTAATGTGAAGCCCTTGACTGAACAAAAATAGTTCGTGTTGTGATGGAAACCGCATCTACCTATTCGTACTTCTATAAAATTTTTCACTCGTCAAGTACCTAGCGAAGATTTCACGGCGTTCGATTCGCCATTTCCACGGTTAATTTTTAAACATGTTAATCGCAAATCGTGAATCGTAGCGAACGCGGTTCTCTTCTCGCCAATTACCAAGCGAACCCGGCGAGCGTTCGCTACGATTCGCAATCCGCGATTTCCACGATAAAAGGATTAAAATGTTATCGTGGAATTCGGGAATAGCAAATGCCTTGTTTTTCGCTTGAAATATGATGAGTTAAAATTCAAGAAATAAAACATATTAAGGGCTATGTAGAACAGTCTTTGTGACTTTTTAAGCTGTCTAAATTCAGCAGTGAACTGTCACAATGATAATAAGATTTAAAGAAGCGAGCAGGCAGAATAATAAACGGAGAAAAGAAAGAAAAATAATAGTATTAGAGTTGTAGTAGTATTAGTTACATGAATGGTACAAAGTCCTGTAAAACGGTATAAGAACACTCCGTGAAGAAATCGGCAGGCAATGAGGGCTTACAGATATCCAACCAGCACTGGAAACACTTGGTAGACAATGGCCTACTTCTCTTAGAGAAAAAGCGCATTGTTCTTGTCCAGTAGGGCCAATAAAACTTAAACTAAAGTGTAGAATTGCCTATGTCTTTTTCATCTCTGAGTGGGATAAGAGGTTGTGTCAGATTTTATTGAACCAATATGTTCCTTCTTCAGTTATCCTTTGCGTTAACTAGCTAACTCTTTCAAACAATCCCTTAACCCTATTCTTATGAATACATGTTGTACGTTTTTCATCCAGGTTACCTTAGTCCAGGTTAGTATGGAACATAATGTGATGTAACAACTGGACTCATTTGATATTTTCCATTTATTGATCAGCAGCTATGGAATATTTTAAATGTATCAATTGGGACCGGTGGAACATGTTTACTGTGTATTGAATGCTGTCGTAATTACATACATATACACACATACGTGCTTATGACACAATGTGGTTGCATTTAGAGGTGAATGCTATCGAGTATAGTCTAAATATTATCTACATTTAGATTATTTTCGATCACATATGCGTCTCGCAACCATCGGATTCCCGCAACCTTTATCAGGTCATCGGTCTATCTTGTAGGAGCAACGCTAGGTCTTTTGATACGCGGCCGCCACTCCAGAACCTTTTGGCCCCAACGGCCATCTGTTCTGCAAGAAATGTGCCATTGCCACTTAAGTTTGGCAATTTTTTGTGCTATGCAATATGTTTTTACTGCTAACTATATATAAGTATATGTCGCAGGTTTTTCATCAAATTAGGTTTTTGATCAAAAACCTAGTTTTTTGATGAAACACCGGAAGATGACACATTTTAAACTCAATTTCATCATAAACCTGTATCAATCCAGATTTTTCATCAAAAACCTGAACTAGTTTGGATTTATGATCAATTTAATAAACATTTCCGTTGACAGCGAGTCCGACTCGCACTTGCCTGCTTTTTGGCTCAGTTTAGTCGTATATAATAGTTACGAAATAGCATTTACTTGGATTTCTTTTTTGGATGCTATAATTCGTAAAATTGAAACATTTCATTTAATAATTGAATTGAAGGAAGAGAATATTGATTTAATCATGGACTTAAAATTTTCTGCCAAGTTGCAAATGATGATGGATTGTTTCATTTATTTCATTTAAATTGATTTATTTGTCATAAAACAAAGCAAACATGTGGTTTTGAAAACAACTTTATCATACACCCAAACTAGTTTAGGTTTTTGATCAAAAATCTGGATTGATACAGGTTTATGATGAAATTGAGTTTAAAATGTGTCATCTTCCGGTTTTTCATCAAAAACCTAGGTTTTTGATCAAAAAACTAATTTTATGAAAAACCTGCGACATATATATAAACAAATAGGTATCTCTATTTACTCCATAACTTCAAATTGAAAAGAACAAAAGATTTGAGGCTAAAAAAAATTGGTAAAAAAATATTTATTCTACCTTAACAGAAACCTAAAACACTACAATGTACCATGTTAGTATGGAGCAGGAAAATGTCTACGTTACTTAGTAGGTATATAAGATAATTGGCTAATGTATGATCGCAATCTCAGGAAACAAGAAAATCTTGTCATTCTTAATAGGCAGGTTCGTAAACGATTTGATGATATATACATACAGGCTAGTCAATGTTCATAAATTACAACGCTCAATGTCCAAAATTTTATTTAATTTCATATTATTAATGGGACAATAAGTAGTTACAATATCCATATACATTGTATCCATATACAGTGTTTAAAGTAAATGCCACTGGATAAATGCATATACACATGCCCCTTACATAGAGCTTGTGCATAGATAATAACAGCCGCACGGGTCGATCTTCAAGGTTAAGCAATCTTAACATACCGAGTTTCCTCCATGCGTAGGAAGGCACGTAAAGCCGTAGGTCCCGGCTGTCATTTGTAGATCTTTGGCAGTCGTTACGGATAGTCAGAAGCCAGTAAATCTGACTCCAATCTTGTCATGAAGTACCGTGTTACCCCAGTTAATGGGTTGTGGAGGTCTGGTAGGCAGCCGCTCCTCGTAAAATACTGGTATTCAGCTAAATCCGGCTTAACTGCAAGCCGACCCCAATGTAGTTGGAAAAGGGCTAGGCAGATTATGTACATGAACTTAAATATACAAAACTAATATTGTTTAGGCCCTTCACACTTGACGGTAAAAATAGTAATACTAACGTGTAATTAGAGGTACCTACGTGTCGAGTAGTTACTATTTGCGCTTTATCAAAATTCAGACGAATGTTGACTGCATACATTAACACGTTGAACTATGCTTTTGATTGCACAAGCATGTGTGAGTAAGACGGAAGAAGCTATGCTAAATAGTTGGCAAATTCCAAAACTATACATTTTCATTGTTAAACCATTTTTTGGGTGGATATTATTATTCCTAGTTAAATTTTTGATCGCGTCATGTATCCACGACAAAGCACGGTACGCCGCGTTCACGACTACATGACTGACGTAAACGCTAACAAATTTTATAGATTACAAAGTCTCATCATCATGGTCACCATTTCAGTCAAAGGGTCCTTTGACTGAACACGCCGATATCATCCTTTTGTACCTCCTCCTCTCTAGGAGAGGGAATAGGCCATGATCCACCGCGCGGGCCCAGTGCAGATTGGCGGATGTCACATGTCTTTGAATTTTTGGTTCTAGGACATGCCGGTTTTCTCACGATGTTTTTCTTCACCGTTTTGAGAGCAGTGGTGATGAAATAAATTACACAAAGTAATGCGCCTGACTGGGTTGGAACCCACGACCTGCTACTTGCAAGTTGGGGCAGTTACCACTGGGCCACCACTGCTATCATCCTTTAACAACACAAAATAAGAAAAACTAGATTTTCTTGTAGCAGTGGGCAGAGCACATTGCTCTCAGAACAAATAGTCTATGGGGCCAAGAGGTTCTGGAGTGTCGACCACGTACCGGAAGACGCAGCTTTGAAAGGCGTCCCACAAGGTGAACTGGTGACCGATGGATGCGAGACGGACAGGACCGGTCGTAATGGCACTTGGGGGTGACACTATGTCTAGACAGCATTTTTCAAAAAAGGTTATCGTCGTTCTGCTCTATAAAGATCTTTGGAACGTGGAATTTAACTTCAATTTTTTTTGACTGACCGATGTTTTGACAATTCTAAAGTGCCTGTCAATAGTCTATTTGAAATAAACGTTTCTGTTTCAAATGGATGTCTTTCAGCTAAAATTAAGATAATGAACGCTAATTCTGGCGCTTTATAAACTGTATAGAGATCAAAAGCAGATTAAATTTTTCCTGGTGTCTCTGATAGCACTTATAAAACACCAGAAGCTAGTACGCGGATCCTACTGATGGTAGTATCCGTGTACTAACTACTAGCTTTTTATAGAGATGAATTAGCAAAAAATGCTAATACTTCTGCAACTGCACTGCTGCTACTGCTACTGTATGCTTTATTTCGGAATGGAGTTTTGTATTAGTAGGTGATTGAAGCCTCCTTTTAAGCAAGTAATGCATATGTGAGATGATTTTTTTTATTTGTGAGATTAACTAGTTTTGCCACCGAGACGCTAAAAAAAAGAAGGAGGCTCCGCTCTTCCACAGCAATACACAATTATCTATTAAATAACCTAGGCATAAAGCATGCTTGTAAATGATATTTATTTTGTAAGTAGGTTTCAAAAAACTCTTTTACCTATCAATTTTTGTTTTCGTCTGTTTATATATACTAGATGAGGCCGGTGTTTCCTAGCTGAGTACATTGAGAAGAAACACCGAAACAAACTCAGGGGTAACAGTTTCTTTTAAAAAATCCATACAAAATGTATTGGTCAAATCATGTGTTTGTGTGAGAAAGTACAAGGATATCCTTTAAAAAAATGAACTGCTTCCTCAAGTATATAGTAATCGCTTGTGTTAAGATTTAATCACTTAAAAATTTATTTATGGTTGCGGATCTGTGCCGCGTGCGCACCGGAAGATTTATCTTAAATATTCACTGAACTTACACGACCTTTGATAAAGAAAGGAGAATTTTAAATATTTATGAGGACCGATTTTGCATTGTTGACATTGTTGGAACTGTCTGCCGATCATTCAAAGGCAGATAAAGAATCGAAAGATCAGCTATTGATTATGGTTGTTTACGTCAAGACTACTTTTTACCGTTCCGTTCCCAAAGAGTAAAAACGTGAACCGTGTTGGGCCTACTGACCTAAAACTACACTGTCATGAACCGTGTCAGCTGAAATGTTTACGAAAACCAGAATAAATAAATATTCAGGTGAGGCTCACATACACCACACATGTTTTTTATTATGGTTTTTTGATACAACGGTGTTTTAATAATTGATCTTTTTTATTTCTTTATTGATTACTAGCTGGTACCCGTGACCTCGTCCTCATCAAACTTGTAAAACAGCACATTGCTCATCATCTGCCTAGCCTTTTCCCAACTATATTGGGGTCGGCTTCCAGTCAAGCCGGATTCAGCTGAATTTTACGAGGAGCGGCTGCCTACCAGACCTCCACAACCCATTAACTGGGGTAACACGGTACTTCATGGCAAGACTGGAGTCAGATTTACTGGCTTCTGACTATCTGTAACGACTGCCAAAGATCTACAAATGACAGCCGGGACCTACGGCTTAACGTGCTTTCCGAGGCACGGAGGAAACTCGTTATGTTATGATGGTCACCCATCCACAGATCAACCTAGGCAAGCGTTGCTTAACCTTGAAGATCGACCCATGCGGCTGTTATTATCTAGCCACGAGCTCCTCAGCATGCTGAATACCAGTATTTTACGAGGAGCGGCTGCCTACCAGACCTCCACAACCCATTAACTGGGTAAAACAGCACATTGCTATCTACCAGTAAAAGTCTCGTCAAAATTGGTCCCCGGCGTAAACATACAGACACAGAAACACAAAGCAGACCGATGTATTGTAATGTAAAAAAAATAAAATAATATTAAAACTTAAGTGCTACAAGGAAAATTGAAATGGATCATATTTTTATATTCATAATACCAGAAACGCATTCCTACGCTAATACCTAAAAAACTACAAGGAAAAATTGCATTTTTTCAAACTTAATGTTTTTGCCGTTTATCTAGAATCTCGAGTAGTTAAGTATTATTACGATGAAGTAGGTAGTAATATAGGTAGTTTTACTGTACTGCAAGTAGTACTTATGTCAAGAGGTAGTTATTACATAACGGTTGACGAAGGACGTGTATTAGCTTAGTAAGATAGCATCTAATGTCCACTTTATTCAATAAAGACGTGTAGGTATATGCTAAGTAGGTACGGTGGCATCTATTCTATTTATTCAATTTATATTTATGAATTCCCTAACTAGGGTTTGCCAGTGATTCCGCCCAATATAAATTCATTTAAAGAGAACATATTCCCCGAATCCGGGTTTGTCCATTTGTCTGTCTGAATAGGATTCTAGGAATATGTACGAGTACGTAGCTCTGTTCGGCCGTTTGAGCATGGAGGAATAACAAAAATACATCGACACTCATACACACAAACTTTTGCTTTTATAATAATACTAACTGCTGCAACCGGTTTCACCCTCATGATAGTCGTATAATAAGATAAAAAGATATTTATTTGTAATTAAAACAAAAAAAAAGAATGCCCCAACAATGTCCAGCCATTCCCAGTAACGACGAGAATTTGTAATAATATTTTTATAAATTGCAAAATGATAATTAAAATACAATAACCATTAAAAATGAAATGTCAATTAAAATAAAGTTAAAACTTGACACAAATTAATTGTCAAGTAATTGTGTGTCACATTTAAATCAATGTATAAAATGATAAACTAAATAAGAAAAATTGGTTTCTTAATAGCTATATATTAACGGAATAATATACCTTGACATTTATTTTTTTTTTCTTTTGAATTCATTTATATTTTTGCTGCTTATTATTTGCTCTGGAAACATTATTATAATAATTTTAGAGCCATTGGAAATATGCTTAAGTGAAAAAAATAGATTTAGTCCTAAGCAAGTGTCATTTATGTTGACGTTGTTGACAATTTACAGATTTAAATAAATACCTACACATTATTTTTAACAATCGTACAGGCTGATATTTTTAACAATCATACAGGCTAAAAATATATTTTTTTGTTTATTTTACTTATTGCAATACGTTTTTTATGCTATTACCTCTTGAACTTTTACCGCATTGCAACAGAATGTAAAGCAAAATCTTAAAGAAGAGATTGATTGACTGAATGATTAATTGATTGATGTACTCTTTATTGCACACCAAAAAGAAAATTACAATAGGAACTTAAATTTAATAGAGTGTCACAATGGGTCGACATCACCATCTCATTGTGTTGTTTTTATTATTTTTTATTTTTATGGTATGCACCGTGTTTGGTGCACAAATAAATTATTTTTCTTTTTTTCTTTTCACCTTGATACGCCGCTAGGAGTGCGGTGTTAATTGTAATTTGATCCAGTATATAGACCACAAAAAACTATTAAGCTTCGCTTTACACATTTTCAATATAATAATGATAGTAGAAAATTGTCTCAAGGTAACATACACCGGCGATAAAAGTGACATGGTCTACCCGTGTACCAAGTTTCTTGGAGAAATGCTATCGCTCTAGAGCGGTACCTATTTTAAAATCTTTGTATTATATTACATATGTTTTTATTTGGACGAGTATATACTAAGTATAAAACAAAGTTCTTCACCGCGTCTGTCGGTCTGTTCGCAATAAACTTAAAAACTACCAAACGAATTTCCATGCGGTTTATATTAATAGACAGAGTGATTCACGAGGAAGGTTTAGGTGTGGTGTAAGGTGTATACCTATCCTACTCCTATTATTGAAGAGGAAAACCGCAGATTTTAAAGATTTGTAACACCTGTGTAAAGCTAGAGATAAATGGGCTATCAAACACAAATTTTCAATTCCATTCATTCTTGAGATTAACGATCAAACAAATAAACTCTGCTGCTTCGTTTTATAAAAGTATACATGTATACATAGTTATTTTAGGAAAGCCGAGAATTTCAAAGATCCGTAAGACGCGTGTGAAGCAGATAATCTACACTAATATAATAAAGAGGTAAAGTTTAATTTTTTGTTTGTATGAGGTAATCTGTGGAAGTACTGGTCCGCTTGCTAGCTTTTCACCAATAGGTAGCTGCTGTATTCCTGAGTGACATAGGCTATAGTTTTATGTACCTACGCGGGCGAAGATGTGAGCTAAAGCTAAATTATATAAATAAACAATTGCTCAATACGGTATTTTCGTTCTACGCCTGTTATTACACCGGTATCCACACCTTTGAAATCGAAACAGCAATAAGTACCTACTGCTGTTTTGTCGGTAAAGTTACTAAACGTTAACCAAGACTCATTTAAATATTCATAGTCATCGATACTTAGTTATACTCATTTACAAATCAAAAGTTTGTATGTATGTGTGTGTGTTTATTTGTTACTGGTTCGCGCATAAACAGCTGAGTAGATTTGGAAGATATTTGGCACACAGAACCGCGTGTCCTAATTATAATGATATTTATTTTGCAAATAGGTTTTAAAAATAACTTTTACGCGTATTTTTTTTCGTTAAATTAAAACTAGATGAGGTCGGTTTTTCCTAGCTGACTACATAGGTAATTACTATAGTCAAGTCATATGAGAACCATACAGATTTGAGTAGACCTGCCCAATCAGTGCAAAAATTTGTCAGTCGAACAATACTTAGGGTTCATACGCACTATGCGGGTAGCCGCATTGCGGCTAGCCGTCCGGCTGACCGCAAGCACAATTATGTACGTAATATTCATTTCTATGCGCACTGCAATGCGGCTACCCGCAGACCGCTCCGGTCGCTCGGAGGGCTGCGGCCCGAGTGACGGCCAGCCGGACGGTTGCTATAGGGACTACACACACTTATTCAGCTCTATTCGCGTTTCGCTGAACGGTTTTAGTCACACTTATTCAGTTCTACTTCTATCAGCGGCGTAAGAGTGTTATCTCCGCTAAAATGCTTCTATCTACTACGTACGGCGCTGAATATGCTGCGAAGACGATCAGCTACTCAATAAGTATTGTGCCCTCAACATGGACAGTTCTATGTGCGATATTTTTGTCGTTTCGTTACTTGCAGAATACATAGAAAAAAATAATTGTAAAAAATTAAAACGCAAACGACAGTGGGTCGACCCATTTTGGGTAACTAGAAATTTGGTTGGAGAATACGCGACATTGGTACCCCAATTAAAACAAAATAATACTAAATTCAAAGAGCATTTTCGGATGGATATTGAAAAGTTGAATTGCGTAATAATAAATCAAATCTATCCAGGAGCTAAGCAGGTTACAACTTGTCGACAAGGAGTTGAGAACCATACGTGTGCAGCGCTATTCCGCCGCATTCAGCGTCGAACGCGGCAGAACAGCGCTGAATGCGGCAGATCAGCGCTGATCTCTATCTAAAGCACTCGCATGATAAAAACACATTTGTTCTCATTTTATACTTGCTTGCCGCGAAAGCTGAATAAACGCGGAAAGCTGAATGGATGCGTACGCGTCTCCATACAAAATTGTTGTTTTCTATGGACTTAAGCTGAATAGAGCTGAATAAGTGTGTGTAGTCCCATACGCACTGTGCGGTTCAGTCTGCGGCTGCCCGCCATTGAGTGAGTGTGTGCATTTTTGCAATTTTTTTTAAAGTGTTTAATAATTCTTCAAACGTTTTTATGCTCATTCTGGTAAATCCGAAAAACTTATCATCATATTTTTTTAGTTCTTCAAAAAATATTGCAAAATGCTTGCTCTCATCTCGTGTTTGCAAATAAGGATGCACCCAGTACTTCTTTCTTTGTTTTTTCTTCTTTACGTAACGTGTGTAAATGTAGTAAATAGCTGCAACTTCTTCCACGTCCATCTTTGAAATGGATGGACATGACCGCAAATCGCAACGGTTCTTCAACCGCACGTTGCGGTTGCGTATGCGGCTGCCCGCGATCCGGCTGGCCGCATTCGCAACCGCATCCTGCGGTCAGCCGGACGGCTAGCCGCAATGCGGCTACCCGCACAGTGCGTATGAACCCTTAGGAAAAGACATTTAGGTAGGCCGCAGAAAATACTCAAATTGCGAGACATACGCACGTTAAAATTACTGAAAAGGAAAAAGTAACATTTTACATAGGTAGTCCTCATATTCACAATAATACACCCTGGACGTACAGTATTTAAAAATATCCCAAAGGAACGTCCCTTTGGGAGTGTTTTCTATGTTCATACCGGAGAATCCACTGCCAGAAGTAAGTTACTTAACAGACGTCTGCCTAACGGCATGTTTGCAATACATTAATTCAAGATGAAGCCCGAGGCATGAGATCAGGTTTATGATGGGCCAACGCTCAAGGAAGTCAAGGCCAACCATCAACTATTTACAGCCACCTTTGCACCATCTGTTTCTGTGTTAGTCTAGAAACTATTTCTAATACATTCCAATGTCATAATATGATTCTAAAAATATAATAGCAGTTTTGTAAGTACTGTGATTTGTGAGTGTTTGTGATTAACGTATTGAGCCATTCCAATAGTAAATCATACCTTCATTTCCTATTAGGCATGTGGAATTGTTCGATAGACTCACTGTGACCTTGGAATTTATAAAGCAACTGAAGGAAGACAGATGGGTTTTAGTCAATAAAAGTCTGGCACACCCTCTTGCTGTATTCTGAATAGCAGGAATTATTTGATGATTTTAACGTGTGAATCCCCAACCGGTCCTATGAGACCGCGCTGTTATTGTTTTACTATTGTGTCTCATTTCGCGGGTATCTGAGTAACTACAAGAGAAATTATAAGTTAAGAGTTCTTTATTGGTCACGTGATCAAACTTTTCATTCGGTCAGGGCGTCACCCGTTTTGAAAAAATCTCCTACGTAGGAATGCATTATATCGATAATAAACGAGTTCAAATCCCGAGTCGCACTTGGCCGATATTTTGATTGCGGTCAACTGTGGCCACCACCTTTTTGGAGGGCTACATCGGTGATAGCACCGACTTTATTGTCAACTTTACAGCTGGAAAACCAAATACGAAAGAAAAGATGATAATCTATACGATATTGTCTCCATAAAAAAGGAGGAAACTTCACATCAGTAGCACCAAAGTAAAACTTGGTTCACGGGTAGACCATGCCCTGAAACAGCATAGAGGATCCCGGAAATATGTTATGTTCTGGGTATGTACTTATCATCATCATCTGCCTAGCCTTTTCCCAACTATATTGGGGTCGGCTTCCAGTCAAGCTGGATTAAGCTGAATACCAGTATTTTACGAGGAGCGGCTGCCTACCAGACCTCCACAACCCATTAACTGGGGTAACACGGTACTTCATGGCAAGACTGAAGACTACTCATATATAGTCAGATTTACTGGCTTCTGACAATATATGTATGTATGTTGGGACAATTTTCTACTTTCTCGCGGGCGAGGCCGCTGGAAGCAGCTACTGCAGCATAGATTAGGCTAAATTTTATTGCACACCAAAAAAAATAGTATGTGTTAATATATTCAAGACTCAAAACGAAAAGTTAGCTCCTTAACCTTTGCAAAGTTCTGGTTACTATCAGGAATATCTATTACCTTAGAGTCAAAACAATGCCAATAATGAATGATTATACAAAACTGCGAATGACTTAGGTGTTTAGGAAATAAATAAGTCGAAATTAACAATTAAATTGCATACATATTTAGTATTTTTTTTTGGTGTCGTCAAAATAAGTGAATAAATTAGACAACAATACAGAATTGTTTCATTCTAAGATAGTCATTTTGGGGGCAAAACTTTTTCTGTAGAATACAGCGATCTTAATTGTTCACCAAAATAGTAGCAATACTTTTACTCAAACCTAAATCTATGAATACAATGGTAGTCTTATCGCTGACAGCGATATCTACCTGACAACCTAAGGACGGACTGTAAAAACTCATGAATATAGACACTAAACAAAGCCCAGAAAAAAAAATAGCTGTAAGTACAATTTTAAGGTTTACTTTTTCTTTTAGTTTCACGCGATTTGTGCATTTAGCAAGTGTATAAAAGTTAGTAATTAGAGTTTAATACAGAACACAGACACTTTGGTTCTCATTGGAAGGCGGATGAAACATATTCTAATGTAGTCAGTACTACAATACAATTTACAGCTCCATTTTTACCAAAAACCCGCCTCTTTAAATGTTTCCAGATTAATTAGCGATTGTTTGTAGACATAGGTAATACACACAACAACATAAATTTTCTGCCAAGAATCATTCGCAAATTTATGAAAACTGCCAGTGAGTTACACTCGAAAAAATCCCGGCAAAAACTTACATTATATGTCAGTACCTACCACGTAAAAATTCATAAACCTGAGTTCTTTTTTTCAAATGAAGACATTTAAATTTTCCTGCCCATTTCCTTCGTGATTTACACATATTACGCTCATCAAAAATATGTATGTCACAGTTATTAAGTATCCATAATCTATTAATAGTAGATTGTATCATAAGGGAGCAAAGTAATATTTTTACGGCGAGGGCGTTTTTTGAATCGAGAGCGAAGTGAAGGATTCTTGTGTAGAATCCCGAGCGTAGCGAGGGGTTCTTTAGTAGAATCCTGAACGTAGCGAGGGATTCAAAGTACGTCGCCCGAGCCAAAAATATATTTGCGCCCGAGTCATACACTCTACTTTTCATCACCCTCTATGAGGAAATAAAAGGCGCCTCATCATTTTATCATTAGTCAATATTTGTCATTTTTAGTAATTTTAGTCATTTTAGTAATTTTAGTAATTTTAGTCATTTTAGTCATTTTAGTCATATTAGTCATTTTAGTCATTTTAGTCATTTTAGTTATTTTAGTAATTTTAGTCATTTTAGTCATTTTAGTCATATTAGTCATTTTAGTCATTTTAGTCATTTTGGTCATTTTGGTCATTTTAGTCATTTTTAGTTGTTTTTTGTAATTTTTGGTCATTTTAATCTATTTTTAGTCATTTTTTGTGATTTTAGTCATTTTTAGACAGTTTTTGTCATTTTAATCTATGTTTAGTCATTTAGTCATTTTTTTGTCATTTTAGTCATTTTTTGACATTTATGGTCATTTTAATCTATTTTTAATCATTTTTGTAATTCTTCGTCATTTTTAATCATTTTAATCTATTTTAGTCTCTTTTTAGTCATTTTTGTAATACTTAGTCATTTTTAGTCATTTTAATCTATTTTCGTTTGGTTTTAGACATATTTATAAAATTTAGTCATTTTTGTCATTTTTGTTGTATTTATCATTCAAACAATATATGCGTTCAATTTCTTTGGCGCTAAACACTAAGATGTTCCAAATTCATTGCTGCGCACTTATTTCAGATAACGGGGAATAAAAATACTTAACGGGGAATAAAACATTTAACGGGAAATAAAAATACTTTTATTTCCCGTTAAAAGTTTGATACAGAAAACACTACCTTTGGTCGCACTTAAAGGCGAACAAAGTCGTCCTTTTCGAATAGATGGGATGAAAAAGCCTTATTGTTTTATTAAGGCGAGAAATCATTACATAAATTGGGGAAATTTATGTTACTACGTATAGTAATGGTTCGTAAAAAAAATCTATCGAAATACTAATACATTCGCTATACACCTTTCTGAAAATCTTTTCACTGAAAAGTATTTTCAAATGTGTTTTATGTCGCAAGAGTTCTGGCGAAATGCTTTGATTCATAGCTATTTATAGCCTTCTTATCACTGTTTCATTACCAACTGACCTTATGTGTTTGGAATTGTTGTGGATTGCGTTAAAACAACTGTTTTGTGAGCGGCATTTGTTACCAACATGTTTGAGATAAAAATATAATGTTCTATATTTAGTTACGCGGGTACATTGACATTATATTTCATTGATATTTTGGTTTTGAAGCACTTTTTGTTTGTTTTGATTTTAAGTAGGTAGGTACCTACCTAAACACTATTAAAAATGTTACTAGGTATATATACCTATTTGGTCAACTTTCGAATGAAAATGTAATTATTTTTTTTCATTGGACAACTCGTATCACGCCAGCAGTAGGTATGCAGCACGAGTTGACCAATTACTCCTATAAAATACTTGTATTATTTTTATCGATAATATTTTTCATATTATACTTTATATAAAAAAACATATTGTATAAA
Organism: Mythimna separata; assembly: GCA_030763345.1. Classification (NCBI taxonomy): domain Eukaryota; kingdom Metazoa; phylum Arthropoda; class Insecta; order Lepidoptera; family Noctuidae; genus Mythimna; species Mythimna separata. Next base: position 23,359,378 of record CM061170.1, on the reverse strand, counting down.
TAATACAATCTACTAGCAAGTTTATAACTTTGTATATCGATTAGGTATTTATTTATTATTCTAAAAATTTAAATACTGGTTACATTGTTTTTAATTACATTCCTTATGTAGCATAATTACTGGTTCGACGCTATTGTATATAATGTAAAATATATTCATTGTAATACGTGTGTACACTTTTCGATTGATTTCAATATTAAACTAACATGACACTACAGACTGTCGTTAATCTTTGTTATTTTAATACACTATTTTGTTTCTTATGTTGCTAAAAACCCTTCGACGATATGTAATTCATAATTATATCTTTAAGTAAATCACCATTTCCCTCATAACATAACCTAATTCTAATATACCCACACTTATTTCCTATACAAAACCTTCTAAAACATTTAAAAGCAGAAAAGAAAACTACTTACATTAAAACAAAACTTTTTTTTTCTTAAAAAAAAGAACGATCACAGAGAACTGTCAAAATTAGGCGGGAAATAATTCAATGGCGGCTGCGTCCGCTCTTGTTCGGATGTCGCGAGAGACTGGTGTAGTCGCGTTCAGCCGGTCTGGGCCAAACGGACAAGTTCATATATGACGAGCATAGAATACAATTAATTAATCATTTGATTGACATTTATTTGTAGTCAATTAAAACTGGCCAAAACTTTTAATTTACTGTAGAGTGCGTCGAATGAATGCGCGACCTGGAGTTCTTTTTTTTATTTAATTAACAACATTATTCAACCGCAATTGTAGGAAATAAAAAAATTATGAAATGTCAAGACATGATTCTCCTAGTAATTAGTAATACCATATACAAAATTTTTGGTACAACCTCTTTTTCTTAGGTCGCGCTTTCATTAGACGGACTATAATTGTTTTTTTTTAATCACTTTTTTGCCGGATGCATTGACGACATAAAAACTGCTTGGTAACATGACAGGTTCATCTTTGGCTGTAGTTAATTATGTAAATGAACTTTATCACAAGCGGAAAACGATTGTTTTACACTTGCACCTAGGTATGCAATTATTTAGAAAAACCAAGGTTATAATTTTGAAAATTCTAAATTATCATTAGTTCTAATCAAAATTTTAACATAAGTATTCAATTAGCTTACCCAAAATTCTTTCCTTTATTATTATTTTATTCTTAGCTATTTTTTAATTTTAATTGACCAGTATCAAACGGTTAAAGCGAAATAAAAAATACACAACAAATGATAGCATTGAAGCCGTGTGGCGGATTACGGCTCATTCATTCCCTCTTCTAGACAGGTAGCCTGAGTCCCACCAGTGGGAACATTATAAGGAATTGTTTAGGAGAATAATTTATTTAGGAATTATACTCAAGCTTGGTACGATGGATTTGGTTTGTCCGTACCAAGGTCGAGTGTGAATCGGCGTAATTATTACACGCGCTGGATTTTTTTCACCACCAGATGGTAAGCGATGCTTTAAGTCAAGAGTGAATAGGTTACTTCTAGGTAGAAGTCACCTATTGACTCTTGACTTAAAGACCCCTAGGCTGTTGCTTTCAGGAAACCCAGGTTCCAATATGGAGTTCCACTCATTAGTTGTACGCACAATAAATGTGTTCCCAAAACACTTTGTGATTTTTTGACTTATTTGTCAACTCGCGACTGTAAAACTCGCGCGCACTTACGAGTTTTAAAGTCGCGAGTTGACGAATAAGCCGATTTTTTCTTAGATACGTGTGCAAGATGATCAGTTTTAAATAGTTAAGTGGTTTTTGTGTGTTCTTTATACGTTTTGTAAATATATTCTGTACTAAATGAAATAGATTAATAGAAGTTCAGTGAGTTCTAAATAAAACCTTATTACTGTCTACATGTGAACCCACTCGTTAGTTTGCGATGCGTTCTAAATTAGGTCGCCGGCTTATCGCTAATTGAGAACACTGCTCTACTCTTAGGGCTGCCACTTTCATGGCCATTGCACTTTAGTTAGCTATATCTGAGTACTTCGAACCCACTATAGATAGCTATATATATTATAGTTATCTTCTTCTTTGCGTGTCGATAGCAATCGTCGCAAATAGAATCGACCTTGTATTTTTATAAGATCATCAGTAAAGAAGTCATCGAGTACATATTTCTCGACTATTATATATATAGGTATCTAGGTATATATAGGTATATTGTTCTTATTATAAGTATTTTATTAGTTACTAGCTTTAGCCCGCAGCTTCGCCCGCGTACATAGAATATAGCCTATGTCACTCACGAATACAGCAGCTTTCTATTGGTGAAAGCTGCTGTATTCCTGAGTGAAAAAAAAAGATTTTAGCAATTGGACCAGTTCTTCCACAGATTACCTCATACAAACAAAAAAACAAACTTTACCTCTTTATTATATTAGTATAGATATATTGGATTCATGGTATTGGTTATTACACCGCAAACTATCTGCGTTTTTTTTCCTTCTCTGACAAATCCAAAAATTTTACGAACACACATACAGTGTGAGGAATTTATGTATGCTAACTGATTGTTGAACCCTGAAGCATCCAGATATTAAATAAATGAACAAAGAATGATCATTTGCATTGCCCATAAAAATCTACCTAGACAGGTTTCGTGGTACACTTTTGTCATAACTCCAAAAACGGCAAGCGGAAATCCAAGACTTGATTGAAGAAATCTTTCTTTTTCTTAAACACGTCATCAATGTCTTATAAACGTCAGTACAATGAAACGACATAATAATGCACTTTATATCAGGCATTTTATAATACATTCATGTAGCTATAGCTCGTTTTTTTCTTTACTTTATTGCGGCTGACTTCCTGCCTTGTCAGAAATAATGCATATATAATAAGAAGCGCTATCTGATTTCCGCAATGTAAATCATGTGATAAAAAAATCTGTAAAAATGCTGAATCATGCGCTTTTTTAGCAGCTATTTAGGTAATCCTTAAAGTGCTATAGTGTTTAAGTACAGCACTAGAGTTATAAAATTTGGTAGATTTTAAAATGCAATAATTTGAAAAACCAATATAATGGAATGACCAATTTTAGTAAATATAATCGTTTCATTAATTCATGAATCCCCGACCGGTCCTATGAGACCGCGCTGTTATTGTTTTACTATTGTGTCTCGTTTCGCGGGTATGTGATAGATTAAATATGGTTGGGGATTCAAACGTTAAGATCAACGCCATTCAGGGAGAGCATGGCTACGCTCGGGCGCGTAGCTTTCATCTTTTTTTATTTATTTTTTAAAATTGTTATGAACTAGTGCTTGACTGCGATTCCACCTGATGGTAAGCAGTGATGCAATCGTCGATGGTGAGGCGCACTAGTTTCTTAAGATTATCTTAACCACCCCATTGCCTCTAACAATCAATGAGGGTTTTCAGAAAAACGTATACTTACTCTGGACATTTAATATTTGACATTAGTTTATATTAGGTGGATAATTATATTAAGTTATTGATATTAGGTGGATATATTAAGTTATTGATATTAGGTGGCAGCACTGAATTATCAGGTCCAGGCAGGTGCCTGTGCCTGATAACTCCATCGTAGAACATTGAAAAAAAATTCTCCCAAGATTACGTGTTGCCAGCCCTACGCCACAAAATGTCAATGATCTCGCACGTGCATTATGCAGTAACTGCCGGCTTTTTGATAAGATGCGTCGCCGCAATGTTGCCACACCGCTGTTCATTATTTACTATTATTCTGCCATTTGTGCTTGTTGTCACAATATAACTACAAGGAAGATTATATAATGGACGACGAGGCATTTATTTATCTATATTTAATCATAATCGACTTCCTATGTGAAGTAACGGACATTGATTACCAAAATTCTTCACTTCATTTTTGCTATTATTTATTTATTAAGGTAAAACCAACAGCTTCTATGTACTAACATTGACAAAGCTGCATGGCAGACCTTAGGTCGACATTTGACTGTGAGGTTTTGCAAAACCTTTCATGACTTTCATGAGACGGCTAGATGGCGCTGTTCAAACATTTAAAAAACACAGCATAGCTTAAAAATCTTATTACGCAGTGGCACTTAATATGGTTTTTAATACCTAAAATAATTACTAAGTAATAATAATATAATAAAAATCAAACATAAATGATTTTATTTTCTTATTTCCGAGTACTTAATACAGCGCCATCTATACTAAAGCAAAAAAGCCAATTGGTATATTATTTAATTCGACAACAGATGGCGTAGATCATAAATAATAAAATCCCTACATTCACAAAGTAGCTCTCATTTTCGCATATTCTAATAATTAGATCGGTAGCTCAGGTGGATTAGCATGGCAGAATATCAAAGCTAGTTCCACAGGGCACAGGTTCAAATCCCAGTTCTAAGTCGACTTTTTTAAAATGTAATTATTGTATAATATAATTTATATTCTCTTTTTTATATTTTTAAACGTTTTTTTTTAATTTTTTGTTATAAATAATATAAAAATATGAGGTATAAGATGTATAAAGGCATAATACACAAGTATACATATACTACTATATATTAACACTATATAAATATATATACATAAATTACTTTCATAAATAGTGATAAATATTAGCATTATTAGTAATAGTTTTCTTACAGATTAAGATTTACTAAGTTACGAGAATTAGTAAAGGATAAGAAATGAAACTATTTTAGTGATATTATAGTTTAAGACATTTAATTCTCAAAGAAGAATACAATTTTTACTTCTTTCTTATTTATACAGTGTATAACCTAACTTAACAGTTTTACACCCAATTAATAATTATTTAATTCACTTGTTATGAGAAATACAAGCAAAATTTATAACTGAATAACTCTATTACAAAATGGAAGACATTAAAAAAATAAAACTAGTAGTAGATATTATAAGTATTCTAAATGAAAACTGTATTGTGCCATTCTCCTATTATTTAGTTTGATTCATAATGTTACAATACCCTTCCCTATAAATATGCAACCTTATCGTCTGTTGTTTATACCCTGAGACTAAATTGACACATTAGTGTCAAACTTACTATAGGAATGATGCCAGTTCTTTTGTGTTGTAATGTCATTAGACGGTAGTTCTGTAAATATTTTACCCACTCATAAATTATAAAAATATTACGTTTTGCATGATTATGGTTAGTGGTATTGACTATAATGATTGATTTGTGCATTATGTTATGACTAAGGTTCATAGCTTAAGTATTCGTTCCAGAACGAGGAAGAAATTGAAGCTTGACCTCAAATCAATAACAATAATAAATTGTAAGACCGGGTTATAGCTGTAATTTTGGGATCGAGTAGTTTATAATAATATCATTATTTCACCCACAAAAACAAGACTTACATGATTAAAATTAACTAACATAACAAAACAAATTCAGTCTAGTGTGCGGAGCTGGTGTCTATTATAGGTGTAAACCTGTATTACAGATCACCAGGTCCTCACCCCACGGAATCAGGTATAACATATGGAGGAATATAAATAACATGTATTTAAAAACAAAAAAATTGTTGTGGCAAGATATTAATTTAGTATCTAAACGCTAATTTGCCTCTTAGCGCGAAGGTTTGTGCATTAAAAGTATGGTGTGCATAATAATTTATGTATAGTGTATGCGTGGTGTGTGCGTGCGTGTGTATTTAACTAGTTTTCTACTTACGGTTAAGGTATTTATTTCCCAAAAATAAGAAGGTAGGTTTCACACAAGGAAGCGCAAAACAATTTGACTTATGAGGGTAGGATGCAATTGAATGATTACTGCGTGCCTATAAGGCCTACGCCACAGTGCAGAATATAAGCGATTTAATACAATTGTTTCGGTTTATTATTTGTGCATATAATTTTGATTTTGTTTTGTTTAATAATTTGATTTATTTCATATTTATTGTTGTTTGAGTAGACTTTCTTTATTATTAATTTAACTTGTTTTTTTATTTGATTTGTATAATATATAAAATATATTTTTAATAAATATTTTTTTTTTATATTGGAAAGGAATACAATATAAATATAGATTATATTGTTTTTATTTTAATTTCTTATATTATATAAGAAATCAAAATCATTAGTGTAATAACATTTTGTTGTTATAAAGTAGTGATTAAAACCCCACTTACACTAAGTTTGATCACTGTAATTTATCAAATAAATTATAGCTACCCCGGTCTTTGTTATTACTCAATCCAATAGTCAACACTTAATATTCTCTTTTTAATATTTCGTGTGTCCGCCGTTTATTAATTATTCATATAAGCTTTGACCCCGTAATGTCAGTGATTCCTAAGTCCTTTCGTTCCTATTGTCCCACCTTTGAACTATAACGCCCCATAAACTTTCAATGGGGTTTAAGGGTCTGTTCACACAGACCGGCTCGGAGAGGAGAGCAGATTTTTTATCACGTTGAAAACTGAGTTTTAAGTATTTGTAGTAAGGTTTATTTTTGCATGTGCACTGTTTTGTCATAAAGAACGCTTGAACGCGCAGTGCACATGCAAAAATAAACCTTACTACAAATACTTAAAACTTTATTTTCAACTTGACAAAAAATCTGCTCTCCTCTCCGAGCCGGTCTGTGTGAACGGACCCTAAATCTGGTAATCTCGCAGGCCAAGGAATGATCCGTATATCCGATTGCTGGCTAAACAGATTTGATGTCCGTCTGTCAAACTAGTCATCGTCATAATCGCCGCAGTTATAAAGGAGCGATTGGTTTCAAGGCACAGCCGGTGGTCTGGCGGACACATGCCGCTGGTTCGATCCGGACTCATACGGACATAACCTTTTTGTTACAAGAATTGCGCTTCTTTGTTTATTTTATGCGGATTGATTGTTAAACTTAATCTAGTTGAGAGTTTGTGCATAAATGGTTGCACTGGCCGTGTTCGTCTTTTATTCGGTTTAACAGGAACCCTGAACATTACACACTCTTGCACAATTATGGAACGGTGTATAGGACAATTTTATGGTCTTGCACGAACGTTATCACTACAGGCATTTAACTACAGGAAAAAAAAATCCGCACGGTTGGCAGCATGACGTCATTCAGCACATCTATGTAGTTTGCACTATTTGCACGACTGAGTATTACAGTAAGTTCTCCTGGTCAGCACTCATCCATTTCCCACATGTTCACTGTTACACGACCGGATCCAGAGGTAGGCACAACGTGATCACTGTCATAACGCGTTTTATTCCTACGCCACAACCTAACTTGCCCGTGCTGGATTTGAAAGTATTTCATCACTGAAGATGACGTTGCTCTAGTCGAAATTTCTGTATTTAGCGAACTCCGATCGTGCTCTTTTATGAGCTTCGGTTAGCAATGGCTTAGTAGCATGTCGATGATAATGCAGCCCTTCACTATAAAGAGCACGATACACCGTCCACAAAGATGTATCAAACAACTCTGCGTAATATCTTGTTGGTGTAAAGCCATTTCCCTCATAACCTTGCACCATAACCTGACGCTGGTCTGAGTCAATATGGCGTCTTCTACCAGATCTACTACGATGTTCCAACGAACCCTCTTCTTGAAACCGCTTTATCCAAAAGTGACAGTCTTTACCTATAAAGGAAATAATATATTATTTATTATTTTCGTGTATCGTTAATCGTGAATAATAAAATAAATAACGAACCGTGACTTTAAAATATTACTTACGTTTAAGTCTTGATTATGCAATGCTATTATTTGGGCCCTCGTAGCCATATCAATATTTGATCGCGAACTCATGATAAAATAAATGTTAAAAACTTGTTAAACGCAATCGTAACTAAACTCACTCAAAGATTGTAATGAACGTTATGATTGAACAAAAAGATTTAATTTTTATACAGTTAATATTAAACTACCCTCAGTTCTTTTGAGATTTATGATACGGGCTAAAGTCGCTAAACAACTTCAATATAATAAAGAGTAGGATAATTTCAACTCATTGTGTAATGACTCGATGGTCTAGTGGCTAATGGAATCGGTCAATTTTATGCCACCGAGTTCGAATCCCAGTTATTACGTGCTTTGCTTTATAAGGTTTGTAATGTCGTAGGAGACTTTGTGTTAAGATTAAGTAATTTTGTAAATAGCAAAAAACAAAGTAATGTTCTTTAAAGAGATATGTATATTTTCCAATCCTACTACTATACTAGCGCCATCTATGTCATAAAAGACATATTATTAAGGCCACAGAACAGTTGACATCATTGTGTCTCGTTTTGCGGGTATGTGATAGGTTAAGACGATGAAACCCTGTGCAAACGATTTTGGTTTAGAATCTTCCATGCAATTCCGTCACAATTAGTACACCATTTCTCAGGTATAAAAAACAATTGACCTAATCTTACATAGTCGCCAATAACAGGTCAACCAGCATTCACAAAATAAGGGTGACACAAATTATTATATGTATAATATAAAGGAAACCCATTCTAACCTTTCCCTTTTCTGAAAGCTGATGACAAATAATACAGACCGACTGAAGATTCGGTTTCGGCAAAAAAGGGGCCGAATATTCAAAAAAGAATTAGTTTGCTCCGGTCTTCCCGTCTGATTATAATTTGGGTGAAGACATGAGGCTAGAGTGAATAGGCACTTAAAAAACTAGTGCGCCTCACCATCAACGATTGCATCGCTGCTTACCATCAGGTGGGATCTAGTTTAATACCAATAAAAAAAGCGTTTTTGCCTGTTACCACGACAGACTCGATTCTGGAAGAGAAGCCAAACATTTGATTTGAATTTCGGTTTCAGCTGCAAATTTCGTTTCAGTCGGTTACTATAAACTAATAAATATTACGAGTAGTCTGTGTGATGTACTATAATTCAGTTTCCTCCTAGAGCCGGAGTACACTGGTGTCCCTGGCCTAATGCCAGACATCATCATCTGCCTAGCCTTTTCCCAACTATATTGGGGTCGGCTTCCAGTCAAGCCGGATTCAGCTGAATACCAGTATTTTTACGGGGAGCGGCTGCCTACCAGACCTCCACAACCCATTAACTGGGGTAATACGGTACTTCATGGCAAGACTGGAGTCAGATTTACTGGCTTCTGACTATCCGTAACGACTGCCAAAGATCTACAAATGACAGCCGGGACCAACGGCTTAACGTGCTTTCCGAGGCACGGAGGAAACTCGTTATGTTAAGATGGTCACCCATCCACAGACCAACCTTGGCAAGCGTTGCTTAACCTTGAAGATCGACCTGTGCGGCTGTTATTATCTAGCCACGAGCTCCTTATGCCAGACATGGTTACGATAATAGCTGGTTAACTAGGCTGCTACAGTTTACATTTCCTTACAGTAGGAACGTCCCCTTCGTTTTGCTGACATCTCTTTGAGGAGCGTAGAAGACTATGCGTCATCGACTACTCGGATTTAGTTCGGACGGTTACCAGATGGCTGGAAGGCGAACTACTCATTGCTCGTTCGAAAGCCCACGCCTACGGTAGAAAAATATTACACGTTATTATATTCTTTTTTCTCAACATCTACAAAATTTATGGTCAGACTTAATAAAGTAAAATAAAAATAGGTTCTTGTCTATAGCACATCAACTAAGTATAACTAGTAGATAACTATTTTGTTTATTGTCCAACGGTATTATTTATTTTTACAGAAAGGTTGCTTTTTGTACATAGGCACGGAAAATGGCTAGTAATAAGCTTCCAAATGTAAAGGACTGCGGTCTCTGCGGTCAGTCATTAATATCCTCCATTTGACGAGTTCGTTGACCTCATCACCTTGTAACGTTTATAATTGCTGTCCACAACTTTGCGCGTAACCTAGCTAGGTACTGAAACTTTTTGCAATAAAAAATGCAACCGGAGTGGTGTTTAGGTAGTAATTTTGTTTCTTCGTAATGACTTAACACCGACTTCTGCAATTAAAGTATTCTGAATTTTTCAGTGTTTTTTTTTTACATCGAAGTTGATTGTATTTTTTTGGAAAAAGTTTTTCGTTTTACACTTGTTATTTGTGGTAACCCTCAACCAAATTGAAATACCTTCGAGCTTTCGGCTTCAACATCAGATCAGTTCTATGGCACCTTATAGCCAGACTGCATGCCCATCATAACTGTAATAAACCCAAATAGTAAAAATAGTAACAACAAGAACAATAGACTTTATCATCAGGTTCATGTATTCCCTCCTGATCCTCCGTCAGCCAGTCATCGACTACACATAAAAAACTTTAAAAGAAAATTGTTACGACAGTCATGATTTCATCATGAGTTTCGTTCCATATTCTTGAAGTTCATCACCAGATCATAATAATATTTCAGACCTCCACAATCCATAAACTGGGGTAAAGTTGGTCTCATCAGACTACTGGAATGTTCGAAAGAGAATGTCGCCATACATGCAGTCGTCAGTTCGATCGAATTAACCTATCAATACCCGCGAAACGAGACACAATAGTAAGACAATAACAGCGCGGTCCTATGAGACCGGTCGGGGATTCATGAATTAAGCTATTTTTTATTCCAAAACTTTCACACAATGCCATCTAGTTTCAAACTAAGTGCTATGAGTATTAGACACGTGGTAAACATACTTCTTCTTTTGCCCCAAGTGCTCTACACCTTCTCTTTGGAGGACCTGATGAGTGCCACTGATGCTGCTATTAACATAGACACATACTAGGCCAAAAAAGTTTAACGACGATAGTAAATCGATTAAAAAAGAAGAACATACTTATAATTATGTATTTTTAAATAGGTACATACCTACACACTTTGAAGCTTCGACTTAACGAGTGCATCATTACCATTAGGTATCAATGATCCTCTTGGCTCGTTTCTCAATTTCTCAAAGAAATTACCCCGGGCAATTCTCACATTACAAATCATAAACCCGTAAACATTGCAAGCATTTGGTCCAAAGTGCTTGTGCAAGAGTTGCACGAAATTCGCTAAAAACTGTTAAATGGCTGCAAGAGCAACTTGCGGGTCATTGAGGCGCTCGCAGTGACCTTCACGGAGAATGTGCACCAATTACCTACAAGTATGTGTGAAGTTAAAGGCGGTTTACACTGGATGGAAAATTGGGGATGGTGGGTAGACTTTTTTTGGATTGGAAACAATTTTTTCTCTTACAACTTTCAAACAACGCCGTCTAGTATGAAACTAAGCAGAGCTTGTGCTGTGAGTACTAGATAACTGATAAACATACTGATATATATCTAAATACATACATATTATGGACAATTACCTACACTGACTCACAAAGCAAATAATTGTGATCATCATAAAAACAATTTTCCTGGGTGGTGATCAAACCCACGACCTGCATACAACTCAGGTCACTAGTCACTAAACCTACAAGTTTGTGGAGATAACTTTTGGTCTGAGCAGAGTGAGAGAGAGGGTAAGAATTTCAATGACTAAAAGCCACCCGTGTTCCTTAGGTTACCCTTTAAAAGCAGCAATAACTCTTTAAATAATCCCGCAGAGGAGTGGGTATCCTAACTACAAAACTCGCCGGCAGTACCTAAAAGTATTATAGCCACAATCCATCTTGTTTTTTTTTTTGTGAAAAATCTTCAAATGGCTCCTACTGGCATTTCTGTGAAGCCTGGCCAATCCTATTCGCTCGCCGTATTTATATACATACGTACTTTTCATTTTAGTAATAAATGCTCTCTAAATACTAAAATACGCCGGCGAAATCGAGGGCGCAAGCTAGTCTATATTATGTACAGTGAGCATTCACCTTTACACCGCAGCGAAACACACACGGCTTTCTAGTCCAAGGTCGGTTCGTATTAATTTGTACACAACTATAGTGACCACAACGTGGAATGGCGCTTAGCATAAAATGTATACCTATAATTTCATCAAAATATTTATTTTTTATTTTCTTGGTCACAGATTTTAGAGTTACATCCAATCATCATCATCATCTGCGTAGCCTTTTCCCAACTATATTGGGGTCGGCTTCCAGTCAAGCCGGATTTAGCTGAATACCAGTATTTTACGAGGAGCGGCTGCCTACCAGACCTCCACAACCCATTAACTGGGGTAACACGGTACTTCATGGCAAGACTGGAGTCAGATTTACTGGCTTCTGACTATCCGTAACGACTGCCAAAGATCTCCAAATGACAGCCGGGACCAACGGCTTAACGTGCTTTCCGAGGCACGGAGGAAACTCGTTATGTTAAGATGGTCACCCATCCACAGACCAACCTAGGCAAGCGTTGCTTAACCTTGAAGATCAACCTGTGCGGCTGTTATTATCTAGCCACGAGCTCCTCAAAGTTACATCCAATCAATACTGGTGGAATAGAGTTATATCAATATTAGTAAATTGATATACGTGAAAGTTTGTAATATGTGTGTGTTAAATATTGTGATGGATTTATGCATGTTTGTTACCCTTTCACGCAAAATTTACTGAATTACCTAATTTCAATGAAAGTTAGACCGTACCCCAAATAGCATACTTATAGGAAACTTTTGATCTTGGAAGTATGATATTCATCATCATCATCATCATCTCAGCCGAAAGACGTCCACTGCTGGACATAGGCCTCCCCCAAGCTTCGCCACAGCGACCGGTCCTGCGCGTCTCGCATCCATCGGATTCCCGCGACCCTCGCCAGGTCGTCGGTCCACCTTGTGGGAGGCCTTCCGACGCTGCGTCTTCCGGTACGTGGCCGCCACTCTAGAACCTTCCGTCCCCATCGACCATATGTTCTACGAGCAATGTGCCCTGCCCACTGCCACTTAAGTTTGGCGATTCTTCGGGCTACGTCGGTAAACTTAGTTCTCTTGCGGATATCTTCATTCCTGATGTGATCGCGCATGGAAACTCCGAGCATAGCCCTAGTATGATATTGGGGTAATTTTATATTATCACGCGGACGAAGCCGCTGGCAGCAGCTAATTTAATATTACATTCGTAAATGAGCATACTAGTTCAATAAACGCTGAAAACATTCCTCCTCTTTACTATTTTTGTTAACTATCGATATTGCGAAGTTTATATTTCCAGCGTTGCGTTCGTTTCTCAACTGTGAGAACTTCTTACATGCCTAATGCAAATTGGTTTTAGTATAGATCTTGTCTTCTGAATTGACTGAATAAAATGTATTACTTTTCATAAATTAACTTATTTACCGATTATGTGATGTACTAACGCCATTGTGTGAATTTTCATAAAATTAAAGCAATTTGTGTCTACCTAAATCTATATGAATAGAGCTATTTACGCCAAAACTCATCAATTGCACAATATGTCGATATTGTATTATAAACTACTGTCTATACGATCGAAGATCTATACGCATTCTTTTACAGGCTGCACAATGCAGCCACAGCCGATGATCTACGTACAAGATGGAACCAATCCCGATATGGGTAGTGCTACAATTTCTTTTTTAACTCTTATTAATCTTATACTAACTACAGGGTGTAAAAAGACCGATCACAAAACCGATAACTTCATTGTGTGTGTGAGGCACTCGTTTTGTTTAGTTTTCATTGCATTTTTGTAACTTCAAATGCGTAATGTGTTATGAAAAATTTATAATTTTGGTAATGTTTGTTCAGAAGAAAGTTTATTAATGATACTTGAAATACGGTTTTGAAAAAAAACATATTTTTTTTCACTTTGACCGTCAATATCTCCAGAACCAGTGAATTCCCAGGTATGGTCTAGAAGAAAAAATCTATCCCAGTGATGAGTAGAATATGGGGTTTACGTTTTCGTTAAGGGTCTTTTTACACCCTTTATAAACTTAATTTTAAAAAATTCCTCAACCTTGAAATGCGTCATCTAAGACCTACCTTACTAAACTCTCTTGTGATTTGGTGCGGCCTGCCTCACCAAACTAATACCGACACGTGACTCCAAGTTTTAGACGGAAACCTACGAAAGCTCCGTTACTAAACCCACACGTGACACGAAGATGTAGAAAACTTACATGTGAGATGTGTTTGCGCCATGTTGACTAACATTTCTTGGCGCCAATAGGCGTTGAACAAGTCCTTACTTCATACCTTTATTACAAATTTTTTGATGTGCCCCGAGGTATTTAAATTATTGAAGATGGCTCTCAGTTGCATTGTCATAAATATTTCAAAAGAAACTTATTGAAAACTTTTCGGTTAAATTGACGATTGAATTTTCGTTTTTTGCAGAATCATTTATTTTTTGACGTATTTTCATCAAAATATGATTGGAGGCCGTGTCACGTATTTATCTTCGGAGTTATATGTACAACATGTAACATAATTAACGCACATCCTCTTAGGGGGTCATTGTACTCATCATTATGAAACACTTTTACTATGGGACTGAACCTGAAATCGAGAAAAATAATCAGCTGTTTCATACATTTTGACCATAAATACATGTTGAATATGATTTTAATAATATATTATAACCATTAAAATCATCAATACAAGCCTCTCAGTTTAGCAAACCTTATCGAATGCATCTTTCATGAAAATATATCCATTGGCCGGTTTTCACATTAGACGATAACGATACGATAATATGCGATATCGTGGGGCTGGTAGTTTCATACTCTAGCTCTACTGATGGACCGGTGGACCGGTGGTTAGCAGAAAATTACCCTTTAGAACAGTGAGTCACTTTTGCGTAAATTACTTCAAGGTTAGTTTACATGTTTGTGTATATGTTACTGTAAAAGCCCGAACCACGGTATATCTCAGGTTTTACCAGTAAATCTTAGGTTTTACCAACACAAGTTGGTAAATGTAAGAATATGTGAAAAAGAAACGATTTAATCGGGCTTTTACCATTAGAATTTGGTACATGCTAGGTTTTACCAGTGAGGGTTGGTAAATGTTGGTTTTGTATTTTCGACGATGGAGCGCGTTTACCAAGAAGTAACCTATTCACTCTTGACTTAAAGATTCCTGGGTTGTAGCTATCAGGAAACATAGACTCCGGCAGGGATTTCTACTCGTTGGCTGTACGTACAATAAATGTGTTCCCAAAACGTTTTGCGCGTATAAGAGGGATATCTACCATGTACCGATGGCGCATCGCCGTACGCCTGATGGTCGGATGATGGAACGGGCTAGGAGGAATTATTTAGTTATGCAATTCCGGCGCACACTGCTCAAAATGCAACCGGTAGAAACCTGACAGGCTAGCGACTTGGTGTTGATGCTCAAGATTTTGAAGCCTCGACTAAACGAGTGCATCATTACCAATGATCTTCTTGGCTCTCGTTTCAATAGCTTCAAGCGCTTCAAGCTGATATTGGGCAGATCCATCCCAAAGATGAGAGGAGTACTCCATACATGAATGTAACTTGCGCTTGATAAAGTGTGAGCAGTTGTACCGGTGTGAAGTACTGTCTCACCTTTGCAAGGATTCCTAGCTTTTTAGCAGCCAGTTGAGCCTTTGCTTCAATATATGGAGCAAAGTTAAAAGTCGTCGTCAACGTACCACCAAGAAGATCAAAATGGTCGGTTATCGGCACGGTTGCACCCAGGAAAGTAGGAGAACTGAATTGTCTTCTTTTAGCGGAAAATTGGCATTGCCCCATTCAGTGACCGCCTCCAAGGACCAATTCAAGTGCTCAACCATAGCCACTTGGAGGGACTGGATCTGTGACCCACTAGTTCGTGTATTGGATATGTATATTTCAGTAACAGTACTGTCTGCATACCCAAAGGTACCAGGCTTAAGCAGATTGTTAATGTGCAGCAAGAACAAAGTTGCCGAGAGCACTGACCCTTGAGGGACTCCAGCATTAATTAATGGCCATTTGACCGGACGAGCTGCCATCAATGACCACTCGAATGGATCGGCCACTCAGGAAGTCTGCGATCCAAGCACTCAATCCAGCAGGTAAACCAAAAGAAGGAAGCTTACTAACAAGGATTTCGTGCCAGACCCTATCGAAAGCCTTCGAGATGTCGAGAGAGACGCCAATTTAAGCGTTTCCCCATGCTTCTCGATGGCCTTATTTCAGATACGGATGGCATACGCTAGAAGATCACTAGTTAACCAATTTCGAAAGCCGTATTGACGGTCACTTAGGATGTCATAAGTTTCTAGGTAGGTATGCCAGGAGCTTAGTGTTGAGTACACGGTCCATAGTCTTACAGAACAATGCATAATTATTAAACACTAATTGTACTACTAATGAGTCAAATCGTTACCTATCTTTTGGTAATGTTTATCTCAACATTTACCGTGTCTTTGGGGTAAATCCTAAGATTTACCAAGTGAATGGTAGTAAATGTCCGAAATAAACGATGATATTATAGAACAGTTCGGACTTTTACCATTAAGAGTTGGTAAATCTTAGGATTTAATGGAAAATCTTAGGATTTACCGTAGTTCTAGCTTTTACAGTAACATATACATTTCTCCAATCTGTTATGAAAGCGCAGGCCGGTCACGTGTGGCGTCACGCGGCAGCACGAGGCAGCATCGTTCAAATGTTTTGATCAATAGTTTATTCATTATTGCTAACATGGTGCGTGCGTAACTCGTGTTGCTAACACGCATTTCGTGTTCGAGCTTAACGGCTATGTTCCTGTCAGAAAAATTAAGTTCTGACTCGTTACCTGTTGACCTTCAAATTACAGAAATCTAAAGACTTATAGGTAGGCATTCTTGTGATCACCTTCAAATTCAAGTATAGCAATTTTATGTCTTCGACAATCAATGGCAAGTTCTTATAAAATCATGTTTTGACGTCTTTACTTAGCATGATGAGTTCGGGGTTTCTCTGTTTTGGATTCAGGTGAATGAAATGCCCGATGTCACCATTGTGTATAAAGCTATTGTCGATTAACATAGGTGCGGGCTTGCGGACGGCAAGTACCTTATTGGTAGCTTGCTGTGTAGCCGCCCAGTAAGGACTGAGCCCGGGTTGTGGACGGCATGTAGTGCTGTCAACATGATGTGTTCAAAGTGGTGTCAGTAAAAGCCGAAGGGGCCCAGTGGCGCCAACGTCTGCTAGTGCTGCAGGAACGTTTAAAAGAGTTACCATGTCCCTGGAAAAAATAAGTAACTGAAGCATGCAGGTGTGTTTTAGTTTGCAAAAGTCTGATACGCCCGCTCGCTCTACCCAAGAGCGGGAGAAATGATTTGATGATTTTTCAACTCAAAAAAGGGAAAGAAGATAAATCTAAAATTAGAAATTAAACTGACCCACAGTATTTAAGACACAGTCTCATTCAAATTCCATCGTCATAATAAATAATGATCGGCTTCGCTTACATAACCCGCGTTTAGAGCCGGCTATCGAGTGCAAGGTGAACCACTGCCAGTGAACACCATGTATATTGCATATACAGCTATCTACGGTTCTTTTTCACCGACTGCATTTCGTACTTTTAAATCTGTATCAAGGTAATGCTTTTATTCGTAGTTTTTAGCAGATGTATTTTTTTTGTAGAATTTTAGTCAAATTATTAGACAATTTCAGTCGTTACGGATAGTCAGAAGGCAGTAAATCTGACTCCAGTCTTGTCATGAAGTACCGTGTTACCCCAGTTAATGGATTGTGGAGGTCTGGTAGGCAGCCGCTCCTCATAAAATACTGGTATTAAGCTAAATCCGGCTTGACTGGAAGCTGACGCCAATATAGTTGGGAAAAGGCTAGGCAGATGATGATTAGATACTTTCAGCTGTTGCCTATCTACTTAGTATAATAAAAGAAAACAGTCAACTAAATACAGACAGTGTCGGAAGGCCTCCGACAAAGTAGACCGGT
The DNA here is from genome assembly GCA_030763345.1 of Mythimna separata. Classification (NCBI taxonomy): domain Eukaryota; kingdom Metazoa; phylum Arthropoda; class Insecta; order Lepidoptera; family Noctuidae; genus Mythimna; species Mythimna separata. The sequence goes on along the minus strand of CM061170.1, from coordinate 23,341,681 downwards.
GCCCTGGTGAGGGTCGCGGGAATCCGATGGATGCGACACGCACAAATGACCGGTCGTTGTGGAGACCTATGTTCAGCATTGGACGACTTTCGACTGAGATGATGATGATGAAAAACTCCTCCACATCGCTGTCGACATGTAATATGCCCAAAACATTGGCTGCATTGCAATTGCAACAGCCACGCTGTCTAGTCTTATCCTCTGTCCAAGGTAAACGCCAGCCCACGGGTCACGCGAAGTGTTAATTCATGAATCCCCGACCGGTCGCATGAGACCGCCCTGTTATTGTCTTACAATTGTGTCTCGTTTCGCGGGTATCTGATAGGTAAGGCGTTTGGATAGATCTTTATGCAATTTTGCGCACTGTTATTCTTTTATAGTTTTCGTGGGGTCTGCACGATCTGTAGATTCAACCCCAAACGGCTTGAAAATATAACTGCTAACATAGCTCCCTGTTCCTTTTACTGACTCTGAGAATAATTTGGTTAAATCAATTTTATTAAGTAACGAGTTTATTTTTAATAGTTGTTTTGTAATGTTTAATTTGTTATTTATTTGATAAGGCCCTACCTACTAAATAAACTTATTTTAAGATTATTTGTGTAACGAAGAGAATCCATGACGTCGGCTTCAAAATTACCTTATACGATTATGCTGACGTCAAAGAAACTATATTTAAATTGTATCTTATTGATTATTTTGATGTTGTTATTGATTTCAGTTTAGTGTAATTTAAGTTGAATTGATAATTTAATTTGTTTAAATTTAATTTCCTTGTGCGATATCATCAGAAATGAAGATATCCGCAAGAGAACCAAGGTTACCGACACAGCCCGTAGAATCGCCAAACTTAAGTGGCAGTGGGCAGGGCACATTGCTCGTAGAACAGATGGTCGATGGGGACGGAAGGTTCTAGAGTGACGGCCACGTACCGGGAGACGCAGCGTTGGAAGGCTTCCCACAAGGTGGACCGACGACCTGGCGAGGGTCGCGGGAATCCGATGGATGCGAGACGCACAGGACCGGTCACTGTGGCGACGCTTGGGGAGGCCTATGTCAAGCAGTGGACGTCTTTCGGCTGAGATGATGATGATGAAATTTATTTTAAATAAGAACAAACATATTTTTATATAATTTAATTGTTTGTTTAATGTGGTGTCAACTACATAGGTATAAGATATGACTGTAATGAATGAATTTCATTGGAGTATTTTTGTACTTTGTGTGTTTTTAAGTCAACCGCGTACTTTAACTCATACGAATGTTAATTATTATTTCCTTATATACTTTTTTACTATTAATATGTATCGTTCTAGAATAGGCCCGAATCTTTCGCCATCAGTAAACAAATATTTAATATCGGATATTAACAACGATTATGCGGCGATACAGGATAGAAGTAAAATACTTAGGTACGGTAACCGTAGGTACTCGTTACTAATTAATTAATTAAAACGTCGTTCGGAAATTGTGCCATCTGACTTAATGCACAAGAATTTAATACATATTTAATATTAGGCAACTGATTATATAGTATCAATACATCATGAATAGTATATAATCAGTTGCCTAAAAGGAATCTGAAATAACTAAAGATGCTGCAAGCTGGCTTTTTATTGTGTGTTACATTTGTGTGAGTTTGTAGTTTTTTATGCCGCGGCCACACACTCGACGAGTAGCATGGGAAGTAACGAGGAAAGGAGGCAGAGACATAGTGTGGCCACGTTACTCGTCATGCTCCTCGTCCTGCCCACTGCTCCCTATCTTGTCGGTCTTTGCGCGCGAGAGAGAGAGAGCAACATCGCGGCAAATCACGGCAGCGCGAGGAGCAGAGCGATGAGCAGCGCGAGGAGCATAGTCTGGCCGCAGCATTAGACATTTTAAGAGGAAATAATAATTAATATTTCCTGTTATAGCCGTAACAGATTAGAAAAATCGTGACTTCATATAGTTACATGGTTATATGCTTAAAGTTTTATTGAAATATATTACTTGTTTAGATTTTCTATAACATATTAAAATGGCAAATCTCAATCATCAATAATTAAAGCAGCCACTAACTAAACTTCAATAAAAAAAATCCCGCCAAAAACTCTGTACTTGAATGAATTATCCTCGTTTTAAATTTAAATTCGGAAAAAATAAAAACAATACCTACTTTTTAAATACCTAATTGAAAATACAGCCATCTATTTATGCCACAGAGTAATTAATTACTTCATATTATGTATGCATATTTTAGCGCCTGTCAAAAGTTTGTAGTAAAGTTTTCCGCTGTCAACACTTGGTTAACTTTTAAAACTAGGAGCGTTAACACATGTCGCTCGCTGCGAACATTGTGCAATGAACTTAGGGAAAGGCGCTTTGCAGTAACATAAATGTGGTAGTGGTATTTATTTATATATTTTTAATAGAAATGCTTTCTACAAAGTAAAAACCGATAGGAACATAGGTTAGTTTAACTTTGTCCATTAGGTATCTACATATATTATAGGTACACTCTAATTCATTTCACAATATAACAATATTAGATGTAAAAAAAAGTTTTTATCTAGGTGACCCTGCCTCTCTGATTACGTCTAGGACACACAGATACATATTCATACAATAACACCGTGATACATATTGATTAGGTCCAGGCAACGTGCCTCACTACACATCTGTTTCCTGATAGCTACAACTTAGGGATCTCTAAGTTCTGGGGACATGGATCGGTATTCCAAAAGGTAAGCTCGGAGTACCCCGATCGAAGGCAACGAAGCAACGGGGTGGGGTTTAGTCAGTAAGAGTCTGACACACCTTCTCAATCTGCGAAGAGAAAAAGTCAGTTTGATGATTCCCCTACCTAAAAAAAGGGGTCTCTAAGTCGAAAGTGAATAGGTTACTTCTAGGCAAGCGTGCTCCACCGTCGGCCACATCATCGCTTACCATCAGGTGATATAGTGGTCAAACGCGAGCCTATGTATAATAATAAGAAAGAAACCTGAAAAGAATTTCAAAATTATTTTTCAAACTAACAGACAGTTTAGTTCCTACGTCATACCGTAGATGTCGCTACAGTATAGCGATAAATATTGTTATTCGATTGCGAAAACAGAATGATCTAACCGAGCGAATATTTAAACCGGATTTAGAATCTAAAATTCAACCTGATCTGCTCTTGTATCCTTCAATCAAAAACCTTTTATTTTAGATGTCTTTTTTCTGTTGTCCAGGTTGTTTTGTGTTTAGTTAAGTAAGATTTTTTGTATCATATCCTTAAAACACTAAACAAATAAAACTTCTGGGCAGAGGTTTAGGTCATTCAGGCATAAGTGTTCTTTTTCAATATAATTGAGTCTAAAAAACCGAGGTACCTATAAGTTCTTTTTTGGAAGGGGAATCAACAGAATGACTTCTCCCGCACTTGGGCGGAGCGGGAGGGCAAGTCAGACTCTTACTGAATTAACCCCACCCCATTCCTTCGTCGCCTTCGATCTGGGGGCCATGGACTTACCTTTCGGAATTTCATTGTTCCCCAGAGGCTTCGGCCCTATCGGGCCCCTACAGTTTGCTGACATCTCCTTGGGGCGCACGTGTAACAGAACACGCCGTTGACAACTGGGCTTGGTCTAGATTATTACCAGACTGCCGGACGGCGAGCTACCTAGTGCTCGCCGTCCGCGAACCCGCGCCTACGGTGGTCGGAAATCGGGATCGGGATTTCGGCGGCGGCGGCGTGAGGGAACTCACGCGCTCGCGGTCAGCAGCCTCCTTCACTAGCATTACTGCTTCGCAGAAGGAGGCGACCGCCTGCCACCCCTCCTCGCTCCGGACCATGGCCTTTAGATTCTCATTAGAGCTGCAGAAACATTTGAAAGAATCTATTATCGTGGACATAGAACGAAAAGGGGAGAAAGGGAGGGGGGAAAGGGAGAGGGGAAAAGGGGGTGGGATTTTATTTATTAAAACTCTGACAATACCTCTTACATCACCCTGGAGCGATATAAGAAACCATTTGATGATAGCACTACTAGCAATACATAAACATCGTAAGGAAACCGGCATGTCCTAGAACCAAAAATTGGAAGACATGTGACATCCACCAATCCGCACTAGGCCCGCGCGGTGGATTACGGCCCATCCCATCTTCTAGAGAGGAGGTCTGAGTCCCAGCAGTGGGAACATTATCAGGCCGCTAATGCTAATGATAGCACTACAAAAAAGGGACATTAGATAAGCGGATTGCAAAAACCATCATATAATTAAAAAATACACTGACCCACCATAATATTATAACACGGTCTCATTTAAATTCCATCGACATATTAAATAATGATCGGCTTCGCTTACATAATTCGCGTTTAGAGCCGGCTATCGGGTGCAAGGTGAACCACTGTTAGTGAACACCATGTATATTAAATACAGGTACAGTTCTTTGGCCACGGGATTTTTGAAAGAGCTACCGTAGTCGTGGAATGTAAGGCAAATAAGGAATATAGGAGTGGGGTTTAGTTAGGAAAAGCGGAACAGGCCCTCCCGCTCCGTGCTAAAGCAGGAAAAGGAATTAAATGATTTCCCACCTTTAAAAAAACGGTCAGACAGCATCAGTATTGCTGTATTGAACATTTTATGGTGCAACCATAAGGCGCACAAAAAAAATTAAAAAAATGTAAAAAATAAATTATTAAAATTATATTCTTCGCTGATCTCCAAACCTTATTTTAAAAGTAATTATGCTGATTGAAATGAACATTTGAATTTGTGTTTATTTATTATTTTATTTATATAAAATCCACTAGGAATAAATTTGCGAATTGTTAATACAGCTGCCTACTGAGGTTCACAGGGATAAAGCCCAACAAAAAAACAATACAATAAAAAACCTAGGTATTCATAGATAAGTAATATTAACGCGAAAGTAAAAAACTGAACTGTTACTTTTAGGTGTACAATAAAGTTTATTCTCATCTTCACGAAGAAGGGATTCTTGGGACAGTATAATTATGGGATATTTTGATAAAGACAGTATGTTTCCTAAGTTATAATTTTATCTATATTTCTTTTAAGTACCACACGGGTGAAGCCGCTGGCAGAAGCTAGTATCTAACTATGCCAAACGAATAATATTGTAAAAATAACAAATTAATAAATAGGTACACTCAATTTTTGAACATTTAGGTAATGACCCTCATTTTAGGACTTGTTTTTTTAATAAGGCCATGATAATTATCAATGTTATTAGCTAGTGTTGCTAAACCTGTTTCATTTAATATTCATGGCATAAACTCGCAAACGTTGCTTAGAAAAAAATAGGATATGGGAGGAGAAGCGTAAAAATTAGTAGTAATGTTTTTTTACGATATGGGGTATGTTGAAATGTACTTAAGGTCTTTTTTATATAGCAGGAATTATAATCTAGACATATCAACATGCTAGCACTAACTTCGTTGTTAATTTAGAGATCTAGCTAGGTATCTCATAACTATTGCAACAAAAACCAAAATAAACATACCAGCTTACGATTTGGATTTTTAATTGGCCAAATACTCTGCTCAAGTTACGCTACTAAAATGAAAGGCCGTAACATTCAAGTTTTTAATCAATTACCTAATAGTATCCCCGAAATCATACTGGCACGTCGGACTCACGCGTCAGTCTACGGCATGTGACGAAGAGGCGAGAATATCAGTGTTGTGTGTTCCACTTTCAAATTTACGCGCGAAAATGTTCAAATTAAAAAAAAAGTTTGCTATCACAGTTTAATTTTTAGTGTCAGTTTAGATGGTTTTTAAAATTAATTTCGTTTATAGACTGGGTGATTTGTGAAGTGATGTTTTTTTAATGTTTAAGTGTGTTTTATTGGATTTTCATCAATGTTGTTCGCAAGATTTCGACGACAAAGGTAAGATGTCAAAAATATTATTTTCGATAATGCCAAACTAATTTATAGGCAAAGGAAATCAATATCTGTAGGTAGGTACCTAAGTACCTATAGGTTTTCATATTGCGAAGAACCCTTCTTCGCAGGTTCTTCGCAATATGAAAACCTATAGGTAATTCTCTAAAGCTGCTCCGAATTATCTTCTATGCCTTTGTTTTGTTAAAAAAGGCCTTCTAACCAGTTTAATTAAAACTCGTTGTTTTTTTTTAATAATGATATTTGCGAACAACGTGTACTAATACGGTACAAGGTTAAAACATATGTAAATTGTGTTAGCAAAGTTCGAAAGTAGGTTACAAACTAGACCATGATACTAATTGCCATGTCTTAATTTCCTAATACCTACATAACACTTGATTATGTTTCGTTGGATTCAAGAAACATACTTCTAGTACATATTATGACAATGTACTCCATGGTGGGCTACAATAATATAATATATATGCCAAAGAATTACCGTGGTCCTGGAACGCAAAACGCCAATGAAGGAATGCAGGGGGTTTTTGTCAGTAAAAGTCAGAAAGCTCTTGCTACACCTTTTTTCAATTAGGAAATCATCAGAGACTTCTCCCGCTCTTGGGCGAAGCGGGAGGTCATGTCAGACTTTTACTAACTAAACCCTACCCCGTTCCTTCTTTGCCTTCGTTCTGGGGTCATAAGCTTCCCTTTCGGAAACCAATCCATGGCCCCAGGTTCTACCTTAGAGCGAGAGAAGGCGTTTGATGGTTTCCCAACTCAAAAAATCATTCTATGGTCCTATTAACCTCCTTACAGACGGCGTAACAACTGGTTACCTTAAAAAAAGATGATTATTTCAATTACAATAGGCATTTTGATACTAAGACATATTATTGGATTCTTGGAGATTACCTTTTAAGCAAGGAATTGCGTGTATTAGGAGACTGTATTTCCAGTGTATGATCAAAAAATAATAATATGTGAAACTGCGTTCATCGCCAAATCTATCCATTCATTTATGTATAACGAAAACATGAAAAGGAAACAACATACAAGTGCAAACCATACCCGAAAACCATATATTTTTTATATAACATAAACTAGTGCTTGACTGCAATCCCGCCTGATGGTAAGCAGTGATGCAATCGTTAATGGTGAGACGCGCTAGTTTATTAAGAGCCTATTCACTCTAGCCTTGAAGGCACCCAAATTATAATCGGACGGGAAGACCGCATTTTTGTATTTATTTATTTATCGTTTACTGGCGACCCTGACTGCACATATATGCAAATTATATATTTATTAGATATACACAACTTCCTTAGCAACAAACAGAGGTACACAGCGACTTTGTTTCACACTATCCAATTAAATATTGTTATGTACTACTTTTAATTACTCATATATAAACCTACCTTATACATAAACCTCATTTTTTACATTGTAAAATTACATAATAACATTAATTGGCGGCAACACTCTGAGTATTTGTATTTATTAAGTTAAGAGAACACTATATAAATATTAGATAGATAAAGTACTCGCTATTGTACTCGCCTTTGTGTGCTAAATATCTCACCGTCAAAGTTTAAGTGACTCAAATGACGTCCAATACTGGACATGACAGGACCTATAAGCGTCGCGCATCTCCACATTGATTGGTCCTGCGCGTCTTGCATCCATCCGATTTTCCAACGCTGTGACTTTCAGTAGGCAGTCGCCCCTCCAGAACGATAAAACAATAGGTCGATAAAACCATCTCTTCAACGAGCAATGTGCCCTGTTCACTGCCTCTTCGGGCTTTGTCGGTAATTTTGGGTTTCTTCCCAAATTCTACATTCCTAATTGGATCACACAAGGAAACACCAAGAATAGCCCTCTCCAGTGCCCGTTGGGTGGTTTAGTCTGAATAGCACTACTGTATTATAGTTAAATTATCTTTAAAAGTTTAGGCTACTGACCGGGGTTATACCGTAATGTAACGTGTTACACAGCGAGCATTCGTGCAGTAAGTACGTCGTGTTACGGGGAAACCAGTGAGCAACGAGCCGCTCGTTGCTCGCTTTGACTGCTCCACCCGGCTGTCGGTTTTTTGGCGAATCTTTTGACTTTTACGCGTTTCAGTGAGTACGCTGTTGCAGTAGTTAAGTTTGGTGTCCAATAAGGTTTTTTGTCTTCTTAATTGGGATGAAACAATAATTAAGTTGAATCAAAGATACCAACACTTCCTCGCTGTCGGCCATCTTAAGTGGACTGGCGGCGAAAACGGAGCACAGAGTTTTGACGAACATGTTACACTGATTTTAGAACACAGCGTAACATGCTCGATGCAAATGTTACGTTACATCTTGTTACGTTGGTCGGTACCGACCTTAGAGTCATAACAGGTCACATGCAATGTACTGTTTGGGCACAACGGTTGAGCGTTTGGCTGCTGCGCTACGTGTCATGGATCTAATTCTAGAAAATATTTGTATGGCCAGATAATTGTTCCGGGTTTGGCACAAGAGTAATTTCCAGTTTACTGCAACTGTTTTCATTACGATATGAAGAAAAGATCCCTTAGGTATTTCTATTACGTCTAAGTAGAAGTACATATCGTACATAAGGTATGTTAACTGCCCTTTTTCAATGGTCAATTGATTACGCTGTTGTCATAAGTAATCACTATTAAAGGTTCCCTTATCTCAAACACGAGGAAAACCAGACAGCAATAGTAGACTGACTTCAAAAACTAAACATATAAGACACAAATAGCGGAGTCGTCTCAAAACCCCTTTCTTTTACTTTATATATATATACATATATATGTAGGTATATGTTATATTAATATTTGTGTATGTTTATTTTACCTTTATTTAGTTTTTTTATCTTAATAAGTTTATTTTTAATGCACCTACCATGCTTTCTCTTCACCACACTTGGTTGACTGGTAGAGAATGCCCAAGGCATTAAGTCCGCCTTTGTACCATTATGTGCAAGATGTTTAAATAAATAAATAAATAAATAAATAAGGATACATAGAAGTACTGGTATGTGCATTACTACAGCTACATGCTCTATAAACCTTTCTCATTCATTGCTCTTTCTGTGGTCTATCGGTTTAGGTGGTTAACTAAAGGTAAACAATCTTGGTATGTCTTTTTATATTAATTACTCAGATACCCGCGAAACCAGACACAATAGTAAAACAATAACAGCGCGGTCTCATAGGACCGGTTGGGGATTCAAACGGTAAAGAGGTCGTATATAATATACACAAAAAGATTATTTAAATTTAGTTTATTAGCTAACATCGATTTAGGTAAATAAGTACCTATAGCCTATTCACCGAGGCTTGAGCTAAAAGGTAAACAAACCATAAAAAGGGTTCTTTATATGTCACGATTGATGTAGTGAAAAATTTTATAAAAATAACTACGGAATTAATACACTGACAACATTAGAAATTATATTTTAGAATGATGTCTGTGAAACTTATGTTATCATAACTTACATACTTATGTTACCATAATATGATGTTATTCGGATTCAGACAATAATCATCTAGGTTCCCACGTAGTATTTTTTTTGAAAAACTTACCTCAAACGAAATTTAACCGAATTTAAATTTGCACATTTTCACAGCGAAAATGTCGTGTTTTTATTTGGATTTTTCACTATTATAAACAACAATATTTCAAAATATCTCTCCGTGGGAACACAGATATTATTATCAAGTTATAAATACTCGAAACAATATTGGAAAATCATTAATTTTTCATTCATCATTTTTGGTATTACGGAACATCTCCCAAATTTCCAATAGTTTGTATTGCTATCACAGCAAGCAACTGTCAGTGTGTGGATGATGACTTAACTCCAGTCAGTGTGTCCAAGAATTGTTTATTAGTATAAACAATTCTGGATTGATTCCATCAACCTCTAAAACGTATTTTATTTCGTCTCAACTCGAAATAGCGCGCAGTGTACGCAGGCCTCTTAAAATGTGACGTTTTGACATCAGTCGGGACATACCTGCCAGTTTGAAACATTGATTTCTTTGTTTACCTTTTTGATCAAGCCTCGGCGAATAGGCTATAGTTGCAAAGATTTTTACATACAATTTTTAGACAACTTTTAGAAAGACATGCCAAGATTGTTTACATTTAGTTAATTACCTAAACCAATAGACTATAGTAGTAAAAATTTCATAATAATTACGTAGTTTATAAGCAGTAAGGGGATAAACACACAGGACGTACAGCTTTGTTTTGTACCATTTAAAAGATTTGTTCACGTTTTGACCTTTGTACTTGCTATTATTTTAGTTATCCTACCTTAATTACGCTTTCGAAGTCTGTTTGACATCTTTAGGGCGGCCACACACTTGCGACTTAACGGTTGAGGGACGATTAACCGCAAAAAAATGCTGATGAAAAAAAAAACGACACTTCATTGAGATTTGATAAATTAACCTACAATAATGATTGTCAAAATTTCAAAATATTTATAAATGGGAAAAAAATATGAATCCCAAACATTTTATACTTTTCAACATTGCTTTGTCTAGGTTTAACTATTTTTGAGGTCTATTCGATGGATCACCCGCTCTGGATAGAGTTGGAAAGCATGTCAGAGTTTGACTGTCTAAGACCCGTGTTCTTTGAGTTGCCTTTTGTGTTCTAGGGCTCTTTCAAACTTTCCCAGAGCTTAGGCTCCGAAGATGAGTACAATGATATATTGAACACAATTATTTTATTCTCGTATATCGATATACAGCGATTTGTAGCTTTCTGATACGTTCATAGAAACAAAACAAAGAAAAACCGTCAGCTCCAAAGAAAAAAATCTTCTTCTTTATTAAATTTGGCTTCCCACTAACCAGCTGAAACTAATTAGCTTCCAATCCATAACATTTTTATATACAAAATGAATAACTTAGCATCACTTATGTGTTTTAGTTTAACTTTCGCAAGAAATATGTAATGTTGAAATAATATTAGAAGACAAACCGGTAGAGAGACCTGGTTATGTAAGAAGAAGGCTAGTCAAAGAAACACGCTCTTGAGTTACTTACCGACTACCCTCTTGACATACTTAATTCTATAATTATACACTCGAATCGTATACCAATATCTTTTTCTACGAGTTTTTGGGATTTTTTGTGTGGTTTGATGAAAATAGAAAGCTAATTTTTTTGGTGATGATTATGACGATGTACGGTAAATAAATTGTGTAAGTATGTAATATGGGCCAGAAAAAAAAGTTTGATATACTTAATTTGAATATTTTTTTCGATTATTTTTTTTAAATTACTCTTTCAATGATAAATTACGACAAAAATAGAAATAACGTTTGAGTCATACTATACATATGAATACTTTCTACAAATTATTATAAATAACAATTAACAAAAATATTTAAAAATATACTAGACTAGAAAAACAGCAGAGTTGTTTAAAACCACAAAAGTTTAAAACAATAGAAATACTTTGATACTAAGGTGGCTGAAAATCGGAAACGGAATCCATAAGGAAATCCGCTACCTCACGAATACGGCCTCCTTTTAGTCGCACGTGTGTAGCTCGTCAGCTAATCTAGCCAAGCGCGAACCTTATCAGTCGTTATCAACAACACTGTTAAACAGTTTAATCACATTTTATTTAGTAGCGACGGAGACCACGCAGCAACAACATGTAAGTTTTTAAATTCTTATTCGTGGGGTGATAAGATATAATATATTTTTTTAGACTATTTACTTTATCATTATAAGTAGTCAATGTACTTTTTAGCTGATATCGCTGTGATTCGGTGTTATTTCTTAATGAACAATAGTTATGAAATAATGAGTTTTTGACTATTTTGTTATTTACAAAATGTCTACTGTCTGCATTCTCCGGACAGCCCTATAATACGTTTACGACAATTGTCTTTAATTCCGCTCAAAAAAATAATAAATGATAGGTTTAAAAAAAATACTTCTACTTGTCAAAACTTTCGTCAATTTACGAGTAAACTAGATCAGGTCGGTGTTTCGTAGCTAACAACCCTGGCAAGAAACACAGAAACAAACTCAGGTGTCGGTCTCTTTTAAAGTCCGTACAGTAAACACGTAATGGTTAATTGAATCATAACATAAGAACCATGCAGATTGGTGAATTACATTAACTATTTATAACGCCTGTTGTTCTAGAAGTTAGTGACCCTGACTGCTATACTGGAGGTCGTGGATTTGATTCCCACCCAAGACATTGGTCTTTTGTTCCAAACTTTGGTTTGCGTGATGAGCACGATCATTAGTAACATAGTAGTAGTAGTAAACATAGTTTTAAATCGTATTTAATAACAGAATAAACTTAATGTATAAAATTAGATTAATTTGTATTAGTTTATTTATTTTTAAGACTACATATTTGGTTTATAGTTTTTATGGGCCTTAGTAGCCTGAAATAAAGGATTTATATTATTATTATTAGTTCTGTGCAATATTAGCATGTAACCTTAGATACATCGGTCTGCTTCAAATTAGGTATCTAATCTATACCTCAATATTTAAGATGGATTCGTAAGTTCAATGAACGAACAAATGTAAATAAACTCGTCAGTTCAGAACAACCAAAACACTAATACATATACACTAGAGGTTAACGAACATTAATTACATGATCGATAAATAAATATAATACACAATTTATTATTTACGTCATTCTGTTCTGAAATGATTGTTTTACCAACTGGTCATTATAATTTACTTACTTAAATAAATAGTATTTATTTAATGTATTGTCTTGTAGATAACGTTAAGAAGACAAAACAATAGTTTAGAAGTTACTTATTTATTTAGGTATACTTGTTTGTACACCAAGATAACAATTTACACTAAAAAACATAGATTTGACGGCCTTATCGCATTCGGCGATTTTTTCCATATATATTATATCTTTGTTATAATATAAATTTAATCATGTCTATTACATAAATGTAAGTACTCTACGTATTCTAGGTGGATTACCTAATAAGGTAAGTACCCATTATTACATGACCCTGACTCTAGTATCAAGTTGGTCTAATTTGAGATAGATGCTACCCACTACGGATAAAAATATCAATATTAACATGATTAATCTTGATACTAGTTTGTTCGCACGTGCGTCATCAAAAAATAATTATGAGATAAAAATGTCGTATAGGCATAAAAAAAATATTATAGGTACGTATTAGGCATAGTAAATTTAATTGAGTAGTTTATATAATTATAATGTAGGAAATAGAAACAAGTTTGACTATATTTTTAGGGGCCAGGGGTTATATAAACATTATTTACTATTCTTTAGGCTCACTAAAACTCAAAAACGGCTTGACCGATTTTTATCATTTTTATTTTAATTACCACGCCTATATTAACCTATCAATACCCGCGAAACGAGACACAATAGTAAAACAATCAGTGCGGGGCAGTGGTCCAACTGCTCTGTCCAATTAGTTGGACCATGGGTCTTCTCTAGGGGCAGTTGTCCAACTTTAAAAATAGTTGGACCACAGCACCTTTTGAGAGTTCCGTGGTCCAATTAATTTAAAAAATAATGTGCCCCAATTCTAAAAACCTCAAATGCAATTTTATGAGTGTATCCAACTGGTTTATATTGAACCTCTTAACAGTAGATAGGTAGCGACTGGCTGGTTGTCATCAATTATAGTAAAGGGTGTTTGTTAGAGGTGTAGAACATGAATTAAATAAAACACATCATGATATTATGGAGCTTGATATTGGCTTTATGAGAAAGATAGTTTTATGCCATTAATGTTTAAATATGATTTTAGGTAGGTATATGCGTGCAGCGGCTGGCTTGAATGAAATATAATCTGGGATTCCAATTTTCGATCTCTTTCCAACAGGTGAGACCTAATACCGGCAATAACGCGGAAGAGGTTCGCTAGCGCTAATCGAAAGTGCATTAAAATTAAATTAACTAAGTACACTGGAACAACCTTCTGAGAGGGACAAGTCTCAGGGATAACCCTCATCGACTCCTACCACCATTTTACCATCATTACATTGTTTAATGAAGACACAACCTTAGGGCTGTTTTAGGTGCTTCGAGAGGTTTCTGTTTTGGTTTTGGCGGGATGTTTCCAGATATTACCATTTGGAAATCGCTCGGAGGACACAGTGGTGCATACGGTAGAGGTTAATTCCGTTTGGGTGGAGTACCGTCATGTTCTCATGGAGATAATCGGCGGCGGTGACCACAGTCTGCGTTTGGTCATCAATTTACGCGCTCAAGATTTCATTAGAAACAACACATTGGACCACATTTTTATGGTAGGGGAATCAAGAGTGGGAGAAGTCATTCTGATGACTTCTCCCACTCTTGGGCGGAGCGGGAGGGTGTGTCAGACTCTTACTGACTTAACCCTTTCCCCGTTCCTTCATTGCCTTCGATCTGGGGGACATGGTGGACACCTTTCGGATTTCACATGTCCCCTAGAGGCTTCGGCCCTGCCGGGCCCCTACAGTTTGCTGACAACCTCATGAGGCGTGCGTGGAACAGAACGCGCCGTTGACGACTAGGGTCGGTTCAGATTATTACCAGACTGCCGAACGGCGAGCTACCCAGTGCTCGCCGTCCGCGAACCCGCGCCTACGGTGGTCGGAAATCGGGATCGGGATCTTGGCGGCGGCGGCGTGAGGACCGTTCCCTCACACGCTCACGGTGGAAGGAGGCGACCGCCTGCCACCCGTCCTCGCTCCGGACCATGGCCTGAACCAGGGCCTGGCGCAAGAGGTAGCCGCCGCCGATAGCCTCCACAAGTACACGGCGGTGCTCACGCCAAAGTGAAGTGAACACGCCAAAGCGGGGTACACCTCTACCGTATGCTCCACCGTGTCCTTCGGGCGGTCCAAACAGTGGCGACACCCAGGCGTCCTTTCCTGCTTGATCCGATGCAGGAACCTCCCGAACTTACCGTGTCCGGTGAAGACCTGCGTTATACGGAACGAGAGGACACCGTGACCTCTTTCCAACCACTCCTCAAAGAGGGGACTTACCGCCTCAATGATGGCGTGCCCAGCACTGGGTTGCGACAGTCGCAGTCGCCATGCCACTCTGGCGCATCCACACATGCCCGGCGGCAGAGCCGGCGGCCAACCCGGCGACCAGGCCGCCGGCCCTGCCGCCGCGCGCCGCTAATGCCGCCGGCACATTTTTGTTCCATCTTTGCAAGGAGGTTTGAAAGCAATCGGTAAACCTGACGGCATAAGCCGGCGGCATGTGTGGATACCGCCGGATTTGGACCACTTGGAAGCGAACATCGTCGAACATTGTCGGTATAAGGCCTCACCTGTTTGAAAGCGATCGAAAATTCGAATCGCAGATTATATTTTATTCAAGCCAGCCGTAGCGCGTATATACCCAAAATCAGTATAAAACTGTCTTTCTCATAAAGTCAATATCAAGCTCCATAATATCATGATGTGTTTTATTTAATTCATGTTCTACACCTCTAACAAACACCCTTTACTATAATTGATGACAACCAGCCAGTCGCTACCTATCTACTGTTAAGAGGTTCAATATAAACCAGTTGGATACACTCATAAAATTGCATTTGAGGTTTTTAGAATTGGGGCACATTATTTTTTAAATTAATTGGACCACGGAACTCTCAAAAGGTGCTGTGGTCCAACTATTTTTAAAGTTGGACAACTGCCCCTAGAGAAGACCCATGGTCCAACTAATTGGACAGAGCAGTTGGACCACTGCCCCGCACTGAAAACAATAACAGCGCGGTCCAATGAAACCGGTCGGGGATTCATGAATTAAAGAATGGTTTAAAAGAAAAAAAATAGGGAAAAACTGTTGAAATATTAATAAGTGGCTGACGGTTGTGAAATTATTTCACGGGATCATAGCCGCGGGCGGCAGCTAACTAGATACTTATAATTATTTTTTTAATAATTTATACGAGGACAATAGTAATTAACTGGCGAAACAGTATTGATATCTATAAAGGCGATAAAATAAAAAATAAAGAATCATTTCGGGATTTTATTCGACCTAATTTTTAATGCACCTTCGTATTCATAATTATTATCTTATATCAATACTTTACTAATGAATTTCGTTAACTTCAATTTGACCCTGTCAAATAATTCATTTCTATTCTAAACTAAAAAATAAAAATGACACAAATCTTGTATCTAAGTTAAAAAAAAAATTGCAAAGTGGTTAAACTCGTTGGTTAAGATCAACAGATATTTATCAAAGTTAATGTATCAAGGTTTTATGACGTCACATACCAGTTAAAATACAAGTACATGAGTAAAGGTTTGTTCATAGAGTAGTAGTATGATGTTTATTTAATTAATTATGGTACATTCAAAATACTTGTCTCAGAAATAATAAATAATTATAAATTTTATTGAGCCATTGTTACAAGTACCTATTGCTTTAATTAAATAATCTTAACTTAATATATATACTTCGCGCGAATGTATTTTTTTTTGTTTTGACTGCATTGCAGATAAATTAGGCCTTGTTACACACATAAAAATGATTTAATTGTTGCTATAGGCTTTAAAAAATACTTACAGGGATTAACAAATATTTTAATTAATTGATAGATAAAACAAATCATTGAGTAATCAGTTTTTTTATCTTAAATTGTTTTTAGTTCCTATGTCCGAAGTACGAATATAACATTTCATAACACTGTGATTTTTCGTCATACAAGTATTATACTATCTGCTATTTTTTTATTGTAGGAAATCATTTAAATACGTGTGGGCGTGAGAGTTTTACTGACTAAAACTACACCCAAACAACTCCTATGTTCCTTCATTTGCTCTTTGCGTTCTAGGACCACAGATTTTTCTTTTAGAATTCAACCCACGGTCCCAATAGGCTTGCGCCTTGCTGAGCCCTTACTAACCCCCTCTAGACGATGTATCCAATATTAAAATATATTATATGCCTTTGTCTTAATGAGACAAAGAGAGATTTAACCATTATTATAAAAAAAGCACAACTCTTCTGTAATAATAAAAAGCAAAGTCCTGATTCATTCAGTGACTCATTAATGACCAGCCCACACCCTTGAACCCAGAACGCTCAAAATTTTGCATAGAGGTTCCTTTTATGACGAATACAAAGAAAAAGAAAGGATTTTCTAATATTCACCCCGTATGTAAATGAAACGGGTTTCCAAAGTTTATATGAGAAAACCTACTTTAACCACGGGAAAAGCCGTTAGCAGAATCTAGTCTTTTAATAAACTGGACAGCTTTACGTGAACTTGACCGGTCAGATCCAGTTTGGTAACAAACACTGCCAGTTTGACCGTACCCTTACAAAATCGAAATATACAAGATCTGTATTCATATTAAACATCTCGTTAAGGTTGGCCGTGTGCCAATTATTAAAAAAAAAACTTGTGCAAAAATAGTTTTTAGTCTAGATTTTTTTTTTAATTGAAGTGACTAAAACCACGATGAAAACTTCCAGGGCAGAGGAACCACAGATCATATATGCCCTCAGGATATTCTTCGAGGTGATATGGATGATCCTGCGGCTGGATGTGGAGATCATCAAGGCACTCTTCAGATTCGTGGTGCCGGTAGATCCTAAGGATGTCACTGAAGATATTATATTGGTGAGTTTCTTTTTTCGTTTTATAATTATTATATAATATTTCTGATTAAGATAGGGTGGGGCTGATGAGCTACACTAATCATTGTAATATTATTTTTTTATAAAGGCGAAGAGTTTGTGTGTGCTTGTTACTTCTTCACGCTGAAACGGCAGAAAGGATTTGAATATAATTTGGAAAACGAGTAGACCATGCCGTGGAATAACACTTAGGATACTTGGGACAATTTTGTACTCCTAGACGAGCTAAGCCCCTGTCTAAGTGCCTGTGTGTGTAAAATTAAACATACTGAAACATTCGCCCCTAACTTATTAAAACTAACTAACTCAAATGAAATGGCGTCGAAAAACTCCTCCAATTCGTTGTCGACTGGAAATGTGCCCAAAAGGCCGGCGACATGCCACGTTGTATGGCAATGCTTGCCCTTAGTCTAAAGTAATACTGTGATATATATAAAAGTAATTAGTAAAATATAGGAATCCTGCAAAAAGTAGGAACTTTTGAGATTGTACTCTGCCCAAAATATTGTTAACCATCTGTTTTTCTTTAAATTACCAATTTAATTTGACAATGAAACAATATTACGGTAGATAAGTAGCTGATAGGTAGACGTTATAATCTGTGATACGGTTTCATGTGCGTAATAAAAATAAAATACATGATTTAATAGGTACTTTTCTTCATTTCTTATTATCACCTATATTTCGGAATTCTACAGTTGGTATAGGTATTACATTTTCCTGTTGGTCAAGTGGTCAGTGACCCTCACTGCTATTCCGGAGGTCGTGAGTTCGATTCCCACCCAGGACAAATATTTGTGTAATGAGCACGATCATTTGTTCTGTGTCTGGGTGTAATTTATCTATAGTATGTATGTATTATGTATACCAAAAATTCGAAGACATGGGACATCCACCAATCCGCAATGTGCCCGCGCGGTGGATTATGGCCCATTCCCTCTCCAAAAAGAGAAGGCCCAGCAGTGGGAACATTATAATGCTGAAAATGCTTATTTCTGTATTTAGAAATATAAGTATGTTTATCAATTGTCGAGTACCCATAACACAAGCTCTGCTTAGCTTGGGACCAGATGAGTTTAAGTAAAAGTAAAAAAAAGTAGATATTATGTACCTAGTTTCTGACGTTATAATCAATCGATCAATCAAATAGTTTTATTGATACACACAATTATACAGAAAAATTTCAAGCATTCTGAGTTAGGTAGACACCTGTCACCTAAGTAGAAGTTAGTGTCTTCTCATATTAGTATCGCGTATCTGATAGTCGAAGTGACTCTTCCCTAAATATAACTAAAAAAACAAAAACTCAAAAACATGCTTGAAAATAAAAATAGATAACAATACCAAAAAGAACATATATAGTTTTATAAATTAATAATATGCCTGATACAAAATGCCTTTTAAATTATTATAAATAAAAATATATTTTGTTAAACCTTCAATTCTTTGTTTTAAATCCTGGGTTACTTATAATTTTAATATATTTAATTACTGCTGACGTATTGTATTGGGCACCTACTTATAATTTAAATGCGATAAACTAAAAAGACTGCAAAAATGCATTGTTATCTTTTATTTAATTAACTGCAATTAAGATTTTTATTTCCTCGCTAGAAGTTATAATATTGTTTTATAAAACATCAAGAATCGCGCACCGAGGGTTCCGTACCAACTGTATGATGTATTAAAAAAAAAAACTTATTAAATCTCGTTCAAACCAATTTTCCGTGGAAGTTCACATCATATATTTTTTTTAGATATTTCATTTTTTTATTTTAAACGATACAGGGGGGGGGGGGACACATTTACTCACTTTGGAAGTGTCTCTCGCGCAAACTATTCAGTTTAGAAATAATATATATCACAGCTTACCATCACGTGGGATCGCAGTCAAGCACTAGTTTAAACAAATTAAAAAAAAAGAAATTTTAATATAATTTTTGATAGACCCACGTATGGATTTGACGAAAAAAAAAATTTTGAGTTTCAGGTAAATATGGGGAACCCTAAAATTTATTATTTTTTCTATTTTTGTGTAAAAATCTTAATGCAGTTCACAGAATACATCTACTTACCAATGTTCAACAGTATAGTTCTTATAGTTTCCGAAAAAAGTGGCTGTGACATACGGACGGACAGACAGACATGACGAATCTATAAGGGATCCGTTTTTTTCCATTTGACTACGGAACCCTAAAAACGTAAATATTATAACCGGTTTTTGTAGCCTTAAACATGCTTCATAAAATGTTTTTTTTTATACCTTTGACGTTTGTTGTATTCTGAATTTGTTTAATTTTTAATATATTTCTTTTATAATTGTAATTATAAGAAATATAATTTTTACGACATGTTTTGAGATTAGAAATTAACAAAATTCACCACTCTAAGTTTGAACTACTCTTTAATTTTCTATAACGCTCCCGCTCTTTCATGACTTCTTTTTAAGACTCTTCAATAACCCACTTTTATTAATTATTTTGTTTGTGGCCAGTTGGATTTTTGAATAACCATTTATGTTGCACGAACAATTTTAATGCTCTGTGATTTATTTATAAAGGTTTATGATATTTCAAATTCAAATCTCATTGCTTCTTGGGGAACGTTCATCATATATTAAATCGTTAGGGACAGAATGACTTGCTTAGTGATGGTTGTATTGCCATTATCGTGCAGGTGGTGTCAGAATTATAATTTAATTGTGTTCATTCAATCATTTCGGTGAGAATTTATCAAATTGTTTTTCCCGTTTGGTTGGAGCGAAAGGAAAAAGAGCCAAAGGAAGCATCGTGTGTATTTTTACTGACTAGCCCTGCTTCTGCTTCTATAGTTGTCGTTAGCAGTACAGGGCTCCAGTAACTCTTTCAATCAATCCTGCAGCGGACTATGCTAGGTACACATTTATCTGAAATTATACCATATAAACCAAACATGTAATTATTTATCACTATTTACTCATAGATATTGTCGACACGAGACTCGATACGAACCTAACCAAGCGCATTACTTTGTGTAATTTATTTCATCACCATTGCTCTTAAAACGGTGAAGGAAAAAATCGTGTGGAAGCCGGCATTGTCCTAGAACCAAAAATTCGAAGACTTGTGATATCCACAAATCCGCACTGGGCCCGCATAGTAGATTATAGCCCATTCCCTCTTCTAGAGAGGAGGCCT
Source organism: Mythimna separata (assembly GCA_030763345.1). Taxonomy (NCBI): domain Eukaryota; kingdom Metazoa; phylum Arthropoda; class Insecta; order Lepidoptera; family Noctuidae; genus Mythimna; species Mythimna separata. Next base: position 23,320,973 of record CM061170.1, on the reverse strand, counting down.
GAGTCCCAGCAGTGGGAACACTACAAGGCCGATAATGCTAATGCTAATTGTAGACTATCAGACACTTTTGAGTATGGCTATCATAGCTGAAATTTGTAGATACTGCTTAATTCACGGTCACGAATATTTATAGTAACGACATCTCTAGCCGCTAATAAAACTGAAACCTGTTTATTTTTTGTTAGAAAGGATAATATCATAGACTAGATAAATTATACCTGTTATGTCCTCGTTGAATCTGGACGTGATGACATTGACATTTAATTGGTTTATAAATAAGTTTCATCCATACTTACTTTATTTATTTAATTGAGTTTATTTGTTCGATTGAACTTGCTAAAATTATTCTAAGGGTCAACTCACACCGAGACACGACGCTGCATGCACATTTTAATGTAGTGAATCAAAATAGAACTTTATTTACTACACGAAAAGATACTTATTTCATTGTGAGGTTTTAGAATACGTTGCTTCATGCAGCGCTGCGCCTCGTGACGTCGGGCGGCGTCTCGCTGCGCAGCGGAACGTTTTTACATTTCGTCTCGCAACGTTGCGATGCGTCTCGCAGCGGCGCACGGCGCAGCGCGAAATCATTGGCCTCTTCCAGCATCGTCGCGTCGCGTCGCGTCTCGGTGTGAACTGATTACTGACCCTAAGGAAGCATATTCCTGGGGTTTTTTGTGCTATTTCAAACCACCGTAGGCGTGTGCTTGCGGTCGGCGAGTAATAGGTAGCTCGCCGTTCTACAGTCCGGTAACCTTCCGGACCGAGCCTAAGCCGTTGACGGCACGTAGGTAGTGTTTCATGCTCGGAGATGTCAGCAAAATCGTAGGCACACAGCAGGATCGAAGTTTACTAGGGCTATAGGATTGGCTCTCTCGCTCCCAAGAGCGCGATAAGTTATTCGATGATTTTTCCATTCCAATTTCATTCAAATCCCTTCAACAGTTTCTGCGTAAAAGAGTACAAAACATACGCACAAACTTTCGCCTTTATATCATTATTTATTTCACAAATCTGCGAATTCCCGTGATTTAGTACCTAATGATAAAATGTATGCGTTTGACACAATTGTCTGTACCTATTAGGCTATCTCTAATTTAATACAAAAACGGATTATTTTGGTATCTTACATGTACTTTGAGCTCATTTCTGATATGCGTTGTAATGATTTCATGATAATAAAGACTTGTTGATTTTTCTAGCTGGAAACTCTTTATAAAATAAGGTTGATAAGAGTTGAATATTATCAGTTGAACCGAATAATCCATTTTTTTTTCATTTAATCCTACTTGGCAATTCCCAGCTCTATCTAATTGAATGCGGTTGTATCCATCTGCGAAATCAAAAAGGTTCATTGCGCACACGTGGGCCACGCAGGTACGCTAATCTGGGCGTGTCGATCTCAATACATTTTATATGGCAACTAGACTTGTAGAGCTACATTAGATCCACGCTACGTGACGTCGTTCTACTTACAAATCAGGCGTGGCTCACGTGTGCGTCGGTCTAATGTAGTTCCCGCCTAATGCCAGCAAGGGAGGTGGCTGCAAGTGTGAGATTGGACGGCGAGCTACTCATTACTCGCCGTATAACTCCTAGAGGAGTAACATTTTCAATGAAAATTAATTAACGTCAATAAATTTGTCCTCCTTCAGGTAACAGGCGCCGGCCATGGCATGGGCCGGGAGGTGGCCACCAGGTTCGCGAAGCTGGGAGCCAGGGTAGTCTGCGTGGACGTCAATGCTAAGGGCAATGAGGAAACCATCAACATTATCAAGCAAGGCAAGGGGAAGGCGTACCCTTATGTGTAAGTACACTCTTTACTCGAACTGGTTGTATAGCTATAGAGAGTAAGGGAACACCAGAGAAACGGTAGATAGACTGTGAGATAGATAAGAGCCAACAAGAAAAAAAATTAAGATGTATAAATTGTTGGAGTTGGTAAAATAAGTATTAGTTCTTAGCCTAATAATAAATTGAGTGTACGAGTATATAAAACAATATAGGGTATTTGTGTTGGGTGTATCGGACTGAGGACTCTTCATCCACCTGGTGACCCCAGGAATTACGGTAGCACAATGATCACGAGTTATTGTACAGGTACACAGCGAGACTTAGATCTCTTTACGGCAGCCTTCGAGATAGATCATAACAGGTGTTGTACAAAGAACGTTCACACACATGCAGGGAGCACACTTCTTTTATTCAAAATCCCAGGATCTCTAACTCGATAACAAAAAAAGTCAAGTTTTTCGAACTTCAAAATTAGATAACGGGATTTGCTATTAATAAATCGTTTGTGGTTACATTAGCATATTTATAATATGTTTATTTAAGGTAGAAACTGGCTCTAGATCCTCTCAAGAATTTACTAAAAAAGAAAAAACTAAACTGACTAGCTAGATTTATAGTTTTTATAGATGTAGGTTTTTTTTCAAGAGTTAAAATTAAAACGTAAACTTTATTGTATCATAAATTTTATTATATAAAGGGAACTGCTAAGTTTGTTTGACGGTTAGGCTGAATATTATAAAATATTCACTTAAACTTATATTTTTTAATAATAAATCTGTACATTTTTTTCTATACTTGTAGAAACTTGTATTATGTGGAGGTAAACGACTTTTAATAGTGTTTCTAGCTTATTCTGCCAATGATGTATAGCTATTTATATTAGGTTTATGTTATTAGATCATTAAAGTAGCTATAACCAGTCTACAAGCAACTTTCATCGATATTAGGAATCGAGAAAAGAAAAATATTTTTCAGTTTTCGTTAGCGTTTTCCCCCTAAGTTCGACGGTGGTATTTTAATTTAATAAAAAAATGACCGCGAAATTTCTAACCTAACTTGCCCGTGTCGGGGTGACCTCAAAGATAATTAGTTCTTCTAAAATGTGTAATCAAATCGGGAATTAAATAATTACTATGAAATTGAATGTTTTATTCAAGCAAAGAACATTTATTTCATAACTGTAACTGTAAACTAGGAAGTTATACTGCTGATTACCTAGGAAGTCTTCAGTTTATCGAGTAAATTATCTAGTTAATATAAGAACTTAAACATTTTTTCCACTTTAACGAACTCAAACAGATAATTGCAACATACTGGGTGTAAGGGACAGCCCTCCACAAACTTTAAGGGCTTGCTCAGTAGACGAATCTGAACATCTTCCCACAAAAAAATATCGACTTCTCCATACAAACTGTCCGATAAAATTTATAATTTTGTATGGTGAGGTCGATTTTTTTTTTCATTTCCTGAAAAAAAATTATTGTCCCTTACACCCAGTATATAAAGGGAACCTTTTCAGAAACCTTATAATATTCATTGCGTAATTAAAGAATTGAGAACTCAATTCACAATACTTGTACTATATTTCATTTGTAAATCATAGGAGCACATAATATTTAAGGGCCCAGAATCGTACCTTGATGAAGCACCTTGATCATCTTCCAGATGCGACGTCACAGACAGAAAAGCCGTCTTCGAGCTAGCAGAGCGGGTAGAAAGCGAAGTTGGCGTGGTGACCATCCTCATCAACAACGCTGGCATCATGCCTTGCAAGCCGATACTGAAGCACAATGAGAAGGAGATCAAGAATGTTATGGATATCAATGTCAATGGAAATCTTTGGGTGAGTGATATTTTCTTTTCTGTTGATCGTCAGGTGACACCTCCGTATGACTCAATCATCTAATGACTTATCTCATTCTAAAGCATGTGAGAATTATACTGAACACCAATACCCAGTTAAATACTTGAGGGGGGGGGGGCTTTGCGATCTAGGACCAAGGATATAATTTTCGTATTTTTCCCCATGGCCCTAGCAGGCATCAGCCATACTGGGCCTCCACGGTTTGCTGACATCTCTGAGGTCTGCTTGAAATGTGAAGGAAAACATTGTGAGAAAACCTGCGAGTCCTAGAACCAAAATTTCGATGCCTTGTTACATCTAGGAGAGGACGCATGGGCCATAATCTGGGAACATTATAAGACTGAGGGCCTATTTCACCACCTATGATTAAGTTTCGAGTATCTTACTTGACAGATAATTTCATACAAATTCTGTCAAATTTTTGAATTTATTCAGTGAGTAGTGCCTACTCGGACATTGTGAAACAGGCCCTGATTATGCTATACCTGCCTACAAAACGAAGTCAAATCATTAGATTAGTCGATTGCAGATGGTGACTTTTAATTAGGTGAGATATTCAGGAGTACGAGTACCATGGTTTTTTTACCATGTTACCGACCAAAAATAGAATTCGTGTATTTTATTTTGTTTATACAATTTTTAAACAATGGAAGGCCATTTAAAAAAATATATTTTTGTAATAAAAACCTTAATTGTACTAATTAGATATAACAAACGGCCTATGTGTAGTGTGTGTGAGTCACAATGGACCTTGGTACAAAACCGTCGTACCTACCTACTAAGTAATAATATGTATATAAAAATAATAACATAATTAATATAAAAAAAATAATGTAACTAAACGGGCAACACTTCATTAATTCTATTGATTAATATTAACTTAATACTTAAATAATACTTATATATATAGACTACTTTTTTGCAATACTAAATTGGTTAAAAGTCCAATAATTATGACTAATTATATTTATCCTCTTCTTATATAAAATGAACTTTGCTGTGCCCGACAGGGTCCATAATTGAAACTTTTATATACTATCTTTAACAGCTTTGTAACTTTATGGAATGCAATAAAGTATTGTGTAAGTTCGATTCGAGCATGTGTTAACATTATTAAAACCTCCTAAATTGCTTGATAAATGTGACTTGGCTGCATCATGGGTTTATGAAGAATTCTATTTGTTATAATTATGTAGAACAAATAACCTTTGTAATTTCGTAGGTGTCTGTGTATGTAAAGTTTGAGCAGAAAGATCAAGAATATAATGACACAAAAATATAAGGTGAACTTGAAATTAATGTAAAAAGTTTAAGGTTTGCCCTTTGTTAATTAATCATTATCGTTCTTATATTTTTTGTCCTCGAACTGTTGAGTTGTCGAATATTCTAGGTACCTATACTCCGTTTGTTTAGGTAGTTAACTAAAGGTAAACAGTCTTGGTGTGTCTTTTTATATTAGAGAGGTCGTATATAATATACACAAAGATTATTTAAATTTAGTTTATTAGCTAACATCGATTTAGGTAAATACCTATTTGCAAAGATTTTTACATACAATTTATAGACAACTTTTAGATAAAAAGACATGCCAAGATTGTTTACCTTTAGTTAACTACCTAAACCGACGGAGTATAGTAGCATATAATAGTATGAATATGATAAGTTGGTCTATCCAGTAACCCTTACTGGATAGACCACGCGCGGCCTTGGAAAGCGAACGGCTACTGAAGGAACAGGGGTAGAGATCTTATTTTGAAAACAGTTATAAATGAAACTTTTACACGACAAGTTTTTATTCAAATTAAACTAAATTAAATCGGTTCGATATCTGCTAACTAGGATAGGCTATCTCAAAAAGCACGGCTTCGAAAATTACTTTAGATGAACTTTGTAGAGAATTTTATGCTCTTTAATTTTCCTACTACCGAAATTGGGCGAAAAAAGAGAAGATATAAAAAAGCTACAAAGATGTATAACATGGAGTAGGACCTGGGACACCAATGGGCCAACGTAAGCTTAGCAAAAAATGATATAGGTATTTACGGATGCAAAAATCAAAATCTCAAAACCAACCGTTATTTCAGTCTTCCGCCAATCAAATTGTCAATGCTTGCACATACCTATAAAATGTTGCCCAACTTCCTAAATAGGTATAATATACTCCATTTAAATGTGCACATAAAGCCACAATAAATGTTAAACAGTGAAGGCTTTTGACAATAAAACCTTATTCTACTTTGACAGGCAACCTTTGTAAAGTACTAAGAATTACTTTATTACTTACACTGGAAATAAGTCATTTGTTAATTATAAGTATAATTTTTTGTTTAACTCCGAGCATATTACGTGTCAAGGGTGAAATGTCAATAAAATTAAAGGCCCTTATATTTTTCCGAAAAGTAATAAAAATTATCCTGACTGTAAGTTGGTTACGGAAACCAATTAATAAATAATAATAAGGTTTCAACGAAGACCAGCTTAGTCCTTAGGCCCCATTTTCATTTTGTCGTAACAGATAATTTAACGTCGGACAACTATCGTCTCTAGCAGACGCTGTTCCCATGACTGTTTGTCGTCAAACTTTTTGATCATTTAACGACTAGCATAATCGGCCTTGTAATGTACCCACTGCTGGGACTCAGACCTCCTCTATAGGAGAGGGGAAGGCCATAACATACCACTCAGGCGCAGTGGCGTTGGTGGATGTCACATGTCTTCAAATTTTTGGTTCTAAGTAAACGAGCATGTGCCGGTTTCCTCACGATGCTTTTTTTCACCGTTTTGAGAGCAGCTCTAATGAAATAAATTACACAAAGTAATGCACTTGGTTGGGTTTGACATGACCTACAACTTGCAAGTCGGGTCAAGGGGTGACCTTCCAACACTGTGTTCGAATTGAATTTACTCTAACATTAATGACAATTCTGTCTTTTCAGATGATCCAAGCCTTCCTCCCAGCGATGATAGAGAACAACTTCGGCCACATCGTCGCCATGTCGTCGATGGCTGGTAAGATGGGTCTGCGCAACCTGGTGCCGTACTGCGGCAGCAAGTACGCCGTCAGAGGCATCATGGAGGCGCTCGCTGTTGAGCTGCATGAAGACCCTAGGGATACTAACGGGGTATGTATATATAATAAGTAATAACTGCTGTACACTCTGAGTAAGATTCACACTACCAATACATTGGCTCCCAAGTAGTTATTTGCTGAGCTGGACCTATTTGGCGCAGCCGTGAGACACATTGTATCAGGTTTACAGTACGTGCCAAATAAAATTATTAGAAGTCTGCGTGTTTTAAGAAAAATTGTGACCCAATTATCAGTACGTTAAAAAAGCACAGCAGATGTCGACGACGGTTTGATGTTAAGCCACCTTTTGTAAGTACGACGGTCAAAGATCACGTGCTATATACCTACTCTACTGTTTAGAAAAGTTTCTCAAAAAACCTTTCATTGAAGGTTGACCTACCATGAAGTTTTGTCCTAGTTTCTATCCAAAAGAAGGGACGAATTGGAACTGTGCGCCAGCTTTTGCCCATGTAATCGTCCCACAAATACTTTTTTTTCTTTCTATGTAGGCCTATACAAAATTAAAACATTTTAATTTTTTTTTTTTTCATTTCAGATCAAGCTAACAACAATTTGCCCGTACATCGTGAACACTGGTCTCTGCACCAACCCTCGCATCCGCTTCGAGACGCTCATGAAGACTGTGGAGCCCGGCGATGCTGCTGATCAGATCGTCGACGCCATCCGCCGCGAGTACCACGAGATCACCATCCCTAGCGACCTGTATTATACTAACAAGGTGAGATATGATACATTCTGTTGAAACACTAGCTTCTGTTAGCGGTTTTGCCCGCGTGTAGGTTATAGCATGGAAAGCTTAAGCACAAACGGGCGAAGTGATGGTGATGATATGCGTTATCATCATGTATTCAGCCGAAAGACGTCCACTGCTGGATATAGGCCTCCTCCAAGCGTCGCCACAACGACCGGTCCTGTGCGACTTGAATCCATCGGGTTCTCGCGACCCTCAACTGGTAATCGGTTCCACCTTGTGGGAGGCCTTCCAACGCTGCGTCTCCCGGTACGTGACCACCACTCCAGAAGCTTCCGTCCCCATCGACCATCGGTTCTACGAGCAATGTTCCCTACCCACTGCCACTTGAGTTCAATTATTCTTCGGGCTGTGTCGGTAACCTTGGTTCTCTTGCGGGTATCTTCATTTCCGATATGGTCTCGCAAGGAAACTCTCGACAGAATCCGGGCTGACGTTTTCACAAACCGAAATGATAAAAGTTCCTAACGCGGGGTTCTTTTCTCTGTTGGTTGCAATGTGAACAACATCTCGTCTGGGCATTTTATGAGTATTGAATTTAACCATTTTTGTCTTTCTTTTCAGCTCTTCAACCTGTTCCCGCCCGCCGGTGGAAAGATCTTAACTGACTTCATCGGAACCGGACTGGATCCCCAGGATTGAGATATTAGTTAGAGAATCAAGAAGACATTACTGTAAATACATACAACATGACATGACAAAATGCATTTCTAAATAAAATTATAAGTTGTTGGTATATGGTGTTATTATTGTTTATTGCTTCCCTAGGTATCCTCAACGAAATCTCGATAATTTCATCCTTTAAAATAATATTTGACATAAAATTGTGTCAGTGTTTACAACAAAATACCTCGAAACAGCTCGACCGATTCTTATGAAAATTTGCGTGTATATTAATAAGTGTGAGAATAAGACGTAAAATGTTTTTGACCATTACTAAGGTGAAACTGACTTAAGTCTTTGATGTAAATCAAGATGAGGGTCGGTCCGAATATACTGCCCTGAGGCACTCCAAAGGTGACTGGCTCTTTGCTACTTACCATACTATCAATTCTAACTTCCTGCATCCGGTTAGGAAGTTAGCCTTGAAAAAGTATTAGGGGAGGATCCCATACGCCCATATTTTCCATTTTGTGCAATAAATGTGGAACAGAAACTGTATCGAAGGCTTTTGCCAAGTCCAAAAACACCATCAGGCATTTCTAATTTTAAGCGTACTAATAGATTGTTAATTAGACTTGTACAGATGTGCTATTCGATTCAAATATATTATTGCTGTTCATCATGACTTTCTTTTTGTGAGGATCCCTTAACTAAACTTTATTGTGACACCGTTGTCGATGGTGTCGTCTTTATTGTTGTTATGCAGCTAATGTGGTCGGTCACTAAAAGCAGTTTCTCATAGACAACCTTGCATTAAATGTATCAGTAAAAAAAACTAAATATTTCGCCAAAACAATAACATACTCACAAAGAAAACACTCTTTGCTTAATGTATTTCGAAGCTTAGTTAGGTATATTTAGATCTACTCTTATCAACAAAATAATACAATATTGTAGCAGACTATACAGGAACTAAGACGTAACTTATCTAAAGGTAAAGCGTATTCATATTTTTCTTATAACAAATCTATATCTAAATATGTGTAGATACATACATACGTATAAATAACGTAAGTACCCCCGGATGGCGGACAATCGTTTAATTTACTTATTAAACTACATATTTATTTACTTATCTTTACCTATTTATCTATTTTTTTCTATTTATAAATTAAGTTATTAGTTATATATTTATTTCCTTATCCATCTAGTCTATGTCTTATTAGTAAGGGTCTTCAGGAAAGTGGTGGTGTGCCTCTTCGTGGGCAGACACTGTCCAAACGCTTCCAGGAGAAGGGGCTCCTGCTCTACTGCTTGTCTGGAATTAAAATTCCCATTGTATTTAAATACTTCAGTTGAAAGTCCATGAATCATCCGAAAACCCCGGGATCCTGGGATGGTAAACAGAGAAGGAAAACAGGGTTCATTTTACATAATGCATGGTGTCCACCGTGTCCCCCAGATCGAAGCCAACAAAGGAACGGGGTAGGGGTTTAGTCAGTAAGAGTCTGACACACCCTCCCGCTCCGCCTAAGAGTGGGAGAAGTCATTCTGATGATTCCCTACTATAAAAAAATAGGTCGTTCCGCAGTCTATTAAATAGTTTATGTTCGGTACAAAAAATTAAGAATCTCGAATGTACTTATTGACTGCAATGATCATAGTGCTCCTGGCGCTTCACGCGTTAAAAAGTCAAACGTGCGAGCGAGAAAGAGGGATGAAGGGATGAAGGGATGAACCCCTACATAGCTCCATCCCTTTAACAGTTCAGTTTAGGTTGTCAAATAGATCGTGTGAAGAGCTCGTGGTAAGACCCTCAGGCTAGCTTCTAGACTACCTTTTAGTCAAGTTGCCGATGTTACTTAGAATTTCGAAGTTTTCCCCATGTTCATAACTATAAGTATGTCAAATGTTATATCTTCCATCTAATCTATGACCTTATTCAAGCATCGACCCAATTCGAAAATTTCAAATATTCTGGTATTGAAATTGCCACTATTTCTTAAGAAAACTTTAAGTCACAATTACCTATAATCATCCAAAGACACAGTTCCATCCTTGTCGACATCCAACTTCTTGAGCACAAGCTCTACCAGTTCGCGAACTCCTTCGTCAGGGTCCTCGTCACCAGGCTGTTTTAGTAAAGAGTTCCTGAAAACATGAGAGAGTTACAGTCTCTTCAAGTAATTGGGTAACCCAAGAAGTGTTTTGAGAACATTAATGTATTAGTCGAAAAGCAAAACTAAATGACCAAGCTTGATGTAAGACGTAATTCGTAAAGACATTCTATTTAGTTTATAGATGAGGGTCTTAACGTATTGCGCCGACCTTAAGTAGGTAATATAGGATAAGGGTAAGAAGAAGAAAAATATGAGAGTCAATACGAGACTTTGCATCTTCTAAATTGATTGCACCACAATACCGAACGTTCTTACTAGAGAATATCTAAAGGCAAACATCTAAGGGAAAATATCTGTCCTGAATTACAAAAACCCTTCTTCCATAGTAATCAACACATTATTACTCAAGTCATAAAGTCTGAAGCAGTACAAAATCTAGTCTTTAATGCTTCTCCTAAACAACACGGCCCATTCCCTCTCCTAGAGAGGAGGCCTGAGTCCCAGCGGTGAAAACAGTATAAGGTTGTTGCTATGCTATGCTAAACAACACACCCTTCATGCAAGACTCAAAATTCAAGGCTTTCACTTTGGAGGTAGCGGAACAGACAGTAAAGTCCCACATACCTCCGTTGAAAAGGGAGGATCCTCCGACCGAACGAGTGTTATGTCCGGTGGGCTATTGCCCGATAGATGATTTCGGGCTATTGTATCTATCCAAATCGCGCGGAGAACTTTGCTTGCGCGATGCAGGATTCTGTGACGTCATATGTAGTAGATCGTAGTCGCTACATTCACCTCCTCATCAATACGGTAATCAAACAAGCTAAAACAGAACCTATGAGTAGTGGAGTCGAGCCTCTAAAAGCAGACAGTATTAAGTGAGAGAACAACAAAGGAAGACATAACAAAACTAACTCACCTCAACAACAAAAACATCTCTTCTCTAGTAATAAACCCATCATTATTCAGGTCATACACCTTGAAGCAGTACCCGATGCGTTCCTCCGTATTCCCTCTGAGGAGTACACTGAGTCCCTTCACCCATGACTCGAACCTCAGCGAGCCCTCCCCGCCCGCCGCACCTCTCTCCCAAGTCATCCACATACGTTCCAGGATCGCTTCTTCTGTTACCAGGTCGAAGGTGTTGTGCATCACGTCTCGGAAGGTGCTCTGGTCTATACCCTGGGGAATTAGTAGGTTTGGTTAGGTTGGAATTTCAGTTTTGATGAAACACCGTCCGTGTCAAGACAAGAAGATATGGTACGGACAATGTCGCTCACGACTGCTTACTCTCTTTTCTAAAGTAATGTTAGAGGGTACGATGAAGATGAACTTCTTAATCCATTTTGAAGGTATGTGTCTCCGTTGATAAGGGAGGATCCGCCGACAAGGCGGGTGTTGCGACTGGTGGACAGTTGTCCACCAGTCACAACACCCGCCGCGTGTCAAATCATATATTGGGTAGTTACCCAATATATGATTTTCATATATTGCCCAATATATGATTTTCATATATTGGGTAGTTACCCAATATAATATGGTTTTGGGCTGTCGTATCTATTCATGCAGCTGGAAGTCATGACTGGAAGCCGACCCCAATATAGTTGGGAAAAGGCTAGGCAGATGATGATGTATCTATCCATGCAGCGCGGAGAACTTTTATTTTCTGATTAGTTCTTATGTGTGTGTCTCAAGCTTTATTTATTTTGGTAGTTTTTTTCTACAAAAATTCTACGTTATTAAAAAAGTATGCTGTTTAACTCTGAACTTAGCTAAAAAGATTAAGTTTAAAAATAATATTTAAAAAGACTGAAGATCAAGGAAACATGGTCAAGGAGGTAATGTCACACTGCAGATAATAAATTAGACAGTTTAAAATAAAGCGAAATTGTAGAAACAACGAAACTAATGTCAAAAAACTTTACATAATTATACCAAGAAAAACAAGTTTGCAAATATTAAACTTTCCGAAAAGCCAACATGCACATTAATACCTATTTCTTTATTCTTAAATTAACTTCAACCACGTTCATGGTAACATAATATATTTCGTTGGACACCATAAATAAAACTGGCTAGACTAAAAGGCAATAAAAACAGTCTCGGTTAAAAAAACTTAGTTGTACTAAAACCACAAGTGTCTAAACAAGGCATGCGGGGTTGGAGTTAAGACACATTGCTGATGCTAGCTAACGCTATGTGCCTATATGGTCTTCTTTCCTCGACACGCGAATAGATCGATGAGAATTGATTATGCCGTAATATAAATATTTAGTCGAATCCGACTCGGCTGGGCAGCGTTCAGGAAGCTGCACGGTATCTTCTCGTCCAACTTACCGCAGTGTCTCAAGACAAAAGTCTATGACCAGTGTGTGTTGCAGTGATGACATATGGCTCAGAAACGTGATCGCTCACAATGGGCCTCATCAGAAGGCTTGAAGTCACCCAAAGAGCAATGGAAAGGACTACTCTCGGAGTTTCCTTGCGCGATCACATCAGAAATGAAGATATCCGCAAGAGTACTGAGATTACCGACATAGCCCGAAGAATCGCCATTCTTTAGTGTCAGTGGGCAGGGCACATTGCTCGTAGAACAGATGGTCGATGGGGACAAGTAAAACCCGGGGCCCTAGGACGCAAGGCAAAGAAGGAACGTACGAGTAGGTTTTAGTCGATATAAGCCTGACACACTCTTCCGCTCCACCTACCATCGCACCGGAATAGCTCGCCGTCCATGGACGTGGACCAGGATATACAAAATGTAACATAATTAACGCACATCCTCTTGGGGGGTCATTGTACTCAGCTCCATATATTTGGGTTCGCTTATTTCGTCAAAATGTATGGAGCACCTGATTATTGTTTCTCGGTTTCAGGTTTGGTCCCGTAATAAAAGTTGTTCATAAAGATGATTAAAATGACCCCCCAAGAGGATGTGCGTTAATTATGTTACATGTTGTAGATCAGGCCAGGACCGATGGTATATTATATTCTACGTGCGCTTCAAAGAACTGTCAACACTAGGTATATGTGTCTAGAGCCGCTACCTCTAGGTCTGTAGGAATTTTTAGAAAAAGTCACGTCGACCCTGGAATGCAAAGGGCGGTTGGAGCAATACCAACCAGCTTGTGTCACAAAATTCATACCGAAATTTTTTTTTTTTTGCAAAAACTACTATTTATCTACAAAAACTACTTTTTGGGTACATTACCAGTCGACAGCGATGTGGAGGAGTTTTTCGACGCCATTTTTTAGTTTACTTTTAGTTAGTTCTTTAGGGTTTTTTATTTTGTGTAAATATTTATCTGTAATGTTATTAGTTATAGTATATTTTTATAATCTAAATAAATAATACTTTTTATCCGTATGTGTCATGTTATTTATGTAATATAACTAATTGTTGTAAAATTATATAAATTGTTTAAAATTTTCGTTTACTTTCTTAACTACGTAATAATTATTTATGTGACCAAGCTACTAAATCATTACAGAATGTATTTAAATGAAAAAGAAAATCTATTTTCTAATATTGTCTGAGCTACGAATCGAAGGAAAATTTTCTATTCACCATAGTTTCTGAACAGGCGATTACACAATTTCCGGCAAATTATCAATTTATTTACATTAATTAAATTTATCAATTTATTCACCCGCGTGCCTCCATTCCCACAGTCTATTATTACTTAAATTAATACTCGTTTTCCCGAAACTTCTAACATAATTTGACTTCCGCATTTTCCGGCTTTCATGAAAGCGCAAGCAATCATCAATGTCATAATAAATTGGAGTTTAATTAAGTTAAATGTTGAGGCAGTTTGTCTAAAATGCCATTTTCATTTCCGTGAATGCAGGGCAAAATAAAATTAATGATAGACATTTTTTAATGTGTCCTGGCAGTATTATGCCATACTATATGACATTGTTTTCCAATGCCCAAGGTAAAAGCCAGGTCACGCGTCAGTGTTTAAATACCTATCAGATCAACTTTTTTGTCATTTTACAAAAAATCTTCATTGTGTTCGCTTTTATATTCCAAGATTATTCTGAAAATCAGTTAAAATGAATAAAATTAAATACATTTTCAAAGATTTATACCTACATATTTTTAGTTTTCTTTTCGTCAACCTGTACCTACTATAAGTACAACCATTATTATCCAAAAAATCACATAACCTACACAGTTCCTTGTTATATAAAAACACATATTTCCTACTTGTTACTGCAATAGCAACTATTGCCATAGATAACCCCATTACAACTTCATAATAGGACAACCACTGTGGCCTAATTCCTACTCCTGGTCATATGAACGCATTGAATGCACGCAACTAGGGAATGCAATCCGGACTATCCGTAATCCGAAAAATCCGGATATCCGCACATTTTTACTCGAATTGTAAATCCGGATTTGAAAATCAAATCCGCGGATTTTCTGAATAATAAGAAATTTTAATTCGCGATGATATTATCTACTTTTATTATTACTTTAGCACTAGCTTTTGCCCGTGGCTTCACCCGCGTGAAAGACGGATAACCAAGTAAATTCAGAAAAAAAAAATCGTAACGTGGGTCCAATATAATTCATGGTCTACCCTTATGACAAGTTGCTTGCAATGCGTGCGTGCCCAAAAAAGACTAAATGTCTTTTAATTACTCAGACACCCGCAAAACGAGACACAATAGTAAAACAATAACAGCGCGGTCTCATAGGACCGGTTGGGGATTCAAACGTTAAGGCGCCAAGCGTCATCATGCTGACAGAAAAAATGAACTAATTATCAACCCTACTACATTCTTTGGGCACGCCATAATTATGGCTATAAGTCCCCTCTTTGAGAAGTGGTTGGAAAGATGTCACTGCGTCCTCACCTTCCACATGACACAGGTCCTCACCGTACGTGGTAAGTTCGAGAGGTTTCTGCGCCGGATTTGTGCGAAAGAAACGCCCAGGTGTCATTATTGTGCGGATCGATCGCCTGGAGGACACGGTGGAGCTTATGGTTAAGGTGTGACGCTAGGTTCGTAAGGGCGAATGCTGAGCGTGGGTACTAGGCTCGAACTAGAGGTCAAGCAAATAGTGCTATTGGGTTTTTCCATTCGGAATTACTCTATAGCTGCCCGGAGTTTGGAAGTTGGTGGTATGATACACGCACGCAGAATATACAGGCTGTTGAAGACATCGACGCACAAACGAATAAGTATACCATGGATCCAGTACATGTATTTTTTAATCTTTATTTTTTATTTATAACAGTAGGTATAAATAAAAAATAAAGATTAAAAAAAATACAATATCTACAGAGATATAAGATCGTTTTTCTAATCAACCCTCATGACATTTTTAGTGAAAAAGTTAATCAATTACTATTTATGTTGTGCCATCGGGGTTGATTAGAAAAAATTAATTAATTAAAAAGTCACTTAATTCATTTTTTTCACAATAAAATTTTATCACAGTATAATTAAAAAAAATTTTTTTTTTAGTTCTGTTATTTTTTTAATTCATCATGGCAGATGATGAATTAAAAAAATAACAGAACTAAAAAACCCGACGAAAGATTCTACCAATGGTGAATTCCTGAATCTTGTACTAAATCCACGGTATTCGTTTGTACCTACGTCGATGTCTGATGCACCCTGTATACCCCGAAGAAACACAGGGCTGCCTGCCGTGTACCCAACGGTTAAACCGTGAAATAATCACCAATAAAGAATAATAGGGCAATGAAGCTCGTGAACTAAACCCCTTAACATTTATTTATATTTATTGTTATTGTACTAGTACAATCCACTTATAGGTAAAAAACTAATAAATAACTTAATAAGTATTAGAGTTTTCGTTTCCTGATAACTTATACTTGACAAGCTAGGAGTGTTTAAGTCAAGAATGAATAGTTTCGTTTTTGGCAAACATTACCCCTTGAGTATGATATGAATGAGTACGAAACTGGAGTCCAAATTTTGTATAGATAAACCTACTTTCACGCGGGTGAAGCCGGTGGTAGAAGCTAGCAAACTCATAAGACCGATGCATCCTAAGAAAACAGACCCCCATCACAACCGCGTCCTAATATGACATAAGAACATCATCATCATCTACCTAGCCTTTTCCCAACTATATTGCAGGGGTCGGCTTCCAGTCAAGCCGGATTTAGCTGAATACTAAGCCACCATAACCCATTAACTGGGGTAACACGGTCCTTCATGGTACGACTGAAGTCAGATTTACTGGCTTCTGACTATCCGTAACAACATAGGAACATTCTATGAAATAAGCTGTTTTTATATTGCCCGTTTGCTTGTGCCAATAAGAGAACAGAGAAGCTGTCACACACATATTAAGTTATGGTCTACATAACCAGTTGTCCCTCGCGGTTTCATCCGTGAGCCGCGGCATCATGTAATATGATGTATTTTGCCAGAATTGTGTACTATTTGTCAGAATTGTGGCTATCATAAACAGAATAGTATAGATTACGTGTCTACGGGATAAAGCAGTGTTTTTAAGTCGCGGACGGCATGTTAGGTTTCGATTGAAACGAAGGTTGCTAAGTTTTAATCCCGAATAACAGTGAGGGATTTATATAATTAATTCCCGAGCACTCCGAGGGAGTTTCTATAGAGAGAACCTGAGTGAAGTGTGGAATTCAAGTCGCCCAAAACAAAGACAGCTTTATTCCCGACCCGTGTCTACTTTTTACACTATCTCTTAGATATCTAAAAGACAATATAAGAAACTTACATCAATTTTGGGTGAATGCCCAATAGCGGTGGCTGGAGCAGCGGCTTGCGCACTAATCACCAGACGACGGTACATGTTGTACAAGGCTTCAATCTCAGCTCTGGAAAGAAAAGAGCTATCATGAACAGACTAAGTAAGTTCATCATAATCACATTAATATACCCTCTCTTAGTTACCTGAGATACAGGTTTATTCCTAGTTCAGGTAGAATACATTTTTGTACCTTTACCTCTAGTTTAACGTTTGAATCCCCAACCGGTCCTATGAGACCGCGCTGTTATTGTTTTACTATTGTGTCTCGTTTCGCGGGTATCTGAGTAACTACGCCCTTAATGTATAAATATGTATTTAAATTAAAACAGTTTAATAAAAAATAAATATTATAAAGGCGAAAGTTTAAATGTGTCATGTTTATTGCTCCTTCCTGCATAAAAAGCTTTACGGAAATTAAACACACGTCTTGACCATGTCCTGCCATATCCAAGACATTAAAAAAATAGAATTCCTACATAACAGTTTCCGTCTGTGATGTCATTTAGTTTTACCTTAACTATTTAATGTACAGCTTAAAGAAGAGAAAAAGACAAGAAAGAAAAGGCCTTTGAGAATCAAATGGCCGTAGCATCATTAGTTTTCATAAGATTTTAGATACTCGTATGATTGATGTTAGATATATAAATACGAGTATACTCTTTGTTCTGTCGGTCTCTTTTTTAATGTTCCCACTGCTGGGACTCAAGGCCTCTAGGTGGCCGAGTGCGGGTTCTTAGAATTTTTAGTTCAGTTGGAAAAGTTTAGTTCTAGTGTAAGTAATAGTCAGTTTATATCTAGAATTTCTGACGATTAGTCGCTATTGTTGCCATCAAATGGTATAATAAATGCTAGTAAATGTAAATGTCAAAGTCTTTGTGTTACCTATAATCTTTTTAACACAATAAATGATTACTTACTTACCCATTTCAAAGACTTTGAAACTCACTAAAAGCACAATTTGGCAGTCTTATTACATGTTGATACTCACTTTTATATCCCAACTTTTTACTCTATTTACCAAGAAAAATAATGTACCAATAAAAGTACAAAATACTCGTAAAAAACATGTTTATACCGATCTCAGAGCGGGACACAACAATTTGTCCATTTTATAGTTATCCGTACGTAACACAGTTCCCTCGTAAACTTGTCGACAGCTATCACGCACTCTATCGTGTTGCCGAAGGAACTAGGCACTTGAAACTGGTGACCTAGTGTCTATTTTCTAGGAAAAATACTACACGCAATATGGAAAAAAGTGTATAGAGAAAATAGTGACTAAACAAAACATAGCAAGGTAGGTTAGGCTAGAAAAAATACGACGAGTAGCAAGCCTAGTATACCAGGCGAAATATACAGCTAGCTTTCGGAACGTATTTTCTTTTAATAAGGAAAAGTTATTGAGAAAGGTAGAAGTCTTAAAAGTTTATAAGTTTTGTAAATTGGACAAAATAAACTAAATAAAAATAAAAAATCCCTAAAGAACTAACTAAAAGTAAACTAAAGAATGGCGTCGAAAAACTCCTCCGCAAACAAACTTAGATTATTATAATTCCATACTAATATTAGGTGTATAAATAGAAAAGACTTGTATTTTTGTTTGTAATGAAAATAACTCAAGAATCACTGAATCGATTTAAAAAAAATCTATTGGAATATTACTTTATCACTGATTGAAATAGGCTTCATATTTTCTATCACGACATAGACAAAGCCACTTGTAAAAGCTACACTGAAAACTTTAGTAACAGGGTTAATTCAAAGCACTATAAAAACAAATGAAAATCTCTAAACTTCCGAATCACTAATCCAATCAAACTTTTTCATATCAAAACACTCATTTTTCACTCACTTATTAAAATGCGTGAGTCTATACAACGCATCAAGATGTTTTTCCTTCAATTTCTTGTTTGGCATCACTGTACGTGTTCCATACTACGATCGTAGTACTATTTTATTACCGAAGCGACCTGCCCTGGTCGCCTGTACAAGTCTTACTGAGCTTCAGCGAAGGAGGGTTGAAAGCCAATAGTAATTTCGATCGCTTACAGCTTACCAATTCAATGGGTTCATTTAGCGTTGAACATGTGTTAATAGACATACGAGGTATTTTTTATGGTATGTTAAATTCTTTTTCGGTAACAAGTTGCGGTTTTATGGGAGCTGTATTTTTTTTATTGCTTGTCGAGGGGCTGATTAAAAGGGTTGGGGGTTTTTTTTATCTTTGTTAATTTCAATATGAATAAATTTAAAAGAGGAATTGAAGGTGCTAGCGGTTTAAATGATTTGAAAAGTTAATTAGGGTCAAACAGTTAATTTGACTAAATTTTTCCCTTAATAGCCCATAGTTTTGCCCAACAGTGTGACTGTTGGGCAAAGACAATTTCCAATCCTCATAATGAGAGTCTAAGTCATCTCTTTCTGCCACGCTGTATGGCAATGCTTATTTTTCCGAGGTTAAGAAAACAACCTTTGAGTCACGAGACAGCGATATTGAAGAGTTTTTTCATGCCATATTTTAGTTAGTTGTAATTAGTTTAGAGTTTTATTTGATTTAGTAATTCTAGTTAGTTAAGTATTTAAGAAATGTATACCTTGTAAATAAATTAAAATAAAATAAAACTTCATAATATTTAGGCTATACTACAAGCCCTACTCATGACCACAACCTATCGTATCCATCACCTACGCCTTTCGCACCCAATCAACACGTTATCACAAACTGCCGCCTTTTCGCGCGTCAATCACTATCACGCCTCACTTTACTCGTCATCATCACATTCGCAGTTTTACAACTCAGTACGCCTGACGACCTCGCTTCATTCCGAGTCTACGTGATTTACGAGGGCTCAAAACATCCTGCTAAGATTATATAAACGCGGAAGTTTATGTATATGGACTAGCTTTTGCCGTCGGCTTGGCCCACGTAGTACAAAATTGGATTCTCCATATTATATTGTATTTTTTTTTTATATATTTATTTATCATTTATACAAAAGAATACAGGGATATCTTAAATAGCAACCAAAAACCACTAAGGTTTAAACTTGTGCTATCATGAGTCAATCTTTATATCGAAAACTAATTGTATACTATTATAATATAATAGTATACAATTATTTTTTTGCGTACGTTATTGTTTGTGTTTATATTTGTTCTAAATACATACCTATTTAATTAATTAAATAAACGGACATTTCTTTTTTATAGTTCCTAATTATACAACATGTAACATAATTACCGCACATCCTCTTGGGGGGTCATTGTACTCATAATTTTGAATAACTTTTAGTACGGGACCAAACTTGAAATCGAGAAAAAATAATCAGCTGTTCCAAACATTTTGAAGAAACAAATGAACATAAATGTATGGAACAGCTGATTTTTTTTGGGCTCATACTAAAAGTTGTTCATAATGATGAGTACAATGACCCCCAAGAGGATGTGCGTTAATTATGTTACATGTTGTATATTTAGGCATTTAGGTATAACCTACTTTTCAAAAGAATTAAAAAAATATGAGACCTGGAAAATGACCAACAACAAACTTACTTAGTAAACCTGGTACTCTTGAACAGCAAATCGAAGACTTTCTGCGGTGGCTTGCCTCCTACGACCGGTTTCTTAGCCTTAGGCTTCGGCCGCGGGGCGGGGGCGGCGCCCTGGGCCTGCTGGCGCTCCGCCCCGTGTCTCCCGGCGGTCAGGAAGATGCGCACTCCGCGGAGGGCTATGGCGCTCGCTGCCATGCTGATCTGTTTGCCGTCTGCTAGTTGAGGTGGTGGCATTGTCTGTTGGAAGAAGAATACTTCTACATTTAACCAGTGTCACAATTAGAAAGTATTTAAATTTACAGTCACTTTATGTTTCATTACAATGCGATTCCAGAAACTGGACTGACGACTTGGCGAGGGTCCGGAGATGCACAGGATTGGTCGTTGTGGCGACACTGGGGGGGGCTGGGATCCAGCAGTGGACGTCTTTCGGTTGAGATGATGATGATGATAATGTAACACATTCTAATGTTTATGCTACGTATTTGGCAGCAAATGTATCCAGTCAGCCTTCTCGGCAATTTTCGCTGAGACGTAGATCTAGTCAGTCATCATCTGCCTAGCCTTTTCCCAACTACATTGGGGTCGGCTTCCAGTCAAGCCGGATTTAGCTGAATACCAGTATTTTACGAGGAGCGGCTGCCTACCAGACCTCCACAACCCATTAACTGGGGTAACACGGTACTTCATGGCAAGACTGGAGTCAGATTTACTGGCTTCTGACTATCCGTAACGACTGCCAAAGATCTCCAAATGACAGCCGGGACCAACGGCTTAACGTGCTTTCCGAGGCACGGAGAAAACTCGTTATGTTAAGATGGTCACCCATCCACAGACCAACCTAGGCAAGCGTTGCTTAACCTTGAAGATCGACCTGTGCGGCTGTTATTATCTAGTAGATCTACTATGTACTACGTAGGTCTACTACGTAGATCTAGTCAGTACTATAGTAATATTCTCAGCTCCATTTTATCGAAACTGTTTCAATGATTCCTCATATTGTCCAGCAGTGTAGACACTCAAAATGTACATAACTCCACCAATTTTATATCAAAATATCCACTAGGAATCAATTTTCGAATAATTAAAACAGCCACTGAACTTTATTCGAAGATATCCTGCCAAAAAAATCCTTGAGGTTTGTTGATCGAAACTCAAAGTTTCTGTAAGCTTTTCATCAAAAAAATATTGTGTAGGTTGGTTTAATTTCTAAAAAATCCCAAAAATTCTACTTAATACTTAGTACGTATGTAAATACTTCACAAGAATCTACGGAATCCTAAAACCACATCATACATTCCTAAGTCCAACATTCTTCTAACACATTGAAGCTTTTAACACAGACATTAGCATTCCATGTAGCATACCACGGATTCCCCCTACATCCATAAAGGTAGCATTCCGTTCTTTGCGACGGCGACCCGCGACGCACGACCTACTGCTACTACGTAGTATGGATATGTATGACGTCACGACGCGGTCGCTTGGTTTGTTTAAACTCCATACAAATCCATACTAAAGCCACGTTTTCACTAAGAGACATCTCGCCCACTATTCACGTAGTAAGTATGCCTCTGCAACTTTGTAGGACAATGTCGCTCAACATATTTTCCCTTGTTCACATTGGCCAGTCGTTGACGTAGAGCGCGCGTGTCGACGCTTGCAGAGCATCGAATAGCGACAAGTTGCGCGACGTCGGGCGACATCGCGCGGGACACGTGAATTTCGTGTCTAGCGACAGAGCCCCGGAACAATGTCCTCTAGAGAAAATGCGGCTGGGTCGCGCGACCCGGTCGCGGTCGTGGGTTGCAGTCGCGCGTCGCAGTTGCTTAGAACTAAATAGTGTCACTAGGTAACTCAGCTAAGGCATATAGCTGTATTGTAATGTGTTAACCCAGTTCAAATAGTTGGTGCGAGGCACCGACTGCCGATTACCGAGCTGATACAATGCTTAATTACCAAGTTTCTTGCTGCAGCCATTAGTAGATAAAGTTGGATGGACGTGGTAGAACCTTGAAGAGGAGTTTTCTTGTGAAGCTTATTTTTTCTGGTAGGTACTACCCTAACTCGTGTGAAGTGAGAATATTTTCTTATGAGCCCGGATTCCACCAATTAAACTATGAAACGGTAATTATAAATTGATCTGGTATTATGGTAAGTATGGTAATTGATTTGATTAAATTTAAAAACGATATAGAAAATAATGTTAATATTTAAATGCCGGATGGTAAAATGTGACTGAGCTTTAACGTATCCTAAGAACTGTTGTGTATTATATTTACCCATATTTGCAAAATAAAATTTTATTCCATTGTATTCTACATTAATTATATTTGTTTTAAAGTACCTACTGATTTTTTTTTTATGATAATGATAGTTGAAGTACCTATCAGGGAGGCTATTTGAGTTCAGTATTTTGTGTTAAGATCATCTCATACTCTACCTAAATGCCAAATTTTAACTGGTTTTCAGGCTAAAGTAGAGCTTGAGTAATATTCGACTCGACTCGAGTATGAAAGTAGCAGACAAATAAGGTTACAGATTTGTTTATTTTGCCTGTAATAAAATTAATGTTATGGGTCGATCTCCAAGGTTAAGCAACGCTTGCCAAGGTTGGTCAGTGGATGGGTGACAATATTAACATAGCGAGTTTTAGAGGGAAAGCACATTAAGCCGTAGGTCCCAGCTATCATTTGTAGATCTTTGGCAGTCGTTACGGATAGCCAGAAGCCAGTAAATCTGACTCCATTCTTGCCATGAAGTACCGTGTTATCCCATTTAGTGGGTTGTGGAGGTCTGGTAGGCAGCCGCTTCTCGTAAAATACTGGTATTCAGCTAAATCCGGCTTGACTGGAAGCCGACCCCAATATAGTTGGGAGAAGACTAGCCTTACTTAAGGTTAGCCTAACTACATTCAAATTGGGTGACCTAGGTAGTTGATGATTATTTCAGAATTTAATAAATTTGATACATAACAGTTCAGATACATTTTTTGTAATCAAAGCCCAAAATTTCCGCACGTTTATCGAATTCTACAGAACGTAATAAACAGTCCAAAACAACTCCAAACATTTTAACCACGAATACCCGGATAATAAGTAGAACAATGACAAACGGCATCTATCATGGGCCCAATGATTCATTAGAGTCGCTCCAAGATCCATTACATCCATGTCGGCATTCGGCGACACGCTATTCGACGCTTATGTTTTCATTTTGAAAATAGAACAGGTAACGCAAGGCGTTGCCAGGCGTCCGGATAAAACCGGACACGGTCAGGCTTTTTGGGCGTTTGTGCACTACACGGAATTTTACTGTCCTGCAGTCAGATTACATCAACTTTCATTGAGAATTCATTGAAATTAATTGACAATTGTAAGAAATCGGACTGCCGGACAGTAAAATTCCGTGTAATGCACAAGCGCCCTTAGGATGTGTGTCCGGTCAAATTAGGTGGAGCACGGCCTTTCCGGCTTTTGTTAGGCTTTTTAAATTTGACCATTTTTTATAGATTTTCATGTGTTCTTGCAATTGCAAGCGTTTGCAGACCAGAAATGACTTGTTATTTCATTAGAATGTAAAAAGTAAAACTACCAAATGACTTTAAAAAAAAATTGTCGGCCTTCACTGGCTGGTTTGTCCGGCTTTTCGGTTTGAAGATGTGGCAACCCTAGACGAGAGACATATGTCGAAAAGTTTAGGTAAGGGCGGTTTTATGTAAGTTTCAGATTAGAATAAGTTTTTTCATGTGCGTATTTTGGGACATGTGAAAAACTTAGGTACATAGGTACTGATGATAGAGAAAGGTTTTTTTTGATGTTTCGTTATATTCGTATCGTATATGTATTCAGATAATAACTGATGTATGACATGTCAAAATAACATTTGTCATGTGGATGAACTGGTCAAGAGCGCGTCGGTTTACGCGCAGAGGGTTCTGTAGTCAGGACAAAGAGAGCTTTGTCTTTATTACTATGATTGATTGGTTTCACGATACGTATACGTTAAAAATTGGACATAGGCGTAGAACAATGGAAATGAGTTTACCCACTATCACGTGCACATTTCTATACGACCTAAAAGGTGCATTGAAGCTTTCAATGTTGAAACTATAAGGATTCCTAATTAGGACTACAGTATGGAATATACAAAATTAAATTAAATATTTTAACAGCAATAACAATTGCAAATTGCATTTACTTTTTTATTAAAACCTTTATTTTTGTACGAGTTTTGAAGCGCCAAAATTCGCAGAGCCTAACTTCAGACTCGCCAAGTTATAACGGCCGTACTGTACGAAACCCTAAAAACTGGGTACATATATTATAATATAAGCTGACGTTGTATAGCACCACGTAGCCGGCTCGTAGACACTGCGCAATCGCTACGAAGAGAAGCCAGCTACGCAGAGTTTATCGTAGCTGCGTAGTCGCGGCGTAGCAGATAAGTTGCCATTCTACCGTGTGGCACTATGCGAGTCCGCGTTTGTTAGTGGAGTTAGGTAATTTATAACCTAAACCCACTGTGGAGGCGTGCCCCGCTTGGGCGGAGCAGCCCCGTATTCTCGTAGAGGCGATTCGCAGCGGCGACCTTTTGCGCCGAGCCCTGATACAGGCCAAAGTCCAGACCGAGGGGGACTGGGTAGCGATCGCCTCCTTCTAAGAAATACTAATGCTAGCGAAGAAAACGGCTGCATGTATGCGGCAATAGGTATCCTCACACCCCAGCCACCGAGACTTCGACATGGTTCGCAATGGGTACTTCATCGTTTGGCCGTACGATAACCGTCCGGACCGAACCCCTCAAAGAGATGGCAGCAAAACCGTAGAGGCCCAGCAGGGCCGAAGCCAACTGAAGCAATTGGTTGAGTTCTGAAAGGGTTATTCGTGGTCCTGGGACGCAAAAGGCTCTTGCAAGGGACGCAAAGAGTTTTAGTCAGTGAAAATCTGATACGCACTTCTCCTCCGCCCTAGAGTGGGTGAAGTCAGTCAGTTTGATCATTTCCCAACTTAAAAAAATCAACGGATTATTAACTCAACCAAAATTTTAATTTTATGCACCCCTCAAACTTATTTACCTTCTTTCACATTATTTAAACTCTTTATCTCATAAAAGCCCCCTACCTCCATTAATTTAATTCTTTTTCCCATAAACCGTTCCTTAACTGTCAAAATATTGCACTTTTCCTTATATTTCACGTGTTTTGAAGCTTTATTTCTTCAGATATTGACTTTGATGGGTTTGCCGTTAAGACGTGGTACGCAAAGAGTGAGGAATCACGCGAAGGGACATAAAGAAGGGATGTTATGTGTGCCATGCGCCTCTGTGAAGGGTGGAGTGTTCAAATACCGGCTTTATTTCTACTAGAGAATCACAGGAAATGAAAAAATGAGATCTTTTGAGCATGCAATATGGCATGCGTTGCATGGGATGTTTGGGGGATATAATATAATATACCTAAATAAAATGAAGGATGATCTTTCAGAAGAGATGACAAATTCATTTAATGATGTAGTATGCAACTAAGGTGAAAAAACATTTGCATGAAGTTGGCAATCAGAGCTTTGATTGCCTGGATTTGTTTTTTCACAAAAACATTGCTTTTAAAGTATGTGTTTATTTCTATACTGTTTGACTATTTATTAAGTTGCACCTGCCATGTTGTGTTTCTGCACCACCCTAAGGTCGATTAGTAGAAAATACCTAAGGTGCACTAAATCCGGCTTTGTACAGTATTATTTACTAGTGCATACAATTTCAATAACAAAAACACTAATTATTAAAAATGATCCCAGTAGTTACTCAGATACCCGCGAAACGAGACACAATAGTAAAACAATAACAGCGCGGTCTCATAGGACCGGTTGGGGATTCAAACGTTAATAGCTTCGCCCATTATCTACATCATTCTGAAAAACATAAATACCTACGTTGATCGTTCAAAACTTGATCAATGGTATTACCAGAATATTAAATAAACTACCCTTAAGCTTCGTTTAAATAGGTAGTTTACCAAGCCAAGGGTTGTAGATCATTCACGTTACCCATGGCAAGTCGACCGCGACTCAACTAATTTTCATAAAACAAGGAACTGATGATTTACTATCAATATTGGTAAAGGGTTCCCCCAAAATTGTTGCTAAAGGGTTGTTAATGTTCGACTAAAACGATATTTTACGTTAAGTACCATAAATACGGAGAGTAAATGTTTGAAATTTGTATTATTGTTTATTTGTGTAGTCTACGAATTCTACTGGCATTTTAAATCGTAGTTTTTAACGATAATGTTTTTAATGATAATGAATGAATTTGTTTTAATTTTTTAACTATTCATATACCTACGTACGTACAATGAAAGGAAAGAAGGAGGAAACCGAAAAATAAGCACAAAGGTGATAGGTAATTATTTCTATAGAAATCTCTTCCAGCATACTTGCGAAGGCAGCGTTGAAAAAATTGAGATGTACCTAAAATGAAATTAAATCAATTCTAATGAAATCATTCACATTCACTTCAAATAAATAATTTATATAAAGGTACTTTTGAATTATCAAAATGTTCGTTTCTCAAAAAGGTGAAGCTAAATTGCTTTGAACTTCTATTGATTAATGATTGTTTTGGGAAGAATGATTGATAAAAGATTGTTTCATAATTCATCACAGAAAAAAAAAATATAAAATCCATAGAAATGACCGTCCAGCAATTATTCTGAATATGGTAGAACAACAAGAATTTATGCCAAACGAAATAACAGGGTATAAATTTTCCACTTTTTTTGAGGATGAGTCTCTGAGATCTTAGTGTAGATTGAAAGGAAGTATCAGACTATAACTCTTAACTCGGTAACTCTTTCAAACAGACCCGCAGACCTTGCAAGCATCGACCCTAGCGGTGCCCACCATGAATTTTGCTAGCAATGCCAATGGCTTCTCTAGACGCTACCACCGCTGTATTCCGTGTGTATCCAGATAACGGTACAGTCAAATAACAATAAAACGTTTATTTTATTTAAATAACCGTTTTATCAGTCTCTTCGATGTTATCAATGCACGTATAGGCCATGCATGTTCGCATTTGCATAGAAATCCGTATGGCTGGATGTGGCACGCGATGGCCCCATACGTTTTCAAATAAATCCACATTTGTATAGTTTTTAAATGTTTTGGGTATTTTATGGGGGGTCTATGATAGATTTATGTGCTTGGCTACAAAACTGAAGGTCGGCAAACTGAGTTACAGACAGGCTGTTAACCCAAGTCAACAGACTACATACACACAGACAGACAGTAGCGACGATAGAACGGAATATAAGTTTGAATTGTTTTTTTTTTATAGTGGTGGGTTGATGTAAACTCCAAAAGGTTTGTCTAATCCTGTTTTTAAATGGACATGGGCCATGTTAAGATTATTTTTTCCCCCTATTGTAGTAAGTAATTGATTAGAACATTTTGAAACAATGTCGCTTCTGTTGACACTTTTTCAGTGAGTTAATTAACCGTTTGCAAAGACACCTTCGAAGGAAAATATTGATTTTGAAAAAGCGTTACTTGACGGGGTTATTATGAATAAGAAACCTAAGCATGAAGATACTGAATCAGACAAATCGTCAAGGTCTACATTTGAAAGATAATTCCTTTTTTTGTACAGTAAATAAGTACAGGCACTGTACAAATCTACACTGGTGAACTTCTAGATAATAATTAGGTACTTGTGTAAGCTTAAGCGACCATGGCAGGAAGCGTCCTCTATTTGGTCAATAACCCTTATCTACCATCACTACTTACAAAACAAATACTCCAAATTGTAAATAAACACTTTCAATAAATCCTCCTTTTAACCCTAAAAAACCCAATTCAATCACTACATTTTCATTCACACTAACTAACAAAAGCTCCTTTCTCCGCACACAGGAAAAATCGACCAAGCGCCGCCAAAGAGTACATAGTTCACTATCAAAGCAATTTACTACATAGCCAACTAGCTATAGAATACTGACCTTCTGTGATTTATGACTTTACTCCCCTGACAACAACACATACATACAAAACATGTGATAATAGATACAGTGCGTTACGCTTAGGTATATAGACTGTTTCGTTTGACCCGTTGCTTGGTTACACATTTTCGGGAATTTCGACAGACGTGTCATTGATTTTTGCAGCCGAAGGGGTAGTATGTAGTCTTTGACATTGACGAAGTTATAGCCGTGAGCTACGGAAGAAATTGAGGAAAATATTCACGGAAATGATAACGATCTTACAGGTTTTTGGCTTTTGATTGATTGCACTTAAATGGCACCACTTTTCATTTTCAGGAGGCAAAAAGTTGCGCTCGTGAAACTTTTTGATACAGACTTTGAGAAAAAGGATAAAAGGAAAAAGAGTAAAAGGTTATCGAAACCAAACAGGGCTCGTAACGTTTCTGTAACCTTGTGACTGACACTAGCAACTTAACACGTAAGCCTAGATCCTTTACACCAGTTATAAATGAAACGATCGTACCGTTACCCTATATACCCACTCTATGTTAGCATAGGCATTATCTGCCTTCTAATGTTCTCACTGTTGAGACTCAGGCCTCCTAACTAGGAGAGGGAATGGGCTGTAACTGTAATCCACTACGCGGGCCCTGTGCGAATTGGACCCACCCTATATAGCTGAGGATAACTGGATCCCGACAGTCCGTGATAGGGTTTCTGGTGGGAAAGTTGCATCGTCCTCGTTATTTATTGGGGTTTACTGCAACATCAAGTCTATCGGACTAGGCTTTTATGACTACCAGACTGTCAAATCCCTAATTAGTCGATAGCTTCAGGTATTTCGTCTCCCATGACAAGATATCTGCTGGTCATCTGCATAGATATACTCATAAGGTACGAGGCATACCGAAGTTCGTAGAATTAGTATTAATAACAATAGGAAACAAAAGAGGAAACAGAATACAGCCTTGAGGAACTCCAGTTTGTAAGACCACACCAGCGAGATGAAAATTCCAAAACGTGAACCAACTTATCCGAATTGTGGTTTATTTACATATTATTAAAATATTCAACTAACTATGTACGAGTATACGTAGGTACCTACTATTATTTATTGGCATGTATTTAATCGATATCTATATCTGTACTTAGTTATACCTTTTTTCGAACAAATTATTTCGAAGTTAAACCGGAAATACAGACTTGCACACAAATTATGCACACGAAATGATACTGTTTTATCAGTGGCGTAGCGTGCCTTGTCGAGGCCCCGTATAAAAAAATTGTTTGGGGGCCCTTATATGGGGGTAAAGATTTTTCACAAAAGAAAAAAAATATTGTGAAAAGAAATATTTATTTATCATAACATAATTTAACCATTTTACAAATAAAAATCAAATTTTAAATATTCACTCTCCTTGCCTTCTTTTATTTTTTCTCCTTTTTTTAATTTTGTCATTTGTAAAATAAAATAAATTAGAAAGTTTTTATTTTTTTTCCTTACACACTGGGGGCCCCCGTGGCCCGGGGGCCCCGTATAATTGATACGGCAGATACGGCGGTAGCTACGCCCCTGTGTTTTATAGTATTTGCAGAACTGTTTTACTGAACGAATAACTATTATCAAAAAAGTACCTACTTATATCTAACAATTCCAGCATGTTCCTTCTTTACCTTGCGTTCCAGGACTCCGAGGAACATTTAACGCCGTCGACGACTCGAGCTCGGTCCGAACGGTTACCGGACCGCCGGACGGCGACCTACTAATTGCTCGCTGTCCGCAAAGGGTGGCTGGAAATCGGGGTCGGAATCCCAGTAGACGGGGGGTGAGGGAGTCTGGGTTATAACCAGTAAAAGTCTGACACGCCCTCCCGCTCCACCTAGAGCGGGAGAGGTGTTTTACCACCTAAAAAGGATCTAATAATAAATGTTAAATTAACGTTGTTATTAATTCGTTTCATATTATAAATTATATGAGACTAATATATTCAGCTTTGAATAACAGCTTCAAATCTTTGAAACTGACTGTTAACTTCAGGCAGCGAATTTAGTCTTTTGATGGTTTTAACGCCATCTAGTAATACATTAGAGAAGTACTGATGACAACAATATGAAGTAAGGTACAATTGCTTTACGTTTACATGTCGAACCAATAAGTACTAAAATAATTCATTTTACGTTCCAAAACCTTAGACAACATTCAATCTGATGTGGTAAACAAAAACCGAATGTTAAAGGAGACATAATTTAAAAGCAATTGCTACCTTGTTTTTTTTATTGCTACACACAGAATTTTGTTTCACATTTATTTCAAATCAATGCTGAAACGAAACGTTGTATATCTGTTTTATCGACTTACGTGAAGTTATACACAAATTAGGCTAACGTCAAGAATGACATCTTGCTGCTGTCAAATAGGGACACGGTATCGAAGCAAAAGTATCGATATCGTACTCATGAGTAGAATCGATAACTAAGTATCGTACTCATTAAAGTATCGAAACAAAAGTATCGATACTTCAAGGTATCGAGTACTTTTTTTACTTTCTTCATGTTTGAAGTGTTTCCTGATGTTTTTATGGTTTTGAAGCATGTCTTGCATTTTACTTCGTTGTTATTAATTTTAACAAAATACTGCCAAATGTCACTTTTAAGCGGCATTCTTCTCAAGACTCGTAATAACACAGTTACACTTACACAAACAGAGAATAATAGAACTACTTACACTTACTTATAAACTTTAAGAAATCAAATACTAGTAATTAACGTTTGAATCCCCAACCGGTCCTATGAGACCGCGCTGTTATTGTTTTACTATTGTGTCTCGTTTCGCGGGTATCTGAGTAACTACACAAAATAATGATCAATCGTACCGTATTTAATTCATGAATCCCCGACCTGTCTCATTGGACCGCGCTGTTATTGTCTTACTATTGTGTCTCGTTTCGCGAGTATTGATAGGTTAAACAACAACAAACTGAACAAGTGAACGAGAGCACAGAGTGAAGAATGATTGATTAGGAATTGAACTACAAACGACCGTCCGTTAAGAATGAGTTAAGACAGAATGTCTTAAAAAGTTTTCAATGAGTGAGCTAGAAAGCGCTGTTAAATTAAATTTTTCATTCGATACGATACCTGGGAAAAAGTACTTATTGAGTAAAAGTATCGAATGCAAAGTATCGAGTACAAAAGTATCGGCATCGAACTGGAATGTACTCGATACCACAAAGCATCGATACTTTTTTCGTGTCCCTACTGTCAAACTGTCAAATTACCAATGTCAAATCAACAAACGAAAACGTAGTGCTTCGTTCCATAAATTCTTCTTTTGTTGTGTTTTTAATTGCATTATTGAATGAAATAAACAATAAAATTGGATGAGTATATAGTGCGAGTGTTTTGTGAGAATATTTGCAAGGTTTCGTGGGTGACTCGGTTGGATATTTAAAAGAAAGAGGAGAACGTGTATCGGTAAGTATTTTTTTGTTTTCATTTTTTATTTGTGTATTGCATTCATGGTCTAACTGTTTTTGTGTTGTTTGTCCTTCAATAAGGAAGTAATGTATTACGTGATTGAAGTTATAGGTTCGAAGAATGAAACGTAGTCAAAATTCTGTGTTATCATGTTATCATTAAAGTTTTACGCTTGGATGAACACAAACGTTTAAAATTTGAATTTGTTCCAACACGGCACGGCTACGGAAACTATTCAAACAGCTAATGAACCACGCAATAATAACTATTTACTTTATTTATAATACAAACTTTCTACTTTAAGTATTAAGATAAAAAGTTAGATAAAGATAAAAATATCCGTATTTATAATCTTATCTTAATCTTATTATCATTGAATAATATTAACCTGTGGCGCTCCGTGGGGACCGCCATTATTTATTATTTATTTATTTATTTAATATTAATAAATTAATATAAATAATATTAATAATATAAACTGTTATTGCTCTGTTTCTGTTGCTTCTGTAATTATACTACTAGAATATAATTTTTATTCGGTCAGGTTTTGGTGGCACAATTTTTTTCCAGCGGTTCTCAAAGTTAAAAGGTAATTACTTGTTTACTGGCACGTTTTTGTGCCACGGGGTCCAACAGGTTAATCCCGATAAGACGACTATATATTGTATAATTATTATTATTCTTTTTATTCATCATATTTACATGTAGCTTTATATTTTTAATTTTTATTAAGTATAAAAAGTATATTAAAGAAAAAACATTTAAAAATATAAACAATAGTATCCCAACGGTTTCACAAACAGGGCCCAAGTTACCGGCAGTCAGAGCTCCAGAGAAAAGATGTTCTTGCTTATTATTATTATTGTTGTGTTTACATTAACTATGTATGTATGTCAAAACATGACACACATGACCACATACACCCTGCTAATTGGTTTGCAATGTTATTAATCATATTATCATTGACAATATGTTTAATTAATTGATCTAAAGTTAATACACATCATAAATTTTATCTTAACTGTTTATATGTATGTTGACATGTAGAAAATCAGTTTGTTGTTACTTAGGCTGGTTCTACATAATTATCTCATAAAGTTTCTAAATAATGAGAATTTATGACTATGCACAAAGTTACTGGGCAACATGTGTCCTCGGATAGACTAATGGTGAGAGTTTTTAGTATTTTACTTACTACCTGTAAAGACAGTCAAAGATTCAAGAAGGATAACTAGGAACTACTTAGTAGTAGTTCCTGAGGAGCTCGTGGCTAGATAATAACAGCCGCACTGGTCGATCCTCAAGGTTAAGCAACGCTTGCCTAGGTTGGTCTGTGGATGGGTGACCATCTTAACATAACGAGTTTCCTCCGTGCCTCGGAAAGCACGTTAAGCTGTTGGTCCCGGCTGCCATTTGTAGATCTTTGGCGGCTTTACGGATAGTTAGAAGCCAGTAAATCTGACTCCAGTCTTGCCATGAAGTACCGTGTTACCCCAGTTAATGGGTTGTGGAGGTCTGGTAGGCAGCCGCTCCTCGTAAAATACTGGTATTCAGCTAAATCCGGCTTGACTGGAAGCCGACCCCAATATAGTTGGGAAAAAGGCTAGGCAGATGACTTAGTAGTAGTTCCTAGTTATCCTTCCTTATGGCCTAGTGGCCATTACAACACTTTGTATGATTTTTAAATCTAGCCCTTACTGTCAACTACTGGGCAAAGATCTCCCGCAAGTCTTTCCAGAGTTCTTCTTCTCCCGCACTATCTCAAAACAGTCCTTGCGGTATGTTTCCAGATCATCCTGCTATTTTTCTGAGCTGGCCTTGATACTGCAATCCTTCTGCAGAGTCCCATTGTGTGGCAATGCTTGCCCAAAGATCTCTGTGCAAGCAGCTGTCTTGACTCCAATCCCATTTAAGCCTGGCAACCCTTTTACCCTCGTCCATTATGCCAGTTATAGAGCACAGCTTGTAAAAGTATACTGGAGGAAAACTAAAAATAAATCCTCATTCATTTTATTAATCCCTAACCACATAATCTTATCAGCAATAGGCATGACTAATTAGAGCTGATACTACCAACTATCTTAATGTAAATTATTAGCAGCACTACCGTGTTATCAATACCTACTTCATTTAGATAGGAAAACATCTAAACTAATAATATTATGATGAAATAAAATTGCATGTTGGTTCAAAGGAGATAGGAGCAGTGGTGGGCCAGTGGTAATGGCCTCAACTTACCTTCCCGATAGTGGACCCTGACCAGAGGTGGACCTTGGCAAATGTTGCTTAACCTTGGAATTCGACCTTGTAGCTGTTAATATTTAGCCACGAGTCAACGCTAGCCAAAAAACTAGTAATCTGTGATATTTTCACAGATTACTAGTTAGTTTTGCAATTATTAATTTTTTCACAGACAGAATGTTGCATTACTACCAAGCGACGAAGTGACTTTTTGTCCAATAAACTTGCATGGGTCCTGTAAGAGGAGGAAAACCGCGAAAAAGAACTAGTATATATTTTTTTATAAAATCACTTATGTAGCAGTTTTATCAATATCTATTATCTATCCAATTCAATAAAATAGGAACGTATTAATAATACCGATAGATGTGCGGTATGCGTAATACAGGCACTTTATACATTAAAGTGTTAGATTAGCGTACTTTGTTCATTGCAGGATGTTATAGTTTAGTTCAATTATTATGTTATTGGTGTTATGTAAACAGTTATGCAATGTTTATGTTGCCATCAGTGTATCTGAGAAGTATTGTGGTGCCCAGTCATTGGGTTCTGGTCTGATAGGCAGTCGTTTCCATATCATCATCATCATTACTTCAGCCGAATGATGTTCATAGCTGGACATGGACCTTCCCCAAGCGTCGTCAGAACGATCGGTCCTGCATCGCGCATTCATCGGATTCCCACGACCCTCACGACTATAAAACACGGTTATTCCGCCGCATCCGGACTGGAAGCGGACCCCAAGCTATGTTGCTATTGTGGTGTTAGATGAACTAGAGCTGTTTTATAAATTGGACCGGCCTTTTCGTGATATTTCCTGCAGTTCGCCACAAAACTGCCCTGCATGTGGACCACCACATGCAGGGCGGGCTAAGAGGGATAGATATAGGTGGTATCCGCCTTCGCCGAAAATCTGTCAACATACTTAGATCAAGGGTTCATTGGGGCGCGCTAGCTTAACCATGTCGTCAAGGTAGAGACATGGCGCTAAGGTGAGTATTGTTACATTGCTGCTGACAGCGGTTTCGCGAGATAGTAGAATATTCTCCCAAGGGATCATACTCCCGGGATAAGAAGCATCATATGTGCTATTCCAGGACATGGCCTACCTGTGTACCAACCAAGTTTCATCAAAATCCGTTCAGTAGTTTTTTGCGTGTAAGATTAACAAACATCTATAGGTCCATATATCTAAACTTTCGCGTTAAAGGATTATCTATTTGGATCTTTTATCTAGCTTGAAAGCTAAAAAAATAGTTTTATCTACATTCTACAGTACCTATGACACATACCTAATATTGATTCACTTGTGCCATAACTGTTATCATAGCAAAGGAATGTAAAAAAAACCTCGCAGGTACCTATACTGTTCCCATACCTTATCAGGTCGGCTAGCCGTGGGAACACTTTGAACTACTTACTTATTCCTAGGTATTTTAAGGAGAAAATGGAACACTAGAGCTAAATAGACCGCCGTTTTTGCTGCACCCCTTTAGGACAGTTCTATAATTGTTAACCTGAAACTTAAGTAGGTCATATTCGTACATAGCAGGACTAAAAAATAAATAAAAGAAACCACCTTACCTATGTTGTTGTAAAACGAAAGTCCTTCCGCTCGCCGTCCGGCAGTCTGGTAACAATCTGGACCGAGCCTAGTCGTCGACGGCGCGTTCTGTTCCACGCGCACCTCAAGATGTCAGCAAACTGTAGGGGCCCGGTAGGGCCGAATCCTCTGGGGACCACGGAATCCGAAAGGTTGTCACCGTGTCCCCCAGATCGATGGCAACGAAGGAACGGGGTAGGGGTTTAGTCAGTAAGAGTCTGACACGCCCTCCCGCTCCGCCCAAGAGTGGGAGAAGTCATTCTGATGATTTTTACATTCTTTTTTCCGGTAGGGGACCGGAAAAAAAAACGAAGATTATAAAAAAGTTTATAATTATTACTTTTTTCCTTCCTTTCTGACGTAAATGTAAATGAAAAGTGAAAAAAACGGGTATAAAATTCCCAAATACAAAGATTGTTCAAATAAAATCCTAATCTATTCAAAACTAATCTGAACTTAGTTTCACGATACCTCCAGCAGATACATTCGCTTAGATTAAAACAAATTCTAAGGCAATTTATAGTAATATTCCTACATAACTTAAGTAGTTAATGTAATACATAAGGAACATTAGCTCACGATAAACGTAAAGGCAACTTAAAGAGCTCGATATTGACTTTATTACTCAACAATTTACTTTAGCTTTCAGTTATTACCTTCTCGAAACGTCATTAGATGATGGGGTGACCATGCTTTGTTTGTAGCATTCATTTGTTATAGGAATATCGCACTAGTAGGATAAAGGCGAAAGGATATATGTTTTTTATTCGGTTACGCTCAAACTTCTGAATGGATTTTAATAAAATTTTACAACTTAACTGACCAAAATATTAG
This sequence comes from Mythimna separata, assembly GCA_030763345.1. NCBI lineage: Eukaryota > Metazoa > Arthropoda > Insecta > Lepidoptera > Noctuidae > Mythimna > Mythimna separata. The sequence goes on along the minus strand of CM061170.1, from coordinate 23,284,288 downwards.
TGCACAGCTGAAACCAACTCCTAGTGAAGGGTGAAATGTTTCTTGTTCCTTTTAAGACACAGGCGAGTATTATGAAAGGAATTTTCCAAATTCACCCCGTAGGGGGTTGATAATAGGGGTCCAAAGTTTGTAAGGAGAAACTTACGCGAGGGAAGCCGCTGGCAGAAGTTAGTCTATATAATATATTTTTAAAACGATTCACTATTTCTTTTAGTCACGTCATCACACGAGAACGGCTGGACCTGTTTCCCTAAAGGTTCTCATGAAGAAAAAAATTAAGAAAATTGCCATAAAAAATATGGTAATTTTACAATACTACGATGATTATTTTAATATTCACGCTGTTGACATTTCATAGCTAAGATATAACAATATCTATCGGGTCTGCTAGTAACCTATAATTTATAATGGGAGCAAGTACTAATTTCTCGCGGATGAAGCCGCCACATACGTTATGTTATGAGTATGTTGGTGAAAGGTTAATCCTATAAACCCTTTACGCGTGACTCCCCTCCTGGCTATTATAACGATTTATTTTTACTGGAAAATTCATCCTCCTTTTGTGTTAATAACATACCATACTTGTATGTAGATCGAAAATGAGAACAAACTGTGGAAAAAACATTCAAATCCAATAGGAAAGAGACATAAAAATTTCAGAATCCCATGCTTTGTAGAGAATTAATTTAGTTATCTATGACGCCACATCATCATCATCTGCCTAGCCTTTCCCCTACTATATTGGAGTCAGCTTCTAGTCAAGCCGGATTTAGCTGAATACCAGTATTTTACGAGGAGCAACTGCCAACCAGACCTCCATAACCCATTAACTGGGGTAACACGGTATAGGAACTAAAATTCAGAATCCTGCATCGCGCTATTACAGCAACAACATCTACAACAGTCCGAATTCAACTATCAAACAGTGGCTCGGACCGGACACAACATCAGTCTGGTCTAACGGTCCCCCCTTTTCAACGGAATTTTACAGGACTTTATACCCTGTTCCACATACCTCTAAAAGAAAATGAAATATCTAAAAGAATTAAGTTCAGTTCCAGCTGACTGCATTGTGCGTCTGATCCGCATCAGGAAATAGGTCAATGAACAACATATTGGTTAACCCATTTCGCTCTGTCTGTGTTACATTGATAGATACGTACGAGTATGTATTTGACGTTACTTACTCATGCTTTATTAGGGTTCCGTAGCCAAAATGGCAAAAACGGAACCCTTATAGTTTCGTCATGTCCGTCTGTCCGTCTGTCCGTCTGTCCGTCTGTCACAGCCGATTTACTCGGAAACTATAAGTACTACAGTGATGAAATTTGATGGGAATATGTGTTGTATGAACCGCTACAAAATTATGACACTAAATAGTAAAAAAAAGAATTGGGGGTGGGGCCCCCCATACATGTAACTGAGGGATGAAAATTTTTTTTTCGATGTACATACCCGTGTGGGGTATCAATGGAAAGGTCTTTTAAAATGATATAAAGTTTTCTAAAAAACATTTTTCTTAAAGTGAACGGTTTTTGAGATATCAGCTCTCAAAGTCGTAAAAAGTATGTCCCCCCCCCTCTATTTTTATAACTACGGGGTATAAAATTCTAAAAAAAATAGAGGTGATGCATGCTAATTAACTCTTTCAACGATTTTTGGTTTGATCAAAGTATCTCTTATAGTTTTTGAGATAGGTTGATTTAACTGTAATTTTGGTTAAGTTATTATATTTGCTGCTACGGAACCCTTTGTGCGCGAGCCCGACTCGCACTTGGCCGGTTTTTATTTCTCTTTCTGTAGCTTTGAGTATTAACTAGCTTGATATAATCAGCCTTGTAATTTTTCCACTGCAGGGACTAGGGCCTCTTCTATATGTGAGAGAATTATGCCCAAATGTAGTTGTCCTCGAATTTTTGGTTCTAGAACATACCAGTTTCTTCATCGTGATTAAATAAATTACACGAAGTAATACGCTTGCCTGGGTGTAAACTCACGACTTACAACTTTACGAGTTGTAAGTAGGGGCCGATTTCGTTCAGGTCAACATTTTTAAGAATACCGAATATATTTTCATCATAATTTGAGCTTTTTAACGTCCACTACTGGATATAAGTATCTCCAAACGTCACTACATCGACCTATCTCTTCCTTCTCACATCCAGTTCATTCTCGTGATCTCGAATTTCATTAGTACACAATCAGCAAGTAAACCATTTTACTTCTGAAAATAGCCTTATACGCCTTATAGAAGTAGATCTGGGGAACCAGTAAGAAACCATTAAAATTTTAACAAAAAATCCTATGATTCTAATGCATACACTTATGATGAGTTATCTTTATTCATATTAGTCATCGTAATTAATAACTATCCTAGACGCCTGGATGCAAATCCATAATTCATCCTCCAGTCAAGATCAATCTATAATTTTAATATTATAAAGCTGCAGAGTTTGTTTGATTGATTGTACGCTAAAGTCAAGAACTATTAGTTCGATTTGAAAAATTATTTCAGTGTTGGATAGCCCTTTTATCGAGGAAAGCTATCTATATGTGTATCAATAAAAGAAGAAATGAAAAACTGACATATTAACGCACAGCCGAAACTACTTAGCGATTAGGAGTGTGGAATTTTGCACAGGGTTTTCTTTTATGGTGTTAGCTAAAAGAGGATTTTGCAAAATTCTCCTCCTAAGGCGATGAAATGGTGTAGCGACTACGATCATCGACATCTACACATGACGTCACAGAATCCTGCATCGCGCAAGCAAAGTTCTCCGCGCGATTTGAATAGATACAACAGCCCGAAATCATCTATCGGGCAGTAGCCCACCGGACATAACACCTCGTCCGGTCGGAGGATCCTCCCTTTTCAACGGAGGTATGTGGGACTTTACTCTCTGTTCCACTACCTCCAAACTGCTGACCCTCGAGCATGAACGTCAGCGCAGCCTTCGTGCAGCAACCACGTCGTGACGTCATCATCACTTCCTCAAGCTTTCGAGCAGCGAGCCACGCAGCCAGCACGGCACTGAGGGTATCATGACCACCAGCATGCCCACCTGGTCATACCTGGTCATCACCTTCAGCCTCATCATCGACCTTGGCACACTGCACCTTCGGCCAGTCACATGAAGAGCTATGAAGAACCTCTCCTGGTCGACGCCAGCAATCAAGCCCTACGTCGCACAGTCCGGCCCCGACTCACTGGAGCCAGCTGCATAACTCCGACCCACTGGAGCCTGCAGCATCATCCCGACTCACTGGGACATCATCATCCCGACTCACTGGGACATCATCATCCCGACTCACTGGGACATCATCATCCCGACTCACTGGGACATCATCACCCCGACTCACTGGGGCATCATCATCCCGACTCACTGGGACATCATCACCCCGACTCACTGGGGCATCATCGCAGACAGTTCCGACTCACCGAGAACTATGCGATATCCGGTTCCGACTCACTGGAGCTTGCAACATCCTCCCGACTCACTGGGACAACACCACCCCGATTCACTGGGGCATTACCGCAGCACAAAGTTCAGACAGCACCTCACTGTGAACTATGCGGTATTGGGTTCAAACCCACACAAAGCAACCTACCGCTGGGCTGGCACGCATCATAAGAAGCATCAAGGACTATCGATCTCCGATCTCCGGAGGGGAGTGATGTAGCGACTACGATCATCGACATCTACACATGACGTCACAGAATCCTGCATCGCGCAAGCAAAGTTCTCCGCGCGATTTGAATAGATACAACAGCCCGAAATCATCTATCGGGCAGTAGCCCACCGGACATAACACCTCGTCCGGTCGGAGGATCCTCCCTTTTCAATGGAGGTATGTGGGACTTTACTCTCTGTTCCACTACCTCCAAAATGGGACTCCAGACTTTGAATGGAAAACCTACTTTTCCGTGGGTGAAGTCGTTAGCAGAAAGCAGTTAAGCTACATTTCACATCACGCTTGGAATCAGAAAATTAACCAATGACCCGTCTAAACCCGCGGGAGATAGCTAGTCAAACATAAAAGGCACAACTTCCTTCCGTTCACTACGCATACCAATTCGTAATGACAAAATAACGGTGAAGGTCCGGCCCTTCCCGCTCGTAAAATATTTATTTCGAAAGAGTCCTTTGAAAATGCTTTAGGAATTCAGCAATATCAAAAACGGAATTTTCTTTCCTCTGTGTTGTGAACGATTCTTTAGTAAAAGCTGCGCTGAAAAGAGCCGATAGTACTTTCAATAGAAAATATTGATGGCAAAAAATGCAATAATATTTTCTACCAGTAACAAGGAGGTACTAGTACTATTTTGGACAGGGGCCTTACTATGACGTGTTAAAAAGATAGGAGAGTGACAAAGAGGGATGAAGATATATGTCGCAGGGATATGATGAAAACAGGGAATTGATCAAATCTCTAAGCGATTTCATCAAATCACGGAGGATGTTAAAATTACAACACGTTTTTATCATTTCCCTAAGCAAATCTGGTGATTTGACAAATCTCACTAAAAAAATCTAGTGATTTGAACAAATCTCAAAATTGGTTCAGTGAAATGACAAAAATAACTTTTCTGTGGTAATTTAAAGGTTTATTTTGTACTAGCAACCCACCGCCGGGGTGGGTCGCACACAAAATGTAATATAGGTCTCAATAATCACAACTAGCACATAATTATTTGAAAAAGAGAAACAAAAATGTATTAAAAAATAGAAAAACGTAACGTATGATATGCCTATTTGTAATATTCACTTATTAAAACAGGTGGGTCGGCAGTTTTATGCTTATTATGCAAAAAGAAGAGAAAATTAAAAAGCAAAGGGAAGATGCTTCACAAAATTGAAAAGATCTGCTGATAAAATGAAAGAAACTTGTTCGAAAAAATTAAAGGATGTATTAGTTGGTTCCACCGTTTTGGTTGATGTACCAAAAGTAGACAGAGGTCCACTAGATGCAAATAGTATTACAGGGATTGTATTAGATACGAAAAACAATTTATTTCAAATCGGTACTTCAGTTGGTATCATAAGAGATTGGCTTCCAAGAAACGCTCTTCAATTATCTACAGTTACATTAACCGATTCGGTTCCATCCACAACGCTGAGTTTGCGTGAAATTGCAGGAAAATTATCTTTATTTGGAGGACAAGGATTCAAGCAGTGTTCTTGTCAAGAGTCCAAAGTACGATGCAAAACGAACAAATGTGCCTGCAAGAAAAATAATGTTCTGTGTAATTCACGTTGCCACAAATCTGCTACGTGTTTTAATAAGTGAATATTACAAATAGGCATATCATACGTTACATTTTTCTATTTTTTAATACATTTTTGTTTCTCTTTTTCAAATAATTATGTTCTAGTTGTGATTATTGAGACCTATATTACATTTTGTGTGCGACCCACCCCGGCGGTGGGTTGCTAGTACAAAATAAACCTTTAAATTACCACAGAAAAGTTATTTTTGTCATTTCACTGAACCAATTTTGAGATTTGTTCAAATCACTAGATTTTTTTAGTGAGATTTGTCAAATCACCAGATTTGCTTAGGGAAATGATAAAAACGTGTTGTAATTTTAACATCCTCCGTGATTTGATGAAATCGCTTAGAGATTTGATCAATTCCCTGTTTTCATCATATCCCTGCGACATATACACCTTATACGAGTATAGCATCTACATCCTTTTAACAGTTCAGTTTAATTCGTCATACGGATCGCGTGAAGAGTCTATGTTAGGGCCTCAATTCTCGTTTCCAGACATACTAAAATGAATGCGCAGCTGATCGATTGAAGCTTATTACAAACAATAAATAGGCCTATATGTCGGTCGTCAAGTTTTTATCGCTATTCGTCTGGCAATCAGACATTTAAACCATTTTATGACATTTTAAAAAGGTTACCATAACAATTAAGAAGTAAAATGTCCTCAAGACGTTCTTCAAAATGTCCTTAATATAATCAACGCGCATAAAAAAGGGCTTTCTATAACAAGACTAGTTCAAAAAATAGTTGAGACAGTCCTCAAAGTTATTCGACATCTGGCGAACCTTGTCTATAGGTACCCGGCAGCTGAGCATACTGGCCTGTCCTAAGTGCTGCACTGGATAAACTGGTATGGGGCCACTAACGGTCCTTGAACCTCCATACAACACCGCACTTGGCAAATTATTACCGGAATAGGTTCTAGAATGTTCGCAGTAATATTGACTTAGTTTAAGCAGAAACTTTGTAAGATTCGAAGGTGCTTGTTTGCAACTGTTCAAGTTATAACTGTAGAAGTTTTGGGTATTAGAATATCTTATTATTATGTTGAAGCAATTTGAGTTTTGTAACAGGAACGGGCAAGCGTAAAAGTAATATTTCTTGCCAATTTCTTCGTGCGACATTCGGAAGTACTGCAGTAATTAAACTTTTTTGGCGTTCTGAACTCTCTAAGGTCACAATTTTACTAGAACGAGTAAATGGTCTACAGAATTTCCATTAGCGAAAAATCGCTAGCTCAAATTTACGTTTATGATATTATTACAGTTTGATTTAACAGTGTCTAAAAAAAGAATAGCGTGGTTAAAACTACACCAATCTTGACAAATTTTAGCAGATACAACTAATAAAATGAACAAAAGATACACCTCGATCCAATGCATGTCCATTTGGCTGACATTTGACATCGTAACGATCCACCGCAATGGCGTCGCCGCCGTATTGTACAAATTCGTACATAGTTTCTGCCCATACCGAATTCCGCCCACCAGTTTGTGGTCACAAACGGTTACAAGTTGACATTTCTGTGTAAACCCTGACATATGCAAGCCGTTCCTGCAATTTGAAATTGTATAATCTACAATTTCGGAATTTGTAGCTAAAGATTTCGATTGGTTCGGCTATTTCGTTCCATTACTAGTACATTAATTAATTTCAATAATAGGTAATTTTTAGACTAGTCCTAAGGGATACTAAGACTACTCTTAGATCTGAGAAATGCTTTACAATAATTCAGAGAGATATTGGATTCCAAGAGCCTGAAAAATAAATAAAGAAAGATTGGTTTGAGTTCTGGAAATCGTATCTTATTTTTTTACAAAAGCTTTTTGTTACACTATGAATTACTCTTGTATCGTAGTGGGTGCGTTGATAAGCATTTAAGCTCACGGACACAAACGCCCAAACTCATAACAACTATCTGTAGGCCATACAAATAAAATTGCTCCGTGCGGGAATCGAACGCGTGACATGAAGCGCAGCAGTCAACTGGACAATCGTCCCGAAATCATACCAGATTTATTTCATTTTTAGAAATATATGTTTAAATTACGTATAGCTCAGCAATAATTTATTAAAATGTCTGCTTGGCGGTAAAAATACGGCAGTTTCGTGCCAAATATCATTTTGCCCAACCAGAGTTGACATTTCAGACGACACGACTTCATATTTTTTCTTATTCTGTGGCGAACATTTTAACTGTAATTATTCTGGACTGATAGGAACGGTCATAAACGTTGGATCTGCACCTAACTAACCTAGTTTAGCATTCGTAATTCTTTGTTGATTCAAGAAAGATCTTAAAATTAACATACTACGTAAACAGCACGTTCGTAATACAACTGGAGAAATAAAGAAGGCATCTAATATTATTTGTAAATTGATGGTAGGGTTACGATTACGACCAAAATGTTACCTCAAATTCCATGAAATTGTGGTAAGCCAAATTCCAACATATTCCAGCAAATTTGTTTAACAAATACCTAATGCAAATAAACTATTCAACTCTACAGAAACTATACATAAATTAAACAGAACCCTAAACTCACAGACGCATATTGCGAATAGGACAACGAAACAATCAACAAATGCCAGCAGTATTTACACAAACAAGGAATCTCATAACAATTCCTTCTCTTTTGTCTGTTACGAGAATTGTTGTTTGTTAATTCCTCTAGCTCGGCCAAACGCTCAAGAATCTTATATTGTTAACAAGGACCAACTTCAGTACCCTTTGGTAATTTAAAACTCAAAGAGACCTCGGGCAGTTTTCTTGGGCCCTAAAATACTACCTAACGTCGTTTCCTTACACAATTTAATATAAAACAAGCAAATTCGAAGGTTCTAAATCCTAAACAAACAAAATATGAATTGCAGACGCCAATTTAAAACTGAAATTCGTTAGTGAAGTTAACTTTGTTAGAGCTTCGCTGATTACAGCCTCGTTTGGCTCCGACCACGTTCGGGATTTGGCTGTTACGAATTCTCAGATACGTACATTACATATACATATATTAGTGAGTTTGACCCAGTTTTTACGTTTGTTTGCCAACCTGCACTGCTTTGTAGCGGTCAAGGATATCTGCTAATGTGGAATCTTATGTGTTTTCGAATTTTCGCCTCGCTGAGTCTTCGCAATAACATCCTAAAGTTATGGCTGTTGAAATCGGTTTGCGTTGTAAAGATTTTATATTTTAAAGACTTTGTTTAGCTTGTTCGTGGCGTGGTTCTGCGACGCTAGTTCACTCAACAGGCAGGATCAACTTTTCTTGTATCATTCAATTAGTTCAAGACTGTTAGCCGTCTCCAACTTTTCCTTATAAAAGGGAAACTTCATTTATATTCGCGTTCCAACTTCGAAATTGAAGGCAAATTATCTTTTCAGCTTCCTAGTTTCCTCAGGTCGATTATAGGATTTACTCAGTTTTTGCTTCGGAACGGTTAGCAAGAGGAAGTGATTTAAAAACTAATCTGCCATCTGCTTCATCCTAAGCAATCAGAACGACATCAGTCAACTTTTTGTCAGCGGAATCACGATGTGTATCCTCAGAGAAACAAGTCTTGCAATTAACGCGTCCGGTGTTATGGGACTAATCTAAGCGTTCCTTCTCTTTTTTACCTTCTTTAAATGTTTGTTTCTGTCTCTTTTTATCATGTTGCTTGGAAGCATTGGTTGGAAGTAAGATCAGATAATGGTAGCTGTTAAATGCATTACCACGCGCGTTCAGGTAGCGTCGAGCATAAATCCTTTATTGCGAGGAGTTAGCTTGTTTTATGTGGAAACGTTCTTGAGAATTTAAACATAAAACTAAAAATCTCACATTAGCAAAACAAGCAAACAATTGATTCTTAAAAACAAATAATGTTTAAATGCAATTCGATTTTGTTCTATTACGCAGAATTTGGCACGACAATTTGCTATGAAACGGTTTTTATTGTTATAATACCAAACAATAATAAGAGATGTCGCAACCTCATTTTTCGAGTCTACTTTTTGTATACCTGGACCTAGGTATTCTAAAAATAACTAGTTTTCTTTCTTATCAAAGCGTAACAAATCCCTAGACACGAGTATAACAATTATGTGACGAAATTCGTTGGCTGTGAATACGTACTTATTTTTATTTTATTTCATTTTGCTTTAGATGCAAAAGTTATTGGCCTCTTCAGTGGCTATTGGTGAAGCTAGACTACCGTTATTCTTACAGACATGCAAACTATAGCCTACTATTTCGTTTTACAAAAAAATTGTAGAAGATACATTCTCAAGACACGATTCCCACGTGGTCAAGACGCATTGCAAATATTTTGTAATAGCCATCAAGATCTTCAAAATTAATAAGATTCCTATCTTATCAGTCACACTTGTATCTGCCGCTGTAATAAAACAACGTGATTTAGTACAAATTATTTGCAGAAATCTGTTTGAAAACAAAGAAGTTCGCAAGAAAACGCGATGCCAACAGATTGCAGGTAACGTCCGTGGTCCCTAGACAATGGCTCATTACAAGGCATTACGAAAATAAGGTGTAATTTGATGAAAAAACAGCTGAACTCTAGGGAGGTGGGATCCGTAGATGTCTTTGATAGTTTATGTAGGTTTAATGTAGAAATTCTTTTGGATATGAGATTCTTAGTAACAACCTATAAAAATACTTTTTTTTGTGTTGTTGCCTTACAGCGAAACCTAATTCGGTGCGTGATTGTGACTTCAGAATTTTGTCTTATTTTTTGTAACTTCAGACACTTTTCTTTTTTTTTGGTAAATGTAACTGTCACGTTTTGGGTAGCATAAAAAAGAATATCAGGCTTTGACACTTCACCCGTTTTACCTCAGTTGCCTTTTGCGTTCCACAATCTTAAAGCCACTAGATTTAGAACCTTGCATCAAAATCGTTCTGCGCGCGATGTTTCGCAAGAATGGTTTATTGTACAATGTGTAAACTACTGATTGAAACGACATGTTGATTTTTGACTTTATTTGCAAGATATATTTATTTATACTTCATGTACAGTAGTGGTATATAGACGGACTTAATGCCACAGGGCTTTCTATAACAGTCAAACTTTGGGACAAAAAGGACTACATTGAAACTACACACTACTACTGCAAAAGGTTTCCCGACTACCCACGTACCTCTAAAATTCTCCAAGCAACGAAACAAATGACTCAGCAATTTAGTTTCATAATCGTGGTACACTTTGTAGAAAATCGGTGTACTATGGACTGACTGGTGATTGAAATGGGGGCATTAGTGGTTCACGGAAACTCAGGTCGCTTACTCGCTTTATGCTCTGTAGTAAATCATTGTCACTCCATGTTACTACTGAACTGAGTCTGTGACTTCTGGACTTCTGTCAGATTCGAGGTTTTTGATTTTGATGGGTTAATCGATTATTCGGAGGAAATTCTGATGCTCTATATTGAATAGCATAGACTATGTACTGGACTGGATTGGCGCTCTTCCTCTCACCTACCATTTAGGGTCCGTTCACACAGACCGGCTCGGAGAGCATCGGCGCGCATTTTTCTTTTCACACAGACCGGATCGTATACGCCTGGAGGAGGTCGGAGCGGAGCGGCCAACTATTTAACATAGACCGGCTGGAAGCGGATGCACTCGGAGCCGGTTGGATGTGCTCGCAGCCGGTCTGATGCGCTCGCAGCCGGTCTGATACTCTCGCAGCCGGTCGGATGCGCTCGGAGCCGGGTGGATACACTACAAAGGCAGTACCAGTGTTCCACGCAGTCCAAGTTTTGTTTCGATACGCACGCAATCGGAACCGATTGGCTGCGCGAGCGAGAAAGAGCACACAATCGGAGCCGATCGGCAGGGCGAATGAGAAAAGTACGTGATCGGAGTCGGTCAACTCCTCTTATTATTTCACACTAAGCGCGTCCAAGCATTCTTTATGACAAAAGCAGTGCATATGCAAAAACAAACCTTACTGCAAATACTTAAAACTCTGTTTTCAACGTGATAAAAATCTGCTCTCCTCTCCGAGCCGGTCTGTGTAAACAGACCCTCAGGGTCCGTACGCACAGACCGGCTCGGAGAGCATCGGCGCGCATTTTTCTTTTCACACAGACCGGATCGTATACGCTTGGAGTTGGTCAGAGCGGAGCCGCCAACTACATATTTCATATAAACCGGCCGGAAGCGGATGCGCTCGGAACCGGTAGGATGTGCTCGCAGCCGGTCTGATGCGCTCGCAGCCGGGCTGATGCGCTCGCAGCCGGTCTGATGCTCTCGCTGCCGGTTCCGAGCGCATCCGCTTCCGGCCGGTCTATATGAAATAGTTGGCGGCTCCGCTCTGACCAACTACCACCGATACTACACAACAAAGTACCAGTGTTCCACGCAGTCCAAGTTTTGTTTCGATACGCACGCAATCGGAGCCGATCGGCTGCGCGATCGAGAAAGAGCAAGTTATCGGAGCCTATTGGCTGCGCGAGCGATAAAAAGCACGCAGTCGGAGCCGATCGGCTGCGCGAACGAGAAAAGTACGCGATTGGAGCCGGTCAGCTCCTCTTATTATTTCACACCAAGCGCGTTCAAGCATTCTTTATGACAAAAGCAGTGCACATGCAAAAATAAACCTTACTACAAATACTTAACACTCTGTTTTCAACGTGATAAAAATCTGCTCTCTTCTCCGAGCCGGTCTGTGTGAATGGACCCTTAAGATTTTGCTCTGGCCGACAGGGTCCATAATTGTTTCCATATTTTAATATTTACCACCTGACTGGGCTTGCGGCTGGGGAGCAATGGGTAGCTCGCCATCCGGCCGTCCGGTAATTGACCAGACTGAGCCCAAGTACCATACCTCTGCAATTTAGTTTCATAATCGTGGTACAGTTTGTAGAAAATCGGTGTGCTATGGACTGACTGGTGATTGAAATGGGGGCATTAGTGGTTCACGGGAACTCAGGTCGCTTACTCGCTTTATGCTCTGTAATAAATCATTGTCACTCTATGTTACAACTGAGTTTGTGACTTCTGGACTCGTGTCAAAGATTCGAGGTTTTTGATTTTGATGGGTATATCAGTAGTTTGAGTATTTTTGAGGTGATTCTGGTGCTTACTATATTATTAGCCTAGATTAGGCACTGGACTGGATCAGCGCTGTTCTTCTCTTCTACCATTTAAGACATCTTTCTGCCCGGCAGGGTCCATAATTGTTTCCATATTTTTTATTTTTTTTATTAGTCAGGTGACTGGGCTTGCGGCCGGCGAACAATGGGTAGCTCGCCATCCGGCTGTCCAGTAAATGACCAGACTGAGCCCAAGTATCATACCTCGGCAATTTAGTTTCATAATCGTGGTACACTTTGTAGAAAATCGGTGTGCTATGGACTGGCTAGTGTCACTTACTCGCTTTATATGCTGTAATAAATCATTGTCACTCCATGTTACGACTGGAACTAAAGTTTGTGACTTCTGAACTTCTGTCAAAGATTTGAGGTTTTTGATTTTGATGGGTTTATCAGTTGTTTGAGTATTTTTTGAGGAAATTCTGGTTTCTCATTATTTACTGGCCTAGACTGAACTAGATTAGCGCCCTTCCTACCATTTAAGATTGCTGTGTCCGATATGATCCATAATTGATACCATTTTATAATATTTACCACCTAATTGGGTCTGCGGACGCCGTCCGGGAACCATCTAGACCGAGCCCGAGTGGTCGACAGCGTGTAAGTGTTCCAGCTATTTAAAACTATATAGGTATATTTCCTAAAGAAAGTCTAAAACAGTGCGGAGTATCTAAATGTTATGGAAAACCAGTTACAAGCGTCCTTCACGCCAACCCGCCAACACCCAACGAAAAACGACCAACATGATTGGCACATCCGTTGCTGCATTTGCGTCCTTGAACTTTTGAAGGCTGGTTACAAAAGCATTCATGGGCGTAGTTCCTTAGTGTTGTGTAGTAGTGAATTCAAAGGAGGGTGTACCGCAGCCAATTAATTATACCAATTGCCAATAGAATCTAGGTACTATTTTATTTATTTATTGTAACTTTATGCACAAAAACATTATACAAAGGCGCACTTAATGCCATAAGCATTTTCTACCAGTCAACCCCTACTACCAACCTACCTACTAAAAAAACACCACTTACCTACTTCTAAAAAAATTGTACCTTCTTCAGACCAACTTTATTTCAAAATTACTATGTAAATAATAACGACACGGTTGTTTTATTTCTCAGAAATTATACAACTGATCAAGTGTGTTTTTTTAAGGTAAAGGATATCATCAGAATGACTTCTTCCGCTCTGGGCGGAGCGGGAGAACGTGTCAGACTTCTACTGACTAAAACCCACTCCTCTTCCTTCTTTGCCCTAATTCTGGGGTCACAGGGTTCTCTTTCGTCAACCTAGGCGCACCTGATCTGGCTGAACTGATCAAGTGTGTGATTTTTCTACTTGCAGTACTTTTTAGGTACAATATAATGGTATACGTATTTATATACCTAATCGTATATTTTAATAATAAAATATTTTAGAACTCCCGCCATCTTGAGGTCAAAATAACGGGTGTACACAGAGACGTTGTCGACAGAGTTGACGAAAGAAAACCCCGATTCCCTGGAATTAGGGCAAAGAAGAAACAAGACTGGGTATAAGTCAGTGAAAGTCTGACACGCCCTCCAGATCCGTCCAGAGTGGAAGAAGCCGTTTTGATGAGACCTTAACGTTTGAATCCCCAACCGGTCCTATGAGACCGCGCTGTTATTGTTTTACTATTGTGTCTCGTTTCGCGGGTACCTATCTGAGTAATTAAAAAAAGCCGCCATTTCCAATTTTTTTTTTCATTTTTTTTTCTATTCTATTCTGTTCTCTCACCCTCAAAGTTAGTCGTCCAACGTTGGTGGTTATATGAAAGCGGATTGCGTGTCGCGGTTATGATTGATGTTACCAAATTGATTAGTAACGTGCTCGCACCGTTTCCTAGTTTTTCTTTAATAACTACTTACGTGAGGTTTTTTGTTGGTTTCCAATGCGTAAGCGTATTTGCGGAAGGTTTCTGTTTGGGGTTTATCCTGTTAAAATGGCTGTCATAAAGTCTAGAAACACAACAAGCTTACCATGACTGATAGGATTCCATGGTCCTGGAACGCAAGAGATAACTGAAGGTGGGGATGGTGGTTTAGTCAGTAAAAGTCTGACACGCCCTCTTGTCCCGCTCTAGAGCCGGAGAAGTCACATGATTATTTCCCATCTCAAAATTTATACTTATATAATAAATTATTCCTATATTATAATCTTGATACCTCAAGCAATATATTTAGAGAAGTTGGTTTCCTGGAACTCACACTAAGATTCCCTGTACAGGAGATCCAGGCTCTTTTCATTCCTTACTTAATTCAAAAACATATTTTGAATAATAACTTAATTTTCGTTATCAATAAAGAAATCTTTTGTGTCATTTCTGAATAGGATTAAACCTTGAAAATCAAGGCCGTAGAGAATTGATCACAAATTTCCCCGAAAAAGAATTTAATTAAGTTTGTAAATTTCCACCCCCAAGGTCCATATTACTTTCTCTGAAAAGAAACAATTTTTATTATATCCATCGTGTTTATTTTTGTTCAGACATCTATTGCTGTCTCTAGGGACAGAAGCACTTAAAACATTCTTCCATGTCACAAATAGTTGTCAGAAAAAAGAATACAGTTCTGAAATATATTTTCTTTGCGTACTTTTTCTCCCAGAGCCATTTACGAGATCTGAAAGCCGGGTAAATACTGATATTTGACACCGAATCTGACGTAATGTATTATAGTCTAGCCGCAAATAAATTGTCTCCTGGCAGAACATGCCTATAGTTCTGTGGGATGTGTAAGGTGCCAGCTAAGTTAGAGCGGAAGCGAAAAGAGATTCTTAAATAATTTTGAAACTTAAAGTCTGTAAGTAAGTCTAGAGTGAAGGTTACTTCTAGGCAAGCGTGCTTCATTGTCGCCGACCATCACATGAGATAGTGGTCAAACGCGAGCCTTTCAATTAGATATAAAAAACTCCGTTGAATTTTATTAAACCGATACTTGAGAGTTGACAAAATAATGCATGAGATTTTCTTCAATTACCTGATTTTATCGGCGTTTGTTAAGCAGTTTGTTTACACTAATATTATAAAAGCATCATTTTGTATGTTGGTGTATCAGAGATATTACGAAAGTTCAGTTCCGATTCCCAAAGATCCGAACTTCTGATTGACTTTTGCACCTTCAATCTCGATTTTGGTTCCGATAATTTTTTTTATCGGACCTTATATCTAAATCTAAATTAATTTAATGACTGTGCCTTCACAGTATATTTACGAAAATATCTTGTACGCCCATAAAAACAAAAACATGTATAAAAAGTACAGTGATATTCATAATTTTAATACCAGGAACAAACATAACTATGTTGTTCCTGCAACCAGGCTCAAAAAAATAGGGGGTTCATTTAGATGTCAATGTATACGCTTTTATAATAGGCTTCCTAGTCATATGCAAGAACTAAGCCTTAATAAGTTCAAATCTTTTGTTAAGCGAAAACTTTGCCAAAAGGCTTATTACACTGTAAAGGACTACGTTGAGGACGTAAAGGCTTGGGATTGACCCGCTCCAGTGCGCACTACAACTGTTGTCTTATCTTCTTACTTTATTTTGTTTTCGATTGTACTTTTTTACAATTTGAAATTTATTTATTACAATTTGACATTGTAAAATAATTTTTACTTTACAATTTGACATTTTTTAATTATTTTTTCTTTTTTATTTATGTTTGACATAAATGCTTACTTTGTTAAGTATTACACTTTGTATTATTATTATTTTTTCTTTTTTGTGAATGTGAGGACTATGTGGATTGCTTTTTTTTGTTTTTTTCTTTTTTAGTCACTTTAACTTATGTCTGGCAATTTGAGTGTTTTCTGTGGCCTAACCATTATGTCCTCTCTTTGGTATTGTTCGTCAAGTCGTTGAGCTCCTTAGTAGTCCTGAGTTGAGCTTTGCGAATATTGACAAATGCTTGCACTGACTGGACAGGTCCACTCAAATTGCATGGTTCTTTCTTCAAAAGGCCATCTCAGACACTAATCTGCATGGTTCGCATATGGTTTTCATGTTGTACGGACTTTAAAAGAGACTGTGACCCCTGAGTTTGTTTCGGTGTTTCTTCTCAGGGTAGTCAGTCAGGAAACACCGGCCTCATCTAGTAACAAAAAAAAAAAGTCCAATAAAAATCAAAATTGACGTGTAAAAGAGTTTGAAAAAACCTATTTGCAAAATAAATATCATTTATCGAAGGAGAGTCCCTTCATTAATTTGTTTGGTTTCGTACCTATTTGTAATGTTGTGAATTCGGAAAGGGAACTGTCGAACGCATTTGAAATTAAATAACTTATTTTAAGAGACCGGTCAATTAACTACATAAACGCGGACAAAGCGCTGACAGAAGCAGTCATCAATAAGTCTTAACTTCTCATCACACTTTTATCGAGGTCACCCTTCTTGCAATTGCTTCTTCGAAGCCATTGGCATAATTGAGGAACATTAGCATTACCATTCAAGCCGATGACCTAAATGCATTTAGGTTAAAGCAATCACAGCCAACTGGGGCGAAAGAACTAACAGTCATTGATAGATTTGCATAACAGGATAACGTAGGGACTGTAGGTGGACTCCTGTTTGTGGAACATATGTAGACTACTATATATGTAAATAAAATTGTAATACCTTTATTTAATAATTGTAATATCAAAGTAAAATCTTTTTTACCAAATGCATATGCATTTCGAAGTCCCCGGGCAATAAAACGGTAATCGAAAAATTTATTTCTGAGGATCGTCGATTTGAACTCTATTTTAGGCCTTATTAATGACTGCGGTATCTACCAGACAACCTTAGGATGGATTACCTATAAGAAATTGGGATAGTCTGCATTGTGCTGCTAACTACACAATAAAGCCGATGACGAATGATGATAATGGTCATTGAAATTTCTTATGTTCCGTTCACACTTAGTTCGTATCCTAAGCAGTTGTACCTAGATGTTATGTTGTGTAGTTTTGTAGTTACTACATCTTGTACCTACTATATCGTATACGTAGTGACATCTCATAAGGAATATTAATGGTTTGAGGTTTCTGGTATTACCCGAATATGTTATTGCTACCTATGTAACTACAAAGTACCTATGGCTCCACATTATTGTAAGTAGGTATATTTACTTACTACCTATTTATTTGTATGCACGTTATTGTACACCAAGAAAATAAATATGACAATAATATAAAATAATTTACTTAATTAATAATTGAGTTATGATCAATAAAATAATAAATAAATAATAAAATAAATTCTTTGTATAGTTTTTTTTGGGGCGTTTATGAGTGATTGACTACCAAATTAGTATGCCAGACGTTCACCAAACGGCTTAGAATGTCTCACTTGAGAAGACGGATCTAAATTCTAAAGCTAAATACTCAATAAATTCCTTTGAGTATTTTATTTTTAAACTAGGATCGTAAGTCATTTCACTAACTACATCAATATCACTCGCCGTGTACACAGTTCCTGCTACAATTTATCCTCGCGAAGAACCTTCGCCAACAAAGCCGGTGTCCTTATCCGAAAATAAAACGTCCTTTCCGCCAAAATCTTTAGCAGCGAGGCTTAAGGAATATCTCGGATCTTTTCCGTGTCCGATTGAAAAGTTACCGTCTGTCTTTAAACTTTTGGTGGTCCTGTAATGTATTCACAGCCACGGGAACTGTCTTCAGTTCCACTCTTCAATGATAAATGATATTTATTTTCCAAATAGATTGTAAAAAGGAGGAGCTCGTGGCTAGATAATAACAGCCGCACGGGTCGAACTTCAAGGTTAAGCAACGCTTGCCAAGGTTGGTCTGACGATGGGTGACATCTTAATATACCGAGTTTCCTTCGTGCCGCGGAAAGCACGCTAAGCCGTAGGTCCCGGCTGTCATTTGTAGATCTTTGGCAGTTGTTACGGATAGTCAGAAGCCAGTAAATCTGACTCTAGTCTTGCCATGAAGTACCGTGTTACCCCAATTAATGAGTTGTGAAGGTCTGGTAGGCAGCCGCTCCTCGTAAAATACTGGTATTCAGTTAAATCCGGCTTGACTGGAAGCCGACCCCAATATAGGTGGGAAAAGGCTAAGTAGATGATGAGTATTTGATGTTGTAAAAAGCACTTTAACACATACATTTTTTCGTCATTTCAAACTAGCTGGTGTTTTCTAGCTCACGAACTCGAGAGGTCAGTCTCTTCTAAAGTTCATACAGTATAATTATAAACATGTAGGTAAGTAAGCTCAATTTGTATGGGAACTATGCAGATTAGTGTCTCATATGGTCTTTAGGGAAATAACCTCACAGATTTGAGTGGACCTATCCAGTATCAAGCATTTGTCTCTATTCGTGCAGCTCAACTCAGGACTACTCTACTCATGACTTGACGAACAGTACCAAAGAAAGGCTATTTATTGATCTTGAAGAGTTTCCTTCCATCGAAGATAATAAATCTTATAACAGAATGAAACCTAATATTAATCAAGGATATTGACTTACAGATGACAGATTTAAAAATTCCGAATATTACGGA
Organism: Mythimna separata; assembly: GCA_030763345.1. Taxonomy (NCBI): domain Eukaryota; kingdom Metazoa; phylum Arthropoda; class Insecta; order Lepidoptera; family Noctuidae; genus Mythimna; species Mythimna separata. Next base: position 23,265,395 of record CM061170.1, on the reverse strand, counting down.
TAGCCAGTAATTGAAGGGAAAAAAAAATCGGATTGGAATGAAACTCTTGTAAACATTCGTATGGATTCTGTCGTGCACATGAAAAGGATTATGATTCCAATTCAGAAGGCGTATCGACACAGACCGTGTAATTGAGCCGGTAATCCGTTTGCTAGCGTCGACACATTTCAATTTGTGAAACATTTTTTTTCAGAGGGATTTTATGGATGTCGTTCGAAGCAAATAATACGAGGGTTCGTTTTTGTCCACTGTATAAATTCTTGTTCCTGTTCATTTGAGGCCCTATCACGAGCTGCTAAAGCGATCCATAAATTGAACTGTTAAAGGTATGGAGCTATATCTATACTATTTAGCTATAGCTCCATCTCTCTTTCTCGCTGGTATGCCTGTCATTTCAGTAGTGTAGTTACTACAAATCTTCTAGTCTGTTTTATTATCTCACTCGGTATCATGTAAAACTGTTATTATAAGTTTAATGTTAGTTTAGGTGCCTGCAATGCTAGAGTGAATAGGCTCTTAATAAACTAGTGCGCTATAGTTTTTAACGATTGCATCACTGCTTTACCATTGGGTGGGATCGTCTCCCTAGTTTATAACAATTAAAAAAATTAATACTCTGGTTACTGGTACTCCGGTTTTAGTACTACTGCATGCATACAAAGTAACTATGCTAAGTTTTTTATATGGTAATCTGTGGATAGCGTCGTGAGTAGTATTTGTTAATTCAATTATTTTAGTAGGTACTCCAATCATACTCGCTACTGCTGTTTGTTGTCCCTAATAAAATAAAATTTAGAGGAAAATTTAGTTATCATTATAAAATCTGTTTGACATAAAAAATCAAAAGTTAAACATTCGCTTAACAACACTTGTCACCAAAACAATTCACAAAGAAACGTTTTTCATTATCCAATTTAATAATAAATTCAAGAAATCCTCAATAAGTAAGTGCTAATCGGACTCGTTACGGTCTTGACAGACAGATCTCTAGACAAAGTGATCCTATAAGGGTTCTGTTTTTGCCGACTGAGATTCATCATCATCTGCCTAACCTTTTCCCAACTATATTGAGGTCGACTTCCAGTCAATCCAGATTTAGCTGAATACCAGTATTTTTACGAGGACCGGCTGCCTACCAGACCTCCACAACCCATTAACTGGGGTAACACGGTACTTCATGGCAAGACTGCAGTCAGATTTTCTGGCTTCTGACTATCCGTAACGACTGCCAAAGATCTACAAATGACAGCCGGGACCTAACGTGCTTTCCGAGGCACGGAGGAAACTCGTTATGTTAAGATGGTCACCCATCCACAGACCAACCTTGGCAAGCGTTGCTTAACCTTGGAGATTGACCTGTGCGGCTGTTATTATTTAGCCACGAGCTCCTCCTTTGCCGACTGAGATTACGGTAACTTAAAAACAGCTGACAACCACAAGGGCAATGATCGCTAACATTGAAGTAATCTGAGGCCATCAGAAGATATTTTATTAAATAATAAAACAGTGAATAGATAATAAACTCCCAGTCCCACGGCAATATCCGTGCGAAATCGTTTACTGAGCATAAAAAGTTATAGTAACTAGGAAGATAGGGGTAACGACTAATTAGTAAGATAGCTGTAAATGATGCTGTGGATCAAGAGATCGTATCTGAGCCCTTGTAACGAGTTTTGTTGTACAAATACTGCTGCTTCGAACATTCAATTTCCCCGAAGCATTAGTTAAAGCTATTTCCAAACATGGTGTCTTGAAAAGCTTTATACTGGAGAATTTGCATTTTTGAATAGCATTATTTTTGGAGGAGGCAGCCGCTCCTCGTAAAATACTGGTATTCAGCTAAATCTGGCTTGACTGGGAGCCGACCCCAATATAGTTGGGAAAAAGGCTAGGCAGATAATGATGATGATTGTTTTTTGAGGAGCTGTAGGATTGTTTGAAAGAGTAACCGTGGCCTTGGAACGAAAAGGAACACGAGTAGATTTTAGTCAGTAGTTTTAGGCCTGAAACTGCGTTAAGCGGGCACCCGCGCGGTTTCATACAAAAGTGCTCCGTCGCGGGGACCAGCGCGGGTGTCCGTCACGGGGAGGCGCGCCCCGCACCCACGCGACGGGGCCCGCCTCCGTGCGACGGAACCCGTCGCGGGGGCACGCGCGGTCCCCGCCAGGGAACACGCACGGGCTTGTTCAGGGTTGTCATTTCATCATTTGACAAAAATGACATAACGAATGTTGCCACTTTTTTGCAATTCTTAAATAGTGATGTACCTCAACCGTAAATTGCCGTTAATAAAATCAAGTAGTATCGTTTTTTATAATATTTTTTCCTGAATAGTAGATAGCTATTTAAAATGAAAAAATACAGAAGTAATAACGTATATTTTTATGTTAAACATTTAAAAAATATTTAATGAATGATAAATGATATTTATTTTGCAAATAGGTTTTCACAAACACTTTTACACGTCAATTTTTTGTTGGACTTTTTTTTACTAAGTGAGGCCGGTGTTTACTAACTGACTACCCTGAGAAGAAACACCGAAACAAACTCAGAATTCTAATCGATATGAAGACTGGTTAAAAAATATTCTCCCAAAATTGAAACAGAATGCAGTTATACTGATACTGTATACTGCAATCGGTTTTAATTTTGGAAGAATATTTTTTAACCAATCTTCATATTGATTAGAATTCATTTCCTTGTGATGGTCATCTAGCCCCTTTTTTGCATCGAAAACTAGTGCACCGCCATCCACGAAACTGTCTTCGCTTCCAAAGTGGGACAGTTTTTTTTTTGCTAGTCGTCGTTTTGCTATGTAATAATATATTAAGGGCCATGTGCACCGACACCAAATCGACTGTTTTAATATTAAAACGGCTGTTTTAGCAATATTTCCTGTTCCTTATCGTCGGTTATTGACGTTAATCAGATGGTTATCTTAAACTTATGTCGGTGCACATGGCCCTAAGTTCTCCATCGACACGACTATACAAGCACACCGTTAAAATTGAACTAGCGACACTGCGTAAATCGGTCTCCGCGACGGGTCCCCGCGACGGGGACCGTCGCGTAGCCACGGAGCCCACGCGCGTGTCCACGCGCGTAGACACGCGACGGTTGCCCGTCGCGGGCGCCCGCTTAACGCAGTTTCAGGCCTTAGGCCTGAAACTGCGTTAAGCGGGCACCCGCGCGGTTTCATACAAAAGTGCTCCGTCGCGGGGACCAGCGCGGGTGTCCGTCACGGGGAGGCGCACCCCGCATCCACGCGACGGGGCCCGCCTCCGTGCGACGGAACCCGTCGCGGGGGCACGCGCGGTCCCCGCCAGGGAACACGCACGGGCTTGTTCAGGGTTGTCATTTCATCATTTGACAAAAATGACATAACGAATGTTGCCACTTTTTTGCAATTCTTAAATAGTGATGTACCTCAACCGTAAATTGCCGTTAATAAAATCAAGTAGTATCGTTTTTTATAATAATTTTTCCTGAATAGTAGATAGCTATTTAAAATGAAAAAATACAGAAGTAATAACGTATATTTTTATGTTAAACATTTAAAAAATATTTAATGAATGATAAATGATATTTATTTTGCAAATAGGTTTTCACAAACACTTTTACACGTCAATTTTTTTGTTGGACTTTTTTTTACTAGGTGAGGCCGGTGTTTACTAACTGACTACCCTGAGAAGAAACACCGAAACAAACTCAGAATTCTAATCGATATGAAGACTGGTTAAAAAATATTCTCCCAAAATTGAAACAGAATGCAGTTATACTGATACTGTATACTGCAATCGGTTTTAATTTTGGAAGAATATTTTTTAACCAATCTTCATATCGATTAGAATTCATTTCCTTGTGATGGTCATCTAGCCCCTTTTTTGCATCGAAAACTAGTGCACCGCCATCCACGAAACTATCTTCGCTTCCAAAGTGGGACAGTTTTTTTTTTGCTAGTCGTCGTTTTGCTATGTAATAATATATTAAGTTCTCCATCGACACGACTATACAAGCACACCGTTAAAATTGAACTAGCGACACTGCGTAAATCGGTCTCCGCGACGGGTCCCCGCGACGGGGACCGTCGCGTAGCCACGGAGCCCACGCGCGTGTCCACGCGCGTAGACACGCGACGGTTGCCCGTCGCGGGCGCCCGCTTAACGCAGTTTCAGGCCTAAGTCACACTTCTTCTCGCCCTACCCAGAGTGAGAGAAGTTATTCTATGATTTCCTACACTTCCTCAAAAATCAAAATTGTTTTATGAATAAGATGAGCAAGTGGAGACAAATGAAAGAAGAAGGGAGCAAGTTCTATAAAGGACAGTCGTGTTGCTGGTGCTGCCGTAACCTTCATTCATTATTACAGTTAGCAGTTCGTACAGATGCTTATAAAAATTCCGTACAAACTTACCTATGTAAATAGTTGCAAAAGAGTAATTATTTTGTGACGTAACTAAAAAAAGGTTTTCAGACTGTTTCCTTTCCTTGTGTTATGAGACCTTGCTTCTTGCAAAATTTCAGGACGCAAGGCCAATGGTAAGTATTACTCTTTAAAGTTTAGATTTTGTATCGAAATATGTGCCAAACGGAGCATAGATAAACAGCCTTATCTTCAGATTGCTTTGACTTCAGTATTTGATATTAACTTCAACTTCATACCTCTAAGCGTTCCTGAGAAATAGGGTCTTGGCAAACGGACAGACGGAAGAGCAAGTGATCCTATAGGGTCCCGAACCCTAATGACAAAAACCTTGTTCCTTTTCATTTCGCTACGTACTCTTTAACCGTGACTTGAAGACCCTACCACGAGCTGTTGATGCGATCCATTTGACGACTTAAATTGAACTTCTTCCTGCCCTTATCCCATATTACTTGGGGTCGGCGCAACATGTTTTTTTCTTCCATTCTGTCCTGTCACCCGTCGTAACATAACATTACTGACTCCCTTTTCTTTCATATCAGTCTTCACACAGTCCATCCATCGTTTCTTTGGCCGAGGGAGGCCAATCCTCTCCAGCCGTCCACATGTAAATTCATAACTCTTCTAGAAATATGCGTTTCATTCCTCCTGACTTAAATTGAACGATTAAAACCGTTTAATAGTAGCCAAACATAGCCAGGGATGAAACTATACATAGTTCCATCCTTCTTTCTCGCTAGCAAGTCTATCATTTTAACACGTCATGGTAATACCCCTGTGCGTGTAGTTACTACAAATCTTCTAGTCTGATTTATGATCTCTCTCGGTACCATGTAAAACTGTTATTATAAGGCAGTCTTTGTTCTCTGCGGTAACGATAACATCATTGATTTATTGGGAGCGAACTACCGTAATGTTACCGTAACGTGTTGTGGATTAGAAACTGGTCCGGTACCGATGCCCGTGTGTTAAGGTCGAGGTACTATATACAAGTACACTATACTATTCACTACACATACTATTCACTATTTTACTATTCTTATATCCAAGGTTGGTCTCTGGTTGGGTGACCATCTCAACATACCGAGTTTCCTCCGTGCCTCGGAAAGCACGTTAAGTCGTAGGTCCCGGCTGTCATTTGTAGATCTTTGGCAGTCGTTACGGGTAGTCAGAAGCCAGTAAATCTGACACCAGTCTTTCCATGAAGTACCGTGTTTCCCCAGTTAATGGGTTGTGGAAGTCTGGTAGGTAGCCGCTCCTCGTAAAATAATGGTATTCAGCTAAATCCGGCTTGACTGGAAGCCGACCCCAATATAGTTGGAAAAAGGCTAGGCCGATGATGATGACTATTTTTATATTCCATCCTAAGTTATCTGGTAGACATCGCTGTCAGTGATAAGACTACTATTGTATCTACCCATAGATTTAAGATTCTGTAAAACTGTTTCTATTTTGGTGTAGGCACAATAAAGTTTATTCTATTCTTACGTCTTTAAAGATAAAACAGAGTTGTGTTAGTTGCACCATTTATAACTCAAGAACGGTTTTATTATTATTAACATTATCGACCTTGTAATGTTCCCACCGTTGGGACTCAGGCCTCCTCTCTAGGAGAGGGAACCCAAACATGCATCGAGCTGAGCATCAAGCCTACTTGATGCAAGCATCAAGAGCGGCTGTGTCGATATTAATGATCTTTGATTCGTCTCCACCCCCGAAAACAAAATTATCAACAGTTAAAATATCGGAAACACGTCAAAAAATATCTAGAAAAACATCCAAATATATCGAAAAACGACAGTAACTGCCAAACTCATTCGTCTCAGTCATTCCATCGCTCGGTCAATCGTTCAATCATTCATGACTATTAGGCGGTACGAAGTTCGCCAGTTCAACTGGTAGTATTATAAAAAGCGATGGGGACTTTTCCCATTGCGTCGGTCTGATATAATGAACGGATTTTCATGCGGTTTTCAACAATAGGCAGAGTAATTCACGGGGGAGGCTTAGGTGTTAAAATACATGCATTTATATCACATAAACTAGTGCTTGACGGCAGTTCCACCTGATGGTAAGCAGTGATGCAATCATTGATGATGAGGCGCACTAGTTTATTAAGAGCCTAATCACTCTAGTCTTGAAGACACCCAAATTATAATCCGCCGGAAAGACCGCAGCAGGCATATTCTTATCATCTACATTAGAAAAAAAAACTGGGGAAGAATTACTATGAGCCTAGAACACTAAGAGCAAATGAATGAACATACTTGGTGGTTTAAGCAAGTCAGTAAAAGCTCTGGTAATAGTCTGACACACGCACTTGCTCTACCCTAAAACGAGAGAAGTCATTTAATGATTTCCCACTTCTTCTTCTTCTTTTTGAATCGAAGGTAATCTCGTTAAACTGTTTGGGCCCAGTAGGTAGCTACATTTTTAATTGCAGCATCGGTGGCACTATTAAATCCTCCAAAGTACAGGTGTTTGGGAACTTGGGGCACTCCAACGTGTGGCTCATGTTTTGTACAGGAGCACCGCACTCACATTGGGTATCCGACGGGTCTCTAAAACCCCATTTGGCCAAATTGTGTCTGATTCCCACTTAAAATAAAGCAGGTCTACATTCAAGAAACATTCTAATGCAAAACCGATGAAGGATGATACAAGACATGCTTGGTAAACGGAATGTTGTAGATCTCATAAGTAAGAGCCGCTGTCTGAATATTGTCAAGATAAATCGGACGGCTTGGCAAGCGCATAGTTTAATATATGAAGGTGTTGTACTATGTTGATAAATAGCAGCTGCATTGCTGCAACTTGTCTTTTTATTTTATTACCCTAGACTATCGTCTGTTCTTTATATCCTGACTAAAATGACATTACAACACATAGGAACTGGCATCATTCCTTTAGTAAGTTTGACATTACCTGTGTGAAGATATGTAGTTACAAGGTGGACCGGTGACCTGGTGAGGGCCGTGGGATCCCACCTTCTTTTTTGTGGTAGGAAATCATCAAATAACTGCTCCCAAAAGTGAGTTTCTCCTCTAACTAGAAACCCGGTTGCCCTTGGCGGTCTGCCCCGCTAAGGGCAACTAAAGGAATCACTCAAGGGTCCCTATCTCTTTCGAACAATGCTGCATCATTCACTCATTTCATACCTATTAGAAATAAAGAAAAGAAAAAAAGAAAAACCTTTTATTTGCGAGAGCAAATAGGTATTATCATTCCTCATGCAATCCATCCATATTTTCATGTTTCATCTGTCTTTATTCGTACATATGAATATTCTTTTATATCTTTTTTATACAGGACATAAAGAAGCAGTAGGTATGTTAAAATCTTCAGAATTCTAGATTAGCTCGCTCTTTACATCCACATTCGCGGTTCGACGTCCTAACTCTGTCGGTCGCTTTAAATAATGCATGTATCATTCACTTTTATTTTCTTATACGCATTGCAGACGGGATGGGTTGGTTTCTAGGGAGAATGGAGGAACAGATGACACGCGGATTTCTATTTTATTTTTAATCTTTTCCATATACGAGTACCTACGAGTTTGTAAAATTGTAATTCACAATTTACACAACGCCAAAGCATTAAGTCCGCCTTTGTACAGTTATGTGCATTAAGTATTAAATAAATAAATTTTCATTTAGTTCCTTCCTACACATACCTATCAATAAGAGTTGAGTTAAGCCTCTGCCCTATCACCGACCGCCTCGTCGATTCCGCCGCGTGCGATCTTACTCCCGCTCTCTTTCTCGCTTTATTTAATGACGGTTCTAAATAAAAGAAAACGATAAAAGCATAGATGAGTGCGATTCGGTGCTAACAGATATGGCTCAACCTTAAATCGGCCCAAGCTTTTCCCTACCAACCGAATGCAGTTGTGTAGATAAATCAGAGTGCTTTCTGCGGGTGGGTTTCACATTAACGCAATCGACACGTTTGTGATGGTCGGCGCTCCGATTGGCCCGCTCCAAGCCCTATAACCTTCACCCAGTAACCGAGTGCCCCTGTGGAACATCGGATACGACTACGTGCTGCGCGGCGACCTCCCCGACGGGGTCAGCGTGGTCTGCTACGCAGACGACACGCTAGTCCTAGCGCGGGGAGAGTCGTACCAGGCGGCGGCCGAAACAGCGACACGCGGGGTTGCGACAGTCGTGGAGAGGATCCAGCAACTGGGACTCAAGGTGGCATTGCACAAGTCCGAGGCTATGTGCTTTCATGGCCTTCGGACCGCGCCACCACCGGGTTCCCAAATAACGGTAGGGGGGGTTCACATCGGCGTCGGGTCGACGATGAAGTACCTGGGACTCGTCCTCGACAGCCGGTGGACTTTCGAGGAGCATTTCCGACGTTTGGCCCCCAAACTGGACAGGACTGGTGCCGCTCTGAAGCGGCTCCTGCCCAACCTAGGGGGTCCAGACGCCCCCTGCCGGAGGCTCTACGCGGGGATCGTTCGGTCCATGGCCCTTTACGGGGCGCCAGTTTGGGCGCCATCGCTGGGTAAGCGACCAGCGGCCAAACTGAACGCTTGCCAGAGGGTCATGGCCATCCGGATGGTGCGGGGATACCGCACGATCTCCCGCGAAGCGGCGAGCCTCCTTGCTGGCCTGCCACCGTGGGATTTGGAGGCAACAGTCCTTGCACGCATGCACGATTTGCGCGTGGAGATGCAACGCCGGGGCGAAACTCCGCTGCCACGACAAGTCGCGGAATGGCGGACAGAGTTCCGGCGGGATCTCAGGGTGGCATGGCGACTGCGACTGTCGCAACCCAGTGCTGGGCATGCCGTCATTGCGGCGGTAAGTCCCCTCTTTGAGGAGTGGTTGGAAAGAGGTCACGGCGTCCTCTCGTTCCGTATGACGCAGGTCCTCACCGGACACGGTAAGTTCGGGAGGTTCCTGCATCGGATCAAGGAGGAAAGGACGCCCGGGTGTCGCCACTGTGTGGACCGCCCGGAGGACACGGTGGAGCACACGGTAGAGGTGTGCCCCGCTTGGGCGGAGCACCGCCGTGTCCTTGTGGAGGCTATCGGCGGCGGTGACCTCTCGCGCCGGGCCCTGGTACAGGCCATGGTCCGGAGCGAGGAGGGGTGGCAGGCAGTCGCCTCCTTCTGCGAAGCAGTAATGTTAGCGAAGGAGGCTGCCGACCGCGTGAGGCAACGGAACTCACACCGCCGCCGCCGAGATCCCGATCCCGATTACCGACCACCGTAGGCGCGGGCTCGCGGATAGCGAGCACTGGGTAGCTCGCCGTCCGGCAGTCTAGTAATAATCTGGACCGAGCCTAGTCGTCGACGGCGCGTTCTGTTCCACGCGCGCCTCAAGGAGATGTCAGCAAACTGTAGGGGCCCGGCAGGGCCGAAGCCTCTGGGGAACACGGTATCCGAAAGGCTGTCACCGTGTCCCCCAGATCGATGGCAACGAAGGAACGGGGTAGGGGTTTAGTCAGTAAGAGTCTGACACACCCTCCCGCTCCGCCCAAGAGTGGGAGAAGTCATTCTGATGATTCCCCTACCGGAAAAAAAAAAAAAAAAAAAACCCAGTAACCGAGTAACATGATACCAAAAAAAAAATAGAAAATGCCTACAGGCATTAACGCCGCCTTTGTACTTTTGTGGGCATAAAGAAATAAAAAATTCCCCTTGCTTAGATGGCGTCAGATTTTTGCCTTCCGACTTCCCGTAACGACTGTCAAAGATCTAAAAGTTATAACCGGGACCAATCAAATGGCTTTACTTTCATTCCGTTAGTAGAAGGCTCGGTACGGTAGAATACATTGATTGATTTTTCAAGGTCTTTATTGAAACATAGGTTTCATTGTACTTTTTACAATCGATTTTATTCTATTTGTACAGAAGTCAGAAGACATCATCACATGGGCTGACGACGCCTCCACAAACATTAAAACATGTCTTTATCTATGATAGAATAAGTAGTTGTCCCATCGGTTTCACTCGCGTCTTTGGTTCTTCTACCTACGCTCCTGTGGGTCGTAGCCTGATGTTAGATACATAACCTTCCTTGTATGTGTAAATGGGCTCTCTAACACAAAAATATTTTTTCAGTGAGTGCTAGTATCAGGACATACTGGTTATGTCCTGAGATTAGCACATTTAAATTAAAAAATAAAACAAACTCTTCAGATTTATAATATTAGGTACTACTGCAGAATACTTTATAATGACTTCATTATTTATATATGTACTTTAGTAAGGACTCGCATAATATTTACAGAATCTTTAAATATACGTTATATTCGAGGAATATCTCGGATCAAAGGCATATCAGATCATACCTACGCTACGAGTAAAATCGTACATATAAATCTTTTGCGCGTATACCCCGGTTTCCATTCATTTCAGTACGTTTAGTTTCCTCCCAAGAGTTCCAGGAAATCTTAATCTGATATAGCTAGAGATTTCATTCAATCGGTTGATTATTGTAGGAATATTAGTTCCCCAGAGCTTGTCGGTGTTGCGATATCTATTACCATAATAGTAACTATAAATACAAATTCCTGTATCGTGCTATCAAAGTTCTTTACGCGATTAGAACATACAATACAACAGTCCGAAATCAACTATCAGGCAATTGCCTGGACCAGACAAAAGGCCTTCTGGTTGGAGGAGCCTCTTTACACCTTGTTCCGAATACATCTGTCCTCTAAATCGGTACATCCCAAAGAATTCGATAATCAATCGGAGGAAGGAAGTCAAACCGTCACGCGCTTCAACGACCATTGCTATGCATCATATGCGAATCACGATCTAGACGGTGACGTTTTTAATGTTTTTCTTAGAAGGGTCTTTTTTTGATGACGTAGTTTTATTAATGGTACCCAGTGGTTTGAGTAGATGTCTACTCCTTTTGCAGATACTATGTCACCTTTTAGTTCTTCAGTTAACATAACGAGCGATTAATCTCGCTACTGACACTACCTGACAGAAGCTCGTGAGAGTGAAACAGAAAAAAAAAACGAAGTAGGTATTCCCCACCCAAGTTATTCCCGATTCGGCACTTATAGGTATTTTGGATGTTACGAGTAGTAACCAATACAAAACCCTAGTCCAAAATACCTATTATTAGAAAACCTTGTCCAAAATTTCTTGGTACCGAATCGGGAATAGCTTGGGGGCCGACAATTTTGGTGCCAAAACGGGAATACTTCAAAAAGACTATTCAAACAGTTAAGTACAAAAAAAAATTGATTGATTTCAATGAATTTTTTACATAGTTTAAATATAAAATGTGTACCAAAACACAAAAGAAAGAAGATATAATATTTTGATAAAAGTACCATTGCATGAAGTATATGATGGAAAATGATTTCATGAAACAAATTCTCTGAATTCGCCAATCAGAGCCACGAACTTCATAAACGTGTCGATCGCGTTAACGTAAAACAAACTCGTACTAGGCAGGCTGATAAATGTTTAATGTTCACTAGTCTATATTGTTAGTTGCGCAGCGCATTAGACGCAGTCTGCCAATCAAAGAAACATTACAGACTATTTTATTTAGACACGATGGCAATTACTTTGTAATAAAAACGACAAGTATTGTTACTATTGCTGATATTACTTGTACATTATTCAAATGTCGTCAATGTGGCTCTTATTACAGGTGATTTCGTCATTGTAAATGCATTGTGTAAGGATTTAAAGATCAAGTGAGTACTTATCTTACTTATTAAACGAATTACTTAGCTCGCGGCTTTGTACTTACAATACGGTAAAAAGGTTTCCATAAAAACTTGAACACCCCTTAAACTGTGGTTAAAGTGTGGTTTCGAGAAACTTCTAACGGCAGTCTTTATTATTCACATTTCACATCGGTCTCGAAGGCCCTGAAATGACTCTTTTCATCTCGGAACATCTTACCCCAAAGGCAAAGAGACTTCTTTTTCTTGCACGTGATTTCGCTAGAACTGAAAACTATCAGTATTGCTGGATTGCGAACGGCCGCATCTTTCTGCGCAAGAAGGAAGGCGACAAGTACACGATTGTCAGAAACGAAAATACTTTTCAACAATTACGGGAATCCTACAAAATTGACAATTAATTTCCAATATGGCGTTGCAGTTTCAATTTATATAATATTCTACTATTTGTATTCATACAGGCTTTTCTTCATGGCTAATTGCGATATTACTACTCACACACCATGTCTTATTTCAGGTATTTATCTTACACATTCTTTCAACACACATGTCGTTACAATTAATTACATATACATCTCATATGTTTTTCTGACCTTACATGCTGAAATCCATACGAACTTTTTTTCTAAAATCCTTCATGATAACAAACTAAGAACAATCACTTGCAGTGTTACATTCCATCCTCTTTTTAATACTTTTAATTATGGCTAACCAATATAACATGATTAATGATCTCGATAAGACTGATATCTACATTAACTCTAAATGTAATACCCCAAAAGAATGCTCACTCGATATTGGTGATGCTAAATCGCAACTTACAATAGTATGCCAAAATATACGAAGTATACACAAAAATTTCGACAACTTTTCAGTCTTTCTTAGTGAACTGGATTTTTTGCCAGACATAATTGTCCTTACTGAATGTCGATTAAGTGAGTCGACACCTTTAGTATATCTTAATAACTATGTATGTCACTATTCTAAAAGCTATCTCAACCAGAATGATGGAATTGCTGTATTATACAGAAATAATCTCCAGGTGACTATTGAGGAACCTTCTTTTCGTGAAGCAAACTGCTTGCTTATCCACATTGCTAAAATATACACCATCTGCGCAATTTATAGGTCTCCATCTTTCTATAATATAAATAATTTTTGCGAGTCACTTGAAAAAATTATGCAAGGATGCAATAGTCCCAATTGTATTATAATGGGGGATATTAATATTGACATCTCCCCTGATTCCAAAGACAGGCGTGCAAGCGATTACTTGGACGCAACTGGTCACTATGGCTTCTACCCGGATCACCATTATCCTACACATGACCGTACGTGCTTAGATCACGTCTTAATAAAATCAAAAAAAGCAGTAAAGGTCGTCATATGTAGCTCGGGTATAACTGACCATGATACAGTTGTTACTGGAATTGCTAAAGAATTTTCGTATACTCAACCCAATTCAAAATCTAAAATTAAAATTGACTACACTAACTTATCTAAAGCTATAGAAAGTATCAACTGGAACTCTATATACATGAATAATGAGGTAAACAAAGCATTCGATGATTTCATTGGTACATTAAGCTCAACCATTCAAAAATACACTACTGCAGAGACTATTCGTAACTCAAAGTCTATTAGAAAACCCTGGATGACTAAAGGAGTAATAAGATGCATCAGGAAAAGAGATCTTCTACATAAGGAATCAAGTAAAAAATATAACAAAGATAATTACACAATACAGCAGCAATATAAAAACTATAGGAATCTTTGCAATAACCTAATACAAAATCTAAAAAATGAGTATGACAGAAAGACTTTAGAGGATACAAAAGGTGATAGTAAAAAGACATGGTCAGCTATAAAAAGGATATGTAACATAAAAAAAGATATGATGAATAACTTAGAACTATTACACGCCTGTCCCGACACTAAAAAATCTCTAGATAGAGCAAATAATTTCTTCACATCTGTGGGTGAGGAGCTTGCTGCAAAAACACTCAAATTTTAATAAGACCGAATCCGAACTGGCTCTAATAACTAGTAGTTTATATCTCAACTCGTCCCCTAGTTCTTCATTTTATGCAAACCCAACTGATAATTATGAAGTCGATAAAATTATCTCAAATCTCAAAGACGCCTCAGCACCCGGCTGGGATGGCATTCCAAACAAAATTCTCAAACTAAACAAGTCGCACCTCATCCCTCCGATCGTTTTTTTGTGCAACTTAAGTATTTCCTCTGGAATAGTACCAACTTCTCTCAAAACGGCAAATGTCTGTCCAATTTTCAAGTCTGGTGACAAGACTGCTGTATCTAACTATCGTCCCATTTCTCTTCTCACCTCGCTTTCCAAAATCCTCGAAAAGATTATGAATACCAGACTCTTGGGCTATCTTGAAAGGAACGGCATTCTATCGGACAATCAATATGGTTTTCGCAAGAACAGGTCAACGGAAGATGCAGTTACAGATATAGTAGACTTTGTTGTCACCAAACTTGATAATGGTAATAAATGTACTGGAATTTTCCTTGACCTTGCGAAGGCCTTTGATACCGTCTCTAGAAGCATCCTTTTGAGAAAACTTGAAGGCATTGGTATACGGGGCATAGCTCTTGAGTGGTTCCAGTCCTATCTTAGCAATCGCACACAGAGGGTGATTCTTGGCAATAACTACAGTTCCTACGCCAATCTTAAATATGGTGTGCCGCAAGGTAGTGTACTGGGGCCTACTCTTTTTATTATATATGTCAACAGCCTGTGCTCTTTAACACTCTGTAAAGCAAAAATTTTCGCCTACGCTGATGATACAGCCATAGTATTTTATGATAGAACGTGGGAGCTTGTTTATAAGGCGGCTGAGTCTGGCGTACGTCAGATTGCCCAATGGCTAAATTATAACTTGCTGACACTAAATGTGGACAAAACGAAGGTAGTTAACTTTAGTGTTTGCGCAAGAAATGCTTGCCCAAGTCATTTGGCCATTAAGTTGCATAACTGTCATGGTGGCCCTGACTCTGATTGTTCATGTCCTTGCTTTGGACAGGTTGCTCACATAAAATACCTTGGTGTGTACATTGATAAAAACCTCACCTGGACAAAGCAAATTGAACATGTGAGTGGACGTGTTAGGAAACTGCTGCACGTCTTTAAGAGAATGGGTCAGATTGCAAACACGAAGGTATTGAAGATGATTTATGATACTTTGTGTGAATCTCTTCTCAGCTACTGTATAGTCGCATGGGGTGCTGCACTAAAGACGCACTTGATAAAGGCAGAACGCGCGCAACGGGCCGTTCTCAAGGTGGCTTATAAAAAACCAAGGCGATTTCCAACAAAAACCTTATACCAAGTAACGGGTGCAATGAGCGTGCGACAGATTTATATAATAGCCGTAACTTTGAGGTTCCATAAGGAAGCTTTACTCAAAGTGGAATCCAAAATTCATTGCCGAAGGGGGCCTGGATGGCACAAACCAAAACGTAGACTTGATTTTGGTAAAAGCTGTTTTCAATATATGGGACCACTCCTCTACAGTAAACTTAACGTAAAACTAAATTTATTACCTATGACAAAAACGAAATGCAAATCTCACATCAAAACTTACCTTAAAGATCTAGATTACGACGACACAGAAAAACTATTAAACATTTATTAAACCCACACATACACACACACTCTTGTAATGTAGGGTATTCTTAAGTTGTTTTGTCCAATATAAATACTGTCCACCGACCGCAGGTTTTTAGTCAATAAATGTCTACCGAACGAATTACTTGTTTACTTGCAAATACCACATTGGCGACGAGGATGGCGAAATTTGGCGAATTCGACTTGAAGACTGGAAGTTGGCAGTCATACTGTGATAGACTGGAAATGTATTTTTTGGTAAATGCAGTGAAGGAGGACCTGAAGTTACCGACGCTAATATCATACATGGGTGAAGCGGCATACGAATTACTAACGAACTTGTGTAGTCCGAGGAAGCCGGCGGACATGACCTTTACTGAGGTCGTGAAGGTCATGCGAGAACATGTGCAACCAAATCCGTCGATTTTGGCAGAACGTTATAAATTTCGACAAAGAAGACAACAAGCCGGTGAAAACATTTCCGATTATGTGGCAGAATTGAAGAAAATTACGCGGTATTGTGAATTCGGCACAAGTTTAGACGATAACTTGAGAGACCAATTTGTGTGCGGTATTATGAGTGACCTTATTAGACAACGGTTGTTTGCGGAAGGGAACATTAAATTCGTGAATGCGGTATCGGTGGCGAGCGCATTGGAGGCGGCCGAGCGGGATGCGGCCGCGGTAGACGGACGCGGGCGGTGCCACGTCAGCGGCCAGGTCGGGGTCGGCGGGGACACCTTCGCGGCGGGGATCGAAGGTTCGAGCACTAACACGGTGTCGCGGCGGAGTTCGGCTGCATTTGATCAAGCGGGAGACGTACATCGCATGCAAGTGGGAGGATGCGCTGCATGCGGGGATTACAGACACACGAAAATGGAATGCAGGTTTTCAAAATATCAGTGCAGCAAATGTAAGGAAATTGGGCATTTGCGCCGGATGTGCCAGGAGAATGGGGCACGCGGTAACTGGGATCATCGGGACTACGGCCAATTACGGAGCCGTGGCGGCGGAGCAGGCATGAAAAGTCGCGGCGGCGGCGCGGGCGGGCCGCGCACGGCCAGCCGGGGTACCGGGAAGGCGCGGCCGGGTGCAGGAGGGCGGCCAGCTATGCACACGTTCGAGACGCAGTCGGATGTAGACGCGGAAGATTTTGTGGAAGACGAGGAACCTATCTATCAAATGTCGCTAAGCCAATATAGGCCGGTGAGCATGAACATTTTAGTAAATAATATATTGTTAACAATGGAAATTGATACCGGTTCTCCCCTATCTTGTATTTCGAGTAATACTTATGAAGAATATTTTTCGGATATACCGTTATTACCGTGTAAATTATCAGTAAAATTCTATAATGGAACCAAAGTTCAACCTAGGGGGTACCTAGAAGTAACTGTTACCTATAAAAATCAGGAAAAGATTTTAGATTTATATGTATTTAAAACTGGAAGTACTACACTTTTAGGTAGGCAATGGTTATCCGAGTTAAATATTAGTATACCCCCTATAACAATAAATAGTGCGAGTTTAACAGAGGAAGATTTAACCGTTGAACAAAAAAATAATATTTTATGTAATATCTATTCTAGATACCATGAGGTATTTGATGGCGGACTGGGATGTTTCACGGGCGGTCGGGCCACCCTACATTTACGTGAGGGAGCCGTACCGGTGTTTTGCCGCGCGCGGCCGCTGCCGTACGCGCTGCGCGCGCGTGTCGACGCCGAGCTCGAGGCCATGCTGCGCGCCGGCATCATCGAGCCGGTTGACACCTCCGACTGGGCCACACCACTGGTAATTGTACACAAGCCGGATGGCGCTTTACGTTTATGTGCTGACTACAAGGTTACAGTAAACCGTATGTTAAGGGTCGACAAGTATCCTGTGCCTAAGATAGACGACTTATTTACTAAGTTACGTGGTAGTAGGTATTTCACAAAATTAGATTTATCCCAGGCTTACAATCAGATATTATTAGATGAATCCAAGGATATTACAGTTATTAATACACATAAGGGTCTTTTTAGGTACAATAGATTAGTGTATGGACTCGCGTCAAGTCCAGGAATTTTCCAAAGAATAATGACACAGATGTTTGATAAAATACCAAATGTGACAATATTTTTAGATGATATATTGATCACGGGTAATACGATTGAGGTACATATAGACACAATAAATAAGGTTCTTAAAGTATTACAAGAAAATGGTTTAAAAATAAAAAAAGCAAAATGTGATTTTATGAGTAAAGAAGCAAAATATCTAGGATTTATAATTACTAGACAGGGCGTAAAAGTGGATCCAGAAAAAATTAAACCTATAATTAAACTCTCTTCTCCGACGAACGTTTCCGAACTGAAATCATTTTTAGGTATGGTAAATTTTTACGGAAAATTTATTAAAAATTTAAGTTACTATTTATCACCATTTTATGAATTACTGAAAAAAGGTAAACATTGGGTCTGGAGCAATACACATGCTCAGGCATTTAATAAAACAAAAAAGTTATTAATTAGTTCCGAAATATTAACACACTATGACGAATCACGGCCCGTCATAGTGACGTGTGATGCGAGCTCGCGGGGCATCGGCGCGGTGCTGGCGCAGCGAGCGACCGACGGCCACGAGTATCCCATAGCGTATGCGTCAAGGACGCTCACCTCCGCGGAATATCATTATAGTCAAATACATAAAGAGGCTTTAGCTATAGTATTCGCAGTAAAGAAATTTCATCAATATTTATATGGCAGACCATTTGTTTTAAAAACAGATCATAAACCCCTAGTTAGTATATTTGGATCGGAATTAGGAATTCCAAGCATGACAGCTAGTAGGTTACAGAGATGGGCGTTAATATTATCGGCTTATGATTTTAAAATTGAATATGTGAATACGAATTCAAACACAGCGGACTCTTTATCGCGACTTGTAGAAGGTTATAAATCAATAAGCGAAACAGGTATGGATGAAGTCCCGGAGCAAACGTACCTTCACTTTGCCTCGGATGCTTTGTTACTTAATCATGACGATATTAGAAAGGAGACAAAAAGAGACCCAATGTTAACGCGTATATTGAGCTATGTTAGGGATGGTTGGCCTAGGGAAGTAGAAATAAAGGAACTTAGACCTTATTTCAACAGGCGTAGTGAAATATATACCGAGTTAGGTTGTCTTATGTGGGGTCATAGGTTAATAGTGCCCCGATCTTGTCAAGACAGGGTATTAATGGAGCTACATGATACTCATATGGGAATAATTAAGACAAAATGCATAGCTAGGAGTTATGTATGGTGGCCGGGGATTGATGAAATGTTAGAAAACCAATGTCGAAACTGCACTATCTGCGCTGAAATGGCCGAAGCACCCGTGCACCACGCACCGCAGCCGTGGAACTGGCCGTCTCGTCCATGGACTAGGTTACACGTGGATTTTTTAGGGCCAATACACGGACACAAGTACTTAATAATGGTCGATGCCACCTCAAAATGGATTGAAGCATGTCGGGTCACTTCAACTACAGCTAAAGCAATAATAGATAAAATTAGGGAAATCTGGTCTCGTTTTGGTATACCAAAACAATTAGTCTCCGATAACGGCCCTCCCTTTAGTAGTGAAGAATTTAATTCATTTTTAAAATATAACGGAGTAGAACATGTATTTTCCGCACCATATCACCCAGCTTCCAATGGTTTGGCGGAGAATGCGGTCAGGCAGTGCAAAAGAGTTATAAAAAAAGCTATTATCCAAAATATAGATGTAGAACTTGCCCTTCAACGGTATTTACTAGTGTACAGGACCACTGAACATAGTACCACAAAAGAAAGTCCGTCACAAATATTACAAGGTAGGACGTTAAGAACTCGGTTAGACCGGCTGAAACCGTCGCGCGAGAAACAGGTGGCCGACGCGCAGCACCAGCAGAAGAACGCGGCAGGCGGGACGCACCGCGCTCTCGGTGCGGGGGACGAGGTTTGGTGCCGGGTGTACCAAGGATTAAAGAAGTGGGTAAGTGGTACGGTGATTGAGCGGTTAGGTACTACAGATTATCAAATAAAATTATTAGATGGCACAGAGATACATAGGCATATTGATCAGTTAAAGTTAAAATGTAAGGCAAAACAATCACAACCTACTGATGACGTAAAAGTCAGCACAAACGTTGCGCCCAAAAGCTTAAACCGGCATTTAGGTAATTCATTGGTTTTCCCTACACTACCAGTTACAAAAATACGCTCCGAGGTGTGCTCAGGGGGAGGTGTGGAAGGTTCGGGATGCGGTAGGGATGAGGCACAGTCGGAACCGGGGTTGATATCGCCGGATCCGTCTGAAGGACTGGTTGATGGGTCCTCGACCACCGGTGAAACTCGCCTAGTTAGGAATAGGAGACCTCCGAAAAGATATGGTCAACCTTAAATTAGGTTAGGTTAAGTAGTAGTTTTAAGTTTTGTAAATAGAATATAAGTACCTATGTATAGTGTTAATTTTAAGTTAGTTAATAAGGGTGGAGGTGTAATGTAGGGTATTCTTAAGTTGTTTTGTCCAATATAAATACTGTCCACCGACCGCAGGTTTTTAGTCAATAAATGTCTACCGAACGAATTACTTGTTTACTTGCAAATACCACAACTCTAACATGATAATTATATTATTGAATGCAGACATGACACGCGCAAACATAACCACGCACACACACATTCACAACACAACTCACATCTATGCACACTCTGCAATACCGCAAGACGCCATGTTTTATCCGTATAATTTTTGTTTTCTCTTAAATTTCTTGTTTAACTTAAGACAAGTAATACATATTATTGTTTGTGTTACATTGTAATTCTTTTGTTTATGTTTATTTTATACCATGGTGAAAGAGACTGGTCTCCACGACACAGGGAATCCTAGTGTGGAGACCAGTGAAGTATCTGGTTAATGATGTATATTTTTTCTGAACAATAAACATATTATTATTATTATTATTATTATTTGTTTACTTCTTTTTAGTACTTCCCGTATGAGGGAGATTAATAAACCATACACACGGGCCGGGGCCAAGTATGTAAGGAGGGATTTAAATGGAAAAGGTGGATGTCAGTGTTGAAGAAGTCAGGAACTTTCTAGTGATACGACAAGTGTTAAGGATGGTGGCTTTTTGGAGCATGTAGAGTTTTTGAGCTGGAATCTGTAGGGTATTGAGGCTCTGTGCGAGAGATTTTGGTACTATGCCAGTAGACGAAAGAACAATTGGGACAATATGAACAGTGTTAGCTTTCCACTGGGTTTTAATCTCTATGGCGAGATCTTGGTACTTACTGAGTTTTTCAGATATTGTGGCTAAAACATTGTGTGAGTTAGGTATTGCTATGTCTATTAAATATACTGATTTTTTGGTTTTGTCGTGAACGGTAATATCGGGTCTGTTGTAGTGGATTGTTTTGTCTGTAATAATAGTCCGGTCCCAGTAAATTTTGATATCCTTATTTTCTAAAATTGTTTCTGGGGTGTATTTATAATATGGCATCATTTCATTTACAAGTTTATATTTGTGTGCTAAATGTTGGTGTATGATTGCAGCAACTTGGTCGTGACGGTGCTTATAATCAGTTTGAACTAGCGATTTACATGCTCCTGTTATATGCTGGATGGTTTCGGAGGCACTGTTGCAGTGTCTGCACAAATCAGTCGGCTGGTTTTGGTCTTTCATGATATACTTACGGTAGTTGCGAGTGGCTACTATTTGATCCTGTATGGCTATCATGAAACCCTCAGTCTCTGGAAACAATTCGCCTCGTTTGAGCCATTCGTTCGACTTTAATTTATCGACGTGTGGCTGGCTCAAGTCGGCTTGGTGTCTTCCATGGAGAGCTTTTTCAGACCATGCTGCGATTTTTTGTTGTGTACTTGTAATGTGTTCATTAATTTGTGTATTCCTATTTTGAAGATTTAGTGGTGTAAGTTTTTTATCTATATCCGATACCTGTTTGTGTAGTAATGAATTTTCTGATTTATAATGGAAGTACACTCGAAGTGAATGTATCTGTTTATTGTGTAAATTCTGGATGTCTATAAGTCCCCTACCCCCTTCCGGTCGTGGCAGTGTAAGTCGTTGTATGCACGATTTTGGATGGTGTTTTCGATGCTTGGTAAGGAGTACGTGGACAGTGCGCTGTAATTTCTTGATATCAGTTTTTGACCATTGTATAATTCCAAAAGAGTATGTGAGAATAGGTATTGCAAATGTGTTGATGGCTTTAATTGTATTTCTAGAGTTTAAGTTACTTTTTAATATAAGGTTGAGGCGGTGTGAAAATTTTTTGAGCAGTTCTTGCTTAGAAAGTTTTTGTTGTATCTGTCTGGACTGTTTAAAACCTAAATATTTGTAAGTACTCTGTTCGTCCATTGGTTCGATTGATTCCCCGGATCCTAATGTGTATCTATTATTTTGTATTTTGCCTTTCACAACCGACAAGATTTTGCACTTATCCACTCCGAATGACATACAAATGTCATCAGAAAATAGCTGAGTTGTATCAGCTAGTTGGAAAAGTGCTTCCTTGTCTGCTGCATATAACTTTATATCATCCATATACATTAGGTGTGTTAGTTTATATTGCGTATGATGGTTTACTAGTGTGAATCCAACGTCTGTTTTATCTAGCAAGTGTGATAATGGATTTAGTGCCATGCAAAACCATAAAGGACTTAGAGCGTCTCCTTGAAAAATTCCACGTTTAATAGAGATCGGTTCAGTAGCAACTGATGTTGAAGATGAATTAATTTTAAGGAAAGTTTGCCAGTTTTGCATAGATGTTTCTAAAAATTGCCTGAGTGTTGGGTGAATTTTGTATAAGTTTAAGACGTGTAATAACCAACTGTGTGGTACTGAATCGAAAGCCTTTTGATAATCGATAAACATAGTGTGAATATCTTTCCTACCTTTAACGGCACTGTTCATAGCTATTGCATCAATGGTTAGTTGCTCTTTACAGCCTTGGCTATGCTTTCGGCATCCCTTTTGCTGTTCTGCTAAAATGTTATTCTTTATTAAATGTTCGTATACTACTTCGCTTACGCAGGCTGTTAGTATTTTGTACAGGGTTTGCAGGCAAGTAATTGGTCGGTATTTTGCCGGATTTGAGGTATCATTTATATCTTTGGGTAACATATATGTTACTCCATGTGTTATGTATTTTGGAAGTAAATGTGGTGATTGTATGAATGTATTTAAATGGTTATGTAAGAAGGGATGAATGCAAGAGTATTTTTTATACCAGTAGTTGTGGATGTTATCGGTGCCTGGCGATTTCCAGTTGATTGTACGCTTGATGACTGAAATAAATGTGTCTATGTGTATAAAGTCAAATTCCATGTCTGGAATTTCTGTACTTACATCGCTGATCCAGTCTGCATGATCATTATGTTGTACTGGATTTTCCCATATGTTGGCCCAAAATTGTCGTAGTGTTTCCGGTGGAGGTGTATCTAGATTTTGGTTAGTGGCATCTCTGGTATTAATAAGGTTCCTATAATATATTTTTTCATTACTTTTAAATTTTGTATTTTCTACTTTGCGATTGGTGCATGTTATGTATCTTTTAAGTCTACTAGATGCTGCGCTTAATTTTTGTTTTAATGTATCCAAAAAGTGTTCTATTTGTGTATTTGAATTTTCGTGTTGAGCGTGCAATTGATATTTTAATTTTATTTGTTCGACTGCTGCTACTAATTTTTTACTTCTACTACCGTTAATGAATTGTGTCAGCCTACCTATATTTACTCTTAAATATTCAATTTTCTTTTCTAACCTGATTTGCCATTTTGGTTTTCTATTGCTGTATGTGTGGCGTTCATTCTGTACTGAATTTGATATTTTTGCTCCGTTGCAAACAGCTGCCGTCCATGCTGCACAATAAATTATTGTCTGCAATCTGATAAACGGGGTATCACCATCAACGTGTTTAGAAAGAATGACCGAATTTATGTAATTAACTATTGCAGAAAACTTTCTGGATGTCTTCTGCTTGGGAATGTATGGTCTATTAGTGGGTTGTGTGTCATTAAAATATAGTTGGGCTTGTTGAAATGTGGCTTCAATTTCTGTATTACTTTCTAATATAGAATTAAGATTGATTGGCTCAGATTGTGAGATATTTATATTGTTCAAGAAATTAATATTGTCTTCTATACTTACTAGCGAATCAAGAACAATGTCAGTACCAGTTATGTCATTTACGGCCGCGTTTGTAGTGAGGGTGTTTGTGGGTGTGTCAAAAGAGTTTACATTAGTGCCAGATAGGTCTGACTCTATTTGCGATTGTGTATTTAAATGATCGCTACTTGTTTGTTCAGTATTTTCGGCATTGATGTTGGTATTTTGTAATTCTATAGCTACCTGGTTTCTAATTCCTTCTAACCTATTGATGTCTATATATAAATTATTTATAATCGCTCTAACTTGATCAGATAGTCTTTGTTCTGTTATATGTGTTAATTCTGGATATTTATTTATAAACTCTTCACGTAAATGTTTTCTATAGGCGGTTTTATTGGTTTCTAATTGTGTGACTTTATAGTATATTCTAATTATTCCTTCATTATATTCGTTCGTCCATCTCATGCGCTGACTGAGCTGGGTGTTAGGTTGTGTAGAGTGTTGCTGTATCTGAGTGTAACACATGTTTAGTTCAGCCCTGACTTCTTCATGAATCTGATCTATTGTGTCTTGTGGTAGCAATTTCCTTTGGATTATGGCTCTGCGCTGATCACCTATTCTTTGTCGGCTTACTTGCATATCCGGGTATTTTTCTAGGAACTTAGTATGAAGCGATGGAAGATATAAATTTTTGTCTGTGTCCATGTTTGTGAGATAAAGATAAGTGCGTAGGATGAATTTGTTCATTTCAATACTCCATTTCCTACGACTTGTTGCAGTCTTAGCAGTGGGTACAGTATCGTCGACAAAATTTGTCTCCTGTACAACATCCGCTGACTGTATTGATGATGAAGATGGCGTCGGAGTGACGCGGAAAGATTGTGATGATGATGGGATTGATGAAAAATTATTATTATTATTTCTTTATTTACTTTTTTAAAACATATTAAATATATTTTTAAATATTTCTTACAAAAATAATAAAAAAAATTATTATTTATTATTATTATTATTATTCATTTTGGTTAGAATTTGTGCCAAGTTTCAAGTTCAACGAGAAAAGTCAACTCAAGAAATAATAATCCTCTATAAACTCTTTATAACCCTCTAAATTGTGGTATTAAAATCAAATAACGACAACATTATTATTTAGGTTGAGGTACTATTTGTGTTAACCTTCAAATATATTGGGCATATGGAATGAGGTTTTGCATACAAATCAAAGTCCACTTTTTAATCCTGCTCACCTACGTCATAACAGGAAACCTTGTCAAAAATTTCAGGTTCTCTACCCCAGTAGTAGTCTGTCAGTTTCTCCTATTATTTTTGTAGACTCGAATTGAGAAGATCCTCTTGTGGTTATACTCATAAAAAACTCACTTGGTAACAGTCTAATATCAAGCTCCCTTCAAAAATTACATCACATTTCATTTACGAACGAAATATTCAAAAACCGCTTTTTCCCAAAAAGGATATCCCTCTCGGAACCTACCTGCGGTTTGGGTAAAATGGCTTCTTTCTACATAATAGTATCATTGTTATGTAACAATTCTATAAAAAGGAAATTCTATTTATGTCGACCCGCGACTGTTGGCTTTTAAATTGTTATTTTTGCCAACCTACGCAACCCCAGATCTTTTTTATAACGAGTTTTTCTCCGTATAATTTGATTAGTCCCTTTCTGCGTTGATATTATTCTGCTAATTGATGCTGCCTACTCATATGATGTAATAAGTTCCCCATTAAGGCACCCACGGGTTAGGTAGACTGGTTTATTGTAAGCACAAGACTCGGTATTTCTTGACACAAATTGCTCTCATCTAATTTGTTGTGTACAATGTTATTGCAGACTATTAGTTTGACAATATCCACAACTATTTTGCTGGTTGGTAAACTTACAATCATTACTTTCGTAACTACTTTAGGTAACTCCTACTTCATAATATTGGTCATCTATCTGCCATATACGTAAACCAATATATTTGGGGTCCGCGCAGTACCTACATCTTTACTTCCAATCATTTCTATCACCCGTCATCTTAGCTATGTGACGTTTGACACAATCCATATTTTCTTTTTTCTATCTTTTATCATAGCTACTCGAATACCAATCAATCAATCAAAGCATTTATTTCAAATAAATCATTTAAGTACAGGCTTTTTTGAACTGTCGAAAATACAGTCAGTAAAAAACATAAAGCTACAAGAATTTCTTGGAGCTTCGCTCACGGACGACTGTCCCTTTGAAATAATTTTATGTATTACGAAAATTCAGGTCACATATCTTTAGTAAACCTTCTTTGATCAGTTAATCCTTTACTTTGATTTACTTCCATCTAGTTACGTTAACTCTTTACAAGGCTTTGCGAAGACTGATGAAGACCCGAATTCAGTTTGCCTAATCCCTTTACCGTTTCGTTACTTGATGAATGTTTCATTAGCAAAGTGACCGTAATCAAATTTTCTTAATTACGTTTTCGCACTCGCATCTCATCATGTGTGGTTGGTACTATGTTTGGTTTCCTCTCGTGTCTCTAACAAGCCAATTATGGTTAATTTATTCATAACCACCTTGTAACTGCGTAGTAATTAACTGAATCCGACAGTTGCAAACTTTTTATGGTGTGTGCTGCCTAATTTGAATGGAACACTTTTTTTTTTGGATGAGGCTAGTTGTGATAGGAGGAAAAAATCAGCAATGCGGTTTAAAGTTTTGTGAGTGACAAGACGCAGAAGAAAAAATACGGAAAATTTTATTGATCCGAAGTTCGATGAAGTCTCGTCGAAGAAGTAAGGTACCTTATTTATTTATTATACACTTTATTGTACATACACATGCGAAAGTGAATTAAAAAACTTACTTACATATAATGGGTGGCCCTTATTTCTTATCAAACGTATCAGGCATTAAAAAAAATAGCAAACCTTTCGGAACTCCACACAATTAAACGTAACATCCGTTTAATTTACTTAAACATTTTTACTCTGTTCCGTTTCATTGAACTTGAAAAATGTCACAGGATAATTGACTTCCGGGTCCTATCAAAATGTCAGTGGCATTCCCAATTGCCATATAGTTTCGATTACACGCTTCGGTTGACTTCCATCGGTCGCCATCTTGTGATCTAATAAATGAGACAGCTGACTGGAGTCCTGGAGTCTTACAAGAAATATTACGAGGCTAGTAAATAAACAGACTGTGATAATAAGCCCTGAAGTAATAAGGTTTTGTGAAAGAAAACTTTTGCAAATTTCGCGTTGTAACTGTTGAAATACATAATAAGACAGTCCTATAAACGCACTTTTATATTACAGCAGTAGTAATATAAAAGCGCGTTTATTCTCTATCCTAGATACTACATATCTATCTATTTGAGTTTGGTTTCCGTACACAGTGCATGATGTACTATTCTGCGTTAGCTATGGCGCATTAGCCTTGCAGCGTTGCTATGCATTCATAGGGCTTTATTCCAGCCAGCCAAACTCTCTTGAGAAGCAGATCAGACTTGTTTAGGGCACATAGTTGTAGTATAGTCTGTAAGCTTGTCCTAATCAAGATAAGACCCATCAGGACCTTAGAACCAAATAAGATGTCATATCGAACAGCTCCTAACAGACGTATATCAGTTGAAGAAATAGAAAGAATAGATAAACTAATCGAAGGACCACTCGGTTCAGAGAAAGAGGCGGAAAGCGAAGTGGCCCATTACCGGGCAAACCGGGTCATACCGGTCTGGATGCGAGCTTCCGTTCTCTTCGTCTATACCTTGCTCCTTGTTTTAAGGTCACAAGTCAATGTCACGCTGAAGATAAGACTTTGTTTGTAAAGGAAAAGTTAGAAGGAATTCTTCTCTAACATTTCGCACCT
Organism: Mythimna separata; assembly: GCA_030763345.1. Lineage (NCBI taxonomy): Eukaryota > Metazoa > Arthropoda > Insecta > Lepidoptera > Noctuidae > Mythimna > Mythimna separata. Next base: position 23,237,651 of record CM061170.1, on the reverse strand, counting down.
TTAAAGTAAAACGGTTACTAAACGAAATAATGAAATTTTATAGGGGAGCCAATATTACAAAATAGTCACTGTTTTTTCTAAATAAAATCTGAATTTAGGGTTTTTTAAGATATTAAAATGAGTTTCTATGATAGATGTGACGATATGAAACCATGAAGTTTATCTTGTAGTTTACGTGTATTGTAGATAGATGATATTGATACCTCATTCATGAAAATTTTCGTTTAGTAACGGTTTTACTTTAAAAGTACGATTTGTAGAAGTGTACAAATATCGATTGACATTTTGATGACACTCATTCGAGACGCTTTAGCAATCCTGTTAGAAGTGAAGGAGCGTTTTAATACACTGTTGAATCGTAGGTTTTTATTTTATTTTTTATTTTTATTATGTGGAGAATCATCCACTGATTCCTCCTGCTATAGGTGAAGCGAGAGGTAATTTCAGACTTTTACTTGATAAAACCAACCAATCTGCTCTTAACGAGGGTTACGGAAACTCTTTAAAAAATCCTGCAGCCCAGGTTCTATACAGCGCCTGGTGACACATTCTTGTATTATTTACATATACCTATTTATACTTTTTTGTTACGGGAATTTTCGAAACAAAAATTAAGATTAATTTGCTACATTAGAGTGACAAAATTAGACTACAACTGCTACTGCGATCTGTATTTGTGATGTTGTTAACATATTGTCACCGATCATAAAGAACAAATCCAAAAAATCTGGTTGTACAGTACTTTTACATTTCAACTTCGGTGTGGGCAATAAATCGTGATTTTTTTGGACTACGGTTATTTCCCAACGGTACAATTTTAACCTTCAGTCCATACCCGAATATTTAGGACCTACCATTATTTTAATTTAGTACAGGCCAAAATACAACCCCAAGGGGAAAGCAGTTGTAGAACCCTCTAGAAACAATTATTGTTGACAAATTATCTTGTAACGTATAATAGCTCCTTCCTTAGTCTTGTGGCTCCCATGAAACCCTTTAGTTCTGTTTGTGACATAACGGCGTCTACTTATCGGTAACGTTTCAGTTTGTGACATTTCATATACTATACTATTTTCTTCTCTATCACTTTGTGTTTGTTGCTAATGTGTTGTGTCTGTGTCAAATAAATGTTTTCTATTCTAGACATCTCTATTGATAGGTCATATCCCGATGAATTAATCTGACTCACCTGAACTGACAATTATGTGAAGAGAATTTACTGTTTGGTGTAAAATAATCATTTTCCTGCACTTGTTCCATGTTACTTTGAGTCGGCGTAACACGTTTTTATTTCTATTCTGTTCTGTCAATTGTCACACTATCTCTAACTCCTTTTTCTTTTATATAATCCCTCACACACTCCATCCATATTTTTTGGCTACCATCTATCCTTATGTATATTCTTTAACTCTTTTGGTATTTTCTACCACTGGCGCTACTTTTAAACCTACTCTAATATGTTCATTAAATTTTTTTAAGGTTTTGTTTTACGGTCGGAAAGCCACAAGACTTGCTCAAACTCGGAAGCAACTAGCAATTAAATATAAACCATCAATTCGAATCAAAACATTAAAAAATATATTTTCAGTTTATGTATGTTATGTGATTCAATAGAATCACTATTAGATCAATCACTTAAACTGAACTGAAAATATTTTTTTAAGGATAACAGACAACATTGACAGCTGAGATGAGACTAAGCTGAGAAATAACATAATCAAAACAAACAGCGAGAGTAGGGACTGACAATCTGACATCGACGATAATACCTATAGGTACGTCTGAATTTGTTATGATTTCATCAATAACTTTTAATTAACTTGGCTACGTTTCGCTTGAGGGATTCCAATCAGCTCTGATCCCCAATCGAATATCAAATTAATGTTTTAAAATCGATGTTTCACGTTTGTACGGTTTTAAGTTACGGTTTAATTAACTTACGGAAGATGCACATAATTATTTTATTTTGCTTAAATTGAGTTTTTTGCTTTGTTGTATAATAAATCCTCGAAAGATAATTTTCAACAAATAATTTAGCAAATTTGTATATTTGTTGCCTTTTAGAAAAAACCTGACGAATTTAAGGTTCCAATTAAAAATAATATAATAATAGCACGTACAGGGATAATCAATGATTATCATTGGTGTCTAAGGCCATCTTCAATGTTATTTATTTTTAAAGAACGACCTCTGTTTCCAAAAAGTCAAGGACTCCAGGGTCCTGAGATGCACAAACACAAGCTAGTAATTAATCATTTGTTATCAGGTATCTTGGCCCATAGATACAGACTTACTACTAAGACTTAACGCAAATACAACTTATTGTCTGTAAATAAGACTTTGGACTATATTTAAGTAACACTTCACATTGCACTTTATTCAATTCGCAATTGCTGATTGCGACGGAACACCACGCGCTGCGACCAAAAGTCGTAATGAATTCTTTATGAAGGACAGAAAATTATTCGGGAGTCGCACTACAAAAACCTTGAAATTCAAGTTACGTTGCGAAACGAGCAGAAAAAAAAAACAGTTTTATAGTAGCTCCTAAGGAAGTAGTCTAAGTCTCCATAAATGGTTAAAACTTGAAAGCATTATGGCAGGACATCCTCAACGCATAAACAGCGATTACTCAATGATCACTAGTGCTATAACAGTCCACTTTCTGGTAGTAAATCGATTGTTTCCTTTATTTTCTCCTAATTAGAGGTAAAATGCATTAACTTCTATAGCTTGGTTTTTCTTAGATATTAGATTTCTTACTTTCTAGTTTCTATGTCTAAAAACAATGTTTAAAGTTCTGAGAATCTTACAATTTGCAATGGTTGGAACAATCTAATTCTGTCCACTTTAAAAGTTATTATACGCTTCATTTTCGTTATTCAACACTTTATTTTTATTACCTTTAGCACATAAGAATCATTACACCTTTGTAATCATCAGCACCTGCCTATAAACATATTTACTGTTACAAAAAGCTTATATCTTCACTAAATTCTGTCTGTTCTCCGTAATTTGTTTCATTGTCATCGTCGATTACAAATCTTTGTTCTTTATTGGCTAGTCTACTTCAATATCATGGTCGAGCGACTCCATGCTCTATTTTCTGTCCCATTTCTAACAATAAACGATCTGTTGTGTCACTATCAATAAATCTGCCTGGTTTCACAGAATGCTAACCATGGTTGATGTTATTGAAATACATTGTGGAACAGGCAACGCAATCGCTGTCATTGCTTTAACTGTTGCTAGGTAATGTTCTATGGCTTTTGTTGTTTTGGTGGATTATTCTTCGGTTCCGTGTGGGTGTGACGCATAGCTTCCCAAAATCTTATTGTGTGGTTTTTGTTGATTTTTATGGTATTCACCATGGTTAGCTCAAATATTTTTTTCATTCTTTTCTTTCTATCAGGATCGTCTTCATTATTGATGATATGTAAGTTAATTTTTTCAATTGTTTTATCAATATCATCATTTTCTTTACTGAAAACTTTTACCGTAAAACTCTTTTACGTATCATAGTTTCATGTTTTACCATTATTATTAACCTATCAATACCCGCGAAACGAGACACAATAGTAAGACAATAACAGCGCGGTCCTATGAGACCGGTCGGGGATTCATGAATTAAAGCTTCAATTTCACGACCCCTAATATGTACATCTAATACCTAATGATAAATTTCATACTACCTACGGATATGACTTCCTTATATCGTATTCGAGAGCACTTGTAACATAAATCTTCAGATCAAATATTTCCGGATCAAAAGTGAGCGAAGTTATGAGTCCCGGTGGGATAGGAAACATTATGATGCCAGCTAAAGTTTTATTACGGACCCGAAAATTTTAAACGAGTTTGTGGAAAGTGCAGGTCTGAAAATATGTAGCAAGAACAAGTAGGATCATACACGAATGTATACATAAACCTGCGAATATTATATTAAACTACCAGTTGGTACTTTTGTGATGTTTCTGGGAGATATTTCCCGCGAGATATTTTGTAATTAGTTGGAATTACCAATTCAAAGCAATTAGCAATTTTTTTAATGACTGTTACTTTTATATTATTTCGTTGCGTGAATGCATCGATGATTAATAAATATGAACCTAGTAGCTGTTGCCTATTTTTTTTCGTTGTTTAATTCCATAGCTTGACAAAAACAAAGGCTTTAAGTCCTCAAAGACCTAAAAACAAAGACAACTTATGAAACAATAAACCTACTCAAAAAAATATCAGAGAAATCTGGCTCGTAGCTGAAACAGCCATAATTTTTTACATGAGCTAACCAAAGGTTTAAATCCGGAACTAATCTGAGATTGGTGGAACGCTTTAATCTGCGATTTCGACACAATGCCGTGACGGTCTACGTAGCCCGCGAGATAGACTATCGTTAAGATTGTTTGCTTTAATTAGTTGCACAAGAGCTGCTGTTCAATTCACCGTGCTTTGTACAAGTTTTGTACAGTAAGTTGTTACTTTGTTTAAGTTTTCGAAGTATTTGATTTCAGTGAGGGGATGATTATACAATCATCCCCTCACTGAAATCAATATTTATATAACAAAATAGTACTTCGTAGATTTGTTTATTTATTTATACTTTACGCACATAAATGTACAGGGGCGGACTTAATGCCCTAGGCATTTTCTACCAGTCGATCAAGAGTGTCCTGGTGTGACTTTCTAGTGTATGTGAGTTCACATATATGTAAAAGTACGCACAATACAACAACGATCATCCATAGTGAGGGCAAAGTTTTTAATTTTTCAACTAACCAAAGAGTAACTTTTCAAATTTATGGGAAACTCAAGTAATAAAAAGGATTGCAATATGTGCAACATTTGCAAGTCGGCAATTTAAAACATTAAGTTTACGCCTCTACAAAAAAATTAATGCAAAATTAGATATTTACAGCTACTAAATTTCATTTCAAAACCAGGATTAGCAAGTGGTTAAAGGAGTTAATATATAAAGCTACTGAAGAACTTCTTACTATTGTAAAGTAGCTTCATGGTTAGTTTTTATTACTTACGTCAAAATAAATAAAATAAAAAAATCTTTTAGACAAATAGCATTAGTTCATAGAGCGATCATATTGTTATAAACTTACAAGTTAGTATAAGCAAGATATTGTGAGTTAAGACTGTTAAGAGGAATCAATTGAACTTCCAAAATACAGGCAACTCCTGCCTAGTCCCATACTATTCAATTGGTTTAGTTCTCGTGTAAACTAAATGTTCACATTACGTCCCCACTTTTCCTCATACCAATATTTAAAATACTGCTTTATCTAATAAGCAATGTATATTCCGTTCCCAATAAAGAAAACTTCTTTGTGTTATTATATGCTTATTTTTTGGATATGGGTACCCAAAACTTTTCCCAACTAACCTTTTCAAACTCCAGAGAAAGAATAAGGTCTTATTGTAAAAGTTGGCCGCCAAGTGTTTCGGCAACATCATTTATCTAGGCAAAGTTACTTAATTATACTCTTCCATACTTGTGAGGAGCTTGTGAGAAAGACTATCACCAAGGTTAAGCTAAGATTGCCAAGGACGTCTAAAGATGGGGCCCGTCTTCATATCCAGACTCCTTGCTTATGTCTTGGCTTTTGATTGTAGATCTTTGACAGTTGTGACTGATAATTAAAAACCATCAAAAATAAACAACAGTCTGCTGCGTCGCCAATTGCTGAATGGTGGAAGTCAGATAGGCACATCCATGTAAAATACTGATCATATCGATAGTTGGGGAAAGGCATTATAGGCGGATTTATAGATGGATACGTACCTACTAGGCTAGGTTTTATTTAAACAAAAAATGTCAGATCTTAAAGTAAAACTACATACCGCACACGTTGGCCACGTACGTCTATCTAGGCGCTTCGGTATTCATACTATTTCAAGTAAACTTGTAGAGCTATGTACTTTAGATCCACGCCACGCGACGTTGACGCATAAATCAGGCATGGTCCACGTGTGCGTCGGTGTAGTTCCTACTTTACACCTCACAGTAAGTTTGTGAATAAACCTCTTCTATTGTCTGAGGGTGTGTCTGGTGGAAAACTGTTTCTTGTCTTATATTTCGAATCTTAGCCGAATCTTCAAGAGGTTCGATTAATTTCGCCAGACACGCGTCAATCAAAGACAGGCCTTGATCGGTATCGTGTATACAAACGTAGGATATACGTACCTTACAGGATCTGTGTCTACGGTATTGAGTATACAAACATACACTTTTACGTGTATATTAAACTAGCAGCCCGTCCCGGCTTCGCACGGGGTAGACAATTATTTATTTTTGGAAATTTGGATATAAAACAATTTTTTTTAGTGACGAAAGACATTTTAAGACTCATTTTTCTACACCTTCGGTTACATTGTCCAAATTTTACCAAGGATCCCTAATTTTTTTCAAAATGAGATGTAGCCTATGTCAAATTGGAAGAACGTAGCATTCTATTGGTGAAAGAATTTTTTAAATCGGCCCAGTAATTTTTGAGCCTATTCATTACAAACATACAAAAATAGGTACAAATCTTTCCTCTTTATAATATTAGTATAGATATCCTATAGGGACGTTCTTCTAGGAATAAGAGTATCTACTTATATATTATACCTATGTGTGATTAAGAGTATACACAGTTATCCACAGTTTTCAACGCACACCCTTGATTGGTTAATCGATGAGGCGTGATCGGTCGAATCTCGCCTCTTGACCTTTGGAGCTCGATTGTAGGTTTGTATCAGTCAGTAATGAGTTTACCATACACAAATCAGGCAGTATAATATCACTCGTACAAGCAATAAATTCTACCATCTAAATATATTAAAATGTAGTTTAGTGACGTTCTTTCTTGGAGTGCCCTGATGATTAGCAGTTTTGCGATCCGATTAACAACGTTCTGCAGCTATAAAAACGAATTCAGTGGAAGTGATCGGCAGAGGTTACCTCTCGCGTTCGGCTCTGGTTCAGGCCATAGTCAGGTTGCGAGAGGGAATGGGAAGCAGTAATATGAGCGATGGAGATGGCTGCAACCGTGAGGGAACGGACATCTTCACGTCCCAGTCGCCGCCGAAGTAGACACCCTGGGCGTCGGGAGTAGTAGGGTGATTCTCGGCCACTGAGAGTGCGGGCTTACGGACGACGAGCAATGAGTATCATACCTTCTGGCTGTCCGGTAAGAACCAAGCCCGAGTCCTGGCGCGTTGTGTTTCACGCATACTTCAAAGAGATATCAGCAAAACCCAAGAAGCCTAGTAGAATCGACAGCTGCCAAGCGTTCTAAAGAGTGACTGTGACCCTAGAACGCAAAGAGAAACTGCAGGACATGGAAGGGTTTTAGTTACTAAAAGTAGGTACGACACATCTTCTCGTTTCATCCCAGAGCGTTAGAAATTATTTGATAAATTGATGATACCGAGCCAAAAAAAGTCATAATCCAAATTCGGTAATCGACCCTCTGAAAACATTTCAAACTACACACAACAGGGAATTCAAATTCAGCAGCATTAATGAGCGTTGCATTTCATGCCAAATTGGATCAGGAAAGTGTTGGATCAGCTATGCGCAGTATTTGATGCCGGCTGAATCAATTAAGCATAAATGTATGTAGAATATTGCATAACCTAACTGGCTTGCTACTAACTAATTTTAAATTTATGAATGTATTAATAAATCAATGTATTGTCATGTTTTTATGTACCGGGTAATTACCAGTGTGAATTTGTAAATTCATATATGTATGGTAAAAGACTTTTTCTTTTGATATCAGTATAATTTGTGAAATGTGTATTGACTCTATACTTGCCTAAATCTTCAGAGATTACTCAATACTTTATTGCATTCCATAGTACATACAAGTGGTATAAATAATATTGTAAAGATCAATTACGGACCCTTTCGGGCACAGCAAAAGTTTGGAGAGATTCGTACAGGCCTGTGTATTCTGTGTAATATTTTGTACTTCTTCATAATTTTCCCCCTGACAATCATTTTCACTACTGGCGGTAGGCCTCTCCCAACTTCTCCTACGTATTCTTTTCTTGAGCCACCAGCCTGTCCGACCTGCCTGACGTTTAAGTCATCTCGACACCTTTTTCCAGGTCAACCGCAACGGTGTCGTCCATCCAAAAATTTAGGCCTTTGCTTTTTTGGGCTTTGCAGGCCTATCTTCAGTTACTATTGTTCTCATTAACTCCTGTAAAGTGGGTGATAGACGTACGAACTTAAAGTACGCGGTTTTTAAGATCGTGAACTTACTCGGCTCGACGTCGGTGACACACGTGAAGCTTGCTCATACTATATCGCGATCTCGTCGAGAGAAGAAGCTTTGAGTTACTTGGGAATTATATCATACAAAATTTCAAAAACTAATAAAAAAGACGAAATCGACAAGTGTGGGTAAAGCACTGGATTACGAAAAGAGAGCGTTTATCGCATGTGAATTTAGTGAGAGAGTTACGTGAAGAGAAGGAAGATTTCCATAATTATTTCAGAATGTCTGAACCGCTGTATGAAGAACTTTTGCGTTTAGTTTCACCAATTATAGCCAAACAAGACACTTGCATGAGAGAAGCTATTTCACCGCATGAACGTTTAAGTGTAACATTACGATTTTTGATAACTGGTGGAACATACAAAGATTGAATTTATAATTTCTAATAAATTATTGTATGCTTGAAACTTCATATTTTTGACATTGTTTTTTTTTGTAATCATTGCTTCTAATTTTCCAAAGGCAAGGATTATTTCGAAAACCTTCTATAAATTCTGTTAGCAGTTTATGCGAGTAAGTTCGGAAATCTCTCATTTTGAGAATTTGCTTAACTAAATGATAAGGCACTTGCTACTGCGCAAGTGTCTTATCATTTTGTTTAGCAAAACCAATATTAACAAAAATTACACAAACGTCAAACACCACAAGTGTTGTACATCCACGGACAGGCAAAACAAAGTGGCGGCTCCCGGCTCGCAGCGCTGCCACACGTACGAGCCGAGACGAGCTACGAGTAAGATTTCAAACAGGTTGGATCGCCTGCGAACTTGCGCGGCAATTTTAAAGTACGCGTTTTTAAGGTGACACACAGGCGAAAAAGGTCGTCGAGCCACAAGTCCGCGTACTTACTCGCACGTCTATCACCCACTTAAGCAAGGCAGACACAACCCTGATAATTATTTCCCACATCTATTAATAAACGCCTGTTTATACACAGACTCCAAGTTATCTGCAGCTTTAAACGCACGCCCTTGACTGGCTAATCGATGAGGCGTGATCGGAAGATCTCGACTCTTGATTACTAATTAACCACCATTAGTCATGGATTCACCACATTGTAAAAGTTTTTTCCTAAAACAACTCCGATGGGAATTCGAGAAAAAATGTTCTGGTGCTTCAAGAACGATGATGTAATAAAATTTCGTACTTCTTTATTAATAATAATATAATTTACGACGAATGGCAAATGCTTGCACTGACTGGACAGGTCCACTCAAATCTGCATGGTTTCGTTCTTTAAAAGGCCATCTCAGACACCAATCTGCATAGTTCGCATATGATTTGACCAATACATTTTGTATGTTTTTTTTTTTTAAAGAGACTGTGTCCTCTGAGTTTGTTTCGGTGTTTCTTCTCAGGGTAGTCAGTTAGGAAACACCAGCCTCATCTAGAATTATAATGACAAAAAAAAAATTGACGTGTAAAAGTATTTGTGAAAACCTATTTGCAAAATATGTAACTATCATTTATCATATCATAAAGAGAAATTATTTAAACTCAAAAATTACAGGGTCTGTTTTAAAAATACACCAAAACCGGCCTTCTCTCTCTAGCAGAGGGACTCTAACACGGGCGAAGCCACTGGCATCAACAAGTCTAATACATACAAGTAGTCTCTGACCTGAGGCTATGATGGCTTGTAAATAACCTTCTCACAAATTTATGACGTCATAACCAGACGGAACAATGCGTCAATCGACATGAAAATATGACCCAGACAGGATATCGGCAAAACGCTTATTTACGTAACGGCTTTCGAACAAAATGATTGATGTGTATGTCATTTAAGTAGTAGGTACTTTCAGTCACTGAATAATGTCTTGAAAAAGACGGTAAAATATGTCACCCTGAGAAAATTATTCAGCAAGCCTGGAGAGTAAATCATGTGTAGCATAGACCGAAAAGTATTTTTCGGTTATGGATACCTTCAAAAGAATTTTTAACATAATTCCTTTGGCATATAACATAGGTATAAGATCCTATATACCTACTGAAGTAGAATACGATGAAAAATATTACAGCCGCCACTCCAGAACCATTAAGCTTCAGCGAGCATCATTCTGTTCTGTGAGCAATGTGTCCTGCCCACTGCCGTTTATGTTTGGCGATTCATCGGGCTATGTCGGTGACCTTGGTTCTCCTGCGGATATCTTTATCCTTGATTGGATTACACAAGGAAACTTAAAACATATAGCCAAGTCACCCAAAGGGCAATGGAAATTCATTGCCCTTTGGTTGACTTTAAGCCTTTTGTTAAAGCCCATTGTGAGCGGCCACGTTTTAGAGCCATATACTCGTATTTTATATTACTGTCAACACGCACTACACTTGTTGTTCCTTAATTCTATATTGTACACAAAAATAAGTAATATAATATCCAGCGACAATAGAGTTCATGTAAATAGGTAAAGCTTGGCCATGTTGTTAAGCGAGGATGGAGCATGCTTCCCTAGAAGTAACTTATTCAACACGTGTCTTAAAGACCCTCAGGTTGTATCTAACAGGAAACACAGACCCCGGTAGGTAAGAACAGTGGCAAATAGAGAGGAAGTTATTCTTCCGTTTAACCATAATAAAAAACCTTTATAAAACAAACGGTCGTAATGAACAGAATCAGTTAGTTCCACGGAGACGCTACGGTCCAATAAATTTCACTTAGAACGGTCTTCTTAGAAGAATGGAAGATCAAAATTAATGATCCTTTAGCTTTTAGCACGAGCTTAATTATAATTAAAAGATTCAGTCGAATGCATAGCAGAGATTAAGTCCCGTAAGAAATGTCCCTCAAGCTGCAACGATTTCTTGGGTTATAGGGTTGTTTCAAAGAGCCACTGTAGCCGTGGAATGCATAAGGTAACTGAAGGATCTCATCCGGAGTTAAAGTGTGATACACCAGTGTAGGCGATGCAACGCGAACGAAAACCGAAGCTGTGCGATCGGGACAAACAATTGAATGCTCTATATCGGACCATCCGCACGTGGGTGCGGTGCGGTGACGAGGTAAGCGAAGTGGACGCGAATAGTTTGATATTCTATTGCGAACTCTTGCGATTATTGACCTGTTTTAAATACATATATTGCGGCTGAAGCGGCGTGGCGTCTTCGTGCGAATGTAGGACAGAGACGCCGCGTCGCATTGAAATCGCGTAAACCAGATCGGATTGCTTCGCGATCGTATTTACGATGAATCACTCACTTAGAACGCTGCGTAACACCCAGAGTGGAAAAGTTATTAGATTTAAACCAAAAAAAATAGTTGCAATGATTTGTGGACTTTGTTTTACGGGGCAAAGTTACCTTGTAAATATCACTAATTTAAGATTAAAGTCTTGAACAAATTCGATTTCGAAATCTCCATAGTAAGTTATAAAAGGGTAGTAATAAAATCTCCGACAAAAAAAGAAGAATTACCCTTACTCAAAATATTAAATCTACTGCCTAAAATACTAACTTGCCGACTACTTTTGTCCGAATAAAATTGATGAAACGACCGAATGAGATACTAAAATCTTCGAAAAATAAACTTGACTGTTTATTGCTATAATACTTTTCTACCGGCATAAATTACGTTCTACCGAAAACTATGCTTTGTAATTTTTATCTATATTTGCCAACTATTTATTCATAAATTACCTTTCAAATTTCATAGACTGTGGTGCTATTTTAACTGTAACACTATACTAAAAATATTATTCTGAGTGGTTATACAGAAACTTATAAAAAATATAAAAATGTACTTGTACAATAACTTTTGCTTGCATCGTATATCATGAATTTTACTTACTACGGGTATGCTTGGGTATCGGTAAGTAGTACCTGTTTCAGGCGTTAAAAAGTTAGAACAGTCGTATTTATGCATTAATGTAAAACCACGTAGACTTTGGTTTCCTAGAATATTTACGATTCGAAAAATTAATTAAAAGGCGTAGTCGACGGAGCCCCGCTGGGCGGGGCTCCTACTTCTGGGAGGTTTAAAAAAAAATAACCTCGAAGGAGGTGGCGGGGTCTGTGTTACAAAACTCTAATAAGTTTATTATGAAAATGTAGTTTTAATGGGTAGTAAAAAATGTCTAAACCTGATCTCACGGGCCGAACAGTTAAAGTATTTTCATTATTATTGAGAGTTAAAAAATAAATTTGATAACCAACAATAGAAATTAAAACAGTTCATGCAAGTTGTAAAAATATGATTATTTTGACAAAACCTCTGTTGTCGGTAACTTAGTAATTTTGTCGGAGGTTCAGTATTCCATTCGGAAGTTTAGTTTTGTTATTCGACGACTCATTTTTTTTAGGAGGAGAAAAAGAAATTTGAACATGCTCTAATTTGTTGTTAAATTAGGTATTTTTTTTCGTTAATGTTTTGGGTTTTTTGTCGGTAATTAATTATAACGCTGGTTAATTAGAATAATAGTCAGCCACAGATCGCTGGAGATTAATTTATTTTTCGGAACCATTATTATTTCCCGTTATAAAATTTGCTGGTTTACTTCTAAGTAATGAATTGAGGTGCAAGGCTGTTTACTTGGTTAAAATTTTCTTTAACGTTATTACTTGGATAGGTACAGTCTCTTTAATGCATTGATAACATCAATATCTTGTTTTGAATAATACAGTAATTATCCTCCTGAGGCCCTACCACGAGTTCTTAACGCGATTTGACGACCTAAAATGAACTGTTAAAGGGACGGAGCTTTAAAGGGCGTATAGCTCCATCCCTCTTCCTTGCTTGCTCGCTTGACATTTTAACACGTCATGGTAAGGCCCTAGTATATCTGTAGTGTAGCTACTTCGATGTCTTCAGATTTTTAGTGTGAATAAATTCTTCTGCCAGTGTACCTACTAGCTCCAAAACATTTTTTGTTGCACTAATTCGCAAGACATTTGCAGTTACACATCATTCTTTACAAAAAGTACAATACGAAACATTGATTTAAGTCCACTAGTCAAAACATTTTTATTTATTAGCTTTAATTAGTTTTAATTAATTCCCAAATTGGTTCATAGATGGCACTAGAACAAAACAGAAAAACCCGAAGTTAGTTCCGTTTGCGTCTACAGCTGGTTAATTGTTACCGCTCGAATGCACGCGAATTCGTTTTCGATAACGCGTTTAAATTTGACTGATACCACGTTTAATGCAATTTATCAGTCAGTTTGTAACAATGATAGGTGGATATAGGGCTGCCAACCAAAATAACGTCCCTATCACATTTTTTTACTACAGAACAAAAATAAGAGTTTAAAAGATTATTTTTTTAGATATTTTATTTTTCTGTTGGTTTGTTTCTGCTCGTAGACATATTTTTATGTGCTTTTAGCAGTCTACCTAACTTTTCCTCATTATCCTTATATTTTTGAAAACTATTCTTATATTCCTAATTTCAATTTAAATGAAGAAGCAGCTCAACTTTATTGGTAAAGTATTTTCATATACTTCACTTATTTTTTATGCAATAGTATAAAATATATTTACCAGAAATAAAGTAAAATACGTTAGAGTGATAAAAAATTAATAGGCCTGTTTTGACATCTGAAGAAATAAGCAAAGTAAGTGCAAAAAGAATACTCCCAATATATTCCATCATTAAATTAGTGTTAAATAATGTGATGAAATTAATTGCGGGTATTATTTTTGCGCTTCTTTTATAATAGCATGCAATTTCTCCAAACGTTAAAACAGGCTTATAATTTTTTGTCAATTCTCTTATAAAGCATGGTTGGCAACCCTAGACAGATAACAATAGTACACTAAAGAAAGAACAACAAACCATGCCCACAGTACATTTGAAATAACTAGACCCAATTGTGACACCGTAATTGCTAATTATTGCACTCGGCAGAATTGCAAATAACACAATGTACGGAATGACATACACAATGGGAACATTTCTGAACAACACTATTACAATTTCGTGTACGGTATGATGCAAAATAGCATGGATACCTTAATGTCTATTTTCCCGTGAACATTTGAGTTCAAGTGTTCGAAAAATAGTCATCGCATCATTTCTGGTTTCACACGATTTTTTTCCTATACTCATCATCGGCCTAGCCTTTTCCCAACTATATTGGGGTCGGCTTCCAGTCAAGCCGAATTTAGCTGAATACCAGTATTTACGAGGAGCGGCTGCCTACCAGACCTCCACAACCCATTGACTGGGGTAACACGGTACTTCATGGCAAGACTGGAGTCAGAATTTTTTCCTGTACTATTCATGCAATTTTGATCTGACTGTACAAGGTCCTATTTGCGGATTGATAAACGTGTGACCGATTACAGAGGAATCGTGTTTCACATCGTTAATCTTGGAGTGAATTCATTAGGTTTGTTAGGTTCAGTCTTTATTTACTTGAGTAAAGCACGACATTTTGTTATTTCGTACATAGAGTTAGAACGCCGATGCATCGTGCAATGTAGAGTTTTTGGACTTGTTTCGGAGTTTAAAAAGCCACCTTTCTACCATCGGACAACCTGACGTACGACGATTGTCTCTTACATTGCGCTTTGTTTATACGGATACATCGAAGCATTGGAACAATTTGCTTGCAACGGTCTTCCTGTCCGATTATAATTTAGGTGTCTTCAAGGTTAGTGTAAAGGTAGGTCGCTTAGGCCTATAATGAATGAACTACTCTAATAACCGTTCTCTACTTTAAACAAGTATTTATCATTACCTCTTATTTTTTTTTCAGTTTCTCTAATAATAAAGCCAAAGGTCATTTCGTGCAAAAATACGATAAATATCATAAGCCTCTTATTGCCACTACTTTAATACAATTAGATTGATTAGTTGTTCAACAAAGCTTCTTTTGTTTTTCTATTAGAAAACATCGTGTCTAACACCTGCAATTATAATTTTGTTAGATCAATCTTCCAAATCAAAATCAAATACTGTAACATCTGTTTAAACAATCGTATCTCACGATGTATTATGTCATCGTATGGAGGTATGTCATCTACAAACGACCTAACCCAGCTTCGCACGGGTGTTACAACAAATGTTTGAGATAGTCTAAACCTTTCTCATGAATCACTGTGTATTGGTGAAAATTGAATGAAAATTCAATAATTTTTGAGTCGGTATCTATATCGAATGTTTCTTAATTACTCAGATACCCGCGAAACGAGACACAATAGTAAAACAATAACAGCGCGGTCTCATAGGACCGGTTGGGGATTCAAACGTTAAGTAAGACTGATGCGTTGGGATTGGAAGACTGTTTTATAATATACTAGAAGACCCGACAGACGATTTCCTATCTTAACTAATAACTGTTAAACGCCTGAAAATTAAATAGTCATCGTTTGTTCGTGAAAATTTCTGTGCAAATTTGTAATTTTATTTTTTCATAAGACCTTTCTGACAATAACACAACAAATAAGAATTTGCCAAATTTATCCAGCCGTTCACGCGTGTTGACGTGACCAAGGAAAATCGAGATTCATTTTTATTTAGATAAAAGATCATGTCTACCTGACAAGGGATTAAATGAAGTTTTTATCTTTATTTCTTTTAAAAACATCATGCATTATGCTTATTTTAATACCAAACAAATCATGTTACAAACACTCCCTAATTGGATTGCAGTTAATCTGTTTACCAGTCTCACACTCTAAAAAACTGGAATGCGATATTGGAAACTTCGCGTCCGTTGCCTTGACATTGGCTTATACCGCCAGTATATCTTGATCCACCCTTTTAATATCCTCGTATTCTTCGTAGAGGTCATGTGGAGTGGTGTCGAGGTCGTGTTGAATGACTAAAAGTGTAATATCCGTTTGATCCTCTACTTTGTTGTCTTCTCTGTATACGAGGGCAGTCCGATAAGTACTTAGCCTCACCGCCCCATGGCGCCACTATCGCAAGATTTTTTTTTTATCATGTTGTACATTTCCTTAGAGGGCTCTTTTCAAAATTTTAGCCGAATTGGACTCATAGTTTTTTTTTGATCGCGTCTGGAAACTGACGTGTCGACGGATTTTAGAAAAATGAATTTGAGCAATATCGGTCGGTGATTTCATTCTTATTTTTGGAAGGGAAGTCGCGTAGCAAAATCAAAGAACGCTTGAATACTGTGTACGGTGACTCTTTTCTTTCGATGGCGATTGTCAAAATTGGTTTATTGAGCTGAACGTGTGCGCCAGTCCGCTTTTGAGGAGCCACGCCCAGATGCCCCGAAAACGGCTACCACGGAGGATAAAGTGACAAAAATCCATGACCTCGTATAGGTAGACCATCGATTGAAGGTGTGCAAGATAGCTGAGATATTGGGCATCTCAAAAAACTACGTAGGTCATATCCTCAATGAATTATTGGGCATAAAAAAGCTGTCTGCGTGATGGCTGCCGCGTTTGTTATTTTCAGACAACAACCGCAACCGTAAGAACACTTCAAAGCAGTGTTTGATGCTGTTTCAGCACAATATGGAGGAGTTTCTGCATCATTTTGTGACTGTCAGGGAGACATGAAACCATTGGTACACACTAGAGACCAAGAAACATTTGAAACAGTGGATTTCACCCCGCGGACGTGCTCGGAAGAAGGCGAGACTGTTCTATCGGCCGGAAACGTGATGGCCACCGTTTTCTGGCTTTCGCAAGGAGTGATAGACATCGACTACTTGAAGAAGGGCAATACGATCACAGGGCTCTCTTATGCTGAAAAATTGGAGCGATTCGAAGCCGGATTGCAGAAAAAACGGCCTCATTTGGCGATGAAAAAAGTGTTGTTCCACAATGGCGACACACCGGCTCACACTCTTCCGTCGCCACGGCCAAAATGGTCGAATTAGGCTATGAACTGTTGCTCCACCCTTCTTATTCTTTAGGTTTGGCCCCGTGCGACGTCTTTTTGTTTCTAAACTTGATAAAGTCACTCGCTGGGCAAAAATTTGAACCTAATTAGGAGATTATAGTCGCCACGGAGGCCCTTTTTTCAGACCTCTAGAAAATATTTTTTTTAGACGGGTTAAAGAAGTTGGAGCACCAACGGGTTAAGTGAATCGAGCTATAAGGAGACTATGTTGAGAAATACATCGCTACTTTTCCAATTTTTTTATTTTTCTTTCGTAGGCTAAGTACTTATCGGACCGCCCTCGTATGTGTGTATGGTGTCGGGTATCGACAAAGGGTTTAGCTCTTGCTTCATTTGATATTATTGGAGTTCGCACGTGTCGAGTGTTTTTGATGTACTGTAGCATCTTTGATGTGTTGTAGCGTGTTTGATGTTATGGAGTGTCTTTGTTAAAGGTACATACAGTTTCGTGTATTATAAGTCAGTATTATTGGTAATAATTACAGTTTTGGACCGTTTGGGGTCAAGACGTTTGGGTCGTGGGGTCCGAGTGCGCGTCTACATTTCAAGGAATTTTCCGCCATCTGATCGACACTTTGCCACAGACTTTATTTGACCAGAGGACTGGCTTGTTCTTCACTCAAAGCATTAGCATTGTTATTCCACGTGGCAATGCTGCCAGACTTCTGAGTAGGTACATTTCCGATGACAGCGATGTGGAGGAGTACGAAGCTTGAGTGTAGACCGGTCAATCAACTTTTATTTGTCCTGTAAGTACTATGTTATGTCCCTGACCAATAATCGCAGTTCTAAAGAAAATTAAGTGGTTTGTTGGCATATGTCGCATTTATCGTATTATTAAGCAATTATACGAGTAAATTATTTTAAAGAAATCACTATTATACTGGAATTTTAATGGTTGTCCGGTTAACAAAACATCTGATGAAGTGTTTCATTGTTTGTCCCCCAGTAGGTTAGTACAACGAAACATTACTTTATACAAAAAATACTGTATGGCAATAAATTACGCTTTTACATAATTATTTATTACAATATCTACTATGATGCTAGCATATAGATTTTTGTTTGATTTAAAATTTTAACGATATTTTGGCATGTTCATTTTGGTCCCTAATATATTTTAATATCCTGACTTCTACCGAGCAGCGGCAAAAAAGTTCCGCAACCAAAACACAGATAGCGTGATTAGTGCCTTGAGAACAAGTCGATTAATTTGTTGATTTCACTCATCTAGCCGCCATTTTGAATTCATCTTTCCCGCAGCGCCAGTTGGCCGAGTGTGTTTTGAAAAAATGGCTGGCTTTATTGTGTGTCTACCGGACAACCGGCACAATAACGTAAGTATTTGATATATCGTAGTAAATTAAAGTGAAAATATTCTATTTAGTCTATATTTTTCATTACGCGTTAGGACCTAATTCAAAATATCATTATTTATTACCAGGGATTGCAAATACTGATAAATGTCACTCGGGCAACCGGTCACTTGGGCAACCAAAACCGTTGTCCGTGGGGCATTTTGGTTGTTCTTAGGACAATAATAATAGAATCAGTATAAAGCAATACTTTTTCTTTCAATAATAATTAGTCACTGAAGAGCCTCTTACAAGGGCTAGAGCATTTATTATTGTTTAATATAAATTATATTGATATTTTGACCAATTTCAACTTTGTACTTCTTGACGTGTGTTAGCTTACTTACCAAGCACATTTTTATAGTCGTCTATTCTATTTTTTTTTTATTATTTTTAGATAAAAAGAAAAATCAAGCTATAGAGAAAGACGTAAAGCAGACCCTGAGAAATTAGCTGAGCGAAAGAGAAAAAAAGGGAAAGCTACCATAGGAATAAAAAACTAGTTTCAAGTATGCTGCTAGAAGATAAGAAAACTGCAGTATTATATGGAAGCAGCGAAAACAGTCACAGAGAAATCGCCAAAGAGCTGATATTAATTATTAAAGAGCTGATAGTATTACATTTATAGATCTGTTCATTATTGAATACTTTATGGTCATGTTGATTATTTCGTTAAAAAAATGTAATAAAACTGATAATTATTGTCATATTGTTGTATTTTTTACATAAAAAGAACAAATACAGGCGATTTCAATCCTAGTATCTCCTTCGAACTTCCGAGTATGTTCACTGGACAACCATTTTGTCCCTGTCTCCGAAAGATACATTATCGTCATAAATACTTAAAAAAAACAGAAAGGTACCTACACAAAATTTTCAATTATGAATGAAACAATTAAAAGTGAATTCATAAACTGTTAAATATTACGCTATAAATTATTATTTTATAAGTTAAATGTAAAGTTCGTTACATTTAAAGTTTGTCGTTGTCCAGGTGACAATATTATTGGAAATAACTTATAAATTAAAAGCCACGTCATTTATTTATGGATAATAAATTGGAATCTATCCTATATTCAGTGGAAATAAAGTGACGGTTTACAATTTGACTGAATTTTAATGGTTCAGAAGCCTATTTAATTCAGTTGTCCAAGGAACTGTTTTAACTAGGGTCATGTGGATTTCGGTGGCAAATTTACTATTTTATTTAAATAAATCTTTCTGCTCTATGTGTTTTCTTAAAATATAAATAATTATCTACTGCAAAATTGTTAAAAAAAATTAATTCACAAATAAAATTTAAAAAGTCAAATTGATTGTTGATGTACACTTAAAAGTTGATTGACCCAGGTATTTTGTTTGTGTTATTGTGTTAAATGGCACGTAGTTAATTTTAGTATAAACGTATTTATAGTTGAGTCAATTCAAACTCTGTGAAACGAAAAATTCATTATTACAGCGAAAATAAATATACGAGTCCAGCAACGGAACACACAAAGGATGCTGTATGTACCTACTCATGTTAATAAAGGGATAACTTCTGATACTTTTCGAATAAAAGGTCATAAAGATTTCCAAATAATATTGGCACTTGTTCCAAAGAAATCGAAATATGTACTTCAAACAATATTCCAACTTTTCCAATCTAACACCGTTTGAGTAAATACTTGGGATCCTGCTATAAAAGTTTTATTTAAGACTCAAACAAATTTCTTAATGGTACTAAAGTTCCTCAGTTTCTGTAATTTTATAAACAATATTGCTATTACAGTAAATTTATTCTTTTTCTCGCCATTTTCCACAAAAATAAATGATTTCGTGCACACCAAAGATAGTTAACAAAATTCTCTACATAAACTTAAACCTGGGATGGATATTGTGGTGTTCACCAAATACACACGATACAGAAGTAATTCCTAGTCAAGAGCAAAGTTTTTTTATAGTACATGATTTTTTTTTCTTTTACTATGATGGTAAGCGATGATTTGGCCGACCATGGAGCACGCTTGCCTAGACTTACCTATTCACTCTTGACTTAGTTCATGAATCCCCAACCACGCGACCATGCGACCACGCTGTAATTGTTTTACTATTGTGTCTCGTTTCGCGGGTATGTGATTGATATACATAGCGAAAGTTATTAGTGTATATCGCTGTCAATATAATGCTGAGAGCGATATCCACTAATAGTGTTTTTCTCACCCTTTTCTACACACCGGTGCTCTCTTACTAAGCTGCTTGCATGGTCACATCTATTCCTGCATTTACTTCTTCCACGAGATCGGTCTAATTGTGTAGTGAAGCAATCGTCGCTACAACTTTGACACAATGCAGACCATTGTTTCAATCGTGCTTTTCATACCCTTTTCTACATATCGATGATCTCTTAGTAAGCCCCATATATTATGATCATATCTATTCGATGTATCTATCATATATATTCTAAGTATTCCTACATTGTCTTCTTCCAGGAGATCGGTCTAATCGTGCTACACGTGTAGTGTAGCAATCGGCGCTACAACTTTGACACAATGGACTGGCATTTCCAGTAACTGGTATTTCAGAAAACGTTTCTCGATCATGATCCACGATGAACTTTGGCGGCATGATCCCAACATCGTGAAATCGTGATTTATCTGCATGTTTCGCGAAAGCGTGATCTTCCTCTTTTGACGTTAGTTTGATCTTTCGTAATATTAATCTGTTTACGGTTTTAAGTTCGCATTGTTTTTTTGGTGTTTAAGTTATTTTTCAATTGATTATATTGTTATGTACCTAAGCAATGTTATTCTGTTTGAATACTTCCTAAAATTGTATATATGTACTAGGGATGTAACGAGAGTGGTTAAGTGGTTATATCGGTACCCAATTCAGAGGAAGAGTTTTTAAATTGTTTTTTTTTTTTCCAAATTGAATGTCAACATCAAATGAAAAAACAAATCAAAACCTCACTACATGCCAGATACAAAAGAAAATAATAAAGAAAGAGGAGTCGCTGTCGACTCTTCGTGCCTTCTGTACACGGAGGCGAAGGCTTCCCGTGCAACATGTACGTATATAAACATGTTTGTACCTCCGATTTAACTAGAAATCTGTACCCGAGGTGCAAAATTAATCGGAAATTCAAACTTTTCAGTATTGCAATCGAACCTCTGTAACATCTCTGATAAATGCTACTGAACTTACGGAAATTTTTGTGGGTTATTGTAAACTGGTCACATTTTCGATTCGCCACACTTCACGCCAGCGAATGAAAACAATAAGTACGAAAATGTGACGAGTTTACAATAACCCATTTTAATGACCCTGTCTTCGATTTCAATCTAAAAATGCTGATTCACAGTTCTCTAATGAAAAAGCTGATGAAGAAATTTGAAAAGAAAGGTCGAGCCCTACTCTAGTTCATAATAAATTTATAAGTCCCTCTTGAGATTAGCGCTACCCGCTGCCCACAAATTGAATTTGAAAAGGATCCCAGCTTAACTCAATCCCTCAACGTAACGTGCTTAGTAATCTTGCATATTTATGTTAATACACACTAATGCCACTGAAAATATTCATAATGCTTCGCATTTTAAGTACTTACCAAAAAAAATCTTTAAGTACTTAGTTTACCTTCTCAAGTTTTCATTTAGTTGTCTTTATGTACCTTTATAAGAGTAAAAGAACATCCATAGAACAACGAGAATCTGCCATTTTCACCAATAGAATTTCTTTCTGAACACTTAACTAAAGAGAACTAGCGTTTTACTTGGGGAGGAAATTCCTACAAGGTAATGTTGAGGTTTTTCGATTGATGATTGCCCACCTTAAAAAAAACATTGTATTATCCTCGTATTCATACTTACCTGGTGGATTAACGTATTGTTATGCGGTTGGGATAAGCCCTGTAGTTATCCCCGTTTTTAATAACCTACCGCAGTTCATAGATAGATAGATATCCCCGATTAACAGATTTTATCTATCAATCCACAACTTTTGGTAGGAAATGCTATCCGTCGGTGGTTTATAAAAAAGCAAGTAAGGGCAAAACGATAGATAACTTATTGAAAAAGGGTGTAAGTGGATAGATCGGACGCATTATTTTTTTATTTTCTTAAATTTGAATTCCTATTATAAAGATGATAGACGTACAAAACGTTTTGGGAACACATTTATTGCGCGTACAGGTTTTAAGTCCTCTGCTGGAGTCTTGTGTTTCCTGCTCTCTACAACCTAGGGGTTACTTCTAGGCAAGCATGCTCCCACTTCAATCACATAATCGCTTACTAGCAATTGAGATACTGGTCAAACGCGATCCTATCAAAAGTAATAAAAAGCAAACACTACGAGTAGAATAACCGGAAGTACAAAATCTACTAGTACAGTGTAGTTTTGTATTTGTTACTTTCAATTTAGAACTGATAAACGGGATATATCAGTGTGTATAGGAAGTATCTTAATTCAATTATCACCATATCTACAACTGATCTTAGTAAGCGTCGAAAGTCATTACGTTCATAAATTGCATAATTATTCCGTCTGTCTAGTTTTTTAACCGTTTTGTTCTGATGCCTGTGTTAAGCCCGGCTTGACTGAGAGCAGTAGTGAACCAGTGCTAACTGCCGCCACTTACGAGTTGTTGGTCGCGGGTTCAAACCTAGCCAGGCTCATTACTTTGTGTAATTTATTTCTACACTACTGCTCTCAAAAAGGTAAAAGGAAAATATCGTGAGGAAACCGGCACGTCCTAGGAACAAAAATTCGAAGACACGAATCTGCACTGGGCCCGCGTGACTTTTTTTTTCAGGTGCGAAATCATCAGAATGACATCTCCCGCTCTTGGGTGGAGCGTTAGGGCCTGTCAGACTTTTACTGACTAAACCTCACCCCGTTCCTTCTTTGCCTTCGTTCCAGGCTCCGGGTATTCCTTTCGGAATCCAATCCTTGGCCTCAAAGGCTTCGACTCTGCTGAAGCCCGCGTGGTGGATTACGCCCATTGCCTCTCCTAGAGAGAAGGCCTGCGTCCCAGCAGTGGAAACATTATAAGGCTGATGCTATGCTATAATGCTAAACCCGGCTTTGTCCGCACAATTTCATAACAAAGGATACCACGCGTTTCTACATCTCCGGTCATTACTTTGCCTGCGGGAGCGTATAATATTAACTGATCTACTGATAATATTATTCTCTTAACTTTCTGTTTTAATTTTACAGTAAATAAATAAATTCCTAGTAATTATAAAAATGATCTTAAAGATTTGATGATTTATTGTAAGTGCTTATTTTATGATTTATTATAAACTTTCCCGTTCTAAACATAAGTTTATTTTATTACCTAGGTAAATATTGACGTTCATGAACCTACTTTTATGTTGTTATTATAACATGTTTTTAATGAATAGATTTGATTACAAACCATACCTCTTAATTTTCGCTTCTGTAAGGCAAACTTGGGGCCCTGGATCGAAAAGCAAAGAAGAAACAAAGGGGATTTTAGTCAGTATAAGTCTGAAACATCCTCCCGTTCTGCCGAAGTCATTAGATGATTTCGCATTTAACAAAAAACAACCTAACTACTTTCAGTAACCGCATTCTTCCGTTCATATCAGATAAGTTAGCTAATAAATTAATAGAGAGTAATTAAAAAATCGACAGTATCTACTGTCTATAACGAGTATAATAAGACTAATAAAAGTTGAAAGGTGAATGTTCGGGCACAAATCTAGAAACTAGTTAGTCAAGTTCGCAAATATTACAGCTACATTACATAAAAAAATACATATAATGTTTCGCGTATTTATTTAGCATTGATACGTTAATTTATACCGGCAGTCTGTAACTAACTCGTGGAGGAGCTCGTGGCTAGATAATAACAGCCGCACAGGTCAATCTTCAAGGTTAAGCAACGCTTGCCTAGGTTGGTCTGTTGTTGGGTGACCATCTTAACATAACGAGTTTCCTCCGTGCCTCGGAAAGCACGTTAAGCCGTTGGTCCCGGCTGTCATTTGGAGATCTTTGGCAGTCGTTACGGATAGTCAGAAGCCAGTAAATTTGACTCCAGTCTTGCCATGAAGTACCGTGTTACCCCAGTTAATGGGTTGTGGAGGTCTGGTAGGCAGCCGCTCCTCGTTAAATACTGGTATTCAGCTAAATCTGGCTTGACTGGAAGCCGACCCCAATATATAGTTGGGAAAAGGCTAGGCAGATGATGATGAGTCTGTAACTAACTGCGGTATTGTATTTTGGAACACACAGAGGTCTTAGTCATTAAAAGTCTGACACTCCATCTCAGAGTTATTTATAATAATAATTAATTTGTATTAGTAAAAATACCAATTAGGCATTTGTGAAGTGTACCTACATAAAATCAGAGTCTGTTTTTTCTGATACTACAACTACGGGGTCTTTAAGTCAAGAGTGAATATGTTACTTCTAGATAAGCTTACTCCATCGTCAGCCACATCGTTGCTTACTATCAGGTGAGATAGCGGTCAAACGCGAGCCTATCTGTGATAAAAAATAAAATTAAGAAATCTGTCACATAATTTGAGCCCTGGCTCTTAGAAGGCAGTGTTTTCACATAAATACACAAATATTTGATGATTTTCCAACCAAAAATAATAGTCTTTTTTAACCCAAATTTTTTCTGGCAATTTTTCGGCCTGACTGATAGAAAATTCCATATTTAAATTATATTAAGTATATGTATTTTATATAATTATGTAAGTACACTCATTTTCTAATTATTCTTTTTTTTATGCACCTGCCACCTTCTCTCTTCACCACCCTAGGATGAGTGGTAGAGAATGCCTACGGCATTAAGTTCGCCTGTGTACCTTTAATGTGCATGAAGTTATAATAAATAAATATTAGACACAATAATATATTTTAGTATCCACGGAAGCATAACTCATTCCTCTTATCTGTTTGTCCCATACAAAGGGAGCCATGAATATGTGAATACACCTAATCAATATCAATCAAGTATTCAACATAGTTTTAAAAAGTAGGTTAATAGTTAGGTACGAAGAGTATTGTTCTCGATCAATTGATATAATTAATGCAGAAGAAGTGCAATGCTTTGTAGATGTGTTAATAGTGTTCATGGAAACTAGAAACAACATCTATAAAGGTCGGCTTCCAGTCAAGCCGGATTTAGCTGAATACCAGTATATTATTACGAAGAGCGGCTGGCTACCAACCTCCACAACCCATTAACTGGGGTAACACGGTACTTCATGGCAAGACTGGAGTCAGATTTACTGGCTTCTGACTATCCGATGAAAAAATGCATAGGTATTCTTGCAAAATAAAGCATCTAAAATAAGTACACCAAAAGTACCTATGGCAAAGTTGATGTGGCCTTAGTAATGCCACATAGCGTCCTTTAATTTCCAGGTACTACCTATGGCCAAAATACAATTACACATTTTATAACATTAATCTGGCCAGGTATTGGTGCTTATACAATATGTATAATTGATGTGAACCCCTTGATTAATGTTGGCAAACTTACCAAACGTCGAATTAAGCTTGGTCAGAATTAAAAGCAATTAGGGACTATTTTTTTATTATCTGTATAATTATGCAATACTGCAAATTAAAAACCCTTAATTATGCAACATCGTGTGATGGGAGTTCAGGTGGGAAATCAAACGAAGTAACATCATTCGAGTTTTCCTATATTTTACACAAATTCACGCTATCTCAAATTCCAGCTACTTTTCAAGCGTCGCTCAAAACAATCTAATCTAAACTCCCGGAAGTCAAAATACAAACCCTTTTCCAATATAACACGAATTATTTCAATAAGTCACAAATTGACAAACCTATAAAACAAATCAAAGTAAAAACAGGTGTTGGTGTACCAACCTAAAATATTATAATCAGACGTGATTAACAGTAATATTTCCAAGGTAATTAATTAATGTCAAGAGAATTAAGTATTTAAAATAACTATTATGAATATACAATTATCTGAACAGTGTCTCAATGAATTGATAGATGGCGCTATATTGAAGTTTATAAAGATTGTCTATATGGATTGGGCTTCTAGTACACCAGGTGTCTTGATTAGCCGGTAGATGGCGGGTAATTGTAACACTCGGCCATCCTGTTCACATCGTGGTCCTCCACGAAGTTAAGCTCCCGCACCCTCAGCAGTGGTAGAGACATCAGAATATCTTTTGTGATATCTGGAAAAGAAGAACAAGCCCACAGTATACTGATATAAATAACAACCTAACTAAGTATTTTTTAAATTTTGCTCTTATTATAATAACTGGAAGATAGATTTTGATCATTATACACACATTCACATACAAGTAACAGCTTAAACCGGTTTTTTTTTTGTATTTATCACATAAATCTTCTATCACTACAGCTACATAATAAATTCTTTATCCTATAGGTACCATTCATGTACAAGTCTCAGCTTGTGAGTTTTTTTTTTATTTATTATTATATTCATAAATCACATTAGACCTTTTCTATTACTACTGTAGCATTTCTTTATACCATACCATTCATATCTATTTATTTAGTAGCTATAATTCTGATGACAACAAGGTATATTTTAATTTTCTTAATGAGATTAGTGAGACATCTCACATCAATGGGTGTGTTCAGCCTGAGGATTAATAAAGTCTAGTTAGAAAGATATTCACTCAGACTCAGATGCAGCATAGCAGATCAGTATTAGTATTCACATAGATCTAAATGGCACAGTATAGCAGAATAGTTTTTCTTATGGAGTAGCAGGATAGTCACACAGATCTATCTGCCTTATCACACAGTAGAGCAGTATAGATATTAATCACACAGATCTATCTGCTAAACACACAGTAGAGCAGTATAGATATTAATCACACAGATCTATCTGCTAATCACACAGTAGAGCAGTATAGATATTAATCGCACAGATCTATCTGCTAATCACACAGTAGAGCAGTATAGATATTAATCGCACAGATCTATCTGCTAATCACACAGTAGAGCAGTATAGATATTAATCACACAGATGTATCTGCTGAACACACAGTAGAGCAGTATAGATATTCATCACACAGATGTATCTGCTGAACACACAGTAGAGCAGTATAGATATTCATCACACAGATGTATCTGCTGAACACACAGTAGAGCAGTATAGATATTCATCACACAGATGTATCTGCTGAACACACAGCAGAGCAGTATAGATATTCATCACACAGATGTATCTGCTGAACACACAGTAGAGCAGTATAGATATTCATCACACAGATGTATCTGCTGAACACACAGTAGAGCAGTATAGATATTCATCACACAGATGTATCTGCTGAACACACAGTAGAGCAGTATAGATATTCATCACACAGATGTATCTGCTGAACACACAGTAGAGCAGTATAGATATTAATCGCACAGATCTATCTGCTAATCACACAGTAGAGCAGTATAGATATTAATCGCACAGATCTATCTGCTAATCACACAGTAGAGCAGTATAGATATTAATCACACAGATGTATCTGCTAATCACACAGTAGAGCAGTATAGATATTAATCACACAGATGTATCTGCTGAACACACAGTAGAGCAGTATAGATATTCATCACACAGATGTATCTGCTGAACACACAGTAGAGCAGTATAGATATTCATCACACAGATGTATCTGCTGAACACACAGTAGAGCAGTATAGATATTCATCACACAGATGTATCTGCTGAACACACAGTAGAGCAGTATAGATATTCATCACACAGATGTATCTGCTGAACACACAGTAGAGCAGTATAGATATTCATCACACAGATGTATCTGCTGAACACACAGTAGAGCAGTATAGATATTCATCACACAGATGTATCTGCTGAACACACAGTAGAGCAGTATAGATATTCATCACACAGATGTATCTGCTGAACACACAGTAGAGCAGTATAGATATTCATCACACAGATGTATCTGCTGAACACACAGTACCGCAGTATAGATATTCATCACACAAATGTATCTGCTGAACACACAGTACCGCAGTATAGATATTCATCACACAAATGTATCTGCTGAACACACAGTACCGCAGTATAGATATTCATCACACAAATGTATCTGCTGAACACACAGTACCGCAGTATAGATATTCATCACACAGATGTATCTGCTGAACACACAGTACCGCAGTATAGATATTCATCACACAGATGTATCTGCTGAACACACAGTACCGCAGTATAGATATTCATCACACAGATGTATCTGCTGAACACACAGTACCGCAGTATAGATATTCATCACACAGATGTATCTGCTGAACACACAGTACCGCAGTATAGATATTCATCACACAGATGTATCTGCTGAACACACAGTACCGCAGTATAGATATTCATCACACAGATGTATCTGCTGAACACACAGTACCGCAGTATAGATATTCATCACACAGATGTATCTGCTGAACACACAGTACCGCTGTATAGATATTCATCACACAGATGTATCTGCTGAACACACAGTAGAGCAGTATAGATATTCATCACACAGATTTACTAGTAAGTTTAGTTATGTTTGTATCACTGTATGTCGGGTTGTCCACTTACAAAATATTATTATCCCCTCTTTATAATTCTGTGTTTTCATTAGAAACCTATTTTTTTGCAATATTTTGTATGTACTTTTTTTTTAATTTCCATCTTACCTTAGGTGCAATTAAAATATTTATTAATTAATAGTAGATGTTTGTTTACATATCTCATGACACTGCATCAACTTATCTCTTTTTTATTATTCTATTTTATTATTATTTACCTCATGAGTCTGTGGAGCTGTCTGTTACTGTTTTATAACTCGTCATAATTAACATCAGTAAAACTATGCTGAACTTTTTATATCTCTCAAGACCCCATGAAACTATCCATTGCATGTACCTACACCAATTAACTGAGGCGGTTCAAACCGCATTATGTTACGATAAACTCTTCCTTCCAATAAACCAATTCTTCCATGTATCTTTTTTTATATCTACTTATTGTAATCGCCATATCTAGGAGTGACTTTGCATTGCACATTTAAGTAGTGTACATTTAAGTAACTGCTATTTTGGGTTGATAATGTTGATATTCATGCAGGAAAACATGATTGTTATTTACATCCTAGACCACATCTGAAAATTTTCTCAACCTATGTGCATTCACATTCAATGGTATTATTGAGGCCATTTACAATAATTCTGTATTCCATAATCAAATGATAATTTAAATAAGGACAGGCAAATGTATATAATTGGAAATATCTGAAAACTGACTTGTGAGTGTTCTCTTCTAAACAATATTCTGCGGAGATTGCCAAATGTACATAGTAAAATTATGTTGCACCTGCACTACTTATGTCATTATTACATACATATGTCATTATACATCCTAAAATTGTTACCAATAATTAAACTTGTAAAGCTATTTTCAACCATTCACTCAAAATAAGGTTTCGTTGATAATAGAATAAAATTCCAGTAAAATAAGGTTTAAGACCAGCACAACTGCCATGTATTTGTTTGGCTTTGTTTTGCTAAACTGGACCTATTTAGCGCAGCCATGTTAGTTCTTACCCCTTTTTTTTTTATTAATTATTTGTTGTTTCTACATTGTGTGTCTGTGTGTCGACAAATATTTTCCTTTCCTTCTTTTTCTTTATTACTTTTTGTTTAAATCCCTTAAAAAGAATATCTTTAACAGCCCAGACAAACAATTCTGTGGAAGGACTCAATAATTACAGTTATTATCACTAGGTATGTAGAAGACAACAGAATTTTGATACAGTCGCTGGGTCACTAGATGATCTTGATATCAAAATCCTGGATTGTGAACCTCAATCGGACTAGGCAAGGGCTCCCTTTTTTTTCATGGTTCCTTGTAACATACATTAGGTGTTTATCATAACTGAGAAACCCTTCTTTTGTTTTTTACTAATTTTAGAATGGAGTTTCATTATGCGAGTCATACATTGCCAGAACAGGGCGTCAGCCAATGTGTATTTTAGAAAGCTGGAAGAATATTCTTGTTCTAAATTCTGTAAATATCTTGGGTATGGTTCTTTACTTTTCTAGTGACTCTTAAGAATACGACATTGAATTGATTGATCAACACGTTTCATGCACCCGCCACCTGCATGTACTTCCCTAGAATTAATAACACTACTTATAGTGGATTAACTTGTTCGTACAGAGCCCATCAGTGACCTTATGACCTAATTAGCATGAGAAAGAAGTTATATTAAACCAATAATAAGAGGAGGAAAGATTTGACTATTTTTTTGTATGTATGTTAGGATTTAACTCAAAAACTACTGGACTGAATTTTTAAATCCTTTCACTAAGCATAAGCTATAATTTTCCATGAGCACAGGATTCGAAATCGAGTGGAACATCTACTAGTCTTTATATAACTTTATACCTTCTTGTATAATAAGTAGTATATGTACTTATTAGATAGGTACCGTCACTATGTGAATTACCTCAGGATCTAAAGCTTTTCGATTTAGACTTTTTTTTTTAAATTACAGGGCTTACGTAAATATTGTTTAATTCCTCGCACCTTTTAGGTAGGTCGCCTCGGTCAAAGGTCATTCACCCTTTCCTGTTCAATTTCACAGGGTCCTGCTGTACGCCTTACAAAACAATAGCAACTTCTGATTAGGTTGCAATATGCATTTCAATATTCATTGCTACTTTTTAACTAGCATTCTAACTATAGGTACTTCTTTAGTAAGTCTAATTATAATTTAGAAAATTTTCATCTACATCACTAACAATTGGTAAATAACTAGATCAGAACATAAAATGTCTTGTTCGGACGGATGTACTTATGCAACTGTTTATTGTTATTGTACCTACCAAATCAGTCGGATAATGATCTCCAAATTAATTTTGGTCTACTTTCTAAGATAATTTTTGGAAGGAACCTGTATTGTTGAATTTATCGAACAGAATAATCTTGAGTTGGTAACGAGTAGATATGTCAGTTGACGTTACCTAAATAAATTACGTGTAGACGCATACCTAAACCTATGTACATACAGGTGCTCGAAAGCGGAGGGTCCTCTAGCAAAACTGAACGTTGACATTAGATCAAACGAATAATTATGAATGGACATTTTTGGTCCCGCCTGATTGATAGTCATATCCAACGAGTAACGAAATGTCGCACTCATTCATCGTTTAATTATTTTATATTCATTCCACGGATTTAGAGGTTTAATAAGATTTATGTCCCAGTTATGAATCTACTCTACTCGAAGATTAAATTAATATCATACAGATTAACGTTTGTTAAGGTTATCAATCTCAGTCCTGTTTGTTTTTACATGCCCTTCCATCATCAGTGGTTTGTTTTAAAACATTTCCAAGCATACTGCCAAAGCCTCTTTACTGGTAAAATATTTAATCGTGACCTTCGATTGCTCCTTACGTACCTAGTTGGTAAAAGTCGGAAATCACTTCTGTAATAAAGTGATAAAATAATGTACTCTACCTGATGATATCTTTGGAGTGGCGGTGGCGCATCCCGCTAGCTACTCCCGGCTGCATACCAGCAGGTGTTCGCGGCGTGTTCCAGGTGCTGGTAGACCTGGCAGCGTACAGTCACTGTAGCTCCGCAATTCTCACGCCTCACGACCCCGTCGTCGCCAGTCGCACACACTTTCGGAGCCAGGTTCCCTGCGGAGCCTCGTTGACAAGTCCACCTGTTCGGCTTCTGGTTGGAGCGGCGTCTTCACTTTACAGTCGTCGGTTTCACTTCATTGTACGTTTTCTTCATTCGTAGCTCTCTCAGGTGTTCACCATCTTGACGTGCTAACATGACCAACGATGGACGAAATTGGTGGTACGCGGAATTGGTGGTGGTGTGGAAATAACATCGTCAGCCATTGTTCCCATCCATGTATTCCCTCGTGACGTTGTAATCCTTCAGGTCGTCATAGGTACCAGATGAGCACCGCGCCGCGTAGGCGAGTCTGCGTAGCAAAAATCAGTCACTTGTTCCTTATTAAAGATTTTATCCCAGTTGGTCGTTTCTATGGAGCCACCCTTGCAAGTCAATAATTTTATTCAAGGGTTCGAATTTAGGAATGGTTTCTGTATCCAAGTAAGTTTTCTCTGGTATTTTGTTGGTAGGTTAGATTGGAGTAAGAACCGAGAAGAGAAAAAAAAAATGAAACTTTTTCTCGCGCGGCGTCCACCATTTTCTTCCGACTTCACACTCGGTGATTTTCTCAAGCCGCGATGATATGGGCAGTGGAATTCTTCAATCCCACTTCTGAACTGTGATGGGAGTTCAGGTGGGATATCAAACGAAGTAACATCATTCGAGTTTTCCTATATTTTACACAAATTCACGCTATCTCAAATTCCAGCTACTTTTCAAGCGTCGCTCAAAACAATCTAATCTAAACTCCCGGAAGTCAAAATACAAACCCTTTTCCAATATAACACGAATTATTTCAATAAGTCACAAATTGACAAACCTATAAAACAAATCAAAGTAAAAACAGGTGTTGGTGTACCAACCTAAAATATTATAATCAGACGTGATTAACAGTAATATTTCCAAGGTAATTAATTAATGTCAAGAGAATTAAGTATTTAAAATAACTATTATGAATATACAATTATCTGAACAGTGTCTCAATGAATTGATAGATGGCGCTATATTGAAGTTTATAAAGATTGTCTATATGGATTGGGCTTCTAGTACACCAGGTGTCTTGATTAGCCGGTAGATGGCGGGTAATTGTAACAATCGCAAATAGAAAAATAAATCCATTCTATATGTAGGTAATACATATATTATGGAAGTTCGAAACATTTCAAAGCTAGCGAATGGAGAACTGTCAGGGAAAAGAATAAGAAAAATATATGCAAGACGCATTCGCCATAGTGATTCTTAAAAAGAATTACTGCGCAGCCAATTGTACGAACTTCGGACCGGTCAAGATGTTTAGGCTGAGCGTAATGTACCTATTTACTCATAATAATTGCACCAGCATCTCGTACGTACCAGTAAAATTGATTTTCTTTTTTTGTTACAGGTAGAACAATCATCTAGCGTAATAGATGGTAAGTACTTTTGTTCTATTGTCTTAACTAGATCAGTGGTCTACAATCCTTTTGTTCTAACCGTGAGGTACCTACCTACATAGGTGACTGTGAAACATTCAGCATGAAAGGTCACCATAACTACCTTTTCTTGTCTGACTGTTAAGCCGCTTTGTTAAGGTGAAAGCGTTAGGGTAGCCCGCGAAATTCAAATTTTCTTACGTTTTTTGCAATTTGCAGGTCAGTGGTAGGTTGTACGAAGTTAATTTATCTTTTGCAACTGTAAAACGTAACTAGTTACATAATTATAACCAATAAAAATTATAATTATAAAGCCATTGGAATAGTGTAGGCTTGTGAACACCGAGCAAAGTTCAAAGCCTGACGCACTCTTACAGCCTCAGAGCGAGGCCTCAAATGAAAAGCCGTCTCGCCACCTATCGGTTGAACAAAAATAAAGATCGGATCTAGGGAAAACAAATACTAAATTAATAAATTCATGTCTCTTTAAACCACGCCGCATATTCGCCAACACAGAAACGCTAGGAGCGTTTCTGTGTTGGCGAATGTGTGTGTGTCATTGGCCAGCCAACAAGCCGCCGTATATCCCCAGATTTATACAGAACCGCTCCTATATTCGCCAGCCAACCCAATCCACGACTCTTTTGTCCGCATCTCCACCCATCCCAATCACAATAGTATTACGTCATCGCCCGCCATGAACGCGACGTCACTATTACAAAGACGACCCAATTCACACCGGCGCTTTCCATTTCATCGTTTATTTAGGCGACATCAATTAATAATGCATTAGAAGCAGTAATGTATGGCGCATGCGTGTTTGATGAAAGTGATAACGTATCTACATGTGATTTACTTTTACTCGGCTCGTTGTTGTAATTAACCCGAATTGAGTACGGGCTATTTAATTTGGCTCGGAAAGCTGTTATTTTGAAGCTTCGCGCGAACCGTCAGAATTTCGTATCTACTTTGTAAAATTGCTCTCAGGAGTAAAGGCTGGCTGTCCATTGGCATGGAATGAGGCAGCGGAGCGGAGCGATGGATACGGAGCGGAGTTGCGGACTGTGTCTGTCCAGTGATGCTAAGCAAAGTAGTGCAGAGTCTCCAATCTGCCTAGCCCCAGAGCTAGGCCAATTACGCGATGAGTAATTTGAGCAGAGGCGGCGCGGAGGCGCGAAATCCGTTAATACCATGGGGCCGCTTTACCCTTTCCGCACCACTTTTATTTATTTATTAAAACAACAAGTAAGAAGCACTGTACAAAGGCGGACTTAATGCCTTAGGCGTTTTCTACCAGTAGACCTTACGGTGGAGTTGAAACATACACGTAACAAGGTAACACGTTTTTCGGTTATGTATGATTTTTTAAACTATATTCGTCTCCACTAAAACTGAGCAGAGATTTTATGCAAATTTTAGTTAATATTGGCACACACAGCTCCGCTCCTCTACACTCCAGTCTGCTCCGCACCGCTCTAGTGGACAGGCAGCCTTACTGAAAGTGGAAGTGTAATTTATTGAAGTGTATCTTCAGAGGCTAGAGCGATGTTCAAGTACCTTAGCTATTACTGCCTGATCTCGTTTAATTAATTTTATATTGGGACTACAATAGAATCGCCAAACTTAAGTGGCAGTGGGCTGGGCACATTGCTCGTAGAACGGATGGTCGATGGGGACGGAAGGTTCTGGAGTGGCGGCCACGTACCGGAAGACGCAGCGTCGGAAGGCCTCCCACAAGGTGGACTGACGACCTGGCGAGGGTCGCGGGAATCTGATGGATGCGAGACGCACAGGACCGGTCGCTGTGGCGGCGCTTGGGGGAGGCCTATGTCCAGCAGTGGACGTCTTTCGGCTGAGATGATGATGATGATGATGATGATGATGATGATGACTACAATAGAACCTTTTCTAAATGAACTGAATACCGGGGATATTGGAAAATCATTGTTAAACATAGTAACCCAAAGAAGGCTGTATAGAAATACTTCTGCCAGCAACTTCATACTCGAATATGTACCTAAATAATTATTCCAAGGGAACATACTTTCAGGAAAAATAGTAATTGTTCCGTCTTATTTCAGGGCATATTCTACCCATGTGCCAAATTGATTTACTGTTTTGTTAGTGTGAGCTTTAGGGCCTGTTTCACAATGTCCGAGTAGGCACTACTCACTGAATAAATTCAAAAATGTGACAGAATTTGTATGAAATTTTCTGCCAAGTAAGATACTCGAAACTTAATCATAGGTGGTGAAATAGGCCCTTAATGTTACAAATATACACATTTCGACATCTATACTTAATAGGTATTATAAAGTTGACGAGTTTGTTGTTTTAATGCGCTAATCTTAGAAACTAAATTTTATGTGAATTGAAAAATTATTTTAGTATTAGATAACCCATTTATCGAGGACAGCTACAGGCTATATAACATCACGCTACGACCAAAAGGGGCAGAGCAGTAAGTACCCAAAGATGCGGTTGAAACTGCAGGGACAGCTAGTACATAGATAGGTAGGTACTCGTACATAAGCTTTCACCATCATAATATTATTGTTATTTATATGCTCTATTTATCGTAAAATAACCTTGAAAATAGTAATACAATATTTTTCCTGTAATAACGGTTACCAAACCAGATTATAATACTAGTTTAAGTGGTATAAGCGCCATTGTTATTAAACGCAATTCTGAAATAACTAAAACATGACAGTTGTTACCATGGATGTCATGGAGCTCCGTAACCGTATCAAAAAATATCCGATATGAAAAATAACCGTAACCGAAACCGTTCTAGTTTCGGATAAAGGCGGAGTCTATATGACAGATTACGACAAGTGGTTTATTTTGGCCGGTGAAACAAATCGTAATCTAGACTACAAATAAAAGTCAAATCCTTGTTATCTGGATTTCATTTTTAAAATTCCACTATCTGTTACCGAAACCATCTGAAACTACCGGAAAATCCGAAATAATTTTACACCCAGAATAATATTATTCCTATACACTGACGGATACCGGTTTCAGATACGACTACGGAACCGTAACCGAAACCGGTATACTATTATTTCTATATCCGTATCCATATGCAGATCCGAAACTTCATATCCTTACATAACATCCCTAGTTATTAGCAACGGTATCGCATACAACTGATACCCGTATTATGCAAAACGGAAATGTAAACAGTTTGCCAACGCCGAGTAACACAAAAAAAACATACGCGATTTGATACGATACGTTGCGCAAGCGACTGTAATAGTCAAAGTTTCAGCTATTTCAGTTTTTAAACTGAAATTGGGCAAACACTGAAGAATATGGGCCCTTCTTTTAACAGGAAAATCTTACCTCATTTAATTATTTTTTTTGATGCGAAATCATCAGTTTATTTATTGCTTCCACAGTGGGTGGGGCGAGAGGGAATATCAATTTTGACTAACTAAAACCCACTCGTGTTCCTTTAGTTGCCCTTTATGTTTCAGAACTGCAGTAAGTTTTTTAAATAGGTAACATCCAATGGCTTCTCTCGCTCTAGGGAGGGCGCGTTAACATCTTGGGCTTCTTCCGGATTGTTACCGGACGGCCGGACGGTGAGCTACCCATTGCTCATCGGCCGTAAACGTGCACCTACGATGTCCGGGGATTGCGAGCGTAAGGATATCCGTTTCCTCTCATGTGCATATGCTGTCATACGCGAGCATTACTACTTTATAAAATGAGGTGACCGCATCCCACTCCTATTCGCTCCGGACCATGGCCTGAATCAGGACCCGGCGCGAGAGGTCGCTGCCACCTATCGCCTCCGCGAGGACAAGGCGGTGCTCCGCTTGAACGGGGCACGCCTTCACCGTATGTTACACCATGTCCTCCAGGCGGTCCACACACTACTGAATACTGCCTGAACAATAAGTTCATCCATATTTGAATTTCCACCTATAGGTACAAACAATATTCCATGAATGTAATC
The DNA here is from genome assembly GCA_030763345.1 of Mythimna separata. Lineage (NCBI taxonomy): Eukaryota > Metazoa > Arthropoda > Insecta > Lepidoptera > Noctuidae > Mythimna > Mythimna separata. The sequence continues at coordinate 23,200,147 of CM061170.1, read as the reverse complement.
ACTCTGGATAGACAATTGAAATTTTCTATCACTATTTAGTAATGTGGTCTGCATCGGCAAATAGACATTGCAGTCGCAGAAGTACGAGCTAGTTTTTAGGGTTCGTACCTCAAAACGGAACCTTTATCCGATCGCTTTGTTGTCTGTTTGTCTTTCAAGACCGGAGGACCGAACCAGAGTTTTGATCTCGGAAATACGTAGGTAGAGGCATCGAGTTAAAATTAAAACCATTTAGGTCCACGGACCCTTGAAGCTACGACCGTTTATGTTGCAAAAAAACGTACATTACGAGTATAGGAATAAATCTAAAAACTGTTGTAGACTGGCCTGTTGGTCTACTGGTTAGTGACCCTGACTGCTATGCCGGAGGTCGTGGGTTCGATTCCCACCCAGGACAAATGTTTGTGTGATAAGCACGATCATTTGTTCTGTGTCTGGGTGTAATTTATCTATAATATGTATGTATTTAGAAGTATATAAGTATGTTTATCAGTTGTCTAGCACCCATAACACAAGCTCTGCGTAGCTTGGGACTAGGTGGCGTTGTGTGAAAGTTGTGGAATATTATATTAACGTCACAAACCATCAGAGCGTGATTCCAACTCGCACTTAGCCAGTTTATATAATACTCCGTCGTCTCAGCTGTCACACTCCCTCTTCAAACACATTACCGCAAGAAACCAATAGATCACAATCAGCCTCGCATACCATAACCAGTTATTTTCAACACCGTATCGGCTAAGCGTAACACGGTAAGTATTCACATACCTATTGCAAAACGTTTTCACATATCGTTTCAGTAACGTAACACCTGCCTAACTGTTACACCTAGAAGTTGACACGTCAAGTTGGTGTCTAACCTTTAACGGTGACATAGATAGCCATCATGCCTGAAGTCTGCGGAGGGTGAGACTGAAGGAAGCGATGGACGATTAAAATAAACCATTGAGTCTACCATCGACTCGCCGTTTTACAAAATGTTTTTCAATTATTTGTTTTGAGTCAACAGAATTGACTGCAAGTTTTCGATTGTTTAATGAGTCACTGAAGCTTTTTCCCTATTTGGGATTAACCCTCCTGATATATTTCCGCCATTCTAGCCGATTTTGCGTCGTTTCTGGTGATATTGATTGCGACGAACTTCTGACAATGGGTTAGAAGGTCGTTCATCCAGAACGACCTTCTAATGGCGGCCACATACGTAGCGTTATACCTGAACGGTATACCGAAACTGAAGGCTTGTGCAAGTATACCTGACGTCCATAGTGACCACACACGATTCAAGTATGCCTGTGCAGTCTCAGTTCTGCGCCTGTGACAAACCGAAGAAGTCGTGTTGTGCAATACTTAAGTATTTTGTGAAATATGCCACCGGCACCCACAAATGATGACGTTTTGGCTATTGTTGGTTTGGTGCTAGCTATTAAGAAAAAAGAGAAGTGTAAGAAGAAACGTTCTGTATGGTGTAAAGAATGGTTACTAAAAAGAAATAAGTATGCAGCGTTCTTTTTGTCGCGAATATGGTATTCTTTACTTTTTATTTGCCATAGACATGGTAACTTTCTGTATAAATCTATAAACTCTTCTAATTTCTCTCTATTACTGCGGCGTGAATCGACAGAAATTTTGGCGCGAAAATAACCACACGAACCGACCGAAGCACTGGCGCGCGTGCGACTGAAGCGTTCCGACACACACGCTCATGCATACTTGCACAAACTAGTTTGCGCAGGTATAAAGATCGTAGTTTTGATCTGCCTACCAGACTTGTGCAAGGCAGGAAACTTGTGCAAGTTTTGTCACACATACGCTCCGGTATACTTGCACAAGCCTTCAGTTTCGGTATACCGTTCAGGTATAACGCTACGTGTGTGGCCGCCATAACGGTTGATCCGGAATGTCTGTTTTTTGGTCTGTTTGAATCAGTCAGCCTTAGTCAAAACTCTAATCCAACGAGGAACATCTCGCGAATGAACGCACTATGCGGCAGTCCCAATAACGACCGAGTCAGACTCGAGTCAAAGTCGAATCAATCGAGATGTTCGAACAATCGAATAAAACCTCTCGCCATCGCGAAGCTGAAGAAGTAGTGTTGCTAAAACATTTGTTTGAGTTCATCAAACTTGCTTTGGGAAGGCGAGAGATAGTATCAGACTTTTATTGACTAACAAATTGTTAGAAGCCTACTGGGGTCGGGGGTTTGCTGGGAAAATAGACAGTGTTACATCCATGTTGTTATATAGTGTTACGAGCAGTGTTATTTCTTTCTAAGTACATCGTGCACACGTGGACCACGTTCGCTGATCTGGGCGCGTCGGTCTCCATAGACATTACATGGCAACTAGACTTGTAGAGCTACATTAGATCCACGTCACGCGTCGTGGTTCTACGTACAAATCAGGCGTGACCCACGTGTACGTCGGTTTAATGTAGTTTCCGCTTCACGGTTACTAATGAAATCTTGGTTTAAAGCCTCATTGGTCTACGAAAACACTTACAATATTTAGTACCTGATGACCCGAAGATCTAGGTCACAATCTCGTCCAGATTTCAGCCTTGTACCTACTTGCTGAAGTAGCCAGCATAGTGATAAATCTAGCAAGACCTATTGCTCCTTAGTGGATTGCGACCAACCACAACTAGTTTCAACTAGAACAAATGGTTCACTAGGGATCTAATGTAACTGTTTGTGATACATATTATGTTTAGAGGACTTGTTAGTGTCCACCAACTAATTGATGGTAATTTGGATGATTGTGTTAAGTACGTGATGATGGAAGACCTTTGTTTGACATTCAATGTTTGATTATGTATGTAGCAGATATGTAGGTGGTTAGTGGGTGTTTGTTTTAGTATCTTGCTCTTTTTTCCTTGTGTGGAAAACAACAATACTATGTCTTAGAGGAAAAGCAGTTACCATGGACTTGGAACACAAAGGACAACTGAAGGGTACATGGGGGCTTTAGTCGGTAAAAATCTAAGACGCTTTCTTATTCCACTATAGAACGGAGAAATTATGATTTCCAACCTCAAGAAATCGGTGACCTCTCGCGCCGGCCCTGGTTCAGGCTATGGTCCGGAGCGAGGAGGGGTGGCATGCGGTCGCCTCCTTCTGCGAAGCAGTAATGCTCGTGAAGGAGGCTGCTGACCGCGAGCGCGTGAGGGAACGGTCCTCACGCCGCCGCCGCCGAGATCCCGATCCTGATTTCCGACCACCGTAGGCGCGGGTTCGCGGACGGCGAGCACTGGGTAGCTCGCCGTCCGGCAGTCTGGAAATAATCTGGACTGAGCCCAGTCGTCAACGGCGCGTTCTATTCCACGCGCGCCTCAAGGAGATGTCAGCAAACTGTAGGGGCCCGGCAGGGCCGAAGCCTCTGGGGAACACGTGGTATTCCGAAAGTCCCCCCCAGATTATAGGCAACGAAGGAACGGGGTAGGGGTTTAGTCAGTAAGAGTCTGACACGCCCTCCCGCTCCGCCCAAGAGCGGGAGAAGTCATTCTGATGATACCAGAAAAAAAAAACCTCAAGAAATAGAGGATGGAGGAAGAGGAATATAGACATCAACGCAAAAATGGTTGGAACTTTCTGAGGGTTTTCGGAAAGGATGGTATTTATGGTTGTCAACCATACTTTTTACTTTTGTATAAAAAAATGACATTATATAAAAATACTCTATTTTCAATCTCTACTGTAGTACGTAAAATTATACGAACTAAACTGAACTAGAAGAAGCACATAAAAAATTATCATCAAAAGAATAAAAAGATATAATTTTGAAAAATACATTATTTTTTGTTTCACTTTTGTTTTCCTCACTACAAAACTACGTTATTTTTCATCAAAAATAGTTGGCGACCATACCGGTATTACTGAGCACGTGCAAATCCAAAGTCTAACCTTTAAGAACCGAGTTTTAACGTAAACTTAGCAAATCAATTTACGATCTTCTCCAGATACACAGATACAATAAAATCTTGGAATGGTTCCAGATCTCCTCTTCCCATCGTCGTAGATGGCAGTGACCTCCAAATACGACCCCGTAAAAACGTGTCATGACGAAAACATTGAACCACTGTACAGTGCCAGATTAACCGCGTAGCAAGAGTAATGTCCTGTGAAAGAAATGGGAGTTGATGATAGCATGACGGGTGACAGGACAGAATGGAAGAAAAAAACATGTTGCGCCGACCCCAAATAATATGGGATAAGGGCAGGGAAGAAGAAGAAGAGTAATGTCCTGCGCTTTGAGATGGGCCCCGCATGGACATATGATGCAAAATAGCATGGATACCGTGATGTTTATTTTCCCGTGAACGTTTGAGTTCAAGTGTTCGAAAAATACTCAACGCGTCATTTCTCGCTTCACACGAATTTGCTACAGGCCCCGCGTCGCCATGTAGGTATAATAAGTAGGTGACACCATGAAAGAAACATTAAAATGTAGTCAATGTTTTCTCACAATACTAAGTAATTAAAACTGCAACAAAGGAATGGCTAATAGCTCTGCAGACAGTTGAAATTAACTCGTAACAAAACATTTAAGTAGTTCTCGGATGTAGGCGACGTAAACACACGCGTTTATTTAAATATGTGCTATGTCCGTAGACATACCTACATATTTAAATAAATAATTATGATCGTATGTGTAATGTTCTATTTAGTACTGAGAAAGAAGAAATATGAAGTTTAGATGAGGTTTGGTTCGAGGATCGCATCAGATACCTAATTTGCAAAAGAAATAAATGGCTTGGTTTTTTTGGTGTAGTTTAGCAGTAGGTCCTCCTCCTCCGTGCATCGTACACCTCAATGCTGAGGGTCAGTCGTGACCTCCGTGCTTCATCACTTTCATTCGCACGATATTCCGCCATCTGTTTCTGTCTCTGTCATTGTGAAGAGTATACCTACCGTTGAGTCAAGAGCGGTGCGGATATGATCAGACCAACGCATTGGTACTAATGATCCGATATATGTATTTGATATATGCTTGTTCTGTTCCACTTCTGGGCACAAGCCTCCCCCCACTTCTTCCATCTTTGTGGGGATCTGATCGGACCAACATTTTGGTAGGTACCTACTAATGATTCGATATATTTTTTATATGCGTGTTTTCTTCCCACTTCTGGGCAAAAGCCCCTTTCACTTCTTCCATCTTTCGCGGACCCGCGCTTCCTTTAGCCAGTTCTGGCGATATCTGTTCAGTAACTTACATGAAGTTTATAAACAGTATATGGCTAAATTCTACTCAACAGTATCATTGTTTTATTTTTTAATTTCATTTTTTTTATAAATGAACGCAATCAAGCTTAAGATTAGGAAAGGGAAGAAGTTACTCAAGCCAAATTTCACATCTCACTTACGGGCCAAAATCACGTCAAGCAATTAATGAAATTGGGTAATTAATACGAGTAGTTGCCCCCTAATCTTTGTTGTTTACTTAGCGTTTACTGTTTACGGTAACCACATACGTACGTTATTAAATACGTTTACAAACTGTGCTCTGATTGTTTTGTTCTACAAATAACACGGTTCTTTCACTTTTACGTCGTTTTTGTTTCATGCCGCTGAGCGACAGAATTTATTGCTAGAAGGCGCAAAAGGGAAACTGATGGTTTTTTAGCGTGTAGGTACACAATGGTAATTATTGGAGCAATAAGCATCAACTATCTATGTTAACAGATAGATTGAATTTCAAACTGCAGCTTATGATTTACTAGCTAACCCCCGCGGTTTCACCCACATTTTTGGTACTGCTCCGCTCATATTAGTCCTCGCGTGATGTTATATAGCCTATAACCTTCCTGAATAAATGGGCTATCTAACAGGAAAAGAATTCTTCAGATCGGACCAGTAGATCCTGAGATTAGCGGGTTCAAACAAACAAACAAACTCTTCCGCTTTGTAATATTAGTATAGATTTGCAAATACGGGTATCTACGTAAGTGTTATCGTCTGTATCTAGAAAAGGCTAAGTCTTGACTCACTCTCTGACTCATCAACGCCCAGCTCAAACCATCTGATCTAGAACGCTGAAATTTTACATAGAGGTTCCTTTTAGGATGTGGATATTAAAAAGAGAGAAAATCTGGGGTCCAAAGTTTGAAACATCATCATGTCAGCCGAAAGACGTCCACTGCTGGACATAGGCCTCCCCCAAATCGTCGCCACAGCGACCGGTCCTGTGCATCTCCCATCCTTCGGATTCCCGCGACCTTCGGGCCTCGCCCAGGTCGTCGGTTTGTATGGAGAAACCTAAATCCACGCGAGCGAAGGCGCTGTTAAAAGCTAGTAAGTCCAGAACCGCAATAACTCTTTCGAAGAATCTTGCAGAAACAATTTTACATTTTAGATTATTATTCTATTAAAGATTTTTTTTATTGGTATAAACCAGTGCTTGATCGCGATCCCACCTGATGGCAAGCAGTGATGTCGTTGATGGTGAGGCGCACTAGTTTATTATTAAAAGCCTATTCACTCTAACCAATTTAACGCAAATACAGTATCAATTTCGGAACGCAATTTATCTGTAGTGTACATGCTACAATGAGGAAATTATTCTACTTTTTAGATTAATTTCCTCAGTAAATAATTAAGAGCAAATTAATTCGGAAAAAAGAAAAACACGACGGTAATTACTTTTATCTTGTTGTAATCGTTTGGAATGTACACTACTTTAATGATACCCATTAGTAACACGGGAACAGATATGAGAATTAAATCGGAATAAAAAGTGGAATTGCTAACCAGACAATGAGTGTTTAGTAACCCACTGCCTTCATCGATTGCTTATCGATAGATACTTTTTTGTTCGATTTCTTACTCGCATTACGCGTAGGGTTGTCGAACGCAAGATACAGCTTTTTATTGTATCGTAATCGGTTCGCAACTGACCGAGATATTGATGAAAAAAATACGTAGGTGCGTCCGAACATATAAATTCCTCTTTTTGAAGTTAGTTAAAACAGAATCAAAAAAGCCAGGGTTTGTTCAATTCAACCACAAAATTGTACTATGCCTACGTTCAAGTTAGATTGAAATGTTGTAAAGATAATTTCAGTTTACGATGTACTACTAAAATGAGTGATTGATGTACCTACGAGGCTATACCGCGATTTTAAAGAACGTCGGTTTTACTCGCGGCTCGTTGGTTCTGATCGACTAGGGAATAAAACAGTCAACGTATTGTAGCGAGTAAAAAATTAAGCCAACATGACGAGCCGTGAGTCAAGCTCGACAACTTATAACAACGCGGTATCGCAATGATACACCAGCTTTGCTGACGATTACTAAGACTTCGGTTTTGCTCGCTCGTCGATCAGGGCCTTTATTCATTTTTTAAACTAACCCTATTAGTATTTCTTTTTTATAAAACTGTAGGTCAGACAGTCCTACTTTTTTTAATTTTAGTTAGTCTTATATCACGAAGGAGATGGCGGGACGATTTGGATAGATTCCACCAGAACTGGCAAAAGGAAGCGCAGGCTCGCGAAAGATGGAAAGAGTAGAGGGAGGCCTTTGCCCAGGAGTGGGACAGAATTGGCTCATAAAAAAAAAGAAAAGTTAGTCTAGCTTTTCGGTTTTTTAAGCCGGGTAACCCTATTCCCATTGCCAACAATGCAACACACATAAGATCGAGCAAATGAGCTAACATTACCGACTTGTGCATTAGAGCTAAACACGTAATTATCGATGTCAGTATTCGATAGTTACGATTGATAGCCACTACACTACTTACGTTTAGTGAACGCGGCCGGCTATGAAGCATTTACCTTTACGAGCAAACAAAGAAAAGAGCAGTTTCTGTAATTATTAGCATTAGGTATAGGCCTTGTAATGTACCCACTGCTTTAACTCAGACCTCTCTAAGAGAGTCAGTGGGTCGTAATCCACCACGCGAGCTCAGTGCCATTTGGTGGATGTCACATGTCTTCGAATTTTGGTTCTTGGACATGCCGGTTTCCTTACGATATTTTCCTTCACCGTTTTGAGAGCAGTGGTGATAAAACCAATTACACAAAGTAAAGCACCTGACTGGGTTTGATATAGTTACGCCACTGACAATCCAGTACCTAAGCGGAGCGATACTTCTTGGCTCCAGTTTTGTTATTGGTAGACGATCTTTAATTACTTCTCCCACTCTAGAGTGGAGCGAGAGACCGTGTCTTTCAGCTACCCTTTGCGTTCTAGGACCACGATTTCCTTTTCAGAAATTACCGATGGCTTTTTACAATTTTGCGTACACTCTCGATAAACAAAATATTTCAAGGAGGTACTTGATTATTTTTTCAACATCAGTTCTATTTAAAATATTTGCTGTTGCCAAGTATGATTGAAAGCTAGCTGTCAGTAGTCGATTGATTCCGATGATATAGACTCTTCACTTATATTCTTGGCACAAAGCCAGCTGATCGATATTTTATTAGCTAAACAATTTTGATGTACGTAGTTGTCGATTTTTGAGCGCGTTTTGCGTAGGCAGACTGCCAATATATCATGCTGTAGTCCTGTCTGAATATTAGGTTCTAAATTAACAAATATGGAAACTTGTTATGTTTTCAATCATTGACGAAACTTACTTCGCCTCTATATTTAGTTACTTGCTACATTTTTTCTTTTGAGGGAGAAGGCGTGTCATTCTTTGCTGACTATAATTCACCTATGTTTTTCAGTTGCCCCTTGGCATTGCAAGACCATGGTAAAGTTACCGTACCGAGAAAAAGTTTTCTAAAAGTACCGCGGCCCTGGCAAGCATTGGTTCTACTGGACCCCTACGGTTTTGCTGATATCTTATTGAAGTATCCGTGGAACTAACTACACGAAATCCCGACGCCCGGTGCGTCTCCTGTGGCGGAGATTAGGGCATGAAAATGTCCGATTCCTCACGGTTGCGGCCACAGCCACTTAAAACTTCAAAAATCTATCATATCTACAGCTTTCGATGCGTTTAATTGGTTACCCGTCAATTATTTAGGGTTTAAGCCTAGGTTGACTGGTAGGGAATGCCATTACGTAAGCCTTTGTACTTCGTGTTGCATGAATTTTAAATTATTACACTACTCAACAAATTTTCAACTTTTGATTTTATCTGAGGTCGCATTATGTGATGACTATTTCTTGCCACTAAAGTAATAAAAATATGCAAATATACACACACCATCACATCTCAATGTCCAGATAAACATCCATGTCCGAAATCACGAATTTTCCATAATTTTATTGTAATTTTAATTGAAATGGCGTAGTTTTTTTGGAGTGGCTGACTTTTCTCTTGTACTCAGTAGCAGGGGTCTCTCTAATAAGGCTCCAACAGTAATCCACGAGCATAGCAGGCTCCCATCTGCCTTGAAATCGCTTTTCAAATGCAACAACAACACATAGATTCCATTGCTGTAATCTGGATGTCAATAATTCTGCCTTATCAATGGGTAAATTTAATTCTCTTATTAAGTCATTAAGCCTAGTTTGATTCAATAAAAGTGGCTCAGATGCACATTTTGGGACATATTGGGGGTCCTCGCTATTTTCACTATCCGTCGAACTCGAGTCGACTTCAACTGTCTGAATTAAATTCACTGGGCACTCAGGAACAGGTAACTCGTCAGAATGTGGCTGAGGTTTTATTACCGATGGCACGTTGGCATACTTAATACTTCGTTTTGATTTTTCAGAAAACCCCTTTAATTGCGTTAAACAAAAATAACAATCGACGGCATGATTCGTTGGCTCCATCCACACCATTGGCGTACCAAATGGCATTTTTTTAGTTGTTCCCTTACACCAACCATTGAGATATGTATAACATCTTAAGCAGCACACTTTAGGAACCCATGACTTGTCTTGATTCCTTACGACACGGTTAAAATAAGCTTGATAGCACTGTTTAATTAAGTCAGAAAGTGGTTTTTTTTCCGATTTCGGCGTAAACTCGCCACAAATATAGCAAAATAAATCAGGACTGTTAACACACACTCGCGACATTTTAGAAGTCAGTTAATATACTAACAAATGCACTATGTTCCATTTGCAAAAGTAATAAGTTTCCGGACTACCCGCATTTTAACTTTTGTAGGTAGGTAAAAAAAATTAAAAAATATTTATCCCTATAACCAGATGTGATATCGAAATAAAATGCATACAGTATTTTTATATTGGTCAAGCTTATTATGAAATAATATGAATTGGGTCAGATATTTTTTAAGTGTTGAGTAGTGTTATTAATTGCTCTACGTTTTGTTGTCTGTACCATAAAAATAGTACACTGTATTAAATTGTTTCGAGAAGTAAAGGTGGTTGAAACCCTAGCCATTGTTATTTATTGCACAATACCCAGATAGGCCCACCTGGTTCTAGATCATAGCTCGAAACCATCCTGGACGGTCCGACAAATAAATATTTCTTAGCAGAAACCTCAGCTAGGTAGGGTTGTGCAACACGTGATTTCAATCTGTCAGCCCCTGCCACTTGTGTTCGATATCTTCACCAGTGTTCAAGCCACGTGAAACGCTTGTCATAATCGATTTCATGCTTTTACGTTCACGTGAAGCTAATCGTTACACGGACTCGTCTTTCTCTTGCAGATTTTTTTATACTTTAATAAGTTTTTTTCTTTTATAATGTATTATGTATTTTTTTATTATACATAGGCTCGCGTTTGACCACTATCTCACCTGATGGTAAGTGATGATGTGGCCGACAATGGAGCACGCTCGCCTAGAAGCAACCTATTCACTCTTGACTTGAAGACTCCCAAGTTGTAGCTATCAGGAAACACAGACCACGGCAGGGAATTCCACTCCTTAGCTGTATGCATAATGAAAGTGTTTCCAAACCGCTTTGTGCGTATGGGTGGAATGTTCACCATATTACCGGTGACGCATCGCCGTACGCCTAGTGGTCCGATGATGGAAAGGACTTGACGGAATTAAATTGTGCAATTCTTGTGCACACTCCCCGAAGTGCAACCGATAGAAAACCGACAGGCTAGCAACTCGGCGCCGATGTCCAAGACTTTGGAGTTTCGACTATGTTACTCAGCTTATACTTCAAGGCTAGAGTGAACAGGCTCTTAATAAGCTGGTGCGCCTCACCATCAACGATTACATCGCTGCTTACCATCAAGTAGGATCGCAGTCAAACTCTAGTTTATAGCAATAAAAAAAAATAAGATAAGGAGTGGAGTTCCCCGAATTTGTGTTGCCTGAAAGCTACAACTTGGGGATCTTTAACGGCCGAAATTAATAATCAATCCATCACATATCGGAGATTGAAAAACAAATGCTACCATACAAAAATTTACATGTTTTCTGTTGTTTCATTTGTTTTTCAATCTCCGATATGTGATGGATTGATTATTAATTTCGGCCGTAAGTCTATAGTGAATAGGTTACTTCTAGGCAAGCGTGCTCCATTCTCGACCACATCGTCGCTTTTCATCAGGTGGCATACAACAGTAAGGAAAAAAAAGCATTTTTTCGCACACACACGCCCAAATAAAACTTACAATGAAATAAGTATGTAAAAAATGTCAGCTGTCTCTTTCAGACCATATCATAAAAATTATAGAATAATTCTTTTTAAAAAACAAGCAATTATGTCGTGTAATTGACTGAAAAAAATCAATAGCTCTAGGTACTACCTTACCGATGCAAGTAAGCAGGCGCCTAGTTAATTAATTTATTTATTTAAACTTTATGTACAATGGTGGTACATAGGCGAACTTAATGCATCAAGGCATTCTCTACCAGTCAACCTTAGGGTTAAAAAGACATCGCTGTGGTAGGTCTGCACAATAAACAAATAACATAAATTACAAGAAACAAAAGTTATAAGAATAGATTAAGTTGTTTATAATAATAAAATACGTATATAAAAATACTCCAGGTGCAATATACTTACCTCCCATAATAGCAAACAGCTGATAGTCCAGACAAAGACAGGATTCCGTCAGTTTTTGTTCAATGTTACCGATCATTGATCGCTACACAATGTAACACAACATTTTTCTCGATAAAACTGTACTGACATCTCTCTAACCTTGACCGTTAGTGCACGGACCACTAACTCACTGTTTCGCTTCTAGATAACTAGATTTTGCCATCAGTGGCTTCGGTGGCGTGAAAATACCTGTCCTAGTGTGGGCATAATTGATTTTTTAGTCTTAAAAAGTATCCAGTTTTATTTATTTTTTCCTAATTTAATTTTGAAACGAGGATAATTTGTTCAAATACACATACCTTCTTTTTGTTTTCGAGAGCAAACCTTCAAAAGGCGCCGGAATTTTGGGAATAAGTCGGGAGAGTGTGGGATTTTTACCTCACTAAAACCACTTCTGTGATCACCATCAGGACATAGAAGGTGCGCCGTTGCCTCTTAAAAGACCATTGCGGTACCCCCTCTGTGCGGCGCCTCCACAAAAAATTTTGACGCTATTTTTAATAAACAGAATTCATCATCTACCATCTAGCTGAATACCAGTATTTTACGAGGAGCGGCTGCCTACCAGACCTCCACAACCCATTAACTGGGGTAAGACGGGTCTTAAATGAAAGTCTCTTTACAATATTAAAAATATAATATTAGTATAGCTAGATAATTTGCCTTTGCTTTATTTCGTTAGTTCACACGAGCGACACCACAGTCAAACCTAGTCATGTATACTCCAGTAACCAGCGCAGACTGAACCCAGCAAACTGGAAAAGTCAACATAAAAATAAAATATACATGAAGTAATATTCTGAAAACAGCAGTTGGAAAGTATTCTAGAGAAGTTTATTCCACGTGGATGTCGGTGAGAACTAGGTCGTTTCCGCAGTGACGCAGTGGCAACCGTGTCAGGGTTTCGACCGCGGGGGACTGGGGTCTGAATAATTTAGATAGGTCGACTAATAGGCATTAACTGCTGTCAATTGTCGTGTTTACCAGGTGAGCGGATGTGGTTTTCAACGTGTGGTTCGTTGTTGTGATGGTTTTAGACTAATAAAGGATAAATTGTGTATCCTCTTACATAAACAATTACTCACTGATTAGTAGTGACGAAACTTGGACTCCCAAGCGTCGTCGCTACGATTCGTCCTGTGTGTCTAGCATCCATCAGATTCCCACGACCCTTACCAGGTCTACGGTCCACCTTGTGGGAGGCCACTCCAGTACCGGCCTTTCCGCCTCATCGACCATCTGTTCTGCGAGCAATGTGCCCTGTCCACTGCCACTTTACTGTGGCGATTCTTCGGACTATGTCCGTGACCAAGGGAATCTATCTATTTTCATATCTAATTCAATCATGCAAGGAAACTGAGCGAAAGAGCACTACCTTTTCATCGCCTTTTGGGTGACTTTAAGCGTTCAGTAAGACGGAGATGGGAAAACACAGTAACAGATCCCAAATCGAACATCGTCGTTCTTCTTAGTAGTAGCAATTAAAACCCCTATGCCAAAGAACTATAATTTAAACATCTTGTTTAGTATCAGGCCAAGGAACGAAATTTTTGGGTTTAATCCAGTTCCAACATAAAGATTTATATCATGAAAACGTTTCAATGTTATTTCTGAATATGAAAGCAAAATATCTACATCAAAAATAAATTCCAAAATAAACAACCCACTATAAAATCCGGCAGAATCCGCCACTGTGTGGACCGCCCGGAGGACACGGTGGAGCACACGGTAGAAGTGTGCCCCGCTTGGGCGGAGCACCGCCGTGTCCTCGTGGAGACTATCGGGAGCGGCGACCTCTCGCGCCGGGCCCTGGTTCAGGCCATGGTCCGGAGCGAGGAGGGTTGGCATGCGGTCGCCTCCTTCTGCGAAGCAGTGATGCTCGTGAAGGAGGCTGCTGACCGCGAGCGCGTGAGGGAACGGTCCTCACGCCGCCGCCGCCGAGATCCCGATCCCGATTTCCGACCACCGTAGGCGCGGGTTCGCGGACGGCGAGCACTGGGTAGCTCGCTGTCCGGCAGTCTGGAAATAATCTGGACCGAGCCCAGTCGTCAACGGCGCGTTCTGTTCCACGCGCGCCTCAAGGAGATGTCAGCAAACTGTAGGGGCCCGGTAGGGCCGAAGCCTCTGGGGGGAACATGTGGTATTCCTAACGGTTGATACCGAGTCCCCCCCAGAACGAAGGCAACGAAGGAACGGGGTAGGGGTTTAGTCAGTAAGAGTCTGACACGCCCTCCCGCTCCGCCCAAGAGCGGGGGAAGTCATTCTGATGATTCCCCTACCAGAAAAAAAAAAAAAAAAAAAAAAAATAGGTACAGTTTTATTTTTACTGGTACGGAGTAATGAACAGTTTTCAGTGTCTGACAAAATATTCAAGTATGTAAATCTTATGATCACACGCACGAACGATTTTATGCATCGCAGACGACACCGGTTCTCGGTAGGAGCTCGTGGCTAGATAATAACAGCCGCACGGGTCGATTTTCAAGGTTAAGCAACACTTGCCAAGGTTGATCTGTGGATGGGTGACCATCTCAACATACCGAGTTTCCTCCATGCCTCGGAAAGCACGTTATGCCGTAGGTCCCGGCTGTCATTTGTAGATCTTTGACAGTCGTTACGGATAGTCAGAAGCCAGTAAATCTGACTCCAGTCTTGCCATGAAGTACCGTGTTACCCCAGTTAATGGATTGTGGAGGTCTGGCAGGCAGCCGCTCCCCGTAAAATACTGGTATTCAGCTAAATCCGGCTTGACTGGAAGCCGACCCCAATATAGTTGACAAAAGGCTAGGCAGATGATGACGGATAGTCAGAAGCCAGTAAATCTGACTCCAGTCTTGCCATGAAGTACCGTGTTACCCCAGTTAATACCCCAATATAGTTGGGAAAAGGCTAGGTAGATGAAGATGTAAATCGTATGATCGACACGCACGAAAGATTTTATGCATCGCAGACGATACCGGTTCTCGTTGGAGATTAAAATTTTAGCTGTTTACCTTAGAAATAGTATCAAGGTCATTTGTGTGCATAAGAACTTGCTATGTTGCTAATAGGTATTTGATCAATCTGTGGGTGGCATCTCCGACTGCGGCTATTTGGCAACTACATTTAATTTTGTTACCTTGGGTATACTTGTTAAAACAATTGTATCTATTAATGTTAATGGGTTGGAGAGGTCTGGTAGGCAGCCGCTCCTCGTAAAATACTGGTATTTAGCTAAATTCAGCTTGACTGGAAGCCGACCCCAATATAGTTGGGAAAGGGTAGGTAGATGATGATGATGTGTTAATAAATAAATATTACAATTTTGGTTTGACTTGGTTATAACATATGGTATAGTGGGCTAATGATTCTTTTGTGTAGGTCCGCATTCTATTAAGTTCATTTGCTCAATGACTTATTTGTCATTCAGGACCGCGGGGCTTTCCTGACAAGGAGACCCGTAGTCTTAGAACGCAAAGAACAGTAAGACGGAGATGGGAAAACACAGTAACAGATCCCAAATCGAACATCGTCGTTCTTCTTAGTAGTAGCAATTAAAACCCCTATGCCAAAGAACTATAATTTAAACATCTTGTTTAGTATCAGGCCAAGGAACGAAATTTTTGGGTTTAATCCAGTTCCAACATAAAGATTTATATCATGAAAACGTTTCAATGTTATTTCTGAATATGAAAGCAAAATATCTACATCAAAAATAAATTCCAAAATAAACAACCCACTATAAAATCCGGCAGAATCCGCCACTGTGTGGACCGCCCGGAGGACACGGTGGAGCACACGGTAGAAGTGTGCCCCGCTTGGGCGGAGCACCGCCGTGTCCTCGTGGAGACTATCGGGAGCGGCGACCTCTCGCGCCGGGCCCTGGTTCAGGCCATGGTCCGGAGCGAGGAGGGTTGGCATGCGGTCGCCTCCTTCTGCGAAGCAGTGATGCTCGTGAAGGAGGCTGCTGACCGCGAGCGCGTGAGGGAACGGTCCTCACGCCGCCGCCGCCGAGATCCCGATCCCGATTTCCGACCACCGTAGGCGCGGGTTCGCGGACGGCGAGCACTGGGTAGCTCGCTGTCCGGCAGTCTGGAAATAATCTGGACCGAGCCCAGTCGTCAACGGCGCGTTCTGTTCCACGCGCGCCTCAAGGAGATGTCAGCAAACTGTAGGGGCCCGGTAGGGCCGAAGCCTCTGGGGGGAACATGTGGTATTCCTAACGGTTGATACCGAGTCCCCCCCAGAACGAAGGCAACGAAGGAACGGGGTAGGGGTTTAGTCAGTAAGAGTCTGACACGCCCTCCCGCTCCGCCCAAGAGCGGGGGAAGTCATTCTGATGATTCCCCTACCAGAAAAAAAAAAAAAAAAAAAAAAATATAGGTACAGTTTTATTTTTACTGGTACGGAGTAATGAACAGTTTTCAGTGTCTGACAAAATATTCAAGTATGTAAATCTTATGATCACACGCACGAACGATTTTATGCATCGCAGACGACACCGGTTCTCGGTAGGAGCTCGTGGCTAGATAATAACAGCCGCACGGGTCGATTTTCAAGGTTAAGCAACACTTGCCAAGGTTGATCTGTGGATGGGTGACCATCTCAACATACCGAGTTTCCTCCATGCCTCGGAAAGCACGTTATGCCGTAGGTCCCGGCTGTCATTTGTAGATCTTTGACAGTCGTTACGGATAGTCAGAAGCCAGTAAATCTGACTCCAGTCTTGCCATGAAGTACCGTGTTACCCCAGTTAATGGATTGTGGAGGTCTGGCAGGCAGCCGCTCCCCGTAAAATACTGGTATTCAGCTAAATCCGGCTTGACTGGAAGCCGACCCCAATATAGTTGACAAAAGGCTAGGCAGATGATGACGGATAGTCAGAAGCCAGTAAATCTGACTCCAGTCTTGCCATGAAGTACCGTGTTACCCCAGTTAATACCCCAATATAGTTGGGAAAAGGCTAGGTAGATGAAGATGTAAATCGTATGATCGACACGCACGAAAGATTTTATGCATCGCAGACGATACCGGTTCTCGTTGGAGATTAAAATTTTAGCTGTTTACCTTAGAAATAGTATCAAGGTCATTTGTGTGCATAAGAACTTGCTATGTTGCTAATAGGTATTTGATCAATCTGTGGGTGGCATCTCCGACTGCGGCTATTTGGCAACTACATTTAATTTTGTTACCTTGGGTATACTTGTTAAAACAATTGTATCTATTAATGTTAATGGGTTGGAGAGGTCTGGTAGGCAGCCGCTCCTCGTAAAATACTGGTATTTAGCTAAATTCAGCTTGACTGGAAGCCGACCCCAATATAGTTGGGAAAGGGTAGGTAGATGATGATGATGTGTTAATAAATAAATATTACAATTTTGGTTTGACTTGGTTATAACATATGGTATAGTGGGCTAATGATTCTTTTGTGTAGGTCCGCATTCTATTAAGTTCATTTGCTCAATGACTTATTTGTCATTCAGGACCGCGGGGCTTTCCTGACAAGGAGACCCGTAGTCTTAGAACGCAAAGAACAATGAAGGACACATGTGAGGGGTTTAGTCAGTAAAAGTCTAACATGCCCCACCGCTCCACCATGGGAGAAGTCATTGGATGATAACCGTCTGTACCTCGCTAGAGTCGTGGTTGCAAACCCGATTGCTGAGCGTAGGGTTCGGAGTTCGATCCTGAGTCGGACTAAAAGTGCTATTAGGTTTTTACATTAGGAATTACTCTGTAGCAGCCTAGAGTTTGGAAGATCGTGGTGTGACACCCCCGTACCTAGGAGAGCACGTAAAGCCGTTGGTCCAATGACTGCGTCTCTCTCCGGTCATGTCGGAGTGCCATCACATCAGACTATGAGCGCTATAGGAAGAGAAAGAGTACAACTATATTTACGCACACACTTGTGCACTATAATAATATATCCTGCTTACTTGGCTAATCTCTGTTGAGATTGACCACCGTGTTCAAAATTCGGTTGAGAGACAACAAATTCAAGCTTGCATATTACGATGTAACCGCTTTTAATTTATCGTCCCTTGTAAATAATTTATGAACAGCCTACAGGCTACAGGCTATATAGGTTTTTAACAAGATTTAAAGGAAACATTATCGACGCCAAAGTACCTACTACCTTCCTATGGCTATTAGGTACGGTAAACTAAAACGTTTGACTAAATATTTCCTGTATCGTGTAATAATATCGTAGTCAACTACGGGATTTCCGAAATACTGTATTTCTTTAGGTGGGAAATTATCCAACTTCTAGGGTATATACTTTTACTCAATAAAACACACTCCTATAGATATTCCTTCTTTGCTTAATTTGCCTTGCGTTCCAGGATCCCGGGTTTTCTTTTCAGAAGCCAAACTATGGCTCCTGTAGGCTTCGACCCTGTTGGGCTCTTACGATTTTGCTGACATCTCTTTGAAGCACGTGTGGAACACTACGCGCCGTCGGCGACTTAGGCTCGGCCCGAACAGTTACCGATCGGCCAGACGGCGAATTATCCATTGTTCACCGTCCACAAGCCTACAGCTACGGTGGTTTAGAAATACTGATGGATACCTGGTAGGTGGTGGACTAGTACCTATAGGTATTAAAATCTTCAAAGTAATATAACCTAAAGAGTAAGAAATACCAAGTCTTCAGAAGTATGTAGACAATTTGAAGTACGGTTAACTTACAAGCATCCATGCACGCTGGTACCAGGAAGACATAAAAACAAGACGGGCATAACTTTCGCCCGCTCCGATAAACAAACGGTTTCAGGAGGCCGTTGGAGCGTCGCCGAATGCTTAATTAATCGTAGTGGAAGACTGGAGGCTAGCGATCTATGAGGACCAGTTGAGCGGAACGGAGATATATACAATGTAACTTTGGTGAATAAGATTGGTAGTGGGATTGGTAGGAAGAGTTATTGTGGTCCTGAAGGAACACAGGTGGATTTTAGTCAGTAAAAGTTTTGATTCACGTAGAGCGGGAGGAGTCTTTTAATGGTTTTCTACCAAAAATAGGACGGAAAATGTTGCAAACGAAGACTTTACATAATAGGACTGGTAATTTTTTGAAATTGCCTATTATTGAACAGTTCAGTAAGTTCTAACCTAAGCTAACTAAGCTCTCATGCAATTACAATTACAATTATATCTGAAAGACAAAGGGATCGTCAATGCAATCGGAAGCAAAATGTTTTATTGTACATAGGCCGACATGGGAACTTGTAAAACGTCAGAAGCTAGTACACGGTTCTAATTGACCATTTCCTATGAAAATGAACCGGCAAGAAACTCACACACACACACACACACACATATAGACACAGGCATGGACAGTGTTTTTGAAAAAAAAAAAAAATCTTACTTTATTAATAAGTATCAGAGAATACTGGATCGGAATAGGAAATTATCTATAAATCTGCGTAGTCTGCAGTCTTCTTAAATTCACATAATAAAAAAAAGCTACATAAGTAAACCGATTAAGAAATAACATGATTTATAACAATAATAAATTACTTACTAATGAAGTTAATATAAATATAATATAATTATATAAAATAGTGATATACTCGTAAATACTGTAAATTCAGCTTCGTCTACTAGCAAAACTTTTCCGTATTAGCGATTCTAATGAAGTTACAAACTCTAAAAGCTCGTATCTGTCGCGTATTTCTAATATACTATGTACGTACTGAAATTGATAAAAGCACTTAGCAAGAATCAGGTGTTTAGTCAACCGTAACTTAGCGAGAAATGGATTAACTATACTCGTACTAAAGTACTCCACACCAAATCCTACCTATAGTTGGAACGTTGAAAACAGTTCGTATGAAAATTATTGTAACTTTCAAAATTCACATTGTCCTCCAGGAAAACCGCAAAGCACAGACATATTTAGAATTGAGTTATGTATAGTTTTATGTAGTCATTTTAATGGTTGAAAAACCTTCGACTGTAAAACACAAACAGGTAAATGATTGACTTACAGGAATGAAAGGCAGAAAAACGTTTATGTGTACTTTACAGACACAATTAATTAACACAAAATGGTAATTAGCAATTATGAGTAAGCATACTGTGCTGCAGACTTGATGAAAATAATGCTATTTAAAGTGTGTACCTACATCTCTGTACTCGGCAAGCCTCTGGTCTAGATATACCCAAATGTCTTGCAATAGAGAATATGCATGCAATTTTCTAATTTGCAAAATTAATACACTATTTGCTGTAGAAAATAGGAACATTTTTTTAAATATATGTAACAATGAAGTTATAAAGCTTCAAAGCTCCTAATAAGAAAAACTAGTCCAATATATAATTTGACGTTAAATGATATCACTCCCGTACGGCTGCTATAGAATATGCTTTTTGGTGAGAGCGATAGATATACATATTTGTTTCAAATTTTTATATCTTGTTTGCTTTTCTACTGACTTTGATATTATTTTTAACCTGTCAATACCCGCAAAACGAGACACAATAGGAAGACAATAAAAGCGCGGTCCTATGAGACCGGTCGGGGATTCATGAATTAAAGGTTAAAAAATATAGGTTCTATTTCTTTTTTTTGCATATTCCCTATTCTCTGCATCCAGTTTTACAATACCTACAGAATGTTGTTGCGTTGCCACGCTTCTATTGTGGTACGAATAAACTTTATCTTTCTTTCTATGAGGCCAAAAAGGCAGAGCTACCTCAGTTTTGTGTTGCAGGCTTCTTGTTTATTTCTTTTACACCAATACGGTGTACAGGCTCTGCCCGCAGCCACAACAACGTTGAAAGAGCGGGCATACAACCGCAGGGCAAGCCCTACCGCATCGTTGCGGTATGCGCTCACAGTCATCGTCCTCGAGAGGTCACTCACGGGATTTCTATAGTATTGCGTGTGATGATGACATAGCTACATTGATGGGCAAATCCATAAAGATGGACGCCGGGTTGTGAGACAATTCTTCAGTGGCAACGATTCCGGAATCGCTGCCCTTGTGAATTCATTCACTCAATGACAATTAGGTGCTCCGTCATCCCAAAATCACGAAATTCGTAACATTTGTATAATGTTGCCTGTGACGATGACGTTGCTAGATTGACGGGCAAATCCACAAAGATGGACGTCGGATTGTGAGATACATTTGTCTCAGTGTCAATGAGTCTGAAATCCCTTCCGTTTTATATCCATGCACTCAACGTCAATTAGGTGCTATGTCATCCCAAAATCAAGAAATTGGTGAAATTCAAAAGCATTTATTTCAAATAGACCATTTACAGACACTTTTGTATAGTCAAACTGACTGCAGTTATAAGATTGAAGCTAAATCGGTAACGGTACATAGTATGTTACATATTCATCCATTACATGAATCATGTCCAACTATTTGCATCTTTGACGTGAAGATTCCAACGGAACTATAAACTGCTAAAATCAATCAAACTACAAATAGAAACAAAATCTTTATTACCTGTTTCCTTCTGCTCTGGATCGATCCGAATGGCTATTTTCTGTCTAAATTATCGGTTGTAGCTGAAGCGCACTGTTTTGATGATCGACTCAATGATTACAGGTCTATCTTTATGGACAAATATAATAAAATTATAGCCTTCTTACGTATTGTTCTCATTTCTCAGAATAATGACTTTCCCCATGCGGTATGCCTTATTCATAATATCATTCAGGTTCAATCCGCATAGTCAAGTACTAGGCGCACATAAAACACGAAGGCTCCACAACCGGGTCAGGGACACCGCATAGAGTTAGCGCCAAAACACTTTTACTCTAGTGTTCGAACGCGATACGGTTCTTACAGAAATACAGACAGCCACGCAATGTGATATTTTATTCAATTGCAGAGCTTCAAGTTTCTAATGACAGTCCAATTTCGTTTTGGTTGAAATGGCATTGCGCAAAATTGTCCAACGCATACCCAGTTTCCGTCTTCACTGAGATTTTTGTTATGGGAAATCCTTACTAATTATTATATCTTGACTATTCATTCGTGCCGAGATTCAAACTTTAATACGCTATTGTTAAAAGATTTTCTAAGATAGAAGTCATTAACAGGCTTGCCCCATTGTTCTATGGAAACCATTATGTCATCTAGATAGAACGATAATTTAAAGGCACCGTGAAACGAGTGCTTCCTCATTGTCATTAAAGTGTTAACCAATCGGCAGATCCATTAAATTTTCGCTCTCTGCAATAAATAATTAACGACTTTAATTTCATGCAAAATACATTACCGTTTCCGTAAAGCGCATTGGAGTTACTGCATATAATAAATTAGTAGTGCATGCAGATTATCATAATCTATGGTAAATAGACGCGGTTCACTGGTGAAGGCTTGTCGCCGGCGAACGGGCTGAGAACGCAGCCTGCCAGTCGCGGTTTGGCGCGCAAACCGAACGGACGTGTGATCAGTGCCGTTGTATTCCGTATCGCTACGTGGTATTAAAAAATATGGACTGAATTTAGTGTTTTGTGAATGATTACAATATTAGTGAATTGGATTTGACTGAATCGCGTGTCGACATAATTGGCTTTTCACGTAAAAGTTAAAAGGTAATTGTTGTTACTGATTTTTTTATAGTAGCGAGTAGCGACTGCTTTTTAGGTAGAACTAATTTGTGGTTTCAATGTTTTTGTAATTAGAAACTAATAACGTGACTTTTGTTTTTATAAATATTTTAAGACAAGGTTACTAGACTTTATAACCGCTATAATTAATTATGGCCGGTATCCGAAAGAATACAGGACTAAATATGAAAAGCCATAAACGCGTCTGCACGAAACCCACATCATATCATTGAAGGCCAACATCCAAAATGTCTAGATGTTATATGAAATTCCTGTTTTTATTATTCTTCTATTTGGTCCTCCGGAGATATTAAAACATGGCCAGTAAAAAACGTGAGACTATTCGTCGACCTTACCGAAAGGGATGTTCTGAGAAACGTGGGCACTTGGGACGGGAGAGAAAAAAAAAAGTTAAATAACTTCTTAGCATTCAAGTCGAACCCTTCTCTAGTTCAGGGCACGGCACCTTGTCGGGGTGAATGTGAACTTTATGCTCTGTAGATACCTTATACCTGTGTTTACGGCTTTCCAAGTAGGAAGTTTTAACGCAAGAATGTGTTGGTAATATATTGTGGAAGAAACGCTGTCATAATTCATTGAGCACGTAAATTGTTGTGTGGAGCAGCTTGTTTATGTCTTATATCATTATTATCACGTACAGTAATTTTGATGGCTATCTGCTTGTAGTATTAATGTAATTAGTAGAAAGCATTATTGTATTTTAGTTTGTCTTTAGTTTTAAATGCAACTTCTGTTAACTTGAGTTCCAGTGAATTTGCATGAGCATTACTGAGTGAATCATTGTCTTCTCGTACCTTTGATTAATGCATGTGCACATCCTTATCTGTGTCACGACCTGTTGTTTCATTCACGATGTTCCTTTTTTCTCTAAACTCAACCGTCGTATTTGATTCCGAAATCCTCTCATTTAAGGAAAAAAGTTTGCACAACAAATGCTCTAAATTGTTGAACCAGAATGAAGGTTCCGTCGTTTTCAATAAAAGAAAACAATTCCAATCTTCTCGCCCGACCATCGAAGGCAAACGATTGTTTTTTTTTTTGTTATATCAGGTTCCTCTCTCTATTCACATGCATTCCAATCGATACAGATTTCCTAAACGTAAAGATCGCGACATTAAGTAAATATGAATATCTCGAAGAAATTATCTTTTTACATCGGTTTTACTTCAATATCATTTACAAAATTGTGTTCTTTGCTTAAATGTACTTCTCTCAGACCTTGGTTTTATGTACCAGTGTTTGCCTTGTTACTATCCTTTTTCGAGAATGACTGCAGTAATAAAACGAAGGTGTTTTAAAAGAGTCGTTTTTATCCTTTTTCTGTTTCTTTCACTCTTTACTTTTTCTAGTAAAAGCACTATTCGTCGTTGCCATCATCGTCATTAGTCCTAATTTCATTATTAAAATTGGCATGTCTTAAATGTTCATGTTCTAAACAATGAATATCAAAAAAACGTCTATTACCTGATCTAGATATTAATGGATACCTGTTTCGTTGGAACCTTGAGCCACAATTTGATCTAATTCAACTAGTGTTTCTAGTCTAGCCACTGAAAGGTGGTCTGATATTTATTGCTGTAATACTAATATTACGAGTATAAAGAAGTAAATTTTGTAAGTTTGTAGGAGTAATCTATCGAGCCGATTCTAAAAATTCTTTCAACACTAAAGAGCTACATTATTCCTGCCTGAGTGACATAGGCTATATTTGATTGTGATAAACAATACTTTTTATACTAATTTGGTAAGCCAGTATTCTTTTATGCAGTTAAACTTCGTCGTTTTTTTCTCTAATAGTAAAGCTGGTAGTGGTGTGCCATTCCGCTGCTAGTCTTTCACCTGATCTATCCCTGGTTGCGACTAATTGTCGTTCCATCGGAATATAGGAGTAAAGGAACATAGTGTACCTATGATTGTTAGTGCATATGTACTATAATACCGCCTGCGTACTTCACTAATCTCCAGTGAAATTGGTCACATTGATCGGGAGGATTACTGATATGAATTTACTAATGTTATCTTACTAATGAACAATGACAATAGCCAGAACAACTGTGTGGGAAGGATTATTTTCTGATACACGTGACGCAAACTAAGCTTGTACATTGTACATGTTAGGGTACAACGCACGTTTTGAATTAATTAGTGACATGCGGTTTTCCTGACAAAAGCGGATAATAGCCATTAATTAATTGTGGGTATACCTACCTACAAGAAACGGGTCCAAACTACCTATATGCATACACGGCAAAAACTTGATGGTGTCTCAGCTCTTGAGGAAAGTCATTTTTTATGAGTCCGATACCGTTTTCAAGATTAATGAATAACCAAATCAAACAAAAATCGCTTTTGTGTATAAAAGAAATACGATCCAAAATTCCGTGACTGCCATGACGTCGGAGTTACCCGAAAAACCCTAAATTATATCTTTAATAGGACCTCTAAATGTAGCGGTATTTTTCCAGGATCGTGTCCAAAATATACGGTACTTCTCCTTTTAATCTGTTGGCTTATTAGGGGTGTCCAAATGGTTTTTAAAATTACCGTAATGGAATTTTTCACCGCAGAAACATGCCTCGATCGAGAGCAATTTCGTAACATCACATTTGTCACTTAAAAGCTGTCCTTGAAATTACCATGGAAATGAGTATTTTGGGGCGTAACAATTTGGCGTGGAATTGCCTATTACCCGAATATAGAACCTCTGCACAGAATAGTAGGCGTCTCAGGACTAGACGTAGGCGGGAAATGGTTTACAACGGCAGTATAGTCGTCTATTGATTTTGTACATGTTTCCGTCCGTATAACATTATTGACGCCTTTGTTTTTGATGTTAACTAGGATAACGGAATTGAATTTGATGTAACTTCCTACGTTATTACCTGATTTATATTATCTTCATCATCTATTGTAATATTAGCATTCCATTGCGTTTTTTGTTTGTTAATTATCGAAGGTTTGGGGTCTAAGGATATGGTCTAATAAAATATAAATTTGATTTATTTATCTTCATCACTTTACCTTCATATCCTAATAGTTGTTAAAAATTGGACCAGCCGAAATAAGACAAGCTCAAAGAGATTGTTGAATTGCAACCTTAGGCTTTTATGAAGATTGGAAATCGAATGCAAAGATAAGAAATCGATATGGAATCGATACTTGAAATTATAGCATCCTGCCAACCATGTGTTGTTAACGCAATATTTACTCAACCAACAACTCTGTGTATGGCTTCATCCTTCCGTCTGAGTGTTACGTGCCCGTTACTTTTCCTTATATCTGCTCAATTTAGTAGATACGCAACTTATCAGAAAATAGAGTTGATTTGATCTAATATGTACCGTGTTACCCCAGCTAATGGGTTGTGGAGGTCTGGTAGGCAGCCACTCCTCGTAAAATACTGGTATTCAGCTAAATCCGGCTTGACTGGAAGCCGACCCCAATATAGTTGGGATAAGGCCAGGTAGATGATGATTGCAAACAGGTATTACATGATGATGTTAAATATATAATATGTTTTACCTGTCTAAATTGCAATTGAAGGGCATAACCCTGAATGCTGACGAATTCTTAAGGAAAAAGATCTGTCAATTACATGAATCAGAAGTACAAAAATCATTTCAGAGCAGTGACCTCTCAAGTCAAATAGATTCCCGGTAACACATCACGTCTTCCGCGACCTTTCTAGTGTAATAGAAAAAGCGGCGACAATCGTTCATGTCGTGTTAGCCTAGTATTCAGACTGTGTCATTGCCAACAATACAGATATACATACAGATGTGCCCGATGCGTTTGTAGTTTTTGTTACGATGGTATCGCTATTCAGAAATGTGGCTGTTTGAAAGATGTTCATTCTAAACTATGGGAGGTATTTATTTTCTCAAGTGGGGAATCATCAGAATAACTTCTCCCGCCCGGGAGGGCGTGGTAGACTTTTACTGACTAAACCCCACGCCATTCCTTCGTTGTCTTCGATTTGGGGTCACCGAGCTTGCCTTTCGGAATCCTATCCATGGCCCCAGAAACCATGAGAGGTGGTTAAGTATTTGTCTCATCTTGCCCTTATTCATCGGTTGTTTCAATTTTCATTTCTACTGATCTGTTTACATCACTTGTATTAATATTTACGTCGTTAACTGTTTCTAACTTAAACTGCAGATTGAAAGCTATTATATCCTTGCAACACTCAATTGCATTAGTATTGTATAGGACTGTATCTCAAACCCGAGATGTAGCCTCTTGGGATCTGGTCAGTTCGAAAACAAACTCTGGTCACAGTATTTCATTACTTCATATTTTTAGCGATCATACTGTAGGTATATCAAACTGCCTTTAATAATCCAATTATCTTCCTATCAAATTAAATGATAAATGATATTTATTTTGCAAATAGGTTTTTTCCAAACTCTTTTACACGTCAATTTTTCTTTTTTTGGACATTTTTTTTTTAACTAGATGAGGCCGAATTAAACTTCTATTCTAAATTCGCTTTACTTGATGGGGCTGACATATCATTTTTGGACAAAAGCCCCTAAACGAAAAGCTGAATAAAAAAAAATTCGCTTAACCCTTTTTAAAATTTTAATTCGTCTTACCAACCCGCTTGCTAAAAAGATACTACATTTCTCATGCAAACTCTTTTGATATCAGTGTCTACTCCTACTTATATGAAACCAAATAGCTGAGTGCTACTTCTTATTAAAGTCCCAAACGTTCTTTGTGGTTTACTCAAACTTCAGTATCCAAGAACTTTCTTCTGCAATGTAAAATGTGGCTGCTAAACCCCTAACTTACTGATGCTACTTTTAAAGTATTTCCAAGGAGTTTGTTAACCGCTTTAAGTTGCTACTTAGAAGTAGTTAAATGAAGTTCGTTAGTTACGGAACTTCAGAGAGTTTTAAAATTACTTATCTGGTTAACTTCCTTGTCCAAGCTCTTCTGGTTATTGAAATATTTTTCGATTGAAGCTTTTCTAGTAAAACGCTTCCTCGCTAAATGATAGAATTAATACCCGTAATATTTAATGAGGATAAAGCTACTTCTATAGATTACTAGTTTATTTATTGTATTTTTATTCATTTTACAATTTATGTAAACACAAATATACATCATCATCTGCCTAGCCTTTTCCCAACTATATTGGGGTCGGCTTCCAGTCAAGCCGGATTTAGCTGAATACCAGTATTTTACGAGGAGCGGCTGCCTACCAGACCTCCACAACCCATTAACTGGGGTAACACGGTACTTCATGGCAAGACTGGAGTCAGATTTACTGACTTCTGACTATCCGTAACGACTGCCAAAGATCTACAAATGACAGCCGGGACCAACGGCTTAACGTGCTTTCCGAGGCACGGAGGAAACTCGTTATGTTAAGATGGTCACCCATCCACAGACCAACCTAGGCAAGCGTTGCTTAACCTTGAAGATCGACCTGTGCGGCTGTTATTATCTAGCCACGAGCTCCTCTCAAAAAAAAAAAACACAAATATACAAAGGAAACATTATTATAAAAAAATGTAAATAACTACAAGGGTACCTACTGCTTATTACCTGCCTGTTAGTTGTTTATTTAAGTAATCGTCAAGAAGTATGGTTTATGCGCAATTCAATAAAGTTTAAATATAATATCACTTCATCCCTCATTTTACTGGCTATGTTACAATTTCCAATATTTTTTTGTAGTCTTTCATTAACTTCGAACACCGTCTCGTCCGCGATTCATAATGAAAATGTATTGTGATCAATGTGATAGCCTGAATTGATTTATTCGTTAATTATATCACTGTGTTCGGCCAAATTGCTTTTATTATTGTTTTTATTTTCTATTTTATCTCTGTTTTGTTTGCTATTCGAACAGTTATTTATTGGTTTTTGCCTACATTTTTTATTTAGTTATGTTTGATCGAGATATTACTAAAATTGTTTGAACAAAGAGGAACAAATCGATTGTTTTTAAGCTGTATTGTGTTCTTTCCTTAGCGTATTAATGTTATTGGATTATTGTTTCCTTTCAAACGCAATAGTTCTGTGTTATCAATTGTATCGTAGATTGTATGGATTTATATATTCTTTTTATGTTTTCTTTGACCTTCGCAAATGCGCATTTTCAATGCTGAGAAAATGCGCATTGATTTTTATTCTGTGACTGAAAATTATATTAGCAGTAACTACGCAATGGATTTCCGTGTAGTTATCACCACCATTGTGAACATTTGTCCTGGAAGTATAGTTTAACTTCTTTACATACATAGAAATCTCGATATTTTGTCAAGTTGTAAACACCAGTCGAAGGTTAAGTCAAACCAAAAACGCATACTATAACCATAACACATCCTATACTTACTATAGAAAAGCTGTGTATTATGTAATGTAAACTGTAGAGTTTGTTTGGTTTTTGGAACGCACTAACCTCAGGAACTACTGATTCGAATCATATCTATTTACCGAGGAAGTTCATAACTTTATAGGCTATAAACAATCACGCTATGAACAATTTAAGCGATGCAGTAACTAAAGAAACAAGTAAAACTGCGAGAGACAACTAATACGTAGATAAGAATTTGTTATTCATCATCTGCCTAGCCTTTTCCCAAGTAGGTATATTGGGGTCGGCTTCAGGTCAAGCCGAATTAAGCTGAATACACAGTACTTCATGGCAAGACTGGAGTCAGATTTACTGGCTTCTGACTATCCGTAACGACTGTCAAAGATCTACAAATGACAGCCGAGACCAACGGCTTAACGTGCTTTCCGAGGCACGGAGGAAACTCGGTATGTTAAGATGGTCACCCATCCACAGACCAACCTTGGAAAGCGTTGCTTAAACTTAAAGATCGACCTGTGCGGCTGTTATTATCAAGCGACGAGCTCCTCGATAATAATTTGTTATTATCCCTCTAAAACCTAATCTCGAGATACAAGCTTTGCGTCCTTTATTGTCTTTTGAATCCTAATGAAGGCCCAATTTTCGTCCCATACTTCACAGCTAACAATACAGAGATTAAATTGATTAAAAGCATTTATCAACATAATTGTACGCTAGCTTTAGCTCCGAACAAAGGCTCGTATATTATTATACTGATTATGTTATAGACAATTATGTAAAGTTTATCGCTGTAAAACGCTTCGCTTTTGTTGTTAGGTTTATCGCTGAAAGCGAATTACTGAAGTTAATGTCTGCGTATATTGAATGTGACTACTAGTTAAGTTGGTTTTATTACACTGCGCTATATAGACTTGGTTTAGTAAGAAACTAACTTCTGCCAGTGACTGAATTCGCGTGAATGTTGGTTATAGCGGACGCCAAATCGAAGTGAAGACAAATAAAATGTTGCCTATGTCCATTCTTGAGGTTCAAGTTAGCTCCAGATCAAATTTTATCAAAATTGGTTCACTAGTTTACATATAAAGAAAGAAAGAAAACATATTTATTCCGTCCTAAATGGACGCACACTAAAATATACATTAAAAATATCATTCAATTGTACAATATAACGCACAATAAAAAAAAACTAAACTGTCGGGCAAGTGTGGACCCGGCATAAAATATATGGCATCATAGACACTATTCACTAGACATTATAGACAGAACACAGTTGTCTATGATATTTAAATATTGTCTATTGCAAGTTATGTTCTGTAGTCACTTGCACATAATATGAAAGCGTAACAAAGTTACTTTCATATTGATATTTGTATGGAATACGAGGTTATTTCTTAATACTTAACGTCGGTTTAGTGAGATGCATGTACGAAATATGCATTAATTTCAAAGGTGCTGATGACCTCCACTCGATTACTCATTGCATTGTTAATTTTTCTCTCATTTTAACATTCTCAAAGAAACCTTGCCTTTACCACAAAATGACGCATTCGACTCGTAAAATAAAATGCGCCCTGTCAACAAGCAACATGTTAGTATGTTACCATTTGTATTCTTACTCCAAACCGGTTTCTCCACCGTGGCTTGTATGACAAGTAAATTGATTCGTGTAAATAGTGCAAAGTGCTACAAAGTGGAACATTGCCCGCATCGACTACGAAATTGACAAGCCTTCCTACTATGAACTAACGAACATTGACATAACCGTGCCAATTTAAATAAGGAACTAATTAACGAAACAAATCCGTGCACACGTTAATTTCGTATCGACTCCTACGCACCCCGGGTCAACGCACTCGCCCATTCATTTCGCGGAGTCAATGACATTAATAGCACTCATTGAATAAATCGCACAAAAGCGACGGTATTGAACAAATCTTCTGATTTGGAAATAATTTGGGGAAAAAAATGTACAAACGAATATTATTGGACGCTCCATTAAATTTAAACGGATTCTGTTCTTGAATTGATATGTTAATTTTTAGCATTTAGCGTCTTTTTCTTTAAGAGATCTTTTCAAAATTCTTTTACGAATCTTTTGGGCATATTTCTACTTACTTCTCAGTATCGTTGAAGACTACATTACGTCAATTGAATAATTTACACTGCTTCGAAGTAAACACGATTACTGAAAAGTGTCCATGAATCATTTATGATTCATAAGACTGGATAAATGTTAAATTAGATCTGTAACCTACGTCTTTTCAAAGTCCTGAAGAAACCTCGAAATTGAGGGCAATGCCTAAAGTCGTTGAACCGGGCAAATAGATCATTGAGCATAGACACATAAAACACAGCATCAATACTCGCATTACCAACCACAGAATAACATTATCCTTTTACAACTAGGTCACACACCAATTCTATCCTCAAACTAAAGCCAGTAGGTCAATTCACGTAATCAAAACCGTAACGATATCGTAGCGACTTAGTCGTTTAGACCATTATCGTATTCACATCCATCAATTGAGCTTGAACGACACCGATTTTAAAGTAGTTCGATCGAGCTATCGTTGACGCGTATTCAGCTACGTTAAGAATCGTACATACTGGGAGAATACCTACATAAAAATGTAACTGGCAATAAGCCGTTGATAGATCGTTTAGTTTCAAGCCAATTGAATTGTCTTTCTATCTAATCCCGTTCAAAGAACACGTGAATACCGATTTTGGGTAAGACTTCGATCGAACGACGATAAAACTTCAACGATATTATTATTTTGACTTGTTTAATTTAACGTGAATCAGGCTACTGGCCAACTGACATCATCTGCCTAGCCTTTTCCCAACTATATTGGGGTCGGCTTCCAGTCAAGCCGGATTTAGCTGAATACCAGTATTTTACGAGGAGCGGCTGCCTACCAGACCTCCACAACCCAATAACTGGGGTAACACGGTACTGGCCAACTGACATAAAGATTAAATAACACAGTGTTCCGGCACATACTACATTATTGTCTTCACGAATAATACCTTAAAATTCAAGGGTGAGACTAATGATTTCCTTCGATAGCGTCTGTGTTTGTGACTCAATGTCAACCATTGTTATCGAGACGGGAAAAGTTTGGTCACCTTGTGCTGGTTAGCAGTTTTTGGTAAAGCCTTCTTGTTTGTTTTTGTGAGGCGTTGGACTGATAACCCTTGGCTGTTGAGTCATTGGAATGTTTCATTCAGTTTTTTGCAAACTATGTTGGGTAGTTATTTTTTTTTATGCTCCCTAGAGTACAAAGGCAGACTCAATGCCTGCCCTAATGTTGTTATTGTAGTCTAACGGGTTGCAGCTTTTTTTTTGAGGTGAGAATTCGTCTAATTACTTCTTCCGCTTTAAGGCGGAGGGTATACCAGAGTTTCAGTGACTAAAACCACACCCATATTCCAGGACTCGGGTTTCTCTTTCAATAGTCAATCCATGGCCCCAGTAGGTTTCAGCCTTGCTGGACCTGTACGGTTCTGCAGATATCTCTTTAAGACTACGTGATTGCAGCTGGATATCATTAGTTTACATGGAGGGACTGTCTATCTGACCTCCACAACATGATACCCCTTTTCAAGTCTGATTTCCAGTCTTCTGACTATCCGTAACGACTTTCAAAGATTTACAGAAACGTACCTACCAACCCATCCAAAAAGCAACCTCCGCAAGCGTAACTTAATTTTTATATAGACCAGAGTAGCTATTACTTAACTCCTACTTACGAACTCCTCTCTACGAATGTTTGGTTCCTATTGTTTCTCAATATTTCAATATAAGACGTAGGTGGTTTACGAGTAATATTGCGTAGTTTAACGACTTCTATTTCGCGGCCCGATTACTCATAAATCATTAATGACTTTCGCTTAGACTGTGGACAAAAGATTGTGAGACGCGTTTGATCGTTTTGTACTGCAATTCAAAGAAATAAAAGGCACAATATATAAGTGGGACAGTAATTAATTACTCAGATACCCGCGAAACGAGACACAATAGTAAAACAATAACAGCGCGGTCTCATAGGACCGGTTGGGGATTCAAACGTTAATGTTCAGTAAGTGACAATCAATAGTCGGGCTGTATTATTCTTAATATGACGGCTTCTAGATGTCTGTTTGCCGTTCAAGTTGATCTGTACACCGTATTAGACCATGTATCGATGCCCAAAGAGTACCACAGATGTAGTGCATGATTCTGGATACTGGTGGTGGAATTTTTCGTCGACTTTTCCTAATTTCTAACGAATTTATGCAGTTTAAATTAAAAAATGCACCATTTTTTTTTAACCTATCAATACCCGCGAAACGAGACACAATAGTAAAACAATAACAGCGCTGTCCAATGAGACCGGTCGGGGATTCATGAATTAAGTTGCATATAAGCTGGCGTAAAAATCCACCACTATTGAATCCATAGTATTTATTTGTGTATCGACACACAAATAAATAGCATCTGGCCTGTCTGATACAGTGTAATACTTCGTTGTAAAAAGTTTGCCTTACGTAATTTGTTATTGCAGGTATAACAAAACTTTACTACATTATCTATGTTTAAACAACACTTTTACCATAGATAAGTTAGATAAGTCCACACAGTAAAAAACCTTGGCAGTAAAATAAAACAGTTCGTATCGCCTGACCACAGATAAAGCTTTTAAGTTGTCAACGCTTAACAAACAATATATGCATGTAGATTGTGTAGGTATGTCTGTCCAGCAGGT
The DNA here is from genome assembly GCA_030763345.1 of Mythimna separata. Classification (NCBI taxonomy): domain Eukaryota; kingdom Metazoa; phylum Arthropoda; class Insecta; order Lepidoptera; family Noctuidae; genus Mythimna; species Mythimna separata. Next base: position 23,166,566 of record CM061170.1, on the reverse strand, counting down.
TAAAGCGACGACCGTGAACTTTCAGTAGAACATGCTACAATATTTATGTAGGTGCCTATCGACCTCAGGGTGTATACCAGGGATGGTCAACTTATGGCAAGCGTGTCAGAGGTTGCAGTGGTAATTTGAAACAGCAGTATTCACAATAATAGTCACAACTTAGGGGTCTTTAAGTCAAGAGTGAATAAGTCACTTCTAGGCAAATGTGTTCCACCATCGGCTACATCATCGCTTACACGAAGGCGAGTCTATCAATAATAAAAAAATAACTTTCCCTTTGACTTAATTAAATAAATAAAGATCTGTAAACATTACAATATATGGATTTCGGATTGCATATTATGAATTACTAACTTTTAATTTTATTTTTTGTATAAACCATTAAATTCCGTTGACATCCTGATCAATTTTTTTTAATGTTTATTTAGTGGCTTGTTTCTAAAATATTTCCGAATATACATGTCGAAGGAGCGAGACCCAAAGAAAAGGATAAATTGTGCGAAGAACGATATATGATAGAGAAGGGAGTTTGTGATAATTTGACGAATGACAGGACAGAATGGAAGAAAAAACGTGTTGTGCCGACCCCAGGTAATATTGGACAAAGGTAGGAAGAAGAAGATTAAGTGATTCTCCAATGAAGGTTTACTATCTCTGGTATATACGAATGCCTGCCAGACCAGACCCTAATTAATGCATATCAAACCCTAAAAGTTGTGTCAATTCCAACCGTCACACAGTATTTATGGATTAAAGTTTACGTATTAGTATGCCTACGGTTGACGTTACTACTGTTTTACGGGCCTCGGTTACTACGGTTTCGTGCTTTGCAGCATGTTGTGTTATCTCTGTAACTTTAGTAACAAAGATACACATAAGTTATAATCCCCTTCCCCCCGGACCGCCGTAAGGTGTAGACGTGTCCACAGTGATATTCTCATTTTATTTCTCAAATTTAAATCATTTAATTAAAGTTTTAATTCAAGTAAAATAATAGGAGTGCATAAATCGCCAAGTGGTTGTGAACAAGATCACTCAAAGCGTACGCCGTACGTCACATCGATAACATTGAAGACATCAATACTCCTGCTATCTTGTGAGCCTGGTACCTGTGCAGTCTACAAGTGGTGATTGCTCCACCCCTGGCGCTAACGTAAGAAGACTACATTTACCAATAATTACTAATTACGGCGCGTACGCACCTCCTCCATCCTTGGTGACGTACTGGTCCCGCCCCGCCACCGAGTTATTGGACGCAAGGATCTGACTGGGCCCCGCCCGTCACTGCTCAAACCAATAATCACCACTTTCACCACAACGCCGTTCCTACCTGCGCTGATTCGAGTGGTTTGCTGTGTCAAGCTGTGTCACTTTATGCTGTCTTAGTATTTCGTTGCTAGCAAAGTGAATCTTGTATTATGCCTATCAATAGAACACCTCCTGCATCAACTATCCCGACTCCGGTCGCTGTGGAGACCATGGCGCACACACCCGTCTATAGTCAGGGTACAGAAACAAGGCGCACTTTACAGGAATCTCCATTGCAGCATTGCGATTCTGCACCCGATCTCCATGACCTTTCTTCAGATATAGCAGAACAGATTTATAAGAAAAGAAAATATGAGAGGATCAGTAAGACAGAGGGTGTTACTACTAGCATCTCGTTAATGATTGAAGAAATGTTCTCAACTTTTTCTCGAGAACAGGAAAGGCGGTTCCATGAGCTTCAATGCACAATAAGTAACCTTACTGAGCAAAATTGTGAGCTGAGGGATTGTGTTAACATGATGTCTGCCAAATACGATGAGTTTTTGATTAAAATATCTGCCCTTGAATCGAAGCGTCAAGATGATAAAAAGACCATCCTACAACTTGAAGATAAACTTGAGGCTTTAGAACGTAAGTCGCGGTCTTCTGGAATTGAACTTCGTAATATTCCCAGACAAACCAACGAAAATAAAAATGAGCTATGCAAAATTGTGGAGAGTCTCGGAAAAACGTTGGATGTCAATATTGGGTCGTTGGGTATAAAAGATATTTACAGGATTAACTCAAAAGATAATACAAATCCGATTATTGTTAATTTCACAACCGTGTTACTAAAGGATGGATTTATTAAAGCTGTTAAGCAATTTAATAAATCCAAATCTAAAGATAGCAAACTGAACACCACTCATCTAAATTCTCAATATAAACTGAAACCTATTTACGTATCTGAAACATTAACTCATAGATCTCATCGATTGTATTATCTGGCGAGAACCTTTCAAAAGACTCATGGTTATTCCTTTTGTTGGACCGCAAATGGTATAATTTATTTGAAGAAAGACCCTGATTCAGCTCAGATACGCATTTCCAATGAGCAGGACATTGATACATTAAGGAATGCTAAATGACTAAATGTAACTATTGTTAACCATTTTTACATACTTTCTATATTATGTATGCATGCCAACATTTTATTATTTGTAGTCTGTATTCACACAAACCTCAATAATCACACATTCAAACTCTACACGCTTTTACCTTTTCACGCAAACTCTAATAACACAAACACAAGTATTTATAGTAGTTATGTCTCATATTTGGCTACCTCTATGTCACAATCGAACCTTATCTGCGTTAGATTGCAGATTATATACTCGTACTCGTATAAGACAACTTTTAATTTATATTCCCTTCAGAGATGTATAATTGAGATATTTACGCGTTTATGTAAAATTCGATAATAATGTGCAATCAACGATAAATGATGAATTGGATGATTTGTCAGTGGCTGACTCTAGTACTTGTGATATTGATAACTGCTCTAAATTAATATATACTAATAACTCCTCGTTAAATATTTTTGTACAAAACATAAGAAGTGCTAACCGAAATTTTTCAGGTCTGCAAACCTTATTAAAAAGATCAGAACAAGATTGGGATATAATTGTTCTTACCGAATGTTGGATCCCCCGGACACCAGTTATTCCACTAATGGCTGGTTATCAGTCCGCGCGTACTCACACCAACAGGACCCAAAATGAAGGCGTTATCGTTTATTTTAAATCTAATTCCTCATACAAGATACAGGAACCGACGCTGACGGATGCTAATTGTCTGATTGTCGTTATTAATCCACAAACAGTTTTACTCTGTATCTATCGCCCTCCGGGTGAAAGAAATATCTCTAAATTCCTTGAATCATTAAATAATACTCTGCTTACTTTATCGTCTTACAATAATATTTTTATTACTGGTGATATTAATATAGACATATCACCAACCTCTTCAGATAACAGAGCTGAAACTTACCTCAACCTATTAGCTTCACATGGTTTGCTGCCTGCATATGATATCCCCACCCACAATCAAACTTGCCTGGACCATGTAATTGTCAGGACAAAACTTTTGGTGAGATGTGCTATTGCTCATACTACTTTAACCGACCACTACAGTGTCATTATAAGTCTTTCGCACGTAGTCCCCGCATACCACCCATCAAGAACTATAAAACGTATCGATTACCTAGCCATGGACGAAAAAATTAAATCAATTGATCTTGAGAGTATTTATTCTTTAGAAAGTGCCAATGAGGTTGTTTCTTTTTTTCTCAAGACACTTAACTCTTTAATCATTAGCTGTACAAAAACCACTACTGTTTCGAGACGTAAGCGCATGATTAAGCCATGGATTACTTCTGGATTAATGCGATGTATGCGAAATCGAGACAATCTTCATCTAAAGTCAAAAAAATACCCAAATGACCAGCTTGCAAAACTCACTTATACTCGCTATCGCAATTTTTGTAATGGTATTCTAAAGAAAGTTAAACAGGAATATGATAAAACGGAACTGTCTAAATGTGAAGGCAACACAAAGAAAATGTGGGAGACTATTAAAACTATCACGTGTACCGCCAAACAACGAAATCCACCTCTGGACTTGATTGATCTGAAACAGCCCAAACATTCTGTGAATGAAATTAATAAATACTTCGTGGGGATAGGTACGTCTATAGTGGGATCAAGTTCAGAGTCTGATCCAACTTTCTATCATAGTCCTTCTATTCAGCCCTGTCCCTCTTCTTTTGTGTTGTTGCCCACGGATGAGGATGAAATTAAAACAATCATAACTTCTCTTAAAACAAATCGTGCAATAAGATGTGATGATATTCCCAGTGAATTGATTAAATTGTACTCTAACACATTAGCTCGTCCCATCGCGTTTCTTTGTAATACATGTCTTTTCAAAGGTGCGTTTCCAACTGAACTCAAAAAATCCCTAGTTCACCCCATTCACAAGAGTGGTAGCAGGGATTGTGTCAATAACTACCGCCCTATATCTATACTACCTACCTTATCTAAAATTCTAGAGAAAGTAATAAACAGGCAACTAATTAATTATTTAGAAAAGAAAAAATTACTATCAGTACACCAATATGGATTCCGTAGAGGTAGATCTACCAGCGACGCCGTACATCAACTTACTGATAGTATAATTGCTAAGCTTGATGATAAAAAGAAAGTCATGACAATTTACCTCGATTTAGCGAAGGCTTTTGACACAGTCTCTGCGCCGCTCTTGTTAAAGAAGCTTGAACTTCTTGGAATTCGTGGTGAACAGTTAAAATTGTTCGAAAGCTACCTGAAGGGAAGAACCCAGCGAGTTGTGGTCGATGGATGGGTGAGTGATGACTGTGATGTCACTACTGGAATACCACAGGGGAGTATTTTAGGGCCCAGCCTCTTTCTAATCTTCATTAATGACCTTTGTCAGTTAAATCTGGTCAATGGTAAAATTATTACATTCGCGGACGACACGGCTCTTCTTTTCTATGGTGATACTTGGGATGAAGTTTTTCGTTTTGCACAAATGGGCTTCTCACTGGTACTAAACTGGCTAAAAAACAACTTACTTACACTTAATACAGACAAAACTAAATACATGACATTTGCATTATCAAATACTCTTAACACACATAATCACTTATTGAACATAATAGCCCACTCGTGCAATAATGACTCTTCCACCACCTGTTCATGCCCAAGACTTCAAAAAGTAGACTCCATAAGGTATCTTGGTGTTACCATGGACAAAAACCTAAATTTTAACATCCATATCGACCTGTTGTCCAAGAGAGTTAGAAAACTTATCTACATTTTTAAGAGCCTACGACGTGTTGCCGATGCAAAGGTCCTTAAAACGGTTTACTTCGCATTGTGTCAATGTATCCTGAACTATTGCATAACTATATGGGGTGGTTCCTCCAAATCTCTAATGTTAAAACTCGAGCGAGCGCAAAGAGCTGTGCTGAAGGTGGCATATGGTTTACCTTTCTTTCATCCCACCACTGAACTCTATGCTAAGTGCGGGGTTCTTACTGTTCGACAACTGTTTGTTATACAAACAATATTACGGAAACATAATGAACTTAATTACAACTCAAATCTAAACGCTCATAAACGAATTAAAACCAATGTGTGCCTCACCAAACGGTGTAAAAGTAGTTTATCCCACCGTAACTACTGTTTCCTTAGCAATTATCTGTATAATAGAATTAATGCAAAGTTAAATATATACCACCTCACTAAAGGTAAGTGCAAGCAAATTCTTACCACTTATTTACTTAAGCTTGACTATGACAGCACTGAAAATTTGCTAAGTGTTCAGAGATGAGTTGTAGATACAAACCACAGCGTCCTCCACGCACGCCATGACTACTATCACAAATATAAATACCTCCACACCACACCATACTTACCACTACATAATGTAACAACCTCCACACCCCGCCACAATTACCTCACTCTCACACCACACCATAACGACCTCCACACCACACCAACACGACCTCCACACTACACTATAACGACGTCCACACCACACTATAACGACCTCCACACCACACCCAAACGACTTCCACACCACACGATAACGACCTCCACACCACACCAACATGACCTCCACACCGTACTATAACGACGTCCACACCACACTATAACGACCTCCACACCACACCAAAACGACCTCCACACCACATGATAACGACCTCCACACTACACCAAAACGACCTCCACACCACACTATAACGACCTCCACACCAAACAAAAATCAATTTTGTGTATGTTTTTTATTTTTTATTGTAATTGTATTTTTAGTTTATTTTAGTATCTTTCTTTTATCAAAGGACCTTATTTGAGGATTAAAGCACTGTCTGTGGGGGGGCCTGGTAATCTGTGTGACAGGATTTCCTAGTGCAGATACCAGTCTCCCACAAAGGAACACTTGTATTACCTAATATGTAATGTTAGTTTGTAAGGCACCTTTGTGGAAGAGAAATAAATAAATATGTTATGTTATGTTAATTATTTGAAAGTAAAAGTCGATTAATTTAAAATAATTGCGAAGTTGTGAAAACAATCAGTTTTGTTTACTTAATTTTGTATTTCTTTTTCAGGTAAGTCGTATGCTGATTTTCCTGGGTTGCTTCAAATCGGAAGAAATGTATGTAAACGTAACCGTTTAATATTCTAAAAATTACATAGAATTAATCTATACAATGCCAAAAAGTTATGGCTTATGTTTCCTGAAGATACTTCGCGACAAATTACGGCATGGCGGACAGAGTACCGATGGGATCTCGTAGTAAAATAACAACTAGAACTGTCACAACCCAGTGCTGGGCAGTCCATAATTATGGCAGCAAGTGGGGTCTTTAAGGAGTAGTTGGAAAGACGTCACGGCGTCCTCACCTTCCGTATGACGCTGGACATTTCTTTCACTATAACGGACTCCTTTATCATTTTTGTTGTTTTCGAAATGCACCCTAACGGTACCTTCTCGAGCTGTCGCCATTTCCCCCTGTCTTTGTCTGCCTTTTTGTCTTCTTAGTTATATAATGTTGAATATATTCTATTATTTCACTAAAAAAAAGAAAGAAAGAAAACGTGTTTATTTTGCCCAAATGGACGCACAGTACAATAATGATCAATACAATCACTACAATCATCAATTTCTATATCTTCTTATTTCTTTGGTTTTTGTATTAATATTTACAACTCCCATTAAACGGCTATGTTCTAAGAACATACATACAAAACAATTTTACATAGATTATTTATTTACAGTCATAAGTACCCCAATTACATAAATGCCTTTAATTGTGTTAGGTAAGTGGCAGTAGTATATCGAAAAAGTCGAACCAATTACATACGAGTAGTACGATAAACGTAATCATAGGTTTGATGCATAGATAGGTACTTTATTACTTTATAATTACACTGTTATTATCAATCCCTATTTAATTATAACTACACGCAATGAATTTTGTATCAGATATATGCTTTTTACCTGTATGACTGTGTTAGTCTGTAACGCAGCATTTTAAAATTTAAAGCATTCCATTTTCATTCGATCGCTCTTTCCAAAGCCTGCTTTCAAACGAAAATAGTCTTCACAATAAACCACTTTGCATGTCAATACGTACTATATTCCGTTGCCATTCAAAGTTAAAGGAGCTAGTGTAAAATATTTTCGCTTCAATCGTTCCTTGGGGCTTTCGTTACTGTGTTACATTTAAGACAGGTCGTTGGGAGTCGGTCTTTTGATTCGCTTTCCATTGGTTCGGTTATAAAACTTCTCTTTGCCATGTCCCCTGTGACCTTTGAATTGCGTTGATCCCGCGGTCAAATAAATTGTACGGTGTAGAAATCTAGCTTGGGTACCAACGGGATCCCGAGTTTTACTTGTCTTTCGATTTTAGTTAAATTGTACGTACAGTTAGGAAGTTCTTCTTTTATATCGACAACTGATCAGTGCAATAAAATATTATTATCAGAGCAGAAGAAATACTTTCAATCGGTCACGTAAGTTATAAAAAAAAATCAATAAACTTAAAGCCCTTGAAAATATTATGTATTTTAATAATGACCTCAAAATAAATAACAAGTGGTGGAATTTTATGAATATTATTTTACAAGCGATTGTCATTCTTATAGAAAAGTTCTATTTTGTTAGACCATTATTTAGTTGTCATTTTCTACACAGTTCTTATATTTTTTTATATCCTAAACTATTATTTAAAAATAATTTTGTGAATAACTGTTTTTAATTTAAAACATTTATCTTCAATCTTAATCACCTTTATATTACCTCTTAAACCTTCACTCCCTCGACAATTTTCACATGACTATCGCAGACTTAATTAAAACTAACTTATGATGCATCCAATATACTTATCGCTCTACTATGTCGCCTTAACGACTCTCCTTGACGATTTGCATTGCAAATTAACTTTAAACGACAATTCACGAGTTTTTATTCAACGTTAAATATTAACTTAGCACCTCTACTCATTGTGTTAGTACAGCTGAGAATATACATGTTTGTCTAAAATATTTCTGCTGTGCAAGTCAAACAAATGATTCAAGAAATTTGAAGGTCTTATTGTTTAATTCTGAAACAACATCAAACTTTGTAATCAGTAAATAGTCAGCCGAAATAATAACGTCTACGAAAGCATAACTGAAATATGAAAATTAGGTTTTCTTTGGTTAAATTATAATTTCAAAGTTGTTGTTGCTTTTGTTGAATCAAGTTGCTTTGATCCAAACGTCAATATTGTTTTCAAAACTATTGTGGTTACAACAGAGCATTTTGTAAGTTACAACACTGTTAAGTTTGCGTGTTGTAAAGTTACGTTTCGTGTGTTAGTGTCGCACAATATTGTTATAAAAGAACACGCGAAAAGTGGTTTAGGGAATTGTGTATAACCAGTGCCAGACACAAACAAACATGACGATACTATCGCACGTTACTGCGAAATTGATTTTGCTTTTGAAACACTTCGTAACGAAAGTGTTTCGGTAAACAAGTCACTACATAGTGCATTGCATAGTCACATATAGATCTGACTGCAAATGACAAAAAATGTGGAAACAGTAACAAAAAATGCTAAAGATACTTACAAAAGCTGGAGTAGTAATAATACCACTTCAGAATTCTCAAAATTTGTCTCACAAAAGGAGGAAACATTTTTGAGTTCTTAGAAAATATGTACACAAAATAAATCAGTCTTAAGATATTTATTAATAAAGTATCACTATACTACAGATCATATAAATATTAGAAATCCCATAGCCGTACAACACCGATTCATTAGAAGGCAGATTCCACGAAGGACCCCTCCTAACGGTTGATACCGAGTCCCCCCCAGAACGAAGGCAACGAAGGAACGGGGTAGGGGTTTAGTCAGTAAAAGTCTGACACGCCCTCCCGCTCCGCCCAAGAGCGGGGGAAGTCATTCTGATGATTCCCCTACCATAAAAAAAAAAAAAAAAAAAAAAAAAAAACGAAGGACCCCAGGGAAACTGGTTACTACGAGAGGAAACACATCGCCACTGGACTTGGTTGTTATATTTTATTCATTCAGTCCTGTTACATGTTTGTGATAACAAGCAATAATACGGATACGGGAAAAATCACAGGTTTTGTTGGAAAAGTTATAAATATTAATACTGTTGTCATGATTGGTTATTCCGACATTGCTCGTTTCTTTAGTGATATTGTCGTTCATTCTGAATTGGTTCATCATCTACATAGCCTTTTACCAACTATATTCGGGTCGGCTTCCAGTCAAGCCGGATTTAGCTGAATACTAGTATTTTACGAGGAGCGGCTGCTGTATCAGACCTCCACAGTCCACAACCCATTAACTGGGATAACACGGTACTTCATGGCAAGACTGGGTTCATTCTGAATTGGTTATCATCTTCAAATTCACTGATACAAATAATAAATTTGACGATGATAGTTAGAAAACCGGGTGGGGTGATTGGGGTCCGTTTACATCTTAAGGACCCAAGCCAACCTCACCTGCTAGCGGTGCACCCTGCTGTTCAACGGACGAGGCTCTGGCGATCCTGGTTTCCCTCTCGTAGGGTTGTGGGGGTCAGACGGCTGGTCGCCCCACGTAAAACCAACTTCAGTCACATATTCATGGATAAGGCAAAGAATAATGTGGGTACTTGGACTAGGGCGTCGCCGAACAACGACGCGCAGGCACATCGCCTTAAACCTGCGATAAGTGGGCTAGGGCTACCGTGTCAAGTACGGGCACGGCTAAAGAAGTTAGTACCCAAAAAGAAGCTCCGCTTTGCCACCTGGAACATTGGCTCTCTAACTGGACGTTGCAGAGAACTCGCGGACGTACTTGCGAAACGTCGGGTCCAGTGCGCCTTCCTTCAGGAGACGCGCTGGAAGGGGAATAAGTCCCGTGACATCGGGCAGGGGTACCGGCTAATGTACACCGGATCACCATCGGGCAGGAACGGAGTAGCCGTAGTACTGTCTAAGGACCTTCAGGATGGACTTCTTGAAGTAGACCGATACAGCGACCGGTTGATGCGAGTTAAGGTGCTGATCGAAGGGTCGGTAACGAACTTAGTCAGCGCCTATGCTCCTCAAACTGGCTGCTGTGAGTCTGAAAAGGAGGCCTTCTGGGATGAGTTCGAGGACGTAATGCGCGCTATTCCGAATTCTGAAGATATTTTGGTTGGGGGGGATCTCAACGGTCACGTAGGTCAGCGTGCTGGAGAGTACGGACGTGTTCACGGTGGTTTTGGCTATGGCCAACTAAATGCAGAGGGAGTCAGCATACTCAGGACCTGCGCTGTGTCGGACCTAGCCATCGCGAATACCTTCTTTCAGAAGAAGCCCCAGCATCTTATTACGTACCGTGGTGGCTCATACTCAACCCAAATTGATTACCTGCTGGTGCGACGGTGCAACATTGGCAAGGTTACCAACTGTAAGGTTATCCCAGGCGAAAGCTTAACGGCTCAACATCGCCTCCTTGTCATGGACCTGGCGATCGTATCAAGGAAAAAAGTGACCCAGAAACGCAATCCCCGCACCAAGTGGTGGTTGCTTAATGGTCCTAAGCTGTCGGAATTCATCGCGGAGGTCGAGCACCTCGAGATCAGTTCTCCGCATGAGTCCGCTCAAGAAATATGGAGTAGGATTCATTCAGCAATCACCGCCGCGGGTAAGCGCGTCCTTGGCACTTCTCGTGGTGGTCGCACCATGGACAGGGAGACGTGGTGGTGGGATGACGGGGTGCAGGAGGCGACCCGGAAGAAGAAGGTATTATTTAAGAAGTGGCAGGGGTCCAACTCTCCGGAGGACAGGGAGGCATATGGAGCGGCTAAGCGCGCTTGCAAAAAAGCAGTAGCCAGAGCCCGCAGCAAAAGTTTGGCGCCCTTGTACGACAAGCTGGAAACTGCGGAGGGGCAAAAGCTTATTTTTAAGCTGGCGCGTGCCCGGGAAAAAGCTACACGGGACATTAGCAAATGCCTCTGTGTAAGGGACGCCCAGGGTAAGCTGCTCTATGATGCCCCCTCTGTTAAGGAGAGATGGTGCACATACTTCGAGGAGCTGTCTAACAAACAGCATCCCCATAACCTTCCTCCCGAACCGCCTCCTAACCTTGGTCTTATTTCCCCTATTTCCCCCGACGAAACTCGCATTGCTCTTCGCCACATGAAGAACCGGAAATCGGTCGGGCCTGACAATGTGCCAATCGAAGTGTGGAAGGCCATGGGCTCACATGGTGTGGACCTTCTGACGGATCTTTACAACCGCATCCTGACCACCAAGGAAATGCCGAACCAGTGGCGATCAAGCCTCATTATTCCTATTTATAAAGGCAAAGGTAGCGTACAGGATTGTAGTAACTACCGCGGTATTAAGATCATGTGCCACACCATGAAGCTCTTCGAGCGCATAATTGACACAAGGCTCCGTAGCGAGTGCACTGTCTCTGAGTGTCAATATGGATTTCGGGCGGGCAACAGCACCATGGACGCAGTGTTCGCCTTGCGGACTCTGACTGAGGCTTACAGGGAGAGAAGGAGAGCTCTGCATATGGCCTTTTTAGACCTGCAGAAGGCCTTCGACTGTGTTCCTCGGCAGTCCATCTGGTGGGCACTTCGCTTCAAGGGTGTGCCCGAGGCCTATATTGACATTATCAGAGACATGTATCGCGATTCCGTGTCCTCTGTCCAGACCGCTGTTGGCGAATCCAAAGTCTTTCCAATATCTGTTGGCGTTCACCAAGGATCGGCTCTCAGCCCGTTCTTGTTTAACGTTGTGCTCGATGTAGTTACGGCATGCATCCAAGATCAGCCTCCATGGCTAATGATGTATGCCGATGACATCGCCCTCGTTAGCCAGAACAAAGCCCAACTTGAGCGGAAGGTCAACATTTGGAAGGACACGCTGGAAAACGGCGGTCTGAGACTAAATGTGGCGAAGACTGAGTACATGTCCTGCGGCAGCACGGATTCAAATACCATCCGAATAGGTTCGGACCGGATCAGAAGCTCGGATAAGTTCAGGTACCTTGGATCCGTGCTGCACGAGTCTGGCAACGTGGACGACGATGTCCAAGCACGTATAGGCGCGGCTTGGTCGAAATGGCGAGAGGTAACTGGCGTTGTATGCGACCGCAAAATGCCTCCGAAGCTTAAGGGACAGATATATAAATGCATCATACGTCCTGTCCTCCTGTACGGTGGCGAGTGTTGGCCAGCACTAGGCAGACACACCCAGGAGCTTCGCGTCACGGAGATGAAGATGCTGAGGTGGATGAGCGGCGTAACGCGATCTGATCGCATACGCAACTCATTCATCCGAGGTAGTCTTGGTGTCCGTGACGTGGGGGAAAAACTGCAAGAGTGTCGTCTGCGATGGTATGGCCACATCATGCGCCGCCCTATGGAGTACGTTGGCCGGAGATGCATGAATATGGCTGTCCTTGGCGGTAGGTCGCGTGGTCGCCCTCGCAAGCGCTGGCTGGACGTCGTCAAGTCCGACATGAGAGCCAATGGCCTTACTGCCAAGGATGTAGAAGATCGGGCAAAGTGGAGCAAGCTAAGCCGGAAGGCGGACCCTGGCAAAAGCCGGGACTAACGCCTAGTAGAAGAAGAAGAAGATAGTTAGAAAACCGAAGAAATAAAGATGTTGAAGAATGATAACTTTGACCTAATTCCTGACCATAATAGCCACAAAACATCGTCTGTATATTATATCATTAATTTAAATTAAACTGGTTCCTAATATTGATTAAAGCTTGATGACGGTTACCGTTGTCTTAGCAGGCCGACCTTTAACTAAGTTACGTTTTAAGTATCTGTCCGTGGAAACCTTGACTGAGGTCAGGCCTAATTCCCCATGAATTATTTATTTTTAGATACGAGAACACACTGCCCTTGAACGTTATCAACATAACAAATCTACGTGTATTTTTGGGCTTTACTCAGTATTAAAAGCTGTTTGAAAAAACTGGCCATGTTCTAGTCGGACTAGCACACGAAAAAACGGAGAAAATATGTTTTCTTGCATGGAAACCCCACTTAAATGTCTGTTTTTAGTTGAAAATTTCAACTGTCTAGCTATCACGGTTCATGGAATATCTGATGACCAACACACGGACAGTAGGGTCATAATATAGTTTCGGTAAGCTCGATAGTAGGTAAAATATTAATTTATGATATAATGGTGCTCATGATGCTGCTATGAGCTTTCAATTACCAAATGAAAAAATTACATTGTTTTAATGTATAACTGACCTTGTGGTACACGTTCCTACTAATTTCAATCTTATCTTAAATGAACAATGAATTTAGCTAAAAGTTCAAACAAGATTATTCTTGTTCTCTAATCTTGTTATAGGAAGCTATAACAAGATTATTTCCAGTGTTATAAAATCATTATCACATCATTATAACATCTTCTAGGTTACCAGAACTACTCTTACAATCTGTTCAGTGTTAAACACACCTGAAAAAAAAACTGAGATAGTATTACTTCGTAAACATATTGTTAGTTTAGCAGGTGATCAATCAAATTAGTGTTAGACAGTGCAGAAATATTAGTTCTGTTAACTTTGAAGCAAAGAAACTTGCGTGATTTATTTAATTTAAGATTGTGTTTAACAACTAGTAATTACAGAAGACAAAATTTATATTTGTAGTTTGTTTTCATGTTAGATTTTTATTTCTGTGATTTATGTGCAAAACGTGTTTTGGATTCAACACAAGCCTTTGACACCATGACCCATATGATTTGCTTTTACAATAACTGCTGTTCTAGCTGTAGGTTTCTTAAATGTGTACTTCTTTGTATTTGAGGTGTTAAATCATTTAAAAAAGTGAGTACTAACCAAAGCCCACCTTGACTGTTCCTTAAGTTGCCCTTTATGTTCCAAGGTAACGCTTTCGGACGATCACGCAGCCCAAGGTACTTTTGTACCCAATTCTTGAACATTGTGTTTCAATGCCTATATCTATGTATAGCCGGAACAACTCAAATATCAAAACAGTGTCACGCAGCTACAATCAAGTATTTCCGCTACTTTGAACATTATCCTCCCCTATAAGGCTTCCTGTCAAATACACTTACACAAAGTAAGACCGTTGAGACTAAGCCAAGGACTATAGAAAACTTTAGACGTATGTAGGTCAACCATGCGAGGGTATGTATAAAGCTATTTGCACGGGGCTTGGCGAGGAATCCAGAGATTAATTAATGTTAGACCTTAAAAATGGCACTTTAATTACTTTGCATACTCCAGGGTTTCAACCCTACCCCCATATAAAAATTTCATACCCGGACGGTATGAAATTTTTAACACATATTACAAAAGCCACAGTCTAGCTATTTTTAACTATTTCAGTAGTTCAACACTGAACAGCAATAAATAATAATGTGCTGTCATATTATTGATAGATGGATATGATTATACTCTTTATTGCACATTAAAACCAACAACACCCAACATCTTTGAGTCACTATAAAAAGTAGTGTTGATACGTAATGTATAGTGGCCAATGCAAACACTCGACTGCTGCCTCTCTTTTGCTTCACCCAGAGCTAGAGAAGTTATTTTATGATTGAAAAATAAACAAATACACTCACCTGCAAACTACTCGATCACTTTTAGTTGCATCTGGTTTTACCCTTAAGCAACACCTAAAGGAAACACTTTCAAAGTTAAAATACCAATTCAATATTTACTCATGCAACCAAGTATAAGAACTCAAACCAAACTCCAGATGAGAAACCGTCTTCGTTTATTTCACTCCAATTTTAATTGCTTTTGGCTCAAGAGCACCTTCATTCACACTTACCTGGATTCAAATATGCGCCTTTGAGGTACCTTTCGCAATATCTAGGTCAAACATTTAATAAGAGGGTTGTACTTCGCACTAGCTTAAAGAACTTCCCTCGTTGACACAGGCTTAATTAGTGCGACCTATAAAAATTGTGCCTCAATTACTTCACGCTCTTCAAATTAGGAGGCGAAAAATTATGAATTATTAAGTTCGGATCTCTTAAACGATATTAATGAGAGTTTTCAAAGATAATATTTCTTAATATTTAGAATGGAGGCGCCTGAAATTATAATATAATAATACGAAACGTGTCTCAAGGCTGCTCCAGAATTAATTTGTTTTTATGTTGTTAAAATTACATTTTCTGTTGTGTTGTTGCTAGGTTCTCCAGCTTCTAGTATAGCGTTATCTAGAACGTAGATTTAGCGGTCAATATCCATGACGGTAACAATACTTATAACTGCTCTTAGTGTATATTGTATATTGACCTTCACATGTAAGCAAATATACACGTCACTTTCGATTCATACAAGGATGTAGAAACTGTATCTCCGTGAAACGTCGAGATGCATAATTGCATATAGAGTAGACACCTACACAGTGCAATAGTATCTCATAATTGATCTCGGCAATTTGAAAACAACTTTGCCAATCTGCAGTGTATTCTTTTCTTTAACTGAATAAGTGTTGTTGCCTTGTTGTGTTATTTTTTGTTCGGTTCGATAAAATGTTCTTACAGTTAGCAGTCTTTCTTATTTTATGCAATCTATTACTGTTTTTTCGTCTTCTAAATAAATCACAGCAAGTAAACAATCACATTCGTATATTTCACTCTGATTTGTTCGTGCTTCATAACACTGCTATACAGTCATTTCGCGGAAGGCATACTTGAAGTCGATTTTGTATAAGACGAGTGTGCTGATAACGGGAAAAATACCAGAATGGTCAAATTGACTCCAGTTTTTGAGATAAACGCTTCTAACATTTTCCATAAAATGCTTCAATAAATGGGCCAAAAGATGTATTTAAAATTTATTTTTATTGTTTACCTTTACAAAAATACACAAAAATAATAATAGTTTGGGGTACCTTTAACTAGAATAAATAAATGAAGATCATGAATAACTTTTCCTTTGGGATTTTCTCTTTTTTACTTTGTCAGGACAATCTCTTTTCAAGGTCCAACAATAGTCAGCCATCATATGGCTGTCCCATCGACCTTGATATCTTTCTTCCATTATCCTGATATCCTGATGGAACCTTTCTCCTTGTTCCTCACTGTAATCACCCAGGTTCTGCGGGAATCGGTCCAAATGGCTGTGTAAGAAATGCAATTTTATGCTCATGTTGACTCCTAATCTGTTAAAATTTTGTAGCATTTTTGCAACTAGTTCTTGATATTCCGGCGCTTTGTGATTCCCCAAAAAGTTTTTTACTACCAACACAAAGCTTAACCATGCTTCAGATTCAATCTGTGTCATATGGGCTACAAACTCAGTGTCTTTTATCAGTGTACGTATTTATTTCTTAGTTCCGTTTATCTCAATAACCAGAGTGAATCAAAAATAAATAAGCATGCAGCGTGAAGGTCTAATATGAGTATTAACAAAAACCATTAACAAAATCCCTGCCGCAGATTTTTTTATTTTTTTTGTATAGCAGTGTAATCGTAGTCAAAGGGGTGACTGGAAGTCGTAGTGTAAACGACGCATTACTACGCTCACCGTTCCCCTACGATCAGGGTCGATAGCACGTACGATTGTCTCCACATTATTTTATACTTGTGTGCACGCGACTCGTATCAATTGGTAGTGAACACGCGAACTCTCTATCTTACTATCGTTTGTTGTTACTCCACTTTGACGTAAAAGGAGGGTAATGTGTATCGTGTCGAAGTACCGAAAGCGAGGCGTAAGTGTTACTTTCAATTGAGAAAAGGTAATTAAAGTTTGCCAAGGTGTTGGCGAAATCTTAAATGGTCATGGTATTTTATTGCAATGGCATTGTGGAATGGTCTTAATAGTGCTATTTTTTCTATTAGCGTCCCCAATACTAATTTCGCTGCTTTTGTTTCAGTTTATCGGTACTTCTGACTCACAGTTATCCTAGAATAAACTGCAAATGAGATTCCTAAACCCAATGTTATATTAAGTGCCTCTGCAAAGACGGTGACACAGCTTCATGTATTCTTAGAATATCACCCCATGCAAAACGAACACTAGCTAGTTTAAATGACTCACAAAAACAAGAAAAGCAACAGATTCTAACGCTCGTCACGATCAAAGACGACTTGAATGTAGATCGCAAAAAGTTTGCTGATACAAAAACGGTAAACTCTGTGACGTGACCGCCAGCCTGACAAGTTGCATCATTCTATGTCATCAAAACACACCCGTGGGCGGTGGTGTAAACAAACGAGGCTTATTTTAGTATTTTAACTGTTTGCATGTTTAAATATTAGACGTGAGCATAGAATATGGCAAAGTTGACAATGAAGACACCGTAATAGGATTTCACATAATATGCTATCTACATTATGAAAAGCTACATTCAGTAAATGAAGATACACGAGTATGTATAAGAGCGATGAAAATGCTGGATAGTCATACTGATGGAAATGATTTCGAAATACATAAACATACAAAATATCCCAACTCGTTTACCCAGTTCTATTATTTTAACCGATCCTTATTTAATTGGCATACTAACTGAATAAAAGACAATGAAAACCCCATTCTACGACAACAAAATTTAGCCTATAGTACTTCCGAAAACAAAGACAGGGATTTGATTCAAATTCACTGAAAAGCTTAATAACAGTACTGTTGTTACAATAGATCTATTGTTTTTACTGTAACCGTAATAATTGTACCAGAAACAAATGTTAATTCACAAAACAGTTTTGGAAATCAAACATGACCAGAACGGCTCCACAAAATATCCGATATCATATGAGTAGAAACAGTGCTTGCAAATTTGATGTGTGTTCTTATAACAAAATTCTTTGTTTTGCTACATCCCAAATTATACTGGATGCTGCGTATGTCACGGCTAATTACACAGCCTTTACGTCAACCTATCCACATTAGTGATCATGTTTTGACATGATCACTAATGTGGATAGGTTGTGGACTTACCAGCCATCATTATGTTTAATACAATGGATGTTCTTGAAGCTACCGTAGACACTAAACCCTTAACAGCTACAGAGTAACTTCCCTCACCAATTTACTATTTCACTCAGAATTAATCCTATCAAACCTTACTGAAAACAGTATAGAGTTGGAAATCCCATAGCTAGATGTTCGAGAGATGAAATGAAAAGTTGGTTGTTCTCGTCAAGCCAGTTATTGTAGTTGTGCCGTCATGCGATAGCTGGTTGCAATAGGAGCAGTCGTGACCACATATTGTGGAGCCAAAACTAACTGTAACAATGCAATTGCATTGTTTTTTAAACAAAACACTTTAAATTTTTGTATCAATGCCACTAGGTCGAACGTATGGAAGAGCTAAGTAGGCCGGTGTAAATATTAAGAAGTATATTGCGATACGGCGATACGCAATTAAACGCATAACTTCACTTTCATCGTTTAAAACGATCTAAAGAATAAGAGAAAGTAAAAAATGAATTTACAATAAATATATGCAATCATCTCAAAAATCTGGTTCAGTAGTACAAAAGCACACGTTTACAAAAGACTGACTGAGATCCTTTAAAGATGATGCCAAAATGACAGTAATTTTCTACATAAAGAAAGATAAAATCAAAGTTACGGAAACATTTATCGAGAATCCGATTATGTTGAGTATTTCTATTGTAGAAACCGGAACAACATTACGCAGTTAGACGAGGCCCTTTATAGAGAAGAAAACTCTTTCAAAGAGCAAAGTCGTTTTTAAGGCGTCTTGTACACGGCTCGTTTTTCTAACCGCACGTACGAACGTAACCGCGCCGGGCCCTGGTTCAGGCCATGGTCCGGAGCGAGGAGGGGTGGCAGGCCGTCACCTCCTTCTGCGAAGCAGTAATGCTAGTGAAGGAGGCTGCTGACCGCGAGAGCGTGAGGGAACGGTCCTCACGCCGCCGCCGCCGAGATCCCGATCCCGATTTCCGACCACCGTAGGCGCGGGTAGGCGGACGGCGAGCACTGGGTAGCTCGCCGTCCGGCAGTCTGGTAATAATCTGGACCGCGCCCAGTCGTCAACGGCGCGTTCTGTTCTACGCGCGCCTCAAGGAGATTTCAGCGAACTGTAGGGGTCCGCCAGGGCCGAAGCCTCTGGGGAACATGAATAATCAGAAAGGTTGTCACCGTGTCCCCCAGATTGAAGGCAACGAAGGAACGGGGTAGGGGTTTAGTCAGTAAAAGTCTGACACACCCTTCCGCTCCGCCCAAGAGTGGGAGAAGTCATTCTGATGATTCCCCTACCATAAAAAAAACGTACGAACGTAACAAAACATACCGTGTATAAGCGGCCATAGACTGCGATACAACACTGATGAAACACGGCGACGGCGCCGTTCCGTAGCGCCGCCGTTTGTGTCAACAATCTCTCTCAGTGACCCATACAACACTGCGTGACTTGCTTACGGACGGTGAAACAACCGTGGCTACGTACGGAGTAAAAACGTGCCGTGTACTGAGGCCTAAAGGTATCGAGCAAACTGTATCAGAAACTCGTTTGATCAAATATATTATCAAGCTTGTAAATATAAAGTACCAATTTTGGATCTAGGTTAATATCGTTGAAGATTAAACTTGAATAGTCTATTACGAAGGAGAGAATAGGTTCGCGGAAGCCTCATTTTCTCTTACGCCGAAATTAATTGAAATTTATAATAACGTATGCCTAACATGTACGAGTAGATTGTATCATTAGACTGTCACTTCATTAAATTTATCAAGCCCTGCGTTAGCTTAAGCCGGTGGTTCTAAGTTATGTTTTTCAACCTACGCCGTCTAAACCAGAATGTTAGCAAGCATCCTGTCTGAGCCATGTTTCCTGACAACTTGTATCCGTATCCTGTCTAACTTGTACTTATCTAGATTGTATCATTTAAAATCTAGAGGAGGGTTTATGCAATATTTTTTTTAAACGTCTAGACGTTTTAAAAAAAGTGAAGATGAAAGAAGGCGGTTGATTCCAGTACTAAGCATAGGCTTTTACTGCCATCAATCATCTTCATTAAATTCTTTATAGTCTCTTTTAACAACATCTGAGAGAAAAATAAACGTGAGCTAGTAAGCTTTGTAGACCCCAATATTTTACGTCTCCCTCCACGAATGATGAGAAACCAAGGCGCTGTTGGACCTGGACTTCCTTGAGGACCACCACAGCTGGTGGATTGAATGACTTATTTTTCCACCCATACGCGTAACGCGGGACTCCGATTTCGATTTACGGATACCAACCTGACATACAATACAATTACTGGTCTCCACAACTCAGTAACTGGACAATAATACCCTTTGGCAAGAATGGTGTCAGATTTTCTGGCTTTTGACTACTCGTAACCAATGTCAAATGTTAGCCGAGATTGAAGAGTTAACGTGCTTTCCAAGGCACAGAGGTAACTTGGCGTATTAGGTTGGTTTCCCCCTTTACGCAGACCAGCTTCCAGCAGACTTCAGTAAGCGTTGTTTCATCATAAGTTTGCAGCGTGAGATTGTTATGATTCTAGCCACGAGCTTCTTACTCTGTAGATTTTTCAAAAACAAGACCACTTTTAATAGGTAAACTTTTTTAAAAATATTATTAACTAAGCAAATCGTGTTTGTTCTCTAAATTTCGTCCACAGTAACTGTAATCCGAGATTTTTATGAATTTTCACGTGACGCCCCAGGCACTGGACTAATTTATTAAGCGCCAATTATATTATGGTCTGCGTAAATATAATGTTAGAATAGTAATTGTTTTGCGTTTATAAAGAAATAAAAGAAGACATGTACATAATATATTTTTGCTTTAATATGTATATATTTAGAAATATATAAGTATGTTTATCAGTTATCTAGTATCCATAACACAAGCTCTGCTTAGCTTGGGACTTGATGGCGTTGTATGAAAGGATGTGGAACATATTATATATTATTACATATGTAACCTCTTGAATATAAGGCCGTTTGTCTGTACCCTTAATCAGACATTCCGTAAAAAAATTTCAACAGAGAAAAAGGAATATTTTCTCAAAAGAGTACGTAAGTATTGGAACTTTCAAAGCTTCGTCTCTCTTTCAAGAGAGCAACGATCCCTGAAAGATATTTGAATTTTATATGAACGCCTTCGAGGATTACTTCCAAGTTTTTTCGCAGTATATATAGAAAGGTATCTACATCATTTTGTAGACGTGTCCTAAATCTACTTGGGGGCTTTATTTTATCCCTATAAAGTATTAACATAATTCCCTAATTAAAACTTCACCGTAAAAAAACATTAATACCTACATGTTCTGAAATTCTCTTGTCAATGTTCCTAATTAAAATATAACAATAACTGCCGCACGGGTCCATTTTTTTATATGGTTTGTCTCTGTGGGAACATAGACAATCTAACCTAGACAACTCTGTTCTGTCTATGGTGCAACAGAGTTATGCTCAGTTCACACATGGTCAGACAGGTTTTTGTGTGTCTATTGGGGCACAATAAACATGTTTACTTTATTTTTGTGTTTTAAGGCAAAGCTGCACACTTCGGTCCATGGACCATCCATTTACATACCGAGTTTCTTCCGTGCCTCAGAAAGCACGTTAAGCCGCCGTTGGTTCCAGCTGTCATATGTAGATCTCCAAGGGTGTTTACGGATAGTAAGAAGCTGGCAAATCTGACATGAAGTCTTGCCAAATTGTAACGTGTCAATCGGTCAGATAGCGAGTCGCTCCATGTAACATACTGGTACTCAGCTTCATCTGGTTATTCTGGAAACCGAACCTAAAATAGTTCGAAAAAGTTTAGCTAGTTAGAGCAATTACTTTGTAGCCTTACAAAATAATTGCAAGACCCTTGATATTTGAAAGTAATGCCTCAGGAAATTAAAATAATGATTTTGAACTGTTACCAGATATGGTTTGGAATAAAATACGTTTAATCATAGAGCTGCCAATAACTCAGTCCGCACAGAACCTGCAATCGAATGTCCCCGGTAGCCATAACTTACAAATTGCTCGAAGGCCGCTCCTTTCAGTTTTACGGTCCATTGATACAGTATATTGGACTGGATTAAAGCTTTAAGTTTTCTTAGATATTTTTTGATTAAGCTCTTTTGGGTAGAAAACCATCAAATAACTTCTCAAGCTCTGGGTGAAGTGAGATTGAGTCTCAAACGTTTGTTGTGATCCTTCATTTGTCCTTTGCGTTCCATGGTAACTCTTTAAAATAATCACGCAGGACAAATACTACCAATTTACGGACAAATATGTGTTTTCTTCTTCTGTCTTGCTAGGTCAAGGACCCTGTTTCCTATCTTTGTTTTTTTTTTTATTTTGCCTATATCTATACTATCCTTAGTCATATCAGAAAGAGAAAAGATTTTTTTATCCCTTTGGAACTTCGCGTCTGCTATAACCAAGTATGTGGCTATAACCAACATTCACGCGAACTAAGCCGCTGTTAGAAGCTAGTAGACTTTACATTTTCTACTTACAAACGGGCAAAGGCACTAGCAAATATTACTGGTTTATAATTCAGAACTATCAGAATCGTTTTGTTCTCTTTCTTTGCACAAAAGTATTCGTACTAAGAAAAGTAGGTACGGTACAACTTAATAAAATACAACTGATTTTTTATCACCCTTTTCTCTAGATATTCTTCCAATTTAATCTAGTTTACGAATAAGACTGGACAGTGGACAGTTATGACATTTGTTAAGCAACCAGCACCAAATTCTAAGAAACGATCAAAGCGTCCATCATTGTATTAAAACCAAAGAATTTCCGTGAGTATTTCTATGAAATCTGTCCATTGCGTGTCAGAATACTGAACTGACGATTGTTCTCACTCCCGTTTAGCTGACGTGACGTGGAAACTCCGTGTTGTGACGTCACACGTTTTCATGATTCATGAAACTTTTCTGTGTGTTAGAGCAGCAGAAGTCAAAGATCGCCGATTGTGCGACGTCTGTATAACTTGAATGACCTTGAAAAACGCTTAGGGGTCGTTTATACACACGGGTGTACAAAATTCATTCTGCTGAAAACTTTACCCATACGCATACAACATTTTTTCTTTATAAAAACGTATTTTTGGGGACTTATTAAAACAATGACGTAATAATAATACGCGCCACCGACTGAAAATACCAACCGTGGTTCACAATGATTGCGTTCCTGGAAACTCCGTGTTACACATTTTCATGAGTCATGAGACTTTTCTATGTGTAATAAAGAAGCAGATGACAAAGATTGGACGTCCGGTAACAATCCGGAACAAGCCCATTTCGTCAACGGCGCGTATTGTTCCACGCGCGCCTCAAAGAGATGCCAGCAAATTGTAGGGGGCTCTGCAGGGTCGCCTGGTCCACCCAGGACCCCAGTAGGCTTCAACCCTGCAAAGAAAGAGAACCGTGGGACCCAGGAATTAGAGAAGTAACAGGATTAGGTTAGTCAGTAGAAGATTGACACGCCCTCCGTCCAGAGCGGTAGAAGTCATTTTGATGATTTCCCAACTTAAAAAAAAAGAAAGATGTCAAAGATTAACTAAAAATAGCAACCGAGGTTCACAATGATTACGTTTCTGAATACTGAACTAAAAATAAATTTGTTCTCACCCCTGTTTTGCTGACGTTGCGTGGAAACTCCGTTTCACATTGTTTCATTCTGACGCATATTTTCGTGAGTCATAGGGCTTCAGGGCACGGAGACGCCGTGACTGTTACTGAAAGAGGCAATAGTTAGCTTATTACACAATACAAAAGTGCCAATTTATAAGTGTCATCGTATTCTCATTGTGACTGACAGACCGTCAATGTGACAAGTGACAGCCGATACCTAGTTTTTTCTTAACGCAACTTGCACGGAATAAAATATTTAACGCTGCCCGCCCACGTCTTATAGTCGGTGACCGATCTTTTGTAGGAGAAAAATAGAACACACTGAGAGCAATAGTGCAACGCACACAGACTACAAAAAGTCGGTCAGATTATAATTTATTACGATTATCTGCCCTACAAGTCTGATGTGGGCGAGCAGCGTAAGGGACAGCTGATACCTGGAAGAGACGCGACGCTGCGTGCACATTTTAATAGAGTGATTCAAAATCGAACTTTATTTACTAGACGAAAAGATACACATTTCATTGTGAGAATTTAAAATATATTGCTTTATGCAGCGCTGCGCCTCGTGACGCCGCGCGGCGTCTCGCGGCGCAGCAGAACGTTTTCACATTCGCGACGTAGTGTCGCCGACGATTTTACTATGTGCCTCGCAACGTTGCGATACATCTCTTGCCGGCGCGCGGCGCAGCGAAGGACAGCGCGAAATCACTGGCCTCTTCCTGCATCGTCGCGTCGCGTCTCGGTGTGAACTGACCCTAAAGGGAACTACATTAGACACACACGTGGGTCACGCCTGATTTGTACGTAGAACGACGTCGCGTGGCTTAGATCTAATGTAGCTCTACAAGTCTAGTTGCCATATAAAATGAATGGAGACCGACGCGCCCAGATCGGCGTACGTGGCCCACGTGTACGCAATGTAGTTCTAGCTTTATTGTTTATAGTGGTGCCTTTAGTCCTTTGCACGGCGATCCTGAGCTTTGTCAAGTTCAATATACATAGATGACGATAACGTTTAGAATTACATCAGCCATGGTCACTATCATCATCATAATCAGCCCTAAACAGGAACTGTGAATAGGTTCCTTCTAGACAAGCGTGCTACATATAGTCGACCACATCGTCGTTTACATTAAATGATCCATAGAATAGAATACAATAAATGTTATTGTAACAGTACTGTTACTTTTTGGTGTACAATAAAGTTTATTCTATTCTATTGTGCACTAAAATAGTGGCAAAACTTTAACATAAAGTTAAATATATGGGTACATTGGCAGTCTTATCGCTGGCAGCGATATCTACCAGACAATCTTAGGATGGACTGTAAGAACTTAAAAGAAGGGGTAGTCTGCGGTGTACTGCTAGCGAATTAAGTAAATATCTTTTGCATTTAAAACTATATTCTAGACTATACTTAGAAATATACGAGACTAGCTGTCCTCTGCGGTTTCAGCCGCATTTTTCGTTACTGCTCCGCTCCCGTGGGTCGTAGCGCGATGGTATATAGCCTATAGCATTCCTCGATAAATGGGCTATCAAACAATGAAATAATTTTTCAAATCGGACCAGTAGTTCCAGAGATTACCCCCTACATCCAAACTTACAAATTTTACCTCTTTATAATATTAGTATAGATGGATGGATGACGCACAGCACCGGTCGTTATGGCGAAACTTGGGGAAGGCGAATGTCGAACAATGGACGTCTTTCGGCTGAAATGATGATGACGTAGATACAAAATGTTATTATACAGCTATTATATATAAAACACATTATTGTGTTTTGAGACTCGCGCTTAACCGCTTTTTATTAATGAAAAAAGCGGTTAAGTGCGAGTCTATATATGTTTTTTTTAATGGTTATAAACTAGTGCTTGACTGCGATTCCACCTGATGGTAAACAGTTATGCAATCGTCGATGGAGAGGCGCACTAGTTTATTAAGAGCCTATTCACTGTAGCCTTGAAGACACCCAAATTATAATCAGATGTATAAAAAATCCAGTATTAGATAAATTACAAGTATTCCTTTTCACTTGTAAAATTATAGAATGAAAACGCCCATCGATGTACTGTCGAATAACAGTAGTATTTTGTTAATTTCGGCCCAAAATTTTCCAGTACTAATCCTTGTTTGCCTTGTTTTAAATTCTTTGAAACCAAATACGTTGTGCGTAAACCGAAATGGAAAATTAACAAAATTTTGCCTCTGATATTGAAAATAGATGATGGAACTAACGGAACGAACGTATTTAGAATGTTTTTCGACCTTGTAAGTAGATAATTACATCGACATCAGTATAATTATGAGTAATAAGAGATAATTGACACTCGATAATTACTCGTATTATGAGTGGAACTTTCTGTTGAAGACTTCAGTTCTCTTCAGTGATTTTTTTTTTAGTACTTTTACGGGAGAAACGAAGAGGTATTTCTCGAAGCGCACCAGTTTTGAAGCGCACCATTTTTATTCTTCGGAGTGCGCCTTTTAGTAGAGCTTGCTATTAGTGCGCTTCATTGGTGCGCTTCAAAACTGGTGCGCTTCGAGGAATACCTCGGAACGAAATGAAAAGGTGTCATCATTATATGAATGACTACATAAGAAGTGTTGTCATCTGATGAGGGATAACTCATAGTCATTATACCTAAGTTGTATAGTTAAAGTCAAACTCCCCGTAAAGACAAACCATTCATCACCAAAGAAAAATTATTAATCAGCAGATATATTTAAAGCTAGCTTCAGCCAGCGGCTTTGCTCGCATGATAATAGAAAATAATATGTCTTCTAAATAATAAAATAGCATTCTACTCGTAGAAGAATTTTTTAAATCGGTCAAGGAGCTTTTCAGATTATCCATCACACAAACAAAAATAAAACTCATTTCTCTTTATAATATTAGTACAGAAAAGAAAAATTTAAGCGTAAAAAATGGGTCCAACTTAACAGCAGTCTTGAAGCCTTAATCCTCGGCGACGTAGCATTTCAAAATTGTTTTCTAGCACACAATTTCTGTCCTACTACATTAATGTTTTTCTACAATTCTCAGGCGTGATCTGTCTACTCTCCGACAAATAGGCCATTTGTATTCTTTACCGGCTTAGGGATATAAAAAAAGAAAAAGGAGATGAGTTGAGCCTACCTGTTTTGAAAAGGAATTAGGATTATTGTAGTCGGTGCTAGACTGAAAAAATCTTTTAGGGTCTCGGCAAATAAAAGGGAAGGCACGACTAGAGCAGTGGTTGAGCGATTGGCTGTTGTGTTGCATAACGCCAGTTCAATCTCAGCACGGAACAAAAAAATTATAGCTATTTCGGGTCTGGGTGTCTGATTGTTTATATTTATATGATATGGTCGTAAACTCACATACGCTACAGAAATCATTCTTAGTGTGAGGATTTTTTTTTGTTATAGAAAATGAATGTAGTTGAGAAATACTATCGCAAGTGTTTCTTATTACTGTTTAAGAGTACCTATAAAATATTGTCAGTTACATACGTAAACACCATTCTAACTAGGTACATTACATTTGCACAATAAAGAGATATTAAAGAATTACTTCACAAAACATCCCCCCTTCAGAGGCTGAAGCGTGTTCATTCAAATTTATAGCAGCATCGCGAACCTTGACATTTTTATTTATCAATTTACATTAACATAACACGGCTAAGGGCCAATTTAAGGGCTTACATTAGTTAATGACTTATGTTTTCAAAAATTATGAATAAAATAATAATGAGATAGTGAATGAGTAGATCAGTGTGTATTCTATACGGTAGTCATACACTCATCTCACAAAACTCCAGACAGACAAGATGTTCTTCCTTCATCTGCGAACACGTCACAATCAGGTTCAGCATCCAAGAGAGCGTTTAGCGCGGAGATTGCATGAGAGATAGGAGACCGGTAAACCGATTCACGTAATCAAAATCGTAGCGATATCGTAGCAACTTAGTCGTTTAGACCTTTATCGTATTCACATCCATCAATCGAGCTTGAACGACACCGATTACGATATATCGATAAATCGTTTAGTTTCAAGCCAATTGAATTGTCGTTCTATAGAATCCCATCCAAGGAACACGTGAATATCGATTTTAGGTAGAATTTCGATCGAACGACTATTAAACTCCAACGATATTTGACGTATTTGATTTTACGTGAATCAGGCTACGGGATCTTATACCTATATCCCTTTAATTAACTCCTAAACTTCTTCTTTTAGTGACCTTGCACATTCAGCTAATTAGGCAGTAGTGTTTTCTTTTCCTTCTACGAAAGTTCGTAGGGTTCCCGTGGGATAGTAAATAATTAAGTCTCTCTCCAACGAGGCCCCGGACAGTCTAACTTTAAATGTACACTAGTAATCTCTTGATCAAATACAGAGGCAGTCTCTGTAGGTTTACCCTTACTTATGTAGGCAGGACTTCAAGTCCTTTGCTTCATTGGGTTGGTACTATGATGATGGATCTACCTACCTATTGATCTGACGATGGGTTGGTTGTGGTTACTTTTTATTTCGGGCAGCCAAAAGATAACTGAGGTTATCCGTAAGAGAACCAAGGTTACCGACATAGCCCGAAGAATCGCCAAACTTAAGTGGCAGTGGGCAGGGCACATTGCTCTTAGAACGGATGGTCGATGGGGACGGAAGGTTCTGGAGTGGCGGCCACGTACCGGAAGACGTAGCGTTGGAAGGCCTTCCTCAAGGTAGCGCACAGGACCGGCCGTTGTGGCGACGCTTAGGGGAGCCCTATGTCCAGCAGTGGACGTCTTTCGGCTGAGATGATGATGATGATAATAGATAACTTCGGGCAAAGTTCCGCAAGCTCACTTTAAAGACGGTAATTGCATAGCAAGGCTCATGCCTCGATCGTTCGATTCGTGTTGTCACTACTTGAGCCTGCACAGAAATATTTTTTTAACTGAGCATGCGTAATTTTTTCAACCGTACATGGTTCTACTTCATGGTAAATCTGACTCCAGTCTTGCTATGAAGTACCGTGTTACCCCATTTAATGGGTTGTGGAGGTCTGGTAAGCAGCCGCTCCTCGTAAAATACTGGTATAGTTTTCGAAAACTATACGCAGGAGAACCAAGGTTACCGACATAACACGAAGAATCGCCAAAATAAATGACAATAGACAGGGCATATTCCTGGCAAGACTACTACATACTGCGTACCGAAAAACGTAGGTCGGAAGGCCACCCACAAGGTTAATAGGATACCTGGTAAGGGTCGCGGGAATCCGATGAGATGCGAGACGCATAGACCCCGTAGCTGTGGGAGGCTTTTGGATGTCTTTCAGTTGACATGATGAAAATAATGACGTAAGTCAATCAATATATTATTAAAGTCTATACGTAGAAACAATTATTTATGCTCAATAATTGCATACTTCTATAAATTCCTAAGGTATAACTACGTTAGTAATAACGTGGAATTCAAATATAAAATGTTGTATGAGTTATAGCTTCTAACCTCTATACAGGTCTCGTATTCAGAAAGGTCAGTTTCATTATTTATGAGGTTCTTTTGTCCTACAGTTTTTGGCAACGTACATACTTGGAACCCGACCTGACATTTAACCTACACTTTTCTCTTCGAATCTAAGCGAAATTGTGTATACAGAACGTACATTCTTTTTGTATTTACAATTTGGCACGTAATTCGAGCGAAAGTCCAATTCTTTTTATTGTGTTTCAACGTATAAGGAAATAAGATGTTAAATTGGTATATAAGTAGGATCGTTGATACGTGAAATCAAATCCATGTGAGTCATGGATGCTGATTCATTGCTCTGATCTCTGATTAATTTTGCAGAGGTCCGGTGGTTGTGTTATGTCATCTACATATCTAAATGTATATATACTATCTTTTGCTAACGGCTTCGCCCGCATGAAAGTAAGTTTCTTTATCAAACTTTGGAACCTCGACTAACTGACATAATCAATGAACATCCGAAACTACTACGATCAGAAGTTTGAAATTTTTCACTAAGGTTCGACGAGCACTAAGAGAGGAATTTACTTTTCACGTTACTTGTTTACCTAAGCTAGACTTTCAAACGGTGCATCTTCCTTCCTTGTAAAAATGTTTGATAAACTGTGATATTGGGGTTAATTAAAATAAATTTTAATTAAATTCCAACGATATAAACACTAATGTAATGCTTACATTTAACGATGGCGATAATATCATGAACTTGTGTAGTAACGAGTTTGTTTACACTATTTTATTATGTTTACATCGTCGCCAATTAATTTTCAATCAGCTGTCCGTATGCACACTTATTATAACACCATTATTCAAAGCGTAAAAAACTGAATTGTATCGTCATAATGATTTGAATAACAGGTCATTTCGCACAGAAGCCCTACCACGAGCTTTTAACGCGATTCATTTGACGAACTAAACTGAACTGTTAAAAAGAAGGAGCTATATAGGGTGTATAGCTCCATTCCTTTTTCTCACTCGCACCGCTGACATTGAACTCGTCATGATAAGGCCCCTGAAAAACTTGTTTGGTCTTCGTATTATATCATCTTCACACTACTTTACACACTTGCGATATAAGTGCGTACTTCATAGTACTATGAAGACCGGTGATGTTAATAAAAAAGGGTTATACTTACGTATTATTCTAGAATTTATTTCTACGAAATTACTGTTTTACAGTCTTTTCAAAAAGTAGCGGTCCGTCCCAGCTTCCCCTGGTGTTAGAATTCTTTACTATAACATGTATTATACACCAAACCCTTCCTCATGAATCACTCTGTCTATTTGTGATAACCGCACGAAACTATTGGTTAAATATGTAGTTTTTTAGTTTATCGCGTTCATACAGACAGACAGACGCGATTAGGGGACTTTTTTGATGTAAAGATGTGTTATTAATTTTAAACCCTCTAAAAAGTTGCTTACGTGGTTCTACCATTACGTAGCTGACTTTTTAAAGTACTTCACCAATATGGTCAGTACTTATTTTGTAAAGCGTCCTCATCCGATAATTATCTAAGTTCGTAGCCACTTCAATGGTGCTTACAATATGACCGGACCTTAAAACTATAGGCTCTATAAATGTAACATTTTAGTAGAGGGACTGGGTTTACAGCCTCATAAGGTTTATAACTTTAATTTCTTTGGGTTAATAGTTTGCCTAAGCTATGAAACTTCGCCTTAGATTGGAGATCTTCACGAGAAAAGAGACGTATATCCCAGCAGTGTACGAAGATGAAGATGATGGTTCATTATGGATTGGAAATTAAATATCGCTTCTCTGGGAGGAGTCTTCTTTTATTAACCCATCCGTATTGCCCCAGGGCTAAGAAATTTTTTCAAAAATACCGTGCCCAAAAGCTAATCTTAATTTGCAATCTTAAGGCCTACTATCCACGGACGCGTAGCTCTATAGACGCATATTCATCATTATATGCTTGGTATACCTGCGTGAAAGTTGCATACAAAATTCTAAAACTGCCAACAAAGCTGCAATGACACAACGCAACGGCACGACGACGCTGCGGCATCGTCGACAGAGTTTCATAGTTTTGTTGACTCCTGAGGTCCACGCAGGCGTACACCTCACGCCTATGAAGCTACCGTTGACTGTAAACCTAAGTCTACATCAATAACTATTATAAATCATACAAATATCATCCATCATCGGTTAGTCGCAAAATAAATAACGATACCTATACTAAAAACGATATAGCACCTAATAAACTCACACGGCCTTAACCCAGCAGGTAATTGAGTTCGTATGTACATACGAACAGTATTTATTGTACATACAATAAACACTCGTGTATTCTGCTGGAATTGCTCGCTGGACTTCAATATTTACTTTGGGAACACACTGCCTACGCAATGATGTAACTGTAGTGTTAGTGGGACTCAAATATGATTGCGATATGTACGGCGTACGGCCTTTGGTCAATAGTAACGCCCTCAGCCGTCGCGACAAGACCGCACCGCAACAGACTGGGTGTCGGAAGTCGCAGTCAGATCCCCGGCCACTGTTAGCGTGGGCTTTACGGACCACGGGACGATGAGCAGTGGATAGCTCGCTGTTTGGCTGTAACTGTAGTGCTAGTGTAACTGAAATATGATTGCGATATGTATTGACCTTTGGTCAACAGTAACGCCCCAGCCGTGACAAGAGACCCCCCGGGTGTCGGGAGTCGCAGTGAGATCCCCTTTGAGCTAGGCCATTGTAAGCGTGGGCTTATGGATGACGGGACGATGAACAGTTGGTAGCTCGCTGTCCACCCGACCTATAAGGACGGAGCCGGAGTCATCGACTGTGCGTAGTGTTTCACGCGCTTCTCAAAGAGTTAGCAGCAAATTGTAGGGGCCCAATAGGGTCGATGCCTGCTAGGGCCACGGGGAATTTCTGAGAAGGAATTCCGTGTTCCTAAACCGCAAAGGGCTACTAAAAGAACGTATGTAGGTTTTAGTCAGAAAAAGTCATTGAGGAGCAGTTAGTATAATAACTTTACCTATATTTGATCACATTGAAAGAAGTAGGTACCTACTTAATTTTGATGGTGAAATATATTAAGTAGGTAGGATGGAGAGGAAGAGGAAGACCAAAGAAAAGATGAATGGAAAATGTGTGAGAACTGATATGAAAGAAAAGGGAGATGACGGGTGACAGGACAGAATAGATGAAAAAAACGTATTGCGCCGACCCCAAATAATATGGGATAAGGGCAGGAAGAAGAAGAAGAAGGTTAGAAACAACATGGCCAGTGGTTTCTAAATTAATATAATAGAAATGTCTCACTAGACAAACACTGAACAGTGTGTAGCCAAGCCTTTAATGTTAATGGTAATAACGTAGTGACAAGTTAGAACGTGAGTTTGTCTTATATGAGATCACAGTGACCACGTGTGAAGTAGGTGAATCATACGGTATCTTATGCAAGGTGTAATGCAATCTATACATACCTACCTACATACCTACTATGTACATACATACATACAAATAGAAAAGTTTCGGTTTGTGTTATCATTGTTATCAAAATAGGCACTATTTTGTTTACTAAATACAGAAAGTATTTTGGATACCTATTATAAAAATGCAATTTCCAAATTTTTTTTTGTTTCTGTTGTTTCGACTAATCTGCGAAATGGCTGAACAACTTTGATGGGACTTTCACTAAGAGATTGATTATCCAGCAAGGTCGAAAGCTCTGGGTCATTTTCTTTTCGTTTCGATGGTTTTACTTCTTTCATAGTATTTGAGCCCAGTAGGTCGAAATATTAGGCTCGCTTCTGAAAATAACATCTGGGGCCCTGGAACGAAAGAAAAGAACAAGGAATAAAGGAGTGGGTTTTAGTCAGTAAAAGTCTGTTTCAACTAAAAAAACAGTAAAAACAAAAAGGAGCTAAAAAAAACAATTCAATAATCAAAACTCTTACAGCGTGGTTTAGTCTGAAAAATATGCTATAATAACCTATATTTTCATCCCAGCAGAGAGACTAGACTGTACTGCATGTGTACCTACAGCTTAAGTAAACAGTTCTCGTTTGAAGAAGTTTGAACAGAAATCCGTATTGGTATTGCTTTACCAGCTCGGCGGTAAAACAACGGTGCAAGAGAATTCATTACAATCGCACAGCAACTCGTGAGATGTCGACAAGAAACCGCTTTTCTACTTTCATGCGTAAGGATGGAAGATATAAAAAAGTCCAGACAAAGAGAAAACCGAGAGAGACAAAGAGGAATAGATCGGTATTCTAATAATCAAAGTACTTACAGCCTGGTTTAGTCTCAAAATGATACTGGTAGACTGGACTGAGGTTGACTTGTAGAGAATGCCTTGTTGCATTAAGTCCGCCTATGTACCACTACCTCCTGTACATGAAGTTTAAATAAATAAATAACTATAATATCCCGATACTTCCATTTTAGCAGAGAGATAGAGACTAGACCGTACGTGTATGTGTACCAACAGCTTAAGTAAACAGTTCTCGTTTGAAGGAGTTTAAACAGAAATCTGTGTTGGTATTGCTTCGCCAGCTCGGCAGTCAAACAGCGGTGTTTGAAGAGCTCTCCTTGTGTTTCTTTGTGATGTACTAAACAGGAATATGCAGAAGGTCTACTATGAACAAGAGAATTCATTGCAATCGCGCTGCAACTCGTGAAGTCGACAGGAAACTGGTTTCCTGCTTCCATGTATAAGAATAATAATAATATAAAGATGCAAGCTTGGTTTTATGGCTGTCGCGTTAAATGAAATTTAGTAAATTCCCTTCTTCAGAAGTCATCAAATAAAGAGGGAAGCCAAAAACAAGATGAATTTAGGAGCGATATGTAAGAAAAAGGCGTTTGTACAGCGTGACGGGTGACAGGACAGAATGGAAGCAAAAAACTTGTTGCGCCGACCCCAAGTAATATGGGACAAGGGAGGGATGATGATGATGAAATTTCTGCTGCCTTTTGCGTTCCAAGGTCGTGGTAACACTTTCAAAGAAGCCTGCAGTCGTGGCGTACCTGCCTGTCTAAGAGGAAAACTGAATGAGGCACCAGTGACCTAGCCTGAGACTAACCAGTGATCATCACTATGCTATACGGTTCTTAAAAATCGCTTTCTGTGCACTTGTATATTTCTTTCAATCAATTTACATTATCAATGGACCTTCTGAAACTTTCTAACATGACAATATCCTAGGTATTACACATACAAGTAGTCCTCTGACCAACCCGGTGGTACATTGACTATTATGTTTGTAGATCGACCGCGGGTCCCAGGACACTGGTCTGGATTATGTCCTCTGTCGTCAAAAGCGTTTCTGTTTTGTCTGTTTTTGTCTGAAAGTGAAGCTTTGTTACCGGGACATTGTTGTTTTGTTAGGTATTCATGGAAACATAGCTATCTATCACAGAGATATAGACTTGTTGTAATTGTTAGGTATTTGCTGTTGACAGTTGTTAAATCTTTTATACTTGTAGGACCTTAGGTCTTACTAAGAATCAATTTATTTCAAATAAACCATTTACAGGCACTTTTGAATTGTCAAAATGTCGGTCAGTCAGAAAAATGAATCGCATTGCACATTCCAAAGTGTAGATCTCTATAGAGAAGAACATGCAAGAAACTTCATGGACACTCTTTTCAATCATGTTATAAGTTACAAAAATCCTGGTTTATTTAAATTTCTTTTTACTTCTATTAAGTGAGCACAGTGTATATAAATAATGCAAAAAAATACTAAGAGGTGACGTGTCTCACTGACGCCCGTTCAAGAACATGACGTGTGAACTGAAAAAACAATTTCATGTACAAAAGACGCACATTATGAATATGGCTTTTTCTAATATTTCAGTCATGACCCTTGAGTTACAAATGACTTTGTTATTCACCACACTGACGTAAAACTGACTATTTTGGTCTGTAAAGGGTGTGACGTAACTAAAATATATTACTTTTATGGCCACTTTTTGTTTTGTTCCGCGTAAAATATTACCTCTCTTTGTATTATAAATAGAGTTTTAACTGTAGTCCGTTATTACAAATATAACGAAGTAAGTACCTACCTATTGTACAATGTAGGTACCCAATTACATTTGTAACCACCAATTTGTGGTTCAATCCATTTAGTAACAATATTTTCAAATCTGCCACAACTAATTTAGTTAGCCGTTGCTAAACCTAATTATTTATCGTTACGTTTTGTCATTTGTCAGTTAGTTACAATAGTTGTAATTGAATTGAGACGCGAACCTCAATCAAGGACGGGGCATGGATAGCCAGCGAAGGGAAACGAGCCTTGTCTTGTTTGGTAAAAGTGACAATATTGCTGGAGCGTTTTGTAATTTGTCTCGTGGCCCTTTGCGTCGAATGAATTATTATAAATTGGTGAGCAGCTGTAATAATGAGGAGCTCGTGGCTAGATAATAACAGCCGCACGGGTCGATCTTTAAGGTTAAGCAACGCTTCCCAAGGTTGGTCTGTGGATGGGTGACCATCTTAACATAGCGAGTTTCCTCCGTGCCTCGGAAAGCACGTTAAGCCGATGGTCCCGGCTGTCGTTTGTAGATCTTTGGCAGTCGTTACGGATAGTCAGAAGCCGGTAAATCTGACTCCAGTCTTGTCATGAAGTAGGTACCGTGTTACCCCAGTTAATGGGTTCTGGAGGTCTGGTAGGCAGCCGCTCCTCGTAAAATACTGGCATTCAGCTAAATCCGGCTTGACTGGAAGCCGACCCCAATATATTTGGGAAAAGGCTAGGCAGATGTAGATGATGATTGAGCAGCTGTAATAAATTGACGACAACCCATAAGGGTGATGCTATTTCGACAGGTTCTCTTACCTACTCTAACAATCCTATCCCCACCACTTTTAGGCACGCAATTTCCTGTTTGAATTACTCAGATACCCGCGAAACGAGACACAATAGTAAAACAATAACAGCGCGGTCTCATAGGACCGGTTGGGGATTCAAACGTTAAGCCCTAGTACGGTTAAGACACAATTTATTGTATCAACAATTGCAAAAATTTAATTGCTTATCGTCAGCAAAGATACGCCTACAGTGGCTGGAATTCGCTCTGCAACTCCCGACACCCACACACCTAGGTAGGTGTGAGGGTGTCAGGAGGGAGAAGGTCCTCCCACACACATTTTCCCAGCTCCTTCGCTCGTATTACTGCTTTGATTTCCTTTTAAACTTTATGTGTTTTTTTCTGTGAGTTAAAAAAAGTATAGATTTCTTATTAATTCATGAATCCCCGACCGGTCTCATAGGACCGCGTTGCTATTGTCTTACTATTGTGTCTCGTTTCGCGGGTATTGATAGGTTAAAAAATTAGGAAAATGCCGACGAAAAATTCTATCACTGGGGTGTCCAGAATCATGCACCTATTGGATCCATGATACCTATGCGTTTGTGTTACTCACGATGTATTCATAACGGGCATAGTCCCAGTTGTAGGTGTGGTCTATCAAAACCTATGAATAAACATCACAGCCCAGCAATTTAATCCCGACAATAGGTTTAGCAACGCCATGACCTACCTCAATACTAATAAAAGTTTAACGATGACTAGACCGTAAACCTTTTCAATAATGTCAAGCGTTTATGATTAATAACCGGGTTCGTTCAACGTTTCATAGCTAGTACATCGTAAAGATTTGCCACCCTCGAAATAGCGATAATAGTCACGAACTCATTAAAACCCTCGTTTTTATTCATATAACCGTTGATTAAGTTATTCATGAAATTAGTTATGAAGTCAAAGTAACTTCATTAAACATATTATTCAAGTAAACACTTGTACTCGTACAACGTTATTCTTAAGTCGTTGAACTTTTCATCGTTCCTTATTGCACAGAAAAATTAACATAGTACACACGGTGGAGGTCTGCCCCGTTTGGGTGTAGCACCACCTCGTGTCCTCGTGAGGGCGATCGGCAGAAACGACCCCTCACGCCCGGCCCTAGTACTGGCCATGGTCCAGAGTCTTTTAGAATGTCATTCCTGATTATTTATTTATTTGCTGACATGTAAAACACTGGATATTAGGCATGCATTTAGATTTCATGGCACAGGATTTCCAGCCAGCGTAGACGTGTCTGTCAATACCTACGGTGGATGGAAATTGGTCCTACGACCTATTCTAAACACTGCATACACAAAAAAACGGTCTAGCTGTTTCGCAGGAGTTAGATAACAAACACTGGGACACTAAATTTTTATAAAATAGATTATACATACTAATATTATATTAACTGTGAAAGAAAGTCCTCTCTATTTTCCGTTTGAAGACATCCAGAGACTTTGGCAAAAAAACGGGTTAAGATACATTCCGCGACATGTCTCACTTGTAATAACTTGGTATAACCGGCGGCACATAACTTGGCAATGCGCAGAAATCGTTTTTTAGGTCTATTTGGTGGTCAAGCGGGACGCGGGGTACGAGGTAGCGCCGATCCGGCGCACGATTGGTGCAGCATTATAATAATAGTTTATGATTGGTGCGTTAGACGACTTCTGCCTCCGCACTGCGTTACGTCCTGTTCGCTCATTGGCTGTTTTGTGCACCATGCGCGAAACTTGCCAACGTATTTGCCGGGTATTATAACCAACTGTTCTCTTTAAAACAAATTTTTATTACACTTTTGTTGCTGACGGTACAAACAAACGTAAGTTTAGCCCGCTAAACAAACTTACTACTTAATATAAACATAAGTTATCTTGTTTGTTTGTTACTCGTTTCTACTTTCACGAAACAATACCTGTGCATGTTCTTCTTTGTACATAAGGGAATTATTATGACATATAACTTAGTTGTATTACTTACTCTGGCACAACATTTTGGTCCCTTTAGGACCTATATTTGTATGTTGTTTAATTAGTATGTCTAATTAAGAGTGGCCAACTT
This sequence comes from Mythimna separata, assembly GCA_030763345.1. Classification (NCBI taxonomy): domain Eukaryota; kingdom Metazoa; phylum Arthropoda; class Insecta; order Lepidoptera; family Noctuidae; genus Mythimna; species Mythimna separata. Next base: position 23,128,252 of record CM061170.1, on the reverse strand, counting down.
GAGATACATTTCCAGACAACCTCTCTTACGTGATTATGAGCTTCTTGCATAGGTCCCCAGATATTATGGAAACCCAGATTATATAGGTAGTGTCTCCAGATATTTTAGTAACAGTAACACATAGGTGTAAATCTAATCCACCACTTGGGAAAATCTGTTATTTTACGTAAAATTTGGCCCTTCGAAAATATGCTTTAATAGAGGTTCTGAATAACGAAAATGTTATCCAAAAACTTTCTAACTTCTTCCTAGAACAAGTTGTGCGACATATTTGAATAAATAACAGAATTACGGAATACCAACAGAGTTTTCAGACGATAACTCTCTTTTATCGCGATGCCTCTTCATCAAAAATTGCGTTAGATGAGACAAGCTTACAGTAATGATAGACGAGTGACTCTTAAGATAAATCGTCACGTAAAAGGAAAGCTTAGTAACCCACTATGAGAAGAAAATGATTATATCTAGTCTATACTGTCCCCCTGCTTGTCTAAGGCCTCCCTCCATTATTTCTATTGTAAGAGCCGGAAGGCCCTGAGCCGCTTCTTTCCAGTTCTATATATACTCGTATATCATCTATAATATCATACACGAGAATCTTTTTCGGTATTAGGTAGATTATAAAGAAACCTTTCAATATCATGTCTAAGTAAATCTCTATTTACGTACAGCTAGTATCCACCCTTACGTTGTTGAAACTTCTACGGTTCGGACTAAGCGCTTTGCCTCGTCGTTTATACCGCGTACATCGAAGGACTGGAACAATTTGCCTGCTGCTGTCTTTCCGTCTGATTTATAATTTAGATGTCTTCAAGGCTAGAGTGAATAGGCTCTTAATAAAATAGTGCGCCTCACGATCAACGATTGCATCCCTGCTTACTATTAGTTGGGATCGCAGTCATCCACTAGTTTATATTATTAACAAAAAAAAAACTCACAAAATAAAATAAGTTAATTTTCAAACCATTAAGTTTAATTTCGTCTTTTGTTATGAACGGGTCTTACTACAGCTAAAACATTTCCATAACATCCTAACCGCCTAGCACATCGCCAAGCAAAACTGAACCTAACAAACACGTGTAAACATCGCGTGAAACACGTCCACCTCCTCATCACGCAACGTCCAGGCTTTAAGGACCACTTTGCATATTAATGAGTCGCTTCTTTGTTCTAGGTGTGAACATCACCGGTACGGCTGCATGATCGTGCGGTGAGGGAGATCGGCCGATCGTAGTCGGTAAGTATTTTATTGTTTATGGTTTTCTGAAACAGAAAATCAACAAATAACTCGTTCCGCCTTTGGAGGAGTAAGAGGGTTTCTCAGACTTTTACTGACTAAAATCCACAGTGTTGCTTCTTCTTCTTCTGCTTTTCGTATCGATGCTCTCACTAAACTTTTTCTGCCCAGTATTTGACAACCTGTATGACTTTGGCATTGGCTACCCAGGACATGCGGCACTTGCTATGCTGTCCATCCTGCACAACCACTAGTATTTTGCAGGATCTAAACGAGGCCAATGCCAAAGCCATACAGTGTTGCTGCAATTGCCCTTTTTTGTGAGGGCTGCGATAACTCTTTCGAACAATCCGCGACCCTGGCAGGTATCTGCTAACATCACTTTGAGTCACGCGTGGAACCTAACGCGTCGTCGACCTGGGTTCGATCGTAGCTCACCATCCACAAACCTGTGCCTTGCGTGTCAGATTTTTACTGACTAAAACCCACTCTTACTACGAGTATGTACCTTCTTTGCTTTCGAGAGCTCCGGGGTTCACTTTTACCCCTAAGGCTCCAGCAGGCTTCAACCTAGCTAGGCCTCTATAGTTTTGCAGACATCTCCTTAGCTTTCTAATAACAGCTTTATGTAACCCAAAAGAAAGGTCCAAAAAAATATATGATAAGTACAAATAAAATACCTTAATACGTCGTCCGTTCATATCACATTCAACTAGATAAATATCTGTCAGTAAATAGTACAGAAAATAATATTCTCAGGTAGAAATCCAGTACCTACCCACTTGTATCATACACGCTCCGTCGATGACAGCTTTAGGCTCCAAATGATAAGGGAGTCCCAAGGTGAATACATTTCAATTCCCAGACAGGTAGATGAAAATATATATGACATTATTTCGACCTTTACTTTGAGTATATGTCTATATTATTCTTGTTTTTGGTATGAGAAATAACTGCATATAAATCGAAGAAAATATTTTCAAGATTTTTATTTGAAGTAACGCTTTTACCTCTACCGCTTTCAGGCTTGTATTGTGTTAATATTTCGCACTAGTGCCGAGAAGTGGAAAGTATTAGGGTGGTCGCCGGTCTACTCCCTCTGACAACGCGACAGCCCCACTGGCAGCCCATTAACCTCTACCAGCAGTGTGATGGCTCCTACTGGCATCAAACCTCGTTGGCAGCAGCCTACTCTAGCAAAGAGTCAGCCCTCACTATACTCTATTTACTAAAAGAAAAGAAATTTAAAGAAACTTGTTTTACCGTCCGTTCAACCGATTTTGACTTTTATTGCGTTAGTGACATGACAAATGACGGCTGCAGAAAAAGTTGGTATTGTAACCAAATTTTTTTTTGCTTTTAATGTCATCCTAATTTCTACGGAATGGAAGTCAAAATCGGTTGGACGGACAGTAACATAAGTTTCTTTTGTTTTCTTTTCTTATCTATATACAATATAAAAATGAAACCCGTTTTCTGTTGTCACGACATCACATGAAAACGGCTTGACCGATTTGGCTGATTCTTTTTTTAAAATGTTCCTTGAAGTTCAATGATGGTTCTTACGGAGAGAAAAATTCTAAAAAAAAAAAAGTTAGGTAAAGTAGGGTAGGTAGGGTAGTGTAGGGTAGTGTAGGGTAGTATAGGGTAGTGTAGGGTAGAGTAGGGTAGTATAGGGTAGTGTAGTGTAGGGTAATGTAGTGTAGGGTAGGTAGGGTAGTGTAGGGTAGGTAGGGAAGGTAGGGTAGGGTAGCGTAGGATATGTAGTGTGGGGTAATGTAGTGTAGGGTAGGTAGGGTAGGGTAGCGTAGGATATGTAGGGTAGTCATTTGACGGGAGCGAAGCCGCGGGTAAAAGCTAGTAGTAAATAGAGATAGTAGCTCTTCAGCCTCCACTAAATCCGCGCATCATTTCTCTCGTATCTTTTGCCACTAGATATTATGTTTATGAAATTTTACTTATTACTGTCTACAAAAATGCTGTTTCTTGGCTCTAAAACGACCTTGACTTTGGCTAAGGCGCGTATTTCACCTCAGCTGTAATGACTAACTACCCATTTGCATAAACTTATATTAAGTAAGAACTACATTGCATACACATGGACCACGTACGCCAATTTGCGTCGGTCTCCATACATTTTATACGGCAACTAGACTTGTAGAGCTACATTAGATGCACACCACGCGACGTCTTTCTAGATCCAAATCAGGCGTGGCCCATGTGTGCGTCGGTCTAATATACACACATCAAAAGTGTCTAGGGATCAACATATTATATTTTTGCAATAACTTTTCTCCTGATTGATATTAATTAAAATTTTCTTTAAGGATTCATCAAATATAGTGTTTTCGTTTGTCACAGTAACGATAAACCAAGTCACCTTTGCATTAATAAAGAAATTTGCCATTTTCCTAATAAAGGGATTTTTGACATTTGAACCACTAACATTAAAGTTCGAAAAAAAGACTGAAATAACAGTTTTCTTTAAAATTTTATTGGGTAACTTAAACAATTAATAATCCCTGTTTCTACCGCGAACACTAACAACACAAGAACATCGGTTTGGCATACTCAAAATGAGTTCATCCAAATCACGCTGTGGAATGGCTGCCCATGTTCGTTGCAACAACAAAAAAAAGTCTTCTTGCGACTGGATACCCTCCATATTCGGCAGAGCTCTTCTCTGTAGCATATCCCATGCATGCTCAATCGGGTTCAAGTCTGGCGACTGAGCAGGCCAGGGCAGGACATTGATGTTAGCTGCGGCGAGAGTCTGTCTTACAACTCTTGCGGTGTGCGGTCGTGCATTATCATGCATTAACTGAAATAAGGGACCGATTTGCACTTGTAGAGGAACGATGACGTCTGATACAATCGTCTCAGCATAAATTTGAGCGTTGAGGTTGCCTCTGATCCAAATCAACTCAGTTCTTCCGCCGATCCAAATACCCGCCCATACCATGATGGTTCCACCACTATAAGGATGGACTTCCTGGCAGGATTTTAATCGCTGTTGGCGTCCAGGGGTTCTCCAGTGTCGTATACGTCTTGTATCCGGTCTCATACCAAAACGAGACTCATCAGAAAAGCACACGAAACGCCATTGTTCTTCTGCCCAATTTCTGTGTTCAAGAGCCCATTGATATCGAATCCTACGATTGTGCATTGCTATAGGTGGTACCCGTAGCGGTCTTCGGGAATGAAGGTTCACTTCATGCAAGCGGTTTCTGACTGTTTGGTCGCTAATTAAGTTCCCTGAAGAGTGATGAAGCCTCACGGCTAACATCATGGCGGTTATTGTTGGAGCTCTTCGAGTTAAGATTTGAATGTATCGGTCTTGTCTCCGTGTGGTGCAGCGATACCGTCCTCCATGGCGCTCAGCCACGGCACCAGTGCTTCGATAACGTGTCCAAAGTCGACTGATAACACTCTGACTTGTATTCAGAGCTAAAGCCACAGTACGTTGCCGGGAACCAGCTTCTATCATTCCCACGGCTCTGAGCATTTCTTCCCTGCTTAAATGACGTCGCCGCTCCATAATAACGTTGGTTTTAATCAGTAGTAGGGAAACAGTAGCACTAATAATGTCTTCAATGCGTTGTATGTTTTTATAGGGAAAATATTGACAGCTGATTTTCATCTTTTACTCGAATTTGATTCACAGTTCTTGATTAAAATTATGAAATGCACCAAAAAGGATCCATATAAATTTATAAAATCATAAATTTATTACAAAGCCACATCTCAATCTCAAGAAATCCGCATAAAAATGCTTGATCCCTAGACACTTTTGATGTGTGTAGTTCACGCTTCATTCTGATGCAGTTTTAGGATCTCCTTTTATATCTACATGTTCTAAATGCTTTCCATATGTACTCCAGTAGCAGTTCGTTGCCACGGAACTCTTGGACATGTTCCAGAAATTCTGATTTAATTCGGATCGGTTAGGGATTAACATGTTACTGACACGCCTTTAACTCCTGATGATAAACCGCTCCCAGAAATATATCGGGAAGTCGTTTATAATCGTTAGAGTGATGATGATACCTGTTACAAAGTTCTAATGTCAATATAATTATGTTGTAAGAAGTAGAAGAAAAGCTCCTTCCCTCACTTGAACTGTATTAAGTTTTTAATGAAAAAACATTTTTTCCATTATAAACTTTTATCATGCAGTAAAAATCGGGACCATTCTAAAGATGTCAAAAACGATAAGGTTTATCATCTTATAGTGCTCAGTAGTTTCTATGGCTACTATCCGACTCCATTATCAGATCATCTCAATGGTACTCTAGTGTATAAATAAAATATAAAATAATAAAAGCCTTTTAATTCATGCAAGTAAACATACAGTACCTATTTTCAAATTCTTCAAGTGATTCATATTAATCTAATGGTATAATATTATGTAACCATAATAATACATTGTCACCCAGCAAAATTTCTGCCGTCATAATTTATTTATTAGCCAGTATTTTTTTTTCATTAATTGTTTAAGGAGTTTTTATCCACATAAATACGCCAACCCAGTCTTGTTAGGCATAGTCTCAAAAGTCAAATAACGGAAGAACTTCATCAAACGAAGTTTAATCAGACTTCAGCAGACCGCACCAAACTAATTTGTAATACTAACCAGTAACTAGAATGATGGAAAATACCAGGATTAATTACTACAGTACTCCGGGAGGGACTGCCCTTATTTCCCCTCCTCTTTATAGACGCGTCAATGACATAAGAACTGAGAGGATTTATCGATATACCCTCCAGTTTCTTATAATTGCGGTGATGTAATCTCAACGTCAGTAATGGAGTAAATATATTTTCTTGGCGCTTTACAAATTAGGACGCAATCCCTTTTCTCATTTGGACGACCCTTTTAGCCGTTAGGATAAGTGGAACTTAAGTTGGTTTATGCAGAGGTCCTTTCGCTCCAAAGAGTTGGGGCTAAGGACCATGCTATCAGACATACTTATTTATTATAAACTTTGTTTTAGGTTATAAGAAACATAACAAAGAAAACATATATCTAAAACACATTTGCAAATTCATATAATGGGTAGCCTGATCTCATTCCGCGATCTTTTCCAGGCTAACTGTAGTAGACAGTATTTGTCAGAATATGATATGGGGCAGTAAAAATAAGTACCTTTATTTATATACTACGAGTATATAGATACATACGTAAGTACTGGTTTAGGTTCTTAGGTACTTTCAGTATCGTAGATTCAATCTGCAGTGTATTTTACAATGCAACAAGCGCTGCAAACCAAGCATAATCATAACAATATAAAATTTCAATTGTCTTATTAACCTTCTAAAACCATAAAAACAATTAAATTTCTACCCATTAAAACTGAAACACGCAAGAAAACGAGGAAAGTACACACAGGCTGAAGCATACTTCGCTTCCACGCCACCTGTTTAAGCAGTAATGTTAGCGAAGGAGGCTGCCGACCGCGTGAGGCAACGGAACTCACGCCGCCGCCGCCGAGATCCCGATCCCGATTTCCGACCACCGTAGGCGCGGGCTCGCGGATAGCGAGCACTGGGTAGCTCGCCGTCCGGCAGTCTGGTAATAATCTGGACCGAGCCTAGTCGTCGACGGCGCGTTCTGTTCCACGCGCGCCTCAAGGAGATGTCAGCAAACTGTAGGGGCCCGGTAGGGCCGAAGCCTCTGGGGAACACGGTATCCGAAAGGTTGTCACCCTGTCCCCCAGATCGATGGCAACGAAGGAACGGGGTACGGGTTTAGTCAGTAAGAGTCTGACACGCCCTCCCGCTCCGCCCAAGAGTGGGAGAAGTCATTCTGATGATTCGGGGTACCGGAAAAAAAAAAAAAAAGACTCCTAAGTCGCACTTTTTTTAGCCTAATTTGTGTCCCAATGCTGGGTGAAGGCATCCTCTTTCTTCTTGTATTCGGCGATCGCTGGCCAAAATCGCTCCAAGTTACACTTGAAGCAGATTTTTTCAAAGAGAAATTCGTGTACGATATTATAGCAAGAAAACAAGCAAAGTACACACAGTCTGAAGCATGTCTTGCAAGCCACCTGTATAAAGAAAAACGCGACAACAATGCGCTCTCTCCGTGAACTTATATTCGGCACATCTTCAGGCGTTATCATGGAGCCGACAGCCGCAGAAACTACTTGGACAAACAAAAGATGGCCCCTACCGTTGGAAGAACTCACTGAATTGAGTTGAAGTTTTTTATTATGCACTACAGCCCGCAGCTTCGCCCGCGTACATAAAATATAGCTTATGTCACTCAGGAATACAGCAGCTTTCTATTGGTGAAAAAATTTTAGCAATCGGTCCAGCACTTCCACAGATTACTAGGGGTGATCCAAAAGTAATGATAATCAATATGAAATAAGGATATTTTAACTATAAACAAATTATATTTATCTATATAGTCTCTTAGCAAGTCAATACATTTAGTCCATTTTTTTTCAAATCCACAATTCGCTTTGAAAAAAAATCTTTGGCTTAGTCATCCAAAAACGCCTCTACAGTAGTCACCACCTCGTTATTATTGTCATTTTTTTTGCCTCAGAGGTGTTTCTTGGGCCGAAAAAAGAGGTATAAGTCACTGGGTGCCAGGTCTGGAGGATAGGGTGGGTTTTCAAGCAATTTGAATCTCGTTTCTTGAATGGCAGCCATCGCAACTGCGGCTTGTGAGCCGGTGTGTTGTTTTGGTGAAACAACACTCTAACTCGAAGTTTGCGACGTTTTTTTTCTTGGATGACCTGCCGCAATCTTCTTATTTGGTCTGCGTAGTAAGAGTCCATACTAGTGGCTCCTTTTTCCAAGTATTCCACTATTATAATTCCTTCAGCATCCCATAAAACGGACGCCATAACCTTTCCTGCCGAACTTGACTCATTGAATTTCTTCAGCGACGGGAAGAGGCTCGTTTCCAAGTCTTAGACTCTTGTTTCATTTCTGGATCAAAATAGTAGATCCAGGTCTTATCCATAGTCACGAAACGAGACAAAAAAAATCCTGATCCGTCTGGAACTTTCGAGATTCGCCCTCGAAATGTCGACACGTTTTGATTTGTGCTCGTCGGTTAACATTCTCGGCACCCAACTTTCAGAGACCTTTTTCATATGCAGTTTGTTCGCAATAATTCTTTGAACACTTGTCATATGACATCCCTATGATCTCAGCTACATGCTTTATGGTCAATCTTTGACCTGCAAATTCGATATCTTCGACTTTTATTACTTTTTCTGCAGTGTGGGACGTGGGTGGGCGTCCCTCGCCATGTTCATCTTCTGTGGATGTTCTACCCAGCTTGGACTCCTTTGACCAGCGCGCAACTGTGGAATATGAAGGAGCAGAGTCCCCTTATGTTTCCACTATGTCACTTTGTATGTCTTTGGTAGATTTTTTTTTCAAACAGAGGTTACAATGACAGCTCTGATTTAATTTTTCTCCATTTTGATTTTTACTCTCCGACTGTTTGTATTCAAATGAATGTAACTCCCTGTAATCGTGGCCTATTTTTATGATTTTTTTTATGATGAAGTACTGGATATATGAGGAAACAAAAAAAATATATTTCATATTTTTACGTGCCCTACAAATGTCCGATTATCATTACTTTTGGATCACCCCTCGTACCGCATAAAAACAAAAAAAAAAAACAAAGCTACCTCTTTATTATATTAGTGTAGATAGGCTCGCGTTTGACCACTATCTCACCTGATGGTAAGCGATGATGTGGCCGATCAATGTTTATTGAGAAATCGATTTGATATATACTATTATTGTTATTTTTTCATGCATACTCATTTAAATAAAGCGCTGAGTAATTTTAAACAATTTAGCGGTCCTTAAGTCAAGCGTAAATAGGACCTTTCTAGGCACGCGTGCTCCGACGGCGACCACATCATCGCTTACCATCAGGATTTAGGTTAGGCTCGCGTTTGACCAATATCTCATAGTAACAAAATAGTCCAAAATAAAAAAAAATACATAATCCTATTTCGAGTTACAAAAGTAGTAAAATAACTTCTACTCAGAGTCGTATACACCCACATGGTTTCAAAGACAAGACAGAGGGCCTCACTCCCGCTGTGTCTGCTAACCTCACACTCCCCACACGGCGTGGTGGAGTGTGCCTATTTCCGTAGCTTTTACCTTTGATGAGTGTAGGCAGGTTTCTTCACGCCAACTAACAATGAGGAAACATGTCGAGATTTGTTAACCTACTTCTTAAGTAGGGAGAAGTTTTTACGTGCGAAAGAGTTTCGTTTGTTGCGGGATTTACGCGTCATTATTTTAGAGCAACTTTTTTTGGGAGATGGAAAATCTTTTAATGATTTCTCCCGTTTTAGAGTGGAGTGAGGTGTATCAGACTTTTACTGACTTAACCGCCTATGTACTATTTATTTATTTAAGCTTCATGTACAGTGGTGGTACATAGGCGGACTTAACGTTTGAATCCCCAACCGGTCCTATGAGACCGCGCTGTTATTGTTTTACTATTGTGTCTCGTTTCGCGGGTATCTGAGTAATTAATGTATCAGGGCATTCTCTACCAGTCAACCTTAGGATTAAAAAGAAAACACTGTGGTAGGTCTGCACAATAAATAAATAAGTGATAATTGAAATAGATTTATGGTCTAGGATCATTTCAGAAATTCCCCTGTTGCCCTAGCGGGTCAATGCCCTACTGGGCTTCTAAGGTTTACTCTCCTATCATTGAGGCACGCATGAAGGACTGCTTATTGGACAGATGGACGGCGAGCTACCCATCGCTCGTCGTCGACCAACCCGCGACTACGGTAGCCAGGGATCGCTTTCTCCCGAAGCCCAGGGGTTTACTTTAGACCCTGTTATAGTAATTTGAGTATATTATAGATACAATTTATGATAATTACACAGCACCCCACTGCTTGCAATTCCGGGCACGTTGTAATATTAAGCTGGGAGCAATTATTGCTCGTAAGTTATAGCTACCGGGAACGAGCCGAATTAGAGCTTATTAGTATGAACTGTAAATTAAGGAGCTGGTTCTGAACAGTATTTATGGACCCAATTTTGGTTATGTAGACCCCTTGTAGCGTGGTCCCCAAAAATATTGAAAAGGTTTGAAATATTACGATACGGATATAAATATCGTGTATCTAAGATCTTTGATACTGACTGCAGGATTGGTTGGAGTCAACGCAGTCCTGGATCGCAAAAGCCAACTGAATGAAGGAACGTGGGTAGGTTTAAGTCAGTAAAAATCTGACATTCCCTCTTGCTCTACCCAGAGAGGAAGGTTATTTGATGACTTCTAATTCTCATTTATTTTTTCTAAATAAAGATAGGCTAAAAACAATTAACGAAAGACGAATAAGTCTTAGAAAAAAAACGGCACCTTATAGGTCGAATCCGATCCATTCTCCAAACAAGTCTATAAGTACTAACTTTTTGCTAGATAATTGACGTCTAGACTGGGTTGGGTTGGGCCACCTCTACTGGACCAGGTCAAGTGTATCGAGGCATAACAAACGGAAAATGAGATACCTAACTAAGAAATTTAATTATGTCTAATAATATATGTGGATAGTTGAAATCTTTCAGTATAATGAAGATCATTGATTTATTTATGCATGCAAAGGTAAACTTAATGCTTAAGGTATTTCGTACCAGCCAATCCAACAACCAAACCAAACTATTGCCAAATTACTTGACCTCTCAAACGCGCGAAAGCAAATACATTATTAAGTTTTATGATTGATAACATAAAGTACAAAGCACATAGCGTAGCGTATTTTTTTTTTTCTATAAATATAAAAAGAGAAGGTCTGGCTTACTATTTCATCAATCGAAGTAGAAGAGAAGAAGTCATTTTGATGATACCCCACCTGAAAAAAAAGATTTTACTGACTTAATCCCACCCGCCTTCTTTAGATGCCATTTACGTTCCAGGTCTTTGGAGACTCTTTTGAACAATCCTGCGACATTCAGCTTCAAAACAATCTTTCTAAAGTAAACTTCACATTAAGTTTGCTCAGCTAATTAACTAATAACAAAAGAGCTTTTAAGATAATTCCTCCATTGTCTTCTCAACAGGTTTGAATAAAAAAAAGGTTAAACTTCCAATTACCTAAGCTCAAAAGACCACCGTTTTATAAAAATATCTGGTAAAGCACCTTGAATAGAAAATGTTTTGAAGACGTTACTTCAGGTAAAAAGCGCAGGAATGGAACGTCCTATTCACTGAAGTTTCGTACAATTTTGGCTCAATGAAATCATTGAGGAGTATGAAAATATAATGAATTGCCGGTTTTATTTTCTATCTTAATAAGAATAAAAGATATTTATTTTGCAAATAGGTTTTTGAAAAACATTTTTACACGACAATTTTTTTCGTTAATTTTAACTTCATAAATATAGATTAGGCCGGTGTTTCCTAGCTAACTACCCTGAGAAGAACCACCGAAACAAACTCATACAATATATTTTTATTAGTGTCAGAAATGGTCTTTTGAGGAAAGAACGATACAGATCAGTGCAAGCATTTGTCAGAATTCGCAAAGCTCAACTCAGGACTACTAAGGTGCTTAACAACTTGACGAAAAATACGATAATACCCATTGTAACACCCTATTAATCTTAAGCTCCTTGTGTGAAATTGTATTTATAGAGTACAAGTGTATAATAAAGAGTATGTAAAGGAATACACGATAATAAAATATACAATAAACTTTAATAATCAATTTCTTATAAAATAGGTTGTGAATAACACCATGGCTGCCTTGTCGGTTGTAGCTGTCGTAGGATAATTTGATATTTCGAATCTTCGCGAAAATCCTAGGGGTTTTGCGAAAACGCGGATAATTAGACATAGGCGAAAAATTATCAAATCTTACTGGACAAAGTCAGGATTTTTGCGAAAATACTCGTTACTAAAGTAAGATTTGATGTGCTCAACACTGATTGGCTACAATTTTGCTGGCTGACTTCTAATTGGTTCCTAGTTTGCCGATGATTAACTTCAAGTATTGTATCATAGAGTTATGAAGGTTTAGAAATAGGTGAGAAAGGAAAATCACTAAATTGATTTTTATAAACTTTTTATTGAAAATTTTAGTATGTATGTTGTTTTCTACAGACAATAGGAGATCTCAGTCGTAGTAAAAAAAATGATTCAATTTTAGGGTGTAATCCATAAATTGGATGAAACTGGTTAGGTAAACAATTAGTTTAATAGTGCAACAATGGAATTGAACAAATGATTGACATTTAAGACGTCAACCAATCAGAGACGATCTCTTATTGAACGCGCTGACCGACCAATCAGCGTTCTTATTTCATAACAGCCAGCGTTTCGTTTCGCAATATTGCTATAATAACGAGTATTTTCGCAAAAATCCTGACTTTGGCCAGTAAGATTTGATAATTTTTCGCCTATGTCTAATTATCCGCGTTTTCGCAAAACCCCTAGGATTTTTGCGAAGATTCGAAGTATCAAATTATCCTACGACATAGCCACCTGCTGTGCTCAGGGTCGCGGGCTCGATTCTCACAGCTGGACAATTCATATGTTTATAGCCTACACGAGCAACATAATATTATATTGATTCAAATCGGGACTTTATAGGCTACATATAACTTGCACTGTACCTACTTTAATTCATGAATCCCCGACCGGTCCTATGAGACCGCGCTGTTATTGTTTTACTATTGTGTCTCGTTTTGCGGGTATGTGATAGGTTAAAACCGTTTTCACATTATCCGATCCGATATCGCTGTCGGACGCCGATACGATATCGGAGTAAGAGCGTTTCCGCATTATCCGATCCGATATCGGTATCGGACGCCGATACGATATCGGGGTAAGTACAATGTATGAAATATGTACCTGTCTTTCATATTGTCCGGCCCGATATCGGATATCGGAGCACGGAATTTCATACATTTTACTTACCCCGATATCGTATCGGCGTCCGACACCGATATCGGATCGGATAATGTGAAAACGGTCTAAGTAAAATGTATGAAATGTCGTGCTCCGATATCCGATATCGGGCCGGACAATATGAAAGACCGGTACATATTTCATACATTTACCTTACCCCGATATCGTATCGGCGTCCGATACCGATATCGGATCGGAATATGTGAAAACGGTCTTAAGATTGGATGTCTATTTTATTTGGGTGTGTAACGATTGACATAATAACAAAATATCTAACGTTCATTTGACATAATTTCAGTTAACATAATTTTGTTTAACATATCGATCAGTTGACATAATGAATTGTTTATATAATTTCATTTTACCTAATTTCATATGACATAATGAACATTTCCTATAATGCACATTTCACATAATATTCATTTAGCATATTATTCATTTACTATAATATTCATAATCTCTAAATAACTTTTAATATAATTTAGAAAATCACACCTGCTACCCTCAACTATTGTTACCAGGAGAAACTGGATGCAATCTGGACTTTAGGGCACCCCGACTCGGATAGGTTAGGTTAGAAGGGGATGGCGGGGTCGTGTGAGCGAGCGAAGCGAGCGAATAGACCCCGCTATCCCCTTCGTGGTTATTTTTTTATAAACCACCCAGAAGTAGGAGCCCCGCGAAGCGGGGCTCCGTCGACCAAGCCTACCCTCAACCATGCATAGAATATTTTAAAGTTTGGTTAATTACTCAGATACCCGCGAAACGAGACACAATAGTAAAACAATAACAGCGCGGTCTCATAGGACCGGTTGGGGATTCAAACGTTAAGTACCATTTGAGTTAGGCTAGAACTGTGCCCATTAAACATTTTTAGGTCAAAAGAATATTATGTCAAATGAACGTTATATTAAAAGAATATTATACATATTGATAATTATATAAAATGAACGTTATACTAAATGTTATTATGTTAAATGAATATTATATGATATGAAACATTAGGTCATATGAATTTATGTCATTTAATATTATGTCATATGAAAATTATGCCATATGAACGTTAGTTCAAGTGAAATTAGAGCATTTGTTATTATGCCAAACATTACACACCCATTTTATTTTGCGATACGCGATGGCGAAGGGTTTTATTCGATGGTTCGATTGTTCGAACTTCCCGGTAGTACTGTTTCGACTTTGAATCGAGTCCGACTCGGTCTAATACAGCGACTGGCGCATGGTGCATTCATACGCGTGTTGTTTCTCGCATGTTTGAGTTTCGAGTGAGAGTGACTGATTCGGAAAATCTAAAACTAGCGATTGACTCCGTTGACTCGAAGCAATCGAAAAACATCTTCATTATTTTCTAGAACGGCGAGTCGGTGGTTGACCCGATGATTTAATTTAACAACTCCGATTCTCATCTGCCTAGCCTTTCCCAACTATATTGGGGTCGGCTTCCAGTCAAGCCGGATTTAGCTGAATACCAGTATTTTACGAGGAGCGGCTGCCGACCAGATCTCCACAACCCATTAACTGGGGTAATACGGTACTTAATGGCAAGACTGGAGTCAGATTTACTGGCTTCTGAGTATCCGTAACGACTGCCAAAGATCTACAAATGACAGCCGGGACCTACAGCTTAACGTGCTTTCCGAGGCACGGAGGAAACTCGTTATGTTAAGATGGTCACCCATCCACAAACCAACCTTGGCAAGCTTTGCTTAACCTTGAAGATCGATCTGTGCGGCTGTTATTATATAGCCACGAGCTCCTCAAGCAACTCCGATTCTGTCTATTGTTAAAACTCTCAGAATCGTATATCACTAATTTATTATTAAAGCTACGTGTTGTGGTCACCAAAATCCCCGCAAAAGAATTAACCGCGCACGCTGACTCAGCCGCCCACAATGACGTCACAAAAACGCACCTTTATCCACGAAATCCCGTACGCAACACATTTGTAGCTACCTACCCCACTTTCAGACCCGAACGGGTGTAAAGGGTGATTCACGTTCATCCTGACCGAATCCGCCACGTAAATTTTACGACAGCCCTTTACGCGTATCATCATCTGCCTAGCCTTTTCCCAACTATATTGGGGTCGGCTTCCAGTCAAGCCGGATTTAGCTGAATACCAGTATTTTACGAGGAGCGGCTGCCTACCAGACCTCCACAACCCATTAACTGGGGTAACACGGTACTTCATGGCAAGACTGGAGTCAGATTTTACTGGCTTCTGACTATCCGTAACGACTGCCAAAGATCTCCAAATGACAGCCGGGACCAACGGCTTAACGTGCTTTCCGAGGCACGGAGGAAACTCGTTATGTTAAGATGGTCACCCATCCACAGACCAACCTAGGCAAGCGTTGCTTAACCTTGAAGATCGACCTGTGCGGCTGTTATTATCTAGCCACGAGCTCCTCTCTAGCCACGAGCTCCTCCACGAGCTCCTTTACGCGTATACGATACCATAAAACTGGTGTTTATTTTTGTGCAAAAACGTATTTTAAAAAAAATTACAACCGACTTCAATGTTAAAAATCACTTTAAAAAGTACAAAATAACTTATTTTAGTTAGGAATATTATTTTCGGAAGCCGGAGTTTTTATATTAGTTTTGCCCGTTTGTTATTTAACACTATCCTTTAACCTCTACCCTCCTTTACCTTCGGTTAGTCTTCGACTACACGTATAAACAAAGCAATTTTACTTGTTACGATATTTCTGCTGATCATATGAGGAGTTCCGTTCCGTAACTTCGAAGTTTATAACAACATTTCTATGGGACCTATTTAGGAGTAAAAATCTGTCCACAGTTGACCGTGATATTGGTAAACATACATAAAAAAAAAACATACAGCCGAACATAGAACCTCCTCCTTTTAGAAATCGTTTAAAAAGTTCCTGGACGAAAAGTTCCGGTTACGTGGGAACTGCCGTAAATAATCCTTAACCGTTGCTTACAAAATATTCTATTCGTAAGGCTTTGGCGTCAGTGCGTCACCGTCTCTTGGGAGTAACGATATCAAAGAACAAAAGAGGATTATATTATTCTGCCTCTGTAAACGTTGTCGTAACGTTGCAATGTTTACTCAGTTCCGCCAATTGTCTTGCGGAGATAAATCTCACGAATGCTAGCTCACGGATGAAACAGTTCTACAGATTATTTCAATTCGGCGGCCATCAATCTTTTGTGTATTGCTCAATACTAAAGTTTGTAAATAGTATTTGTTTTGCAAATACGTGTTTTTTACGTGGGAAATCTGCTCTGGTGGCAAAAAGAGAGTGTCAGAGTTTTACTGACAAAAACCCAATGTTCCTTTAGTTGTTCTTTGCTAGCCGGACAATCCGCAGGTCGATCAGGTATCGGCCCTCTTTGAGACGCGCATAGACACAACGCGAAGGCGATCGAGGCTCGGTCTTTATCGGATGGCAGGACGGCGCTACATACTCGTATTGCTCACCTATTGTATTGTCTGCAAGCCCGCCCCTACGGCCGAGAATCGCTTTGCGACCGATACTCGTGGTGCGGGCCAGGGCGTAAGGCTGATCCCCATCTCACGGTTTCGCCTCTCATTCCCTCACGCTTTATACCAAAGCCTCACCCAGGGCTGAACGCGTAAGCTCGTCGCTACCAATTACCTACACGACAACACTACACGAGAACACGGCGGTGCTCCGCCCAAGCGAGGCAGACCTCCGCTGTATCCTCCCGGCGCACAATACTGACAAACAGTCGTAAAAAGTTGTGCAACTATTTTAGAACCAAGCAATAAAGTTCATTCTATTTTATACTACCCAAATAAAAAAAAAAACTATTTTGATATCTGTATTGGTCAAATCGTACGAGAATGTCCGAGTATATATTAAAAAAAAACCGCACGAAGTTCAGTCACTGAAATTCGGTGGACCTGTCAGGTATCGCAGGCCATTTCCATGTAATTTTATAATATTTCTATATGGATTTCATTGAACCTGTCACAGATCGTATAAGCATTTGCCAATTTCCACGCTTTCTTATAATCTATGTGTCTTCTTCTACCTGGCGTTAATCCCGGCTTTTGCCAGGGTCCGCCGTCCGGCTTAGCTTGCTCCACTTTGCCCGATCTTCTGCATCCTTTCCAATAAGGCCATTGGCTCTCATGTCGGACTTGACGACCTCCAGCCAGCGCTTGCGAGGGCGACCACGAGACCTAGCGTCAAGGACAGTCATATTCAAGCATCTCCGGCCAACGTACTCCATAGGGCGGCGCATGATGTAGCCATACCATCGCAGACGACACTCTTGCAGTTTTTTCCCCTTATAATCTATATGTATTTTTTACTATTTTCTCTACTTTTCCTCTATTCAATACAAACTGCATAGCGACAGGATAAAAGCTAACCACCACGGGAGCTTAGCTGGCACGTGTAGAGGGGTGATAAGGAGCTTAAGGCACAGCACTCCGTATTTATCTATTATTCAGGGGGCGGCGTGGGAGCCGTAGATTGCTTTATAGGATACTTGTCTTCGTGATAACCTCTTTTTAAATGTGTCGGTGCTAAGCTCTGATAGGTCTTTGAGACGATTTAGTTGATGGTTTTGTATTTTTTTTTAATTCTTATAAACTAGTGCTTGACTGCGATCCCACCTGATGGTAAGCAGTGATGCAATCGTTGATGGTGAGGCGCACTAGCTTATTAAGAGCCTATTCACTCTAGCCTTCAAGACACCTAAATTAAAATCGGACGGAAAAACTGCAGCAGGCAAATTGTTCCAGCCCCCCGAAGCCAATATCGATATATAGATTTTTCCGTTACAGGCTAAATTTCCACAAACTTAGTCGAGACAGAGTATATTCTCTTAGAATAACATTCTTCCACCCATCTCAACGATACTTCACAAAACGTAAACAAGTATGCTCCAGTAAAAATATCGTCTAATATGATATTTTCACTGAAGCACACTTCAGAACTTTGGAGTGTTTATTCAAGTAAACGTTTTATTAATTTGTAAACGTAAATCGTTCAATCTAAAAATAATCTTGTAAGCTGGTACACGTGTAATTGAACTAATAATATCTTCAAAGACCAGACATTTATTCACTCTTGTAAATTAATTTTCGTTTCCTTTAATGAGATATCTGTTTCTGTCAGGTTTCTTTTATACGATCCAGTTTGAGTAGAAGAAAATATTTGTATAATTGAGTAGAAGGGAATATGAATACTTTATTTTTTGGAAATCATTAAATGAGCGAATCAGATGAGCTGTGGGCTAAAAAAGCATGTGACATCGTGGCAGACCAAGACGAAGTTGGAGAGATGAGCTGGACATGTAGCCCTAGCTCGCAATAGCTGAGGACAGACGAGTGTGAAAAAGGAGGCCTTCGTCCAGCAATGGCATATAATAGGCTAACTAACTAAATTATTAAATAACTCCTTCCCCTCTCAGTGGAGCGAAAGGGACTGTAACAGACTTTAATTCATGAATCCCCGACCGGTCTCCTGCGACCGCGCTGTTATTGTCTTACTATTGTGTCTCGTTTCGCGGGTATTGATAGGTTAATTATTACTTCTGCCAGCGACTGAAAGTAGAAAATATATATGACTATGACTCAGTAATAAAGTATTATTTCTCTTGTTGAATGATTATTTTGAATTGGTTTAGTTTTTGAGTTTATTAGTTACAAACAAAAATAGATATCTTCCCTCTTTATTATAGATTAATTATTATAGAAAACCCACGTGTGTTCTTTTAGCATTCCAGCGTCAGGGTAAATCTTTCGAAAAGAGGTATTTGCCTCTCGTAGGAATATTTATTTATTTAACTTCATGCACATTAAAGGTACACAGGCGGACTAAATGCCGTAGGCGTGGCGGAATATGCCTATGAATATACAATATATTTTATTTTTCTTTATAATAAAGGCGTATTCCTCTATTGCTTCATAGAAGCTTACTTAGATCGCCTACGCTTCCCTACTTTACGTACACTTAAAGTTGATGGAAAAGTAACGAATCTATTTTTGTACCTTCTATCTATACCTGGTGTCTTAAATGGTAAAAGCATTTTACACAATTTATTTTATTCGTCAATATTTTTCTCTCCTATTTTAACCGACTTCAAAGGAGGAGGAGAAGGTTCTTAATTCAGTTGTACATATATATTTTTTTACACACCCGATGGTCTACATTTCTTTTTAATTCCTCCTTTTGCAATTTTACTCAAAGAAATTTCTATAGAAATAAGCTCTGGTTGTCTGGTAGATATGCCATTGTAGGTACTCATAGACTTACTCGTAAATTAGTGTAAAAGTTCTTTTACTATTTTGGTGTACAATAAAGTTATACTTAAGTTATTCTATTGTATTCCTTTGTACTCATATTTATTACCATTTCGCTGTGTATGCAAAAATAATAAAGTAAATCAGTTGATGTTTATTTTAGAATTTGTAGTTTTCGATTTCTTTCATAATTGATGAAACAAATCGGCCTCTATGGAATTCGATTAAACTCCTTGGCCATTAAGTAAAAGGCCAAAGATGATAAGAGCATTCTAAATCAAAGCCTTATCTTGTTGGGAATGTCGTAAAAGTTAACTGAGGATAAATTGTGGATATTCTAGCTGGATAATCTCTTTCTTAGAAGCGTTATATGTCGCTGAAAAAAAACTGTTTCGACAGTATCTTTCATAGTAAAGTTTTCGTATTTCGTAAATCAAAGCATTTATTTCAAACTAACTTCTGCTAGCGGCTTTATATGAAAACAGGTTTCTTTATAAAATTTTAACATCCCTGACATGAGCCTTAAGGGTGAATTAAAAAAAAAATCCTCTCTTAGTGCTCGCCTTCTTCATAAAAGAAATCCTTTTGCATTTCACTCTCTTACTCCCTACGACGTGCGTTGATATGTGAAACAGTCGGTTTCTCCTTTTGTATACAGTCATCATCTGCCTAGCCTTTTCCCAACCTATATTGGGGTCGGCTTCCAGTCAAGCCGGATTCAGCTGAATACCAGTATTTTACGAGGAGCGGCTGCCTACCAGACCTCCATAACCCATTAACTGGGGTGACACGGTACTTCATGGCAAGACTGGAATTAGATTTACTGGCTTCTGATTATCCGTAACGACTGCCAAAGATCTTCAAATGACAGCCGGGACCAACGGCTTAACGTGCTTTCCGAGGCACGGAGGAAACTCGTTATGTTAAGATGGTCACCCATCCACAGACCAACCTAGGCAAGCGTTGCTTAACCTTGAAGATCGACCCGTGCGGCTGTTATTATCTAGCCACGAGCTCTCCTTTGTATACAGTATAGTAGATAAACCATTTACGGGGACTTCAGTCAATACATCACCTTTCTGGAAAGAAAAACCTGATAGAACATATAGGGCAAGGGCAACTGAAGGACACAGGTGTTTTCAGTCAGTAAAAGTCTGACATACCCCGTCTGCACACCTACACTCCAAGAACAGAAGAAATCATTTCATAGGTTATCACTTCTGTATAAGTATTTCTCTTTAGCATTAGCGGCCTTATAATGTTCCCACTGCTGGGACTCAGGCTTCCTCTCTAGGAGAGGGAATGGGCCATAACCGCCGCACGGGCCCAATACGGATTGTTGGATGTCACATGTCTTCGAATTTTTGGTTCTAGGACATGCCGGTTTCCTCACGATGTTTTCCTTCACCGTTTTGATAATAAGTGTTTCCCTATTGGTATTTATTTCCGTAAAACTCAGCTCTTCAAATCAAGACTCCGCATCGATCGCAGTTCGTCCACAACTTTTAACTGCGGGGAAAAAAACTTTATTGAAACAAAAAACTGTCGTTAACCGTTTTAAAAGTTAGAAGTTCTTGTTTCACGCTGGTGGAAAGTGTGTCAGAAGTACGAAGGCTATTGTTTAATGTACAACAATTTTATGTTGGTGTTGATAATGTCAGGCAGTAAATAATATCAACTTTATGAGTAGGCGGATGTTTTAGGTTCACACTTAAAACATCCAACCACTTTTAGAGGCAGAGTGTAAAGTCCTGCAAACCTCCATTAGAAAGAAGGATCCTCCGACCTGAAGGGTTTTGTGTCTGGTCTGGGTCACTGACCGATTCCTGATTTCAGGCTGTTGTATTTGTTCTAATCGCGCAGACAACTCTAATAAACTGCAATACAGGATTTTGTTGGTACAGTTAATTCTTATCAATTGGGTTGTAAATAGAAATGTTGCCGACCAGAGCAGCTGAATTGTAAGCAACTGGAGGAAAACATTGGGTTTCAGTTAGTCAGTAAATATCTGACATTCTCTTTCCGCCCAGAACGAGAGAGTTATTTCACGATTTCCCAACTAAAAAAAATCGTCGTGCGTCCGACTGTACCTACCTACATTTCATAATTAATTTTACTTGACCTTGAAAAAGATTTGTGACAAAAAAGAAGGTTATAACCTAGGTGATCAAATCCAATTATTTTCGCTACCACGACTCAAATTATTAGCTACCAGTAACAAACAAACTATAGTCCGTCTAATGAAAACGCGACCTGATAAAAAGAGGTTAAATCCAAAAAAATTGTATGTTAACACATACAATTTTTTTGGATTTTTTTCCTTTTACTAACTAGTAGGAGACTCATCTCTTGACACTTTACAATTTTTTTAATTTTCTACAATTGCGTCCAATAATGTTGCCAATTGAATTTAAAAAGAAAATTCCAGGTCGCGGTTTCATTAGACGCACTCAAGCTACCAGTAACAAACTACATTTGTTATGTGAAAAATAGTAGGTAATGGCCAAAGGAAGGAAAATTAACTACACATATACTCATACCTTTGGTACAAGGAAAGTTGTATGCTTTCCTCGTACCAAAGGTCACCCTTGCCATTCCTCTAACTAACCTAATCGTCGTACAAAGGCGCCTAAGTGCATGTTACCTACGGACGATGTCAGAAAGGACACTTGTGTCTGGCTTTTCTCAACGCAATACGAAACTAGGTTTCTTAGTAAATACTTGTACTTCATTGAATTACTATGGGAGGATAAAGAATACATTTTCCACGGAGGGACAGCGTTTTGAAGCGGTTACCCCTTTTGTTTTAATCTGAGAGCGTTATTTAAGGTGGGAAATCGTCCAATGACTTGTCCCGCTCTAGGTGGAGTGGGAGGGCGTGTCAGACTTTTACCGATTAAAACCACACCAGTGTGCTTCAGTTATCCATCTACACACAGGATCTAGAACTCTTAGGGCCAGTTTCACCGGTTACGGATAAAGTCTCTGATAGCCTATTAGGAACTTACTTAACAGATAAACTAACATTTTTGGTTTCACAGGTGTCGGATAGCGATATCTGGTAGAAAAACTATTGGTTAAATTATCAGCCGGATCAAGTGGCTGTTAAGGAAGTTATCATCTACATTATAGTACATTTCAAGTGGGAAAAGTTTGTTATTGCATTTTAGGCGGTTCCATGCACTCGTGTATTGTACCTACGTCGTTTGCAGTTACAAGTGTTACAAATATTCAAACATGGACTTATTTGAATTTTTAGAAGACGAATTTGATGAATATTTCGAACGTATAATGCGACCTCGTAGGAATCAAGTGATTAACCCTAGACCTAATTATTTTGAATCAATTCGTACTTTTTTCGCGCTTAGATGACCCACTGACCTGCTTTTGGTTTTCCATTTTAAAATGGTAAAAATATAAAAACGAAACTTTAATAAACTTTCGCAGCATATTCGAAACAAACAAAAGCGTTCAAAACAAACTACCAAACACAAAACAATTGACACTTGCGTTTCGTTCCTATAAGCACATTTGGAATTAAAACATTAATCTCACTATCATCAATCTTACTAATTTCGGTCTATAATGATAAAATTATAGTACAAAATGTAAAAAAAGGTTGATTTTGATTATTTTTAACAAAAACATATTTCATTAATTAAGTTTTCAAAATTATTTTCAATTGAAAATATTTTACGTAGTTGTATCGAAACGCAAAGAAGCGACGTTGCCATTCCGCTTGTTATTAAGTGGCCGGTAACTTATCTACCAAATAATTTATCAGGAAGTTCGACGGTGAAACAGAAAAAAGTTACAACCAGCCTTTAAGTGGTAGATATAAATAACTACCAAATAACTAATCGACACTTTATCCGTAACCGGTGAAACTGGCCCTTAGAATGATATGAACGACTTTTCAGAAAGTCCCCGTGGGTCTAGCGTGCGTCGGCCCTGCGGTTTGCTGACATCTCTTTAAGGAGTGTGTGAATCACTACGCGCTGTCGACGACTTGGGCTTTATGATTCCTAGATTTTAGGAGAAATATTATTAACTTTTATGTTACTTACTTCTTCGAACTTTACGTACTTAAATATACTCTACCTGCCAAAAAAAATATTCCCCATCCACAGATTACCTAATAATTCTAATCTCCACACAAAAGTATTCCACAACGTTACACTCTAACATCACTAGCTCACTAGCATCTCCAAAGACGGTAATTTTCCGCCGGCTTCCCTCCAATTACTGGAGAGGGAGTGTTCACGAGCTGTGGCTGCAAATGGGGGGTAACGAAGCTTGTGGGACCGGCAACATGCTCTGGTAACGATCATTTGTCACGATATGCTCACGAGAGGAAAGTGTGACTGTAATGGGGGTAGGTACATGCAGGTACATGTATACTTAGACATGGCTTTCATACCTGTGGCTTTGCCCGCGCGAAAATAGGAAAAATATCCCAAGGGATATTTTAGGAATATCCCAAGGTGAAATATCCCAAAAGATATTTTTTAGGTAGAAAATCATCAATATGACCTCTTCAGCTCTGGGCGGAACGGGAGAGGTCATAGGTGTGAGTCAGACTTTTACTGATTAAAATCCACTCCTGTTTCTTCTTTGCCTTCGTTCCAGGACCCATCGGTTCTCGTACGTGGAACCCAGGATCATTTCAAGGAATACTTCGTGGATAAAAATAGATTTTCTGTATGTTCTAAACCAGAACATGTGCTACTCGTGAGCTAAATTTCACACAAATCTGCTCAGTCATTTAAGCGCGCAAAAGTAACAAACATAACTACATAAGTACATATGTTGTGACTAGATTTTACCAACGGTTTTGTCGTCGTTAAGGCTAAAAAATATCCCACAAAAGTGTAACTGAGGTATTTATTTAAAACTCGCTCAGTCACGGATTAACAAACAACAAAAAATATACTCTTAGTAAAAGAATAATATGAGGTGTAAAAACTGAATTTAAATTTTAAACTAGCTTCTATGTTGAACGGTATTCGTTCAGGTGAAATACAGCAGGCTATAACAACGACAAAAGTTAGAGAAAACAGAACAGAGAAAAATTAAAATTCACAAAGTTTATTGCAAAAAAATTGTAACCTTTCCTTAAAAAAATGATTCCATAAAAATACAAAGACGTGAAAAACGTATTCAGTTACGCAATTTTCAAAGGATTACTCGGAACTGAATCAATTTCAGGAAAAGTTCTGTGAAAAATAACTTGGATATTTTAATTAAATCCTAGAAAGTTACCCGTAGCAATGGCGTAACGTTCCCTGTAATGAACGTGAATTCACGAGCAGAAACTCAGGTAATATGAATTGCTCAGTTCTGTCTCAGTGTGCAAATCCCTTTCTGTGAGTTACGGGTAGGTACAAGCGATGGAGAACAGCGGATCTAAGGCATAATGTCCCATTTGCAAAAAGTCCTGATGGCGTAGAATGTCCCATTCGCAAAAGGTCTTATTCGCACAATGTCCCATTCGCAGAAGTTCTTATTCGCAGAACGGCCCATTCGCAAAACGTCCCATTTGCAGAAGTTCTGATACGCATAATGTCCCATTCGCAAAAGGTCCCTTTCGCATAATGTCCCATTTGGGAGCACTAGACATACCTAAAGTATCAAATATTCGCCGTTATTTCAAAACAACAGATAAATCCGCGTTTGCAGCGTAACGATCTTTTTGTTAGTTTGAAGGCTGCAATAAAGTCATGAGATTAAGGAGACGCGTTTTTGTTGTACATGAAGTAATTTGTAGTCATTACTAAGATAATGACTGGTAAAATTATTGCGAGATTTTGTGAAACTTTGATTTTACTATTATTTATTTTACACACCGTCATAACAATTTCGCTCTGTTTGCATTTTGTTTGAATCTTCTCATTCCTTCGTTACGGCATCTAAGTCGCCACATAGGAATTCAAAATATACAAAAATCTTTCATCGCGATATAAGGGAACTTAATTAAGTATACAAAATCACGAAATCAGCTATCGGACAATTGCCCGAACCAGATACATTTACCCGTTCGGTCCGAGGATCTTTCATTTTTAACGGTGGTGTACGGGACTTTACACTCTGTTCTTCATACCGCCAAATTCCTTAATGACTACTTCTTTAACAAGTTTTCCAAAAGACTAGAAACAAAAAAAGAAAATACTTTATTTGTAAACCCACACAATGTGTGCCATGTATGTAGACACTTAAGATTATAAAATGAAAACAAAACTAACACAGACTGCTCGTCCTTTTTCTATTATCTTGACTGAAATCTAAATCTAGATTAATAACTAAGCATAATTATGCTACGAGTATTACCAAGCCCTAAAAGACATAAATCTCTACCGCTCACAACTTAACACATCGCTTTCATTAATGAGACAGGATCCGAGGAAACGCGGGCTTGCTAATACCCTTTATTATAGCCGCCATCCTCATATACATACCATACATATACATGTATATGTATGTAAGTATATATAGTATACACGAGTTCAGCTGAAAATCCCAAATATCACATTATGACCTTTGTAACACAGCTTATTAGCTTATAATGTACTCGTAAAATTGTATAGTTTGATAAATTGATGTTCCTTGTTGATATAAAGTAGTGCTTGACCGCTATCCCACCTGATGGTAAGCAGTGCTGCAATCGTTGATGGTGATGCGCACAATTTTCTAAAGAGCATATTCACTCTAACCTTGAAGACACTTAAAGTATAATCGGACGGGAAGACCGTAGCAAGTTTTGCATAATATGGCCTATTCATCCAAACATCATCGTCCAACACCATCAAGCCAAAATGTGTGTGGGAAAAAATTTTAGAAGGGCAAGCCACTTGACGTGCGATTGCGTTAAATGATGCCGTGGGTAATCCCCGTCTTGCCACTGGATCAAAAGGTATCGACGGCATCTTCCACGCATGCCTCAGAGAAATATCAGCAAAACCGTAGGGTTCCAGCAGGACCGATACATGCAAGGGCTACGGGGAAATGCTTAAAAGGAAACCTGTGGTCCTAGACACCCCATATACCTACAATACACTAAGCAAACATGCATAAAACACATAATAATAGACATATTATCTTCATTTCAGGTCGGAAAGTCAGCGGGTCGTGTCAAACTGCCGTCATGACATTACACTGGTGGATGCACTGGTTCTGGGTGACGGCGCTGCTCACCATACACGGTAAGCTCACCACTTTATTTATTCTTTATTTAAACTTCATGTACAGTGGTGGTATATAGGTGGAATTAATGCATCAAGGCATTCTCTACCAGTCAATCTTAGGCGCTGGCCACACAGAAGAGACGTAAGACGAGGACGCGTCGCGGACAGGCGCAGATGTATAAGCGTTGCGCCCGCGCCCTGTCTCTTCTGTATGTTTTACGTTGCGACGCTTCTATACATTATGTATGAAAGGGACGCGGTAGAGACAAATGTCCGCGTCCCGTCTGCGTCTTACGTCTTTTCTGTGTGTCCAGCGCCTTAGGGTTAAAAAGACAACACTGTGGTAGGTCTGCACAATAAATAAATAACAGATATTTGATATAGATGTTTTATCGATAAACTAAGCTACTACTTACTCGCTAATTCAATGTGTTATTAATGACGGTACTGCGGAATTTCATAAAGGCCGTTCATCCTTTGATGAATTCCGCCTCACATACTTGAATTTCAGTCAGCCGTTTTAGAGATAATGAGAGCTGGTATGTTGTTATACAAATTCCAATGTTTTTTTGACATTTAGGATGTTTGTTCTTGCTAGAGCACCACTGCTCTAGTTAACGTATCGACTTTAGTCCAGTGTTAACGGTATCGACTTACAAGACATAGGTTCAAACCCAAGCAGGTGCATAATTTGTAGAAACTATCATGAGAAACCGGGATGTCCTATAACAAGAATCGAAGACATGTGACATTAAACCAGTGGCGACGGGTACACTTACGTGCGAGTGAATCCGCTGCTTGTACTTGTACCAAAAATTATTATAAACCTGACCTAATTAAGCGACGGAAAATCTTAACTGCGAGATTCAGAAACCGTCGCTCAACTAACAACGCCATCTAGTGACCGCGTTTCCAACTTTTTTCACAAATTCACAATTTCCTCAAAAGATGACGCAGTGAAACAATATTTATGTAAACACAATTTTAAAAATAGTATGTAAAATATATTATTAAAGTTCACTCACCAAATGCCGTTCGCTCAATGATGCAATAAATCCAAACCGGCGTTTTTATTAATTGTCGAAAAACTACAAACTAAAACTATTATATTATTCTTACCATAGGTACCTATTCAAGTACGATTACAAAACAATACAACTGAACTGATCTTATTCTTGCTGCACTATCACTACGCAAAACTATCACTAGACTACACTTACATATAAACCAATTTCAATCATAAAACTATAAGATTCTAAATTATGATACGAATATACATATATCAAATAAAATGCAAATGAACAGGTGAAATATGACACATGAATAAGCGCGAACCAAAACTGTCAAACTAAATACTAAATAAATTAAAAAGTTCAGTATCATTCCATCTCGTTCTAGCGGACGCATTTTATGATTTAACTCGATAAATACCGGGTTTCCTGCAAACGCTATTTAGCCGTATTATACTGGCTTGTCGCTTGTATAACACCGCTAGATGTCGCTAGAAACTATGAATTAAAATGTATGAAATTCCCGTTTATAAGACCGGGTTACAGACCTGTTTTGCGTAAGTTGTGAGTGATTGCACCGAAAAAACTTGCAGGCGTTTATTTATTGTTGATTGTTATTTTCACAAGCAAGTATTATGCAGTTATAAGATTTGATTAATACATAATTAATTTGTTAAGGTTTGTTGTTGTGTTTGTAAAGGAAAGCCGGCAGGAATGGAGTGTTTACAGGCCGCGCTACTGCATTAAACCATTCAGCACAGGATCCGTAATCCATTGAACTGTAAACTGTGCTGAGCTGTATATGGTGTATAGCTTCATCCCTCTTTCTCGCTCGTACGCCTGTCATTTTAACACACATGGTAAGACCACTAGCTTCTAACGTTTCATAAGTGCCCATGTAGGCCTATGTAAAGTAAAATCATTTTTGATTTGATTTTGACCCAATAATATCTAATTGCGGTCTGGTTTCCACACTTAATCCTAAGTGGACCATTGTGCGTGATCAAGGCCCCATATTCCCAGCAGTGGGTTATTTTCCACTGCTGGGAATATGGGGCCTTGGGCTGATTGTACGGCCTTAAATATTAGGTAAAATATTTGTAAAAAATGTTACATTATAGATAAAAATCCTACTTACGAGTATATCAAGATGGCTCTTTAGAATACCGTACCTCTTTTCATAATAATAAATTACTCAGCCTTTCCTAAGCCCCTACCTCTTCAATCAGCTGGGCCGATGAAGAGCACTCGATTCTCGTCATAATTGATTTGTTCGCAAAGGTCAAGGTTCGTTGGCTTCCAAGCCACTTCAAATGTAACTGAGTCATCATCCTGAGCCTCTTAATCTTGGATCTATGAGCCCTTAGATAACTATTAGGTCAGGTTTTTTGATGGACCTTTTCTAAGTTTATAAAAAACTAGCTTTAGCCCGCAGCTTTGCCCGCGTACATAAAATATAGCCTATGTCACTCAGGAATACAGCAGCTTTCTATGGGTGAAAAAATTTTAGCAATCGGACCAGTACTTCCACAGATTACCTCATACAAACAAAAAAACAAACTTTACCTCTTTATTATATTAGTGTAGATTTCAAAGGGGCTGCTAAAGTTTTTAAAAAGTTGAAGGTGGTTTTTTTCTACTTTCTTCTTTCCTGTAGGGCCAATGCCTGGTAGGACTTCGGGTACGTTTGAAAGAGTGGCTGTGGCGAAACGCAAATGGTAACTGATGACCTAGATAAGTTTTTCTGGTTAAAAGACAGAAACTTCCCGTTCAAGCCTAGAGCAGAAGAAGTTATTTGATGATTTCAAAACAATAAAAAAATATAAAAAAGAATATTTTCATTGACAACGTTTTTAAGTTTTAAAGTTGTTGACTGCAATATTCAATGTAGGAAAAACAAAAGTAACTCAAACTATTTGAAATCTACAATACTTTCAAAGCAAGGACTACGCTTTCATATTTCCCATAAACTGTTTGTATTTCAACTACAGAATTTTATATCGACTTGTTTTCTTAGCTCGTAATATACGAGTACTTGGGACGACGCAACTTCCGCTGACATTGTGTTGTTTCCGCTTTATTTTCGTTGACATACTGGAACAAAGTATTTAATAAAGAGCCTGCTTTCTTAACTTTGAACGTTGAACATTGTAGGCTAAGAACTCACGGAGCGATTTTCGCCCGCGACCGCCGCGGTCGTGGAACCGCGGTTTTATTTCAAAACTCACGAGAACGGTTATTTGCGTGGTTACACAGCCGCCGCGGTTGCGATCATCGCCCGCAGACGTGGCGGGCGGTGACCGCAAGACGGGCGGTTGCAAAATAGTGTTGGATTTCTGTCTCTCCCGCCACCCGCCGGCCCCCGCGGTCGCCCGCCAACCGACCGCAGAGCGCGCGGGCGCCACCCGCCGAGGCTGCGGGTGACCGCGGCCCGCGCGATTCTACTAGTTGCCCGCCGGTACAGCGGGAGCCGCATACAACCGCGTACACCGCGGGCGTAAAACGCGTCGTGAGTTGTGCTTTAATTTTTTACATATGTATCTGCATTCTACAGAAGCTGCGGGCCCGCAACCGCGGCGGATGCGGGCGAAAATCGCTCCGTGAGTTCTTAGCCGTAGAATGGATTATTACTTTCTTGGTATTTAATATAATCTAAAGCAAAAGGAATCCGATGGATGCGAGACGCACAGGACCGGTCGTTGTAGCGATGCTTGGGGAAGGCTTATTTATGTCCAGCAGTGGACGTTTTTCGACTGTGATAATGATGAACGGAAAAGGTCCTCCTTTCACATCGTGATCAGCATGAGGAACATACTCCTAAGATAAAATGCATCCTATATGCTATACCAGGGCATGGTTTACCTGTATATCGTAAGTTTCATCTAAAGCCTTTGAGTATTTTGTGCATGAAAGATTAACAAACGTCCATACATCTATATATACATTACATACAAACTCAAGTTTATAATATTAGTAGGATATAGATTATGTAATATATATGTATCATTGTTACGAATATTCCTTCTTTTTAAGTGGGTAATTCTTATTCTCGTTCTGGCTGAAGCGAGGGTCGGACTATTACTGGTTAAAACCACAGGTGAGTTATTCCTTAAGTTAGCCTTTTGTATTCCAAGGCCAAGATAACTCTCGAACAATCCCGCAGCTTACAAATAGGTATACAGTAGGTAACTTAATTTGAATATTACGAAGCACTAACGTGATTGGTCTAGGTACCACAGTGTCTTTCAAATGTTGCTGGTCTATTTCAAAACATTACACGTGCACCTCTTTCCATATTACTGAAGCTCATCAGCATAAGTACTAGAGCCTTCTGACTAAAGGCTTTATCACACTAGCGGATTAAGAGCGTCCTCAAAGCGGAGCGGGTGCGCAACTAATACGCCGCGCAAACGCAGCGAATTTGTTGCGAACACGCAACGAGACCGCCGGATGAGCTCGTGGCTAGATAATAAGAGTCGCACGGGTTGATCTTAAGGTTAAGCAATGCTTGCCAAGGTTGATCCGTGGATGGTTGACCATCTTAACATACCGAGTTTCCTCCGTGCCTCGGAAAGCCGTAGGTCCCGGCTGTCATTTGTAGAACTTTAGCAGTCGTTATGGATAGTCAGAAGCAAGTAAATCTGACGCCAGTCTTGCCATGAAGTACCGTGTTACCCCAGTTAATGGGTTGTGGAGGTCTGGTAGGTAGCCGCTCTTCGTAAAATACTGGTATTCAGCTAAATCCGGTTTGACTGGAAGCCGACTCCAATATAGTTGGGAAAAGGTAGATGATGATGGTGCAACGAGACCGCCGTGAATAACGTATACACTCCCCCGCCTATAAACACGCGACGAAAACGTTGCGAATTCGCCACGCGTCTGCAGCGTCTTCGCGACGTATTCGCCGCTCGCTCGTCCCGCCCTTTCGCCGCTCGCAAGCCGCTAGTGTTTTACGGCCTTAAAGGATTGATTTCTACAAGAGTTCAAGGTCCCGCTAAAATTCACTTACAAGTATCTATTGGCAATATTGCCAAGTCACTGGAGCCATTTCATTTAATTTGTCGAATCAGGGAACATTCGATCGGGGCAGAGTGCCAAAAGATGGCGACAGGTAGAAACTTCCAACACTTAAAGATACAAGTAGAGAAAATAAAGTTTTGTAACATCTTTTATTTTGGAAAACTTTCAGCTTTGCACGTGAAACCTCAAAATCTAATAAGATTTCAATGTATTCTTATTGTTTATTGTACAACATCATAACAAGCTTTTACGGCGTGTATCAAGGGCGGTAGTTTCTACAGCCACTATACGATTCCATCATCAGACCAGCTCCATGGTACCATATTAAGACATTGCCATCCAAGTTACATAGATATAACAAAAACCGGCCAAGTGCGAGTCGGGCTCGCGCACAAAGGGTTCCGTAGCAGCAAATATAATTATAAGGTTCAGCCATCGTTTTCAGTGTAAGCACAATAACTTAACCAAAATTACAGTTAAATCAACCTATCTCAAAAACTATAAGAGATACTTTGATCAAACCAAAAATCGTTGAAAGAGTTAATTAGCATGCATCACCTCTATTTTTTTTAGAATTTTATACCCCGTAGTTATAAAAATAGAGGGGGGGGGACATACTTTTTACGACTTTGAGAGCTGATATCTCAAAAACCGTTCACTTTAAGAAAAATGTTTTTTAGAAAACTTTATATCATTTTAAAAGACCTTTCCATTGATACCCCACACGGGTATGTACATCGAAAAAAAAATTTTCATCCCTCAGTTACATGTATGGGGGGCCCCACCCCCAATTCTTTTTTTTACTATTTAGTGTCATAATTTTGTAGCGGTTCATACAACACATATTCCCATCAAATTTCATCACTGTAGTACTTATAGTTTCCGAGTAAATCGGCTGTGACAGACGGACAGACGGACAGACGGACATGACGAAACTATAAGGGTTCCGTTTTTGCCATTTTGGCTACGGAACCCTAAAAACCTTAAAAACTACCTAAAAGAGGTAGCTTTTAAGGTTTTTGTTATTTAGTGTATATATATTTGTAATGTACATTAATTGTAATAATAGTCAAAGGATAAATAAAGTTCAGAAAAGCCAAAAAAGTTAAGTAGATCTATAAAAACATTCCTGATGTCTTGATGATAAATAGTCACAAGAAAATAAAATAATAAGTGTCAATACTTATTATGCCAACATTTTTCTGATTTCTTCTACTGAAAGACAGATATACTTAATCTAATATACTTGATACAGAAAGCTCTTCAAACATATTCAAATCGCATTTCAGTAAAAGTTTTTTTTCTCATCAAGAAAATTTACTAGGAAGCAAGCTTGAATGTATAAAGAAAAGTTAGTAAGAGCTTATACCATTTCGCGAATGTTGTAAAACTTTGAGAAAAGAACATGACCTCTTTATACATTAACATGTATTTACAACAAACATTTAAATATTAGATTTTTTTACAACTTTCACACAACGTCATCTAGGCCTAAACTAAGCAGGGCTTGTGCTAGACAACTGATAAACATACTTATATATTTCTAAATACATACAAATTATAGATAAATTACTGCTAGACACAGAACAAGATGGTGCTCATCACACAAACATTTGTACTGGGTGGAATTCGAACCCACGATCTCCAGTATAGCAGTCAGAGCCACTAACCATTAGACCAACAGGTCAGTCATGTACAAACATTTGAATACAGTCTTCACCTTCCTAGAATTCTCACAAAAGATCGTAACAGACCTATTGAGAAACAAGTCGTAACTTTACATCTACATATCAAACATTACTGAACTGAACTTGTAAAGTTATAACAAAGACAAACGGTTTTCAAGCAATTGGCTCAAGGCCCAAGGCTGGCTGGCCCAATACCGAATAATACGCAAATCATTCATAATGTTCACGAACAATAAGGAAACTTCAAATATTACGGTTTGGGACGTGTAATTGTAGGGATTTCAATGCCAACATAGAAATATTATTGTTTAAAGGTTGCTTTCGGTTCTTGGCGACTGCGACCGGATCGCGCTACCCGCTGCTTAGCCGATAGTCTCGTTTTGCGGGTATCTGATAAGATACCCGCAAAACGAGACACAATAGTAAGACAATGACAGCGCGTTCACCGGATACCGCTCGTGGATTCATGAATTAGTATGGATTTTTATAGCATCGGTCGCGCGATGCAGTCGCCTGGTTAGTTTAGTACTTCATACAAGTCCATGTAAAATCAAATAAGTCAAATATCGTTCAAGTTTTATAGTCGTTCGATCGAAGTCCTACCCAAAATTGATATTTATTGGTTATATTAATTTATTAATACTTATTTATTGGTTACTAGCTGTCCCCTGCGGTTTCACCCGCATTTTTCGTTACTGCTCCGCTCCCGTGGGTCGTAGCGTGCATTCCTCGATAAATGGGCTATCTAACACTGAAAGAATTTTTCAAATCTGACCAGTAGTTCCTGAGATTACCCCCTACATACAAACTTACAAACCTACAAACTTACAAATTTTACCTCTTTGCGGCTTTATAATATTAGTATAGATTGACGGAAGTTGCGATGACATTTCGCGCGCTCTCATGAGACCGCTCGGGTATAATAGGAAGGTTAACGAGATTCGATAGAAAGACAATTCAATTGGCTTGAAACTAAATGATCTGTCAACGGCTTATTGCCAGTTACCTTATTAGGTAGGTATACCACCAGGATAACGTATGACATAGCTGAATATGTCTACGACACTTCGATCGAAAGACTTTAAAATCGGTGTCGTTCAAGGTCGATTGATGGATGTGAATACGATAATGTTCTAAACGACTAAGTCGCTGCGATATCGTTACGATTTTGATTACTTTATTCGGGCTACTGGTCGCAGTCGCAGGTCGTAGTCGCTAAGAACGTAATGCTACCTCAAATCATCTCTAACAATAATTATTTGGACGAATGTTTGGTATTTATTCAATAGTGTTGGTTTTGGCTCATCTTCGGTGGACTGTGGACTGATTTAGGTTAGTTCTGTGTTTGTGTTGGTAATGGCTATTCCACTGGGCCTTTGTACATATATGAGGTAGTGTTTATAGTCTCTGTTGTTTATATATGTATCTATATTATGTGTAATGATTTTGATTAATTTGTATTAACGAATGTAATAATTATTACAGTTATCATTGTTAGTTACTGCCTCGTTGGTCTAGTGGTCCCAAGAGCGACTGCTGGGCGTGGGGTCCTGGGTTAAATTCCCTGGGTTTAAAAAAAT
Organism: Mythimna separata; assembly: GCA_030763345.1. NCBI lineage: Eukaryota > Metazoa > Arthropoda > Insecta > Lepidoptera > Noctuidae > Mythimna > Mythimna separata. Next base: position 23,093,348 of record CM061170.1, on the reverse strand, counting down.
AACTTTTAATTTCAGACATATTTTTGGTCCATATTATTATTAATTACATTTATTATTACATTTTCGTCATTCTATTATTAATTGATTATATTATAATTTTTATTTAGTATATTATATCATGTATTACTTTATATTCCACTCTGTAGCTACCCGGAATTGGGAAATTGGTTCCGGTGCTTGGGAAACCACGTAAAGCCGCTGGGCCCTGCGCCTGATCTCTCTCCGGTCGTGTTGGATTGCCGTCCCATTGGACTATGAGAGTAAAGAAACAGAGAATGCTCCTGTGTTTATGAACTCACTTTATACATCTCCTGCGTACTTGACTGACCTCTATTGAGATTGGCTATCGTGACCGAAATTCGGTCAGGCGGATTATAGTTATTACAGTTTGTCTTTGTATATCGGCTTGCCCGCCAATAACGCTTAGATATCCGACTTTCAAAGGACAAAGTTTATACACATCACTTCATGGTAGGGCTGCCATCACCTAAATCGCCGGCGCCGGACAAAAACTTCGAAAACCCCGGACATTTGGATGAAATTCAGTTCTTCCCCGGACACCCAGAAAAAAAATATTACAATAAAAATAAAATGTATTCAATTAAGCAGCTTGTTTGCTAGTTATTTATCGACCGTCATCGGCTATTTTGAAGCGTCGCCGTCGGAGTTAGCTTAGTTGCGGTTACCAAGAATTTTTAACTAAGATTTGTTTAGATATCGCTTATCTTTTAATTAATCGGGAATGCCCCTGACACTAAAAGCGTCCGGGTTTCACCCGGACACTTTTTGAAACCCCGCCCGGACGCTCCCCGGACGCCCTCTAAACTAGGACAAATCCGGGGAAACCCGGACGGATGGCAGCCCTACTTCATGGCAGTCTCAATTAACCAAAACAAGATACGTACATATAGTCTATTTTCTAAAATTGGCTACTCCTATTATTATTAAGAATCTACCAGATTATTCAAAAGAGTAACTTCACCTTATAACAATTTTTATCTTACACCTGACGGAATACGAGAAAGAAAATTTAGGAGTCCTAAAACGAAGGCAAGAAAGTGAAATATGGGTGGATTTTAGTCAAATTAAAAGCCTGACACGCCTTCCAGCTTTGCCCTTGAACGAGAGAAGTCATTGGATGATATCCCACCTAAAAACAGGTAGATGTTAGTCAGTAAAAGTCTTAGGGCCTATTTCTGCCCTCGTAACAGCAAATGCAGTAATCGACATTTTGGCGGCTTTCCGTTTATCATAAATTACATATGGAGAGTTCAAGCTATATGTAATTTTTTTTCTTTATTGTTTTCTATGGTGGGAACAAAACATATGAGATTTATATCAGTGAAAGTAGAGATTTAATTAAAACACTTAGACGCGTTTTTCTCGAAACCGCCATTTTGCAAGTACTGCATTTGCTGTTACGAGGGCAGATTTCACCACCTATGATTAAGTTTCGAGTATCTTACTTGACAGATAATTTCATACAAATTCTGTCAAATTTTTGAATTTATTCAGTGAGTAGTGCCTACTCGGACATTGTGAAACAGGCCCTTACACTCACTCTTACACAGAGCAAAAGGAGTTGTTTTAAGATTTTCCACCTCAAAGAAAGTATCAATTTAAGGTCTCAAAGCTTAACAAATAGTTTCTATAGTCGTCCTTTTTGTTCGCAAGTTATTTTTCATTCGCTACAACTCAATTAAAACTTGCTCCTAACAAGGTCCGCTTTGAAACTGGAGCAGTTTTGATACAATAATCCCTCGTTTGCTTTCAAACTAGTTTTTCTTTCGACCCACGGTAAATTGTTTCTTTTTGAACGAGATTTCTATCTTCTTTTTCTAGGCAACAATCGATATCTGTGTTTTTAGGGTTCCGTTATCTCAAAAGGAAATACGAAACCCATAAAGGATCACTTTGTTGTCCGTCTGTCTGCCTATCAAGACTCTTTAGGTTATGTGTTTGTTAAGGTTCGGTACCTCAAAAAGAAAATGAAACTCTCATAGGATCACTTTATTGTCCATCTGTCTGTTTGTCAAGACCATTTATCTCGGGAACGCGTGAAGGTATCGAGTTGAAATTAAAACCATATACCAACTCAGGTCTGCGGTCCCTTGAAGTTGTGCAAAAACTAAACTTGTAAGTTAACAAAAAAACAATAGGACCATTTATGTCGCTAAAAACGTACATTTCGAAATTCTGAAAGGAATCAAAATTCATAGGGTACTTCCCTTTGAATAAATTTTACATTAAAATTTTACAATTTGGCATTAAGTAAGGTCTTTTGGCACAAATATAGGAAAAAGTCTGAAAATTGAAAATTTGTTGTAACGTCACAAAAAAAATTGAGCGATCTGGAAAAATCTTCTAACTCGATTTGGGATCTGAACTATTTTTATATGTAAGTTAGTAGGTACGGAACCCTCAATGTGCGATTCCGACTCGCACATGCCTCGTTTTTTTACAAAAGAATATTATTTACGGAAACTAGTGAAAGAGAACCCACGCTTTCTCATTGTTAGCTAGAGGGCGGACTAAAACCCACCTGTGTCCTTCAGTTGCCCTTTGCGTCCCAGGGCCGCGGTAACGCTCAAACGTTCCCGCATTCTCTTTGTTGGTTACGTTGCTATTTTTCTTTGAACGCCAACGCAATTAGTATGAAAGGGGATTCTTGGTAACACCCACTTTGTTTGTGACATTGAGTGCATGTTTAGCGTTTTCTATAAAGAATTTAACTGAAATCATCATCTACCTAGCCTTTTCCCAACTATATTGGGGTCGGCTGCCAGTCAAGCCGGATTTAGCTGAATACCAGTATTTTACGAGGAGCGGCTACCTACCAGACCTCCACAACCCATTAACTGGGGTAACATGGTACTTCATGGCAAGACTGGAGTCAGATTTACTGTCTTCTGAAAAATTTAACTGAAATATCACATTTTAAATGCTGGAAGGAGCTCGTGGCTAGATAATAACAGCCGCACAGGTCGATCTTCAAGGTTAAGCAACGCTTGCCTAGGTTGGTCTGTGGATGGGTGACCATCTTAACATAACGAGTTTCCTCCGTGCCTCGGAAAGCACGTTAAGCCGTTGGTCCCGGCTGTCATTTGGATATCTTTGGCAGTCGTTACGGATAGTCAGAAGCCAGTAAATCTGACTCCAGTCTTGCCTTGAAGTACCGTGTTACCCCAGTTAATGGGTTGTGGAGGTCTGGTAGGCAGCCGCTCCTCGTAAAATACTGGTATTCAGCTAAATCCGGCTTGACTGGAAGCCGACCCCAATATACATGGGAAAAGGCTAGGCAGATGATGATCACATTTTAAATGAATATACACAGCACTGTTTGCGTCCCTGCGTCTCTCATAAATTATACAACGTTGATACGACAGAGGGGCTTTCCTTAAAACGGGTTGTTGTACTCATCAATATAAACAACCTTTACTATGCGACCAACCCTGAAATCTCGAAAAAAAATCCGCGTCTCCATACATTTATGTTCACATACTTTGACAAAATGTATGAAGAAGCGGATTGAGTGAATGAATGAGTACAACAACCCCTTTTAAGTAAAGCCCCTCTGTCGTATCAACGTTGTATAAAATAGCAGTTAATTCTCTTCTTCTTTTCGACGGTAAACTCGTTGAATTGTTTGGGCTCAGTAGGTGACTACGTTAAGTGCAGCTTCGGACACTCATTAAATCCTACAAAATGCAAGTGTACGAGTACTTGTGGCACTCCAACGTGTGGCTCATGTTTTGAACAGAAGCACCGCACTCACATTAAATATCCGACGGGTCTACAAAACTCCATTTACCAGCAGTTACAAGACAAGACCTATGAAAACTTCAGACAAAATCCGTCAAAAATAAAACATCCTAGCCCTGCAGGCATGCGTCAAACGTAATACGCCACTCAACGGCTTAGCCACCTAAGGCTACATACACAACAAACCATTAGCCACTCTGACACCCTCCGTCCCTCCAGTACTTACGTTAAAAGCCGTCCTCCGATGTCTCTCTAAGGCGCTGGCCACACAGAAAGGACGTAAGACGCAGACGGGGCGCGGGCATTTGTCTCTACCGCGTCTCTTTCATACAAAATGTATAGAAGCGTCGCGACTCAAAACATACAGAACAGACAGGGCGCGGGCGCAACGCCGGTACTATTGCGCCTGTCCGCGCCCCGTCTGCGTCTTACGTCCTTTCTGTGTAGCCAGCGCCTAACCTCACCAACCGTCGAGCGTTATCTGAAAAAGGTCCTTTATTGTTGAATAATGAATAGCGCTCTTGTTTATGAAATTTTCGCTGAAAATATCAAGAATTTTCTTTGAAAATTTTATAGCTTTTAATTTTTGCTCTCAAGGGTAAAGGAGATGTGGAGAGGAGGGATGAAACGCTTGTACGACGCAGTTAAAGAGTTAAGAATATACATGTGGATGGCTGGAGAGCGTGAAGGAGGCCAAAAGTTAAAAAAAAGGCAAAGAGTAGCCAAGGAGTTTCTTGCCGGATCTTCTTCGTAGTAAGCGATCAATTCGAACCGTACACTCCTAACGTTCTATATCATTCTGATTAGCAAATAAAATATGGATGGATTATGTCTGGGGTGACATAAAAGAGAAGGAAGTTAGTGATAGCGTGACGGCCGGGAGGATAGGATGGAGGAAAAAAACGTGTTACGCTGACCCCAAGTAATGTGGGCCCAGGGCTGGAAGATAATGATGAAAGGAGATTAAATAACATGCCTTTGGTATGTTAATATCAGTCCATATTTTGGTCTGGGTTTCCGGACGAGGTCAAGAGCTCCCTATAAAAAAGTTGTCTCGAGACTGACTTCTCCCGCTCTAAAGTCGAACGAGAAGCGGGAAGGAGAGGTCGTGTCAGACTTTACTGACTAATTCCCACCTGTGTAGGTATTTACCTTTTGCGTTCCAGGACCGCAGTATAACTAAACCCCTGGAGTATTTATTTATTTGCGCCCAGTTATGTTCAACCCTTTTACACGAGACCTATGTAACTGGCAAAATATGGGTGTACTTCACCTCGGCCTAATCCTTTCCTACATGTATGTATTTTCAGCAACAGTAATCTGTTAGTCCTTAGTAGTTCGGTCGGCATAGGAGTTGAGCGAATGACTGCTTTGCTACGTGTCGCAGATTCGAATCCCGATCGGAATTAATATTTTTATGACCTGTAGATAGGGTGTTCTGGGTCTGTTCAGGATGTCTTATGTTTGTGAGTATGTATCACTGGATCGATTATCGTACAGAACAAATATTTTTATGGTCTTTGGATTGGTGTTCCGGATCTGAGTGTCTTATGTATATGAGTACCCACGATACGTTATTTATCGTGAAGTAGTGGGGTAGCTTTATTTTTTTTTAAAGACCTCCACTCAAAGTTAATGGTGTATACGGCAGAAGGTTCCAACTAAATTACGTTCTACTTAATTTTATTAATGTAAATGAGCCCTCAACTTATCCTAAACCCACAGGCTAATGAAACTAAACTTCCCACCACCGTTATCGTTAACCATGCCACAGCTAAGTGCTAAGTCGAGTCTCAAACAAACTAGTTTCTCTGGAAACTGTCTGGTGAGGGTCAGTTCACACCGAGACGCGACGCGACGCGACGATGCAGGAAGAGGCCAGTGATTTTGCGATGAGCCGCGCGCCGCCGCGAGACGCACCGCAACGTTGCGAGTAAAATCGTTGGCAGCATGACGTCGTGAATGTAAAAACGTTCCGCTGCGCAGCGAGACGCCGCGCGGCGTCACGAGGCGCAGCGCTGCTTGAAGCAACATATTCTAAATTCTCACAATGAATCTTTTCGTGTAGTAAATAAAGTTCTATTTTGAGTTAGTCTATTAAAATGTTCATGCAGCGTCGCGTCGCGTCTCGGTGTGAGCTGACCCTTATTCATATGTCTATGTATGTGTTAAGACTAACTTGCTGCGGTCTTCCCGTCTGATTATAATTTGGGAGTCTTTAACGCTAGAGTAAATAGGCTCTTAATTCATGAATCCCCGACCGGTCTCATTGGACCGCGCTGTTATTACTATTGTGTCTCGTTTCGCGGGTATTGATAGGTTAATAAACTAGTGCGCCTCACCACCAATGAATGTATTACTGCTTACCATCAGGTGGGATCGCAGTCAAGTACCAATTTATGTTACATAAAAAAACCATACTAAGCAGTGGGTTCCCAGTCGTGTTACCCCAGTTCATGGGTTGTGGAGGTCTGGTAGGCAGCCGCTCCTCGTAAAATACTGGTATTCAGCTAAATCCGGCTTGACTGGAAGCCGACCCCAATATAGTTGGCAAAAGGCTAGGTACATGATGATAAGAAAACCACCAAACAAAGGCATACCATGTAAGGTATAAACTTTGTAAACAACCAAACCAAGGCAAACCATGTAAGGTATAAAGAAGATGATACATGTGTTTCTGTAAATCCCAACGTAACGTAATAGGAAACTAACCCCGCCACAATTTCAGTGACGTGCATCCTTGCAGGATAAACAAGGCCGCCATCTTAGGACGCCATATTGTTTTCCTCCACCTTCCATGTTCGAATATATTCGATTTGTTCCATGTTCTAACGTCTATGAATTTATTCGATTCTTTTAAATTGTATTTAGTCCGGTCAAAATAGACTAATTAATTGGGGTGAGGTTACAATAATTCGCACTTGGCTGAAAATTGGTAGGTTTGTTCAATACACTATTGTAAAGGAAATGTGAAAAGTCCTCATCGATCCGGCACGTGCAAAAAAATATACACGCGGTCAAAGGTCACAAAAATGGGTTTTTCGCGTTATTAAGCAAAATGGTAAGTTTTATCATAAAATTAGCTCAGACAAAAATTATAGATCAGACAATTATCTATAAATATGTCTAAATACTTTTTTCCTAAGACCCACCGTTTTTGAGATATAACGATTCAAAATATTGAAAGAGTTGTAATCGTCAAAATATGAATAAGTACACCACGTATATACTCGTACATCACTGAAGCCGTAATACAAGCAAAAATATCGTTCTATCGGTCAGTGTGACTAACACATATAAAATATGAAAATTTGGGGTAAAAAAAACCCATTCCCTTATCTTCTACGCCAGTGTAACCTTCAGCAACATCTGCCTCCCATTCAATTGTCTGCGTGGCTAGGGTCGTATACCTGCTTTATTTTACTATGCCGAATACATTCAATGCTATTAGAGTGCGTCTAATGATAGAACGACCTGGAGTTTTTGATTTAATGGGCCACATTATTCAGCCACAATTGTCCGAAATAAAATAAGTTGTGAAGTGTCAAGACATGAAGAATCATGTCTTGACACTTCACAACTACTAGTTAGTAATACCACATACAAAATTTTTGGATTCAACCTCTTTTTCTCAGGTTGCGCTTGCTACTGTTTCAACTTTTTGAATCGTTATATCTCAAAAACGGTGGCTCTTAGGAAAAAAAGTAGTTGACATTTTTATAGATAATTGTCCGATCTACAATTTTTGTCTGAGCTAATTTTATGATAAAACTTACCATTTTGCTGAAAATCGCGAAAAACCCATTTTTGTGACCTTTGACCACGTGTATTTTTTTTTGCACGTGCCGGATCGATGAGGACTTTTCACATTTCCTTTATAATAGTGTATTGAACAATCCTACCAATTTTCAGCCAAGTGCGAATTATTGTAACCTTGGATGTCTAAATTGACCGGACTAATTGTATATCGGATATTGTAAAGCGATTTTATTATAGTGAAAGTATTTTTTTGCATTTTGTAGGTCAGTGTCAAGTTTTATGTTGATTAAAATATGATTTTAGACCGGAACATGTATTTACTAACGGAATTGTAATCATTAATTCATGAATCCCCGCCCGGTCTCATAGGACCGCGCTGTTATTGTCTTACTATTGTGTCTCGTTTCGCGGGTATTGATAGGGTAAAATCACACAACTCTTTCAATTAGAGTACATCAATATTTTATTTTTTTATAAATTTCAACTAACACCCCATTGAATGACATTTTCATATAATACCCATTACGACTTGACGCTGGATGCACAAAGTGCTAGCTATAATCTCCCGTGTATAGGACGGCTAGAGGAAAAAATTACCACTACAATTCGTCTTCCTCCTGCCCTTATCCTATATTATTTGGGGTCGGCGCAATACGTTTTCTTCTTCCATTCTGTCCTGTCATCCGTCAGACTATCACCAACTCCCTTTTCCTTTATATCGTTCCTCACACAATCCATCCATCTTTTCTTTGGCCTCCCTCTCCCTCTCCATCCATCTATAAAAAAAATACTACTACAATGGGGTTAGAAAAAAAAGGAATTTGGTGCGTTACCCTGGCGTATCATCTTGACATGTAATAAGCATAAATCTACATGTTGCAACTTTGAAAGCTTCATGGCTTCACTTTGTCTTACTCAATTAAACGTGAGTTCGTGACTGTCAAGTGTTCCTTTATGTATAGGTGTAAAGCGCATGAGTGCTTGCATCTCAAGTCTGCTGGCATTTAACTTAGATAGTTAACAAATGTGCTGTCGTCGAGGAGCTCGTGGCTAGATAATAACAGCCGCACAGGTCGATCTTCAAGGTTAAGCCACGCTTGCCAAGGTTGGTCTGTGGATGGGTGACCATCTTAACATAACGAGTTTCCTCTGTGCCTCGGAAAGCACGTTAAGCCGTAGCCGTAGGTCCCGGCTGTCATTCGTAGATCTTTGGCAGTCGTTACGAATAGTCAGAAGCCAGTAAATCTCACTCCAGTCTTGCCATGAAGTACCGTATTACCCCAGTTAATGGGTTGTGGAGGTCTGGTAGGCAGCCACTCCTCGTAAAATACTGGTATTCAGCCAAACCCGGCTTGACTGGAAGCCGACCCCAATGTAGTTTGGAAAAGGCTAAGCAGATGAGTTAACAGATGTGCTGTCAAAAATTGGACCCACTTTTCTCCTACGAAGCAAAACTCTATCCTACTAACTTACCTACTGATAAATCTCTGTTTATATCAAGAAGACATAATAAGAGTGACAAATCAACACAGCTAAAACGGCGATTTCAATGATAAAGAAAAATAAATCATAGCAACAGATACAATTACAGTATCATATGAAGACATTGCTGAGCGTTCATGCATTGACACTAATGTGGGAACGGCTTGCGAAACGCGGATGATTAATGTTACCAATATCTAATGATGTCGTATCCACTGCAATGATTCAACAAAAACGAGGCTAGCCATATGTTGGGAGTGGTATTTGAAGGTTCAGGAGTGGCCCATAGGGGCCCAGCAAGGTCGAAGCCTACTAGGGCCATGGGTAGTGCAAAAGAGAACTCCAGAGATATGTTACAAATATTATTTGAAGGTTTAGGAGTGGCCCATAGGGGCCCAGCAAGGTCGAAGCATACTGGGGCCATGGGTAGTGCAAAAGAGAACTCCAGAGATATGTTACAAATATTATTTGAAGGTTTAGGAGTGGCCCATAGGGGCCCAGCAAGGTCGAAGCATACTGGGGCCATGGGTTGTGGGAAAGAGAACTCCAGAGATATGTTAGAAATATTATTTGAAGGTTTAGGAGTGGCCCATAGGGGGGCTCAGCAAGGTCGAAGCATACTGAGGACATGGGTTGTACGAAAGAGAATCCGAAGGCCCTGGAATGAAGACAAAGAAGGAACGTAGTAGTAGATTTTAATCAGTAAAAGTCTGACAGCTTTGACTTAGAGCAGGAGAGGAGGAGTTATTAGATGGAAAAATAATGGTTCTAGAATGGCGACTGTGTACCAGAAGACGTAGCGTTGGAAGGCCTCTCTCAAGGTGGACCGAAGACCTGGTGAGGGTCGCTGGAATACAATGGATGCGAGACGCGGAGAACCGGTCGTTGTGGCGACACTTGAGGGAGGTCTATATCAAACAGCGGACGTGTTTCGGCTGAAATGATGATGATGAATAGAGCTTAGTCTCTTTAAGGCGATATCTGCTAAAACTTGCTTACTATGTTAGTAAGCTAGTTAGTTTAGTATCTGAATATTATGCTGCTCTTGGCAACCTACACTAAACTTTGGAACGATTTTCCAAAGTTTAGTGTAGGTTTTGATATTCAGAGAAAAGCAACACCGTAGACTGTTGTTGGTTAGGTACGTGTAGTTTCTAGGTCATATAACATAGTAAAAGGTTTTTAAGGTTGTGAAACAAAAGCCCTTCATTTTAAAAAAAATATAAATCCTTGCCTAACACTAGGAATTACTTCTTAATCGTCGGTGCGTAAACAAACATGTAAACTCACATACCCTGGATACTCAAACCCGGATAACCATATCTAGAATAAATAAATACTTTTCCCATGCGGGAATCGAAACCGCAGCATACAGCATAGCAGCCAATCGCTCAACTCCTGCGCTAACAGTGCGTCAACGTGTATTACCTACAACAGAACTACAACAGAAATCATTGATAAATCTAATCTTTACAACGTAAACAAGTCACCGCCCACAATTTTACGCACGTTTTAACAGCATCCCAATGAAAACCCACACTCTAATAAATATTAGTAGCAGCTTCGCGTACCGTAGCTAAATATCCCAAGGGAATATATTCCTGAGGTGAAAAGTATCCGGTGCTATCCTAATCTTAATATATATAAATCTCGTGTCCCAATGTTTGTCCTCAATGGACTCCTAAACCACTTAACCGATTATAATAAAATTCGCACACCATGTGCAGTTCGATCCAACTTGAGAGATAAGATAGTTTAAACCTAAAAAAAAAAAAAAAAAATTGGGTAAAGTAGGGTAGTGTAGGGTAGTGTAGTGTAGGGTAGTGTAGGGTAGTGTAGGGTAGTGTAGGGTAGTGTAGTGTAGTGTAGTGTAGTGTAGGGTAGTGTAGGGTAGTGTAGGGTAGTGTAGGGTAGTGTAGTGTAGCGTAGTGTAGAGTAGTGTAGGGTAGTGTAGTGTAGTGTGGGGTAGTGTAGGGTAGTGTAGTGTAGCGTAGTGTAGTGTAGGGTACTGTAGGGTAGTGTAGGGTAGTGTAGAGTAGGTAGGGTAGTGTAGGGAAGGTAGGGTAGGGTAGCGTAGGATATGTAGGGTAGTCATTTGACGGGAAAAATTCCAAAAATAAATAATTGGCTACCCCGTGCGAAGCCGGGACGGGCTGCTAGTATAATATAAATATGTATATCTGTGAAACAAACATTCGAAACCGTTTAGCCGTTTGAGCATAAAGAAGTAAGAAATAGATGTCAAAAAAAAGGTGGAGGAACTGACTGACTGACATGTCAAGGCACAGCTAATGGGACTAGAAGTGTGATATTTTGCACAAGGTTTCCTTTTATGGCATAGGCGAGCACTAAGAGGGCATTTAAAAAAAATCACCCCTAAGAAGAAACCGGGGTTCAAAGTTTGTATGGGGAAATCTACTTTCACACGGGTGTATTCGGGTGAAGCCGCTAGCAAAAGTGTGATCAAGATCTGTACTGTGCCAATAAGCATTTACGAGAAAATTCCCTCAAGCTATTGGAAAATGCATCCAGTAAGAAGATTTTGAAGCAATTTCTGTAATTCCGATGTTGGTAAATCTATTGTCGAGAAGTCTTAATATGATTTCTCACCTAGAAAAAGATTTAAAAAAATACAACTACAGATTTAAAACAAATCAGACTCCGTAGATTTAAAAAAATACAACCGGGCAAAAATCAGACTCCATATTTAAAAATACATCGCCCAACCCAGATATCGAATCCACATCCTCACGTTCACCAGTACCTTACAACCACTAGACCAACGAAGCTACCCACCCACACGCCGATCGATACCCATTACCAGTGGCTGTAACGCGATGCCGGTATGAAAAAAAGGAAAAACCAATAAATTACCTGTACCCTACATTTTAGCTGATAGCTTCGACCTTGGTACCCGTGCCCCGGTGACACACGTCACGTTTTAAAGTGATTTCACCGTGAACGGTTTCACTTTTATGTCTGTCAACACACTAGATATTAATTATAGTATTTTTTACATAGAAAAGAAAGAAAGAAAATACGTTTATTTGGCAAACCATCAATATGGTCGAGTACAAGTAATTGCAAACTTAAATTACACATAAAAAAGCAAAAAAAGAAGAAATACAACAATATCTCGCGGCTTCGCATAGCATGAGTTGGGTGACAGCAGGACAAAAATATGCATCTTTAAGATGAGAGAAAAGGATAGACAGCTACATTGTATGAATCTGACAGCTGTCACCGAAACCATCCTATAACAAATTTAGTATAATAAAAGCTAGGCAGTCTTTAAACGTTGTCCCCACACTGATTCTTTTCGAATCGATAAAGAAAAGATAGATGGATTGTATGAGAAGTAATAAGAAAGGAAACGAAGTTCGGAGAGTAAATATGACCGGAAAGAATGAAAGAAAAAACGTGTTGTGCCAAAGGCCGAACTACTGGTCCAGCCGTGTTCCCAAAAATAGTCTTTAACAGTTCTTAAGTACTTGCCAGGATAGACGCCTATCACTCCTTCGAACTCCTCCCAGAGCGAGAGTTATTAGATAATTTCTCACTCAAAAAAATCTACGGGATTGTGTAAAAGAATTACCGCGGCTTTGAAACGTGACGGGTAACCTAACTGCAGGAACACGTGTGAGTTTTAGTCAGTAAAAGTCTAACAATCTCTCTCAACTAAAATGACGATGATGGCATCGAATAGACCGTAGAAATGCCGACACATACATCGATTTTGCACACACATAAGAATCGAAGTCAATACATAATACAATAAACTGTCACCTCATGACCTGACCTTGGAGTCACCTGCCTATACCGTAACGAGTGAGTCAGCGCCATGATGATGGATTAGCGTGAAAGGCTTCGCGTTCATACGCCGGCTGATAAAACCACTCCACACCGGTAATGATATGTAGCGGTTATATTGTTGTCATATGTGTGATAGACACTCACTATTGTACCTATGTCATGACGAATGAGAGTATAGGCTTTATTTTAAGGGTTCCGTACCTCAAGTGGATAAAACGGAACCCTTATAGGATCACTTTGTTATTTTATCAAATTACTGCTCCCACCCTGCGGGAAGCTGTCAGTTTGAAAACTTTACCGTAGCCCTGGAAAGCAAAAGGCAGTTGAAGAAACATAGATTTTTTTTAATTGTTATAAACTAGTGCTTGACTGCGATCCCACCTTAATGCACGAGTGCACGCGTGCTTAGAAGTATCTACTGCTTACAGTGGATACTTCTAAGCACGCGTGCTCCATCGTCGACCTCATAAATCACCGTCAGGTGAGATAATGGTCAAACGAGAGCTTATCAATTATAACAAAAAATAAGTCTGATACTCTCCCGCTACAACAGAGCAAAAGAAGGAATTTCAATATTTGACGATTTTCTTTCTCAAAATTTGAAGGCTTTTGTCCTTCTCTGAACTGTGTGAAAAGGTCTTGCCTTGGTCATACAGCTCAGTAGCTACACTACAAGCAAGAATTAAAATTAGTTAACTGTTCAGGGTCCAGGACCTTCCATCCAACCATGCATTTATAATAGTGAACAGAACAGAGCACCTCTTTCCACCTTAATAAATCACCAAGTCAACGTCTCGAAACTATACTACAGTATAAACAATGCGCATACGTCGGTCTCACTTCAAGCTCTACATAGCACGACCTCAAGACCTGGCATATAAAGCTAAGAGGCATTACAGTTCTATACTGATTCCTTCATCACCTTGTATTTAAGTGCATTACATTGTCTTTTGATCCTGTACTGGTATTGTCTTAAAAATCGTACCGTGAAACTGTGTTTTTGGCGAAGTAAGGCTCCGTAAATTTTTAACATCGTGGCTTGAAATTACAGCTCTTTTTTTACATGGGAAATCATGATGACTGATTCTTTGTAAGGTGGAACGAGAGGGGCGTTTCAAACTTTTAATGACTGAAACCCAGTTGTGACCTTCGGTTGTCCTTGCGTCACGCATCATCCCTTCTTGGCCCCCTTCAATTTTGTTGACTCTTTGAATCGACTTGATTTCGACTCAGGCTTGATTTTCATCGGACGGCCGGACGGCAAAATTTCCTTTGCAAATCGGCCTGCAAAGCCTCCAGACGCCCAACTTTACCTAGTTTTCACAGTGAGAATTTTACAGACTAGGTCGGCTGTATTCAAAGCAAAAATACTATACAAAAAAGAATTGTCTCTAAAACATATTTCCCATTATTACAGTCATTAAACTCAGTCAACATGAAGCGACAAAAAAATTAAAAGCACTTTACAAGAAACGGACTTTTTTGTCACATTTTTCGCCTTTTTATCTCTTTATTCCATTCAGTGGGTGCCTAGATCTGTTAAGTCCGTGCTTAGTTACTGGTGAGATAATTCAGTGCAGTCTTGTGTAGGTCATTGCTCTCTGCTTGCTCACGACCGCTCTAAGTCACTTGTTAATGTTTATTTATAAACTACTATACTTGTACATACATTGTCCACTTAGAGTTGGGAGTTATGTGAGATATGACAGTTTGGAGTACAATAAAGATAAGTGGCTAAAATCTTTTTGATGTCAGTCTAGACTGTTAGTAAGTTAAGTCGGCTAGAATTTTATTGTTCGAAATAGAAAGAAAAATCAAGTTGAGTGCTAGATAATGGTACTCAAATATGGTTTTGCACGATGAAGTAACAATTATACTATAAAAACTTAAAAATATGTGTCCCATGGCTGCGCAAAATAAATCCAGTTCAGCAGAATGTCAGTCCACTACGCAGCAATTGCCTGACGACGTATTTCAACTGAATCTTGCTATGGGTCTACGGATGTAAATTAGTTTTGTTTAATATTATCTCTTCTTTGTCATGTAATTTTGACAGAGTGGTCATGGTCATGTCTCGGTCGAATTCTGCGCCACCGCCTCTCTCGTGATACGACGCCATGCAGCTCTGTGTTTGGCGGCTTGGGAGTTACCATTATTATAATTATGTAAATATAAATTCAATGTGTAGTAAACGATAATATCAGATAGGCGGAGAAGAATATAAGATATTCATATCAATCAACTATAAACAATTACTGCGGCCCTGGAACGTAAAGAGCTACTGAAGAAACACAGATGAGTTAAGTTAGTATACTGACACTTCTCCTCACTCCACCCAAAGTGTTGTAGGGGCCCGGCAGGCTCTGGGGAACATGGGTATTCCGAAAGGTTGCCACCGAGTCCCCCCCCCCCCCAGATCGAAGGCAACGAAGCAACGGGGTAGGGGTTTACTCAGTAAGAGTCTGACACACCCCGCTCCGCCCAAGAGTGGAAGAAGTTATTCTGATGATTAGCAGAAAAAAACCCCACCCAAAGTGTAGGAAATTATTCGGTGTTTTCCCACCTAAACAAAAAATAAATGACTGGCGATATAGCGACGGCGACGTTTCGTCGAAGCCAAATCCGACGGTTATACCCCAGCGGACGTGTTTCGACTAAAATGATAATTACGGCTACCGAACACATCGTAGCTACTGATACATAAATCAATTTTGCAGACACAACATGAGAATCCAAAGGAGCTCGTGGCTAGATAATAACAGCCGTACAGGTCGATCTTCAAGGTCAAGCAACGCTTGCCGAGGTTGGTCTGTGGATGGGTGACTATCTTAACATAACGAGTTTCCTCCGTGCCTCGGAAAAGCACGTGAAGCCGTAGGTCCCGGCTGTCATTTGTAGATCTTTGGCAGTCGTTACGGATTGTCAGAAGCCAGTAAATCTGACTCCAGTCTTGCCATAAAGTACCATGTCACCCCAGTTAATGGGTTGTAGAGGGCTGGTAGGCAGCCGCTCCTTGTAAAAATACTGGTATTCAATTAAACCCGGCTTGACTGGAAGCCGACCCCAATATAATTGGGAAAAGGCTAAGCAGATGATGAACATGAGAATCCAAACTAATGCTTAATACTATGACAGCTCATACCCTGACCTTGGACACGTCTGAAGTCACCTATCTGTAGGTTTCGTAACGTCACGCTTGACGTTGATGATGATGGATTAGCGCTTTTTTTTTAATCAACAAATTTCCCACGAAGCCATCTAGTCCCGAACTAAGCAGGGCTTATATTATAAGTACTAGATAATTGATAAACATACTTACATACTTCTAAATACATGCACTATCATTATCGGCCTTGTAGTGTTCCCACTGCTGGGACTCAGGCCTCCTCTCTAGGAAAAGGAATGGGCTGTAATCCACCGCGCGGGCCCAGTGCGGATTGGTGGATGTCACATGTCTTAGAATTTTTGGTTATAGGACATGCCGGTTTCCTTACGATGTTTTCCTTCGCCATTTTGAGAGCAGTGGTGATGAAATAAATTAAACAAAGTAATGCGCCTGGCTGGGTTTGAACCCGCGACAAAACATGCATGATATAGATAAATTGCATCCAGACACAGATCAAATGATCGTGATCACCACACGAAGCTACTTGATAATTTCCTACGTAAAAAAGCCTGTTAGTAATTTAGGTATAAACTTGATGCGATTGGACTAGTTGTGGTCAAGGCAGATTAGGAATTTGATAATAGAAAGCTCATTTCTGTGGTCAGTGGTTTAGTATTAGAGGTTACCATATCTATGACTGTCATAGATATTGAGTGGTTTGGCAGCCAAAGCCTTAACTGTAGGCACATAGATTAAGATTCTCAAAAACAAACCAGTTTATTTTTAGGTTGAAAATCGTGAAATAGGTAACTTTTTTCATTCTGGGCAGAGCAACACAGAGTGCCAGACTTTGACTGACTTAAACCATCCTGTGTAACTATTAAAAAAAAACTTTTTGACTTGTGCTTGATCATCTAATATTTCACCTGATGGGCAATGAAGTATTGGTCAAAAATGAAACGCGCTTGCCTAGAAGGAACTTTTACACTTTTGGCTTTAAGATCTCCAGGTTGTAACTATCAGGGAACACTGGCTTCGGCAGGGAATTCCATTCTTTAGCTTTATGCACAATGCCTTCATAATGGTTAAGATCGCCTCTATATTCTGTACATCTTTACTTTTCTTGTGTCTCATCTTTAAGCCATATTCTATGACTACCACTAAGGTGACAATTTCTCTGAACAAACAGCTGATTGTTCAACACGCAATGTGTCAATAAATCAATCATTTAAATCAGCCAAGAGTTGTGCAATGTGCAGAGAACGTTGATCTTGAAGCCGTTGGAGCGAGACGGTGAACGGTCATGTTTCATCCTGGCATCGCATGTTATGAGCGATGCAATACAATGAGCAATTGAGCGGTTGTCAGCGATTCAATGTAGGCAATTTGTAGGAATGTTAGGGATATAACATTTCGGATTTGATGGATATAGGAATAATGTTATGCCGGTTTCGGATACGGTTACGGATATGCAATTATTTATTTATTTAGAAAGAAAACGTCTTTACTTCGCTCACCATGATTTGATTTCGCGAATATCTATTCGCACATTTTTTCACATTCGCATTCGTGGATGTGAGAAATCTAACATTACTGATGCTACGAATATTCGAATTCGCATACGCGAATTTTCGCTCATTTTTTTTAAATTCGCATTTGCGATTACGTGATAAATCTAACATTCGTTACCTTCTTCGTTACTCATCAGATCACTATTTTTTTTTATGAGCCTGTTCTGTCCCAATCCTAGGCAAAGGCCTCCCTCCAGTCTTTCCATCTTTCGCGAGCCCGCGCTTCCTCTTGCCAGTTCTGGCGGAATCTATCCAATTCGTCCCGCCATCTCCTTCGTGGTCTGCCGCGAGTGCCGCGACCCCGTCGTACTGTTTCAGGGCACTATTGCAAACTTAAATTTGTTATTCGCTAATTTCAGTTACTGACAGATATAAGAATTACAAAAGCAAATGCAAGTATCAAGATTTGACTTGTTTTTGTTTAGTCTAGATTTATCACTTGTTTGACCTTAAGAAACAAATACTTGCCGTAAGGTCGCCGATATAGCCCGAAGAATTGCCAAATTTAAGTGGACAGGGCGCATTGCCCGTAGAACTGATGGTCAGTCATACGCCTCCCACAAAGTGGACCGGTTACCTGATGAGAGTCGTGGGAATGCGATGGATGCGAGACGCATAGGACCGTTCGAAGCTGGAAGTCCATTGTTGGGCTTCCAGCGGCTGAAATGTTGACTTGCTGTGACCTGTCATTTAGACTTGGAAGATGATGATTCCCTACCTTAAAAAAGCCGAAACTATTCGAAACTTTTACATCGGTTTCGGTTTCGAAGCTCCATAACATCACTTTTTCCACCGATACAATACTATGAGCAATTGAGCAGTTGTGAGCGGTTCAATGTAGGCAATTTGTTATGACACGATACAGATCATGAGTTAATGCTTATCCTGTCGCGATTGTGACGATATAGTGGGAGATAGTAACTTTAATATTGAGTGTATCGCACTGATGTTTTATCTGCTTTATGACTGGACAAAAATTATTGATGATGCTATATAGAGAGTCAATGCCACTATTTTTGACGTCGATTGTCATTTTTTTTTATTATCGCTTACGCGAGCCTATGCGTTTGACTCCTATCTCACCTGATGGTAAGCGATGATGTAGCCGACGATGGAGCACGCTTGCTAAGACCGTTTTCACATTATCCGATCCGATATCGGTATCGGACGCCGATACGATATCGGGGTAAGTAAAATGTATGAAATGCCGTGCTCCGATATCCGATATCGGGTCGGACAATATGAAAGATAGGTACATATTTCATACATTTTACTTACACCGATATCGGATCGGCGTCCGATACCGATATCGGATCGGATAATGTGAAAACGGTCTAAGAAGTAACCTATTCACTTTTGACTTAAAGACCCTTAAGTAGTAGTCGTATATCTAAACTGGTGCAGGTTAAGAAACCTGTATCAATTTAGAAATACAACTTTTTTTCTTTAATTCATAAAAAGTAGATACTTCATATTTTTTTGTGAAAGCCGTTCTCTAACGTCATCCTTGCCTCTAAGTTGCTGTTTGTTTCTAAATTCTTGCCCGCTACCATTATTCCTGTATCGTTGGTTATTCACAGAAATGTAGACTCGTATACACAAGTCCCGCAACAACCTCGTCTTCAGAATCTGTAGGTCTTTCAAATATTTACAGCCTCTACCAAAAGTAACTACCTACCGTCAAATTTAAACAAAGTATCGTCATTCGTACACCCATACATAATAATCGCTGCATTTTTTCCATACGATTATGTAAAAGAGCCTTACCCTGCATTATACACATTACACAGTACCCGCTGTATAGCCTGCATTGACGTCAATGCTAAGTATCACCATATAAATAACTTGAGCGGTATCAGTGCATCTAATAGCGATTATGTACTTGAAACGGGCTTACATTTCGCGTCATCAACGGACGTACGTATGTATTATGTTTGGGTGATAAAAATGTTTTCGTTACCCTCGTGTTGCGCAACCTCTTAATATTAGATACTCCGATTATAGTTATTTTTGGAATATAGAGTAAGAAATCAGCAGTTCTGTACATTTTGACCAGTAAGTAGGCGAACATAAAATAAATGTAGTAAACAGCAGATTTTTCAGAATTGGTCCTATAATAAAAGTTATTTCACTAATTACGGGTCATCCTCTTATAAATACTGGGGATGAGTCATATCAAGAATATAAGTCAACTGAAAAACGAAAATTTAAAAAATAGAAACACGCCAATGGTTCAACATCGGCTAACGTTGCTTAACCTTGAAGATTTTGAGATCTTAATTGATTTTGTTCTTGATTGATATTAAAGGTATTTTATTTGGGTATTTTAGAGGTACCTACTACCTAGACGCGTCGATCTCCATACATTTTATATGGCAACTACACTTGTAGAGCTACATTCGATCCACGCCACGCGACATCGTTCTACGTACATTTAGGCGTAGCCCACGTGTGTAATATCGGACTAATGTAATTCTTGTTTCAACGTTTCGTAGGTACAATTTTGTTTTAAATAAAATACTCCGTCATACAAAAGCTGATATTGCTGCGCAGTTGCCCAGTGAACCAGTAAAAGCAATTAACGGTTTGCTGAAAAACATTGTCATTTGTCCTACAAATTTGATTGAACACAAATTAAAAGCGACGAGTATTTCATTTATATGTTAACAAGATCATCACGTACAACACTGATTAAAGTCCCTGACAGAATCGGAGCTGTGGAAGTGAGTATCTTTAATTGGAAACTTTTTTTTATACTTATGTGAAATTATCAAATAATTTGACGCGTTCTGGGTGGAGCGAGATGAAGTGTCTGAGTTCTACAGACTAAAACGTATCATGTTCTTTCAGTTGGTATGGTCATGTAAAGAGAGTGATGAAACACGTGTTACTAAAAGATTTATGAATTTACATGTATGGATTGATGGAGATGGAGAGGGAGGTCAAAGAAAAGATGGATGGATTGTTTGAGAAGTGATATGGAACAAAAGGGAGTTAGTGATAGCTTGACGAGTGACAGGACAGACTGGAAGAAAAAAACATGTTGCGCCTACCCCAAATAAAGCGGGATAAGGGCAGGAAGATGATATTAATGATTCCTTTAGTTGCTTTTGTGAAAACCTGTGTCCTAAATAGACGAATTTATAAAAGGAATTTCCTTCTGACGTTTTTTTTGACATATTGGTCAATTTCAGTGTCAAAAACGTTCAATAAATAAATATCAATTCAGCCTTTGTGATTTGTTGAATGAAATAAAACAATCACGAGCAACGATCAATCATATTCTTGTCAATAATTTGCATACCGATAAAATTGCTTTTTTTTTTGCTTTTGCTGGAGTCTACCTTAGTTCTTTTGTTGGATACATGCTATGTTGGACAACATGGCTGCTTAATCATCATCATCATCTGCCTAGCCTTTTTGTAACTATATTGGGGTCGGCTTCCAGTCAAGCCGGATTTAGCTGAATACCAGTATTTTACGAGGAGCGGCTGCCTACCAGACCTCCACAACCCATTAACTAGGGTAACACGGTACTTCATAGCAAGACTGGAGTCAGATTTACTGGCTTCTGACTATCCCTAACGACTGCCAAAGATCTACAAATGACAGCCGGGACACCTTAAAATGGTCACCCATCCACAGACCAACCTTTGCAAGCGTTGCTTAACCTTGGATATCGACCCGTGCGGCTGTTATTATCTAGCCACGAGCTCCTCATGTTTTTATGACAACATGGCTGCTTAATACGTATTCAAAATCTAAATGGAATAAGGCAGCATCTGCATTTTCTTAAATGCACTTAAAGCTCTTACACACGAGCGGCATGTTGCCACTTGCCAACGGCAGAGATAACTGCAGCCGTTGAAGTGTCGACGCTTGCTGCATGCCTTCCTTGTCGACGATGTAGTTACGATGCCATTGGCAACACCGCTCGTGTTTTAGAGCTCGAAGGTAGTGATTTTTAAGAAATAAGTTATTGTAATTGCTGGCAATTTTTATGAGCATTGGACGTATGTTAGTAGCGCATCGGTACTGGGTATCTTCGAACGCACATAAAAATACGCTTGTGACGCAATCAAGATTTCAGCAATCTAAAATATCAAAATATTTTAGAATAGAAATGTATCTATTTTACGAATAGCTTAATTCGTTTCAGTAGCCTATTCTGAATATAGAACTTTCAGGATGTGCCTTCATTATGTTACTTACATGTTGTAAAGTTTCATCATCATCAGCCGAAAGACGTCCACTGCTGGACATAGGCCTCCCCCAAGCGTCGCCACAGCGACCGGTCCTGCGCGTCTCGCATCCATCGGATTCCCGCGACCCTCGCCAGGTCGTCGTGTAAAGTTTATGTATTAGCAAAACCTTATTATTTCGAAAATTCTACTGTCCTCCATCCATCTGCACCGAACAACAGTACACTAGATGTAAATCCTAGTTTCTGCCAGGACAGCGGTATTAGCGGTTGCGATAGAGCAACTTCAGGAACGCGCAGAGTTTTGTCAACAAAAGTCACACTCTTACTCCACCGAGAGCGGGAGAAGTTTATTTGACAAGTTTCAAATCCAAAAAAATACGATATAGCTTAGTTCTACTCAACTCCACGTGTCCCGAAAACAATTTACAAGGCACCAACCGCCATTTGCCTCTCGGGGTTCATATAACCCCCTGATTGCTGGCGCCCAGTGATTAGAGCAATCACCCCGCCCTGATAGGTGTAATGGTCAAGCCAGTCCCGGGGGCCGTTACGGTTTAAATGAGTTTACCTTTAACTAATAGGTATATTGAGCGACTTAATGATGTTTGCCGAAAGACAGGTAAATTGAGGTACGAGTATCTATCTACAATGAGACGTTGTATAGCGGACATTGTAGGTGATATTTTTGTTTCTACGGTTTTATAGTGTTTATAAAAGTAGGTGTTTTTATACGTAAAACATTAGATTTAAAACTGACCTTCAATAAGATTCACGAATTGAAGCTTATTTTTTCTCAACACTAATCTGGTTGTGGAGGTCTGGTAGGCAGCCGCTCTTCGTAAAATACTGGTATTCAGGTAAATCTGGCTTGACTGGAAGCCGACCCCAATATATGTAGTTGGGAAAAGGCTAGGTAGATGATGATGATGATGAATCTGTGCACAAGCCGCAGTATTGGGCGGTCTGCTGGACGACTTAGCAGCGATGAGCCTTTTTCACGGAGGAAGACATGAAAATAACATAAATGCATCGGCGAACATCATCATCTCCCATGCCAGATATACAACATGTAACATAATTAAGTAACGCACATCCTCTTGGGGGGTCATTGTAGGTAGGTACTCATCATTATGAACAACTTTTACCATGAGACCAAACCTGAAATCTAAAAGAAATAATCAGCTGTTCCATAATAAATGGATGGAACACCTGTTTTTTTTTTCTCGATTGTGCGTTAATTATGTTAGGTACATGTTGTATATTGTACGCTCAGAGAATTGACTTCAGCATTTTCTTCCAAACTATTTTTCTACTTGCAGACCCTTTCCTTTCACCTACAATTTCAGGCCTCGTAAATCTTGCAAAAATTGGCCTAAACTCCGAACCATGTTTTTTATTTCTAAAGTCATCAATTTTCTTCTCCCGCACATCAGACTTTTACTGACAAAAACCCTACCCGTGTTCCTTTAGTTGCCCTTTACGTCCCGTGACCGCGGCGTCTCTTTCAAACAACACCGCAGCCAACCGACCACGGCCTTGTTGTGGTTTTATTTTATCATACCACTTCGGTTCCTCTGTTACATGAAAATTCAATTTCGTATCATATTTTGATGTACATTCAATTTATTTAGCATCTTTCATGTTTACATAAACACATTTTGTACCCTTACTTATGTTCACATAAACATATTTTGTATCCTCACTCATGTTCTCTATAAATGTAAGTAACATCTAAGACCGTTTTCACATTATCCGATCCGATATCGGTGTCGGACGCCGATACGATATCGGGGTAAGTAAAATGTATGAAATGCCGTGCTCCGATACCGATATCGGGCCGGACAATATGAAAGACAGGTACGTATTTCCTACATTTTACTTACCCCGATATCGTATCGGCGTCCGATACTGATATTGGATCGGATAATGTGAAAACGGTCTAAAAGCAATGAAGCCTCAAAGAGATTTCAGGAAAACCGTAGGCCCAGCAGAGTTGAAGCCTACTGGGGCCATGGGTTGGCTTCTGAAAAGTAAACCCACTCCGTTCCTTATTTACCTCAGGCTCCCCCTGGAACGAAGGCAAAGAAGGAACGGAGTAGTCTGACACGCCCTCTCGCTCCGCTCTAGAGCGGGAGAAATCATTCTGATGCTTGCCAACATTAAAAAAAACATACCTAAACAATGAAATGACATTAGCGTTGTTTATTTATGTGTTAAAAAGAAAAGAAAGAAAGAAAAACATTCGTGCCTCACATTAACGTACGAACGTTGTTTTTGATCCATTTCCATGTAGAACATCGTATCTTTACGCATATTTCCCAAGAGTGGGTAGTCTGAATCAAATGTCAGTTGTGACATTTGCAATTTTTTGCTTGGAGAGTGTGAGAGCAACGGGTGGAAATGTCATACAGACAGCAAGTTTGCAAATAGCTCGTGATCAGAGTAAATTTCACTGTAGTATTTGGACCCCTAACATATTCTACCTATTGTCAAATGTATTCTACCCAGGACTGGTGCCAAACTGACACTGCCCGGTTTCTGTCTATTCGTAACATCTAGCTTAAAATTACAGCTGGGATCGCTTGCTATTCATCATTGTAAAGTCCTTGTTCTCTGTTACTTGTGGCAACAAAACACGTTTTCCTTTTATCCAGACTTTCTTCCGTTTCATCCCTCCTCATCACTTCTCTTCTTTTTTTAACGGTGGGAAATTATTAAATAACTTCTCCCGCTCTACATGGACCGATAGCAAATGTCAGACTTTTACTGACCAAAACCCATCTGTGTTCAGTTGGTCCTTTGTGTTCTAATCAACCAATTAAGTATTCGTTCTAATCTAAATGAAAATGCTACATTTATTTACTTTACATTTGATTAAAAATGAAAGTACGTACCTATTGCCAAACGTTACAGTACGTTATCGTACCCAACGCCTCATGTAACATCAATTTATTCTAGGTTAATTATACCATTTCAATACTGAAACTGTACGGGCATGGCGTTTGTAAGTATTGCAACATAGACTGCGTTTGACTGTAACAGTAGCTCTCTTTTAACGACCGATAAACGTTATAAAAACCAGTTGGTTTTTCATGTCCATATACAACGTGTTGATTTGAAAGTGTATGGCATTTCGGGAGGTTGTAAAAAAAGTCACAAATAATCATATAAAATACAATACTTGGTCAATAATAACGAGGAGCTCGTGGCTAGATAATAACAGCCGCGCAGGTCGATCTTCAAGGTTAAGCAACGCTTACCAAGGTTGGTCTGTGGATGGGTGACCATCTTAACATAACGAGTATCCTCCGTGCCTCGAAAAGCACGTTAAGCCGTAATTGGTCCCGGCTGTCATTTGTAGATCTTTGGCAGTCGTTACGGATAGTCAGAAGCCAGTAAATCTGACTCCAGTCTTGCCATGAATTAAGTACCGTGTTACCCCAGTTAATGGGTTGTGGAGGTCTGGAAGGCAGCCGCTCCTCGTAAAATACTGGTATTCAGCTAAATCCGGCTTGACTGGAAGCCGACCCCAATATAGTTGGGAAAAGGCTAGGTGGATGAGTAGCTCTCATTTAACGACCGATAAATGTTATAAAAACCAGTTGGTTTTTCATGTACATATATTGTAACTTTTGTTACTAAACCAGTTGTTTTTTCATTTATATCGTAAACTTTTGTTTGCATATTAAATACGGTCCTGAATAAACACAGGTAAAGTAACTGTCACGTTATTGTTACATAATATAACATCGACCCTTTTCAGGAAAGGAAACTTCTATCAGGGGCTCTGCCCACGTGATTGTGGGTTTCTCCATACATACTTTAGAACCCCGTTTCATCCGTTTAAGGGGTTTTTTTTGAAAGGGGAATCATCAGAATGACTCTTGCTGTTGGGTGGAGCAGGAGGGCGTGTCAGACTCTTACTGACTAAACCCTACCCCTGTCCTTTGTTGCTTTCGATCTGGACACGGTGAGCACCTTTCGGATTTTCCGTGTTTTCCGTTTAAAGGGGGAATTTTAGGCAGTCTTCTAAGTGTAGGGTCACGAAATTGTTCTGCTGTATTGTTCGATGGAGTTACCGTGGTCCTGGAACGTAAAGAGCATCTGAAAGAACACAGGCAAGTTCTAGTCAGACACTTCGTCTCGCTCCACCCAGCGGAATAAAATATATTAACGGACGAAAGTCTCTGGAGTGGCGACCACGTACTAGACCAAGATGAGGGTCGTGGGAATCTGATGGATGGGAGACGCACATGATCGGTCTTTTTGGCATCGCTTGGGGGACGTCTAAGTCCAGCTGTGGACGTCTATCGACTGAAATGAGAATGATGATGTACACAACCGATTTTAATTAATCTATCACATACCCGCGAAACGAGACACAATAGTAAAACAATAACAGCGCGGTCTCATAGGACCGGTCGGGGATTCAAACATTAAACTGAAACAATTTATTCCTTAACATGTCACTAACTTGTAATTAAAAGTGAAAGTGACGCTATGACGTCATGTTTTATTAGTTTATTTACCCGTTGTGATGTAAGTCGACATATAAATTAAGAAATTACAAGATTAACGACTCATCTTTCGTTTAATTACGCGAGTTTACATGAAACGCGTAATGTTCTCGTAATAATACGTCAATAAATGAAATTTACGCAGTTTTGATGAGAGATGCCATTCTTTATTACCTAATCTAGTTTTCTTACAATATAGACACGAACTTTTTTATGTACATTATTATGTAGGTATTATCTGCTGCCAGTATTCGCCCGCGTGATAGTAGAAAATACTTACAAGTATTCCTTGGGATTACAAGTAATCCCAAGGAAACATAGTCCCGAGATAAAAAGTATCCTATGTGCTATTCCAGGAAATGGTGTACCCGTGTAACAAGTTTCATCGAAATCCATTCAACAATTTTTGCGTGAAAGAGTAACAAACATTCATATATACAAACTTTCGGGATTATAATATTAGTAGGATGTACGAGTATGTTTTTGAAACTGATGATGAAAACTAAGCGATTGAGCAGAATTTTTGCAGACTTGTTCAGTTTTAATGACAATGCATGCTGTGCTAAGTAACGTCATTCTCAATCCAATATGGCGGATCCCTGGCCTCCCATAACATGGGTAGGTACCGATTGCAAGGATTTTTTGAGAAGAATACCAAAAAAACTACATATACTACTATAGACCAAATACCTATGGAGAACAACGTGTTATTGAAAAGTGTTTTTTTTTACATCATCTTGTTCTATAATATAATTAAATTAAATCTGCGGTACTGCTTATGTCCTATCTATAGTGTAGGTATACCATACCATATATTTCAATTATGTGAAATTGAAATATATGGGTATAGCTAGTATTTTCATGAAAAATATGAACTGACCAAGAAACGTATCAGTTACATTTATTTCCAACTCATAATTTGACCTACATCAATAGTCTTCGTTTCATCATTAGGGTGCGTACACAAACACGCTGAACGTAATACTTTATAGCGAAATATGCGCTATTTGTGGGTGCATGAAAACGCGCGCTTCCTAGTCCCTATATGTTTTTTTTTAAAATTAATATAAACTTGTGCTTGACTGCGATCCCCCCTGATGGTAAGCATTGCATCACGCAATCGTTGATGGTGAGGCGCACGAGTTTATTAGGTTCATATTCACTCGAAACTTGAAGACACCTAAATTATAATCGGACGGGAAGACCGCAGCATGCAAGTTGGTCCAGTCCTTCGATGTTCGCGGTATAAACGACAATGTGGGCGAACCCTTACGGTAAAACTAACTAAGAATTCTATTTTTGTGTTGTAACACATTTTAATCTTGTTAGTGATCCAATTCTTGTTCGAAGTGTGTGTCATGTGGAAACATACAGAAAATACAAATGTGGACGGGAATGCCACGACTCAATTTTATAAGTTTTAATAACCTCTGTCATTTATCATCATCGTCTCAGCCGAAAGACGTCTACTGCTGGACATAGGCCTCCCCCAAGCGTCGCCACAGCGACCGGTCCTGTGCGTATCGCATCCATCGGATTCCCGCGACCCTCGCCAGGTCGTCGGTCCACCTTGTGGGAGGCCTTCCGACGCTGCGTCTTCCGGTACGTGGCCGCCATACTAGAACCTTCCGTCCCCATCGACCATCTGTTCTACGAGCAATGTGCCCTGCCCACTGCCACTTAAGTTTGGCGATTCTTTGGGCTATGTCGGTAACCTTAGTTCTCTTGCGGATAGCTCTGTCATTGTCATAAGTAAATAAACGAGGCAGTTTCAACAACATTTTAAAATCGTTATTTTGTTGGACGCGTAGGGTATCCAACGCTCTTTTATAATATCTGACCCTTAGATTGCCCTTTTACAAACACTGATAGCATGCCTTGAAAAAAGTGATACTCACCTGGATAGTACACCGCCAAAATCTATTATCCCGGACCGCTAGAGCATTGCACTCCCTCTCTGTATTATTACTTAGCCATGAGCTCGTCACGTCTTGATCTTCATCTTCTTTTTCTACCTGGCGTTAATCCCGGCCATTGCCAGGGTCCGCCTTCCTACTAAACTTTCTCCACTTTGCCCGATCTTCAACATCCTTCCCGGTAAGGCCATTGGCTCTCATGTCGGACTTGACGACGTCCAGCCAGCGCTTGCGAGGGCGACCACGGGACCTAGCCCCAAGGACAGCCATATCCATGCATCTCCGACCAACGTACATCTTGTTCTTCATCATTATACGTATAATAAGAGATCGGATTAGGTAGAGTACTTACTTATGTTCTTGTGTCCCCTAGACGGGGTAGAGAGCGTCCACAGTTTTCCATCGTCTCATTTGGTCTCGAGCTTCGCGCTTCATTTCGCTTTAAGTCCTTCATATATACTTCGCATCTGTGATTATTATTCGT
The DNA here is from genome assembly GCA_030763345.1 of Mythimna separata. NCBI lineage: Eukaryota > Metazoa > Arthropoda > Insecta > Lepidoptera > Noctuidae > Mythimna > Mythimna separata. The sequence continues at coordinate 23,064,734 of CM061170.1, read as the reverse complement.
CGCCACGAACTGCTTAGGGCGACCACGTTTATATGAGGATTCCATTCCAGAACTTGCCGTGGTATATTTTCAGGGGCGTGTAGCAGACCCAGAATTTGATGATGATCCATAATCCGATCTCTAGCCATACTATAAAACCAGTGCTGTGTGTAAACAGATGCGCAGTTATTGTCTAACATTACATGAGAATAACCGACCTGCAATTAAAATTATATCATAATAAGAAGTTTGCAGCATATTAAATCAGCGTGTAATCATAGGCTGATGTTTCATTACATACATATTATGCGGGTATCCCTAGCAGTAAGATGTAATAACTATAGACGGTGTAATTAATCTCGTTACTTCATACTGGAGTCGATTACGTTACGTCAGGCGTGACATTTGTTGCATATGCATACTGACAGGTGTGTTTTTTTTTATTCTGGTTAGGCTCGCGTCTGACCACTATCTCGCCTGATGTTAAGCGATATCGTCGACGATAGAGCATTCTTGCGTAAAAGTAATCTATTCACTCTGATAGCATTGTTGCGTAAAAGTAACCTATTCTCACACACTGGATTTAAAGATTTCAGTAGCAAATTCCACTTCTTAGCGATATGCCTGATGAAAGTCTTTCCAAAAAGTTTTTTTAAGTATGGGTGCGATATCAACCAGTGACCCACAGCTTTATTTATTGATTACCTGTGTCTACTTTTTCTTACTTCGATTTATTTTTATTTTTATCTCTTATTGTATTATTCATTTGTTGATTCTCACACACTAGATGATGAAATTGGGAGATATTAAATATTTACATTCGCTCAACGAGATCATTTTTACTGTGTAATGCATCCCAAACTACCATAGCTGTAGTAGGTAAGCTTGAGACATAACTTTGATTGTATATTGTCGTGTTATTTAGGTTATTGATTTTATTCAAACTTACGAGTTGATTGCCACAATACATTTTCTATCAGTAAACCTTAGGATAAAAACTGGAAAACTAATGTCTTGACGGCATAGTACGTAATGTTCCTCCGTATGTTTTCAGACTTGCACTCAAGTGGATTAGGTTTTCTAGGGCACTTTTTAAATACCACAGCTTTTTGTTGACTTGCAAGCGTACACCTTAAAATAGACTGTAAACACTAGTCTCTTTAAAACTTTCATTTTGAAATGAGGTTAGTAAAACAAAGCTCATTTCTTTGAAAAGAAATGGGTTATGCACTATATCTACACTAATATAATAAAGAGGTAAAGTTTGTTTTTTGATTGTATGAGGTAATCTGTGGAAGTACTGGTCCGATTGCTAAAATTTTTTCACCAATAGAAAGCTACTGTATTCTTGAGTGACATAGGCTATGTTTTATGTACGCGGGCGAAGCTGCGGGCTTAAGCTAGTTGTTTATAAAAAAGTACTGTGTTGTTCTAACAACATTTTAATTGACTGTTAATTTTAGATATAGGTATTGTGTACCTTTTTTTTCGAATTCTTCTGTACAAAACCTTTTAATTGATATTCATGTCATGAGGGTACATAAAACAATAACTAGACCGTCACTTAACCACTTAGCGAAGGCGGCGTAGGTTCATAGACGCGTATACGTCGTTATACGCTTACAAAACTATGAATCTAACTACAACAGATAATCTGAACAACAAATCACAACAAGAAACAGGAGCATTAAATCTGTCCATGACGTTTTGCCGACATGTCTTTGCCGCTTTATAGACAGGGCTTCATAGTTTTTTAAGTAAGCTTCACACAGGCGTACACCAAGCGCTTAACTACGCGTCTATAAAGCTTCCGAACAACCGCTTGATCTACCTAACCTTTTCCCAACTATATTGGGGTCAGCTTCCAGTCAAGCCGGATTTAGCTGAATACCAGTATTTTACGAAGAGCGGCTGCCTACCAGACCTCCACAACCCATTAGCTGGGGTAACACGGTACTTCATGGCAACACAGTCAGATTTACTGGCTTCTGACTATCCGTAACGACTGCCAAAGATCTACAAATGACAGCCGGCACCTACGGCTTAACGTGCTTTTCGAGGCACGGCGGAAACTCGCTATGTTAAGATGGTCACCCATCCGCAGACTAACCTTGGCAAGCGTTGCTTATCCTTGGAGATCGACCCGTGCGGCTGTTATTATCTAGCAACGAGCTCCTCACCGACTCACAGCACCGACCAACCGCTTATCGTATCTAAAAGTTAAAGTCACGCCGTCCTCGTCCCACAGGGTAGTAATGTCCTCTGAAATAATTACCCGCGTCCGCAGACCCCTCCCGCCCTGTTTAGTTTAGACTCAGTTATAATTGCCACCGGAGTAATTTGCGGGAGACCCTGTTGGGCAAACACCGGCCCGGGTTGACATTACAGCTGTATCTATACTAATATTATAAAGAGGTAAAATTTGTAAGTTTGTATGTAGGGGATAATCTCTGGAACTACTGGGTCGATTTGAAAAATTCTTTCAGTGTTAGATAGTCCATTTATCGAGGAATGCTATAGGCTATATACCATCACGCTACCGACCCACGGGAGCGGAGCAGTAACGAAAAGTGCGGGTGAAACCGCAGGGAACAGCTATTTGTAAATAAATAGAGCCGTATTGTAAATACAGTTAATTTTGTCTTTGATAAACGTTTACTTTAAACTAATTCGGTTTTGATTTATAATTACGTCTTCTGGGGAAGCGGTGACGGTGAATGAAGTTAGTAAATAAATAGTGTTGTACTAGATGTTAAATACGAAATTAATTGGTTTGGTTTTAAATTGAGTTTCCTAAGATAAATATTCCGAAAGCGCTCTGAGAGATTGTGTACTACGCAGGATTTTTTTTTCGATTACGATATTTATTATAAACATTAGCTAGCTTTAGCCCGCAGCTTCGCCCGCGTACATAAAATATAGCCTATGTCACTCGGGAATACAGCAGCTTTCTATTGGTGAAAACATTTTAGCAATCGGACCAGTACCTAGTTCCACAGATTACCTCATACAAACAAAAAAACAAACTTTACCTCTTTATTATATTAGTGTAGATGGATAGAACATAAAAACACTCAACTGATTAAAACTACATGTACACTAACTCTTACTCTAACCTAAAAAAAATATGGCGTCAAAAAATTCGACTGGAAGTGTGCCCAAAAGACTGGCGGCCGGCATTCCACTTTTTTTTGAGGTGGGTAGTCATCAAATTACATCTCCTTCTCTGAGTAGAGCGAGAGGGAGGGTCAGGCTTTTACTGAAAAGTCTACCTTTGTTTCTTCAATTGTCCTTTGCGTTTAAGAGCCACGGTAACTGTGTCTATTAATTAAGTATTCGTTTAGGTTAAACTGCCTCGTTGGTCTAGTGGTCGCAAGAGCGACTGCTGAGCAAGGGGTCCTGGGTTCGATTCCCGGGTCGGGCAAAAAGTGCTATTGGGTTTTTCCATTAGGAATTACACTATATCTGCCCGGAGTTTGGAAGTTGGTGGTGTGATACCCCCGTGCCTCGGAAAGCACGTAAAGCCGTTGGTCCTGCGCCTGATCTCTCTCCGGTCGTGTCGGATTGCCGTCCCATCGGGCTATGAGAGTAAAGGAACAGAGAGTGCACCTGTGTTTGCGCATACACTTGTGCACTATAATATCTCCTGCGTACTTGGCTGATCTCTGTTGAGATTGGCCGCCGTGATCGAAAATTCGGTCGGGGGAGTATTGTATTGTATTCGTTTAGGTTTACATTAAAGTGCTACTGCATGAAAATAATATGTTTTTTTTAATTACTACGTTTCCGAAACTTGCGGGAGACCTTGTTGAACAAAGACCGGATCCCAAACAAGGTAGCTAAATCAAACCAAGTCAATTCAAAATCTTTTTATTTCACATAGGCCTACATGGGCACTTATAAAACGTTAGAAGCTAGTGCACGGTTCCAATTGGTCGTTTCCTATGGAGAAGAATCGTCAAGAAACTCCATGGTTACTCTTTTAAAAAACTATTGGGTTTACAATACTTCCATATTACAACACAGAAACATATGCGAGGACAGTGTAGACCAGTAAATAATGTATCCAAAAGAACAATAAAAATAAAATTAATCAAAAACTGGGTTGATTACCTATTGGTAATAATTAAAATCCGTGGTCTAAATAAAGTTAAAACTTATAACGGTAGATTGAGGTTGAGTCAAAAGAGAGTCTTCAGGAAAACCATCAATCAAGCATTGAATTACACTTTGCTATTTCAAATACAAGATTGATTAATTTATTTAGTTTTAAATTGAATTTTCTATAATTAATATTCGAAAGGTGAACTGAGGGTTTGTGTTACTGCTGAGAAGGTAAACAATATTAACTTAGCAATAATAAACCGGGCTAAATTCACAATACCGAGAAATTCGCTTGTGTTTTATGATAACACAGATAATTAGAAACTTCGACTCACCATGATGCCATGGTGAGTCGAGAGGTTCTTGCACCGAATTCAGGCGAAAAATACGCCTAGATGTCGCTGTTGAACACACTGCCCGGAGAACATGGTGAATCATACGGTGGTGTGCCCCGCTTGGGCGGAGCAAAACCTTTTCCTCGTGGAGGCGATCGGCGGCGGTGACCTCTCCGGCCGAACCACCCTGCTTCAGGCCATGGTCCGGAGTGAAGGGAAATGGCCGCCTCCTTGGGGAAGGAGACAACAGCATGCATGAGGTGGTCCTTACGCTCCAGCCGCCAAAACTCCGACCTCGAATACCAGCCACCGTAGGCGCGGGCGTAACCTTAGAGCGGGAGAAGTCTTTACATGATTACCGACCTTAAAAAACCCCATTATAAAAGGAGAACATAAAAAGCCTTACAACGAAATATTTATTGATATAAAGAAGGATAAAAGCTAAATCTATTGTATCTTCATAAATTACTTACAAAGGCTTTTCTGTATCTTTCCAAAGTCGGGATAAAAGAAAAAAGCAATACATTGTCGTACGAATGAGATAAATAAATCGTAAAGTCGCACATACATTTACCTTTTAGTATGTTTATTAGATTAGAACTTGTGTTGTGTTTATCAAAGGTTCCTTACAAATCACGAACGAAAGCCCTCACTATTTGCAACAATAGGGCTGGGACTTATATGGCATGAAGAAATGTTGGATTTACTTAAATTGAATGTAAAGTTTTCTTTTTATGTCTTGCAGGTTATCTTATTGTGGCTGATGAAATCATAAAATAATGTATTGGCTCTTTTAGGGCTGTGGTTTCCAACCTTTTTTTGACCTGGGCCTAGTTTGGTTTGTTTTTTGCTACTTGTAACCAAAAACGAAAGCTCTTTGTACCTCTTATGTTGCATGAAGTTTTAATAAATACAATAGAAGAAGAAAATAATTATGCAAATTTTCACAAAAAACATTTCACATTTTCAACATTTGTGGTAAAAGAAATACCTACGGATAGAATAACATCACGGTTTAACCATATTTTAACTCTAGCGGACCACCAGTGGTTCATGGATCACAGATTGGAAACCTGCACAGTACTAGAAAAAACTGAATACTTATGCTAATAAGCATTCGTATCTTTATTCAACTTACCAGTAGGTATATAAGTTCTGAACAAGAAACTAAATCTCTGTCCCTAGAAACTGTTTAGAAGCAAAACCCAAACATGAGGCATCCCTAATGAACAAACAGAATACAATTTGCAGAACTTCCAACCTTTCCTAACTCCCTAATATTGTGTCTGAGGCAACTTATCAGACGTATGACCCTCAGACACCCGAATAACATTCCGAAGTCTGTATCATCAAGGTATATTATGAAACGGGAACAACATTAAACCGACGCAAACGTGGGCCACGCCTGATTTGTACGTAGAATGGCACATTTTCATTAGTCGATAGGGCTCGCATGCGGGGTGCGAGAGATTTCTGGAACGCATGCCACAGGGCCCGCATTCGGGGAAACGGTTTCATTAGTTGATAGGGCCCGCATGCCGGGTGCGAGAGATTACTGGAAAGCGTGTCACATGGCCCGCATTCGGGGAACCGCAGACGGTATAACGAACATGTTACTTTCATTGGTTGTTATCCCGCATGCGGGGACTCCCCGCATGCGGTATACCGAACGAGTTAACGACCAGTGAAAATGCGCCAGAACGCGTGTAGTAGATCTAACGTAGCTCTACAAGTCACGTGTGCGCAATGTAACCTTTTCGTTACCAACCACCAACCACTGCGTCTGGTTGTGTGTACCCGAATGGTCCAGTCTCTGTCCACACGTGGTCAGCCCGCAGGCTAAGCAGTGCCAGAGTGGTTGTAAGTAATGAGCTTATATTTATATAGTACCTACTCCGTACAAAGAATACTAACCGCTCAAGTCTAGGTGGTGCTGGTTTATTTTTCGGTATTTATAAATCGGTATACTTTTAGCATTATCAGCCATGTAATGTTTTCACTGTTGGGACTCAAGCCTCCTCTCAAGGAGAAGGAATAAGCCATAAATACCCCGCGGGCCGTGTGCGTGTCGGTGATTTACCTATTATTATGTAAAGTTTTGTCTCATCTCTAGCCATACCCGCTTCACCAATTCTGTGCTCCATGAATCTATCAAACTGATGCTTTCAGCACATTTTCGCTGTAGCTTTGTCCTCGACCCGCTGCGGCCCAACCTCGCGGCTACAAATTAAGGCACGAGGCCTCCCTCATTCAACCGCAGTAGAGCCTAACGAACTACACTTTCCCTATTCAATTGATGGAGTTCGGTTTTGTTTCACACAGCTTTTTGAAAAGTTCGAGTACCTATAGTCTGTTTTTTAGGGTTCCGTACCTCAAAAGGAAAAAACGGAACCCTTATAGGATCACTTTGTTGTCCGTCTGTCTGTCCGTCCGTCTGTCAAGACCCTTTTTCTCAGGAACGCGTAGAGGTATGAAGCTGAAATTTATATCAATTACTCAGGTCTACTGTCCCTTGAAGCTGTGAAAAAAATCAAACTTCTAAGCCAACGCAATCAAAAGATACAGCCGTTTATGCCGCAAATTTTCGACACTTGCAAGGGAATCAAAACCTACAGGGTGCTTCCCGTGAACTTAGAATCTTGAAATTTGGTACGAAGCAACGTCTTATAGCATAGATAAAGGAAAAATTACGAAAACCATAAATTTTTAGTTACATCACATAATATATTTTTTTTAAATAATTTTAAACTTACTACCCATTTCCTCATAAACGCGTAGAGGTATTAAATTGAAATTCATACCAAATACTCAGGTCTATAATACCTTTAAGCTGTAACAAAATCAAACATCTATGTCAACGCAATCAAAAGAAACAGCAATTTAAGCTGCATATTTTGAAACTCGCAAGTACTCGCAAGGGAATCAAAACCTAAAGGGTACTTCCAGTCGACCTAGAATCTTGAAATTTGGCATGAAGCAACGTTTTATAGCACTCATATACGGAAAAGTCTGAAAACTGAAAATTTGTTGTTACGTCACAAGAATTATTTTTTTGAAAAATCTTCAACGCTCGATTCGAGAATTGAACTTTATTCATAGGTAAGTTAGAGGTATTGAGTTGAAATTAACACCATATAATTGGGTCCGTGGTCCCTTGAAGCTGTGCAAAAATCAATTTTCAATTCAATTGGTAAAGTGACGGGAAAAAAAGATTCGTCCGTTTATACTGCAAAAAACGTACATTTCGAGACTGTCGAATTGTTCGATTGAACTGTTTTTATAGGTAAGTTACTACGGAACCCTCAGTGCGCGAGTCCGACTCGCACTTGCCCGGTTTTTTTATACCCTGAGACTAAAATGACATTACGACACAAAAAAACTGGCATCATTCCTATGGCAAGTTTGACATTACTTGTGTCAATTTAGTTTCAAGGTATAAAAAACAAACGATAGTTTTTTATTTTCTGTCGAAAAATTGATGCTGTATTCTTTCCTCGCTTCACACCTGTATCTTAAAGCAGATTTTTCTAATTCAAGTCGCTATATATATCATTTCGATCGAAATGAAAAACGTATAGTCGGAAATCAGAAGCATTTGGTCGAAGAGAAAGCTGTAAGCTTTATAGAAACGTAGTCAAATACTTATCTAAACTATTTTAAGGGTCACAATTGTATCTACAGCCGACATTAATAGGGGCATTTATGGCACAACTGGCCCTAAAATGCCAGTTGCTGTATTGACACAGCAAAACACCATCGTCGTGACTTGCCTCTCACGGAAGGAGTAAAGAGGTCAATCGGAGGCTAACTTACAAATACTCGGCATTTCAGACCCAATAAATGGCAAGCCCCTTACAAAGGCTGGTCTTCCGTCCTCTTCTAACATCATAGTTATAATGTTTGTGTCTCTTTCTGACGTATTCTAATAGCCCACGCGTTTGGCTAGGGACTTAGTGTGGTAACCTGGATTCCGTCGAGTCACAATTTCACAAAGGTATTTTGTTGTTGATGTTAGACTTCAAAATGGCTTTAAATTACTTAAATCTTAACTACTTATTGAAAAAAAAATCATAACATAAAACATGATAATACACATGTGCCCAAAAGACTAGCGGCATTCCACTTTTTTTTGAGGTGGGTTGTCATCAAATTACATCTCCTTCTCTAAGTAGAGCGAGAAGGAGAGTCAGGTTTTTACTGAAAAGTCTACCTTTTTTTTAATTACACTTTGCAAATTCAAATTCAAGATTGATTTATTTGTTTTGTTTTAAATTGACTGAGAAAAGCTGAGATGTCGTGTAATGTAATTCTCCTAGTCTGGGTCGAGCTAGAGAGAGTGGCAGACGTTTCCTGACAATACCAACCTGTGTTCCTGCAGTTGCCCTTTGCATTCAAAAGCCACGGTTACTCTGTCTATTAATTAAGTATTCGTTTGGGTGTACATTAAAAAACTATTACTCCATTAAAATAATATATATACTAGGTACCTACATCCCCGGAACTTGCGAGAGACCTTGTTGATTAAACACCGTATAGACCAAACAAGGTAGCTAAATAAAGTTATACATTATAACGGTAAATTTGATTGAGGTTTGAGGCAAAAGAGAGTCTTCAGGAAAACCATCAATCAAGCATTGAATTACACTTCGCTATTTCAAATACAAGATTAATTAATTTATTTAGTTTTAAATTGAATTTTCTATAATTAATATTCGAAAGGTGAACTGAGGGTTTGTGTTACTGCTGAGAAGGTAAACAATATTAACTTAGCAATAATAAACTGGGCAAAATTACAATATCCAGAAATCTGCTTGTGTTTTATGATAACACGGATAATTAGAAACCTCGACTCACCATGATGCCATGGTGAGTCGAGAGGTTCCTGCACCGAATTCAGGCGGAAAATACGCCTAGATGTCGCTGTTGAACACACTGCCCGGAGAACATGGTGAATCATACGGAGATGTGCCCCGCTTGGGCGGAGTAAGACCGTTTCCTCGTGGAGGCGATCGGCGGCGGGGACCACTCCGGCCGAGCCACCCTGCTTCAGGCCATGGTCTGGAGTGAAGGAAAATGGCCGCCTCCTTGGGGAAGGAGTCAGCAGCATGCATAAGGTGGTTCCTTACGCTCCAGCTGCCAAAACTTCGACCTCGAATACCAGCCACCGTAGGCGCGGGCGTAACCTTAGAGCGGGAGAAGTCTTTACATGATTACCGACCTTAAAAAAAACCGTATTATAAAAGGAGGACATAAAAAGGAAACAAACAGTCTTACAACGAAATATTTATTGATATAAAGAAGGATAAAAGCTAAATCTATTGTATCTTCATAAATTACTTACAAAGGCTTTTCTGTATCTTTCCAAAGTCGGGATAAAAGAAAAAAGCAATACATTGTCGTAGGAATGAGATAAATAAATCGTAAAGTCGCACATACATTTACCTTTCAGTTAGTTTATTAGATTAGAACTTGTTTTGTGTTTATCAAAGGTTCCAAACAAATCACGAACTAAAGCCCCTCACTATTTGCAACAATAGAGCTGGGACTTATATGGCTTGAAGAAATGTTAGAACTACCAAAATTGAAAGTAAAGTTTTCTTTTGTCTCAGTTATCGTATTGTGGTTGATGAAATAATGTATTGGTTCTACTAGAGCAGTGGTTCCTATTCTTTTTTTCATCTGCGCTTACTTTAGCAGAGACGAAAGTCCTGAAGAAAATATACAGATATTATTTCACGTAAAATATATCACATATCTATTTGTGACCATTCTATACTTTCAAATCAAGAGTAACCCATTGTTATAGAAAACACGGGCATTCTGACAGAAACTTTAATAAAAAGATTGAGAACCAATGTTCCCGAAATAAATGAATAATATGCTAAAAAGCATTTGTATCTTTACCTGTGGCGCTCCGTGGGGACCGCCATTATTTATTATTTATTTATTTATTTATTTAATATTAATAAATTAATATAAATAATATTAATAATATAAACTGTTATTGCTCTGTTTCTGTTGCTTCTGTAATTATACTACTAGAATATAATTTTTATTCGGTCAGGTTTTGGTGGCACAATTTTTTTCCAGCGGTTCTCATAGTTAAAAGGTAATTACTTGTTTACTGGCACGTTTTTGTGCCACGGGGTCCAACAGGTTAAACTGGGCAACTATAATAGACCGACGCACACGTTGACCGCGCTTGATTTGTACGTAAAATGACATCGCGTGGCGAGGATCTAATGTAGCTCTACAAGTCTAGTTGCCATATAAAATGTATGGAGATCGACACAGATCGATGATACTTGACCCACGTGTGCGCAATGTATACCTTTATGTTTTTATTCTATGAAAAGTTAAAACTAACTATGTAAAAGATATAATTTGTGTGGCACCTATAATTTTTAGTAAAGTCCCTGACCAAATAAAAAACTTACCGTTGTAAAAATTTTATAAACATTTCACTCAATCACTTGTAGATAGATGAGCAGGATTTTCTAAATTATAATTGCTTGTAATATTCTCTACTTTGTATTACGTTAAACGAGACACAATAGTAAAACAGTAACAGCGTGGTCTCATAGGACCGGTCGGGGATTCATGAATTACGACAGAATGTATGTATGTGTGTTCTACTATACCATTTAAAAACTTATTCTTATTTATATTAACATTCTAAGCAAAAAAAGTATTCTATTCTATTGCGCTAGCTTCTGACGTTTTCCAAGTGCCCATGTAGGCCTATGTGAAATATAATGTTTGAGCTTATTCTATTCTATGCTTCATGAATCTATCAAACTGATGCTTTCATCACATTTTCGATGTAGCTTTGTCCTCGACCCGCTGCGTCCCAACCTCATGGCTACAAATTAAGGCACGAGGCCTCCCCTATTCAGCCACAGTAGAGCCTAACGAACTTCACTTTCAGCATTCAATTGATGGAGTTCGGTTTTGTTTCATACGGTTTTTGAAAAGGTCGAGTAGATACTATGTTCTGTTTTTTAAACCCTGAGACTAAAATGACATTTCAACACCATAGAACTAGCGTCATTCCTATAGTAAATTTGACATTACTTGTGTCAATTTAGTCTCAGGGTATAAAAAACAGACCATAGTACCTTTATTTTCTGTCGAAAAATTGATGCTTTTCCTCGCTTCACACCTGTATCTCAAAGCTGATTTTTTAAATTTAAGTCGCTATATATCATTTGGATCAGTCAATGGATATGCTAAACGTATATTCGGAAATCAGATGCATTTGGTCGAAGAGAAAGCTTTAAGCTTTATAGAAACGTAGTCAAATACTTATCTAAACTATTTTAAGGGTCACAATTGTATCTACAGCCGACATTAATAGGGACATTTATGGCACAACTGGCCCTAAAATGCCAGTTGCTGTATTGACACAGCAAAACACCATCGTCGTGACTTGCCTCTCACGCAGGGGCGTAGCTACCGCCGTATCTGCCGTATCAATTATACGGGGCCACGGGGGCCCCCAAAGTGAGTAAGGAAAAAAAATAAAATCTTTCTAATTTATTTTATTTTACAAATGATAAAATTAAAAAAGGGGAAAAAATAAAAGCAGGCAAGGAGAGTGAAAATTTGATTTTTATTTGTAAAATGGTTAAATCATGTTATGATAAATAAATATTTTTTTTCACAATATTTTTTTCTTTTGTGAAAAATCTTTACCCCCATACAAGGGCCCCCAAACAATTTTTTTATACGGGGCCCCGACAAGGCACGCTACGCCCCTGCTCTCACGGAAGGAGTAAAGAGGTCAATCGGAGGCTAACTTACAAATACTCGGCATTTCAAACCCAATAAATGGCAAGCCCCTTACAAAGGCTGGTCTTCCGTCCTCTTCTAACGTCATAGTTGTGATGTTTGTGTCTCTTTCTGTCATATTCTAATAGCCCACGCGTTTGGTTACTAGTGTCTGTGTGGTAACCTGGATTCCGTCATGTCACAATTTCACAAAGGTATTTTGTTGTAATTTAAAATGGCATTAAATTCATTCTTAATTCTTTATTGTACATATGGGGATACAGACAGAAAATGTACAAAGGCGAGCTTAACTCAGCAATGAGTTTTCTTCCAGCAAACGAACCAAGTAAGATTCTAATTTTCAGAATTCTCTTATACCATCATATCACCTATAATGGTATCAATCGAGATCGTTACTACAGTTTTATTCGGATGTAGAGTTTAACTCTGACAGACATGGGTGACCTGGTGAGGGTCACGGGTATCCGTTGGATGCAAGACGCACAGGACCGGTTGTCGTTGTTGGACACTAGGGAGGCCTATATCCAACAGTGGGCATCTATTGGCTGAAAAGATGATGATGATGAGAGTTTACCTCTAAAGTAAACAACTAAATAAAATTAAATCTTCTGTCCACAAAAGATTTAGGTAATAACTAGCGAGCGTCCTAGGCTTCCCACGGTTGTTAGAAATTTTACTATTATAATATGCATGTATATATCTTTCTGATGAATCATTCTGTATACAAGTGAAAACTGCATGATAATCCGTTCAGATGTCTTTAAGTTTGACGCGTATCTATTTCACAGACAGACATCATAGTCGGGAAACGGTTTTATAATATGTACGAATAAAACAACAAAAAACCATGTTTCCTTCCTTTTGCCTTCCCGTATAGTAGGGGAGGCCACGATGCTAAATGGGGATTTACTCGAGCGTCGTAGAGACCTATTGGGTTGCAAAGCTAAGATGATAAGAAGAAAAAAATGTTCTATGATTATACCTTTTCATCGGTGGGGGAAGCGGCTATAGATTTTTAAATATGTAAAAAAAAACTGTTGCATGGACATCCTCGAGCGCGTCAGATATTGATAGCATCAATGCCCTACGTATTTTTAATAATGTACGTATGTTAATCTGATCGTTTGCATGATGGGGGTGGTTGTATGGAAGGGTTGAAAATGGAAAAAAAAATAATTTAATCGAGCGCGTCAGATTTTCTAAGGGAGTGTTAAGTGCACCAAAAAAAAAGATCTCATTCACTAATCTGACCATTTCGATGGGACGCAAACTCGTGGCCACTTTCATAAAGTGCAAAAAAAATTCGCCATTTTGAAATACTCAAGCGCGTCAGATTAAGATATATATGGTTCACCTTTATGTTCTAAACGTACTGTCTCATAATCTGACGATTATCTAGAGGGATTCGCCTGATCTGACAAAAAAACCCCTGCAACTTCCAGCTAATTCCATTCCTGGGCTCTTAAAATTGTACTTATATCATTTTTGAGCTCAAAATATATTTTATGTGGTATTTTGAGCTCGCTGAATTCAAAGAGATAATATTTGAACTCTCCCAGCTCGAAAGTCTGATAAAAGTTTCATAGAACACTATTTTTGGAATCTTCAAACCGCAATAACTTTTGAACGGATCAAGTAATTTTCACGCGGTTTGCGGCATTCAACGCAGTTTTATCATCCTCATAAGTTATTTTCTAGTTTTAATTTATCGAACCAAAAATTTCGGAGAAATCCCGAAAAATCACTTTTTCGGGTTTCTTTCGTTCACGATATCTCTCGAACGAATCAACCGATTTTGACCAGCTTAGTAGCGATCGACGTGGTTTTTCAAGCTCAAAGGCGGATTAGTTTTTGAAGTTGATCGATAAAGCCGTTTAAAAGTTATTTTAAAAAAACCACTTTCAAAATATAAAACTTATTTTTTTGAGATTTTTCAAAATTTCTCAAAATCTAACGGTCTGAATCAGTTCAAATTCCCACGAAATCTAATTTTGAGGGAACTCTTTTAAACCGGAGAAGGTAATGTAGCCATCACACAACTGCACGCATTTAACTTTATCGACGATTTTTTTTATTTCGGCTTGCGTAAATCGTCAGATTATAAATTTTTCATTGTTCTTGAATTATTTCCTTCAAAATAAAAAAAAATTAGCTACGCTCGAGAATGTCGAGATGACGTTTTTTTTTTACAACTTTGCTGCCCTCCCCTTTCTTTACGTCTCTTTCAAATTGTCAGATTAGTGGAATATACACTTTTTAGGATGTAATTAACTCACCCTACCTTAATCTGACGCGCTCGAGAATGTCTGAGGGTCATTTTTTTTTTACTAATCTGATCCTGTATCCTTCACGGGCGGCTTTATATATGGGCCTCATATTTGGTGGAGGTACTTAACTGGGTGCAAGGTATCCCCCTGTATATTAATCTGCCGCGCTTTAGTAAATCCCGAAATCCCTTCTGGGGCTCCCCTACTAGTACAAAAGACCAATAAATAACCCCAATCAGAATAATAACAATCAAATAAAATCATCTCCGCATTGATACTTGGTCGCAAAGTCGTCAACTTTTCATTTCCTTCCCAAGGTGGCGGCATTCGGCAGACGAATCCTAATCGAATCCAACACTCACTTTGTACCGACAGTGCCGAGCTTCGAAGACGACCGGGCTATAAAATTTGCGACGAAACCGACGCTGAATATCGATGTTTGGGACACAATGTGAAATCAGTGATGCTTTTGATCAATTGCGATAAGTTATTCGGGTAGATCTCAGATTGGGGATATTTTGAAGGAATTTAACCTACTTGTTAAAGTGAGAGCAAGTAAAAATATTCATTTTGATGCCCTTTAGGTGCAACATTGAGAAATCTGAGGCATCCAACATAACCACATTACCTACTGTCAACTGTGTGTTGGAGTCGCCGTTAGATATAGCCTGTGATATAATCAAAGATTAAAGAATATCTTTCTTGGGTTTTTCTGTTCTTCTCTATACTTTTGACGGTTGACGAATACAATTTGCTAAACAATACATGACTTCTATTTCATATTTTTATTTCGAGCGTACCCATTGCCTTAACAGTTACTTTACTGACGATCATATTATTATCTTCTGTTACAATTGCCGCTCATTCAAGGGCCACATCATAAACGGCTTCTGAATTTACTAGAAATATTCGCGTTTCGGCTCCCCAATTTTAGGCGACTACGAAATATTCTCTAAAAGCATTCCAACTTGGACTTAGTAGCGCTTTAATACCTTTGAAGTGATTTTATTTATTTGACTGAAAACTTAGGCAGACATTATTTTCTTTTTTTTTCGGCGAACAATCATCAAATAACTTTTTCAGTTAACATAATACATAATCAACCTTATAGTTGATTATGAAATAAGCGAAGTAAAAATAAAAATAGTATTCCTATTACTGGGAATCAGGCCTTATTCCACCTCGCGGGCCCAATGCAGGTTGGTGGATGTCTGTCTTTGAATTTTTGGTTCTAGGACATGTCGGTTTCCTCACGATGTTTTACTTTATCGTTTTGAAAGCTGTGATGATGAAACAAGTTACATTAAGTCCCTAATGCTGCTTGGCTGGGTCACCACTGCTCATTGGGCCACCATTTCTCACTAAGCCACCACTGCTCTAATTCTATATATAATTGTATATTCTTATATTTTATTGTTAATATTTGTGTATGTTTATTTTACCTATATTTAGTTTTTTATCTTAATAGGTTTTTTTTAATGCACCTACCATGCTTTCTCTTCACCACCCTTGGTTGACTGGTAGAGAATGCCCAAGGCATTAAGTCCGCCTTTGTAAAATTATGTGCAAGAAGTTTAAATAAATAAATAAATAAATAACTTCGCTAAAGTATCATATAGACTGAATACTAAAAGCGAATAATCGTGTGCTCTCACGTGTTTTGGCAAAAAGTCCCAGATCCTTTGTGGCTCAGTAACATAACATTAAAATAATGTTTGTAAACTTCCACACTGTTATTATACGGTCCATCCAATTACAAAGTAGCCTGGTAAAAATTCTGTGTGTGAAACATTACAGTTTGTTCAGTACTGTTTACTTAGTCGGCGACTGCTGCCTACGTTATGTTAATAGGCGCCTTCATTACTTTCAGCCGTTTCTGCTAAAACATTCCTTTTTCGCGTTAACGACCATTTGTCTTTAGTGCTTTTTTTGTGTTCTGCGTATGTGGAACAAATGCCTTCTCCATGTTTGAGCCTTCAAAATACAAAGATATTATTCTGAGTGGGAAGCTATTTGTACTTATAACGTTTCCGACAGCAATTACATTGATGCGAAGTTGATGATCAAATAAATTGCAACTGTTTCATCACTTTTATGATTACTAATTCGTTTCGTGATTCACGTAACGCAATCAGTTTATTTATATCGGACGCATTGTACTATCTATTGATTTTATTATCTTTTACAATTTCAATCTCACTTTGAAGCACTTGATTCAATGATTTGTTATCTTTTCCAGCGAGCAGCGGGCGGAGCTTCGCGGCGCCCCAGTCAGAAGAATTGCAACACATTAACTCCGACACGGAACTAGACCGACGACTCTCTGAGCGACAGAGCCGAGCCATGTACTACACCAAGACGCAAGTCACGACGCAGACCTCCAACACGACAGACAACCAAACTGACAGACCTCCAGAAGTAATTTCAGTAACAAATACAACAGTAACCAACCAAACAGAAGAAATACATCCATCTATACAATGGACGGTCGTCAACATCACAGATATGACGAACACAACTCAAACCCAAGCCCCTAACGCAAACATAACGGTGGTTCCGTTCACGAATCTGACGGAAACGCAGAACACAACGTTTGCGTCTAAAAAGAGGAATCTGACTAGGCCAGACTTCATTAAAGAAGGTGGTGGTAACGTGGCTGAAAGCAGGATAGTGACAGAAAAACCGCTGTCGTTAGAGACCACGTTTCTTCAGACGCGGATACCACCGAATGTGGAGTCTTCTAGAAGAGTGATAGACCAGGGTGAGGGGGGGATGGATACTGGAGCGATAGCTGGCATATCGTTTGCTGCGCTGGTCCTCGCGGCGCTGGCTGGGAGCACGGCGTTCGTGCTATACCGCCGGAGGTATCTGAACAAGCCGCAGACTCTCAATGACAAGTGCTCGAATCCTGATTCGAGTGGATATCTTGATGACAGTACTATTAGAGTGAGTATTAGTTCTTTGATCAAGTTACATTAGACTATCATAACTAATCATTTTGAAGGATTAGATTTCTGGAATTACATTCAAATTTTACTTGATGTAGTGTAGGTATAATACGTAGTTTTGTCAATTTATGTGAGCCGCCACAATACTTTGGCAGCTTTTTTTTATATATGCTAAACTAAAGTCTGTTTTATAATCACTGAGGCTATATTGACACAGGCAAACGTCAAATTATTAATAATGATGCCAGTTCTTTTGTGTTGTGTCTTGTGTGACAACCCACGTAATGTCATTTTAGTCTCAGAGATTAAAAAACAGACTTTAGTGCTTGACTGTGATCTCACCTGATGGTAATCAGTGATGCAATCGTTGATAGCGAGACGCACTAGTTTATTAAGACCCAATTTGAATCCCTTTAAGATTTCCTTTTTCTCAATTCCAGGACAACTCCGAAGAGATGTACAGCCTGGACAACGATTCGTTCCTCAACTCTCTGGAGGCGATGACCATACAGAACTACTGGACGGACACCGTCAAGCACACCAAACTGTGAACACATGACATATGACGTCACGACGTAGGAAATGACGACCGAACTGAACCTTATGTACCTTTGACACTGTCACAACGACTTGGAATTGAATGAAAGTGATTCTAAATTCAAAATGTCGAGCCGTTACATGACTTGGTAGGTTATTCTAAAACTGTTTTCGAAGATAGCAAGGAATTGACATGACTTATAAATAGATCGATAAATTACGATAAATCTAACTTCAAAATCATAGATAAAGAGGTATCTTTCAGTCTGATTGATTTGACATTTTTTAGATTATTGAAAGATGCGAAATGACATTTCTTTTGATCAAACAAGTCGATATTGCTTTGTTCTATATTTAAATTGTGATTGTTTTAAAATATTATGTTAGTGTCTCTCTTTTGTTTTTAATGTTCTGAACGTACCTAATTAACATGACAAAATTATTCAAAATCCAGAGATAATTATTATTTTGAACAAAGAAAGACTAAAATATTCGACATATACCTAAGAACTTTTTAGTAATAAAAGATTTAAATGAAAACCATTAGTAAAAACCTCAGATAGGCCTAGAAATGAATAAAATAGGACTTGAAAGAAACCCCACATGAGAATGACAAATGCTGAAATGTCACACTGACGTTCTTGACAAGAGAAATGTCTGTAACGATTGATACAAAATTTGAAAAACATTAAAAAGGGTAATTTTTATCAACAGTTTATTAGGACATTTAATTTGACTCGACGATTTTAAGTCCTTAACTTTATATAGATATAATTCCTCATTTCATAGAGTAAAGCAACTAGCCTCTGCCAGCGGCTTTGCCTGCCTGAAAGCAGATTTCTCCATACAAACCTTGGACTCACATTTCAGTACCCTGCTGTGCAAAATTTCAACGTTCTAGGCTCAAAGATTTGGGCTGGGCGTTTATGAGATTCAGGATTTTGCTTAAAAAAATAATAAATCTACTGACTAACAGGTGGCGCTTTATTCTTTTTTACAAAGCATGAGTTGATGATTGATGAGAGAAAAGGATAGATATCTACATTGTAGGCATCTGACAGCTGTCATCGAAACCATCCTATAACAAATTTAGTATAGTAGTAGTAGGTACGCACAGATTCTGAACATTTTTTCGTCCGTGTTTTAAATAAACGTCCATAAACTGTTGATAAAAGACGATTGCAGTGAAATGACACAATGGTACTTTGAGAAATGACAAGAATAATACAACTTTTCTATATACTTGATTGAGTGTAAATTTTAACTAGTAACTTACGGTGAAATCTTAACTAAGATAATAAAGTAATTAATATTTTTAATAAATACATACCTACGTGTAGTTTTTAATTTATACTAGATTTTAATCTATGTTTTCGTCATAAACTTGTAAATACATAATAATTGTTGTGATAATTTTCGTTAGAACTTAATTTTTTTTAGATAAAATGCAGTTGTTTTTAATATTTGCTCTGTTTATGGTGCCTGTATACCAACTCTGAAACATCATCGAATTATAATTAATGGTAATTTCTTTAAAAAAATATAGCAGTTCTTGCCATAAAAGCAAAAATTTAGTGTTTATTTCAAAGAACAAATGTTAAAAACCACTGCATAAAGTTTCGCACAGACGTTGCGATCAAAATGTTGCAGAAAATACTATAATATTCTATCCGACATTTTAATCGCAATGTTGTGCACGGTAGTACATCTTGTCCCAGTAGATTATTCTATGTATGTGTAAATTTGATATTTTTGTAATATTCCCTTTGTGTGAAGTTTATACTGAACACTGTATAAGGACTTTTACAAAAATGGCGTAAAAACTAAAAAGATAGAACAGTAAATTGATTTTACTAGTCAATCTTTTATGTATTACGTTCATTCTAGATTGATTTCCTTATACAATGTTAAGTAAAAAACTAGTAGTTCATAAGATTGAGGATTACTATTCTATAACAATTTTCCAAAAAAAAAATCCACCATCATTATTCATATATCATATAGTTCATAAGCCCCATTCACTCTAAGACAGTGAAAACGTTTGTACTGAAGCGTATTTTTGAAGAAATATCGGTTTTTTCCCGGTCGTCCTTACCCCGTCATCACCACTTATGACAAGTCGGAAAAAAGTTTCATTCCTCCCCAGTGGTGACGATTGGAACTTTTTATTTCCCACTCGTTCCACTATAGCGTACTTTTTTGAGCAAGAGTGAACAATGTTTTTGATTAAAAACAACTGAATTAAGTAGCAATGATGATTTACAAATTGCCACAGTCTTTTAAATTGCTTTTAATCAAAAACACTGTGGTGGGGACGACGGGGTAGGGTCGACGGAAAATAAACCGAAATATGATGCGACTTTATGTACCTACGGCTTGTCTCAGCGTGTGTGGGAGGCTTTAGACATAAGGATGTGATCTCAATATATCATTTTTAAATAAGCGTGGAATGTCCTTTTGTGTGATAGCTTTAAAGGTTCCATTTTATTACATTTATATTTATGAAGTGCAGTAAAGTCGTATGAGTTTGGTCCTGGGGTATAACTTTGGCTCAAGCTCGGCAACCAATAGATACACAGTGCCTCGTGTTCCATAAAAGGATTTATTTTATTTTATATTATTATGGAATTAATACAAAATAATTAATATAAATTCATTTATTTCAAGTACCATACCACATAAACCACATTAAAATAATTTACAAATACAAATATTGTATAATTAAAATAATTAGAAAATAATGTTTCTGCCTACATTCAAATAACAAAAAAATCTTTCAAATGTGAAAGCAAATCTGTCTGTAACGCTTGCACGCTTAAACTACTGAACCGATTTTGATAAACTCGGGACGGAGTTACCTTGGAGCGCAAGATATAACACAGATGTTAGCCCCAATAAAGAAATCGCAGACAAAAAACTTGGACCAAAGTTGTACCCTAGGGCAAAGTTTTTCAACTTTACAGTATCTATAAGCATACATTTCAAACATACACACTGTATGTGTTTAGTGGAAGTGGTCTTTTCATTATTTAATCAAAGACTTTCTTCATTTTAAAATTCCTATGTTGTATTTCGACAATTTTCATTTTAATATGCTATCATCAGAATTCCAAAATTATTATTAATAATAATACTATTTAATTTAATGCATAATGTTATGTTGACATATTTAAAATTCTTGATTCTGTGTTTTAATTATTTTATGAAGATTTTTATTATTGTGATTCTATTTCCGTCCATTGATTGAGATTTGTTTCGTTATTGCTTTTTTTAATTGGCAACAACCATGAAATAGTCAGAGACAATTAAAAAAAAATGGTTTAGCGATGTTTTATTTGTCATCGTCAGTCATATCAAATTCTGTAAATAAATATTTCTGATATGTGTGTAATATAAATGTTGTGTGAAATATTCAAGGACTCTTGTAAACATATTTAACATTATTTAGTCTGGCAGTTCCGATGCTTTGGAATATAACAGTTTTTGAAAATGGAATGGTAAGCTCGGAAAATGTAATTCATGTCAGGAAAATTGATTGTCACTCACATTTTCAAATGTAAATTAAAACAGTGTTTATAGTGGAAAATAAACCTGTAAACCGCTTACGTCGGAAATATCCACCAGGGTCGAACACCCACGACTAAATACATCATCTCATCAGCTCTTCTATCACCTATGGGGATTGAAGTGCTAAAAGAGACGGAGTACCACGTCGCAAACACACGACCTTGCCGAATAGGACACGAAAACACTCGTCGGACTAATCCGACGTAAGCGGTTAAAAGGTTAACTAATTTATCCACAGGGCGCGTCAGAGACTTTTACTTACTATAACCCACCGTGTACCGTCAGTTACTCTTTCCGTTCCAGGGCCATGGTGACCCTTTCGGACAAACAATATTAGACGTTAAACGATATGAATTCCTGATTGTATTAATACTTAGAATCAAGTATTAGAAGTAGATTATTATCTCTTCAATAGTAAAGAAAATGGACTAGATTGCAAGTAAAGCTTAAATAAAGGCTGCGTTGGAACTACCAGAACCATTTTCCTCGTAAGAAAAATATGAATGTACTTTAATTTTTAAATAATACTGATGTGTTGTGAGATGCATATTTTAATAGTTTTTGAAACTACCCATAGTAACCTGTACTTATAATAGATGCCATAGATAAATGATTTGTTTTAATTGTGAAAGTTAATTTAACATTTTAACCGCTTGCGTCGGATTTCTCCGACGAAGGTTTTAGTGTCCTATTCGCTAAGGTCGTGTGTATACGACTGGGTACTCCATTCAGTTTAGCTCTTCGATCCCTATAGGTGACAGAAGAGCTGATGAGTTGGGCGTATTTGGTAGTTGATGTGCGACCCTGGCGAAATAAATGCGAGAGTGCTTGTCGGATATATTCGACGTAGGCGGTTAATAGGTTAAAGGTCAGCTCAGGCCGAAAGAAACGCAGAGCAAAGGAATATTTAGATCACAATTTAATTTAAACTTTAATATCAGTGAGCAGAAAACAAAAAAGCTTCCGGGCTGCTAATATATTTTCAACCTTGTACAACTAGAAATAAAGTTAATTATTGCTTGTGATCAGAAAATTCCTAGATCTGCGCTCTTTTCGGCCTGGGCTAATCTTCTAAGTGTTTAAAGTTCCCAGTACAAGGTGCTAGGAGATTTTGATGTCAGTAGAAAGGAACGGAAGAACCCCCAATTTATGTAGATCACAGTAATGTGTAATTGGTTTATAAGCCAAAATATAGTAATACTTTAGTATCATTAAATATATTTTTACTTGGAACACTGTTTTTTATTTCATTGATGAAATTGCTTGTTTTTATGAAAATGTAGTCTCAGAACCGTCTGGGACCTATAACAACGCAAAGGAACACACACACACACACACAAGAATTAATTCTGTATTCTAGGTACATTCGCATACATGTAAACTCGCATACACAAAATAGTCAGACCAGGAACAATTATCTGTAGGCCCTACAAACATTTGTTCCGACTGGGAATCGCACCCGCGACACACAGCCCAGCAGTGAATATTGCTCAACTACTGCATCAACTATGCCGTCTATTCAAATTGTTTGAATTAGATAGGTGAAATTCTAATCCAACTCTGAAACTGCTCTCACTGATAGCAAGGTAATTGATTTAATATGTAGGTAATGTTAGTTTGTAAGGCACCTTTGTGGAAGAGAAATAAATAAATATGTTATGTTATTTAAGCAGTGGACGGCATTGCCGTGGCCGAATACTGGGACAGGCAAAGTATCTGACTGGTTTTGCCATCAACACGCTAAGAAGAAGATTTAAGCTAGGTACTTTTGATCCAAACAATGCACAGTTCCACACATGTCTGTCAGTCTATTTATTACAGCACCTTTGCTCACACCACACAATAGGTGTGCGGGCGTCCGCCCTGGGCTCAAAAGAATAATATATAGATTCTTATGTCAGATAACTGTCGGTCCCTCAGAATGGATCGAAATCTATCGCTATAGATTACCCGAAAATTAATTTTGCTCGCACCCATTATTACCAATTCATGCTGCAAACCTGTGTGTTTCTTTTAGCAACAAGCCTCCTTCGGAGAGTCAGGTATTACCTAATACACAATCTATCCATTCCAATCCATGTGGATATTATGGTAGCGATTATTTTATTTGTATTTTGCGTAGATTGTAAATTCATGTCTGGTGACTGGTCTATTGGCCTGCTTTCTATTGCGTAAAGTTATATCACAAAAGAATGTTTGTGTCAAACGGAACGTAACATAACAAAACGTATCTGTCAAAAAATATGACACTGACAGACATTACCAATAGTGAAGGCCGACTCGCATTTTCGCCAGTCGATTGTTACTCAACTTCGAATGGAAGCTGTAGCTCAAATCGAATTACTTTGAGCCTCGGCGGGAAAAAGCCCTGCGAGGTCAGCCGAGTCAACTCGGTTCGACATCGACTCGACTCATTGCGCCAAGTCATTTCAGTCAACATAAAATACTTGAGTCAGATTAACTGGCATTGGATTTATACTTTTTTAACCTTTACTTGGTATTCTTACGAATAAAAAAAAAAACTATTTTCAATCAGAATTGTGAAACTAGCGCTTAGCCTGCTACTTAGTTCACGCAAATTATTAATTTATTTATATAATTACGTACTCATGTCAAGTTTATAAAAACAAAGAATAATTATTTTTATTTTTTTTTAAACTATTATTTTTATAAAAACTTAACACGCGACTCGCGTTGTCCTATTAGCAACTCCATTTCACTAAGAAGGAAAAAGCACCTTGAGTTCAGTTGAATTTTCTTATTCTCGATTGTTGTATGACTCGAGTAGTTTGATTACAATAACTCGGTTTGCCCATCACTAAATGCCTATTGCTTTTGCCTATTTACTGGCAGCTGGCACTGACACTTGGCAGTTGTCAATTATTAGCAGCTTAGTCCAAAGAGTATGTAATCACTACGTTTTAGCTTAGTCGAGATTCCACTGGCTGCAATTATTTTATCAATAAACAATAAAAAATAATAATCAAACATGGTTCAAGCTTGGTTTATGGATGAAGAGAAAACCGATCAGCGTTTGGAGCACCATAGAAACCCACCAGAATTCCTTTCTCTCGAAGATTTGTTCAAGAAAACTGGAGTGGAGTATATAAAAGTGAGTAGAAGTTTTATGCGTAATTCTAGAACTTTAATAGTTTTGATAACGTTCGTCGGCAACAAAATAAGAGGCAACAGAATGTTACTGTGGGCCTGATATATTTGAACTCGGTGAATTAAAAATGTACTTGAAATTTGAACTTTGACTTGCTAGAGAAATTCTGTTTTTCTATCAATTCAAATTCGATTGAGGTAAACTAGAAAAAGAACATAAGTATATTTTGGCTCTGTAAAAAGACACATCTAAAGGTCTAGATGCGTTTTAAAATTCAAATATGCGTTTTGACATCACTGCAGACTTAAGCAAAGATGTTGGGTCTAGCCTACGGACAAGACCGGTCCATTATCAACTTTCTGTCCTTGTCTTATTTTACTTTGGATCATGTGTGGTGCGATACATTTTTTGCTCATTGTCCCTGTGTCCTCTCAATTGTCTATCACTGACTTCCTTTTCTTTCATATTACTTCTCACACAATACATGCATTTTTTCCTTTATCTCTCTCCCTTTTCATCCATTCACAGAAAGAACTTGAATATGGTTGTATCTCCATAATATACAAGTCCTTAAACAAAGGATGTTTGAAAGGAAGAAAGAAAGGCCTGCAGTGGGACTGAGTGAAATAAATACATACAATAAATATTTAAATTATATTGCAAAAGTATCTTGTACAACACCTATGAACACATACTTTTATAATATAATTTTAATAACCACCAGATCTGTAATCATACAAAAAACACTAATGGCCACACTCATTCCGGGACCTTCATTAACGTTAATCATCACTTAACTTCTAAACGATCTATTAAGAAATTGTCACATTGACAGTTTTACATAGTTTTTCAGTGAAGGTTTGACAATACTTAACTTTAATGGACATTAGAGACGCTAATGAACCATTAGCTGGACTATGCGTTCAGCCGTAAGATATTCAAATATATTAAGTGATCACCAAAACTAATTATTTTAACGTTTGAATCCCCGACCGGTCTCATGAGACCGCCCTGTCATTGTCTTACTATTGTGTCTCGTTTCGCGGGTATGTGATAGGTTAATATGAAATTGGAACCTTAAAATTTACAACTTTTAATCCTATAATAGGATTCCTCTATGTGTAAATCCTAATTCCAACTCCATATTATGATTTTAATAGAAAAAGTTTTAACACAGATAATAATCTGTTAAGACCGTTAGTTTCAAAGTAAAATGATGTTTAACGTTTGAATCCCCAACCGGTCCTATGAGACCGCACTGTTATTGTTTTACTATTGTGTCTCGTTTCGCGGGTATCTGAGTAATTAAATGTGCAACACCTCTTTATCCCATAAAAGTAAATTATTCCAACTCCACTGTGACTGCTCAGGTGGGCCCCTGATGAACCTTCTCTCTCTGAGTCGGATTTTTTTGAATCAGTGTGTTAACTATGATGATGGTCTAAGGTCTAATCTTTTAAAACTAGGTACTTGAAAGATTCTAGTAGTTTTAAAAGATTAGACCTAATGATTTCTGATTAATTTGCTCATAAAAGTTTGGTGATCAATTTAGTAAACTTGGTCTCATAGTGTAAAGTGTAGATGTCTAAAATAATGAGTTTTGGTTTAGTTTTAATTTATTTTGCTGATTGGTCTATATTATAGGTAATGTCCAGGTTTAAATAATAACAATAAATCCTTAATAAGTTCTTTTTGATGGTCATTATATTATTTCCCCAATATTTTTTTTTATCAAAGAAAGTCCTACTAACATTATAAATGCGAAAGTTTGTGAGGATGGATGTATGTTTGTTACTCTTTCACGAAAAAACGGGTGGACCGATCTGGTTGAAATTTGGTATTTAGATAGTTTATACCTTGGATTAACATATAGGCTACTTTTAGTCATACTTTTTTTTATATTTTTTTTCGATTTTGTTATTTTTGCTATAGGCTGCTTTTTATCAACACACCACGCGGGCGAAGCCGCGGGCGGAAACTAGTATGAATATAATTTGTAAATAGATACCAGCTAGTAAAATATAAATGTCCAATAACTTAATATGACAGATTTTTGGATTCAGTGAGGAACATGGCATTACTTACACTTGGTTTAAAAAAAATGTCTGTCATTATTATCAGTTCTTTTTGTCCATGACGTCAAGTCATAGATAAAAATATTATTTGTCTTATTACAAGTTGCAAATCATGGTCTTCTCAAAGTTGTTTACAACTTTTGACCATGATTTGAATTAGATCACATGGTGACAAACTTGTTTTAAAAAAACTATCGCAAATTTTTGTCATGTAATGAAGTCAATTCATAGATAAAACATTTGTTTTGCTAATACTTGGAAATCATGGCTACTAAAAATTGCAAATCATAAGTCAAACTTATATCTCTGTTATTAGATAATATGACAAATCATATCAGTTCATTGAGATCACAGACAAACACATTTTATATAAACACATAACACAGCAGATTTTATTAGCCCTGGTCAGTACGAAATAGTATGTGATAACAACTGAGTTTTTCTCAAATCAAGTCACCTCTTAACCATGTATCAGTTTGTGTGCCTTGTTCACCAATTTTCTGTTTTAACTTGTTGAGGTTCCATTAATATTTATGTAGTCTTCAGTATCATCATCATTTCGACACCCAGTGTTGTATATAGACCTCTCCCAAGGGTTTTTTTAAAGGGTGAAGATTATCCAATGACTTCTCCCGCTTTGGCCCGAGCGGGAGGGTGTCAGACCTTTACTGACTAAATCCACACATGTGTCCTTAGTTGCCCTTTGTATTCTGGCACTTTGGGTTTCCTTTTCAGTTATTCCCTGCAGTCCTAGCTAGCGAGGATTGGCCTTGCTGGGCCGCTATGGTTTGCTGACATGTCTTTGGTCCTCCTCCAAGGGATAACACTATGGCCAGTCTTGTGCGTCTCGAATTTCCGCGACCCTCACCAGGTCATCAGTACACCTCACCTTGTGCACTGTCGACATATCTAGTTATGGTTCGTTGCCGCCACTCCAGATCTTTTCTGCTATGTATATACGAGCTATGTTACTTTAGTTTTTTTTTTATACAAAAGAAACGAGTGTTTGACTGCGATCCAACCTGATGGTAAGCAGTGATGCAATCATTGATGGTAAAGCGCGTTAGTTTATTCAGAGCCTATTCACACTAACCTTGATTTATACTATACTTAAGTTATACCAATCTCTTTGCAACTACACCTTTCTTAATGTCTAGAAAACCTTAACACAACAAAACAACTATAATTCCAGCTGAACGTAGACACGTTCGCAACAGACGGAGTCCTGGACCAGATCAAGAAGGACCGCGGCTACACGTATGAGGACGAGATCACCTGCTCCAAGGACTGCCTGCCCAACTATGAGGAGAAGCTGAAATCTTTCTACACGGAACATCTGCACACTGAAGAGGAGATTAGGTAAAGTCAATGAAACAATGTAAAATGGAATCACCTGCTCCAAGAAGTCTGCTCAAGTACGAGGAGAATCTCAAGTAGTTCTTTTTTAGAGTTCTGTACGTAAGTCGGCAAATCCGGATTCCTTTGACAACCAGGTGATTGAAGCTTCGTTGCTCCATACATTCCTGAGAAAGAGTTTGTCAGATATGTGGACCTACTTCCTAGCTCCACACAATCCTGAGAAAAAGGGTTTCTCAGGAATGTGTGGAGCTAGAAAGCTGCATAATCAGGGTTTATACCCCAAGCAGCAGTGAAAAAATTAAGCTTCTAACGGCTAGTTTTTTCATCAAAAACTAAAACTATCAGTAAAACCATTAACATTTACTGGACCATAGCTGTCATAATGGCAAATGTGTTTCTTCATCCAAATAACAGCTAAACTAAAAGTCAAAAGAGTTGCCGCTACGCAAACGTCGTAATTACCCCAAAAACACGTGGGGAGCTTTTTTTACTCATGACAACATCGCAACATCACTGGCCAGTAGTGCCATAAGTCAAATGTCATTTGTTGTTTAGGGTGAAGGCGGGATATATATTGCTAGCTAGTTTAATCCTTTAAATATTTTTGGACCTATTTTTAAAATTCTAAAAGCATTTGTGGTTTTAGAATTTTAACCCCCCATGGTATTTCTGTCCATTTCCTCGAAAGTTGACTGTAATTGCTCTGTATTCCATACTCTAACTCGAACATACTCTCATCCACCAGTCCACCCCGGGCCCACGTGGTGGATCATTCCTCTCCTAGAGAGCAGACTTGAGTCCCAGCAGTGGGATTATTATAAGGCTGATAATGCTAATGCAAAATGCTACTCGAACTCGCACTCCTTCCTTTCTTTTATATATTCATGGCATGGTTCTGCTACATTCGTACATATTACAAATAAAAAAGGGGGCAAGTGTGAGTCGGACTCGCGCACTGAGGGTTCCGTTTCCGTTGGTCATTTTTTGATAACAAGGCATCTATGCCACCGGGGCATTTATTCCCGCCTTTACCCTATTTCTTAAAAAAAATAATGTTAAAATAAAATGTTTTTGAACGCATCCATAATGAACGCAGTGAAGTCACTACAATTTTGTCAAAATGACAGTGACTATAGCTTTAACAGCCCCTCAATGAGCAGTAACAGTCAAACCAACGGTTGAAATTGTGAAGAAACGAATTTAATCGTTATTATTACTTTATGTCGTTACTTTGGCTGTTACCTTTGATGAAAAAACTGGCCGTAAGTCAATGCAATTTAAAGATAAAGCTGTTTGAAAAAGTCTGAACATTGTAATTTTGTTGGAGTCTGAAACGCAAGGTAAAGAAGGAATCGAGTGAGTTTTAGTCAAAGTCTGACAAGCCTTCCCGCTCCGCCCAAGAAGCAGGAGGGCGCATTTAAAAAAAATGTTGCCTACTGATTATTAATTTATGTTCAAACTGACTGTTCCACGCGATTTCATCCGCGAAAATCCTATGCTCGTAAGAAAATTATAGCCTATATTACTCTTAAACCAATGAGCTTAGCTCTTATCTATAAAGTCCAATAGTGAAAGAGTTTGTGAAATCAGTCCAGTAGTTTATGACTTAAATTTTAACATACAAACAACAAATCAAATCATCATTAGTCGAATGTTTGCCTCATCAATCATCATTAACTACGGGTCAAGCCTTATCAGTATGATAAATATGACGTTAAAATAGTTTTTTTTAAACAATATGATATGACTTCGAAATGACGGAGGAGCTAGATAATAACAGCCGCACGGGTCGATCTTCATTGTTAAGCAACGCTTGCTAAGATTGTCTGTGGATGGGTGACCATCTTAACATACCTTTTTTACCATTTACCTCCGTGCCACGGAAAGCGCGTTAAGCCGTAGGTCGCGGCTGTCATTTGTAGATCCTTGGCAGTTGTTACGGATAGTCAGAAGCCAGTAAATCTGACTCCAGTCTTGCCATGAAGTACCGTGTTACCCCAGTTAATGGGTTGTGGAGGTCTGGTAGGCAGCCGCTTCTCGTAAAATAATGGTATTCAGCTAAATCCGGCTTACCTGGAAGCCGACCCCAATATAGTTGGGTAAAGGCTAGGTAGATGATGATGTGACTTCGAAATAATTTTTAAAACAAGCGTTTAAACATTCCAGGTTCGTGCTGGCAGGTTCTGGCTACTTCGACGTGCGTGACGGAGATGACCAGTGGATCCGGATCGAGGTCAAACCTGGAGACATGATCGTCATCCCCAGCGGCATCTACCATCGGTTCACGCTTGATGTTAATGTTAGTATAATTTGTTTAGGCTGCTATCCCACTGGCGTTTTGCGAGCATCGGTGTCACTCGAACGTCTGCGCAGCGTCGACGTCGTGCAGACGCAACGTTGAAGTCGCGTCTGTGTGACGCCGACGCTCGTAAAACGCCAGTGGGATAGCGGCCTTAGAATAACGTAGAATATGATGAATTGTCCGGGCCATCCGAGGACGTAAGGTCCTCCCATTAATTCATGAATCCCCAACCGGTCCAATGAGACCGCGCTGTTATTGTTTTACTATTGTGTCTCGTTTTGCGGGCATGTGATAGGTTAAAAAGTTTACACACACTCAGCCTGTTATATTTATAAAAAACTATTGCATGAGTGATCGCAGTCAAGCACTAGTTTATATTCAGTGAAAATGAAAAAAGGTCCTCGGATGTGCCGTGTGTATGCGCATTCGCGGTACTTAAGATAAACCCTACCTAGAGAGGAGGCCTGAGTCCCAGCAGTGGGAACATTATGAGGCTGATAATACTAATGCTAATTAAAATAAACACACCCTTATCCAGTCCACACACACATAGACACCACCACAGAACATATAAAGGAAGTTAGAAAGGAAATAGTTCCTGATTTGTATCGGAACGCGTGTCGCCGTTTGTCTCCCACTCTTTTATTTCACTACAAGCAGAAAACCAATGCCTACGCGGATTACGCGCACAAATAAACAACATACACTTCGATCGTGAGTTTGTTATTGGTTGTCACACTAACGCAATTACTGCGTTTGACGTACACTCATACACGCGTAAAAATCTCATGTATGCTAGGGCGACCAAAAGGTCGATTATTGATATCGATAAAATTAATGTAATCTTGCTTCCTACTTTGCAAGTATTGTGGACTATGTGGACTACTGTAATACATGTTGTGAACACGTACGAGTATTCATATATCATTCAACAAATAAAAAAATACATAACTGAATTATTAAAAACAATTTTATTATTAAAATTAGGATTTAACATGGAATATTTACCGTGTTTATTATTTAATTATTAGAGAAAGTCGGTTGTCTCTCAACCTTACATTTCCGGTGCTTATCACCAGTTCAAAAGGAAAAAAATATTGTCCCTGAAATAATACGGGTGCATTTTATTCCTAATCTATATTAACGATTTGCCGAGAGAAATAAATGTCCAGAGAGTCCTTTTTGCTGACGACATCTCAATAATGTTTCCATGTGACGACGGTGGCAACTTAAATTGAATACTGGCCGCACTATATTTAATACTAACAAAAATAGTAAATTGGCTAAAGGACCACAATTTGAAAATAAATTTCTCAAAAACTAAAATTATGCAATACAGTCCTTATCAAAAACGTTCATTGAGTATTAAATACTCATTCAATGACATACCGCTCCAGTGTGTCGATGAATTTAGACTCTTGGGACTGACAGTTGACACTAATATAAATTGGAAGGCACATATTAATTTTGTATCAAACAAACTTGCAAGTTTTGCGTATGCTTTAAATGATTCGAAAAGATCAACCGACTTCAAAACAGCAAAGACAGCGTACTACGCGTACGCCTACTCGTGGTTAACATATGGCATTATTGTATGGGGAAATTGCGTCGAAGTAGAAAAACTGTTCATTTTACAAAAAAGATGTGGGAGAATTCTTGCGAATATAGACCAAATGTAGAGTTGTAAACCTTATTTTATTAAATATAAAATGCTCACCATAACAAGCATCTATATTATGGAGGTAAGCAAGTTTGTTAGAAAACATGCGTTGTTATTCCCTGTGGCTAAGAATCAAAGACCGCTGCAACGCTCATTAAGAGTAAAAAATGAATTAGCATTGCCAAGTTCAAAATTAGCTATGTTTCAATCAGGACCTCTTGTAATGTGCATAAAAATTTACAATAAATTACCGAATGAGATTAAGGACATAGAATTTGATAATAAATTTGTAAACGCACTTAAATTGTACCTAATACAGAAGTGTTACTATAGCTTAAATGAGTTCTTAACAAATTGACATTCTGTAATATTAATATTATCAAGATTATTTGAAGATTGACGCGCATAATTGTAATAAAGACATCCAATAACTAATAAATTAATAATTAAATGATGACAATAATAACGTAACAATAAATCTTGAATAACTTTATTTACTTAATAATGTATGCAGTTATATTTTTATTTAATTTATATTAATCAACAAAAATGTTGCGGTGCCCTAGCAGGGTTCATGTACGAAACTTATAATTTTGAGGCAAGACCTTGTCTACGTCATGAATGCAATAAATAAATAAATAAATACGTATTTATTAAGTAGCATACGCTTGCTCTCTTTTAATTTAATATTCCGAAGGTTTTCGGTGTACTTTTTTATAATTGCTTCAGATGTTTTGCAGATTAGTAGAAATTCTTTCGAAGGGTACAAAAGACCACCTTTATCTTTTGCTACTATATTTTTTTTTTAGCTTTAATTACTTTTAATTCAATAGCTTTACTTACTGAACTCGTTATGTGTTTAACGATATATCTGTGCGGATAAGCATTTGATTTTAGGTTTCTTTTCCCTGACTTTATTGTTATGTAATTATCATCATCGAAATGTTGCGAACTAATTGTGCTACATTTAGTAGGGATCCAATCAATTCTCCCAGTTGTCTCAATCCATAGTTTTCTTGTACCTGGATCTATTGGAAGCCTTAAACATATTAAATCATAATTATGTCAGTTTCAATTAAAAATTTCATAAAACTTAAATACAAAAAAATACATAAAAACCTTACTCAAAATCTATTAATCGTAATAAATAATTTTATTTTAGTTATAAAGTGTAGTATTGATAATAATCATTTGTATCATAGTAATTATCGACATTGTTTACAAATTGGCACAGCACTATCGATATGTCAAAATTTCGTGGAATTGTACTTTTGGTTCTCTCGCAGTGAACGTAATACATTGCGCGATCGCTCACGTCGTGCAAAATGGGGTAGCATTTTGCACGACATGCAAATCTATTGCAAGCAATATAATTACTATTGGTCTGATTGCGATTATATCGTTTTTGTCTACAAACTTCATAATGCTAATGTTATAATTACAAATATCACAAGTATTTTAATGTTTTTGGACTTACCGGTAGAAACAAATCACATCTCGTGTTACACTACACACCTGGCTTCTTTTCCGACACGTTACAATAGCGCAAGACGGCATAATTTAATATTTTTGCGGAGCTACGTACGCTGTCAAAACAAAAGCGCGATTGCTGACCGGTAAAGTAAATTTCGGTTGATTATGAGCATTCGCTCAAAATCGCGGCGCGCGTGCCACGCCCACAAGGCCTTTCTAACTTCCTTTATATGTTCTGTGGACACCACGATAGAAGAACTGGAATTTTACTAATTCTTATGATATCTTATTGTCATAATGATTGAATATACAGGGTGTAAAAAGACCGATCACAAAGCCGATAACTACACATTCTGTACATGTAATTAAGCAACTTTGGCCAAAAATTATTGCTGGGAAATAACTTTTTTTTTTCATCTTTAAAAAATATTTAATTAATAATAATTTTTATCAGCTGAGCGTTCGCGCTCGTTGTGTTTAGTTTTCGTTGCATTTTTCTAACTTCAAATGCGTAATTTGTTATGAAAAATTGATAATTTTGATAATGTTTCTTCAGAAGAAAGTTTACTAATGATACTTGGGATACGATTTTGAAAAAAAAAGGAAAAAAAAATTTTGACTTTGACCTTCAATATCTCCAGAACCAGTGAATTCCCAGGTATGTCCTAGAAGAAAAAAAGTATCCCAGTGATGTGTAGAATATGGGGTTTTCGTTTTCGTTAAGGGTCTTTTTACACCCTTTATTATTATTGTTTGTATAAATTCCATTAATTATACTGGACCGCCGGAGGTAATGGGTTGTGGAGGTCTGGTAGGCAGCCGCTCCTCGTAAAATACTGGTATTCAACTAAATCCGGCTTGACTGGAAGCCAACCCCAATATAATTGGGAAAAGGCTAGGCAGATGATGATGATACTGGACCGCCGTAGTCTGTCCTCTAGGAGGTGGGTGCTAACGGCTTCAACACAGATGTATTTTAAACTAATATAGCTGCTATTTACTGTAAAAATTGTAAAATAAAAAGTTTATTCTGCTAATACCGTTTGAAGAATCTGTTGCTGGTTGTATATTCATGTTTTTTTTGCCTAGAAGAAACCTATTCAACAGGTTTTAACTATCAGGAATCAGTCTCCGGTAGGGAATTCCACTCTTTATAAGTACGCACAATGAATGTGTTCCTTTTTAGAAATACATAGGTCTTTGAATATGCCCCAAATGGAAAATTTTCACTTTTAGGAAAAAAATACCTTTTAAATTACCACTAATAAACCTTGGGTACGCCGTCATTGTGGCGGTACATCCCCTCTTTGAGGAGTGGTTGGAAAGAGGTCACGGCGTCCTCTCGTTCCGTATGACGCAGGTCCTCACCGGACACGGTAAGTTCGGGAGGTTCCTGCATCGGATCAAGCAGGAAAGGACGCCCGAGTGTCGCCACTGTGTGGACCGCCCGAAAGACACGGTAGAGGTGTGCCCCGCTTGGGCGGAGCACCGCCGTGTCCTTGTGAAGGCTATCGGCGGCGGCAACCTCTCGCGCCGGGCCCTGGTTCAGGCCATGGTCCGGAGCGAGAAGGGGTGGCAGGTGGTCGCCTCCTTCTGCGAAGCAGTAATGCTAGTGAAGGAGGCTGCGGACCGCGAGCGCGTGAAGGAACGGTCCTCACGCCGCCACCGCCGAGATCCCGATCCCGGTTTCCGACCACCATAGGCGCGGGTTCGCGGACGGCGAGCACAGGGTAGCTCGCCGTCCGGCAGTCTGGAAATAATCTGGACCGAGCCCAGTCGTCAACGGCGCGTTCTGTTCCACGCGCGCCTCAAGGAGATGTCAGCAAACTGTAGGGGCCCGGTAAGGCCGAAGCCTCTGGGGAACATGGGTATTCCGAAAGGTTGTCACCGTGTCCCTCCCAGATCGAAGGCAACGAAGGAACGGTGTAGGGGTTTAGTCAGTAAGAGTCTGACACACCCTCCCGCTCTGCCCAATAATGGGAGAAGTCATTCTGATGATTCCCCTACCATATAAAAAAAAACCACTAATAAACCTTGAATGCTGAAATTATTATAAACAAACCTGCTTGACAAACGCCACCTTAGTAGTTTAAAAAAAAACTGAAACAAGTACCTAACGCAGTTTTCCGAGCACCATCGTCATCAAAACTTTATTCACATGAAATATCTTTTAATTTCAGAACTTCATAAAGACGAAGCGCTTCTTCATCGGCAAGCCGGTGTGGCAGCCCTACAACCGTCCGGCCGACGAGATGGACGCACGCAAGCAGTACATTGAGAAACTGGAGAAAGGGTTCACTGTCGCCGCCTACTGAATTATTAAACACTGAGTAGATAGCAACAGGAGTGAAAGAAATGTATATGCTTATATATCGCACCTCAAATATACTCAAATAGTGTCGCAACTCAAAGAAATCAAATTATCGAGAAAAAGGTGTAAATTCATCTCAGCCGAAAGAGGTCCACTGCTAGTCATAGGTCTCCCCCAACGTCGCCACAACGACCTGTCTTGCATCCATCATAAATGATACTCACAGAGCTTAAAGTATGATGAATTCTAAAACTAATAATACTATAATAAAAATGATTATAATATTTTTTGAGTCTTATGACTTTATACTAAGCAAAAAAATTCACTTCTTGTGGCCTCTACTCGGTAAATGTAAAATACTTGCCCTTATCCGGAAACAAACATTTTTTGATATACATACAATAATAATAAATTCAGTATAATGAATCAGGCAGCTTATGTGTGTCTTTACCTATAAATATTGAAGATTTTTAAACAAAAGTTAAAGTAATTGAATTATGTTGATCAATACCTACATAGTTCACTGAACTACATAGTTAAACCGAACCTATATTTGTAAAACGTTTTCAGTTTAACACTGTCACAATGATAAACCACAGTGATTTCTTTGGTTAGTGGTAATAATTTGATTTTTATATCAAACCGTGCCAAAATATGTGATATTATTGAAAATTCCAATGTAATGTGCAATAAATATAGAGTAGAAATAAGAAACCTATCTAAGAAAAACATATGAGCACTAACATGTTTTTTCAGCGACCATATTTGTTAACAATTGTCATTGTTAAATTCAAATGTAGCAAGAACATGTTTTTTTTAATAAGACGTAAAGTTGGAACTCGAATATTCCGCAGATGGCTTGTAGAACCATGTGTTTAAGAGTGGATTTGACCAAACTTTATTATCCAATAGATAAATATATTGTAATTTTAACACTCCTGATTTTCCACACAAGAACTAGTAAAAGTTAATTTAATTGAGATATAAATATTTCAATCATCAACCAATCACAGTAAGTTTTTGAAGAATTGGTAGCTATGTATAAATATATGTATACAGTTTTCATAAAAGTAAAGTAACACACTTGAAATACGTAAAGTTTGCTCAAACAAACATAATGAAACCTTGAAGCAAGTGAAAATGTGTAGTTTGTTGCCGAGTTTTTTTCCCTTGTAAAGTGATATAAATATTGTGTATATATTTTGTAATTTTATACATATCTGTAATATAGTATTTGATTAGCGAAGGGTTAAAGATTTAATGAAGAAGGCTGTATTGTAAATATGTTCGTGTACTGTCATATCATAAAGTTTTGACAGAAAACTAAAATAAAAAAATAAAACAAGCAGATTGGTTTGAAAATGTAACAGGGAATCAAGCCGCTGGCAGAATCAAGTTGTTTCATATACCTACATGCGTATCTAAAGTGTTTGATTATTTTTTTTTGCAGTAGGTAAACCACATGCTATAATAGTCCATCTAATGAAAACGCGAGCTGAGAAAAAGGTTGAATCTAAAAAAATTGTATGTGGTATTTTTTTTTTACTATACCTTGTATTATTTGAAGTTCTTACGATCCATCCTAAGGCAGGTTGTCTTGTACAAGTCGCCATCAGGGATAAGACCGCCATTGTACACATAGATTTAAGTGCGTGTATGATTTGGGATACTTTAATGGTGTACAATAAAGTTTATTCTATATTATACCTGAACTTCTCCCATGCTCGCATTTCAACCTTTATTGTATGACAGTATCATAAACTACTAATAAATAAAAAACCCTTTGCTACTGATATTATGTACCTACTAATAGATCTTATAAGAAATGGTGTTATATATACTTCTGTTGAAATAAAATATTGTTAGTAAAAAATTTGTTTTTGTAGTGTCGGACAAAAGACTTTCTAAAAGGAAACTGAAAGAAGTATTGAACGTAGGTAAGGGACATGATGATTGATTGAGAGCAGCGGTGGCCCAGTGGTAACTGCTACGACTTGAAAGTTACCTAACCTAACTAGGCGCATTACTTTGTGTAATTTATTTCATCACCACTGCTCTCAAAACGGTGAAGGAAACCGGCGTGTCCTAGAACCGCAAATTCGAAGACATGTGATATCCACTAATCCGCACTGGGCCTACATGGTGGATTTCTCCTAGAAAGGAGGCCAAAGTCCCAACAGTGGGAACATTAGGCCGCTAATGCTAAGGGAAAAGGATCCAGTCCACATCCAGTTATTTTTGAATAACGTTGGTTGGTTGGAAGTTTTTATGAATTAAGTACTTTTAGATACATAGCCAAATAGATTTTGTTTCCAAACAGTTATGTCATACACAATTTCATTATTTAAATTTATAGGACAGTAAGTAAGTCACTAGAATTGCATTTTTTGTTTAATTTCCATTTTTCGAATGAACGAGGCAAAGAACCAGAAAATGAAAATGATGCGTGATCGGGCGTGATGTATTGCATGGTAGGTACCCTATTGGGAGATTCAATACCTCATCATCTGCCTAGCCTTTTCCCAACTATATTGGGGTCGGCTTCCAGTCAAGCCGGATTTAGCCGAATACCAGTATTTTACGAGGAGCGGCTGCATACCAGACCTCCAAACCCATTAACTGGGGTAATATGATACTTCATGGTAAGTATGGATTTAATACCTATACCAGTTTTTTTATTAGCATTATCGATCTTGAAATGTTTCTACTGCTGGGACTCAGGCCTCCTCTCTAGGAGAGGGAATGGGCCGTATTCCGCCACACAGGCCCAGTGCGGGTTGGTGGATGTCACATGTCTTCGAATTTTTGGTTCTAGAACATGCCGGTTTCCTCACGATGTTTTCCTTCACCGTTTTGAGAGCAGTATACTAGTAGCACGAATAGATACGCCAGGAGTAGTCACCATATCTGTACTCAACTTTTAGTTAATGGGCAAGAATTCAATTAGAGTTTTGTCATAAAACCAGGCAGCTCAAGAATATCGAACTGTAGTAGTACCTATAAGTAGTATAAACTCTTGGAATGTGCTTCCCCTCGACATCAAAAAAGCCGAAAGTAAACTTTCTTTCAAACGTAAAATCCGGAACTACTACTACGAAGTCCTCTCAAACTTAGTTTGGTCGTCGTCATAATTGTTCAAATTTAAATTTAAAAAAATCTCACAATTTAATTAAAAAAAATAAAATTCATATTTACAATAATTTCATAATTTTATACAAATACTGCTCATATATTGGCCTCTGTTGCAAATGCAGGCCCGACATCTGTTTTGTATTCCGACACATAGTTGTCGTAAGAAGTCGTTTTCCCTCTTTAATTGTATTGAAAGCCGTTCCAATGCTTTGAACTAGTACTTCCCTAGTTGGATCCTCCGTGGTGTATACCAGCTCTTTGGCAGGTTCCTCAGACCCTTGGTACAAGTGTAGACCTAGAAAAACTGAGTGTCGAAATACGAGACAGGTGTCGGATCTGCATTTGCAACAGAGGCCAAAATTTGAGCTGAATTTGTAAATTTTTTATTTAATTTAAAATGTGCATCCAGCGTCGCGTCGCGTCGCGTCTCGGTGTGAGCTGACCCTAAATCCTCTAATCTTTAGTACCTAAGGAGGTAGACCGCGAAGTATACTCATTCATTAAATAAAAACTATACCTAGGCACATAAGTATTATCTATTGTAATATTTAAAAAGCAAATTAAACTTGTTCACTTCAGGTCAGTCAAAACCACAGAGCACCGTGTAACATGTCATAAATAGCAAAAAACGTCAAAAAACATATATTATATCAACAGCAATTTTTCAGTATGATGATAAATTTTGAGTAATGTTTCAATTCGCGTAAAACATCCAAATTCATAGTTAAAGCAGAAGCTGAAAAAACGCTTCCTTATTACGGAAGCCTAACCTAACCAAAGCAGGTAGGTAACTATTTTTTTAATGACCAGGGGCCTTAGATTCTGTAATCTGCTGTCTTCACGCTCGCAAGCCTGTGCGTGCGAGCGTGAAAGATATGGAGCTATACACCCTATATAGCACCAGCCTTATACTCTTAACAGTTCAGGGGCCTTACCATGACGTTTCAGTCGTACGAGCGAGGAAGAGATGGAGCTATACACCATAACTCCATCTTTTTAAAAGTTCAGTTTAGATCGTCGAATGGATTGAATTAAAAGATCGTGGTAGGGCCTCTGATCTCCACGACAAATTGCCACCATTGTGGAGGAGCCATGGATTCTGCACAGCACACGCTGGAAGAGTGCCCAGCGTGGGCCACTGAACGCGGAGTTATGGTCGCTAGGATCGGGCAAGATCTGTCTCTGCCAGCAGTAGTGAGGGCTATGCTGGCGGAGCCAGAAAACTGGAAGGAAGTTGCCTCCTTCTGTGAGACCGTGATGGTCCAGAAGGAGGCAGCCGAGCGGGATCGCGAAAGGGCCGATCCCACTCGGAGAAGAAGGCGTCGGGGAGGCATCCGCCTCGATGCCTAACACGCCGAAACCCCGCTTGCATCATCTAATGTAGGTGGGACTTTGGAATCATGGGCGCTCAGAGTGGGGACTCTGTTCGCCTAGCGAGTGATTCCAGGGAAGACGGTGGCACAGTGATCACGTGCCGCCGTGCACAATGAGGCTAAGGGGAGACCACTGTACAGTCTCCCTAGGGATGTGCCTTAACGGGCGTTGCACCGAGGGGGTTTCCGGAATTGGTCTTTTAAGAGGGAACGGTACCCCCTCCATGTGCTGATGGTGATCACCAGGGTGGTTTTAGTGAGGTAAAAATCCCACACTCCCCGGACTTATCCCCAAAGTCCGGGCGCCTTTTGAAGGTTTCCCCTCGATAACAAAAAAAAAAAAAAAAGGGCCTCTGATCTGCCTAGTGGTAGACTGGTCGGAGAAGTCCAAGAAGTACCTTTATTGTCGATACCTAATAATGATGATACTATCTATAATTTTTTTAAATATTTTGCAGACGTGTCTTCTCTGCCCCAGAAAACCTCGAAGAATCTGAAAATACCGAAACATAATTATTAAGCCCAAGAGCCAAATCCTAGAACCGACATTTTTAATGAAAGAAGTGACAAATACAATACCCAGTATACAGTGGTAAAGACTTAAATAAAAGCTTGAAAAGAACGTTGGATCCAGCTCTGGCTCAAAATTTGGAACCAGCTAGAAAAGCAAAGAATTTATTGGCAACTTTGGTGGCATATGCAGTGTTACCGGTGGCACTATAGCAAAATAGCTAAAGGTTTAGTGCACTTGCGTTTTCACCAATATCTGTAAAGGCACTAACGGTTTCACCAATAACTTAACCATCTTTGTTGGGGCGAAAAGTTTCCCTAATTACCAAATCCTCAAATTCTTAGGTACTACCTAACTAGACTCGTTCATCAGTGGCATCTCTGGTAGCAAGAGTCGTCTCTTTGGCGGTAGCTGAAGTGACATTTGTAGTATCGGCACTAGCAACTGGAGTAACATTTGTATTTCCAGCAGTAGTATTTTCATACCTGGCTTCTTTTTCTCCGTTTGTGGTAGCGCTAGTAGTTTCGCTAGTAGCGATTTTCGGGTGATAACTAGTGTTTCTGCTGCCAAATTTACTGGCATTGGTACTGTTACTTCTGTTGCATTTACTGCTACTTTTGCCAGTGATTACACTACTGGTCCTAGCAGCTTCTTCGTCTACATAAGTATCGTTATTGGTGAATTTGTTACTGGTCTTGGCAAGTGGAATCGCAAGTGTTCTTACCAGTAGCATCGCAGGAACTGTCACTGGTGCCGGAGGAATCTTTGGTGGCATTTGACTGGTGGGATCGCTGTTGCGATCAGCAGTTCCAGTGGCTCCATATCAAGGTCAACCTTAACTGAAACCATGGGCGTCTTCATCTTCACCCTCTGGTACATATTTATCGCCATCAACTATGTCTTGTGAGTGCACGTTTACTTATTTTGTATCTAAGTAGTTAGTAATTATTGTTTTTTTTTTATGGTTTTGCAGATAATTTTTTATTTAATTTGGTTAATTGTTATGGGTTAATATTATGACGATATATTTTTTTTATTCGTATATTAGACTCAATTCATTAAATACAATTCGGAATAAATGACGAAACACTCGGTTTCTGTTTCTCGTCACTCGAATAACTGGTTAATTATTATAAGTAGGTACATAGACCTACTTAAATCGATCATCCTTCAATGGGACGCGATGTAAAAAACTATTGACATTTTATTAGCCAACTATTTAATCAGTCACAAAGGTAGATACGATACTCAGGCTGAGGCTACATTTGCCAGCGATTTGCGATGCGACTGGAAGAGCGAATCAAATATGTATCACTAATAAAATTTGGCGTACAGTGTAGCCGTAATCGTGAATTTCCATTATTTGTTTTAATCGCTCATGAATCGCCAATCGCGTCGCGGTCTTATGTAGCCTCAGCCTTATAGGTGTGTATATTTGATTTGCGACGTGCATTTATATTTTCACAAGAAATTATAATTAGTGATGCACAAGTACCAAGTGATTTCTTCAACGTCAGATCAGAACTTTTCACCTGAAAATATAGGTTGTTCATTGATTTGAATAGGTACTAGCTAACAGTTTCGTCCGCGTACCAGTAGAAATTTTTCCAACGGAGCATACACTAGGTTTATGCTCCGTTGGAATAAATTTCTCCCTAGGATAAAAAGTCAGTATTCTAAGTCGTATTTCAGGACATTTCTTATCGACGCGTCAATTTTCATTCGAATCCGTTCAGCTGTTTGAGCTTGAAGGCCTAAGAAACATACACACACGGCCTTTAAAATCTAAATGTGAATTTTAAGTATTTAAATAACTAATTAAATAACAAAACTTCACGCATATTTTTAGCAAAGTATTGTTAATAAAAAACAACGTCTAGATCCAGATTAATGTCTTAACATAATAATTAAATTCATTATAATAATTACACTCGATTATTCGATCGCTAATATGTCACACAGCCCATATGGTATCATACGTGCATGGCGACACGTCAAGTTTTAAGCTGAGCTTCCACTGTAAGGAGAGTCCAAGCAATCAGAGATCAGCTGATACTGGTGACAGTAGCTTGATTAGCACCATGTCACCATATGTTAGCTACTTGGCTATTTTTAGCTCCGTTGTCTGCAAGGAGTCTGTGTGTCGTTGACTGGCTATATGTATTATATTATTTGTAACTTCTTTGAAAATTATCTTTGGTTGACTTGGTTCGTCGTGTATATATTTTTGGGAAATAATAATGGTTCCGAAAAACAAATTAATCTCCAGCGATCTGTGGCCGACTATTATTCTAATTAACCAGCGTTATAATTAATTACCGACAAAAAACCCAAAACATTACCGAAAAAAAATACCTAATTTAACAACAAATTAGAGCATGTTCAAATTACTTGTTCTCCTCCTAAAAAAATGAGTCGTCGAATAACAAAACTAAACTTCCGAATGGAATACTGAACCTCCGACAAAATTACTAAGTTACCGACAACAGAGGTTTTGTCAAAATAATCATATTTTTACAACTTGCATGAACTGTTTTAATTTCTATTGTTGGTTATCAAATTTATTTTTTAACTCTCAATAATAATGAAAATACCTTAACTGTTAGGCCCGTGAGATCGGGTTTAGACATTTTTTACTACCTATTAAAACTACATTTTTATTCTGATTCATTCCGTTTTTTTTCGGTTGCTAGGATAACTTAAGATGCAAGAGCGAGCGAAGCCAGCTCAAGACTTGGGGGCAACCCGACTCGGACAGGTTAGGTTAGAAGTAGGTGGCGGGGTCGTAGTGAGCGAGCGAAGCGAGCGAACACAGACCCCGTCACCTCCTTCGAAGTTATTTTTTTTTTAAACCACCCAGAAGTAGGAGCCCCGCGCAGCGGGGCTCCGTCGACTACGCCTTTTAATCAATTTTTTGAATCGTAAATATTCTAGGAAACCAAAGTCTACGTGGTTTTACATTAATTACTCAGACACCCGCGAAACAAGACACAATAGTAAAACAATAACAGCGCGGTCTCATAGGACCGGTTGGGGATTCAAACGTTAAAGCATAAATACGACTGTTCTAACATTTTAACGCC
The DNA here is from genome assembly GCA_030763345.1 of Mythimna separata. NCBI lineage: Eukaryota > Metazoa > Arthropoda > Insecta > Lepidoptera > Noctuidae > Mythimna > Mythimna separata. The sequence goes on along the minus strand of CM061170.1, from coordinate 23,020,818 downwards.
TGAAATAGGTACTACTTACCGATACCCAAACATACCCGTAGTAAGTAAAATTCATGATATATGATACAAGCAAAAGTTATTGTACAAGTACATTTTTATATTTTTTATAAGTTTCTGTATAACCACTCAGAATAATATTTTTAGTATAGTGTTACAGTTAAAATAGCACCACAGTCTATGAAATTTGAAAGGTAATTTATGAATTAATAGTTGGCAAATATAGATAAAAATTACAAAGCATAGTTTTCGGTAGAACGTAATTTATGCCGGTAGAAAAGTATTATAGCAATAAACAGTCAAGTTTATTTTTCGAAGATTTCAGTATTTCATTCGGTCGTTTCGTCATTTTTATTCGGACAAAAGTAGTCGGAAAGTTAGTATTTTAGGCAGTAGATTTAATATTTTGAGTAAGGGTAATTCTTCTTTTTTTGTCGGAGCTTTTATTACTACCCTATATTTTTTTACTTGCCTGGTACTTGGATGATACCATCGTGAACTTCGACGGTTAATTATTTCGACAAAGTCTGAATTTCGAAAAACAGTAGTTCGATTAGATACTCACTGCTTCGACAGAACATACTTCGACAACACACTACTTCGACAGATCCCACATGCGCTTGTTCAACGGATCTCTAGAGTTTAGACAGAACACGACGTATAGTTTCACATAACATATCATCATAATCAGCCTTATAATGTTCCCACAGCTGGGCCTCCTCTCTAGGAGAGGGAATGGGCCGTAATCCACGCGGGTCCCATACGGGTTGATGGATGTCAGAAATCTGAATTTTTGGTTAGGCAGTAGATATCGGAGTTTACATGTCTGTGAACGCGTCCACAACACAAATGTAAATTCTTAGGGTACATCATTTTAATTGTACATAATTTTAAAAAAATGTTAGAAATGAGTCATTCCTAATTTTGATCTTACTTCCAGTAGTTGTAAACCCTTTTTTCGAAAAGGAAGTTGACCTAGTTAGTAAAACCAGTCCATTTTATAAATGTGCTAACTTGCAAACCTCTCTAGAGAAATACTAGTGCTTGCAACTTGATTCCCAGCTGGTCCGCATGTAGGTCATGTTATGTAAGGGGGCCTCTCATACCCCGGGACCCCCAGACCCCCCAGGACCCCCCAGTGGGGTCTAGGGGGCTTGGGGACCGACCTTTCAGCGCTGCGGGTTTTAAGCCCCCAACGAATGAAAATTTGTACATAACGTGGGAAGTTTTAAATTAATCAAGTCCATCATACCTTCACCTTTTACGGTCGGCTCTGAATTATTTAGGTTACGTTTATGCTTATATGGATCATTTTGGGAATTTCTGCGGGCCAGAGGTTGTTTCAAGGTCACTGAAATTATATTCCTGTACAACTTTGACCCTTAGACCACGTTTTAGGAAACCTTGTGCGCTATTTCATTGTCCTAGTCCCAGTAATTTCGGCAGAGTTGATATGTCAGTCAGATTCTCTCTTTATATACAATGTGGACACGACAATACAACAACAAATGAAAACACTAACAAAACTCATTATGAATAACTTTTAGTATCGGACCAGTCCTGAAATCGCGAAAAAAAGCTAAGCTGTCCTGTACATTTTGTCGACTTACGGAAACATAAATGTAGGTAACTTTGGGCCTCGTAGGTTCCTCGACATTCCCAGTGTTTTCATTTAAGTACCTATTATTGTATTGTTGTCCCCACATTGTATATACATATACAGATTATATAGGTACATACACATAGTATAGATTAGAAGCTTACAACAAGTATAGCCTTCTTCTTCTGCGTTGTTTTCTGATATTGATTTATTAGTTACCACCGATAAAAGTAGGTAGAAAAGCTAATCGTTTTATAACTGTTTAACTGCATTGGCATTGAAAAATAATAATTTCAGCTGCAGATTCCCACAACTTTACTTTGGCTTGAAGAATTGATTTTATCGTAACTATAGGTGCCAGTCTCCGGTCATTCATTGTTGTACGTAAAAAGAAACACTGGCATATCAAAACGCTGTCGAAATTACTTTTTGTTAAGGTCCATCAAAATGATTTCTCTCGCTCTGGGCGGAGCGGAAGGGCGCGTCAGACTTCTTCTGACTGAAACCCACTCCTGTTTCTTTATTTGCCCTAATCATAGGGTCTTGTGGTTCTCTTTCGTCAACCCAGGCCAATAATAGGCTTCGACCCTGTCGGCCCCTACGGTTTACAGCCGAAACCACTGGGATCGTGAAATTTTGCATAAGGTTTCCTTTTAAGACGTAAGCGCGCAATAAGAGAAGATTTTCCAAAGTTCTTCCCCTAAGAGGACGACGGTGCTCCAAAGTTTGTATAAAGAAACCTACAACTAACTAAAAGTTTTCCAAAACCAAAATTAAGCCAACATTTTAGCCATTCCCTTTCATGCCAGGGTCTCGGAACGAATGAATAAGGAACAGAGGGTTTTAGTCAGTAGGTAAAAGTCTGACTCGCCCTCCCGCTCCAACCAAGAACGGTAGAAGCCATTCGATTATATCCTACCTAAAAAAAGCCTGCATGGTAAAATAGCAGAAAGTGCCTAATAAAACTGCGCACCGTGGCATTTATGCTAATAAAATGTGTTCTGTAATACGATGACTTCCCCAAAATGAACTTACCTTATTGAAATATCAGTTTTTATGGCCGTCAATGAGTTCCAAGGTCATGACATTAGGAATACCTCCTTATCGATTTACCATTATGCGTCGCTCTTTTATTTATAGCCAAAGGGCTCGTGGCTGCCAGACTTTCGTCATTTTATAAAGGCTGATAGTTTAGCATGCCCCCAACACATGTAGGAATTATGCTCTACTTCATAGTAGGTACACTATGTATCAAAATATGGTGTGTCACCATTGTGAGGACTGCCCGGAGGACACGGTGAAGTATACGGTGGAGGTGTGCCCCGCTTGGGCGGAGCACCGATGTGTCCTCGTGGAAGCGTGAAATGGCGGTGACTTCTAACGCTGGGCACTGGTTCAGGACATGGTCCGGAGCAAGAGTTACTGGGAGACGGTCACTCCCTTCTGCGAAACAATTATGCTAGCGAAGGAGGTGACCGCATGTGAGAGAACAGACATGCTCACGCTCATGCCTCATGATCCAGTTACCGTGATCCTGACTACCGGCCATGGCAGGCACGGGCTTGCGGATGATGAGCAATGAAGAGCTCATCGTCCGGTCGTCCGGTTGCTGTCTGGACCGAGTCCGAGTCGTCGACAGCGTGTAGTGTTCCCCGCGCGCCTCAAAGAGATAAGAGTGGCCCAGCAGGGCCATAACTCGCTACGGAAAATCCATAGTCCCAGAATGCAAGGGCAAGTGAAGAACACAGCTTTGGTTTTAGTCAGTAAAAGTCTGATACATAAATCATCTTCCCGCGCCACCCTAGAGCGGAAGAAGTAATTAGACTTTATTAAGGTTAGTCCAACCTTAAAAAAATATGTAGCGAAACATTGTTTGATTTATTTATACTCATTCAATAAAACATTGAATTGTAGGTTGTTAGGTAGCTACATTCAATCTAATTTACGTTGTTCCATTCGTTTATATTATGTAAACCATTCCAAAGTCCTGAATGACGATAATTTATAGCGAGCCAATAAACTGGTAGAAAATTTATTACCGCACGAGCATTTGAGCGTTTCCAAACAACGAAGAAAGTCTTCGGATTCCATTGATAATTCGGAAACATGTAACATGCAAAGCCTATTATGAAATACTATGGCAGTTTGACTATGAATGTTTTGTATTTACTGAACTAACCTACTGAGCCCTGTAGTTACCTACTGAGGTACCTTTAGGTCAGGGACGTAGCTACTGCTGTATCAGCTTTATCAATTATACGGTCCCCTTGGGATTCAAGGGCCCCGATTAAATAAATTCTTAAAATGTTGTCCAAAAAAACAAATTTTTAGTAGGAAATGAGTGGTTCTAATGCTGTATTGGCCGGCCGTGACAATTCGGTGCTATAATTTGGTTAGGTATTTTTCGTAATAAAAACAATATCCTTATTAAATAGTTTTTGAAGAAATTAACCCAATCAGCATTGGGTTTTACCGCAGTTAGGTAAAAGAGGGTCCCCAATTTTTTTTATTATACAGGGGCCCTTTGGGAACTAAAGTCTTTAAAAGCAGTAGCGTAGATACGTAGTCTGTTTTTTTTTAATCTCTTGAGACTAAAATTACATTACGTGTGTTGTCACTCTTGTCACAGAACAACAAAAGAATAGGCTAGAGTGAATAGGCTCTTAATTAACTGTGCGCCTTATCACCATCTAAGATTGCATCGCTGCTTACCATCAGGTGGGATCGCAGCCAAGCACTAGTTTATACAACTTTAAAAAAAAGAAACTGGCATCATTATTATTGTAAGTTTGACATTTGCCGGTGTCAATTTAGTCTCAGGCAATAAAAAAACAGACTTTACGTATCTACGCTACACTGCTTTAAATATCTGTCGTTTGTATCATCAGACAATTTGCAAGCTACCTACTACAGAATTTTGCTGTGTAGCATCCCCCAACCACCCACTATTATGTAACGCCGGAGTTTGAACCCTGACATTTCTGGCCGTTATATTATATGTTTGATGGTGAGTCGAATATCGGAAGTGGTTCCGGCCATTAGTACTCGCTTTTGACATGACTTATGACTCTTCAGCCATAAAGAAAGTACCTAATAATATCCTCCCGTAGGTACCTAATAATAATTCTGCGGATCTAATTTTGATCATGGTGGTAAATTTCAAAAAAGATTAGCCATGTACGCAAGAGATACATATAGCAATTGTGCTCAATATCTGCGCAAATACATGTGAACTCTGTTCCTTTACTCTCATAGTTATCGAATTATCCCATCCTCCAACTCCAACTCCCGTCGTCCCACTGGGGACAGCAATCTAACACGACCAGGGAGAGATCAGGCGCAGGACCTTTGGCTTTACGTGCTTTCCGAGGCACGGGGGTGTCACACCACCAACTTCTAAACTCTGGGTTGCAACAGAGTAATTCCCAATGGAAAAACTCAATAGTACTTTTTAGCGAAGCCAGGAATCCTACCCAGGACCCCAGGCTCAGCAGTCGCGTTTTCGACCACGAGACCATCCAGGCAGTTTAAGCCATAGCCAACCAGCCACACAAAAACAAAAAAGCAAGGCAAGGAGGTTGGCCTATGCAGCAGGTTCTTTTAGAGCAGAAGACTAGTGTGATGATGATGAAGCTATTTTAGGTGGCAAATCACTCCTGCTCTTGGCCAAAGAGGGAGGGTATGTTAGACTTTTACTGACTACACCCCACTCCTATGTTTCTTTTTTACCTTGCTGTCCAGGATCCCAGGCTTTCCTTTCAGAAGCGAACTCATGGCCCTATTAGGCGATTCTGCTGGTCCCTACGAATTCTGAATAATCTATAGTGTTGTTTGGAGCCCGTCATATTTGAGAACCTTGTATTAATTATCGCCCACACCTTTAAGGCGGTCCCATCCGATCCCTGCCTAACCCTCAGCCTGTATATACTAAGGTCCCTCTACACATTCCTCCGATACCCAGTACCATAGTACAGCTATCGGGTTTGCGGCCGTGAGTTACGCAAGCTGGATCGATAGCGACCTTCCGAGGCTGTACGAACCTAGATGTGGACTGAAGCTCGGTTTCCTGGGTCGTTACTAGTTATGCAACCCGCGCAGGCGCGTTGCACGCACGAATCTGGGCCAAAGATATAAGTACTAAGTGGAAATAATGAGGATAGGGTTTCGTGTTTTTGTGGAGTGTTTTGTTAGGCTTTTTATAGCCTTTTAGGTTTGTGCTGGATTCTCTAGGGTTATTTTAAGATTTTGGGAATACTCGTGTAATCTTGGTAGGCTTTGCCATTTTAAATGGAGGAAAACCTGCCAGTTTTTGTCCATAGAAGACGACTAATTGGAACCGTGCACCTACTCGTGGACGTTGTGTAGTTACTCAGATACCCGCGAAACGAGACACAATAGTAAAACAATAACAGCGCGGTCTCATAGGACCGGTTGGGGATTCAAACGCTAAGACTTTGAAGATATTCATGTTATGGAATCTGCGGCCCTGCCATTTTAGTTTAGTATTTAATACGAAAACTAGCAAAGAAATTGTGTATCGCGTCGGTTTTTCTCCATAAGAGACGATTAGGGGTCTTTAAGTTAACGAGTGAATAGGTTACTCCTAGGCATACGACCTCCATCGTTGACCACGTCATCGCTTACCATCAGGTGAGATAGTGGTCTAACGCCTAGATAATAAAAGAAATACTAATTGGATACTCGTACCTCTTGACATTTCATTAGTACCCATTTAGGTTTACCTACATGAAAAATAAATTAGATTGATTAAAACATATTTATACCTACGTACCCACCTACAATTTTTTTTTTATTGTTATAAACTAGTGCTTGACTGCGATCCCACCTGATGGTAAGCAGTGATGTAATCGTCAATGGTGAGGCGCACTAGTTTATTAAGAGCCTATTCACTCTAGCCTTGAAGACACCCAAATTGTAATTGAAAAGGTTATACCAAATTATATTATTAGTTTGTGGAAAGGCCTAGAAGAGCTTTTGTTTACGTTTTGATGTCGATCAAGAGTAGATCTTGGAAATGTGCCTGATAAACAACGCCGGATTGTGACGAAAGCATTCATATTGCTCTGTTTACCGCGTTGGATGGTTTTTCAGAGATCTCAGTAAACATTATAAATGTTTTGAACAGTAAATTTCCGCGAATCAAGCGACAACTGAAATCGCAAAATTGAAAATCTTCATTACTGTGGTAGTAAAGAATTAGTTCTTCTAAAAAGCTCTACGGACTTCCAGATACATTTAACGAAAAATAATTAAATCAATTTCCTATAATATTAAAAAAATAGTAGGTAGGTAATCTACTAATATATTAAAATTTCGTATCACAGTGTTTGCTAAAGAATTCCTCCGAAACGGTTTACCCGATTTGTATAATTTTTGTGTATTTTTGGTAGGTCTGAAAATAGGTCGGTCGTCGTGATAATTTATATCACAACAATGTTTGCCATTTATGTGGCAGAACAACGTTCGCCGAGTTAGCTTGATAAATATATGAAATACTATATATATACGGATACAAAGAAACTGCTTATTTCTGCAGAAATTTCTTCTAGCTTATGTGCGACAGGAGCAATTAAAAACTACAATAAAAACAACTTGTAGACGAGTGATTGAGGTTTCCAAACGCAAAATCAATATTGTATTTTTTTTTTATTTTTGTGTTATTATAAAAACAAAAGAAAAATAAGATTAACCATGGTGTTTCCTGCCGGTTCTTCTTCGCATGAAACGACCAATTGAAACCGTGCACTAGGTTCAACAACATTTGTTTTGGTGCCGAAAGTGGAATAGTTCAGGTGCTGAAACCATAGGTTCCGAAAAAGGAATACCTCGAAACAAAACCGTTTCAATCTGCTGGCAATAATCACTCCTATTAGTCGTCAGTTCATCACGATGCAAACAAATAAAATAGCAAAGATCACACAGAAGCTATGCTAGGTGCAGACAACAAAACGAATACTAAACCACCTATAGTTTCATCGCCTATACTCATTTAGAGTTAGGCCTCTTGTACACAGCACGTTTTTTAGCCGTGTGTAGGTACGGTTAATTCGCCATGTGTAGGGACGGTTGTCAGTGTTGTATAGATCACTGGGGGAGCTTGTTGACATACACGGTGGAGCTACGGCACGGCACCGCCAACGTGTTTCATCAATGTTCTATCTCAATCTAAGGCCTCTTATACACGGCCTGACTTCTTCTTCCTCTTCATCATTTTCTTCTTCTTTTCGTATCGATATACTCTCACATTTATCTCCTTATAAATTTCTGCGCAGTATTTGACAACCTGTATGGCTTTGGTATTAGCCTCATATACTCGTAGATCCTGTAAAGTGCAGGTGGTTATGCAGGATGAGCAGCAAAGCGGCTATGCAATCTTGCCTCTTCCGATGAGCTATACTAGTAACAGACAGCAAAACGAACACTAGATGTCACTCTATAGCTATAATTTCATCGCCTATGCTTATTTGAGAGTTACCGTGTAAGTATGCACACTGTAGTCTCCCGAACTATGCACGTTAAAATCTCGCTGGCGTCGGTCCAGGCGGCAGAGGCGGCGTGCCTGCCAGTGTTTACGATAACGGGCGAACAGTTAGCTCTAGAATGCGTGTGCGCGGATTATTGGCGAATAGCTGTGGTATAAGTTGCGGGAGAAAGCGGAATTGTTAGATTATTTTTTTAAACTTTACTCCTGTATCTTGGGGTTATTTTTAAGGTTGGAAATCATCCAATGACTTCGTCCGCTCTTGGGCGGAGTGTATCAGACTTTTACTGACTAAAACTGCACCTATGTTCTTTCTTTGCCTTGCATTCCTTAGGGCCCTGGGTTTTCCTTTCTATTAAAGCCAACCTGCGTCACACAGAAGTTGAGGACGCCATGACGTCTTTCCAACCACTCTTTAAAGAGGGTCCATACCGCCATAATTATGGCGTGTCCAATTAGGCCTTGGATAAATGCTTAAAACGCTCTATATTTTAAAAACTCTGCATGCCGCCATTTCTTATGAGTTAGTCTGCAGCGTATACTAATGGCTACATCGCCAGTAATTGTTCTACTATAAATTGAGTGAGCTCATTTAAATGAGACATAAACATTGCGGTTTTCACTTCCACACAAGAAAATCTCTTGACCTCAGATAACATGAAAGTCAATGGAAGAAAACACAACGATTCATTTAACGACGCAAGAGTCAAGAATAAATGAATAATTTATTAATAGGTATTATAAGAATAAATTATTCGCTAAATTATACCTAAATAAACTAGCGACCCCCTCCAGCTGTATTATAATTATTTAAACTTTAATTCTATTATTGTTACTTTCAATGAAAAAGTCTCAATAAGCAAAATAAACTATGGGAAATAGCGAGATAACCACAATTTCTAAATTGCGGTTATCTCGCTATAAAAAATCTAGATCTAAAAAAATTAAAAAACGTTCTTTAAGCACCTACTTGTATATTGTTAAGCTGTCGACGAAATTCACTGGTAAACAAACTTCAAACCAATAGATTACTTGAAAATTGATCCATGTTCTACCGCTATTGGCCATTGACCACCTCATCATCATCATCATCTCAGCCTAAAGACGTCCACTGCTGGACATAGGCCTACCCTAAGCCTCGCCACAGCGACCAGTCCTGTGCGTCTCGCGTCCACCGGATTCCCGCGACCCTCGCCAGGTCGTCGGTCCACCTTGTGGGAGGCCTTCCGACGCTGCGTCTTCCGGTACATGGTCGCCACTCTAGATCCTTCCGTCCCCATAGACTATCTGTTCTACGAGCAATGTGCCCTGCCCACTGCCATTTAAATTTGGCGATTCTTCGGGCTATGTTGGTAACCTTATATAGTTCTCTTGCGGATATCTTCATTTCTGATGTCATCGCGCAAGGAAACTCCGAGCATAGCCCTTTCCATTGCTCTTTGGGTGACTTTAAGCCTTCTGATGAGGCCCATGACCACCTACATTCATCCAAATCATTCAATTATTATCATCCATCAAAAAAAAACGGAAAAGAAAACCAATTAAACCTTAGAAGCGTTAAATACTATAGAAATGTGGCATCAAATGATGTAAGAAACCTAATGAGAAATACATAAGTTGTTTGTCATCAGTACGTAAAGAAATCGAGAGTGGAGAAACTATAAACATGTCTCGTCTAGACATTAATAATAATACATTCAAGACGTAATTGGATGTCGCTACTAAAAATATCTTATTGAAGAAGCGAGCTCAAAATAGAGATATATCTACAAAAGATCCACTCATTAATTAAATAATTTATGACATGGTTTAAAATTGTACCGGGTTATGCCTTTTCTTTGAGTTATTAGATGTCGTACACTCTAGGGTGGAGTGACAAGGCGAATCAGACCTTTACTGACTAAAAGATCGTGTTCATTTAAGTAAGTTCTGCGTTGCAGGGCCAAGGTTAGTTAGCCTGTTGTGTCCCACTCCTGGGCGAAGGCCTCCCTATCCCTTTTTCACACACGCATATGACCATGGTGACTCTTTCAAACAAACCCACAGCCCTGCTAACATCTTTTTAGTCAGTAAAAGTCTGACACGCCGTGTCACTTCAACCTAGGGCCCTCAGGCTACCTGGAACAACGAACGAACTAAAATCATGCATTGTGGTAGCAGAACTAGCAGAGCAATCTACTACATGGCAGTAGCCCAAATCTGACACAATTCCCATCTGGTTGGAGGATCATCCCTACTCCCTTCTCGTCGGAGCATCTTCCCTTTTCAGAGGAAGTTTGTGAGACGTTACACTGTTCCGCATACATGTATGATCGAGTTAAATGGTCCATGATGTGACACGTTGGTGGATGGTGATTGACGTTTGGACGTTTGTCATGCGAGCGAGAAAGAGTTTAGAGTCAATTAAACGTTCAGATTATCGACTGATTTTTATATCCTGAGACTAAATTGACACAGGTAATGTCAAACTTACCTACAATAGGAATGATGCCAGTTCTTTTGTGTTGTAATGTCGTTTTAGTCTCAGGGTATAAAAACAGACGGTAGGTTTGTTTAAGTTATATAAACTAGTGCTTGACTGCGATAGCACCTGATGGTAAGCAGTGATGCAATCGTAGTTGGTGAGGTTGAGGTTGTCAAATGTATCGCATTAAGAGCTCATGGCATAGCCTCTGATGATGATAATGAACCCAACAGCTGTTGTTTTACTGTCGCATCTATTTTGTATCGCGATAGCCGATTGAATGCCAAGGAGCTCAGTCTGTCTGGCTTGGAGTTTATTTTGTTACAGTTCTCATCAGGATACGTGCCAATATGGGATGCCATTACATTGGATTAACCTGTGGAACAGTTGTGTTTGTTATACTTTATGTTCAGTATTTAGTTATCTGGGATTAGGTTCTGCCAGTGGTATTGCCCGTCTAAAATTAGATTTCTCCATACAAACTTTATACCCCAGTTTCATCTCTTTAGGGGTTGATTTTTGGAAAATCCTCTCTTAGTGCTCACTTATGTCATAAAAGGAAACGTTGTGCAAAATTTCACGCTCCTAGTCTCACTGGTTTTGGCTGTACGTTGATATGCCAGTTAGTCAGTTTCTTCTTTTAGATTACAGTACCTACTTACTGTAAATGTACCATATCGGTCGCGGGAATCCGATGGATCCGAGACACACAGGACCGGTCGCTGTGGCAACGCTTGGGGGAGGCCTATGTCCAGCAGTGGACGTCTTTCGGCTGAGATGATGATGATGAAATGTACCATGTTTCACGTATAGCTGTGAAGACTCCAATATTGTAGAAAAAACAAATATTGAATATAGAAAAACCCATTTCGCTTTCGGTGTGCTTGACTTTATTGGTCCAATAGTAGTCTATAGAAATTTGCAAGATATCAATATCTGGCCTTCTCTCTCAATTTAACAATATCTAGCCTGTTCGTCCTCTTAATAAATCTCTTCTGCTGAAATACACGCCATTCACACATAATTCGTTTCTCTGAACAGCTACACAAAAGCCTATGAGGCGCATGACACTTACGATTTGCATAAAACAGCGCGTCCTTGCGCGTCACGCTGCATTGAATTGTTCATTATGAGTTAATTAACTAAGTTCTGTTCATGTTTTGTTAGTTTAACTATTGTTTTTGCTAATTGATTAGTTGCTGTGAACTGTGAAGGTAGTTTTTCGTACCAGTACCGCCCTTAGGCTAAAGTGTTATTATCTGGTATGTATTTGGCAGGCTTACGTTGTTAGATGCTAAACATTCTATATCGATCTCCCTTAGCAGTATTTTTAATATCAATAGTTATACTCAGCACCTAATAGTTACAACTATTAGGTGCCGACATAAATAAATAAATCGTCATTAAGTTCCCTTGATTTATATATAATTCTACGCTGTTTTTATGCGAAACTCAAAAAATTATTTTGTCGATCTTGTTCCAAGACGAAAAATATATTCGAAGCGAAAAAGACCACCATCATTACTATTAAAAAAACACCATACCTGTATACTTTTAGCACTAGAAATTACTACTGTAACGATAAACATATAAACTCGCATACACAAAACATCCAGGACCGGAATAATTATATTATCTGTAATCTATAGACTGTAGGCCATACAAATATTTTATTCGTACGGGAATCTATCCCACGACACGCAGTGGCTAATAGCTCTGCCACTTCACACACTGTATCATTATCATTTGAGTTTATACGAGTCTTATAGTTTCATTTTATTTTATCAAAGAGATATCAGCGAAAGGATAGGACCCTTTAGGACCGATGCCTGCTGCAGGTTCGTTTTAGTCTGTAAAAGTCCGATGAGGGAGTATCATTCCACCTGAAGCAGGAGAAGAGTTTCGAGTTTTGTAATCTCTCGAACGGTGTCCCTAGAAACCCAGTGGCCTTTATAATAACAGAATTATAAAGACAACACCAGCTGGTGCCAAAACGAACGGATATTTGTTTTATTGGGGAACGCGTGTCCAATGTTTTACGATACGAGACACGCGCAACCCAAACGTACGAAATGTGCCCTATGTTACTTGACCCATCTTAGAAATATAAAGAAAGAAATATGGGTCAGAGAGTATAGAAGCACTGGCTGTACAAATGTCTAAAACTCTAAAACATTCTTACTACTTATAATGTACCATTGCTTCACCTATGATAAATAACTATTTTTTTGAGTTCATCGCTTCGATCCTTTTCAGGAACAACATCGCAAGAGCTAGTTTTCACTTTTTTCAGAGAGTGGTTGTTTTCGTTATTAAAAAGTATTTATCATTAATTTCTAAAAAAAGATAACTTGTTCGAACGTGTTCTAATAAATATTCCTTTCAGTATAAAATACGAAAATTGACACTTACGACGTTCTTCCTAAAAAGAGTCGAATTCTCGAAATATGTTAATTACACGGGTAGTTACTTCTCATTCAGCGTTCATGTAGAAATCGCCATCTTTTTTATTTTAAAGTATTCAGTCTTCTTATTTAACCTAAGTATCTATAGAAAATATCGTAACCGACACGACATTACAATGGACGCCGAACTTCGCTGTTTACAGTGGTTAGAAGTTTGGCCGGTATGCCGTCCACTCTGCACAGATTTATACCCAGCCCCGACTTCATATAACACAGACCTACACATAAATATAGCACGAGTACCTACCTATATGCTTTGTTATATAGATCGGCTACAGTAGGAACTAGGAAATCACGAGTCGCGGTAAAAAACAGGAGCATAAAATTGTTAAAACCATTTTAGTTCCTATGTTGTGTAGGTCGCGGGTTGATAGGCGTAGGTTTGCGTACGGCGAGCAGTGGGTAGCTTACCGTCCGGTAACGATCCGAACCGAGCCTAAGTCATCGACGGCCCTTAGTGTTCTAAGCGCGTCTCAATGAGCTGTTCACAAAACAGCAGCAGCATCAGTGTTGAACCCTACTAGGGTTACGGGTTCTGCGAAAGAGAACCGCGGAGCCCTGGAATAAAGGCAAAGAAGGAAGAATAGTGGGTTTTAGCTTGTGTAAATACTCCACCCAAGACAAATCTAGCTACTTACAAATATGACTTCACCCAGTTATTGCTTAACCTACATGATATGAATCACTCACTCATTAATTTACTCATTAATTTTAATAAGATTAGTCTACTAATCAATAACTAGACTAGTATTTGTTTTCATATGTTCGAATGTACCAGATAAATTATTCACTAAATAAACTTTAACTTCGTTACTAAAGAAAATGCAATGAAAACAAAATACATCTTTATAACGTAACAATTTAACCTCTTTACAGATCTGTAATATTAATCAACTATTTTATTTCTTCTATAAGTTAACTAGACTGGCTGGCTGGTCATTTATATTGGTTCTAGACTTTTTAAAAGTTAAAATCTTTTTATTTCGCATTGGCCTACATGGGCACTTAGAAAACGTCAGAAACTAGTGTATGTTTCCAAAGAGTCAGCAAAGAGGTCCTATGCCTTTTTCATTCTTTCCTTTCTTGGGTCATTCAGGTTCATATGACTCACCATTTGTCAATATCATTATCCCTTCTTTTTTATGGTCTACTTCTCTTGTCTTTGTCTTCTCTTTCTGGGGGACCAACTTGAATAAGTGAATGATTGATTTATGTGCTAGAATACGGGTACAATTTGGTGGTAACACTTTTAGAAAGTTTCACTATATTCAACTTTTAAGTCGGAATGTCGAAATTTATATTAGGTCTAGTCATTATTTTGTCTTTTTTTAAATAATATCTACGTGAGGAAATCCCTAGCTTCCATCAAAACCCCAGTCCTATATAAGCCCACCCTACCTACAAACGGTTGGTATGTATATCAAAGTGTATAAAATACCCGATATCCGGCGTGTTTTCGCTCAGGTAAAAATATATCAAGATCTTTATGTATTTCAATCATCATTAACAATTCGAACTTTTTGCGTGTAAATATTTATTTGAGGCTCAGAATGTTAGATAGCTCTGCGTTAACAACACCAAAATATTTACAATCGTTTACTCTAATGTATTTATTGGTGTAAACATGTTGATTACGGCTTGTTAAAAAAATATTTACAAAAAAATACTATTTAAGTACTTCGGAAGTCTGTGATTTTGAATAGTTGGTCATTATCAATGGAAAGTGTTTTTTTTATATTTTTTGGTACAATATTGTTATGTTGCACTTTTTAGTTAGCAAAACTAAGCCCTCAGCTAAACTCAAATAGTGTTTAAGTTCTACACTCCCTGGTAGGTACCCATAAAATATTTATAACCATTCCAAATTATTATTATTATAATTATATCTAGCCTATGCTATCCCGCGGCTGGGCAAAGGCCTCCCTCCATTCCTTCCATCGTTCCCGGCTTTGAGCCACTTCTTCAACCATTCCAAATGTGTTTATGAAATCAAAAGAGTTTCTTCTGTCACTCCATTTCTATAGAATGCCATCAGTTCCTAACTTTTTCAAACAAACAAGAATTTTTCAAATTAGTCCCGGCGGCGTTTATGAGTAATCGGGGATCTAAAAATAAAAATAATAGATGCCTACGAAAGGAGATCCTCTTTCTTATTGAATTCTGTTAAAAAGTTAGATAATAATACAGAATGCAGGTGAATATGAACACTTAAAAAAAAACTAACAAATAATAGAATCTTGTTTTTTTTTTAAATTACATAAACCAGTGCTTGACTACAATCCCACCTGATGGTAAGCAGTGATGCAGTCGTTGATGGTGAAGCGCACTAGTTTATTAAGAGCCTATTCACTCTAGTCTTGAAGGCACCCAAATTGTAATCGGACGGAAAGACCGCAGCAGGCAAATTCTTGATTTTCTAATTTGATTCTTTGGAATATTATCGAGAACGAGAATTGGTATCTGTACAGGTAGGTGTATAAGTATATGCTCAACATACACTTCAATAAATTATTTACAGTAAAACTAGGCAAATATATCGATGTTAGTGACGATAATATCTTCTCTTCTACTAATCATTTTAATGATGTATCTTATTGCAAATTTAACAACACTTGTTTGATTCGTCAACAAGATGCAATAGGTATTAATACTATTTGTGATTCAGACACTTATCGACTGTCTACAGTGTCGCTGATAAACTCATCACACTGAGATAATATCTAGACAGACGACATTCATACATACGTATTGTATATATACATACGTATACGTATATGTATACCTAAAAGTATATATTAACAAGCTTGTGTATTATCTCTTGAATATGTATATATTGTTGTATCGTATTTTTAAAGTTTTATTAGATTTAATATCTGTTAGCAGTAAACCGCAGGCTACACCATTTTTTTATTTGAAGTTCTTATAGTCCATCCTAAAGTTTCTGTTAGATATCGCTATCAGTGCTAAAGCCGCCATTGTACTTATAGAATTAATATTCTTTAAAATTGTTACTATTTTAATCATAAAAGTACATAATTATAATCATTTATTATTCAAAATTTTTGTTTCTATTTATCAGTGTTTTTATTATTTTGGTGTATAACATGGCAAAATATTATTCTATTCTACTAAGATAACATTAGGTATTCACATCTGTGACTCAAGAGAGAACGATGCGAGTACCTAAAGCGGATGGACCCATTAGCCATGCACATTCCTTGCTAACCAAATTGACTCCTTGGAATTTTTGCTTCAATTTTTTTTTGCAACGAACTGTTTGGATAAAGATGGATGGACGAAAAGGGAGTTAGTGATAGCGTGACGAGTGACAGGACAGAATGGAAGAAAAGATAGAGTTACGTGGACCCCAAATTAAATTGGACAAGGGCAGGAAGATGATGATGACTGTTTGGGTAACTGCAAATGTTTTACGAGTATATTTGGTTTGTACAAGATGAATGTGGTTGGGCGTCGATCCAAGAGCAATGGAAAATGCAGGAAATGGTCTCGAGTTCTTGAGATATGGCTTCGAAATCTATAATTTATTTATTCCAAAATATCTGTGACTATGCATGTGGATTTTCCGGTGTATTTGGAGCTGGTTACTTACAAACAGGTATAAATACGTCAATTATGTGACTTTAACTTACCAATTTTCTTATTGATTGATCCATTCTTGCTTATCAATAAACTTTGACCGGGTATATTGAAACAACATCAACATCATCATCTTCCTGTCTTTGTCTCATGTTAATTGGGGACGGCGCAACACGTTTCCTATCACCTATCAAGCCATGACTAACTCCTTTTTCTTTCACATCACTCCTCACACAATCCATCTTTTCTTTGACCCTTCTCACTCTCCATAATATCCACATGTATACTTGTAAATCTTTTAGGAACATCATTGTAATGAAAATAACATTCGAAATAAAAAAATTCATATCGCTATAGATAATCATTAAGTTGACTTGTAAAGACACTTCGAATACTAAGAACACATTTATTTATTTGTCAATTGCTAGTAGCCATGCTTGCAGTATGCACCAAAGCATATAAACAGCCAACAACTTACCAACTAAAGAATTTCATACAAACATTGATTATTTCTTTATTGCTGTATAAAAAAAAACACAACCAAAGGGACAGTCCCTCATACCGTAAACTATTTCATCAAGATGTCTTAATCGAATTTGCAACGTCTGTCTCTGTGACCCCTGCAGCAGGAAGCAAGACAGGACATGAGTCAGGGCACCGGACGCGCCGTGGACTAATCGAGACAGACAGACGGACAACTGGATAGAACTGCATATGTACTAGGTACTATGAAACTGTAAGATTACAATATGGTTGGATGGAAACATGCCAATCCGGGATTTGAGACGATGGGATTCATTTCCGAGATTGAAGTTTATATTGTGTAATATACATACAATATAATACATACATTCTATATTCTCCTTTACAAAATAAATGAATACAGAATCAACCAAATCTTATCATACCAAATCTTAACTTCTAGTTTCTTAATTAACAAGATTCTTAACCTAGGTTAAAAATTGTATAAAAAATATCACTTTAGTACAATCAAGTAAATTTTTCGTATCGTCGTAGGACAGACTCTGAAGAGTCTCCTTAAGAATTGTCTTACAGTTAACTTGATCTAAGGTAAAAAGGTTTGCTTTCGCGTTAAATCTATTGTAGAGGAGAGGACCAAGGAATAGGTAAAATTTTGATGTGAAAGCATGTTTCTATTTTTTTATAGCCTATTTTGTGTACCGCTGCTGAGCCAAGGCCTTCCCTTTCTCTTTCCAAACTTCTCTGTCTAGGAAGAGCTCTGGCCAAGTTTGCTCCGCGAACAGGATCGAAGAGATATATCATGTAATAAGAATCATCATCATCTGCGTAGCCTTTTCCCAACTATATTGGGGTCGGCTTCCAGTAAAGCCGGATTTAACTGAATACCAGTATTTTACGAGGAGCGGCTGCCTACCAGACCTCCACAACTCATTAACTGGGGAATCATGTAAAAAGAATATTATCAAATATCTCTATGTCAAATATAATCTATTCTGTAGGATTATCAACTTCTATAGCTTCGTCTTCTGTCGCCTAATTAAAGATTGTAACTGAACGGTAAACGACCTTGTCGCCTTTGTGTAGGTCTTCATCTAATTTATTAGTAAGCGTCAATGAAATGGTTTAAGTGGGTGCTTAAATACGATCAACACCTTACTACACGGATTCGTTAATGTTATAGTCCGAGTAGTTAAGACATTAACCTATCACATACCCACAAAACGAGACACAATAGTAAAACAATAACACCGCGATCTCATAGGACCGGTCGGGGATTCATGAATTAAATTAAGAACATTTTTGTACCTGTGTGAACCATTACAATCACACGTATATCCTTTTCATCAAATAAAACTGACTGACTGACATATCAATGCACAGTCAAAACTACTGGGACTAGATGCGTGAAATTTTGCACAAGGTTTCCGTTTATGACGTGAGTGAGCACTAACAGAGGATTTTCCAACATTCGTCCCTCATGGGTATGAAACAGGGGTCCAAAATTTGGATAGAGAAACTTACTTATACACGGGCGAAGCTGCAGACAGTATAATAGTAACCCTATATGCATACAGTGACCATGTCTAGCCTGTCTGTACCTACTAAAACCCTTTCCACATCTTGTAAACTGTTCAATCAGGACGGATTCTCATTTAAACTTAACTTGAAAATTCTTTGCATGAATAAATCTGTCTATTCAATTATCCAGTCATGTGAATTTAAATGTAATCTGTTTATATGTGGTTTTGACCTTTCCACCCTCGTAGGGTGCTTTAAATAGACTCTAAGTACGTAATCCCTGAAGCCTTATAACTGTATTGTGTAAGGTTTAACTGTGGCAATTGCTTTTACATCACTGCTTACTTTGTTAAAGTGTCAGGTAAAATCGTAATCTGAAATATCATATTTCACATTTACTCTTTGAAACTATTCTGATCTTTTATTGTCTAAGTTAACTCTTGCATGGTCATCTGCGTTAGTTCGCTTAGCACGTTCGGTGGCTATGAGTCCTATTGCTTTTATAGGCAATCTGTAGTGACTATTAAACAAGAGTATAACCATCCTATCATACTCTTTACTATTGTTCGATGAATCACTGCGACCCTGCAACCATATGAACCTCGAAAGAGCTGTCTGCTTATGCATTAAGCCCCTTGGGTGAATGTTTGCCAGGGCAGCAATAATATTGTTTGAAAAAGTTACTATATCCCTGAAATACTAAATTTAACTAAAGGAATACGGGTGCATTTTAGTCAGTAAAAGACTGACACTCCCTGTCGCTCCACCTAGTACGGAAGGAATTATGAGTGTATAACATTAATAACATCCCAGATTTTATGGAAATTTATATTAATTAGATTAATATTGTGGAGTCTTCAAGGCTATAAGGAGTGAATAGGTTCTTAATAAACTAGTGCGCCTCCCCATCAGCGATTGCATCACCACTTACCATCAGGTGGGATCGCAGTCCCAAATCTATTCACCATCAAAACCGTATCTCACCATCAAAAATTTCCATATTGCAACACAATATTAAGATATGTCGTGTCTGCTACTAGCCGCGTTTTCCCCCGCCTGGCCTTGAACCGCGCTATGATTTGTGATTCATTGTCGTCACAATAACAATCATTGTGCTCCGCAGTTTTTGTCGCTCCTCATATACGGCTGCTGGATCTAATTGTAGGTAAATATGTACAATGATGTATAAATATTACGCTGTTTTCCTTGAGTTTGGTAACAATCTGACTAATTTTGTAACTGACCTCGGTATATCTTCAAAACAATTTTCCATAGTTTTAACTTTGTGGATAGAGATTTAGCCAATGCAGGTAATTTCACCTGGTTTCGTCTGTTGCGCAGAAACTGTTTTCTAATAGCAATTTCTCTCTCTTTTGGTACCTAGTCTACTCTTTTTGCACAGATAATTTAATTTAATAAAAGCCGTGGTGTTGGCGCGGCCCCCCACAAGGTGGACCGATGACCCGCGGGCTGATTATGTATGAAACAGCGATCAGCAAACAATTCGCAATCATCGCGCAGTCGACGCGCGATCAATCGCTTAACGTCAAAAAGATCCGTATTATCTAAAAATGGATTGCTGATCGCTCGCCGATTGTTACCATGCACTTATTGCTGCGACCCCAGCGCCAACAGCAATTGAGTAACAATTTGGAGAACTAATTTATTGTCAAACTACGAGTTAAAAACTTACAGCCATTTAACCCGCCGCCGGTACTCGCGTCTCCTTTTAAGTCACCAACAGTCGCGCACGGGTCGAAAAGACCCAGACTTTTAATGTATTGTTATTAATAACTTAATTAAGTTTCGGGATTATTTGTAAATTATTTTGAAAGAGGATAACAAAACAAACTTAAAAATAATAAATGTTTATTATTTGGACATAAAAAGTAATATAAATCACAAAATTCAAGAGATCACTTCAAAAATCTTACTTTTTACGTTATAGGAACAAAAAAAATAACTTAAACTTTTTTTATTTAACCTATAAACATAAAAAAATATATTTTTTTTATCATAAATATAAGTAAACTTCTAAATAGTGGTAAAATATTAATTTTAAAACGTAGCATATTTTTATAATCAGTCTCCAAATTACACGTAAAGATCTACTATAAAATAGTTCATTTATTTATTTTTCTACGCCAATTTTACAATAGTTTTACCTTAGTTTTGGCTTCATTTTTGATTATAAATTGATACATATAAATGTAGTATGATCTCTACATATATAAGTATTGCAAAATTGGCATTGCGTTTTGGTTTTTCTCATCAAGGAGTTTATCTTCACCACTCTGACAGGAATCTGAATCGTAATGCGACGATATGAATGAACTAATACAAAAAGAGTTATGGCACAAAAACTAAAGTACTGGGTCTTTTTGACCCAGGCGTGACTATCCACGGGTTAAAGATGTCGAACAGATCTGATTGTTTTGGAAAAGAAAAAAAAATTTTAACTTAAAATTCACTTCAATCCACTTGAACTTTACTAAAAATAGCTTTGTGTCGACCATAAGATGGATAAAGGAATGAAATCAGTGTTTACTTGGACTCCAAACGATATTCTACTGCTATGTCAACAAGTTTTAAAATAATATGATATTATTTTATTTTATATGTGTAAGGGCCTGTTTCACAATGTCCGAGTAGGCACTACTCACTGAATAAATTCAAAAATTTGACAGAATTTGTATGAAATTATCTGTCAAGTAAGATTTTCGAAACTTAATCATAGGTGGTGAAATAGGCCCTTAGTGCAATAAAGTTACTTTGAAGAGTAAAAGTACTTTATCCTGTTTGGACTATCTGGCAGAAAATACCACTTTAGTCAAAGGTGTTGGCCTTGGTTCAAGGTCTAAGTTCAAGGTCTAAGGAAACTTAAGACAGGCTAATTTATAATATGTTGGTTGAATACACTAAATAAAGTCTTTTAAAGCACACACAATAAGTTGAAATGTTAATTAAACACACGATGCAGATATAACTACACAATTTAACTAATAAAATACTGGATCTAGAAAGCTAATTTTTATTGGCAATCAGAGAGCGATAAGCAAGCGATCAACAATCAAAGAAATGGTTAACGCAATTTGACAGCTAAATTTGCTTGCCGATCGCTGTCGCATCGCTGTCAAAAACCATACGTAATACGAAGTAAAACGCTATCGCTAGGGATTCGAGTGCAACAATGCACATTTTAGTTAGTTGATTGCTCCATAGAGGCAGCACGGTCGCTAGATTTATATCGCGTGGTTTTCGCTAATAAGTAATACGAATTTGCGATTGGAGAGCAATTTTCGTGCAATTTTTGCTATCGCTCGGCTTTTGCAAGATACATAATCAGCCTACCGGTGAGGGTCGCAGAATGCTATGGATGCGAGACGAACAGGAGCGGTCGTCGTAGTGACGCTAGGGAAACGCTTATGTTCAGCTTTGGACTTCTTTCGGCTGATATGATGACGACTTATTTTATAGTTTCAGGGAGAGAGTTGGCTTACAATGACAACTAATAGGTACATGTTAGTGGAAGTTCAACACTCAAATAAAATCGTACTATTGAATTATTTTTCTGTACCTAGGCATGGATAAGGAATTCAATAGTGCGATTTTACAATACATATTATAGCCAGGTAAATCTGAGTGCAATATGCTGAATCTGTAACACAAATAACAGAAACTACATTATTCTGCCAATTGCCTCGCAATTCGTAAGACTTCATTAAATCCGGTGAGGACTGGCCAAATTGGCACAAACGCCTGACCTAGACCGAACTGATTCCTTTGGTAATTCAATTAATACGTGCAAACTGACTAATACCGACACAATTGAATTAATTGATTATAAGAATGATGAAGCGATGGCAGACGCGTTCGAAGTGGGCGATTAAATACATACGGGTGCACTGTTGTTCAATGAAATTGGTATGTTTGAGTGATATGCGGGAAGACTCACAACTCAATAGTGAGTGCCTTTATTGAGAACAACTTTATTATTGTGTTTCTGGATACCAAAGGAAGTGCTTCTGTTAATAAACTGAAATATAATAACTTTATCGGCAAGAGAAACACACTGACCGACATAAATAATGGAACTGCTGAAACTATTAGGATTAGGAACGTAAAATTTTGCACGAGGGTTCCTTTTGTGACGTAAGGGAGTACTAAGAAGGGCTTTTTGGAAATTCAACTTTTAGGGGGATGAAACGGACTCCAAGGTTTGTATGGAGAAAGCTACTTTTGTACGAGCGAAGCCGCTGGCAGAAGCTAGTTATATATATTGTGGCTGATTCATACTACTGACGCTGCAGCAATCATATTAGCACGCTGATATGATTTAAATGCACTAGTACTGTAATGTAACTATGAGGCATAGCAGATGTGATTATAATGGGCATAATGACAATGTAATAGCTGGTTTACGCTTTGTTAGTAAATTCTTCATTCAACAAGTCGATATGTGTAAACAGCGAAACAAGCAGTCCTAACAAACAACTTACATAACTCTTTCAAATTCGCATAAAACAGTTTATTTACATGCCTCCACTTCATGCGTAACACAATTTCTGTCTATATGTTACTGGCCAAACCCGATTTTAGGGTAAACTAGTTTTGCCTAGGCCAAACAGCGGGGCTCCTATTTCTAGGTCATCATCATCATCTACCAAGCTTTTTCCCAACTATATTGGGGTCAGCTTCCAGTCAAGCCGGATTTAGGTGAATACGAGTATTTTACGAGGAGCGGCTGCCTACCAGACCTCCACAACCCATTAACTGGGGTAACACGGTACTTCATAGCAAGACTGAAATCAGATTTACTGGCTTCTGACTATCCGTAACAACCTATTTCTAGGTATTTAAAAAAAAAATAACCACGAATGCTAAGGCGGAAGCTTCGCTCCGCTCCGCTCCCGCCTTAGCCTTCTAACCTAACCTGTCCATGTCGGAGTGTCCTAAAATTCTACTCCTAAAACTAACCTACTAATATCACGGGTTTGGACTAGGCGAAACTAGATCTTCCTAAAATCGGCCGGTAACATGTACAATATATTTATATCGTTCTCACAAACCGTATCGCAACAAACGCTCGCCAATTCATATCGTTGTATCCTTGACTAGTAAATAGTAGGTTATGTACCAAGTTTATCGCTTATTGTCCTCCATTTGGTAGCAAGTTCAATGGCAATCATGTTCTATAGTGTCCTCGAAACTCAAACAGCGGTAACTCGATCAAAATGAATTTTAAGAAAAAGCCTACTGGGGCTGTGGGTTATGTGAAAATGAAAGAAGGAACAACGAAGTGGGTTTTAGTCAGTAAAAGCCTGACATGCCTTCCCGTTCCGCCCAAGAGGGGAAGGAGTCATTCCAATGATTTCCCACCTAAAAAAAAGATCTCTCCGAATTTCTAAGGCCAATTTTTTTATTATTGTTTGACTACTACCTCATCTGATCGTAAGCTGTAATGTGGTCGACGATACCATAGTAAATTTTATTTTAAATAACGGCAAATACGATACGATACAGATTACGAAAGTTTTTCGCATTTATAAAATAACTAAGTAGATCATATAGTATTTTTTCATTGTTCTAATACACTCGTAGTACCTATCTACAGAATTTTGAACGGATTGTCTTCAGCAAAAACGGAACCAAATATAAAAAAAATCTAAAATTTTGAGATACCGGCTTTTTGGTTTTCCGAGGGCAGTTGTATATCATAATGTTTGGTTGTATTGTTGTGGGGCTGGTTAACAGTGAATTGGAAACATCGGTTTGTGTATGTAAAGGCACAGAATAGATAATATGCTGACGTTAGGGTTGGCAGTATTTAAATATCTCCAGAACTTTGCTTCTAATCATTTCTACTTCGATGGTCCCTAGGTAAAGTATCGAAAGTGAAAATCGCTACTTTGCAAGAGAGCGATTTAAAGTTAGTTTTTTGCATGATTATGTCACGGGTGATTAAATCTTTATAAAAATTAGGTCTCTATCTAACTATCGGGAAACGAAGTTGTATTAAAAAATATCCTTTAAAAAGAGCTCAAAACAGTAATAATAAAAAAATGCTATTTTTTGATTCGATACTTTACGTAGGGACCATCGACTTTTTCTTGTACAAGAAGTTCAATCTGGATATGTTCTTTTTTTTTTAGGTGGGATTCATCAAAATGACTTCTCCTGCTCTTGGACGGAACGGGAGGGCGTGTCAGACTTTTACTGACTAAAACCCATTCCTTTTTCTTCTTTGCCTTCGTTCCAGGATTCCAGGTTCTGCTTTCAGAAGCAAACCCATGGCCCTACAGGCTTCGACTCTGCTGGGTCCCTACAGTATTGCCGACATCTCTTTGAGTCACGCGTGGAACAGTACACGCCGCCGTTGACAACTTTGGCTCGGTCCGGTTGATTACCGGACTGCCGGACGGCAAGTCACCCATTGCTTGCCGTCCGGAAGCTGGCACCTATTCTCTTTTCATGCTTAATCCTTTTTCGTCATAACTCTTAGGGCCTGTTTCACCACCTATGATTAAGTTTCCGATATCTTACTTGGCAGATAATTTCATAGAAATCCTGTTCTATTTTTGATTTTATTCAGAAAGTAGTGGCTACTCGTACATTTTGAAACAGGCCCTTAGTATTAACTCTATACGCCCTAACTGTGATCCCAATAAATTATTTATATCTTCTCTCAAGATAAACGTTCCGTTGCGGACAATCCCTATTTAATTATAGATGTCAATTCCAATTGATGTTAACGTTGATAAATTGCATATTGGTCATTAAACGTTTATTTCCGTTCGATACTAACGGTATCAGATTGTCGGCTCAGTATGAAGGCCATTGCATATAATTTACCTATACAAATATAAACTCACGTTGATTTCTAGAGTGTGTCTAATGAAATCGCGACCTGGAGTTTCTTTTTTAAAAATTGGCAACATTATTCAGCCGGAATTGTAGGAAATAAAAAAAAATTGTGATGTATCAAGATATGTTCTTCTCCTACTAGTTAGTAATACCAAATACAAAATTTTTGGATTTAACCTCTTTTTCTCAGGTCGCGCTTTCATTAGACAGACTATAGTTGGTAGATTGAAATTACAGAACCTTACATACTATCCCTCTACCATAATCTATCTCTTATGTTATCGTCTTCATTATCATCACCATCATCATCATTCCTCCTCCAAGTGTTGCCATAATGAACGGTCCTGTGCGTCTCGCATCTAACGGGTTTCCGCAACCCTTACTAGGTCATCAGTTGTATATTAGTCTTTTTTACATAGCATGGGTTG
The DNA here is from genome assembly GCA_030763345.1 of Mythimna separata. Taxonomy (NCBI): domain Eukaryota; kingdom Metazoa; phylum Arthropoda; class Insecta; order Lepidoptera; family Noctuidae; genus Mythimna; species Mythimna separata. The sequence goes on along the minus strand of CM061170.1, from coordinate 22,994,900 downwards.
CGTGACAGCAGGACGACAATATGCATATTTAAGATGAGAGAAAAGGGTAGATAGCTACATTGTATGAATCTGACTGCTGTCACCGAAACCATCCTATAACAAATTTAGTATAACATATTCTTCTTTAACTTTGAATCTTCTCACTGATGCTAATGCTTCATCATCCACAACCCAACTTTGCCTACTGTTGGGCCTCTATTGTACCAATTTTGGTTTTCAAACTATGCATTTACGTCAGTTCAGGATCTGATATTCAAATTCAGCAAAAAAGTGGTTTTCCACTTCAACTTGACTTTCATCATCATACAATATGATTTCATCCATCACTAGACATATTAGAGCTAGTCTGTTGGTTGGTTTGGTCTGAGAGACCTGTTTTTCTTATACCAATTTCCATGGTTATATGCTAAACTCATCTAATTTCTCTCATAACCGATAAACCGTTTTCTTCTTGAGGTAGCAAATCATTAATTCTCCTGCTATGGGTGCATGTGAAAGTGTCGGACTTTAACTGACTAATACCCTCTCTATTTCTTCAGTCACCTTTTGCGTTCAGGGTTATGGTAACTCTTTCCAACAATTCCACTACCCCATAACCGATTACCTGAAACATAGACCATTATATAATTTATAAAGGGAAATAATAATGGTTCCGAAAAACAAATTAATCTCCAGCGATCTGTGGCCAACTATTATTCTAATTTACCAGCGTTATAATTAATTACCGACAAAAAACCCAAAACATTAACGAAAAAAAATACCTAATTTAACAACAAATTAGAGCATGTTCAAATTACTTGTTCTCCTCCTAAAAAAATGAGTCGTCGAGTAACAAAACTAAACTTCCGAATGGAATACTGAACCTCCGACAAAATTACTAAGTTACCGACAACAGAGGTTTTGTCAAAATAATCATATTTTGACAACTTGCATGAACTGTTTTAATTTCTATTGTTGGTTATCAAATTTATTTTTTAACTCTCAATAATAATGAAAATACCTTAACTGTTCGGCCCGTGAGATCGGGTTTAGACATTTTTTACTTAAAACTACATTATTATTCTGATTCATTCCGTTTTTCTTCGGTTGCTAGGATAACTTAAGATGCAAGAGCGAGCGAAGCGAGCTCAAGACTTGGGGGAAACCCGACTCGGACAGGTTAGGTTAGAAGGAGGTGGCGGGGTCGTAGTGAGCGAGCGAAGCGAGCGAACACAGACCCCGGCACCTCCTTCGAGGTTATTTTTTTTTTAAACCACCCAGAAGTAGGAGCCCCGCGCAGCGGGGCTCCGTCGACTACGCCTTTTAATCAATTTTTCGAATCGTAAATATTCTAGGAAACCAAAGTCTACGTGGTTTTACATTAAACCATAAATACAACTGTTCTAACTTTTTAACGCCTGAAATAGGTACTACTTAGCGATACCCAAGCAGACCCGTAGTAAGTAAAATTCATGATATACGATACAAGCAAAAGTTATTGTACAAGTACATTTTTATATTTTTTATAAGTTTCAGTATAACCACTCAGAATAATATTTTTAGTATAGTGTTACAGTTAAAATAGCACCACAGTCTATGAAATTTGAAAGGTATTTTATGAATTAATAGTTGGCAAATATAGATAAAAATTACAAAGCATAGTTTTCGGTAGAACGTAATTTATGCCGGTAGAAAAGTATTATAGCAATAAACAATCAAGTTTATTTTTCGAAGATTTCAGTATCTCATTCGGTCGTTTCGTCATTTTTATTCGGACAAAAGTAGTCGGAAAGTTAGTATTTTAGGCAGTAGATTTAATATTTTGAGTAAGGGTAATTCTTCTTTTTTTGTCGGAGCTTTTATTACTACCCATTTATAAAATGTCAAGTTCACAACAAATGACATCCCTCAGTCCAGTGGCGTCCTTGGTAGCGTGGGAAAGGTCACGCGGCGTGACGCAGGGGCTTTGTACGCCCACCGTGTCACGTCAATCACGCGTATTAGTTGGAGCCCGAGGAAATTGATCGCTTTGTGTCATGTCGCGGTTCGTTGGGTCTTTGATGAAGACTGATTTTTCAGAACCAACGGATATAAGATTCTGTAGAAGTGTTTCTATTTTGGTGTACAATAAAGTTTATTCTATTCTATTCTTATTCTTACTTTGAAATGTTTCAAATATCAAATATATGGATACCCTTATAACAGCTGTATCGTATAAATGGTCTCTTCGTCTAGTTAGTGTCTATAATGCCTTGCTTCGTTTGTAGTAGTCAATTTCTTTCGTTTCGATCTTCTGAGTGGATTTTTTTCCTATTAACTATTGATATCCTCATACCACAGATTACTAAATAGTTACTACGTAACAGATACTTCACTCAGTAGAAAAATTACAATACCTACTGCTTTATTAGCCTACTCTGTCGCGTCAGCAACCACTGCATGCTAAAATGTGCCTAAACGCTCAAGCGTAAAATTGTGATTGCTTCGCACCGCGCGAACCCGCAGCAATCGCAGGGCTGCCTCTTCGATAAAATTAAATCAACATGACTTTTTGTGTTTATGTTATTCAGAACTGTGAATGTTCTGACTTATAGTTACAATTTATTTATAATTAATTACAGTTTAAAATCTTAAATTCTATCGTTTATAAAATATTTCTTTTATAAGTTTCGTCGTTCTTTGACAGGTAAAGGGAATAATGTTAGGTGTTGATCCCTACTTTTGCTTGATTTACACCCATCTACAGCACATAAGGCACCACACGGCATCGTAATACGCGTGCGAACGAACATCACTATTAAAATTGAACGGCGTGCGCGCGTTTCGCTTGCGAAAACCGCACTGAATTAGATCCGCAAGCGGACCGAGACCGCTCGGCTGGGCGGTAGGCACTTATAACGCGCAAGTACATGGAGTGACGGAGGCCTGCTCATACTTACTTACTATTTCACCTGACGGTAAGCTATAATGCGCTCGACGATAGAACATGCTTGCCTAGAAGTAAGCGAACCTACTCACTCTTGATATAAAGACACTCAGTGTCTAGCTATCAGGAGTCAACAGTAGAAATAAAACTTTAAAATTGATTAAACCATGTTGTCTGCTTACATTAAATATTCTCGATTCTCAGAAAAGCGGACATAAATTAAAGGTAATCGATATTAAAGCTGATCCAATCGGTTCCCAGAATGCATTGTGTGCCTATTAGCTAACCTTGCAAGTAATAGACGTCTGTGCGTCATTATACAAAGCTGAAGTTTAATCGGTATCAACACATGACAGAGCCGTATGGGACCACACCATCTGTGCGAAAAACTCTTTTCAGAAAGATCGACAAGCCTTCGGTAAAAAATTAAACACGCTTTGGTTAACCCATACAGTAAAATACTAAAAAAGTAAACGGGAGTATAAGTAATACATTTTATTATTTTAAAACTCATCTTTTTACCTCGACACCACAGAATTAATCTTAGATCCCATAGTAAGGTAATTGAGTAATTTTAAGTTCACTACCAACAATACCTACGTAGCTTTAACGTAGTTACTCAGATACCCGCGAAACGAGACACAATAGTAAAACAATAACAGCGCGGTCTCATAGGACCGGTTGGGGATTCAAACGTTAAAGTATGAAAATTCTTTTACCAATTTTACTGAATAAAGCTGTCCGAAAGCTTTATACAGATTCCATACCCCGTAGCAGTCATACCGGGAAATCATAAATTAATCATCATCTTATAAATAACTAGCTGCTGCCAGCGGCGTCACTCGCGTGGTAATAGAAAGTTATCTCAAATCGAACATACTTCCGAACGGAAAAAAACTACCCCATGTGCTATTCTAGGATATGGTCTGCACGTGTACCAATTTTCATCGAAATCCATTCTGTATTCAGTAGGACAAACATCAATTAAATACATCAACAACAAACTGTCGCGTTTATAATATTAGTAGGATTTTGTACACTAGTTCTTATATCTATTTTATTTTTCTCAAACACCATTGGCTACACCATGACACTGGCCTGATTTTCACCAAGGTTTCAACCAACTACCATGGAGATCATCCATGCAATAGATTTTAGGGTCATGGTCGAGTCCCATACCGCTTGAGTAGCACCATTACACCATAGGAGCTTCATTTAACTTAGAGTTTTCCAATCTCTGGTCCACAGACCTCTGATTGCCCGTACGAGTTAAAACTATGGTTAGGAGGGGGGGGAGGGAATAAAAATGTACTACTTTCCTACTGAAAAGTATCTGATTTTAACTTTCTATCACGAATGTTGTGTTTTCTATGAAAAGGCTCTTCTAATTTTTTATAATCGGTGTAAGTACAAGTTTCCAAAAATCCAAATGATGATAAGGTTTTTCTTCATGACTTCTGGTCCCTACTAATAACAAAGAAACTAAAGCACCTAATCTCCGGTTTAAAAAAAGTTTGGGAACCGGTGATTTAACTAGTAAAAAATGTATTATTCTTGTTTCTCCCTCGCGAAGACATAGCTAAAGCTATTTTCTTCGAACTAATGGGCATGTCTAAGCGCCGACACGCGCATGGCAACAGCGAATGTTTAGTAGTTAATTTTGAGACGACGCGCTACGTTCTAAATGCGCGCGCGCATCGCGTCCGCCATGTTTGACTTTATTTGCATTGGACGTGGTGCATCAGGGGTGCTACGTGACGGAATTTTATTTCATCTATTTGAATTAACTATCATCTTCGTCGAGTAACTGTTTTTCTTGTTCTCCTGTCCTTTCACCAATTAATTTGACGTCGCCGCAACATTTCTTCTTGGTCTGTGGGATTTTTCGAAAAGATTCCGCGGCTCTGAAACGTAAAAGATAGCCACAAATGAGTTATAGTCAGTCTGGTCCCCCAGACCGGTATAAATTTGAGAATTTACCACTGAAAAAAAGCTTTCATACTTCTCTTTCAGTCATCACCTCAATACGAGTATTTAGGTACACCATCATCATCATTGTGAATTCTTGAGAACAGGGCACGTACGTTAATTTTATTGCTCCTACAGAAAAGTGTTCTTAGGAGACTGTCCATGAATTATTGAGATATAAAAAAATACAGTCTATAAGAAAATTAGGCAATTTTTTTTTTAATTTGACATTTTAAATTGAGTAATATATAAACATCAAAATACATTCTCGCCTATATTTTGACGAAGCTTCTTTGACATCACGGCCATCTAGCCCAATCAATCATTACCTACGTGTAATAGAATCAATAATCAACGGACGTCAAACTCTCGTTAGGCTAAATACTTTATTGACTCGCAATCTATTTATAAACATTCCAATGACCTGCGGGCCTAAAACGGTCACATTGAGCAATTCATCTAAAAGCAAATCATCCCGAATTCTTAGCAGATCATAAGCAATTCTTCTAATATTGGCACAAATTAGCTGAATCATAATCATATCAGAATCATATTGCGTGTAAATATTGACGCAAGAAAAATATATGATTATCCTACTACGATTCTTCTAAAGTTGCCTCTTTAGACCCCCTGACTGAATGTAAATAATTGAAGTTAGGTAGAGCAGACCAGTGACCAACCTTGAAGTAATAATTTTCATTCTATTCAGTCAATTCATCGCCCACAAAAGTTATACCGTCCATTGAGTTTTACAGCTAACGGAAATCATGTGCGATGATAATGCTCGCAGTTTTCAGATCAATATCACAACAAGTACGTGTCGTTACTTTTATGACTGCCATTCTTGGCGTCAATTCATTGCCTAGGAATACCATAACAACACTGAATAGAGTGAAACACTGTTATGGTTAAAATAAGATGGTGCTCTTCATTCGCTAGTACTTTTCGATTCGGAATAAGAGAAATGCGACCTGTTATTTCTTTTTGCATTGTAAAATTTATTGATACTATATTTTTGACTGTTATTCTCTTATTCATTTTATGTAATAATACCTTCATCATCTTTGTCTAGCTATTGGTAACTCGACATATTCTCGACATATATTTATTGACGTGTAAAAGAGTTTGAAAAAACCTATTTGCAGAATAAATATCATTTATCATTTATCATTTATCATTTATCTCAGTAGGACGTGATTGTGTTAACTATGAATTTGCAAAAATTTTGCAACAGATTTAAAAAAAAAAAATTTTACACTGCAAATTGAAAATATACGTTTTCTTAAAACTTATGAATGTCTGCCTATGCTTCCTCGGGTGCTTAACTAAATTGCACATAGTTATTAGCTATGATCTATAAGATCTTCGCAGAATAGTCAAATTACCAGTAATCCTGGTTCTAGCTGGGTCTTGTTATTTTAATCTTCTTTGTTTCATCATCACCTTCCATCCAGATACTATTATCCTTAATTTTCTCTATTGTAAGCTTTACTTTTTTACGGTTATCCATAATTGCACCCATATTAATGTTATCATAATTATGACAGTACCCCAATATCAAAATTTCTCTCCTTGCAAGCCCTGTAAGGATGCCCCACCTATTCCGGGACAGTTCGCCTCCCCACCGAGCCATACATGGCCACACCCGATATAGCCGTAGATCTCTTTGTCTCCACCCTGAGCCTGGTAATTTTAACATTACCGATGAACACCCGGTAACGATATGCTTGCCTAGTAATTCTCAGTATGATGAACCTTACTATTTTGGAATACCGTCGTTTTCCATCTTACATTTGTGTCTTTTTAGATCTTCGTTGCTTTGTGACTATTTTGTATTGTATTTCTGGTAATTTTAACATTACTGATGCACACCCGGTAACTTTATGCTTGCCTAGTAGTTCTCAGTATGAAGAACTTTACTATTTTGGAATATCGTCGCTTTCCATCTAACTTGTGTCTTTTTAGATCTTCGTTGCTTTGTGACTGTTCGGTGTTTTTTTTCTGTTAATTTTAACATTACTGATGCACACCCGTTGCGTTATGCTTGCCTAGTACGTCTGAGTATGATGAAGTTTACTATTTTGGAATATCGTCGCTTTTCATCTAACATACGTCTTTTTGGATCTTCGTTGCTTTGTGACTATTTCGTAGCTTTGATGTTTTGTTTTTCTGTTGATTTATAGAGGGATGTTTACTATTGCGATTCTGTCATCTATATATATAAAAATGAAACCCGTTTTTCGTTGTCACGACATCACATGAAAACGGCTTGACCGATTTGGCTGATTCTTTTTTCTAAAATGTTCCTTGAAGTTCAATGATGGTTCTTACGGAGAGAAAAATTAAAAAAAAATAAAGTTAGGTAAATTAGGGTAGGTAGGGTAGTGTAGGGTAGTGTAGGGTAGTGTAGGGTAGTGTAGGGTAGTGTAGGGTAGTGCAGGGTAGTGTAGGGTAGTGTAGGGTAGTGTAGGGTAGTGTAGGGTAGTGTAGGGTAGTGTAGGGTAGTGTAGGGTAGTGTAGGGTAGTGTAGGGTAGTGTAGGGTAGTGCAGGGTAGTGTAGGGTAGTGTAGGGTAGTGTAGGATAGTGTAGGGTAGTGTAGGGTAGTGTAGGGTAGTGTAGGGTAGTGTAGGGTAGTGTAGGGTAGGGTAGGGTAGGGTAGTGTAGGGTAGTGTAGGGTAGTGTAGGGTAGTGTAGAGTAGGGTAGAGTAGTGTAGTGTAGTGTAGGGTAGTGTAGTGTAGGGTAGGTAGGGTAGTGTAGAGAAAGTAGGGTAGGGTAGCGTAGGATATGTAGGGTATTCATTTGACGGGAGCGAAGCCGCGGGTAAAAGCTAGTACTTAGATATAATACGATATCGTTGGTATCAAGTGTAGCTGTTGTGTAGCATGTAACTTTTATTATATGCATGAAGATGCAATGACCAAGGAGGCATTTTCTCATTTGTATTAACTTAGTATTTTTATTTTTTTTATTTCATGTCTTAGTTAATTTTGAATATTCTTATCTTTATATGTATAAATATGTCTTTTGTACGTGTCTTCGATAATCTAACTCCGGAACGCTTAACAAATTCGGTTGAATTTTTTTGTATATATTTCAGTGGGTCTCTGGAAGGTTTGAAAATAGAATTGAACCTGGTAGGTGGTGCTACAATCGGGCTCTCAATTTTTTTCCGTCTATAAGATCGCTAGTTATATATTTTTTAAGTTTGCAGTAAAATAAACGTCATAAAATAACAAGTTACATGGCGTAAGCTGTTTATGTATACCTAGAATAGGCATTTAAAGTATATTTACTGTCTCTTCCTTATTTACTGCTGTTAATGTAGGTATCTTATATAAATAAATTAAAATTATATACAAATAAATATGCGAAGTACAAGTATTTCACTAGGGAATCTTACTAAGCCTCAAGGCTCTTCACTCAAAAGATGTTTACCGTTCCTAAGTTATACCAGACAATGAGCGGTGAATTGATTTATTATGCTCATTGGCCAAATTAGTATAACTACTTCCATATCCAATGGCATCCAGTGTTCACCTTTAAAACGTTCCTATAGTAGGTACATGACGAACGATACATACCACATATTCATACACAAAATTGAATTCCCAGTATGTAACATAACTACATATTTCGCAGTAACATTGTTTGGTTACCTTTCCATTGTAAGTGAAACACAAATATTATCAGCTAATTTGTTCCGTGACGAGTGGTCTCGTGACGAATGACGTCACAGCGACAATGGCTGCCCAGTGAACATCCATTCGTCAGAGTGTCTGTCAAAACGTCGGTGGTAACGCCAAATGTTTCATTTTTCTGTTTTTAGGGTTCCGTACCTTAAAACAGAAAGAAACAGAACCATTATAAGATCACTTTTTGTTCGTCTATCTGTCTGTTTGTTGGTCTGTCAAGACCCTTTATCTAGAGAACGAGTGGAGGTATCAAGCTAAAATTACCATATACGTGTATGTACTTTGATCTGTGGTTAGAAGTTTGATTTTTTTACAGCTTCAAGAAAGCTGTAAAAAAATCAAACTTCTAAAGTCATGAATCCAAATTCATAGGGTTCTTCCCGTTGACCTAGAATCCTGGAATTCGGAATAAAGCAAGGTGTTTATGCACAAGTAAAGGATTAATTTTAAAAACTAAATTTGTAGTTACGTCACAAAAATTCTGATTCGTGAAAAGCTTTAAGATTCTATTCAGGAATTTAACTGTTTTCTTAGGTAAAATACGGAACCCCTCAGTCTGCAAGGCCGATATGCACTTGTCCAGTTTTTTTTACTGTTCTATATTCAAACATGTTCTCTTACGTCTATCCGTCTAATTGATTTGTTGGTAGAACCTTTGGACCCGCTTAAAATAAATTAGGCAGTTTTTCTTTATTTTAATTGGAATCCACTGAAACTTTCCATACCACGACGGAGAGCAATGGATAGTTTGCCGTCCGGCTGTCCGGTAATAATCATCCGGAACGAGCCCAAGTCGTCGCGGCGCACAAGCGCCTCAAAGAGATGTCAGCAAATCGTTAGGACCCAGCAGGGTCGAAGCCTCTGGGGCCCTGGGATCGCTTCTGAAAGGAAAACCCGGGGCCCTGAAACGAAGGAATAGAAGGAAGAAAAGAGCGGGTTTTAGTCAGTAAAAGTCTCACACGCCCTCCCGCTCCGCCCAAGAGCGGGAGAAATCATTCTAATGCTGAGGTACCCTTTCGGTACGGGCACGCTCGGCGCATTCTGTACTTTTTTTTCTAATTTACTTTGTGTTTGTAATCGTTGTGCTGTGTATGTCCCGAATAAATGTTTTTCTACTCTATTCTTTCTTCTATTCTACAATTCAAGAATAAATAAGTCATAAAGAATTCAAAATTGAAACTGTAGACATGCAAGCTGGCATTGCTTACAAACTGGTAGCTCGTACCACCCCGTAGACGCGATGGTATCATCGATTATTCTATTTGTATGGTGACACCTTGGATCGATCCTTGCATTGTGCTGTCGCCAGTATTAATGTTTTCTAGATAAAGTGAGTGTTTGTTGGCGGTTACTAAAGTTTATTTTAGATTTGTTTTTGCGAGTTTGCGCAGAGTTTGTTGGAGTCTAGCTCAAGCGCTATGGATCTGAAGGGAAAGGCGTGACTTTATTACATCGTCTCAAACTTTATTCGTCTGCATGTTGCATGTCGCGTGACGGTGACGTCAGAGCAGCCGGGGCCAATATGGCGCTGACCGTGTAGTGTATAGACTATTACTCATTTGTGCCAGTGCTCCACGCTATTTTGTTTGTTTTTGTCAGTGTTTAATATTCAGAATTGAATAAGAAACTGTGGACATGCAAGCTGGCATTGCTTACAAACTGGTAGGTCGTACCACCCCGTAGAAGCGATGCTATCATCGATTATTCTATTTGTATGGTGACACCATGGATCGATCCTCGCATTGTGCTGTCGCCAGTATTCATGTTTTCTAGATAAAGTGAGTGTTTGTTGGCGGTTACTAAAGTTTATTTTAGATTTGTTTTCGTGAGTTTGCTCAGATTTTGTTGAGTCTAGCGCTATGGGTTTGAAGGAAAGATTTTTTCATTTTAAACTTAACGATTTCATGAATTATGTCTGACAGACAGTAAGGACACGTTGGAACTTCTGTAATCACTCCTTAACGTTTGAATCCCCAACCGGTCCTATGAGACCGCGCTGTTATTGTTTTACTATTGTGTCTCGTTTCGCCGGTATCTGAGTAACTACCCTATCAACACCCGCGGAACGAGACACAATAGTAAGACAATAACAGCGCGGTCCTATGAGACCGGTCGGGAATTCATGAATTAAAGAGGAGATCACCACGGCAATTGTGGCGTTACCCAAAAAGAAAGGTACATAACTTCTCCCTGTGTATATGCCAATTTTTTTTATATCTAACTTATTTGGCTTTGATAATAACTCCTTTAACCCATGCCTCCGTATCTGAGTATCTACTTACTTTGAGTTCCATTAGAATGCGGATGTTGCACATATTAATATTTGTGCAGTATTTGACAGGAAATACATGATTATATCAAGTCAGCCTTCTCAGGAAACTTTGCTAAGGTAATGAGTACCTACCTGGTTACCTACCTACAACAATAAAATTCATTTTACTGAGATTGCGCCTGTTTAATTCTTAGGTATTATTAAACTACATAGTATAAAACGAAGTCGCTTCTCTGTCCCTATATCCTTAAATCTTCTATGTATGCTTAAATCTTTAAAACTACGCAACGGATTTTGATGCGGTTTATTAATAGATCTCTATCTATCACTCTTGATTCAAGAGGAAGGTTTGTATGTACAATACATGCATAATACAGTAGAGTAACACTGATAAATTTGCACCCATGCGAAGCCGGGGCTGGTCGCTAGTTAAATTTTATACTTCACTGATAATATCATAAAAATGACTTAACATTCAACCTATTACTTAATTGTGTTGTGTAGCCAATAGCCAATACACAAGAGCCAATTCATATAGATAGACACCGCTTATCCGAAGTGCTAACTCGATAAACGCTCGTCTTCGGCGCGAATGAAGCCGATTTCCTGCGATGTTCCAATCACGACGACAACACTGACATTACCGATGACGGCAGGCTGGCAACCCCGGCCCTACGTTATACAATTTCCTGTACATTGGAATTAAGCCGGAGACAGCTAAAGCTGTGGTCAGACTGATTTTGAGTTGGAAATGATACGTACTTCGTTCATATTTAGATTGGTTGGTATTTATTTGCCAATTTTTTTCTTACTGTCCCACAGCTAGGCAAAAGCTTTCCCTAAGTCCTTCCAGATTTTCTTCTCCTGTGCCGACTCAAACCAGTCCTCGCGGTATGCGTCCAGATCATCTCGCTAACTCTTTTCTAGTTCCCTTTGACGCTTAACTTCTGTAAAAACCTACTGCGTGGCGACGCTTGCCCAGCGCGGCAGCGGCCTCTGTGCGTGCGGCTGACGTGACCTGCCCAATCTCATTTGAGCCTGGTAGTCTTTTAGTCTGGTTTCTTATGCCCGGGCACGGAGCGCATCTAATTGCTTCTTTTACTGACTAAGGACCTGTTTCACAATGTCCGAGTAGCCACTACTTCCCGAATAAATTTAAAAAAAATGGAACAGAATTTGTATGAAATTATTGCCAAGTAAGATATTGGAAACTTAATCATAGGTGGTGAAACAGGCCCTTAAACTCACTCTTCTGCTAATTCTTTGCCTTCGTTCCAGGGACCTAAGATTTATTGTCCATAATAATAATATTGCTTTAGCTGATAGTTTGAAGAGCGGTGTTGTTATGCCTGAGCGCTTAGAACTCAGTTCCCGCCCACAGCAACTTGGTTGTTTTGCTCAGAAGCTGTCAGTTTGCCACAATTCCGGATTTAGCAACGTTTCCCATTAGCTTTCCTGTGTACGAGTGTATAGTGGGCGTCTAGCTTTTAAGTCATTTCGAAGTAAAGGCATTATGTAGAGAAGTGTTTTGAGAACAGTATTTCTGCGGAGTTTTGAATTTAATTAATGTTCTTAGATCGTAGAATTCTAGGTAGAAATCTCAGGTCAAATGGACCCACTAGAAGTCGACCCGAAGTGTCATTCGAACTAGTCTCATTTTGAATAGGGCGACTCGACCTGTTCGCCCAATTTCAATATTCCGAAATTTTATTTTTATGACGTAAAATATACCAATATTATTTAATTAGGTTACACTTATGCAATTTTATGTACTAACACGTTGTAGACTCATCATACGAGTATAGGTATGTTTTTTTTTTCCTATAAAAGTGAGTTTGACGTTGAATACTTCACGGTTCTGTCTAGGTAGGATAAGACAGAAACTGACTGACTGACATATCAACGCACAGCCAAAACTACTGGGACTAGGAGCGTGAAATTTTGTGTGAGGTATCCTCGTATGACATAGGCGAGCACTAAGAGCAGGTTTTCCAAAATTCGCCCCTAAAGAGTGGAAACGGGGGTCCAGTGCCCTACTTTCACGCTGATGAAGCCGCTGGCAGAAGCTTGTGGTTCAGGAAAGTATTAATTCTGTCTATTTTCGGACCTTACTACATCCTATTTACTTCCTTCAATTTAAGGTTAGTCTCCTGTCTCATAACAATTAGGGGCCTAGTGAGGACTCCCACTAATCCGCACAGACTGAGGGTCCAATTACTGCGCGGGCGAGGGCGGGCGAGTGGGAACTGCGAGTGTATGTATATCACTTGGAAGAGCCGGCCCGCCGCGACAAATCGCTGCTTCCCGCCTCCTTCATTATTTCTTGCAAATACAATAACCCTGGGCTATTCTTGTGTTTTGTCAATTTTGCTAAATATTAAAATACATTAGGGGACAAAATGTCCGTCGACGTGAAGAGCAACGCTGTCAAATTGTCCAACAAGATCACTCACAGAGAACCCACGACACATGAATGCATTGTAAAATGTTAGGCTTCGGCTTCAAGTTAAGACACTTTGCGAGCAATGGGTAGCACAAAAAAAGCTAATTAGATGATTTCGCACCTAAAAAACAAACTCGTTCCGGACAGTATCAGCATTTATAACCCCACCACTGCCACTATTACCAACCACTATCTGTCTCTGCACCACCCAAATGTTGTCTGCTAGAAAATGCCCAAGGCACCTTTGTACTTTTGTGTGTAGTATAAAGTACTTAATAAATAAACAAAGATATATCTAAATATTCAAATTGAACCACTCACTAAGTATCCCATCATCAGTCTACTCTGTACAATTAATAACAAAAGTACGAGTACCCTTTGTGTCCTTAGTCAATAAATCGGAAGCTCTCTAGTAAGCCCAGTGTGGTTGCAGAATGCATCCATCCCGTTGGCCGCAGTGGGCGGATATCGTTACAAATGCGCATAATGTACTCGTTAGACCCGTCCGTTACTGATTTACTACAGAATCCAATCGCACTGGAAACTGGGCAGAAGATCCACTACATAATAATTATAAAGCACTTTATTAGCTTTTTTTTTTAGAATCATCAGAATGACATCTCCCGGAGGAGCTCGTGGCTAGATAATAACAGCCGCACGGGTCGATCTTCAAGGTTAAGCAACGCTTGCCAAGGTTGGTCTGTGGATGGGTAACCATCTTAACATACCGACTTTCCTCCATGCCTCGAAAACACGTTAAGCCGTTGGTCCCGGCTGTCATTTGAAGATCTTTGGCAGTCTTACGGATAGTCAGAAGCCAGTAAATCTGACTCCAGTCTTGCCATGAAGTACCGTGTTACCTCAGTTAATAGGTTGTGGAGGTCTGGTAGGCTGCCGCTCCTCGTAAAATACTGGTATTCAGCTAAATCCGGCTTGGCTGGAAGCCGACCCCAATATAATTGGGAAAAGGCTAGGCAGATGATGATGAGAATAACATCTCCCGCTATTGGGCGTATCAGACTTTTCCTGACTAAAACCCACTCCTGTGTTAAGCTTTCTTACACCCCTTTCTTAGCCTTCGTTCCATGGTCCCAGGTGTTCCTTTCAGAAACAAACTCATGGCCCCCAGTGGGCCTGCTGGGCCCCTACTGTTTAGCTCACATCTCCTTGAGGCACAAGCTAATTGTAGCAGGGTTAGGTACTAAACAACTTAACTCGCGGAATACTACGCGTCGACGACAACTCGAGCTCGATCCGGACGGTTACCAGACGGCCGGACGGTGAACTACGCATTTCTCGCCATCCTACACACAACACCACCAACACCACCACCAGCAAACCATCAGTCATCATCAGTAACATCAAAGAGAGAGTGAGAGAATGAGTGAGTGTGAGTTATATCATAAGTTTGAGGGTAGGTGGAACAGAGAGTAAAGTCCCACAATATACCTCCGTTGAAAAGGGAGGATCCTCCAACTTGACGGGTGTTATGTCAGGTGGGCTACTGCCCGATAGATGATATCGGGCTGTTGTAAAAATCGCGCGGAGAACTTTGCTGGCAGGATTCTGTGACGTCACATGTAGTAGATCGTAGTCTCTACAGTCCGCAATTTCAGTTAACTATCAGGGCTAAATTAAATATGCGTATTGGATCTTCTGAAAGCATTCTTCTCATTGCATGCATACTGATTTACAAAACGCTCAGCCGTGGGCGCGCCGATACCGGCTATTTCGCTGGCTGCCTATTATTGCGGAGTACCAGCGGATTCCAGCAGGCGCGGCTTTGATCCCAATCACTGATGTATGTTCTACGATAAACCTTCTTTCGCTTTACGATAATTGCACTTTGTGTTAGAGCTGCAGTTTTAAATCGGATTTGTCTTTTATGAGACTGGCTTCTGTAAGGCGCAAAATACACAGAAGCGATGAAGGATTCGGATGCGATGCGGATGTGGATCGGATTTTTGTCGCTTCAAATTTTATTCGTACAAAATGTATGAAAGAGATGCGTCGTAAATTACACAGAAAGCCCTAAGCCTTTTGCGCCTAAGCGGCTTCACTCGTGTATTAGTAAGTTTCTCAATGCTAACTTTGATACCCCGTTTCATTCCATTAAGGGGTGAATATTGGGACGTCTTCTTCTTCTTCTTCTTCAAAATTTCACACCCCTAGTCCCAGTAATTTTGGCTGTGTAGACACACACAGCCAAAGAGACAGGGCACAGTATAAATATACTGTGTTACAGGTCTAGATGTCTTGTTTGTGTTTATGTTTAAAAACGCACTTTACCCCACACACTAGGAATTACTCCTGCATAGGTGAATAAAAAGATAAAAAAATCTTTTAAAATCAAAATATAAATGAGTTGTTGTTTTATCTTCTTTTATTATTTGAGTGTTATTTGGGTGGTTTTGAAATCGATGAGTATTTATTTTTTCATAAAAATATTCCAAAATATCAATTCACAACTTTTTTTATATTTTCAACTGTTGTTATTCCCTTGTGCAATTTATGAAACGTCTACATCTAATTAATAAGGTCAGTGGAAGGTTTTTTATCCGTTTGTTCCACGAATATGCTGTACTATTTAAATTCATATCTAATTAAAATCTATTAACACTCATTGCAGTGCAAGATGACTAACACTGATGATGACGTCAGTGTCATTTGCAGGGCATATGATGCCATATTGTCAGTGTTGTGACCAGATAATGATAATATACCGACAGATAGATAAACTGTGACTTTTGTATTGTTGTGGCGAGCTTGGCTGCAAAGCTAGGAGCATGAAATCCTTCGTGTACCATGAATCCAGTACATGATTCTGGATAGCCACCGCCATTGCCGTCTTGAATCATGAATTGGATCCATGACGTCTCTGAGATACGATCTATAATTTTTTAGAAAGATGCATTACACCTACTTCAGTGTATTCTTTTTTTAAAACGGTGGTTGACGGGTAGGGAATGCCTTGTTGCATTAAGTCCACCTGTCTACCACTACTATAAGTACATCAAGTTTAAACAAATAATCATAAATCCTCTTGAATTAGGTAAGAAAAATCCCGTCCTGTCCAGAACGCGAACTGTCCATTACAGTGTACAAGAATTTCTGTCTTCATTATCCATTTTGTTCTATTAAAACAGTAGCTTGTTGAAATCGTTCATGAGATTGCAATTTCTCCCTGAAAAGGCTCGAACAATCCTTTTGGAACTTAAATTTTTTATAACAACTGAAACATAATCAATCTTTTTATATCTCCCAATCCCTAGAGAAGAGTGCAAGCTTAATGATAGCTCGTCAGTGTATTACGATCCAGACGTCGACAAATGCGTGGTGCGGTAGGTTAGTGTCGCTGCACTCGTAGTAAATGTGCTGCATGTCGGATGCTGAGAGTGCGGCCAAGTGTTCTGTGCTTAGCGGGACTTCCGTATATTGATTTTGGACATAATATCGACCGTTTATGCATCGATTGCGGACATATATCGACGGTTAACAGTTTCTTTAGGCTTGTCGGAATCGGCTAATTTTCCCACACCTTCCTGGTTGCCCCTTAGAGTATTGCTTCAACGAGGGGTGTGATTGGCTTAAGTCCTTTCCTGTCGACTGTTTTACAGCTGAAACCAATAACCTATCTATCATATATCGGAGATAGAAAAACAAATGAAACAACAGAAACATGTCAAATTTTTGCATTGTATCATTTGTTTTACTGTCTCCAGTATGCCAAAACCGGAGCTAGATAGCTTATTGAAAACGGGCGTTACTGAGTAGACATGGACTCCCTAGATCGTGGACACTAATACTGTTGCCACTTACAAAATATATTATATCTAATGCAACATAGTCAATTTCACCCAATCCCTAGAACAGAGTGCAAGCTTTAATGATAGCTCGTCAGTGTATTACGATCCAGACGTCGAGAAATGCGTGGTACGGTAGGTTAGTGTCGCTGCACTCGTAGTAAATGTGTTGCATGTCGGATGCTGAGAGTGCGGCCAAGTGTTCTGAGCTTAGCGGGACTTCCGTCTGTTGATTGTGGACATATATCTATCGTTAACAGTCTACATGCTTGTCGGAATCGGCCATTGTGCCTACAACGAGGCCCTTTTTGGTAACAGACGTGGATTACCAGATGTAATTTACAATTGCAGTACAGCGTATTGCTTCAACGGGGATTGGAATTAGCACAAGCTCATCCCTGTCCACTGTCTTACTGAGTAGACACGGACTCCCTAAATCTTGGACTTTAATTGATATCTACTAAACTTGTGAGAAAGAATTTCTGTCTACATTATCCATCTTGTTCTATTGAACCAGTAGCTTGTTGAAATCGTTCATGAGATTACAATTTCTCCCTGTAAAGTAACTAATTATACTGTTGCCACTTACAAATATTACATCAATTGCAACATAGTCAATTTCTTTATATCTCCCAATCCCTAAGGTATAAGAGAGTGCAAGCTTAATGATATCTCGTCAGTGTATTACGATCCAGACGTCGACAAATGCGTGGTGCGGTAGGTTAGTGTCGCTGCACTCGTAGTAAATGTGCTGCATGTCGGATGCTGAGAGTGCGGCCAAGTGTTCTGAGGTTAGCGGGACTTCCGTCTGTTGATTGTGGACATATATCTGTCGTTAACAGTATACATGCTTGTCGGAATCGGCCAATGTGCCTACAACGAGGCCCTTCTCGGTAACAGGCGTGGATTACCAGATTTAATTTACAATTGCATAACAGTTTAGACATATTTGTCGGAATCAGCCAATTTGTCCAATATGTCCCCTTCCTGGTTTCAGGCGCGAATTACCAAATTTAATTTACAATTGCAGTACCGCACAGCGTATTTCTTTAACGAGGGAATTAGCTGAGGCCCAACCCTGTCCACTGTCTAATTGAGTAGATACGGACTCATTTGTGATTCTGTCTTCATTATCCATCTTGTTCTATTGAATCATTGACTTGTTGAAATCGTTTATCTATCTATCGTCCATATTTTCTCTCCATTATTTTAATGTTATTATTGTAAGACAATATTAAATACTTGGCTGACTAAATCTGCCTAAGGGTATAATTATGATGAAGTTTCTTGGAGAATCTTATAACTCTTTCCTCACACGAGCAGTTCGTATCTACTTAAATAATTGTTTATTTTCAGGCATACCTTACGATTAGTTTTATGACGCAGTAATTCTTTTAAAAATAACTCTGTTTTGAACGCACTTACAGCTCGCGTTATAATAATAAATACATATCTTCCACCAACAACTGAAATAGATTGTTATCTACTAAGAGCTACAACACCGCTGGGATCGATTAAAATCGATCGGAGCATTATTTCGTGTTTTACATCGCTGAAACTTTTACAAACTTTACCTACATTTTGATCACCATCAGGGACGTTATTGATTACTTTCTTTTTAACATGTTTAACGTTTTTATAACACTAATCAAGTGTTAATTTTTTTTTCTCTTTATTTTTTAAGTGTTAAATCTAATTCATTTGTTACTGTATGTCCAGTAATCTAGGTATCTACATCATTTTAGCCAAGGACCTTTTAATATAATAAGAACTAGTAACAATAACCTAATTTGAGCAATATTGTTACTAACACAACTATACTAACAAAAGTATGGATTTACATCCAAAGTCTGAAATAAATTTATTATTATGTTATTATAAATTAATCCATTTAATTTCCTATATAAGTACGAAATCTGTCTCCTGGCAAATTTTGCGGTTTTCCTCAAATCCAGAAATGGATTTTGGACACATTTTTGGGTGTCATTGTCTAGTTTTTACATGTCTGGTAATTTTTGCTCTATAATAGAAAAATGCCGTTACCTCTGAATAGAAATCAAATTCCGATATAACTATAAAGATGTGATTTAGAAATAATCCCGCTAGAGTCGTGAAAGCTGGCGACTTTGGCCGGGGTTGTTGCACTTGCGAGCCGCGCGCGCCGGGCGACGCACACGCAAATAGACAGGCCGAATAGATGCACAGACGCCATGACACATCCGACGACACTACTTTTGTTTTAACAACTATTTATTTTGGACGTGAAATAGTTAAATTTTACGAGAAAATTTACACATCAAATCCTTAAAACTAGAGGCATAAACATATGATCCACTCCAATATACATGAGTAACAATTTACAGAAAACAGGAGCCCCTTTTGATAGCTTTCTGTATAACGATTTTTTTTTTATTTCGTTCAATTTTTTATTCCACATAATTCAATTCAATTTTTTATTCCATTTCATACAATTCAGTTTTTATTTAATTTAATTTATTTTACGCTATATAATTTTCTGTAATTAATTTTGATTAAATGCCAGATAAATCCTCCAGTAAGTATATCTCTTCCTAAATCCTTAAAGATTATGGGATTCTCTACGTTAGTGATGTTCTTTAGCACAGATGCACAGACACTATGACTAGTCCGACAACCCAGTCACATTTAGTTCAGTTCTGTTATTAAATCTTCTAGTATATCTCTTCCTGGATCCTTAGTACACATTACCTACATTAGCTATGGTCTTTACTATCAATTCAGTTCCAGCAGTCTCTTTGTCACTTTGTTTGTCTTTGGTAACTAGTATCTTTATGGTCTTGGAGCTTACCCAAATCAGAAATTGGTGAAGTCTCGTATATATTATTTTTTATGAATCTATACGTGATCCTAGAGAACAGTGGCTGCTTAGGGCTGTGATATCGTTTAGAACTGTCACCACGGGCCTGAAACACAAAGAATTACTGAAGGGGCACGTGTGGGTTTCAGTAAGTAAAAGACTAGCACCTAGTACCCTCTCGTTCCACCCAGATAGAGACAGTTATTCGATGAATTCCTACACAAAAAATATATAAAAAAGGGCTGTTCGTTAGTGAGATATTGCCTAAAAACAAAACTCAAAAACATGTAAAAATATCGGTTGATAGATTTTTTTTTAATAATGTAATCTAAATATCCTCAGACGACCCAGTGTTCTCACTAGATTGCCATCTGTTACTATGGTATGGTGTCTGGTGGTGTTCTTTTTATCTAAAAGTTGTCTAAAAATTGTATGTAAAAATCTTTGCAACTAAGTATTTACCTAAATCGATGTTAGCTGATAAACTAAATTGAAATAATCTTTGTGTACATTATATACGACCTCTTTAATATAAAAAGACATACCAAGATTGTTTACCTTTAGTTAACTACCTAAACCGATAGACCATAAGTACTGTGTACCTGGACGTAAATAAATATTATACTTGCAGTTAAATACGCCTGCGTCTGCGTCTGCGCGGAATAAAGGCAGGAAACGTAGAATCAAGATAGAATTACATTTATGCGTGTTATTTAATTTTATTAAGGTTGCCTTCATAGATATGAGAAGGACGGAGTTTTTAAGATTTGTGTCTTTGCCCTATAGTCGGTAATATAGTACAACAATTAGTATTTGCAGTTGTTATTGCTGTTAAAAAGTGTTATTGGCATTTATTTTTTTAAATCCTTTTTTTTTGTACGATATTTTAAGCGCCAAAATTCGCAGAGCCTAACTTCAGACTCGCCAACTTATAACGGCCTTACTGTACTTTACTTTTTGACGATGTAATTTTATACGAACAAAATTTAATGTTTCTTTAGGCGCATACAGTACGAAATTGAGCTTCACTTTTTTGACCAACGAAAATGCCTAAAATGACATGAGGGTGGTCACACTTGTCAAAGCACAAAAGAACAGGCATCATTACTATTGCAAGTTTGACATTTGCCTGTGTCAATTTAGTCTCAGGGATTAAAATAAAAAGCAACGAGCGGCAAGCGCCAAATACAGACTTTAAGTGTTTGAAATAGGAGTTTCAGTTTTTGTATGTCTTATTACCAATGTACAGATGCTCGGTCTGTTCAATAAATTGTATGCGCTCTTTTCGTTAGATATACAATACATCATCTAAATATTGTTTAATAATTATGGTAGTCTTTATTCGTTTGTGCGTTAGCTTCTTGCTCATCGCATGTTTCGGATGTGATCTTAATTTTTCTTTCACTATTTCTTTCTCAATATTAATTTTACTGCAGCTATCCTAAAAATCTAAGGTAAACTGTTTTCTCACTTGATCCATAACTCTCTCTCTACCTTTTTTTCCCAACTATATTGGGGTCGGCTTCCAGTCAAGCCGGATTTAGCTGAATACCAGTATTTTACGAGGAGCGGCTGCCTACCAGACCTCCACAACCCATTAACTGGGGTAACACTTCAGGACAAGACTGGAGTCAGATTTACTAGCTTCTGACTATCCGTAATGACTGCCAAAGATCTACAAATGACAGCCGTGACCAACGGCCTAACGTGCTTTCCGAGGCACGGAGGAAACTCGCTATGTTAAGATGGTCACCCATCCACAGAACAACCTTGGCAAGCGTTGCTTAACCTATAAAATCGATCCGTGCGGCTGTTATTATCTAGCCACGAGCTCCTCACTTGATCAATAACATGTATCTACAAAAACACACGACATTCGACTATTTGCAACAAAAAATATCTGAACGAATACCTATCTCCAAATATTAGGTTTCGGTCGTCGCCGTCGTGTGGCATTATTAGGTTTCCTTTGCCAATTTACCATTTCTTTGTTTCTTACACAACTCCTAAATCCTCGCAAAATTATATAATTTGTCGTGTTTTATTTGCAAGAGTTTATTTTTTTCTTGTCAATATTTCGATTATTTTTGAGTAAACTATTGCCATTTTTAGGCGGGAAATCATCGAATAACTTCTTCCGCTCTTGGGCAGAACGGGAGGGCGTGTCAGACTTCTACTGACTAAACCACACTCTTGTTCCTTCTTTGCCTTCGTTCCAGGGCTTCGGGGTTCTCTTTCATACAACCTAATGGTCCCAGTAGGCTTCGACCCTGTTGGGCCCAAATGTCACATACAGCCCATTTGAGATGAGAGCAAAACCGTAGGACTACCCCTATGGTTTTGCTGACATCTCCTTGAGGCGCGCGTGGAACACTACGCGCTGCCCGTGACGATTCGGGCTCGAATTCGGCTTCGGCTCCGGTTGCCCGGAGATGAGTAAACTATTGCCCTGGAACGCACATGCGGACCTCTTCTGGTACAAGTTGTCTTCGAAATTCGAACGCAATAGATGAAGAAGCAAGTGTGACATTGACAGATTTTCGCAAACCCTCCTACGCCCGTTTTCAATAACCTACCGCAGTTCATAGAGAGATAGCAATCCCCGATAAACAGTAAGATCCCATCTATCCATCCACAAATTTGGTAGGAAATGCTATCCGTCGGTAGGTTATAGGAAAGCCAGTAAGGGCAAAAAGATAGATTTGTTTATCTTTAGTAACTGCAACTGTAGATAGATAGCTTATTGAAAACAGGCGTTAAACAAATAGGTTCAGTTAGATCTCGAAGTAAATATTGGCCACTAACAGAGAGCACCTACCAAAACAACACGTAAAAAAAAACATAACTCCTCAAATAACACCTCTTTGTACATTCGAAACTCAAAGCCAATCAGCTGACTCAAAATGGCTGCCCATTCGAATAAATAAAACTATATCTCTAGGTAACTGTAACGAAAGCTAATAAACTGTTTGAAAATATAACACTTGTTTTTAGAGATACGACTTGAATAGAACTGACATCAAAGATTCTACGGCGGTCGGTGGATACTGGCCTATAGCCAAGACTAGTAGAGGAATCTTTGCTTATTGTCTTTGCCACTTCCAATTTTTATTACGCTGTTTTCTTGGCCGACTATCGAACTGTCGTTTATAAAAAAATGGAAGCTTGGAAACTTTGTAAAGAATCCTCATAAAGATATTTGAATAAAATTAATTTTAAATGATATATTAGAATAAGCATTATCGGCCTTATAATGTTCCCACTGCCGGGGCTCAGGCCTCCTCTCTAGAAGAGGGAATGGGCCGTAATCCACCACGCGGGCCCAGTGCGGGTTGGTGGATGTCACTTGTCTTCAAATTTTTGGTTGTAGGACATACCGGTTTCCTCTTTTCTTCACCGTTTTGATAGCAGTAGTGACTCGGCCACCACTGCTCCACTCAAATGATATATTAATTGTATAAAATATTCAATTTGTTTTATTTTTTATAATAAACGCGACTGGATCAAAAGTTTGATTCAGAAAATGATAGTTTTGGACATGGCTAGTATTGTTAGGTGGTTCCTTTCTCTAGAACCTTGACCGCCATAGCACAGATTAATAAATGGCCATAGCTTGGACCTAGTTTCCGATACTGGGGGTACCTACTATTTTTTATACTTCCTTTTTATAAGGTTTTTATTGCAATACATAATTAAAAATATAAATTACATGTATACTGAAATAATAATATGAGCTTATAAAGTGAAAGTTTCTTTGTGTGGATGTTTCACGTAAAAACTACTGAATGGATTTCCATGAATCTTGGTGCATGGATAGACCATGTCCTGGAATAGCACAAAGGATACTTTATCCCATGAGTATGTTCACGATAATATAATTTAAATACAAACCTTTTCAAAATATTTCAATGAACATTAGATCAACATGCATTTATAAAATAAACACGCTTCTTTTTCGGTTTTCACTTTCTTTTTTTCTTTCTTATTACCTAGTAAGTATGGCAAAAAAGCTACGCCCTAAACTATAGTAAAAAGTTGTCACCGACATTTTCAATAGGACGCTCTTTTTGAAAAAAACACTTTGAACTGTGGGATCATTCGATTCCCTGCTAAATGATTGAGCTGAATGGCGTCATGTCCGTGAACGGGCGCCGTCAGTTGAGTTCAGACTGGCCATCTCTTAGCTGCCAGTGGTTTATTTTAATATCTATATTTTACTGGTATTCTGTTCTTATTTTATGACTGTCACAAGCCAATCGCTTTGATCTTCAAGGGAAGAAAACATCAAGGCAGATGGATATTTGAGAATAAACTATCAAAAAGGCGAAGGAATATGAAGTTATCAAATTACTCGTTCTGTTAGCAGTTATTGAATTATGTTTATAACTTAACTAGCTTTTGCTCGCGACTTCGTCCGCACATGAATGTTAGTTACAGCGGACGCGAAGTCGAAGACAGATAAAAAAAGTAGCCTATGTCCATCCTTGGGGTTCAGGTTAGCTCTGTACAAAATTTCATCAAAATCGGTTCTTTAATTTTACCGTGAAAGCGTAACAGACAGACAGACAGACAGAGTTACTTTCACAATTATAATATTAGTATGGATTATATAGGGTTCTGTACCTGAAAAAGGATCACTTTGTTGCTGTCTGTCAAGAACCTTTATCTCGGAAATGCGTGGAGGTCTCGATCATATGGCACAAATATAGCTAGTCTAAAAATCTCGATTCGGGAATTGAACAGTTCTCATAGGTATGTAGTCCGACTCGCACTTGCCCGGATTTTTTTTAAATTGGGGTGTGCAATGTGTGCATTATTCCAGATACATTCTTGTATAGGTATTTATCGTGTCTTCAATTCGCAGTACGCCCTCGTGCTCGTATATTGTAACAAACGGCCGGGTACGTCACTACTCGTGATGTATCGCCGGCGCATCCGCCGCGCCGTGCGCCTCTCGAATGGGTCACTCCTGCGCACGTTACGATAACGCATAAATCTGTTCATCATACAAATTGCGCCTGTAGCTGCTACCTTTATTCAATACTAGCTTTAGCCCGCAGCTTCACCCGCGTACTTAAAATATAGCCTATGTCACTCAGGAATACAGCAGCTTTGTGTTGGTGAAAAAATTTTAGCAATCGGACCAGTACTTCCACAGATTACCTCATACAAACAAAAAAAAACAAACTTTACCTCTTTATTATATTAGTGTAGATGATTGATTCCATGAGTGATTCCATAAATGTTTTGGTGACGGAAATGAAATGATCTAGGTTTTATTAGAGGCACTCACAATGATATTGTTTTTATCATTGTGAGTGCCTCTAATGTTCATAATGCTAGCGAAGTGGGCAGCTTCATCGACCAGTTCTATTCGTCTCGCATCCAGCTGGTTCCCTGGCCATCGGTCCACCTTGTGAGAGGCTCCAGAACCTATAGGAACCATCACCCATCTGTTTTGCAGCATTGTGCCCTGTACACTTTTTTTTTTGAAAAGGGGAATCATCAGACTGACTAAGCCCACCCCGTTCCTTCTTGGCCTATGTTCCAGGGTCCCGATTTTCCTTTCGGAAGCCTACCCATGACCTCAGAAGCTTCGACCCTCCTGGGCCCTACAGTTTGCTGACATCTCTTTGAGGCGCGCGTGGAACAGTGTCCGGATTGTTACCGGACTGCCGGACAGCAAGCTGTCCCCCCCACTAGTACTTCTACTAGTTAAGTTTGACGATTATTCGAACTACGTCGGTCACCTTTGTTTTTATGCGGATATCGAGTGATATCTCGCGTTAGGAAGCTAACAATTGAAATAAGATGAAAGCAAGAAGAAGTAAGCATTTTTTTTAAAATTGCTGCTCCCCACACTCGTGTATCGTGGGTGCGCAAACATGTAAACTCACATATACGAGACACCCAGACTCTGAATGCCTATCTGTAGGCTGTAATACTTGTTCCGTCCGGGAATCGAACCCGCGACCACAGGGCAGCAGCCAATCGCTCAACCACTGCACTAATCGTACCGTATTATGGGTGTTTTATTTTTTTCAAAATATACATTATACTCGTACAGTACGTGAACATAACTTCACAATGTTTTTGTTTCTCTCATAAGTGAATATTAGAGAGAAAATACCACAGTACGGAGTCAAAAATTATTATTATTCTTTATCAACGCTATTCCGTCAATAAACTGAGTATTTTTTTTGTTTTTCCAAGAACTTTTTTAAGGTATGTTTTTTTAATCTTTTGTACTTTTTTTTATTTTATTTTGGTAGCTATAGTCTACTTCTGCCCTTTATTACAAAAGTATTTATATCGAATTCTTACAGTACACTTATTTCCCCAGAAATCGTAAAACCTGCTCCGAAGAAAAATACGAGTTCAAATGCCGCTGCAAACGGCATAAAGCTTGCGGAGGGTCGGTGGCTGATTACTCTGATTACGGTACAGGTTTAGGCTCCAAAGCCCCTGATAATAAACCGGCTGATTCTGATAAAAAACCGACTGATGATCCTGATAAAAAACAGACTGATGATCCTGATAAAAAACAGACTGATGATCCTGATAAAAAACAGACTGATGATCCTGATACAACCATTGAACCTCCGGCCGACAATGAACAGAAATTCGATCCTGCTGAAGGTGATCTAACCTTGTAATGACATTTTGATATAACCATCCGATACAAATGTCCAACTCGTTTCTACTGACACGCATATCCCGCTACTTTTTATTTTCTCATCAATATGATACAAGACAAGTATTCCCACCTGTTCATCTCCTTGGCCTCATCATCATCATCATCATCATCTCAGCCGAAAGACATCCACTGCTGGACATAGGCCTCCCCCAAGTGTCGCCACAGCGACCGGTCTTGTGCGTCTCGCATCCATCGGATTCCCGCGACCCTCGCCAGGTCGTCGGTCCACCTTGTGGGAAGCCTTCCAACGCTACGTCTTCCGGTACGTGGCCGCCACTCTAGAATCTTCCGTCCTCATCGACCATCTGCAATCATCCTTGACCTAATAGCTCCATTTCGATTAGAATGTCTAGTCAATTACGAATGACCAGCCTGGCTAAATAATCAAAAGCATCCTACGGTTTAATTCTGGGCCTCAAGTCTGCTATTAGAAATGTATCAGAATTGTCAATCATGTCAAGTCTGAAAAGCATGGTAGTACCAAACTGTCAAAATTGACAATTATGAAGCCAATGATGGACAATTCTGATACAATTCTAATAGTAGACTTTAGGCTCTAGTCTGCAGGCCAATCGTAGGTTGTCATCCACATACTACATCAGCATGTCATCACATACTTATTGTTCTAATATATGTAATTTAGTTACAATTTTGTGTAAAGGTTTTATATTTAGTTACCTTTTATTTTAGAAGAGCCTACGCTTTTTTTATTAAATATTTTACATTTGTTATTGGCAGTGGTTTAGTAGGTTTGTTATGAATAATAAATTCAACATGATTATAACCGTTGTTACAGAATGTGTTGTTTTATTTCTGACCTACATCACGCTGTTCAGTTTTCACAGCAGTTGCAGTTTTCCTGATAACAAACATTGCAAACTCAATGTCGTATCGCCTTGCATTGGCGATGGAAGCATAAACATATTCGTCTGAGTGCGACACTTGAACGAGTCGTACGAAATCGAGCTCTATTATGGTAACCATAGATATGAATATAACATTAAAATGTTAAGTCATAGGACCTTTTTTAACATCAGCAGTTGATTACAAATTCATTTGTTCCATTCGAAATGGACCTGACTTCAATAGTTATGAATGATTTACGAGTATTTTACTCGACTGTCGAGTCCGCATGTTTCAGCATAGCTACTAAGTATTTCGCATTTAACGTATATTTGTCTGTTCGTTTGTTAGCACCGACTGCTAAGGTGTTAATTCAGTTACTATCTGAACGCTTATTAGTGAAATTATTAACGACATTTTGGTTATGACTTGTTCGTTATCATAGAGAGAAACTTTATTCTTCCTTGTTTCTTATTTTGTTTAATTATAAAAGTGGACCTAAAAATCTATTTTTTTTTCACTTCCATATTTACCAATGGCAATACTATCGATCCAAGAACTGACGCAGCAGTCATTATTTTATTTTCTATTTTTATAGTATGAGCCACGTTTGGCGCAATTAAATTCTTTTTCTTTCTTTTCTTTCTTTTTTTTGGTAGGGCCTTGTCTGTATTTAGCAAAGCACCAGCTACTGAACACGTTGTGAAAGAGGAACACGGAGGCGCCGGCTGTGGTAAAATTGAGGAGTTCGTGGAGATCTGGTTCATCTGATTGATTTCCTACCTAAAAAAATTTATGGATTTCCATAAAAAAATATTTATTTAAACTTCATGTGCTCGTACAGTGATGGTACATAGGCGGACTAAATGCATCAAGGCATTCTCTACCAGTCAACCTTAGGGTAAAAAGACAACACTGTGGTAGGTCTGCACAACAAATAAATAACAGATATTTAAAATAGATGTTTTATCGATAAACTATTTTATAATTATAAAATACGTATATATGCTAATATTATAAACTAATAAATACTATGATGAATATAAAATCAATATAAATAAGAGAACTTCAACTATATTTTCCACCCTATTTACTTATCTCGTCTGTGGACTGTAGTTACATTGATGCAATAATTTAACTGGCCCTGAAAAACACGCCACTTCACACATTGTCTGATGGATGAGTCAAACGATCAAACAGACAAACACTGTCTGCACGGCTGGCGGTCAAAGTCAAGGTCGTTTTGCGAAAATGAGATGCTGATATGTAATCAACTCCATTCGACAATTTATGATAGATGATGCAAGGTGCATTTTATTTTTACTTACCTATCCAATACGGAAAAGACACGCCTACTAAATTGTAATCTATAGTGATATTATAAATGCGAAAGTAACTCTGGCTGTCTGTTACGCATTCACAGATAAAATGCTGAACCTATTTTGATGAAAAGCAAAAACAATCTATGCATACATATTCAATAATCAATAGAAACCTCTGTGAACAGTGCTTCATATGAACCGTAGGTACGAACGTATTAAGATATGTACGGACAATGTTTTCTATCAATCAAGTTTTCGGCGAAACGTGATGTTCTAGGAATAGAGATATAGATGAACTGTGTTTTATGTATGTAATCGTATCGTAGAAGCGTGTTTTAGTATTAGGGTCCACACTCATTAAAAATTGTAATAAATTACATGATTGAAAAGAGTGTCACATTCAAAGTCAAAGTCAAGTCAAAGTCAAATATTTTTATTTCACATAGGCCTACATGGGCACTTATAAAACGTCGAAAACTAGTGCACGGTTCCAAATTGGTCGTTTCCTATGGAGAAGAACCGGCAAGAAACTCCATGGTTACTCTTTTCAAAAAACTATTGGGTTTACAACATTTCCATATTACAACACAGACACTTATGCGAGGACAGTGTAGACCAGTCAATATTGCACCCAAAACCACAATAAAGATAAAATTAGTCAAAAACTGGGTTCAAAAAGGTAGTAATTAAAATCTGTAGTCTACAGTGCCCACTCATTCACATTATACGAAAGAAGCTATATAAATATAAGAACAAAAAAAACAATTATAAAACTTATCAACGAATGAGATGTTAACACAAAAAAAAAACACGACTTAATGAATTTAAGGTGATTGGGATCCGAATAATATAAAAATATTGCAAAAGCAATGGCTTGAGTAAATAAATAAAATAAGACAAACATGGAGCAGTTAATAGACATGTTTACACAATAATGCAGTTAATGAGTTACCAGGGGGCCACATGTGCAGAAGCAGTTAATGCCAAACAAGCGTGTCTTCGACGTAGTCTCTAACCTTGTAATATGCTTTTTTGGTTAGGACACGCTTAATATGCGTTTTGAACTTTCCCTCGCTAAGTTCTATAACGGACTTGGGCAGCTTATTATAAAAGCGTATACTATTGACAAGGAATGACTTGCTGGTCTTCGCTAGTCTCCATTTAGGTAACACGATTTCGTGTTAATTTTAAAAAGTCCTAAGTTTTTACGTACATACAATATACTTTCTAAAATATTGTTTTATTGTTCTACGTAGAGATCTACGCTTTGGA
The DNA here is from genome assembly GCA_030763345.1 of Mythimna separata. Taxonomy (NCBI): domain Eukaryota; kingdom Metazoa; phylum Arthropoda; class Insecta; order Lepidoptera; family Noctuidae; genus Mythimna; species Mythimna separata. Next base: position 22,964,845 of record CM061170.1, on the reverse strand, counting down.
ATGACCTTCCAAAAGTGCCGGTATTGGTTTATTTGAAATAAATACTTTTGAGTTTGAGTTATTTTGATTCAAGTTATTTTGATGATTGCCCACCTACAAAAAAAAAGTACTGCAAGCTGCTGGTACGCTCTAATTTGAGAGATCATCTCATAAACTCACACGTTTATCACTTCAGCTATGCTATCCTCTAAAAGACATTTTCATGGTTGTAAGCTGCGACGAGCTCGATGTCGAGACAGCCTTCAAACGGCGAACGTAAATGTAAGAAAAACTGTCATTGTCAACTCACAGATGTCACAGCCATGAGCGCTAGCGTCTCGACGTCGAGCTCGTTGCATCTTACAGCCATGAAAATATCATTTAGAGAATAGCATAGCAGTTTTCAAGAGAAAACTCGGAAGACAGTGTGTGCGCTAACCACAGCAAATAATATGAGCTGCATCGCTTACTCAGCTGGTAACCGACTGACAACAAATATTTATTCATTGCACTTTCCAAGGCAAAGTCGCAAATAACATGCATAAATGTATACCTATACCTATTTTGTACCATATTTATACTCGTACAATATGGGGATTACAATAAATAATAATAAATGAAAACGCCGATAATGCCATCATCATCATCTACCTAGCCTTTTCCCAACTATATTGGGGTCGGCTTCCAGTCAAGCCGGATTTCAGACCTCCACAACCCATTAACTGGGGTAACACGGCACTTCATGAAAACGCCGATAATGCCATTAATATAAATATTTTTTACAGTGGAACTTACACAGAAATTACAAAAAGAAATTGTCCCTACATTTGTTTACATAAGGGTCAGCATACAAAGAGACGCGAATTTAGAATACGTTGCTTCATGCAGCACTGCGCCTCGTGATGCCGCGCGGCGTCTCGCAGCGCCTCGTGAAGCCGCGCGGCGTCTCACTGCGCAGCGGAACGTTTTCACATTCGCGACGTTGTGTTGCCAACGATGTTACTATGCGCCTCGCAACGATGCGATGCGTTCGCGGCGGCGCGCGGCGCAGCGCGAAATCACTGGCCTTTTCTAGTATCGTCGCGTCGCGTTGCGTCTCGGTGTGAACTGACCCTTAGTCGACATTTTGTCGACTAACGGGGCAACTGAATTTTTCATTTAAATAAGTTTAGTGCTTGACTGATGATATCCCACCTGATGGTTAGCAGTAAAACTGCACATTGCTATATTATAATTATTATTGCTTTTATTCATCTCTATCAAGTGGATGAATAAAACTACCTTATACTGATGTATGGAAATGACTTTCTATCTCATTTTTTTGTTGTATGTAGCCTTTCGCAGGTCAACCTATAAGGTTGTCGGCTACTAAACCGGACTTGCTCAATTATTTTAAATAATCCTTTGACCTTAACCGCTAAACTGCGGTAACGAAACTATAGTGACTTCTAATTTGACCTTAACGCCATCTATCGAGCACGCCGGTACTATTTTCATAAAAATCAACATTTCATCGTAAACACCAACATTTTATTTAAATAATGATTTTTTCTTTTTGTTTTTGTGTTAGGGGCTGGTTGCCAATGGTTCAGGAGACCCCAGATGCCCAGAAAGGGAAAGGGAAAGGGAAGGCAAAGGTGGAACAAAAGAAAAGCGATGGTATGTGTCATCCCATATTTATTACCATCACATGTGTTCTCTACTTACAAATAATAGCCCGGTCAATTTAGACATTCAAGGTTACAATAATTCGCATCCAGCTGAAAATTGGAACGCCCTCCCGCTCAACCCAAGAGCGGGAGAAGTCATTCTGATGATTTCCCCATTAGAAAAGAAAGCTGAAAATTGGTATGATTGCTCAACACCTATTTTTTGTCTAATTCGACCGGGCTATAATTCTAAAGACACAAATATTTCAACTACCGTAATATCTGGTTACATTGGCCCTAAGGTATAACTTTGGCTCAAGGTTTTAACCAATGGAAATGCAGTAAACACAGAGACGTGTTCCTATTGGTTCATAAGGTTGGCCCAAAATTATACTTCAGGGTCAAATTAACCCGACTTTACCGATATTGTAGATAAGACAGGGTATTTGACTATCTCAAATGTATTTGAATTGACGGCTTGTTCGTCATCTCGCTACTGTACTGCAAAACTCGCGAGCTCCCGCGAGTCGGCACCTTCCGATTTCACCTACTTTTTCTGTCGTCAACTCCCTCGAATGTAAAAATGTGAAGTATTTTTGTGCAGCCAGCTACAAAAACTTCTTATAAATTGTATGATGTAGATAACCACACTATGCTTTTTTTTAATTAAAATCTTAAAAAAAATTGAATGGGTTCAATTTTGTGGCCTAGAGCATCTGTCTTAAGTGTTTAACTGTCATATATAAAGGTAACATGCTAAACTGAGAGTTATACTATAATTTTGCATTACATTATAACAAAACTAAGCTTATTAGTTATCTTATCAGAAATCTAAATAGTAACGCCCGTTTTCAATCGCCCGTTTTCAATAACCTACCGCAGTTCATAGATAGATATCTATCTTCGACAAACAGTAAGATTCTATTTATTCATCCACAACTTTGATAGGTAATACTATCCGTCGATAGGTTATAGGAAAGCAAGTAAGGGCAAAATTATAGATTTGTTTAGCTTTAGTAGCTGCAACTGTAGATAGATAGCTTATTGAAAACGGGCGTTATATATAGTCAATAGAAATCGCAAAGACGCGTGAAAATGTCGCCGCAAAGATGTGCTGTAGCGCATAATCCCCGTGTTGAGCGGTTGCTGTGGTTATTTGTGTTGTATCCAGATATGATAACCATTAATGCTTAAGCTTGTTCATGTCTACTATTACACCTGCTAAAAGCAGCAATGAAATTATGGTCATGCGCAATAAACAATATCGCCGTTTACGTAAATTCAAGAAACATGTCGCATGTTTTGACCGCGAATTTGTGACGTGCCACTACTATTTTATATCGATTTAGCTTACGTAGTTTTACCGAAATTCGAAAGAAATATTATTTTTCGTTTATTATTTAACGTTTGAATCCCCAACCGGTCCTATGAGACCGCGCTGTTATTGTTTTACTATTGTGTCTCGTTTCGCGGGTATCTGAGTAATTAAATATGTATTTTTTCGACACACTTGCTCATAAAGTGGCTATTATTGCACTGCATTTAGGTATATAAAGGGGCTCATTACCAAACTGTGACATTTTGATTACTATTATGCACTTGTGCTGTAATGTAGTTAGAACCTTTTTGTTTAACCTCTTTTTTGGCAAAAAGAGTATTAAGACAAAAAAAAAATAACATTTGTTATTGCGTTCTATAGCATAAATTAGTGTTTTTATTACTTATTTCATGCAATTTCGTGTTTAAATAAACTGTTTAAAATTTTACATATTTAATTAATTAAATCTTTCATCAAATTTGTATTTTTTGTTTATAAACAACCTCATTCTTATTTTTTCTAAACCAAGAGCTAGAGTAGCTAGTCTATGGTCGCCATTTTTCGCGCATGCGCGCGTCAATTTTTTAGCCGCCATATTTTAAAATAAAATACAAATTTTACAAAAACAACTATTTATGAGGAAAATTATTTGTGCTGTACGCCTTCAATTAGAAAATCTATGTCATGGGACCGCTATACCTACCGTCAAAAATAGTTAATTATAACTTTACTGACTGCACATTTACGAACTGTTTCTCTAAATAAACTTTTCATATACCTACTAAATAAAGCGGATTTTTCATTTTTTTTTTCTTCGCAAATGTGTCCAGAAACGTCGTATGACACACGTGAGTAATTAGTCATTATCGTTCTTGGTTCTCTTAAGACCCTCGCCATGGCTCGGGTCTTAATACCACCGCGACGATAATGACCCCCATTACACACTTGTATCATAATCTACTATTATAACGCATGTTTTGTTCCTGTCTAAATAGTTTATAAAACAGTCGTTTTTAACTATTAAAATATATCTGTTAATCCGTACTTTTAAATTACTTTTTCATTCAGAAAATTAAGAGGAGGTAAAGTCACTTTCTTAATCCCTGAGACTAAATTGACACGGAGAAATGATACACGGATAAATTATTATTGTAAGTTTGACAGATGATAGAGGACAGTTCTTTTGTGTTGTGACAACCCATGTTATATAATTTTAGTCTCAAAGACTAGAAAACAGGCTTTAGGCTGATTATCGTTATGTACGTGGGTAATTTAAATACCAGGCTGCGTTGGGTATCCCTGAATCCTTGACATGTTCATCCTCAGGTTGGCCAGAAGATCGTCCGACATTGGCTGTACACGCAATCATATAGGCAAACTGAAACCCTCATAAGAATAATCACGTAAGAAATCTTCACTCGGCACATTACTACCACACATGCACACCCACGCACACACACACACCCACGCACACACATACACAAACACTCGGGCAATAGCTAGTTATTTATCGTTATTGTTTTCAATCTGTTTTTAGTTGACTGTATTTTATATGTGCACGCGAGTTGACGACAAAAAAGTAGGTGCTCGCGAGTTGACGACAAAACAGTAGGTGCTCGCGAGTTTTGGAGTAGCCAGTTGACTAACAAGCCGAATTGACAGCAACACCCTATATATACAGGGTTGGGCAGTATTTGCATTACTTGTAATTAAAATACGTAATGGAAATACAAATACGTATTATTTGTGGTATTTGTATTTCAATTACTTTCTTAAAACGTAATTTGTAATTCGAATTTTAAATACCTGACGCCGAGGTATTTTGTAATTAGTATTTCAAATATGTATTTGGTTTCAAAATACATTTTAACATTAAAATACATTTTACCTTTATTTAGCGATGCTGGGTGTCAATGCGAGGCGAGAGATTAACGATGGTAAAGCAGCTATCAAAGTAGACCACAATGCACCTACTATGTTTACTGTAAGCCATGACGGCGTGAAAATTGCCTAACAAAACGCAAAAAAATATCAGTCCGTGAAAAACATCTAGACCAGCTAGATTACTTAAAGGTATTTTGTATTTTAATTACTTGCAATATAGTATTTTTAATTTGTATTTCAATTAGAGTAAAGCATGTTTTTTGCCCAGCCCTGTATAGATAGGTAGTAAAAATGCTAGGTAGTAAAAAAGTTAAATCCGTGAATACCGATTCACCTACCGAGGTGCACGCTTCAGAATTTATTTGACATTTAGAATACAGACTACAGTACGGCCGTTATAAGTTGGCGAGTCTGAAGTTAGGCTCTGCGAATTTTGGCGCTTGAAATATCGTACAATGATAAAGGTTTTAAAAAATAAATCCCATGTCAATAATGCTTTTAACAGCAATAACAACTGCAAATTGTATTATTTTTTTTAAAACCTTTATTTTTCTATATAATATATTTTATTGTTTTTTTATAATATATGTATATGTTACGGTTAATACCCGAAGTGCGGCTACACCTAGTTTTAGCCGGTTAAAACTAGGTGTAGCCGGCCACATGCGGTTAAACCTAGATGTATCCTACTATCTTCGGTTAGAACTAGGTTTAGCCTTCGTCATAGCGGCTAGAACTAGGTGCAGCCACATACTGGTGGTTAAACCTAGGTGTATCCTATTTATCATCGGTTAGGACTAGGTTTTCTGTAAAGTAAGAAGAAAAGTATTTGGTTTTGATTTGAGATTCTATCTTGCATTGCCAGATTGATTAGACAATATTGTCAAAAACCGTTTAAAAAATAAAAGACTATTTATTTAAATGTATTTTCTTAAATGTATTTATAAATATTTAAATGTATTTATTTAAATATATTTGTAATTATTTAAATGTATGAGTGGCAGCCACGTACCGGAAGACGCAGCGTTGGAAGGTCTCCCACAAGGTGGACCGATGATCTGGCGAGGGTTGCGGGAATCCGATGGATGTGAGACGCACAGGACTGGTCGCTGTGGCGACGCTTGGGGGAGGCCTATGTCCAGAAGTGGACGTCTTTCGGCTGAGATGATGTTGATGATGATGAAAAACTAAATGCGCGCTACATGAATAGGTAAAGCAGTCGGTATTTTGTGTAACTCTAAATGTAATTTAAGCTTATCTTGTTCAAATAAGTGAAAGACATTTTTGCCCAATCCCGATTTCCAACCACCGTAGGCGTGGGCTAACAGACGATGAGCAACGGGTAAATATGCCGTCCAGCAATACGGTAATCATTCAGAATGAGCTCAAGTCGGTAACAGCGCATAGTGTTCCATTCGTGCCTCAAAGAGATGTTAGCAAGACCGTAGACCGCAAGGCCCAGCAGGGTCAAAACTTCTGGGGTCATAGGTTCGACTTAAACGAAAACCCAGGACCCTGAATCGATGGCGAAGAAGTGGGTTTTAGTGAACAAAAGTCTGACACGCCCTCCCACTTCGCCTAAGAGCGCAGAGAGCATTAAAAAATCACATAAAAAGTTTATTGATTTCTTTTACATCTGAAGAGAATATTTAAGATATTTTGAGTTACTTATATTATTATTATTATAATTATAAATGTCACTTCAACATTTTTATTTTTTGCAATTTAATCAAATCAATCTGGACACGCAAGATAAGAATCTCAAACACAACACCAAATGCATAACTTTACTGAAAACCTAGTTCTAGCCGATGATAAATAGGGTACACCTAAGTTTAACCACCAGTGTGTGGCTGCACCTAGTTCTAGCCGCTATGATAAAGGCTAAACCTAGTTCTAACCGAAAATAGTAGGATACACCTAGGTTTAACCGCATGTGGCCGGCTACACCTAGTTCTAGCCGGCTAAAACTAGGTGTAGCCGCACTTCGGGTATTAGCCGTAACATATATATATTTCAAGCGCCAAAATTCGCAGAGCCTGACTTCAGACTCGCCAACTTATAACGGCCGTACTTTACAGAAAGGTGCCTTATTGTGTCACGGTGACAGCTCTGTCGCCCATTTTGTAGATCATTTCTTACGAGTATATCTCAAAGTTTTCGCCATTTATCAAAAACAAAATTTTTGCTGGGTTCAGTGTTACACTCAAGTGCAAATCAGTCACCATTTAATTTATTTTTTAACAATATATGTTTTATTAACTAGAGACCCACCCTGCTTCGCACAAGTGCAATGCTCTACTATATTATGCCTGTATTATTTATGTAAACCTTGCTCTTGAATCACTTTATCTATTAGAAAACCATATCAAAATCCGTTACATAGTTTTAAATATCTAAGCATACATAGGGACAGACAGACAGCAAGAAACTATTTTGTTTTATACTATGTAGTGATTCTATCGTATAAAATTAATCGAGTCAAATATCCTATCGTGAATCTTTAAAGGCCTATTACACCACTCTTTACGAACGGTCTAATGCCCGTTTTCACCAACAGCCCCTAAAATGAAAAATGTCTCTTACGCCAATATAATCACGGTTTTTGCATATTACAAAGTTATTATTCTGAATCAAAGTATGAAATCGAACACTTTTAAAGATGTCATACTTTAATTCAGAATAATAACTTGATTGAACCGTGATTATATTGGCTTAAGAGACACTTAAATTTTAGGGGCTGTTGGTGAAAACGGGCATTAGTCTACGTTGCGTAGTGTAATAAGGGTAAAGGCGCTTATGCACTACACGGAATTTTACTGTCCGGCAGTCAGATTTACATCAACTTTCATTGAGAATTCATTGAAATTCATTGACAATTGTAAGAAATCGGACTGCCGGACAGTAAAATTCCGTGTAGTGCTAAGCGCCCTAAGACGGTCTTTCGACGGGGCTCGACGTATCGAGTAGTGTAATAGGCTCTTTAACGTTTCCATGTTGTTTAATGTTGTAACAAAACAAGCGAATTCCTCTTTGCAGATAGTAAAAAAGGCACAAAGTCGCCGCCTCCATAGCCGCCTCCAACTATTAGATAATCCGAAAGTCTTTAACTTGAACACGGAAGGATTCGCATATTGTAAGGTAAATTTTGCATTTTTTTGGCCTCTTTTTTCATAATTTAAATTGTCACTTACGGGATATCTTCCGTGATTGTTCATTGGTTTCAAGCGCCATGTCAGTCATCCCGCGATCATGGCGCTTGCAACAGCGTCGAAATATCGGGAACTCAAATCAATGAACAATCACGGAAGATATCCCGTAAGTGACAATTTAAATTGTGAAATAAACCGTGATAGTCTAAAACACTCTTTTTTTAGGGTTCCGTAGCCAAAATGGCAAAAACGGAACCCTTATAGTTTCGTCATGTCCGTCTGTCCGTCTGTCCGTCTGTCCGTCTGTCACAGCCGATTTACTCGGAAACTATAAGTACTACAGTGATGAAATTTGATGGGAATATGTGTTGTATGAACCGCTACAAAATTATGACACTAAATAGTAAAAAAAAGAATTGGGGGTGGGGCCCCCCATACATGTAACTGAGGGATGAAAATTTTTTTTTCGATGTACATACCCGTGTGGGGTATCAATGGAAAGGTCTTTTAAAATGATATAAAGTTTTCTAAAAAACATTTTTCTTAAAGTGAACGGTTTTTGAGATATCAGCTCTCAAAGTCGTAAAAAGTATGTCCCCCCCCCTCTATTTTTATAACTACGGGGTACAAAATTCTAAAAAAAATAGAGGTGATGCATGCTAATTAACTCTTTCAACGATTTTTGGTTTGATCAAAGTATCTCTTATAGTTTTTGAGATAGGTTGATTTAACTGTAATTTTGGTTAAGTTATTGTGCTTACACTGAAAACGATGGCTGAACCTTATAATTATATTTGCTGCTACGGAACCCTTTGTGCGCGAGCCCGACTCGCACTTGGCCGGTTTTTTCATTCTCGTATTATCATTGCGAAAGTGCATTTTTGATTGTCCGTTTGTTTCCACATCATAACTGATGAACCTGACCCAGTTATTGAGCTAAATAATGTTCCATATTTGGTTAAGTCCAATCTGCAAAGTCTAGAGCACAGGGGTAGGGTAGCCAGCCTATCGGTATTTTACAGGATGCATTTTGGTTAGTATGCGCGGGAATTACATGACTTGTTTTGGGTTTAAAGTAAATTAATCAGTGAAACTACCACTTGGTCGTTTACCCTTTGATCAGCTGTGCTGTAATTGTAATTATAAGTTGATTTAATCATTTTCTATAAGTACGTACCAACACATTTTATAATCACCTTAATTGTAAGTCATCATCATTATTTTAGCTGATAGACGTCCACTGTAGGACATAGGCCGTCCCCAAGAGTCGCCGTAACGATCCATCCTGTGCGTCTCGCATCCATCGGATTCCCGCGACCCTCACCAGGTCCTCGGTTCACCTTGTGGGAGGTCTTCCAACGCGTCTTCCGGTGTCGTACGGTTCCTGTTAATTATAACTTACTTACCTATATCTAGTTAAATTTTTTGTATGACTATACTACAAAAATCAGCATATCTATGAAGTATGAACTGAATGCTTTAATAACACCCCTAATATTATAAATGTGAAAGTTTGTGAGAATGGATGTGTGGATGTTTGTTACTCTTTCACGCAAAAAAGGCTGGACCGATTTTGAAATTTGGTATGTACATAGGTTATACCCTGGATTAACATATGTATAAGTATACCTTTTATGCCGGTCAACAGCAAAAAAATTGAAACGAGTTACATAATATCACTGACAAATAATAGGTAGGTGCTAGGTACCGTACCCAGAAAAAATTACTCACCTCTACAGGAAAAATATTGTAATTTATACTTAAATATCAATATTTGTCTTTTATTTTACCCTATAAAGTAGTACTATGTAGTGTGAGACGTTGTGGAGATCACGTACACCGCGCGCCGTAGAACTAAAAAAATCGCTTTTATTTCAATATTTTGAACCCATAGGCATTATCGGCATTATCGGCTTTATAAAACCGTAGGAGCCTAGCAGGGCCGAAGCCCTCTAGGACCGCGGAGGTTTTCTGAAAAGGAAACCCGTAGTCTTAGAATGTAAAGGGCAACTGAAGGACACAGGTGTGGTTTTACTCAGCAAAAGTCTTACATGCCTTCCCGCTCCGCCCAAAGAGAGAGATTTTGTCAGATGATGACCTTAATTAAAAGGGAAAGTCATTGGATAATAAATAATAATAATAATAAAGTTTTACCTTAATTTGCTTTCTAAATATAAACGCTCCAATTGCTCGTGTCTCAGTTCAGTCAAACCTTTACGGTAGTGCGACTCACCGCCATAATGATGCTGATGGCGTGCCCAAACGCCCGATCTAGAACCCTAAATCCCGATTTATTTTAACATAATTATGCTCCGATTTCAATCCAATCGGACCTGGCAACAACACTAGGTACTAACACTAGACAAAAACTTCATAAAACAGAGAGCCAAGCGAAGCTAATTCGGCAGTAAAGAGTAAACAACATGATTGTCGAGGTGCGCGGGCGCATCTCGTCCGCGTGATGACGCAAGCGCTCCGGCCCCCGGCCAATAGGGGCTCGGCTCCAAGCGTCAAACGTCAACAACGCCGATGATTGACTGAACAATCGTATTATTCTCGAAATTCGGCACTAAACATTCAGGTTTATGAGTTTTATTTAGTTAGGAACGTTTTCGAAATGATCTACATATTAGCTTTACTGTTGCACTATGCAATAAGGATAAGTCTTATGTTTTAATACAGTACTTACATTTTGATGTAACTGGGTAAAGTTTGTTATTGCAGTTGAGACGGAATATACACCCGTGCTGAAAACGATTTGCCGAAAGCGAGCGAGTGGCGTACAGGCCACTTGTATCAAACTTCATAGCTTACCATCAGGTGAGATTAGTGGTCAAACGCGAGCCTCATCATCATCATCATCTCAGCCGAAAGACGTCCACTGCTGGAAATAGGCCTTCCCCAAGCGTCGCCACAGCGACCGGTCCTGTGCGTCGGTTCTGTGCGGAAGACGCAGCGTTGGAACGCGAGCCTATACCTACATAATACAAAAAGCATTCCAGAGCCGCGGTAACTCTTTCGGACAATGCCAGAGCCTGTACAACACTTAGGTTACATTTGAGCCGAAGCGTACTGGGGCCATGGGTCGACATCTGAAAGGGTTACCTGTGGTCCTGGGTCGCAACGGGCAACTGGAGGAACATCGGTGTGATTTTAGTCAATAAAATGCCCTCCCACTCGGTCCTAGAGCGGGTGAAGATGAAAAATAAATAGGTTACATTTATATTGTATTTGAACTTTTTTATAAATAAATCGAAAATCATAACAAAAGCTGTAAGTCTACTTTATGATTTAAATAAATAGAATTTCAGAAAAATCGTCAATTTTGGGAACCTGAGAAAGTAGATCCAGTTAATAGACTGTGTCGACTGAAGTCAGATAATAATATGCTTCATCTTCTGAAGCCCAAATTCTATGTAAATAATGTTCTAGTTTCAATCTAGTAGTTCTAGCGGCAAAAAAGATTTTGCTATACATCAAGTTTCTTTTCTGCAATACACAAGCTCCAGCAGAGCTTGAAAACTAACAAAATACGTATCATAAAATTGAAACAGTTTATCGAGGTAGGTACAAACTTCTTAAATAAATCGACTTGTACATAAGACGTTTTAAAACTAGAACAAACGAAGGTGAGGAGTAAGAACCCATGTTTTTTCCATCATCTAATATCCAATTTCCCAGTCTCAGACAAAGTAGCTGAATGAATAGGAAATTAATTCAGTCTGTCTACCGATTTCTTTTGTTTTTAAATATATTTATAAACTAGTGCTTCACTGCGATCCCACTTGATGGTTAAGGGCCTTGAAGACACCTAAATTATAATCAGATGAGAAGACACAGCAGGGAAATTATTCCAGTCCTTCGATGTACGCTGTAGCTATAACTATGAGGTGAAACGAATTTATCTCTAATATGTAGCAAGAATCTGCATGCAGCTGAATACCAGTATTTTACATGGACCGACTGCCTGTCTTGCCTCCATAACCCAGTAATTTGGTAACACGGTGTCAGTCTGGACGCGAACGAAGTCGCGGGAACCAGCATTATCTAGATTAAGCCTATCGGGACACTAGGTTGAACGAAAGAGAACCCCGGGATTCTGAAATTAAGGCAAAGAAGTTGGAATCAGTTTAATCAGTAGAAGTCTGACACGCTCTCCTGCTCCGCTCCCGGGGAGAAGTCATAAAACAAAATCTAAATCTAGACAATTTCGTTACCGTTGATAGAACACGCAGATTTTCCGTGACTATTGCTAAAAGAAATCGTTTGAAAAATGTGGCGGACTCGTGAAAGGCTGTAGCTTTCACTGACAGCGATGGCGGCGAACAGAATGCGGTTTGGGCGGAGAGCGCGCGGCTCCGTTGCTCTATCTTAGTACATCTTAAAGCTGAAATCGTGAGACATTTTTTCTAACAATACGAGAATATCTCTTAAAATCTAGGAATGTGTGAGGATTGTTCTTAATATGGTTATTTTGAGACTGCAGAGCATTTTGTTGCTCATGAGATGGGCGATAGCTACAAACGGAGTTTTACAAACCGCAAAAAAAAACAATATTTAAAAAAATCAAGGTAACGAATGAGTCTAGACATAAACTGGCACATTGCTGGCAGAATGAACCATTCGTGTGGGTTCTGTAGTGGAATTCGCCTTCGTCCTTCACCAGAATAGGTGCGCAACTAATCTTGCAAGATATCCAATGATTCAACAAGACTGAATACCTGATGAAGGCAGTTATAATCTGCAAAAGTTGAGAAGATAAGATCGGAGGAAGATAATTTAGTTAGTTACTTCAGTACCTAATTCCGAAATCAACCCCACGGAAAAATCAAAACCACGGTGTTTCCTTGCGTAATCAGAACAGAAATTTATATATCCGCAGAAGAACCAACTTACAGGACATAGCCTGAAGAATCGCTAACTTATGTGGTAGAGCGATCTGCAAGCAATATACTTGCAGATCGATGGAGCCGAAAGGTTCTGGACTAGCGACCGCATACTGGAAGACGCAGTGTTGGTCTATAAGGTGGATCAATGACGTCGTGAGGGTCGCAGGAATTCGATGGTTGGAAGACGCACAAGATTTCATTGTTGTGAAATTTTGGGGAGGCTTGTTTCCAGCAGTAGTACTCGTACGTTGACGAAACTCATGTTACAAAAAGACAAGACCATAGAAAAGATGGATTGTGTGAGGAGTGTTCGCCGTACAAATACTTACTTCTTTCTTTAATTTTATACTCTCACATATCGCTCTCAACCAACATTTTTACCGCTATTGACGTCAATAAAAACATCAAGCAGATATTTTCAATGCTCAAGTGCTGAAATACATACACGTACGATGGCCGCGAAATAGTGATAGTCCCCAGTTATCGTCCACCTTGCCTTATCTGACAACCAAGCCCCTTGGAACACCTCATTGCTGATAACTGATAAGTGGACAACCTGTCACTACGGACCGTTATCATTCTTGGAATTTTTCTAATCATTAAGTTGTCGTTTAGAACCAAGTCCATTATCATCTAAGTCGGTGTGAAGTTTGAAATCATTTACCTATGGAATATTTTAGATCGGAAATCATCCAATGACTTCTTCCGTTCTGGGCAGAGTGACTTTTTCCAAACAATCCCTTAATTCTAGGCCTTGTAGAAGACCCTATCATGTATTTTTTTAAATTCACATTTAAAATCTAACACCCCCTCCTCCACGAGTCGTATTCCTTATTACTAAGGGTCATGAAGATCCCGCTGGATTAGCTTCTTACTGATGGTGTCTAGCCATCTGTGATGGTTCTTGGCGTCCTGAAGTGCGACGTGCAATTGGGTGTCCAGTGTGGAGCAGACCTTATTAGCCCAACTTTTCGGTCTATTGGTCATTTATCTTCAACCACGCCAGTTACCATGTACTGTTCATGGTAGTGGCCATTTAACCTGGTTATGTGGACAAAACTCTAGTACTCTGCGCATACAGTAGTCGACACTTTAGGTCTAGTCTTGATGTTCAATTCTCGCAAGATTCAGATCTATCACAACATTACTCTTATTTTACTTCAATTTAAAATCAAATCGCCTAAGAATCAAAAAAAAATTACCCAGAAATTCTTACAACATTTCAAATCATTTTGCTTTCCCTAAGGGAACTTATGACTTAATAGAAACTAGGTACTCGGCTCTACAGGAAAACTACGTCAAAAACTATTTACCCTTTTGAAGGAAAACGAGCTAGAACTCAATGGTTACTCATGTGGTGAACTGTGGCCTTACCATGAGTTTGAAAAAACGTTCTCGCTATCGAAAACTATAGCTTTGTCTCTTTTACGTGCACCACAATGACAGGGACAAAGCGATAGTTTTCGATAGCGAGAACGTTTTTACAAACTCATGGTAAGGCTACTGGTGATTCTTCTTCTGCTCGATTCGATGGTAAACTCGTTATACTTTTTGGGCCCAGTAAGTGGCCACGTTATTAGCTATATCAGTGGCGCTCATTAGATCCTCCAAAGTGCAGGTGTAGGGGCACGATGATACGATACGTATAGCAACATCATAATTTCTTCCATAAATCATCCTTCCTAACAGATCTCCACTCTCCATAAAACATTTACATCTTACTACAGACATACTCGTCCTAGTATAAGCTCTCAAAACCGTACCTTCAATCCTTATATTTCGGGCGTGCATTGGACACTCGGTGTTGGTGCGCGCGAGTGCAGCGGGGTCAACGACCGCGCGCCTGTCGGCTTAGTCACTGCGCGCCTATTACGGGGCGGCTATTAAGCTATGGACACGTTAGTGTGTCATTGGTATTTTTTTTTTTGTAAGCTGTCTGCTCTATAATTCGATCTCGCGTGATGGTGTCGGTGGATGAGGTTTACAATGGAGTGAGCGAGCCAAAAAAAGTTTTTGAATACAGAGTTACTCCAAAACCCGCTCTTATTCCACTGTTTTTAAACATGCAAACGAAAAACAGTCACTTACTGTTTTTCGTACTAGTGCGGAAAAGTGCTCCTCCACCACAATTGTATAGTTTGTATCAGGGTGGATACGCGTCAACTTTCAGAGAGCGAGCTTCAGCCCCGTTAATTTATGTCTTCGTAAGTGTATTGAAAACATCGTTTGATACACGTGGAAAGTCACTGCAACCTAGAAAAACTTTCTCCACTTATATCAAAATGTACTATAAAGTTAGGCGGTTCATAATCTTCATCAGGTGTAGGGAAAACAGATGATGGCAGTGTAGTTAAGTCACTTTCGCTGTGTAAGTAATAGACGTGTCACGGAATGGACCAATCGAAACTGTTCCAGTCTACGTCACGTCATTTGACTATTATACTAAATTTGTTATAGGATGGTTTCGGTGACAGCTGTCAGATTCATACAAGTAGCTATTTAATGCCGGCCATACACGCTACGGTGCACCGGAGAGGTCTACCTGTGCAGGTATGCCTGCGCAGGTGTCACTAGAAAGAATTGATTTTCAATTTTGCTCCGGTCGCCTGCGCAGGCAAAAAAATCTGCACAGGTCTATTCCCATACACGCTGCGGTCTACCTGCGCACATATACCTGCACAGGTAGACCTCTCCGGTGCACCGTAGCGTGTATGGCCGGCATAACGTCTGTTTTTTAAACCCAGAGACTAAAATGACATTTCAACATAAAAGAACTGGCGTCATTCCTATAGCAAATTTGACATTACTTGTGTCAATTTAGTGTCAAGGTATAAAAAACAGACGATATCCTTTTCTCTCATCTTAAAGATGCATATTTTCGTCCTGCTGTCACCCAACCCATGCTATATAAAAAATACTACCTATAGATTTGTAGCTAATCAATGACGTCAGGTGTCAGTAGGCGCCATGACATGACACGTCACAACACAGTAATGTGACATCGGCTTTATGGTGCAGCGGTCACGTGGTCGGTCCAACCAGTTATGCTAATGTGGGAACTTGGAAGTGATTGTCAGACGAACAGTCAGAGCGAAACTGTGTGTATGTGATTTCCTGTAGAAGAGGAAGATAGACCAATCTGTTCTTTTGTTTTTGAGTTCGTCTTACGCCCGTTTTCAATAAGCTATCTACCTCCGTTTTTGGCATACTGGAGACAGTAGGTAAAACAAAAGATACAGTACAAAAATTTGACATGTTTCTGTTGTTTCATTTGTTTTTCTATCTCCGATATATGATAGATAGCTTATTGAAAACGGGCATTACGTTTCATTCTAATCATATACCTACTTTATTGACCTCGGAATGAACAATAAATATATCTTCCCGAAAACCAGCCAAGGAAGATCAGACTCGAAGAGTGACGTAAGGCAGGCCGCACACCAGCGCCACATGCTACACGTATCGAACATTTACGTCGCCACAATCGTTGCGCTACAATTCAACTTACTACAAATGTATTCTGT
The DNA here is from genome assembly GCA_030763345.1 of Mythimna separata. Taxonomy (NCBI): domain Eukaryota; kingdom Metazoa; phylum Arthropoda; class Insecta; order Lepidoptera; family Noctuidae; genus Mythimna; species Mythimna separata. Next base: position 22,948,450 of record CM061170.1, on the reverse strand, counting down.
ATACGCACATCGGAAGCACAGTTGTAGCGTGGCACTGCTTTCAGCATGTCGACTTTATCTTCTAATGACGACGATTTCTTGATGTGGCGATTCATGAGAAAAGAAAGATGTTACTGGGTTCGTCCGTTTAATCAAGATTGCACAAATTACGGGAATTACAAAATTCATTCACCCATCTTAGTCCAAATAATTTCTGTAATCCGTCTGTTACTATAATCATTGAGTGTATGATTGTATAATATACGGTTTTTTTCGACCTCTGCAATAAATTTAACGCAAAATTCAATGTTGTCTTTATTTTTTTCAAACCAACGCGACACAAAAAACGAACAGGTTCGATCTTCAATTATTGTAGCGCGGATGTCGTCTCGCCACAAAGTGCGCCCGCTACAAATGTTTCCTCGGTGTGCGTGCTCACGTAGGAATATATGGGGGCGTTAAATGTGTCGTATTTCAAATGTGGCGCTACATTTGTGGAGAAACAATTGTATGCCTGGTGTGCGGCCTGGCTTACGTGTAGTTACATCACTGTGGGTAGTAGAGTCCGGTCTTCCATGGGGTTTCGCTCATAAATGATGTTAAAGATGAAATTTTTATTCGGGACATACAATATATTATATTATCTATAATTTTAATGCTTTACTAACACTATAATAGGTACTCCGCCCGATTAAAGATTAAGGCGGGGGAAAGATATTCTCTATCCATCTGTGTCTCTCGCACACCTGCCGTTTTAACACGTCATTATAAGACCCCTAATCTGTCAGATCCCTCACAATAATCGTTAATTTCGATGTAACAATAGAAAACAAAAAAAATCGCCCCTTGTACTACAAAAAAACTCCCTTACTTTGACGACAATACCACTTCGATCTCGCGGAACGATATCCGCAATAGCGGTGGGGTGTCGCATGTCTGTTGTCTGCGCGGGAGTCGGCCCGCCCCTCACCCCGCTCGTCGGCGCTAACCCCTCGCCCCGTTCAGCTATATTGCGAAATCGTTCAGGTAATACTTGTAATAAGTAATAAGTGGCGATTTTTCAATCGTCGGATTACTGGAATTGCATCGTGGTTTCATATATTTTCAAAATCTAACACAGCTCATTCAAGCAGATGTATAAAAATTAGAAATTGTTTTTTTATTTATTTAATACACTTAAGTTTATACGTCAAGGCACGATCTTCTTCCCTAGTTATATCACAAATATTATTTCACATAGGCGGAATAGGATTTTTTGTTTAGTGGCCAGTTTAATTTTTAAATAAACAATTTTTTTGCAAAATTTTCATTCGAAATAGGTTTAACGTTCCAAATTCAAATCATATTATTTCCTAGAGAACACCATACTACATTAGATCTCTAGGGACAATACCTTAGGATTGTATGACAAATAAAAGGGCACTATCGAACAGGTGGTGTAAAAATAAATTAGACACTTTAGCATTGATAAAGTGTAACTGCAGTTCTGACCCCTGACTGTACAAATCTAAATACATTGGCATTTGGGAAACTAAACCTTCTCCACATCACTGAATAATCAATTTTAACCTATCACATTACAAAACGAGACACAATAGTAAAACAATAACAGCGCGGTCTCATAGGACCGATCGGGGATTCATGAATTAATTACTCAGATACCCGCGAAACGAGACACAATAGTAAAACAATAACAGCGCGGTCTCATAGGACCGGTTGGGGATTCAAACGTTAATAACTGCATCTACCTCTACTGCACTAGACCAACGTCTAGTGGTTGTAAGAGCAACTGCTGAGCAGGGAGTCCTGGTTCGATTCCCGGGTCGGGGAAAAAGTGCTATTGGGTTTTTCCATTAGAAATTACTCTGTACCTGCCCGGAGTTTGGCAGTTGGTTTTGTGATATCCCCGCGCCTCGGAAAGCACGTATAGCCGTTGGTCCTGCGCCTGATCTCTCTCCGGTCGTATCGGATTACCGTCCCATCGGACTATGAGAGTAAAGGAACAGAGAGTGCACCTGTGTTTACGCACAAACTTGTGCACTATAATATCTCCTGCGTACTTGGCTGATCTCTGACGAGATTGGCCACCGTGACCCGAATTCGGTCGGAAAGGATTATTATTTATAGGTATGTATAATTTTTTTCTAACACCTACCTACTCTCACAATAATTCTTTATTCTGTTTCCAGGAGAGGAGTTAGAACAAGACGCCATTGTGTGGCCGTTGTCGAATAAAAGATTACGAGAACAAACCAACCATTATTTATTAGCAAAATAGTGCAAATTGTAAGTCCGTACAAAAGCTAATTGTCTAAATTGTAAGTTTAAATTATGTACCAAAAGTGTAACATTATGAATTGGGTAAAACGATTGTAATAAGTAAATCAAGTAATCAAATATAATTTTATTTATTTGAACTGGACGTTTGAATCTATAAAAAAAAATCTCCGCACCCACGTAGGTAATATGCTAAGTAGCTTAGCTACCTTCTAATCTTATTTCCCTACGCCCAAATAAGACTACTAATCTTATTTGGAAAAAGAAAAATATGATATTGTAGGTACCTAATCTGTTTGTTACCAATTTTTTTTGATCCCTCATGCCGCATGCGTGTAAAAGGTACTTACACGTGTGAGGGATCAGGTTGGAGTTGTTACCCAGTGGGAGCCAGAGGACGGACGACTGGTTGATCGTAGAAGCCAACGTATCTGGAAGGCTATAATAGGAAAACCTTTTCCTAGCAGTGGTGTATGTAATAAATGAGAAATTACATAGACTCGAAAATGACTAGACCAATTTACTTTTAGACCAACTAACTTTTTTTAAAACCATGTCTCAGGAACATTCTTATTGGAAGAAAATTTGAAAATTGGACAGAAATGCTCTATTATATTTAAACGTGTGCGGGTGGTGTGAAGGCCCGTTCCTCAAAACTCTTTAAAAAAAGGTTACCTTTCCAATCTGGTCCGCTGTCAACCCTTTATAAGTAGAAACTACTCTTTTGACCCAACATCTAACGGGTCAGCAATCTGTGATTCAAAAACCCCAGTTTTTACTTCCGACATGACACATCTCATCTACCCAAAAACGATAATAATCTAGTATTTTTCCTACATCTCCAAAAAACCATTGCACCATTGAGTCTCAAAATTACTACGTAGTTCCTCGTATATGTAGATATATCAGTCAGCGCTATGTGAATCAATTCGTAATGAGTCACACGTCTCACGCGGTCACGCGCCTATGTGTAACTTATGCAAAGTTTTCCATAGCCCAGCTATGAAGTTGAGCAAGCATTTATGAGCAAGACTGTGGGGTGACTACTGAGATAGCGACTAATAAAAATAAGATAATATAAAAATAAAAATCTTTTATTTTCAGGCATCGTAGGCCCATAGGGTGTTAGTATTACAAAAACAACTTAAAAACTATGTTAGTATCAAGTACAACTAATGCGAGGAGAAAAAAAATACGCTTTCGTGTCTCCCCAAGAGTCCCCATATGGGTATTCGGTTGTTAGTAGCGGACGACGAGCAATGATCTTAGGTATACGGTTGTAAATAGCGGACGACGAGCAATGGGTAGCTTGCCGTCTAGTACTGATCAGACCCGAGTAGACGGCGCGTAGTATTCTACGTGTGCGCCTCAAAGACATGGCAGCAAAACTGAAGGGGGGTTATCAATGAGGGGGTTCCAGTTTTGCCGAGGGCAGCTAAGACTGCGAGAATGTTTGAAAGAGTGGCTCTACAACGCAGAGGGCAGCTGCGGACACAGGACACAGGTGGGTATTAGTCAGTAGTAGTCTGGCACGCCCTCTTGCTCGAAGTCAGTAGCATAGAAACATGGTAAGGGAAGCTCTAATGACTCTTGCCAATTTGAAATAACTTGGACGCTGCTCATTCGTCGTTAATGCAAATGAAACAGTTAAATACCTAAATACATCCACCAATTTGAATTGAATTCGATTTGATGTAGAAGTCTGAAGAAAGTAGGTAAACCTGCAGCGTCAATGCATAAGTTTAGAAGCCCTACCCAAGCTCTTAACGCGATCCATTCGACGATCTAAACTGAAGGCATGTAACGCCTAAATTGAACTGTTAAATAAATGGAACTAGATAGGGTGTATGACTCAATGCTCCATCCTTTTTTCTCGCTCACACAACTGACATTTCACCACGTCATAGCAAAGCCTCAGAAAAAAAAAATGCAAAATTGTCCAAACAATTTGCAAAGCATTCCTCGAGCCGACCGGGCGAGGCCGGATATTGCTCGTATTCATCTTCTGACAACGCCCTCCAACATCCAGTTACATACAATAATACATAACAACACATAACAAGAACTGCACTGCACTTATAATAGCACAATGCACACAGGATGGAATGGAATATTGCAGTTTTTATCCACCAAAGCACCGTTGTTAACGCATCCTTGTATTTTCTGTTGCCTTACCTTTAAAATTGACTGAAGCAAATTTGTTTAAGCGGTTACGGGTTTTGGTAACGGGTTTGTGATGTTGTCAGTAGCCAGATGTTACGTTGTACGTATTGAAGTTCTAAGGATAAGGCAGGATGCATTGCTACTGGCCTTGGCCTTGGTGAGACATCTGGAGCAAAAAATTAAAGACTATACTACCTAGGTACCTACCTATCGAGATAATGTGTCTGACTTTAACAGAGGCTGTGACCTCTGGGTTTGTTTCGATGTTTTTTCTTACCGCAGTCAGGTAGACAACACTGGTTTCATTCCTTTGTTTCTCTTGAATAGTAGGTCTATCTTTAACACAATAGTTGGCTAAATTCTATTGAAAACTAGAGACTTATTAGTAACTAGATATTGACTTAAAACAATAGCAGATTTATACTTTACATTTATACAACACTAGCTGTTGTCAGCGGCTTCGCCTGCATGATAGTAGAAAATTATCCCGAGGGAATATACTCCCGGGATAAAAGGCATCCTATCCTTTCCTTTCCATCTTTAAGCTACTGCCTTAGGTAGATTTCTGTCTATTTTTGGAATAATACAATATTCTCAGATAGGCTGCATAAAAAGCAAAAGGTGTAAAATATTTAGACATTCTAGTCGGCCAAGTTAGAATGTAAGCTTTTTGCTAATCAAAATGGTAGGTAAGCAACATAGCTATCGCGTTTCAAGTGGACCGAATCGTTGGAATCAATTCCAGCCCAGTGTGGTCAGCAAAAACCGCGGACAATCGAATAACTTAGTACTTTCACTTGAAGCGCGGCAATCATACTGTCATTAAAAAGGCGAAAGTTTGTTTAAGTAAATGTTTTTTTATTTCTCTACGCTTAAACGGCCGTACGAGTTGAATGTTTTGTGCACAGGTACCTAGATCATAATATCCTGGAATTACAAATAAGGTAGGTACTTCTTATACCGGGAGCTTGTTCCTCTAGGATGCATTCTTTAAAGCCAAAACCGCTAACAGCAGCTGAAGTCTTTCAAAAGCCCAGAGCAGACGAAGAACAGGCGTTAATATTACATGTCAGGTAGGTAGGTACACCCTGTGTGTAGGTGGAGCGCCTGGAGTGTATTTAAAAAGCCTATTTAATTAAACAACTCTTCATTCGTGCATTATTTATCTTGATTCTATACGGTAGGTACTGGCAGTGGGCAAGGCAAATTGCTCGCAGAACAGATGGTCAATGGGACCGACAGGTTCTGGGGTGGCGGCCGCACACCGGAAAACACAGCGTTGGAAGGCTTCTCAAAAAGTGAAGCGATGACCTGGTGAGAGAATGCGATAGATGCGAGACGCACAGAACCATTCGTTGTGGCGATCCTTGCAGTAGGCCGATACCCAACATTTGATGTACACGAACAGTCCCACTCAAAATTGATCCTACTTGTGATTATCAAAAGCCTTCTCTCGCTCTGATATAAAAGAGAGGGAATGACAGGCGATTACTGCCTAAAAAGCCTCCTGTTTCCTTCCGTTGCCCGTTGCTTTTCTCTCTTTCGAACAATCCGGTAGTGCTGACTTTACAAGATGATTCGTCATAGCAATACTACCGCACTGCGTGTAATATATGTGTCACCAATATCTCGAAGATTTTTATCGGAAATATGATTAGTTCAGTACGGCTTAAGGTAGCGGATATTTCACAATCTTTACATGACCTAACATCACTCTCGACTGCGGTACATGTGTTTGACGCCATTCTAGTTAAAGATTAGGTATTGATAAGATTATGTATTTGTAGAAATCACCTGTCGATAGTTTTGAGATCATCTGTTGTGCCGCAAATACCTACTTAAGGTTCGAGATCAAACGTCAAGTTATTTCTGGAGGACGCTTTCATGAAACCGCGTGACTTTTCTTTTGGTTTATCTATTATGGTTATCTATTTTCAGGATTTTTCGTATTGAAACTTTACTAGCCAATAATTTGGATGTACCAAAATCAAGTATTAAATATTATTAATATGCAATGTATGCATATATTAATAATAGTGTAATTTATCTGTCTACATTTTGAATTCCTTGACCACGTTACCAAAAAAAGAGCCAATAAATAACCTGGAAAAGCTATTGATGCTGACAGGACCCAGAGGCAAAAGTCCGACACGTTGGTCAGACCAAATCCATTTCTAGTGTACAATCCGTTTTACTCTGGAGACCACATCCAGTCTGCGATGTCATTCAATTCACCGTAGATAGCGCAACAAGGTAAATACAGCCCACAAAAAAGTTATAAGTACGTCGAAATCACGACCCCTCAGCATTAAGGATAAACGGCACACATAACATAGCAGTAAAAAAGACTAAAGAAATTGTAAAAAACCTAAAGCGGAAACTACTTCTAATGTAGCTCCCGCTTTAGTTTTAGCGGCGGACGAATACGTGGGCGACCGCCTGAGTTGCACGTAGAACCGCTTCGAGTGGTGTATGGAGACGTGGGCCCTATGTATGTAGTTCTACCTTAAACCATCACAAAGGACTTTTCATTTAGAAAAACAAACTTGATAAAATAAAATACTTGTCGAATTATCAACTTAATTACATTTTTGCGTTGAACACACCTATGTAAACTCAGAAAGTAAGGCAACTCAATCGGCCACGCTTCATAACACACGTTGATAATATTATGATCCTGATAATGAAAAACTGTCGCTGATAATTATCAGTCGACTACCAAACCGAACTGACCGATTAGTTATCGTTCGCGAAAGTTCTACAATGATATCATCAGGGTTACAAAGTGTTCCGCGAAAATGGTTCAGAGTATTCGCCATTTTGAGTCTAATCTTCTTCATTTTCTCGTTGCTTCGCCAGACTGATCACATCAGGTGAGTCAACGTCAAATTACTGATCAAGGTCTTCCGGAAAAGTTACAGTTAGTGACCTTCTTTTTAATAATGATACGGAAAGAAGTGAGTCAAAAAAGATACAGAATGTGTCACGACTTTACTTAAGGCTTTTAGTTGCAATGCAAAAAACTGGGTAAAAAAATAATGTGGGTGGGTAGGCAACTGTTCTTTTTTTAAAATTGGCTGGAATGTCATTTTCGCTTATCTTTATACATAACCAATTCATTAACACTCAACTACAAATAGAACTGCAGTTGGTAACAATATATAGGTACTTTCTTTACATTAGTTTAATTTTGTACCTAATTACTTTCTCTGCCAAGAATTTTGATCTGAAATTGGCTGTCACTCCAACAAAAACAAATAGTAACCAAAGCCAACCTATATTATTCTAGAAAATTATAATGCATAGGTTACAGCTTTATCTGTTCTAAAATTATGAAATACCCGCATTACACATTACGTGCAATAAAAAATCCATGAACAGAATTATTTTTCAACTTATCTTTTGATATTGATACCTAAATAATTAATGATAATGATGACGTCTGGAGAAGGTGGGTAGACCTATTTTTGTTTTCGAGGGGAATCCTTCAAAAGGCGCCCGGACTTTGGGGCTAAGTCTGGCTTCAAAATCGTAAGACGGTTTTGGTCTGTCGTACCACAAGGTCATGGTCCGTCCATACCAATATCGAGCGTAACTCAGCGTAATTAGTATTAACACGAACTCGAACTTGGTACGATGGACCAAACTTATGCCGAGTCAAGCTCGACCTTGGTTCGGAACGGACCAAACCCGTCCTGCCAAATTCGAGCATGTTAACTTTATTACGTCGGTGTTGTCAAGTTGATTTAGATAAGATGATATCAGTGATAATGCGGTGGATTTAGTCATCGATAATATGATCGAATTTTCGGCGCTAAGTTACGATTTGACGTACCTGATGGAATATTTTGTAGGATGATAATTTTCAGGAATTTAGGTTATGCCTGTTTTGAGAAATCGGTTTAAGCTAAACTATCATTTTTAGCTTTATAACCATAATGAGATACGTAATTACGTGACAAGAAACTGATTAATGTCGATGTCCAAAAGGAGTCTTCATGTAGAATTAAAATATTAATGTTATTTTATGATAGTGTAGTATGGTCATATAATAGTGCGCGTAACTCTGACATATTTGGATGCAGAAGATATATTGATCATAAGAACGTTATTAGGCCCGAGACAAAAATTCCTAGAAGACAAGCAAGATAAAATAAGAAATATTATCCTACTTTTCGAGGCTTATGAAGGAGCGTCACCGTACAAGGTAGCTATAGGCTAGGTATAGATGTTTTATCTCACGAAAGCGGGTGACCCACACTTGTGTGTGTAAGTGTACATGCACACTGTCTTTGTGTGCGTAAGCTCGGGAGCGCTCAGTCGCGGCCGGGTCGCCGGCTAAGTCAGTAGTGCTTCTTGGTTCGCGTCAAAATAATTTATCGAGTACCGTCAGCATGCAAGGTACGAAGAAACGGAGAAAAGTTGCTCGTAGTGCGATAAGGCAACTTAATGTTAATGTTTGGTGTGTATTTATATTGTGTGTAATATATTAATGTATTTATTTATTTTAATTACTAGCTTTACTTACAGTATGCACCTAAGCGTATAGCTAGCCAACAACTTACGAACTAGAGAATTTTACACAGATATTGATCATTTTTTTACTGCTATATAAAAAAAACGAATTTCGGTTCCTGAGCAATCAGGGCATTCAGCAGATTATTTATGTGGCGTAACCATGGTAACCATAAAAACCATCGAAGGAGCATCGACGCGCGCACCCGCGCCTGTCAGTCCGCTTAGCTCACAGATGACAGACGCCACGCTCTTACTTTTGCTGTGTTAACTATATTAGTGGTGAGAATAAACTATTGAAAAAGAATCTGGGCCGTTTGATTGTGTTCCACCACCACAACACATCAACATGTTAAACGATTTTATAACTGTATTGTTTATTTAGGCTCGTCAAATGATTGCAAATATTTATAATTTGTTCAAAGAAGAATATTAATTCACGGAACTTCATCGAGAACCAAATTGTGATTTATCATATTGCAAAACGCACTGCAGTAGCAACTGGGGTAAGTTTCACTTGAACAGTGCAAAAAACTAATAAAAGAAGGAAGAGATGTCGCAAGTACATCTTCGAATTTTATGTCACCCATGAAAAATCGAAGAAAGAGAGAAAATAAAGGTTGATTTACAGCTGACGTTGTACGGAGCACAATAAAAAAAATTCATATCGTACAAAAACAAATTTCAACATTAAATCAAACAAAATAAATAAATTGTTTATTTGGTCTCAAACGGTTACATTACAAGTGTTAATGAAACAGCCCTAGTAAGTTATTATTAATACTTGTGTTGGGGTTATTTCGTTCCTTCCCTTAATTGTATAACTTTGGCAAAACTAAGGTCAGTTTTGAATGAAAAACGTGGTTTCGATGGATGTCTCGTAACGCTGCGTAAGTTATTAAATAAATTGGGCAACAAGTGGCAACTTTATTATTTTGTTCAATAGCGACGAGCTTGCTAACGCTACCTTTAGTTACGCACACAAAAGCGAGTGTCTATACACATCACAACTACAAGTAAGGCTCACCCGCTTTCGTGAGATAAAACAACTATACCTGCCCTGTTGTAAATATCGATAAAAAAATTAGGTCATACATAATCGATAAACAATGTCAAGTTAAAGCCAGTAAACAACGAACGCGTTCACGATCCTTCATTTACATAATTATTATGGCTTGCTCATTATTATCAGCTGTTTGAGTTGAGTCAGGCGATTATTCCATCGCCCTTGGCAACTTCAGCGAAAGATTTTGAGTTAAATTGTCTAGACTAGAGATTATACTTAATGCTTTATAAGGATTCGTTGCTAATCTGAAACATCTTATATCATCCACATGGTTGAATATAAGTTCTATTATATCCTTACATATCAGTATACTTTGAGTTGTCCTTTGTAAAAAAGATGGACAAGCGACAGTGCTGCCATCACGTGTAGAATCTGGTCGTCTCAGGAGCATCATTGGCATGCCTGCACACTCAGCAGAAGAAGTCGGGAAGTGGATAATAATGATATTGATACTAAGAATTTAATGTAGAAAGTCTTGCCTGTTTAAAACTGCATAAACAATTTGATTTCCTTTATAGTCTAGTGTTTTTGTCTCCACCGTCTACTCGTAGTTTTTACTGCGTCCATGACTACATACAATGAATATAAAAACGAGAACCGTAAACACTTGATAACTACCATGTAAAGCTTGATTCTAAAATAACTCTAAGATGAGTTTTATTCCAACAATAGGCCCCCTAGGAGGACAATTTAGTGTTGTTTGTTAGTTTTGTGTACGTCAGAAGTCAAAAACTGGTCTACAAAACACTGTTTGGCAAAGCTTGCGTAGCAATCACGTCTTACCAAAAACCAGTTACCACTATACATCTGGAATTAGCGTATAAACACAACATCTGACGTCAGACCTTCAAGATCACCATGAAACGGTCTCCGTCAAGGCTCCAGCCGGGTTCGTTCGACACTGACATTGGCCGACCATGACGGAAATAGGACAAGGCCAAGCTTTTCAACCGTTACGCAATGGCGGTAGAAGGATCCGAAAGGTATGCAGGAATGTTATGATTATTGAGGGTAGATAGATATTATTGCGGGGGCGGGTAGGCACAATAAATATTTGAAGGTCGCGAAAATGCTTTCCCGGCGCCGGAATATTTGGGCGGGATTTTTCCGCTTCGCTTCACGACGGAATTGAAAAGTATTTTCATTTTGAACGATACGTGGGATGGTAGATGGGATCATAAACATTTTACCTGCTGTTGTTTTCACTGAACTTGAAATACAGACACAGGTTTATTTTTGTCAACCCGGGTATCTTATTGAGGCTTGTCTGTGGAAACTCTATTTCATTTTATTAGGCTGGCAGATAGGTAGATTTCTTGTTTAGATTATGTCCCAGTTTCTTTAACTCTTGATTTCCTCTTCAGTCACATTATAACTTTCCTGTTGGGCCTCTGTTTAATACTAGCTCCTGCCAGATATTAGTGAATTTTGGAAAATCCTTTCGTAGCCTCGAAAGGAAACCTTGTGTAAATTTTAGTAGGTTCGGCTATGCGTTGATGTGTCAGTCAGTTTACCCTTTTAAACCTATAGGTCTATAGATTTATCGGTTTATTTTATCCAGTCTTCGTCAGGGAGTTATCGATAAAATCAGATTTATTAAAGTCACATGTTGAGAACTATGATCAACTGTTATGTTATGACGTGTATGTCGTTACAATGGACAGCACGTGTTTTCTCTAAACAAATCGGCTCGTAAAGCTATCAACCTATTGTTGCGACAAGGCCGACTGCAATCACCTACCTATAAACCTAATAAGAAAATTTTCTCTTAGTTTCTCTCTGTAAAATTCTATTTTTCTTTCTGATAACCCCTTTCTATCCTACTAATAGAGACGTGGGCTTGCGGACGGCGAGCACTCGGTAGCTCGCCGTGTGCCGTCCGGAACTAGACCGACCAGTCGATGGTGCGTAGTGTTTCATGCGCGTGTTAGATTCAACATTATTTATGACGTAATTAAATCATGAATTTTCATTTTTCACTATATTTTTAGTTGTATTTTATACATTGGTAACATTTATGTAGCTTGAATCTAATATTGAAGTACCTACCAAGAATAATAAAATTATTGTTGTGTTTACAAGTATAAAACGATAAACATATAAAAAGCCCTATTGATTATAATCTTATAAATTATCAAGTAATTATTAATGATCTTTGGAACGAGTCTTGTATTTTATATTGCTACTTTAATGTAATAAGTACTCTGAGTCAATAATTGCTTTTGTGACAATCTGAGATTTGTAGAAGGTAGCGGGATATTGTATGGATTTGTAGAAGGTGACGTTAAGTGTCAACCTGTCAACCCACAGGTCGACACTTTACTATAAAAACGATGCAATTCCTATGAAAGCCCCTTACTTCTTATCCAGCAATAGACCATTACAGAGTACCAAAGCTCACGTAAGTTGATTAATATTATATCGATTCTGTGTATGTGTCATACTGTGACTTTTGTTTCTAATTATGTTATTGTGACCAACTATAATTAATGATATTGTAAAATGTGTATTTAAAAATGCTATAAATAAGCTACCGTGGAGTTTCTTGCTTGTTCTTCTCCACGAGACCTAGTTTTGAACAAGCAGCTAGTTATTCGACTAATTGACAAGCCTTTTTTAAATAAATACTTAGTCTTGTCTTTCTGTGCTTTTCTTCATAAAACCCTTTCCTTACACACCAGTCATAGGAACACAGTAGCAGGAACTTTACACACAGTAAATAATCGTTTTCCATCTTGACATTTGAACAACATGTGGGTAGATATAAATATATATATCCATACAGTTACCTCCTGATTCTAATATCAGAAGTGGGATAGGGCTCTGGCTTACATAACCGATTTTTAATGTTTTGTGTTTTGTTTCATGAACTATGTTGGAGCATTGTGTGAACTTTTGAAGCCGTTGGAGACAACCCGACGTCAAGTCTACAAGTCGCTATGCCACCCTGGACAACGGCACAGCAAATCTACAAGTTGCGTTGGGATCCAGCGAGCTATGGATCTTCCAGCTGTTTCATCAGCACTGGTAAAATTATATCTACAAAGTATGTGTGGTTTCCAAAGGTAGACCTTTGTTGGCATTGATTTTATTTATTTTAAAGATTCGTCTTATCTATCATCCTCCAGATGATGAAATATCTGACTGTCGAGTATCTTAAATGTCGTAAAGAGTTTTTATGTACAAACGTAAAATTGTACCTAATAAAAAGTACTAGGAATAATTTCCAATTCGTTTACCAGGAACATGACAGAGTACATGAATTGTACAGTCATAGGTAGAAACTTGTACAAAAAGATTGTAGGTACATAGATATTATTTGCGGATAAGTAGTTGTCCAAGTCTAAAAAACGGGGTAGTCCGTATCTAAGCCACCTTAGACAGCCATCTATTTGAAGCAAAATGGTAATACTTTAAGCAAAGCCAACTTATAACGAAAACCGATGTTGGTATCACATCGAAATCTAAAAGTTGGTTAGCGAAAAAAATAAATAACTTAATACAGTCAATAGTTTAGTATTATAGAGTAGGAAGATAGCGTAGGATAGTATAGATTAGGTAGGGTAGCATAGGTTAGCATAGGGTATTTAGATAAGTAGGGCAGATATTTTATTTATATTTTTATAAGACTACCAACATATTCACAAGAAATAAATTATATGGCAAAGGATCGTTTGCCGAGTCGGCTAGTTTTATAAAATTAAAATCGAGAAGGATTTACAGCGTACTAGCAGTTCATAGGTAGTCGTTTTATTTATTGAAATTAAAAGTTGAGGTGAAACAATAAAGTAAACAAAAGTTTTATGATTAATTTTGATTTATCAAAAAATAATTAAATTTTATTTTGGTGTTTAAAAATTTTGTTACTTAATTGGCTTTTAAGAATAACTGCAATAGTTACTGATAAAGTTGAAAGAGTAAATTAAATGTACCCTCAGTTTTAGTCAGAAGCATAGGTTGTTTCCGAAATCAAATAAAAAAATCTGAGTTAGTACCTCAATTTTAATTCAGATATCACTAATAGCAGGTGTAACAGTTTGTAATAATTATCTATTTGTAATTATTAATTTTAAAAATACCTATGTTGTGGTCTGAAGAAAATAATAAATGTCACTGACTTAGTCATGTCCAGTACTGGTCTAAGTGGCCATTTCAAAATATGTAAAAGTATAGTAGTAATTAGAACATTCGAGGTTCAATACCTCTAGCACGAACAACTTGCGAAAAAGTATTCGTATCGTTGTACATGAACAGCGCCCTCGGTGTGCGTTATTTTAACTGATGTTGTGAGCATGAATAATGTCAAGTTCATTTCGTATCGAATCCGTAACGTAAACTTGAGCAAATGTTTAGTATCGTCATTGTCGAAATCCGCCCCTAAGGCTACCCACTGACCGAAGGCTGGCTTGCGAGTTTCTCGAAAGTTTTGTCACTATAAATTTGGCAGTGAGAGTTTATTGGGAGCATGAAATAATTATTGAAGTGATTGAGTTGATAAATTTTGTTAGAAAATGCTTAGATTAACTAGAAGCACCCCTCGACATTGTGGAGTGTACAATTATTTATTTATTTAACTTTATGTACAGTAGTGGTACATAGGCGGACTTAATGCAACAAGGCATTCTCTACTAGCCAACCTTTGGGTCAAAAGGAAACATGTGGTAGGTTTGCATAATAAACAAAATAACAATCAGAACAAATAAGTTGCTAATAATAATAAAATACATAAATATGCTAAAAATATAAACTAATAAATACAAATTAAATGTAATAATTATCTTGCGGCGCGATTAATTGTTGAAAGTAGAAATTACGAAGAGATCGTGTGTGATTTATTTTAGAACACTAATTTTTTTAAATTTACTATTATGATTACGGAGAAGTCTCAAGTAGAAATTTCCTCAAAAAAATATGGCAAATTTTAATCTACAAAACCTAAGCGATACAGAATTTAATAATATATTTCGTCGTAAGTGAGGAAGCATTTTTGTTTTTATGTCGCGAATTGAGAGATAAATCCAATCTAAGATCAAGCAAAAGGATCAGCCTAAAACATAAAGTAATGTAGGAACAAATAAAAATAGTAAAGCCTTAAGTACCGAAAAGTTTTAGCTTATGTTTTAGAATTTTAAATGTAAACAAATAAAAGTACACTATGAAACAAAGTTGACCTTGAATGAGCTTCGCATCAAGAAGTGTCAAGGATTATGCGTCGTTCGTTTAGGAATACAGTCCACTAAACAGTTTTAATAATAATTAAATAATTATAACACTTACCTTAACTACCTATCTCATACCCACAAAACGAGACACAATAGTAAAACAATAACAGCGCGGTCTCATAGGACCGGTCAGGGATTCATGAATTAATAATAAATTTTACTGCAGTTTCTATATTGCATCAAAATTTGAACAGTTTTAAAGGCCCTAAAATCACTAAGAACTAAATACGTATATAGTTTTTGAACGAAACATTCAATCAATTCGTTCAATTTTGTACATTCTTACTTATATTAGTATGTCGTCACTAACTTAATCGTATCGCGGTCTCGATACGTTTACGAAATAGCTTCGTACTTCCGACGTTAGTTGTATTGCGTTATCGTATCGTCAACTCGATACGTTTACGATACGAAACTTACAAATAAACGTGTTAGGGGATACAGAACAATTTGCGATAATATTGTCAGGTAGACCGAGCGATGGTAATGTTACTAAAACCGGTTAGTTCTTTTTCTCATGATATTTAGGTTAAATGATATCTAAGACGAGTAGTAAGTTATAACAAGCCAACATATAGAGAGAAATTGTTTTCTGTAACATACTGTTGACTAGTCTAATTTGGCCTAGGTATATTAGGTGAGCAGAATCAACATGGCTGTTATAATGATTTAGTCATTTAGTAATTACTTATTCGCTGCCAGGCTTTATATTTGGCGCTAATAGATAGATCTCACTGGCGACAGCAGGTGAATGTGATTAGCGTGACAGGTATATTTAGCTCAAGTATTAGCTGCTAGGCCTTATATTTGGCGCTAATATATAAATCTCACCGGCAGCGGGTGAATGTGATTAGCGTGACTAGGTATTTGGCTCAAATTTTAGCTGCTAGGCCTCTTATTTGACGCTAATAGGGCTCACCGGCAGCAGGTGAATGTTATTAGCGTGGCTATGTATTTGGCTCAATGATTCGCTGGTAAACTTTTTATTCAATGTCAGTTATCTCACTAGCAGCGGGTGAATGTGATTGACATGTCAGTGTATCTTGCAATGATATTTTAGTATCTACTAACTATATACTATATTTATTTACAGTATAATAAAAAAAACTCTAAACTAAAATTCAATTAGAACTAACTAAAAACTAACTAAAACTATTTTAGTAAACTTGTAAATAATTTCTGTTCTCAGTAGTACTGAAGGAGACGATCATATCTTGGTACAAGTAATTACTAGTACAATAGTAGCATTGTGTATATTTATTTGTGATTTGGTTTCCATATTTTGCAAAAATTAAAGTACCGAATTAATGTAAAGAAAGCTAAATTACGTAAAATAGTTGTTACTGTTTTTATTCCAACTTATTTCAAGCTCATTGTTTGACGCTTAGATATTTTATAATACCTCACTGAATAATTATGTTATTGTTATTTACACATCAAAGCAGTTTAACAGTTGTAAATAGATACTTTGAGGACAAAGTACTGTCAGTATGGCCGTGTTAGATTCAACATTATTTATGACGTAATTAAATCATGAATTTTCATTTTTCACTATATTTTTAGTTGTATTTTATACATTGGTAACATTTATGTAGCTTGAATCTAATATTGAAGTACCTACCAAGAATAATAAAATTATTGTTGTGTTTACAAGTATAAAACGATAAACATATAAAAAGCCCTATTGATTATAATCTTATAAATTATCAAGTAATTATTAATGATCTTTGGAACGAGTCTTGTATTTTATATTGCTACTTTAATGTAATAAGTACTCTGAGTCAATAATTGCTTTTGTGACAATCTGAGATTTGTAGAAGGTAGCGGGATATTGTATGGATTTGTAGAAGGTGACGTTAAGTGTCAACCTGTCAACCCACAGGTCGACACTTTACTATAAAAACGATGCAATTCCTATGAAAGCCCCTTACTTCTTATCCAGCAATAGACCATTACAGAGTACCAAAGCTCACGTAAGTTGATTAATATTATATCGATTCTGTGTATGTGTCATACTGTGACTTTTGTTTCTAATTATGTTATTGTGACCAACTATAATTAATGATATTGTAAAATGTGTATTTAAAAATGCTATAAATAAGCTACCGTGGAGTTTCTTGCTTGTTCTTCTCCACGAGACCTAGTTTTGAACAAGCAGCTAGTTATTCGACTAATTGACAAGCCTTTTTTAAATAAATACTTAGTCTTGTCTTTCTGTGCTTTTCTTCATAAAACCCTTTCCTTACACACCAGTCATAGGAACACAGTAGCAGGAACTTTACACACAGTAAATAATCGTTTTCCATCTTGACATTTGAACAACATGTGGGTAGATATAAATATATATATCCATACAGTTACCTCCTGATTCTAATACGCGCCTCAATGAAATGTCAGTAAATCAGAGAGTTCGTCTATTTGGGTAGTTCGGTAATCAAGCACATCGGCTAAACGGATTTGGAGTAATTTTTTGTGGGTATCTCGAAGATACGTTCCCATGCCATGGGACTATTTTCGAATTTCTACAACTGCAAGCTCCTGACGTTTTATTAGTGCCCATGAAGGCTTACATGAAATGAAATTATTTTCAGTTTGTATTTAACCTATCACATACCCACAAAACGAGACACAATAGTAAAACAATAACAGCGCGGTCTCATAGGAC
Source organism: Mythimna separata (assembly GCA_030763345.1). Taxonomy (NCBI): domain Eukaryota; kingdom Metazoa; phylum Arthropoda; class Insecta; order Lepidoptera; family Noctuidae; genus Mythimna; species Mythimna separata. Next base: position 22,930,563 of record CM061170.1, on the reverse strand, counting down.
CGGTCGGGGATTCATGAATTAAGTATCAGATGAAGCCAGCAAGCAAAATATAGTAAAGAATATTATACCTAGTAGATCTAGATAAAAGCAATGACACTGCGCATAGGCATGCACTTAAGATCTATCACAAGTAGGTACTTATACCTAGCTAGGTACTCGCTTTTACCTAGGTAGGTAGGTACTTATTTGTTCAGTTAATAACAATTATCTAATCTTATGAGAAGAAAACAATAGGCGTATTGTGGAAGGTTTGTAGAACCTGCGACACCTCAGCTAGTGATAGCTTAAGCACCTACCTAATTGCATATAGACGAATGTAGATATTGGAAATGAAAATAAAATGATACTTACTGTTTTTAAATGTTTTTGATCAACATCGATTTTCTTATCTATGGAATAAGTTTTCCCCGGTTTTGCAACACTTTTCATCTAAGTATATTCTGCTTCTACTCGTATTAGTCATAGCGTGATGTTATATAGCCTTCCTCGATAAATGGGCTATCAACCTCAAATCCGATTCGATGTGAAAAAAAAAATTTCAAATCGGACCAGGTTCCTGAAATAAGGCCGTTCAAAGCTCTTCAGTTTTAAAAATATCTATTAGTTGCGATAGATTTTTCTCAGATAGTGAAGCTTTAAAGCTTAGAACAGAATTTTTCAAAGCCCCTTTAAGAGAGATAATGAACACAAGATTGAAAGCAAAGCAACAAAGCAGCTCTTTGCAGCTTTCATACTACCCTCCCCTTCTGTTGGCTCAAGGCGAAGTTCTAAAGAGAACCTTGAGCTAATTGGCCCTCCTCGCGTTACTGAGGGCTATAGCTACTAGTCGTTCTAGGTACTTTAGGTTTGTGAAAAAAATAGGTCAGGGGTGATTTGGAGATTGAAGTAGTTAACAGGTTTAAGTTGCCGTTTATTTAGTAAAAGTCAAATAGCGACTAAAATGAGGTCCGCGGAGATTTGCTTTTTTTAGCCTGTAGTATCCTCCTGCAGGGCAAAGGCCTTTCCTAAGTGCTTCCGGGCATTCTTTTCCTGTGCCGTCTCAAATCAGTTCTCGGGGTACACGTCTAGATCATCTCGCCACCTCTTTCTAGACCGGTTTCAACGACGCTTTCCCTCTGCAGAAAGTAACCCTTAATAATATTTCTTCATTTACGATTAATTGGCAGGATTTACGATCCAAAGATATTCTTTGAATTCTAAACAAGAGAAACCACAAATTCCTTTCTGCATGTCTATGGAAGAAGCAGACTGACTGAGATATTAAAGCACAGCTGAAACTACTGGGACTGAGAGTGTGACATTTTACACAAGGTTTCCTTTTATGACATAGAGAGACAAGATTTTCTAAAGTCACACCCTTAGGAAATGAAAGCAGGTCCAAAAATTTGTACGGACACACATAAGTGTTTCAAAAAAAAAACATTCAATATTTAGGTATTATTTCATATAGGCCTACATACAGGGCATAAATCGTCAAAAGTGCACGGTTCCAATTGGTCGTTTCCTCTTGAGAAGAATCGGCAAAAAACTCCATTATTGCTCTACAGTTTCACTTATTAGACTAGCTTGAACATCTTTCATCATAGCAATAATGGTCGTTACACAAACTACCGCGATTATCATATTATTACGTCTTCGTCGCTTTCGAACATATTAAAATACACTTGAACCAAAATCAAGGCCGGTTTGCGCAGTCATTGCCAAGGTTTTCTGGGAAGTTCGCCATTTTTTTTTAGAGTTTACAGTTTAGCGACGATTGACGGAATTCAAAAACTACCTTGAACTTCGTTCGTGAGCTAAAAAAAGCTCATTATGACGGCAATATGCAAACAAGTGTTTACCTAGTGTGAACACTATCTGTCTCGAGGCTGCAACGATAATGACTCTGATGTTGAGAGAAAAGAGCAGAAAAAATTGAAGGAAGGAAATGAAATCGTAAAAACTTCCAAGGCTTTAAATCTCGTGGTGCTTGGAGATTGGATGGAAGACATCTGACTGATCTTATGGGTCACTTTTAGTGCCTACCTTCTTTCCTAAAACCAGTTTCAGGAGGCCAGAAAAGGACGAGATTTACCTTATTAAGGTGTACATTTAGTTTTTTTTATAGTTTCCTTGTTGGTCTCGTGATCGCAAGCTCGACTGCTGAGCTGAATTTGGATTTCTACATTACGTATTATTCTATAGCACCCCGGAGTTTGGATGTTGGTGGTGTGACACTCCCAAGCCTTGGAGAGCACGTAAATCTGTTGGTCCTGCGCCTGATCTCTCTCCAGTCGTGTTGGGGGTTACCATCTCATCGCACTATGAGAGTAATATAGAACAAGGGCAGAAAAAAGAAAAATATGCAACACAATGTACAAAGGCGGACGGGGAAATTTCTGTGGCTGCGTACGGAATAAAAACGTGTCGTGTACAAGAACCTTAGGCTTTCTGTACCACTCAACTACCCAGTGTCTTTTATTAGGTCAGTGGCGCGATGCGACAGTACAAAACTGCATAATTATCTACACTAATATAATAAAGAGGTAGAAGTCGGCTTTTTTTATTTGTATGAGGTAATCTGTGGAAGTACTGGTCAGATTGCAAAATTTTTTTCACCAATAGAAAGCTGCTGTATTCCTGAGTGGCATAGGCTATATTTTATGTACGCGGGCGAAGCTGCGGGCTATATACATTATGTATTATTTTATAATTATGATAGACTAGTTTCCGCCCGCGGCTTCGCCCGCGTGGTGTGTTGATAAAAAGCAGCCTATAGCAAAAATAACAAAATGGAAAAAAAAAGTATGAGTAAAAGTAGCCTATATGTTAATCCAAGGTATAAACTATCTAAATACCAAATTTCAACCAGATCGGTCCAGCCGTTTTTTCGTGAAAGAGTAACAAACATACATCCATCCTCACAAACTTTCGCATTTATAATATTAGTAGGATTTATGTTCAAACTGGCTACTTATGTAAGCTACGATAAGTCCATAATTAGTAGGAATGTATGTTTTCATTAATTGAAATTTACATTGTATTGTTTATTTACTTCTTATCAGCGTGAAAACTAATAAATAAAGAAAATGGTAATGTTTTCTCCGATAGCACTATTATGCACAATAAATACCGTTCTTCTGACAAGGGCGTGACATAGAAATATTGAGATAAGGCAAGTTATAAATACATGCAGGGACTAGGTCACCTAGGTACACTCTCACAATGCGTTAAGTAGGTATAGATACCTATTGTAATTTTTTTTTAAGGTCGGAAATCATCAAATGACTTCTCCTGCTCTAGAGTAGAGTGAAGGTATGTCCTGACTGAAACCCATTGTTTTTCCGTTACTTTTTGCGGTACGGACCAGAACCTCTTTAGGCACCTACTTATATCTTTATAAACACAAACCAAATCGAATCAAAAAATCGCTTAATCAGGTGTTTTATTAGGTACCTACTTATTACCTACACCGTCGCGTCGTCATAGGAATGTACGGCAGTTACCGTGGCCCTAGAAAATATAAGCAAATGAAGGAACATATTTCACTTGTGGTTTTAGTTAGTAAAAGACCGATACGCCCTCTCGCTCCACTCTAGAGCGGGAGAAGACATTTGATAATTTCTCGCTCCAAAAAAATAGTAAGTAAGTATTAGGTACGTCCTTAGGTAAAAATCCGTAAGTAGGTACCTAATTACCACAATAATTAGTTCACTGCGTTACCTTCCTAGGTAGTTAATGTAGGCAGGTAGGTCTTGTACCTACCTGCCTACATTAGATCGCGTCGAACAAGTTTTTACATAACCACCTCAGATTAAATACAAAATTCCACCATTAAAATAAAAGGTGGCTAAAAGAACTTAAATCAAATAGGTAGTTAAAGTTACCTGAAGTTAATTAAAGTACTTTTTACCACAAAATAACCAAATCAATGAATTCCAGAACAGACACATTGTTATTCTGTAATTAAAAGTATTTCATCCTTCCTTCCTCCTATAGTTACACAGAATTTTATCCTTCGTTCGAAAAGCAATGATTCCCTACCATTTATTATATTAACGTTTTTACCTTATGTCCTAATAAAACTACTAGCTTTTGCCATCGGCTTCGACAGCGTGAAAGTAGGACATACAAACTTTCGACCTCCAGAGGTGATTTTGAAAAATCATTTCTTAGTAAGTATTCATAAAAGGAAACCTGCAAACACTTCTTCTTCTTAACACTCCTAGCCTCAATTGTTTCGGATGTGCGTTTATACCTATATCAGTCAGATTCTCATTTTATCTAAATAGATAAGTAAACAAGAGTTAACCTAAATACAATCAATGTACATAGGTAGGTACTAGGTACCTACTTACAAGAAATAACAACACGGAAAATTTTGGTATTTCACAACGCATTCGAGATGACGTGTCGCTTAAAAAAACACCGACAAAGTATGGAAATTCAATTTAGACTACTACAGACTGAGTACTTACAAACCAGACAAAGTAGGTATGGAAATTCAATTTAAATACCTACAGAGTACCTACAAACCCGATTTAGAAAAATTATTTGTGCAGATTTTTTCTGGAATAAAATTAAATACCTAATATCAATACTTAGTAGGTACCAAAGTACCTAATTACCTAACAAAAATTGCCGTTAAAACTAAATTATGACAATAATTTACTTTGAACAGATCATCACCATCGATTAAACAGTTCGTTGTACTCGTACTTGACAATAATAGCTTTACCTTGAGCCAGGGGAGTTTTATGGCTTCCTTTCCTTGAATGTGGGTGAACGAATCGACCGATACTCCGCACTCGAACCCTGATCCTAATCTCTGGGTCAAGGACGAAGGACACGGTGAAGGTCGATTATGAAACAACCCTCGGCTTCTGTTTTGGGAAACACCCTTCTTCAAATTTTAACTCATAATAAGTTAAGAATGACGTTTTTGTTAGCAGAAATAAAAGTATTTTTATTAATAAATAGAGCAATGGTACTCGCGGTGCCGAAGTTATGCAATGAAAGTGAAAAATAACAAACTTGACATTGGCATCGACGAGATCGCTAACGTAAAAGAAGTGTTGGACTCGATCCAGACACAAAAAGAACCAGCAACGTTCTAATTTTAAATTTCCCACCTAATCGTTGATAACTAATAGTGCGTGACGCAGGGGATCACAAAATCACAATCGATCGATTATGATTAGATACCTGCTTTTTTTTTTGTTTTATGGTATGTTTTATTTTATAGAATGTCAGGTAATATTTTTTCTAAATAAATGAAACGCTTCGTGAATTTATGTTCTTGTGATAATTATGGTTCCTACATAATTCCCATAAGACCCATTTTAATTCCTTTTGTGTATTATGTCTGGAGCATTGTATTTGTACGATTGTATTCCAGGTTAATATTATGTAGGGTCGGGTGTCTCACATTGAACCAGGCAGCTACATTGAACCACCGCCGAATCTCGAAAATGCGACATTGCCAAACCGCACTAATATGAGTGAAAGAGAGGTATTTACGTTCCTTTCCTGCCCACTAGTTTGCGTGGCGATCGCGTGCAAAGTTGTTGTGTGAGGAGTATTCGAAAGCAAACTGACTCAAAAAGTAAATATTTTTTGCCAATTTCATTCTTTTTTAGCTTTTTTCGTTTAAATAATATCAATTTATTTATATGTACACTGTTTTCTACGGTTATTTAGCAATTAAAAGCGCTATAATTCGTGATTTTAAGAGATTGATTTGCCTGTAAAATTTTGAGTTTAGTGATAAAACGTGGTGTGTCTCACATTGAACCACCTGAGGGTGTTACACATTAAACCACGGTTTACTATGTACAACCCAGTCGTTAAAGGAGTGTTTTTTACAATTATTTTAATTTAATTTTAATTAGTTATATTATGGAAGGTACTTTTGTTTTTATAATTAAAAACTGTTACTTTTGTTTTTATTATTAAAATATGATAAGAATTTGACTGAAAAGGTTTTGTGATGTATAAAACTAAGACTCTCGGTTTAATTGCATATGATTTAAAGTGATTTTTATAAATATAAGGCTGATTTTTATTATTACTGTTTATTATTATTATTATTATTACAAAGTATTTGCCTTATAAATTGAACTAGAAGACATCGTTAATAAGGTGTCTCAATGTGGACGATACCCTGGTTAAATGTGTACCACCGGTGGTACACATTTAACCAAAAATCATTTTTCATAAAAACCTGTTTTACACCGAAACTAAAAGGAATATGAGAAATTAATGTTTTACAAAATTGAAGCTAAATAAATATGCTAACTATACACAAAAAATTAAAGGCATTGATTGAACATCCAGCCCACTATGAGACTTTGAAATTTACCTGGTTCAATGTGGGACAACTTACCATACTTTATTAATTTTACCTAGAGGTCCTAGGCCATTTACTACATAATATCTAAGATTCAAATTAGAAATGTCCTAATCCTGTAGTATATTGACGCATTAAGTATTTGATTGAGAAAGTAAAGGTTCATTCGAGGATCAAAAATCTTAAATTAATGAAGTCATTAACTTGTGAGTAGGTAATTTTAGATGTTCTAAAATTTTATCAAGTAACATGCATATAGATTTGACTCTGTTCATATACATCGTTTATCCATGACTGCGTATTTTTTCATTGAAATACCTTTGTTTATAGCATTTGTTATTTCTGAAAGCTGATCAAATCGTAAAGGTATCGATAAAATATTTCTATAACCTATATACTTTCGTTCATTTGACTAGCTCGGAGTTCAATAGATGATAGGCAATTATCTTGGGATCGGGATGAGATTAAATAACTGCTGTTATGATAATAGTCCAAATCACGACTTGAAGCTAAACTGGCTCGCGATCTGCCGGCCAGGCAAGCACCACCAAGGCCAAGGTTGACAGGGAAGGGGGGGCGCGGGACGCTGCCGCGGGCTTAACGCTCCGCTCGAACCCGCACAGACCATTCTGCACCTCGCAGTCGACTCTGACGGTTGTACAAGCGCAAGGTAAGCGGTGGTCATTTAAATATTTTTTTACCGACGTAAAGTTTCGCCTAGACCGCGTTTCATCAACACACCACCGCCGCTCCTGAACTCGAAAAATGTTCCTAGCTTATTCTGTGATAACGAAATCCCTATTCAAGATGTGCTTCGATAACGTTAAGTGTTCTATTTTGCCGATAAGATGATTATCGCACTTGTTTTGAAGAAGTTGGAACTGCATTCAAATATAACCCGCGAAGGTAACCGGCGGCGCAAATCGAGGGAACTTTCCCTCCAAAAACTTTTGAAGCGATTTCCGAAGGGCGGGAAGCGTGAGGCCGCGTGCGTGCTGCGTGTCGCGCATCGATCCGGGCCACCCCTCGCCCTCGCCACTCCCGGCTCCGATACATTCATTTGGACAAAATATCATTCCATCATTGCATTTAGTATCCTCCGTTTCTTTTATTTATTTGCAGTAGTTTTAGTGATTTAGTGCATGTTTTAGTCGCTAGATAATAAATAGTATTTGTGAAAATGGGTGGCTGTGCAACGAAAGAAAACAAGGAAAACAAACCGGCTGACGATGCCGACGGGTGCGTATTACTCCAGCCGGCATTTATCTCCGGTGCCCGCTGCCAAATTTCATTGTTAAACCCAAATTTTGTGCTCAAATCAGTGTTATTTTGCTATAAATTTCCATTTTTAATCGTCCTATTACCAAAAATATTGTTATAAATGTCGTAAAAGTAATGTTCGATTCATTTTTGCTGTTACCGACGGACATTGAACCTAAACGGGATGTTAAAATTATGGCATTTCCGGATTGACCGTCCGTGTAATGATCGTAAACTCCTGCCGATTAAAGTTACGTCCTTCTTACCACTTGGTTTTACGGTTCAATCATTTGTAGATAATAATTATGTAAAGTGCCAGTGCATAAATCTTTCCTGTTTTTATAAATTTTTCATTGTTGTCGAAATTAAAATTATAATATGCTAAATAAAATATCCTCTATATGCAACTACTAACAGGAAAATAACGATATTTCTCAGAACTTGGTGATGCGTCCAACTTGATTTACCTACATGACGTGTAACTTACCCTAATGTCTCATTCGCAAAAAGCTACCTATTTGCGAATAAGACAGGTACTATACATGCATTCATTCTACATTATCATATCAACTCATATCCAATATCACGACTGGCGTAATTCATGGAACGATAGGTGGATACCGTAATCTGACGATGTTTAATTACTGCAATACCGTCTCGAATAGAAATGAATGCAAAGTAACAAGAAACTCGCGATAACATGTTCGTTCGTTGGTCGCGACGAGTGGGAGGTACGGCTGCGCGCGACGAAGAAGCACCGGTGCGCAGTGAGCTGACACATCCGTTCGACTTGCGCGTGTCGGTCAAGGCGACCTCTAGCTAAATTACGTAATTCCACCACAAAACTGAGTGTCTCCCTGGGTGTGTTCGGTCAAAAACAATCCCAAACCCGGTCCAGTCCGCGTAACATCTCCAGTACCAGTAATTGTTTCAACCGTTTTACTGTCCTGAACTAGTGGCTTTAGTTAATTCCATCAGTATGAATTATAAACTGAAAGTCACAATCCCTGTGGTGGTTTGCGGTGGTGCCGTTCTCGCGTATTACCTCATCAGGCGGTTCGTAATATTTGTAAAAATAAAATGTCGTTGTTTCTTTTACATATCTTTCCTTTCATTAAATGTCTGTTAATTTTATTGAATTCATTTTAAGTGTAACAGGACTCATAAATTATAAAATGTTGATTAAAAACTTTTTGGATGTTGACTTAGGTTTACTCTTCCTCCGCTCGATTCAGTCGATGGGTACGTCACTATTATTTTCATTTTAAAAATAAATCAGTTAGAAAATAATTGTTACGGTCGTGACGCAAGGGTTCTTGTAATATTTTCGTTGTATTTTCATTGAAATTATTCAAAATGTGCACTAGAGCGACATGCGCCGCGTTAAAAGCGTTAGAGTCTTAATTATACCCTTATCTTCATTAATAAGAAATGAGATTTAATAAATTGATGATTTTCTGTCGTTACAGAAAAGCCGCAGCAATGGTGGACGCCGCAACAATCGAGAAGTTGGAGGCTGGTTTCAGCAAGCTCCAGGCCTCTGACTCCAAGTCACTGCTGAAGAAGTACCTCACCAAGGAGGTGTTCGATGCTCTTAAGAACAAGAAGACCTCCTTCGGCTCCACCCTCTTGGATTGCATCCAGTCTGGTGAGTAGACTTTGATACTTACGGTTATGATTATCGGATAATCTTACATAGAGTAATGAAACCTACTTACTAGATAGGCACGTAGGCACATCGCGTCAATAGATAACTGAAAAATAAATTGATTAAACACATGCAATCTTGATAATACCGGCAGTATAGGTACTTACCTAGTCACCTACTCAATAACCTTTCGATGTCATTTCGATAATAAGATAAATACCTTTAGACTTATAATATTTTCAACTTAGCTGGAAAATGAAGCTAATTTTGTGACGTAATCTTTTCTAGGTGTTGAGAACTTGGACTCTGGTGTCGGAATCTACGCCCCGGACGCTGAGGCGTACACAGTGTTCGCCGACCTGTTCGACCCCATCATCGAGGACTACCACAATGGTTTCAAGAAGACCGACAAGCACCCCGCCAAGAACTGGGGTGATGTGGAGACCCTCGGCAACCTGGACCCCGCCGGCGAGTTCGTCGTGTCCACCCGTGTGCGCTGTGGACGCTCCATGGAGGGCTACCCCTTCAACCCCTGCCTGACCGAGGCCCAGTACAAGGAGATGGAAGAGAAGGTTTCCAGCACCCTCTCCGGACTGGAAGGTGAACTCAAGGGTACCTTCTACCCCTTGACCGGCATGTCCAAGGAGACCCAGCAGCAGCTCATCGATGACCACTTCCTGTTCAAGGAGGGTGACCGCTTCCTGCAGGCCGCCAACGCTTGCCGCTTCTGGCCCTCTGGCCGTGGTATCTACCACAACGAGAACAAGACCTTCTTGGTGTGGTGCAATGAGGAGGACCATCTCCGTCTTATCTCCATGCAGATGGGTGGTGACCTGAAGCAGGTGTACAAGAGGCTGGTGACCGCTGTCAACGACATTGAGAAGCGCGTTCCTTTCTCGCACGACGACAGGCTCGGTTTCCTGACCTTCTGCCCCACCAACTTGGGCACGACCGTGCGCGCGTCCGTGCACATCAAGCTGCCCAAGCTGGCGGCCGACAAGGCGAAGCTGGAGGAGATCGCGTCCAAGTACCACTTGCAGGTGCGCGGCACCCGCGGCGAGCACACCGAGGCCGAGGGCGGCGTCTACGACATCTCCAACAAGAGGCGCATGGGACTCACCGAGTACGACGCCGTCAAGGAGATGTACGACGGCATCGCTGAACTGATCAAAATTGAGAAGTCCCTGTAAATCAGTTAACGATCTCGCGTTATCAGTATTTTTTGTATTATTTATCGTTTTCACGTAAGAATTGATTGGATGTCGGATTGGTTGGGCCGGCAGACGGCACTAGTCAGCGCCCCGCGAGTGTGGCCGGCCACGCAAGCGGCCCTATATACTGTTTTTCGTAAAAGTATTTTCTATAAGGAAATGGAAAATAAAGACAGCTAGCGTTAAGACCATCAATGTCTATTCTTTCTACCCCTTCCCATCACACAAAAAACACACAAATTATTATTGTACAGACCTACATAATTCATTACGAATAATTAATTTGTAAGTTTCGACACAAAGAAATTCGTTGGCTGCAGGATTATTCGAAAGAGTTACCGCGGCCCTGAAACAGGGCAATTGGAGGAACACGGGTGGGTTTAGTAAGTCACACTCCTTGTTCCACCTGGAACACGAAATTAGAGGATTTCCCACCTGATAGGCTGATAAGTTGAACCAAACAGTAAACAAAATAAATAGCTAGCCAACTTCAGGCAGTTGCAGGCCGGTTTCAAGAAAGTTGCCAGTTAAAATTCTACAATTTCCCTCTAAACGTGGATATAAAGCACGACATGGCGACAGTGCAGACCTACCTAACTATAATTTAAAATCATCGATCGCCACTAATTCGAGTATTCTGCTTCAGTTTGTAGTATTTTAAAACTCCATTTGTATAATATAGGCCTTAAATGTAAAAAATATATTTATTTCATTAACTTTGAACCAACTACACAATTTGCAACTATGGGTTACGATGATAAATTAAAAGAAATGTAGATAAAAGAATATGAAACACAAGTTTTAATCCTTTGTATAATTTTATTCTATAGAAATTATTCTCATTATTTGATCATACATAGGCATACAGAATTTTATCAAAAATATTCAAGCACATGGCGAAATTTTATGACTAGGTGGCAACACTGCTTCGTAAATGTCACTCGTTCATGTTCTTCGTTTAGTTTTCGGCTCAATTCTATATTTTTAATTCAAAGAAAGAAACTACAGAAATGGCTACTCCAAAAAGCGAGAAAGACTTGCATTTACCATTATCTAGAGTGAAAACTATAATGAAAAGTTCGCCGGACGTTGAAGCAGTTGGTGCTGAACCTTTGTATTTAGTCACGAAAGTTACCGTGAGTATGTGATGTTTTGCCGCTTTTATAACCTATTGTCTTCAAACAATAGCGGTTTTTATTATAGCAGCTAGTGAAATGCGGTTTATTCTCATGTAATAAGGCCGCAATGATACCAAGTCATACTTAAACTATACTTTCAATATATTTCAGGAACTATTCGTCACAGATTTAGCTAAAAGAGCATTTAAAAACAGCAAAAACACCTTATTGGAATATAAACACATCGCTGAAGTCGTGCAAGAAGATGATACATTAGATTTCCTTCGGGAGATCATGCCTAGGAAGATAACTGTGAGGCAGTACAAAGAAATAATGGCGAAAAAGGCGGCAAAAGGTGGTAGATCTGATGATTCAAGTACGGAATCTAGTGAGGAGGAAACTAGTGAAGAAAGCTCTGATAATACTGAACAAGACTGAACAATAGTTAAGCTGAGTTGTGTAGGATATTTTTAGTATTATTATTTAAGTCTTGATGGCAGATATCGTCTGTTTTTCATACCCTGAGACTAAATTGACACAGATAATTTCAAACTTACTACAGTCGACTCTCGTTAATTCGAAACTCGAGGGACTCTTACAATATTACGAATTATCGAGTGTTTGAAATATCAAATGGTTCGAAATTTGTGAGAGAAAATAAATAAAACTTCGAATTATTAAGTGTTGATCAATTATTATTTATTAACTGCTATTCTATAACAATGACAAAAGTTTAGAGGTACATTCGTATACATACATGTATTCATAATGTGAATTAATCAATCTTTCGAAAGAACTCTGTTATACTGGTTTGCTTCAAAGCATGAGAAGTGTGTGTGTCAAATAGTCAAACGAATCAAAACAAAGGCTCGTGTAAGTTGATACAAGTTTGAACTTGTCGCAAAATGTACTTACAATCTTTCCGCCTCTTGCAACTTTGAATTGTCGAGTGTTGGACGCCGATAAGTTCGAATTAACGCGTCGTTTTGTTATATAGCAATGATTTTTTCGTTCGAATTACCAAGTGTATGAAAATGTATTGATTTAGTTCGAAATATAAAGAGATTTTGTAGGGAACTCGTGATCACTTTGAATTATAGAGAGGTTCGAATTATCGCAGGTTTGAATTAACGAGAGTCAACTGTATAGGAATAATGCTAGTTCTTTTGTGTTGTAATGTCATTTTAGTCTCAGGGTATAAAAAACAGATGGTAGCATAGCATGGCAGATACTCAAACCATATCCTTGGTTAATTTTCGCATAGTTCAATCAAGACTTGTGTACCGGATCACTGAATTATCAGTCTTCTATGCATACCTCAATTGTTTTAAGAGTGGTCAATATTCCTAAGTACTGTGTACTTTAGCTGAATTTTGTTGATGATATGCTTGAATTAAAAATTGAAATAATAAACTGTATGTACATAGTCAGTTGACTTTTGTTTCACAATATTCAACGTGCGTATAGCTAAGAATCTCCTGATGGAGGTGTTTTGTGATAGCTACGACTTAGAGATTTCTAATTCATAAGTGAAAAGGTTACTTTTAAGCGCACTTCATCATCAATCACTCCATTGTTTACCATATCGTAGAGACTTAATCATTTAGACCATGTTTGTATGCTCGTCCATCAATTTGAGCTTGAATGATATCGATTTTAAAGTAGTTTAATCAATATGTTATTGATGCATATTCAGCTATATCAATCATTATCTTTTGAAGAACTGAATACATAATAATGTAACTAGTATTTAGCTGTAATAGATTGTTTAGTTTCAAGCCATTTGAATTGTTCTATCCTAATTGGCAATCCTGTTGAAGGAACAAGTGAATACTGATTATGGTTAGGACGTAGATCAAATGAATACAAAACTTCAAGAATATAGGTCTTGTTTGAAGTTACGTTAATCAGGCAGCTACTGGTGAGGTAGTGGTCATGTGCTAGCCTATCAATAATAAAAAAAAACAAGTGAGAAATCAATGTTTTGTACAGATCCTTTTATATCCTTTTGGTAATTGATAATTATAATCATATAGAAATCCACTTTTTTCAACTAAAATTTCTTCAGAACTTTTTTTTATGTAACCTAAACTAGTGCTATTGCTTGACTGCGAACCCACCTGATGGTAAACAGTTATGCAGTTGTTGATGGTGAGGTGCACAAATTTATTAAGAGCCCATTCACTCTAGCCTTAAGGACACCAAAGTTATAATCAGACGGAAAGACCGCAGCAGCTATGACTAAATAGCCATGAAATCCTGAAAGTAAAATACTGTTAAGTGGATGTTGGTGATTTCGTTCTTTGATGCCATCTTAATCACACAAAACATTCTCCCTATAGGTACCTGTTCAAGCAGTATTTTTTTCTTGTATTAATAGAGATATTCTGGGATAAATTAGATTAGTTTGTTTGATTCCTATGTGACTCAAAGCTGCTTGTATATTCCTAACTTCTTGCATTGGGAAATCACATAATTTCTCCTGCTTTGAGTGGAGCGAGAGGGGAATAGATTTATACTTTTACTGGCTAAAACTCATCTGTGTTCCTTCACTTGTCATTTTGCGTTCCTTGGCCGAAAATTCAAAAGAATATCTATTCTAGATTTTTGTCTAGTGCCTTTAAAAATTACCATAAGTTTTATAATTTTTTGCTTAAGAAATGCCAAAATGTAGCTCTTTGATCCTGTTAAAAGTTGTTCTGACAGTCATTAACACTATTTTGTTTATGAAGACTGCAGTCTTTTTTTGGTTAGGTAATGTGTTAAATATTGCGCTTATTACTTAGAAAGAATAAATCTCAAATTATAATTCATGTGCCAAAATTCCATACTGGTTTTCTGGCGGCAATAAGCAACTTAATTTTATCAAGAAGTCATCCCCATTTATTTGTTAATTATGTTAATGATTGGCATAACGAAAATTAATTGTTTATATCTCTAGAAATTGCATTTTTAGTGTTCCCTATTTCATAAAGTTCTTCTTGCTACTATAATCAAGAAAATAGCGTCCTCTAGCGGTGTACTCTAAAACTTCTTCGGATGATAGGCGCCGCTCGTGAATGAGCAGTTTGCTTTCGATTCAATAGATGGCAGCACAGGTTACGCTTGTAGTTATGTCACGTCTTTTATTATGGGGTAGGCAGAATCATATGCCAGCGCAGTAATCATCCGGACCGAGCTGAAGTCGTCAACAGCGCGTACTGTTCCACGCGCGCTTCTAAGAAATGTCAGCAAACCCGTAGGAATACAGCAGCGTCGAAGCCTCCGGGGCCATGGGTTGGCTTCTGAAAGGAAAACCCGTGACCCTGGAACGAAGATGGAACGGAGTGGGCTTTAGTTAGTAAAAGTCTGACACGCCCTCCCGCTCTTCCCAAAAGAGGGACTTTACATTCCGATGATTTCCCACCTTTAAAAAAGTCCCCTTATTATCAAAAAAGTGTCAAAAGCTTATAGGTAGCAACTTCTGAATGATTGATATACCTTGACTTACCGTTATGAACGATTGCTTTAAATAATTGTCATAACCTCGGCCTCGGCTATTGTCGCAAGTCAAGCCTACACAGTATTGTCAATAATTAGCTCGCAAGCCAATGCGAACTCCAGTTCATTTGACCACAAGTTTTAATCATACTTTCGGTGTAGGCAGTGGCGAAACTTCATAATCTAAGGCCCGATGCAAATGAATGATTTTGCATCAGGCCTCTATCCAATGGGATAGGATTCCAGAAAAATCTAGGTACTTCTGAGCTAACGTTCTCTCGAACCACAGTCTCGAACTGTGGGCCCCGTTGGATCGGGGGCCAGTGGTATTTTGGCAGCTTTGTCACCCTATAGTTCCGCCACTTGCTGTAGACTGCTTGGCTTGAAAATTGTCAGTATTGTCACCTCGTTGAACTAAGCAAAGCCCTGGTTGACCGTTGTCATTGCTTACTATAGTTAGGCGTTAGTACAATTTCAATTTGGAGCAATAGTACTATGTACCTACTTTAGCTGAAGTTTTGAAGATGATGAGCCTGAATTAAAAATTGAAATGACTATTATGTAGGGTCGGGTGTCTCACATTGAACCAGGCAGCTACATTGAACCACCGCCGAATCTCGAAAATGCGACATTGCCAAACCGCACTAATATGAGTGAAAGAGAGGTATTTACGTTCCTTTCCTGCCCACTAGTTTGCGTGGCGATCGCGTGCAAAGTGGTTGTGTGAGGAGCATTCAAAAGAAAACTGACTCAAAAAGTAAAAATTGTTTGCCAATTTCATTCTTTTTTAGCTTTTTTCGTTTAAATAATATCAATTTATTTATATATACACTGTTTTCTACGGTTATTTAGCAATTAAAAGCGCTATAATTCGTGATTTTAAGAGATTGATTTGCCGGTAAAATATTGAATTTAGTGATAAAACGTGGTGTGTCTCACATTTAACCACCTGAGGGTGGTACACATTTAACCACGGTTTACTGTGTACACCCCAGTCGTTAAAGGAGTATTTTTTACAATTATTTTAATTTAATTTTAATTTGTTATGTTATGGAAGGTACTTTTGTTTTTATAATTAAAAACTGTTACTTTTGTTTTTATTATTAAAATATGATAAGAATTTGATTGAAAAGGTTTTGTGATGTATAAAACTAAGACTCTCGGTTTAATTGCATATGATTTAAAGTGATTTTTATAAATATAAGGCTGATTTTTATTATTACTGTTTATTATTATTATTATTACAAAGTATTTGCCTTATAAATTCAACTAGAAGACATCGTTAATAAGGTTTCTCAATGTGGACGATACCCTGGTTAAATGTGTACCACCGGTGGTACACATTGAACCAAAAATCATTTTTCATAAAAACCTGTTTTACACCGAAACTAAAAGGAATATGAGAAATTAATGTTTTACAA
This sequence comes from Mythimna separata, assembly GCA_030763345.1. Taxonomy (NCBI): domain Eukaryota; kingdom Metazoa; phylum Arthropoda; class Insecta; order Lepidoptera; family Noctuidae; genus Mythimna; species Mythimna separata. Next base: position 22,914,097 of record CM061170.1, on the reverse strand, counting down.
AATTGAAGCTAAATAAATATGCTAACTATACACAAAAAATGAAAGGCATTGATTGAACATCCAGCCCACTATGAGACTTTGAAATTTACCTGGTTCAATGTGGGACAACTTACCATACTTACATAATCGGTTTACTTTTGTTCACAAACACATTCATTGCGCGGACAGTAATTAAGGAGTGGAATTCCCTGCTGGAGTCTGTATTTCCTGATAGCTACAACATAGGAGAATACAGATTACTTCTATGCAAGTGTACTCCATCGCTTTCTGGACCAGGGTCCCGTGGCATTTTGCTAGCCTTGTCATCCTATAGCTCCGCCAGTGGGAGTAGAATACTTGGTCTGAAACTTGTCATCTCGTTGAACAAAACAAAGCCTGGGTGACCGTTGTCACTGTTTACTAGAGTTAGCCGTTGATACTCGTACGATATGCGCACGATTTCATAATCGGAGCAATGATTACGCCTTTACACTGACAGCCTCAATACCACATCCGGTGAATCAAACGCATTTCCGCCGCTTACAATGTAATTGTTAATTTAAAATGGTTTTAAAAAAAGGAAGGTAATCCTTGTAGAAAAGGAAACAAAGAAAACATTTTTTTTTGTTTTAAGTATGGTAAGTTGTCCCACATTGAACCAGGTAAATTTCAAAGTCTCATAGTGGGCTGGATGTTCCATCAATGCCTTTAATTTTTTGTGTATAGTTAGCATATTTATTTAGCTTCAATTTTGTAAAACATTAATTTCTCTTATTCCTTTTAGTTTCGGTGTAAAACAGATTTTAATGAAAAATGATTTTTGGTTAAATGTGTACCACAGGTGGTACACATTTAACCAGGGTATCGTCCACATTGAGACACCTTATTTACGATGTCTTCTAGTTCAATTTATAAGGCAAATACTTTGTAATAATAATAATAATAAACAGTAATAATAAAAATCAGCCTTATATTTATAAAAATAACTTTAAATCATATGCAATTAAACCGAGAGTCTTAGTTTTATACATCACAAAACCTTTTCAGTCAAATTCTTATCATATTTTAATAATAAAAACATAAGTAACAGTTTTTCATTATAAAAACAAAAGTACTTTCCATAATATAACAAATTAAAATTAAATTAAAATAATTGTAAAAAACACTCCTTTAACGACTGGGGTGTACACAGTAAACCGTGGTTCAATGTGTACCACCCTCAGGTGGTTAAATGTGAGACACACCACGTTTTATCACTAAACTCAAAATTTTACCGGCAAATCAATCTCTTAAAATCACGAATTATAGCTCTTTTACTTGCTAAATAACCGTAGAAAACAGTGTACATATAAATAAATTGATATTATTTATACGAAAAAAGCTAAAAAAGAATGAAATTGGCAAAAAATATTTACTTTTTGAGTCAGTTTGCTTTCGAATACTCCTCACACAACCACTTTGCACGCGATCGCCACGCAAACTAGTGGGCAGGAATGGAACGTAAATACCTCTCTTTCACTCATATTAGTGCGGTTTGACAATGTCGCATTTTTGAGATTCGGCGGTGGTTCAATGTAGCTGCCTGGTTCAATGTGAGACACCCGACCCTAGGTAATTGATTAGTACTAGGTATACTCGTACAAGGTATAGATGTTTTATCTCACGAAAGCGGGTGACCCATTATAGTGTGTGTAAGTGTACATGCACACTCTCTTTGTGTGCGTAAGCTCGGGAGCGCTCAGTCGCGGCCGGGTCGCCGGCTTACGGCCGAAATTAATATTCAATCCGTAACCCAAGATCGAAATCGATCGCAGACATACACCGATCTATGAATCGATCTCCAATCCAGGTCCCAATATCGAAAAAAGGCAATCCCGCTGTTGCTCAATCCGTAGATAAGTGGAAATCCATTCCCTCTTGCTCATTCCGTTTTATGCAATCGCTATGATCAAAATCATTGTTACTTTATACAAAATATAAAAGAATTATTTATTATCAGTTGTTCTAATTTATTGTAGGTACTTTTTATTGTATACATATCTAATTGTATAAGACTCAAACGCACATTTAAATGGTGACAAAATTCTAAATGTTTTGGTTAAAATGGAACAAACTCCGTAGAACGGACTCAAAAGGACCCGTTTTTTTTAGTCTGTGGTAGTTTGACGGATGTTTGTTTTTTCCAAGTTGACGCCGCGTCTGGTCACTGCTGGCTGCCAGTACTAAAATAAGAATGAACTGGATCAAAGAAGGTCTTATTTAATTGCTTTTTTCGAAGTTCAATATCAAGCGATTGATATATTTATTTAACTATATATTGTGCCATTTGGTGGTGATAAGGAACCATATATTTATTTTGCTGGTAATGGTGATGGTAGTGGTGATACCAACACCAAGAACCAGTAATGGTTATTCATTAATAATTATTTATAAGCCGTTGAAATTACAATGTAATTTAATGTAACCTTCACCGTTTCATAAAGTTAGTTTATGAAATGGTAAAGATTATTATTTACTTTTGGATTTGTTATTATCGCTGCTTAGCTCTTAAGGGCTTGTCCAGAAAGGGCGAATTCGTCGCGATTCTCTCTTGCTTATCAAGCGCAACCGTTGCGCCCAGAAAGAGCGTACTAACGCGGGAGCATTCAACAATAAAGTCCGGTTCAAAATTTTAGCGCTCAACTTCCCTGGATACGTGCACTCGCTCTGGAGTTCGCGCGTTAACTGGACGCAACAAGGGGTCTCTATACTCCGTCGGTTTAGGTAGTTAACTAAAAGTAAACAATCTTGGCATGTCTTTTTATCTAAAATTTGTCTATAAATTGTATGTAAAAATCTTTGCAAATAGGTATTTACCTAAATCGATGTTAGCTAATAAACTAAATTTAAATAATCTTTGTGTATATTATATACGACCTCTTTAATATAAAAAGACATACCAAGACTGTTTACCTTTAGTTAACTACCTAAACAAACGGAGTATAGTATCTCGACTCGCGCGCAATACGCGCGAATCACGCGCGTGTCGAGGATCTGGCGTTGTGCATACGATTTACGCGCGTATTTTGAATTCGCTTTTTCTGGACAAGGTTTAGACCTTGAGCTACTTATGTAGCTGAATAGATTTTACTGAATTTAGGATACTTTATTCCAGAAAGCATTGTGTTACCTTGAAACAGCAGCTACTATCAAATCAAGAATAAATAATAAAGAAAAAATAATAAAACTAATTTGTTATGTGGATACATAATGTTTTATTTGCCTAAGTAAAATAATTAGCAATAGGATCCGTTCTAGTTTGGATATCATGGTCATCTGTATTCTGGCTATTATTATCATCACTCGTATGTGTTGTATCCTTGACTTGGTTCCTCAGGAGGAACGTTTGCAATATTATTATTTGTACAAATATTATGTAATACTGCAGTAGCTGGTATATCGCCTGGACAACTGGCAATGATACACGAAGTGTGAGTGCCACAACTGGAAATCTACGTTTCCAAACACCAAATGTTCTGTAAACAAACATACCACTTTTATTAGATCATAAGTACCAAGGCAATAAAATGGGTACATTAAATTAATGCATTAGAAGGAAATACTCTGATATGGACTATCATAGTTAATGTAAGATTTGATCTGTGTGCCTAATTTCATTAAAATTCTTTCACTCCATGGTTTCTGCAATCATGTTTACATATTTTTATATCTACTGTAATACAAATTTTCTATTTTACTAGACATTTTATATTGTTAACTATTGAACTCACCTTGATGAGGTTACACGGACAACCGGCATAATTTCAGTAAACAACAAATTAATGCAGATTTCGATAAGCTGAACCTAAATGTAAAGTTTGCATCATCCAGACTCTGCATATAGTTCACCCTTTTCATCCTTCTTGAATTTACGCATCGGCGTCACAGCTCTTCACCCGCTTCACTATCTGAGCTATCCCAATCTAATAACTCAAACAGCTAGAGAATACCGACACTGCTATTTTTACAAAATTAAATGAAATCTGTACCGTACCTAAAGCAAATATGAAATCTGCCAAAATTCTAAGATCACAATTTGGATTGTTTTCACCGATCCAAGCAAATGTCAAAATCAACGGATTGGTTATTGACACGCTCAAACTGTCATTTCCGAAAAGAAGTCAATCTATTATCAGTGATCCGACCTCTACAGGATTGCTTGGTTTTAAAAGATTGCGCTTTCAGTTCGTGGATAGCTTATTGGCACACTTTATTACATATCTAGATTTTATTTTCGATCTTCAATCGAAAGATTTTAGATTAGATTGATTATTAATTTCGGCCGTTAGTCAGTATTGCTTCTTGGTTCGCGTCAAAATAATTTATCGAGTACCGTCAGCATGCAAGGTACGAAGAAACGGAGGAAAGTTGTTCGTAGTTGCGATAAGGCAACTTTATATTGTGTGTAATATATGAATGTATTTATTTATTTTAATTACTAGCTATACTTACAGTATGCATCAAAGCGTATAGCTAGCCAACAACTTACGAACTAGAGAATTTTACACAGATATTGATCATTTCTTTACTGCTATATAAAAAAAACGAATTTCGGTTCCTGAGCAATCAGGGCGTTCAGCAGATTATTTATGTGGCGTAACCATGGTAACCATAAAAACCATCGAAGGAGCATCGACGCGCGCACCCGCGCCTGTCAGTCCGCTTAGCTCACAGATGACAGACGCCACGCTCTTACTTTTGCTGTGTTAACAATATTAGTGGTGAGAATAAACTATTGAAAAAGAATCTGGGCCGTTTGATTGTGTTCCACCACCACAACACATCAACATGTTAAACGATTTTATAACTGTATTGTTTATTTAGGCTCGTCAAATGATTGCAATTATAATTTGTTCAAAGAAGAATATTAATTCACGGAAATTCATCGAGAACCAAATTGTGATTTATCATATTTGCGTAATATTACAAAACGCACTGCAGCAGCGACAGCGGGGTAAGTGAAAGAGCAGTGCAAAAAACTAATAAAAGAAGGAAGAGATGTCGCAAGTACATCTTCGAATTTTATGTCAGCCATAATAAACCGAAGAATGAGAGAAAATAAAGATGGATTTACAGGTGACGTTGTACGGAGCACAATACAAAATTTTCATATCGTACTAAAACAAATTCCAACAATAAATCAAATAAAATAAATAAATTGTTTATTTGGTCTCAAAAGGTTACATTACAAGTGTTAAAGAAACAGCCCCAGTAAGTTATTATTAATACTTGTGTTAGGGTTATTTCGTTCCTTCCCTAAAATTGTATAACATTGGCAAAGCTAAGGTCAGTTTTGAATGAAAAAGTTGGTTTCGATGGATGTCTCGTAATGCTGCGTAAGTTATTAAATAAATTGGGCAACAATTGGCAACTTTATTATTTTGTTCAATAGCGATGAGCTTGCTAACGCTACCTGTAGTTACGCACACAAGAGCGAGTGTCTATACACATCACAACTACAAGTATGGCTCACCCGCTTTCGTGAGATAAAACAACTATACTTACAGTTTTGTATCTGCATATAAAATCGGAGAGGAGGCAATTATGTTAGTGATTCTCGATCAGAATCAACAATAAAATGAATACCTAGGAGTCTGACACGCCCTCCCGCCCAAGAGCGGGGGAAGTCATTCTGATGATTCCCCTACCAGAAAAAAAAACCTAGGTATTTTTTTATATTTTTGTTTTAAGATATTGGTAAAAGCGTTTCGTAGATTAGATAAGTGGGCGGAGCCTTGTACCTATAAAAGTACAGGCTGTCGTACTTATGCACACATGACAATCATGTCACACGCAATAAATCACACATCGACAGGTGATTCAGTTTTTTTGAAGAGGTTTAATAAGACAGTTATTCTGAAGAACATTTATAAAAAATACTATAATATTTGCATAATTTAATTCCATCGAGCTCGTTCCATCATCGGACCACCAGACGTAGGGTGATTGACTAAGTACAGTTCGTCCGCTATAAGTTGGCGAGTGTGAAGTTAGGCTCTGCGAATTTTGGCGCTTGAAATATCGTACAAAAATAAAGGTTTTAAAAAAATAAATGCAATTTGCTGTTCTTATTGCTGTTAAAAACAGTTATTGGCATTTATTTTTTTAAAACCTTTATTTTTGTACGATATTTCAAGCGCCAAAATTCGCAGAGCCTAACTTCACACTCGCCAACTTATAACGGACGAATTGTGGGTACTTGACAGACATCCCACTCATATATACAAAGCGTTTTTGGAACACATAGATATTCTCTTTTCCCTGCCTTAGTCTGCTCCCTGATAGTTACAACCTAGGGTTCTTAAGTCAAGAGTTAGAGAAGGTTACTTCATTGACCCTGTCAATAAAAAAACACAAGTTCTAGGACATGTCGCTATCCTGACTATTAATCTTCACCCCCTTATCTCATTTATTCACTATCATCCTGCCCCTTATCCAATGTATTCGTACCTAGACGGCTCTGTAGATAGGTACTTATATCATTTTCCAAATATTTTTTTTTCTATACAATTACATAAGTCCACCCATCTGTATATATAAAAGGAGAAACTGACTGACATATCAATGTACAGCTGAAACTATAGGACCTAGAAGCGTGTAATTTTGATCAAGATTTCCTTTTATGACGTAGACAAGCAATAAGGGAGGATTATTTAAATTCATCCCCTAAGGGTAGAAATGGAGGTCTCTATAGTTTGTATGGAGAAACCTACAGCGTACAGCGAGTATCCATCCTTACGTTGTCGAAACCTGCGCGGTCCGGACCAAGCGGTTTGCTTCGTCGTTTATACCGCGTACATCGAAGGATTGGAACAATTTGCCTGCTGCGGTCTTTCCGTCCGATTATAATTTGGGTATCTTCAAGACTAGAGTGAATAGGCTCTTAATAAACTAGTGCGCCAAACCATCAACGATTGCATCACTGCTTACCATCAGGTGGAATTGCAGTCAAGCACTAGTTTATGGTATATTAAAAAAAAAACCTAGCTTCACGTGTACTGTAAAGCCGCTGGCAGAAGCTAGTAATGACATAAACTGGCGAAATTAAACTGCATTTAATTACGGTAGTTTCGTCTGGCCATGATGCAACCGTTATGTGTTAATTGGTTTTTTAACTTGGAGCACTAAGTAACTTGATTTCAAACGGAGATGCAAATCTAGTTTAGTAACGATAAAATTAGCTTTATTATGACCTCGCTACATTATTAAAATTATGCATATTAAAAAATTTAAAACACTTTTTTTGTTTCTCACTTTAAATTTCGAAATCATTACTCCACATAACATGATATAGAAAAAGGTTACATTTTTTCAAAGAAGTTTTTCGCAGGAGAACTAAGGACACTGATATAACCCGAAGAATCACCAAACTTAAGTGGCAGTGGGCAGGGCACATTGCTCGTAGAACAGATGGTCGATGAGGCCGATAGGTCTGGAGTGGCGAGCGCGCATCGGAAGACGCAGCCGCGTTGGAAGGCCCTCCACAAGGTGGACCGATGACCGGGTGAGTTACGGGAATACGATGTATACAAAACGCATAGGACCTTTCGTTGTAATGATATTTGGAGGAGGCCAAATGTCCGACAGTGGACGAATTGTACCCACACAATAACTAAGACAGACTCCTGTTTCTTTTCTTTTTTGTCTTTATTCCACGGCCCCAGAGTTCTCTTTTTTTACAACAGGCCTCAAAAAATTTATGGATAAGTCGTTACCTACGAGCCTAGTTACGAAGTTACACTCCAACGATGAGTAGTTTAGATGTACAGTTAAAAGACCGTTAAACTTGATTAGATGATAATTATATTACGTTTCTACACTACAATTATGATATAGTGGTTTCGCTCGCGGGTCGCGTGATGGTAGAAAATTATCCCCAGGGAGTATGTTACTCCCGTGATATAAAGTAAAGTATCCTCCTATTACATGATGATGATGATGAACATATTCTACTCGTGTGCCTTTCATCCGAATTCGTTCAGCAGTTTGAGCGTGAAAGTAACAAACATACTTACATACCTATCTACATACATTAATGTGACTAAGTCAGATACGCTGGAGGTAACTAACTAGTAATATTTCTAGTCAAAATAATTGATTAACAGAAATGGCAGTGGCTATTTTTAGCGTGTTGCGTCCAAAATAGAATAAGAAGCAATCTTGGTATTTTACGCTGTTTTGATATGTTAATACCGAATGAGTTATTTGTAGTTAAGCAACTCTGACGGTCATAAGTCAAAACAAAATCTAGAAAAAAATATTTTTATCTATGAATATGTAGTATCGTCTGTTTTTTATACCCTGAGACTAAAATGACATTACAACACAAAAGAACTGGCATCATTCCTATAGTAAGTTTGACATTAAATGTGTCGATTTAGGGCCTATTTCACCACCTATGATTAAGTTTCGAGTATCTTACTTGACAGATAATTTCATACAAATTCTGTCAAATTTTTGAATTTATTCAGTGAGTAGTGCCTACTCGGACATTGTGAAACAGGCCCTTAGTCTCCGGGTTTAAAGAACAGACGGTAGTTGTGTTCACAATTCAACGTGTTTTGCCGGTGGCTCTGGTGGTGGAACGGGATCCCGGTAATATTTCTGGTAGATACCATCCCAGAATCGAGTGCGTTCTTCCAAGAGTACCCCTCGAAGTTCCAGCTTCTCATCAATAGACATGTATGGTGACCCATCAGTGCCTACTGCTGGCCATGCAGGCAGGGATGATCCTTCAGGGACTGGCTTCCTGAAATGGCCAAAAGATAGCTCTGAAATTTTGTCTTTGCCAAGCTGAAGGTATAAAATATATTCCTATGTCACCCAGTGATAAAGTAGTATTCTACTGTGTAAGAATTAAGTAAAATTTTTAATCTTTCCTCTTTATAATATACAAGCTTAGATAGACCCAACCGGACCATTAATAATGAGAAAAAGTAAGGAAAAGAGCAAGATACACTTTCTACAGTCTAGACTAATCTGCCTCGGAGATTGGACGTTTCAAAACGATTGAAATACGTGGTAACCACTTACCCAGTCTTGATGAAGTTGTGCCAAAGTTGACGGACAGTCTTCTTAATGTTTTGGCTTTTTTCTGACATGTTAGTTTCATTTTTCTCGAAAAAGTTCCCATCCATCACGGCCGTTGTTTGAGCGCAGTGGTTGGCACCTCTCGTCTTAGTGTGTGGAATAAATGGCGTGGCATCATCAACATACGAAAACTCATACAAGTAAACTTGATCGTTGCCAGCCTCCGCATGTAATTTTGCAGCCACAAGCATAGGATAAGTAAAAAAGACATCAGAAAAGAAGTCGACGTATCCCAAAACGTTGTCGTTGCCAACAGGTTTATCACCGAAATAAAATTCCTTAATCTCCTTCGCTACTTGTTCTCTTTCTTCATCAGAATCAAACTTTAAGTTAGGTGGCAAGAAATCTGAAAACTTTTCATTCATCTTCTGCTTCCAAACTTCAAATTGATCTATACGCATCAGTCCTTCCATGTTAGCGAAACCGTACAACACGGGCAGCTTTCTGTAGGCGCCTTTCTTTAATATACTCAAAGGAGATTCTGTGAGGAATGCGTCATCTACTGTATCACGCTCCACACAAGGTGAAAATAAGAAAGTGGAATCAGTTCTATCAAAAAATGGATCTGAAGTCAGTAATCTCATCGGAGCTGTCTTATAGAACTTTTCTAATGCATAAATATCGTCTACATTTGTGAAGTTCCATTTTCTGGCTTGAGTTTTGGCATTCTCTAGAGGATCTGTTTGAACTGTGAATGCGGCAAGGTTTCCTCCGCTTTCAGGAATGACTCGGTGGAACAGTCCTTCGGCTGACTTGGAGAGCATTAGTAGGTCGACGGATGCAGAGCCTGCGCTGCCGCCTGCGAGAGTGACATCGTCAGGGTTGCCGCCATAGCCAGCGATATTGTCTTGCACCCAGCGCAGTAGTGCCACCTGGTCTTTCATGCCAGCATTGCCTGGTATATCCTCGGTGCCTAGGCAGAGGAAACCATGAATGCTGAGTCGGTAGTTGAACGTGACAACGATTATATCTTTGTTGTCCATCAAGCGCAGTGCTCTCATCATGTCACCATATCCTATGATGAACGCTCCTCCGTGAACGTAGACGTATACGGAGAGGTTTTTCTTGTCGGTGTCGGGGACGTAGACATTGGCGATGAGGCACTGTTCGTGCTGGACCAGATGTTTAGGCATGAACTCAGGTATTTCCATCTTAAACTGCGGGCAGATGACGTACTCGTTGACAGCTTCATAAGGATCTGACCATGTTGGTGGTGGAAGTGGGGCCTGGTAAAAGAAAGGATTAATTAGATTGGTTGATACCGAAATACTATAAATAAAGTAAATCTGACTCCAGTCTTGCCATGAAGTACCGTATTACCCCAGTTAATGGGTTGTGGAGGTTTGGTATGCAGCCGCTCCTCGTAAAATACTGGCATTCAGCTAAATCCGGCTTGACTGGAAGCCGACCCCAATGTAGTTGGAAAAAGGCTAAGCAAATGATGATGTGGTACTGAAATACTGTGGAGTCATATTACTAGTTGTCATCGTAATCCTAAAGAAATATAGAAAAAAAGCGAGAAAGATAGAAGGAAAGAAAGTAAAATATTCTATTTGGAAAACATGTTACCTATATTTCAGTCTTAGTAGTGAAGTAGGTACTAATTCCTCTACCTATCTTTTTCGAGAAAATCATTATTTATCGATGTAAATTTACAAGTGTTTTCCCGCATGTTCTAGTAAAATCGCCAAATCGGTGACATTACAGTAATTTTCAAGAGGCGGTACTAGCCTTCGGAGCGCCTCCTGTGTGTATCTAATAAATAACTTGGCATCTTATAATAGTCTTTTTTAGGGTTCCGTAGCCAAAAATGGCAAAAAACAGAAACCTTATAGATTCGTCATTTCTGTCTGTCTATCTGTCCGTCCGTAAGTCACAAACACTTTTTTCCGGAACTAGAAGAACTATGCTGTCCAAACTTGGTAAGTAGATGTATTTTGTGAACTGCATAAAGATTTTTACACAAACATTGAAAAATAGCAACAAATTTTGGGGTTCCTCATACTTAGAACTGAAATTGAAATTTCTTTTCCATCAAAACTTAACGTGGTGGATATCTACGGATAGGTCTTGAAAAATGATATTGAGGTTTCTAATAAGGTTATCTGGTGGGGCGGCTGGTAGATGGTGGGTGGTCTGGTGGTGGTAGTTTATCTGCTGGTGGTGGTTTAAGATTGTCTGGTAGATATCGATATCAGCGATAATACCGCCATTGTACCCGTAGATTTAAGTTATTGTATAAACTGTACCGTTACTTTTTGGTGTACAATAAAGTTTATTCTATTCTATTCTATCATTTTTTTTCCAAACTGAACAGTTTCCGCGAGAGACACTTCCAAAATGGTAAAATGTGTGTTCCCCCTGTAACTTCTAAAATTAGAGAATGATAAAACTAAAAAAAATATATGGTGTAAGAGATAGATGATTCATTACGAATTACGATGCAAACTTCCGCCGAAAATTGGTTTTCCAGTAAGTAGTTTTTTTAATACGTCATCATAAATCGTAAACCGCAATTAAGTTGGTTCGGAACCCTCAGTGCGCGAGTCCGACTCGTAGACCAGGTACTTGTCTGGTTTTATTTATTTTCTTATAGAAAGATTTTTACATAAGGATAGGTAATATCATTTTTTTTTACACATAGGTACAAAATGGAGGAATATTACAATGACTTAGGCCGGGTCCACACTACAAGCCTAACGCGGTTGCGAATGTTGCGATGACGGGTGCGAAATATCAAACATATGAAACGCCCCTTTGCGTCCACAGTGCAGTGACTAAGGCGGGAGCCTAGCGCGACGGTCATAAGCGAGTTAGCGCGCGTAGTTTTCCAACGTTCCTATCCGCGCGTTATGGCCGCACTACGGGCCTAGTCAACAGGCGATCTGATGCGCGGGTAGCGGTGATATCAAACCAGTTCGGTCTTGTCGCTCGGCGTTAGAGCGGCGGCTTGAGTCCCAACAGTGGGAATATTACAAGGCCGATTATGGTAATATAATAATACCCCTGAATAAAGTCCAAAAGCTACAACAGCTCGCGCGTCAATGTGGCCACCATACCGCATCGCTTGTCGCACCCGCCACAGGCCCCCGCCACCGCGCATTCACTGTGGACGCACCCTTAAAACTTTAACACCTAAAATAAGATTAGATTACGGTGAAACAAACAAGAATCTGGATTTCCCTGTTCCCCGTAGTCTACCAATAAATTAAATCTTCCAATCAAGATAAGTATTCTAATTTAAACCTTAGTAAAAATATATGATGAATAGTGTATTACTTTAATAAATAACTGTGGCGAAAAGTAAACAAATAGGTAAATGTTGTAATCAATGATTTACCTAAGTGTTATTAGTAAAAAATATTTTATATATGCACAAAAAAACATGGTCCCAGGGTACCTACATATACCTAAGGTCTTGTCTTACAATCGACAGGAACAGATGGAGGAACATCATAAGGGCTAAGGTGATGAAGCAGGGAGGTCACGACCCTCAGCATTGAGGAATACGACGCAAGGGGGAGGTGTCTTACAATAAAATTGTAATTGTATCTATGATAATAGTATATTTATCTTAGAATGTGATCGCTAGTTTGACACTAGCGATCTTTCGAAATTTTAAAGAGTTCATCGAGAAAAGCAATAAGTATGATATTTGTATAATATATATACATGCAGTGTTTTACTGAACATAAAGAAAATTTAATTCATGAAATTAGAAACTAAATACAACGCTACAATACCTAATAGAAAATTCCTCTTGTGACACAGTTTTATCCCAGTAGGTATACCTTTGTATTTCTTCTTAAGATTATATGTAACTAAGTATTTTATCAAATTTAACTGTGAATTAATTATTATTGCCATGAAGTACCGTGTTACCCCAGTTAATGGGTTGTGGAGGTCTGGACTCTGGTAGGCAGCCGCTCCTCGTAAAATACTGGTATTCAGCTAAATCCGGCTTGACTGGAAGCCGACCCCAATATAGTTGGGAAAAGGCAGATGAACTATGAATAAATTATATTATTATTAACAATAATAAAACCTTGAATTTATTTTCGCCCACAGGTGGAGTAGCGTAGGGAATGTTGTAGAACGCGAACACTTCTGCATCAGGGTGCTTGCGTCCCCGCACCGGTCCCTGCGGGGTTTTCACTTCCCGCCATTCGTCGCCAGCCAAAGCAGTTGAAAACCACACAAATAACACACACACCGTCCACATAGCTACCGTTTTCGACCAACTTTGGATTATTTAACAGATAAAATTAAATACTATAATATCTCATAATCGGATAGTACAGTACGAGTATCTACACAAGGCCACTGAATGCAGAACTGTTGATTGTAGTTTACAAATTGTATGAACTATCTTATCTTGAAGACTTATCGCTAATTAGCACTTTGCCATTGATTTCTAATAAATAAATGGTTTTTATTAAAAATAATTTATTGATTAGAACCTGAAAACAAAAAACGAACACCCATTTAGTTCATGAATCCCCGACCGGTCCTATAAGACCGCGCTGTTATTGTTTTACTATTGTGTCTCGTTATGCGGGTATGTGATAGGTTAAACTGTATATGGAGGGTAGTTAGGAAAAACTTAAAATGTCAGTTTTTATTTTTATCTAGACTAAACTGAGTCCCAACAGTGAAAAAATTACAAGGTCGATAATGCGAATAACCAATAACCCAAGGACTGAAATTCTCATACTATGCTTACATACCTACTATACTCCGTTTGTTTAGGTAGTTAACTAAAGGTAAACAGTCTTGGTATGTCTTTTTATATTAAAGAGGTCGTATATAATATACACAAAGATTATTTAAATTTACTTTATTAGCTAACATCGATTTAGGTAAATACCTATTTGCAAAGATTTTTACATACAATTTATAGACAACTTTTAGATAAAAAGACATGCCAAGATTGTTTACCTTTAGTTAACTACCTAAACCGACGGAGTATAGGTCCATTTCACACACCTTAAACCGTTTCAAACTAAACAAATAATAATAGGTATTCTGTTACGCACTCGTTAGACACCAGAATCGTTTTCCTAGTTGCTCATGGAAATAATGTTGTATTACATAGTCTTCACAAACTATGTAAGCCGTTAACTGCCGTGTTAATTTATTGATTGTCAGGCAGTTTAGCTTTTTTATAATGCTCTAAGATTTTATACGTTCAACTCAGTTCAGCGATGTTATCTGACAAATTCTTGCACAGGTTTACTCAAATCTGTGTGGCCTTTTCCTCAAAAAACATCTTAGATATCAACCTACATGCTTTTTAATATGAATTGATAATTACGGTGCATGTATATGGACTTTATAGAGACTGATATTAAAGTTTTTTTTTATATACCACTAGCTTTTACCCGCGGCTTCGCTCCCGTCAAATGACTACCCTACATATCCTACGCTACCCTACCCTACACTACCCTACACTACCATACACTACCCTACCTACCCTACACTACCCTACACTACAGTACCCTACACTACCCTATACTACTCTACACTGCCCTACACTACCCTACACTACCCTACACTACCCTACACTACCCTACACTACCCTACACTACCCTACACTACCCTACACTACCCTACACTACCCTACACTACCCTACACTACCCTACACTACCCTACACTACCCTACACTACCCTACACTACCCTACACTACCATACACTACCCTACACTACCCTACACTACCCTACACTACCCTACACTACCCTACACTACCCTACACTACCCTACACTACCCTACACTACCCTACACTACCCTACACTACTTTAGTTTAATTTTTCTTTTTCTCTCCGTAAGAACCATCATTGAACTTCAAGGAACATTTTAAAAAAAGAATCAGCCAAATCGGTCAAGCCGTTTTCATGTGATGTCGTGACAACGAAAAACGGGTTTCATTTTTATATATATAGAAGATAGAAGATGAACTAGTGCTTGACTGCAATCCCACCTGATGATAAGCAGTGATGCAATCGTTGATGGTGAGGCGCACTGGTTTATTAACAGCCTATTCACTCTAGTCTTGAAGATACCTAAATTATAATCGGACGGATAGAACGCAGCAGGCAAATTGTTCCAATCCTTCGATGTACGCGGTATAAACGACGAGGCAAAGCGCTTTGTCCGGACCGTGCAGGTTTCGACAACGTAAGGATGGATATTCGCCGTACGACGGTTTGTCCGATGGTAAAAGGGAGATGGCGGAATTAACTCATGTAATTCTTGGGCACACTCTCCGAAATGCATCCTGTAGAACACCGATTAGCTTCTTCGCCCACCTTTCCACCGAGTCCAAAGCTGCTAGATGGCATTTTGCAGCACCAGCCCATATGTGGCTGCAGTACTCCACACACGATCGGACCTGTGCTTTGTATAGCATAAGAAGCTGTCCCGGTGTGAAGTACCGCCGGACCTTTGCCAGAACGCCGAGTTTTTTTGCAGCTACTTTGGCTTTGGACTCAATGAACCGCCCAAAGTTAAGGTCTGAAGAAACTTCAACCCCTAACAGCTGAAGATGGCCGGTGCACTCCAGTGACACATTCCGGAAAGTAGGAGTCAAGGTAAACGGGCTCCTTTTTGCAGTGAATAGACACGCTTGTGTCTAATCACTTAGATCTTAGATCTTATAGATCAAAGTCTCCTTTGAACTTTTTGTATCGGTGTTTTTTATTCAGGGTCACTTTGAAAAACCAGCAGCATCTAGTGCAAATTGATGTTTAAAAATGTAACTTATAACTTAGCGAAATAAATATTACTATTTTTCCTGCATTATCTGTTATACTAAAAGGATGGTTTCGGTGACAGCTATCAGATTCATACAATGTATCTATCTATCCTTTTATCTCATTTCAAAGATGCATATTTTCATCCTGCTGTCACCCAACCCATGCTATGTAATTATTTACATAGCATGGGTTGGGTGACACACTATAGTGCCTATGATCGTTGATCATGGAGTGTGATCGCAAGTGTCAAGTTTTTAATAAGTCAATCGTAAATATATTATGATTTTATGATGTAAATATTATTGTATCATTGTTATCATTGTATAATACCCGGCAAATACGTTGGCAAGTTTCGCGCATGGTGCACAAAACAGCCAATGAGCGAACAGGACGTAACGCAGTGCGGAGGCAAAAGTCGTCTAACGCACCAACCATAAACTACTATTATAATGCTGCACCAATCGCGCGCCGGATCGGCGCTACCTCGTACCCCGCGTCCCGCTTGATCACCAAATAGACCTAAAAACGATTTCTGCGCATTGCCAAGTTATGTGCCGCCGGTTATACCTACTATGTGTGAAATGTGCAGTGTTTACTTTAGTGTGACAAATAGAAAGAAGAGAAATTATAGAATAAAAATGAAGTGTGGACGACACAATGTGTCATAGAAAATTAATCAGTTCGAACCTTAAATTTATCTTCGCCCAGAGGTGACTTGGCGTAGGGAATGTTGTAGAACGCGTACACTTCTGCATCAGGGTGCTTGCGCCCGCGCACGGGCCCTTGTGGAGTTTCCACTTCCCGCCATTCGTCAGCCACAACGATTGAAAAACACAAAAACAACACACACACCGTCCACATAGTTTCTGTTTTGGTTAGTCCAACTAGTTGACTTATAAACCGACTAAATGAAATAGGAGGTAGGTACTCAAGTAAGTGATTGAGTTAGTCAATGATATTTTAAGTAAAAAGGTTAGTTGAGTATTTAATTATTTAATGTTTGCATCCCCAACCGATCCTATGAGACCGCGCTGTTATTGTTTTACTATTGTGTCTCGTTTCGCGGGTATGTTATAGACTACAGACATCAGGAAAAGCACTGTAATGATTATACACACACCGTCCACCTAGCTTGTTTTCGACTAACTTTGACTTATAAACCGACTAAATTAAATAGGTACCTACTCTAGTAAGTAACTAATTGAGTTAGTTTTGAAGACGTCATTAGAAAACCACAAAGATAATACACACACGTCCAACTTTGACTTATCAACCGACTAAATGAAATAGTCCACTAACTCAATAAGTGGACAGATGAGTACACAAGGTCAATGAATGTTGTTGTTCCTAACTGACTACATTGACGTAATGATATAATCTGTACACCTATGAAGTTGTCTTTTAATAAAATGGGTCACCTTCAGGTTGATTGGGAACCTATCACATACCCGCGAAACGAGACACAACAGTAAGTCAATAACAACGCGGTCGCATGAGACCAGTCAGGGATTCAAGAACTAAATACCTAAGTTTTAATAAACGTGATATATTTGAGGCATGTTATTCCTATTTAGAAATTAGTTTTCCATTTTATTTCTATCTTTAATTATTATTTTATATTAAGTAATAAAATTAGTTATTTTCTATCTGTAATTGAGCTGCTCATAACCAATTCTATATGAATTTTACAAAACTCGCGTTTTTTATTATCTCAAAAAGAATTGTACCTGCCGTTTTTCACGGCGCGTGTTGATGACTTGAGCCCAGTCTGGGGCGACGGCTGGACTACCCATTATGATTGCTCGCCGTCCGCAAGCCCATGCCTACAGTAGCTGGAAATTGGGGTCAGGATCTCAGATCGTGGCTAGATAATAACAGCCGCACAGGTCGATCTTCAAGGTTAAGCAACGCTTGCCTAGGTTGGTCTGTGGATGGGTGACCATCTTAACATAACGAGTTTCCTCCGTGCCTCGGAAAGCACGTTAAGCCGTTGGTCCCGGCTGTCATTTGGAGATCTTTGGCAGTCGTTACGGATAGTCAGAAGCCAGTAAATCTGACTCCAGTCTTGCCATGAAGTATCGTGTTACGCCAGTTAATGGGTTGTGGAGGTCTGGTAGGCAGCCGCTCCTCGTAAAATACTGGTATTCAGCTAAATCCGGCTTGACTGGAAGCCGACCCCAATATATGTAGTTGGGAAAAGGCTAGGCAGATGATGATGATCTCAGATCGTTTAAGTAGATATATAAGTGATCAGGAGGTACAAACTCTAATATTTGTATGATAATTATAGTTAGATATCAGAAGGTACACACAAATACTGATACTAAATATATACTCATGTTGAAAAAACAACATAAGTTCAAATAATGCTGTACTCACGAAGAACCTCACATTCTCACCACATGGAGGATTTGACCACAAAATCTAATTCACGAGTATGTGCAGTGTACACTTACCAGATGCTTGAAAGAATCATGATTTCCTAAGGTTTTACGATAGTCGCCTCAATATGCCCAAAAAGTGCATAGGGGGTTATTCAGGAACTTGCGAGCTCAGTGTGGATGTGCAAAAATGGTACAACTCCGTTTCGAAGTGTCGCTGTCTTGTGTGTGTGTGTCGGTTACCCTAAACCAGGAGCATAGGGGTTAGGTAACCTTTTCGAATACCTTGACACCATGCATGTCATCTTCTTCTAATCAAAATTTCGAAACATCACAACCTACCTGTCCCTTTTAGCTTTTTTATCCGACTCCCAAAAAATAGGAAGTTCTCAAGTCGTCTGACATTTCAGCGATATTTTAGCTAAATGTTAGATAACAGATTTGACAATTCTGTTTTTGTTTGGAAGATTTACTCGCAGGTGGTCGCATTCATTTGAATGTATAATTATTGCCTACTTAACGCATGACTTACTTGACTTAAGATCCTATATCCCCTAGCTGGGGCAGAGGGCATCAACAGTAGTCACCCATCGCGAACGGTCTTGCGCTTTACGCTTAACCTCGCTCTGTGTCAGTCCGATGGCCTTTGCTTCTGCCAATACGGAGTGTCGCCAGGTCTGCCGGAGACGGCCACGCTTCCGTTTCCCTTGGGGATTCCAGTCCAGCACCTATTTAGGTATATGATCGGGATCCCACCTAAGCGTGTGAACAATCCAACTCCACTTGCGACGCTTAATCTGGTGGTCGATCTTAGACTTGATCTCTCAACTTAACGCATACCTTAAACAATTTCTTTGACATTGATTACAATGATCGCTGTCAAGTTTAAAAGTGTATTATAAATGTACCTATTATGTAATGTATTGACTAAAACTATTTTCTATTTAATAATCCCATAATTATGACAAATGCCAATTGATGTGTATAATTACTTAATTTTTCTGTGTAGGTAATTGGTTGTTTTGTGTACGTGACATGATGGTTTTATTTTATTTTCTTTTGTTTTGACATGGCTGTATTTAAATTTTTTAATATTGTACACCCCATGGGTATGTTACAGTGATACTTGTGATAATTATATTTCTAAGAACTAAACTTCCACCTGTGACAAACAAAAAACGAATCTGAATATGTGAATATCAATCAATTGCCATATCCCCGACATTCTACAATCTGAGACCTGCGTGTGCGCGATAGATCCTGCGGTCGACTGGCGACGTCGATGTATCGTCAATCACCTGGCTATAATGAAATGTGTACAAACACAATTATGTACACGCCGCAGGATATTGCATTGCCAATATTTTAGACATAGTTTGACAGTTAATTTTGTTGAGGACATAAAATTATGATCATATTTCTTTAGAGGTGCCTTGGGTTGAACGAAAGATAAGCCCGGGACCCTGGAATTAAGACAAAGAAGGAACATGAGTAGGTTTTAGTCAGTAGAAGTCTGACACCATGATTCTCATGTTCCCTTAAAAACCGGGCAAGTGCGAGTCGGACTCGCGCACTGAGGGTTTCGTACCAACCTACCTATAAAAACAGTTTAATTCTCGAATCGAGTCTTGAAGACTTTTCAATTTTTTTTTCTTGTGACGTAACTAAAAATTTTCAGTTTTCAGACTTTTCCCGATATTAGTGCTATAATACCTTGCTTCGTGCCAAATTTCAAGATTCTAGGTCAACGGGAAGCACCCTATGAGTTTTGATTCCTTTGACAGTGTCGAAATGTACGTTTTTTGCAACATAAACGGGCGTATCTTTTTTTCCCGTCAACTTACAAGTTTGATTTTTGCACAACTTCTAGGGACCGCGGATTTCAATATATGGTTTTAATTTCAACTTGATACCTTCACGCGTTCCTGAGAAAAAGGGTCTTGACAGACGGACGGACGGACAGACGGACAACAAAGTGATCCTATAAGGGTTCCGTTTTTTCCTTTTGAGGTACGGAACCCTAAAAACATCCTTTAGAGGTCGGTCGCTAATCACATGATGTTTTTTGGTAAGTTTTTGTCCATTATTTCATTCTTTCACAGATTTCCTTACAATAATCTGCATTATTTTAAGAATTTAAAACTGTGATGACATATTTGCACACCTTGAACTGAGTGATTCACTTTAGAGATACTTACGAAACTTTCTCGTTCACTTACTTCTTAGTACTCGCGGTAAATAAATGTGCAAATATTTATATTATATTACTTACGCATTTTTCTTTATGATTTTAATCGACGCACGTACCGCACATAGCTGTCGCTATTAAAAGGTCATCAACTGCTCAAAACTGCTCTACCGTTCACGTTTGATCATGATGCCTAACAAAAAAGTATCGAATCATTCGAGTTGAAAAAAAAATGTATAATAATGTATAAAATAAATGAAACAAAGTGTGTGAGAATGTGTGTGTGTTAAATAATTAATATAATCTCATTCTGCGATTCTAGCGGTCTCTCCAGGCAGTCTTGTGCTGTTAGTTTCCACCGGAACTCCCATATAGTATGGGCCATACAGCTCTAGTGAGTAGTCTAGTTTGTAAGAGTAAACCAAGACGCGGTAACGTATTGGTTCCACTCAAGACGAATGAAATGCTAAGGTCACCAGAACAACTTGTGACTAGTCACAACAATTACATAATAAGAATTGATAAGACCTGTGATGATCTTAATATTAGGCTGTGAAAAAGATGGATGAAAAAAGATTGCATTTATTTAGCAGAAATGAGACTGTAGAGAGGAGCTCGTGGCTAGATAATAACAGCCGCACGGGTCGATCTTCTGTGGATGGGTGACCATCTTAACATAACGAGTTTCCTCCGTGCCTCGGAAAGCACGTTAAGCCGTTGGTCCCGGCTGTCATTTGTAGATCTTTGGCAGTCGTTACGGATAGTCAGAAGCGGTGGTTTTGGCTATGGCCAACTAAATGCAGAGGGAGTCAGCATACTCAGGACCTGCGCCGTGTCGGACCTAGCCATCGCGAATACGTTCTTTCAGAAGAGGCCCCAGCATCTTATTACGTACCGTGGTGGTTCATACTCAACCCAAATTGATTACCTGCTGGTGCGACGGTGCAACATTGGCAAGGTTACCAACTGTAAAGTTATCCCAGGCGAAAGCTTAACGGCCCAGCACCGCCTCCTTGTCATGGACTTGGCGATCGTAGCAAGGAAAAAAGTGACCCAGAAACGCAATCCCCGCACCAAGTGGTGGTTGCTGAATGGTCCTAAACTGTCGGAATTCATCGCGGAGGTCGAGCACCTCGAGATCAGTTCTCCGCATGAGTCCGCTCAAAAGATATGGAGTAGGATTCATTCAGCAATCACCGCCGCGGGTAAGCGCGTCCTTGGCACTTCTCGTGGTGGTCGCACCATGGACAGGGAGACGTGGTGGTGGGATGACGGGGTGCAGGAGGTGACCCGGAAGAAGAAGGTATTATTTAAGAAGTGGCAGGGGTCCAACTCTCCGGAGGACAGGGAGGCGTATGGAGCGGCTAAGCGCGCTTGCAAAAAAGCAGTAGCCAGAGCCCGCAGCAAAAGTTTGGCGCCCTTGTACGACAAGCTGGAAACTGCGGAGGGGCAAAAGCTTATTTTTAAGCTGGCGCGTGCCCGGGAAAAAGCTACACGGGACATTAGCAAATGCCTCTGTGTAAGGGACGCCCAGGGTAAGCTGCTCTATGATGCCCCCTCTGTTAGGGAGAGATGGTGCACATACTTCGAGGAGCTGTCTAACAAACAGCATCCCCATAACCTTCCTCCCGAACCGCCTCCTAACCTTGGACTTATTTCCCCTATTTCCCCCGACGAAACTCGCATTGCTCTTCGCCACATGAAGAACCGGAAATCGGTCGGGCCTGACAATGTGCCAATCGAAGTGTGGAAGGCGATGGGCTCACATGGTGTGGCCCTTCTGACGGATCTCTTTAACCGCATCCTGACCACCAAGGAAATGCCGAACCAGTGGCGATCAAGCCTTATTATTCCTATCTATAAAGGCAAAGGTAGTGTACAGGATTGTAGTAACTACCGCGGTATTAAGATCATGTGCCACACCATGAAGCTCTTCGAGCGGATCATTGACACACGGCTCCGTAGCGAGTGCACTGTCTCTGAGTGTCAATATGGCTTCCGGGCGGGTAACAGCACCATGGACGCAGTGTTCGCCCTGCGGACTCTGACTGAGGCTTACAGAGAGAGAAGGAGAGCTCTGCATATGGCCTTTTTAGACCTGCAGAAGGCCTTCGACTGTATTCCTCGGCGGTCCATCTGGTGGGCACTTCGCTTCAAGGGTGTGCCCGAGGCCTATATTGACATTATCAGAGACATGTATCGCGATTCCGTGTCCTCTGTCCAGACCGCTGTTGGCGAATCCAAAGTCTTTCCAATATCTGTTGGCGTTCACCAAGGATCGGCTCTTAGCCCGTTCTTGTTTAACGTGGTGCTCGATGTAGTTACGGCATACATCCAAGATCAGCCTCCATGGCTAATGATGTATGCCGATGACATCGCCCTCGTTAGCCAGAACAAAGCCCAACTTGAGCGGAAGGTCAACATTTGGAAGGACACGCTGGAAAACGGCGGTCTGAGACTAAATGTGGCGAAGACTGAGTACATGTCCTGTGGCAGCACGGATTCAAACACCATCCAAATAGGCTCGGACCGGATCACAAGCTCCGATACATTCAGGTACCTTGGATCCGTGCTGCACGAGTCTGGCAACGTGGACGACGATGTCCAAGCACGTATAGGTGCGGCTTGGGCGAAATGGCGAGAGGTTACGGGCGTTGTATGCGACCGCAAAATGCCTCCGAAGCTTAAGGGACAGATATATAAATGCATCATACGTCCTGTCCTCCTGTACGGCGGCGAGTGTTGGCCGGCACTAAGCAGACACACCCAGGAGCTTCGCGTCACGGAGATGAAGATGCTGAGGTGGATGAGCGGCGTAACGCGATCCGATCGCATACGCAACTCATTCATCCGAGGTAGTCTTGGTGTCCGTGACGTGGGGGAAAAACTGCAAGAATGTCGTCTGCGATGGTATGGCCACATCATGCGCCGCCCTACGGAGTACGTTGGCCGGAGATGCATGAATATGGCTGTCCTTGGCGCTAGGTCTCGTGGTCGCCCTCGCATGCGCTGGCTGGACGTCGTCAAGTCCGACATGAGAGCCAATGGCCTTACTGCCAAGGATGTTGAAGACCGGGCAAAATGGAGCAAGCTAAGCCGGAAGGCGGACCCTGGCAAAAGCCGGGACTAACGCCAAGTTGAAGAAGAAGAAGACGGATAGTCAGAAGCCAGTAAATCTGACCTCCAGTCTTGCTATGAAGTACCCTGTTACCCCAGTTAAGAGGTTGTGGAGGTCTGGTAGGCAGCCGCTCCTCGTAAAATACTGGTATTCAGCTAAATCCGGCTTGACTGGAAGCCGACCCCAATATAGTTGGGAAAAGGCTAGGCAGATGATGAGACTGTAGATTTACGAGAGTGGATAAAGAGAAAAAATGTACTCAACATTAGAGGAAGTTTGAACAGTGTCAATGACTGAAAAGTGGAAAAGTAATCGTTAGTCTTGGTACGGGAAAGGGAAGCGAATGGAATAAAAATGTTTTACGGTAAATTATGGGTCTAAGCTAGTTAAATGACGAATACGCCTCTATCAAGCTACGCGTCCGTGGAAATTTGGCCTTAGAATAGTAATACAGTAAAGTGTAATAAGATTAAACATTTAAATAAGGACATTGCAACGTGTTAAAATAAACTCAGAGCCTCCACAAGGGTACCAGCTGATTGAATAATATTTGCACGTGTGTACTAATTGGGGCCAAGTTCGTACTGAAGTAATATACATTTTGTTTAAAAAGTTAAGCAATTAAGAAAAAGTCGTGTAGGTAGACTTGGGTAAGGTGTGTGTATATTATAATTATTATTAGCTTTTGTTTTGAAATATGATGTGTTAGGCTAACGTTTAAGCCGAAAACACTTTGCTAGGCGCCCACGAGAACTGCCTATTTATTTATTTATATTATTTAATTACAACGGTTGGACAACCAATTATTAGTAATTAACAAAGATAAAATTATAAACATCACATACATTAAATCTTCTCGTAGTACTCCTGACATGCAATAAAATTACGCATGACTCCAATAAAATCATCTTCCATTCATCCGCAAACAGATCGTTTGTTGGATTAGAATCCAAGAGACCATTTAATGCAGCCAAAGTGCGAGGTATTGGAGATTCAGCACGTGCAACAGTGCGACACTGGAGCACAGCAAACATCCTGCATTTTACCAAGTTTAAGAAGTCATTAATTTTAGTCAGTAAAACTCTGATACTATCTCGTGCAACCCAGAGCTGATTACCAACGTAAATTGTTTTTGCTTAATAGTTAGTTCCAATAGAACTACTCTGATGGCTCCTTAACCACACTCCTACCTTAATGAAAAAATCATGGTTAAATAGCGGCACTCGTGATCGCTTCATCAGAGAAGTAAATAGCGTCCTCTGATGAAGCGCTCACGAATGCCTTCTCCATTTTAAAAGGAATGTTGTCAGATACATTCTGACTGACATATCGACGCACAGTCGAAGGGACCTGGGATCGTGTCATTTTGCACAAGGTGTCTTTAGCCCGAAAAACAATTTATATACCACGATTCGATTACACGTATGTTATTCAGTTGATTAATCGAATAATGTAACCGTCTACTTAGATTATTAAGATGTATAAGTAGCAAAGCAATCTATGGAGAGCGGAAATGGCGAGGGATGTCGGATCAGTCTGTCACTGTGGTTCTGGCACGTCGGTTACAACTACGTCCTGCTCGGCGACCTCTCTAGTGGAATCAGCGTGGTATCCTAGGCTGATGATATGCTGGTCCGGCAACTGAACTAGTGCCGTGAAGAGGATGCGGCAGTTGCGAGCCGAGGTGACCCTACTCAAGTCCAAGGCCATGTACTTTCATGGCTGTCGGAACGCGCGCGAGGTTGACTGTTAGAAAATGCCTAAGGCATTAAGTCCGCCTTTGTACCTTATGTGCATTAAGTATTAAATAAATAAATAACGCGCCACCATCGTGTTTCCAAATAACGGTAGGAGTGGTTCACATCGGCGTCGGGTCGCCGATGAAGTACCTAGGACTCGTCTTTGACAGTCGGTGGAATTTCGAGAAACACTTCTGGGTCCCAAACTGGAGTATGCCTGGGGCTGCCCTTAGGTGGCTCCTGCCTGATGCAGGGCTTGCTGCCAGAGACTCTACGCTGCAGAAACACCTGGGTATCACCATTGCTACGATTGAGGGCCTTTAAGTCAAGAGAGCTATATTTAATAAATGAAATTCATCCTTCTCAGAGTTCAAATTACGTATACGAATTTAATATTAATAAAAGAAAACGTAAATTACTTACATGAAATTATATTCTGTTCAATAAACCCGGAGACATAAGTAATGTCAAAATTTCTATAGGAATGACGCCAGTTCTTTGGTGTTGAAATGTCATTTTAGTCTCCGGAATTATTGAACAGAATATAGTAGAACGAATCATTAGAAATGTGAATAATCAAACCAGTCCAATTAATTCATATTGAGTAAAAGTATAACCTGTATTAGAAAAATAAAAACAAAAACATAATTAGTATTAACTAACCTATCCTAACCTTTTCGAGTGTAAACCTCGGTGTGCAATACAATATAAATGTCAAAATCTAGTAGTGCAGGATGGTAGAAAGTTGTTATAATGTTGTTTTTAAGGTGGGCGCGACGTTAGAATTATCCATACAAACGTAATACCAAAACCATTTGCAATTTAAGCATATTTACACCATAATATGATGTTATTCGGATTCAGACAATAATTATCTAGGTTCCTACATCGTCTTTTTGTTGAAAAACTTACCCCAAACGAAATTTAAGCGAATTTAAATTTGCACATTTTCACAGCGAAAATGTCATGTTTTTATTTTGTTTTTTCTATATTATAAACAACAATATTTCAAAATATCTTTTCGTAGGAACACAGATATTATTATCAAGTTATAAATACTCGAAACAATATTGGAAATACATTAATTTTTCATTCATCATTTTTGGTATTACGGAACCTCTCCCAAATTTCCAATAGTTTGTATTGCTATCACAGCAAGCAACTGTCAGTGTGCGGATGATGACTTTACTCCAGTCGGTGTGTCCAAGAATTGTTTATACTATCTGGATTGCTTCCATCAACCTCAAAAACGTATTTTATTTCGTCTCAACTCGAGATAGCGTGCGGTCTCCGCAGGCCTCTTAAGATATTAATATTATTTATTAATACAACTATGGGTACACACAAACAAGTCAAACCCTGAGGTCAAGAGGAGCTGGTATTTCAGGAGCCAGTGACTTCTTCCGTTTACATTACGCATTTTAAGAGCAATTTTTAATAAATAAAAAAAAACATGATCCTACTTAGAGTTCAAGTTACCAATACAATATTAACATTAAAAAAAATTAAAAGAAAAAAAAATACCTATAAAATTAGAAAGAAAATTTTAATAAAAAATTAAATTAGAAACAACACATACAAACAACAAACATGAAATAACAACACAACATGAAATTAGTAGAACGAGTCGTTAGAAATGTGAATTATCAAACCAATCCAATTAAGTAATTCATATTGAGTAAAAGTATAACCTGTATTAGAAAAATAAAAACAAAAACAAAATTAGTATTAACTAACCTATCCTAACCTTTTCGAGTGTAAACCTGGTGTGCAATTTAATATAAATGTCAAAATCAAGTAGTGCAGGATGGTAGAAAGTTGTTATAATGTTGAACGATAAGATAACGTAATAAATCTATACTAATATTAAAAAGCTGAAGAGTTTGTTGTTTGAACGCGCCAATCTCAAGAACTACTGGTCCGATTTGAACAATTCTTTCAGTGTTAGATAGCCCATTTATCGAGGAAGGCTATCACGCTAAGACCAATAGGAGGGGAGCACCAATCCGGATTTCACGCGGACAAGTCGCGGGCGGAAGCTAGTCAATAATATAATTATTACAGCATATACTCGTCGATTGCATTTCAATGTTATATTATTTTAGACAGTGTCTGCTATATTTAGTTTCTGATGAAAGTCTGGCCTTAGACGAGACCTCGGCGGGTGTTTCTCCTTCTTGAAATAGAACAGTACAGCTCACTTAACCTATCACATACCCGCAAAACGAGACACAATAGTAAAACAATAACAGCGCGGTCTCATAGGACCGGTCGGGGATTCATGAATTAAGTAGCAGTGGCGTAGCTAGTAACCCAGAAACCCTGGGGTGTCTGGGGTGTTAAAAAAATGTTTTTTTTTTTCTACAAAACAGACCCTACCAGGTCCAGCGCAGAATTAGTACCTACCTTGATACGGCGCGACAGAGTCACGATAGGCCATGAAAGAGATACTAATAAGAAAAAACCGGGCAAGTGCAAGTCGGACTCGCACACTGAGGGTTCCGTACCAACTACCAACTTACCTATGAAAACAGTTCAATTCTCGAATCGAGTTTTTTTTTTAGACAGTATCTTGCTATATTTAGTTTCTAATGAAAGTCTGACCTCGCCGGGTGTTTCTCCTACTTGAAATAGAGTACAGCTCACTTAATTAGCAGTGGCGTAGCTAGTACCACAGGAACCCTGGGGTGTCTGCGGTGTCAAAAAAAATTAAGGATTTTTTTTTCTACAAAATAGACCCTACCAGCGCAGAACTTGTCGACGATAGAGTCACGATAGGCCATGCAGAAGATACTAATTAGCAAAAATGTGGCTTACGAAAGATGGAAGAAGTGGTTTTATCTTCATGTAAGGGCGAACTAAAAATCTAGATTACTCTGACTGAAATAGGCTTATTATAGATTTAAGTGTGTTCAAGGCTAGAGTGAATAGGCTGTTAAAAAATTAGTGCGCCTCACCATCAACCATTGCAACACTGCTTACCATCAGGTCGCGGTCAAGCACTAGTTTATATCAATAAAAAAAGATAGGACAGGTCTTAAAAATAAGTTCGTTTATTGCAGCATTCTGGAGTAGGATAGGCAAAGTTTTCATTGTGATCTTATATAGAATATGCTCGAACGAGCGAAGTGACCTATAAACTAATAGAACACTTATCATATTTTCATAACTAGCGGACTCTTATCAATCCGAGAAGGTTGTAGTAAGCATTTGTTCAACATTTTTATCACCCGTCAGGGTTCCTGTAGCGCAGGGACCCCGTAACATTGTTACACCTTCTCCTTTATAAATTGTTGACATTGTTATTGTTTAAATTTTTTTTTTTTTTATTTTAAATTGTTTGACATGTTAAATTCTGTTTGTAGAGTTCATTTTTTTTAAATATTATTATTATGTTCTATTATTTTTTATTGTGATCAATCCACTTATAATAATATATAATATGCACTTTAATTATTAGTTTTTCACTGCACGTGTACCTAGTTGCTAGTTATATTCACACACAATGAAAATTGTTTTTGAATAAATGAATAGAACTGAACAGCAGATATTGCGGTAGCTACGCCCCTGTCTAATTAGTCTTGAATATTTTTTTTTATCAAAACATTATCTGTGTTGTGCAACAGTCATGTGACCATGAATGTCTCAGGTTCCAGCGGTTACTCGGGATCAGGGTTGCCTAGTGTCTGTATATTCGGCGAAATTATGATCTGACGAAATTATACCAGTCACTTTATTTTTGAACGAGAATCGCATATTACAAAATACCGACTAATTTATTATCGTTATTTTGATTAGAAGCTAAAAAGATTATCATGGTAATGAATCTAGAAGTCTAAAAATTTTAGCCAAGTGCGAGTCGGACTTTCGCATGAAGGGTTCTGTAGGTACGGTCCGTAACAAAAAACGGCTGTAAAATGACGTGATTTTATTGCCTGGCAACCCTACAAAAACGAAATAAGTTATCATAATTATGTTTGTGGTTTAAAAATGGAGGTTAAGTTCAAACTGTTCTATATAATAATGACCTCAAGTTTGAGTGACACTATTTGGTCGATTATTGTTGTTTTCTTTTTATTAGATTTCTTTTCAATTGACTCTTTATTAGCTATGCGTTTAATAGTGTAGACACGTACATAGTTACCTACTTACTTATACATCATCATTAATAATGTCCTTTATTAATAATAATCCCGTGAGTACCCGTGACTTTGTTTGCGAGAATGGTTTTCATAAAAACTAACACTGAACATTGTTGGTTTACATTACACCGATATTTTGGGGATACTTAGTTTTAAAGAATTAATAATGAGCCTTTATTCATTTTGATTCGAATTTTTCCAAGTTTATTAACCTTAGTAATAAGACCCCCCATACAAACATTAATACCCTCTATATCGCTTTGTAGGGGTAGTTTTAAAAAACCAGTCATGTAAATCTTTTTTATTTTTGGTTTATTTTTTATTCTAAGTTTCAAGTAGATTTTATGAAGGAATCACGTTATCCCATACAAACTATGACCCTTTTTTCAGAGTTCGGGGTTGAAACAGGAATCCTAAGTTTGTATAGAGACAAACCTACTTTTACGCGGGTGAAGCCGCTGGCAGAAGCTAGTTCATTTAAGTATATTAATTTCACATAACACGGCCTAAAATCTAATATGCTAATTATCCTTTTACATAAAATTAGTTCTTCTCCTTCAAGTTGTGCGGATATTTTCAGATGCATGTACTCGTAATATATTGGGTTAAAAATAGAGCAATAATTACTGTATCGGAAGAATTAAACCTGTTCCTTCCTTCCTATGCAAATTCATAGACCATTTTAGTCTAATCTTACGCGGAAGGAAGTTAAAATATTTTGGCATTGAACTTAATTAGTACCTAATTGCGCGTTAATGAAAAGCAGACTTTGACTGGCAACGTAAATTAACGGCCGAACCCAATAACCTATCTACCTCTTGTTTTCGTATACTGGAAATAGTAAAACAAATGATACAATACAAAATTAAAAAATTATACATGTTTTCTGTTGTTTCATTTGTTTTTCTATCTCCGATATGTGATAGATAGGTTATTGGTTTCGGCTGTTACCCAGTCTTGACCCAGATAGTTTAGCCTAACATTTAGGTATCTTCAAGGCTAGAGTGAGTAGGCTCTTAATAAACTAGTGCGCCTCACCATCTACGATTGCCTCACTGCTTACCATCGGGCGGGATTGCGATCAAGCACTAGTTTATGTTATATAAATAAAATAAATTACCCGGGCGTAAAACTTCACAGCTTTTTTATTATTGACTTGTCTTATTGACTAGCGATACGAGATGAGACAGAATACATGATTACATACATGACAAATCTGAAAAGAAAGGTTTCTTTACAAAAGCCGGGCAGCCTGGTACCTATCTGCTTAATTTGGCAGGAAATGCAACCAAAAAACCTGATTGTGTCCGGCTTTATTCGGACGCCTGGCAGAGCTAATAAAAAATATAAACGCAATTCATCAGAACATATTTCGTTCATCATCTAGAAATTACTTATAATTATAATATTTTGACTGGCCTGTTGGTTTAGTGGTTAGTGACCCTGACTGCTATGCCGGAGGTCGTGACTCGTGGGTTCGATTCCCACCCAGGACAAATGTTTGTGTGATGAGCACGATCATTTGTTCTGTGTCTGGGTGTAATTTATCTAATATATGTATGTATTTAGAAGTATATAAGTATGTTTATCAGTTGTCTAGTACCCACAACACAAGCACTGCTTAGCTTGGGACTAGATGGCGTTGTGTGAAAGTTGTGGAATATTATATTATTATTATTTCTTTATTTACTTTTTAAATACATATTAAATATATTTTTAAATATTTCTTACAAAAACAATAACAAAAAACATTTAAAAATATAAAAAATAGATGACCACCGATGGCGAAACCAGGGTCCAAGCTACCGGTGGTTAGGGCTCCAGAGACAGGAACCTCCTCACGATTCGAGCCGTATCCAGGAGTACTGCCTTCTGTATCAGGCCCTGGATCCAACTGCATAACAACAGCTTCGACAGGTGGTCGTCGAAGCTTTTGGCTATCAGGCCATTGGCGGTCACAACAATCGGCACAATGACAGCCGAGTCCACATTCCACATGTCGACAACCTCGTGTGCCAATATTATTATTATTATTAATTAGAAGCCGTCTGTAAATTAAAATTCTGTTTTCGTTATTGTTTTATATCTACTAGTGAGCCGCCTCAGCTTCATCTCCACGCGTTCCCGAGATAAAGAAAGGGCCTTGACAGACAGACAACAAAGTGTTCTTATAAGGGTTCCGTTTTTCCTTTTGAGTTACTGAACCCTAAAAATACCTACCTGTCACTACTATATTCTTTGAACAGAGCAAAGGTTTTGACTCTGTAAAATATTAGAAACAGTTAAGCTAATGTTAGAGTAACGGAATAAGAGGAAAAGTGTAAAATTTAAATTGGCTTAAAGATTACCTAAGCAATAGTAAACAACGACACGTTGGCGTTTTAGCAATGAATAAACTTCTTGTACTAATAATGTATTCATGAATCTATACTAATATTATAAAGAGGTAAAATTTGTAAGTTTGTATGTAGGGGGTAATCTCTGGAACTACTGGTCCGATTTGAAAAATTCTTTCAATGTTAGATAGCCCATTTATCGAGGAATGCTATATACCATCACGCTACGACCCACGGGAGCGGAGCAGTAACGAAAAATGCGGGTGAAACCGCAGGGGACAGCTAGTTATTATATAAATAGGTAGGTATATCGCACAGATATGATAATATGATTTACAACTTATTTTAATTACATTCTTAACTTATTTATTAAGAATACTGATATTTTTATCTTGACCTTTTTTATTTTACTTTTGTATTTATTTATAGTTTGGCATTTGTAATTTTTGTAACTGACATCTATTTATAGTGAAATATTGCAATTCAAAAATGCAAATGACTAAATTAGAATTATGGCATTTTCAAAGTTTATCTATACTAATATAATAAAGAGGTATTAAATATTTAGTCGGTGGCATATGAAGCAAATACTATTTATTATGTTACCGTATCTGCTAGCCAATCACCACCATCATCTTAGTAAAAAGACGTCCACTGCTGGACATAGGCCTCCTCCAAGCGTCGCCACAACGACCGGTCCTATGCGTCTGGCGAGAGTCGCGGGAATCCGATGGAGGCTAGCACAATATTTCATGCAAATCAACAATTATTAGGTACTGTCTTTATTTCAAGACCCCCCTGGACCTTCGGAAGGCGTACGAAGGGCCGAAGCCACTCACAGAAGGCTCTTGGACACTTTTTGTGCAACGTGGTACTAAGTGACGATTGTCCCTGTACAATACGTTCGTTATAAGTTGGCGAGTGTGAAGTTAGGTTTTGCGAATTTTGGCGCTTGAAATATCGTGCAAATATAAAGGTTTTAAAAGTATAAATGCAATTTGCAGTTCTTATTGCTGTTCAAAACAGTTATTGGCATTTATTTTTTTAAAACCTTTATTTTTGTACGATATTTCAAGCGCCAAAATTCGCAGAGCCTAACTTCACACTCGCCAACTTGTAACGGACGTACTGTACGTGGTATTCGTGGGAATAGGGTTGCCAGGTCTTCAAACCGAAAAGCCGGACAAACCAGTCCATTTAGCCGGACATTTGAGTAAAGTGGCCGACAATTTTTTTTATGCCCTGCGCGGATGTTTTACATTTTACATTCTAATGATATAACAAGTCATTGCTGGTCTGCAAACGCTTACAATTGCAAGAACACATAATAAATAAACACATGAAAAATCTACAAAATGGTCTTTAACGTTTGAATCCCCAACCGGTCCTATGAGACCGCGCTGTTATTGTTTTACTATTGTGTCTCGTTTCGCGGGTATCTGAGTAATTAAAAAGCCTAACAAAAGCCGGACAGGCTGTACTCCACCTAATTTGGCCGGACACACAACCAAAAAGCCTGACCGTGTCCAGCTGTAACCGGACGCCTGGCAACGCTACGTGAGAATGTATTCTGTTTTTTTAATTCTTCGATTAAAAATAAGCAGGATAACTTGCACACAACTCATAAATGGGGTTTGAGATTATTATTATCAGGATAAGGCTGATGTAGTATGTTTATTTTACCTATATTTAGTTTTACTATTTTAATTCTTTTTATGCACCTGCCATGCTTTCTCTTCACCACCTTGGTTGACTGGAGAGAATGCCTAAGGCGAATAATACTAATATGAAGTCCGCCTTTGTACCATTATGTTGCGTGAAGTTTAAATAAATAAGGTTGTAAGCATATTATGTAAGGACTATCTCCTGCCAGGGGCTTCGCCCGCGTGAAAGTAAGTTTCGCCATAAAAACTTTGGACCCCCGATTCATCCTATTAGGGGGTGAATTTTGGAAAATCCTCTCTTAGTGCATACCTACGTCAAAAAAGAAAACCTCATTCAAAATTTGACGTTTCTAGTAGTTTTGGTTATGCGTTGATATGTCTGTCAGTTTTTGCTTTTATATACTTACCTATATAAATTTACATATCCCATTTTACTTTCCTGTCGTAGGCTTTTCAAACAAGCAGTAAGTACTTTTCTGCTCCTATAAGGTGATTTGTGTGCACAAAAATAATTGAATAAACCTTGGACATCCACGCAGAGACACATAGGCACCAATTATCTCAGCGCAGCGGCTGTGAAACGACAATTATGAACACATTTGCTACGAGCATCTAACCATGGCTGCTCTTTATAATTGACGCGATAATTCACGACGACACGTTATGCGATGCATGTCGAGTGACAGACATTTAGGCTTGCCTCACACATCCGGAATCGCTCTCTGGATTCATAATAATCTTATTGAGTAATCAGTAGTCTCGTGATTCCCGTCAAGTGCAAATGTCTTTCTTCTTCTTCTTCCTGCCCTTATCCCATATTACTTGGGGTCTGGGGGAATAATTCATAATCTGATTTTCCAGTGTGTGTAAGCCGCTCTATCAAAATAATGGAAATACTCGTACTTGCGTTATGAAATCATGATCTTAAATATCCGGAATTCGGAACGCTTGCCGGTATCATTCTTACAGATTGAGCATACTGATATTATATGGTATTCCGGCCTTTCTGAATTAATATTATTATGAATTCAGACAAATATTCCGGATGTGTGAGGCCAGCCTTAATATCACAGGTAATTGTCAAGATCTTTAAGTATACTTAATAGAAGCATTACTACAAATAGCATTATGACAACAGTTTTTCACGGTAGAGACAACATTTGAAATATTTTTTTTATCCACTGTGAAAACATAGAATGAAAAGTACAAGTTACGAGTACCTATGTTGCTACTATGGGTGTACTAGGGGTGGAGTCAGCAATGTTTTATTTTAATAACCTATTTTGTATCCCTCTTCCACAGCCTGACGCTGACGGTTTTTTCCCCGACATCGTCGAGTACTACCTACTTGAGTACACGGAGCGCAGCGTGGTGTTTCTAACGCGATCTGTTTGCTTATACTGCGCTTCATTGCCCTCTGACAAATCTTGAGTTTGGACTTTTGTGTTATTCAGCAAGTGACAAACTTTCTCCACCATAGTTAAAGAACACAAGTTAATGAGTTTTCGTTTCAGCGTCATCAGAAAACTGCCTTCCATGTGATCTTTAAAGGCCCAGAAAATCTTCCACGGATATTATGGATATAAAATTTCGAATCTAGATACAGATATAGGAATAAACTTATACCGGTTAAGGATACGGATATGTCATTATTTCGGCACATCTGCATATGGATTTTAAAATTATGAAAGTAAAATACATAACATTTGAATTTTATTTCTAGTCTAGATTATATTATCATTTGTTTGGCCGTCATATATGTAGACTCCACTTTTATCCGAAACTTTTATTAAATATCGGTTCCGTTTACGAAATTCGAAACAAGTCGATTGCATTAGTAGTTCCTGCATTACCTGTAATAGACCGACAAAATCAGATCATAAAGGTTCTTTTTTTAATAAATTTCCTGCGGAACCAAACAAAACGTATTGCGCAGAAGCAGAACCCTAATAAATTAGATTAAGAGAGGGAAAGATTTCAAAAAATATATTTGGCGATTACGCAAGATACTTTAATTTTAGATATTAACAAGGTTATTAATTGATTGGTTGGGAAACGCAGCGATGCAGTCTTGCATGACTGCTTGCTTGTGCAGTAGTGCACGCTACACCGCACCGCGATGACGATAGGTACAGTACTTAGTAGGTATGTTTGGACCATCAGACTGACTTTGGTCCAGTAAGCCTGGTTTTCTCAAGCCGAATACCTAGCGATAAGTTGTCTGATTGACAGCTACTGGAACTGTCAAAACAAAGTTAAGCCAGTACCTACTGAACGGTGTTTTCACGGACCAAATAATTGTCCTTCACTGACCGCCAGTACTTTTCGGTAAAACGTGGCTTTCACTGGGCCAAGTTCATTATACCCTAAGAACCGGTTTCGCTTTGGTGTCTTGGGTTTTTAAAAATACCAAGACCAGTTTCTGTCCTTGCACTCAAATAACTTTTCCATAGGTTATTTTTAGAATCATATTTTGGTCAGCCTTTCAAATTATTTTTGGACATCTGATTTTTTTTTGTGCTCTGTCTGACGCACGCATGAGGGGAAAACTTGAAATCCCACTGACCCTTTTTACACCGAAAGATGTGTCATCATTATTACCATCATCATTTTAGCCGAAAGACGTCCACAGCCGGACAATAGCCTCCGCTAAGCTTCGCCAGAACGACCGGTCCTGTGCGTCTCGCATCCATTGAATTCCCGCGACCCTCACCAGGTTTCCGAAGAATCGCCAAACTTACTTAAGTTTGGCAATGAGCAGTGTACATTGCTCGTAGAACAGATGGTTAATAGCGACTAAAGGTTCTGGAGTGGCGACCACGTACCGGAAGACGCAGCGTCGGAAGGCCTCCCGCAAGGTGGAAAAATCATCATCATCTGCCTAGCCTTTTCCCAACTATATTGGGGTCGGCTTCCAGTCAAGCCGGATTTAGCTGAATACCAGTATTTTACGAGGAGCGGCTGCCTACCAGACCTCCACAACCCATCAACTGGGGTAACACGGTACTTCATGGCAAGACTGGAGTGAAGGTGGAAAAATGTGAATCGATATTTATTTATTTATTAAGCCCACCCCGCAGCCGTTCGAAAACTGCTAGTGTGAACCGCTTAGGACCTTCCTAAGCACTCGTCGGAGACCGTGCGAGTTCAATGACCGGTGATTGATGATTGACGATGAAGATTGGTATACCCGTTTTGCAAAGTATAAAAATATACTGTAAGTACTCGTATTTATAGAGCAATAAAGTTCTCTTGCATTTCCTCGCTTTTTACTCCAAAGATGGGTAAGATATGAGTACTTTTGCCTCACAAATTTCAATTCTCAGCCATCCCATACCACGCCTTGCTTAGCCGTTATAAAACCACCTTAAGATAACCGGCTGGCTTTCATTCATAACAGTCTTTGAACAGTGCTTATCGTCATCATCTTCCTGCCCTATCCAATTTTATTTGGGGTCGGCGCAACTATGTTATCACCAATTCCCCTTTCTTTCCCGGAACCGAATTATTACATGTCTAATGATTGATGAGAGAGATATAAAGATATCATTATCAGTTCTACGAGCAATGTGCCCTGCTCATCGCCAAACTTAAGTAAGTTTGGCGATTTTTCGGAGACATGGTGAGGGTCACGGGAATCCAATGAACGCAAGACGCACTGGACCGGTCGTTGTGCCGAAGCTTGGTTGACGCCTATATCCAGCCACAGACGTCTTTCGGCTAAAATGATGATGGTAATAATGATGACACATCTTTCGGTATAAAAAGGGTCAGTGGGATTTCAAGTTTTCCACTCGAACGTGCGTCAGACAGAGCACAAAAAAAAGTCAGATGACCAAAAATAACAAGAAAAGTTGACCAAAATAAAATTCTAAAAATAACCTATGGAAAAGTTAGTTGGGTGCAAGGACAGAAACTGGTCTCGGTATTTTTAAAAACCCAAGACACCAAAGCGGAACCGGTTCTTAAGGTATATTGAACTTTGACTTTGATAGGACTTCCACGTGGGAAAAACCAATGACGTATAAATAGATATTAATATGGTGAAATCTATGATTTACATAGATGACCTAAGGGGCCACTAGTATTTTTAAAGAACCATTCGTATTCGCATCTCTATCACAAAAAATCTGCCAGCATATTATCTTCACTGTGGAATTGACTATTATAGCTAATTCAAAAGAAGTACTAAAAAACAAAAAGAGAATCGTCGAAATCGAATCAAACGAGAAGAATCATCTGGTTTCGATCTAACTCAAATTTTGGATATCTATGATCCGATTAATATTTAGCCACCGCACAGCACTGTCGTTAGCCTCGAATAGGTCGTCGAAAGTGCAGGTAGTTTTTAGTTGTGCATGCTGGGCAAGAAAGGAGGTGACGCATATTCTGTGAAGGGTCTCCACACTGGCTTTGTATTTGCGATGGGTCAAGGAAACCCCATTTGGCCAGATTATCTTCTGTAGCGGTCAACCTGAGCCCGCAGTCGGTTCAGAGAAGACTGAATGGATTTTGGCCACTGCAGTTCGAGTCCCGGACCCCGGTGGCAAATGTTCTGTCGGAGAGATAAAATTAGGAGGAATGGGATATCTTTTCCTCCACAGTTCGCATCTCTGGTGTATTAGTAAGAAAAAGTTCTTAACAATTTATTACAATAAAGCCTTTAGTAGTTACTAAGATACCCGCGAAACGAGACACAATAGTAAAACAATAACAGCGCGGTCTCATAGGACCGGTTGGGGATTCAAACGTTAAACTAACTTGTACGTTGTAGATTCCTTTTGCCCTTTTACCCAAGTTCGTAGTACTTTTTTTTTAGAATGCTTTGATTGATGATTGACATCTTCCATATTGTTATGTAATTTATAATTATACTTATCACTATTAAACCTTCCTTCATGAATCCCCGACCGGTCCTATGAGACCGCACTGTTATTGTTTTACTATTGTGTCTCGTTTTGTGGGTATGTGATAGGTTAAGTTTTAATACTAGATAAACACAGTGTATAAGTGTAGGTATAATAAGATTATAATTTTTTGGTAACTGCACTGTGTCCGTGTTGTCTAGCAGCTGGTTTTCTTCGATGATCGCAAATATCGGTAAAGTCTAGGTATATAACGAACTTCAGCAAAATTTCGGACGCCATTCTATAATTTATATTCAGTATTTTTTTTCTTTTTTAACGTTGGTTATTTTTTTATACCTTTTTCCAAAGTTTTTCTGAATGTGTTTTTGTTCTGTGTGTTATGTAGTTTTGGTGTTTTTGTGTATGCTCTTTGTATTCCATTAACAAAAAAAAACTTTTTGCGATAAAAATGAACTCATCCGCGTCTATTTATAGCAACCTTCCTCTAATTACTACCTATAGTATTATTAAGTAGCAATCTATGGTTTTTTTATGGGGGAATTCATCAGAATGACTTCCTTGCTCTTGGGCGGAGCGGGTAGGCTGTCAGACTTTTACTAACTAGTTAAAACCCACTCCGTTCCTTCCTTGCCTTTATTCCAGGGTCTCAGGTTTTCCTTTCTGAAGCTAAGCCATGGCCCCAGAGGCTTCGACCCTGTTGGGGCCCTACGATTTTGCTAACTATTTAGTTAGCAAAATCGTTTAAGTAAGACTAGGCTAACTACTCATAATAGTAATAATTTCCGCGTATTGTGCAACGCCATAGTTGCGTTTTGCAATCGATTAAATTCAAAAGGCAACTAACACTCCGTACAATAAGTAGGATAGGGTTGCCAGATCTTCAAAACGAAAAGCCGGACAAACCAATCAGTTTAGCCGGACATTTGAGTAAAAAGGCTGACTTTTTTTTTGTCATTCCGGAAGTTTGACTTTTTACATTGTTAATGAAATAACAAGTCATTGCTGGTCTGCAAACGCTTGCAATTGGTTAAATTTAAAAAGGCCTAAAGCGCTGGCCACACAGAAAAGACGTAAGACGCAGACAGGGCGCGGGCGCGCGCAAATGTACCAGCGTTGCGCCCGCGCCCTGTCTGTTCTGTATGTTTTGAGTCGCGACGCTTCTATACATTTTGTATGAAAGAGACGCAGAGACAAATGCCCGCGCCCCGTCCGCGTCTTACGTCTTTTCTGTGTGGCCAGCGCTTTACAAAAGTCGGACAGGCCGTATTCCACCTAATTTGGCCGGACACACAACAAAAAAGCCTGACTGTGTCCGCCTTTATCCGGACGCCTGGCAACACTAAGTAGGTACCAATACTGGACCTACATGAAAGAGATGGCTAGTCATTATAGATTGGATTACTTGCAATTATAGAGAAGCACTAAATTATAACGGTTTATAATTATTGCTTGGTGTTTCGAGTAACTATTTCGTTTGAAGATTATTATCTAGGTACTTCAGAACAGTGTGCGGGTTAGAAAGGTAGACCATGTTTTAAATGTAATAATTATATATATTTTTATAGCCAGGCAGCTTTTTTTTATCAAAATGACTTCTCCCACTCTCTTGTGTCTAACTTCTACTGACTAAAACTCACTCCTGTTCCTTTTTTATAGTTTCAGGGTCTCAGGGTTCACTTTCATCAATGATATCTAGACAGCTAATGTATATTATTTAGGTAGTGTAGGGAAATCTATGACGTCACATAAAAACTGAAATGCTGCATCGCGTTATCACAGTTCTTTGCGCGATTTGAACATACGACAGCCCGAAATCATCTATCAGGCAGTTGCCCACCAGACATAACACCTGTCTGGTCGGAGGATCCTCCCTTTTCTACGGAGGTTAGCGGGACTTTACTCTCTATCTTGTCTCTGTGTCTTTACTTCTAAAAATTTTGACTTTAGGAAGACTAAGGACTCAAGTCGACACGATAGAAAGACCATTTATTTGTCAAACATGCGTGTACATAAACTGACAAGCCAGACATGCAACTTGCAAGGCATTGAGTTAATATTTTGTTGTGAGCGTCCATGTTTTGGCAATAGCGGCTTACAAATTGTGTAAGTTGGAAGTTATGAACAATTTCATTCAATTGGATTAACATTCATAATCATTTCATTAATATCTAGCTGTCCCCTGCGGTTTCACCCGCATTTTTCGTTACTGCTCCGCTCCCATGGATCGTAGCGTGATGGTATATAGCCTATAGCATTTCTCGATAAATGGGCTATCTAACACTGAAAGAATTTTTCAAATCGAACTAGTAGTTCCAGTGATACATACAAACTTACAAATTTTACCTCTTTATAATATTAGTATAGAAGTATAGATTTATGTCAGAACAAACGAACGACGACGTCTTGGAGTAGAGCGTGGAGCACTGTATTCCAAGCGCGAATCAATGAGAAATGTCAGCAAGATCGATGGGGTCATTGAGTGACCATGTCTGCCGGGGCTGCGGAATCGTGAGGACGAGTAACCGTAGCCCTGGAACACAAAGGGCAACTGAAGTTACATTGTCCTCTCACATCTATTAACTAGCTTCCGCCCGCGACTTGGTCCGCGTGGAGTAGTTCGTTTCGCTCCTAATGGTCTTACGCTCATTGCAAGCGTTTTACGCGCGAGTGAGGTAACGCGCGAGAGCATCTGGACGGAATGTATGCAGCGCTAGTAAATCGAGAACGCGCGAGTGCCTATGCGCGAGTGGACTCGCGCGTAAATCGCGCTTTCTGGACAGGCTCTTAGCGTGATAATATATAGCCTAAAGCCTTCCTCGATAAATGGGCTATCTAACTCTGAAAGAATTTTTCAAATCGGACCAGTAGTTCCTGAGATTAGCGCGTTCAAAGAAACATACTCTTCAGCTTTATAATATTAGTATAGATATTGCAATATGGAAATATTGTAGAAACAAAAATACTTTTTAAAAAAGTAACCAAGGAGTTTCTATCCGGTTCTTCTCCATAGGAAACGAGTAACGACCGATTTGAATCATGCGTTAATTTCTGACGTTTCATAAGTGCCCATGTAGGCCTAAGTGAAATAAAAGTTAGTTTGTAAACTTTAGTTTGACTTTGATCACAAGAAAATCAAAGTGTACCTACCTAATATATATATATGTATATATAAATACCAAAATCTACATAATGGGTCAGGGTTTAAGTATTTTTTTCTCTTTTTTTGAGTTCTGTGTTCGGACTAAGTAGATAGATATTTAAATTTTTAATTATAATTCGTATAAACTAGTCGAGTTACTATTTCTACTTAATCGTCTCGTCTAGACATTTAGTAACATTTTGTTCTATAATTTATAGTACGAGTAGATATGCAACTTCATTTGCAATACATTCTAGAAACTATAAATAGATTTTTGAGATGCATTTGTTGCATCTGATGCAATTTTTTTGCTTAAACTTTTTGGATGCAAAATCATCAAAAGATTTCTCACGCTTTGTGCAAAGCGAGAATCAGACTTCCGCTAACTGAAACCCACCCCTTCCTTCAGTTACGCTTTTCGGTCTAGCCGATCTAGTCTAAGGTCACGATAAATAATTTGAACGACCTCGCCTTGGACCTTTACGAACGACGAGGTCCATATTGCTCGCCGTTTGCAAGCCCCACATACTGTGGCCGAGAATCATTCTGTGACTCCTAACATCTGACGCGAGCCACAGCCATCAGAGCGAGAAAGCCTCTCCTCCTCGCGCTGTCGGCCACCTCTTTTCCTCGCATTACTGCCAAGGCCGGACGCGAGGATTCACCGCCACCTTTCTCTTCCACGAGTAGGTACTCGTAGGTACACAGCAGCACTCCACCCAAACAGGGCAAGCCGTTTGCTCCATTGTGTCCTCCGGATGACACCTGGGTGTTTCTTCCTGACGAATTGGACTCAGGGAACTCTCGAAACCACTGTGTCAGACGAAATGAGGACCTACGACAAGCACCATTGCGACTCTATAGCCACTCGTCAAAGAATGAATATAATTATACCCACCTAGAAATCCGAAGCAAGTACCAACAAAGTCGTATACTTCGCCTCTATGTTTATCTAAGTGTTAAAACCAGATAAATACGCACTTATTATACTATTACGAGTTTACGAGCCTTTCTCAACACCCCGTAGCGTAGGTAGCACCGCACCGGCAGGGATATTTACGTAAGCCGTGTAATAGCAATTCCTGCTCCGATCAGGTATACTACGTAATACATGGTTCAGTTACCGGCCCGGTCTACATGATAAATACCTAGGTATTATACGACGGTCTAGCGTAATTCTCGTGTGGAAATAAACCAGTAACTAGGAGATAGAATGATTATTGCTATTACATAGTTGAACGCGATTGGTTTTACTGATTTAGGTGTTAATATTGCAAAAGGTCTAATTCTCGAAATGGCGACTGTGGCGCTAAAGGACTGGTTCTCAAAATGTTCATTTCCCAAAAAGCCTATTCTTTAAATATCTTTAAAAGTCTAATTCTCCAAATGGCCAATTACCAAAAAAAAAAAAAATTTTGCGCCTAAATCGTTTAACTGCGTCTTACAAACTTTTTCATTACAAAAAAAATAACATATTATTATACTAAGTATTTACTTGAATCACATAGATCAGCCCGGAAAACCAAAAAAATAAATGAATAAGTTATCATTTAGCCTATTATATTATATAGCTGCATAAACCTAAAATTTTTGTCCAAATTCCGAAAACGTAATTGGTATGTTGTCTAATAATTCTAATATATTAAATTAGGTATCATATTCCAATCCACCAATAATTGCGTAAAGCAAAGGTAACACAAAACTGCTATATGATAAGTTAAAATACACCTTGTGTCCTAAATACATGAACGTTCAGGAAAATCAAGGTGAGTGGCTGTACGGCGCGAGCCTTCGCCGACGGAAAATGTTGCCTGCATTCGTCTATCGAAAGCGAAACGGAACGCACCGGCCGGTACGCATTTAAAAAATAAAACGTTCGTTTTTCGAAACCGTGTTTTGTTTTTGATTATCTGTGCGTGAATATCAGTGGCGCGAAAATTATAATTTTTGTTGTTGTAAAATGACGATCTACAGTAAAATTGTTCAAATTATTTTAGTAAGTGTGTGATGTGGTGCGAAACCGATATCAGGATTGAAGGTTTGTTATGATTTTATTTATTTTAAGTAGTTTATTAAGTAAAACACACAACTTACACAAATGAAATCGTGTTTATAAATTGTTATAATTATCTATTGCACTAGTATTTAAAATATGTAAGAAATAAAATAAACAGAATAAACAATGGTGGTAAAAATGATGGCGGTTTAGATTTAAAAGCATTTAGGAATATTTCAAATACTTTAATATACTACTAATCAGCTGAGTTATTCGGGCGGGATTTTTTTGAGTGGGATCAATGGCTGTTTTAATTATTCGCAATTTTTAATTAATACTAAAAGATACATATAAAAAAAAACACTAACTATCATTACATAATTATCTACTCATACACTAATAATAAAAAAGACTTCACAAAAAAAAAAAAACAAAAATACCGACACCACAACAAAAAAAAAACTATTGGATTCGACCAAAATTTTAACTTTAATTTCGGAAGATGATTTATTTGGTATTGTTTGTTTATTATTTAACACCGACTTCCGAAATCAAAGTGGTTATGATCGTTTTAGTGTTTGCTTTTGCAGTGAATTCGGTTATTTTTTTTATAAGTATACATATTTTTATTCTCTTTGTAATTGGGATACCTACACTTATAGAGAGTATATGTTTATATCACAACAATTACAAAGAGCCCAATCACTGCTAGGGATCCCATCATCAGAACTGGATTTTGAAAATTGAAAAAAAATATCTGGAAGATTTTAACGTTTGAATCCCCAACCGGTCCTATGAGACCGCGCTGTTATTGTTTTGCTATTGTGTCTCGTTTCGCGGGTATCTGAGTAATTAAGTAATTTTTTTTTTAAGTTTAAGTAAAAAAAAATATCATACAATTTTCTAGAATTTTCACTAAGACGATACTGAAAATCTAGTCATGATGGAATTTGTATGCTATCAAATTGGAACTAAGGAGCCTTCAAATATTACTGTGGTAATTACGTGATGCATTAAAAAATATAATTTGTAGACTATTAGTGTAATAGGCAGATATACTGGATGGTATATAAAGGCAGACTAGCTTCTGCCAGCGGTTTTGCCCGCGTTAATGTAGGTTTCTCTATTCAAACTTTGGACCTACGTTTCATCCACTTAGAGGGTGAATTTTGGAAAATCCGCTCTTAATGTTCGTCTACGTAACAAAAAGAAACCTTGTGTTTCACGCTTCTAGATCCACTAGATTCGGCTGTGTGTTAATACGTCAGTCATTCAATTTCTCCTTTTATTTATGTACATGGTGATTATGAATTGGTC
The DNA here is from genome assembly GCA_030763345.1 of Mythimna separata. Classification (NCBI taxonomy): domain Eukaryota; kingdom Metazoa; phylum Arthropoda; class Insecta; order Lepidoptera; family Noctuidae; genus Mythimna; species Mythimna separata. The sequence continues at coordinate 22,869,345 of CM061170.1, read as the reverse complement.
CCGTTAACTAAAGCGGTAAAGGCGATAAACCGTCTGGGTACATGATGACGCACAATCAGCTTCAACGAAAACTGGTTTTAATTAATACCTACTTCCTTATGTATAAGGGGCTACTATTTATATCTAATATATAACTGTGTCCGCTTCCCACTGCACCAGACTAGCCGAGTCCAATGTCCCAGGAAGGGGTAATCGGCTTATTAGCTCTCACCCATAAAATGCTGTTGGTGTTCCCCCGAATCCTTTGAGTTATTTTCCGCATAATAGCTTGAAATCTATCTTATCTCTGCTACAGCAAATAGACTCGATGCGCTTATTATTAACCTTAAAATAGTTCTGTGTGGACTGGAGGAGCAAGTTTTGTTTATCTTGTGTATTCTCGCTTGTCTAACCCGGGACATGAATGCTAGCGCTCTAAGATAGTCTAGATAGGTTTCCATAAATAAATCAATTATAGTAATCGGATCAATACTTCTGTAGCTTTTCCATAAAAAATTCTATCTCGTTAGTGTAAGTTTTTATAAAATATCGCTTCTAATAGAAAATATTTATAATTTTATTATCATTTTTAATGTCGGATTGGATTCCATTACTCTACCTCAACACTCAAAGTCAAGAATACTTTCAGTAAAAACTAATATAAATCGTAACGGCCCGATAATACTCCCTTGTGATACCCCTGAGAATATATCTGGAGTCATGTCCTGCCAAGTTGACGTACGTAGGTACTGTCGGCCCTCAACAAGGCAACGAGACAAAAAACTTTATGAAGTGTCGTCTATATCCCATAGCAGAAAGTAAGCACTGAAGGACATCATTGCCCATAGTATCAAAAGCTTTCCGGAAGTCTAAATACCCCACATGCACTTGCCCCCGGGGTCAATGGCTGGTGGCACGATGCTACATAAGAAATGACGGCAAATTACGCCTCGTACAGCGACCTAACCGAAAGCTAGGATGTACAGCTTGTGCGCCCGTTAGTCGAAACTTCACTTGTGCTTAAATATTTTTATGTAATATCGACTCAAATATTTTGGCACAAGCAGAGAGAACCGCCACCGGGATTTAGTGACAGCGTGACGAGTGACAAGACAGAATGCAAGAAAAAAACGTGTTGCGCCGACTCCAAATAAAACGGAACCAGGGCAGGAAGATGATGATGAGATAGAACCGCCTCCGGTCGATAAAAATCCTTCCACGTCATAACCCGCCTTTAGGCACTGGCATAACTGATGGAAACTTCCACTTGTCCGAATAATGACTGCAAAAACCATACAACTGGTCTGTAGCACTAAGGCGATCATCATACATGCTCACCGACCCCCCGCCCACCAACCGCGGTCCCCTCGGAAACATGTAAAAAAGAACCACTAGATTAATTTGGGTTTATCCACCGCACTATTTTGGTCCAACCAGAAATGTAAAAGACGTCTCTAGATATAGTGGTAAAAAGTTCATATATTCATTTATACTTAATTAGATATTGTGAGAGGTGCGGATTTTTTGTTTATTTTTTCGTATTGTATTCGGAGTTTTTATCCACATGGATATGCCAAATCCACCGTACCCTCTTAATTTAGGTTACACTAACTTAAATAACTCATATAAGTGAGAGAGTCGACCTTCTTTTTTAAATTAAATTTAAACTTGAATATATTAATGATTTTCTCTCATCTTTGTTCCTTACACGATCCATTAGAAAATGAAGTATATCTTCAATTTTGAGGAACGGATGAAGAACCCTTTTGTACGTTAAATCATTGGGTTTATTTTTAGGACAATATAATTATTTAATACCGCCTACTGGCTTGAAAGCTGTCTAACGCCCGAAACCAATAACCTATCTATCACATATCGGAGATTGAATAACAAATGAAACAACAGAAAACATATAAATTTTTATATGGTATCATTTGTTTTTCAATCTCCGATATGTAATAGATTGATTATTAATGTTTGAATCCCCGACCGGTCCTATGAGACCGCGTTGTTATTGTTTTACTATTGTGTCTCGTTTCGCGGGTATGTGATATATTAATTTCGGCCGTTAGTCACCTGACTATTCCAATCCTTTCGTCTTCCTTTCTAATTCAAACACTTAAACTATAAAGCATAAACCTTCGATATCACAATACAGACAGATTTATTTCTAACACTATAAATCAGTTATTATAATTAACGTTTGAATCCCCAACCGGTCCAATGAGACCGCGCTGTTATTGTTTTACTATTGTGTCTCGTTTCGCGGGTATCTGAGTAACTACACTACGTTAGTATACCTGACCTCTCTGACCCTAGCTTAGAAGAGATACTTAGGTATAAATAATGATGGGAAACAATTCTTCAGTAGTTCTAAGTACACCTGTACTATAGCTATCCAAATATAGTCCAATATCTATTGTTTAGTATCAACACACAGTTACAGTCGTGCATTTTTAGGGTTTCTTACCCAAAGGGTAAAACGATGACGCATGTCTGTTGCGGCTATAACAACAAATACTAAAAACAGAATGAAATAAATATTGAAATGCGACTCCCATACAACAAATATGATATTTTTTGCTGCAGATGGTACGGAAGCCTTCGTGCGCGAGTCTGACTCGCAATTGGCCAGTTTTTTTCATAAAGTGTATACAGGGTGTCTGCAAGACACCCCAGACCAAGTATTCAGAATGTTCTGAGGCTCCACGATCTTTGAAAGACGTAAACAAAAAGTGATACAGTAGTCATCATTCTAATTTTGGTTTAAACATGTATTCTGTCTTTAAACATAAATTACCTGATGATGACTGTTATTTGTCATGGAAGATGCCTTTATCACGCTGCCGTTGCATCCGGAATTTGCAGACAATATAGACAAGATATTTGGAATATCACGCTGACATCATTTAGCTTATTATGCGATAAATGTACTACAAAAAAAACAGTTTTAATATTTTTTTTAACTTTATTTTTTTCTGTTCCCTTTTTGGCTTCTTAGGTATTATTAGTTGATAAATAAATTCCCACGAACCTCTACAATAGGATATTATGTTTTATTACAGTATATACCTACTTGGTTTTTCTTTTCATGTTTTTTTTGTAGTCTTTTGTTATACTCGTAACCTTCAAAATCTCGAGCGCTTAAGGTTTTGACATCATCATTAATTTCATCATCATCATCAAAATTAGTTTTGCTGAAGGGGTAATCCCCTTCAGCCGCTACCGTGCGCCAAAGTTCATATTAATATATAAAGTTTGGCACACGGTTAGACATTGATTTGGAATAGCACAAACGGTGTTTTTTACCCCGAGAATATGTTCCCTTGGGATTATTTTCTACTATCACGCGAACGCAGTTGTTGACAACAGCTAGGGCCTGTTTCACAATGTCCGAGTAGCCTCTACTTCCTGAATAAATTCAAAAATGGAACAGAATTGGTATGAAATTATCTGCCAAGTAAGATACTGGAAAATTAATCATAGGTGGTAAAATAGGCCCATAGTCTTAAAATAAATTTGTTATTTGGTTTTTGACGTACCTACATGGATTTTCACTTCCTTCTCGTGCGGTTTTACTAAGAATCCGCAAAGTTACTGAAGATAAGATACATAAACATGACGCGTGGAAAATATTAACTAAAGTTACTTGACCACAAAACAAGTTGGGCGGAAGAGATAATAAGTTTTTTACTTTAAAGATTCCCTTTGTGTTACTTCTTATCGTGATGTACAAATACGAGTATATACACATAAAAAATTGGTCATACAAATATGAAACCACTTCATATTCATATTTATTTTTGCAACATCGTAAGTAATATCTGCCTATAACTTGCGTACATAATAATAGAGAAATTATGCAGTATTATAATCGACTCAAGAGAAAACATATATTATTATTATACATATTTTATAAGTAAGTACTCCCTTGACACAAGCTTTATATTCAACACTTATTTGGACATTAGCAACAAAAGCGTTGATGTCGAGTACCTAAATAGTTAGTAATTTTACACGGTATTTTAACCACTTTTTGCTTTTGTACCTTTTGACTAGGGACTAGAAGTCCAAGTCGGTTCAACGGACAGTAAAAAAAGATTTGTTTATTATGTCTAATCACATTACGAATAGAGTGTAGGAACGTCCACAAAGCTTCTTGTTGTGACGTAGACAAACACTAAGAGAGGATTTGCCAAAATTCTACCAAAAGGGATTGAGGTACGGAAGTCCAAAGTTAGTATGGAGGAACCTACTTTTACGTAGCCAAAGCCGCTTGTAGAAGCTAGCGAGTTACGAATTTAATCATAATAAAAACATTCAGCGATTTCCAATCTAGTCATTCAAACTGTTTTATAAAGCTCCTACTTACCTGAAATAAATAACATTATTCAAGGTATAGAAAGTAGACTTGCAATGTCAGTTCAGTCTAGATTCTATACGTTAATAAACAACTTCAAACGAAATACATGCTGTAGTGGGTAGTTAATAAATAATTGGCATATAGACCATTAGGCACTGTTTAGCATATTGCAGCTGCTAATTATTATTTGATATAATTTCTGCTGCGAGTAACTTAAGGTTAAGACATAAGGTCAACAACTGTTAGATGTAAAGTATTATTAGTCTAACATTTCAATACAAGTTCCATGATTATTATATTTCCAATATATTAAACACGACCAAATTTCGATCACGATAGCCAATCTCAAATTTAATCAAACACAGATGCACTCTCTGTTCATTTACTCTCATGGTCTGAGACGGTAATCCGACACGACCGGACAGAGATCAGCCGCAGGACCAACGTCTTTACTTAATTTCCGAGGCATGAGTGTGTCACAAAATCAAGTACAGAATTTCGGGATGCACAAGAGCAAATGTTGATACTCTCTGTTTCTTTACTCTCATAGTCCGATGGGTCGGCAATCCGACACGGCCGGAGAGAGATCAAGCGCAAAACCAACTTTACGGTGCTTTTCGAGCTACCAAGGTACCACAACATCTACTTCTAAATACCACAAGAATAAATGTTAATAGAAAAAGCTAATTCGCACTTGTCGCGCGACCCGGTAATCAACAATCACGCTTCCCACTACGAGACCGAAAAGGAAGTGCTAATACATTAGAAATACATCATAATTACTGGCTTTGTGAATTTGAATATGCTACCTGTCTAAGCAGCCAAGTTGCGTATTCAAATTTAGAATTACGGAAGGGTTCAGTTGTCACTTAACTGGTTTATTTCCTACTGACTGCTGCCAGGGGCTTCATCCACGTGATACCTAGTGGTAAATGATCCGAAGGGAACTTCCTCCCGGGATAAAAATTTCCTTTCACAGGTGCACCTTTTTGGTTGTGGTCTGGTTCTCCGGACATCTAAATAAGGACATGTCCATAAATGTATGGACCAAAAACCCAGAATCGACAGGAATGAAATGTATACCAGTGGATTGACATTGAAATATAATATAATGTTACCAAGGGGGCAACCCTGAAATCGTTATAGTATAGAAGCTAGAAGCAAAATAAAATAAGAAAAAAAAATCGTTTAAAACAATAATAAAATAAGTTTACGTCATGTTGTGGCTTAATATGACGTTGTTTTAATGTTGTATCACTTGTGATAATTATCATCAACACATTTCACAAGCAACAGCAACATAATAACATCATCATATTAAATCACAACATAACAAACACTCTGTTTTTGTATATGTTTTTTCTTTTGGCCCATAGATACTACAATCGTTACAGTACTGTGTGTATTATTGGTAATTCTGTGGCTAATGATTGCAAATATAAAAATAATTGTTATAGTATAGGAGCTAAGAGCCATGTTGTGGGTGAGAATATCGTTGTTAATCATTTATTTTCATAATGTAAGTCTTATTGTGATAAGTTCTAATGACATTTCCTATAACAACAACGACATTCTAACCCACAATAACTTGTGTTACACATGAATGTACAAGCAAAAGAAATACTCTAACTTTTATAATTATTTTTGTTTGCTCATAGATACTACAATCAACGTATTGTGTGTTATTGGTAATTATGTTGCTGTGGATAAAAAAAAAATCAACAATTATTATCATAAAAACTTTATTGCCCAAATAATCAAAGAAAATACAGTTTGGAACTATACCTAGACAAACTATACACTAACTAAAAACATGTAGGTACGCGGTTTTGTTGTAATTATAACTGTAATCTCTTTTATTTATTTATTATTTTCTATGTCCAAAAATACTAAGTCTAAAAATCTCGCAGATTGAATCAAATCACCTTCGTATTTTTTTATTTGCAATCCTTAGCTACAGAATTACCAATAATACACACAGTACTATAACGATTGTAGTATCTATGGGCCAAATAAAAAGAAAAACCCTTAAAAATAAAAGATTTTTTTACTTATTTTATTTTGCTCTTAGCTCCTATACTACAACGATTCCAGGGTTTCCACTTTGGCAACATTATATTATATTTAAATGCTAATCCACTGGTATACATTTCATTTCTGTCGATTCTGGGTCATTTATTGGACATCGTCTTTAAACCTTCAGCCAGAACTTACAAAAACTTAAAACTAAGTGACTTTACGTTAAATAAGCACCTGTAGGGTACTGACTACGGAACTTTTTACTTTTTTGTTTAATTTGCATCTCAGTTTGGACGAAATACGACTCTACCACATCTTTTTGTACTAGAGTGCGTCTAATGAAAGCGCGACCTGGACTTTTCTTTTTAAATTTAATTGGCAACATTATTCAGCCGCAATTATAGGAAATAAAAAAAATTAAATGTCAAGACATGATTCTCCTACTCATTAGTAATACCAAATACAAAATTTTTGGATTTAACCTCTTTATCTCAGGTCGCGCTTTCATTAGACAGACTATAATCAATTGTCCATTAGTACAAAAAGAAGATAAAAAAGAAGAATGTCCTACACGTGTACGTCAAGTCATACGTCATAGATAAAAAAAACACGTGATTTCAAACGACCTGGCCTTGCAGAAGTGGTCACATTCATACGAACTCATATGAACTGGTTTGAAAACACACCTATAAAAACCGGTTTTTGTGCAAAAAAATCCAATAACAATTTCTATTTAACATAAAAATATTAAATAACAATTATGAATGCGGTTTTCGATCAGGGAAATCTCAATCATTTGTTATTCCGTATCAGAAATACCCATTTAGTTTCTTCCAAAATAGATTCCTATTTTAATTATTTACCTACTGGACTAACGGAAAGAAATGCCAAACATCCTTTACACAGAAATCTAAATAATATTATTCAGATTTCTGTGATCCTTTATCTAAAACTATTCGAAACTTTTATATTTATTTGTTTACATATTAATGCAGCGCAAAAGCATACAGACGGACTTATGTCAGAGGTCGATGACGCTTAATATCGGTTTCGGTGATGATCATGAAACTCTATAACATTCCTGGTCTACGGCATATAGGTATTCTACATGATGAAGAGATATCTGGCGTTCTCGCAGGCTCGCTGTTATCAATTTTTTAGAAATATTCGAAGAAGCTACAAGACTTTTATTGTTGAGTATGCAGTACCCGACTACTAGTACTTCACTAGTCATCCTGATAACATGTGATCTTTTGGAGAAACTGAACATCGTAGAAGAATAGAGAGAATTTTTTATGAAAAATCAGACTACGCGCTATTTTTTTTCTTTTTCTGTCTTTATTAGTCGGTTAATGTCAGAAATCATAGTCGGTTCACATTGACATCACTAATACGAACTCATATGACTAGTTTTCCAAACAACTAATAAAGTAAACACTGCCTATCTATGAATAATGATGAACCACAAGAGTTGAACGGTAGTAAGTAGGTCATTGGCTTACTGTGCTATTAAATTAGCATTAATAGGCTTTTCCAACGTTTAAAGGAAGCCCTAGGTTGAACGAAAGAGAACCCTGGGACCCTCAAATTAAGGCAAAGAAGCAACAGAAGTCAGTTTTAGTCAGTAGAAGTCTCACATACTCTCCGACTCCACCCAAAGCGTGAAAAGTCATATTGACGCTTTCCCACCTTAAAAAAACCTTTAAAGGAAAATAGAACCTAAATAAAAGTTACTTCTGATTTGTCTATCTGCTATCATAACTTAGGTAATAAATAGATAAGTAGGGTAGCTTTATCTACAACTCGGTCACATTAACTTGACGCTTGGCGTCGATGAAATATTGTCAAAAAACAATATAATAACAACAGAGAATTAGCCAAATTATCGACGAGCGATCGATAACAAAGATGCTGACCATACCGTGTCTAGCACTTGCCAGGTATAATACCCGGCAAATACGTTGGCAAGTTTCGCGCATGGTGCACAAAACAGCCAATGAGCGAACAGGACGTAACGCAGTGCGGAGGCAAAAGTCGTCTAACGCACCAATCATAAACTACTATTATAATGCTGCACCAATCGCGCGCCGGATCGGCGCTACCTCGTACCCCGCGTCCCGCTTTACCACCAAATAGTCCTAAAAAACGATTTCTGCGCATTGCCAAGTTATCTGCCGCCTGTTATAGGAATGCGGTGGGAAGCAGGGGGATGCTCGCATTTCAGAGACCGGTAAGTATGTTTGTTGCAGACTGTACAATATTTATCAATAAAGGAAGATTTATGGATATAGTTTTCAAATAAAACCTGTCATAAGATTTATATGTTGTTATTTTATAATAGTTGGAAAAATACGGAAGGAGGATGTAAACATTTATCTCGTTATTGCATTTTATTGTAGAGCTACATTATTTTTAGTGTGTTATATTTATGCAAACAACTTCACGAATTTTATGAAAGGGAGTCGAAGAGTCATTTACTTACATGGCACTCGCGTATTGCAAATTGGTACTATTCTGTCGCTTTGCACGAATTATATTGTAAACCGGCAGTACACAATCAATGAATCAGCAATGATAGACAGCTATAGGTACTCTTTAGCAAGGTCCAAGCATCCAAAGTGTGTATAGAGGGAGAATACTTAACCAAACGGCGAGCAAAGGCTAGCTCACCGTCCGGCCGTCCGCGCTAGTCGTCGATGGTGCGTAGTGTTCCACGCGCGCCTGAAGTAGATGGCAGCAAAACCGGGCCCAGCGGAGTCGAAACCTACCGGGGCCATGCATTCGCTTCTGAAAGGAAAACCTGGGGTCCTGGAACGCAAGGCAAAGAAGGGTCATATGTGAGGATTTTTGTCGATAATAGTCTGACAAGTCCTCCCGCTTCGCCCGAACGCCGGATTTACAACCTAAAAAAATCAGGATTCCTAATTATGCCGAATCTAAGTTTAAACTAAATTCTTCATACAAATATTTGGTAAAAACAACAAACATTTCCCGAAATAACAGGAAAAAACCAATCACCATCAGCGAATAGCGAATTTATGTGCATAACTAGCGACCTTATTAGGTGCACGTGCATTTGACTCTCACTTTTCAAGGCAAAGGGTTCACTAACCGTGCCAACTCGATATTAAACTTTAATTAAACGTGCTACTTACGAATCGATGTTATTTGTGACTATTATTTTTAGGATGTTAATGAATTTTAATATAGTTATTATGTTTTCTTGCAATATGGTTATGGGGGAAGTGCTTAGACAGAAGTAACTTTTTTTTAATTTATATTGGACAGCATGATATGAATACATAGTCATACCATATTACGTCTCTACTTAGCCCCCCAATACAATAATATTTTTTTAGCTACTAATTTATGTTAGGGTTAATAAGGTGATCGCCAAAGGTAACATCGTTTTAAGGATTACAATAATAAATATTTATATACTCGAAAGTGTGAAGGCTAAAGGAATACAGTTGTACAGTCACTGTTCAACTGGGGTTGTAACTATACTATGTAATATAACTATACTATACTATGGGGATTTCAGTGAAGTGGCAACAAGGGGCTCGGATTATTAAATACAATAAGTACATGTATATTGCTTAGAAAGAGAAAAGTCATAGTTAAAGTGTTAAAGTAGGATAGTTTGGACACTTTAAGCATAAAACAAAAGAAAAACTTATATAATCTGCACCTACCAACCACCTACTCCCTACTTCCTACTGTATGATAAAATATTAAATCTGCAGCTGCATATCTTGTCTCGTTTATATATATTGTATATTATTAAGCAGGTCTTGATCAGCAGATATCGTCACTTTTGCCAAACATGTTATTAGAGTATGTCAAATATCTAATTAAAAGTATGATACATAGGTACCTCTGATTCTTTATTTAGATTGTTGTTTTCTGTGTGAGACTGGAATATTTATTCTAACCCAGAAATAGAATATAAAAAATACATATTGCGGTATTTTTCCAGATGATAGGAAATTGAATAGACACGCAATCATAAAACCCTTAACATAACTATGCATAACTTTTTATATAGGTACTATAGCATAACTTTTCTACAACTCGTTAAAAATTGTCTGATAGTATTATTGGCGTAGTAGTTAATTTATTCGCTGCTGCGCTACGTGTCATGCGTTCGATTCCCACACGAAACAAATATTTTGTATGGCCGACAGATAGATGTTCCGATGGTCTGCGTGTCTTGTGTATGTGAGTTTACATGTTTGTGAGCGCAACTACAATACACGATTGCCCAGTCGTCAACAGCGCGTAGTGATCGACGCGCTCCTCAAAGAAATTTAATGTTAGCAAACCGTAGGAGCCCAGCACGGCTAGGACCGCGGGGAATTTTATTTTATTTTACACTTTATGCACATAAAAGTACTGATGATTCCCCTTCCTGAAAGAATAATCTACAATACACGAGTAATTCCTAGTGTGGGACAAAGTTATAAATAAAGATACTAACTATCGTGACTTGCCTCTATTAAGTAGGTAAGTACGCACAATATTCTAGGCTTTTTATAGCGTATCATTATGTTAAAGTGACGTTTCAGCCGTGTATCATTCATGAGACAAAGGTCAATGTTATTGCGTGGTTTTTGCGTGTTACTCGCAGAAAAAATAATCATTACCTACTTGCGAATTACTATTATATAACACTTTGAATAGAAGCTTAGCTTCTACCTCCTACCCATGGGTGTTTTTTAGGATAGCGAATCGTCAGAATGACTGCTCCCGCTATTAGGCCGAGCAGGAGGGCGTGACAGATTTTTACTGACTAAACCCCACCCCGTTCCTTCGTTGCCTTCGATCTGGAGGACACGGGCTTACCTTTCGGAATTTTCGTGTTCCCCAGAGGCTGGGGAAATAACTATTATATTAGTGTTCAGCATATCTCAACATCCTGGGGTCCTGGACCTTTGGAAGGTATGCGAGGACCCCGTACGCGCTATGCGCCTAAGGATGAACCCCAGTTGGTGGAAAAATGGCCCCCGTCTGAACAATGTTATTAATATCTATCGTTAAAAAAGGCTGACTTAATAAATGGGCCCCCAAAAACGATCGCTAGTACGAAGTGACTCCTACAAGGATTCCATTTCGTTTTGAGGAAAAGAAACCTTGGAAAAGGAAATTTTCCTTTTGCGGAACCCTAAAAAATGTGAATTAATGCATTGCTGTATTGTTCTCGAACCATTTTAGCGATATAGTCCTTTTGGTTTCAAACCTATAACGATCATATAAATATTTAGAACTAAATTTTTTGTATACATATATGAGTAGGTACATACACCATTCGCAAACATTCAAAATCAAAAAGAAAAGACAAAGTTAGCGAAAAATTCCACCACTTTTTGTGCCAAGTCCTTTGTGCGTCAATGTCTGAGAGATGGACAAAAAAATAAAGAATAGTCATGCTCGTGTAGATATGGTGGCAGGCTTATTTATGTACATGTATAACTGAACTTGTTTACTAAACATATTTTATTTACATATTTAACCGATTCTAAAATAAAACTTATTTATTATGTATTTATTCCTTAGGCACAAATAATGTTTGTGTTCTACTCCTAAAAATAGACTGTATTATTAAATTACTAGTTTCCGCCCGCGGCTTCGCCCGTGTGGTGTGTTTGTAAAAAGCAACATATAGCAAAAATAAAAAAATCGAAGAATAAATAAGATTACGTTTCATTTTTTTTCCTGTTGACCGGGATAAAATGTAACCTATATGTTAATCCAGGGTACAACCTATCTGCATACCAAATTTCAACCAAATCGGGTCAGCCGTTTTTGCGTGAAAGAGTAACAAACATCCACACATCCATTCTCACAAACTTTCACATTTATAATATTAAGTAGGATTATCAGCTTATTTAGCATCCTTCTATGGCTACCTTGTAGAGACCACAATAGGGACCGAGAGAGATACACTAATGTATCGAGGACTGTATTGGATACTTATCGGAAATAGTAACTTGTCATTTGACAGTAAACTCCTTAAAAACCTGATTATATGATGATGATGAAGATAATATTATAGTTCTTGGCAATAACCCGAAAATTGAAAATAAATAAAAATAAAATCTTTTATATCTTGCACTAGTTTTCCACCAACCCGGGTTTATCTTTGGTTGCCAAGTGCAACCAACATAGCCCGTAAGCTAATATCATTAAAAAAATATATGCGCATCTAGAACTTCAGAGTCTCTTGAAATCGTATAAATGCAATAATAATTAGGTTATTAACAAAAAACTAATGAACACTATAATATAACGTCATTTGAACTGATTGAAGAAAAAATTCTAAACATCCATAAATATAACAAAAAACGAAGTAGGAACTACTGGTTCCTACTAACATTCTTGAAGGTTAAAAAGGAACACACTGGAAAATTTTAGTGGCACAATATGGTAAACAAAATGACGTAAACAACTCAATAGGCATCGTAGGTGTAATGAGCAGTGATAGGAATAGGTAGTGCCTATTTGCCTAAACTCCGAAGAACAGCGACAAGAAACGGAGACCTCCTTAGGACTACATTTTTTCCGAGACTCCCGAAATTTCGAGATAACACTTAAAATACATTAAAAACATTGTTATGTGGAAATAGTAATTCGTCAATATTTACCAAAAGTTTGCGACTATCATAATAAATAACATACACAGTCGTTGCAACCATAAAATGTTCAGTTTTTTTTTTGGAGAACCTTTTGTAAATGACTTGTTGATCGTAATAGGTATTATTTATTCCAAATAACATTTTTTTTAAATGTATTTAAGTGTTGTCTCGAAATTTCGGGACAAATGCCTCGGAAAAAAATGTAGTCCTAAGGAAGTCTCCGTTTCTTGCCTCTGTTCTTCGAAGTTTAGGCAAATAGGCACTACCTATTCCTATCACTGGTAATGAGTTATAGCAGAATAATCAGGGGAAGTCCACAGCATGTGTCATATTTGTTGTTATACTTGTAATGCTTTAGAGTAACTGTATCAATCAATACGCTTAACTTTTTTTATGGGTAAGTCCATAGTATAACCAATTCCGGGTGAACATTGGTTTTTTTATGTTTTGTTAGTGTTAGTCATTTTTTTAAAAGATTAACCAAGAGTTAGTCATATTTTTACTATTTTTATAAGACTAACCACGGAGTCTGTTAAAACCAGTTTGTGCTGAATCTACTAAAACCGATGGAGTTGAAAATTGGTATATACCATATCTTAAAATAAATAATTTAACTTTTATTTAAACAGATAAACGAAAATTTACAATTCTCCTATATGTTAATAGATTACCCGAAAACTCATAAGAACCTAAGGGTTCCAAGGTCGGTCAAGACCGACTCGCACAAGGCTGGTTTTTGTGTATGGTTCTTAAAACTATAAAACCTTTTACACGCAAAACTTCAAGCGTATATTTACTGAAAGGTTATGTAGAGGCACAACTATAGTAAAACTACATTTGACCGCTTACAAAGAAACTCATTTAAATTATAGCACAAACACAATCTACATCCAAAATAACGTAATACTGTTTTATTCTATGGTCTATCGGTTTAGGTAGTTAACTAAAGGTAAACAATCTTGGCATGTCTTTTTATATTAAAGAGGTCGTATATAATATCATCATCATCATCTGCCTAGCCTTTTCCCAACTATATTGGGGTCGGCTTCCAGTCGAGCCGGATTTAGCCGAATACCAGTATTTTACGAGGAGCGGCTGCCTACCAGACCTCCACAACCCATCGGATCGTATATAATATACACAAAGATTATTAAATTTAGTTTATTAGCTAACATCGATTTAGGTAAATACCTAGTTGCGAAGATTTTTACATACAATTTTTAGACAACTTTTCGAGAAAAAGAAAGATTGTTTACATTTAGTTAACTACCTAAACAGATAGACCATAGCACTTTAACATTAAAAGCACCGGCTACAACGGTCCGTCGATACCTCACCTAGCTAGGGCATTTATCGATTAGATCTGCCATTACGTAATGTACCTAAACCGAGCATTGAGCATTATAATAGGAACCTTTATAGTTAGAATTAAAGCCGTGCAATTTATGGTGGCCTTTCTGATGCGTATCTCTTAGGAGTTTTGGGCTCGGGCTAGCTAAAATTATATGGGCTAGTATCTTTAAACTGGTCTTTAATCTTCCCGCCTCATCTCATGTTACTTGGGGTTTTTACAATAGCTTTTTTCTTCCATAATTCTGTCCTATCAAATGTCATTTCGTAATTTTATTTCATGGCACACTAACCTGCAGATACAGGTTTATAATCAAAGGTTACATAAAATTATATAAGCTAGTATCAGGAAACGGGTTATTATCCTCTTGCCCCCGTCCCATGTTACTTACTATGAGCCATGGGGTTGGTACCTACAACACTTATTTTTCTGCTATGTTGTCCCATCAACCGTCATGATGATATCACTCACTCCCTTTTCTTTTATTTCATGGCACTCTAACCTTAGATATTGGTTTATAATACCTAGTTCACCTAGTATGCAATATATTGTACCTTTACCTCCAGCCCTAAGTTTATAAATATTTACGTTAATCACTTAATTCAACCAACTTATTATTATAAACTTAAACAAACTTTATTTTTGTTAACCTTCCTCTCTCTCTCCATCTATGTGTCGCAGGTTTTTCATAAAATTAGGTTTTTGATAAAAAAAAAACCTAGGTTTTTGATGAAAAACCGGAAGATGACACATACAAAACTCAATTTCATCATAAACCTGTATCAATTCTGATTTTTGATCAAAAACCTGAACTAGTTTGGGTTTATGATAAAGTTGTTGTCAAAACCACAGTTTAGCTTTGTTTTATGACAAATAAATCAATTTGAATGAAATAAATAAAACAATCCATCATTATTTGAAACTTAGTAGAAAGAAAACAATTATTTATTTATCAAAAATGGTCCATGGGATGTTACTCTGTCCAATTTAAAAAACAATGTTCCTTTCATACGACCATTCAAAGAACACTATATAAGGCTTTGTTTGGCACAGAGTCTAAAATAGGACTGAAAACACACATTTCAACAGACTTATTAGAGAAACTTATTACGGAAGAGGAACTTTATCATAAACCCAAACTAGTTCAGGTTTTTGATCAAAAATCTGGATTGATGCAGGTTTATGATGAAATTGAGTTTAATATGTATCATCTTCCGGTTTTTCATCAAAAACCTAATTTTATGAAAAACCTGCGACATATGCACAATTGCACATGAATATTTATAACAGTAGTATTATTAAACTGATATGGATTACCAGACGCCATTTTTCCTGGTTTGCAATTTCGTTGCCGGTTTTGCCAAGTTTTTATTTAACGAATTCCAAATATCTAATTTTGTGGTTAACCATATTTTGAAGATTGAATCATGCGCAGATCTTTTATGAGTAGTTTTTGTTAACGCTTTAGTATTTATTACTTCGGTTTAATCCCACACAGTTTTCGTATTTTGTAGGGTTCCGTACCTCAAAAAGAAAAAGCAGAACCCTTATAAATGATCGCTTTGTTCAGATTCAGATTCGTTTATTGTTTGTCGCAGGTGGAAGTTTAGTTCTTAAAAATATTATACTTAACAAGTATCACTGTAACATACCCATGGGGTGTTGTTGGCTGGGTTGTTGTCCGTCTATCGGTTGATTTGTCTGTGTGTCAAGACCCTTTATATCGGGAACGCGTGAAGGTATCGAGTTGAAATTAAAACATATAGTTACTTAAACGTGCGATCCTTGAAACTGTGCAATAATCAAACATGTACGGTAATGAAAAAAAGATACGACCGTTTATGTCGCAAAAATGGCACATTTCGACACTCTCAAACGAATCAAAATTCGTAGGTTACTTCCTGTGGACCTAGAATCCTGAAATTTGGCATAAAGCAAGGCCTCATGGCACAAATACAGGGAATAGTCTCAAGATTAAAAAAAAACGATTCGGAAAATTTTTGAAGACTTTGAAATTGAACTGTTTTCATAGGTAAGTTGGAACGAAACCCTCAGTGCGCGAGTCCGACTCGCACTTGTCCAGTTTCTTTCAAACTAATAACGCTTTTAATTCTTTATTAAGACACCGTAAAAACTGCTAATGAGATTAACAACAAAACAAAATTCGTGTAATGTAATGGACGAGGAAGTAAATCTAAGTCGGTAACGCAAAAAGTAACATAGAATGACTTATAGCAAGACCTCCAAACTGTCTGTTAGTACAAACAGTTCGCACTGTGTTAATGAAAAGTGACATTATTAAACCTGTGTGAATAACCATGTAAGTTAAGGTGACTTGACTCAAGTTCAAAACGAAATAATTGAAAACGCGTGTATGCAGTTCTTTGTTTGTTTTATGGTTGACTAATCGAGAATTGTTTGTTGTTTTAAGGAAGCCTATATACCAGTACTAATATACTAAGTACATAATGTTTAAAATAACAAAGTTTTATATGTATCTCGTGTCAAGGTCTTTAAACAATAATAAACTAGTTAAATATTTTCGTACGTCAACTGAAATGTTCTATTAC
The DNA here is from genome assembly GCA_030763345.1 of Mythimna separata. Taxonomy (NCBI): domain Eukaryota; kingdom Metazoa; phylum Arthropoda; class Insecta; order Lepidoptera; family Noctuidae; genus Mythimna; species Mythimna separata. The sequence continues at coordinate 22,852,428 of CM061170.1, read as the reverse complement.
TGTTTGGATAATGAGAAAACGATAATAATTGTAAATAGATGCTAGTCAAAGAATTGTTCATGTGGCTTCTGAAATGTGTATTCTATTAATTGATACCGATACATATCAGTCTTGTCTTATAAAGCACTAGGCCCCGGCTACTCATTAATGTAAATCATCATCATCATCATCTACCTAGCCTTTTCCCAACTATATTGGGGTCGGCTTCCAGTCAAGACGGATTTAGCTGAATACCAGTATTTTACGAGGAGCTGCTGCCTACCAAACCTCCACAGTCCATTAACTGGGGTAACACGGTACTCATTGATGTAAATAATATACATAAGCTTTCCACTTTCTTTGCTTTGTTATTGGAAACCGTATCAAAAACCGTTAAGGGCGATCATCCGTTAGAACCACGCAGGATTCAAAATTAATGGCTTCCTACAAACAATAATAACTATGTTTAATTTATAGATAAGATGTTGACGTCATATTAAGTATAGGGAATTTTATAATCTTGTGTATGGTGGAAAACTTTTAAATGATTTAAGTTTTTTGTAAGTAGGTTTTACAAAACTCTTTTACACGTCAAGTTTTGAAATGATAGTACAGTTTTCTCATTAGGAACACTTTTTATTCAATTAAATTTCCGTTTTTAAACCTAGCGGTCGACGGTCTACCTAGATGCGATAAAGTAGTCGAGGCGTATACGGTAAACTTAAAAGAATTTTGCTACACAAACAATACATAATATCATTTACTAGTGTCTGGTTGAAAAAAAAAGACGATTACTGTAAATTTCATTCAAGACAAGTAAACTCAAAACTGTAATTTTTTGCCATTATTCGGGGTTACTTTAGAATTAAATCTGAGGTATTTTTATTTTTTTTAGACCTTTAGTAAATAAACACACTTTGTAAGACATGGTATAATTATAATATTACTTTACATTAAATAATTTAGTACTACTATATAATAAATCGCGTCGACGCTCGGTGTTGACCGAGACTTACAAAGAGCGCCGCTCTGAAGTAACGCTCTTATTTAGGAGTTAGAGAAATAGGTAAATAGACGCGGAATTCGACTTAGTTTTATATTGCGTAAATATATACCTATACATATAGAGGTCCCGGCAGACGTTGTCCTGCCCGGAAGCTGAGATTGTGTCAAAAAAAATTAACAAGTTTGTACGAGGTAGTGCCGTAATCGGTACAATATTTGTGTTACGCACAAAACTTCATCCAAGTCAATCAACCCGTTCAGGAGAAGTTATAATTATGTATATAAAGATGTATGATACATATAGGTAACGTAACGTATCATAGCAGGAACATAGCTTCTGGACCACATAGAGCATTATTTTTCTGAGCGCATTGTTCAGTCAGCAGGACAAATAGATGCAAGAATTGAGAAACTTAAACAATAAAGTTAAAACCTGATAAAAAAGCAGCCTTGGATAGTGATGACCTAGTCGACACTGTTGACTGGACAAAAATGTACTTATATTTCACAACTTACAGTTTATGTAGTTAAAGAAATGAAAAGCCGATGTCCCCGAGATAATGCAGTGGTGAAACTTGGACAGTGTCGAAACGAGCCCAAACAAATAATGCTTTTGTTATGATAGGAAGTTGCTTTTGTTTTTACTGTAATGAGTTATTGTACAAGACAATTAAATAAGACTACTATGTGTAATGTGTATGACCAAACTACACTAGCCCCGCGCAGTGCCGTAACTAGGGCGTTGCGAGCAGTGCCCAGGCACAGGGCGCAGACCCTGGAGGGGCGCAGAAATGACCAGACTAAGCCTGGTTAGAGCATTTTTCAGGGGCGCAGTTTTGAAAGCTCGCACCGGGTGCATAAAAGGCTAGTTACGGCACTGGCCCCGCGTGGTGTCCTTCTAGAGAGAAGGCTCCCAGCAGTAGGAGCATTATAAGCCGATGCTTATGCTTAGGTGTAAGGAGTGTAAGGTGGTCGTGGCTAGATAATAACAGCCGCATGGGTCGATCTTAAAGGTTAAGCAACGCTTGCTAAGGTAGGTCTGTGGATGGATGACCATCTTAACATACCGAGTTTCCTCCATGCCTCGGATAACACGTTAAGTCTTAGGTCCCGGCTGTCATTTATAGATCTTTGGCAGGCGCGGATAGTCAGTAAATCTGACTCCAGTCTTGCCATGAAATACCGTTATGGTCTGGTAGATAGCCCCTCCTCGTAAAATACTGGTATTCAGCTAAATCCGGCTTGACTGAAAGCCAACTCCAAGATAGTTGGGAAAAGGCTAGGTAGATGATGATGATGATGATGATGCTTGTGCTTAGTACAATTTGCGTAAACCGTTAAAAGTATTTTTTTTCTAGCGAGTCTAATAAAGCTATTTTACACGCGATCTCCTTCGGTATCAAAATATCTAGATGTAGTTCTAAGCACACTAAACCGGTTTAATAATATTAATGCGAATTTTTCAGTTTTTCTTAAATAGACTTGCTTTTAGAAGAGGCCTCTAATCCAAAAATACTTTGTCTCTTGCAAGTAAGTTTATAAATCATAATAATCAGCCTAATATAGTTTCCGCTGTTCCTCCTGGCCTCCTGGCCTGGATCCCAGTAGCGGAAAAAGCGAACTAGAAAGGACTCTAGGAAAGGAAATTAGTCGTAAACCACCACGCGGCCCGCGGGCTCGAACGGGCTGGTGCATGCCACAGTCGTTGATTTTTTGATTCTAGAACATGCCAGATTTCTCACGATGTTTTCCTTCAGTATTTTAAGAGCAGTGCTGTCGAAATCATTTACCTAGCCTTTTTCTCATCTATATTGGGGTCAGCTTCCAGTCCAGCTGTATTTAGCTAAAGACCAGTACTTTTCGAGTAGTGGCTGCGAGACCTCCGCAATCCATTAACTGGGGTAACACGGTACTTCATGGCAAGACTGGAGTCAGATTTACTGGCTTCTGACTATCCGTAACGACTGCCTAAGATCTACAAATGACAGCCGGGACCTACGGTTGAACATGCTTTCGAAATTACACAAAGTAAAGAGCTTGACTGGGAACCTATAACGTACAACGTTCGGGTTATCATTAGGCCATCACACCACTGCTTAGAGCCTCACAGCATCCCACAATTCTCACCACAAAGTAGACACACTACGGATATGGTTATACCTAAACATAAAGTTGCTAAACCCAAAGGAAACGGAGCGTAACTGACAAGCATTGTCCCCATACATGTAACCAGTATTTATGTATGTTTCCTTGAATTAACTTAGCCGTAGAACAATATGGAAATAACATTTTCCATGGGAAATTGTCATTATAATGTTACGCTCATGAAAACAATAGTTGGGAATTACCTGACTGTCCATTCAATGAGTTTTTATTAGGATCAAATGAGTAATTGTCCGTTTATTTATTCAAATATTACAATGGTTATTGGTTTTTTTAATTAACCTATCAGATAACCGCAAAACGAGACACAATAGTAAGACAATAACAGCGCGGTCGCCGGTTATACCGCTCGGGGATTCATGAACTAAGTATAATTTTGTTAGTTGTAAATTAATTTTAATTGTAAACTAGCTGCTGCCAGCAGATCTACCCACGTGATAGTAGATAATTATACCAAGGGAACGTACTCCCGGAATAAAAAATGAAAGGATATGTTCTACTCGTGTACCAATTAGTTTCATCGAAAACCGTTCGAGCGTAAAGAAGTAATTGACAAGCATACACACAACAATCACATACTTTTTGTTCTGTTTGGGATTGAAACTTTTGGTCCTAATGCCCATACGATACACTATTTAAAGATTTACGCAAACTCCAAGTTAGATACATCGCGGAATCCCAGAGCTGTTTTTAACCTCGACCAGAAATTAAGAATTAAGTATGGCAGTGCTAAGTTCTTCTTTTCTTCTTTCGCTGTCCACTTTGTATTGCCATTTGCCAAACAACGTCAACAGCAATGCGGAGGAATTCATTAATGTCTATATAATATTTGTTGTGACTTAATATAGCATGTATAATTTTTAGGATATAGGTATTTAGTTGTACAAATTTCATACACAATGTAATTGTTGTTAATGAATAAATATGATGATGATGATGATGATGTTATTTGAAAAAAATATCCAATTCCAAAGTCTTCCTACTTTTTTTTCAATGTAATAAAAATAACATTCAAATAAAATGAAACATTTAAAATACAATAAATAATGCATGAAATTGGATTTGCAATTTTTTTTTTAAATCTAGCCTAACTGGTTTTCCTAAAAGGTCATGTTTTAATTTTAGGAAAACAGGCCTTGTTAGAATGGTGAGAATATCCACCCGTTAGATATACAACAGGTTTTAAAAGGCCTAGCTCTTAATTACACGTGTATTTTGCATAAAACGTAACTTAATCGAATAATTACGGAAGTAATAAGCTGATCCACATAAATTAAAAAACCAACAAAACAAAGACTTCAAAAGATTGCAAATGAATATCAATCATAGCTTAAGAAATGTATCTTACAAGTATAAACTTTCACAGCCAAAAATAAGTCTAATTTCATAACATATTACTACATTTGTAGTAACTATTACGTTTAACGTAGTAGTCTTTTTGTGTTGACTATGCAATCCGGTGTAGGGTGTTGTTTTAATTTTATTTGAGTGCCAAAACAACCTGTTGTAACTTGTAACCAGTGGTTTAGCAACGGTTGCAACCTCGACAAAGGTGCTGAATACCATTACTCGCCATTCTTTAAAAGATACTTTTTTGCGGGTGTTGGCACTTTTTACTTGTGTAAACTCTGTGTAAATCACTTTAAGATAAAATAATGAGGGGCTGTGGAAATGCAAATGTGCTACTGAAAAGCTGATTTCATGATTGGAATATAATTATAGTTACAGATTTCAGTTTGAAATACTTTGTGCGGTTTATTGGAACAAAATCATTTCAAAACTATTTTAGAGGAAAACCAAGACTCCTGATTTATCGACTAACGGCCGAAAACAATAACCTATCGATCTCCAGTTTTGGCATACTGGAGATTGTAAAACAAATGATACAATACAAAAATTATCATGTTTACTGTTGTTTCATTTGTTTTTCTATCTCCGATATGTGATAGTTAGGTTATTGTAGAGCCAATGTTCTTTCTCTTAAAGTAGGAACAATTAGAACGTAATATACTACAGCCTGAAATTATCCCTCGGGCAGTTGCGCACATCAGATAAGACCCGTCTGGTTGGAGGATCTTCCCTATTCTACAGAGGTTTGCGGGACTTTATACTCTGTTCCGCATACTTCCAAAGCCAGTTGTATTCCAGGGTAGCGGTGAATCTTTCAAATAATTCAGCAAAAAAATACGTCATATTCTGTAGGTTTGGTGTTAATTTCTAAATGGTAACAACAGTGGACTCTCGTCATTTAAAAACATACCAACATGTAACTTACTGTACCATTTAATATCATTACAAAACACACAGACACAATAAAAGTAACACTGTAGCCGTTGCCTCCACACGTTTTTTTTTATCTCTTACACTTTATCTGGCCAGTAGTGTAACAAAATTACACGTGATGGCAAAGCAAAGTGCGCACTATGGCTACATTAAGTTGGACACGTCCCATTTTATTGCCCATTGCCCTAAAGATATCGATCAATGTTCTGTTGACGTAATAGGGCTATTTTGTGGGGCTATTATTTTGTTAGAAGTGAACGGCACTATCTGTAAACGTAGTGTGTAATAGACATAATTATTTTGCAGTTACACATTCGACCAGTAGCAGTTAGTTCATCGACTAAGAAAGACGCACTTTTTTAATTATAATATAAACTAGTGCTTAACTGCAATCCTACTTGAGGGAAAGCTGTGATGCAATTGTTGATGTTGGGCGCATTAGTTTATTAAGAGCCTATTCACTTTAGCCCTGAAGACATCCAAATTATAATCAGGGAGTACCGCTGCAGACAAATTGTTCCAGTCCTTTGATGTACGCGGTATAAAAAAGGCGACAGGACTGTAGAAATTTCAACAACGTAGGGGTGGATACTCGCCGTACGTCGCGATGTCCGATGGTAGTAATTTGATGTTTTCAGCCGCAATCTGTTGCAAACGCCTCTATACGACAAGTTTTTGGTTTGGTAGCCGAGATCATACTTTTTTAGTACTAATATGAATTTACCTTCTTAAAGTCTCAATATATTTCAGCATTTAAGGTGTCAAAGTGCCGGTTACTGGATTGAGTATTTTAAGTCCGTCATCAAACCGTATTTAATTGTCAAATTTTAACAGATTTTCAGGCTAAACTAGAGTTTAAGAAATACTCATATCAATTGCAATCATAATCAATCAGAAATTGGGGAATAAATTGCTTAATATACAATTATGTACTTATTATCTTTCTGCTCTGTATCTAAGATAGATAAGATCCGTAGGATGCATATTTTCACGCTCTATTTACTAAAAGGGTGAGCATAAGAATAGGCCCTTTGTTATATTTTAAACTGATGCAATTCTTTTTGTTGGCAATCAGCGTATTAACATAATTATTGTTATTTCCTTTGGTTTAATTAATTTTTTAAAGCAGATAGTTTAGTGATAACTCCAATAAGGGCTCACGACAATTGAACATCTAACATTCCGTAGAAAATACCAATCTTAGGCAATGGCAAGAGGAACTGAAGAAACACAGTGGGTTTTAGTCAGTTTAAGTCTGATACTCCGTCGAGAAGTTATTTCGTGATTTCCCATCTCAAAAAAAAAAAACATGTCAATCCCTTTCCTTTTAACAATCTTTATTGCTAAAAGCTATGTGATCTCCTGGTGTAGATCACGCTAAACTATGAACACTAGAGACTATTCTAGAAACCACAATTCCAGCAGTGGAAACCGCCCAAGAGTGGGAGAAGTCATTCTGATGATTCCCCTTAAAAAAAAATTACAAGGTAGATTATGTTACTGCAAAAAGAAAATCACTTCATCTGGACTTAAGGACTAGTAATAGATTTTATCAAGGATTTATCCCAAGTTATATTCAAGAAAATAAATGGTATACCAAAGATAAAATCAAATACTTAAAGGTTTCACCCAACGTGTGAAGGCTGATAGGTTGGGCTACTATTTATACGGCCACAGATATCCTTGAGGGCAATCCTTGCTAACCTGTTACCGCCTAACCGGTACCAAGTACTACTTACTGAATAAACCTTGATCTACTTGAAAACCACTCAACTTTAAACCGCTCTCAAAATAAATAACAAATACAGTCATTTCTAACAAAACACGGTGCGATAACAGCCGAAACCAATAACCTATGTATCACATATCGGAGATAGAAAAAAAATGAAACAACAGAAAACATGTACAATTTTTGTATTGTTCATTTGTTTTACTATCTCTAGTATGCCAAAACTGGAGATAGATAGGTTATTGGGTTCGGCCGTTAGTCAACACGGATTACGGTCATCATCTTCCTAGCCTTTTCCCAACTATATTGGGGTCGGCTTCCAGTCAAGCCGGATTTAGCTGAATACCAGTGTTTTACGAGGAGCGGCTGCCTACCAGACCTCCACAACCCATTAACTGGGGTAACACGGTACTTCATGGCAAGACGAGTCAGATTTACTGTCTTCTGACTATCGGTAACGACTGCCAAAGATCTACAAATGACAGCCGGGACCTACGGCTTCAAGTGCTTTCCGAGGCACGAAGAAAAATCGGTATGTTAAGATGGTTACCCATCCACAGACCAACCTTAGCAAGCGTTGCTTAACCTTGAATCTCGACCCGTGCGGGTGTTATTATCTAGCCACGAGCTCCTCAATGACAAATGCGCACATTTCTAACAAAAACATGGTATGCGTTAAGTCAATACGTATTACGGTAACCGGCATTAAACTGTTTGTTTTTACTACTTACGTTTGTATAACCCTGCCCCAGTTTTTTAAATATATATTATTCGTTTTTTAAGTATTGCGCATTAAAGCAAAATTTTCCACAATTGTATTTGCAATACCAAAAACAGAGGTATTTTTTATTTAAATATAGTGTATTTTTTAGCAGAAAAAGTTAATTCTCCGTTAAGCAATAATTTTAATTACATTTAGTAATAAGGTAATTAACTCATTTAAAGGTTTTATCTTTATTCAAAATCGAAAATAGAAAGTATTTTTTTAATCTGTTTAAAATTAAGAAAGTTGGATACCTTTAACATCTGATGAAACGGAACTGGTACTGCGAGATATATTTTGCAAACCTGTACACAAAAATAAAAGCGGCCCACACCCATGAAGACAAATATTTCGGGGTTAAACTACCATAAGTACTCAATGCCGAAAAGCACCGTCAACGATACAAACATTGCAAGATGAGCAAATATCCTGCCAAAGCAAATATTGGGCGTTCCACTCCGTTCACGATTAACCCGTAAGATGAGTTTAAACAAATACATAAACAAGTCTTTTATGATAAGCAGTCTATGTGTTACAAGGCCAAAGGGCAATATCCTTTTGATTGACGATTATAATATGACGAACGTAACTTACAAATTAGGGAAAAATTTTGAATTATTTTTTAGCTTCTGTCCTTAAAAAGACATCAACGCGTGGTACATTTTCTGTTTTGGTAAATGACATTCGTCAGTCCTGACTCACTGATTCATCAACACCCAGCTCAAACCATTGAACCTAGAACGCTGAATTTTTGCACAAAGATTCCTTTGATGATGTATACAAGGAATAAGAAAGGATGTTTTGATGTTCAATCTCTATATGGAAGAAACGGGGTTCCAAAGTACGTATGGAAAAACCTACTTTCTCACGGGTAAAACCGTTAGTAGAAATGCTTTACATTAAAAAAAGACAAAAATTGTTTACCTATGTTAATTATAGATTTTGATACCAAAAACCCAACTAATGTGTTCCAAACCGGTCTCATTAGAAAGGTAAAAATATTTCGAAAATAGATAACACTATAAGAATATGCAAAGTTCCTTTTTTCCAACAAATAAACAACAAAATATATTATGTTTTCTAGCGAAGTAGCACGAGCCGGGTATCCCCCAGTTCAATAATTCATTTTGCATACATATAATCATTGATTTGATTAGAAAGTAGTTACATAAAATAAGGTGTTTGCTAAGAGTTGTGATCCTGGTACAATCTAGTTGCCAACGGTTGTATTCAAACCTGGCCGGGGCTCTGGTGTTTTTCCACAGATTAATTAGTAGCTCTAGAACGCAAAGAGCAAATAAAGACATACGGATAGGTTTTAGTCACCAACAGGGTCTCTTACTTCACCTAAAGCGGAGAGAATTTTATTTATTTCCCAATCCAACACACAACAACATGTATGCTCTGTATTCAATCTTTATACAATCTTTTATAGTGTTTTTATGCAAATAAATATTATGCAATTCTATTTAAAAAAAAACTTGGGAGTTCAAAATTTATTTCGAACTAACAATTTTCAAATAACGTCTTCAACTATGTAGAAGCCGTATTCTGATTAGATTCCATTAAAATAATGAAACGTAGAGAACCAGTATAAACAGGAAAAACTTAGAATTATAGTTAATGACAGAGCAATTTTCCATCTTATTGAAGACGGTAAGTTGGCAATTAGGCGAAGGACGCACGAACGTGTAATCTAAGTATCCACCATCCGTTTACCGATTAAGATCTAAGTACCAAGACCTCTAGGGCTCTATCTACTAGGTACCTACTACTTACTAATTTACTACCTACTTTACATAGTGATTCCGAATATTTTTGACTTTTAACCACATTGGACTTTTTTTTCAAGAGGGGAGTCATCAGAATGAAGTCTCCTACTCTTGGGTGAAGTGGGAGGGCGTGTCAGATTCTTACTGACTAAAGCCCATCCTGTTCCTACGTTGCCTTCGATCTGGGAGACACTAGCTCACCTTTCAGAATTTCCGTGTCCCCAGAGGCTTCGGGCCTTCGGCCATGTCAGGCAACCAGATTGCAATGCTTTGTTGTTAGCAAGAGCCAAACAGACGAAAAAACTACAGTAAATATGAAAAAAAATCATATCATAATTCAAAACTTGTAGCACTCCTACAAACGAGTACTCGTATGTTCTCAAATCATGTTTCTTCTGAGAGAAACTTTATATAGGTTTGTATCATGTTTCAGTTGGACAGTTCGAAATTTAAAAACTTTTCATTGACAGAAAAACAGTACGAGAGAAATAATTGCGAGAACTGAGGCCCTGAAGCATAAACTCTGATCGCGATCTATTAGACGACTTAAACTGAACTGTTAAAGGGACTGAGCTTTATAGGGTTATATAGCTCCATCCTTCTTTCTCGCTCGCACGCCTGTCATTTTAAAACGTCATGGTATGGCCCCTGGTATGCGAAAGTAAAATCTCAAACAATCCTCCAATGATATTGGAAGCAGCCATTAAAAAAAAGTAGATACAACATTATTTATTTTGCTAAAACATTAGTATACATAAATGTTACACACGCAAGACGTTACACACATGATACATACAATGTTGATACTTATATGAATTGTGAAACTATTGTTATCAAAGAAATATTTATTTGAATAATTTCAAAACTGTGCGAAATGCGAGTCCATATTTCATACTTAAATAAACATGAGCACATTAAGCTATGTTTAGGTAAAGTAGATGGCGTTGTCAAATGTCAGGACTATGTATGGAAATTAGTACCTAAAAGCATGATTGTTATGACCCAACGCAATATTTAAGTAGATACATATATTATGTACATACATTGAGATAGGTTCAACATGAAACAAAAAGTTACCAAAGATATAATCAACATCATCTCATCATCTGCCTAGCCTTTTCCCAACTATATTGGGGTCGGCTTCCAGTCAAGCCGGATTTAGCTGAATACCAGTATTTTACGAGGAGCGGCTGCCTACCAGACCTCCACAACCCATTAACTGGGGCAAAGAGAATTAAACCACTTGAGAGCTGATAGACCGATTTCGTTTAGGCACACGACTCACCGCTGCGGGCCGGGGGACGAAGAAAATATAGCGGTTGCGATTGGCCGATGCAACAATGTCAGGACGAATATTCCAAACATAGTGATTCGCAAGTCAGTTTTGCAACAATAATATCGATATCGATAAAATCGATATCTACAAATTCTACATTTTTTAAAACTATATTGATAGGGTTTTAACTGGATGTAAATAAAACAATATGTAGCAAATAAATAGTGGAGTGCGCATCGGTACGTTTTTGTTCTAAATCAAAATTATATCAATGAAAAAAGAAATATTAGTTTAGAATAGCATTAATCCACTTTTCTTTAACTTCGGAATTATTTGGAAATCGAAAACATTAAAACGTAATATTATTTTTTATTTATTATTTGAAATCATCGATAAAATAATATTTATCAACTGCGTTTTGAAGTTAGTACGTCACTTCAGCACTATGTAGAAAGTACTTACGGATAGAAAGGGATAGACTTATCTAATATTCTAGTGAAAGTAAAGGACTTTTTCAAAAGACATCAACGCGGTATCATTTTTTCCGTAACCAACCAATTTAGCTTGAACCCTCTATAATTGCTAATATTGTAAATAAATATATCAAATTTTATTTACCAATAAAAACTTATGCCATCTTTTTTATAACTAGATATTCTAGTTGATTTCCCGCACCATTTAATTGCACAGGTACTCATTTTTGTTTCGGATTTATTCAATAAATATTTATAAGGTACCAAAATTAAGGAGTGTGCACAGATCCAACAACTGGTCAGTACTAAAAAATTCACTTATATCGGCAACTAATATAAGTGCTATATCATGAAAGTGTCGCGAGCCTGAGACGCCCGTATGAGCGGTCAAGTGGTTTTATAGTCATTGAACTGGGGTAACACGGTACTTCATGGCAAGACTGGAGTCAGATTTACTGGCTTCTGACTATCCATAACGACTGCCAAAGATCTCCAAATGACAGCCGGGACCTACGGCTTAACGTGCTTTCCGAGGCACGGAGGAAACTCGTTATGTTAAGATGGTCACCCATCCACAGACCAACCTAGGCAAGCGTTGCTTAACCTTGAAGATCGACCTGTGCGGCTGTTATTATCTAGCCACGAGCTCCTCAATCACAAATACGCACATTTCTAACAAACTACCAAAGATATAATCAACATACTGTCGCTTATAATGAGGAACTCGGGGCGATTTAGACATTTATTTATTTTCATTTATTTTATTGTGCACCAAGATTTTTTAGGTTGATGTGCATTGTGTCTTTTACTGACTAAAGCCACACACATGCTCCTTCAGTTGCCCTTTGCATGTTCCTAGTAGGCTTCGTCTCTGCTGGGCCCCTACAGTTTTATTTGATATCACTTTACAACACTACGCGCAACAACTATTCTTGCTCGGTCCGAATAGTTACTGAACGGCCGAACGGCAAGTTACATTGAGCACCAAGATAAAAAGAAACTATATTGCAACTGGGATTTATAACTAAGAAACTAACATTTTTTTATTTGACGAATTGACGAACCTCGTAACTTACGTCTTTACGAAAAATTTACTTTGAAATTAAAAATTTCAAAGTAGCGTTTGAAATTTTTACTGTATACTTAAAATGTAAATCTTAATTGCATCTGAAAAAGTTGCCGAATTGCAGACATACTTAATTAAATTTTAATAAGCTGTCTAATAGTGTCTAATAACATCTATAAAGTTACTACCTTTTTCGCATTAATAAGTCGAGGATATTTAGCATTTCCGTCTTGTCAATATGTCATATCAACTGTCGGATATCTAATTATATCTAGAAAGGTCAGAATAAAGTGACAAGTTAAGCAGTTCTAATCATGATACATTTCTAGAACAAATGTCTCAGGAAGTAGTTTTGGCCATCATCACGAGTAGATACATGATATACTATAGCTATATTAGCTATAGTCCAATTAGTTGAATTATAAAGCAAAGTCCCCTCAATGTCTGTCTGTTTGTGATAAACTCAAAAACTACTGAACGGATTTTCATGCGACATTCACCAATAAAGTAATTAATGAGGTCGGTATTGATGAATACATGCTTATAATAGAAAAAAAACGTCGCTGAAACAGGTGGGAATTTATTGTAATTCAAGCTCAGTTTTGATTCTTTTTTTCAAATTTTCAAGATTCAAAGGTCACTCAGACTTTAGAGGTAGAAAGAACTTCGTTGGGCCCATTGTTCTCCATACATCTTATATGGCAAATAGACTTGTAAAGCTACATTAAACCCAAACCACGCGACGCAGTTCTACGTCCAATTCAGGCGTTCTCGTCACTGGATTTATCTACCAATAAGAACTTTAGATGGGCCTATCCAAGGACGCCCATCTCAAACACTTTTTGCGTCACAAACATAATTTATCTAGTCTAGAGTGGCGGCCGATGTTATTCATCAATCATTCAATTGCCACACTGATTTATAGTCTGTCTACCTTCACCGTCGAAGTGCCATCTATAATTATTAAATCGAAAATCCAGTTTATTTTATAGGTACTAGTATATGCATTTCTGTACAACAAATTTCCTATTTTCAATGCAAATCTGCAATCAATTTATTTAAATCTGCGTCTGCATCCTAATTTCTATTCTTGTTTCGTTACGTAATTTATATCTACTTAGGTCTTCTGTATTTAGCAATTAATTAGTATATTTTTTTATGGTCATAGAGTTTATAATATAATAGCTGCTAACAGCGGCCTCACCCGCCTTAAAACAGAAATATATCCCAAGGGAACATACTCTCAGGATAAAAAGTAAGACCAAGTCCAAAACATCTACCCGTTTACCAACTTTCATCGAAATCCGTTCAGCCCTACGAGCGTGACGAAGTAACAAACATATAATACATACACACACACACGCTCACAAACTTTCGCTTTTTAATATCCATTGTGAAGTGATTGGTAATCCTTATTTTTGTGTCTCTTATCAGATTATTTGCTCAAAATATAACTATAAACCTATTCTTTTCAGTTCTTTAGACTTTAGACCGTACCTACCTACCATTGGACGAAAAAACTAGGTTTTATCCAGACAAGAATCTCGACAAAACACAGTTTAACATAAAAAAACAACTACCAAGGTCTTACTTATCGTCGGATTCACACAGTCAAGAGGAAATACTACGTCACCACGTAAATACACAAGTCTTGGTACAAGGTACAAAGTATCAAAATTGGTTGTTAAGTAACGAAAATCAAGCTCGCGGTCGTCACAAGGTCACATTTTACTATTGAACTTGACGTTGCGACTTTGTAACTGACTCATTAAAGTTCCTCTTACGAGAATAAAGTTTATGTTCGTAGCTCTATTAATAGTCTGTTAAGTAAATAATTATAAGTCAATGTAGAGTTTAATGACCGTAAGGTTGTTAAGATCGTTAAGTTTTATTGTTTTAGGTTGATTGGTGTGATAAGGAAGATCGGAAGACATCGCAATTGTAAAATTATGTTAGTATGTACTAGAAACAACCTAAAAATACCTAAAGGGCGTTGTTTTCGAGTCACTCGCTCATTTATTAATCAAGAATCTATTGACTTCATTCAATAAATTATATCCTTGCCGGAATTCGGATTTAAAATATTCAATATCCAAAGGAGTTGCTAGACAGCTACCTACCTTGTTTACAAAATTTTATTTTCTCAGAAATAACAAGTGTTTAAAATCAAAATTGAGGCCTTCTTACCTAGATCAGAACTTATTTTGTATATTTCAGGCGCCATTGACGCTCCCGGCTCCAGCCGTTTTAATTATTTCGTAACGCGATTAATTTTCCAACATGAAACCCGAGCTTCCATAACCTTGTAAGAATAGTTTTCAGTAATAGGATATCTTGGTAATATGACCTCAAAGTATACAGTAATCTAATAGTTCCTTAATTAACTAATTAGCTTAGAATTTTATGATATTACGGCTACCTATCTGCAATAGCTACAGCATTACCTAACGCGTTCCTCAACTGACCATATTACAGAACGAACATGCAATTTCATATAACCACTCGAGTTAACAGTAATTTGATATTCCTTTTTAAAGTAAAACATTGGAAATCCACTAATAGCCTCACTCAATTCCACTGAATTTCTACATTTTCCTCGCTGCACCAAGTAAAGACTTTGGTCAAGCATCTGCACCCGTAGCTACTGCATTTTCCTCTTAAATCGTCCTTACTAAAAATGTTCAAATTGCAGCAAGTTTCACCAGATCCTTTGAAACTTTCTTAAATTGCGTATCGTCAGGGCCGCCGCGTGCGGGCGTGCAGAGCGTGCGGCGCACGCGGGCGCCGTCATCAAGGGGGCGCCAAAAATGAAACATTGTCATAGTTTGTAATTTGCATGTCTAATATATTTTTATTATACGCTGACTTGATTTCTAAGGAACTGATGAGGTCTCAAATATATGTTTACAAGTCAGATGAATTATTATATGTGTACCATTGGCGCGCGAAACCTAAAACCACTTGAAAGCGACTACGGTGCCTCCTAACTCGAAACGTTTAAACAAGTCAGCGCCTATGTCGGGAAATAAACGAAACGTTTGAAGCTTTGCATTACTAAAGTATAAATAACCCGAGGATCATTTTCGACGTCTGGGCCCCAAACTGGAACGGGTTGGGGTTGCCCTATCGCGGCTCCTGCCCAACCCACGGGGTCCAGAGGCTATGTCGTGAAATAAACAGAAACGTTTGAATCTTCGCATTACTCAAATATAAAACATAACTATAATTTGAACCGAGGAGCATTTTCGACAAATTGGAACGAATTGGGGCTGCCCGATCGCGGCTCCTGCCCAGAAGCCGCCTAGTTTTCTGGTCCTCCTGGTCCAGAAGCCGCCTGCCCGAGACTCTATGCGGGCATCGTTCGGTCCATGGCCCTTTACGGGGTTCCTGTGTGGGCGCCGTAGCTGCGAAAGCGACCGGCGGCCAAGCTGAACACTTGACAGAGGGTCATGGCCATCCGGATGGTGCGGGGATAGCGCACGGTCTCCCGCATGAACGATTTATGCGTGAAAATGCATTGCCGGAGTGATTCTCCGGTACTGCGGCATACAGTCAGAGTTCCGATAAAATCTCATGGTGGAATGATGACAGCTACTAGCACGCCATCATTATGGCAGTAATTCGCTTCTTTGAGGTGTGGCTGGAAAGACGCCACAGCGTCCTCATCTTCTACATGACGCAGATCTTCATCGGACATGGTAAGCACGGAAGGTTCCTGCACCTGATTCGTGAGGAAGAAACGCCCGCAATTGAGCGATTCACACAATGGGGATTTGTGTTGATCGCGCAGTGGACACGGTACAGCAGGCGGTTTTCTCTTCTTCATTACTTCACAGAAGGAGACCCTTCTTCGAAGTAATAACGTTAACGAAGGAGGCGACCGCACGCGTAAGGGACAGATATCCTCACGCCCCAGCCGCCGAGACTTCGAACTCAATTTTCAGCCACTGAAGACGACAAGCAAAAGTCAGTCAGCAAGACGTCAGAGCGTCCAGTCAGACCGAGCCTGAGTAATCAAAGTCAGCAAAACTGTAGTGACCTAGCAGGGCCTATCTTGAAATGGCAAAAAGGAACATGTGTATGGTTTTAGTCAGTAAAAGTCTGACACGCCCTCCCGTTCCACCCTAGAGTGGGAAAAGTCATTGATAATTTAGCTCATTAAAAAAGAAAAAAATAAGTAAACAGGGGCGCCTTAACCAGTGTTGCACGCGGGCGCCCAAACAGCTAGCGGCGGGCCTGCGTATCGTTGTTTTCCAATTTTTTGACTTTTGGTTGTTATTAAGACAACTGAAGCCTTAAAATTAAGTAAAACAAACTGTTTAAGTACACAAGTATTGCGACAACTAATTATTAAATAGCCTTCACGCCTCTTCTCCATACAAACTTTGGATTTCAATTTTAGTTTCATCCCTTCAGAAGGTGAATTTTGGAAAATCATTTCTTAATATTTGTTTCCTCAAACTTGAACCTCAGTGCAAAATTATAGCGTTCAAAGTTCAAGGATTTGCGTCAGTGACTGAGTCAGGACATTGCCTCTTATATACGAAAAGAAGAGCCGCTTTTTTGTCTCGACTTGGCAGGGGCACCATTGTGCTCCCAGATATGCATTTAATCATACTTGGATATAATTCCGGGTAAGTCACACGATCTCAAACGACAGTAAGTGGAGATATCTATAGATCAAACCAATCCAGCGCACGAATCGTTAAAACTTAACTCGATTCCAATGCGTTTTATAATCATTGTCATTCCACGATTAAGTGGGAAGTCAAAATAAGAATATCTGATCTTGTCGGCTATAGCTAAACTAAAATAGCCGCTATAATACTGTCAAAGTTGCTCGAACTTTGTGCCTATTAAAATAACCGTATATCTGGTTGTGTTTCAGAGGGCATGTCAGAGGCGGTGGAGGATGGCGCGGCGATAGCGTGGCGGCTGCTCGCGACGCTCGAAGGCGGCTCCATACTCCTGGCCACCTCTGCACTGCTGGCCTATACCGTGAGGAGGAAGATCGTCGGGCCCCGTCGCAAGCAGAGGCATATACGACGCGTTTTGGTAAATATAACTTTTGGTGTTAGGTAACCCATGGTCCCGGCTATCATTTCATACTTACGTTTAGAAGTCCGAAATTCTGACCACTGCAATAGTATCACGAGCCCTTAACGCGATCCATTTTACTACCTAAACTGAACTGTTAAAGGTATATATGGAGATATAAAAGATGTATAGCTCCATCCTTCTTTCTCGCTCGCAAGACTGACATTTTAACACGTCATGGTACGTCCCTTAGTCTTGTCAAGGGGTAGCATGTAACTGGGTTGTAGAGATAGCCTCTATGTTATACTTGTAGATATTCAGCTAGAGCCAGTTACCTAGTCTCTAAACTGAATATAAAGTTGTTTATGTTTACGAATAGACGTGGTTGGGAAAACCCCAAGTGATGATACAGAATTTAATGTTTTTATGATCCTTTCTACGTCATCGTTCCAATATGATACACTGTGGATAAACAGGTTTTACGAGTTATTATAGATTTTTATTGATAAATAAATAATCTTCCACTCCAATTAATGTCTAAACTTGCAACATTATTGTTGTTTACAACATTGTGTTGTATTATTCAACATATCTCCTCTTCAATGGAAGAAATTAACTCTCCTACATCAATAATTGTGAAGATTTTTAATTTAGATATGCTGAAAGTTTTTTAATCATTTTTCTGCTATAGTAAGGAGCACCTCAAATTTCCCTTTAGAACCAAGTCCCAGCAGTGGGAACATTGTATAGCTGATTATGCTATGTTGTGTATGTATGTAATGAACCTATTTACACCATGACCCCATCACCACCGCTGCCTCATTCACAGTCACTGTTTAAGGCTGGCGCGAAGTGTCAATTTTCCATACAAACGTAATACCAAAATCATTTGCAGTTTAAGCATATTTACACCATAATATGATGTTATTCGGATTCAGACAATAATTATCTAGGTTCCTACGTCGTCTTTCTGTTGAAAAACTTACCCCAAACGAAATTTAAGCGAATTTAATTTTGCACATTTTTACACCGAAAATGTCATGTTTTTATTTGTTTTTTTCTATATTATAAACAACAATACTTCAAGATATCTCTCCGTAGGAACACAGATATTATTATCAAGTTATAAAGAAAAGAAAAGAAATTGGAAAATAATTAATTTTTCATTCATCATTTTTGGTATTACGGTACACATCCAAATTTCTCCCAAATTTTCAATAGTTTTTATTGCTATCGCAGCAGGCAAATGTCAGTGTGTGGGTATGACATTACCTCAGTCAGTGTGTCTCAGAATTATTTATACTATCTGGATTGATTACGTCAACCTCAAAATCGTACTCACAAAAGGGTATCTTATCTCTTTCTACCATGGTGTCCATAGACGAGTAAGAAAGGGACACGCTACTTTTTTCTATGCTCCGTCTTGCTGGGTACATTTTTTCCATTTTTGCTTGTCAATCAAAAATATGAACTTAATGGCAATGAAAATGAAGTACACTTCAGATTGTGTGATATTACTTCGTAATCATTCCAGGGTACACAAAGTCCTTGCGTGTGTGTCGCTCCTACAGGGTTACCTACTTATCATAGGTTCGAAAAATATTTGATCGAAATTCATTTCCTATAATTTTTTTAAACAATTATCGTTTCGTTTTAAGGGTTCCGTACCTCAACGGGCAAAAACGAAACCTTTGTTTGTCAAGACCCTCTATCTCGGGAACACGTGGAGTTGTCGAGTTCGAGAATAGGCCCGCGATCTCTTGAAGCTGTGCACAAATCAAACATATAAGTTATCGAAAAAAAAAGTTACAACCGTTTATATCGCAAAAAACGTACGTTTTGATACTCTCTAAGTAATCAAAATTTATAGGGTACTTCCCGATGACCTAGAATCATGAAATTTGGCATAAAAAAGGTCTTATAGCAAATATAGGGAAAAGTCTGAAAACTGAAAATTTGTAGTTACGCCTCTAGAAAATCGGTTCCCCTCCTATAGGCATTCACACTAGCGTAGGGGTCATCGCACAAGCGGTTTGCGAGCGTTTGTTCCTTATATTATTTAGATTTTAATCACCATAGATTCATTAAGTCGTGATTTATTTTTGTTAGTTACATCTCATGTTAATAGGTTTGTTCTTTTTTCTTATATTTATATTCTCTCTTATGGTGTGAATGTGGGAACACTAGACTACGATTTGATTACTACTATTTCGACAGCTTTTTGATAAATATTATTTTTATTGTACTTTTGGTTATCAATCTTAATCTGTCTGGTAGTATTGTAATCTATACTTATAATAAATTTCTAGAAGTATAAATTCTGTACATTGAAAATGTCAAAAAAAATAATGGCAGGGGGTGTTACGAGACCGACACCGAACTCATTTTTTTTTAATTAGGTAGGTACTTAGGTTTACTTTTATAGGGCGCAGACCGTATAGATTTTAATTTCAAGTGTAGGTAGTATATTTGATAGTGTGTAAGTAACGTAGGGTATTTTAGTATTCTTAGGTAAGATTAGTCATTCGTATAATTATGTAGATATTATTTTTTAGGCATTTTGCTTATTTATTGATATACATAGAAGTGAAGGTACTACACTAAAAACTTATTGATAAGTTTTGTCATCCACGCGAACGAAGTCGCGGACACAGCTAGTATGGAAATATTGTAAACCCAATATTTTTTTGAAAAGAGTAACCATGAAGTTTCTTGCCAGTTCTTCTCAATAGGAAACGACGAATTGGAACTACGCACTAGATTCTGACGTTTCATAAGTGTCCATGTAGGCCCACGTAAAATAAAAATATTATTGATTTCCATTCGATAGATTGATCACTACAGAACACTTTTTTGCATTAAATTTATTTTTAGGATAACATTAAAAGTGACGACCCTATTTCTTCAATGGAGCATAGGTAATCTAGGGGCACGGTAGTGTCCCACCCACCAAGTCACGCAAAAATGTGGCATCCTTTTCTCGAAACATTTCGAGCCATTTTCAACCTCTTATAAATTTGTTGTGGACGAAACTAGATCAAGCAGGCTTCTTAAAAAGACGATATATTTCAAATCTCATTAAATTTTCTTATCAAAGTTTCTAAATTTTGTCATTCACTGACTGAACGAACATAAAAAGTCTAAGGTACTTTTAGCAGACGTCATAGAGACAGAAGTTTCAAATTTTGATTACAATTAGTGTTTACTGTACAAACCAAGGGAAAACTAAAATATTTTGCAATTTCGGCCTAGTTTTCTAGATACACCAACTGCATATATAACTTAGTAATCCCATATAAATGTATAGGATTACAAAGTTACATTTTTAAGATTTGACTTGGTAATCGCACTAAACGATTTACTTAATTACTTTTGAGATACATTGTGTTTTCATGCGATTACAAAGCTAAATTCAATTATTTAAAACATACAAGATATTTTGACTTGGTATAACATGGATCTCACATATTTTTACGGTAGAAGAGTAGTGTTGCGAGACTTGAGTTTTTTACAAGCTGTGTTTTTGATGGAATTATTTTGTCAAGTTCAAAACTGTTCCATATTATGCTGTGAAGATTGTCCAACTCACACGTACACACACATATGCAATTTCGCATTTGTTTTTGCCAAACAGAGATAGCAATATACCGCGAACGTATTTTATTTTCATCTCAACTCGAAGTAGCGAGCGATCTACGCAGGATCCTTAATACAAAACTGCAGTGGCTATTATACACAAAACTTATTATTTGCAGACGATTTCTTGGGAGCAGGTAATTACTTCGCTGATTACAATTACGATGTCTTGTTTTATGATAGAGATTATCTACATTGTGCGTCCAGTTTAAGACGTCATCATACCTACTTTTGAAATGATGTGTAGGTACCTACTACTCTTGAATCCATTGTTGTCCGACGTTGTTTTCAGGTAATATTTACTTGTATGCTTTATCATTTAAATACATGTTTGTTTATTATACATAGGCGAGCCTATGTATAGTAAACCACTATCTCTCCTGATAGTAAGCGATGATTAGGGCTGCCATCCGTCCGGGTTTCCCCGGATTTGTCCTAGTTTAGAGGGCGTCCGGGGAGCGTCAGGGCGGGGTTGTCAAAAAGTGTCCGGATGAAACCCGGACGCTTTTAGTAGTAAATCTACAAACCAAAAATTATAGAGTGTAAAATTTTGACTATTTTATTTTTTAAGCTGTAGTTTAAGTTGACTGTGTCAAACATTGTCAAATAACTAGCAAATAAGCTGTTTAAATGAATACATTTTATTTTTATTGTAATATTTTTTTCTGGATGTCCGGGGAAAAACCTGAATTTCATCCAAACGTCCGGGGTTTTTGAAGTTTTTCTGCGGCGTCGGCGATTTAGGTGATGGCAGCCCTAGCGATGATGCGTCGGACGATGAAGCACGCTTACCTAGAAGTAACCTATTCACTCTTAAGACCCCTTAAGTTGTAGCTATCAGGAAACACAGATTCCAGCAGGGCATTCCACTCCTTAGCAGATGCTGTACGCACAAAATTTAAATAGGTTTAGTGTTTTTAGTATAACCTTCATCCTACAAAAGCCCATTTCGTAGAATTATTATCATATGGTGAGTTATCCGGTAGGCAGTTTATTACTAGCAAAGATCATTACAGGTAACAAACACGACTAACTTATTAGGAAGAGAATTGAAGAAACGACTGGAGGAGCGCGGCTGTGAGGTGAACACAGTAAACAGAGAAGCGAGCCGAGCGAGCAACCGAGCAAGCGGAGCGAGCGAAACGAAAGTCGACGCGATTGTGGTCGTGGGCGCAGAACCTAAAGCAGATGGCTTAGACGGCATGGCTGCATTGGTTACTGAAGACGTATACGATAATTTAAAGGTATTTATTTTTAGTATTTAGAGTGAAAAATGTTTCAATAAATAAGAATGCTAATTGCTGAGGTAATATTTTCAATGTTTGTTAGTTACACTATAAAGTTTTACTTGACCTACATTAAGGGTCAAGTTATTAATGGGCCGCATTAGATAAACAAATGAATTAAAACGGCCACTTTTAGTACAGCTTTACAGATAATTTAAAGGAAGGTCAACATGCTAGAGGTTTATAAGTTTTTTTTCCTTCCGGGTAACATAATTATTATTAGCTAAATAGTCACAGCTAAAATTTGGTAATTTATTGTTAAGCAGTGCATTATTTCCACTTGTATATATACACTGGGAAATATACGTCACATAACTGTCTAGTCTTATCTTAGTTGATGGGGCCGAAAGGTCTTGGTTGGAGTGGCAACCGATTACCTAGCATTGGAACCCACCTTCCAATGCTAGGTACGTCTTCGGGTAAGGTGAACCGACCACGTGGTAAATAAGGGTGTGAAAATTTGATGAATGCGAAATGCATTAGACAGGTCATTGTGGCGACACTTGGGGAGGCCTAAGTCCAGTAGTGAACGTTTTTCGGCTGAAATTTTAATAATACACTTATGGCTGATTTTACAATAGAGAAAACTAAAAGGTTTTCTCTATTGTAATTGAAGAATAAAAAGGCGGTTTGACAGCTTTTGCGTAGACTATATCTCAAATTACCATATTTATTCTTCTGATAGAAGTTATCAGACTGTTGAAAAATTTGCCCTTACCGATCTATCTCTCTTGAAGAGTTAAAAGTTTTTCTCTTAAATTAGTTAACACCCTTCTCGAGTTTTGTTAGTTTTACTAAACTCCATGTTCTTCTTGTTTCCAGCTCCTAGAATCGTTGTCGTCCAGCGTCCGTCGCGGCGGGAGCATAGCGTGGGCATGCGCGGGCTACACTAGCGGGGGAGCGGACCCTTTCAGCGACGCCGGTGCAGCCTTCGATTCAGTGCTGAGGGCCAGTCTGCAGCGTATAGCTGAAGTGTTAGTAGACCATTCTACTTTACAGTTCTTCATTTTTGTCATTAACGGCCTTGTAGTGTTACCACTACTGGGACTCAGGCCTCCTCTCTAGGAGAGGGAATAGGCCACAGTCCACCACGCGAGCCCTGTGTGGATTGGTGGGTGTCACATGTCTTCGATTTTTTTTCGGTTCTAGGACATGCCAATCTGACGATGTTTTCCTTTAACGTTTTGAGAGCAGCGGTGATGAAATATATTACACAAAGTAATGCACCTAGCTGGGTTTGCACCCGCGACTTACACCTTGCAAGTCGCGGCAATTACAACTGACCCTCCACTGCTCTCAGAAGAATGAATTCTCTACTATACCTTATTCCAGATAAGCTTGCAATAAAGTACCTTGAAATACCTTGACCATTTGCTAATATCTCTGCAATGGTACATGAAAAACAAACAATGAACTGTTTTTCATTAGTAGAAAACGTAAAGGATCGCAATATATGTCGATTCAAGACAGTTTTATGTTATTATTTTCGTTTTTGAAATTAGGAATGTCAATAAATGTAGGTGGGTCAATGACTTTTATTGCACGTTTATCTGGAATGATCTTTAGCGTCTGTACAAATTTTCATGTGCCTAATCCAATTTTCGAAAAATTCTTTCCAATCCGCTTCAACCTATAGCCTACTCGACCGCTGACATCTTCCGGTAATCACTGTAACCTTTTAATCTAATGTTATATTTTAAAAAAATCACACGTGGCTAACTCAAAGCAGTAGGTAGAGTGAACTAGGAGATTGACCGATGTACGACCGATGTTCATAGGTACGGAACCCTCAGTGCGCGAGTCCGACTCGCACTTGCCCGATTTTTTTTTTATTCAGAAATCAAACTGGCCACTCAGTTTGATATTTGAGTAATAAACTCGTTTGATGCACGTATATTTTAATTTACTTATAAAAACAACTGAATTAAATAAAACAAAAAAATATTAGAAAATTTACCTATATTCAATCAAGTTATACAAACAAGAACACAGTTGTCTCTGCATAATATAGTCAATTATAATTATATATACACATAAAAAAAATTAAAAGCAAATTGTCCTGTTTCAACTCATCCAACTGTAATATTCTATTCGCCAAATGTCGAACCGGTTTCCTCGAAGTTTTTGACCCAAATCTCTATCATTTTTGTAGTAGGACACAGTTTCGAGTCGGTAACTTGGTAATGTTCTCGATACAAGTCCCGAGCAATAGTCGAGGATCGGTTATTTTTGTAATAATGTTTCACACAAAACGCACGTAATGTTCTCCAGTAAAACGCTCCATTGTTATGAAATGAATGAATGTTATGATCGTTATGATTGTTTTCACCAAAGAGTATAAACTTTAGTTACCACAGACTATATATTGTGTTGTGTTACTTATTTATTGTCTCTGGACTCCTATAGATACACTAATGGTTAAAACTGGAGGTAAATAAAGTCTGTTTTTAATCTCTGAGACTAAATTTAAATGATAAGTATTACGTGGGTTGTCCCACTTGTCACAACACAAAAGAACTGGTATCATTACTATTATAAGTTTGACATTTGCATCTATCAATTTAGTCTCAGGGTTTAAAAAACAGACTTTAGAAAAGTATTTCTTGAACTACTTTTAAAATAGGATTGTTTTAGCCATGTTGTGACAATAAAATATTTTTCAATGCTATGAAGCCGTGAAAAATATTTTCGAATCTTTAATCAGAATTTAGTTATTCAAATCCGTTCTTCATATCTGCATCACTGTTTAATTAATTATTTTTAACCTCCCACATTTGACTTTAGACCCGCTACCGCCTCCATGAAAAGCTTGAGCTTCCACTGGGGGCGGTACCACCCCCGTCGGGAATCTAAAATCTAATAAAAAGGATGTTTGTTTCAGTTCTCACTGCGAGCCTATCTGGGTAGGTCGATGTGAGGGAGCGGAGCTGGCGGCCGAGCGAGTGGTTGCGGCGCTACTCACTGCTGACAACATGCCACACACTTCTAGGTTTTCTGTGAGGTAAAGTTTTATTAATTCACTTCGTTTGTAAGAAAAGCAATACCTAATTTAGTAAATCAGTTTTGTATTTTTTTTATATATTATTGAAGAAAGGTAATATAACAGGTATAACACCCTATTTGTTACGAATTTGGCCACGAGCTGTATAAATTCTAGTAGCTCTTTACTTGGCATGGTGGCTTCATCATCATCATCGTTTCAGTCAAAGGACGTCCACGGTTGGACATAGGGGGGAGCCCTAAAGTGTTGCCACAACGAACGGTTACCTAGTCATAATGTTTCTGATGAAGATGATGAATTCGTATTGATATAATTAGTCGACTAAAATTAATAGATTAAAAAAAGATTGGCTAGCTGAAAGTCAAATGATCATAAAGAAAATATGACATAATTTTATAATCGATTCATACTTTTTTTGTTTTTCAGAAACGCTGCTCACCGAGTGGGGGAATGCCTGTGCAGGTGGCTGAAAATAGTTTCGTGATACTTCTACCTCTCCACTTTGTATGATGATGATGAAATTAACTTTTTGTAAAGCTTTATTGTAAATTTTGATTTCCATAAAATGGTTCGATTAATATATTTTGTATATTAATAAATAAATTATGTGATAGAATATAAAGGCGTTGTTTTATTACCTACCTAAGTTAAGGAAAGTTAGATGAGAAATTTCAAAGGCATGTGCATAATATTGCTGCCCTGCGTTAGACCCAGAAAGAATTCACTAAGTGGCCTTATGTAGACAGACTTTTGCAGGCTGGAAAAAGTAGGAGTGAAGAAAGGCTTTTGCCCTGAAATGGGAACCTGTACACTTTATTATAAAAACCACATAAATATGAAAGTGAGGGCCAAGTCTCTACGTCTCTATCATCGTATGGCATAAATCACATTGCATTCAGAAATAAGTGCATCATTTTTGTTTCTTATATTTTAGGAGAGATAGGAAAACCAAAGAAAGCTGTCAAAAAATAAAAGGCCCTAGTATAACTTGGAATGAAACTGAAAGAAACATTAAAAATACATACTTTTTTTTAGCGCGTTAAATAATATAGTGGAATATATTGCAAGTTATCTTTTTGTGCTTATTTTACAGTAAATTTTGTCGATGACAAATGTCAAAACGGTCTTTTATGTTTTGACAACTTTAGTCGATTTTCTAAGTCTTCACATCTCTATTTTTAGTGCTGCCAACGTAAAAATACAAAAATACCATGCTTCTTCCTCAAATGATTATCTGTGGCAACCCTAAATTCAACTGTCACCTTTCGCAATGGAGTGTTGGACGTGTCCGTAACAACAAAAAATCCTTTTTATTTACTTGTAATGCTGTCACCACTTTAACAGTTATTCCAAATACCATTTACGATTATGTTAAGTTCGTGTGAGGTTTTGTTTAGTTCGAATTCGCTGCTGAAACATGGAAGAGGTAAGTTGTTAGGTTACCAATGTTACCATATTTTTGTTGTGTCACAATACAGCGAAGTTATTGTGTGGTTATTTTGGAAATATTTGTTTTTTAGGAACTTAACGAGCATGATTTGGAGGAACGGCTTTATGCTATGCTACATCATGTGGATGAGACAGAGGGAAACCTAGCATCAAACCACAGCGATGGGTTAAACATAGTGGAGACCGCGCCGAGGAGCACGGTGCGGCGGTACTGGCGCACCAGTGAGCCAACAGCACCCACGACTCCGTATCAAAAGGTGAACGTTCAGAAAGACCCTGTTGCTCCATCAAACAACAACAAACCAACTGTTGTCAACCAAACTAACCAAACTCCAAAGCCCAAAGAAGAAAAACGTGACTCAACTCCCAAACCGCCCGCTGTCGATCTGTCTATATTCCAGTCTCCTGTACCACACAACTTTAAGAGAACCATTGAAATTATTGAACAGGATGAGGATGATGAAAGAGCTGTAGTGCTTGAGTCTAGTGATGAAGATGAGGTCATTGAAGTGGCATTACCTCCCAAGCCTACCATTACTATAGAAAGCTCAGATGAAGATGAACTCCACATTATCAACCCAACCTCTCCAACTAAAACACAAGTTAATGTGGAAAAAGCACCTGCAAATGGAGAAAGAGATGTTTCAGCGAGTCCTGCCCCCTCAGCGGTCTCGTCTGTGTCTGATGAATTCATCCGTGGTGATTGTATAGCATTGAACATCTCCTCCCGACACCAGGACAATCCCAGCTTTGATTTCAGTCTCCATGGATCTGATTTACTTGGACAAAGTACTCCATCAAAAAAAAAGAAAAAGAAGAAAACTAAGGAACCTGTGACATCTACTCCAGTTGTTACAGCTCCCCCGAACAAGGCTACCCCTAATGATGAATGTTTTGCCACACCAAAAAGTAAAGCCAAGAATAAAAAACAGAAAACCAAATTGTATGCTGTGACAGAGAAAAGTATTCCAAATCCTGATGTGTATGACTCAGACAGCAACCAGTCATTGGATGCTAACAAAACCAGAAACTCTTACATAGTTACTGAGAAGAGTCTTCCCAGCACTGATGTGTATGAATCTGATTCTAACTTATCCGAGTGTGCTAAAGAAACTCCAGAGATAGTACAGAATAACAGTGTTAAGAGTTCAGATGTCAACATGTCTGTGCAAAAACTGAGTGAGCCACCATCAAAAACTTTGAAAAGGAATGAATCAGTTATCTCGGATACCATTTCAATTGACTTGACAGCCAATGATAGTTTTGTGAGTCTTGATGACTCAGATATTCCAGAAAGCATCATTATGGGAAACGTGTCTGGATTCACGGAATATGACGACTACAGCGATGTGAACATTACTGATGATATTTCTCAATTCGGCTCGACTAAAATACCTTCGATTTTGAACGAGAATCTCGATTTTGACAATTTGAAAGGCAAAGACAAGTTTTGCAAAAGACGAAGATACTCTCTGACAACTCTTCGTGCTGAAATGGAGAAATTCTATAATGAGAGCTGGGGCGGAGAGAATTTTAACCACAGGGAGATACAGAAAAGCATGTCACGTAAGTTATTATTTTATAATTTGTTAAGCTAGTATGCTAAGATTATTAGGTATTTTGTATTATTATTAGATAATATTTTGTAATGCATAAAATGTATAATACACACAATATTAATACAATATATTAATTATACAGTATTAATACATTTTATGGTCATGGCATTTTATGATATTTTATGGTCATGGCATTTTATGGTATTTTATAGTCATGGCATTTTATGGTATTTTATGGTCACCTGTTTCTAAATAATAATAATAATAATTTAAAAAAATTACTTCATGAAGTGATCTTCACAATAATTGTGTCCTTAACTAATGTGGTAATTAATCATTCTTAAAAACACATTAAAATTAGATTAACATAGTTTAACTAATATACAATCATTATTAAATGAGACAATTGTGTTAATTGGTCATAATTACTTCCTTTTAGGTGATAAGAGCTTGTGGGTGATTGATCCTAAGGACCGAGTACCATCATTGGCTAAAAGGAAAACCACGTAAGTATGCCAAACTATCATTTATAGACAGCAAAATATACACACAGGTCTAATTTTTCTCTTCTAAACTAAGAATTGCTCCTGTATATTAATTCTCTCATACAAGACACCCAGTCCCGAAACAGCAATCTGTAGGTCTATAAAAAATGCCACATGGAAAAGGAAAATCTGCAAAACTAATTCCTTAACCACCTTGGTTACAGTCCCATCAAAGTCAAATTGACAATAGCATCAGAAATTAAATTATTTAAAGAGAATTTTATACCTTTTGTACAAGCAATATTTCTTTCATCTCTTCTGAAACTTTATTGCTAATCGTAGAACAATATTTCTTCCAGTAAATACCTGTACTGTGTGGACTGTAGCCCTGAAAATCAAATGTTAACAGCAAAAGTCTGATACTCCCTCTTGCTTAAGAGACCAAGTAGAAGTTATTTTACCATTTCCCACTCTAAAAAAGGATGCAATATCAATAAATGTATGTTCATGTGTATGCAAATACTGATATTAGTATAGTAAATACCAATTATTTATATAATATTATGTAATATAATGTGTGTATTTTTACACACATTTTTATAGTATTCAAATTGATTTGACACAACCGTTCCAACGTTTTTGAGTCGACACCATCACCGGCCCACGCTGAAAACCAGCGCTGTGGATTAGTCGCACTATAATTATGTGTGCCCACAGCATTATGCTGAGCGTTCGGGCGTTTTGCATGAACGTGGCGCATATTTCTTACTGTTTTTTTTTTTAATATTGTACATGTTTTGTAAATTTGCCACTGTTCAAGAGTTCTTTCTTTTCTTTCTTTCATATTGATTAACCTATATATTTATATGAATATACAGGTTCATATAAAGTTTATTTCCTAGTCCTATCTGGAAACAAATAAACAACAAAGCAGCAAGTTCTGTTTGATACTTCAATTATTTAGTGTTTGTAGTGGATTGTATGGCAACAAGTCTACCCTTCTAAATGGTTACACACTGTGCTACATTACACGTGTTATTACGTTACAGCTGCAACTACTGCAACCGCGCGGGCCACCGAGACGACACTTGCCGCCAGAAGCCGCCTGTCTGCTACATGTGCGGCTCTACAGGGCACTTCGAACCGCGCTGTCCTAGGAAGATCTGTGTCAATGTGAGTATTTTTTACTTAGATTAGTAGTTTCTGGTATCTGCGGGTGAAGGTTCTGGCAGAAGCTAGATTTCTAAATAAATATTGTTATAGGCAACTGCGATTTAGCAAATTTTTTGTTTGCAAATTGTGAAATCGCAGACAGTGTCCTGCCTGAAAGCTGAAAAATTAAGAACCTAATTTTAGCGCCACCTACTGGGTCCAATTGTACCTCAAATATACACACAAAATTACATCAAAATCGGACAAACCGTTTAGGAGTTAGGTGACAGACACACAGAATAATTTTAAATATATTTAAGATTTGGCAATTCAAGAATCGCTATGTTTTTATAGAATATTTGTTTGAACTGAAGCCGAAACGCAAACATCGATGAAAGAGAGATAGAATAGAGAGAGAGATAAAAAATTGTAAAACATCGGGATTACACGATAAATATCCCTAGAATGTTTCATAATTTTTAATCAGTAGGCATATAATAGTTCTTAAAAAAATTGAAACAATTCAAAATATGGTGCAATGATAATGATAATATTGGGGTTATTCACAAGGTTATTATTATTCACATAATATGAGACTCATTAAATTTTTGTTACACGTCTTAGTAGGCAAGAATATATCCCAATAATAAAACCCTTTACTAAATTTCCCCTAGGGAGGAGGCCTGAGTCCCAACAGTGGGTACGTTACAAGACCGATAGCGCTAATGCTAAAGGTACATTTCTGCTACCCTTTGAAGAAAACAGACGTAATTTTATTACCTTCGCCATTTACAGCCTACATCTGTTCGTGGCACGCCATTTATCTCAATTCTCGGCAAATCTCATGCAATTTCACCCTGTGGAGATTGTCGCCTGAAAGACAGTTAGCACCAAAAGTCGATGAACAGAATCGACATAACAAAACACCGGTTCGCAATAAAATGTGTTTCATCTGTCACAATAAAATGTTTTGTTATGTTGATTCTGTTCATCGACTTTTGGTGCTGACTGTACCCCTTACCTTACGTTTACCGATTCCCGGTCTTCACTTAAATAGAACGTATGTTGGTACTGATGTCACGTCAACCTCAAAATGGTCAGGAATGCTACGGCAAGCGCGTATTATTTATTTAATACTATTTGCACAAAAAGATACGAAGGCGTACTTAATGCCTTAGAAATTTTCTACCAGTCAACCTTTGGTTAATGCAGAGAATATTAGTGGTAGGTGCAATAAATTAGAGAAAAAATTATATTGAAAAATATACAAAAAGAATCTAGATACAACACAATATAATAAATATAACTCAGGGCTGAGCGGTCAGCATTACTCAGCAACGCTACTTTACTACATAGCATATCCACATACATAGCAGACCCATGAGCGCTGACCTTCCGCGTGCGGTCAGCGTGACAGGAAAACCAGCCTAATATTTTGTTCATTCCAGAATGCTTGGAAGAGAACACTAAATGCTATAAGGCTGCCAAAAAAGCTTAAATGGTAGCATTTATCATCTTGATGTAAAGTGTATAAAAACTAACTTCTGCCAGCGGTACCACAGCCCGAGAAAAACTAGGTTTCTCCATAAAAACTTTGAACCACTGTTTCATCCCTTTTGGGGGTAAATTTTGCAAAATCCTCTCTTTGTGCTAGCCTGCGTTATAAAAGAAAGCCATGTGCAAAATTTCACATTCCAAGACCCAGTAGTTTTAGCTGTGCGTTGATATGTCAGTCATTCAGTTTGGCCTTTTATACATTTGGATAAAAATAAAAGATATGTTACATATTTATTAAAAATAAATGCTACTTGAGCTTGTTTACTCCATACTTATTTCTCTTACCTTACTCTATATCGGCAACAGTGGTTCTCTGCCGGATCACCTTACCGTCATTTTACATCTTGTCATATTTCACAGTTGTACTTATTTGTATGTCAATTCGTTTGCAGTGCGGCTCGCCGAACCAGATGTACTCGAACATGTGCCGCAACTGCTGCAACTGGGGCGCGCTGCGCTGCTCCGAGTGCGGCCAGAACGGCCACCCCGCCAGCCACTGCCCCGACACCTGGCGCAGATACCACAACACTGTAAGTATCACTCGCTATACTACTGCGAGCGTCGCAACTGTTCCGAGTGTGGCCAGAACAGCCACCCCGCCAGCCACTGCCCCGACACCTGGCGCAGATACCACAACACTGTAAGTATCACTCGCTATACTGTGAGCGTCGCAACTGTTCCGAGTGTGGCCAGAACAGCCACCCCGCCAGCCACTGCCCCGACACCTGGCGCAGATACCACAACACTGTAAGTATCACTCACTATACTGTGAGCGTCGCCACTGTTCCGAGTGCGGCCAGAACGGCCACCCCGCCAGCCACTGCCCCGACACCTGGCGCAGATACCACAACACTGTAAGTATCACTCACTATACTGTGAGCGTCGCCACTGTTCCGAGTGCGGCCAGAACGGCCACCCCGCCAGCCACTGCCCCGACACCTGGCGCAGATACCACAACACTGTAAGTATCACTCGCTCTACTACTGCGAGCGTCGCAACTGTTCCGAGTGCGGCCAGAACGGCCACCCCGCCAGCCACTGCCCCGACACCTGGCGCAGATACCACAACACTGTAAGTATCACTCGCTCTACTACTGCGAGCGTCGCAACTGTTCCGAGTGCGGCCAGAACGGCCACCCCGCCAGCCACTGCCCCGACACCTGGCGCAGATACCACAACACTGTAAGTATCACTCGCTCTACTACTGCGAGCGTCGCAACTGTTCCGAGTGCGGCCAGAACGGCCACCCCGCCAGCCACTGCCCCGACACCTGGCGCAGATACCACAACACTGTAAGTATCACTCACTATACTGTGAGCGTCGCCACTGTTCCGAGTGCGGCCAGAACGGCCACCCCGCCAGCCACTGCCCCGACACCTGGCGCAGATACCACAACACTGTAAGTATCACTCGCTCTACTACTGCGAGCGTCGCAACTGTTCCGAGTGCGGCCAGAACGGCCACCCCGCCAGCCACTGCCCCGACACCTGGCGCAGATACCACAACACTGTAAGTACCACTCGCTCTACTACTGCGAGCGTCGCAACTGTTCCGAGTGCGGCCAGAACGGCCACCCCGCCAGCCACTGCCCCGACACCTGGCGCAGATACCACAACACTGTAAGTATCACTCGCTCTACTACTGCGAGCGTCGCAACTGTTCCGAGTGCGGCCAGAACGGCCACCCCGCCAGCCACTGCCCCGACACCTGGCGCAGATACCACAACACTGTAAGTACCACTCGCTCTACTACTGCGAGCGTCGCAACTGTTCCGAGTGCGGCCAGAACGGCCACCCCGCCAGCCACTGCCCCGACACCTGGCGCAGATACCACAACACTGTAAGTACCACTCGCTATACTACTGCGAGCGTCGCAACTGTTCCGAGTGCGGCCAGAACGGCCACCCCGCCAGCCACTGCCCCGACACCTGGCGCAGATACCACAACACTGTAAGTATCACTCGCTATACTACTGCGAGCGTCGCCACTGTTCCGAGTGCGGCCAGAACGGCCACCCCGCCAGCCACTGCCCCGACACCTGGCGCAGATACCACAACACTGTAAGTACATGTGGATTCTCTAATCGCCAGATAGGAAACCTGTCTATTGTACACTGTCACTGTTAGGCAAAGGCCTCCCTCCATTCCTTCCATCGTTCTGGGCTTTGAGCCATCTTCTTGGTCTGCCATGACCCAATCTAACCCCAACAAAGTTACATTTTTGTTGGGGTTAAACAGGGTCGCGGATTTGGAAAAATATCCTTTAACTTGATATGACATTGGAAAAGAGACAAAACCCCAAAAGATAATATTCTAACAAAAAAATGTTCGTCAACAGATTGACAACAACTCGCCGCTGGAGCGCTGCAACCAGAACAAGAAGCACAGCCAGCTGTTCTGCAGCGGCTGCACGCGGCGCGGCCACCTCGTGCACACGTGCCGCGTCGCGCTGCCCTTCTCCGGCCTGCCCGTGTTCTCGCCCTACGTGTGCCTCTACCGCCCGCTGCACCCGCCCACGCAGGCGCCCCCGGGCACACCGCGCAACAAGCGCCAGTCCAAGTCCCCCACCGCGCACGAGACGCACGTCAACAAGAAGAGACACCTCTCCGCTGGGGACGAAATTGAACGACGCAACACTAAAAGCCCCGCCGCCCCACAAAGAAAACCTTCCCTCAGTAAAGATACTGTGCCAGACTCTAACAAAACAGAACCCAAAAAACAGGATCAGAATGATAACAAAAGTCAGGGCGCCCCAGAAAAAGCACCCGACTTCATTCCAATCTCTTCTACGAACCATGACAAAAAAGGCAATATGATTCAAGACAGTGAAATCTCCTCAGATTCAAATGAAATTATCACATCTGCCAGGATTTACATCACAAATGAAATTATTGATAAACTCAAATCTGAAGAAGGCAAGGCCTGGTTAAAGGCGACCACCGATAAACACTGCATAGAGCTAGAGAACACAGATATTAATTCATTTTTAAGTATTAAGGGCAGGCTTGAAGACCAAGAAGCTTTCCAGGTAGAACTTCGCGACTGGTTCAAACCCAAAACGAACGAAAACACGCCCAAACCCAGCAGTGAGGGCGACACACAGAAAGAACTAAATAACGAGCAGAATGCCTGGAGCATCCTGCCCAAGAACAGAAACAATCTGCTGCGACAACTCAACAAGGCGCTCAACTCGTTGAAGGAGGATTTAGGAGACCCTAGTGCGCTATACAAAGAGCTGATGTTCCTACAGAATCGGCACCAACAACTTCTTAAACAGAAGATCATCAGCCCAAAACAGTTGCACCACAACCGAGGCAACATCAACCAAATGCTCAAGAAGCTGAACATGGTCCTGATCGGACAGGCGGGCCTGGCCGACGGGACCGAACACGTCACGGAACTGTACTCGATACAAGAGAAGCTCATGAACTCGAGGCAGAAAACCATTACCAATGACCAGCGCAAAGAGATCGCACAGCATTACGCGCTCATATTTACTGCGCTTCCCCGGAATGACTACTCTGATCTACTGAAGATGTACCACATGTCGAAGCAGTCGACTGTGGTGAAGAGGAAGAAGAAGTCGTTGAAACTCAATCCGAAAATAAACAGATTGAAGATAAAAGTAAACAGCATTCCAACACAACCTATACAGAACGGCGTGAAGGAGCCGCGCGAGGAGGCGGCGCGGGTGTGTTGCGACCCGGCGACGCTGCAGCGCCTGGCGTTCTTCCACAAGCGCCTCATGACCGCGCGCCCCGCCGGGGCCGCGAACAAGAAGACGCGCGCAGAGCTCGTCCGGAGGCTGCACTCCTCCATCGCCTCGCTATTCAGGAAAGAGAAAGTATCTTCAAAGAACATGAAGAAGTTCAAAAAGCTACAAGAACAGGCGCAGCTGTTCTTGTCTAATGTATAAAATATAATTAGGAGTTAAATATTTTATGTTGGCGCCAATCAGAGGCGTGCTCGGCATGAGACGAGCCCCGGCATGTACCACGTGCGTCCCTGGATGGGACCACTTTATGTTCGTCTTAACTTGCCGGTTTGGTGTAATGGCACTGTATCGTGCGTGTGAATTATTAAACTTCTTAGTGTAACGCATTCCTTTGTTTACTTTTATACCCTTTCTACTCAAAAATTACAAAAAAAAACACAGAAGTTGCAGTTTGACCAGGTGTCTGGAATCCTATACCTTATTTATTATGAATGGTTATTAATTTTGTTACTGCTGACTGAACCCTAGCGATGCTGCAAATCCGATGCTGATGAAATTTTTGAAAAAGCAGTAACCTTAATTACATACATAGAACATTATGACATACTAACTGCTGCGAGCGGTTTCACCCGCGTGATAGTAATTTAGTTACCACTGACTGAACCCTAACGATGCTGATGATCATTTTCAATAAGCAATGACCTTCATTTAAAGTTATTAGTATTACTAGCTGTAGCCAGCGACTCCGCGCAACGGTAGAAAATTATCCCAAGCGAACATACTCCTGAGAAAAAAAAATCCCTCTCTGATGGACTCATGCCCTAAAAACAATCTGGATCTAAAACGCAGTAATCTTTAGCAGGTTTAACATCTAAATGTTTCTATTTGTATCCATCAGATTATCCAATTGAGTTCTACAGATTGTCATTTGCACCTATTGAATTCTCAATTGACTTCATTGATATTGTAGCAGAATGGCCTGGCACGAGGCCATTCCGCGACAATAACTGAGATTTTCATTCTAATTCATACACAGTCAGATGTTACATGTGACTTTAAAATACACAATAGGTTTTAGTAAGTGTTAAAATAAATAGTGAATTAGTAAGTTTCACAGCAATATAGGTAATAAGGCACATCACTAGAGTGATGTCTACGTCATCAAACAAAACCATACCGCAAAACTGCGGCCGTACCGTACGTCATTCGTGATAATTGATAAGCTTGGTACTTGTTGATTTGATAAAAATCATTTTGATCGATAGCAAAACAAAACTTTTAGTTTGTGCTTACAGAATAGATAATGAAATCGTTTACGTTCAGTGTTCTACCAAAGTTCCAGTTGATTGTATTATTATGCATCGTAAATTCGATTTGCGGACGAATGGTAAGGAATCTACAATATTTCTTAAATGTTCGTGATTAGAAAGAAATTAAAAAAGGCTATTTATTACGTACAGTTTGGTGAAGAAGGATACTATCCAGCCGGTTACTACGACAGCCAACAAGCTCAATTCGAAAAAATAAAAACTGCGCTCACCAAATTGGAACACGGTATGTAGATTATTAAACTGTAGTGATATTATCTAATTTAAATAATGGTTATGCGCACGATTTCTGCATAATTTGCTGGTACCTATTTTTTCATACATACGCGGAATAAAATATCTATCCCAAAATACGTCTAAATAACTACTACCGTAGTGCAGGTGATTTCCCTTGAGTATTTCCCAGGCAACAAATATAAACAATTGATTGCCTTACATATTTAACCAACTTTTATGTGCTATTAATACAATATTTCAGGCCATAACTACAATAGTTTTAACTGATACCTACCTATTTGCAACATCACACCTATTTGCAATATCACAAAAATTGAATGTTTCAACACATACATAGTTATTGTGGTGTTTAACGTTTGAATCCCCGACCAGTCTCATGAGACCGCGCTGTCATTGTCTTACTATTGTGTCTCGTTTTGTGGGTAGGTGATAGGTTAAATAGACAAATGTAGAGAGCATAAAATTCAATCTTTTTCCCTTCTAGCCCCACAATGGGTGAACGATTGGCCAGACCCGTCCATCAGGATGGGCCAAGTCTCAGGTGTGGCCATCGACAATTCGGGCCAAGTGCTGGTGTTCCACCGCTCCCACAACCTGTGGGATGCCACCACGTTCAACAATAGAGATGTGTACCAGGGTATTGGAGAGGAACCTATACCAGAACCAACTATATTGGTGCTGAATGATACAGGGGAGTTGGTCGACAGTTGGGGGCAGAAATTGTGAGTGATTTTGATATCTAATTGAGCTTAACCAACTAAATAATGTAAAAGACTACATAACAAGCTTGCATAATTTCTGGTTTCCTTGTTATTTATTAACTCTTGAAACTATTTTTATGTGCTGTGAAGTGAAGAATACCATTAACTTTTTTTTAAAAAGATTTCTAAAGAATCAATCACTAGGTATGTAAGAACTAGTGATTGACATCCACAGGTATTATAATTATTGTTTGAAAAGCTTAAGCAAATAGGTACTTACATTTCAAAAACATTGTATTGTATGTCTATTTCTAAAAACAATAAATTGCAATATATACTAACTACCATTCACCTTAACGCTTTGTTTAATATCTTTAACAATGCCATTTTCTATAGGTTCTACATTCCACACGGCATAACAGTGGATTACGAAGGCAATGTGTGGCTGACAGACGTGGCTCTCCACCAGGTCTTCAAGTTCACACCCTATGACAGACTGAAGCCAAATCTGACGTTGGGAGAGAAGTAAGTTTTTTCCCTTTTAACTTCGGGAAGTATAAGGTTTTTATGATATTGTTTGAATAGTCTTATCTTTTGCCAGCAAGACCATCGGCGTTTTAGTTGGAAATTAACACAGTAATAGCTGCAGTTGGTATTAGTAGTTATTAGCCCTACTGTAGTTAGCCCATGTTACCCCAGTTAATGGGTTGTGGAGGTCTGGTAGGCAGCCACTCCTCGTAAAATACTGGTATTCAGCTAAATCCGGCTTGACTGGAAGTCGACCCTAAATTGTTGGGAAACAGGCTAGACAGATGATGATGTAATTAGCCCAAATCCAAGGGTGCTTGGACCATATTCCTTCAGCTTTTGATTATTATCTAAACATGTAGATTATCTCATTAGAAATTACCATAGAAATCTCCTCTCCAATCTCTATGGAATAATATGATTCATAAAAGCATTTGATTAATAGAGTACTCAATAAAAGTCTGATAAAATAATGTTTTCATGGAGATTTCACTAAGTAGAATACAAAATGATTTGTTAAAATCATAAACGGTACAAACAATCCTTTTGCTTCATTGAAAATGTGTACAAAACAACTATCTCTAAATATTCTATAGTTATGCCAC
This sequence comes from Mythimna separata, assembly GCA_030763345.1. Lineage (NCBI taxonomy): Eukaryota > Metazoa > Arthropoda > Insecta > Lepidoptera > Noctuidae > Mythimna > Mythimna separata. The sequence goes on along the minus strand of CM061170.1, from coordinate 22,813,646 downwards.
AGGGTTCTCACATAGGACTTATTTTAATTATAAAAAAAAAAAATCTTTTTATTTTATAAAATAAAATAAAGATAGAAATTAACAAAAAAGCTCCCAGTGCTGAAATTACTTATGAGTGTCTAGTGCTCACACTCAGGTAAGCTTACCTAATTTCATTAAAACCATTAATATAAACTAATAGAGTAAGCTCATCCATCTAAATTAATATTATAAAGAGAAGAGCTTTGATTTATTGTTTGTTTATACATTACGATTTAACTCAAAAACTACTTAACGATTGATGACGATTTCAAAAATTCTTTCACCATTACAAAGCTACATCTTTAATGATTTATTTTGATTTGATATATTTTCTACTTTCATGAGAGCGAAGTCGCTGGCAGAACCTAGTATTGCGTAATTTTGATGTTGTATCTATTATATTATTGTTTGCAATGCCTATCTTTAGATTAAAAATACAAACAGAACAACATGGAATTCTATTACAAGTACAGTAACAATCATTGTTTTTGTTATTATTAATTGGAATGAAAACACTTTAATCTAAATTAATGTTTGAATCCCCAACCGGTCCTATGAGACTGCGCTGTTATTGTTTTACTATTGTGTCTCGTTTCGCGGGTATGTGATATATTAATAACATAAGGGGAAAAAAATTGTTAAGTAAATTGTTTTGTTATTCTTTATTGTATGTGATTATGTTTACAATAGTTATAAAAATAAGGGTACAACCTGTAGTCTTATAGCATGGTGCAATCATTTACAGAAAGTCTCTGAATGGATCGAAAGGGGATACATTACTGTTTTCAATAACCTACCGCAGTTCATAGAGATATAGCTATCCCCGATAAACAGTAAGATTCTATTTATCCATCCACAACTTTGTTAGGAAATGCTATCCGTCGGTAGGTTATAGGAAAGCAAGTGAGGGCAAATGGATAGATTTGTTTATCTTTAGTAGCTGCAACTGTAGATAGATAGCTTATTGAAAACGGGCGTTAGAGTTATCAAATATTAAATATAGAAGCTATTAGCATTTGAAATATTGGTACGAGGAAGAGTGGTTGCGTCGTGAAAATATTTAGATACACGCGAGTTACCTAACGACGGTCGACGTCACGTGGCAGTTTGTGTATTTATATTTTGTTCCTTACAACGAACAAGTACGAGGAGCTCGTGGCTAGATAATAACAGCCGCACAGGTCGATCTTCAAGGTTAAGCAACGCTTGCCTAGGTTGGTCTGTAGATGGGTGACCATCTTAACATAACGAGTTTCCTCCGTGCCTCGGAAAGCACGTTAAGCCGTTGGTCCCGGCTGTCATTTGGAGATCTTTGGCAGTCGTTACGGATAGTCAGAAGCCAGTAAATCCGACTCCAGTCTTGCCATGAAGTACCGTGCTACCCCAGTTAATGGGTTGTGGAGGTCTGATAGGCAGCCGCTCCTCGTAAAATACTGGTATTCAGCTAAATCCGGCTTGACTGGAAGCCGACCCCAATACAGTTGGGAAAAGGCTAGGCAGATGATGACAACGAACAAGTACTTGTTATTTTCCCCTTCCAGCAGTTTGATAGGTTTGTAAATTACGTACTTACTTAATTTTGATTGGGTTAAAAAAATCTTTCTATTTTCAAATTGAATGTAATGTGACTACTTTTAGACATAAAAATAAAAATCAACAACCCTGTTAATTAATTCAAAAGGATTGGTAACAAGAAATCTTCGTGTAGGTCAATACATACACGAAGATACGTCAATGTTATTAGAAGATATTTCCATATTCAAATGTAAATTGATAATATTATTAAACATTCATGAATAATTTATAATATTTAGTAACACAATTATTATTTCAATGACATTTCTATCCATTCTTAAGTATGTGGATATGCGTCAAACTGATGTTTTTTATTGATACAAAAATAAAGATTTAAAAAAAATAAATGCCAATAGCTGTTTTTAACAGTAATAACAACTGCAAATTGCAATTATTTTTTTAAAACCTTTATTTTTGTACGATATTTCAAGCGCCAAAATTCGCAGAGCCTAACTTCACACTCGCCAACTTATAGCGGACGAACTGTATGCCATACAAATATTTGTTCCGTGAGAGATTCGAACCAGCGACACGCAGCGTAGCAGTCAATCGCTTAACCATTGCGCAAATCTTTTTATTTAATAAACATTAATTTGCCAAGTCTTTTCTTTAATTATGTTTGGCGATAGCTACCTGTTTAACTGAATGCTGTGGACTGTATTCCACAGCCAAGTTACTGGGTAACACGATTCTCCTGGACAAGAACATCAGTCAGCCTTTTAGGCTTAACTGGTGGTACAGTCAGTGCTTTTTATTTTCGGACCAATATTTCTCTCTTTATATGTCTAAGGTGAAGATGGGTCAGGTAACATAGAGCAACAGACCGTACCTGATCGATCATTAATCGGTACTTTTTATCGTTGTAGATTTATACCAGGCAATGACGACAAGCACTTCTGCAAGCCGAGCGCGGTGGCCGTCCTGTCCAACGGGGACTTCTTCGTAGCCGATGGCTACTGCAACCACAGGATCCTCAAGTTTTCGCCAGACGGGAACATTATACTGCAGTGGGGCACCAGTGAGTACCCGCATTTAGTTAGGCGTACTGTCAACGGACGCGTAACTTCGTAGACGTGTATTTGTCATTATATGCTTGTTTTTTTTTTTAATGCAATTTTATTACATTTTTAAAGTGTTACAGTTTAGCTGGCGAGCTAAACTGTAACACTTTGGCGAAACTTCTCAGTTTGATGGCGAGAGATGTACGCCTGTGTTAAACTTACATACAAAACTATGAAACTGTGTCGACGAAGTGGCATTGACACGATGGCTCAACATTGCCGTTTTGTTGGCACAGTTTCATAGTTTTGTACGCAAGCTTCACGGAGGCGTACACGAAACGTATATGCAATGACGCGTCCGTGCACAGTAGGCCCAAGTCTGTAAAGTTTACACATTGTAATGTTAGTAGGATCTATGTCTTTTTTTAAAAATTCATAATGGCATAGATTTAAAAAAGAAACAGTACTTTTTCGATACTGGAGAATGTGACTTGTCCCTTAAAAAACGAGAGCTATTTTACACTCCTTAATTTTCTCTAATCCTTTGAGTAACCTATATATTATAATAACTTTTGTCCCATTTATTATATTTATTTTTAATATGTATTAGTTTCGCTTTTATCAAACACGGTTACTTATAAATATATTTTCGAAATAAGTAGAAGAGTAACTAAACCCATAACTTCTCCCGCAGGTCACGGCAACTCCCCCTTCGCGTTCAACGTGCCCCACGCGCTAACACTAGCGGAGGACCGCGGCCTGGTGTGCGTGGCGGACCGCGAGCGCGGCCGCGTGGCGTGCTTCCGGCACGACAACGGCACGTACGAGGGCAGCTTCAGCAGCTGGCTCATGGGCGGCAGGCTGTTCAGTGTCGCTTATGCTCCTGTACATGGTGAGTGAGTCTAACTATACCTTCCGACACGACAACGGCACGTACGAGGGCAGCTTCAGCAGCTGGCTCATGGGCGGCAGGCTGTTCAGTGTCGCTTATGCTCCTGTACATGGTGAGTGAGTCTAACTATACCTTCCGACACGACAACGGCACGTACGAGGGCAGCTTCAGCAGCTGGCTCATGGGCGGCAGGCTGTTCAGTGTCGCTTATGCTCCTGTACATGGTGAGTGAGTCTAACTATACCTTCCGACACGACAACGGCACGTACGAGGGCAGCTTCAGCAGCTGGCTCATGGGCGGCAGGCTGTTCAGTGTCGCTTATGCTCCTGTACATGGTGAGTGAGTCTAACTATACCTTCCGACACGACAACGGCACGTACGAGGGCAGCTTCAGCAGCTGGCTCATGGGCGGCAGGCTGTTCAGTGTCGCTTATGCTCCTGTACATGGTGAGTGAGTCTAACTATACCTTCCGACACGACAACGGCACGTACGAGGGCAGCTTCAGCAGCTGGCTCATGGGCGGCAGGCTGTTCAGTGTCGCTTATGCTCCTGTACATGGTGAGTGAGTCTAACTATACCTTCCGACACGACAACGGCACGTACGAGGGCAGCTTCAGCAGCTGGCTCATGGGCGGCAGGCTGTTCAGTGTCGCTTATGCTCCTGTACATGGTGAGTGAGTCTAACTATACCTTCCGACACGACAACGGCACGTACGAGGGCAGCTTCAGCAGCTGGCTCATGGGCGGCAGGCTGTTCAGTGTCGCTTATGCTCCTGTACATGGTGAGTGAGTCTAACTATACCTTCCGACACGACAACGGCACGTACGAGGGCAGCTTCAGCAGCTGGCTCATGGGCGGCAGGCTGTTCAGTGTCGCTTATGCTCCTGTACATGGTGAGTGAGTCTAACTATACCTTCCGACACGACAACGGCACGTACGAGGGCAGCTTCAGCAGCTGGCTCATGGGCGGCAGGCTGTTCAGTGTCGCTTATGCTCCTGTACATGGTGAGTGAGTCTAACTATACCTTCCGACACGACAACGGCACGTACGAGGGCAGCTTCAGCAGCTGGCTCATGGGCGGCAGGCTGTTCAGTGTCGCTTATGCTCCTGTACATGGTGAGTGAGTCTAACTATACCTTCCGACACGACAACGGCACGTACGAGGGCAGCTTCAGCAGCTGGCTCATGGGCGGCAGGCTGTTCAGTGTCGCTTATGCTCCTGTACATGGTGAGTGAGTCTAACTATACCTTCCGACACGACAACGGCACGTACGAGGGCAGCTTCAGCAGCTGGCTCATGGGCGGCAGGCTGTTCAGTGTCGCTTATGCTCCTGTACATGGTGAGTGAGTCTAACTATACCTTCCGACACGACAACGGCACGTACGAGGGCAGCTTCAGCAGCTGGCTCATGGGCGGCAGGCTGTTCAGTGTCGCTTATGCTCCTGTACATGGTGAGTGAGTCTAACTATACCTTCCGACACGACAACGGCACGTACGAGGGCAGCTTCAGCAGCTGGCTCATGGGCGGCAGGCTGTTCAGTGTCGCTTATGCTCCTGTACATGGTGAGTGAGTCTAACTATACCTTCCGACACGACAACGGCACGTACGAGGGCAGCTTCAGCAGCTGGCTCATGGGCGGCAGGCTGTTCAGTGTCGCTTATGCTCCTGTACATGGTGAGTGAGTCTAACTATACCTTCCGACACGACAACGGCACGTACGAGGGCAGCTTCAGCAGCTGGCTCATGGGCGGCAGGCTGTTCAGTGTCGCTTATGCTCCTGTACATGGTGAGTGAGTCTAACTATACCTTCCGACTCGACAACGGCACGTACGAGGGCAGCTTCAGCAGCTGGCTCATAGGCGGCAGGCTGTTCAGTGTCGCTTATGCTCCTGTACATGGTGAGTTAACTATAACCCTTAGATTTTTCATTTAGGGCCTGTTTCACCATCTAATGGCGCATCCACACAGGCCCGGCGGCACATTTTTATTCCATCTTTGCAAGGCGGTCTAAAAGCAGGCGGCGAACCCAGCGGCATAAGCCGGCGGCATGTGTGGATACGCCATATGATTTAGGGCCTGTTTCACAATGTCCGAATAGCCACTACTTCCTGAATAAATTTAAAAATGGAACAGAATTTCTATGAAATTATCTGCTAAGTAAGATATCGGAAACTTAATCATAGGTGGTAAAACTGGCCCTTAGTATTATTAGCAGCTTAACTTTTTCTTTGTCTTATCGCATGCCAATTAGTTTATTTAATACTGACATCATTATTCTTCCACATCTCTCTGTTTTGGGCCATCTCTGGCCAAGTTTGACCCGCGAACATGATTAGATCGTCACACCACCTTCAGGCATCCAGTGAGTGACAATCCTCGCCCATCTGTCCGGGTGCATTCGAGCGACATGGCCAGCCCACTCCCACTTTAACCTGGCTGTTTTTTCCCCGACATCTGCCACTCGAGTTATGGAGCGCAGCGTGGTGTTTCTAACGCGATCTATTCGCTTGACAACTATTATGCTGCGCTCCATTACCCTTTGACAAATCTTGAGTTTGAGTTACTGAACAACAGAAGTTACATGTACCAATTTATATTTTATCAAGTTTTTAAATAAATAATGTAACAATCGAAATTTACTTTAATATTATTATAACCACTTTAATCTATCTATATATATAAAAATGAAACCCGTTTTTCGTTGTCACGACATCACATGAAAACGGCTTGACCGATTTGGCTGATTCTTTTTTTAAAATGTTCCTTGAAGTCCAATGATGGTTCTTACGGAGAGAAAAATTATAAAAAAAAAAGGTTAGGTAAAGTAGGGTAGGTAGGGTAGTGTAGGGTAGTATTGGGTAGTGTAGGGTAGTATAGTGTAGTGTAGGGTAGGTAGGGTAGGTAGGGTAGTGTATGGTAGTGTAGGGTAGTACAGGATAGGGAAGGGTAGCGTAGGATATGTAGGGTAGTCATTTGACGGGAGCGAAGCCGCGGGTAAAAGCTAGTTTAATATAAGTCTATTTATTTATTAGCAGGATTGGGTTAACAAACATCTGCAACAAAAATGACATAAAATTCATGCAATAAAATTGACGCTTTCAGAGGATGGTAAGTGTGTATGATGAAGTGTGAGTGAGTGAAGTGGGTAAGTGTGTATGATGGTAAGTAGTGATGTTGCTGCCAACTGCCAAATCTCCGCCTTTATCCAAAACCGTCGTAAACTTTTCTGATGGTTTCGTCATATATGCTTATGTCCAATATTATGGAGTGTTGGGGTTGTAATGCCCAACAGTGAGAATGTTATGTAACCTTCTTGAAGGGTGTTATGATATGTTACCGAAATGAAGTTGACGAACTTTTCCCTTGATGGATTTACTATAATAATTTGACTTAAATGCTATTTAAAATGCACAGGTAAACAATTTGTGCGTTCATAAGTATGACGTACAAACTAGCATAAAGATTTTGTCATCCAAAACCATGTAAACGAGAACACATCACAATATTCTGTGTGACGGCCCCTGTGTTGAACGAAAGAGAACCCTGGAATTAAGGCAATTATTTAATTATCGAAAATTATAATTGCGTGTATTCTTCTTTCGTTTACTTTATAGTAGCATGCAATTTCTTCAAATGTCAAAATAGGGCTGTTATTTTTTAACAACATTACCGTACCGTTACTATTCGTTACTGTGTTGTTGTTTGTTACCAACTGTACCGTTACTTTTTGGTGTACAATAAAGTTTATTCTATTCTAACATTAGTCTTATCAATTTTCTCTTTTTATTATCTCTAACTAACAATCCCTCAATCTCCAGGTGGCCGCCTCTACGTGGTGAATGGGCCGGACAGTCCCCTGCCCAACCCAGTGCCCGTCCGCGGCTTCGTGATCGACTTCTCCACCGGCCGGCTTATCCAGACCTTCGCGCCCGAGGAGGGGCTGCAGAACCCTCACGACATCGTCACCTCCGCTGATGGATCCAAGGTAAAAGAAACTATAATAATTTCAGCCGAAAACTGTCGCCACAATACCCGTCCTGTGCGTCTCACATCTATCGGATTCCCGTGACCCTCACCAGTAGGCTTCCTCTTAGAGCAGGGCCTCAGACATGTCAGCAAAACCGTAGTGACTCAGCAGGGTCAAAGCCTCTGGGGCCATGGGTTCGTGTCTGAAAGCAAAACCTGGAACGAAGGCGAAGAAGGAACAAAGGAGTCGGTTTTAGTCAGTAAAAATCTGACACGCGCGGAGCGGGAGATCTACCCAAGAGCGAGAAGTCAATCTGATGATTTCCCACCTACAATAAAAGTCGTAAAGTGTCGCCACAATATCCGTCCTGAGCGTCACGCATCCCTCGGATTCCCGTTACCCTCACCAGGTCGTCGGTTCACCTTATGGGAGGACTACCAACGCTTCTTTCAGCACGCAGCCGCGGCCGCCACTCCAGGACCTTTCGGCCCCATTGGCTATCTGTTCTGCTACTTAATGCACCCTGCCCTCTGCCACTTAAGTTTGGCGGGCGATTCTTTGGGCTATTTTCGTAACTTTGTGTATATCTTCATTTTATTTATCGAACATAATCTTAGATTAAGAACACGACGAGTAACGAGTATCAAACATATAAATCGACGTCTCCAGGCAATACTTAGTCGGTAATCGATTACAGACTTTATTGTCCGGTAATAAAGTCGGTAATCGAAAAACTGATCCCTGATTACCTCCTTATGCCATACATTTGCCAGGTGTACGTAGCCGAACTGAACCCGTTCCGCGTGTACAAGTTCGTGGACGAGACGCTGCGCAACGAGAGCCGGCTGGACAAGAACGTGACGTCACACGTCAAGCCCACCGCCACTGTCGGTGAGTAGGTTTGTGTCTGTCCCAAGTGTTTCGCTTCCATTTTGTTTGGCGCATGAGTTAACGTACAATCATCGAATCAAGAAAATGTTCTACAATCGTGTCAGATATTTTGCTATACAAGGCGTCAGATAAGCTTGGAATAAAGTACATTGACCTTTTCCTAGTAACTCTGCGAAAGTACCCGAAAAACCAACAATGAACTGGTTTTCAATACTAGATAAATAACTTTTTACAAAAAAAAATACAACCGACTTAAATGTTAAAAACCGGGCAAGTGCGAGTCGGACTCACGCACTGAGGGTTTCGTACCAACCTACCTATAAAAACAGTTTAATTCTCGAATCGAGTCTTGAAGACTTTTCAATTTTTTTTTCTTGTGACGTAACTAAAAATTTTCAGTTTTCAGACTTTTCCCGATATTAGTGCTATAATACCTTGCTTCGTGCCAAATTTCAAGATTCTAGGTCAACGGGAAGCAGCCTATGAGTTTTGATTCCTTTGACAGTGTCGAAATGTACGTACGTATGTCAACTTACAAGTTTGATTTTTGCACAACTTCAAGGGACCGCGGATTTCAATATATGGTTTTAATTTCAACTTGATACCTTCACGCGTTCCTGAGAAAAAGGGTCTTAACAGACGGACGGACAGACGGACAACAAAGTGATCCTATAAGGGTTCCGTTTTTTCCTTTTGAGGTACGGAACCCTAAAAAACACTAAAAAGTACAAAATATCTTCAATTTCGGAAGTCAGTGTTTATAATAGTTTTTTCTCTTCGTTATTTAACAAAATCGGTCCACAATTGACCGAGGAATCTGTGAACAGACATAAAAAAATACATACATCTAAACATAGAACCTCCACCTTTTTGACGTCGGTTAAAAATGTAAAGGATTGCGATAGATTTCGACTCAAGATAGCTTTGTCTCTATTTTTTTTAATTAAAAATGTCATTGTCAAGGGTCAATGACCGTTATTCCATGTTTATCTTGCGGCTACCTTAGCTAGCTTTAGTATTTCTAACGACAGTTCAAATTGATAACATTTATCAATTTAAACTTTGACGGTTGCTAGACGTTCCATGGTTGTACTTTTTATTTGTATATATGTGTGTTTTTTCTGTACTCTCAACTTCGATCAACAATGTAAACAGGTACTAGATTAAGAGGGGTTTATTGAGTATTTTGAGTCATAGCCTTACTTCAATACATACCAAATTTTGACAGATTTTGACTTCAAATGCTTATATCAGAAATTCGGGGTAAGGATCAAGATCCGAGAATGCTATGGGTATGTAAACATTTGTAATTCTTCGAGAAAGAAAGTATTAATTCATGAATCCCCGACCGGTCCTATGAGACCGCGCTGTTATTGTTTTACTATTGTGTCTCGTTTTGTGGGTATGTGATAAGTTAACAACTTCAAGTAAGTAATTAATAATGAGCAGTGGTGGCCCGGTCGTAACTGTAACTGCCCCGACTTGCAAGTTCAAACCCGACCAGGCGCATTACTTTGTGTAATTTATTTTATCACCATTGCTCTCAAAACGGTGAAGGAAAACATCGTGAGAAAACCGACTTGTCCTAGAACAAAAATTCAAAGATATGTGACATCCACCAATCTGGACTGGGCCCACGTGGTAGATTACGGCTGTAGGAGAGGAAATGGCTCCTAGAGAGGAGAGGGAATGGACCTTAGGCCTGAGTCCCAATAGTGGCAACATTACAAGGCCGATAATGTTAAAATAAATAATTACTTCAAAATGGTTTATAAAAATCTTAATGTAGGTACTACGTACCGTAGAAACTTTAACACTCGAAATATTAGCACGACTGTTAAGTCGAATATAGTGAGTCTAAAACTGTTTTACCATGTTATTATGCAAGTACCTATATTCTGGCAAATAAATTTCATTTCATTTAATATTGCATTTTATTTGTATTCAAGACTTGTCATCAGATAGCAGGTAAACACAATGGATTGGTTAAAAATGGGCGGCATAGTAAATATACGTACTGTACCATTTTTATTAACGCACCATGGATTTTTCAGCAAGACTTAGTACTTTGGAAGGTATTTGGAACAGAGAGTAAAGTTCCACATTCTTCCGTTGAAAAGGGAGGATCCTCCGACCGGACTGGTGTTATGTCCGGCGGGCTACTGCCCAATAGATGATTTGGGCTATTTAAATCCAGGTGCGTAGCTACCGCCGTATAGGCCGTATCAATTATACGGGGCCCCCGGGCTCCAGGGGGTCCAAAAACTACAATTTTTACTAATGAAAGAATCTCAGGTTATTGGCCTGTCGAATTGCCGAATTGTCAGGTTTTCATTTGGGTTTGTTTTAATTACGAAACACCTAAACCCAATGAGATAAAAGGGGCCCTAATTTTTTTTATTATACGGGGCCCCATGGGGACTTGCTACGCCACTGTTTAAATCGTGCGGAGAATTTTGCTTGCGCGATGCAGGATTCTGTGACGTCATAGATGTTGTTACAGTAATCATGGCTTACTACACTAGCGCTGGCACAATTACACATGTTAATGTTGGCTACGAGTGGATCATGCTATCTTCAAATCTGACCACATAAGTTCTGATTTTTGAAGCGTTGATTGGGAGTCAAGTACATTGCTGATCGAAGCATGTAAAGCTAAAAAAGTAAAATTATAAACAGAGATCGGAATTAGGTAGAGTTATTTATGTATTTACACTGATTTCATACGGCGAAAGAATAAAGTGCAAACATCGGATCCAAAGTTATAAAATCCTAATGCGCACACGCGTGATGTTGCCATATTTGTAGTTCGCACAACATAGTTTGCTTGAACAAGAGAAAACTTTATTATTATTTATTTGTAATATTGTTGGCCACACGGGATTGTCCATTAGAAATCTCGGGAAGATCCATATTACTATCAACATTTCGATGCAAGTTCATTAATAACTATACCTAATTCCGATCTCGGGTTACAAAGCATGATCAAGAGCAAATATCTAGTGGTGGATTAGGGCCGGCGCCCAGTGCCGTCATAACACGGCATGTCATAGTAAACCATTTTATTACTAATCAAGTTATTTTGAATCTTATTTCAATGAGTTTAGAGTTCATGTTACTTTATTTCGATACCACGATGCTGCGACGTGCCACGGGATGCTGTGGCATGACACGGTATGATAAAGCACAACCTGCCATGCCACGGCCTGCCGCGGGATGCCACAGCACAAACTGCTGTGCTATGCTATGCCATGCCGGCAGTGGGCGCCGGCCTTTAGCTGGAGGGTAGTGTAGTTATGATGAATGTCGTCGTTACAGAAGTGGTAGGCAGCCCCGCGGTGTCGGCGGGCGGCGGGGGCGCGGGCGCGTGGGAGTGGTGGAGCGGCGCGCTGGGGGGCGCGGGGGGCGCCGCCGCCGCCGCGCTGCTGGCGCTCGCCGCGCTCGCCCTGCTGCGCGCGCGCAACACCGGTAAGGGCTACGAGGCAGAGCCGCTCGTGCACTGACACACACAAACACACATACACGACACTGAAGCCTGAACTACGTTAGACCGACGCACACATGGGCCACGTCTGATTTGTAGGGCATATGCTAGTTCAGGGATGTTAGGGAACTCCATAACCGTAACCAAAACTATCGGATATCTAATATAAAATAATAGCCATAACCGTAACCGAATCCGAAATAAAAGTTTTGGATAGTACCGGATAAAGGCGGAGCCTAATTGCGACTCGTTATGACAGGTTGTTTTGTTGTCGTCCTCGCCTTATTATATTTTACTTCTGATATTCCTTAAAAATCTAATATCCGTAAACAAAATTATTCGAAACTAACGGATAATCCGAAATTTCATATCCATAACATCCCTGCCCTAGTTTTACCTGACCCATCTTAGAAATATAAAGAGAGTAATATGGGTCAGACAATAAGTAACACAGACTACGTAGAACCACGTCGCGTGGCGTGGATCTGATGTAGCCCTACAAGTCTAGTTGCCAAATAAAATGTATGACATCTAAATCGGCGTTCGTGGCCCACGTGTGCCCAATGTAGTTCTACCCTTATCCCCCTTATTACACAGCTCGCTGTAATATTAAGCTGAGCGTTAATTGTGTGACTAAACTGTGCGCTACTGCCATTTATTTACAAACGTTTGAGACGTCATTCGCTTTTTGAATTATTTTATTACATAAAAAAAATAGTGTTTCAATTAGGTATGTGTTTTTAACAGAATAGTTGTACTGTAAAATATAATGTTAAAAACAATCGAGATAACATTGAAACATTTGTAAATTAGTGGAATTATGACGAGCTTTATGGGTCTCACACTGATATATTTTTATTCTGAAATATCTTTAAATAATAAGATATACTAAGCATGGTCCATATTTTTGACATTACGCCAAACTTATGACGTCACATGTGACAATGACAAATTATGCGGAAAATTACTGTCGTCAAATAATGTTGACCACAGTCATGGCCCAACCATAGTTGACCATAACTTCAACTTTGACACTGTCACAATTTGTCTGTTGAATTCTCAAATAACTGTTTCTGGAACTTAACATTACCATGATAAATAATACCAACAGCTTTTTGACAATTAAACAAAGTAATATCAAGTATAGTGTCTGAAAATTGAGCCTAATTCACCACAATTTTCAGTATTAAATTATAGTATTTTTTAGTATTTATAACACAAATATATTTTCTGCAATCAGTAGTTAATGATCGTTCCGAGAATTTTTTTTTTATTTCGATTGCTAGAAATTTTAATTAAGCTATACATACCTACTTATATTATTTTCCACTAAAACCCAAAAAATATCCATTTATACAAAATATTTGCTCAAAATATACAATACACATTCCATTTATAAATATGTAGACGTATTGCAAATAATTTGGGTGTTATAAAATATCCCAAGTGATGAATTTCTATTTTACTAACATGGTATTTTAAGATTTAAAAAATCCAGTTTATTAAATTCAGTTTATTAGATTGTGGATAACCCAATTAAATGGGAAAATTATCTAAGTATTTACAAAATAGGAAATAAGTAAATAAAGTATACAAATATTTTAAAACCGTATTATAATGGTTGTTGTCTGTGATGAATGTAGCAAAAAATAGAAGATTTGTTTGAAATTCCATGGTTTTATCGTAAAGGAGTGTTTTTCAACCTGTTGGTCGCGCCCCCCCAGGGGGTCCCAAAATCTTGGGTGTGGTATAGCGGTCACAAACCAGGTAAAAATAAACCACGAGTTCCTGAGTAAAATTATAACAAACTCAGTAATAAAGCTCTGCCTGTTTACTCCGGTTTTTATCTTCATAATACCTAGTGGTTCTGTTTTTGACACGCAGAGAATATATTTGGTTTGATACAAATATCGTTTGGTTTATCATTCAATGTGTGGAGATTTAAAAAAATAAACACAAAAGAGCATTACATCCGCCCGCTTACCGATACCGATATACATTTAAGTTCCTAGATTAGTCGCCAGTTTTCGTTTTTTACAAAAATATGGGGTCGCGTTCTCAAAAAGGTTGAAAAACACTGTCCCCGGCGTTAACAATAAAAAATGCCGATTTATTTGTTATTTTATTAGTTAAAAAAAAGTGATTCTGAATCGCAATGAACTAAAATTGTTTTTTTTTTTAAGTTATTTATTATTCTCGTAGCTCGAATACAATAGTGATGTTTATTTATGTTTGTATATTTTGTTCTGTATTAGTTTTAAGTTCGCTACCTTATAGAGATTATAATATAGGTACAGTATTATATTAGTACAACTCGGTCACATTAACTTGACGCTTGGCCTCAATGAAATAGTGTCCAAAAACAATATAACAACAATAGTGAACTAGCCAAATTATCGACGCGCGTATCGATAACAAAGATGCTGACCATACCTGACACTTGCCGGGCGAGCTAAAGGAATGCGGGGGGAAACGGGGGGATGCTTGCATTTCAGAGATGCGTCAAGTTAATGTGACCGGATTGTATGCATTTTCAAATTAAAGATGTAAAATAGTTCGTTAACTTGCCAAGAGATTATTCTAGTAAGTAGTGATTGTAATTGAAATGAACTATTTTACATAAAATTTTTTTTTCAGGATTATTTAGTAGTAATTTGTCATCGCCATCCAAATTAAATGTCAGAGCAATAGATCTCGTTTTCCATCAAGGTAAATCACGGTTGTGTTTATTTTTAATTGAAAATAAATTGATTAACATTTTTATAATGATCAATTACTTGGTTGGTGATGATTAGAATAACGCTGCGGTTGCATTGGTAAAGCGATGGCGATGAGGTGGTTATTCTTTTTATTATCTAAACTCTTATGACAATAATTGGGTACTTTCACGGTTTGTTTTTCAGGTTTTTATTATTACATTTTTTCCGCTAGAGTTGAAAGACTTAGGTAATACTAGATATTTTTGCTTACTTCTTTACTTTATTATATTTGCAATTTTAAATAAATTTACTTTTTGATACCAATTTAATTTAAATAAATGAGCCGAGTACCTAATACTTACTAATAATTTTAAATAATAATAATTATTATTAGTATTAGGTACTTAAAAAATAATTAAGTATGTACCTGATTGACAAACATCACATCACATTACCAACTTATAAAATGGTTTGCATTGCCCGCAACATCGTAACCAAATTACCAGTGTGACATTAGCCTAACTAGTTTCACTAGCTAATCTATACATCTCACTATTCCGTTATTGTTATTTATTTCTACACAAATTCACTTTTAATATTTTTTTGCGCTTGAACATTGTGATTGTGAAGAGATCTGTGCAATTTATATCGTTAGATTGTAAAAAATATATTTATTGGGAGCAGCTTCTTGCATTTTTATTTATGCACCATTGCATGCAACACCTTTTTAGTTCGGCTTTCAAGTATTTTGGTCACTTTCATTACCTATAAAGCACTAGTAAGTATACGCTAAAAGGTTTTTTTCATTATTTAAAGTGCTAAGCCCTATTTCTGTTATTAGTTTTGTTTCATAAACTGGGAGTTAGTCTGTGGATAAAAATAAATGTAGAGAAATAAATCTACAAGATTTCAAGGCCTACTGTTTACGGACGCGTAGCTTCATAGACGCGTATTTGCCATTTATACGCTCGGTGTACGTCTGCGTGAAGCTTGCGTAGGTACGACGCGGCAACGACACGACGCGACAGCACGATGTTGTCGCTTCGTTGCGCGTCGTGTCCGTAGACAGTAGTCCTAAGCTATGAGTATTTCAAGGGCGTGTATATAATCAGACACCAATTACGCATGCAGAAACCATCCACAGGAACGATCTCATAAAGTGCTATACTTAACAAGGCACCATTGCTTTTATATTCGCTACAGTATAGTCTTGCTAAACTATTTCATGGGCTCAAACAAAGCATTAAAAACAGGCTACCTACTATATCTGCGTATTACCGTAACCGTGTACAATTAGAGACACTTGATGTGTGAAATAACTAAGCTAATCATAGCAAATAACGAGTGAGAAGTGCCGTGCTACAAAAGCGAGGTGATTTCACGCAACAAATGTCTTGAATCGCACAGTGAAAATACATCATTTCCATTTATGAGCGCCTTAAGGTGGGCGCGATGTTAGAATTATCCATACAAACGTAATACCAAAATCATTTGAAATTTAAGCATATTTACACCATAATATGATGTTATTCGGATTCAGACAATAATTATCTAGGTTCCTACATCGTCTTTTTGTTGAAAAACTTACCCCAAACGAAATTTAAGCGAATTTAAATTTGCACATTTTCACAGCGAAAATGTCATGTTTTTATTTGGTTTTTTCTATATTATAATATAGAAAAAAATATATATTATTAAAAATATATAATATAGAAAAAAATATATATATTAAAAATATATAATATAGAAAAAATATAAATACTTATATGTTTATAAACAACAGTATTTCAAAATATCTTTCCGTAGGAACACAGATATTATTATCAAGTTATAAATACTGGAAACAATATTGGAAATACATTAATTTTTCATTCATCATTTTTGGTATTACGGAACCTCTCCCAAATTTCCAATAGTTTGTATTGCTATCAGTGTGCGGATGATGACTGTACTCCAGTCGGTGTGTCCAAGAATTGTTTATACTATCTGGATTGCTTCCATCAACCTCAAAAACGTATTTTTTTGCGTCTCAACTCGAGATAGCGCGCGGTCTCCGCAGGCCTCTTAAGACTCAATTACACTTGGTCGTTAGCTCATAGTCATCAACGACTAAGTAGGTATAAATGAAAGGAGTCGAGTACGCTAGTAATCGAACGAATTCGGGTACAGGGTTATTTGCCCGTATTCCGTAACCGAACGTGAGTAAAACAATGTAATTAATGCATCGGGTGCAGGAAAACGAGTAACTTCTTTCGCGCATCCGAATACAGGCTAACGATCAAGTGTAATTGCGTCATTATTCTTACGCAGATTTATCTACGTACTTACGTAGGCAAACGTATAACTAGCCAAGTAATATGGTGCTATTTATAGTTATTCAAAAGCTAAACACATTCTAAAACACTTCTGTCAATCTATCTGGAGTGTAAGCAAGTTGTATTCCAGTTTAAACACAAGTGTAAATTCGCTAAGTAGGTAATTGCTAATCCGTAGGTTGATTACAATTAGGCACGCCCACAACATTTATTTGCATTTCAAATCTACAGTGGGTGGCCAAATTATTAGGGACAGTACCTAAATTTCATACATTAGTATCAACTTTGATTGCATTTTGCAGGCAAATGGTTAGTTGTAGGTCCGGCTAATATTTTTTATTTTAAGACTTTATTGACGGAGTTAATAAAAACATAAAATTTGATATCAAATTCATTTATATATTTTTGAAAAAAAAAGATACGTAATACGATGATTTCGAAAAAAGTTAGCAAAGTTATAAATCTCACTTTTTAAGTTAACCAACGGATTTATATAAGATTTTTTTATTTGGTATTATTACTGGCATCAGTATTATTATTTTTTATATAAAGCAACATTGTGAGATCGCGCCATTTTTTTTTAAGTGATATTTTTTAACTTTGTTGATTTTTTTCAACATTTGGTGAATATTTGGATCCTCTTGTCGGTGAAAAAAATAACACCAGCTGATTGTAGCCCTAATTAAAGAGTGGCCATTATACCTGAAACCTGCTACAGAAAGCCAAAACTTGCATAGAGAGCATACCACGATAAATGGATGCTGTCACAAAATACTAGCAATATTCATTCATCTTATAGCGTATCTTTTTTTTTCAAAATATATAAATAATTTTGACTTCAAATTCGATGTTTTATTATCTCAATCAATGAAGTCTATAAATAAAAAATATTTGACGAACCTACAACCAACCATTTACCTGCAAAATGCAATTAAAGTTGATAATAATATAAGAAATCTAGGTACTGTCCCTAATAATATGGCCACCCATGGTATATAGATGGAAAAGTAAAAAAAATGTCAAAGATTAATATGGACTCTGTCGGGCACAGCTAAATTAGGAAAAAGGAGGGGCTAAGTAGCAATACACTGAATTCAATAAAGAAAATTCGCAGCGCACCATTGAAGCCTGCCGTCAAATTCTAACTGTAATGATCGGTAGGTCGTAAGGGCGTGACGCGTCGCCGCTGGGAGTACGGGCACGGCGAGTTCAAGTTGCGGCGCCTGCTGGAGCGGCGCCGCTTCACGCGCGTGCACTCCGACGACTCGGACGAGGAGCCCGCGCCCATGCTGCCGCAGGCCGCGCCCGCCAACGCATGATGCTCACACCCACACGCCAAGCAATGCCACATGTGAACCCAGCGATAACTCTGGCTCCCAACTTAAGCGACATTTACACGATACAAGTTTCTTGGCTGTGTCATGCAATATTTTCAATTGATTTTAGAGTTTACAAAAAATAATAGGCTAATTTTGACATTCGTAGATATTGCATGCTATATTGCATAGTATGATCCCCGGCAAATAAGTTGGCAAGTTTCGCGCATGGTGCACAAAAAAGCGAATGATCGAAACAAAGTCGCCTTATCCAATCATAGACTACTATTATAATACTGCGCCAATCGCGCGCCGGATCGGCGCTACCTCATACCCCGCGTCACCACCAAATAGATCTAAAAAAACAACTCTTGCCAAGTTATGTGCCGTATACTTGAGGGTACTACAAAGTAAGCTCAAAAGAATACCTACTCGCAATTTATTCCATCATAAGATGTCAAAATGGGCCTATTATTTTTTGACAACTTTAAATATATTTTTTTTTAACTTGCATCGATTAAATATTATTTAGACGAAGGAACTTCTCTGGCATTTTATTGCATACCACAGATACCTAATAAACTTGCATCATGTAAATCAGTCTTAATTCCAAAACGTGGTTAATATTGATTTAGTTTTATTGTAAAGGAACCTCGCCTGTAAATCATATCCATTGGCGTATTTAGGATTAATTTCCCGAGAGCTTAGGGTATTTTGCTGTTAAATCTGATTGTCTGACTTTCAGTCAACGATTATTTTAGTACCGCCAAACGGGGTGAATAGAAACAAAACTTTCTATGATTTTTGCTTTGGTTAAATATTTTATATTGATTTCTGCATAAGCATCGCATTTTATTACAATTAATTAATAAATAAATGATCGGAAAACCTGTTAAGTAACGTGAAAATCCACTTCAAAGGTTTGTTCCTATTCACCCCGTTTGACTGTATTCCATACAATAAACTTGACCACGTTTTGTAAATAAATAGGGGGATATGTCAGTGTACGTCTGAACGTGTATCAAGTTCTTTCAATCGGTTTCCTTTATACTACAGATTAAAACTGGCAAAAAACGCAACACTTGAAAGCTATGGATCGTTATGAGAATTATTTTTTTGATGACTCTTATATTTGATTTTACTAAGAGAGGTTTAATTTACACAGTTTTTAAGGAATACATTTTTGACGTGCAAGAACATGATTTTATCAGACAAATATTCCCTTCCAGTAAAGTTCCTGCACAATAATTGTTTGAATTTAAAACAAAGATAAATGATAATTATTTTAAAAAGTTAATATTTTGATCACCTGTCCGTTTGTGCAAATTGTAAATTAAAGTATATAAGAGTATTAATAGCACAGTCGTAGAATTATCACTAGTCTTATAAATACGAGCTTCGAGTGGATGAAACACAAATTAAATTAGCTAGCGAATCTCTGTATACTTGATGGTAATGATAAAAACATACAGAAGTATGTTTTTGTCCTTAATAAACTAAAAACCTAACCTAACCCAAACCCCCAAACCCTAAAAATAGGATAATATTAAGGTGGGGTGGTATACAAATAAAACCTAGAGTTTTATTTAATCTACTAGTTAGATTATCAAAAATTATTGGAAACATATTTTTTGCTTTACCTATAAAATAGAATTGTAAACAAAAAAATAATCAAGTTGATGGAGTTTCTCTAGCCAATTTAATGTTACCTTGTATATTCCTGTATCTATATTATGGAACTTTGTTAGAGAACCCTGTTATACAGGTATGCATATTATTTATGTATATTATTTATTGAACCTGTGAATGTGTGCTATTTACAATTATTGTGGCTCTTGGTATTGTATGATGTATTATAGGCGAAATACTTAAAAAAATAATTATAATAAATCCGAATATTTTAGTCGATGAAAACTACGAGCCTAACTGTGGCCACAATCTCGCTAGATGGCGCTGTACTCAACATTTTTAGTTTAAGGAGAAAAATACTTTCAAATTAGTCAAATTATTGCTTAGAAATCCGCTTAATTCCGACTGCTCGTGACTCTTAACTCTAGTACTTAAATATAATACATGAACATAATCACGTTCAGAGCAATAGCTTACATATTCAAAGTACTTAACAGAGGCACTAGCACGAGCTCTTAAACGACCATTAAACACACGCGATCCATTTAACGACCTAAACTGAACTGTTAACTTAAAATGGTAAAGGGATGGAGCTATTAGGGTGTATAGCTCCATCCCTCTTTCTCGCTCGTACGCCTAACATTTTAATACGTCATGGTAACGGCCCAGGTCTATTTTTGAGTTAATTATGACGCAACGTCTTTTTTGTTGGGGAAAGAAAACTTTTTCGATAGATTAAAATTTAAGCCCATATTTATTTAAAACTCGTACAACATTCCATAATTAACATGATAAGCACCCACATAAGCACCTAAGTTTATTCACTAAATTAACAATAAATATATTTAAGTAATTTCAAATAATGACTATAATCTTTTTGCTACTATGATATGATTTCTGGGCGATAGTTTCGGATCGAACACTGGGCGAATCTCGCACGACAGACCTGTAATAAAGCAACATTTTTATTAACATAATATGTAATAATAATACTGCAAAGTGGGGTTACTTTGGCCCTAGGGTATAACTTTGGCACAAGCTGCTTATTAACCAATAGAAACACAGTTTCTTATGTACTTAAATAGTGCGCCTCACCATCAACGATTGCATCACTGCTTACCATCAGGTGGGATTGCAGTCAAGCACTAGTTTATAATATATATAAAAAAAAACTTAATTTGTTTATAAGCTTGTGCCAAAGTTATACCCCAGGGCAAAAGTTACCCCACTTTACTCGGTAATTCGGAGATTTTTCCCCTAAAGGCACAGGTTTCTAGAAAAGATAATAGAGACCCGCTCTAATTCTTAAAGAAATATTAGGGAATTGTTAATTTACACATAATTCAAATATTTAATGTCTAAAAGTAAAATTAAGGTGATTGAATCTTCGATTGGCCGATGCAGAATATGAAAAAGTGAACGCACACTTATACGAAACAAACGCGTTGAATTAATTGAAGGGGAGAAAATTAGAATCCTAAAAGATTTAGTTCCTGGGAATTTTAGTTCACGAAAGAGGAGAGAAGTAAAAACATAAACAAATATTTCTTATTTTGTATTTGAAATTCTATAAATTAATCTTTTCCTAGCTCTTTTCTTCTCTTTATTCCACTACAACGTGCAGGGCACTATAAATATAACTCAATTATATTGTTCTGATTTACCTAAATTGCATTATGTACATTCGTAAAAAGTACTTATTCATTAAAGATTAGGTATTACAGTTAAAAAGGTATTTATACTTAGCTGTTGTATATCAACTAGGCTGCCAATATAATTGGCACCCTATATCACCTACCATAGAGATTAAAATAATTATTGGAATAATATCGTAAGATAGGAACTACAACTCACATGCATATTAACGCACAATTAAGACCACGGTTCTATAGAGCAAATAACAAATAAATAAATATTGCCGGATAAGAATTGACATACATAGCTCAAATATCCAAAAAAAAATGTAGGTACGTGTACAATTGGGCACTGGTCAGCGTAAAAATGCACAACGAAAAATTCATTGAAATTCAGCTCATCAATGAAAGTTTACGTTGCGCATTTCAAATTGGTCAAATCACCCAATTTACAGTAATCACAGCGCGATTTTCGCTGCCAACCCAACTTGAATATCACCATCACCTATCCTTTAAAAGTCGACTGTAACTAATAAAACCTGATTAAAGCGGGAACTACATTAGACCGACGCACACGTGTGCCACGCCTGATCTGTACGTAGAACCACGTCGCATCATCGCATGGCGTGGATCTAATGTAGCTCTACAAGTGTAGTTGTCATATAAAATGTATGAAGTCTGACGCACACAGATCGGCGTACATGGCCCTGTTCTACCTTAATACACGTATGGTTTGGATGTGCACTCAGACGAAATACATTTGTTTGGCAGCAAAAACCGCACTTAGACTATGCCAACTTCACTAGGACCGTGGCTCTTGTTGAAAAAAAACCCCATGTATTCATGACCCTGTGACTTAATATTCCTTGCACTTACTTGTACAAATATTTCTAGTCATAAAGTGCCAAAAATTAAACTATCTAAGGTAGGCGCCAGATAAACGTGGAATAACGGTCATTGACCAACCGTGAAGAAGGCCACTCAAAATGAAGAAGGACAATAAAAAATGAATTTATTTACCTTCTTCACTTTAAAAACGGAAATAAAGACACAAAGCTGTCCTGAATCGACAACTATCGCCATCCTTTATGTTTTTTAGCAATGATAGACAGTTCATTGTTTGTTTTCGGGTACCTTCGCAAAGATATTAGGAAAAGGTCAATGTACTTTATTCCAAGCTTATCTGGCGCCTTGTATAGTTCTAAGTTTTATTTCTCGCTTTCTTTCAATCATGTACGTATTTCTATGAAGCGATGTCTGTACATACAAATTGTATGATGTGTAAAGTAATTCAATGTCAAATAAGTGTATTTTTGTCTCCACCATTAAATTAATTTAGTTAAGAAAACTGTTGTTTTGATTCATAACCCATTCACCCATAATATTAAAACATACCCTGTATTTTTTATGTGTGCCCTTGAGCATGTCATTTATAAGGCCTTGTACACACTGCCCTTCCATTTTAAAAACGTTTAATCTGTGAAGTATAGACTCATAGAAGTGCGCGCACTGCGGTAAAATAAACGCATGCGGTAGTCACTACAAGCTTCTTACTGCAAATTTGCGGCATGACACCCAGACCCGGAACACTTGCCCGTAGGCCATAAAAATATTTGTTCCGTGTGGGAATCAAACCCCCGACCAGAGTCGCAGCAGCCAATCGCTCAACCACTGCACCAAACGAGCCGTCACAAGAAAATTAAGATAAACCAGAAAATTTGTGGCTCAAGACAGAAAAGAGTGGAAATATGGAAGGTAGGCCTTTGCCCTGCAGTGGGATACGACAGGCTTATAATAATAATAATAGACAATGAAACCTCTGTGCAGCCTTACCTCTCTCCAGGACATAAAGGACTCGATCTAGCAGCACCACTGTCTCCACAATGGGCGCCAGGGCCAGCCGCAGTGTGTACACCACGACCACGCGCCGCCACTGCGCCAGGTCGGCGTGGCCGCGCGACCACACACTGGACGATGTTGGTAGAGGCAGGTTTATGCGCTCTATGGCTTGGTAGCAGTATCTGTAAAAACATATTTATAGATTTTATATAACATTCGTAAGTAATACTATCTAAGAGTAGACTTTCGTAAGTAATATTATCGAAGCGATGAAGAATGCCGACAATTGAGATGACTTAAGAGCGTTAAGAGTGGCCCATGTCCAGTTGTGGACAACTGCTCGACGATTTAGGGTCGGTCCAGACAGTTTCCGGACGGACGGACGGCGAGCTACCCAATGCTCGCCATCCGCAAACCTACGCCTATGCCTACGGTAGCTGCAGCTGAGCATTACACACCTCCACCGTAAGCAGATGGGGCTTGTGGATTATTATCCTACTTTTTTTGCATGTTGTGATCTTAATTTTTATTTTAAAAGATGTTAGTCCCTTTATTACGTGAAATAGATGTTGTTCTTTTTTATTTGTTTTGTTGTAAATTCTTTGTTTAGCAAGATAACATTAGTTAGTGTAAATTATGGCTTTAAAATATACAAAAGCACTATCGTAGGAGCAATATTAAAAAGTCTTACTTTTCAAATGTCATGGTATCTGAATGCTTGATACTCCTTACAGGCGCGTGTCGTAGTTTTGGGTCATGTTCCACCAATATTCTCTCGAGGGCTGCTCTGTATGCATGTATCTGTAAATGAAATGGATTTTTTTTTGGATACTATACCTCAAAAGAAAAATAAAACTGAAGCCCTCTAGATTCGGCAGGAGCCGCTTTAGTTCCGGCCCGCTCCAGATTGCGAAATTACCCCTGAATCCTATAGTCTATTCACCGGAGCATGAGCCAAAAGGTAAACAAACCATAAAAAGGGTTCTTTATATGTCACAATTGATGTAGTGAACATATTTTATAAAAATAACTACGGTATTAATACACTGACAACATTAGAAATTATATTTTAGAATGATGTCTGTGGAACTTATGTTATCTTTTCAGATTTATTTGAAATCAAACATTATAAATGCCTTTAATTATTTTCTTAATGTATATTAATTATGCATTAAATAGTTTACATGTAAAAGAACCTAAAATGACATTTTAATACTACTAAATTGTAGACCACAGATACTGCGAACATTTTACATTAAAATATGACGTTTTGTCATCGGTCGGGTTATACCTGTCATTTTGAAAAAATGATTTCTTTGTTTACCTTTTGGCTCATGCTTCGGCGAATAGTCCATAGGTATTTCATTATTGACACAACTCTGATGTGAACTTCAGCTACTGTTAATTGAGAAAGTGGTGGCGGTCCGTTCCAACAGCCATGAAAACACATGGCCTCGGACTTGTGCAATACCAAAGTAGTAAATTACTAACAAGGCATATTATGTCAACAAAACTTTTTCATTGCTTACCTTCAGATCTCCATAATTGCCCTTACGAAGCCTCTCAGAGTAAACCTCAATAGCATGGCAAGATATCTCTCTACTCCAGAACGACAGCTTGCTATCCAAACTTGTCACAAATTTGCTCATAGGGTACCCTCGGTCTTGACCGTCACACGTCAATTTCATAAAACAACACCCAACGAGGCAGATGAACTTTATGTTAGGAGATTCAACAAAGTGTTTCAGTAGTAACGGTCCCAAGTCTCCGCATGGATGGAGGCCTATTAAACCGTAGTTGTGCATACTGGCAGGTAGTGGTAGTGACAGCAATTGTTGGTGGCTTGATAAAGTTACGTTCAAGTGTAGCGGGCGCTTCAGTTTGGCTGTAGCCTCAGGAGAGAGATACTTTTTAACTGTGTATTCTAATTGCAAGTCAAGTTTTCTGAAAAATAAGAAATTTGGTACTTTAAAATTGTACTTCTCTCTACACAAGATTTTATAGAAGTTTATTATATTATAACCACAATATTTATTTTCATAGTTCTTCATTGCAAGATATTGTATTACAAAATAATTTTGCTTGGCTTACTGAACATACTATTGACATACATACCAAGGGTACAGACCTAGCTTCCTCAGTCAGCTGTGTCTGGCACTCAATGCCCGCCACATTCATGTCATCCCTGTAAGCTAGCACTCGCACCAAGTGCCCCAAACCCGAACCAAAGTCTATCACAGAGTTACAACCACTTTGCAGGGCCGTATCCACCACTACATCAGCCATCAGGCTTATCTCATGCCTCTTCTTTAATTTTACATGTTTTAGGAACAAATTCTTTAACCTAGGGTGGTATTTACATGTATCCAAGTCTTTAGATTCTTTTTTAATATCTCCTTTTTTAAAAACACTGCCTACTGGCTTTCTTGGTAAGGTCAGTGCTTGTACAGTCTTTATTAAGGCTAAGAATGATAGTGGTAGTAACTGGTTCGATGGTCTGTTTGACAGAATGTCTCCTAAGTGCTGTGGGTCCATATGTTCGAAAGTACAACGCCACGTATCTGGGAGTTTGTTCCAATGATCGTCGACGAAGAAGTCCTAAAAATAGAAAGTAAATACAGTCAATACTTGAGACAGCTTGATTACGTTGAGTTTTCGTAGTGGAGACAACAGAAATTATCAATCATAACATAAACCAAAGTAGGTATTTCTGAAAAAAAAATCTTACCAGAACATATAGGTCCAACAGCCAGTCGTACATCCGTATCACTTTTAGAGACATCTCCAGAATAGTTTCCACACATTCTTTTTGAGAGCTCATTCCGAAATTAATTTTAAACTTGCTAAAAATTCAACAGCAAAGGCAAACTCACGTTTCATCGAATGTTTGTTATGACAGACAACAAATGTCAAATTATCCAACAGTGTCAAGCTTCAATTTTTTTTTCTCCCCTTTTGGGCAGGGTCTAGAGACCATACCGCCGTGTTATTATTGAGTTACTTTCAAGTTCCAATGGAAAGCGGGTGCAATCCATTCTATTATAATGTTTTTGCAGTATTTGACAACTAATTTGTCGAGTCTGCCTTCTTCATTAAGGTGCTATAATGATAAAAGAAAGCTGTAATAAAATTCTCAGTTCCAATTTTCAGAGATCGTGCCAGTTTCAATAATTCCCGATATCGTCCGGTAGTGTAGAAAAAATAGGATAACTGAATACAATTAGATTGTCTTAGTAGCTTCAATGAACAACAATATTCATATAATTGAAGTATTTAACTTAATCAACAACAATTGACCTTTGGTGATCCCGTGGCGAGTACCACAAAATATTACTTATCTTTGAATACGCCGTAAAAAATGAATATTAATATGAATAGTTTATATCATGTATTTAGTATATATTATGGATAGTTTTGTAAAACAAATAATAAACCCCTTTTTTATAATATGAACCCAAAGAACAAAATTTTGCACACAAAAGAATTTACCCCTCAAAAGAGGGTGAAACCACTAAGCTGAATTTTCAAAAATCCGTTCTTAGTGTTTTTTTTTATTGTTATAAACTAGTGCTTGACTGCGATCCCACCTGATGGTAAGCAGAGATTGCCTATGTCATAAAAGGAATTCTTGTGTACTAGGCCATGTTAGCTGTACGTTAGTATATCAGTCAGTCTCTCCTTTTTACTATAGACAGAAAATAAAAATAAGGAAGTTTTTTGTACCTCAAATAATTGATCATTTCGATCAATCGAATGTAAAAATAGTAGCCCATATCAAGTCCAGCACTTTTTTATTATTTTGAATTTGGTACCTACATTACACAAAGGAATAAAAAACGGAACTAATATAACAAAGATGTCTTTATTGGTAAACACTAGAACACTAAAGCCTATTTATATTTTTACATAGCAATAAGCAGTCCATTCAAGTAAATATTACTAAATAGAAAGTTAGAGATTCGCATTTGTACAAATATTATAAGTTTCATGTGCCTTTGCAGAATGTTGTAAGTAGATAGGTAAGTAGAGCGCTTAACGTTTGAATCCCCAACCGGTCCTATGAGACCGCGCTGTTATTGTTTTACTATTGTGTCTCGTTTCGCGGGTATCTGAGTAACTACGGATAAGTTAATTTTATATTGTTTACCGCCACACATAGAAATGAAAATGCAATTTTTAAATACAATTAAAGACCTATTTACACCACTCGTTTTTACGACGGGTCTACGTAGACTGTCGTTGAGTCTACCTACAAGTAATATCGTCTTACCCTTATTATTACACTACGCGACGTATACTAAGACCGTTCGTAAAAACGAGTGGTGTAATAGGCCTTTTAGTGTCCCTGATGCATAACAAAGAGTTGTACAGAAATAATCCAGTTAAAATGCACCTAGTAAAACTCTTCGAGAAATATAAACCTTAATTACTAGAACATAAGGTCGCAAGTAAAACATTAAGTACTAAAAGAATCCATACTACTGTGTGTACGGGACAATACGAGGTTTCTTAACCTGCTTACAGCTTACTATTAAAAATGTTTACTATAACAGACTTAAAGTAGAATATTTCATGATTATTATGAGATTCAACATATCAAACTTGTATTTTTATAACTTATAATAACAGTATCTAGATTAAATAAATAATATACTTACAAGGTGCAGTTTTGATTTTTTTTACAGATTCAAAAGCGTAGGTATCTTTTATTTTATAGATGGACCTTATTTCACAAAAAAAACCTAAGTACAATAAAAATAAGTGGATTCAAAATATAAAATATTGAAATGTTTAACCATGACAAATACCTAGTTGTAAAAAATAAATAATACATTGTACTGTAAAAGTGTAAAAACAAATTATTTTAGTAAAACTATGCACTAAATAAATTAGTATAGGTGTAGAAATTATAATAAAATACCTAAGGAATGTGTAATTGTGTACAATATAATAAATTGAGCAAAAAATAAAATAAAACTTAACTAAACAGGTATAAGCATACCTACAGGGTGGAAAGTTGAAGAGAAAGAAAGCAATTCGCGTTTAAAAATTGTTTTTGTTTTTTCTTGTTTGAACCAGGGACTGAATACGAAGTAGATCTTTAAAATTTTTCTTTCGAAAGAGTAAAACTTATTGAATCAATAAGTTTACCATTAGTTTTTACCCGTTTATTAGTATTATATAAGGGTAAGGCTTGACTCACTGACTCTTCAACACCCAGCCCAAACTCTTGGACCTAGAACGCAAAGAATAAGAAAGGATTTTCCAAAATTCTGAGGGTCCAAAGTTAATATGAAAGAATTAACTCTCACACGGACGAGGCCGCTGGGAAAATAGAATATTACGAAAGTTATAATTGATAGCATCTACATACATCAATTTCAGCTTTCTCTTTCCTGTGTCTTCAACTTCCCACTTTGTATTTAAATATTTTGTAAAACGTAAAGTGTAGGTACATAACAAACACTAGTATGGCCAAAGATAGGTGCTCAAAGTCAGGATGTCTTGCGTATGCTACAAGAGTTATTCCTAGTATGGCCGAAAATATTCTTAAAAAAAAATGTTCATCATCTCATTTCTTCATAACTGGGATACTTAAAATGTGCAGGTGAAAGGTGCTTTGGCACTGTTTTTAAAAATCCAAATTCGGTCTTTTAATGATAGCAGGCATGACTATGACAGCGTTTTGGTTTTAGCGATAATGAGTTTCCGAATTTATGTAAATACTTTTACACCAACACTATCAACATATCGATCGAGTAAAAAGTTATCTTTTCGAAATGAATCCGTTAAAAGCAATAGCATGCATCATGATTCAAAAATTATTTTTTAATACAGTTGCTCAAAAAGTGGCGTATTGCAGGGACGTTTAGCGTTCGGGAAGTGGGCTATTACACACTCGTGCGTTTTCTTTACCATTCCCGAACTCGTGCTTTTTCTTTCCCAACTGTCAAAATAATGTCTATTAAAAAGAAAAAATCAACCACGAAGTTTTTACTAAAAAAGTTTTTAGTGCAAATATTTCTAAAAAGAAGCTACTAATTTGTTTCAATATCAGATTTAATTATTTGATTCAATAAGTTAGGCTAGGTTTCATTTCATATCATTAAATTTCATTTCATATCAATAAAAAAATGTACTGAAGACTTGGCTGTATGGGGCATAGTTCCCTGAGTCTACCCAGAATGGGTGAAGAAAACAAAAAAAAACAAACCGCTTATATTTTTTTACGGTTGGCGCCATTTTGATTAGTCGGTTGAGTTTATTGTGTTTTTATTATTTTATTAATCTGCTTCATTTTTTCGCACCTGTATTAAAAATGAAATGAATGTGAAACCGGTGTTCGTTTTTTGACAGTTCATTTTCTTCACGACATAGTATATTTCATTACAAGTGCGGAACCGTCATTGCAACTTGTTCCGACTGTCAACCCTCACCTTCGGCTGCGCCTCGGCTCGCGTTAACATTTGTCGAAACTCTTTGCAATGACAGGCTTTCCGCACTTGTAATGAAATATACTATGTCGTGAAGAAAATGAACTGTCAAAAAACGAAAACCGGTTTCACATATTCCTCCAAAATCAAAATCTTAACCTACGCCTGACGACATTGTATATACATTAATATCGCTTGGATTTCCGATGGCAACATTATGTAAGTAAATTATTAACCAACTGTAAAGGCTCCCACACACAGGCGCGTTATTATCGGTCGATAATATCGCATGCGTTACTGCGATATCTGTTTGCAGTACATTTTGTATTAGGACGGTCGTATAGTTACACACTGCTGCGATAATAACGCTGCAATGGAAGTGGGACGTTGCGTTTCTCCGTCCTGCGATATTCCGATATGCGTTCTAGAATGTTTTGTATCAGAACGCAAACGACCGTACACACATCTGCGATAATAACGCAACTTTCTCGTAAGAAATATCGGACGATAAAAACGCAGCTGTGTGCAAGGAATCGGGACGCATTAACGCAATACCGCATGCGATATTACCGAACGATAATAACGCACCTGTGTGGGGGAGCCTTAAATTAATAAAAATCAATGTGTCACTGACAGAGCCTTCGCGCCTTTTTGTCGTAGCGATAAAAGCAGGTTCGAGCGTGGTAGATAGCGCTAAACTTAGTGTTTGAGAGCATAAAGCAAAAAATACAGTTAATAAAGCTGGTACTCTACTAATTAAACTAAGTCAAAGTTATTTGAAGATTTTTCACGTAAATAAGGGGCCCCCGACTTTTTTTGCCCCGGGGATTTTATTCGCATAGCTACTCCACTGGTACCTAAATCTTAAATGTTAAAAGCCGGTAGCGAGACTGAGGCGGTTCAATATTTTATTTTAAACCTAAAACAATGCAAAGACTTATCTCATTAATTTCACCTTAGTGTTCTAGGGATGCAGGCCAATTTAAAATATACATACATCCGTAAAAATTACGCGGATATGATATGATTGATGATAAACTTAAATTGAGCACTACATACGTAGGTAATTAAATAGTAATAACTAGGCGGTGTGTAATTGTGTATACGAATTTAAATTATTTTATACATACGTACTTAGATATTGCCTAATGGAATTGTAAAATTGACTAACATTACTTATATTCTATATTTCGTATTTGGTTCAACCCTATAAATCCTTAAACAAAACTTTTTTAAAAAGCATGAGATTCTCTGTAACACATTAAGATCTACCGCACGAGATTCGTTCGTTCGTATTTTCGAGGAATTTTCAATACAAAATTGGTCATGGCTTGAAGGGAATTTCGGGAATGCTTCAGTACAAAAATGAGGGTAGTAGGAAATCTCTTCTTTAAGTTCAAAGTAGTGGTACTTTGCAGCAGCCGTTCGAATTTCTTGGTCTAAAGAGCATGGGGACGCAACATAGAACCTGTATTTCTTTTTGTAATCATGTAGTAACATCTCAGCATTGGTCAACACGTCGTCGACCTTCGTAAACAAATGCTGCATTGGCATTGATCCATATTTATATAAAAAAGTTGTGGGAGCTAGTCTGTATTTATGTCCTGTTTTCTTATCCTTGTAAACTTTGGTGGTGCTCTCCAACTGGAGCAAAAACGTTGGTATACTGTAACTATGCGTCGTAATGACATGGGTATGGACTCCGTAGTTATTCTTGATTTCATGGAAGAGACTATTGGCGAAGGGATATATCCCTCCTTGGTGGATGAACCCGAAAAATATCGTCAGTAAAGCGTTTAGCGCATACCAAGTGTATCGAAGTGTTGTTTTAAATTTCCTTGTCTTCGGTCCATCACTCTCGTTGGTGTGGAGATGGTTTCCGAACAGGTATATCAGGGGGATGAGGACTGGGATGATGAAGCGTGCCTCCTGGTGAGGGAAGAGGGACAGCACAGCGATCGGGATGACCAGCGAGAACAGCATTAGACCGGTGATGCTCTGAATTCGCGGCAGCTTGCTGTACTGACCGCGAACGAACCTGAAACAAATTTATGTTAAGTATAACTATATGATTGTACTAAATATACAATATACATGTCATATATTTTGTGTTACAACATTAATACGACAGAGGGGTTTTCTTTAAAAAGGGTTGTTGTACTCATCAATATGAACAACTTTTTCTATGCGACCAACCCTGAAATCAGGAAAGAGAAATCCGCTGCTCCATACATTTATGTTCACATAATTTGACAAAAAGTATGGAGCAGCTGTTTTTTTTTCAGTACAGTAATTATATATTCAGGGCGTAGTTACCACCGTATCTATTATACGGGGCTTCCCGGGCCCCGGCACCCAGGCTTCAGGGGCCCCGCTTGAAAATTACTTTTGCAAAAACTCAAATTCCTACTAATGAATGGCTCTCAAGCTATTGGCTTGTCGAAATACCGAATTGTCAGTTACTATTTGGGTTTATTTCTGATAATACGGGGCGCCTTAGTTAACCACTACCGCTACGCCATGTGTATGTATGTGTATGTATTGTATTTTTGCGGTAGTTATTGTTAACCATGTCACGCATTATGTCGCCAGTCGTCCACGTAATATTTACTCACGCCCATTTAACCAGCTCAGACCGTATAATGACCCATTGTTAATGGCACTCGCGCTGTTGTGAAACGTAGAAACTGTAGAAATGAAAATATTATTGTTTTATGATCTGATATTGTTACATTTCGACGTTCTTGTCTCACGCATTGGTTTTTTGAGAAAAGATAAATAATTAGCTTCTATCTAGATAGATTGATACCTAGACTTTTTGCCTCGTTCACATACAAGGTGCTAAAATAAAGCTGCCATGAAAAGTAGAGCTTTTAAGTTGGGGAATCATCAAAATGTCGCCTTCCTCGCGCTCTCAGCAGAGCAAGAGGGACTTCTACTACTATGTCAGACTTCTACCCACTGCTGTTCCGTCTGTGCCAAAATTCTAGGGTCCCAGAGTTCTCTTTTGTCAACCCAGGGCCCCAGTAGGCTTCGACCCTGTGGGGCCTCTACGGTTTGCTGACACTTCTTAGAGGCGCGCGTGGAACAATATGCACCGTCGACGACATGGGCTTGGTTCGGACTGTTACCGATGAAAGGTAGAGCTGCGGTTTCATTTCGTTCTAAGATGTAGGCATATTTAAATATCTAGACCTAGATTATGCGATTACGAGCGAGATCGGTAACATACGCATACGACGGAAGGCAAGCCTTCAACTGGTTGTTATGAACTTTTTTTACCATACATAGTCTCGCGTTTGACCACTATCTCACCTGATGGTAAGCAACGATGTGGCCGACGATGGAGCACGCTAGCCTAGAAGTAACCTATTCACTCTTGACTTAAAGACTCCTAAATTGTAGCTATCAGGTCTAGTTGTTTTGCAGGGCAGTATTTATAATAAGTATCTCAATTCTCACTGGACACCTGAGGAAGGTCGATCGCGGCGATGGTAGTGAGACGATCCTGATTATGTTCGCGAGCCCAACCTGGCCAGAGATCGTCCTAGACCGAGAGGTTTGGAAGGAGAAAGGGGAGGCCTTTTCCCAGCACGTTGAAGAACACCTGGGACATTAGGCTATTTAAAAAAGAATCTCACCTGTAAGTATTAACTGCCAGCGTGACGACAGCGAGCAAGCCGAGCACGTTGAAGAGCAGCGGCACGTTGACGGCGAGGTGCAGCCACCGCGGGTGCAGTCCGTGCTGCGTCAGGTTGCGCATGTCCGAGTTGTAGCGCAGGAAGTTCAGCGGCGTCACCACCCAGCTGTCCCACGACACCTTCAGCGACTCCACGTCCGCCATCGTTATGTACCCATAATACCCAGAATCCACAAGTATCAGCAACAACGCCGTCGGCACGCCACACATTATAAACGTAAACATACGATAGTGGAAGTCCTTAAATCCCACCACTTTAGAACCCAACCCTCTGTGCAGCCAGAAGAAAACAGGCGGAAACGCAAACCCTACAAACGTAGGGCGATTAAATATCCCTATAACTACAATTGTAGACAGAACTATTACCTTGTTCAAGGTATGACTCGGCAAGTGCGTAGATAGCTTAAAAATCTTCACTTTCTCGACGGCCGACGCTGCTTGTTTGTACTTCTCTTTAAGGAATTCGTTGTGATAAATCACTTTGTCTGATAACAGCATGCTTTCAGCGACTGTGAGTAATAGAATGGAAAAGAAAATCATTTCAAATGTATTTGAGAAACTTCGGCAGCAGTAGACAATCACTACATAAGAGCTAGCGAAAATGGTGAGTCTGTTTCGGAAATTCTGTCCGTATAAAACGCAAATTCTGTACAAGCAGTAGTCATTGATGAGCGACAGCAAACATATAAATAGTCGCGGTATGACTACCAGATAGAAGGGGGTCTTGAGATCCACGTGGAGGTAGTGTTTGGCATAGGGGTTGATAAAGCGAATGAAGTAGAGCGGTGGACAGAGTATCATTTTGGGTATGAAGATGTTTCTAATGGGAAACTTTGGGTTGAACTCCCATGTTCTTGAGATGTCGATGGCGAACAAGTCCCCTGTAATAAACAAAAGTTTTCATAAGTAGTTGAATGAGAAATTTTTCTCTATAACGGCGGGTACATACTGCTGTAACGTAACATGCAATGTAACAGAATTCCAATAGTGTGAACGCATTGCGCGCACGAACTGAGAATTTCAACTCGTGCGCGCCGTGGTCCACCATTTGTCGGTATTTTCGTCGAACACAAAGGGGCGCGTAGTATGGACGGAGTTTGTGTAATCTAAGTATACTGCGGAACGCGCGCATCGACTTCCAACGTCAAAATCTTCGGCTTTATTGCACGCGCGCGAATACAGCAACCAACCAACCACCTACCAACAACTCAGGACAGATACGAGAACATGCTCAGATGTTCGCGCGTATTCCGCAGTATAGACACACACACACACACACCCACATTGCGACAACGTGTGCAGCAAATTTTATAACTGCATGTTACATTGTTGTTACATTGAACGTTATATTACAGCAGTCTGTACCAGCCATAAGAACTAAAATATCAGAAAAGTTCTTAGTTCTGCTAATACAAAGAAAAAACAGGTTAAAATTATTTACTTAGGGTGATAAATAGCTACCAAAATTTCATAAAGGTGTCATAATACATTTTAGTAGTAGCTTGGGGAAC
The DNA here is from genome assembly GCA_030763345.1 of Mythimna separata. Taxonomy (NCBI): domain Eukaryota; kingdom Metazoa; phylum Arthropoda; class Insecta; order Lepidoptera; family Noctuidae; genus Mythimna; species Mythimna separata. The sequence continues at coordinate 22,778,732 of CM061170.1, read as the reverse complement.
TTTCAAGGGATATACCCTTTTAGTTTAATTCTATAAAGATTATCAGGAAACACTGTTTAGGTTCAGAATAACTGAGAGACATTATAAGTTACAGATATCATGTTATAAAAATAAAATTGCGGAAAGAGAGGTCAACAGTTATCAACCAAACAAACAATTCTTATCTTCATTGTATTAAATAAAATATAAATAAAAAAGTATACAATATGTTTTTAGTTAACGTTTGAATCCCCAACCGGTCCTATGAGACCGCGCTGTTATTGTTTTACTATTGTGTCTCGTTTCGCGGGTATCTGAGTAATTAAAGGAACCAGAAAAAACAACCACATTGATCAATCACCAATGTTAGGTAACTCTTGCTGAAATCAGTCAGAGTAGTTGACCATAATGAGAAATTCCTCCGTACCGCAGAACAAGATATTTAGTCTCTTGGCAGTGAAAACCAGTACTAGTTATACTGGAAACCAAGGCATGCAGGCAAGACAGTTTTCTAATATTGCATGTAGTGAGCATGCATCTTTAAAATTATTAATTTATTAGCATTTAACATTATCAGCCTTCTAATGGACCCACTGTTGGGACTCAAGCCTCCTCTCGGTCTCTAGGAGAGGGAATGGGCTAGTAATTCGCCATGCGGGCCAAGTGCAGATTGGTGGATGACACATGTCTTCGAATATTGGTTCTAAGACATTTCATGGTTTCCTCACAATGTTTTCCTTCATCGTTTTGAGAGCAGTGGTGATGAAAAAAATTACACAAAGTAATGTTCCTGGCTGGGATTGAACCCGTAACCTACAACATGTAAGTCTTGGCAGTTACCACTGGGCTGCTCAATGCATCTAGTGTTAAGAAATTATGGTCATAAAAGGTTTCTACCCTTACCCATCTCAGATGTCATTATTGGTATGATTTTAATGCAAAATATTCTTTCCCTTTACTTTTAAGATTTAGGGAGGAAATAACAACAAGATTATAATTTACTAGCGACCCGCCCTGGCTTCACACGGGTGCAAATTTATCAGTGTTACTCTACTATATTATGCATGTATTATACATAATTATAAACCTTTCTCTTGAATCACTCTATTTATTAAAAAAACCGCGTCAAAATCCGTTGCGTAGTTTTAAAGATTTAAACATACAAAAGGATATAGGGACAGAAAAAGCGACTTTGTTTTAAACAAAAAAGTAAAGTAAATAAGTAGTGATAAATATTCCTTGCTCATACAATATACGCACTATTATGTTTATTAATGTACACTAAAAAAATCAGTTCTAAACCGGTAAATAAAATATATTTGTTAAGTTATTTTTCTGACATAAAATGTTAATTAAATAAAAAAATTGTTTTATTTAAGAAAAACTCACCTGCGATGACTTCAACATTTTGAAAAAACTCGTCTGGGTGTATATAACCGCGTTGCGGCAGGAGCGTAAGCACAAATCTAAGAAATACCAACACCCAATATGAAAGCGGTAATTTAACAGGATTCCTAAATGAAATCGCTTTAAGTATTTCCGTCTTTAAGAACATGTTAAACTTGCACCAATCTAATTTATAGTTTAAGTAACTTTGTCAGATATTTTGTCGTTAATTATTATTATAAAAAAACATTATTGGGACGGACAAACACCTCTTTCAAATGTTGTTGTATTTTTGACACTGACACTTACTTTTTTGTACAGGAAACATTGATATGTCAAAACTGTTTAGTGATGTTCGCATTAGAATAATCGACTAATTCCTAAACTGACACACGTGTATTACAATTTTTGCTTTCATAATAGAGATGGGTAGCTCGCGAATCTATATACACACATCAAAAGTGTCTAGGGATCAACATATATTTTTGCAATAACTTTTCTCCTGATTGATATTAATTAAAATTTTCTTTAAGGATTCATCAAATTAAGTGTTTTCGTTTGTCACAGTAACGATAAACCAAGTCACCTTTGCATTAATAAAGAAATTTGCCATTTTCCTAATAAAGGGATTTTTGACATTTGAACCACTAACATTAAAGTTCGAAAAAAAGACTGAAATAACAGTTTTCTTTAAAATTTTATTGGGTAACTTAAACAATTAATAATCCGTGTTTCTACCGCGAACACTAACAACACAAGAACATCGGTTTGGCATACTCAAAATGAGTTCATCCAAATCACGCTGTGGAATGGCCGCCCATGTTCGTTGCAACAACAAAAAAAGGTCTTCTTGCGACTGGATACCCTCCATATTCGGCAGAGCTCTTCTCTGTAGCATATCCCATGCATGCTCAATCGGGTTCAAGTCTGGCGACTGAGCAGGCCAGGGCAGGACATTGATGTTAGCTGCGGCGAGAGTCTGTCTTACAACTCTTGCGGTGTGCGGTCGTGCATTATCATGCATTAACTGAAATAAGGGACCGATTTGCACTTGTAGAGGAACGATGACGTCTGATACAATCGTCTCAGCATAAATTTGAGCGTTGAGGTTGCCTCTGATCCAAATCAACTCAGTTCTTCCGCCGATCCAAATACCCGCCCATACCATTATGGTTCCACCACTATAAGGATGGACTTCCTAGCAGGATTTTAATCGCTGTTGGCGTCCAGGGGTTCTCCAGTGTCGTATACGTCTTGTATCCGGTCTCATACCAAAACGAGACTCATCAGAAAAGCACACGAAACGCCATTGTTCTTCTGCTCAATTTCTGTGTTCAAGAGCCCATTGATATCGAATCCTACGATTGTGCATTGCTATAGGTGGTACCCGTAGCGGTCTTCGGGAATGAAGGTTCACTTCATGCAAGCGGTTTCTGACTGTTTGGTCGCTAATTAAGTTCCCTGAAGAGTGATGAAGCCTCACGGCTAACATCATGGCGGTTATTGTTGGAGCTCTTCGAGTTAAGATTTGAATGTATCGGTCTTGTCTCCGTGTGGTGCAGCGATACCGTCCTCCATGGCGCTCAGCCACGGTACCAGTGCTTCGGTAACGTGTCCAAAGTCGACTGATAACACTCTGACTTGTATTCAGAGCTAAAGCCACAGTACGTTGCCGGGAACCAGCTTCTATCATTCCCACGGCTCTGAGCATTTCTTCCCTGCTTAAATGACGTCGCCGCTCCATAATAACGTTGGTTTTAATCAGTAGTAGGGAAACAGTAGCACTAATAATGTCTTCAATGCGTTGTATGTTTTTATAGGGAAAATATTGACAGCTGATTTTCATCTTTTACTCGAATTTGATTCACAGTTCCTGATTCAAATTATGAAATGCACCAAAAAAGATCCATATAAATTTATAAAATCATAAATTTATTACAAAGCCACATCTCAATCTCAAGAAATCCGCATAAAAATGCTTGATCCCTAGACCTTTTTGATGTGTGTATATAAAAATGAAACCCGTTTTTCGTTGTCACGACTTGACATGAAAACGGCTTGACCGATTTGGCTGATTTTTTTTTTTAAATGTTCCTTGAAGTTCAATGATGGTTCTTACAGAGAGAAAAATTAAAAAAAAAAAGTTAGTTAAAGTAGGGTAGGTAGAGTAGTGTAGGGTAGTGTAGGGTAGGGTAGGGTAGTGTAGGGTAGTGTAGGGTAGTGTAGGGTAGTGTAGGGTAGTGTAGAGTAGTGTAGGGTAGTGTAGGGTAGTGTAGGGTAGTGTAGGGTAGTGTAGGGTAGTGTAGGGTAGTGTAGGGTAGTGCAGGGTAGTGTAGGGTAGTGTAGGGTAGTGTAGGGTAGTGTAGGGTAGTGTAGGGTAGTGTAGGGCAGTGTAGGGTAGTGTAGGGTAGTGTAGTGTAGGGTAGGTAGGGAAGGTAGGGTAGGGTAGCGTAGGATATGTAGGGTAGTCATTTGACGGGAGCGAAGCCGCGGGTAAAAGCTAGTGAGAGATAAAATTGAACTAGCTCTTTAATTACAATCTAGCTCTCAGTCGCTCAGTCGTTCACGGAATAGCTCACTAGTTCATTTAGCTCAATGGCTCATTGACTCTAAACATAGCGGCTTTGCGAGTTATGACTTACGTACAATGATTATTTTAAATAAAAAGTATCGATTTGTTGTGAAGGAAAATCATTGGCTTTCATAATTATATTTATTTGTGACAAGAACAAAACAACCCAATAAATCTAATTTTAACTATAGCTCACAACTAAGTTAGGTAAATGAACTAAAGAACTTCAAAGATTTTAAAGAGCCATTGAGCTATTTGTCTCATTTGACTTGCGTAAAGTAGCGCGGCTCAATTTGATCTGTAGCTCGCAAGGAGCTCAAGAGTTAAAAGAGTTGTTCGGTGAGCTAAAGAGCTAAAAGAGTGATATAGCTCTTTTGATCAAAAGAGCTGTATCTCTCTTTTCTTTTCAGTGAGCTACATTCCGCATGTCTATTTCATAATATACAAAAAATAAAAACATTTTAAAAATCTCGATTGATAGAGCCATACGGAGCACATTTTTAAACTTGTTTCATCTTCTCGTGTATATTTAAGAGGCAAAGGCCTAACTCATCAAAGCCCCCAACTTTGAACCTCGAACGTTGCAATTTCGAATAGTTTACTTTTATGCTGTATCCTCCTAAAACAGTGGTCCAAACTTTATACGGAGAAACCTATTTTCACGTTGGCGTAAACATATTCTCGCGCGTTGCGTCATGCCACAGCATCCCGCGGCACATCGCAGTATCGAAATAAAGTAACATGAACTCTAAAATCATTGTAGTAAGATTCAAAATAACTTGATTAGTAATAAAATCCTTTGCACATATACCGTGCTATGTCGGCACTGGGCGTCGGCCCTTAGATATCGCTAACCATATTCAGAAATGTCACCCAGCTTGCCTTGACACAATTATTTAAATAGGTATTTAGATGAGAAAGAAAACAAATAGAAGCAATAATATATGATATGACTTTATTATTGTTTTGTTAATACATCGTTGGTTTTAGTAATGAGCAACTTTTTGGCACACTAAACTGCCGTTAGTCATGCATGTTAATATTAAATAAGATTAGAGGTCTAATTGCTATTGTACTTATATGAAGATGTAGTGTCAAAGTTCAATATATTTTTTTGGTAATTCTAGAATACTATGTAATATAAAGAAAGCTTGTAGTCAATAAACTTATACGGGTTTACTCTTCGTTCTCATCTTCATCCAAACAACTTCCAGATGGTTGTATTTAGTACTTCGACATCTCCTTCGGAATACAGAAACTGAAGTTGATTGAATTACATCTATGGCAACATTACAATTTGTAAAATTAGTGTGCATTATTATTTTTGTTTGTGAAATTAATTACAAATATCAAAAATCCAAGTCAAAATCCATATAATCAATTAGTAATTTTATGTTTAATGTTAAAGTTACTGATTATTATCTTATCTATTCACGACGATAAGTAATCAGCAATTTTAATTACAAGTTAGTTTAACCGTTGAATACACACATAAAAAAAACGACGTCGACGAGAATATTAGAGTGCGTCTAATGAAAGCGCGACCTGGAGTTTTTTTTTAAATTTAATTGGCAACATTATTCAGCCGCAATTGTAGGGAATAAAACAAATTGTGAAGTGTCAAGACATGATTCTCCTACTAGTTAGTAATACCAAATACAACATTTTTGGATTTAACCTCTTTTTCTCAGGTCACGCTTTCATTAGACGGACTCTAGTAACTATTGAAGAAACTAAAATAAAAACTGGCCGATTATTCTAAGGTACATACATCGTAAATATAAAAATGTATACAAGTATAAATAATAGTTATTTACATAAATATACAAGGGTGCAATGATGGCAATGTTGTTGTACTTTTCGAGAATATGGTTTCACCCTAAGTGCAGAAGCTTAGATATGCATTGATACTCCTTTCATGTCCAGCATTTGAGAAAATACATTAGTATAATTTAAGGCGCATAATGGCAAATTTATCAGTATAAAACATTGTTTTTATTAACACACAAAAATCAGAATAATTTTAGTCGAGTTAGGCACTGGAATGTTAAAACTAAAACCTAATAAAAGTTAAATCAATAAAATACGTTAGTAAGTTAACGATTATTCAAATAAATAAGACTATTTAAATACAAAATTCTTACAACATTGTAAGTGTAAAAAAAACATTAATCTTTTTAACTGCCCTTTACGAAATGCAATGACTATTACTAATAAGTATGATATAAAAGAGTGGCTGAGTAAAATCGTGTTACCTATTCAGGTATCATGAAGATCTAAGGGATCGAGCAAGACAATATTATTTGTCTCTATTTTAACATTGATTTTATATAGACAAAGTTTTCATTTATACAGTGTTGTTACACTTCGCGTGTATACCCATCACATCAACTTAAATCTTATAAATACTCTTGTGTAAATATGATTATTGCATATGTATATCAGTCTTATAACACCAGGGCATGTCTTCTCCGAACTTGCACCTGTGCGCGTTATTCTTAGCGTCGTAGAGCAGCGAGTTGTCAACGTAGGCATCGCAGACGTTGCACCACACTGACAAATCGACTAAGGACAACACTAGCGCGTGATCTGTGGCTGCGCAGTGAGCTTGCATGTGCCCCTTGACGCTGCGGGCGCAGGCCGTCTGGAAAAACAATATTTTTTTTTTACTGTTACTGTAAAACATATTGTTATCGTAGTAGAAAGTATTTTGTTATTGTGAAAAATACATAATAATATTCTTTTTAAGTTTCCGTAACCAACAGAGTTCATATAGGGCGGATTTCTGAGTTAAGTAAGAGCATGTGTCAAACCCTATTTAGATGGCAAATTCACGGGTTTCCAGGCTAAGTAGAGTTTGACAAATACTCATCTTCAATCAGAAATCGGAGATAAGCCTATGTTATCCGTCCGTATCTGTTTCTATTCTATTCTCCAAATACCATAAAAAAAAGTCTGAATTATTTTTGTAAGTAGTAAAAACTCACCACATAGCAATGCAAGCACACCCAATTCTCTTCAGTAGAATCACAGTCGACACACTTGACTCCCTGCTCAAATTTCACGTCATCTGGCATAGTGAACAGAGAGTCCAGATGCGGACACCACTGCAGAGGTATCACCGCAAACATGTCACCATCGACTATCGACTGCATGTTCTCTGTCAAATAATCGACTAAAGTTGCCTTTTTCCCCGTACTAATCGCTTGCTCGCAAGTTTTAGAACTCGATGGCTCCTTGCTGCTCCCGCTGCCACCGGCGGTGACTTCGTTAGTGTTAGCGGGTTTAGGTTTGTCATCTTTGGCGTCAGTTTCATCATCTGTGCCACAATGTATTCCATCGGAACATTTCGTTTCCAAATTCAAGTTTCCCATACTCGCTTCAAGCGACGTTTCCAAGTTACTTGCACTTGATTTAGTTGATTCGTTATGTAGAGAATTATTGTCTTCACTACATGCTGATATTTCAAGATCAGTTTCTACCATCAATCCTCTGGATGGTAGAGGTGGTTCAAGGACATTTTCCGCTGGTACTGCGACTTGGAACTTCAGACATTTCCAGTACTTTTTGTGTGTGTTAATGACGTTTTGTATGGAGTCGTAGGCCGGCCACGAGCAAGGGGCCTTGGGGTCGTAGTGGTGGTGTATGGGGTCCCCGAGCAGTGCCTTGGTGCACATGGTCATGGCGTAGGAGATGCTGGTGATGTTGTAGCCGCCCTCCAGGCACAGGATGACGCGCCCGCCGGCGAGGCCGCGCAGCAACTGAGTCATCCTGCCGTAGCATTCTGGTGTCACTTTGCAACCTGAAATTAAAGGATAACTGTTTTAAAGTTGGACTTTTTTTGTAGTTATTTCTGTAGGTCATGTCCTGTATAAAGATAAGTTAAATATATTGATGGAATAACTTGATAAAGGCGTTTCTTTTTTTAATTATAGCATGGCATGTTTTGTCTGAACTAATTAAATGTAGTGGTTACGTTCCAACCCGAATTCGGGCGCAGGGTTGACAGGTTAATTTGCGTGTGTTCAGTAACCGCCTGAGTCCCAGCAGTGGGCACATTAAAATGCTGATTATGCTATTATTATTGTTACCTCCAAGCGGGTCTCCGACGCAGGCGTCGAAGCCAGCCGACACGATGACGAGCTGCGGGTTGTAGGCGTACGCGATCGGCAGGATCACCTTCGTGAACGCCGTCAGGTACTCCGGGTCGCCTACGCCGCGCTGGAAGTAAACAATTTGATAAGTATTATGGATTTTTTTTTCAAGTTGGGAATCATCATCTTCGATCTTCAGCGAAGCGAGAGGGCGTGTCAGACTTTTACTGACTAAACTCCACCCCAATCCTTCGTTGCCTTCGATTTTATTTAAAAGGAAATATAATGTAATTTAGAACTGGACTTTCCCTTAACGTGACGATTAAAAATTGCTTTTGTACTTGTATCTATAATAGTTTTTTGGAATTAGCAACTTTTTTTAAATTATTTGAACTAGTCGTAGATTTCACTTGAACAAGCAGCGGCGCAATAGTTGGAGGTGAAGCGCACTAGTTTAATAAGAGCCTATTCATTCTAACCTTGAAGACACCGGTCGGGACGATAACTGCAGGCAAATTATTCTTGTTCTTCGATTTAAGTTTAAGCTATTGTTGCATTATATTAAAAAAGAATGAACATTGTTTTTTTGACGTGACAACGTCTTAAATTAGGTTGCGGCTGGGAGTCACTTATGAAAAAGTGTAACGCTCGGTAACGTTACGATGAGTCACCGAACGAGAGAGAGGCCCGCCGAATGCCTTGCGTCTCTCTCCCACTCAACTATGATCGGTCTGCCGCGCGCGCAGCACTAGAGAATTTTAGTAAACAAAATATATTTCTATAGTTAAAATTTGTGCAATTCTTATTTTCATTCAATTCCTTGTTCCTATTGTGCAATTTAATTATATTCATATCAATAAATATTCTACCGAGAAAAAGACGTTGTCACGTAAAATCTTCGCCCGTAAAAACGACTTTACAGGCAACCATTTTTTTTTTAAATTGTTAAATACTACAGAAGCTCTGAAGATAATTATGTAAAAAAGTAGTGAGATACATACCGAGTTCCAGGGGATATTGACATTGTAGCCCTCCCCCTTGCCCACGCCCACTGCGTTGTAGTCCGCGTCCTTCGAGTGCGGGAAGAACAGCGCGTGGTCGTAGCGGTGCAGCGACATGTACAGGATCTGAGACGAACACCACAAAAGGGGTTAAGAGAACATAAGAATAAAGAAGCTTAGTGTAGAAGAAAGGAGAACGTATTCATTCTTTCTTCGCGTTAAAAAAATAGTGATTCATCGGTGCAACTGCAAAGTAAAGGCGTAATCGTACAGGGGTATAATTTTTCACTATATAGAGTTTTGATATAGTAAATTAACAAATTCGATTGAATACGTTTATTTTTATTACTTTTATATTTATGATGACCCTGCTGAGTCCATGCTTGTGTATGGCGTACTTAGCAGCGGCGGCGGCGTTGTTGAGCAGGCAGAAGCCGCTTGGAATATACTATAGTGACTAGTATATGTTATGAACTCACTCTATTATCATCATAAGTGATCCTCTGCGTGCCGTTGCCGTGGTGCACATCCCAGTCGAGTATGATGACCCTGCTGAGTCCATGCTTGTGTATGGCGTACTTAGCAGCGGCGGCGGCGTTGTTGAGCAGGCAGAAGCCGCTTGGAATATACTATAGTGACTAGTATATGTTATGAACTCACTCTATTATCATCATAAGTGATCCTCTGCGTGCCGTTGCCGTGGTGCACATCCCAGTCGAGTATGATGACCCTGCTGAGTCCATGCTTGTGTATGGCGTACTTAGCAGCGGCGGCGGCGTTGTTGAGCAGGCAGAAGCCGCTTGGAATATACTATAGTGACTAGTATATGTTATGAACTCACTCTATTATCATCATAAGTGATCCTCTGCGTGCCGTTGCCGTGGTGCACATCCCAGTCGAGTATGATGACCCTGCTGAGTCCATGCTTGTGTATGGCGTACTTAGCAGCGGCGGCGGCGTTGTTGAGCAGGCAGAAGCCGCTTGGAATATACTATAGTGACTAGTATATGTTATGAACTCACTCTATTATCATCATAAGTGATCCTCTGCGTGCCGTTGCCGTGGTGCACATCCCAGTCGAGTATGATGACCCTGCTGAGTCCATGCTTGTGTATGGCGTACTTAGCAGCGGCGGCGGCGTTGTTGAGCAGGCAGAAGCCGCTTGGAATATACTATAGTGACTAGTATATGTTATGAACTCACTCTATTATCATCATAAGTGATCCTCTGCGTGCCGTTGCCGTGGTGCACATCCCAGTCGAGTATGATGACCCTGCTGAGTCCATGCTTGTGTATGGCGTACTTAGCAGCGGCGGCGGCGTTGTTGAGCAGGCAGAAGCCGCTTGGAATCTCTTCGTCGGCGTGGTGGCCGGGTGGTCGTATGACGCACACGCCGCTACCGACCTCGTTTGAGAGAACTGAGTCTATCATCTGTGGAGATAAGGTTCGTTTTTGAATTACGTAAAATATTGAAGAAAATTTCAAGTATCAAAGAAATTTTGAGACATAAACTAGAGCGTTACTGCGATCCCATCCCTAATGCAATGGTGAGGCTCACTATTAAGAGTCTATTCACTATAGCCTGTAAGATAACCTACATTATAAGTGAGTGATTAACCTACATTGAGAGATATTTTCATCTCCCTGTCCTATTTACTTAAATATTTTTGCATGTCAGTATTCGTGTGTATCGCGAAAATGTAATTGGAAATGTGTTTCAAAGCTGTGCCAGTGATTGAGAAGCAAAGTGGCAATACTAATATGGGAAGACTTAAGTCTTAAACCGAGTTAATCTATCACATACCCGCGAAACGAGACACAATAGTAAAACAATAACAGCGCGGTCTCATAGCACCGGTTGGGGATTCAAACATTAAAGACGATACAGGTTGAAAAAAGAATAGAAAAGAAGAAGATAATAGCTACACATCTGCTGTGCAAAATTAAAAAATGGACTACCTTTAGGACAGGTAGGTAATGATGAACAATTCGTCAATAATTAGCAGTGATAGGAATAGGTAGTGCCTATTTGCCTAAACTTCGAAGAACAGAGACAAGAAACGGGGACTTCCTTAGGACTAAATTTTTTCCGAGACATCTGTCCCGAAATTTCGAGACAACACTTAAATACATTTAAAAAAATTGTTATAACAAGTCATTTACAAAATGTTCTCCAAAAAAAAAATTCTGAATATTTTTTTTGTAACGACGCTAACTTTTGGTAAATATAGACGAACTACTTATTCCAATAAAAAAAAAATTAATGTATTTTTAAGTGTTGTCTGGACATTTCGGTCTAAGGAAAATTTAGTTCTAAGGAAGTCTCCGTTTCTAGTCTCTCTTCTTCGAAGTTTAGGCAAATAGGCACTACCTATTCCTATCACTGATGATTAGTGTGGTGAAGTTACCTGTAAGACGCTGCCCGTGGCCACGGCCGCGCTCTCCAGCGAGTCGGGGTGGAAGTACACGGAGTCGTACGCCTTCTTCTGAATGTGCAGACTTCTCAGGTTTGTAGAGGCCAGCTCTTTTAGTCTGTGCGCAAAGTAAAAAAAAAACAATAAGGACTTTTTAGGTTTTAAGTGGTTTTGTTAATACTTTTATAATGTTTTTAGTTTTGTTACCCTTACTTACAAATTTCTTTTAAGGTTTCTAAGGTTTGCTGTAAGAAAATTTTAGAAACCTTAAAAGAAACCTAAAAAGTTGTGGGTTAAGCTCGCCTGTGTACATCAATTGTCCTATTTTATTTTTGTAAATGTTGTGTACAATAAAGAATAAGGACAATTCCCTTTCTGATTTTCACATTACTTTAATGAAAATGAGTTATCCGAAATACAACCCCTTGGGGTTGTACTGCAACATAGGAGCGGGTTTTAGTCTGTAAAAGTCTGACACGGCCTCCTGCTCCACCCTAGAGTAGAAGAGGATGATTTCGCTTAAAAAAAATACACTGCGCATTGGAGTCTATTGAAAGAGTTTTTAATATTAAATTCTACATCTAAACTGATTTCCAAAAGTCAATATGTATGTTCCAGTTTCAGAAGAACTAGTAAAAACCTTGACAGGCCAGGGGAGCCAGACGCAAGTCATTTCAAATCCTTATTTCTAGTTAAGCCAATATCGACTTTATTACAGTGTCAATTAAGATGATTTCAGAATGACGAAAACTATGTACTAATATTTATTGTATCCCCTTGGCTGATTGCCGCAGTTAGAGAGCCAGCTTGAATCCCAGCAGTGGTAGCATTTAAGGTTGTATAATAATTTTTTTTTTTTAATGGAGAATCATCAGAATCCCATCTTGGGCGAAGCAGGGGGGTGTGTCAGACTTTTACTGCCAATAGCCCACTATTTTGTTCCTTCTTTGCCTTCGATCCAGGGCCTCGGTTTTTCGTTCCAGATGCGAACCCATGGCCCCAGAGGTTGTCTCTGCTGGGCCCCCAACGGTATTGCCGACATCTTCTTGAGGCGCGCGTGGAGCACTACAAAACGTCGACGACTCGGGCTCGGTTCGGATACTTACCAGACTGGCTGTATGATGATGGAGTTTAAGTTAACTAAATACTACAGAATCATAAAAACTAACCTGTTCAAATGCTTCTCAGTGTGCACCGCTAATATCTCGTCGTCCGTGGCCGGCCTCGCAGTCAGCTGATGTAGTCTGTCCAAGAGGCCGAAGTCGCGGTGTCGCTCGTGTATGCGCATGATGCGCTCCGGACACTCCACGTGGCCGCTGCAATGTCGACTCTATCTTTATGTTCTTATGGTTCAAATTTTAATGTGTGCTGGTTATAAATAATTATAATTGAATTTAGTTGATTTTGTACTTTAATGTTTATTGTACAGGGTTCAAAGTTATTGCATGTTGAAAGAAACTAGTGGACGCTTACATTTTTGGTTTTATACACACGTACCATAACCATACCACATCGCAGCGACAAACAGTGGTTGCGTGTGAATAGTGTCGCTGCAACTTCTTGCAGTTGCGTTGTAGTAACTACAAATATTGTAGTGCTTGATTTGTAGTTACGTTGTAGTCAGTATTTGCAGACAGACCAATTCGACGCACTGTGTTTCGTCCAGAACATGCTAGCTGGACAAAAACAATATTAAGATTTCTTAAAATCATTAATGGCGGTAAGTAGGTTATTAGTTGGTAATTACACCCACAACAATTGTTTTGGCATAAGTCATACAAAACATCGTTAATGAGGGTAAGTATAGAAATAAATTGGGTCAAATGCATAATATTATTTGTTTTTTTGCTACTTACACGATTGCATCTCCTGCGGTTATCTTAATAATTGTGGTAAATTTTAGTGATGGATTATATTACTAAGGGTGAGTACATTTTGTTTATTTAGTGACAATTAAATAATATTCATACTAAATTAGAATCAGAGCGTCACAAATCCAGAAATTGAGTTTTTTGTTCAACAATTTAAATTCAAAAGACAGTAACTAAAAACCCCCCCGTATCCCCGGTCTGTATTTTTTTCAGTTGATAGGCACATGCTTCTAAATTATAATGAAACTTTCTTTTTTTGCTCGTTTTTGCTCCAAAAGCTGTTTTTAATTTTTCTGCAAGTAGCAGTTTTACAGTTTAAAAAATGCAGTTTTTTGAAGAATGGGTGAAACATACAAAAAGTGATCGAAATAAGACGCTTTTCATGTTTGTTTCACAAAAACATGATCTCAGTGGTGTAACAGAAGCATCTGTGAAGGAGATCAAAAATATTACTTCCCGTTTTTCTTCGAAATCTTCGGAGAAATGGCAGAATTCTGGCCGAATACGGAATCGTTTTTTAGCTTGTGATGCTAAGTGGCTAGAAGGTGAAGACATAAAGTTTAAGGTGTCTTATGACCTTGCGGAAGCATCAACGTCTTCACATTCACAGCATGGTCCCGGAAGACCGCCAGTGGATATGGCAAACGCAAATGCCAAAACCACACGGTGAGATGTCGATGATTCATGCAGGTAAACGCAACGTCGCAAAACTGATTCGAGAACTTAGTGAGAAACCTGAGAAATTCGTTTCTGAAGATTGCAGAAGGTTCCGAAGGGATAATACCCGGAAATGGTCTCGTATTGCTACGAATACAGATTTGCTGAATATGTTGATCATCACATCTGATCCTTTTATTAACAGTCTCAGAGATATCCCCAGAAAAAAATCAGGTAGCCTCCCTTCTGCAGTCTTAGACCTTGTAACCCCACCCGTAAATATTGTAAAAATGTAAATACTATAAATATTAATACCGAAGATTATTATGTGGAGATTTTTTCTGAGGATGAACTTAGTGACGTGAATAATTCCTGAGTTTGTTCTCATTTTACATAACCCAATGGATAGTCGTTTTCTAGTCGTAAGTTATTTAATACAGGTTGATTTTTACGAGTGTGGTTTGTTGTGTACTTAACTTACAAATCGGAACTGTTGTAAAATATATAAATTAGTTTTATTTACTTATTCTTATAATATTAGTATAATCGTTATATAATGTAATTAGCTATAAATTCCCCATGATTTAATTGATATTTCTTACGAATCGTGCCATAAACACCATTAGTTTTAATTAATTCATTTTATTTTCGGAGTTTCGCATTTTTATGAGTTTCTAAGTATTTTAAACAACGAAATCAGTCATATTATTAACTAGCAGAGGCTATGCAACCTATATCGAGTAAAAAATAATTTTGTCCAGCTAGCTTATTCTAGACGAAACACAGTGCGACGGTGACTGATGGTTGTATTGTGAGTAGTCGACATCAACCACACAGTTGCGTTCGACGGCAAAATGTGGCAAATGTGGTCTGTGTGAATGAAACTACTTACCTAGTTATTTGTATTAATCATAGTGGCCAACTAAATAGACCCTAAGTAGTTAGTCTTATCATAATGATGGAAACTCACGGTTCGCAAATATTCTTGTGCTTCAACATCGCTTGGTCGTAAATGTATCCCACTGCATGCTGCGGTATCGTTAAATCGGTTACTGTAACAATACAGAAAGTAAAGACTCCTTTCAAATATTCTGCTTTTCTTGACCTGCACTATAGTCTATTTTCGTTAAGAAAATACTGATTCGTTATTGAGCTTAGTCACGCCCGTTGAACAATTAGATCATAGAGAAATAGAAAGTCGTAGTCACAATGACCACTTGAAGTAAGTCCTTCAGACAATAAAGATGCACTTTCGACAATTTTATGCAAGAATACCGCATATATTCGTAAAAATAAAACTTAAAATTCTGACAACTCTGAATACATTTTATAACAATTCTATAATTTTATTATTTGAAAATAATATGTTGTGAAGTTTGTTTCAATATCAAGTCTAATTTTTACCCCAGTATGAATACACCTTCACTTTGCAGTACTGATGAGTCACTATTTTCTTAACACGAATACACTATAATTTTTGTTTAACTTTGTTTAAGTCGGACATAATTTCTTCACTCACCAATTCTAAGATGGTTCAATCTCTCAGCGATCCTCATCTTCGTATCATTGTCCTGTAAGGGATAGCAGTTCCTCGTAGCGAAGGTGTCAGGCCTAGTCTCGTCTCCCTCCCACCTCACGGTGACCGCGTGCTTCTCTTTCTGTTCGTCGCACACGTTCGGCGGGCCAGTCGTCGAGTAGGTAGGTTGGAAGTTGTAGCAGTTCCAATGGGGCTTCTGTGCGTATATGCAGTTTAGGATTGTATCTCTTATTCTGTGGGGAATAGAAATGTATTTTGAAAAGCAAGTCAGAATTGGTAGTATGGTAGTATTTTTTCAATGCTTCCTAGAATATTTTGGAGTACCTAACTGAAGCGTTACAAAAATGCTATTTCCAGCGGAATGGTTGCTCACACACTCATCTGAAGGACACATATATATTTGTTTTTGTATCACAGCATAATAATATGTCTAGATAGGGTCTTATAAGCCTCGCAGATCTTAATTTTTACTTCGTTATTTTATTTTAGGTACCTAGTCATATTTTTACTTGTTTTTTTTTTCTATTATGTGATTTACAAAAACATTTTTTTTTTTTAAATTTCATAGTAATATTGAGTTAAAACATGTTATTAATTATAAAAGCAAAATCAGTAACTAGCCATTTTTTTTCTACTACAAAAAATGCATTACTAACTCATCACTAGGTTCCGGCACAGCTTCCAGCAGAGGCGGCGAGTGTCCCAGCAGTGTCCTGAGAGTGATGGCGGCGCCCTCCGCCAGGGAGGCGAGGCAGTAGCCGCCCTCCAGCACCACGCACACGCGCGGACATATGGACATCAGCGACTGAGTCAGGTGCCCGTATACTGCGGGTGTTAGCTCCATCTCACCCTACAATAATTATTTATTTTATTTATTTAGTCTTTATTCAACACAATGTACAAAAGCGGACTTAATACCATAGGCATTTTCTACCAATCAACCTAGGGTGGTGAAGAGACAATATGGTAGGTGCACAAAAAGACAATGTAATGAGGAATGGTATAAAGTTTTTGTATCACATACCCACAAAACGAGACACAATAGTAAAACAATAACAGCGCGGTCTCATAGGACCGCTCGGGGATTCATGAATTAAATATGCATTTGATATTGAATATCCGATGGATGCCAGACGCACAGGACCGGTCGTTGTGATAACGCTTGGGGGAGGCACATATCCAGCAGTGGACGTCTTTTGGCTGAGATGATGATGCTGATGAAATATGTCTTCGTAATATCATGCAATAAAATCTTAATGAACACAAGCAGAAGACCCACTTGAGTCCGTCCAAAATTATTTGCTGGGCAAATAAATAGAACTTTACAGTTAGCGCATAAGGCACAAAATCGTTCACACAATTAATCACTTCTAAACCAAAAGTAACTTTCGCCTTTGTTATCCCAAACACGAAGCTAAAATGACTCGAGTATCGTATCTATGAGATTATGATGTCATAAAGATATACTGTAGATTCCACTTTTAAGGATGATAGTAAAACCAAAATGTTTGGTGTAAAAACTTATCAAGTCGGATTGAGCATTCTATTTTGTGGGTATTAAATGAGACTGAACCGTCACAGTCGGCTATGTAACGGTCTTTCGGGTAAGATCGACTCGAGTTGGCCGAACTTACCCGAAAGTTTACGACTTTGTATAACCTTGATGAAGTCTTAAGCACACATCGGAATTTGAGCACTATATAACTTAAAATAGAGCTCAAATTCGAATACAAGCCTCATTGACCAATCGAATAAACACACACAAACATTATCCCTTCTTATTTTATTTCAAACCTTTTCATCTCCCAAAGCGGAGTCGAACCCAGCCGACACGATAATGAGTTCGGGAGCGAACTGAAAGAGACAGAGAGATACAAATCGCTAACGTTAGAAAGAGACAAATGTATGTACCTCGGGACAGCCGTACGCCGCGTCGTAGCCGGCCGATATTATGATGAGCTCCGGTTGGTACTGTTGTAACAAAAATTATTTATAGTTGATTTATTTTATAGAGGTTTGGTACAGTAGACTGGACTCAGCCTATTCACCAATTACGAGATTGCGATTTCCCACCATGAAAATAAAGAATATAAAAAAAAACAATGGAGGCCACCATGTGGAGGCTTGTTAATGGCTCGCTCTGATTTAATTTGCTATTATGTCTAGTAATGTCAGCTGTAAGCCACCGAAAATAAAATAAATATCGCTAAGTGTTATTGGTTGTTCCTAGGCTGAGTGCATACTTTGCTGCTTTAAATTAAAAATATATCACCATAGTAAAGATGTGAGCGCGCATCATTTGACCATGAATAAAGTCATTGAAGTAAAGTTAAAATTGCATGGTTCCCGGTGTCGGAGTTTCTTTTCAGAATAGTCCAATAGGGAGTGATGACCTCATCTAGTTTAACAATTTTTTATGTATTGCTCCATACTAGGATTTAGTATTGTATCATAGGTGTCATTGCAAATATGTAGATTTATATGTGGAAGGCACCCAAACCCGGAACATCTATCTGTAGTTCATACATACGTATATTTGTACCGTGGCGTGCGAGAATCGAACTCGCGGCACGGAGCGGAGCAGCTAATCACTCCAACTAAGTCTTTTAGATTAACTCACACTAAAATGGTCAATTTGAATTTAATATCTATAAATATTGTATAAAAATGAACGCTTATTTCTTTTGGTCACACTATAACTCTAAAAGGACTTTACCGAGGGTAGGGTAGGTGGGTAGGTAGGAAGGTACAGTAGGACACAACAGCGTAAGTAGGACGGGTAGAGTAGCGGGTAGCTATTCAGTTCATGGGAGCTAGATTTACAATATCCACTTACTTCCAAAGCCATAGGCAGCAACAACTGATGCCATATAGCCAGATAGTCCCCGTCCGTCATGCCGGTCTTGTTCAACGGCACGTTGAAGTTGTACCCCTTGCCCTGTCCCGCACCCACGTAGTTGAAGTTGGACTGCCGCAGGTTGGGCCAGAACGCACCGTGCTCGTAGCGGTGGATCGAGAAGTATACTACCCTGCAATGTATAGATTCATTCATTATTATCGCCCGTTTTCAATAACCTACCACATCATCATCATCTGCCTAGCCTTTTCCCAACTATATTGGGGTCGGCTTCCAGTCAAGCCGGATTTTAACTGAATACCAGTATTTTACGAGGAGCGGCTGCCTACCAGACCACAACCCATTAACAGGGGTAACATGGTACTTCATGGCAAGACTGGAGTCAGATTTACTGGCTTCTGACTATCCGTAACGACTGCCAAAGATCTCCAAATGACAGCCGGGACCAACGGCTTAACGTACTTTCCGAGGCACGGAGGAAACTCGTTATGTTAAGATGGTCACCCATCCACAGACCAACCTAGGCAAGCGTTGCTTAACCTTGAAGATCGACCTGTGCGGCTGTTATTATCTAGCCACGAGCTCCTCAATTCAATAACCTACCACAGTTCATAGATAAATAGCTATCCCCGATATACAGTAAGATTCTATTTATTAATCCACAACTTTTGGTAGAAAACGCTATCCGTCGGTAGGTTATAGGAAAGCAAGTATGGGCAAAAGGATTTGTTTATCTTTAGTAGCTGCAACTGTAGATAGATAGCTCATTGAAAACGGGCGTAAATCATGCTTCTGGGTTGCTTGGATGGATGTACATGTATGAAGAGGGAGAGGGAGGCTAAAGAAAAAGTGGATGGATAGTGTGAGGAGTGATATGAAAGAAAAGGGAGTTAGTGATAGTGTGACAGGACAGAATGGAAGAAAAAAATGCGTCGACCGCAAATAATATAAGACAAGGGCAGGAAGAAGAAGCTTCTGGGCTGGCTGGGTTAGGTCTTTCGGTCAGCTTTCAGGAAATACAAAATCGTGCAGAAATCAAACCTGCGACACGTAGCGCAATAGCCAATCGCTAGACCACTGCGCCAACGGTGCCGTCAAGTTTAAAGTACAGTTGAACTAAAGAAAAAGTCGTCTGAATTCACTTCACTCACTTATCACTCTTTTGCACTTCATAGATGAACAGTAACTAACCTGGGGTCATTGTAGAACATTTGCTGTGTGGCTTGTCCGTGATGCACATCCCAGTCCACTATCAGTATCCTGCAATTAATTCATATTTGTAGCTTTATTAATAATTACAAACTAGTTGGTGCCCGAGACTTTGTTTGCGTCAGAATCAACAGTAAAACAATGTTTTTTTTTGTGAGGTCTTCTAGTTTTTTTTCTAAATTACTCCATAAAACATGCTATCTACCAGTGAAATTCCGTTAAAATCGGTCAAGAAAAAAAAGCAGCAAAGACAAACAAAAATATTATTTTGATATTATAAACAGACAATTCAATTTTATTTGTTTGTATATAGAATAGATTAGATCAGACATATAAAACTTAATGCAAAAGAATTAGGGTCTATATTTGCTTAAGAGGCCTGCGGAGACCGCGCGCTATCTCGAGTTGAGACGCAAAAAAATACGTTTTTGAGGTTGATGGAAGCAATCCAGATAGTATAAACAATTCTTGGACACACCGACTGGAGTACAGTCAGCATCCGCACATGACAGTTGCTTGCTGTGATAGCAATACAAACTATTGGAAATTTGGGAGAGGTTTCGTAATACCAAAAATGATGAATGAAAAATTAATGTATTTCCAATATTGTTTCGAGTATTTATAACTTGATAATAATATCTGTGTTCCTACGAAAAGATATTTTGAAATATTGTTGTTTATAATATAGAAAAAACAAAATAAAAACATGACATTTTCGCTGTGAAAATGTGCAAATTTAAATTCGCTTAAATTTCGTTTGGGGTAAGTTTTTCAACAAAAAGACGATGTAGGAACCTAGATAATTATTGTCTGAATCCGAATAACATCATATTATGGTGTAAATATGCTTAAATTTCAAATGATTTTGGTATTACGTTTGTATGGATAATTCTAACGTCGCGCCAACCTTAAGGCGAAAGAGTCAGGGTAGCCCCGCTAGTCTCGTTTCATAGCATGCTGGCACTATACTAGCCACGCTTACCTGTTGACTCCTCGGTGGTCGATGGCATGCCTGGCGGCGACGGCCACGTTGTTGTAGAAGCAATAGCCGCAGGGCTCGGCGCGCATGGCGTGGTGTCCGGGCGGACGGATGAGCGCCGCGCCGTTCTGCAGCTCTCCGGACACGATGTTGTCCACCATGCTGGCACTGTACTAGCCACGCTTACCTGTTGACTCCTCGGTGGTCGATGGCATGCCTGGCGGCGACGGCCACGTTGTTGTAGAAGCAATAGCCGCAGGGCTCGGCGCGCATGGCGTGGTGTCCGGGCGGACGGATGAGCGCCGCGCCGTTCTGCAGCTCTCCGGACACGATGTTGTCCACCATGCTGGCACTGTACTAGCCACGCTTACCTGTTGACTCCTCGGTGGTCGATGGCATGCCTGGCGGCGACGGCCACGTTGTTGTAGAAGCAATAGCCGCAGGGCTCGGCGCGCATGGCGTGGTGTCCGGGCGGACGGATGAGCGCCGCGCCGTTCTGCAGCTCTCCGGACACGATGTTGTCCACCATGCTGGCACTGTACTAGCCACGCTTACCTGTTGACTCCTCGGTGGTCGATGGCATGCCTGGCGGCGACGGCCACGTTGTTGTAGAAGCAATAGCCGCAGGGCTCGGCGCGCATGGCGTGGTGTCCGGGCGGACGGATGAGCGCCGCGCCGTTCTGCAGCTCTCCGGACACGATGTTGTCCACCATGCTGGCACTGTACTAGCCACGCTTACCTGTTGACTCCTCGGTGGTCGATGGCATGCCTGGCGGCGACGGCCACGTTGTTGTAGAAGCAATAGCCGCAGGGCTCGGCGCGCATGGCGTGGTGTCCGGGCGGACGGATGAGCGCCGCGCCGTTCTGCAGCTCTCCGGACACGATGTTGTCCACCATGCTGGCACTGTACTAGCCACGCTTACCTGTTGACTCCTCGGTGGTCGATGGCATGCCTGGCGGCGACGGCCACGTTGTTGTAGAAGCAATAGCCGCAGGGCTCGGCGCGCATGGCGTGGTGTCCGGGCGGACGGATGAGCGCCGCGCCGTTCTGCAGCTCTCCGGACACGATGTTGTCCACCATGCTGGCACTGTACTAGCCACGCTTACCTGTTGACTCCTCGGTGGTCGATGGCATGCCTGGCGGCGACGGCCACGTTGTTGTAGAAGCAATAGCCGCAGGGCTCGGCGCGCATGGCGTGGTGTCCGGGCGGACGGATGAGCGCCGCGCCGTTCTGCAGCTCTCCGGACACGATGTTGTCCACCATGCTGGCACTGTACTAGCCACGCTTACCTGTTGACTCCTCGGTGGTCGATGGCATGCCTGGCGGCGACGGCCACGTTGTTGTAGAAGCAATAGCCGCAGGGCTCGGCGCGCATGGCGTGGTGTCCGGGCGGACGGATGAGCGCCGCGCCGTTCTGCAGCTCTCCGGACACGATGTTGTCCACCATGCTGGCACTGTACTAGCCACGCTTACCTGTTGACTCCTCGGTGGTCGATGGCATGCCTGGCGGCGACGGCCACGTTGTTGTAGAAGCAATAGCCGCAGGGCTCGGCGCGCATGGCGTGGTGTCCGGGCGGACGGATGAGCGCCGCGCCGTTCTGCAGCTCTCCGGACACGATGTTGTCCACCATGCTGGCACTGTACTAGCCACGCTTACCTGTTGACTCCTCGGTGGTCGATGGCATGCCTGGCGGCGACGGCCACGTTGTTGTAGAAGCAATAGCCGCAGGGCTCGGCGCGCATGGCGTGGTGTCCGGGCGGACGGATGAGCGCCGCGCCGTTCTGCAGCTCTCCGGACACGATGTTGTCCACCATGCTGGCACTGTACTAGCCACGCTTACCTGTTGACTCCTCGGTGGTCGATGGCATGCCTGGCGGCGACGGCCACGTTGTTGTAGAAGCAATAGCCGCAGGGCTCGGCGCGCATGGCGTGGTGTCCGGGCGGACGGATGAGCGCCGCGCCGTTCTGCAGCTCTCCGGACACGATGTTGTCCACCATGCTGGCACTGTACTAGCCACGCTTACCTGTTGACTCCTCGGTGGTCGATGGCATGCCTGGCGGCGACGGCCACGTTGTTGTAGAAGCAATAGCCGCAGGGCTCGGCGCGCATGGCGTGGTGTCCGGGCGGACGGATGAGCGCCGCGCCGTTCTGCAGCTCTCCGGACACGATGTTGTCCACCATGCTGGCACTGTACTAGCCACGCTTACCTGTTGACTCCTCGGTGGTCGATGGCATGCCTGGCGGCGACGGCCACGTTGTTGTAGAAGCAATAGCCGCAGGGCTCGGCGCGCATGGCGTGGTGTCCGGGCGGACGGATGAGCGCCGCGCCGTTCTGCAGCTCTCCGGACACGATGTTGTCCACCATGCTGGCACTGTACTAGCCACGCTTACCTGTTGACTCCTCGGTGGTCGATGGCATGCCTGGCGGCGACGGCCACGTTGTTGTAGAAGCAATAGCCGCAGGGCTCGGCGCGCATGGCGTGGTGTCCGGGCGGACGGATGAGCGCCGCGCCGTTCTGCAGCTCTCCGGACACGATGTTGTCCACCAGGTCGATGGTTGAGCCCGCTGCCAAGAGGGCTAGCTCGTGGGTCGTCTGGTTAAAAAAAAGAAATACTTATTGAAAATCATGTTGTAGATTTTCAGCAAACACTGAGTAAAAAAGTAAATAAGCGTTCAATTAAATAGGTAACTTGGTAATGGACAACGAATGAGTAGTTGATAATAAAGTAAACGTACACTCGCCAAAAAATGCCTTTTTAACAGGCTTTCGTAATCATAAAGTTATCTTCTTCTTTCTTTCTTTCATTTATTCAGACGGCTCTTTCAACTACCTGACCTGAACATGATTTAAAAGCTTGTTGTTTCATCCAAAGCAAAATTCTGAATGTTCTATTGACATTCGTCAATTCCATGACTCACTAAAATATTTCACAAAACTTGTTCAATGTGTATGTTTATTAAAACCTCAAGAGTTTATCATTTCAATCTAAATAAAATTTACAAGATGCCCGTGTTTCAAAAATATCTAGAGTCACGTAAGAGCCCAATGCCTTTTTTTCTCGTATCGGCACAAATTGTATGTCAGCAACATCCAGTTACCAACAGATATGAGAGATTTCAAACAACAACGCCTACTCACCGGGTGTATGTAGACGGCGTCGTACTTGGCAGAGATCTCCTCCAGATACTCCAGGTTGTTGTTCTCGTGCGTCGTCTCCATCATGTCGTAGACGGACGGACAGTGCAACACACACAGCTCCTCCTTCGTCGCCGCTCTAGGTGGTACACTTTGCACTGCACTATTACACTAAACAACAACGCCTACTCACCGGGTGTATGTAGACGGCGTCGTACTTGGCAGAGATCTCCTCCAGATACTCCAGGTTGTTGTTCTCGTGCGTCGTCTCCATCATGTCGTAGACGGACGGACAGTGCAACACACACAGCTCCTCCTTCGTCGCCGCTCTAGGTGGTACACTTTGCACTGCACTATTACACTAAACAACAACGCCTACTCACCGGGTGTATGTAGACGGCGTCGTACTTGGCAGAGATCTCCTCCAGATACTCCAGGTTGTTGTTCTCGTGCGTCGTCTCCATCATGTCGTAGACGGACGGACAGTGCAACACACACAGCTCCTCCTTCGTCGCCGCTCTAGGTGGTACACTTTGCACTGCACTATTACACTAAACAACAACGCCTACTCACCGGGTGTATGTAGACGGCGTCGTACTTGGCAGAGATCTCCTCCAGATACTCCAGGTTGTTGTTCTCGTGCGTCGTCTCCATCATGTCGTAGACGGACGGACAGTGCAACACACACAGCTCCTCCTTCGTCGCCGCTCTAGGTGGTACACTTTGCACTGCACTATTACACTAAACAACAACGCCTACTCACCGGGTGTATGTAGACGGCGTCGTACTTGGCAGAGATCTCCTCCAGATACTCCAGGTTGTTGTTCTCGTGCGTCGTCTCCATCATGTCGTAGACGGACGGACAGTGCAACACACACAGCTCCTCCTTCGTCGCCGCTCTAGGTGGTACACTTTGCACTGCACTATTACACTAAACAACAACGCCTACTCACCGGGTGTATGTAGACGGCGTCGTACTTGGCAGAGATCTCCTCCAGATACTCCAGGTTGTTGTTCTCGTGCGTCGTCTCCATCATGTCGTAGACGGACGGACAGTGCAACACACACAGCTCCTCCTTCGTCGCCGCTCTAGGTGGTACACTTTGCACTGCACTATTACACTAAACAACAACGCCTACTCACCGGGTGTATGTAGACGGCGTCGTACTTGGCAGAGATCTCCTCCAGATACTCCAGGTTGTTGTTCTCGTGCGTCGTCTCCATCATGTCGTAGACGGACGGACAGTGCAACACACACAGCTCCTCCTTCGTCGCCGCTCTAGGTGGTACACTTTGCACTGCACTATTACACTAAACAACAACGCCTACTCACCGGGTGTATGTAGACGGCGTCGTACTTGGCAGAGATCTCCTCCAGATACTCCAGGTTGTTGTTCTCGTGCGTCGTCTCCATCATGTCGTAGACGGACGGACAGTGCAACACACACAGCTCCTCCTTCGTCGCCGCTCTAGGTGGTACACTTTGCACTGCACTATTACACTAAACAACAACGCCTACTCACCGGGTGTATGTAGACGGCGTCGTACTTGGCAGAGATCTCCTCCAGATACTCCAGGTTGTTGTTCTCGTGCGTCGTCTCCATCATGTCGTAGACGGACGGACAGTGCAACACACACAGCTCCTCCTTCGTCGCCGCTCTAGGTGGTACACTTTGCACTGCACTATTACACTAAACAACAACGCCTACTCACCGGGTGTATGTAGACGGCGTCGTACTTGGCAGAGATCTCCTCCAGATACTCCAGGTTGTTGTTCTCGTGCGTCGTCTCCATCATGTCGTAGACGGACGGACAGTGCAACACACACAGCTCCTCCTTCGTCGCCGCTCTAGGTGGTACACTTTGCACTGCACTATTACACTAAACAACAACGCCTACTCACCGGGTGTATGTAGACGGCGTCGTACTTGGCAGAGATCTCCTCCAGATACTCCAGGTTGTTGTTCTCGTGCGTCGTCTCCATCATGTCGTAGACGGACGGACAGTGCAACACGCACAGCTCCTCCTTCGTCGCCGCTCTAGGTGGGTACAGCTTGCACTGCTCTATCAGGTTTAATTCATGGCACCTGCAATAAAATACAATGGAAAAATAACATGAGTAGGTAAAATTTTGCAACAAAATACGTTTAACCCTAGAGTGGGCGCGCTATGAGCATTTTGCCGCCCTCATCAAAAAAACCTTGATAATTCCAAAAACAATGGCCCAATAGGTTCGCGTCTTTCAGTAGCTGGCACCACTTTCGTTCGCAACTCGTGCCTAAAAGCTGCACGCCATCAGAGTATGGGGTTTTGCTACAGGAGGAGTTTATTACCATCAGGTATCGCCGGGCGGCATTTTGCTCACCACGCGCCCACTGACGTGGGTGAAATTTGTGTCACTTTTTTTCGTAAAATTGAAATGTAGACAATATTTTATGGTGCATTTATTATAAAAACTAAGAAAAAGTGTTTTAATTTCAAGATTTAAAAGTATCTAACGGAAACTGAAAGAATACTGCTGGTATAAATGATCAAATAATTGATGCTATGCCGACAGTATGTGAAAGAGATCGCGATATTCTAACTAAGCTATATGGCTGATTACCGTGTGGTCATATATAATACCATAATGTAGTCTATTGAGATATCAAATATTTCTTTGAGAATCTAAATTTTCACTATGTAGTACATAGTGAAAATTTTGCAACAAAATACGTTTAACCCTAGAGTGGGCGCGCTATGAGCATTTTGCCGCCCTCATCAAAAAAACCTTGATAATTCCAAAAACAATGGCCCAATAGGTTCGCGTCTTTCAGTAGCTGGCACCACTTTCGTTCGCAACTCGTGCCTAAAAGCTGCACGCCATCAGAGTATGGGGTTTTGCTACAGGAGGAGTTTATTACCATCAGGTATCGCCGGGCTTGTTTTATAGGTACATAGTATGTACCTATAAAACAAGCGTTATCTTTGCGACTGGAAAAGGATGTTGCAGACGCTCAAAATTACTGTGCAATGAACATTGCAGATACCTTTGTGAAGACTATTTTGACAAAACACACCCAGTAGATGAAGAAAATATTTTTTTTTGTTATGTTTTTCCCAATTTAATGAGTGTCATATAGGATAATGCGAGATAAGGTAAAATATTCAATTAAAATTTTTGCGTTTTCAAAAATCTTTTATAAATCAAAGTTTATGTAATAAAGTTCAATAAATAAGTTGATTTCTCATTACGTATTGGTATTTCCTTAAAATCCTGAAAAAATAAATTAATTTAATAACTGCATTCCTACTTAGAATGGTCATAGAAAAGGGGCGGCAAAATGCTCCCCACGCGCCCACTGACGTTACACGGGAAGACGCGCCCACTCTAGGGTTAAACAAAGCGGGGTGGGGATCCTAGATCTGGGGCGTTAGGACCATTCCCTCGCGCGTGCGGCTGGCTCTTTCGCTAGCATTACTGTTTCGCAGGAGGACTGGCCTGTACCAGGGCCCGTCGAGAGAGGTCGTAGCAGCCACGTGTCCTCCGAACGGTCCACGCAATGGTGACACCCGGATGATTCATCCGCAAGAATCCGGTGCAGGAACCTCCGGAACTTATCACAACTGGTTAGGACCCGTGTCATAAGGAAGGTGAGGACGTCGTGACATTTTTCCAGTCACTCTTTGACGAGTGGCTTGAAAAATGTCAAGATTATGACGTCCCCAGCACGGGGTTGCGACAGTTGCTGTCGCCATTCCACCATAAGATCCCGTCAAAACTCTGTCCGCCGCAAGACGAGCATGCGTGCAAGGCCTGTTACCTCCAGATCCCATGGTGGCACGTCAGTTATTCCTTTTCTGATAGACAGCTGCACTATTACCACTGAAATAAGCTGTTTTTAATCCTATCCCGGAAACAAAATCACAGTTCCTATGTTAAAATCAAAGCTGTAAGAAGAAGGTGGTAATGAAGCATAGTGACCAATGTAACCAAGTTACTCACCTCTGTATAACGCTAGTCAGTCGCTCCGGGCACTCAGGATACTGATCGTCCCACAGGCAGCGGTGCTCCGCCATACGCGGTTCCGTCACCAGCCCTGTAGGGCCCTTCACCTTTGTCTTAGAATCCATGGCCTAAAAATAAAACAAGAATTGTGAATTTCTGATGCCTTTATATAACATTAGCTTCTTTTCTATGTCAAAGGCCATATGCATGACAAAATTTCATCCAAATCCGTTCAGCCGTTTTTGCGTGATTAAGTAACAAACATCCACTTTCACATTTATAATATTAGTTAGGATAAGGACTAGCGGTCCCGGCAGACTTAGTCCTGCTAGTAAGTTGACTATACGTCAGAAATAAAATTGAGAACCCGATCGCAACGGCAACGTCACCTACCACCCACAACACAATTGGATTTTCAAATCATCCAGGCACCTTCTCAATAAACAAACATTCAAATCGCTCAAACTGTTTAAGAGGAGTTTGTATGTATGTTCACATGAATAGAAGAATCTAAACTAATATGAGAAAATATTTGTTATTTTTTGTGTCTGTTTGTATTTAACTCAAAAACTACTTACATCATGAGAAAGATTTCTACTTTCATAAAGGCGTAACCGCTGGCAGAAGCTAGTTATACATATATAAAGATAACAGGACATATCTTTGTCTTTCTGCCTGTTACTGTGTTAAAAAAAAACAAGATCTGCATAACTAAATTACATGCTGTTTTTTGGTTCCCATTGTTCTTTAGTTAAATGTGAGGTTTTTGACTGTGTTGGTAACAAAATAGAATCACCAAATCCCATTAATTGTTATTTATTTATTAGACATTAACTGTTATTTTCGAGTCACTATTATTAAGACGTTAAATGAGCCGTTCGGCATGTGAAGTTAAGACCATAACAGTAATTAAGTTGTAATCTAAATTACACACTAAATTAAAATTTAGAGCTCTTGTAAACCAAATTACATACTCCAGAAAGGTATAGTTGTAAAGTTGTTCATCATTAGAGCAATAAAACGTGGCGCGTGCAAGCTACATCGTCTATCTTTGTTTATTAAGTAGGTAGATAGGTAGGTACCAATTATAGTTAAGCGGTATACAGACTCAGCAGTCTGTTCATGATACCTAGCATGTTACGTTACAGGTAATGTAACTTGCTAGGTAACAAAATGGACGCAATGCGCGCACGAACCGAACACGTACTAACTTCTTCTTCTTAGCGTGTCAATGGCAAAATTAATCAAATACCTTGCCTAGCCCAGTATTCGGCAACGGCAATGCCGTCCGCGTACTTACATGGTTGAAATGCTGTGTTCGTGCGCGTAGTGAGTACGGTACGCGTGCGAAGTTCGTCCGCTCTTTGGAGGACCTAAAGACGCCACTGACGACGCTATAAACGTGGCAACCTACCGAGCCGAAAAACCTTGAGGAGAGAAGAAACCGTCGACTCGAAAAGAAGAAGAAGCCTATGGGAATTCTGTTACATTGCATTTTACATTACAGCAGTCTGTACCCAGCTTTACTTAGTATTGGATTGTCACTCTACATTAGTTAATGATAAGGAATTATGTTTAGTTATTTCATCACTCTATAGACAGTTTTAACTAATTAAGTACCGAATATAAGTTGCTGGTGTTTTATTTACGAAATATGTACTTATTTTCCTACCATAATGTAACCAAAAAAAACTAGAAAAAAAACGAGGGGTAAATAAACCCGCGCCCCTCTAAAATTTATGGTTTTATGGTGTAGACGACTAAATATAAATAAGAAAGCTATTTTGAATTAATTTGTAAAATGGTTTGAATGGTGTTGGTAGGGTTGGAGTTACACGATTGATGGTCGAATAAGCACAGACTTTATCAATTAATTTAGTTGATTTTATGAAAATGCATGAAGGCAATAGTGCTGAGCTGTTCGGTTGCATTGATCCAAACAGTGATAAACCTATATATTACAGCAGTATTTCATGTAAAAATATTGATTATAAAAGGTTAAATTACCCTATATTATAAACATGAAAATTTGTTACTTTTCAGAATAGATTTTAATTAAACTTGGTGGAACAATATGGGTTAGATATAATAATAATATAAACTTAAATTATTCATTTACAGAGTTTACACAAAATACTGAAATACTTACAATTTGATAATGATCCCTCAGTTCTGTATGAAAGCTGTGCTTCTTCTTTTGCTGTGCTTTCCGCTTCGCAGCAATCACTACTGCTGATGGCTGCAACACACATATATTTAATTGAAACATTACGGTCCAAGTTGCTATTTTTCTTTAAAAAATAATATAATAACAAAAAAACAGCTTTTTTAAATGTAAACAATTAAAAAGTGACAGATAAATAAAGAAAATATAAGACCATACACAAAATTATGAAATATCAACTGTCTTTAAATAAAGCAAAGAGGTTGTAATTACTTCAGGTGTCATTACTCTTGGTAAAACCTCATTAATTTTATTGGTGTAACATATTAGCATCATAACATGTGATTTCTTCAAAAATAATTTATATAACTGCGAGTTGTTAGTGTAAGATGTTTTTGTATTATTTTATTTTGTTATTTCCATTGTTTTTAAATGGACACTTCACACTAATTATGGAGCAAAATTGTACTCATTTACTTGGTGGTGGTATATACCAGCATGTCAATTTTCCAATTGAAATTCTTTAAAAATCGGTTGGAGAGTCTAAATATTTCCATATGAAACACATGCATCAGCTAATAGCTGCTAGTGTCTAACCAAATTAATAAAAAATAAAAAAAAAAGAAACAATTTATTAATTTTAATTTTCTTTAGAAAGTAAACAAAAATATCCAGCTTTTACCTAAATATAAATACATAGTTTTCATCGCAAATAGAAAAAGAATAAGCCATCCAAAGTACTCACAGTTCAGTTCCAATGCTTTCAATATTAAAACTGAACAAAAATTAGGAAAAACAACTTATTTCCACTAATGACTATAACACTAATAATAGGTTTCTTGATTGCATACCACACAATGATATGGAACTAGTAGGTATATAATATATTTACTTGTGTATCACTATATAGATAGCACAATACTATCTTTACAGCTTAAGATATTATTTATATGGATGTTTCATGTTATCTTTTATATAAATAGTTGAGATTTTTGAAGGGGTGATAGTACAGTAGTTAAAATGCAGTGGCCCAGGTTCAATACCTGTTTTATTTTTGTGGAAATATTAATTACTCAGATACCCGCGAAACTAGACACAATAGTAAAACAATAACAGCGCGGTCTCATAGGACCGGTTGGGGATTCAAACGTTAAGAATATTTGTATTTTTCTATTATCAAACTTTGGCTTTATTTACACTCAGATGGGAATCATTCAAATATGATGTAAGATATTGATAGGTTCTTAATTTTCATCGTTTCAACACAACCTGATTGAAATCATTTATTCTCTATTGAGTCATAAAGAGTGAATTCTCAGAATCAATCAATAAGACTTTTAGCTGTAGGCTGTAGTTATATTCATACTTATGCCATAAACTGACATGTCACGGCCTTTTGTGTAGGCGGCGCCGCTCTACATATCTAATTTATTACCTTAGCTCCAGCGGACATCGCGCGGGTCTGTATCTTGGCCTTGCGAGCACCATTTCTGGTCACAATACTCGAAGCAGGCGGAGTCACCTTCTTACTCTCTCCAGAGTTACGGTGCTGTTGCGGCGGAGGTGGGGTTGACTAAAACAGATCACATCAATATCATATAACAAACTTCCAAACGCCCAACGACCCGCCAAGTCCAAATATACACAAAGTTTTTAACCTCACCATTATGACGAGTAGTTACTGGTACTAGATTGTACACGAAAAATTTCACAGTCACTGAAAGTATCTGCAAACTACGTAGCCATTGTTAGTTGCCGAAAGTAACAATCAAAACAATATTTACTGCATTGCAATCGGGAGCCCTAAAAATCGCGGTGCCAGCCAGTATGACTTGAATTTGCATATGATTTTGACAGTTCCGCAGTTCCCACAGATATAAAAGATTTGTGTAAGGCAAACCAGGCAGACTGAACTGGCAATACTAATAATCGACTAAGAATTTTTTTTAAATATAATAACGCGTAGCAAAAAAAAAAACACACATTTTGACTTTTGACCAGGGAATATGTGACAGAAGCGGACACCCGTTTTTGAAACAAGTTTTAAAGACCTATAAAGTCTTCCAATCTTACGACTATGTCTCCCTTTTTTATATACCACTATTTTCACATAGCGGCCGTCTAGTCCCAAGCTAAGCAGAGCTTGTGTTATGGGTACTAGACAACAGATAAACATCATCATCATCTGCCTAGCCTTTTCCCAACTATATTGGGGTCAGCTTCCAGTCGAGCCGGATTTAGCTGAATACCAGTATTTTACGAGGAGCGGCTGCCTACCAGACCTCCACAACCCATTAACTGGGGTAACACGGTACTTCATGGCAAGACTGGAGTCAGATTTACTGGCTTCTGACTATCCGTAACGACTGCCAAAGATCTCCAAATGACAGCCGGGACCAACGGCTTAACGTGCTTTCCGAGGCACGGAGGAAACTCGTTATGTTAAGATGGTCACCCATCCACAGACCAACCTAGGCAAGCGTTGCTTAACCTTGAAGATCGACCTGTGCGGCTGTTATTATTTAGCCACGAGCTCACGAGCACAACAGATAAACATACTTACATATATATTTCTAAATACATACATATTATAGATAGGTTACACCCAGATACAGAACAAATGGTCGTGCTCTCTACATAAACATTTAAGGTACACGATGCCAACGCGGCTGGATTCAATTCAGTTTTTTAAGTTGCTTTGTTTTTCTATATTGTAAAATCGACTACTTTGAAATTGAAACATGAGACGTTCTTTGAAAACTGTGGTCTTGATTCTAAATTTTTGACGTTTGTGACTTCGAGACTTTCACAGATACAAAATAAAAACTAATGAAACAGAATTTCGAAAGGGGATCCATTGATATTCAATGAAAAATTATATTTTTGTGTTGATAGGTGTTTTATTATAGTTTTTATTTTTATTTCTTTACTCAAAAAGTGCCAGTTTACTTGTGTAAAAACCTATTCTACTTATTTGGTAAGTTATGATCTTATACAACCTAAATACGTTTTTCTTATGAAATCTAAAGAAATCTCGATCTATAAAACACTTTGACCTTACCTTAATATTGCGATAGTGCATTGATTCCCTGTATGAGAAACATCTGTATAAAGTAGGTATTAAAGATATTGTCAATAGGTTGTACCGTTAATGTGGTCGTCCTTTCTAATTTAGCCTCTACGTGTACGCAATACAATGTATTATTGCATGTGAAAGTTGCGCACTCATACATGTCAATAATAAACCCTGTGGCTATCGAAAGTTAATTCCGTCTGTATATGGAATGTTTTCTAATTAACGCTAATTGTTTATATAGACTAGAATACCTCTAGTATTAATTAGTACTGTATAAAATAGTCTAGACTTGATCTTTGATTTAAACTTTTCCCCTAAAGAACCAATTTAAAATTTTCTGTGTCTAATTTTTCAATCCGGAACATTTAAAGTTTTGAATTCCTTTTCAGAAACATATCCAAAATGAAGCTATTAAAACCGACATGGCCTATACGGTTTGGGCATCGAAAGAAGGTGACAAACCGGAGTGTCAGTACCTGGTCTCCGTTAGCCACTGCATTTAACACCCGACCAACATCAAGACCTATGTTTGACTCAATGAGAGAAAGGACTGTAAGTATTTGATACCGTGTATTCATATACCTCATCATCTGCCTAGCCTTTTCCCAACTATATTGGGGTCGGCTTCCAGTCAAGCCGGATTTAGCTGAATACCAGTATTTTACGAGGAGCGGCTGCCTACCAGACCTCCTCAACCCATTAACTGGGGTAACACGGTACTTTATGGCAAGACTGGAGTCAGGTTTACTGGCTTCTGACTATCCGTAACGACTACCAAAGATCTACAAATGACAGCCGGGACCCACGGTTTAACGTGCTTTCCGAGGCACGGAGGAAACTCGTTATGTTAAGATGGTCACCCATCCACAGACCAACCTAGGCATGCGTTGCTTAACCTTGAAGATCGACCTGTGCGGCTGTTATTATCTAGCCACAAGCTCCTTGTATTCATATACCTAAAGGGTAAAAAGGGACATTAATTACTGAAACTCTACTATCTGTCTGTTCAGGCTGTATCTCATGAACATTAATAACTATACAGTTATAGACTAGACAGAATATTTACAGATGATTTATTTTTGTTGCCGCTATAACAACAAATACTAAAAACATAATATTCATGTGAGGCTCCCATACAATATATTTATGTGTATTTTTGCCATTTTTTTATTGTTTTATATTAATATTGTAGTGAAATACAGAAGATAATACTTGTCTTCTGTATTTTTATGTGTCCCATAATTATCTCTCCCAAAAAATGTCTTAGTAATTGCTGCCAAAATGTGTTTTCTGTTAAAATATTAATGAAATTCCTCATAGTGACTGAATTAAAGAGAGAATAAAGCATTTTTAACTATTCCTAGTTTATGTAACATCTAAATACATATTTTACCTTAGTTAAACAAAATGTGCTTTAAAACGATGAAAAGCATTTTCATCACATTTAATTTATAAAACTCTTTCCAGGGACTATTCAACAAACCAGAACTAATTAGTTTTGAAGGATTTGCCAACCTGAAAGAGCAGGCCATCTCAACAACGGACCAGTTGATAGAGGAAGCCACCTCCAACCCCACCCGGCCTATGGTGGAGATCTTTGATGAGTTGTCCGACACCCTGTGCAAGGTTGCTGACCTGGCCGAGTTTGTCAGGATAGCCCACCCACAGTCACACTTTGCCAGTGCTGCTGAAGATGCCTGCATTAGTGTTAGCGGTGTTGTTGAGAAGTAAGTTGTCAATAAAGAATATATTATCAAATGGCTTGATTCTGAGATCTGATTTGCTACTATACATATACTCTGCATAAGTATTTCTATGAATAAGGCGATTTTTGCGTTTTTTTTATGTCGCATTCGTCATCATCTTCCTGCCCTTGTCCAGTTTTATTTGGGGTCGGCGCAAGACGTCTTTTTCTTCCATTCTGTCATTTTCATTCCATTTTTATGTCGCATTAATGCGACTAATATTTTCGAGTCCATTTCGCCAGGGTCGTATACTTACATAATTATGTCCAACGTCTGTTACCTGTTTACCTGTAGTAATTGAAAATTTAAAGGTGGAGTATTTGGTCATAAATATACATATCTTTGGTCATAAATAGGCATATCAGGTGAACATGAAAATATTTGTCGGATAAATCCCCCGTAAGCAAGAGCGCATTTGCTTATTATGGTAATGTTATGTCTAGTTGGTTTTGTCATTCTATTTTGCAAATAAGACAATTTATTCTCCACATTCTTCCATACAGATTGAACACACACAAGGGTCTCTACGAAGCGTTACGGGACTCCGTACGCCGCGGCACTTCTGGCGACCAGCACCTAGCAGAGTTGTTCCTCTTTGACTTCGAGCAGAGCGGCATCCAGTTGGCAGAGTCGCGCAGGCGGCAGGTTGTGGCCCTCAATGATCTCATTCTGCAGACGGGACAGAGGTTCATGGCGGGAGCGGCCAAGCCCAGGAGGGTGCCGCGGTCTGCGGTGCCGGCTAATGTTAGACAGTTGTGAGTACATCAAGTGTTGCTTCAGAAAAACTGTGATAGGAGTAGTGATGGTGCCTCTTAAAGTAGCATTCGGTTCTCGGCGACGGACACACTGCTCGGTATGGATTTTTATGGAGTACTAAGCAGACCATACGATCGCGTCGCGCGACTGGTTCCATACAAATCTATACTAAGCATTAGGTCGTGGTCACTGAGAAAAGAAAGCTACCTTGAGTGTAATATCACCTTCAATAGCAAATTATTAGTAAATGCTATAAAATGAACAGCTATTCGCATCTGCCTTTTTATCTATTTAGTTCTTGCTTCTCTACTGCTCAAAAAATGACTTATCTATTTAGCAAAACTTCATGCAAAGTTACAAAGGCGAACTTAATGCCAGGCATTATTGTGGAACGTTCATACATAAATTACTAAAGAAAAAACATTTGCTGCTCCATTGTTTCTTTATCGAAAAAATGCGAACTGCTGATTTCAGCAATGGTCCCATAGTGAAAAATGTTTATTATGATGAGTACAGTGACCTCTTCAGAGGCGTTATTTCAATTTACTTTGTAGTACAATGATTATTTTTTAAAACTTCAACACAAAAGTACAAAGACAAACTTAATGTCTTAGGCTTTCTCTACCAGTCAACCAAGGGTGGTGGAGACATCATGGTTTTTTTTTAAATTGTTATAGACTAGCATTTGACTGCGATCCCACCTGATGGTAAGCAGTAATGCAATTGTTGATGGTGAGGCGCACTAGTTTATTAAGACCTTATTTACTCTAGTCTTGACGGCATGTTGTTTTTGTCATCAGTTTCTCGAGTGAAGGCGACGACATCATAGTGAGCGGCGTGTACGCGGAGTGCGGCGAGGCGGCGGCGCGCGAGGCGGCCTACCGCCTGTACCTGGCGCCCGACGCCTCGCAGCACAGCCTGCTGGCCACCACGCTCGAGGCCAGGCACGAGATGGCGTCCATTTGCGGCTTCCAGAGCTACGCCGATAGGTATATTATTTATTTATTCAATTAATCACTGTTTTTGGCTATCACAGTTTGTTTCACGATTTAAACCCAAAACAAAAACACAAAACAAAAACAAACAAAACAATGGAAAAAAAACATACTAAACAAACAAAAAAAAAAACTCAAAATAATGGAAAAGTCACGGAAGATATCCCGTAAGTGACAATTTAAATTGTAATCAATTAATCTTAATATATATAAATCTCGTGTCCCAATGTTTGTCCTCAATGGACTCCTAAACCACTTAACCGATTATAATAAAATTCGCACACCATGTGCAGTTCGATCCAACTTGAGAGATAGGATAGTTTAAATCTAAAAAAAAAAAAGTTGGGTAATGTAGGGTAGTGTAGGGTAGCAGTGGCGAGGGGTTAACATGGGTGCGAGTAAATCCGCTGCTTGTACCAAAACACTGGAGTAATCGCTACGTCCCCGTAAGGGGGCGCGGCTGGCGGGGTTTAGGCTATGCCTTTATCCCGCGGTTGCAGGGTAGGGGCCCGTAAATGCGGGCCCTGCGTTGGGGT
This sequence comes from Mythimna separata, assembly GCA_030763345.1. Classification (NCBI taxonomy): domain Eukaryota; kingdom Metazoa; phylum Arthropoda; class Insecta; order Lepidoptera; family Noctuidae; genus Mythimna; species Mythimna separata. The sequence goes on along the minus strand of CM061170.1, from coordinate 22,741,775 downwards.
GCCTTAGCGGCTCGGTTGCGAGCAGGCGTGCATATGCAGCCTGCGTGTGAGTATACTGCGCGTGTGCAGTAGGAGCGCCTCGACACTGCCCCGACAGTGCCGTTTTTCACGACATCTCGGCGGTCAGTCCCCGCCGGGTGAGACCTCCGGTTGCCCGGAGGAAGCCCAGCGAGAGACGACCAGCACGAGATTGCCGACTTTAGGGACGCTCCCTACTGGGCGTGAAGGCCCCCGTCTGTCACGCTTCCAGAGCGAGCCGGTTACGCTTCAGACTCAGGGGCCGTGGTGGGAGTGTGAGCGGTATTGTAGTGTGTCACACCGCTCATGTGGGCATGCAGGGCGCGCGACCGCGCCGCGCGCTTGACGCGTGTGTTTGGCGAGTGTGGAGTCATGCATTGTGTGTGGGCTGGTGCACGTCGTGCCTATATTAACTTAGCACACGACGTGCGCCGGATGCGTGTGGTGTTGTAAGGTGTCACTGTGTGAGTGGGCCGCGTGTAGATGCTAAGCGGCTCACTCAGGCGTCAAGTCCGGTGGGTTGGCCACGTCCGGTAGGAGGTCACGTGGGAAGCGCTTCGCGTCAGGAGGCCGCGCGTGCCAAGGCGCTATCTGCTTGACATGAGGCCATGCGGACGCGTCGGCACGCGCGAACATGTTGGACGCGAGGCGGGCGCAAAACTTGTCCAGGCTCTCCATCCGGAGGTCACGCTCGATGACAGCGTTCCTCACCAGCGAGGGGGCGTCCACAATTGTGCGTAGCGTTAAATTTTGTTGCGCCCGAAGGCGGGTCTTGCTAGTCTCGCTGGTGAGGGCGAGCCAAGCTGGGGCGGCGTACGTGATCAGCGGGCGGATGTACGTTTTGTACACGCCCAGCTTTGCACGTAGCGGGAGGCGGGAGGAGAGCACTGGGCGGAGTAGTGCGCGGGCTACCCTGCTCTTGGCGGTGACCTGCCGGACATGGCTTCGCATGGAGAGCCGACGATCTATGGTGACCCCTAGGTACCTTACCTGGGGCGACCACGCGATGTCGGCTCCGAGCAGCTGGAGGGGTGGTGGGTGGCGAGCGGACCCGACGAGCAGCGCCTGGGTCTTGCCCACGTTCACCGACAACCTCCACTTCGACAGCCACTCCGGAAGTAAGTCCAGCACGCGCTGCACCTTGACGGCAGCGTGCCTCGCGTTAAGCGAGGAACCAACGTACGCAGCGTCGTCGGCGTACAGCGCGAGCGTGGTCTCGGGCGTCGTGGGGATGTCATCGGTGTAGTGGGAGTAGCAGACCGGCGAGACGCAGCTTCCCTGCGGCACGCCGGCCGCAATCGGGCGGGCGCTCGACAGCGCGCTATCAACCACCACCCTAAAGGACCTATCCTGTAGGAAGGAGGAGACCACCTTGACAATGCGACGGGGCGCGTCCGACATGGATAGTTTGTACACCAAACCGTCATGCCAGACGCGGTCGAATGCCTTTTCCATGTCGAGGAATACTGCAACCGTTCGCTCCTTTTTATTCAGTGACGCAGTGAAAAGGTGCAGCATCCTCGACAACTGGAGCGTCGTGCTATGCTCCGACCGAAACCCGAACTGTTCCGGACGAGGAGTCAGGTGAGGAGTGAGATGTCGCAGCAGGAGTTTTTCAAACACCTTGGACATTGTGGGCAGCAGGGCGATCGGCCGATAGCTCTCCGGCTTCAGCACGTTCTTATTCGCCTTCGGCAGCATTATGACGCGCCCTTCCTTCCAACAGGCCGGAAAGACACCCGTGCGCAGCACCGCCGTAAACAGGCGCGCCAGGGCCGCAACCGAACGGTACGGCAGGTGGCGCAGCGCTGTGTTGGTGATGCCGTCCGCGCCCGGGGCCTTCCTCGGCCTGGCACCAAGGATGGCGCGTCCAACCGCGTTGGGCGAGAAGAAAATTGGGTCTTCATCGGGAGCTATCGGCGTGGCGAAGTAGTCTCGAAGGTGCCTCTCGACTGCTGCGACATGGTCATGGTCAACAATCGGGTTCGGCTGGAATTGACGCTCCAGGCACTCGGCAAAGATCTCCGCGCGGTCTGGTGCGGAGTATCTTGGGGCCCCGTCGCTGTGTAGGAGCGGGCGCACCGGAGCTGGGGTCTTCGTGAGTTGCCGGCAAAGTTTGTGGATTGCCGGCCAGTCTCCTTCGGTGGACGCAATGTGATCTTCCCAGCTCTCGGTGTTAAATGCCTGTAGCTTGGCTCTGACTCTCTCCGCGTGACGGTTAAGCTGCGCCTTCTGCGCAGGACATTTTGTTTGTTGCCACCGTTTGCGGAGGCGCCTGGTTTCTCTGACCAAATCCCGCAGCTGTTTCGGCAGGGGTCTGAAGGCAATCCCCTGTGGTCGCGGGATTATGGTGGTCGCCTCTTCGTAGGCGCGCTGGATGCAAACGGTGACATCTTCCGCCAGTCTGTCCACATCGGCGGAGGAGACGACAGGCCAAGTAGGCGTGGTGGTCTCCATCACTTCCTGGAATGTTGTCCAGTCCGTTTGTCGACGTGGCGCTGGGGGCGAGAGTCGGATCGGCATGCCTGCTAGGACGGCGAGAACAGGTTGGTGGTCCGACAGCATCTCGTCGTCCAGGACCTGTTGGGTGATCTGGCAGTTTAGGCCCTTGTGGACAATAACGTCCAGCACGTCCGGCACATATGCCCTGGCATCCGGGTAGTGCGTCGGGGTTTCTGGGCCGGCGACGTAGTATCCGTGGGCCTGGGCGTCTGCGAAGAGTCGATTGCCCCCGGGGTTTGCGGCGTGGGAGTTCCACGCTGGGTGTTTGCAGTTCAGGTCGCCGGCGAGGAGCGACGGCCCTGGGGACTGCTGGAGTATCGCCCGCAGCTCGGCCAAGTCGTACTTGGCTGCGGGCGGGATGTAGGCCGCGAAGATGTTCAGGTCCTCGCCGGCAACGTGAACCTGTATGCCCAGCGCGTACAACGTGCTAGGGGACGTCGATGGTAGGGGCTGGTGGACTACTCTTCGCCGGACTAAAACCGCCAGACCACGGTATGGATAGCCGACTGCCGACTTCTCGTCCTTCTTGTAGAGGTAATAGCCCGGGAACCTGATTTTGTCGGCAGGTCCCAGGTGCGTTTCACTTATCAGCGCCACGTCGATTTTTTGATCCTTGAGGAGGAGGCGGAGGGGGGCGACCTTGCTCTTGAGGCCGCGAGCATTCCAGTGGAGGACCCTCAGGGACACAGCCATTTGTGACCGGTGATCTCAAGCATTTCCTGAAGGCCCTCAAGAGCGACTTCTGTGGGGTCCTCAGCTGTCATCATTTTGATGACCAGCCCCGTCAAAAAGCGGACCAGTCTTGTTATGCGGCCTCTGAGCTGTGCTTTGCTCTCCTCCGAGAAGAGTTGGCTCAGAGGTCCGCTGGTGCGCGGCCGCTGCTGAGCAGGGGCAGCGCCTGCGTGTGCGGCCGCTCTGGGTGCGGTGCGCCTCGCTTCTGCGCGCTGCTCCTTCCTCTCAGCGTTAGCAGCGGCAGGGGCTTGTCGTCTAGGGGCCCCAGCTTGAGCCGAGGCTGGGGCGGTCGCCCCAGTGACTTCCTGTTGGGTGGGGGGGAGAGGCCCCTTCCCTTTCTTCTTCCCTCCCTTCTTCTTCTTCTTCCTCCGCCTCCCGGAGGGGTCATCTCCTGGTCTCGACGAGGGCCCGTTCGCTGCCGCCATCAGGGACGCGCTGGGCGCCTCCATGTCCTCGACATTTACAGGCCTCTCTGGGGCTGCGTCATTTCGGCGCTGTTGCCGCGAGATGGCGACAGTGCCCGCTCGCTTGTTCCTCAGCTCCTTGAGGAACACGGGGCATTTCGTGTTGCACGCCGGACGGTCGCCCGCGCAGTTGGCGCAGGTGGCCGGCTCGGTCCTTGGGCGTGGGCAATCTCTGGCGGCGTGGTTATCTCCGCAACGCACGCATGCGAGCGGACGGTGGCACAGGTGCGAGCTGTGCCGGAACTTTTGGCACCTGTGGCATTGGGCGGGCCCTTTTTTTCCCCTCCACGCCTCGATCTTGACACCACGCATGTATAAGAATGTCGTGATGTCGTAGATCCGACGGAAGTCAGGCGTCCTCTTGAGTACTGCATGGAAGATGCAGCCGGGTCTGTCCTCGCGCGCCCTTATATTGCGCACATACTCCGGCTCAAAACCATGCAGCCTCAGTTCTTCTTCAATCTCAGCCGGCTCCGTGTCGGCTGGGAGGCCCCTGATGGCCACTTTGAGGCTCCGCTCCGCTGGGAGCGAGTAGGCGAACCACGAGATGCCGCTCACCTTCTCCAGGTCAGTGAGGTACCTCTGTACCACCCTGTACTCGCCCTCACTTTCGGGCAAGAACCGAATGCCACCCTGATACGGGCGGGCATTCGGCGGGTGTCCCAGTTGGGCACTCACCGCCCTAAAGTGGGCGGCCCAACCCGGCAGCCTCTCCACTATCAGCGGAGGGAACCGGGGTGACTTCCTTCTCGTGGCGGAGGGGGGGGCCCCCGCTGGATTGGGGGCCCCCGCATCTGGCAGGTCTTGGTGTCCACTTCCCGTCGATGTTGACGGCTGCGGAGGAGGTGAGGCATGCGGCGAGCGCGCCTTGTCAGCAAAAGAGGGAGGGGCCCCACCAACCTGCTTGCGCGGGGCGCGCTGCGGTAGGGGCGCCTCCATGCATGGGCGCTTTGCCTCCTCTGAGGCCTCGTCGTCGGAGCTTCGGGGCCTGCGTTGTGGTCGGGCCTCGAGTTGGGACTCGAACCCGAAGCCCGGGGAGTCGATGATGGGAGGGGCGAGAGGGGGGTCCGTCGTTGACAGGCCGGATCGCGTGAGCGTATCCAAGGACACGGCTCGGCGACCGGCGCAAGAGGAGGCCCCCGACGAGGCCGACATGTCCGATCCCTGGCGGGAAGAACACGCCGACATGGGGGCGGGGGAGTCCTGGGCGGAGCCCCTCGGCGGTGGTGGGGAGAAGGGACCCACCAACCTAACATCCTCTAAAATCTTTATTTTTGGCTCGGTCTTTACCGCGGCGGCCGAGCCCGCCAGCATGCGGTGGGCAGCCGGCGAGGCGGTGCGGCGAGCTGTGCCGAGCTGTGTGCCCCTCGCGTCCGAGCCGCGCTGACTAGGGCGGTCGGAGGGGGGGGCGGAGCGGGTGGGGGCGGGCGTCATTGCTGCCCTGCTGGTGCTGGGCTCAGCTGAGCCGGGGCCCGGCTTGAGCGGGGCCTTGGCGGGTGGTGCCGTTGGGCGCACGGCCGGTGCGGCCGGCTGAGCAGGCCGCACGGCAGCATGCTGGCCCGGTGCGGCGGAGCGCGCAACCGGGACAGCGGCGCGCGCGGCCTGTGAGCGGCTGGCTGGTGCGTAAGCGATTGGCCCTGGGGCCTGGATAGGCACGGGGCGGAAGGCAGGCGGGCGAACCGGGACAGCCGGGTGCCGGCTCGACGACGCCACCGACGAAACGCGCGCAGTCGTCAGCGGCGCCGGTGGGCCGGCAGTGGTCGTACCTTTGTTGCTCCTAGGGGGATGGGAGACGTCGGGCGTCGAACCCCCAATAATTGGGAGTGACACCGACCGGTCCCCCATCGAGTGTACGGGATCTGGGGACACCGACCCGAGTCCCAGAGAGGTCCTGGGTCCAGGCTTTTTCGGCATGCTGACACTGTCGGCACTTAAAAACCGGTCGAGTCATACGTACCGACGAGCGGAAAAGTACTGAGATGAGTTTGTAAACAAACAAAACACTCACGGAAAAACACTGCACATTAACTTCACATTTAAAATTTAACGAAGAATCACTACACTACTACGTTGCATGCTTGTACCAAAAATTATTATAAACCTGACCTAATTAAGCGATGGAGAATCTTAACTGCGAGATTCAGAAACCGTCGCTCAACTAACAACGCCATCTAGTGACCGCATTCCAAACTTTTTTCACAAATTCACAATTTTCTCAAAAGATGACGCAGTCAACCAATATTTATGTAAACACAATTTTAAAAATAAGTATGTAAATTATATTATTAAAGTTCACTCACCAAATGCCGCTCGCTCAATGATGCAATAAATCCAAACCGGCGTTTTTATTAATTGTCGTAACTTAATTTTGGGAACAGGATTTTTTGGTCGCGTAAAACGAATGCGATACTTTGTATCAAATCATTTTGTATATCACTCGAAAGACCAGAGAATGAGGGATTCTGTGTTGAGGAACATTGTTCCAAATGCGAATCGATTACGGTATCATACTTTCTTAAATATAACAACGTTTCGATGTAGTTACCGCGGTTATCGGTAGCCGAATTTTCGTGGTGTCCGCGAAAAGCTAACTCTTGTTTACCTAGCAAAATGACTGTGTCGATGAACCGTTTCATTAAACTTCTATTCCGATCTACTTTTCTATTATGAACTTCATATGTATTAGTAAAAAAGTTTCTATCCTACGATTTCCGAAATCTTGCAAAGATAAACAACTTCGGATATGTTTTTCGGTCTGAACATGTTTTTTGGACGAATTTGTAAGATTATTAATATCACTAAATCCCGTGTGGCTCCATAAGCTACTTACTAGAATCTGAGAATAACAAACATGGGAAACAAAACATTGTTTTTACTGCACTATCACTACGCAAAACTCACTAGTTTACATAATAATAAATCAATTTCAACCATAAAACTATAAGATTCTAAATTATAATACGAATATATCAAATAAAATGAACAGGTGAAATATGACACATCAATAAGCGCGAACCAACTCTGTTGTCATTATTGTCAAATGTCAAACTAAATAATAATATCTAAATAAATTAAGAAGTTCAGTATCATTCCATCTCGTTCTAGCGGATGCATTTTATGGTATGTAACTCGATTAATAGCGGGTTCCCTTGAACCAATATTTAGCCGTGTTATACTCGCTTGACGCCTGCGTAACACCGCTAGATGTCGCTAGAAACTATGAATTAAAATGTATGAAATTCCGGTATTATGAATCGGCTTACCGAGACCGACCTGTTTTGCGTGAGTTGATATTGCCCCGAAAAAACTTGTAGGCGTTTATTTATTGTTGATTTTTATTTTCACAAGCAAATATTATGCAGTTAAATGATATTTGAATGATAATTTAAAATAATAGATACTACTATTTGCCATAATTTGAAAGTGAAGCCGGCCGGAATGGAGTTGTTTGGAGGCTGCGCGGCTGTAGGGTAGTGTAGGGTAGTGTAGGGTAGTGTAGTGTAGTGTAGTGTAGGGTAGTGTAGGGTAGTGTAGTGTAGTGTAGTGTAGGGTAGTGTAGGTTAGTGTAGTGTAGCGTAGTGTAGTGTAGGGTAGTGTAGGGTAGTGTAGTGTAGGGAAGGTAGGGTAGGGTAGCGTAGGATATGTAGGGTAGTCATTTGACGGAAAAAAATCCAAAAATAAATAATTGTCTACCCCGTGCGAAGCCGGGACGGGCTGCTAGTGTTAAAATAAGTCTCTAGTTTTAAAAAGGTCTAACCAATTAATCAACTTCAGCCAACTTACCTTAATCCTTTAACCGCCTCTATTGGATAAATCCCACAAATTGTTCGTGTCGACTTCGCCAGGGTCGCACGACCAAATCGTCAGACCATTCCGATGCAAGTGATTAAAGGGTTAAAAAATTCGAAAACTGCCTCTGCAATAACCGATTCTCACGCTTACCAAGTCGAGAGTAGAAGGTATTAGTTATAGTTTGAGGTACACTATAACTATTAGCTTCTACTCGCGCCATTACAATAAGATCTAAATTGTAATAATTATCCCACAGAGCAATAAAAGCAAGTACAATGGAGACATCGGCAAACGTGCGACAATTCCTGGACATCCTTTCAGACAACCTCTATGACAGAGCCAAGATAGACTTTGACGCCATGCTGAAGATGAAGAAGCAAGAAACTCCTTACCTGGACCAGCTTATGTGTTGGGATACCCCCTACTTTACGCATAAGGCTAAGACACAACTGCTCAATGTTGCCAATTCGGACTTTAGTCCGTACTTCTCGCTCGGCGGGTGTATGGAAGGCCTTAATATGCTCTGTGAGGAATTGTACGGAATCAGCTTGAAGGCGGAAGAAATGTTGCCAGGTGAGTTTTTATTCGAATAACTACTACTAGCACTAAGAGGCTATTTGTATTAATCTTTAGTTAAAACAAAATGTTTTCTTTCTACAAATTAGAACTATTCCTCTCATCATCGTCTCCCTGCCCTTATCCCGTATAATTTGGGGTCGGAGCAACACTATTTTTTTCTTCCATTTTATCTTATCACTCATCACGCTTTCACTACTCCCTTTTCTTCCATATCACTTCTCACACAATCTATCCATCTTTTCTTTGGCTTCCCTCTCCCTCTCTCCATTCATCCACATGTAAACACATAACTCTGATATAAAAATCCGATTCATCCCTCCTCTTGACATGACCATGCCAAGACAAACGCTTCCCTTTCAACTTTTCAGTCACTGGCGCCAGTTTCAAACTTCCCCTAATGTACTAATGTCTCACTTTATCCATTCTCGCTATTAGAAGTCAACATCATTATCCTCCTGCCCTTGTCCACTTTTATTTGGGATCGGTGCACCATGGTTTTTTTCTTCCACTCTGTCTTGTCACTCGCACGCTATCACTAAGAGCAATAGCGCACTAGCGGCCACCAGTCCGCACGCGGCCAGCGGCCACAGGTGCGTGCGTTCTATGGCGATTTCATACTAATGTATGGCCGCCGCGACCTGGCCGCTAGTGCGCTATTACTCTAACTCCCTTCCTGACATACCTACAGTTTCCATCTGCAAAAGATATACAGTTTTGCTCTTCTTCACATCCCAGGCGAGTCGTGGTCCCCGGACGTGTACAAGCTCGGCGTGGTGCACGAGAGCGAAGGCCTGCTGGGCTACATCTACTGCGACCTGTACGAGCGGCCCGGCAAGCCGCACCAGGACTGCCACTTCACCATACAGGGCGGTAAACTGCTGCCGGATGGGAGTTATCAGGTACGTTTAAGTGGTGAACTTGTGGTTTTTTTTCTAGTGGCTTCCCTGGTATGTGAATTCCTAGTATAGGGGGGAATTTCGAAAACCCGCCATATTATAGTCCGTCATATTTTTATAATAGAAAGCTCGGCGAAGTTTGAGCTGTCTACAAGTCCAAGTGTTGAGTGTCCAAGGGTTTCGCTTTGGGGTTCTGTTTTATTTATTTATTTATTTATTTATACTTTTGCACAACAAGGTACAAAGGCGGACTTAATGCCTTAGGCATTTTCTACCAGTCAACCCTTGGGTAATGCAGAGAATATTAGTGGTAGGTGCAATAAAAGATAGGAAAAATTAATACTGAGAAATATACAAAAAGAATCTAGATACAACACAATATAAATATAACTTATACATAACTCAATAAAATAAATATATATATACATTATACATAGATATAAATACTCCGAAAATAGATCCAAATCGACAACCTGAGAAACATTAACGTTGTGATGAGACTACTGCCAACTTCTTACGAATATGCTCACGAACCTCAACTTTGAATTTTAATCGGTTTGTAACCATCCTGACCTCTTGGGGGAGCGCATTCCACAGCGAAATAGCCTGAATAAAGAAGGAGCAGTGAAGGAAATCAGTGCGATGAGTGGGGCATAGAAGAAGACGGTTATGAGAAGAACGTAGATTTTTATTGTGGTTGGCGCAAATATATTGAAAGTGAGGGGCTAAATAACTAGGGCAATTGAGCGAATTGAGAAATGAAAATAAGGTAGTGAGTGCCCTTTGCTCTCTGCGCTGACGTATAGGCAACCACTTTAGAAGCAGCCGATGTGCAGAGACATGATCATATTTGCGCAGATTGAAAACGAATCGAATGCAGTAATTCAGAAGACGGTCAAGTTTATTGAGGAGATCTGCATTCAGGTCATAGTAACACACATCACCATAATCAATGATAGGAAAAATTAGGGTCTGTACAAGCATTGCCTTCGTGGTCGATGGCAAAAAGTTTTTAAGACGATACAGAGCCCGCAGCACCCCCGTAACCCTCTGACTAACACTAACGATCTGAGTACGCCAGTTCAGAGTACTATCGATGTACAAGCCTAGATCCTTTACGTCAGTACTGAAAGGAACAGTCGTTGAGTCGAATAGAACCGGTGGCAAGGATGCAGTATCCACTTTGGCGATGTTTCGGGAACTCCCAATGATGATCGCCTGACATTTATTGGGGTTTACGGCAACACCAAATCTATCAGACCAAGTTTTAATGGCCGCCAAGTCCCTGTTTACCTTTTCGATAGCATCAGATATCTCGTCGACTCCCCCTTGATAGTACAACTGGAGGTCATCTGCATACAGATGATACGCACACTGAAGGACGGAAGTAATGAGATTTATAAAAATAGAAAATAGAAGAGGAGAAAGAATTCCGCCTTGTGGAACGCCAGTTGGTAGATCACACCAGTGAGAAGAAGTCTCTCCAGCGTGAACCGACTGCTGGCGCTCCTGAAGGTAGGAGGTGAACCATTCCAGTGTTTCAGGAGAGACCATGAAATGGGACAGAATGGCTAATAGAATATCGTGACTGACGGTATTGAAGGCATTCGAGAAATCGACCAACACCAGTACAGTGACCTTGGTGTCTTCCAGTCCTGCCCTTATATCGCCAGTCACTTTCAGGAGGGCGGAAATAGTGCTGTGCCCAGGCCTGAACCCAGACTGTAGTGGGCTAATCAGTGAGTTAGAGTGCACAAAGTTAGAAAGTTGTTTGTGGGCACAGGCCTCAAGCACCTTGGACAGGAAGGGAAGGATTGAAATTGGGCGGAAGTGAGCTGGAAGAGTAGGATTTGGAATTTTAGGTAGTGGACGAACATAGGCTTTTCGCCACAAGGAGGGAAATACACCGGAGTACAAAGAAAAGTTTACGATATGGGTAATCGCAGGAAGGAGTTCATCCAGAATGGCCATGATCATACCACGAGTGATATTATCACATCCCACTGCGTTGGATTTAATGGAGAGGATGATTTTTCTGATCTCTCCCGGCTCAACTGAAACGAAACGAAAAGAACTAATATTCGGACGCGTTAGACCAGAGATTAGAGACAAAGTTTGTTGTTTGGTTAGATGATCCATGGTAGGCATATTAGAAAAATGCCTGTTGAGATCATCTAAGTCAATGGAGTTTGGAAGGTCTAAATTTCGCTGTTTGCCGATACCAAGTGTTCCAAGGAACTTCCAAATATCGGCAGATGAAGAAGAAGAAATATTTTCTAGAATATGGCGGCGTTTAGCATTACGTATCATCTGATTGCACCTATTCCTTAATGCCTTGAAAAGTGTCCAGTTTTCGTCCGTACGATTCCTCTTATGTTTTCGGAACGCACGGTCCCTCCGTCGCATGGCCATATGTATTGCCTCGGTCATCCAAGGCGCAGGAAGACGCCTCATTTGCACTTTTTTAACTGGAGCATGAATGTCAAACAAGCCGATGACAACATCATTGAAGATCGCAACCTTATCGTCAACTGAAGCGGCCTCAGTCATGACTTCCCAATCCACCACAGATGCATCCTGCTTAAGTTGGTCGACATCCATCCTCGAAAAACATCGCCTGTACAGAACCCTGGGTTTAAGTTTTGGAGGTTTAAGGATATAGGAAAGGAAAATCATATCGTGATGAGAGAAACCAGGAGCGTCATGTTGACCATGGGAAGAGACAAGGGAAGGATTTGAGGTGAGGATAAGATCGAGCCAGGTGTCTTCGCCTGCAACGTTGTGATGCGTAGGTTGGAGCGGCAACACATGCAGACTGGCTGATTCTATAAGATGGAGTAGTTTTCGGGATCGCGTGGAGTTTTGAGCAAGGAGGTTTGTGTTGAAATCACCCATTATGATGTGGTGTGCATACTCTGAACCCAAAGATCCAAGAACTGTTTCGAATTCAGTGAAGTAATCGATAGTGGGGGGACAGTAGACAACACCAATGATGGTTTTAGCTCCTTTGACGCACACTTCAAGGAAGATATACTCGGCAGAGGCAGAATAGTTCGAAGAGGAAGAAGCAAGTATTTTATAAGAAAAGTCGCTGCGAAGGTATATGGCCACACCACCCCCACCTTTCCCAATCCGATCATTTCGAATAAGTACGAAACCAGTGAGAGGGTAAGTGGTGGACAGAAGATGCGGTTTGAGCCAAGTTTCGGAGATCAGGATGGCGTGAACGTTGCTATTATTGAACGCATCATACAACTCACTGTAATGGCTGGCAATGCTCTGAGCGTTGATATGGCAGACATTAAACAACCGATTAGACTCGCCATTAAAGTTGCGCTGCAAAAAGTCACCAAGAGTGTCACTGAGCGAACAAAAACTTGAGTCGCTCGAAGAGGCAGTAGATCCGTTGGCTGAAAAATAAGATTCATTGTCGGACATAAATTATAGATACTAATATATATATATAATATAAAGTGGGCTATAGCTAAAAACAGAATTACCCACTAAATGCTTCTCTGCACCACCCGCCAGCTAACAAACAACAAAATCAACAACATAATTATAATCTGCACAGCGAACACAATAGATTACAAAACAACACAAAAATAAGACACGTGCAACAAAAAAAAACCGAACAACAAAGTTTACAAACACAAGAAATAAAATACAAAACAAAAATCATAACAAAACATAAAGCAAAGGCCCACCCAACATAAATTAAGTATGCCGTAAAACGAAACGATACAAAATAATTAAATGGAAAGTTTCCGAACGTATTGTATAAATGTCAAAGCACATATTGACTTATGTCAATATGACTTTGACAAGAACTAAAGTAAAGAAATTAGAAAATAATAAATAAGTACAATGTTGAGAGAGGGTAATGAATAAAATTTAAATTAATAACTACAGTTAAATAGTGGTGGGTACTAGCCAAAAGTAAAATAAATGATACATACTGGAAAAACTACAAAACGTTTAGCAAAACCTACCAAACACTGAACCCGAAGAAGAACAATCACAAAAAAAAAACAAACAAAAGCGAAAGAGTAACAATACGGATACTATTTACGTGATTTTCCAGCAACATCTGTACCTCTTGCGCTCGCAGCCGGAGCAGGGGCCGCCACCTTGGGGTATTTGGTTGTCAAGTGCTTGAGCTCCTCCATGGACGTTATCTTGTGCCGGACGCCGTCAGAAGATTTTATACAAATGACACCTTCTTGTGTCCAGCACGCCCGCATCCCGAAGTGCTCACGCGCCTTCCCAAATACAGATTGCCTGGTCCGGGTTAAGAACTCCTTGACAGATGTTTTAGTGCCTTTCAACCCCGTCTTTGCTCTCCAAACCAATGCCTTGACATCCATGCTGGCGAATCTGACCAGAATAGGTCAGTGATGATCATTGCTGGGGGCACCAAGTCTGTGACAGACCTTGATTGATGACGCTGAGACGTTCTTGAGGGATAGTTTGGTGTTAATTACCTCCAAAATCAGCGCTTTGCTATCCTCGTTCTCCACTTCGACAAGTCCCTGGAAAATCAATGCTTTTCGCCTGTGCCTGGTCTCAATGCCATCGATCTGTCTTGCACACTCGTTTAGCTGGCTTCGGAGCAGGCCAAACATGGAGAAAATGAGTTCCCGAAAGACACGAAACTCATCAGCAATCTTCGCCACTGTGTTGGTCTTGGCAGGCCCGGCAGCCCGGATCTGTGCTTCCAGTTCAGTCATCTTTCTCGTGACGTTTTCCTCCAGTGTTCTCTGTGCAGCTAGAACTTCAGCGTACTGGGACATATTGGATGTGTTATGTGCTGAGTAATATTGTTATGACAGTTAGTGATCAGCTGGCAGGTGATGCTTGAGTGTTTTAAATGTCACATAAATCAGCCACAAACGTGTGTACAGGTTATCACACTGCAGTAGATTAGATACTGTAGCAAGTTAAATCAATATTTTCAATATTTACAATTATTATTAATTAATTAAAATTTCAAAAAATTTCGGACGTCTGTACTTTTTAAGCGCCTACCCGCGAAAAAACGTTTTACTTGATGATTAATGTCTTTTTTGAGTTGGGAAATCATTTAATGACTTTTGCCGCTCTAGGGTTGTACGAGAGAGTGCGGGCGTGTCAAACTTTGACCAACTAAAATCAACCTGTATCTTTCAGTTGTCTTTTGCATTCCTATAGCACAGTATCCGTTTCAGATATTTCCATCCCCATTATCAAAAAGTAAACCCCAGTAACACGTTTCCTCATTTGTTTTTTTTCAGAACCCGATTGTCGTAGTAATGCTTTCCCTAAGCGGAGGCCATCGGTCGGGCCCAGCGTTACTGTCAGCAGGCGGCGTAGATAACCTGTTCCACGAGGTGGGCCACGCGCTGCACTCCATGCTGGGCCGCGCCACGCACCAGCACGTGTCCGGCACTCGCTGTGCCACCGACCTGGCTGAGGTGCCCTCCGTGCTCATGGAGTACTTCGCCAGCAGCCCGCAGGTAACTGTTCCACGAGGTGGGCCACGCGCTGCACTCCATGCTGGGCCGCGCCACGCACCAGCACGTGTCCGGCACTCGCTGTGCCACCGACCTGGCTGAGGTGCCCTCCGTGCTCATGGAGTACTTCGCCAGCAGCCCGCAGGTAACTGTTCCACAGTAAACCACTACCTCTACAGGCCATACTAGCCCACCACCAGCACGAATTCCTTATGCAATTTAAGATAATGTTGAGCCATCATTGGTAACAGTGGGTCGCAAAATTTTCATTATCGCGTAAAACAACTACAACTCGACTACAACTACCGGTCCTGTACGTATCGCATCTATCGGAGCCTTTGAAGGCCTCCAACAAGGTGGACGGGTCGCGGGAATCCGATGGATGCCTCCTCAAGTATTGTCTATTAACAATATTGTCACATTGCAGGTCATCCGTCGCTTCGCGCGCCACTTCCAGACGCGAGAGCCGATGCCGGAGGACATGCTGCACAGACTTTGCGCGTCCAAGCACCTGTTCGGAGCCAGTGAGATGCAACTACAGGTACACAACTATAACTATCTATGAATAAGTCTTCCTTCTTCCTGCCCTTATCCCATATTATTTGGGGTCGGCGCAACATGTTTTTTTCTTCCATTCTGTCCTGTCACCCGTCATGCTATAATCAACTTCCTTTTCTTTTATATCAGTCCTCACACAATTCATCCATCTTTTCTTTGGTCTCCCTCTTCCTCTCCATCCCTCCACATGTAAATTCATAACTGCTTTAGTAACATGCGTTTCATCCCTCCTCTTTACATAACCATACCAAGACTAAACGATTTCATTTCAGCTTTTCAGTCACTGGTGCCACTTTCAAACTTCTTCTAATATACTCACTAACGTTCTCGTCACACCACACATCCATCTCAACATCTTCATCTCCGCTACATGCAATCTGTTTTCATCCGTCTTTCTCACAGCCCGACATTCTGATCCATATCTATTAATAAGAGTATCAATATCTAATATCAACCTCCTTCAGCAAATGGAACACTATGCAAGTGCAAATCACTTTAAAACCAATTAGTCCTATCAGTAGAAACAGAGTCCTCTATTAATAAGGCGTATTAGAAAATCTCATTCTCCTCGCTTGCTCTTTGAATTCACAAATGATTGTAACCCATAAAAAAGTTTATTTTTGTTAGGTGGATAATCATCGACTGACTTTTCCCGCTCTTGGTCGAAGTGGGAGGATGTGTCACTTTTACTGACTCAAACGCACTGCTTTGTTCCTTCTTTAGTTTTCCTTTCACAAGCGAACCCATGACCTCGAGAGTTTCGATCCTGTTGGGTCCCAATAAAAAAGAAGTTTAAATTAACAAATACAGATTTGCTTTTCGGAATACTCTTCCTGTCAGTATATACATGTATTCTGTCCTTGCAGGTGTTCTACTCGGCACTAGACCAGCACTACCACGGGCCCGACGCGTCGCACCGCGGCAGCACCACGGAAGTACTGCAGCGAGTGCAGAAGCAGTACTACGGACTGCCCTACGTTGAGAACACTGTAAGTTTTAATGTTCTTACATCGAACCTATACTATTAATGAAATCTGATGTAGGCAACACTGGTTGAATAATTAAGCAAGCAAAAGGGTAAAAAATGTACCCAGCTCTTACTGGGTACATTTTTTAAGTCCGGGTGAATAGAAAGTTTTTTGCTGGTATAGACTACCAGGGCCAAGTTAGGGGACTCCTTCTACCAGGGCCAAGTCAGGGGACTCCTTCTACCAGGGCCAAGTCAGGGGACTCCTACCAGGGTGTCCATAGGGACACCTTCAAAGAAAGAGATAACATACCCTTACGTGGGTACGTTTTTTAGGTTGACGTAATTAATCCAGATACTATAAAAAATTCTTGGTAAACAAAGATCAAGACCTTTTTGTATCAGTGTTCCACCAATGTTTCAGATTTCATTGTAGCCTAATAATTAGCCAAGTTGGTTAACTTTTTAGACAGACAAATAAACATTGATTGTTTGACTATAAGTCGTCGTTTGTGCTTAGGCGTGGCAGCACCGCTTCAGCCACCTGATCGGCTACGGCGCCAAGTACTACTCGTACCTGATCTCGCGCGGCATCGCCTGGTCCGTGTGGCACAAGTACTTCCAGGAGCAGCCGCTCTGCCGCTCTGCTGGGGAGAATCTTCGCCAGGGCTTGCTGAGGCATGGAGGAGCTGTGCCGCCTCAGGTAAGACACGTTCACAGAAAGTCCTGCAAACCTCCGTTGAAAAAGGAGGATTATCCGACCAGACGCGTTTTATGTTTGGTGGGCAACTGCCCGATATATTATCAGGCTGTCGTATCTATTCACATCGCGCGGAGAACTTTGATTCGTAGTTCTTATGTGACGTCATAGATGTCGCTACAATATTATGTTATATAGCTTTCTTTATTTTCAAAGTAATAATAACACCCCGTCGTTTTTGCGTCGGGGGGAAAAAAACGCAATGAAGTAAGTCGATGTCGGTCTATAGGTCTATTATTATAAATAAATCGTTTTTTGACCTTGGTATGGTATGGACACCCTACGATAAGTAGGTTTTGAGACAAGTTTTAGGGTGCCAAAATAAAGATTTAGGCTAGTTAATAGCAGACTATCTCTTATTCCGAGACTCTAATGCTCTGCCCTAATTTGTTTATTTTTCCTGGAATACTAAACCAGACAAAATAGAAGAAAAAAAGAAAAGGCTAGACCGACTTTGTTCAAAATTTCTGGGAAACTTTACTTTCGGCTTTACATAATTCCGTCTATTTCCACAGAAATTACTTCGCGACTATTTACAAGAAGAGGTAACGCCGACCACGCTCGCGAACGCGCTCGCTGAAGAGTTAGATCATCACAAGGACCACCTCGACACTGTGTTCAAGATACTACAGAAATGATCTACACACCAGCTCTTGAGGACTACTTAATTTTAACAGAGACAGGAAATATGGCACATTTAGTATTGGAAAAAACATAACACTCCTTTTTTTTGGGCAGTCGTGTAAAAAGGTAGGTTTTGTAGAGCGTTGTCTCTGTCACTCGTATTATTTCTGTCTCATTCTAAAGTTCGATGTGTCATATTTTCGTCCGCGTTTTAGGCGCTGTCACAAACAAATTGGAAAGCTTTAGAGGCTCACATCCTTAGGTTTATTCAATTAAACATATTGTTAAATCTCACGTTTCACAAGGCTTTATTTCTGGGAGCTGATCACAGCTGCATGTGCAGCAGATGTGAGATTTTACATTGAATTAATTGATCAAAAACGTAATCCGCCCTTTTCCTAGCGCGAGTTTTCTGTGCGAACATCCTAAAATCTAGTGGAATTGTGATGCATTTATTTTAGAACATCATAGGAGTTTCCATCATATCGACTATTGACTGATTTCTTAATCTATTAAACCCCGAGCGAACGCCGGCGTTCGCTCTCTCACTGTCTTTCTATTGTGTCTTAACTCTTTGTGCCTTTAATTACGATATTCGAAAGGTTAATGTATAAATGCATGCAATAACTTTGAGCCGCCCGAGGTCTGCGTTCCTATTGACCCCGTAAGACGGTAAGCATTAATGTTTCTTGATAGTCGATTTGGACCATTTGTATGTGTACCTGTATTTTGTTTATCCTTTTTTTTTGTACATCACTGGTATATATTGTATATATGGTAGATATTTTCTTTTTTTTTCTATTTTACTGCACCCAATATTTTTCGCTGCATCACCCGAAGGTTGACTGGTATAAAATTCACAATAGAACAATGCTTATAAATTAATGCAAGCAGGCCTCAGCATTAGTAAACTCTTTTGTATAGGGCATTGTAGAAATGGTGTGTTATCATGAAATGTCTTCCAATTTTAAATTACTTGACCTCGTCTTGTTATTAATGTAATTATTGTACATAATGTAAATGTTAAAATAAATTATTCCTAGTTTATTTCGTTGGGAGGATCTTACTTCAGTATTATGTTACGAAATTACTGTATTCCAATTATTAAAAATGTTACCAGCCTATGGAACTGAACTGAAATTTATAATTTAACTGTTACTTACAGTAAGTATTTATTTGTACATCACTGATAACTCTTGCCCACTGTAAATATGTACACGACAATGAAAAATAAAACAATGTCCGAAAATTATAAATAGTTTAATTAACGGTCCCTCCTGAAACTGACAGAAACAAACACAACCCGGATATCACGACAGCGAAGCGAACAGGAATTGTAAGAGCGTTTTCACCGATCCGATATCGGTGTCGGACGCCGATCCGATATCGGGGTAAGTAAAATGTATGAAATGCCGTGCTCCGATAACCGATATTGGGCCGGACAATATGAAAGACAGGTACATATTTCATACATTTTGCTTACCCCGATATCGGATCGGCGTCCGACACCGATATCGGATTGGATAATGTGAAAACGCTGTGATGGTTCATGGAAACGATACATGACAGGTAAAATGAGGGGGTCAACTTCGCTATACCCGAGGCAAACGACCACACTAACTTCTACAGCGGGACAAAATCTACCTATCTGGCGTTGAAACTGTCATGAATATACTATACTCTATTTACTATCTAGATTAAAAATTTAAAGAAACTTGTTTTACTGTCCTTTTAACGATTTTGACTTTTATTGCGTTGGTGGCATGACAAATGACGGCTGCTGTAAATAGTTTGTATTGTAACTAGTTTTAATGTCATCCTTATGTCTACGAAATGAAAGTCAAAATAGGTTGAACGGGCAGTAAAACAAGTTTATCTAAATTTCTAATCTTATAGTAAATAGAGTATAACGTATACTCACATCTCGCTTCAACGCAAGATTATGACAAAAGCTTGTCGCGATTTTGACCACATTCTCCAGCCATTTCACTTTCTTATACTAGTTCCAATCTCTAAATACTTCTAAACGTATTATAGGAATTATATTAATGTATACTTAAATCTTAAATGCCCCGGTACAGCGAAGCTGACATGCGTATTAGACACGAATACATAATGGACGCCATCAATCGACATTTAAATTATAATTATTACGTTTTTTTTAAATTAGGTGCTCTAATAAAGTAAGATCATACTCTATTATTTACCAGTTTTTATTGCAAGATTCATATTTCAAAGAATGAAACAAAGGAATCACAAAAATGAATGATATTTCGTGTTATCATAACTATTCTGTTTCAATCGGGAGGGTACGCGATTCTCTAGTATCACACTTTATAATTCTAACGTGTAATCATTTAGTATATTATTTATATCGGGACACAGAGATACGTCTTGTTTTGGCTCCGGCCAAAAGAAGAAAAACTTTTCTACTCTCAAAGTTGAAAATGACAAGTTTTTTTTTTACTTTTTGAATGACCCAATTCGGTGTATTCCGATTAAGACATTCTTCTTCTCTTAGTGGCAAATAACGCATCTTGAACAGCGATTTCTTACGAGCTACAAAAAAAAAACTATCAGCCATTTTGGGAATAAATCAGCAATTATCGCGTCTTGAAAGTCACCACAAGTCATTTACACAGGTCACTGAAAACAGGCCTTGTTATCATGAGAAAAGTATCGTAAGGTCAAATGTAAATATCCAGGAGTTTGTCCCCTGTTTCAATAAGACACTAATAAGAATACTCTGTAGAATTAATAAATTTCTCCGCAGGTTAAATCATAGAAATTATAAATCTTGAATAATCATTTTTTTATTCGATAAACACTAGCTTCTTTCTAATAACGATTTGTATCGGTCGGTAGAACCCTTATAATCATACATTCTTTGTAGAGTCGATGAAGTGAGATGATAATCGGCTATATATGTATGTGGCACACTTACGGCCGAAATTAATAATCAATCCATCACATATCGGAGATTGAAAAACAAATGAAACAACAGAAAACTTGTAAATTTTTGTATGGTGGCATTTGTTTTTCAATCTCCGATATGTGATGGATTGATTATTAATTTCGGCCGTTAAACAGCATCTAAAGGTAGTATTTGGTTCTTATCGAACGAGACGCGCGACCGCGATCGTGTCGCGCGATTCACTGCTTAGTACGGAGTACTGCACAATCTAGGCTCGGCGTTGCGCGACCGGTGAGATACAAATCATACTAGGCAATGGGTCGCGCGGCCCGGTCGCGGTTGTTAAGAACCGAATGATGCTTTACATCGACTCGAAATTTAGCACTGAAATTGTGTTCTCTAACATATCGTGTAGTACTGGCATTTCATTTGGCGTTTTGGCGTTAAATTGTGGGTAAGGATTATTTTGACTTTACAAATAATTGAAATAGTGCACCAAGTGAAATGTCGGAGTTAACGATCTCTGTGTGTGCCAACGTGCTGGGAAGGCAAGATCCACACGTCGGTCACAAAAATTTAGAAAAAGTCACCTTTTACCACACAATATAAAGTACACATTTCAGTACTCCACTTTGAGTCTAATTTGTTTAAGTGTGACGGTTATTATATCGCAAAATATAACGGTAGAGGTCAACTTCATACAATGAGATATACACTTGCACGCACACACAATCGACCTTTTACGATAGCCACGCCCATTTGCTGTACGTGATGCATACGTATGTGTGCGTGCGATCTTGTTCGTTGTTTGATGTCAACCTTCTATACAATTTTTTGATGAATGATTATAGCATAAGTAATGAACTTATAATGGTTCAATTTTTAAATAACCTGCACTTTATATGCGAATCAAGGTTTTATCGGTAGTGTATCTGTAAGCTGCTCGATTGAGGGACATTACCAGTCTGGTCTTATTTATTTGAACGAAGAGAGTATAAAGCAGGAATATTGATCGATGGACTTGGCCGCCAGTCTTCGCTACTAGGTCTATTGTTCAGACAACACAGTGACATTCTAATCGGGTGTAGTACAGACTTACAGTAGCGAGGATTGGCAGACTAGGCTAGAAGGAACCTTACGTCCATCTAATGTATTCCTCGCTTTATGGGCCCGTTTCACAACGTCCAAATAGGCGTTATTCATCAAATAAACGGAACAGAATTTGTAATAAATTACTTTTATTATTGCTAGTAAGCGTATGGGCAATATCTCACCTGATGGGGGATGAAGTTATGACAATGGACGATGGAGATCGTATCTGCCAAGTATTTTAAATTACTCGGAGACGGTGAAACATGCCCAGGCCGACTATTTATATCTATACTTTTCTCTCTTTCCTAGATGTAAACTGTTATTTACGGTAGTACACAAATCGATGATAAGGTCCACACACAGAGCCCTGAAACGCCTCGGCGACAACTACTAGACTAGACTGTATTGCCAATATATTACTTTATGAATGACAGCTAGATTTGCGCTCAGCATGACGGTGAAGGCTACAGGCGCAAGCGTGGTCATATGCTGGTTAGATGGCGCTGAATTTAATATGTTTAGTTCATCATCTTTTGTGTTTGGGCAACTCCTAGAGCGCTTATTGTACAATCAGGTGTACAACTTCAATGACATTGGACCGAACCAAAAACCGTCGTTATTTGGGGGATTTTAAACGAACGACGACGTAAAGTACGCAGGAACAAGAAAATGATCGATCGATCGATAAAATCTAATGTCCAATTTTCACGGATACCGCGAAAATCTGACATCGGATTTTATTTGACTCAGTCAAATTACCAAAATCCCTTAAAAAAACACCATTCTGTATATTCTCCAACTATATTGCTACATTAAAAAATAAACTAAAAAAAGTTAAGTTCAGCGCCATCTAGCGAGCACACGGCCACACTGGGGCCGACACTGTCACTATAAGCCGGCATTCGCTGGCGACGCGACGTTTCCGAAGTGTGTGGCTCCACGTGCTATCGTTCAAACATCGTATCATGTGTCAACATTTATTAGTGAACAGTAGTGTGTGGGCGTGGTGGGCGAGCATGGCCGTGGCTGGGCGAGCGTGGCCGCGGCTGGCCACTATTACGCGACGTAGTTGTACTGGTTGGGGTTGTCTTTGTCGCGCTCCATGTAGTCGCGGTCGATCAGGGACTCGATGCGTTTCTTCAGGTCTGCCGGCTAAGGACAAACGTTTACAAATATTATTAATAGTTAAATTGGTGATCTAATCAGTTAATTTATGTGTTATTCAGGTAGGTTGGGTATGGAAACAAAGAAGAAATTAATAATTTTTCAATTATTTTACGTTGTCGAATCATGGCAACAAAACGTGCAAGCATGTCTATGGCACGGCAAAGTTACCAGCCGAGACAGCGGTCACGTGCCGCTCAGTTCAGATGAGCCTGTGTAATGTGTCACAAAACGTTAAAACATCAGGCACTGTCGACATGCTCGCATAGTTTGCAATATAACACTGATGAAAATTACGTTGAGTATACACGCGGCGCGCCGAGCGGCACGCGCGGACAATACGGCGGCGGTGCCTTGCCGTATGTCAACAAGCTCCCCCAGTGATCCTCAAGAACCATAGGCCTCTTGTATACGACACGGTTTCACTCCGTACGTAGCCCCGTGGCTATGACCGTTCATTTCGCACTACAGTACGTACCTTGACGGGGAACTTGAGCTGGTTGTACAGTTCAGATATGAGCAGGTTGTGTGAGAGCGCCTTGCGCATCTTCATCACCCTGACGATGGCGGCGTCGATCTGGTACTGTCTGTCCTGGAACACTCGCTCTTCCGTCGCTTTCTGTTCCTCGCTCTGTAAAGCAAATGTTCATTATTAGGAACTGACGGACTGTTTTATTGTTAGAGGGCCATACATCATAAAAAGAAGAGATCTATGATAGGTCTTTTTTTTGCACAAATCCTGAATAGAAAAATGAAGTGATTCTATTTGGATGATGATTAAACACGTCCCACTACCTCACACATCTTTAATGGAAAAGCTCTGTTGATTCAATAGCGATGTGCGATGGCGAGAGGTTTTATTCGATTTTTTTTCAACTATTCGAACATCTAGATGATTCTCGATTGTTTCGACTTGAGTCCGACTAGGTATGTTATTACGATCGGAGCATGGCGCGTTCATACACGAATTGTTTCTTGATTGTTTTGCGTTTCGAGTGAGAGTGACTAATCGAAAATTAGCGGTTGATTCCGTTGATGCGAAACAACTGAAAAACATCTCGATTATTTTGGAGAATGGGGAGTCGATGGTTGACTCCATGGTTGACTCGATGGTTTATTTCAATGTTTCCGATTTTATCGATTGCTAAAACTTCTCGCAATCGGCTATCACTATCTGTAGATAGTTTGTGCAGTATACTGACCGTCTCCTTCATCTGGATCTGGTTGATCTTGATGCGGAAGAGCTTGTTGGTGAAGTCGGCGTTGAAGGCGAAGCTGTCGGCGTCGTCCACCTCGCGGCCGCGCGGCGACTTGCTCAGCACGCGCGCCTTGCCGCACGCCAGCGACTGCAGCGTGCGACGCAGCTCGCCTTCCTAATGTACAACAAGGATTCACTTATTACTTCTGCTTTAATAAACTTCAACTTAAAGGTAACCATACACGTTAGAGTGTACCTGAGAGGTTTGCCTGTAGAGTTATACCTGTCAGGTAAGCTTAAGCTGCGTAGAGGACATACATTATCATCATCTCAATCGAAGGACGTATACTGCTGGACAAAGGCCTCCCCCAAACGTCGCCACAACGATCGGTCCTGTGCGTCTCGCATCCATCAGATTTCTGCGACTCTCTCTAGATCATCGGTCCACCTTGTGGGAGGCTTTCCAATACTGCGTCTAACGGTACGTGACCACCACCTCCAGAATTCCAGAATCGACCATCTGTTCTACAAGTAATGTGCCCTAGCCAAGTGCTCAAGCACTAGCAGTGTCAACTGCGACCCCA
Source organism: Mythimna separata (assembly GCA_030763345.1). Lineage (NCBI taxonomy): Eukaryota > Metazoa > Arthropoda > Insecta > Lepidoptera > Noctuidae > Mythimna > Mythimna separata. The sequence goes on along the minus strand of CM061170.1, from coordinate 22,717,439 downwards.
CCTGATAGGAAGCAGTGATTCAATTGTTGGTGGTGAGACATACTAGTTTATTAAGGGCCTATTCTTCTAGCCTGAAGACACCAAAATTATAGTTAATCATAATAAGTTATTTACCTCAATATTAGTAGCAGTCTTGATATCCTCAAAAGAGAGGTTGTCTCCGTCATTGAACAGCAGCAGGCAGAGCGCCTGGAACAGCGACACCTGCAGCTCTTTGTTACCCTGGAATGATGCAACATTTGTTAAACTAGTGAACTAGGACATCAAAATGTGGGTGAGATAATACATCTCTGCCATATTCAATGGGGATGCAAATGTGATTTTATGTTTGTGTTATTGCTGTCGTCGATATCAAAAACCTTTCTTCTTTTCTTGATACTTTTTATGATTACTTGATACTTTTCAGAACATAGGGGAATGATCAACAAGAATCGAAAAGAAGTCAAGATGTACATACATGCTCAGCTCTAGTATGTGCGCGTACATTGGCTTAGACTGGCCTGCCATCGATCTTGGGGCTGAAGTTTTTGGCGAGGTAGAATTTGGTATTGAAATTCTTGGTTTTTCACGAGTAGGCGTAGGAGGTAGGGCGGGTAGGAGGGCCATGCGCCCTGCGGCAGTATGTAAGTGTACCTGTGTGAAGTGCGCGCGCAGCACGCAGTGGCCCAGCGTGGCCTGCCACTGCAGCTTGCGGCCGGAGTGCTTGGCGAGGTAGAACTTGGTGAAGTGGTCCTGGTGGCGGGTGAGCTCTGCGGGCAGCCGCACGTCGACGGGCGGGTAGGAGGGCCATGCGCCCTGCGGCAGTATGTAAGTGTACCTGTGTGAAGTGCGCGCGCAGCACGCAGTGGCCCAGCGTGGCCTGCCACTGCAGCTTGCGGCCGGAGTGCTTGGCGAGGTAGAACTTGGTGAAGTGGTCCTGGTGGCGGGTGAGCTCTGCGGGCAGCCGCACGTCGACGGGCGGGTAGGAGGGCCATGCGCCCTGCGGCAGTATGTAAGTGTACCTGTGTGAAGTGCGCGCGCAGCACGCAGTGGCCCAGCGTGGCCTGCCACTGCAGCTTGCGGCCGGAGTGCTTGGCGAGGTAGAACTTGGTGAAGTGGTCCTGGTGGCGGGTGAGCTCTGCGGGCAGCCGCACGTCGACGGGCGGGTAGGAGGGCCATGCGCCCTGCGGCAGTATGTAAGTGTACCTGTGTGAAGTGCGCGCGCAGCACGCAGTGGCCCAGCGTGGCCTGCCACTGCAGCTTGCGGCCGGAGTGCTTGGCGAGGTAGAACTTGGTGAAGTGGTCCTGGTGGCGGGTGAGCTCTGCGGGCAGCCGCACGTCGACGGGCGGGTAGGAGGGCCATGCGCCCTGCGGCAGTATGTAAGTGTACCTGTGTGAAGTGCGCGCGCAGCACGCAGTGGCCCAGCGTGGCCTGCCACTGCAGCTTGCGGCCGGAGTGCTTGGCGAGGTAGAACTTGGTGAAGTGGTCCTGGTGGCGGGTGAGCTCTGCGGGCAGCCGCACGTCGACGGGCGGGTAGGAGGGCCAGAAGCCCTGCGTCAGGATGTACACGCTCAGCTCCAGTCCGCCGCCCTCCTGAGACGCCGCTAAGTGCTAAATACAAACATTTATTATGTCGGCCACACTACACGGTTATGGGGAAAGTAAGGTAGGACTCCGCTGTGTTTTGTTTCGTGAAATCTTCAGCTCGTCCCTCTCAAAAAATCTCTGAAAACAATCTAGAAATTGATTACAAGCACCAGTAAATGTGATATATTAATGTGCAGAAGTTTTGCCGACACGTATGATCATCCTTCCTATATGTATAGCCTCTTGCAGAGTGAGAAGCTAGAGCGGTGAAGTCAAAAGAAATAGGCACTTGTGTGCAGGGCGGCGTACGCTAACAGCCGGCCGGGGAACTACAGCTCTGCTCGTGGCGCCGCAGCGTGTTCCCGCCGTTGACTTATGTAAGTCAGAACTTTAAGCCGTTTAGTCTGGTCAAACACACACAGTTGCTTTGCTCATGTGCGATTTGGACTCAATTCCCTAGTTCGTTTTACAAACTTAATACGTAAAATATACATGATGACTGGGACATAAGCAATATTGTCTTCGGCCTTAACACGCCTACTTCACCTTTTGTAAGAGAGTAGAAAAGTGCCGATTGCTACGAATATTGATTGAGTTGAGCCAGTAAATTATAGAATCATCTCTGTAATGTTTCTCCTGTGTCTATAATATGTTCGGAAGGTTCCTGTTTCGGAACCAGACGGAAGAAACTCCCAGGTATCACTATTGTGCAGACCACTTTTAGGAGATGGTGGAGTATACAGTGGGAGTCTGCCACGTTTTGGTGGAGCGCCGCCGGATCCCTTAGTCTTTTTGCGTTCGGGTATAAGTTCAGACTAAGGTCCAAAACGCGAAGGAATGGGAACCGATTGCCTCCTGTGAAGCAGTAATGCGAGCGGAGATAACCGCAACCGTGAACAAACAGACATCCGCACGCCTCAGCCGCCGCCACAGCAGAAAGGGTAAGTGTAAGGTGAACCCCTGGCAACGGATGAGAAATAATGGATACCTCGCCATCCGGTAGGGACTGAGCCCGAGTCATAACCGGCGCTTAGCATTCCACGCGCGCCTTAAAGAGATATCAGCAAAACCCTGTGCTGGGTTCTTACGGCTTTGCTGGTTGGACAAATACCCATTAGGACCACAAGGAATTTCACAAAAAGGATACCCTTGGTCCTTGAACGCAAGGGGTAAAAGTTTGACACACCTTCTCGCTCCAATCTAGAGGCTATACAAAATGTATGAAAACTCGAAGGAAATAGATCGGTGCCGGCGATTTGTGGTAAGACGGGTAGCCCGTTTACGACAAGACTAAGTTCTTCTTTATGTAACCAGTATCAAAACGTGCGGCCAGGCTAAACTCTGTATTTTAAACCCTGAGACAAAATTGATAAATCCAAATGTCAAACTTACAATTTATGTTGCCAGTTCTTTTGGGTAGTGTTGTACCTACGTTACCAGTTTGTTGGATCGAAATTTTTATATTATTAATCGATTAGAGTAAAATAACAAAAGCCATCAGTTTTGTTCCCGTACACGACAAAACGAATAGGTTTAATTAGCGACCTACCCCAGCTTCACAGGGATGCAAAATTATTAATGTTTCTCTACAATATTTTACATAATATCCATATAAACCTTCCTCTTGAATCACTATCTATTAAAAGGGCCCGCCATCATTATGGTGGTAAGCCCACTCTTTAAGAAGTGGTTGGAAAGAAGTCACAGCGTTCTTACCTTTCGTATGACGCAGGTCTTCACTGGCCATGGTAAATTCGGCAGGTTCCTGCATCGGATTCAGGCGGAAGAAACTCCCGGGGTGCCATCACTGTGTGGTTCGCCCGGAGGGACATACGGTGGAGGTGTGCCCCGCTTTGCCTAACGCCACATTCCAATTTATACTCATGCGACAGCGCCCCTGTTTCAGCGCCTAGTTTTCCTTGTTTGTATACCAATATCTCAGGAGAGAGATACACTCTCCCGGTACACCCACGCTGCCTAGATTTCCCCACAGAAGATCAGAAGTCGGTGTAAAAACATGTGAATGGTTTTGTTTTATTGCACCTTTTCGAATCTACTGAATTATTCTTTTGCTATATGGCGTTACTCCTGGCTATTGCCAGGGTCCGCGTTCTGATTGAGCTTTCTCCACTTTGCCCGATCTTCAACATCTTTCGAGTAAGGCTCTCATCGTTCAGCAAACGCTTGAAAGGGCGACCACGAGACCTAGCCTCAAGGACAGCCATATTCATGCATCTCCGACCAACGTACTTCATAGGGCGGCGCATGTTGCGGCCATACCATCACAGACGACACTCTTGCAGTTTTCCCTCACGTCACGGACACCAACACTACCTCGGATGAATGAGATGTGTATGAAATCGGATCGCATTACGCCGCTCATCCACCTCATTCGTAATATTTATTTGGCCACGTTCTCCAGCAAACTGAGCTACGTGACCGAGATTGAGATCTCCCCCAACCAAAACACCTTCGGAATTCGCAACAGCGCGCTATACGTCATCGAACTCTTCCCAGAAGGCCTCCTTTTCAGACTCACAGCAACCAGTTTGAGGAGCATAGGCACTAATTAGGTTCGTTACCAACGACCATACAACCACTAGACGCCTAATACTCGATCTATCGCACGAAACCAATTCTGTCAACATGCTGAGGTGCGGGGGAACGGGGTACTGCGATCTGATTGGCCCTTTCAAGGTCATTGCATTTCTCTAGGGTTGGGCAGGTTTTAAATCAAACATAAAAGTATCGATATTTTTTTAATTGTATTTATTAAAATACGTATTTACATACATAACTTGCACTTAAGTAAGTACCTTCTTTATTCTGAATATGTTTGAATCATGTAGGATAATTCAAAAATAAATAAAACCTATTTTAAAATTATTTCCGTAATTATTCTGAGCTATGTTTGAAGTCTTTGGTGAGGACTATCTAAATTGAATGCAGCGCGCGATGTGAACATATTACACTATACGTAGATGGAATCCAGTTCTCTCGCTTGGTTGCAACTAACCAATTCTTTTTTAATTTAATATACCATTTCTATAAATTTTATTAACCATTTCTTTTTTAATTAATATTTTAATTTAATATTTGTATAGTTATAGGTTTTTTTTGCTTTCTCGATAACAGAGGTGGTCATACGATTTGGAACATCACTAATTATGTTTACGTAAAATTGAGGAAAAGAGATGGCGAAAAAAATACTTACAAAAGAAAGAGATGTAATCATAAAAGACATCAACGCGCGCTCCTCGTAAGTGCTCTGCATACAAGGTTGACCAGTATAAGATGAACTCCGAAAAATAATGCCAGAATATTAATTTTATTTAGATTATGGAACTATTAATTTACCGATAAAATGTGATACCGTCTTTCAGGAAAGTTGAAGTCCGGCTTTCTTTATCATATCAACGTACTGTACACGGGGCCATATTATGTTTATTTTCTCGAGTATTTCAAAGGCGTAGTGCGGAAGTGTTTACAGCTCACAGGAGTGGTCGAAACTAATTCGAACTTTGCGAGTGACGACCTGTATAAGACCTATAGCCCTAATGTGTTGACAGACATCGGTCGCCTGTTATTAGGTGTCTAGTGGCTGTATGGTCGATGTTCGTTACCGACCCTTCGATCACTTTAACTCGCATCAACCGGTTGCTGTATCGGTCTACTTCAAGGCGACCATCCTGAAGGTCCTTAGACCGCACTACGGCCACTCCGTTCCTGCCTGACGGTGATCTGGCGTACACTAGCTGGTACCCCTGCCCGATATCACAGGACTTATTCCCCTTCCAGCGCGTCTCCTAAAGAAAGGCGCACTGGACCCGATGCTTCGCAAGTACATCCGCGAGTTCTCTGCAACGTCCAGTTAGGGAGCCAATGTTCCAGGTGGCAAAGCGGAACTTCCTTTTGGGTACTATCTTCTTTAGCCGTGCCCGTACTTAAAACGGTAGCCCTACTAGCCCACTATTACTTACACCTTTTATTCAGGATAAATTACATAAAAAAAAAAAACGATACTAATTGATGTTATTAACGGCAATTTACGGTAGAGGCACATCACTATTTAATAATTGCAAAAAACTGGCAACAATCGTTATGTCATTTTAGTCGCGGAGATTAAAAAATGGACAGTAGATTCTTCAAAGTGTGACAAGTATCAAAATCGTGCTACGTCTACTTAATACCGTGAGGGAACTTACGTGGTTCATACATACTTGTTTATACGTGATGTTGATGTCCTTGGACAGCTCCATGTCCTTGAACATGCCCTCCAGTTTGCACGTGAAGCCGCCGCCGCACTCCTGCTTCAGTTTGCTGAGCATCGACTTCTCCGCGTCTACGGACGCTGACTTGCCGACCAGCAGCCTTTTAGCCAGATCCTGCAAAGAAATATAAATATATTGTACAGTACCCGGCACGTAAGTTGGCAAGATTTTGACGTAGTGGGGATAAATTCACGCACTTAGTGGTACAAAAAAGTGAATGACGAACGGGATGTAGACTCAGTGCAAAGCAAGTCGATTAACGCACTCATACCCCCCGTCCCGGTTGACCACTAAATAGATCTAAAAAACGATTTCTGCGCATCTAACGACTCTTGCCAACTTACGTGCCGGGAACTGTACACGATATCGACTATACGACGATGAAGGAAATCCGCTGCACGCGCCGCTTCTTACTACAACGTAAAAACGCCCGACGTGCCACGAGACGTCACGCGTGACACCCTAATTCTCCGTAAATGAGGACGTACCTTCTTGTAGAACGCCTCGAACACGTCCTTGCCGTGTATAAACCGGAACAGCACCATGATCTTATCCAGCAAGCGTTCCAATTCTTCCTCTGTGGCCTCTTTGTTGCCGGCGCGGAGTTTCACGTCCACGAATTTGGCTGAAAAAGAAAAAAAAATAGTCTCATCAAATTGGGAAATTGTTAGTAAAAGAAAGCTTCTGGAGCATTATCTTTCGTAGATATCTTGTGGAAGTTAAAACAGGAAAAAGATAAACAACAAAGACAAGTATGTCATGATAAGTTAGCAACAGGATCCTGTTTCGTCATGATACTTTTTTAGTGTCTTTTTTTTATTTGGCTTTCTAGCGTTTTCCTAGCTACTTTGCATTTGGTGCAAAGACGCAAAGAAGAAGAAGAAGCGGTGGCTCATCAGGGCTCATAATTATATTCTGCTTCATGTTTTAACAATCGAAAGCAAGGGAGTCGTTAAAATAAACTATCGAGTCAACCATCGAATCGCTGTTCTACATGATAATCGGTATGTTTATAGATTGTTTCGAGTCAGCGGAATCGATTGCTAGTTTTTGATTGTACGAAACACTCTTCCTCGAAACTTTAAAGTTTCATCGAAGAACAATTTGCGAATGAACGCATCAGTCGCAATAATAAACCGAGTCAGACTCGAGTCAAAGTCGAAACAATCGAATAAAACTCCTCGCCCTCGCTACGTTGTAGCTGTGAGGAAACACATTTTCCATCACTGATATATCCTGCAGTAGCCTGCCAGTACTCACCAATAAGTTCGGCGGGCTTGTTCTGCCGCTGGTTGATGAAGTACTCGAAGGCCTCGCGCATGGAGTAGAGGAACTTGTCGTTGCGCTGGAAGCACGCGTTCACCACGTGGTCCAGCTGTTCCTTGAACTCCAGGAGTTCGCCCACCATCGTCTTGTCGCGTTCCGGCTCTATGACTATCGTGCGACCTTTTTTCTGTAACAATATATCACAATGTGAGGTCTGTATTTTTCAAGGTAGTCAAAGTGAAGTAAAGTATATCTATATATCGACGTCTTCGGGCAATATGTCGGTAATCGTAGGGATCAGTTTTTCGATGACCGATTTTATTACTTCATTCCGGTTGGTTGTACTGCTTGTGGTGGAGTCTAAAGGCAATAGTCACCTTGATATAAGCATTGAAGTGGTTACAGAGCTCGCTGAGGCCGTCCTTGACGCGGCTGAAGAGCGCGTAGAGCGTGGTGAGGTCGGCCAGCCGCGGCCCGTCCATCAGCGCCTCCAGCCCCTTGCCCAGGATGCCCGTCAAGTGCTCGCTCAGCAGCTGCCGCTCTATCGTGTGGATCAACTGCCATCTGGCCAAACAAATAGGTTTAGTGTAATAGCAATATCTACATGTTGGAGAAGTCAATAGTACGGAAGCCAGCTTGACAACAGGACGTCAGCGGACGTCAAACCGCTTGAAAGAGTTTGAGCGTAGTTCACGCTAGCCAAGAAGTTAACGGTGGTAATCGCACAGGGGCGGACCTCTTTTTTGTCTGTCAGCTGCCGCGTTGGCTAGCACTGCTATAATTGCTCGATACCTACGTCGATACTGAAAGAAGATATTAAATACACAAGACTTGGCAATATGGTCAAAAGACTGCCAAAAGATAAAAGTTAAAGGAAAATATCTGTTAGCTGCTTAACCTCAACAATTTATTTACAAAATAGAAGATTTCCCTGGTCTTTAAATGAAAAGATAAGTTATTTTTTTTATTATAAATCCAATTTTTTTTATACAATACTAGTTTTAGGAAAACGTGACCTGTAAAACAAATCAAATGACAAGTCAACAAGTGTATGGAAAGTGGTGATAATTCTTTGTGCTTACTTGGTAGAGGGGTCTAGATAGTGCAGCAGTCTCTCGTTCTCCTCCTTGAGCCTCTTCTCGACGTGCGCGAGGTACTGCGGCACGGCCAGCTCGCGCATCAGCCGCTGTCCCTCCGCCGCGTACAGCCGCTCCGTTGCCTGGAGGAACCTGCCGGTAAACATGAGTGGTTGAGAACTGGGGCCCGAATCTGCTATGCAATACTCTCAGAATGGTCAATCATTGAGCAGTGCAAGAGGGACGGAGCTATACAACTTACATAGCTCCGTCCCGCCTGCACCAAAAAATGGTCGACCATTCTGACACAATTGTAATAGAATGAATGGTCTTAGGATGAAATGAGTAGGTATTATCTTGTGTTGAAAATGTTAACAGAGCATGTAGGCACTGTGTGTCAGACATCGAAGAAATATAACACTTTGGAGTCTCTAGTACCTTTTTTTAATCTTTAGTAAAAAAAAAAAAATACTTTTTAAATTAAAAATGTTAACAGGGTTGATTATAATAACGATTTTATAAACCCCAATGACTTTTTAACTAAAAAGCAATTAATCCATTTTTTTTTCACTAACAATGTGATCAGGGTTGATTAGAATAACGATTATAAATTAAAATGTAAAAAAAATATATATTAAAAAAGTACAGTAGCTGATGAAAATTTCCACCATTGGGGTTCCAGAATCATGTACCGGATTTATGGTATTCGTTTGTGCGTCGACATCAGACACGGTGTAAATTTTTTCAGAAAAAATGTTCTGAGAAGTTACGTAAGGTTAATTACGAGTTAAGAATTCTTAAAAATCTTTTCTCCTTGTTAGTTGATACGCAACGAGACCGAGCAAACTCGTAAAGTGGCTGCGTGATCTGATAGTTTTGAGGCCGGTATATCGTAGCGTATATACGAACAAATTGAAAACTATCTATACTTTTCTCGAAATCGCTCCTCATACTGAAAGATGACTCACTTGTGTTCAAAAGCGTCCTGGTAGATCTGCAGATCGGAGAGCATCCGCAGCAGTGACTTGAGCAGCGAGATGTCGACGGCGTCCCCTCCGCGCTCGCGCTCTATGAGGGTCAGCAGCCCGTCCACCGTGCGCGTCTGCACCAGCGTGTTCATCGCTATGTGGTGCCGGAACAGGTCCAGGCCCATTTCCCTGGAAGAAAAATTAAAAAATAAGTTTGTATTTGAGGTTTGTCAACAAGCCATTAAGTGGAGTTGGAGTGCCCCAAGTGCACAAACACCTGCACTTTGGAGGATTTAATAAGTGCCACCGATGCTGCAATTAACGAAGCTATCTACTGGGCCCAAACAATTTAACAAGTTTACCTTCGATTCGACAAGAAGAAGAACGAGCCATGGACCACAGTATTATGGGAGTTCGAATTTCCTACTGCGTAAGGAACACAATACTGCGCGCCAAAACCAGGATCAAAGATGTTACCCGAAAAGCTGCTTCTCTAAAGTTAGATTGGAGCGGGCATGTCTGCCACATGCAGATAAGCTGTGGGCTAAAAGAAATACTTTTTGGGTATCATTAAAGGTAAGACGACATCGTGGCAGACCAAGGCGAAGATGGAGAGATAAGCTGGACAACAACCAGAGGGACTGGTCTGCAACTGGTGACGACAGACGTGTGTGGTAAAGGGACAGGAAGACCTTCGCCCAGCAGTGGCACATAATGAGGTAACTAACTAACTTTCATCTTTAGGAGTCTGCCTAATTGGATTTAGAATTATGTCACTTAGCGAAAGGTGTAATATTATTTAAAAAATGCAATTACGAGAAATTTTAGCTTAGTCAATGACTATAAACTAATTGTAAAATTTGCCACATAATAATGAATCTTCCAAGCGAATTTCGATCACTGTGGCCAATCTCAACAAAGATTAGTAATTACGCAAGAGATATTTAGTGCGAATATGTGTGCGCAAACCCATAAGCGAGGATGAGAGTTCGTAGAACAATGGGAGAGCAATCCGACACGACTAGGAGAGAGACCAGACGCAGGATCAATGGCTTTACGTGCTTTCCGACGCCCGGTGTAACAGACCACCAATAAACCTTAACCTACATACTAATTAACTAACTAACAAATCAAGTCAAATAAAATTTTGTGGAGTGAAGGTCAATGGTGCACCAAGGACTAAGTGCGGAAACCAGACCACAAAGATAAGATAAGGAAGTGCCTGTAATCCATTTTGTATACATTTTTGTCCTGTGTTTTTGTGAGGTGTACTTATAGTAATGAATATACTAATAGTATACAGGGTGTAAAAAGACCGATCACAAAGCCGATAACTACACATTCGGTACATATAATTAAGCAACTCTGACCAAAAATTATTGCTGGGAAAAAACTTTTTTTTTTCATCTTTAAAAAATAATTAATTAATAATAATTTCGTTCAGCTGAGAGTTCGGCCGCTCGCGCTTGGTTGTTGAACCGACCGCACGCTTGTGTGTGTGAGGCGCTCGTTGTGTTTAGTTTTCGTTGCATTTTTCTAACTTCAAATGCATATTTTGTTATGAAAAATTGATAATTTTGATAATGTTTGTTCAGAAGAAAGTTTACTAATGATACTTGGAACATGATTTTGAAAAAAAAACGAAAAAAAAATGTTGACTTTGACCTTCAATATCTCCAGAACCAGTGATTTCCCAGGTATGTCCTAGAAGAAACAAAAATTTCCCAGTGATGTGTAGAATATGGGGTTTTCGTTTTCGTTAAGGGTCTTTTTACACCCTTTAGTATGTGTTTGACCAGAAAGAATGAATATGGGAAAAGTGATATGTCAGGAACGTGGTAGGTGGTGTTTTGTAGTACAGTTTTTGCCTACCCTCGTGGGAAAAGGCATACTAGCTGTCCCCGCAGTTTCACCGGCGTATTAGGAAACTGCTCCGTTACCGTGGGTTGCAGCGTTATGTTACATTACCTATAGCCTTCCTTGATAAATGGGCTTACCAACACTAAAAGAATTTTTCAATCCAAAGCAGTATAGTTCCTGACTTTATAAATATGTATGTAGGGGGTAATCTCCGAAACTACAGAACAGTTTCTCAAAATTCTTTCGCTTATATGTAGCTGTACTATCCCCAATAACAAATATACATTATTTTCGTATCATATTTATGAGTTTCGTGGGTGAAACCATAGGCAGAAGCTGGTGAGCAATAATTACTCTTTACCCAAATAAAAATATAAAATCTCACCATATAGAATGTATGCTAGGATTCTGCAGTACGTATGTCCGGTCGAGATAGAGGAAGATGCTGCGGATCATGATCATCTGGCGGCAGTGCGCGCGCCAGCAGTCGTCCATGCGCTTGAGGAACACCTGCCGGTCCATGCTCTCGGACAGGAACTGTTCGATGTTGGCCTTCACGTGCGCCTCCACCAGGTTTGTGAGGTTTACGTACAGTTGCGATGCCATCTGAAAACGGGGGTTTATTTTAGAAAGGGTTTTTGTTTTTGCGTTAGCGTCAGTTCACACCGAGATGCGACGCGACGCTGCAGGAAGAGGCCAGTGATTTCGGAGTCACGAGGCGCAGCGCGACGCCGCGTGGCGTCACGAGACGCAGCGCTGCATGAAGCAACGTATTCTAAATTCTTACAATGATATATGTAACTTTTCGTGTAGTAAATAAAGTTCTATTTTGAGTCACTCTATTAAAATGTGCATGCAGCGTCGAGTCTCGGTGTGAGCTGACCCTTAGTGCTCGCAACTGGAGTGGGTGTATGATCAGGTGAATGAAGTATCAAATGGTGATCCATCGTTTCAGTCTATTCTCAAGAGAAAAAGGTATGAACTTATGTAAGTATATTCAAGCATTTTTCTGCATCAGTCCACCTAGCATTTCCCAACTTTGATGGAGTTGATTTCCATTCTTATAGCTGACTACCAGTATACAGTAGTCTACTTGGACAAACTACATATCTAAAATTTATAATCCACCATTCTGTGGGTAATTTAGTCTAGACGAGTTTTTTGTACTTCTATTTGATACCTAACATTTTTATGTTTACCTTATTATTCTGGATACTGTCATGCACAGCTCTTTACATTGTACTCACACATATCAATAAATTCAACATAACCATTAATTATGTAATATACATAGTATGTAGAGCCTAACTTCAGACTCGCCAACTTATCACGGCCGAACTGTAAAAGACTGTATGTAGTTTTATGCCCATTCTTCTCCATAGAGATTTAAACTTTGGAGTGGTTTACAGACCATGCCATTTTAAGTGACTGTGAATGGTTTGAATCTGAATTCTATTAACAAAGAGTTGAAGTTGAGTTTAAAATGCCACATACACTGAGATTACATTCATATGAAGCAGAGGCCGATTATAATATTTTCAAGAACATGTACTGTGAATACAAAATCAGGACAGCTACTACATATGGATCACCAAAACCCTCTGAACTGTTTTAAATTTTGTAAGACGAGTACTACTGAAGATATAAATGAACAGAATACAGAATAATATCCTCTAAATAAACACAATAATTAATTAGTGTTTGTGTCAACAAAAGCCGTTGTGTTGTGTAGAAAGAACCACCACATATAAATTGCATGATATAGAAAAAGCTAGGATAGTTTTGAATATCATGCCATTGATACTTGATGACAACTACCTACTATATACTGATGTCCTAAACTAATATAGCCTATATTCTTAAAATAATAACCATTATTTAACTAGACGAAGAGACAGTAAAACAATTCACAATGGAATCTCTGATTCACAAAAAGATGTGAGAAATTCTCAATCTTTTCAACTGTATGTAGATTTAATTATTGACATGCATTGAGTTAAATGCAGCTATATCTACATGTGATGAAGAAAGTAGTGATTAAATTGGATTTAAAATAATAAAAATGGAAAATTTTCAAGACATTTTTATCACGTCATATCATCATCTTAACCTTGTTGTCTTCATAATCTTTCTGCCCTTTTTCCCATTTTATTTGGGAGCATCATATTTATTTTCTTCCATTCTGTCCTGTTATGCTATCACAAACTTCGTTTTTTTTCATCCTCTTCACACAATCCATCCAATATCCATCTTATCTATAGCCTTCCTCTCCCTTTCAATCTATATCAAGTTTCTCTAATTATGCCTTTGCTTTCTTTTATGTTTATATAGATTAAGTAATAATATCATACTTAATCTTATCTAAATTTATCATTTAAAACATTGGCTATTTAGATTAATTACTCAGATACCTGCGAAACGAGACACAATAGTAAAACAATAACAGCGCGGTCTCATAGGACCGGTTGGGGATTCAAACGTTAATAACCATTGCCTCACAGTAAACATTGACTACTCACCCTAAGTCCGTCAAAGTACCACTCAAAGAAAAGCTATTTTATTATTGCTACTATCATTAGTATGGTTGCTAGGTAAGTTTATTTAATTGGCAGCATGCCTGCATTTACATAATAATATTTGGTAGGTACTTTGAGTTCATAGGATGATGTTATGAAGCAGGGGAATGCAACAGCAAAACGGCTAACCTGAAGCCGACATCCATTAACGAGTATGTAATAGGTACTTATCTGGATAAATAGTGCCGGTGGGTCTAAACTTCTCTACATAGTATAAAATGAAAGCGATATGTATGTCTTTATATCCGAACACCTAACGTTTTCTAACCACAGACCATGTTGTAGTTTTCACTAATAGCCAGTAATGAATAAGAAAGGCAGCATATTGTATGTGTACTTAACTTGCAATGTGTATACCAGAGCGAGTTACTAGTAGGGATAAAACTGTTTGTTTATATACAAACACCTTTTGACTAATGAAATAGCAACACTAATGCTTTCTTTTTTGTCATTTTATTCTTAAGGGGGAGCCCTACAAGTGAATCCATGGGAAAAGTCAGCACACAATGTACTTGCACTATTGAACACTAAGCTCCAAATTTTCTCGCAACAGAAGAATGTGAAAGTAATTGCTAAACCTATCAGATATCCACAAAACAGGACATAATAGTAAGACAATGATAACGCTGTCACCGGCTACCGCTCTGGGATTCATGAATTAATACAAAATGAAAATCTTCACCTAAGACCTGGGTATCATTATGCTCAGAATTAGGCAGCCAAGACTATAGACACATATCTGACTTAGACTAAAAATTTCTAGCATAAGCACACAGCATTGCAGTATTCACCAAGAACATTACTGGCTTATATGTGCATTGCCAAGTATGCACCGTTGGAGATTTTAAAGAGGCATCAATGTTTTATTGATTTTGTGGCTAACATGTTAATATCACACCCAAGAACTGCATAATTTAAAGATGTTGAGTGCAATATGTTTTCATTATTTAGTCAAGCCGATATGGTAATGTTTTGATTATATTGCAATAATGTTGACATTGAATAATTCAACAAAAATTGTGCCTTTTGCTAAGCTATGGTGGTGTTTGCATCTAGCATGCAGACACATGGACTGTGGTATCAATCGTCTCACTAGTTCGGCCTCCAGCATGTTTGCGAACTTCACCTTGTGACTACACATGTTCTCCACGGCCTGGTACAGCTCCTCGAGCGAGTACGCGATCGCCTTCGACGTCTGGATGGCGATCACCGCCTCGCGCAACTTGCTCCATGTTGTCTCCTGGTAATTCTCAGGAAGGTTCGGCTTACCTAAAAACAATGCCCAGCCATTACCACTGCAGATGTCAAATAGGTTATAATCATGACTATGATAATAGCGTAAACACACTTTTAAAATTCTTTATAACCAATTTCTTCGTCGTAGCTCCAGGCTTGTTCATTGATGTCGACGTCAACTTTACCGTCCCATTGGAGTTGGGTGTTAGCATAGAAAAGTTTGATTTCTTCTCATTGGCACTCATTTCGTCGGATTTTGTTCTTTTATTATTGCACTGTTCGCTGCTGCTGTGAAGAGATCGTTTTCTACTCTGATTGTTTCCACCCTCCTCGGCCAAAACTGGCGTTTTAGCTATGCCCGACATAAGAAAGCATCATATGGCCGCAGCCACAGCACTAAATATTACGATTAACGCTAATTAATTAGAAAATACAAATAAAAATAGAAGCAATCAGTCGGTAGTTTACTAGAATCACCACCATTAAGATGAGTTTTACAATTTTATTGATAGGGGGCGCACATGTAAACACAAATGTCAAATACAAGCTACGTCAAAAAAAGAAAAGATGCGTTCATGAACAACAATTTTTGAATTATTATTCTATATTTCTCCGTCTATGACCACAGAATCCACTCACAAACATCTCACACAACAGTGTTATTGAAAGTTTCATTTCATTCATGCGGAAACTTTATAAAAATATTATTGATTACTATAAATACGGTGATGGTTCGAGCATTTTGGTTGTTGATAATTGTTTTATAACCTAGCAACACTAGCAAAGTAGACTTTAGTATAGCGACATCTAGTACGGATTACAAAGGTTTTAAAAACAAATGATTCGTAAGTTTCAGCAATAGATAGCACTGAACCTGCAACTTGAGTTGTCTGTTCGTTGTTCTAATAATCTCTGTGTTTCTGATGTCTCTCTGATGTTTTTTTAATATCTAAAAAAGCTCTGCCGAAAGCATGCCGGCTACAACTATGTACAGCCAATCCTTAGATAAAACTAAGACACACGCTGCTGCTGCAGACGCTGTGAGTCACACTCGCTGGTAGACCTGCAGTAGATCAGCAGCACCTGGCGCTCTCAAACTGCAGAGGCGCGTGCCTCGCTATGCCCTCCACCCCGTGCCGCTGCTGCAGATGCTGTGAGTCATGAGTGTGACGCGGGGCGGAAGGTTTGGCGGGACACGCATCTAAGTTTTATCCAACAGGGATTGTCAGGACCTAGTTCTAGCCGGAATGATATCGGATAGACCTAGTTTTATCCAACAGGGAATGGCTGGACCTAGTTTTAACCGGCATGATGAAGGCTAGACCTAGTTTTATCCGAAAATAATCGGCTCGTACTAGGTTTAACCAAGAGTAAGTGACTACACCTAGTTCTAACCGGCTAAAACTAGGTGTAGCCGCACTTCGGGTATTAGCCGTAACATATATAAATCTCGTGTCACAATGTTTGTCCTCAATGGACTCCTAAACCACTTAACCGATTATAATAAAATTCGCACACCATGTGCAGTTCGATCCAACTTGAGAGATAGGATAGTTTAAATCTAAAAAAAAAAAAAAATTAGGTAAAGTAGGGCAGTGTAGGGTAGTGTAGGGTAGTGTAGGGTAGTGTAGGGTAGTGTAGGGTAGTGTAGGGTAGTGTAGGGTAGTGTAGGGTAGTGTAGGGTAGTGTAGGGTAGTGTAGGGTAGTGTATGGTAGTGTAGGGTAGTGTAGGGTAGTGTAGGGTAGTGTAGGGTAGGTAGTGTAGGGTAGTGTAGGGTAGTGTAGGGTAGTGTAGGGTTGTGTAGGGTAGTGTAGGGTAGTGTAGTGTAGCGTAGTGTAGGTAGTGTAGGGTGCTGTAGGGTAGTGTAGGGTAGGTAGGGTTGTGTAGGGTAAGTAGGGAAGGTAGGGTAGGGTAGCGTAGGATATGTAGGGTAGTCATTTGACGGGAGAGAAGCCGCGGGTAAAAGCTAGTAATATAATAAATATGAACTCAAGATTCATGGAGTAACTGGGACTTGACCACGACAGCCGGTGGAATTGCGAGGAGCACTTCCAACGTCTCGCTCCTAGACTGGAGCGGGTCGAGGCTGTCCTCAAGCGGCTCCTGCCCAACCTAGGGGTCTAGACACCTCTTGCAGGAGGCTTTACACGGTAATCAGTAAGAGGCTGTTGTTACTGTGGTTGTTACTGCCACGTACTTACGCAATCTGAAGAGAAGAAACACTCTCTTTTTGCGTATGACCTATAACTGTTGTCTCTGGCTTGAGCAAACATTTTAGAAGCATTGCAACAAAGTCGAAAGCTTTGTTATACTGGACTCGCAATACATGTGCGGCCCGTTTCGTACCTACAGTTGATTCATAGGTACAGTCCAGTACAGGAATGTAGGTACATTGTGCAGAAGGTATGTTAAAAGCCTGTATATTTGGCCACTGCTGTACGTCGGATGAACCTACAGTACATAATGCGTATGCTGATGTATCTATCACCGAAACCGAGACTTCTGATGCATCCAAAATAAACCCATGGTTAGTTATCATACTAACTACCTATAGGTTTTAGGCTCAGAAATCTTAATGATAAGTCGTTCTAGGGCTAGAGAAACAGATGTGGCCCACTAACTTACGGACTCAGGCGCATTAGTTTGTGTAATTTATTTCATCGCCACTGCTCTGAAAACGGTAAATTATAAAGGATATTAATTTATTGTGTTACTAGGTTTTTACAAACACTTTTACACGTCAACTAATTTTTTACTAAATTAATAGACGTAATTTTATACTAAACTAGCTCACTCGGCAAACGTTTTTCTGCCATATAAATTATATGAAACATGATTTTTTACACCTCGTGTCCGAAAAACGCAAATATCTTACGGAACCCTATTTTTTTCCAAAATAAAATTTAGCCTATGTTACTCGTGGATAATGTAGCTTTCGAATGGTGAAAGAGTTTTTAAAAACGGTCCAGTAGTTTTTAAGCCTATTCATTACAACCCAACAAACAAAGTTTTCCTCTTTATAATATTAGTATAGATAGTATAGAAGTATAGATGAGGCCGGTGTTTTCTAACTGACTACCCTGAGAAGAAACACCGAAACAAACTCAGGGGTCACAGTCTCATTCCTCGGTGAAGGAAAATATCGTGAGATTGTGTGAAGTGACGTTCGAAGACATGTGACATGCACCAAACCGCACTGGGCCCGCGTGATGGATTACGGTCCATTCCCTCTCCTAGAGAGGCGGCCTGAGTCCCAGTTTGAACCACAGAACGTTTGAACATTGTATATAAGGTTGTGTGTTGTGTATTGTGTAATCAGCCTTATATACAATGTTGAAAAACTTCACTTTGATAACTACTAACATAACATAAGTTAGTAGTTATCAAAGTGATGTTTTTTACACACAAAAGTTGATTCGTAGAGATAGTCTATGTGCCTCTTTTGTACATAGACACAGCCTATGTAGGTATCTAGGTACTAGAATGACAAATACCTAAACAAAACATACAAACCAGACATATTTTTGTTTGGTCTAGGCGGGATTCACAGGCTTTACATATTGCTAATGTTTTTTCACATGTTTGGCTCGGGCCCAACTGTATCCAAACCGAAACGATTGTTACAAAGGCGGAGAGTTCCCAACAGCCTACCTGTAGAGTTTTAAACTCTTTGAGGTAGGTGGGGATTTTCCTAGTTGAACTATGTATTAAAACTTCCGTTATAAATATATGTTCCTGGAAGGTCAAGGTAAGCCGAAGGTGGGCTGCGGGACTGTTTGAAAGATTCAACGCGGCCCTGGAACGCGTTTTAGTCAGTAAGTCGTGTCAGACTTACTGACTAAAACCTGATAAATATCCATGACGCTTTAACCAGAGCAGTGGAAGGTATCAATCTATACTATAATCTATACTATCTATACTAATATTATAAAGAGGTAAAATTTGTAAGTTTGTAGGTTTGTAAGTTTGTATGTAGGGGGTAATCTCTGGAACTACTGGTCCGATTTAAAAAAAAATTTCAGTGTTAGATAGCCCATTTATTGAGGAATGCTATAGGCTATATACCATCACGCTACGACCCACGGGAGCGGAGCAGTAACGAAAAATGCGGGTGAAACCGCAGTGGACAGCTAGTAATATAATAAAGAGGTAGTTTGTTTTTTGGTTTGTAGGGGGTATTCTTTGAAGATCCTGGTCAGACAACAAAAATGTAGGTATTGATAGAAAGCTGCTTTCTTCCTGAGTGCTATAAGGCTATATTTTATGCGACCCACTTACGATATTATAATTTTTTCTGAAGTAACTTGGTTATCCGACTTCCACGCGGGCGAAGCCGTGGGCAAAAGCTAGTAAAAACTAAAGACTCTTCCTCTAAACTGAGATATTAGATTATTTTTTTTAAAAACAATATAGTTTTTAAAGTCAGTGTTTCTGGTTTTATTTGTTTTTGAAGTCGTTTACTGTATTTTGTTTTGTTATACCTACATTAATTGAAAAGATGTAGTGGGTACACTTTGTACGAAGTTTCAGCAACATACGTAGGTACTCCAGCAAGATACCGAGAATCGTTTATGATCAAGTTGCAGCTGACATTAGAGCGTCGTCTACACTTCCAGCTAACGAGGGCAATCATGTTTGTTCCTGCTACTGAGAGTCTGTCTTATCTAGGTGATTGTAAGTTTTGAGAAACAATGAAATTAAATCTAATAAAAATGGATCCTTATTTTCATTCTCGTGCCATAACTCGAGAACGACTTCACTGATTTCGTTCATCGTCTTTTCAAATATTATATAGAAGATGAATATACTTATTAGTATACTTAATAATAAATCGTCTTCTAAAGATATAAGTAACACACAAAAATAGTTTCTACCTATGTCCATCATCAATCGCAAGCATAAGTGGGATGGGGCAGGGCACATAATATTGCTCGCAGAAATCTGTTCTGGTCGATACGAGGCCGAAAGGTTCTGGAGCGATAACCACGCATTGGGAGACGCAGCGTTGGATGGCCTTCCAAAAGGTGGACCGATGACCCGGTGAGGATCGCAGAAATCCGATGGATGCAAGACAACAGCCAAGGACGGATTATTACCCGAACCAGATACTGTCCTCCCTTTTCAACGGAGGTTTGCGGGACTTTACACACCATTCTTCATTTAGCATTAGCATTATCGGCTTTACAATGTTCCCCTTGTTGGGATTCAAGTTTCTTCTTTAGGAGAGGGAATGGGCAGTAGGTAATCCACCACGCGGGCCCAGTGCGAATTGGTAGATGTCACATGTCTTCGAATTTTTAGTTCTAAGACACACCATTCTTCATACTTCTAAACGATCTAAGCATACATGATGGTGGATTACCGTCTGTCTTTTATACCCTGAGACTAAAATGACATTACAAAAGCAAAGAACTGGCATCATTCCTATTGTAAGTTTGAGATTACCTGAGTCAATGTAGTCTGAGGGTATAAAAAGTAATAAAAAAAGACTTTACAGTACTGAGACGAACAAAAGAGCCATGAGTCATTTCAAAGTGTTCAAACCTTCAGTAAGATTTAGTACAAGTTAAATGACTAATGGATTTACGAGCGTCTCTGACCGATGCGGTGGTCGGACTAATCAAATTGTGATGCGAGGACTTGCTGCGTGCTGCGCCTGATTGGACACTGACCTCATTTGTACCAAGGATCCTGACCATCTTGTGAGTAACTGTGTTTAGAATGACACAACCAGAGGCGTAGCTCGGTAGCTGTCCTCCGTATCTGCTGTATCAATGCAGCTACAGGGGCCCCGACGGCGACGCTTGCAAAAATTTACTTCATGTTATCCACAACCTTCTTGTAGGTATTGATATAAGGCTACAAGTGAATGAATAATGAAAAAGGATGGGTGTTCTAATAGTTTATAGCTCTCTCGGATTAGTTATTCTCTAGCATTTTCTACATAAGACCACAATAAAAAAATAACCGGACGGTTTACTCCAGAATTCTCCCATAAACGAGCTCATTTCCAATCAAGATCTGCCCTATCAGAGTACCTAATTCAATTTTCGAGTTCGGTCCTATAATAATTGTTATTGAATTGGTATTGTAGTTGAGGAGCTCGTGGCTAGATAATAACAGCCGCACAGGTCGATCTTCAAGGTTAAGCAACGCTTGCCTAGGTTGGTCTATGGATGGGTGACCATCTTAACATAAGGAGTTTCCTCCGTGCCTCGGAAAGCACGTTAAGCCGTTGGTCCCGGCTGTCATTTGGAGATCTTTGGCAGTCGTTACGGATAGTCAGAAGCCAGTAAATCTGACTCCAGTCTTGCCATAAAGTACCGTGTTACCCCAGTTAATGGGTTGTGGAGGTCTGGTAGGCAGCCGCTCCTCGTAAAATACTGGTATTTAGCTAAATCCGGCTTGACTGGAAGCCGACCCCAATATAG
The DNA here is from genome assembly GCA_030763345.1 of Mythimna separata. Lineage (NCBI taxonomy): Eukaryota > Metazoa > Arthropoda > Insecta > Lepidoptera > Noctuidae > Mythimna > Mythimna separata. Next base: position 22,696,187 of record CM061170.1, on the reverse strand, counting down.
TTGGGAAAAGGCTAGGCAGATGATGATGGTCCTATAATAATTGTGATGACAATAACACTTCTTTCATCTTTTGCGAGCCTGTACGTTTTCTAGTTAGTGTCTTCTTCATAGTCACGACGCTGTCTGGTCATATCAAGGCAAGTAGGTACTGTTCTGAGCTGGTAGCGCCTATGTTGTAAAAAATCATAATTTTTCTTGATATGAGACCCGTGCGAGTCTAGCTACGCCACTGGAGACAATATAACATCATGCCAGTAGGTACGCCCAGAAGGATTTTGGATTTAACCAGTGTAAAGTACAGTAAAACCTCCTAAAGTGGGCACTGGATGTTTTAGAACCATCTGCTACTGATTGCAATTGCCTAATAGTTGACTTCTCACTATATCTTTTCTGTTTTTCTCTGTACCTGTTCATTTGTGATATGTAAGTGAGACAGTTTGTTAGGGATGGTTATGCAAATGTGCATTCATCCAACCAAGTAGGTACCACTGTTGAGTCGCTCGATATCATCTTTCGTATTATTATAAGACATCGAATGAACTTGATGAAATAATGCACCACACTATTGCGAGCGACTATTAATATATTGCCTCGTTCGCTATCCTCATCACAGTCATCACTACATAGTATAAAACAAAGTCGCTTTTTCTGTCCCTATATCCCTATGTATGCTTAAATCTTTAAAACTATGCAACGGATTTTGATGCAGTTTTTTAAATAGATAGAGTGATTCAAGAGGAAAGTTTATATGTATAATACATGCATCATATATAGTAGAGAAACACTAATTATTTTGCATCCGTGCGAAGCTGGGGCGGGTCGCTAGGTAAATATATTGAAAGTCAGTTCGTCCGTTTCAATCAATCATCCCCAACACAGTTAATTAAATAATCATTAATCATATTGGATAATAATTGGTACAGTTGCGACACTTTTGTTTGCAAACATTTAATTTTCTTTGTGGTGTCCTCTGTGAATGAGACAAAGTTCCTTTAAAACTGACTATTTGGGAATCTTGATAACTGTATAAGTTCACACTGATATTACAAAGGCGAAAGGGAGTGTATGTGTGTATTTTGTTACTTCTTTACTCTCGAACGGCTAAACGCATTTGTATGAAACTTGGTACACAAGTAGATCATGTCCTGGAATAGTATATTATGTACTATTCCGGCCGGGACATGATCTGTGTGTGTCCAGTGGGATAGGATACTTTTGATCCCGGCAGTAGGTTCCCTAGGGACAATATTTTACGTTCACGCGGGCGAACCCACTGTCACAAGCTAATAAATCCGTTAGTGACTAAAACTTGTAGGTCTATTGAGATTCAAGTTATCCAAGTTTCACTGCCTGTCCACATTTCACCAGAGATACGTTTAAGTTCCTCGTAAGTATTCCCTCTCCTAAGTATTCGAGCACGGTTATGCTCGAATATTCACTACGAGCTGCTAGAGAGAAGAAAAACATATTTTTAACGTATCGTCTAAACTTTTTTTTATGAAATAGAAAATTGTCCAACAACTCCCACGCGAGGTGGAGTGAAAGGGAGTAGCTGACCACCTCATCATTATCTACCTAGCCTTTTCCCAACTATGTTGGGGTTGGCTTCCAGTCAAGCCGGATTTAGCTGAATACCAGTATTTTACGAGGAGCGGCTGACTACCAGACCTCCAAAACCCATTAACTGGGGTAACACGGTATTTCATGGCAAGACTGGAGTCAGAAACGACGACTAACGACTGCCAAAGATCTCCAAATGACAGCCGGGACCGCTTACGGGGACGGCTTAACGTGCTTTCCGAGGCACGGAGGAAACTCGTTATATTAAGATGGTCACCCATCCACAGACTAACCTAGGCAAGCGTTGCTTAACCTTGAAAATCAACCTGTGATCCTAAGGGACCCCCCACACTAGCGTCTTTCGAGCATCGTCGTCGTGCCAGCGTCCGCGCAACGTCCACCCGACGTCGACGCGCGGATAGAACTACGTTGTTCTACCCGTCGTTGCGCGGACGCTGGCACTACGACGACGCTCGAAAGACGCTAGTGTGGGGGGTCCCTAAAATAGCCTTTTGCGTTCCAGGCCCACGGTCACTCGTTCGATTCCAGGTTCGATTGTCCGCAGCCTAAAACGCATCGTTTACGCCGGGAACTTACGCGTAATTTAGCTTGCGACTACCAACCAGACCAACAACGTGGCAAAGATGTGTCGATACTTAGAATACCTTACCAAACTAAAGAGGTATTCAAGTCACCCCTTTCAATTCCACCAAGTTTTAACAGGATTCAGGCCTATAATCATGTTTCCGACCTGATTCGAGTCTTGCAGCTTTAAGGACTTAACAAAGACGTGGATTAGGATCTGAGCGGATTACATCATGCACGTCACTTGAGGCTGAATGTTGTGGAGTATTTATGGCGCTAGTTTATGGTGCTAGTCTTTGGCACTAACTGGGTGCCACCGAAGTGATTTTTATTTAAGGTGGGTGGGAGATCTTTGTTATCGATACACGCGTCGATAATTTTTATATAATATATTCCACAATTTTTTCACACAACGCTATCTAGTCCCAAGCTAAGCAGAGCTTGTGTTATGGGTACTAGACAACTGATAATCATACTTATATATTTCTAAATACATACATATTATAGATAAATTACACCCAGACACAGAACAAATGATCGTGCTCATCACACAAACATTTGTCCTGGGTGGGAATCGAACCCACGACCTCCGGCACAGCAGTCAGGGCCACTAACCACTAGACCAACAGGCCAGTCAGATCATCACAATGAATGAATGAATGCGGGAGGGCGTGTCAGACTTCTACTGACTAAAACCCATTCCTGTTCCTTCTTTGCCCTAATTCCAGGGTCCCAGGGTTCTCTTTTGTCAACCAAGGCCCCAGTCGGCTTCGACCCTGTCGGGTTCTTACGGTTTGCCTCCCGCCGAAGTATAGTGTAAGCACTCGTCTGAAGGGCCCATTATCTTGTCACACGCTTTTATTTCGAGATAACAGATGAGGTGGTTACAGTATAATGGTAAGTAGGTATAACAGTGCCTACTTAAAGTTTTGGAATACCTAAAAGGCCTATTACACCACCCGTTTTTACGACCGTCGACCGGTCTAGACTGTCGTTGAGTCTACCTACAAGTAAGATTGTCTCACCCTTATTACACTACGTGACGTAGACTAAGACCGTTCGTAAAAACGAGTGGTATATTAGGCCTTTAAGTACTTTAGGTATGTAGTTTGTGGTAATGTTGAAAGTTGATATATTAGTCTGGTCTTGAGCTGCTTTTAGCCCAATTACGTCTTTATATGTTTATCTATTTAGGACTTAGGTATCTGTTTATCTTTCTTAGATTGTGTAGGACGTAGGTGTGTAACTTAGAATTTGGTCTTATTATTCTAAGGGCGTTTTTTCATAATAAAAATTTAATTGATTTTCGGCAAAATGCGTTGTTCAATCAATTGTTGTGTGTAAGCCAATAGTCAATTAGTAAGTATATAATTAGACATTGGATAAGATAGAAAAAAAAATAGTTTAATTATCAACTAGGTTGTTACTGTACTGAACTATTGGTAAGTATGTCGGACTAAAACACTGGCCCATACTAAACTACAAAACATAAAAACATCAATTGTTAAGATTTTTGTAAAAACTTTATACTAAAACCACTTTTAAAAAAGGAAATTGAGAGAGCAGATTTCAGGGGTTAAAAAACAGATACCAATTCTTTTATGTAATTATCAGCTATTGTGATAGTGCGGTGCCAAGTTAGAGGTTTGATTACACCCTCGCTGAAGTGCAGGTCTCGGGGGCGGGGTGTAACAAGTGTCGGCGGGACATGTGCGGCGCCCCCGCAGCCCGCCGCCTCCATTCACTCGCGTTCATTCACGGCCGGCATTGCGCGACCGACGGCCGCCCCGCTCACGTCGCGTCAACTCACTGAACGGCCTTATACCGAACGCGTCCGTAACTAAATCGCGCGCGAATTCGAAATTTAAAAATCATGTTTAGAGCATAGTGTTTTTTTTTTAATTTGGTTTTTCTACGTTTTCTAAAATGGGGGAACAGGCTTTTAATATCTCGGATGAGAACTTGGAACAGCATATTATTACTTTGTTCGAAAAATTAGAGTGTTTACGGAAGGATGCGAATACGGGTGATGGGGGTTTGTCAGGAAGGGTTCCTGCGCGGGTGGAAGTGCGGACTCTGTCGTTGTGGAAGGCCGTGGTGGCGGAGTGCGCGGCCTCGTTTCTGTATGTGTTCATCGTGTGCGGGGCTGCGGGTGGCGCGGGCGTGGGCGCGTCCGCCTCGGCCGTGCTGCTGGCCACCGCGCTCGCCTCCGGCTGTGCCATCGCCACGCTGACTCTGTGCTTCGCGAATATATCTGGTAAGATACAGCTTCCGTGAAGGACCCTAGAACCCAATCCACGTTTCGGTTTCCCTCATCTTTACCAACCAAATTAGTTTGAAACTGTGAGAGCATTATTTTATCCGAGCGACAACCTTTGAAGCTCCTGGTGCAAACAAATTAAGTTTCTATGCATTTCCTGTTTCATTTTGTGTTTCGCTTCGTCTGCCTTTCTTGTAGTCAGGATGGATAGAAAAAAATCTGTCTTGCGGAAAGAAAGACTGAATTTATAATACCACGTAAAACTCTTCAAACAAAGACGGAGGGTCCTCAGTCCTAGAACCCTTATCTTGTGCAAAAGTTTTGAAAAAGTCAAGAGTATAGTTTACTTCTAGGCAAGCATCCATTGTCGACCACATTCAGTGAGATAGAACCTCTATTAGTAAACTATAATCGGATTTCACAAGAACAAAGTTCGAGCAGCAATTTTCAAAACAGCACTAGTTATTCCAAGTTCAAATCGCTAACGATGTGGCCATAGAACTTGTAGAGCAACACTTAGATTCTCGATAGCAAAGACCGCTTAATACCGCAAATAAAATAGGACAGGTAGATTGTAAAAATAGCACTAAAATAATTATTAAGGCAACCAATACTGTGAGAACTTAAAATTACTAGTTACGAGGAATGTGGAACCGTAATTGGCAAGAGAATAAAAAAGTTAGAACTCCACGTGGGGTGTGTAACAATGTTATTTCAACTTATAATGTCCGATGTAACATCGTAGGTCCGGTCCGGACAGGGTTGTCCTTCATTTGCATTTTTATTTCTTTTTAGGGTGGTGTATGCCGTACGAATGATATCCAGTCTGTTTGTCTTTGGTCTTAAAATAACCTAGTAAATATGTCAATGTTTTTCTTACATTTATAGTTGGAATGTATTGGTGAACTTGTCTTTTCGCATGTTATTTTTTTTATACAATCGTCATATAGGCTGCCATGTTCATACTACTTTAACTGACTTTTGTTCGCTTTTTTTTTGTGAATGTGATTTTACTTTGAACCCAGGTTTCGGTACGGTAACATCGAGGTAAAAACTCCTTTGTTGATTTCACTGCAGATGGTGTTTTTGCGACATCTATCATCCTTTATTTGTTAAATTATATTCAGCTACGAAACATATTTTTATGAGGATCTGTGGCACACATTATTTAGGCGGGTCTTATGAGCCACAAAATATTTCGGTTGGTAAGCCGCGGTTTAGTATTGATATATTCTTGTATAAATCTTTTTCGTACATTCAATATGATCGCGGTACAGCGGGTGTGTTTTCTTTTACGATTCATTTTGTGGGTGAATTTGGAATATGGCGTATAAAACGGGAAAAGCTTTTTTAGTAGATAGAATATACTTTATTTCACACCGAAATTGTACCTACCTTAACTTATTTTAGTATCAGGTAGTAATGTTTTCTATGTTATTAACCGATTTCAAGAAGGAGGAGGTTCTATGTTCGGTTGTATGTATTTTTGTTTTTGTAAAGATTTTTTGACCGAAAGTTTAATCTGCCGAATTGGTCCCTCAAAAACATTGTTATGATTTTATGATGAACTTCGAAGTTATGGAACGGAACTCCTCATAGGATCATAGCAGATATTTCGTAACAAGTAAAATTGCTTTGTTTATACGTGTAATCGATGCCTGACTAAAGGAAGTATGGTAGGGGAGGGGAGGTGGGTACCACAACTAAAAATTTACATTAAAAAAAATAAAAAAACAGTGTTCAATGTTAAAATTAAATACTAAAAAGTGCAAAATAACTATAATTTAATTTTGGAAGTCGGTGATGTTAAATAACGAATAGTCAAAACTATTATATTATTTTGTAGTGTGAAGCCGAGGTCAAAATAACCCCTTTCATGTAGAGGCTCCAATTAACCCTGCACAGTTTTGTAATTTATACTCGTTTGATAGCGCGGCGTCCCTCGCATGAGTTACCGACCCGCGGCCGCAGCGTGCAGATGTTCACAATTATCCGCTTTTTTTTAAAAAAGGATGGGCGGCTGCGAGGCGAAAGTCTTGGGTTTTTTACTTGTCAAGTAGGTTCTTAGCTTTATTTTTGTTTCTTTTTTTGAGAAATGTTTCGCTGTATCTATGGTTTTTAAAAGTAGGTTCCTATTTTAATTCGCTGTTTAAGTAGATAGTTATGGTTGACAATTTATTAGTACCTTATCATAAAAATAGTATTTACAGTATGTAAAATAATTAGTAGGTAAGGATTTGATGCCCAAAAAGAGCAATTACAAATATTTTTTAAATCAAGAACAAACAAATATTTATGTAATAAATTAAATTGTCTATGAATACTCAAGCCTGACGTCACTTCCCATAAAACTACACGGCAGCACGTTAGGCGGGATTATTATAAGCGACACGTGCACCCTTCACCCTTTGTCCCCTCAACAAACTTTATAATGGCGATCACATGACAACAATGACACTTTAAATTATATCATAATAACAATAACGCGGAGAAAGCTCGCTCGTTCACAATCAGGCGGCGATTCTTGCATGCACAATGTTCCGTGGTGAATTTTTAGAATCCACCCCCGACCGCGATCGCCCTAATTGTCACTAATGGCTGGACAAGTGGACTGGCCAGGCTATATAGAGCTTTAAATGATGCATAAATTATAATAGGATTTACGTATACTTACATAGATTCATCCACTACACAAACGCTTTCAACCAATGAACATTGAACATCAACACAACTCAGTATTGTCAAGACTCCTTTTCAACTTCTTACTACTTTATTATTATTATTTATTATTATTAGTATTTCTTGTTTTATGCGAACTCTTTTTATTTGTGACGCTCGATGCTGTATTCATTTATCAATGCGTACTCAGGAAGTCGACTGCAAGACGTTGTATTGTCAACGAAGCTTCCTTTAAAACTTGTCTGAAGTTCTTAAAGAACTATAAATAATTCGCCTTTATTGCGATGTTATAGGACGGCAAAAGCTGTATTTTAAATCTGATTTTTGTGAGAAACGACTTGGTAGGTATCTCGGGTCTCGAGAGAGAACGTCATAAAAGTTCTTTGTCAAAGATATTGTGTCTGGGAACTTGAATGTACGAAGTGGCAGCGTAAGGAGGCGTAACTTTTACGAAACATCAGAAGTAACAACACCTTTGTTCCTTTTGTAGGTCATATCACGCTTGAGGCTTGTGTAAACAGCTGGTAATGTTGTGTAGCTCTGCTGTAGAGAGGTAGGCAACACAATCTGAATAATCGATAGGCGTAGTAGTTCGACTTCGCAGCCGATATATCTGCGTCGCGTCGCATCGGTTAATCCACCTGTTCCATTTTGTTTTTTTGCACGTTTTTCTCGCCGTTTATAGGTAGGTGCGTGCCAACATACGCCACTTTGTGAATGTCACGTCGATATGTTTGTTTAACGTGCAAATTGATTCTGAATATTGATTAGCCTGGAACCAGTGTGATGGTACCCGAAGATAAAACAATAACGTTCCGGCCTACGCATTGTTTGTTTGAAATTTGTATTGACACATCATCACGTACTAGCGAGAGCACTACGGTAACGTTATGATATCGCGTTTCTCTGCAATACCCGCGGGTGCCACAGCTCGGGGCTATCTTCTGTATCTTGGCTATTATATTACCCAGAACGCAGGTAAACATCCGGTCTGCCATTATAGCTTTACCACTATGGTGATTTCTCCCGACTGGGGACCACGAATATTCGGTGCGAATACTAAGGTGACATGATTTTATCTTGTCGCAGAATTTGTTATTCGGAACGTACGCTTTGGAGATAAGTCAGATTTTATGAAAACAGTATTATAATAATGTTGGAGGGAATAATCGTAAAGTACTTAGTCAAGCTCGTAACACGTAACAGCTGCTCTTCGGGACCGGAATTAATTACGGGCAGTGACTCGGATTGCATTGTAGATATGCAATAACCTGTTTTATTGCGGTGATCATATGGTGCTTTTTGTATTAAAAGCCCTTAAATGGCCCGCAGGTTTTTATTTAAATGCTGAACAAAGGTCAGAATTTACTTTTAACATCGAATCACGTTGGTTTCGGTCTTGTCTATGGTATCTTCAGATGAAAAAATGAGGTTACAAGGCGTGGGAGTCATAGAGTAGGAGTAGAGTTCTGGCACGTGGCAGTTTTTGCTAATAATAAATTCATAACAAATGATGCTTGTTAACGAAATATCAAGAATCCATATCGACTATTTTATTTAAAAAAAACACTGAAAAAAACAGGTTGGCAACAGACAACGGCTAGGACTAAGTACTTGCCTATTACTTACTTACATCAAAGATAAATAAATTAGCTAGTACGTATATGATGTAAATATTTGTTTTAAATACAAAATTAATGTACTTATACTAGTACTATTAAGTAAATAAATATTAAATAAATGAATAATGTTTTCAACGTAAGTACATTTCGTACCTACCAAACTAAATAGGTATTTAAACATTAGCTTGAAATTACATAGCCTTAAGGCATTAAGGCCGTTTCAGTACTTTTTTGTGTATAAATAATTTAATAAATAAATAAACATAGATTTGATACTATTTCTAAACATTGATATAAATATGTTACTAACCTTGTAGGTACCTTTATAGGCAGGTACTCTTCGATATTGTTAGTGTTCAATTTATATCAATAATTCGCAAATTGATTGTATTTTAGTCTGATTATAATTTGTAAGTCTTCAAGGCTAGAGTGAGTAGTCTCTTAATAACGATTACATCACTGCTTACCATCAGGTGGGATCGCAGTCAAGTACTAGTTTAAGTCACATTAAAAAAATATATTTTCAAATACAAAATCACGAGTCAAAGTATCAAATTAAATTTTAATGATGGCGGTATGTAAGGCTCGCGTAGAGACTACGGCATCGATCCCGATTTCTATTTGGATCACATATTCGCATCCACGCTTCGCCGGACGACTGTGCCTGATTTGTCTCACTTAATGGCTAAGTGATATGTCCTCCAGCATTTTAATCCCGAACCGGGATGAATAACCGGGATTCCCGGTAAAGGGTTATTCATCTGCGGTTTTGTTTGGGAGAGTTACCGCGAACCTGGAATGTAAAGAAATAGAATAGAATAGAAATACGTTTATTCGGGAGGGAGTACAACGGTTAGATACACAAAGTAAAAAAGAAAAAAAAGGTACAGATTGCGCCAAGCGTATCCGCACTGAAAGGGGGTCACCCTTTCGGCACCTTAGCATTTGCTGGGCGACTGAATGAATACTGGTGGGTTTTAGTTAGCATAAGTCTGTCTGATAAGCCCTCTCGCTCCACCTTAAAAATGGTGATTTATTGCCGGCTGCGGGATTGTTCGAAAGAGGTCATGAGTATTATGAATAGATTACCTATTATTATTATTACCCTTTGGATAAACGTTCTCCATCATCGACCACATCATAAGTTACTATCAGGTAAGATAGAGCCAAACATGAGCCTAACATCAAATTTTATCGTAAAAACCTCTATTTTAATAATCACTTATTTATTTATTGTGCAGACCTACCACAGTGTTTTCTTTTTAACCCTAAGGTTGACTGGTAGAGAATGCCCTGATGCATTAAGTCCGCCTATGTACCACCACTGTACATAAAGTTTAAATAAATAAATAAATAAACAATATTAATAAAAAAACCCAATAACATTACCCCTGAGTCCAGAATTGAACCCACGACCTTATTCTCTGCAGTATCAAAAATACCTGCGACCATTAAACCAACGAGCGTCAGTGATTCAGTAGTACTTTTCAAAATAAATGAAACACAATTTGTAAAGCTTACCTTTCTCTACCATTTTGTATCAGAGTTGAACATAAAGGCTTTATTGTTGTCCCGGAACATTTGTTCCAGGTTTCAATGCTGATCACGACGGTTTCAACGGTTGATCCGCGGCCTTCAAACAACTCAGTTTGCGTCCGTTTCTTATTTATTGAATTCTCTGCGAAGTTTTTTCATCGAATGAATTTGTTATAAGAAAATGTGTTTGCTGTATTGTACCATGTTTTTTTTTAAATTATTTGTCATCAAATAAGAGAGTGTATAAGATTTTACTGACTAAAACCGTATGTCAGCAAACCGTGGGGGTCTAGCAGGGTCGAAGCCTATTGTCATTGGGACCATAGGTTGTACGATAGAGAACTTCGGCTAAGGCTCTGAAACGAAAGCAAAGCAGGAACTGGAGTGGGTTTTAGTCAGTAAAAGTCTGATACACCTTCCCGCTCTGCTCAAAGCGGGAGAAGTCGGAAATTTTGATGATTTCCCACCTAAAAAAGACGAATGTTCCTCAATTCACCCTTTATATTCTAGAACCATCTCAGTATGAATTGTACCTATGTAGGTTGGACCAATATATAATATGGAATCTGTAAAACTTGATACCAGAATCTTATATGATCGACCTATAAACTCGCATATATTTAGATACGTGTAGGTGTATCTAAGCAAAACAAACGTGGTGTCTTCCACGAACATTGTCATGATATCTTTGATATATTGATAAGATGTTTTCATAATATACTGGGCTTCAAAAAGTCAGGGCCTCTAATAAAAGTGCGACGGTTTCTTTAATAAATAATATGAATTCTTGGAACTCGTGAAAAACAATCTACATGTTGTAGATGACTTATTAATTCATCAAAGAATATTTTCTTGGTTTTTTCATGAATTAATAGCCTCTGGGGCCATGGATTGGATTTCGAAAGGGAAGGAATGGGGTGGGGTCTAGTCAGTAAAGGTCTGACACGTCCTCCCGCTCCACCCAAGAGCGGGAGAAGTCATTCTGATGAGAACATTCAACAACAATATTCGAATTCGTATGTCATATATTTATGACACGTTTTGTATACTATATTCCATTTGAAAAAGTATTTTAAGAATACGACAGCAAAAGTACCTACACATTGCAGTTTATTTTACAAGAGAAAACTTTTTGTCGTTTCAATACTTTTTATTTCTTTCTTTGTTTCCTGGTATGCTGAATAAAAATTGTTTTGTACGATTTTAGTGTTTGTTTGACCATTCCTCTACTACCGCATTCTTTCTTGTTTCTTTCTTTTTGCACTAGAAAAACTCGTGCGTGCATTTACAAACATTTACACTCAAATACTTATATGACGCAAATAAATCCAACGGTGGATTCTGTTTTTTGAATACCATTCAAAATTAAAACTAAATAAATTATTATTATTCACCAAGTAGGTATCATATTTTTATATGATTATTTTACGAGTTTTATAACAACCTTCTGAAAATTTTATGGGTATTCAAAACTGTACCGTATATATTTCCCACTTTGGAGGTATATGGAACAGAGAAAACCTAGATTTCTCCGTTCTTATTTTGATGCTATAGATATCACAACTATTGTCCATTTATTATTATAATTTTTCGATTGCGTTTAAAATAATTAATGACTCTCTGCACGTCTTGGTTTCGACTGTTAGTGCAGAGACTACATGTGATAAATAAATAAATAATAAAAAAAAATTCCAGATCTGAATAAATAAATAATCTACCATTACATGTGGCACAGGTGCGCACGTGAACCCGGCGGTGTCTGCCGCGCTGTGCGTGCGGCGCCGCGTGTCGCCGCTGAGGGCTGCGTTGTACGTCGCCGCGCAATGCGGCGGGGCCATCGCAGGCGCCGCCGCGATCTATGGGTGAGTCTAGTTTTTAATTTAGAACGGATTTTTTTTCTTAATCATTCTGTTCACGTAAGGTTAGAATGGACATGTTTTTTTTAATTCAAACTCTATAAAATATGAATAATATGAGTCCAAGAACTCACGGTTTTGAATTTGAGCGTGGTTTCCTGAGTGCAGATCTCAGGTCTGGCAAAAGATATTGGGTATTATAATTAGGGGTTTGTCAGTAACAGTCCAGGGCTGAGAAGTTGGCTAACAACTGGGGGCTTGGTGTCCCAAGCCCCCAGTTGATTTAGGTTACTATCCTATTGGTCTATAAGACTAATAGAATAGGTAGTGCATCTTTATTTTTCGCACGCACCTCTTGACTATAATTTCTTTTTAACCCAAATAGTGTAAATCCCATATGACATTGTCCACAGTGAACGAAACTCGTTTGGAAGGTTCGAATACGTACGAAAACCGGTCAAAACTCTTCTGGCTATGCACTCGCATAATTATACAGAAATAGAATTATCCCAGTAGTCGATACTCACAAGTTTCAACGTGTTTTTGCCTGCCGACAAGTTTCAACCTGCAACCGCATGCAAAAACTATGGAGAATCTTACTGATCCCTGGAAGACGACTTATCCTTACGGGGAACCTGTATCTTTACGCAAAATTCAACTTTATCGTATAATGAAAGAAGACTCCAAATTCTTTGGAAATACATATTATAACCATTCAAAGATATTATAATCTGCTAGACTAGTTTGCTGCCTTAATGTCGCAAGGGTACAAATTATGTACATAAACCTTCCACGTTTATCATACATTCTATTAGCGAAAATCGTATCAAAATCCGTTGTGTAGATTATAGGTAAGCGGAGAAATAGACGTAGACAGAATATGGTAATTTAGTTTCATACTACGACGAGTGTTTAGAGATTTAGGAAAATAGTCGTAGCCTGCTACGCGGCGTAGGCGCTACGGCGTAGCAATAGAAACTATCACTCGTAGCATATTTAGAATCTGACGTCTATCCAATTTCCCCGCACGCAATTAAAAGTTTCAAAGCATTGTTGGTTCCTAGTTGACGTTTTCGCAATTAGCCTTCTACTACCGACCATATAACTGTTTCGAGGTCGTACAGCCGTTTCGGAATTAAAATATCATATGACCATACGTATACCTGCACAAGGTACCGGCACTTCATTAGTAAGGTACATTTTATAAAAAAATAATTAAGTCGTCTGTTTTAATTACCACTAGCTTCTGCCAGCGGCTTCGCCCGTGTCAAAGTACTCCTTTAACCCAAGGGATGAAATGTATCCTTTATGCTATTCCAAGAAATAGTCTACTTGTGTGGCAAGTTCATTTAAGGTGTGAAGGAGTAACAATCTTATATATGTACACTCACATATAGCTATAGAAAATTATTTGCCTATCACTACATGGTATAAAAGAAAGTCGCTATCTGCTTAAATCTTCGTTTTTTAATAGAGTGGTTCAAGAGGAAGGTTTATATGTATAATACATTCATAATCTAGTAGTAGTAACACTGATAAATTTTGCACCTGCGAAGCCGGGGCGGATCGCTAGTATACTTATAATATTAGTGTGATTAGAATGTTGTAAAAAGTGACGTGGGTTTATTAATTACGCTTAAAACAAAACTATTATTTACCTTATTTACAACGTGCTTGTTCTGCGGTATGCTATTATTGATTAGGTAGGCACTTATTATATTACCTTCACCTTCGTCCCCGTGAATGTAGGTATAAACAAACTTTGTCCCCCTTGTTCAGGCCCTTAGGGGTAGAATTTGGAATAATTCCCTCTCCTAGAGAGGAGGCCTGAGTCCCAGCAATGGGAACATTATAAGGTCGATAATGCTAATGCTAATCCGATGCCTACATCATATAAAGAACATAACCTCCCAGTTTTAAATCGTTATGATTAGCGGCTTAGGCTGTGATCCGTCAGTCAGTAATTCAGGACAAAGCATTGTATGTATATATAAGTAAGTATATTATAAGGTAAAAGCGAGCCAAACTACGAGCACAGCTTGTCAATTATAAATCATCTTATTAATGAGGTCGGCCAGTGAGTGACAGCAGATTATAATAATTGATGCGGTTAATCAATGCAATCAATTATTTATGATAATATGTTAGGACATAACAACGTTTCCTCCCACACAATGAGACCCTTATCAAGTGGCATAACATGTATAATTGGGTAGAATAGAATAGAATAAACTTTATTGTACACCAAAAAAGGAACAGTTAATACAATAACTTAAATCTATGGGTACAATGGCGGACTTTTCGCTGATAGCGACAGCAATAAGACTGCCATCAACCACCGCCGCATCAACATCGCTGTAGATTCGTTTTATATAAATCGTTTGTAGTATTCTGCCTTTTTAAGGGTGTATAAACCTGATAGCTATAATCTAAGGGTTTTTAAGTCAAGAGTGAATAGGTTACTTTTAGGAGTTTTAGGCAAGCGTGCTCCATCGTCGACCACATCGTCGCTTATCATCTGGTGAGATAGTGGTCAAATGCGAGCCTGTCCATTAAAAAAATATGATTTAATAGTTTGTAGTATTCTGCCTTTTTTATAGGTGCATAAACTTTTTTTGGAGGTAGGGGATTGTTCGTAAAAGCCACCGCATCCCTTATTTGGTGATTTCCTACTCTCTAATAAGAAAATCTAGCAATTTTACACAGAAACTGCTGTGGTTTTAGATCGTTCATTATATTTTACATTGAGGGGTAAATTTTCTAATAACTTAGTTACTAAGTTAAGTCAAAACATTAGTAACTCATCTATCAACACACAACTCAAATCACTGAACGGATGTATCTAAGAGGCTAAGAAAGGATTTACCAACACTCACCCCCTAAGGAGATGAAATTAGGGTTCTACATTATCACGGGCGAAGCCGCTATCAAGAGCTAGTCTACATAACATATAAACCGAATATTACGTTTAACTTTTAGTCAAATTAATCGAATTATGCGTCCAATCATTTTATAATACATATTTTGGAGCTGTATTTTATTCCCGTCCCCTGGGATGAATACATGAATTTCTTCGCCGACCCAGTATTGTGTCATATTAATTTGGGGACTTTTTATCAGCCGGCACAATGTAGGTAAGGTAATTCATTTATTTAAATCCTGGCAATATATTTCGTGAGGTTTATGTGAATGTGACAACTTTATTATTGGAATATGAATATTTACAGAGGTTTTTATTTTGAGTTAATGTCGTCATCATTGACTTTATTCACGTATGTACACAATTTAATATGATATTACAGCTTTTTTTTTGGCTAACGAATCTGTCATTGCCATTCAAAATGGCAACGTGAATGATTTTTTTGGTGCCCAGTGAATATTTTTATACACGTCTTTCTTTACTTTTACTTTTTTTAAACGCAATACAAACTTGAATTTCCAATAGATTCAAGAAGCTTTGTATTACAGCTTACTTATCGTTGAACAGATTCTATGAGATGATCTTTGAGAGTTCTATAACTAAGTCGTCTGTATAAGAGGGTTAATATAGGTAAATTATTGAAACATAGTTGCTAATATTACCATCAATAGCCTTATTCTACATAAAGCTAAGCTTGAACCCTTTCATGTAATGCTTCCCTGGTACATGCGAGCCTCATTCAGATCTAAGTAACGGCATTCTCAAAGTAGGCGTATAGGTCTATGTGAAATGAGATATTTTGAATTGAATTGAAATCATCCAGTGAGTTTCCAGTAGGTAATCAAAGGTAACTTAATCATCGCTCGCCAAGTCTTCCAAGTCGACTCATGTTATGGGCCCGACAGTTTATAATCAAACTACCAGCCACTTTTAACCGTCTTTTTGTTTATTTAAAAAAAGAATTTCATGTCGATTTAAAAAAATTTAACCCCCGACGCAAAAACGACGGTGTGTAAATGTATATGTGTCTGTCTGTGGCACCGTAGCTCCCAAACGGATGATCCGATTTTAATGAGGTTTTTGTGTTTGAAAGGTACAGTAGAATCCGTTTATTATGACTCCGCTTATAATGACCCACCGCTTATTATGACGTAATTTACAGCGATGTTTGGTTTTCATACATTTTTTTTTAAACAAAGTCGGATATAATGACTTCGCTTATAGTGATATGCCGCTTATAGTGACCCATTTTTAATAAATCGTGTCCGGTTATAGTGGCGGACATGGTTCCTATCACCTTCGGCAGTGTTCACGTGACACCCGACGACGTTTGGTGCGTGCATGGTGTTTTTGTTTTTGAGTCTCAGTGGGTAAATGCTGTATTTTTCTGTGTTAAAATAAATACGTACTAACAAAATTAAGATATTGTTTATTTACTACAAAATGCTTTGTATGACGTCCGCTTAGTATGACGTGTTTGTTATTTCCCTTCGATGTCATTATAAGCGGATTCCACTGTATATCAGTCGAGAGTGTTCTTAGCTATGTTTGGTGGAAATCGGTTCAAGTCTTCAAGGTCATCAGGACCTGAAAGGTGGAGAGTAGTCGTGGGTTTTTTAAATTTTGAATTTTATTTATAATTATTAACGCTATACTAACTTTCGTCTGTAAAAAAATTAAAATTATTATTCTTTATTCCAATTATAGCCAGCTTCAAAGCCTGTTTTGAAAAATGGCTTATCGAGCAATCTTTTTATTCCTTTGACGAAATTCCTATTCCTATGAATTTAAGATGATCGTAACTTTGACATGAATATTAATTTGGACTGTAATTTGTTGTGACGTTACTTTTGATGTAATTTATTTCTTGATATGTGATTGTATGTATTTATTTCTTGTATTTTCTTTTATTGGTTTGACATCTGTTATTATTTTAATTACTTGACATTATTTAATAATGTTACTTGTTTTTAATAATTTGTTGACTATAATGTAATATTCTAAATATGATTTGTAAGAATCCCTTACCAATAACTATGCCTGTAACTATGAAATGGATGAAATAAAGTCCAGTCTTATTTTTTTTGTGTTCTATTTTGTGTCTCATTGCTGGGTAAAGGCCTCCCCTTTCTCCTTCCAAACTTCTCTGTCTAAGGCGATTTTTGGCCAAGTTGGCCCCTGCCAATCCAGTCTAAAAAGTCTAAATCCAACACCAACAATGATAATCTTATCCCACGCACCCAAGTCTAGGGTTTCTCTCTTTAACGCCATGCTACCCTGGTACATGTGAGTTTTCAACGGTACTTTACAGCTCATATTCAATCCATCCCCGTTGAGTTGCCAGTAGATACTTATCGGGAAATGAAAGAATAATAATACACAGTATGTTATTCTCTTATCTTCGTTCGGTATAAGTAGTTGCGATCAAAAAATATATGGCACAGTTTTGGAGACGAATGCACTGGGTGTAGGAACCATCTTCCTTTTCTTATTTGGTTGGTATGATTGCAAAGTACCGTGTTGTCCCAGTTAATAGGTTGTTGTCTGGTAGGCAGCCACTCCTTGTAAAATACTGGTATTCAGCTAAATCCGGCTTGATTGGAAGCCGACCCCAATATAGTTGGGAAAAAAGGCAAGGTAGATGATGATTTGGTTGGTGTGATTGCTGCTATATTTATGCAACACAAGCTACGCCCGCATGAAAGCAGAAGTACCGGTCTATAGCCTTTGTTAGTCAGTGATAAAGTAACATTTTACTGGTGAAAGAATTTTAAATACCGGTCCGGCAGTTTTTAAGTTTATTCATTGTAAAAAAACTTAAAAACATCCAAACTCTTTCCTCTTTATAATGAACGCTGGTTTAGGTGTAACTAAAATAAGGCACACTAGAAAATTTAGTCACAATCACAATGAATTTTACAAGTTGTGCATAAGCACTGAAATTTTACTGAAATAAAATTATGAAATGTAATAAAAGCACAATTTCTGTAGTGTTTTTTTGCGAAATAAGTTGTCCTAATTGTAGGCAAATAATAACACAACACACCAACGTACTACATTGGTAGCGTATCACACACACAAACACGCATACTGACACTATCAACATTTTTGTTGTTATTTATTTTGGCTGAAACAATTCAACAGCCGATTCTGAACACACTACTTTCAAGATGAGCGTCTATTATGTTACACGTTGTATAAATTGCACACCATTCGCTTACGAATAGAAAACAGACTGAGAGTGAATAATTTCATGTGTTATGTTCTAGCGCGTGGAAAGATAGGTGCTATTTATTGCTCTAAGCCCGAATTATGGCACTTGTATAAGCAGCAATAGTTCATAACAATATGTTATATACGCGGACAGATACAAAATTACATCGAAAGAACCCAATTTTTTTAGGCACGTGAACAAATTCATAAGCTTTGGTAGGATCATCCCAGTATTGATTGGTTGAACTCGTTTATACATACGAGTATTATGTATTTATTTAAGAATGTATTTATATTTTACTCATTTCTTTTTTGATTGTCTTTTACTAAGATGCACCTGTTTTGTTAACCTTTCGTTGTCTGCACCAGCCTAAGGTTGACTCGCTTCCGGTCCAAAACCTCTAGGGCCATGGGTTCGTTTCTGAGAGGTAAACCGGAGGCCATGAAACGAAGGCAAAAAAGGAACAAAGGAGTGGGTTTTAGTCAGTAAAAGTCTGACATCCTCCTGCTTCTCATGATGATGATTACCCACATAAAAAAATAAATAAAAAAAAGACCTAAGGTTGACTGGTAGAAAATTCCTAAGGCGTTAAATCCACCTTTGTTTTACTAGAGCATAAAATTTTGATAAACAAATAAGGTCAAAAGCTTGCACAGCCTAATTAGTATATTCCACAAACAGCATCCCAATGCATATATATTTACGTGTGATGTTAGCGACACAAACAGTCGCGCGGCTGGCTGGCTCTGATGCGATGCTGGCGTCACGTCATGCAAATACGGATCAGCGAATTGGTTGAAATATACTCTAGTCTAACAGTCAAAGGTTTACTTTACCATGTTAGCTTATTTGAAATTATTGTAGGATTATCTGTGAGTAGTAGCTAAGGTTGCCTTTGTTATTACTTCAAACTTCGATGATTGAAGGATTTCGGATCGTCACACTGGAAACCTATAAAGGCCTATTGCAGAGGCTATTCTGCTAGCTAGAATGTCAAATCAAGGGAAACACTATTGCAATTTACATGGAAGTGTTTTTTTTTATTGCCGGTTCAACAACAAATAACTATTAAGTTAAAATTTAAACGCCGTGCGGTTTTTACTACTTTTTAATATTATATTACGAATATAATACGGATTTCTTCGTGTCTGACTGGCATTGACTAGATTTTTTTTAACGATTTCTGTGAAACAACCTTTGGATGGACTAAACTTGTCAATCAAAGAGATTTTTGACATTTCAGAACATCTATCTCCAAATCTTTTAAATATTTACCTACTATTTATTAAGTAAACAACTTTTTAGAAAATAAAACTGTTATCCAATAAAACGAGATAAAGTTATAGGACACTATCGTAGCTGAACTAATACCAACACGGTGACATGTTTGCTTTAAAGTGATATATTGATTCAGCTCACAACTGATACCAGTTCAGAATTGTGTTTACGATCCGTCAGATAGGAATTCTGACCTGGTTGTATGCTGCATGACGGAACAATAAACATTTTTACGAGTCTACAATTGGGTACGTGTCGAACTTTATCTGTTTGTCATAGTCATTTTTAATATTCAATGGTAGTACCTGGTGAAAATGCTCTAACAAATAAAACAAGAATCATCAAAATCGGTTGATGTTTGACGAAGATATCAATAATCAAAGTGCAAAAAAAAACAAATATCGGCCGGTTTCAGATTTGAGCATTGAGCATTTGAGTATCTTTTTTTTGTGAAAAAATTGTCTCAACTTCTTAAGACAATTTTTTTTACAGATTTTCTAGTAAAAATAAACCCTTCGATTTGAGAAATTCTTAACTCAAAATACTCAATTCAGAAACCCACAATTTGTCAAATTGGGAACCTCCTTCTTTTAGGAAGTAGGTTAAAACGAGACTAAAATGAGCATTATAAAATTAATATAATTGGTGGAGGAGACTCCATTTATTACTTTTCGTGTACTATTTTAAGTACGTTTGCAAGTGCTTAGTAGCTTTGGGATACTGTGCAAAGATCGGACACAATCCACTAGGTTTTCGAACAAAGGTGGGTAATGAGTATGTAACCTGCCTATTCTACTGTCCATCCTTTCAAGTAGGGATCTTGTTCACTTGATAGAGGTTGATTCAACCTTCTTTTGCCATTAACACCCGTTTTCATTAACCTACCGCAGATCATAGATAGATAGCTATCCCCGATAAACAGTAAGATTCTATCTATCAATCCACAACTTTTGGTATGAAACGCTATCCGTCGGTAGGTTATAGGAAAGCAAGTAAGGGCAAAAGGGTAGATTTGTTTATCTGTAGTAGCTGCAACTTTAGATAGACAGCTTATTAAAAACGGGCGTTAATCGATTTAAGATAGAAGTACCTAATTCATAAAGGTTTTTGCTACTAAAATTTAATGGCTGATTTAATTATTCGCAAATTAATTTTTACTTCTCAAGTTTAAAAAAAAACTGGGTAATTTATGGAGTCGTTGGAACAGGTGCAATCGCAATAAAATGACGCGAATAATTTTATTGGAGCATAAACTGCCTTGTCGAGAAGGCTGGCTCGATACATTTGCTGCCAAGTACTGCAAAAATATATATTTAAGTGGCTGTATTTTGTATAAAAACGAAATACTATGTCTAAACTTGATATTGGCTAAATACACAAAAAAATACGTGCGAAGCAAAAAGAGAATAAAATATAGATACCTACTTCCAAACCTATTTAGATTTGAAAGTCTAATTTTTTCTATATATTTGGTCAATAATTCAATATATTCCTTCCTTTTTCATTATAATTCAGTTTTTCTGACATTATGCAGCAACAATCTTAACACGTTCACATTTATCTCACATTAAAGGTCTCCCACAAAAGACTCATCACCACGATCACATCAGTCCCGGATGCCCCTCTGCTGAGATATGCTCCTTTTATTTCTGCCATTCTTCCCGGTTCAAAGGACGGACAAAGTCAAAAGAGCGATCCCTTGTCCATTGCAGAACGTGAATATTATGTAGGTAGGCATAAACATGACGGATGACGCACTGTGCCCTTACTTTTTTAGGGTTCCGTAACTCAAGGATAAAACGTGAACCTTATTATTAAAACTCCGCTCACCGTTCATCAGTCTGTCCGTCTGCTACCAGGCTTTATCTCATACACCGTGATAGTTAGAAAGTTGAAGTTCAAAAAAGATGTATTTCTGTTGCCGCTATAACAATTTGTTGTTATACTAAAATCGAATAAAATAGATATTTCAGTAGGGTTCCTATATAACAACTGTGTTTTTTTTTGCAATTTTTTGCTACGAACTGTGCGGATCCCATCAGGCACGAGGCCTATTCGTACTTGGCTGGTTATTTCATTTCTAAGTGTATCTTATTGTTGTGCATTACTTTTGTCATGATGGCTTCCTTTCTCGTCTATTCTGCTTTCAATCTAAGCATGTTTAGTGGCTTTGGATTCCATAACACCATTACACCAGTTATTTCCACCAACGAAAAGTGAGAAGCGTTGAAATAAAAGAAAATCGTAGCACTTCCCATTCGCATAAAGTAGGATGAAAAGTTTTATGTGACTTATTATTGTTACTCCGAACGTGTAAGAAGCGAACCTTTTTTATTTGCGAACTTTGTGGAACGTGCCATTTTTACTAGTAAAGTTTGTAGGTAGCTGAAATGATGGGAAATCAAGAAGGCTTCCAGTAAGTGGGAGTAGGAAGGGAGTTAGGATAATTAAATGAATCCCCGACCGGTCCTATGAGACCGCGCTGTTATTGTTTTACTATTGTGTCTCGTTTCACGGGTATGTGATAGGTTATAGGTATGTACTATATTCGTTATCAAACCAGTTTAACAAAATAAATAGATGTACAAAATAGATTTTAAACTAGCTGTGACAATTTTTAACAAAAACTCTCTCTCGTAAAACTATCTTTCTAATAAGGCAATATAGACTTCTCTTTTTAATTTTATTGCTTTGAAATTTATAATTTCGTCGTTGAAGAAGACATTTTTTTTTATTTACCAGATGTAGTAAATATTTTATTTAGAAAGTAAAAAGCCATGCCTTTATCATATTATAAGGGAGAGTAAAGAACTTTAAATTGGACCGGCAACTGAATTAGGGTAGTCCTATTTAGTTATAACTGCAAAAGTTGTTTTTAATTTCATTACTGGTAGTACCAACCTATATATGTACGTCTAACTTTATTACGCCTTGTTATTGACTCAGTATACACGAACGTATAGAGCATACCTAAGGGTAAACTACTGCAAAAATGTATAAAGGAAAGGCTATATAATCAATAAATAATGTAGACTTTTTACTAAATCCTCAATGGTACACATTTCGCTTGTATAGCTCCTTCATACAATACGGCACGTATTCCGAGAACCTATCTGTACAAAGGAGATTGATACCTTCCGTCAGACGGACATTTGTCCCCAAAACTGAGTTGCCATTATTGTCCCACTCCCACGCAACTAGGTGCGCGGGTCCATCTTGATTTATAATTCGATGATGTAAATCTCAAACGTCGTAAGAAACACAATTAATTATTGCATTTTGATCATTCGTCTCAGGGTAGACAGTTGAAAATCAATTGTGCAATGCACGTCTCTTACGACGTTTTATATTTTACGCCCCCAATATGACGTAGTACAACAAAGAAGGTTTATACAATAAGCACTTTGGTTTCCAACCTCGTTTGAAAG
Source organism: Mythimna separata (assembly GCA_030763345.1). Classification (NCBI taxonomy): domain Eukaryota; kingdom Metazoa; phylum Arthropoda; class Insecta; order Lepidoptera; family Noctuidae; genus Mythimna; species Mythimna separata. The sequence continues at coordinate 22,673,249 of CM061170.1, read as the reverse complement.
AATCCCTTTGTAGTGCACCAAGGGAATGTTACCTGCAGCCAATTTGCGCGCTTCAATAATTTTGGGTTTGAGAAAAAATGGTGGATTCTTTTAAAGTGACTCGTTCTTTTGAACTTGATATCGCACAAAATATTTTTGATAAACTAGTTATTAGCCAGCGGCTTTGATTGGATAGTCTATTATATATCAACCGTGGGCCTTTTTTAAAGATCGTTAGTAGCCTGCGACATTGAGCTAGAATAAATAATAGAATACTAACTGTGAAAACAATATCGAAATTGATAGAAAAGCAAACGAGATAATATAACAAATTGAAACAAATATATTTGTCTCTATCGCTAAAATGCCGTTTTCAACTGCGGTCGTACGGGCATGATGATCTTATTAGCAGCTTTAATTCATGAATCCCCGACTGGTCTCATTGGACCGCGCTGTTATTGTTTTACTATTGTGTCTCGTTTCGCGCGTATTGATAGGTTAATGCTTAATAACTTTGTGGTTGATGAATTTGTTTTTCATAGTTGTTTATTACAATTAAAAATTATTTAATTTAACAGACAAAAAAGTAACTGTATTGTGTATTTGCTATTGTTTTAAACCCGAAATCTTATTTCTGGTTTCGAATATTCAAACGTTACGATTTTACAACTACGCGACAAACTATTTTGCACACAAATAGTATTTTTAGAAAAGTTTGCCATTTCACTGGTTGCAAAACTTCAGCAATTCAATGAGTTATGTAAACTTTATAAATAAAAACCTTTTCTACGAGCGGTTTCCTTTTCGCATATAAGTTGTAACTGTTAACGGAATCGTTTCGGCTTTCCTCCACTTTTATATCTCACTGTTACTGTACTGTTTTTGTTCCAAGATTGATCAAAACAACTTTTAAAGGTTTGAATAAAAGAAGTTGTTTTGTCTTGTGAAGTTCTAACGCGTTTAAGCTTTAGATTACGTTGTGCCTGAAAGTTTTTATTGAACTAGAAATGGTCTTCTACTCCTCCGTGGTTTTTAGTCTAGGTACTTTGACATCATCTGCCTAGCCTTTTCCCAACTATATTGGGGCCGGCTTCCATCAAGCCGGATTTTAGCTGAATACCAGTATTTTACGAAGAGCGGCTGCCTACTAGAACTCCACAACCAATTAACTGGGGTAACACGGTATCTTCATAGCAAAACTGGAGTCAGATTTACTGGCTTCTGACTATGCGTAACGACTGCCAAGGATCTACAAATGACAGCCGGACCTACGGCTTAACGTACTCTCCGAGGCACGGAGGAAACTCAGTATGTTTAGATGGTCACCCATCCACAGACTAACCTTGGCAAGCGTTTCTTCACCTTGAAGATCGACCCGTGTGGCTGTTATTATCTAGCCACGAGCTCCTCGAAACAGAAATGGTTTATTTACTCCTCTGTGGTTTTTAGTCTAGGTACTTTAGTCTAGATCTATTTAGACTACAGAATAATTCATTGCCTTGGCCGAATACTGGGCCTGGCAACAAAATTAAATGAAAAAATAACTTTTGACATCCACTGAAAAAATCAACCTTGAGAGTTGGAGAACATTTAATTTTCTTAGTATCTGAGTAGATTTTTTAATCTTCAGATATTTTTTTATTTGAGTTTAAATGTAATAGTTGGTTTTACATAATTAATTTCTCTAAAGTAGCTATGGAAATGGTTTCTGAGCTTATTTAATAGATATTATTATCTTCAGCGTAGCGATGTGAAAGTAGAAATGATTCCAAGGGAAAGTAATTCCGGAATAAAAGATATAAAAGTTTCTTACCTATTTGCAATTATTTAGTTTCACTTTTTTGACCGACAGACATTTTGATAATTCAAAAGTACCGTAAATTCACTTTTTTTTCAAATAAATTCTGCTTTCTGACTTATGTCCTATTTCGAGATACGGTCTATCACAGTACAAACCGTATGTACAGTAGTAACAGACATACATACAGATACAAACTCCTTAATAACATTCTGATGAAAGCCATATATATTTCCGATTGTGGTTGTGGAACCACAAACGAAAATATATATGGCTTTAATAATTGAATTTATACACAAAGTCAAATTATTCTGGCTAAATCTCGACCGGCGTACATATTATAATAACTGTTACTAACAGTAGCAGTACTAATTAGTAACCTAACAGTCTATTAGGTTAATAATGAGTGGATATTAATATCCTACAGGCTTAGTAGGTTATATACTTAGTAAGTAATATTAGTATATTACAAATGTGATAATAACTTTGTCTCTCACGTTTTTACGGTGAAACTACTGAAATTTGATAAACAGACCCCAGAACGGACTTTAGGCTACTTTTTATAAGTCTTTAACTTCGACTTGGGCGTCCACAATAACCGACATATTCACGCGGACGAAGTCACTAGCAGAAGTTATATATAGGTATGTACTTAGTAAATCAGAACCTGTATATGTTATCATCATCATCATCTTTCTACCAAGGCTAGGCAGATGATCTGTCTAGCCTTTTCCCAACTATATTGGGGTCGGCTTCCAGTCAAGCCGGATTTTAGCTGAATACCAGTATTTTACGAGGAGCGGCTGACATTATGTGTTCTGTATAAAACCACTAACAAAATAACTTCACACAATCTGCTCCTCAAACTTCGTAGAAACCATAAACACTACTTAAAAATATTAAAAACATGACACGAAGGATCGTATACAGACCTTAACATCTTGAGCTCCTTTAGGGAGCGGTGCAGTGAACTTTAGCCGGCAGATGCGCAAGCCCATGTGCACGTGCACCCGTCTCGCGACAAAGCACGTGCAGATACCGTTCCACTTTCATTTACTAACAAAAATCAACCTTAAATTCTCAATAATATGGTTGTAAATCGAATGATAGTGTGAAACAATGACAAACTTACGAATGCACCTTGTATGGATCCTATGTCTTGAGAGATAAGGATTAAAATTGATTTGATAATGCTGTAAGTTGGTAGCAAATTGAATGAAAAAGTTTTAAGATTGACAAGTTTATAAATGCTAGTTTTATGGACTGTAATCTGTGGTAGTAAGGCCTAGAATTGAATGAATAATGTTGTGGAAAGTGTTTCTTTGCTTGAAGGAAGCCAGTTGTCAACCTATGCCGCGATACAGGATATTAATTAAAGGAATAGTGGCGTATCTTTTTTCTTTAGGAAAGAAAGCCCATGAGGGTCTGATCTTAATTTATGTCATAAAAGGGTAAAATCAAAATCCATCTCTAGAAGTAGTAGGTCCTGATTAGCAGCCCTACCATAACTTTTTAACATCATTATAAATCCGAAGAGAGAAAGAGATAGAAGGTATTGTTCGTATAGCCCCATCTCTCTCTCACACCAGAACTAAGATATAAAATTGTCTTAATTCGTTGTGTTCCACGCTTGTCTCAAGCAGCTGCTAGCTACTTTGACGGGTCCCGTTAGGGCCGATATCTGCCAGCACCGCGAGATTATTCGAAAGAGTCACAATGGACCTGGAACTAAAAGCACAACTGAAGGAACAGAGGTAGGTTTTTGTCAGTAAAAGTATAACACCATCGATCTCATTCCAACTGACGGAGGAAGTAATTTAATGATTTGACACGGAAAAAAATAGGGTCTCTGATTTCGAAGGCAGAAAAGAGTAAACTTTATTGTACACCAAAATATTAACAAAACTTACACTAACTTAAATCTATTGGTATTGTACCAATAGATTTAAGTTAGTGTTAAGTTAGGCGGTATTTTTATTTTTTATTTTTTATAAACTAGTGCTTGACTGCGATCCCACCTGATGGTAAGCAGTGATGCAATCGTCGATGGTGAGGCGCACTAGTTTATTAAGAGCCTATTCATTCTACCATTTATGACAGTGATATCAAAACATACACTCATAAAAAGCTACATTCACAGTTTTTGTGGAATTAGTCACGGGAGCGACAAACTATTAATTAATTCATAAATCCCCGACCGGTCTCATTGGACCGCGCTGTTATTGTTTTACTATTGTGTCTCGTTTCGCGGGTATTGATAGGTTAATTTTAATCAAATTAATCATCAAAATCACATTAGATACCAAGTTACGTCAATAATTACCATTAATTACGGGGCAGCTGAATTGATACGGTTTTAAATCAAGCAATCATAATATTATGCTAATTGTATTTGCGGTGATTATACTCATTATGGAATGGTATTCATAATAATATTTAAACTTTTGTGTTTATTTAGGCTTAAGCACGTGTAACCAGTAGGATTACGATTGTTTCTGTTTCTTTAATCATAAACGACTTATTTTAATACCATTGACGATGACGTGTTCCACCCGAGTGTCAAATTTTGGGGCTATGTTGGTAGCTTCTTGATCCTTTGGATATCTTCTTTCGATCTGATGAAACTCCGAACATAGCCTTTTCCTTTCCTTACTTTCCCCTTTGGGTAGTCTTTGGGTAGTTCGCCAGTGTGGTAATAACTCGGACCGAGCCTAGTCGTCAACGGCACGTTCTGTTCCACGCGCGCCCGAGAGCGGGAGAAGTCATTCTGATGATACCCTACGTGAAAAAACAAACTACCCTTTGCCTAAATTTAAGCCTTCTAATGAGGTCAATTGTGAACGATCACGTATCATAGCCAATGTCACCACTAGCAACTCGTACTGGTCATAGACTTTCGTCTTGACCCAATGTGGTATACCTCAGAAGTAGAAAATACGATGCAGCTTTTCGAACGCGAGTCAGATCCAATGACCGACCTTATTCTCGAAGTTAGACCCACCCAACACACACAAACAAGCGGAACACATCAAAATTCTCGATCAAACCCATTGTAAGTAAATATGGGAGCTGTTCACGTTTCTTTAGATACATAATTGATGGCCATACCGTGCATGCCTCACCTCGAATACACTCGATAAGGTAACGTATGGGCCCGGCGCCGATACATCGCCCTGATGGATGTAGGCCTCTTCCCTTTCCCTCCCATCATTTCCTCAGAAGGATTTCCCTCTTTTGTTATTACTCGATTTATACGTAATGGTTTTCTGTTGATGTGCTTTGTGATATATTGGGAGAACTATCTTTGGAGTTATTGCGTTTTTTTGTTAGGAATTTTTTAGTAGCTTGAAATTTGGCTTTGTGTATGGTTTGTCTCTGTAAATTACTATATACGCTCACCCTTAATCATACCGCTCATTTTTTTTTATTTTGAAATTTACCCGTAAATGCTCCTGTATGGTGAATACGTTCACAAATATGTAAAATCACATACGCAAGACACCCAGACCAGGAACAACTAAGTATTTGCAGGCCATACAAATATTAATCCTGTGCGGGAATCGAACCCACTGCATCGTGTGCCTGCTTTATATATGTCTTTCTATTTTTCTGGTGATATTCTCATAGTTGTTTTCTTCAAATATTTGAAGTAGTTTGTCCAAAGTGCGTCACTTATCAGGCTTAATACATTTCGATGATTGCGCACAGTTAAGTAGGTGAGGAATGTACTCGTAAGGATCGTTTCTTAGGCTTATGGTCATTACTAATACTATATTTGGTTTGCCCCCTTCCACTGGTATGTGGTACTTAAAGTCTTTAGTTTCGTCACGAGAAATGTTTCTCGTAATAATTGGAGCCATACAGAAGTCTGTATAGTTCCAATTATTTATATTATATTTTTTTAATTGATATAAACTAGTGCTTGACCGCGATCCCACCTGATGGTAAGCAGAGATGCAATAGTTGTGAAGCACCAGTTTATTAAAAGCCTATTCACTCTAGCTTTGAAGACGCCTAAATTATAAACAGATGGGAAGACCGCACCAGGCAAGTTGTTCCAGTCTTCCGATATAACGTTTTCCTATAAGCATTTAATTTGCAAAAATCACACTATGCATATATTATTAAATTTTACATTTACAAAACCAGAACTGATTCATCACAATATAAATGTTCGTATAAAACAAACAATATTATAATCTGAATGAAATCCTATTTGTTATTGCTTTCAATATATTTTGTGAATAAAATCGTATGTTATTGTTATGTTATTCATAAAACATAATATTTCGCCGATGTGATTTGAATGAAATAAAACTCTGGAGGGCATACCGTTGTGTGCGAGAACTTATTTTATTTCTCTGCTCCCGAAAGGGTTGAAGATGTATTAGTTGAGGGAAACTTATTTTCTATGTGTGTATAATAGGGAACGTGTAGTGGTATCGGTTACACTGGATCATGGGTCCACTAGGCGCTGTGCTCGATATGCGGTGGTATAGTATCTCTTAGGTCTTTTACTCATGCTATAGCAATAGGAAATGTGAGGTTCCTTTCGGGTCTTTTTCTTCTTATTAGTATATATATATATATATATGTATTTATTATATTAAATATATACATATGTCTGTTTATTTTAATCACCACCCTAGGTTGACTGGTAGAGAATGCCTATGGCATTAAGTCCGCCTTTGTACATTGAGTTGCATGAAGACTAAATAAATAAATAAATAAATTCTCATCCCGTCATCATCTCAGACGAAAGATGTCCATTGCTGGACATAAGCCTCCCCTAAGCGTCGCCACAACGACCGGTCCTGTGCGTCTCGCATTCATCGGACTCCCACAACTCACGTCAGGTCATCGGTACACCTTGTGGGAGGCTTTCTAACGCTGTCTCTCCCGGTACGTGGCCACCACTCCAGAACCTTCCGTCCACATCGACTATCTGTTCGAAGGATACGTATGAAGATATCCCAAATTAAAAACAAACAGACAGAGGAATCTTAGTTGAGACCTTGAAGTAATTAGAAAGTTAGGTGTTGACTGCGGAAGTTAGCACCGTCGTCGTAGATATTTGCAGACACATTAATTAAATAAAACTAACAAGACAAAGACCGTTTTGGTCTCGTTAGACTTATTCATTCAATTTGAGCTATGTTCACGCGATCCTCTGGTGTCTTTCATCGGTTGTCTACACAAACTACACCAACTTTTCAGGCATTTAGTGAAAAGTTGGTGTGCGGTTACATTGAAAGCGATTTACAATATAACCGCAACCGTTAGTATAGTGAACTATTCGCATTAGAACTAATGAGTACGCCAGATATTTACGCCATAGCATTAACGCTCTAAACACAATAATATTAGGTCCTATTTTTGTTTTGTATAATCTCAGCCTAAGAGGATTCGATACATCACACGTCACGCCATATAAATTGGCTAATGAAAAGAGACTACTTTTCTTTGTTCGCCTAATTACGAACAGCTTTTATCCGTGACCTCACTCCCAATTCCTATCCAGAAAATCTAACACCGGCTATGGCTTACGATATCTCTTTATCGTCCATCCAACTATCTGTTGGAGTTTGATTTCTCAAGTACAACGGCTCATTGTGGACTGTGTGCTTCAGACCATAATGGACCATTGTGTGTGGGCCGTAGCAGCCATCAATCGGTGGACTTCACTCCATCTAGCTTACCTACCTCTCTCCAGAAGCAAAACCCTTTTACCGAGAAATAATATGTGTGACAGTCGCTCTACCTATGTGAATTATTTGTATTCCTGTAAGATATGAAAGTCGACCCCACCTAATAAGAAAAAAGCCTAAGCAAATTCCCTTCATATCTCTCCGTACACATTCAGAGAACACAGTATGTGACGTAATAATAACAGAATCAGCCTCATAGGGTAAAAAGCTGGGTAGTAGCCCTAGGGGTATAAGCGCTTGGATTGTAATTACTCTGGTTTCTCTAATGAATCGCATGTTTTTCTTTTATTTATATATCGAGATAACTCCTGCCAAACTGAGTGTGATTGTTTGAGAAGGTAAAATGAGTTGAAAGTATTTTTGGTATAGGATTTGTTTTTTATAACAACTCTCCGATTTCTACCCTAATGTTCCCAGCCACTACTAAGATTTAGGCATCATCATCATCTGCCTAGCCTTTTCCCTTTCCTTTCACTAGGAAATGGAATGGGCCGTAACCAACCACGCAGGCCCAGTGCAAGTTGGTGGATTTCACATATTTTCAAATATATAATTCTAAGACATGAAGGTTTCCTCACAAAGTTTTCCTTCACTGTTTTGGGAACAGAAGTGATGAAATATACAATTCAAAGTAAAGTGCTCAAGGGTTTGAAACCATATCGCACTCGTTAGGCTCAGTGCAGACCACGTGTCGACAGAACGGAGCGCAGTGGAGAGGACTTTATTAACACACTTGAAAATAAACTTTAAAATTATTGGAATAAAGTGCATTCCTTGCATGCTTGAACCTGAAAAAAAATGCTCGTGGGTCCTCGCGGGAGCTTGAACTCGAGCATACCGATCCGTAAAGAAAATGCCCGAGACTTCGCAGGGATTATTCCTCTCTGTCTGCGCTGATCTTAAGTCGAAGCCTTTACCAGGGCCAACAGTGCTCCCTGTGAAGTATTATTCTTTCAATTTTTTTTTAATTCGAAAGAATAATACCATAATATTGTCTGTCTTTTTTTTAAACCAGTGCTTGACTGCGATCCCTCCTGATGGTAAGCAGTGATGCAATCGTAGATAGTGAGGCGCACTAGTTTATTAAGAGGCTATTCACTCTAGGCTTGAAGACACCCAAATTATAATCGGACGGGAAGACCGCAGCAGGCAAATTATTCCAGTCCTTCGATGTACGCGGTATAAACGACGAAGCGAAGCTGGGTAATAGTTTCTATTGTCTTTTGACAGACAATAGAAGCTATTATCCAGCTGATTAACGATCTGTTCATCTTCTTATCACATGTTCCAGCACTTGTCTAGATAACACGCGGTCAGCTGACTCGCGCCAATTAGTCGTGCTCGGCTGTAATTGTTATCAGCCGCCATCAATTACGATATTACGCACTGCGTGACAGCTGTTTAGTTATTGTGATCAACATTCATCATCACCATTTGTGTAGACATTTGTCTAAGATTATTTTTGTCAAAGGTTTTTTTTTTATTAAGTATGTAAAACGTTTCTCATTACTATCGTTTAGTTTATCAACTGATTTATGTTTAACAATTACTTAAGTACTATTTTTAAAAACTTTTTTAAAACTCGCCCTCAGGTACTAGAACTAGGTAGTTAGTAGTTACATTTATAAATCATTCTCACTTTCACTCACCAGTCTAATAAATAAATTAAAATTGATTGATTTTTTTTGTGACTCGCTCAGTATAAACATTAGAAAAAACTAGCTGCCATAGCCTGAAATATGATGAATATTTTCTTACTTCATATTCTTTAGTTATTTACCTTTCATTCACTCTCTGTATGATTCAATTATCTTTCAAGCAGAAAATATAAAAACGTTAATTATTTAAGTCACAAGACACTTTCAAGCATGAAAGTTGTCGGAAGATCTTCAAAAGTAATCCACCCAACTTCGCCCTCCTACTCAAATGCTAATTTCTTAAATATATAGACAGATCAAAGCTTTTCAAGAAACTCTTTGATCATTTCAAAACTACATTATTAATGTTTTAGAAGTTCGCAACGCTTTTATTTTCTTGTAATTGTGCTTACATAAGTTGTTATTGAACGGAAATATCATATTTTGCCGTTAGGCTGACATTTCAAAATTTTTCGTTATTTTACGATTTTAAATATTATATTATATTATTATACCTAGCCTATATATTGTCCCGCTGCTGGGCCTCCCTCCATTCCATCCATCGTTCGCGGCATTGAGCTATTTCTTGCCAATTCTTAAGGAAGACATCCAAGTCATCCCGCCATCTTCTTCTTGGTCTGCCGCGACCCCGTCGTGCGATTTCAGGGCACCAACCTTGTGATTTACTGGCCCACCGCTCGAAGGCTGCCCAGCTTAAATGGGACTGGGCAGGACATGTCTGCCGCATGCTGATTAAATAATCCTACTTTAATATTATAAATGCGAAAGTTTGTGAGGATGGATGTATGTTTGTTACTCTTTCACGCAAAAACGGCTGGACCGGTTTGGTTGAAATTTGGTATGTATATAGGCTATACCCTGGATTAACATATAGACTACTTTTTTTTTCGGGCGAAGCCGCGGGCAGAAGCTAGTAATTCTATAAAAAGTTAATCAATCCAACCCCGAAATTTTGTAAAAGAATATGTGCCGTTTGGAATAAGATGTGGATTATATGGAAGTGGATTGGAGGAATTCTGGCTAGATGCTGTGTAAGCGACCCTATGTGTGACCCTCCACTGATGTCTACCACTCAACCGAATGTAACAGATTCTAAACCAATTTGTGCTCCAATTGTGTAATTGCTGGAAGGCGTTCCGTTGTGAGAATAAACAAATATTTATAACATACCTTTCGCTAAGTGTATATTATGAAAACTTTGAAAGTCTAACTACTACGTCTAACACCGGAGAGGTTCACCAAGTAACTTTGACAATAACTGCCTTATCAGCCGTGTAATTGCGGAAGTCGGGCTAAATTACCAATGATGGTTAAAATGACATCACAAATAACGATAACAATTTAAGAACCGCTTAAATTGGGATGGCTGTAACTATAGCTATCCAAGCTTCGTATCCAAGTCTAAGCGGTTTTCGGTTAAAGCCGCCGTTTTTGATAAAACTGATATTAATATAGCGTTTAACATGATGGTGGTTCAGCAGATGGTAAAATTCAAAGGTTTAATTATGTTGCCAATTAATTTTGAAAATAATGCATTTTGTAAAAAATCGCTCAAGATTTGATGAGTACTGGTAAAAACAAACATAGATTTCTGCGGGAATGTTTGAAAGAGTTACTAAACCGTGGCCCTCGAACGGAAAAGACAACTAAAGGAACACATGTGTTTTTTCGTCAGTATAAGTCTGGTACTGTAACTTGCTCCACCCACAGCTGGAGAAGTTATTAGATGATTTCCCACCAAAAGCACTTCCCTCTAAAGCTTGTCAAACTAAACATAGACTTGCTAGGCTAAACTTTATCCGCAAACACAGATTTCAATCAGCAGCTAACTTTCTAATTGTTTAATCTAAGCTCACTTAATCTGATTATACCGAGGTAAATTTGTTTGTAGGACCTACTGTGGGAGTACTCATTCGATTACGGCCTTTCTTTCACTTTTTCTTTGAGTGTTGTGAATTTTCTACATATCGATACCAGAAGTATCAATTAAGTTAAGGGACATTTTTACATTTTGGGTAAAGGCCCTTATGTCTTTCTTCACACTTCTACAGTTTTGGTAAATGTCTCTTACGTTATTAAATTTCATCCTTCTGATATCGTCAGTTTCTCCTTTTATATATTAAAAGGAGAAACTGACTTACATATCAACACAGAGCCAAAAGCCTCGGAACGTGAAATTTAGCATGAATACTTCCTCTTATGTCGTAAGCAAGCATTAAAAAGGGGGTTTAGTAAATGCAACGTGTAGGTAAAAGGGGGGTCCAAATTTTGTATGGAAATACCAACTTTCACGCGACCGAAGCCGCTGGCAGAAGCTAGTCGTAAATAAATCCCATGCCTGGCCCAGTATACCCGTATTTCACCACGGCAATGTCGTCCGCTTATACTGTCATTAGATCCTAACGTGAACAGGTAACAGGGCATGTGTCGCCAGATGGATGGTGGGACGTGATCTGCGTAGAGACGACTCATAAGCACTGAAGATCGGAACCGTCTGCGAGCCCCTACTTGTGGAGATGTAAGCCTGTAATTGTGAGTGCGGAATCTTTTTTAGTTTTCCCGGTTGGCTATGGCTTACCTAGGCGGGAAGTTCTCCGTTGGCTCGATAAAATCATCAGCAGGTTTAAGCACCTACTAGGTTGTTCGTTCATTGATAGTAAGCTACATCAAAGCCGTGTGTCGTAAGACTATTTTCTTTCTATCCGGAAGAGAAAAATTGTACCGTTTTTGCGCGATAGGTGACAGAAATTAAGTAGCTTTATTCCTTCGCTTTGATCAAAAGCATGAACGGATTTCGATGAAATTTAGTACATGGATGGAATTTAATGGAATAGGACATAGTTAGTAAACTTTTTATTCCGAAAGTATATACCTTTTTTGTTTTTACGCAGGCGAAACCTAGAAAATAATATATAAAGTTGATATATTAATATAATTATCACAGAAATCTATGGGATTATTCGAAAGTGTCACCGTGGCTCTAGAATGCAAAAACAAATGAAAGAACATGGGTGGATATTAGTTAGTAAAAATCTGGATAATCCTTCTCCCTCAACCCAGAGAGGGAGAAGTTATTAATTTGATGACTGCCTCACTCAAAAAAATTACATAGAAACCTGTCTTACTAACTCTAGGCTGACTACTTAGTACAAAGAGATCTTGGCTGTCTATTGCTGATCTTAGGACTATAGGAGACATGTTATACCCAGATCCAATTTCAAAGCGTAAACCGCATCGTCTTACGTGTGTGTTGCGATATTCGATCAAGGTATGACGTCTGCATCAGGTGCATGAGCCGGCAGTATCCACAGTTTGAAGCACGTTTGAAGCTATTAAATTGATTGATGGTTTGAGTAAAATCGGTTTAAAATGTAACGAGGCGAGGATAATTTGTTTCAGAAATTACTTTTTTGTTACATTTGTTTACCTCCTACTAATACTATAAACGCGAAAGTTTGTCAATTACCTATGTGTGTTTGGATTTTTATTAATAAAATATACATATATAATTACTTGCTCACGCAAAAACTACTGGATGGATTCTGAAGAAACTTGGTATATATGTAGGTAGACCTTACTCTGAATGTTCTATCTATGTATGTAAGTACCTGTAACATACAGGATATTTTTTATCCTAGGAATATGTTCCTTTGGTATAATTTTCTATTATCACGTTTGCAAAGCTGCTGGTACAAAACAATCCTAACACTATTTCGTTAACGGAATTCGAATACGTTCGCTCTGTGCTCGGAGTTTTTCGGAAAAGTTGGATATGTTAGTCACATGAGTACCCATAACAGAGCAGCAGATCTGAGCTTACAACAACCGTGAGAAAACCAGGAATACGCTCGCTGAGGCCGACATTGGCTAGATTGCATCATTATTATCATCATCATCATCATCTGCCTAGCCTTTTCCCAGCTATATTGGGGTCGGCTTCCAGTCAAGCCGGATTTAGCTGAATACCAGTATTTTACGAGGAGCGGCTGCCTACCAGACCTCCACAACCCATTAACTGGGGTAACACGGTACTTCATGGCAAGACTGGAGTAAGATTTACTGGCTTCTGACTATCCGTAACGACTGCCAAAGATCTCCAAATGACAGCCGGGACCAACGGCTTAACGTGCTTTCCGAGGCACGGAGGAAACTCGTTATGTTAAGATGGTCACCCATCCACAGACCAACCTAGGCAAGCGTTGCTTAACCTTGAAGATCGACCTGTGCGGCTGTTATTATCTAGCCACGAGCTCCTTATTATCATCATCATCATCAATCCTAAAACCGAATGGAGTGAGAAAGCAAATGTAGAAAATATTGCTTGATTATTTCAATACGAAATATATCAACCAATTATTGTACTAAAAGTACCGTAGGTAGATCCGGTACATTTTTAAAGTCTCCTAATTTACTACGATTCCTAGAAACAATGCTCGTAGCGGCGTAGCAAAGCGCGTAGCAATGCTACGCTCTTTGTCTACGGAACTATGCTACGAATACTACGTTCCAATATTATTAGCTAACAGCATGACGTGATCAGTTTTAACGTCGTAATAGCGGGCATAAGTCTATCCCTTTTGTGTGTATGTTTGTTATTTCATCACACTCGAACGGTTTGGAAGATATTTGAGCCGGGGTAGAACTTATCCCGTGAGTATGTTCCCTAGGGACAATTTTATACTTTCATGCGGGAAAAGTCCCTTGCCGCAATTAATATCTTTAATAAGTCAAAAAATTATGAGTATCACGAAATATAGATGTCGTTTCAGAACAGTTTTGTATTTAAAAACTTTTGTTTTTTAAATTAAGGATTCAATAAATAAGCGGTCACTAACCCACGTTGAGTTAATGACCGCTATTGCCATGATATATCGAATTAATTTAACCGTACTTAGTGCTAAATCAATAAATCAATCTGCGGAGCCTTTTCCCAGCTCTGTTGGGGTTGGCTTCCACACGAACCGGATTCAGTTGAGTACCAGTACTCGACATGAAGCGACTACCCAGTAACTGAGTAACACGATATCCCTTGGCAAGGCTGTCAAGTATGTACAAATGACAGCCGAGCTTAAAGAGCTTTCCGGGGCTTGGAGGGGTCACGGTGTGTCTTGGTTAAGATAGTAGTAAATTATTGTCCTTGTGTAGTTTTAGTCTAACTAGTGACATAAGTATTCAAATCTATAGTAATACTTGGTCTTCACAGACGCCGTCTTGTCCGAAAGTTGACTATAGATCAGAATACAAATGTATTTAAAAATCATCCTTGGGACCCATTCAAATATACACACAAAAGGAGACAATTTCTTTTGTTTGGGGAATAGGCCCTCTACAAATTGTGGCGTATAGCAATGAAATGCACGTTAGTTTATTCCTTATAATCTATAGATTATAGTGGTAATATTAGCAAAACTTTATGAAACCGGAATACTGTGAAATACGACAGTCAAAACATGACTCTCATAATAACTTAAAATCTCACAAGAGCTATTATCTTATGAGTGGATAGGTCTCCTTGGTATTTTAAGTCAAAATAGTGCACTTTTCAATAATATATAGTATAAAACAAAGTCACGTCTGTACTACGTGATAGATTTTGATGTGATTTACACGATTTGATAGACTTATTCATGAAAATGGATTAGATGTAGGTATTCATTTCGAAATAGCGCGGTTTTTGCCGGCCAATACTGTAAATCTAAAATAATAAGGTGATGTGTTATAAGCTGGTTGAAAAAAAAAACACATTATAGGTACATCACAAGAAATATTATTACTGTTTATCTCTTAAAAGCAGTATTTCATCTAAAAAACCGGGCAAGTGCGAGTCGGACTCGCGCAGGGTTTCGTACCAACTTACCTATGAAAACAATTCAATTCTCGAATCGAGTCTTGAAGATTTTTCAAAAAAAAAAAACTTGTGACGTAACTAAAAACTTACAGTTTTCAGAATTTATTCTATATTTGTGCTAAAATTACCATGCTTTGTACCATAATTTCAAGATTCTAGGTCAACGGGAAGTACCTTATGAATTTTGATTCCTTTGACAGTGTCGAAATGTACGTTTTTTGCAACATGTTTATGTTGCAAAAAACGTACATTTCGACGTAAGTTGACGGAAAAAGAAGATACGCCCGTTTGGGCGTATCTTCTTTTTCCGTCAACTTACAAGTTTGATTTTTACACAGCTTTAAGGGACCACGGACTTGAGTATATAGTTTTAATTTCAACTTGATACCTTCACGCGTTCTCGAGATAAAGGGTCTTGACAGACAGACAGACGGACAACCAAGTGATCCTATAAGGGTTCCGTATTTTCCTTTTGAGGTACGGAAACCTAAAAAGATGCAGGTGGCTCAACCTCACCTTGATGCCGTGCCCAAGATAAATACCACACTATACACATCACATGTGCACAGCAACCAACAGCGCGTCTGCCCACTTAAAAATTACAACAGTATCCAGCAAGAGTAGCTCTATTGTTAGTAATTGATGGAGTGGTGTCAACTAATATATAGGAGATAATTATTTGGACCATAATCATGGACAGATACCTCGATTTTGAATTGTCCGGAGGCCCTGACATGCTCTCCATAGTATGAACGAGATTGTTTGATTTGATAAATTCCTAGAGAAAATAGAATTAGGTCCTGGAATGACAATTGAGGAAAATCATCCAGCTCTGGAAGGTTGAAGGTTGCTGCTGGGTGTGGAAACTGGAAGACAGAGTATCTGCAACGGGCTATTAATTACGTTTTATTCCACGGTGATTTTGAAAATAAACCTAAAAACGCTCCTAACAAGCATTTTTTGCCGTAATACTATTTTACTATTATTTCATTATTCCGGTTACGTATCGATATAATTTTTGGTCAGTTAATTATAACAAGATGATCACTTTTTTCATGTGCAATATCATTAATAAACATTACCGTTTAACAGTGGGCCGAAAAAAAATTGTCTCCTTTAGATTTAGATGATTTTTTTGTGTCGTTTAGGAGTTAAGTGAATTGTATGTATAAAGCTTTTAAAGCCGAAGAGTTTGTTTGGTTAAGGCCTCGCTCATATTGGGCGTGTGAGCGACCCAAGCCCAGCGTTCGATCAGTGCTCGCGTTGCGTTCTGTGAGAGACCGCGGTGGGAGCAGCGGGCGACGGGGTTGCGAAGAGCCGGTCTCTCACAAAACGTGACGCGAACCCAGCACAAGTGGGGCTCTTGCGCTACTTACATGCCGCACGTTGATAAAACGCTACGCGACAGCCACGTTTGCGGCTGACTCGCATCGCTTACACGCTCGAGGAACGTGCACACCCAATGTAGGGGAGGCCTAAAACCCCAAAGTACTAACTATCAGGAAACACAAACCCTAACAGGGAATTCCACTCCATAGCGGTACTCAGAATAAATATGTTCGTAAAACATATCAAACATTGAGCGTTATTTCTCAGTAACAGAGGTATTTCTATGCAAAATTGTCGGAACTCATTGCAATGATCAGTAACAGAGGTTTCTCACGTATTCTGTGGCCACTTAACCGAGATTCAGTGTATATGCGAACATTAATGTTATTGGATTACTCACGTTATGTCAGTTTCAAGCTTTATTCCTAGGTATTCGTTAGTACGTTTTTATGTAATGACGGTATTCTAAAATGATGTTCGCCAGGTGGCAGCACTGAGTTGTCAGGTCCAGAGAACTGTCAAAACGCTAATAATTTTTACTTCTCTAGATTACCTCCTGCAAATAACAACAAAAATAATTCATGTCGGGAATATGTTCCCTTGGGACAATTTTCTATTATCACGCGGTCGAAGTCGCAGCAAACTACTAGTAACGTAGGCTAGTAAATGTAAGTTTACTTCCATATGCGAAAAGCTAATGTATCACCTGCCTAATGAGTCGTTAAGCAACGAGAACGGAAAGAGCTTTCAAGAAAAAGCAGTCACCTGTAATACTGTGTGGAGGTGAGATTTAGCACAGACAGATATACATATATTATGTAGATTGTAAATGTTCCTTACATATAATATCATGTCACAGTCCAAACTTTATCTATATCTGAAAACTTTACATAGACACTGTTTTAGGCTATCACGGTTTGTTTCATAATTTAAATTGTCACTTACGGGATACAATATCGGGAACTCAAAATAAACATAAATCACGGAAGATATCCCGTAAGTGACAATTTAAACTTTACATAGGTACTTATATTAATGCTCGTAATGAATTTTAAGTAGGTAGGCAATAATTATTACGGTAAGCGTGGGCTTGTGGACGGCGAGCATTGGGTAGCACGCCGTGCGGTCGACGGTCGTCCGTTAATCATCGGGACCAAGCAGGTCGTCGACTGTGAGCAGTGTTCCACGAGCGCCTTAGCCAGCAAGAATCCGAGACTATCCCCAAAAGCGGGAGAAGTTATTCGACGATTTCCCACCTAAAAAAAACACTATTTATTATTTCACTGGAACTTCTCTGTTTTGGCTATTTATTGCTATTCGGGCAATCAATTTTTTTGACATCGTCTTCTCTAATGAATGTTCTTCCTCTCTATATCTCTTAATTACTCAGATACCCGCGAAACGAGACACAATAGTAAAACAATAACAGCGCGGTCTCATAGGACCGGTTGGGGATTCAAACGTTAACTTATGATAAGCATAAGGTAAGAGATATAGAGAGCGTCTTTCCATAACGTAACCATTTTTGTCCATAATCTACTATCTCAGTCAGCATACACATACATAAGTCACAGCATAACAACACATAAACCTGTTACAGTATACCCACACGTTGGGACTCTAATATATCAGTTACTAGCTACTCTGTGGCTCAGCGCACGTTGCACATTTGTCTTCATTTCTCGCTCCCCCTAGTCACAGTCACACTCTGATTTTATACAAATAAAAGAAGAAAATATGGCGGCTCGTATGAGGAAGTTTATTACTTCACTGTTCATGTGTGGGATTAAAATTTTAAATAAGGAAGCACGTTTTTATGTATGAAACTGTAATTTGGCTCGCTGTTTTATTTGCGATGTAAAAGCAATTTTTTGAATGCCTGTGTTTTATGTTCATAACTCTTTTAGTAACATGCGTTTCATTCCTCCTTTTCACATAACCATATCAAGATGAAAGATTCCCTTTCAGCTTTTCAGTCACTGACGCCACTTTTCTCACTTTATCCATTCTCGTCACACATCCATCTCAACATTGTCATCTCTACGTGCAATCTTTTTCATCCGTCTTTTTCACTGTCCAACATCACAGGTTTTATCACCTTTACAGAGTGGGTATTCAAATTTCGAACACAGTTTCGTCCAAACGAATTCTATATTGAAATTTCATTGTAGTCAAAGAAAATAAAACAATAGTATAATAGTTACCCTTTCAGTGTACATAGTCAAAGTATGCATATTAATAACACGACGTTAGGCAATCGTTTAACGGTTAGTTCGCAAAACCATTGAACAATTGAACGGGGGAAGTCCTCGCTTCGGCTTTTAGTTTAACAGCCAGTAGTTACCGGCAAATAGTAGCGGTAAACTAAGTAAACTAAGTTATTGAGCTTGAGTGGGTAAAGGTAGTTTAATTAATTATTTATTACATGTACACATATATCGAGACAAAGACGGTTCTATTTTAACAGGGAGGGGCGGGGAGTTCAATACATTTACGATAGAGTCATGCAACACTTTTTCTTCTGACACTGAAAAATCCTCAATTAACTTCTACCGCTCTGGGTGGAGCGTGACTTTTACTGACTAAAACTCATCCGTGTTACTTCAGTTGCCCTTTTCGTCCAGAGTTACGGGGAACTTCTTTTAAGTGACTTCTTTCAACAGAGCATTCAGGCGTTATCTCTTTTGTTTTGTGCTGCCTCATTATCAAATATAGCATGGATGAAACAAAAAGTTTTTAAAACATGCTCACGTGACGATAGACGGCGCAGGAAGTGCCCACTTAAAAGAGTCTAGCTACCCTAAGTCCGAGTTTCTTTTACGAAGATATTCGCAACTTCTCGGCTTAATATACTAACTCGTTGAACAACCAAAGATGTATTGTAAAAAGTCCTAGAACAATAGTTGTCGTTTATGATGTCAGTAATACAGTCCTGAAAGGTTGTTAGTGTTATACAAATTGCTATGAAAAAAATATTTTCATTGAAAACTTGTTAGAAAAGCTAAGTTGATAAATGCATTAAGATTTAGCTCTAAAATAGCTATAAATGATAAATGATAAATGATATTTATTCTGCAAATAGGTTTTTTCAAACTCTTTTACACGTCAATTTTTTTTTTTTTGGACTTTTTTTTTTGTTACTAGATGAGGCCGGTGTTTCCTAACTGACTACCCTGAGAAGAAACACCGAAACAAACTCAGGGGTCACAGTCTCTTTTAAAGTCCATACAACATGTAAGTAAGTCATATGCGAACCATGCAGATTAGTGTCCGAGATGGCCTTTTGAAGAAAGAACCATGCAAATTTGAGTGGACCTGTCCAGTCAGTGCAAGCATTTGTCATTATTCGCAAAGCTCAACTCAGGACTACTAAGGAGCTCTACGACTTGACGAACAATACCAAAGAGAGGACATAATGGTTAGGCCACAGAAAACACTCGAATTGCCGGACATAAGTTAAAATGACTAAAAAAAAAATAAAAATAAAAAAGCAATCCACATAGTCCTCACATTCACAAAAAAGAAAACAAAATAATACAAAGTGTAATACTTAACAAATTAAGCATTTTTGTCAAACAGAAATAAAAAAAATAATAATTAAAAAATGTCAAATTGTAAAGTAAAAATTATTTTACAATGTCAAATTGTAATAAATAAATTTCAAATTGTAAAATAGTACAATCGAAAACAAAATAAAATAAGAAGATAAGACAACAGTTGTAGTGCGCACTGGAGCGGGTCAATCCCAAGCCTTTACGTCCTCAACGTAGTCCTTTACAGTGTAATAAGCCTTTTGGCAAAGTTTTCGCTTAATAAAAGATTTGAACTTATTAAGGCTTAGTTCTTGCATATGACTAGGAAGCCTATTATAAAAGCGTATACATTGACATCTAAATGAACCCCCTATTTTTTTGAGCCTGGTTGCAGGAACAACAAAATTATGTTTGTTCCTGGTATTAAAATTGTGAATATCACTGTACTTTTTAAACATGTTTTAGCTGCAGAGTTAATAAATATGGTATTGAATCCAGAATGAAGGCAGTTGATAAATGGGCGGCTTTTTGTTAATGGTGTCTGGTGCTCAAAGCAAGCTTCTGGGTGCTTCACAAAGCTAGCTTTATATTTCAACACAGTACAGTACGTCCGTTATAAGTTGGCGAGTGTGAAGTTAGGCTCTGCGAATTTTGGCGCTTGAAATATCGTACAAAAATAAAGGTTTTAAAAAAATAAATGCAATTTGCAGTCCTTATTGCTGTTAAAAACAGTTATTGGCATTTATTTTTTATTTTTGTACGATATTTCAAGTGCCAAAATTCGCAGAGCCTAACTTCACACTCGCCAACTTATAACGGACGTATGGTATGTATATGACAGTCTTTACTGGTCGCATTTCGTATGGAGGACTACGTCGCAACAAGACAATCAACATTCAAACGCTGACAAAGCCTGAAAGCTTTTTAGTTTTTCTTGTTTTAACGCTTCTGCAACTGTGTCATGTCGTGACTGGAATAAGCTTTAGGTTTTATTTCCTTTTTTTAGAGTTGAAAGCCGTCAAATAGCTTCTTCTTGTCTGGGTGCAGTGAAACTGTCTTTAACCCACCTTCTACCCCTATTGGGCCCGTTCAGTTTTACTGACATCTCTTTGAGACGCGTATCAAACTTAGCTAGCCGTCAATTAACCTATAAATACCCACGAAACGAGACACAATAGTAAAACAATAACAGCGCGGTCCAATGAGACCGGTCGGGGATTCATGAATTAAGGTACTGGGTGGTTGGACAGCGAGCTACCCACTGCTCGTCGTTTGCAAGCTCGGGCTCAAATTAGCTGAGAATAAACTTATGACTCCTGTTTCACCACTTACCTACAATCTAAACGAATTAAAAACTTCAGCTTTCTCTCCAGTTATTTTTCCTCTAATGTATCGCTATTTTCGCTCGAGCAAAAGTAATAATTTAATCTTAATTAGCTAGGAAGGCTAAAAATACGTGGCCGCGTTTTCATGGTAATTCCGGGGTCTAAATTTTCGCAGGGAGGAAACGGGTGGGGGTGTCGGAGGTTGCGAGTTGCATTTACAGGTGGGTGATTCCATTTGCCGCCGTAATGAAACTTTGATCGGGTAAATCAATTGTATTAGAGGGTCAACTGCGGTGCCGTGTGGGTCAGCCTGTCATTGGAGCTGATTGGGCTGGAGTGGGCTATATTGGGATAATGAAATCTACTACTGAAAGTACAGTTTTTATAGACACCATTGGTACCCGGATCCCACCAAACACGCTGGGTATACAGTAATATCTACAAAAACAAACATCGGTCAAAACTAATTTAAAAGCGGACATTAAACGAGCGGTATTTCTCAATTTATTACCTGTCTATAAAGATATTGGATGTAGACAGCAGCTTTAACGCTGTTTTCGAGAACGTCAGCGGTTCTTTGTTTTTGCTGTAACAATCACCTTTCGGCGAGGCAGCGCTTTCAAGCGCCTCGCTGGAAAACAAATCCTTTCTCCTGAAGGACGTTTTGACAGCCGGCCCGGCGTGGAAACGTTGCAAATAAAGACTACAGTCTCGCTGTATTCACAGCACAATTTTCTGTTAATATTCAACTTTTTTGTAAAAGATTTCATGAAAAAACTATGATAAACTGAGCTGAACTCGGTTCGTTCTTTATTCGACGTTCACGAAGCGCGCCAAATCCCTTAATCTGTGACGCGTCACCGTTATTTTTAATAAAGTGGTACAATAATTCCGCAGGTGCTCGCTCGATGTGCAACTAAATACAGTGCAGGTGGCGGCGCTAGGTGGCGCGGCGATCGATACAGCACGCTGCACCCCCCTTATGTTCAACAACTGTTCGAATTTCAGCATGCGCTCATTGAAATATTGTATAACCTGTGGAGCCACTGAGCCAGTGATTTATTCATTACACCTATTTACGGCGGTGGTACTCCGATGGCTTGCATTCCGGCTAAATCCTTTGTTCATTGCGCCGCAATGGCAACGGGAATAAATAAATGTCGAGCTTAATGGCCCCGATTAAGAAATCGCGCCGTACGGAGAAGTCAGGTGGGCGGTACCTCCGGCCAGAATATTAACTACCTCTCCAGAACTATTTCTACATTCAATTGTCTCTGCAGAGCCACTTACTACATTGGAACTTCTTTTTGCTTTTTACTTTTAAATATATATAGACAGTAGTGCAAGTTGCGCATTTCGCATTCCGCCGGGACGTCGCGTGGGCGGTTGAATGAGACTAGGTAGAAAATCAAGATCGTTTTAAAATTGGATTTACGAGTATTTTATGTCATCAAACAAAATGTTTCACAGCGCAGAGAAATATTAGGAGCGGAATACATAATATATACTTGTGTCGTACACATCTGAGGAATACTCGAGAGCAGCTAGCGGCAATCTGTGGCCCAACACAGTCGACGATATATCTGTTTGTACGTCACCAGCAGTGATAAATGGCTGTCGTAGTGAAATGTCTTCAGTTTCCAAAACAGAGTTTCGCGAGCCTTTGTGCTAACTAGCACCGACTAGGAAACTTGACGAGACCTTTGTTGTACAAGTTAGGGTTAACTCACATCGAGACGCGACGCGACGCGACGCTGCGTGCACATTTTAATAGAGTGACTCAAAATAGAACTTTATTTACCACACGAAAAGATACACATTTCATTGTGAGAATTTAGAATACGTTACTTCTTGCAGCGCTGCGCCTCGTGACGCCGCGTGGCGTCTCGCTGCGCAGCGAATCGTTTTTATATTCACGATTTCGTGTTGCCGACGATTTTACTATGCGCCTCGCAACGTTGCGATGCGCCTAGCGGTGGCGCGCGGCGCAGCGCGAAATAGCTGGCCTCTTCCAGCATCGTCGCGTTGCGTCTCGGTGTGAACTGGCCCTAAGCTTCGCCGTCGCACTGAATCAAGCGTAGTCGGGATCCTTGAGAAGTCTCACGACTGACACCCACGATGGACTTTTAATCGCTGGAGTTTCGCCGAGTACATTATACTTAGGTGAAGTACTTTGAAAGCTTTATGGGTACTTTTGCTTGGGTTTAATGTGACAGTTGTTTTACGAAACAATTAGGACAATCGTCCATCTATATAAGTATAACGGAGTCTCGTTATCAGAGGGGTCTTGATATGTCAGGAAAGCAAAGCAAAGTTTTCGGTATCACTTTTGTTTATTTGCTTACACACAATATGGCTCGATCCAAGATCTAGGAACGCGGGAAGTTTAGCTTGGAGTATTGGAAATTCTCTATCCAGTCCGCCAGACCGATTCCAAAAATGCCTTTTTCAGTTTCCAAGCTTCCAGCACACCCGTGCCTAGCTCCAGTTCCAAGTTAATCAGAAAAACCATAAAAACTGACAGTCAACGTTCGTGCATCTGTCAATGTCAAAAAGCTGGCTATCTTCCAGCCAGACTAATCACTCGGTGTCGCCAGTACTCCACGCTAACCATCCCCAAGTTATTTACTTGGCGTTCCCAAACTAAGGTTTGGAAGTTCAGGTTCAGTTTGGAAAAGTATCAGCTAAGGCTGTTGAATCTAATTACATAGTTCCTCCAGTGAGATATAGATGGCGCTGATTCAAAATGAAATGAGTCGACGCTGCGACAAGTATATAAAAGGAAAACTGAATGTTATTTGATATGTCAGTTAGTCAGTTTTTCCTGCCTAGCCAAACCTACTGGAATTAAAAGCATGAAATTTTGCGTAAGCTCCTTTAAGACAAAGGCAAGCACTAAGTGAGGATTTTCTTTTTGCCCCCTAAATGGATAAAAAGGTATGCAAAGTTACATACTTACCTTCACACGGGCGCAATAACTAGCAGAAATCAGTTACAAATACAAATGAAAAAAATACTTTTGCCGCCCAAACAAATCATAAGAATATTAGAGAGACGCGAATAGAAAGAACTTATTAGCCGCTCACGACTTCGTTTGCCCGAAAAAATCCAAGTTACGAGATAATATTGGCTTGGCCCACCACCGAGTCATGAACACGTGCCTAACCCTAATATTTACTTATCCCAGACAAAGATCTTGTCTCCATTTTCATGGACGACTCTCTGTTTATGTATTGGAAAATGTTGCGACAGAAAATGAGAAAAACGTATGTTATCGAGGGTAACTCGACATTATTTTTGCTTTTGTTCTGCGAATTATCTTGTACCTGAATACGGCGAAGATAAATGAGGGTTATGATTTTAACTTGTATATTTTTATCTGTGTCCTCAAGCGGGTATAGAAAGAGTTTTTCACAAACGTGCTATGGGTTAGGAATCAAATGAAATGGCTTAATTTTAATGATTAACCCATTTAAAAAATTAAGTATTCTATTATAAAAACGCTGAAAATCAAACAGTGGGAAATAAATACAAATTTCGTTTTTGTTAATAAACTATATTGCTTTTGGTTTGCTTTTTATAAACATTGTAACAGTATTAAGCTGGTAAAATTTATGAACGTACCTAATTCGTTTTTCATATTTTTGTACCGGTACATTATTTAGAAAATACTAATGGATATAGAAGTAATTTTTCACAGTTAATCCATACAGTCATTAGTACAGTAGTAATAAGTTTTTGAAAGAACAGCATGTATGCAGTATTTCGAGGTATGAATTAATAAATTAAATTAAATAAAAGGTCAATTTATCCATTATTTTCAACATTTAGAGGATAAATAAAAGTGTAACTGTGCAGTTAATTGTATTGAAATAAACTTATTACTCGTGAGTCGATTGTAGATTTATTTTAGCTACTTATCTATTGATTAAGAATCTATGAAGTTATGAAATATAATAACATAACGACAGAACATTGACAGGCGTCCATTATCTTCAACACATATTATACTTAGGTAAAGTTATGGGCTGTTTTCAGGCAACCTACCTGAATATAATTATTTCATAAGATACAACAAAATGATTTTCATTTAAATTTTATGTTCTTTATACGCTGAAATAAATGCCAATGCAGCAACTGTTATTCGGGGAATTGCCTAGAGCGAGTTAATGTACATAACAATTAAATTATTTAAGAAAATAACTTCGTATGTACGGGTTCATGCAGCGCTCTGATATGAGTTTATTTAAGTTTATGTTTGGCGTAGCTTGTCGTCTGCACTCTGCACCGCTGCAGCGCTTGCATGACCCCAGTTTAAGCTTAATTTGGGTGAAACGTACATTTTCAGCTGTAATGAATAACGCTAACGAGGGCTTGCAAGCGCTGGAGCGCTGGAGCGGTGACGCGCCTTCATTAACTGTCTAAATTACGTGGCGCCGGACTCACAGCCTCACCTAATAATAAGATTGCGTTTTTATATATTTTATATATTTGCGACGATTCCGCCGTCTCCTCCGACCGTGTAATTTACTACAGCGTAATGCAGGAATCGGTAGTGCTGCATTTCTGCATTTTCTGCAATGAAATCGTCCGCCCGACCGCCGATCGTCTTACTTGATTCGAATGCGCGAGTAAGCAATATTTTACGAAGGACTTGCCTTCTGCAATTTGGATTTATAAAATGCGAAAAAGTAATTTTAAATGGACATTCTTGCGTTTTTTTTTGTCGTTGTCGTAGAGCTTTACGTTATGTTTGTTCACTTTTTTTTTTCACGGAATAAATTGGAACACGACCTGTGTTTTTTTTATTATTTTTGTAGTGCACTTTCAATAGTTACCTACATAGGTCTCAAACGTCGATACTGCAGTGTGCAATTAGTGAAATTTCCCAGTTAAAAATTTTATACAGCAAAATTTTGGTGTATTTTTTTTGACGTAAAAATTAATTTAGTGGTCTATCATGAGAACCGAATGTGTGAGAAAATAGTGGGATTGTTGGTCTAAATGTGGGAGTAACGTGGGCTTGCAAGCTAGAAGCCGTTAGCTCCAAATAAGCAAGGTATACTTAGCAAACTGAAAATAGTATCGCCATATATGTACGTTAGTGGAAACGTGTGGGAAGATGGTAAAGACAACAGACTGCGATATGTCGGAGACGGGTGGCGCTCATAGCCAGTTGCGCTCACTAATCGGTAAACGATTTAAGCAACCCTTGGCGCGGTCAGTCTATGGAGGGGTGACCGTTTAGTGGTATTTCATCTGAGCGTCTCCGTGTTTCGGAGGGCACGTAAAAAGTCGGTCCCGGTTGTTGTCAACTGGCAACCGGCGGCTTGAAAATTCTGAGAGCAGGTTGGCCACTAACCGTACGATAAGCTTCAAACTTTTATTCACAAGACACGCCAAGTCTTTACAAGTAAGTGTCCACTCAAGGAAATGGTCTTCACATGACAATTGGGAATACCCACAATAACACAAGACAATAGACTTAATATTAATTTTTGTAGGTACAATATTTTATATTACACCACGAATAACAAAAAATATGTATTCTGAAAATATATATTTTTTTAAAGATGCAGTAATTATCATTTGTAAGAGGAAACGTGGAGGCGTGGAGGGAATATATCAGTTTTTCTATTGAAAAACTACATATTCATACATACATACATACATATTCATTTTTTTGTTTCATTTATTAGTTTTGTTAAAGTTACATTTCAGTTTAAGTACCTAACTAACTATTATATTAATACAAAAAATTAATCAACTACACAATGGATAAGTGTAAGTAAGTAAAAATTAAATAATCATTAAAATATCATAACAAAAAATAAGTCAAAGATGAAGCATTTGATCTTTTGTTTGTAATTGTTTGTGTGTACATAAATAGACAAAACAATCACATATAATACACACACTCAATAATTAATTCTACTTATAGTTTTTCCCAGTCGCCATTTTTAAATCTCTCTGAAGGAAAATAAAACACATTTGACGAGAGAGGTGTCAATTCAGTCTATAGTTAATTATATTGTATCTTTTCAGGACCTGGAAACTTCTTAATTGCTCTTAATACATTTTCAATGTAAGCGAACAAACTTTACCATTAGACGAGTTTTGGCACCGCTTGGAGGCTCACAACGCCTTATGTTTCAAGGGTGGTATGTACATGTACTTATGGGGTATTTTGTCCTTGTGTAATCAAGGCAAGAGATTTCACATTTCCGCATTGAATTTTTTAATAAAAAAAAAATTACTCCGCTTTCAACGGCAGAACTTGAGTGACGTTTAATCTATTTCGCACGACAAAAACTTAATTTCAGTACTTGACGGTTGGTGGCGTTTATGTAATTTTATAGTACATTTGTCGAGCACCGAAGATTTATTATGATTCTTAGTAAATTTGCATGCTATCTGAAGGAATTTGTGTGTAATTTGTCTTTCTTTACCGCGCGAAATTACAACGAAGCGAAACGAATTAATGTCGTTTATTACGAGTTACATTGTACTTACTTACTACGAATAAGACAAAGTAACCGAGTGAAATAAACGATGAGTAAAGTACCCAGGGCTGGGCAAAATACATGCTTTGCTTTAATTGAAATACAAATTACAAAATACTCTATCGCAAGTAATTACAATACGAAATACAAAATATCTTTAAGTAAAGTATTTAAAATACAAAATACAGTATTTTAGCTATTTTTAATTGAAATACGAATTACAAAAAAAGTACCCAAAGAAGTGAGCGCACGTAATGAAATTTTTAATTATTTTTTTTTTAGCTGATTTCCACGTACAGTTTTAGCTTACAGTAAACATAACAGGCGCAGTGCTGCCAACTGTAATAGCTATTTTACCATCACAACATTCTCGCCTCGCACTCACACGATCACTAAATAAAGGTTAAATGTATTTTGAAGCCATAAAAAATTTGAAATACTAATAACCAAATACCTCGGCGTCAGGTATTTGAAATATACTAATTTTAAGAAAGTAATTGAAATACACATACCAAATACGTATTTGTATTTCAAATACGTATTTTAATTACAAATAATTCAAATACTGCCCAACCCTGTGAGTACCTAAACTTGACGTAGAGAGAAAAGGATTTGTAGAGAAACTTATTTGTTCGTTTTACCTAGTCCTTTATTGGATAACCATTAAACGTCTGTACTTGTCTCTGCTAATGAAGTCTTTTTTAAATTGTTTTTTTAAGTTATTTTTTTAATTAACCTGAAGTGTTCCACTCTTTTGCAAATGCTTCTGCCATTCCAACCATTTCTCTCGGTGTAATTATACTTCATCTTATTAATTTTCGAGGAAGTCATATCTGAAAAACAGGCAGCAAATGAGAAAACAACCAAACAAGTGCAAGTCGTACCTTTCGTAGCAAAATCATCATCATCATCTCAGCCGTAAGACGTCCACTGCTGGGCATAGGCCTCCCCCAAACGTCGCCATAACGACCGGTCCTGTGCGTCTCGCATCCATCGGATTTCCGCGACCCTCGCCAGTCGTCGGTCCACATAGTGGGAGGCCGTCGCAAAAAGCGGAAGAAAATATCACTTTCGTTATCTGGGAGTCTCCTTAAATATTTATTTTATTCTGTTTTGTTTGTAACTGTTGTTTTAGCAGCAACAGAAATACAAAATCTGTGAGAATTAGAAATTTTAACAGGCGAGAACGGTTCATAAAATATAGCTTGGTGACAGACGGACTATATGACTTGGATGTCTTCCTTGAGAATTGGCAAGAGCTGGCTCAAAGCCGGGAGCGATGGAAGGAATGAGGGGAGGCCTTTGCCCAGCAGTGGGACAGCATAGGCTAAGTATAATAATAATAACAGATGGACGGACAGCGGAATCTTGGTAATAGGGTCCGATTTCGTCCTTTGGGTACGGAACTATAAAATGGTGGTATATATAGAGTTGTCTTCATATAAAAGTATACAAACCAATGTAGTATCGAAAAGTTCCCACGATTACGGAGTGGGCCGATGTGTGCAGCCGAACTTACTCTAAAGCTCTGAGCAAATAATAACAAAGTCGGCCATGCAGCTCAGTTCTATCCGCCCACTGCAAAGACCATGCTAATACAGACGGGACAAGACGTGGGACCGAGTTATGTGTGTTACTATTTTGGTCTACAATAAAGTTTATTTTATTGTACCTTTTTTTGAGTTCGGAAATCAACAGATAGAGAGAGAGAGAGTTACGGACTAAAACCCACCTGTGTTTTTTTAGCTGCCCAATGTGTTGCAAGGCCACGGTAACTTTATCGAACTATCCTGCAACCCTTGTAGGTGGAGAGGAACCAGGCCGCGCGCTCTTTCAAGAGTTGTCATCATAAACGGGCTTGGGTAGCGCGGGAAAGATTCACGTCGGCAAAAGAGTAATTTAGGGAACACGGCTGGGTTTTAGTGAATAAAAATTTGACATTTCCTCTTGCTCCACCTAAGCAGCATTTTTTTGATTTTTCCGCTCCACCTAAGCAGCATTTTTTTGATTTTTCCGCTCCACCCAAATTTTTTCTAATACAAAAAAGGGCTCTATTCTTACCGGACCCAGCTGGTATTCCAGTATTTTATCAGCATCGAGCGACAGTCTATCTGACTTCTTAAACCCTTCGTAACACGATATTGGTAAGATGGTCCCTACGCGATTCTACACACAATTAAGTTTACTCGCGAACAAGCATCTTTGAGGCTTTTTAATATTAATTCCATTTACAGTTCTAATGGACTCAGTCATGTACAGTCGAGCCATGTGAAATTTCACCAGTTTTAAAATTTATTATTTGATGCTAGGAGTGCTTACTGTATAACTTCATTTTATTACTTAAAACCACACGTCGTAAATCAGACATGATGTTGATTGATTGATTGATAATTAATAATATACTTTATTGTACACCATTATAATTTTACAAGGAGCTTAAAATTAGTACGGTGTTACAATGGGCTGATGTTTTTAATGGACTGACCACTTCTTAAAATATTTTCATCAATTTGTTTTCTTAAGTCAGTATCACATGTTATATTAACAATGTGCGTCATTTTGTGACGTTAATATTATGCCAATACTAAGATAAAGAGAATGGGTTGTGGAGGTCTGGTAGGCAGCCGCTCCTCGTAAAATACTGGTATTCAGCTAAATACGGCTTGACTGGAAGCCGACCCCAATATAGTTGGACTAAGATGAAGAGTTTATTTGTTAAAGAACCAAATTAAAACAGACTTAGGACTTTTTCTATGACTGTACGTGTATTTTTTATTCTTTTTTATCTGTAATAAATTTCGATACAAAAAATTGTGTAGGTACAAACTAGACAACAAAAACCATTTTTCTTTTCTAAAATAAAAATAGGTGGTTATGTAAAATAGGTTCCTGTCTACGAATAAATTCTAAAGTGGGGTAGCTCGTCTTTTGTTTGTAGGCTTTAATTAAAGGAGGTTTTGTTTCAATTAAATTAAGTTTCATTTGCACGACGCAAGAAAAAGTTCTTAATTGGCGGGAACCGAACACTTTCAGCCGTTGATTGCTTGGAACTTTGAATACTGTTAGCTATAAATAAATTAGGAAAACAAAGTAACGAATCATGCATGATCAGGTTTTTTTATTGTGCTCTGCCAAGATCAATTATCTATTGGAATGACTAGTTGTTGTTTTATATTATTTGCTATAATTATAGTAACATAAAACATGACATAATATCACGCCAGTTGATTATAGCAACAACACCTTTTGTCTTTTAGTTATTTATTTGTTTAGATCAGATACAGATAGACGAGTTTAAAGGTTCTGCAATGCTTAATTTTATAATCTTATAGATTAGGAGGATCCGCACAGGTCGATCTTCAAGGTTAAGCAACGCTTGCCTAGGTTGGTCTGTGGATGGGTGACCATCTTAACATAACGAGTTTCCTCCGTGCCTCGGAAAGCACGTTAAGCCGTTGGTCCCGGCTGTCATTTGGAGATCTTTGGCAGTCGTTACGGATAGTCAGAAGCCAGTAAATCTGACTCCAGTCTTGCCATGAAGTACCGTGTTACCCCAGTTAATGGGTTGTAGAGGTCTGGTAGGCAGCCGCTCCTCGTAAAATACTGGTATTCAGCTAAATACGGCTTGACTGGAAGCCGACCCCAATATAGTTGGGAAAAGGCTAGGCAGATGATGATAGATTAGGAGGATCAACAATTAAGCTGAAACATTATAAGACCTACGCACACGTGGACAACGCCTCAGTTGTACATATATAGAACCGTGTCGCGTAGCGTGAGTCTAATGTACTCGTAGCTCTACAAGTCTAGTTGCAATATTTAAGCCAAGAGCCATCCACTGCTGGATATAAACTTCTAAGCGTTGTTACATCGATGAGTCGATGATGAGCGGGTGATGGTGGTTGCTGGGATGGTGGAACTTCTTGCATTAAGCGTACCTACTCCTGCGGACCATACCCACCAAAATTCACTACTAGTCTAACTTGTAAGGGAACTTGCCAACGCCAAAGCAGTCATATATTCATTCTGGAAACTCTGTCTCCATCCCACTATCGTATAACTTCTGTTTGGACACAATTTGAGGCTATGTCGGTTACCTTAAATCTTTTACACAATCAAACACACGCAATCAGTAAAATAATGTGCGAAACACGTAAATGCTACTGTGATAAAACCCATTTTGGGAAGCTGCAAACATGGCTACATTTACATAAATGGTTCTGCCATTATTGCACACTCAGGATGCAATGCATAACTCACAAGAAATTCCATTACTGGCTTATGTTTCTAAATACTTTAGTGAGTACAACTGGATGTTATATGTACCAGGGATGTCAATCATATCATATTTTGGATTCGGATACGGATATAGGAATAATATTATATCGGTTTCCGATATAGTTACGGATATGGAATTATTTGGGATTATCCGATAGTTTCGGATAGTTTAAATTTTCGGATTTCAGTTATTTAAAACTATAAAAGAAAAGTCTCGGCTTTTATCTAAAACTTTATACTGGTTTTGGTTTGGTTAAGGCAAAAAGTAACCCATTTGTATTTTGTTTGAAATATAAAACTTAGCCGGGAAAATACTAAGTCGTGCCTTGGTGTTAGTGCATTTTAAAAGGTTTTTTAAATGTAACTTAAAGTGTATAACATTTGCTTTCCTTTACTGTACAAACTGAAGAATATAAAGGTTTCTTTGAACGTAATTACGTAGTGACGTTGGATATTCTCTTAACATGGATGTTCGCTCAAAGACTGGATTGCTAGAGCAAAGTTTATAGTCGGGCAAGCGGAACTTACTACTTATAGACGCTAGGGGGTCAAAAAGAAAGTAATAGTTTAAAAGCCAGTCATAGTGTGTTAAAGGGAACTCTCACAGAAAGGAAAAGAAGCCCATATGTGCTTTACTGCAGTTACTTACTACTGCAGTTATTTCTTATTCTAAACTCAATAATTATAAATAAATCCATTTTAGTTTTATAAGTAGAAATTGATTATTCCGTTTATTAATTTAATATACAATTAGTATCAAAAATTAAACAAACTATATATAAACTTTACTATATCTTAAAATAGAGTGTTACAAAATCCTCCATGTCGTTGTCGACATGGAATTATTATCATATAAACTGGTGGCATTGCCACGTTATATGGCAATGCTTAAATCTCTGACCGAGATAAAAGTTAGCCATTGGGTCACGTGGAGTGTCAACTAGGCGTTTGGATAAATCTTTAAATAGTGTATGAGCACTCGGACCTCACGGCCCAAGAGTTTCAACCCCAAACTGTTGCAAAATGCAACTGGCGATGAATTTGTTATATTTTCGCTGCATGAGGTACTATAAATATACATTATACGTTCTAAAATTCATTATCTACGATAAAAAAGATCCTATCGGTATCAGCAACAGGGTTCTAGCTACCAGCGGTTAGGGCTCCAGGGAACAAAACTTCTTAACAATACGAGCTGTGTCCAGGACTACCGCTTTCTGAATCAAGCCTTTAATTAAGTACGAGATTCCTCTAAGATGTTATAGATGGATGAGGATCATGGCTACTAAGCCATTGGCTGACACGACTATCGGTACAATGATCGCTGAGTCCACATACCATAAGTTGATTGGCTTATCTTTCTCGGCTTTCACTAGGTTTTCCTCATGCGGGATGGTTAATTCATGGGGGAGAGTTAAGATATGATTGTTATAGTATCTAGTCTATGTTGTTCCATTGCTGGGCTAAGTCCTTCCCCATTTCTTGCATTGATTCTAGCTCTAAGCCACTTATTGGTAATTTAATGAAGTTTATCTAAGTCATGATGCCATTTCCTTTGTGGCCGCGATCATGTCTCGAAATATTGATTATGAGATTAAAAAAAAAACTGATCAAGTATGAGTCGGAATCGTACACAAATTGCAAGCCGACAAAACTAACAATTATTACATAGAAACACCCTTAAGTTTTTATCTTAATTTTAATTATTATTCGGTGTTTTTGTGAAAAATTAAACTCTCTACCTCTTACGGAAACAGCCCGCTGACAGACAGATGGACTTACTTACAGACGAATAGCGTAGGCTTAGTAATAGGGTCCCAGATATATCCTTGGGGTACGAAATCCTAAAAACCCTATATTACTTTAATCTTAAAGAAAAAATATACTACTACAGCGACACAACGCTTTAAAACAAACATATTTGACCTGTGTACTGAATTGTTTTATTCAACCGTTGCCGTTGTCGAAGCGAACACGACTCTTATAATAATATGGGTGTGAATGAGTGGAATGTGTGAACGTTATTTCTCGAGAATCTTCACTCAGCGTGTCTCTGACATATTAGCTTGTTATGTAAATCATAACTGCTTCGTTGGTTTAAATAGCAAGCTCTACTGCTAAAGATCTTGGGTTCGAAGCTTGGGTAATGTAAACACATTTTTTTAAATTGATTTAAACTATACATAGTACTTGACTGCGAAGGTGGAGAGATGAGTTGGACAACTATCGGAGGGACTGGCCTGCAATATGGCTGAAGATAGGTGTGTGTGGAAAAGGGAGAGGGAGGCAACAGGCTACTAACTAACTAACTAGACTGCGATCCTATATACTGCATAGTAGCAGTGATGCAATCGTGCCTAACCTAACCTAGTGTGCCTCACTACCAATGAGACACACATTAAGAGCTTATTCACTCTTCCCTAAACTTTATCGAACT
The DNA here is from genome assembly GCA_030763345.1 of Mythimna separata. Taxonomy (NCBI): domain Eukaryota; kingdom Metazoa; phylum Arthropoda; class Insecta; order Lepidoptera; family Noctuidae; genus Mythimna; species Mythimna separata. Next base: position 22,638,853 of record CM061170.1, on the reverse strand, counting down.
GGGTTTATTTTCTATGTTCTTTCACAGTATTAAATCGGAGTCCGAAGTAACCGCTTTGTGATTATAGGCACGCCCCTGTTGAATTACTATTTACATATTTATATTCATTCTTGTTTATCTGTTTCATTTTTTATTTTTACAAGAAATGGCACCACTTTGTATGATAAATGATATTTATTTTGCAAGTAGGTCTTCACAAACACTTTTACACGTAATTTTTTTGTCATTTTATTCTTGATGACGCCGGTGTTTCCTAACTGACTACCCTGAGAAGAAACACCGAAATAAACTCAGGGGTCACAGTCTCTTTTGAAGTCCATACAAAATGTATCTGATCGTATACTTATTCAGTTTGAACTTAAAAAGTCTTCTTTATTATCCTAATTTCAAAAGCCCCCTTGAGACAAGACTTAGATTAGATTAGATTTCGCGAGTTGTGACTCGCGAAATGATGGAGTATTAACCCTTCGCGGAACATAGGCACGATATTACGATGATACAATATGGCACAATATGGGTCGCAACCGCGAGTTGACACAGATCCACGGGGCGAAGATATACAACCATCAATTATTCGCACTAATTGCGCCCATTGTGGAAGTTTAATGAATGAATAAATAAGTAGTGCCTACTCTGCTATAGATGGATGAGGCCTTTATTTCTTGGTTACCGTATCTTTGTTCCCGCGGTTGCACCCTCGGCTCGTCTAGGGTTACTAACCCGGTTCTATAGCTCGTAGTGTTATGACATTACACTTAGCTTATACTAATCGTTCCCATAGAAGATTGAACCTCGACTCACCTAGCAAAAAGCACCAAATCCTACCGAATTCGGGACTCACTTCTTGGATTTCATGAAGCGAAAAAAGACGCAGTTTCGAGTCCATAGATATATTATTATTTGAAGGAATGCTTCTTTTTAATTAGAGCTATAAGGTAGTGAAGGGAAAGAAAGACTTTCATAGCTTCGTGCTTGATCGCCTATCACCGACAGGGGCCCACCACAAAATCACTTGCTAATTTATTCATTACCATCTTGGTAATGATTAAGTTCAAAAACTTCTGAACGGATTTTATAAATTTTTTCACTAGCAGAATGCTACCACAGATCAGATACTACTTTATCACTGAGTGACGTAAGCATAGGCATATGTTTTTCTACTTTTACACGGATAGAGCAATTGGCGTGTCATATATCCTCAAGGTATAAGTGGTGTCACGTTTGGTTTCATATGAATCTATACAGGAGTTCTATAGGACCACACACACATACATTTCAATGTGGGTATTATTATGTTATGTTTGTGTGTGTAACGTCGCTTCTTGACAGCTCTTGGATCTCACAATTCTCACATGTCAGATTATTAATTACTTTGCTACCGTGTTTGCTTAGGTAGGAAATTAAGATTTTCGTATTTTCTAAAAGAGCGTCAGACACTTCACGACTTCAAGCGCGTGTATGTCAAAAATTATTTTACGGGATCATATCCTTTCTGCCTTTTGAACGAAAAGGAAAAACAAACACACACACGCACATACCTATATAACAACTTTCGCTTTTGTAGTTACTCAGATACCCGCGAAACGAGACACAATAGTAAAACAATAACAGCGCGGTCTCATAGGACCGGTTGGGGATTCAAACGATAATATTCAACGTACAAAATCTAACGTCAAAACTTAATCTCCATCAAATGGTATTTCTTTATCCTTTGAATGACTTCAAACTGAAAAATATATCTTTTTAAAGAACGTTTTGTGTGTGGACGTAAGACCGACAACTCCCACAGAGTCGTGCAAACAATATCTTGGACGACAACAGCAAACACTTTAGTAATTGGTTTTCAAAATCTAGAGAGTATCTAGTGTCCACAGAAAACTGGTGTGGAACGAAATACAAACAAAATAAATAGAACGGAACACCGAATAACAAACCTAACCAGAATTTCAACTAGCAAACACGAGGCCTGCAACTGTTCGCCGAAATGTAGATGGACACATGCCCCATTTTTTGTTTTACGTTTACATAAACATTATGTTTTCCACGCCCGATGATTATTATCCGCGGAATTTTTGAGAAATTCGGCAGTTAACGTGTTTTATGTGATTGAAAAACATACGTGTATGTAAAAACATATTTTATGCATGTGTTTTTAACGTCGACCCGTCGCAGCCACTGAAATATGTATATGGGCTGTTGTGATCCATATTTAAATCGAAAAATCTGTGCTGTAAGAATAATAAATTAGTGCTACGCGGCGCTACGCCGTAGACCGTCTACGATTTATAGTTCAATTGATTTCTGGCTTTGTTCGTATTATGATTACAAATTGTATAACTGTATTAATTGATCTGTCAGTGTAGAGATAACTAATCTTCTTGTAAGAAGTTAAGTTATCTTATTAGTGATTTAATGTCAAAATTCAACTCATCTTATTTTATGGTACCTTTTTTCTTTTCCCTAGCGCATCTTGACGTCAACGAAAGCAACGTAATTTATCATGCGCTTAACTATTTTCTCAACGTGGACAATTAAATTAATAAATAGAGTCGTTTGTTGACCCTTATCTGCACTACGTCAGATACTGATAAAGACATTATTGATAAAGACGTTAGTCTTTAGCAATAATGTGAGTATCTGACTGTCGCATGCGATTGTTTTGTAAAACCTGGGAATCCTCACATCCAGAGATTATAGGTTACGTCTAGGAAAGCGCGCTCCATCGTCGACCACATAGTCGCTTTTCGTGGAGAGACAGTCGTTAAGCGCGGAACTATCAACAATAAAACAAAAATCTCAAGACCTTTTGCCCGAATTTACATAATGTAAGATTTTTCCCAACCAGCACAGAAAACATTTCATCATCATTTGTTACGCACTTATGTAGTTACATTTATGTCTTCTCAGCTAACGATATCCCATCGTCTCCTTTATACCGATCATTAAAAGAAGGCCTACAAGTTTGACTCTTCATTATAGAACAGTTTACTCTTTGCAAGAAACTCCGAACAACTTATGTCAGTACAGACTGTTTTTTGCCAGAGCTTGAGGCATTTAATTTCCCGCTAACGTTTCTGATTTGATTGAATCTTATCCGTAACCCAGTAAGATATCCTTATCAGATGAAACCAGCTGCAATACTAGAGTACGATCTTCGGAAATATAGGTCCGTCTTGACAGGACATTTTATTTTAGATATATAGATTAGCTTCTGCCAGCGACTTCGTCTGCGTGAAAGTAGAATAAAATATAAAAATTATTGTCAGTACACTGAAAAAGTAACAGTACAGTTTATATTAGCATTAGCGGTCTTGTAATGTTGCCACTGTTGGGCTCAGGGCTCTTATCTAGGAGAGGGGACAGTTTATATAAAAACTTAAATTTAAGGATATTATGGTGGTCTTATCGCTGACAGTGATATCTATCTAGGAGGTCTCTCATCACATCACATACAAACTTTGAACTACCTTACCTCCTCTTAGGGGATGAATTTTGGAAAGTCCTCTCTTAGTGCTAGCCTACGTCATAAAAGGAAACCTTGTGCAAAATTTCACGCTTCTCGTCCGAGGCTTTGCGTTGATTTGTCAGTCAGTCAGTCGTTCCTTCTTACAGATAATAATTTTGTTATCATAAAAATTGCTGAAAACGATCCAGTAGCCGATTCAGAACATACTGTTTACAATTTGTGTGAGGTACATATTTTAAATGCTTAAATATAATCTCATAATAGTCAGTCAGTTGGGTTTCTCCTTTTATATAAATACTTATATACATATATTACTAGCTGACCAGGCAAACGTTGTTTTGCCATATATTTTTATTTTTAGCTAAGGGTTATGAAAAATAGATGTTAGCCGATTCTCAGACCTACTCAATACGCTCACAAAATTTCATGAGAATCGGTCAAGCCGTTTCGGAGGAGTATGGGAACGAAAACTGTGACACGAGAATTTTATATATAAGAAAATATAGATGAAGGAAAGAGAAATCAGGTCGTCAGAAATTGAATTGACTTTTCAGACGTAAGGCTAGGTTAGTATTCGAAGAAGGAATAACCCAGTAAGATATCTTTATTAGATGAAAACTTGCCGCATTGCTATTGCACGGTAAACCAGAATATAAATCTGTTTTGAAAATACATTTTAGTTGCTTTAGAAATATGAAAACCAGACTGTTATTTTGTTTTTTTAGTTCATACTACTAAAAAACTTCTTTACAAACATGGATGCAGTAATTCTTTTAAGGAAGTGTTTCTTTTAAGCTTAGAAAATGAGTATGAAATCATACAAGTATCATCATCATCTGCCTAGCCTTTTCCCAACTATATTGGGGTCGGCTTCCAGTCAAGCCGGATTTAGCTGAATACCAGTATTTTACGAGGAGCGGCTGCCTACCAGACCTCCACAACCCATTAACTGGGGTAACACGGAAAAATCATACAAGTATAAGATCTGAAATCCATTTTTTTCGGAAAGTATTATCATCAAATGGCTTCTCGCTCTAGGTGGAGCTGAGTTGAGACGTTTACTGAGTATAATCCACCAGTGTTCCTTCAGTTGTCCTTTTTTTAGGGCTACTACAATAACACTTCATAGATATTTATATCCTTGATCGATTTCTAGTTCGGAAAATAGGCTATCAAGAGACTTTCATTAGTAATGTAAATTTTAGTCGATTATCTGTCAAAATAAAAAATAATGGCACATGGAAAATATAACAGATATGTAGCAATAATGAGCCAGTAATCTTTTTAACGTGGAAATTACCAAAAAAATATTTTTCAAGATTAAATTTTTTGCCTGGCCCAGAAGTAAGCTACGCTGTTAAACGCTGTCATTAGCTATTCAAATCAACAGGCCGGTAATAATTTCCTGAAAAACACTGGGTCTTTAATATAGGATAGACGTCAAAAGTGGAAGACAGCAGGGCTGATGGCCATTAATATTAAAGAAACTGACGGATTTGTGTAGAGTGCTCTTTTCGGAAACAGCTGTGAAGGAAAAACGTGTTAGAAACAGCTGCTCCTACTTATTTGTTACATTACTTTATATTGTGTGAGTTGACTGTTAAAGATTAGTTGAAAAAGTATCTTTTCTTCTGTTGTATCAGCGTGAATATATCTGGCTCTGTTCATGATGATATAACGCAGGATTTGAAAGAGTTAACGTGGCCGTCTAACGCAAAAGTTATATGAAAGCCTGTTATATAAGTCTAGTACAAGTATAGGTATAGTTTTAATGTAGTATTTAAAACATAACAAGGCAGGCACAAAATAAGTATAATAATAGATACATAAAAAATAATGTTATCGTGAAAAAACAATTCCAACTAATCAATGCTCTGCTATGAACTTCTAGCGAATGAGTTCACGTAACTTCACCTTAAAGTAAAACTGACTGGGTGCCGTCCTGATGCTCAAAGAGACCGCATTCCAAAGAGAGGTCGTTTGGATAAAAGAGGAAGAGTGGATAACCCCAGAGAGGTGTGAGGGACGTTGTAAGAGACGATTACTGGTGGACCGAGTATGTACTACTTACTGTTGTAATCACTTAACATCAGGCGGGTGTCTAAGAAAGTGGCTAGACGCAAGCCTATCCAATATACATATTATAAAGGGCTTAAGATATCGTTTATGAAAAACTAGAGTGACACCTGACATGACTTGACACTCGCCAATTCCTAGAAGTAATGGCTGTATTTACGGCCTACTATTGCGTTTTTTTTTAACTAATATAAAATTAGTGCTTGGCTGCGATCACACCTGATCGTAAAACGCCTATTACACCACTCGTTTTTACAAACGGTCTTAGTCTACGTCGCGTAGTCATCATCATCCACCTAGCCTTTTCCCAACTATATTGGGGTCGGCTTTCAGTCAAGCCGGTTTTAGCTGAATACCAGTATTTTGCGAGGAGCGGCTGCCTACCAGACCTTCACAACCCATTAACATTAGTCTACGTCGCGTAGTGTAATAAGGATAAGACGGTCTTCGACGGGGCTCAACGTATCGACTCGACCGAGTCGACGTATCGAGTAGTGTAATAGGCTCTTAAGCAGTGATGCAGTCGATGATAGTGAGGCAGTAGTTACTCAGATACCCGCGAAACGAGACACAATAGTAAAACAATAACAGCGCGGTCTCATAGGACCGGTTGGGGATTCAAACGCTAGGTTATTAATTATTATCGTTATTTTCAGTAAACAGAGGAGCTCGTGGTTAGATAATAACAGCCGCACGGGTCGATCTACAAGGTTAAGCAACGCTTGCCTAGGTTGGTTTGTGGATGGGTGACCATCTTAACATAACGAGTTTCCTCCGTGCCTCGGATAGCACGTTAAACCGTAGGTCCCGGCTGTCATTTGTAGATCTTTGGCAGTCGTTACGGATAGTCAGAAGCCAGTAAAACTGACTCCAGTCTTGCCATGAAGTACCGTGTTACCCCAGTTAATGGGTTGTGGAGGTCTGGTAGGCAGCCGCTCCTCGTAAAATACTGGTATTCAGCTAAATCCGGCTTGACTGGAAGCCGACCCCAATATAGTTGGGAAAAGGCTAGGCAGATGATGATTTTCAGTAAACACAAATAGAGATTAATATTATGCACATAATAACGCATAATATATTTTTACAATGTAACTTCATACATATTAAAAGTAACAAAACAATGGAGTTACGAATACGAAATAACTTTTCATGATATCGCTTCAAACAATATGAATTATCGTTAAAAATAATGGCGTTCGCTCGTCGATTGTAGTTTGTTGTGACGTCATAAATGTGGTAATTACACTGTGTTGTGTGCACGGGGTGGAAGGGAGGGGGTGGATTGTAAGCACTAAGCATCCTTGCACGAGGAGCTCGTGGCTAGATAATAACAGCCGCACGGGTCGATCTTCAAGGTTAAGCAATGCTTGCCAAGGTTGGTCTGTGGATGGGTGACCAACTTAACATATCGAGTTTCCTTCGTGCCTCGGAAAGCATGTTAAGCCATTGGTCCCGGCTGTCATTTGTAGATCTTTGGCAGTCGTTACGGATAGTCAGAAGCCAGTAAATCTGACTCCAGTCTTGCCATGAAGCACCGTGTTACCCCAGTTAATGGGTTGTGGAGGTCTGGTAGGTAACCGCTCCTCGTAAAATACTGGTATTCAGCTAAATCCGGCTTGACTGGAAGCCGACCCCAATATAGTTGGGAAAAGGCTAGGCAGATGATGATGACACTGTGTTGTAAGCAAGGGGTGGAAGTGGAGAAGGGGTGGGGTAGGACGCATCCTTACACGCCAAACAAGTAAGAATTGCAAGCTGTTGTGTTTGGTAACCTAGAAACGACTGCAAAGGTTGAAATTTTTGACAAGGGACTGTTGGCCTACAAGCCTGCTTTTACAGATCAAAGAAATATTTACTAAAATGAATATCATTTCCATATTATATAGATATTTAAAGGCGAAAGATACTCTGTTTGCTACATATTTAAGTCTTAACGGCTGAGCGGATTTCAATGAAACTTAGCACACGGGTAGACTATATTCTAAGTAAGGCAAGGACATAGTTTTCTTTTATACCGGGAGTTTGTTCTCTTGGGATGATTTCAACTTTCATTTGAGCAATTGGTAGCAGAAACCAGTATTGATTTTGTTATTTTTAATCTACTTTTATGTAAGCTCAATAGTCGCCTTTGATAAAGAATAAATTAATGCATATTAATATCGAAAGCCACTGCACCCAAAGTGACCCATATCGTAGTCGCCGCTTTGACAGCCGACCTCTCCCCATTAAATATTTCAACGACGATGCTGACGAGCACACCTCATTATTTATTTACATCCACACTTTTTAAAAATAAGCATGTTTTAAGGACGAAACTCTGAGATTTCTTCCATTTGGTAAATTACTTGGTTGAGTAGCAGTCTTTAGGCATTCCCTTTATCGTGTCGCCCTCGGCTCTTGTAATCTCATAGTCTGAAAGGAACCCTGTCTAGATATTCTAAAGGCCAAGTTACGTCATCATAAGAACCAAGACAGGCCACTCTTTGTCTTCCTTTTTCAAAAATAGAATGTATTTTTTTTTCTCGGAATAAACGCCGCATCAAAAATGGCTGTCAAGCTGCCAGTGGTTTCCAATTTCGATAAAAGTGTCGGCCAGCGTTTGATATTATTGACAGAAATAATCCGCAGATAACGAGTACGGTATATCTGTCGTTTCATAATTATTAATGTATTTTATAATTTCGTTGATTCGGCTTGCCAGTGTTATTTGTAGTTTTTAATGATGATTAATTAAAAGTAGAATGTTAAAAATCATGCTGCAATTCGGTAAGAATAATAAATAATGTTTTCCATTAAAGGAGACAAGGTCCACGGATAGTCGTGTTTTGTGTAAATAAGTGATATTTTAGAAACAAAAAGTGTTGTCTTTATAAAGAATTAATTAAAAAACTTCTCGTTAGGATGCCCACGTGTTGAAGATGGCCGACCATAAACAATGCTGGCTGTGATTATTTTTCTCCGTCATACGCCACACATGTGCCATGCCCGTAACATAAGCCGTAAAACTAACCGACTGCAGACTTCTACCTATTTATTTGTATATGGAGTAACCGCGGGTAGAGTTACAAGTGCGATGATGTTTTATATCCACTTTGAAGAGCTTAACGCTTCGTTGATGACTTTAATACAAGCAACAAAACAAGCAAGAGTCAAGGTACATAAATCTCCCTTTGTCGGTAAAAACAAAAAACATTTTCTCCCACCAAATGAGATAATATGTAGTTAAACAAAAGATCCTTCGATCCACGCACGTAAGATTTCGGTAACAGGAAATATTTACAGGAAAAATAATGCTGGCTACACGGGTTGTTATTACTGCGAAAACATTCACAGAATGTGGACTGGGAAGCTCGCACACCTAATAAAGGGCGATACAATATTCAGTGAACTGAAAACAAAAGAAGCTCACGCGTGATTACCTTAAATGCGAGGATATGTGCGGGCTCCGTGGCACTCGTTAGCGGCTTCGGCAAAGCGAATCAAATAAATGCGCCCCCCCAAACACACGAGCCGGTTACATTCGGTCATTTAGTCCTCTCGATTACCGAACGGGATGCCACTAATGTCTGACCAATACGAATTTGTTAAATAAGGCATGCTTCCCAAATTAGTCCTGTATTCCCTAACTGTTATTTCGTAAATAGCTGACGACCCAAATACTATGAACGGTTAGAAAAAAGGTTTTTTGTCCGTGCCAGTGACTTTGCCCGGGCTGATTTGTGGCCAGACACACTTTTATAAATTAGTAGGCCTTCGAGAATTTGATCCGAGCTCTGCTCAGGTAACCGCATTAATTAGTCTGAGGCTCGCCACTTCACTACTAGATCAAAGCGAAACTATTCGGTCACCTGTAAAGATATACATTCCGACCTTACTGTGTTTTAAAGTATCAAGTTTTCTTGGTCCTAAAAAATTCAATGACTTTGACACACGATGTTGACGAACCTAATGAGGCGAGATTTTCTTTGTGAATGAAACTCTGAAAACGAGCAAAAATCTTTTTCATCACACATATTATTGGCTGTAGTATCCTTATCGAAACTCGTTCGTAGGTACCTATTATGAAACAGGAATAAGGAAATGAAGAGAATAACAAGTTTTTGTTATGGCAAAAGGGTGCGGTTTCAAAAAGAATTTTGGGGGTAAACTAGTTCGAATAAAATGAATAAAAGTTTTGTGAAAATGTGCTGAGCGTTGCTACAGTGGTTCGGGCTGGGAGCCGAAACCAAGCGGTTATCTGGCTCACTGCGTCGCAAATTGTTACAGCCTCACAACACAACACAGGCAGAGAGAAGAACCACTCGCACAAGCTATCACAAACAGATAAACGCGTTGAAACCAACGTCAAAGCTCGAGCGATCGCCTGTAGTTGACGTGTGGGTCTCAGCATTTCAATCTAATATATATAAAAATCCGTGTCACATGTATTTGCTATCGAACTCCTCCGAAACGGTTTGACCAATTAATAATTATGTATGGATATATATTAATAAATAGTTGTGTATGTTTGGTAGGTTTGAGAATAGGTCACAAGCTATTATTTTACTTTTTTAGCTCCACCTCCATTTTTTCTTTGATAATATAATTTATATGGAAGATCAAAGTTCATCGGTTTAGACAGTACGAGTACCTTCATTAACGTATATATTTAACTATAGATTTTCGTATATCCAAAAAATGCAGATTAAAATTACACAATTTTCATTTTCTGAAAAATCTTTAGATAAGTCAGAATGGAAGTTTACTAGGAACTAAGGAAAGCTCTGAGTTAAGGAAGGTTATATGAGTGCTAACTATTCGAAAATTTCCAAAATAGGTTTGATATACGCTATCGAAACGTTCATGGTTAAACCCATTTGTATTTAGATCTTTTAACAATAACTGACAGAATGTGACTGCGTCGACGTACATCAAATGACTGGTTGAAAAGCAAGATTGAATGTTGTGATTCAATTTGATATTGTAAAGTAGTTAATATTTTCAATTAGGATCTTACAACTAGGCCTTCTGTGCTTTTCGTTCTACGTCCATAATTTTAACCTTTTTTCATTCAATATGGCTATCGTACCTAAACGTTTTTCCAATTCACGTAGCGTTAGTTTTGGCTAGGCTGTATATTGTCCAGGCTCGTTCTGTTAGCTCAGTCTATGTAGCTAGGTGGTGGATGAAATTGAATGAAAGCTTGACATGTTTCAAATAAAACGCGCTTTTTTTTTAAAGTATTTTTCGAACAATGTGAGCCTTTAACAACGTCGCTATTGGATATTGTTGTAAATAAAATTGGGATTCTCACACTAAATTGTTTGCTTTGTCAAAGCTGTAGTTCGTCTAATTGTGAATTTGCCAATTTATTACTGTCGGTTTTAGGTAATAAATTATCTAAATATCACAAATCAAATTAAAAATGATTGATGCAATGTGCAGTCGAAATTTGATTCAATCAATCACAGTATTTATAGACGGTATAGTCTGTTATCTAATCCCTGACACTAAATTGACACAGTCAAATGTCTAACTTACATTATCAATGACGTCAGTACTTTTGTATTGTGACAAGTGTGACAATCCACGTAATGTCATTTTAAGCTCAGAGATTAAAAGACAGACTTTAGTCAAAAATCTCTTTAACTTTTTAATATTGGAACGATAAGGTGCTATATTGAAAAGAGACTCGAAGTTATTAAACTGCTTTTGACAAACAAGATTATTATTATTAATATTTAAGGTGTATAATAAACATGAAGCAAATAACCGGTGGAGTGCGCGTACGATGCTATTGCGCTCACCAAACATATGCTAAAACTAGTAGAAGCGGCAGTCGCAAATGCAGCACGCACGTCACGTGCTCCCGATTTTTAAGCGAATCAAATTAAAAGTACACGACTTGACCTTGAACGGACCAATAGCAGCCGCGCATTTTTCTTCGTCCCCCGGCCCGCCGTGGTGAGTTGTTTACTTAGAAGAAATCGGACTATGCGCTCTCTAGTCGTTATATTCTCTGTGATAATAAAGAATATTTCAATCAATCAATCGATTATTAATTCATGAATCCCCGACCGGTCTCATAGGACCGCGCTGCTATTGTCTTACTATTGTGTCTCGTTTTGCGGGTATTGATAGGTTAAGAGATATACTGTTGATCAATCAATCAATCCTTTAGCCAATCAATACAATGGTGCTTCTACGTCGTGGTATTATTGACGATGACATAAGAAGTGTCTGGCTAATTGAAGTTAATTCCTAAATATTTACATTATACTTTGTTAGTAGGATCTTCAAACAGATGTTCGTAGTTCTACATAATAACAAGACTTGTGTTCGTTACCGAGCTATGCAACCGCAGTTAGTTAATTAGTTTTCAAACCAAATGTAGTAATTAACCATAATATGCCAAACAGAAGCATTAGTGTGTAAGTGAATGACTTTGGTGAATAGTTTTGCTAAAAAAATGCATTAAAAATTATTCTACTTTTTGTTTTGTATATTACTTAATTTAAATCAATTTCTTTGAATCTTCTTTATATATACTAGCTGACCCGGCAAACTTCGTAATGTCGATTTTTTTTTTCTCACCTCTTAAACCTTCTCTAGACCTCCACGAACATTTTAAGACCAAGATAAGAAGATATCTGTTCAGCCGTTCTCGAGTTGTAGCGAGACTAACGAACAGCAATTGATTTTTATATGTATAAATCAAACAAAATAGTACTTCGAGTCTGACTGTTTATTACAAACTCTTTGGTTGTATCGTTGTATCAAACTTTTTGTTCCTTTTCACTTTGATTTTTTTCCTACAAGAAAAGTCACTATTGCGATTTTTTTGCCTTCGGTTTTGATTTCTTTTTCGCAAACCACCATAAGCACATACCTACAGCCCTTTCATTGTATACATTCTCCTAAACTTTTCAAAGGATTTCGGTGCGGTTTTCACGAATCGAGAGAACGATAAACGAGAAAGGTTCTGTAAATAATTTGAAGCCATGTGAAGCCGGGGTGGGTCACTAGTTCAATAACAAAGCAGCGAATGTGTCTTATGGGGATTGGATTTGTGGATTTGTGCACGGCTGATCGCGATAAGCTCGCCTTGGGACATGGTACTTAAAATATCTAGGGAAAGCTCTGCCTTTTTCTTTGCACATAAAAGCGTGATATTATGTGACAAACGATAATAAGATTTTAATAAATGAAGGATAACGTCATTAAATAATAGGAGTTGGACAGAGGTGTGTATAATATGGATCCTCAATCTTGAGAAAGACCTGTAATCTGTACCTACTTTCTGAGCAAATAAAGGTTAGTCTACTCTATTCTATTCTGTAAGATTTTACCGAAGGCATACATTTAATTTGGTTAGTATTACGTAATATTTCCACTGCTGGGACTCAGGCCTCTTTTCTATTAAAGCGGGACGTGATCCATCACGCCCAGTGCGGGAGTGAATGGTCATATCTTGGATTTTTTCTTAATTCTTTATTGTACACAAAAACTATATTTAAGTACAGTGATTTTTACAATTCATGTACAAAGGCGAGCTTAACTCAACAATGAGTTTTCTCCCAGCAAACCTTTGAGTAACAGAGAGATATCACATTCGAGGGCAGGATCTAGTGTACAACATAAACCTACATAACTACGTCTAATAAATAAATAAATATATTTATACATATATATAAATATTATACATATACTAATAAATACCAATATATACTAATATTATGTCAATTCAGCAAGGAAGTGCTCTTTAACTTTCCTCTTAAAGGAAACAAGGGATTTTTGGTTCTAGGACGTATCGTAATCCTACTTGCATTTGAACATACGGCCTACGCAAGTAGAGGTCACCACTGGGCCACCAGCGCTCATTCACCGTTCATTCCTTGTTAAGATAATAGTTTAAATGTAAATTTGATACATTTTGTTTATACGTGCTAAAATTACCTCAAACGGCAAAAGGGTAAAGTGAAACTACTCGTACGTACTAACATGGTCGGTGACAGTTGCCCAAGGGTCTACTTAGCAGTGTCAAAGTTCATTCAGGGAGCCCTTCCCTCGCAACATGTTTAGACAAGCCACCGCAAATGTCTTCACGCATTGTTTAGACAGTAGTTCGCAGTTCACGCTCACATTTAAAGTAATTAAGGAGAACAGTTTAAAGGAACAGACTGAGTTTCCGAAAACTTACGCGTGTTTTTGGCACAACTTTAAAAAAATATATTTAATCGTTCACTTGGATCCGTGCGCAGTCACTGCCCGTTTATCTATCCATAGGGCTCGTTCAAATACAAACGAGAAGAGACGACGACAAAGAACTCTAGAGAGAGAAGTCAATAGTGAATAGGTTACTTTTAGGCTTCATCCTCGGCCACATCGTCGCTTACCAACAGGTGAGATAGTGGTCAAGCGCAAGCCTTATCATAGTAAAAAAAAATACATTTTACGTACATTGTAAGTATGGTAGAGTACTTACATACATGTAAAATACTTATCCATTGTAGTCATATACAATAAAACTTTAATGTCCATACAAAGGAAAAAAAAAAAACTGTCATTAGATATCCAACCTCATTTCAACCCGTCATCATCCTCTGATCCTCCGGTCATTGAGAGGGGACAATGTGTAGCGACTACGATCATCGACATCTACACATGACGTCACAGAATCCTGCATCGCGCAAGCAAAGTTCTCCGCGCGATTTGAATAGATACAACAGCCCGAAATCATCTATCGGGCAGTAGCCCACCGGACATAACACCCCGTCCGGTCGGAGGATCCTCCCTTTTCAATGGAGGTATGTGGGACTTTACTCTCTGTCTCACTACCTCCAAATTGGTGACCCTCGAGCATGAACGTCAGCGCAGCCTTCGTGCAGCAAGTACGTCGTGACGTCATCATCACTTCCTCAAGCTTTCGAGCAGCGAGCCACGCAGCCAGCACGGCACTGAGGGTATCATGACCACCAGCATGCCCACCTGGTCATACCTGGTCATCACCTTCAGCCTCATCATCGACCTTGGCACACTGCACCTTCGGCCAGACACATGAAGAGCTATGAAGAACCTCTCCTGGTCGACGACAGCAATCAAGCCCTACGTCGCACAGTCCGGCTCCGACTCACTGGAGCCAGCTGCATAACTCCGACCCACTGGAGCCTGCAGCATCATCCCGACTCACTGGGACATCATCACCCCGACTCACTGGGGCATCATCATCCCGACTCACTGGGACATCATCATCCCGACTCACGGGGACATCATCACCCCGACTCACTGGGGCATCATCATCCCGACTCACTGGGACATCATCACCCCGACTCACTGGGGCATCATCGCAGACAGTTCCGACTCACCGAGAACTATGCGATATCCGGTTCCGACTCACTGGAACCAGCAGCATTACTCCGACTCACTGGAGCTTGCAACATCGTCCCGACTCACTGGAACGACACCACCCCGATTCACTGGGGCATTACCGCAGCACAAAGTTCAGACAGCACCTCACTGTGAACTATGCGGTATTGGGTTCAAATCCACACAAAGCAACCTACCGCTGACCTGGCACGCATCATAAGAAGCATCAAGGACTATCGATCTCCGATCTCCGGAGGGGAGTGATGTAGCGACTACGATCATCGACATCTACACATGACGTCACAGAATCCTGCATCGCGCAAGCAAAGTTCTCCGCGCGATTTGAATAGATACAACAGCCCGAAATCATCTATCGGGCAGTAGCCCACCGGACTTAACACCTCGTCCGGTCGGAGGATCCTCCCTTTTCAATGGAGGTATGTGCGACTTTACTCTCTGTCTCCCTACCTCCAACCCTCTCTGTCTCCTACTGTACATTGGCCTTCTTACAATGAACATGCACATTATGTTGCTCTCAATTCCCAGTTCCGAATTGTCACTCATCAAAGAATCATTCCTCAATTTATATGTGTTAACGCCACAAAGGCATTAAATTACTGACAAGATTATTATATTAAGAAAAGTATGGGCAGGGACGGCGAGCAATGGGTAGCTTGCCGACCGGCAGTTTGGTTATCGTCCTGACCGAGACCAAGTTATTGACGGCGCGTACAGTTCCTCACACCTATAGAAGAGATGTCGACAAACCATAGGGGTCCAGCAGGGTCAAAGCCTACTAGGGCCATGGGTTGTACGAAAGAGAACCCCGGGGCCCTGGAACGAAGGAGAAAAAGGAAGAGTGGGTCTTAGTCAGTAAAAGTCTGACTCTGTCCCGCTCTGCCCACGACGGGAGATTTTATTTTGATAATTTCTGGCTTAATTCATGAATCCCCGAGCGGTCCTATGAGACCGCGCTGTTATTGTTTTACTATTGTGTCTCGTATTGCGGGTATGTGATAGGTTAAACAAAAAAAATTTGCACTAAACTGCGGACTATATATCATTACATTAAGAAAAGTACTGTCAGATTCTGCTAAGTTTTCAAAAAGAAAAAAAACAAACGCAGCATTCAAAGGCCTTTGACATCCATAGATAAATCGGATTGAGCGGATACGGACTTAAAATGCAGGAAGCCAAGTCGGTGCTTCCTCTAAATGTCACCGAGATTAACCGCGGTTTAGCTGAGGCTGATCGAGCGATTCTTACGCTCGTTACTGTGAGAAGATAGTATCTCTTGTTTTCTATGTTTGCCTGGTACCGACGTGCCATTTGAGAATGAATGTGTTGAAAATAAAGAAGGGTTTCCGAAAAAACAAATGCGATGTAAACACTATTTTTTAATAAGTAAAGCTAAGGTAAGTAGGGATAGATCCCTACCCGTTACTGATCACATTTGTGTAGTCAAAAGTAAAATAAATCGAAATTCAAAAAGTGTCCACGAAAAGTCATGATTGGTAATTCATAATTGAATCAATCATTCATAACTTAAAAATACTATGCGCAGTGCTTTTCATTTTTATCTCACGCTCGTTACTGTGAGGAGATAGCATCTTCTGCGTTCTATGTTTGCCTGGTACTGAAATTCAGTTAGTGAACGAATGTGTTGCAAATAAAGAAAATTTTCCGAAAAAACAAATGCGATATATGGTTTAGAAGTTTTATAGAAAGCAAAAATAAATTGTTATTGGCAAAAAACACAAAAAGTTATGTACTAGCTGCTCGCCCTGGGTTCACTCGGGTGCAATTGTGTAGCTTACTCAGATACCCGCGAAACGAGACACAATAGTAAAACAATAACAGCGCGGTCTCATAGGACCGGTTGGGGATACAAACGTTTAAAAAAATATAGCTTATATGTTATTCTGAGGCATATAAGTAAGCAATATTATTGTAAAGTTTCAATCCAATCAGTAGGTTTTATAATATTAGGCGTCTATAATATTGAACGATTATTGTAAGATTTTGCTTTAGACAGAAGTCTTATCTAGTGTCTAATTAGCTTTCTACTAAGTAATATTATACATTCAACCGCTTGAAGATACTCTTGAAAGGATTCATATTAATGCCGATGTGTTAATTAAAATTAATTAATTATGAATCCTGTAACAGCACTGAAGTTAAGTTCAGCATGTCTACAAGAATCATCCATTTCGAGACCAGTTGTATATAGAAGGTAGCATTCGGTTTTTAGCAATTGCGACCGCTTAGTATGGATTTTCATAGAGTACTAAGCAAACCAGTCGACCGCGTCGCGCGACCGATGCCATACAAATCCATACTAAGCAGTCGCGGTCGTAGGTCGTGGTCGCTAAGTACTAAATGCTACATTAAGAAGAAACTGCAAATACTCCATCTTACATGTTCACTGTTCCCATACTTGACTCGTACAAGTAAAAGCTTATAATAACTCTCGACTGAACTCTTAGGTAACGCCGGCGAAGGTAATAAAAACAAAGTTCCCTCTATTTGCACGTTTGAGTGAAGCGGTTATAAAAGTAGGTACCAGATAGGTTTACAGAGCACGGAAGCACCGTACCTCCCGGCAGCGACTAAATAGAAACTGTGAGTACCTATAGCTAGCCTACACTAATATAATAAAAAGGTAAAGTTTGTTTTTTTTGTTTGTATGAGGTAATCTGTGGAAGTACTGATCCGATTGCTAAAATTTTTTCACCAATAGAAAGTTGCTGTTTTCTTGAGTGACATAGGCTATATTTTATGTACGCGAGCGAAGCTGCGGGCTAAAGCTAGTAATTGATAAATAAGTAAATAATAAACTCATTTGATAGGTAGATTTTACCTACAACAAGAGCCAAGAAAACATATAGTTTTTTTATCGAGTGTGGCTATAGAAAATCATGAAATATTGGAGCAAGGAGCAAGAGCGATTATTTTTTTACTGAATAAATCCTACCTATGTCCTTCAGTGGCCATTTGCGTTGCGAAACTCTAAACCTTCGAGGAACAATTCGTAAAAGAAGAAGATATGCACTAGTTGCAATAACAGACCGAGTCGAACTCGAGTCAAAGTCGAAATAATCGAGCACCATCGAGATGTTCGAACAATCGATTAAAATCTCTCGATAACGCGCTTCGCTAGATAAAGCCGCCTTTAAAAGAGGCCGCAGTCGTGTCTCCTTACTCTGTGGCTTGATAGAATGCTAAGAGCTCCTGTGAAGTGGGCCAGAACAAATTGAACGACGGCGACCCTGACCAACTTTTAATTAAATTAGAAATTACTCGAATTAAAAATGTTAATGGTCCCTTTCAATGATTCTGTTCCAATATTCCAGAGTTAAATGTCCACTGGCTCTGATTTATTCGACAAGAGTTGAGTAATTCTAATTTCAGTTTTCAGCGTTCTCAGCTAATTTGAACATTTTATTACAAGTCTTATTGGAAAGCGCTGTGATGGATTTTTCGCTTTCTTTAATGGTTGGGTAGAAATTAATGATCGGCAAATATTTATTTCAAGTTTCAACGTTGAGTTAATGTTATTTTCCCTGTTTTTTCTTGTTTTTAAATGTAGATACCAAAATTTACCAAAATGTAAATACAATCAAATCCTACTTTAGTTAGTTTTTAATCAGTTCAATTAGTTTAAAGTTTTTATTATAACTACTGTAAAGATAGATGTAAGATAAAGATAAATCAAATCATCATCTTCCTTGCCCCATGCTAATTGAGGTCGGATCATCAACATATTTTTCTGTCCTATCAACAGTCAAAAACGAAGCCAACTTTCGCAAAAAAATACTGTGTCAACGTCCTCTAAATCTTCTTGTTTTTGAAAATCGTGTCCCAATCCAAAACATCGTTCGTGGCCTCATCATCATTAACGCTGCATTCTAATTTTGAATACTTATTTTTTTTTTACTTTTCCGTCGCCTGGCAAAAATATATGTCATTCTGGCTGCGCGGCGGAGGAACTAGGATACGTCGCCTGTCGCCGTCCTTTCAACCAGCATTCACCGCGCGCGCTATTCACGCGGCCCCAGGCCACCTCATTTAGGACACATTTTTACTCGTTACGTATTTATATATTTTTTATACTTCTTATTACCTAACGAAATGTTTTGCAACCACCAGAACTTCGTTGACTAATGGTCTGTTGTGAATTAACGACATTTCTTCGTTCCCGTCTTTTTGTAATGCCTGAATAATTCACTGTTGAATTTGCTACTAAAGAACGATGAAAGAACTTCGGATCAATGACAAAGTTTCAAACCTATTAATGTTTAAGTAATTTGGATTCTAAAAGTTTAGTTTCTCGGTTCAAATTTAACTGATTTCAATAAAACGGCACTTAATTTAAATAACGGCTCTGGAAAGTAATTAGTTTTAATTACAATGTCATAATCATTATCGTTTAACTAGTGCAAATTGGGCAGAATATTCGTTCATTTCCATCGCGTTCATGATTATGTAAAGTTTGTGCTTCGGGCGGTTCGATATGTGCTTTTAATTGTTGCATACTTACCTACTTGGTTATTACCTCATATTTTCTCAGTCTTGTTTTTATGTGTGGCTTGTGTGCGTCATAAAAGAGGTTGTAATACAACCTAAGCCGCAGCTCTTTACTCAAGATATGATTCCTCATGATATCTTACTAAGCTCAGTCCCATCAGGCTGTTATTCTCTTGCTCCTTCCTTTCCTTCGGCTTTTAATTAACATAACTTGTACCCTATGGCAACGTAAATTAAAAGGTCGGCTTTCATCGGAGGCTTTTCGCCAGTGACGAAGGTCACTTGGCACTTATTTTTTCTCGTCAGTACTTTGTAGGCGTCTCCTGCAAAGTGATTGCCAAGCCTTTATCTTGACGTAGGAAAAATAAGTGAATAGCATTTAATATTAACACTAAATTAGTACGCAATGCGACATTCTTAACATTTATCGTCTTAGGTTTGCATGAGTATAAAAGATATACTCGTAGTCCGTCTAATGAAAGCGGGACCTGAAAAAAAAGAGGTTAATTTTGTATGTGGTATTATTACTAACTAGTAGGAGAATTATGTCTTGACACTTCACAAGTTTTTTTATTTCCTACAATTGCGGCTGAATAATGTTTCCAATTAAATTTAAAAGAAAACTCCAGGTCGCGCTTTCATTAGACGCACTTTATCCGTCAAATTTTTGCGAGGCATTGAGCACAGACCCGGATTTAAGTGCTTAAAGTCGACTTTTGTAAAGCATATAAATGTGGTGTCAATTCGAAACAACCAAGATATGATGGACCGTTTTTCAAGACATTAAACTTTGAGCTCTAGTTGTCAAGATTTCTGATAAATATCTTTTGTTTTGCCGCGTCTAAGTCAAAGCTTTTAGTAGGTACCTACTTTTATACTAGCTTTGGAAGTATTTTATTATTTCAGAATTAATGATCAGTCAGTAAAGTCTGTTTTTTAATCTATGAGACTGAAATGACATTACGTGGATTGTCACAAGTCACAACACAAAAGAACAGACTGCCATCATTATTATTGTAATTTTGACATTTACCTGTGTCAATTTAGTCTCAGGGGTTAAAAAAGAGACTTAAGTAGTTTAGTCCAGGTGTAAGTTTGTACACCACCCATTTGTATTTATATCTACCTTGTTGGTACTCAATTCATAGATTTTACGGCGCTTATTTGTATAAAATTTAATATCGTGCGAAGAAAATCGAAAGCTCTGTTTCTACCATGCTGTACTTACATCTACCATAGGTGGCCAAATTATTAGGGATAGTACTAGATTTTTATATTGTAATCAACCTTAACTGCATTTTGTAGGCAAATAGTTGGTTGTAGGTTCGGCTAACATCTACGATAAAACAAATAAGCAGAAGGAAAGATATTCAGTCCCGCATTTAATCTATGGCAAGTCTTGCCTACTAGTGCTGGGTGCGTTCGTATCAGGGGCGCGATAACCCGCGGTCGCTGCACGCCACCTCTCCTCTGTTTTTATCATGGCGCGCGGTCAAAATTGGAGGGCTTTATTTTGCCTTGATCACCTCATAGGAAGTGTAAAATCGCTAAGCGTTGGTTTTTCAGTTAACTTTTATCTTAGAAATAAATATGGCTATTTAACAATGTAGGTACTTATTTTTTTCCATATTTTTACGACATTTGCCAAATGCACATAATTTAGCAGGCTGCATAATATTATTAATACAGACAAATTACATTAATTATTATCCATGGTTCAACTAAAGATTGCCCAATATCACATACCAATATTACTGCCCATTTAACAATTTTTGGTTGACCACTAGAAGCAACTTAATTTTTCGTATTGGCCAATGTGTTGGCTGAACCCAATCTGCTTCTAAACAGGTCAACAGATCACCATTTTATTTTATCCGCCACATCAACACCTAACTCGCAACCTGCGGATATCCCCCATAATATCTACACACTGGCTGCGCGGATATTCTCCATAATATCCGCACTAGTTCGCACCTGGCGCCGCACTATGATACATGGCGTCCCCGGGTACCGTTCGCTTGTCATATTGAATTCTGTTCATATTAATCACCAGAATCCGACTTTCTTTGTGAAAATATTATTGAAATATTCACCCTATTTTTAGGTGGGAAGTCATCGGATGACTTCTTCCGTTCTTGGGCGGAGCGAAAAGGCGTGTTAGACTTTTACTGTCTAAAACTTGGAACCCCGGGGAGTTTACTTTCACATAACCCATGGCGTCAGTAGGCTTCGATTCTGCTGGGTCCTTACGATTTGCGAACATCTCCTTGAAGCGCGCGTGAAACACTACTCGCCCTCGACGATTTGGGCTCCGTCCGGACGTTTACCTTACCTTACAGCTGGACGGCGAAATATTCACATTAAGACTTACAACTCGGGTTATTTAGGTGCTAACGCAATATTAAAGCTAATCTCAATTTATCTCTTACCTCTCGCCTTCATATTTTATTATTTAAGGCCATGAAATACACCTAGCTAAGCAGTAGTATTATATATATACACCTGAGTACTGTAGTTTCCGGCCGAGGGTTATAAAGCGGGTTCCTTCCGCTCAAAATTCCCCAGCTTCAATCAAGTCAAATTACGCAGTTTTTGCTTTTAAGCTTTCCAAATTTAGTAACGACGTGGAATGTTGAAAAGGTCATCAGCTGCTCACGAGACAAAAAAATGCAAAAAATGTAGAGGGTGAGACGCACCCTTATTAGGATTTTAGAGGAAAAAATGTTAGGGGTAATTTTGTACTGTAATTTGGAGGTTTTGACGAAAACACGGTCAAGAATGTAACTGCATTAGTATAACAAAACTGCAGGTGGTCTTCAAGTTTGTGAGCAGGTGTTACATTGTCAAAAGCTGTTAAACATTTTGCTGCATATAAAAAAGTTGGCTCACTTCATAACAATTTAAGTGGTTAATATTGAAATAAAGTGGTACCAATAAACTTTTCTAATAAAGGCTGGATTCTGTTCCTTTTAGCCAAATACCAGTGAGCCACAATAAAGTTGTGTTAGCGTTCATAACGCGGTTCCATTTAGAGATTCTCTGCATAAGGGTATGTAATGTAACATGTTAACGTTCTGAGGGGCGTTTTTGGGAGACAAAGGAAGATAGCGGTGTTCGGCATTAAATATGCAGAGCCCTTAAAAGTTTCGCGATAAGATAGTGTCTGTCGCAGGACTCGTCGCGGCGCTGAGAGCACAACGGGGCAATATGTAGTACGTCCAGCTCACTCGTGAGCTAGTAAAAGAACAATAATTCTAAACAGGGTCTGGTCAGGGGCTTTAGAATGAGTCTTCTGAAAAGATGTACTGGTGACGCCGACACTTCCAATGAATACTATTCTTCTAGGACGTATTGGACGATCGTAGTGAACAGACGTATCGAACAATATTAGTATAAACAAATAATCACTTGCGAAATCGTGACCTAGATTTTATTAAATTGCTGTAAAGTGACTCATACATTAGGTTTGATGTGTTTTCCCTATAAAAATGATCAGTGATTAATACAGAGGTAAAACTATCTACTATATGATGGAGGATAGTCCCTTCAGCCCAAGAAGTAGGTGTGCTCGTTCCCCGCCGCCTACACCTGTAGCCGGCCCCGCTCCTCCCCCTCAAGCGCCGCAGCAAAAGAATGAAGCCTTTGAAGCTATTACGACATCGGACATTCAGAGCTGGATGACGACCATCGACCAGAACTTGCAGGAGGTGTGCAATATCGCAGCGGAAAGCAAGCTGAATATGGACCAGAAAACGCGCCTCAATGCCCTATGCCGGAAGATCGGTCATAGCACATCGCAAATGGCGGTACAATACCAGTACATGAAAGCGAAAGCTTTCCAATACCTCAATGTTACCAAAGCTCTTGAGACCCAACTCGACCTTTCACAGCAACTAAAGGAACTCAAGTTGTGTGTCGAAGAGAAAACAAAACCTGCTCTGGGAGCTTCATTTGCTGACATGGTCAAGAAAGGAGCCAACAACTACATTCAGCCGACAAACGTGAGTTCTGTGGCCATTTATCCTGTGGATAAATTAAAATCCAGCGATGCAACAAAATCTCTCGTCCAAAAAATCATTTGCCCCGGACAGATGAAGCTGCATGTTAGAGGCCTGCGCAAGACCAAAAACGGTGGTGTTATCATCAGCACTGAGTCGAAAGACGACATCGAGAAGCTGAGACAATCGGAGCAGCTAACAAAATCGGGTCTAACGGTCGACGAGCCTTATAAAAGGAAGCCTAGGGTTGTTATAATAGGAGTTCCGACATCCATGTCAGAAAACGAGGTTTTCACGTGTTTGTACCAGCAAAATCTCGCCGAGAAGCTTCAGGACTGCAGCCTTGAGACGTTTTTGACCTCAGTCAAGTTAAGCCATAAGTCGGGTAAGAGAGATACTGACTATTGCAACTATGTCGTAGAGGTATCACCAGTCATACGAAAAGCCGTGTGAATTGGTCATCATGCCCTGTAAGAGATTTTACTTTGGTCACACGATGCTATAAGTGTCAGCAATATGGCCATGCTGCCAAATCATGTCGACAGACGTCCTACACCTGTGGTCACTGTGGTGAGCAAGGCCATTCAATCAAAGAATGTCCAAAGAGATCAGATGAACCAAAGTGCGCTACTTGCTTGCATTTTAAAAAGCCAGACAAACACAACACTGGAGCTGCTGACTGCCCCGCAAAAATGATGGCCGAAAAAAGGTATATTAACTCAATAGATTATGAAGGTGCCTAAGAGCGCCGTTAATAAGTTATTTATTTTAGATCTTTTTAGTTTTTATAGTAAAGTTTTATTTCTCTTTTGTTATTATGATAAATAATTTAATTAATGATTTAGATAATTTTTCTGTATCCGAGTCTAGACTTTGTGAAGTTGAAAGCTGCAAACAATATCTTTCCGGCTACAAAACACCATTAACCGTACTAACACAAAACATTCGCAGTATTTTTAAGAATTTTGACAGCTTTAGCGTTTTTCAACAACGGCTCAACATTAACTGTGACGTTATTGTTTTAACGGAATGCTGGCTTACCAAGAAATATAATATACCACTGCTCACAGGGTATAAGATGTACAAAAGTGGTAGGAATTACAACCAAAATGATGGGGTGATAGTTTATGTAAGAGATCATCTGAAAGTCTCAGTTGAGGAACCAAATATGCAAGATTGTAACAGTTTGGTAGTGAAGATTGGATCAGATTTTGCGATATTAGCATTATATCGCCCCCCCTCTTTCAAAAATACTAATAATTTTACTGATACTCTGAATGATGTCTTGCAAAACCTATCACCTTTTAAAAACACGGTAGTAATTGGAGATATTAATATTAATATTCTTCCAGGAAGTACTGACGCATCTGCTCAGGACTATCTCAACCTATGCGCATATCATGGCTTGCTCCCAGCACATTGTTTCCCTACACATCATAGTGGCTCTTGCTTGGACCATATCATACTCAAATCAAATTTCCCTTCCCTTGCACTTGTTATTAACTCTACAATTACAGATCACAATGCTGTCCTACTAACACTAAATTGTAATTTACGTAAACAAAACACTCGCATAGTTTCGAAATTGAATATAAATAAACTTGAAGAAGACTTACGCGTCATCAACTTCGATCCAGTCTATAATTCTGCTGACCCACAGTATTGTATGATGTATGTTATAGAAAATGTACGTCATGCAATTCAGAAAAATACGGTCATATCGCAGTTGAGCAACAGAAATTACAATATAAAACCTTGGATCACACCAGGTCTTATCCGCTGTATGAAACACCGAGATAAACTGCACATGAGATGTAAATCTCATCCAGAGAATACAGTTCTACAACTGTCATACAAAAGATATCGTAATTTTTGTAATAATCTTCTCAAAAAGGTTAAAATCAGCTACGATAAAACTGCACTGAATAAGGCTGGAACAAATAGTAAAAAGATCTGGAAGTATATTAAACATGTAACTTTTTCCTCAAAACAAAATGAGTCATCTTCAGGTTTATTACGAGCGCACTCGTCACAGCTGACGTCTGCTAATATAGCAAATAATTTTTTTGTTAACGTTGGAAAGTGTCTGGCGGAAAAAAATGACCGGCGTCAATCAGCTTGTCTAGTGAACTCTTCTACCGCGAGTAGTTCCACTCTATCATCTTTTGCCTTACTAGATACTGATGAGACAGAAGTAGAAAATATAATCATGTCTTTGAAAGATGAATGCGCAGTTGGTTGGGATGAAATCTATACATATAATAAAATCGTAGGAAAGTCAAAACTGTACATTGAATATTTTTTTAAAAGAATACTTGGGGCGTGATCTACAATCGATACCGAAGCCAAAAATATAGTTTTTAGAATTCATGTCTGTTTGTCTGTTTGTCTGTTTGTCTGTTTATCTGTATGTCCGGGCTAAACTCAAAAAGTACTGCATGGATTTACTTCAAATTTTGCATGAATATTACTGAGAGGTCGGGAAAACCAATAGGCTACATATTATCACGCTATCACCTACGGGGGAGGAGCTGTGAATCTTTATTTTTCTTACGCATTATGTGGCAGCGTGTAATCTAACGACGCATATATAAATGTTGTTTTTGAGTAAGCCATGCTATTATTTAGCTTTACAATATAAAAACTACGCCATTTAAGTAACTTGGGCAGAAAAACATAATTTAATGAATGTTAGTAGTATAAAGGAAATTTTAAAGCAGCGCCATCTATGACATTTCATAAAAATCAAATCAAGTTACATATTAACACTTTTTGGAAATTTATAATTAAAATTTTATCATGTTGGCGAGGTTAGTAGTTAGTTATTCTTAAAATTCATAGATGGCATTTTGCATTTTCTTCATAACAGTTGTATCGTATAGTTCGTTTGACAAATACAAGTTCCAACAAAACCCTCAAAATCTTGAGCAGAGTTGAGGAAGACAATTAAAAAAAAATGCGGTGTTAAGTATTACAAAAAAGTGATGTTCATTGATAATGAAGTGACATTGAAGCTCATTTATCGCAAGAACGTGACAGAATCCAAGAGAGCAGCGTGCGGCACAAATAGAATAAGATCGCCTGTGTCGTGACATAAATCAACTTTCGACATCTGATGATGAATCCACGGTTTACGATATCGAAAAGCAAACGGCTAAATAAAGAAGGAAGTGGATTTGTCTACAATATCGTGATTAACTACGCCGCCCATGGAGATATGGTTGCCTTAGAAGAAGTTTGTACCCACTGCCAAGTCCGCAAATGGAAAAGGGGATTAAATGGCGAGCATTCGAAGTCCAGCCATTTTTTTAAATACATTCGAGCTTATAAATAACAGCGCCTTCCAGATGACTTCGTTTGGTGAACAACAAGCAAGTGTTGAAGTAGACACATCCTTAATTTGGTCTGATCTGTTCAAAGGATTGCAAAGTACATAATTTGCGCAACCACTTTAAGTTGGTCATCAGAGCAGATAGAAGGCCGATCACAGCCCATCCAGGGTGGTATAATGCTCCAACGACGAATGAGGTAGCTGTTGTGTTAGTCGATCAGAAGTGTGATAAAAGAGACATCGTTTTACGCACACATGATGACCGGCTTCGAAGGATCAGCGAGACTCACCGTGCGTACGATTCTCTTCAATATCCTCTCATTTCAGTTCTGTCGCGGAGAGGTTGGCTACCATTTTGCCCACTATAATGTAGACCCCCAGACAGGCACCCCAAATCATAAAAAAAACCATCCATCATGCATTTCTACAGCTTCTTGATACAGCTGAGGGTAAACAATGGTTCTTATCTCCGCCATTATCGTACGCTCTTTACTCAGTTTTTTAGGACATTTACGCCAAAATTGAGACAGAGCGTTTGGTATTTATAAGGTCCAACCAAAGAAAGCTCAAAGCTGAGAACTACGTCTATCTCTATGCAGAATAATACAAATGCTCATTCATGGTCATTCTCCCCTCCACCTTCACAAAAGGTCCGTGGTACATGCACGAGAGGACCCAAGATGCATTTTGTTACGTGCGAAAGTTTGGTCGCCCGGACCTCTTCACTATCATCACTACCAACCCAAAGTAGCCTGAAATAATAGCTCAAATCCTTGCAGGATAGGCTTCGTACGACAGGCACGACTTGATCTCTCGCGTATTCCACCTGAAGTTCAGTTCAATTAGAAATGCTAATTTTTAATGCTCAGCTTGGAGACAATGCACGTGTTCAGGAATTTTACGATGTCCTTCTAAGTCATGGCAAACGCACACAAGAAGAGAGAGGTGGACAGGTGGTGCTGCTAGAGTGTCTCGGTAGATTGGTACACTCTCTTGGTAGAAGTACAGAAGCGGACTTAATGCCTTAGGCATTTTCCACCAGTCAACCTTTGGGTGATACAAAGAAATAGTATCCAGCTTAGAAGAACTCATTCGCTGTGTGTACGGGGATGTCAGTCGTATACTGCACCAGTAGATTTCTTGGGTGTGTGAGTAGGCCATTTAGATGCCCGTAAATGATCAGGCTGCAGCAATTAACGAATGCATTCTCTGGGAAATTGAGGGGAATGATGTGGTCTACACCTCGATAAACACTGTTGTCGAGCAAGATAACGCTACACATTATCCCGTGGAATTTCTGAACACCCTGTCAGCAAATGGACTTTCAGTGCATATCATCCAGCTGAAGGTCAGTGTCCCAATTGTGCTTCTTCGGAACCTACCTCCTCCAGAGCTGTGTAACGAGACTCGCCTTAAAGTCGTCTCACTCCACAGACACACCATTGGAGCAGAAATTCTTATGGTTGTAGCATCGGCGAGGCAAAATTTATACCACGCATTTCCCCCCTACCTTAGAACTTCCCGTTCCAGTTCAAGCGCGTACAGTTCTCAGGACGAGTTGCTTCTCACAAAGGCAACTGTACGGTGCTTGCTCCCGCGTCACCAGTCCTGATTCTCTTTACATTTTGGCACCTGGCAACGTAATTTATAGGGAAGTGTTGTAAGGTACGATATCTTTGTACGTATTTTTACACTTTTGTGTCCTGGAATGGAATACATTCCACACATACATCACCATCATCATCTGCCTAGCATTTTCTCAACTATATTGGGGTCGGCTTCCAGTCAAGCCGGATTTAGCTGAATACCAGTATTTTACGAGGAGCGGCTGCCTACCAGACCTTCACAACCCATTAACTGGGATAACACGGTACTTCATGACAAGACTGATATTCCACACATACATCATTTTCTCTATTTCCTTCAGTCACAACTTATGACTGAACTCAGCAGGATTCCCATATAATTCTCTAAACTTGCTTCGCTTGCAAAAAAAAACATGGATTTTAATGCTATTTTAAAAGTTGTTTACTTATAATGCTATAGCGACATCTTAAGTATTTTTGGTGCTGTAGAGCCTTCACGCAGACGACGTCGCGGGCAGCAGCTAGTATCAAATAAAATTATTAAACATTTCAGAAATATTTTAGTACCTCCACTGACTTACATTTTTCGTATGTGTTTATCCTTGGGTATTTTTCCAGAGTGTCTCAAAAAAGCAGTTATCATCCCTGTTCATAAATCAGGCAGTAAAGAACAAGTAACAAATTACAGACCTATTTCTTTATTGCCTTGTATGTCCAAAATATTGGAAAAAATCATAAATAAAAGGTTGTTCAAATATCTAGAGGACAAATCAATTTTATCAGATCGTCAGTTTGGTTTTAGACCTAAAATTTCAACTGCCGATGCCGTACATCATCTTACTGATTTTCTAGCGCAAGAACTTGACAAGGGTAACCATACAGTAGGTATTTTCCTGGACCTTGCCAAAGCTTTTGACACAGTATCTATTCCTACTCTATTGCGCAAGCTTGAAACAATAGGTATTAGAGGTATACAGCTAAAACTTTTCAAAAGTTACCTAGAAGACCGTACTCAGTGCGTTAGAATTGGCAATGTCCTCAGCGCAGACCAAAAAAAACACGTCTTTTGGTGTTCCCCAAGGAAGTGTATTAGGACCCACTATGTTTTTGATATACATAAATGACCTCTGTAATCTTAAACTACAGCACGGCACAGTAATATCTTACGCTGATGACACTGCTCTTCTTTTTGCGGCTGAATCGGAACATGAAGTTCACAAGCTTGCGCAAAATGGCTTCAATATTGTAAATAAATGGCTTCATCATAACTCATTAACCCTAAATACGGATAAAACAAATTATATAAAGTTTTCCATGCGCAAACCAACTTCCAATAATTTCTCAACGCTGTATGCTCATTGTTGCACAGTCCCCGCAGAATGTTCGCTAATGTGTCCTAATATTAATAAGACTAACCAAATAAAATACTTAGGTGTTATATTAGATGAGACCCTTACGTTCAAACAACATATCGAAGTCTTAAATAATAGAGTTCGTAAGCTGATATTTGTATTTAAACAGCTGCGACATATTGCGGACTCAAAAATAATTAAGCAAGTTTACTTTGCTCTATGTCAGTCAATTTTGACATACTGCATTACCTCATGGGGTGGAGCAGGTAAAACATTATTACTACCAATCGAAAGAGCTCAAAGAGCGATTCTCAAGGTGTCTACTTGCCGCCCTTTCCTTTTTCCCACTAACCAACTCTATAAAAATTGTGAAGTACTAACAGTCCGGCAGTTATTCATAATGAACATTGTACTAAAACAACACGCATCCCTCCGCTTCAGCACTGAACTTACTAAAAAGAGACGAAAAGACATAGTTTGTCCCACAAAAAGCACAAAACATGCTTTTACAGCAAAATTTTTTGTTTTTCTGGGACCACTACTCTATAACAGACTTAATGCAAATGCAAATATTTATTCCCTAAATTATGTAAATTGCAAGAAAACTCTGAAGGAAACATTACAAAATTTGTCCTATGAAGATACAGAAAAGTTATTAGTTGTACTTAAATAAATGTTAATTTCACTTTTTATTATGATTAGTTAGCTTAGTTAATATACAAAGATTTTAGCAAGTAAGATTTTTATACTGTTTATACCTATTAGTTGACTATTTTACCTTTTGTGTATTATGTGATTATTGTGATTACTTAGATATAATGTTTTACCTTATCTCGCCTGAAACACAGGATGTCCTAGTTCAGGCATGTAACACTTGTGAACTTTACATAGAATTAAGAATAATGTGTTTACTGTATTACTTTATTTTTTGAATAAATTTTATTTATTATTTTATTTATTATTATTTATTTATTCATTTTTTAATTTTTATTCCGTAATACTTTTTCCATTTTACCATCTATATATATAAAAATGAAACCCGTTTTCCGTTGTCACGACATCACATGAAAACGGCGTGACCGATTTGGCTGATTTTTTTTTTTAAATGTTCCTTGAAGTTCAGTGATGGTTCTTACGGAGAGAAAAATTCTAAAAAAAAAAGTTAGGTAAAGTAGGGTAGGTAGGGTAGTGTAGAGTAGGGTAGGTAGAGTAGTGTAGGGTAGGTAGGGAAGGTAGGGTAGGGTAGCGTAGGATATGTAGGGTAGTCATTTGACGGGAGCAAAGCCGCGGGTAAAAGCTAGTTTATTATAAAATAACAGCTGAGTATATTTTATGATAGGTTACTAAGAAATATAATCCACAAAGACGTGTAGATTAGGAGTCAAAGCGGTCACAAATTACCAATTATTTTAAGCCTTTATTAAGATTTATTAACGCCATACTTGTACAGTTTACGACTGTATTGCTTTGTGTTGTGATGCTAGATATCGAGCATTAGATGACTCATACTCTGAATTCCACGACCTATTAGTCTAGTAGGACCGCGCGCCTGATTGCGATCTTCGGATTGCTCTTCGAATTAAAGTAAATCAACCACAAATGAAACCCAATTTGTACTTTATTTAGGTTCAAAATCATTTGATGATTTCCCATCTAGAATTATCCCTCTTTTGGGCGAAGCAGTACGACGTGTCAGACTTTCACTAACCAACTCCTGTTCGTTCTTTGCCATAGTTCCAGGGCTTCGAGGCTCACTTACACATAATACCTAAAGTAAACATTTTAGCTAGGTATCTATACAAATGTTTTAATTAGCATACTCAGCTCAATTACGCTCATATATCCAAATCAAGCCATATTTACTGCTAAAAGC
This sequence comes from Mythimna separata, assembly GCA_030763345.1. Taxonomy (NCBI): domain Eukaryota; kingdom Metazoa; phylum Arthropoda; class Insecta; order Lepidoptera; family Noctuidae; genus Mythimna; species Mythimna separata. The sequence goes on along the minus strand of CM061170.1, from coordinate 22,607,299 downwards.
ATACACTCAAACGTTAATATTAACAACGTGTTCAATATTTCATACTAAATTGCTTATATCATGCTATTGAATTTGCGAAAGTCAAACAAACAAACAAACTAGTTCATAAACGTGGGCCGTTGGCAAACTATTTGAATTAATAATGCATACATCCGAACAATAGCAATGTGCTCGAAAAGTTTTGACGCCCGTCATAACTGTATTAGCTCTCGGGGTCTCGGGGTCTTGGGGTCTAAACAGCACTAGGGCTCCGGTCTCACTGTAGGCGAGAAGCGGGTAGAGTTAGTAAGTTGATGAGCGACGAACAGCGAGTGGTCTGTGACCTTAATGCGAGATTATTATGCTCGATCGAGTCAATACAATCCTCAAATGATACTATCTGAATTATTGTAATGTTTTTGACTTGCATATGGACTATCTGTGTGCTCTGGTAGGTATAATCTAGGGGTCCTTAAGTCAAGAGTGAATACGTTCTCTCTCTTTCTGCAATAAATTCGTCACACTTGGAATAGGGAAAGGAAAGATAGTTCTTACTAACATAACAGTCAGAAATCATCAGCCTGATTTTGATTTATGTCTTCACTGACACGTGTGTAAACGTTTATGTAGTCTATAATACGGATGAATATTATAGAAGAAGTTAAGGCGGATCGCTAGAATGTAGTCGATAGGTTATACCGCTAGTCGCTTCTCGCCGGCAGTAGTTCAGAAGCCTGATTAAAGTAACTAATATGGCCCAAATACGTCACTCGGCTCGCAGCTTACCGTACTAACTAGCGTATGAGCGCTCTGTAGATTGGATTAAGATCTCCGCTGCCGTTTGTCGCATTGTTTTGACTTGTCAACCTCGTTCCAGTAAGTTCAAGCAGCTAAAGTTAGAAGCTAGTTGGTTTCCCGTTTCATTATGCTATACGTCAATCGTATATACCACATCATCAACCTCACATCCTTAGAGGAATACGGTGCTGTTATATTTGTTACTTTTTTTTACGTGAGTAATCATACAATAACTTGTCCCGCTCTGAGCGGAGTGGGACGGATGTCAGACTTTTACTGACTAAAACCCACTCCCGTTAATACTCGTCCTTCGTTCTAGGAAGCCCCTTGGTTCTCTTTCTTCAGAATCAGAATGTCTTTATTGTGGGCATAGGTTACATTCAGATGTTTGAACTTATGGAAGAAGCTGCAGTGGATTGCTAGTACGTAGTTGACAGGTTATACCGCTAGTCGCTTCTCGCCGGCAGTAGTACAGAAGCCTGATTAAAGTAACTAATATGGCCCAAATACGTCACTCGGCTCGCAGCTTACCGTACTAACTAGCGTACGAGCGCTCTGTAGATTGGATTAAGATCTCCGCTGCCGTTTGTCGCATTGTTTTGACTTGTCAACCTCGTAAGTTCAAGCTGCTAAACTTGGCGACAAGCAAGTTGCTTTCCCATTTCATTATGCTATGTGCCAATCTTATTCCAGTATACCACATCATAAACCTTACATCTGTTGAGCAATACGGTTTTTTTTAAGTGGAAAACATCCAATATTCTCACAATCTTGGGTGGACTGAGATGGGGCCTGTCAGACTTTCACTGACTAAACCCACTCCTGTTCCTTCTTTGCTTTCGTTCCAGTGGGCTTTGGGGTTCTCATTTGTACGACCTATAGAAGAAGCTGCAGTAGATCGCTAGTACGTAGTTGATAGGTTAAATCGCTAGTCGCTTCTCGCCGGCAGTAGTACAGAAGCCTGATTAAAGTAACTAATATGGCCCAAATACGTCACTCGGCTCGCAGCTTACCGTACTAACTAACGTATGAGCGCTCTGTAGATTGGATTAAGATCTCCGCTGCCGTTTGTCGCATTGTTTTGACTTGTCAACCTCGTTCCAGTAAGTTCAAGCTGTTGAAGTTAGAAGCTAGTTGGTTTCCCGTTTCATTATGCTATATGTCAATCGTATATACCACATCATCAACCTAACAATCAGCATCAATAACTTTACATCTTTTGAGAAATACGGTGCTGTTATATTTTGTATTTCGTCGTTGTCAAACCAAAACCTGCTATGTGCAAAAAGTATACTTTTGAGAATTGACTAAAAAAGTTTTCCTAAAGTTTTAGCTGCTTCACATAGCACATTTTAATTCTGAGGCCGTAGTTCCACAACTAGTGATCATAAGCACATAGCAGTTCTTTTATATGAGAAATAAGGCAGTGACCTATAAGCTGTGGTCAAAATCTTGAACAACGAAGGTTTGTGTTTTTAAAAGAAAATCATCTTACTAACTTAGATTTAAAGTCAAACCATTTATTTAAATTTATGAAACCTTTAAATTAAAAATGCCCAATTTTGATGTGCCCGACTGGGTTTATATTGATTTATGACAATTTTCAACACCATCCTTGTATACATATTATTATTATGGATTGCTATAAATCATAGAGTATTGAATAATTAAAGGAGCTTTTGTATTATAAAGATCAGTCAGAAAGATGAAACCAGTTGTTGTAAGGTGACACCTTAGTGGTTTTTGGCTGGTACTTAATAGGGACAATCCTGTATTCTCTTGTATAAATGAAAATTTAAAAAAGTTAATTCCTTCTTATGAGAAGTTAGTCTTTGACTACAAGATACGTTCGATTTGAATAATTATGCATGCACATATCTGTATTAGGCCAAAAGCATATAGGCACCTATTTCTATTAAAAAAATAGATTTTAGACAATAATAAGCCCGCAGCTCGAAAAACGATAATGAAAACCTTTTTAAATCTAGTCTTAGAAACAAATTTTCGAAGAGACATTATCTTGTGATGTGACATCCACAAACCTGCGGTTGTAGGCTCTAATCTATTTTAACCCACATCCGCAGTTAACCCATATTCTAATATGGGTTTATTGAAATTGTAGGTAGACCGTACTACACATAGCGTTGCCAGGCGTCCGGATAAAGTCGGACACGGTCAGGCTTTTTCGTCGTGTGTCCGCCCAAATTAGGCGGAGTAAGGCCTGTCCGGCTTTTGAATCTTATAATTTTTATAGATTTTCATGTGTTCTTGCAATTGCAAGCGTTTTCAGATCAGCAGTTACTTGTTATTTTGTTAGAATGTAACTAGTAAAATTTCCGTGATCGACGTCAAAAAAATATACGGCCTTTTTAATCAAATGTCCGGCTAAACTGGTTGGTTTGTCCGGCTTTTTGGTTTGAAGATCTGGCAACCCTAACTACACAGGTATGCTGGCTAGTGGAAACCGCACAGACCAATCTATTCACGTGGTGGGCCAATATACCCGCGGTGGGCCAATATAGCCGCGGTGTACCAACTTACCCGTGCGGTCCTTGATGAAAGCCAGCCATTAGGGACCCATCACTCAAATTATATTACTTCTTCATGACTCAATAAACGTCTTTAAATGTTTAAATGGTTTTACGATGATGCGCAGTTTTTTAATTTACGTTTGTATCGGTCTGTTGATGGAATGGCTTTGACTTTTAGGTAAAGAGCCATTTTGTTTAGTTTTCTGACTATTTAAGCAGTATCAGAAATATATAGGGTGATTGGTAATTAGTGACCGATATACTCGTATACCTAAACAAGTGAATGTACTCATGACAACAGATAACTTTTATTATGAGACCAAAGCTAATAACAAAATCTCAATTCCGAAATTGCGAATAAAATCAGCGGTCCAGTACATTTTGAGCAGTTAGTAGGCGAACAGATTTTTTCGAGAGTTCAGGTTTGCTCCCATAGTGAAAGTTGTATGTTATCATGACTCTTACAATCATATATAAATTGCTTTTTTAATGTCATAAACTAGTGTTTGACTGCGATCCCACCTGATGGTAAGCAGTGATGCAATCGTTGATGGTGAGGCGCACTAGTTTATTAAGAGCCTATTCACCCTAGCCTGCTACTAGTTGCTAGCGACTAGCTTATTATATAGGTAAAGGATGGGTATAGGTATATTGTATAGGTACTTTTTTAAAGATAGGTCTTTGTATCACTGATCTTTTTCAGTAGATAAGTAGGTGTAACTAACGCCCGTTTTCAATAAGCAGTTATCTACAGTTGCAGCTACTAAAAATAAACAAATCTATCCATTTGCCCTTACTTGCTTTCCTATAACCTTCCGACGAATAGCATTTCCTTCCCATGGATAGCATTTCCTACCAAAGTTGTGAATGGATAGATAGAATCTTACTGTTTATCCGGGATAGCTATCTATCTATGAACTGCGGTAGGTTATTGAAAACGGGCGTAAAACAAATGAATATTACAGAGAATTATTCTAATAGATTCTGGGAAGGTTTCAATCAAATTATAAAATAACAAAGAAATACGCACACACAAAAAATATGTTTTGTTAAAGTAATTTATTCATAAACAATGTTTTGCTTACCTACCTACTTACATATAAAGCCACAGAAGATTTTTTTTTAATTTATTTCGTCGAACAAAAATAACATAACGACCAAAGCTTTAGGCGAAATCGTGCTTAGGCCATTTAATAAATAAAATATGCATACAAAACTCTACCATAAAGTGATATGAATTACGGTAAATTTTGGCTTGTCTCTGACCCACCATAGGTGCTATTGGCGTCTGGTGGGTCTTATAAACTAATCCTATTCAGTCTTGTGAGTCCTAGCTAAGATAGAGGGACACTTCACACCACACGTAGACACTTATAATTCAAATAGTGCTGATGGAAGATAAAAGTACCTATATCAAAACTGGCCAACAAACCTTTTTTTTTGGATTGGTGAAACTATCGTGTGAAAAGTTATGGAGGATAATCGAACATTGCAAGAAACACTGTTTATTAATTTTATAAATGCGAAAATAATTCAATTTCATTCGAAAGTACCTACTCCTTAGTAGATGAATCGATCTAAAAACAGCATAGGGGTTTCAGTCAGTAAAGGTCTTACACGTCCCTCCTGGCTCCCGCTCCACCCAGAAGCAGGAGAAATCATTAGATGATTTCCTACTTTAACCTATGAATACCCGTGAAACGAGACACAATAGTAAGACAATAACAGCGCGGTCGCATGAGACCGGTCGATTCATGAATTAAAAAAAACACTACATAGTAACATACTACGTTTTCCGCGCAGCCATTCCAAATAAAAAGTCTTCACAAACAACGGTCCAGAGCTCCACTTTGTAATCTTAGCAGAATTCATCAAAATAGAGTAGGTACGTACAAAGTAGCTACAATCGTTTCGTGTCCATTTAATTATCTCAATCTTTCAAAACTCAATTTATAAAAGATAACTTTGAAGTCGGACTTAGCGACGAACGGCGCAATCTGACCCACTATATACGGGGTGTTTTAGACATCGGCGAGCAAACGTCTACCATTGAATCATTAGATTATCCTGGATCCCTATGTGATGTAATTTTTCGTCGGCTTCTTCCTATTTTTAGTTTATAAGATTGTTATTCTAACATTTTTAGGCATTATTTTTAAAGAATATTTTTTTAATTGACTTGTTTTTTCTTTTCATCGGGTATTCATAAAATTGTTATTCTAATCTACACCGATGATATTTTTAACAAAAAGGTAATTTATTTATTTCGCTAAATCTACACTAATATAATAAAGAGGTAAAGTATGTTTTTTTGTTTGTATGAGGTAATCTGTGGAAGTACTGGTCCGATTGCTAAAATTTTTTCACCAATAGAAAGCTGCTGTATTCCTGAGTGACATAGGCTATATTTTATGTACGCGGGCGAAGCTGCGTGCTAAAGCTAGTACTTGTATAAAATATAAACTTAAAATTAAAAAATAAATAAGTAAACTCCAACAAAAATTCCACCACACGGGGAATTATGTACTGGATCTATGGTATACATCGTACAATCTATACGTCGATGTCTAACACTGCCTGTATATAAAAGTAGCTGAAAATTGTTCACGATAACAGTTTTCAGCCAGTTTTATCATAAAATGTCTGCGCTCAGCAGTTTCCACGGACAGTGACGACGGTCCGGGATTCTTCGCAGATTGTATTCAGCAGCACTTTTTCGAGTACACATTGGATACTGTATTTGGCAGAAATTGGCCAACAAATCATACGTACGGTGTTGATGCTGGGGTCCCGGATGAGAATAGGTGGACCCTACTCATCTCTTGTTGACATGAATGGGGACTGAAATACTGTCGGGACCCTAGAAGGTACCTGTGTGCTCAGTATATTTGCTAATAACACCTTTGTTAGTAGGTATATTTTAGGATAGGCGCATTTTTTTTTAATTGTTATAAACTAGTGCTTGACTGCGATCCCACCTGATGGTAAGCAGTGATGCGATCGCTATTATTGCTTTGAAATAAAATAAAGTTGTAATTAAAGATGTAAGATCACACTATTTCAAACCATTATTATAAAGATGAAAGGTTGTGAGTGTGTGCGTTTGTTACTTCTTCGCGCTCGAAAGGAATTGAATGAAATTCTCACTTTTTATCCCAGTTCAGGACTCTGGCAGAGGCCAAGCAAGGCTGAATCGTACTGGTGCCAAGGGTTGACTAGAACGCAAAGGGTAACTGAAGAAACATCGGTGTAATTTTAGTCAGTTAAAGACTAACACGCCTCCCCACTCCGCCTCAGAACGAGAGAAATTATTAGATGATTTCCTAACTTATAAAAAAGGGCTGCGGTAACTCATTGAAACAACTTTGTCCGACATTACGAATACAAACGAGCCAGTACTTATCTACTTACATCCCGCGACCCTGAATACATTCTACATTCTTCAATACTCCATTGAGTTGGATACAGCTCCATGGAGCGGCGCTTTAATATCGGCCATCCGGTCCATCTCATCTTTGTTATGTCCGTCTCAATTGGATGTTATTCAATATGCTTGAATAATGTTCATTATTGCGAATGTACTTATGGATGTTTAGTTTTTTGTTTGAGGATTCATGATTTGACGAGTCGTGTCTTGGTAGACATGACAGCAATAGATATACAGGGTTATTTTTAAAACACTGACAACCTCTCAGGAAAATGTTTTGTTTGTATTTTATAAATAACCCTGTATAATATAGTTATCTCTGATATAATTAGCAACTGATTACAATCTATACGAGAACAGTGGTGGCCCAGTGGTAACGACTCTTACTTATCAGTAGAGTATCTGGCGAGTTCAAACTCAGCCAAGCACACAATTTGTACTTTGTGTAATTTATTCCATTATCACTGCTCTCAAAAAAGTGAAGAAAAATATCGTGAGGACACTGGCATGTCATAGAAACAAAAACTCGAAGACTACATCACATCAGACATTTACTAATCCGCACTCACGTGGTTGATACTCTCTCCCTCTCTACCAGAGAAGGCCTGAGTCTCATTAGTGGGAACATTATAAGGCCGCTTATGTACAAACTACCTATACCTGTATTCGGCGGTCCAGATTTTATATGCATGAGAGATAAAATAATTAGATATCAAGGAATACCATCATTGTGTTTCAGTCAGTTTACAAAGCGTCTTAGTTAAATAGAAGTATTAGAGTTGTATTTCGTACTACAAATAATTACTTGGTACTGGTAGTGAAGCGTGTCAGTCTTCCAGAACTACCAGGAGTTACCTGAGTACCAGGTAGTTTGAAAGTTCCTATAGGGTATAGGAACTTTCAAACTACTCCTGGTTTAGAAGTAGTTTTATAAACACTGGCAGCTATAACATGGATTCTCAGGTTTCCTACTTACCGCCCTGTGTACCTTTCATTCTGATTCGTTGAACTGTAAAGTCGAGATTACCTAAGTTAGAAACATCAACCTATTGAACATTAACCACGATTCAGGTATAGCAAAATGTGTGTATGTTCGTTAGTTTTAATTAACAAATACAGTGTCCCGTTCAACCTACTAACTCCATTATTTTCGTGTGCATCACCAGACGTAATCCAGTTTGAACCGAAGCGAATTCGCTTATGCGGTTATATCCGCATTTAACTAGTTATACACGCACCGGTAAAATCCGGTTGCGCGTTCAGGCAAATATGACTCGATTTTGTTTGAAAGGGACGTTGTTGATCATAGGAAATTGAGCTTTATCAACCAGTATTTTTAGTAAGTTAAATTACTTGTCATAAGGTTCCTCTTTTGCTAAAAGCATTTTTAAGGTTCCTTAAAAAGGTGCAATAAAGAGTTGCGATATTAACTTTCACGAGCTACATTTACTTTGCTTTGTTTTTCTCGACCACAAAAGATTAAAAATTAAACCACTTCAGCTCCATTTACAATTAAAATTCAAACAAAACATTGCGGCGCGTTGCCTCACCGTGCGCCTGAAAATCTCGGCGCAAATTCGTTCTCATTTTTTTATTTCACAAATTAGGAAGGTGCCTTAACAAAGTATATTTGTGAGGGCCTGGCCTGGCTTCAATTACCACGAGTACTGCTGAATTTTTAAAGCAAATTGTCTTAAAAAGGTAGATGCGCACTTTGTAGGAGGCTGCGAGACAAAGACGGGAAGTTATGTACCGTGATATTTATTCAACGACTCTCTCCGATGCCGGGGAAACTTCTAAACTTTACAATTTACAGGGAAAAATTCTTTTAAGTCTCATTTATAGTGTAAGAGGGCTGGTGTCTCTTTATACTCGAGATAAATGTAGATACGCAGCCATTCTTGGAGTTTACGTTTCGCTTTTTATAACTTCTTATCAGCGACCCCGTCGTGAAGTTGGGCGTAATTTGTATTTTAGTGGACACGATAAGTGAGGGAGTCGTTTCGTCTTCCGTAATAGCGAGGAATACGTCAACATAAATTGTAATTGACGACTCTGTTGAATGACACGGAAAATTATCATGGTCTACTCGCAGAAATTACTTTTCTGTTTTGTTTATTGTTCAATACATTTATTTGTTTACACTCATAACAATACAAAACACTCTTGTCTAAAGCCTTTAAAAGTTTATATGACGAAGTGAGAGTCGCAAGCTTGCTCATAGCGTGTTATATTAAAATAAATAAGCTTAAATAGAATAAATCTAAGATGAGACCAGCAATAGTTTGTTCACTTATTGTAACTTCTAGTCAAAAAAGCTAGCCCGTTACAAATATGGTAATTTTATGACGTAAACATAATTTTTTTTAGATAAAATATAGCCTATAGCACTCAGGAACAAAACAGCTTTCTATGAATATATATATTTATGTAATCGAATCTGGATCTTCAAAGATTATCCCATACAAACAAAAAAACAAACTTTACCTCTTTATTATATTATTATAGATAGTATAGATAAACAGCATACGGCCGATCCTTGCAAGACAAAGAAGGAACATTCCTATTAATTCCAACTCTTCAAAAAGGTGGGCCTTTTTCATCACTCGGTATTGATGGCTTATTCGTTATATCCGATCTGCAATCAACTCCTGCAATTGTCTCTGCCAAATTGACATAACGAACGGAAATAAAGCCAAGAAGTTGTCAAGTGAAATTGTGACGAGCCCAACTTTGCGTCCAAGTGAACTACAAGCCAACTTGTAGAGCTTTTAGGGAGCTGTAGATATGAAACTTTTGGGAAACTGCCGGTTGGACGTTAGATAGGAAGGAAACTCACTCAATTAATCAAAGTATCATCAAAATTATCACGATTATATCTGTGTAATAACAAAACAATTAAAGAAGAATCATCATCATCTGCCTAGCCTTTTCCCAACTATATTGGGGTCGGCTTCCAGTCAAGCCGGATTTAGCTGAATACCAGTATTTTACGAGGAGCGGCTGCCTACCAGACCTCCACAATTAAATTAAAGAAGAATAACAGGCGCAAATTATAGAAATAATGTATGTTAGCAGCTACAATCAAAACACATTACATGCTGACAAAAAGCAGATCTCGAGCCCCCAACACATGCCTAATACATTTAGCATTATGGCTAGGTATAAGTATGTAAGTATCAACATTACATTACCAACATCACTGCAATTAATTACTGCAAAAATAAAATCATTTTTAAATTCATCATTTCATTTTACTACCAAAACAGTATCATCACACCTTTGACCGATGATAGTGGTGATAATGATAGGTAAATATGCAAGTCATTTCTTTATTTGCTAAATTAAATACATTTAGTTTTAGTAAACTAATAAATAAAATATCTTCATCAACCAAGAACTTATCCTCTCGTTTGCTTTTCTTCCAATTTTATTCACAAGATTCTATTTTTGTATATTTATTGATAACCTGGCTAGCAAACACAGAATTATCCTGCATATTTCCTGTTAGCAATAATTTATAAATAGGAATACTTACCCACATACGTAAAAGTGCGAACCACTTCCTTATTCCCCATTCCCAAAACCATAAAAAGAAAGGTCGATTCGGACATCAATACTCCGGCTTCAATTGACGCCTTTTTATTTTTTCGGTGTGTTATATTATTGACTAAACCCACCCTTATTCCTTCAGTCCAATTGCTGTCTAATAAGCAACCGTAAACGGAAACCAGCAAACACGATAAATGTGAAATAAATTTCTACAAAGGAACCGCTGACTATGCAATATGTCCACACCTGATTTACGAGAAATATACGGTTCTTTTACGGACGCTTACGGAAGGATCCCATAAAGGTTCTGGTACAATGATAAGCCGTTTGTTGGAGACCGGGAAACACTGGGTCATTCCGTCTTGTGGAAGTCGGAAATGTACTAATGATGTCAACAAATGAAACCTTGACGATATATATACATAATACTAGCTCCTACCAGCGGCTTTGACTGTGTGAATGTTGATTATAGCAGACGTGAGGTCGAAGACAGATAAAATGTAGCTTATGGTTAAACTAGCTCCGCAATAAATTTCATCAAAATTGGTTCAGTAATGTAACTGTGAAAGCGTAACAGACAGACATATAGACAAAGTTACTCTAACATTTATAATATTAGTATGGACTTATATGTACTTATAACAACCACAGAAGAAAACCTTCTACATTTTAATGGTTGGTGCAATGTTTGTGGGTATCGTAGTAATGTGTTATCCATTACCTAACCAGTTTATTGTGATCCAATAGGCGGTCGCTTTATATAAACTACTGATATTCAGCAACAAGCAGTTCACATCTGGATACTTACTATTTTTTGTTTATTTTCGTTTTAACATGCTTTCTTTTCTGTTTCTTGTTTTCCTTCTCTTCTTTTCACTTTCTTTTATTTTGGAAATCAACCCCACCACACTTGAAAGAACATTAAATATTTACTCGTATAGTAGCAATTTGTAACAAACCAAAGATCTTGAAAGCTTTTGTACATTAAGTACCTACCCATAAATTCTGCGAACAGTAAGTACGAAGGAACATCAAAAGTTTCTCGATTAAAATTCCCGACATAGGATAACACGCAATAATTTTAAAGTACCCAATGATTTACGACAAACCCTGAGTACGAAACGGGGACACGGGTTGGTATCAAAACATCTCGCCTTTGATATTTTACCGTAACGATGTATAACAATAACTCGTGGCTAGATAATAACAGCCGCACAGGTCGATCTTTAAGATTAAGCAACGCTTGCCAAGGCTTGGCCTGTCGATGGGTGACCATCTTAACATACAGAGTTTCCTTCGTGCCTTGGAAAGCACGTTAAGCCGTAGGTCCCGGCTGTCATTTTTCGATCTTTGGCAGTCGTTACGGATAGTCAAAAGCCAGTAAATCTGACTCCAGTCTTGCCATGAAGTACCGTGTTACCCCAGTTAATGGGTTGTGGAGGTCTGGTAGGCAGTCGCTCCTCGTAAAATACTGGTATTCAGCTCAATCCGGTTTGACTGGAAGCCGACCGCAATATAGTTGGGAATAGGCTAGGTAGATGAGTATATATAATAATAACAATTTTTCCAAGAACCCGCGACGTCGAAAATGATATTCATTGAATGTGTACGGTGAAGCTGAAATATTTCATTCCACTGCAAGAATATTCAGACGGATTGGATTGAAAATGCCGATATTGAATCACCGGTTTGACGAAACAATGAATACTGAGTAATTGCTTGGCATAAGCTGCGATAAAACATGGAAAGTAATTTGAATTTTAACCATGAGCTTTTTTCAAAAGATTTTTTTAAGGCTTCCCAAATAAATCGTTTATCGTTATTAAAGTATACCGTGTTACTTCATTCATGCGTTGTGGAGGTCTGGTAGGCAGCCGCTCCTCGTAAAATACTGGTATTCAGCTAAATCCGGCTTGACTGGAAGCCGACCCCAATATAGTTGGGAAAAGGCTAGGTAGATGATGATGATCGTTATTAAAGTATAGTGAACCAAGTACAAGCTGCCTGAGTGTTAGTGTGAATTTTTTTAACAAATGTCATATCAATGAGATTGAGTCTTATTCTTCTTCTTCCTGCCCTTGTGCCATATTACTTGGGGTCAGTGTCACATTTTTTTCTTCCATTTTGTGCTGTCATCCGGCACTTCTCATATCCATCTATCTTTTCTTTGACCTCCCTGTCCCTCTGCACACGTCTACTCCTAACGCTTTTAGTAACATTGAGTAAAGCATTAAAATTAATAACAAAGAAAATGATTACAATAATAACAAATTATTAAAAAAAAGTCAAAGCAAAGCACAAAAGTAGATATTAAAATAACTATGTCAATAATATTATATATATTTGAAATGCCACATATCGTAAAATACTGGTATTCAGCTAAAATCCGTCTTGACTGGAAGCCGACCCCAATATAGATCGGAAAACGGCTAGGCAGATGATGATTTGAAATGCCACATATATGCGCATTCAAATATCACTAAACAACTAAATTTCTCTATAAATAATGAAAAGTAGTCTTGTACGTTTTACTAAGTAAAATACTAAAATCTAATGGCTCTACTAAGATTCCCCAAGGATCTCTTTATTGACCCATGTTACCCTTATCATGCTAGGGACGATTTCCATAAAGACCGCAGCATACAGGGTGAATTTTTCAAGTACTGATAACGTCTACCCCCTGCTCTTGAGGATCATTAGGTATATATATTTCTCTGTTCTCATATTTACTATATATTGTTTATATTATATGTATTTTGTTAATTATTTATTCTGTTTATGTAAATAGCGGTCTATGAGCTACCAGCGTATATTTTTGTCGACCCATACAAAGATTGTCTAAAAACTTGCTTTTTAGCGATAAGACCGCCCATTGCTACACCCTATTAATTTTGAGCTCTTACTTATTTTTTATGGTTTAGTACATAGAGTGTATTTAATCTGTCTACTTGCGTAAACTAACTTAACGAAATCATTATTATTTTCTTCGTTCGTTCGGATCTCTGTTCAATACCAGAGATCCGTTTAACAAATGTATGCATCAAAGAAAAGGATTAATTTATCTCGAATAACCCAGTAGATATAGCTAACAATGTTATCCAATATTCGACGCCATGACAAATCTACGGGAAAGGGTCCCTTACGGCAATTGAAATAATGCCAATCGATATTATTTAAATAACAGCGCTACGTAGCCAGGTGCTACGAGCGCTACGACCGTAGCCCTTTTTGCTACGATTTTATTGTTCTACAGATTTTTACAATAATATCATTCAGATTTCGACTTTAAATATTGATATTATTTTTTTTTTCTTGTAATTCGTTTATTCAACTGACTGTTCCTATTACCCGAGAATTACCTACTGTAATGAGTCGTTTTGTTAAAATCAGAATGAATAATTTGTATTTATTAGATACAAGATAAACTGTTGGAGCCCAGCTGGGCCGAAGCCTACTGGTGGTTTAAGAATGCAGAGGGTAGCTGAAGGAACATAGGTGTAGTTTTAGTAAGTTGAAGTTTGACACTCCCTCCTGCTTCGCCCTAAAGAGGGAGAAATCATTACATGATATCCCACCTCAAAAAACAAATTGCCACTGAGGATTCATTATTAAAACCACAACGGAACTTACATAAATCGATTGAACAATTCAATTAAACACAAAATCCTTTGGAGATTTAAAACAAACATTATTCAGTCGACTTGCATTCAGTCATGTAATGAACGATTTTAAATGAACGTTAATTGGCCTGACCCCTAGCTTTAACAGGATATTTCAATTACAGTAAGCTTCAATATTGAACACGTTCCCATGCGGGTAAAACCACTTAAATATTATGGAGACGGCTATCGCTATAAATTAATTCTGTGTCCATAATTACCAAAGCTCTGCGGTCGAAATGTTATTAAAATCAAATCTTTATAAATAGCATTGATTTAACTTATAATGTTCCTATTGCTAGGACTCGGGCCTCCTCTCTAGGAGAGGGGAATGGGCCGTAATCCACCACGCGGGCCCAGTGCGTATTGGTGGATGTCATATGTCTACGAATTTTTGGTTCTAGGACATGCCAGTTTCTTCGCGATGTTTTCCTTCACCGTTTTGAGAGCAGTGGTGATGAAATAAATTACACAAAGTAATGCACCAGACTGGGTTTGAACCCGCGACCTACAACTTGCAAATCGGGCCAGTTGCCATTGCTCTACTGCTATCGCTATAAATTAATTCCGTGTTCACAATTACCAAAGGTCTGCGGACGAAATGTTATTAAAATCAAATCTTTATGAATAGCACTGATTTATTTAAAATGTATTCATTTTTAGGGTTCTGTATCCAACGGTCTTTCCGTTACAGAACAGAACTCCGCTGTCTATCTGTCTGTCTGTGTCTATCCGCCTGTAATCAGGCTGTACGGTAAAGGGAGATATATTGGTGATATAGGTAATTTAGTGAAATTTTTTAAATACAACTCCATACGTTTCCCTATGCATAGTGTGTTACTAGTATGAGGATATTTATCCTCCTCACACTTGCAACAACCCGCTAGCACTGTCTCATGAATGTGGTTGCATGGAACTGTGTGGTTATTCTGTTTTGAAAACAGTATCTCCACATTTCTTATATCACCAATATATCTCCCTTTACCCTATCTCATGAACCGTGATGGCTATACAGTTGATTTTTTCACAGATGTTGTATTTCTGTTGCCGCTATAACTTAAAAACAGAATAAAATTAATATTTAAGTTCCTTACGCGCTTTAGTCGCGGAGATGCGGATACCAGCACATTTACCGTACTATTTTACTACTCTCATACAACAAACGTGATTTTTGCCGTTTTTGCGCAACGAACGGTACTTAAACCTTTGTGCGTGAGTCCGACTTGCACTTAGCTGGTTTTTAGTCTTTGTACCGATTTTTTGTTGCTGTTATATATTGTATTTTTCATGTCTATTTAATACTGAAGATCGATTTTAGAATACCAATGAGTAACTTATTCCGCGAAACACGAACACACCAATTCTGTGAAATAATCTAAATGAGATATTTCACAGAATTCGTGTAAATTTTTTCTGGCTAGCGTATCTTTCTATCTTTAAAAATATCTCGCAAGAGAATTACTAGTTTACAGATAAAACCTTTAGTAAACACGCTCAAACGTTTGAACGAATTTGGATGACCATAATTATCCAGGAATAACATATCTAGTCTGTTTTTTATACCCTGAGACTAAATTGACACAAGTAATGTCAAAATTACTATAGGAATGATGCCAGTTCTTTTGTGTTGTAATGTCATTTTAGTCTCAGGGTATAAAAACAGACGGTAAATACTTTTGATTCCAGGAGTATATTCCTTTGTTCTGTGTTGTTTATATTGTTGTATTGTGTTGTCTTGTTGTTGCTGTGTCGTTACTATCACTCAGGTAAAGCCGCTGGAAGTTCTAATTTATAATACACCCTGCTTCACGAGTTTATAACCTAATATACGTCTCGTAGTAGGATAATGATCATAGTGTAGTTAATATCGGCACAACACAGGTGGGCTCTGCCGGTCGAACGCTCGGTATAATCCCTAATTACTCATTTATTAATCACCTCCCATGAAACACTTGCCTCAACTATGATCCTAAGCCTGGCCAAACCATAAGATAAACGACATCTAGCAATTAACAACGATAAGTATGAAAGTGAAGTGGAGGAGCAGTGGTGGCCCATTGGCTGTCCCGACTACGCCCGTTTTCAATAAGCTATCTATCTACAGTTGCAGCTACTAAAGATAAAAAAAACTATCCTTTTGCCCTTACTTGCTTTCCTATAACCTACCACGGATAGCATTTCCTACCAAAAGTTCTGGATTGATAGATAGAATCTTACTGTTTATCGGGGATAGCTATCTATCTATGAACTGTGGTAGGTTATTGAAAACGGGCGTTAGAAGTTTAGGGTTTCAAATTCAAACTCAGCCAGGCGCATTCCTTTATGTAATTTATTTCATCACGGCTGCTCACCAAACGGTGAAGGAAAACATCGTGAGGAAACCGGCATGTCCTAGAACCAAAAGACATGTGACATGCAGCAATCCGCACTGGGCCCGCGTTTTACAGGTGCTACAAATAATCCCACTTTAATCACTCTTTATGAGCTCACTAAATAAAGAGACGTAACTGAAAAAAGAGGTAGTTGAAAATTAAATCCTAAGTCATATATTTTTAGGATTAAATTTTCAATCAACCTTTTTTTTTGAGATAGGTCTCTTTATGATTAAGCGTGATGTCAGCTTTTCTTGGAGTATTCTCAAACGTAAATACGTAACGTCGTAAATAAGTAATATTTATTTAACATTTAGATTACTCACATTAACATAATTTCACGATTTTTATCATTTTTTCCATTATTATTTTATTTCGATGGTTTATTTAAAGTCAGCGGGCTCTAAAAGAATATAATCACAACATAAGCTGAATTAGGCGCCTCACACAGATTTTAATTTTAACTTTTTCGTTACTAATGTATTTCTAATTACGATTGTGTAAGCACTTCGTTTCTTTCCTTTTTGCTTTTCTTCTTAAAAGGTCTATCACACCATCCGTTTTTACGACCTGTCTACGTAGACTGTCGTTGAATCTACCGAATAGTAAGACCGTCTTACCCTTATTACACTACGCGACGTAGACTAACGCCCGTTTTCAATAAGCTATCTATATACAGTTGCAGCTACTAAAGATAAACAAATCTATCCTTTTGCCCTTACTTGCTTTCCTATAACCTACCGACGAAAAGCATTTCCTACTAAAAGTTGTGAATTGATAGATATAGTCTTACTGTTTATCAGGGATAGCTATCTATCTATGAATTGCGGTAGGTTATTGAAAACAGGCGGAAGACCGTTCGTAAAAACAAGTGGTGTAATAGGCCTTTAACTAATCTTGCAGATACTGCACCAACTTCTTTAACAGAAAATATTTAATATTTTTCCACCGCAGAAAGGGTTGAATTCTCCCCACGCCATCAACAGATAATCGATCTATAGCCCTGGCAGCCGTAAATTGATGCATCACAGTTATTACGAGTTTAATGCAGCTTGCAATAGATATTATTTACCGATACAATATCATCTAAACTGATATTATGATATGAAAAGGTAAAACTGTTTAGTTCTTCTGTCTATAAGAATAACGAATGATTCAATTGTAACTATACTATAGTTATATGCGGGTAAAGCCACAAGCAGCAGGTAGTCTACACTTACTAATATTAACAATGCTAGTAATATTATAAAGAGAAAAGTTTCGTATTTTTCTAAGTACTAAATTTACTCAAAAACTGCTGGATCGATATCAAAAATCTTTTAAAAGAGATACTGACTGACCGACATATCAACGCACAGCCGAAACTGATTTGACGAGAAGCGTGATATGTTGATTCAGACCTCGAAACCTATCCTCTTACAGCGGGGTGTGAGGCAGGGAGACGTTATCTCTCCGAAACTGTTCACGGCCGCATTGGAGGATGTCTTCAAGGTTCTGGAATGGAGAGGGCGAGGCATCAATATCAACGGCGAGTACATCACTCACCTTCGGTTTGCCGACGACATAGTAGTCATGGCTGAGACTACGGAGGAGCTCAGTACAATGCTCGGTGATCTCAGTAGGGCTTCCGAAAGAGTGGGACTCAAAATGAACATGGACAAAACCAAAGTCATGGTAAACATCCATGTAGCTCCCACTCCTATCAAGATCGGAGACTCTACACTCGAAGTTGTGGACGACTACGTCTACCTGGGACAGACGGTCCAGTTGGGTAGATCTAACTTCGAGAAAGAGATCAATCGTCGAATCCGACTCGGCTGGGCAGCGTTCAGGAAGCTGCACGGTATCTTCTCGTCCAACCTACCGCAGTGTCTCAAGACAAAAGTCTATGACCAGTGTGTGTTGCCAGTGATGACATATGGCTCGGAAACGTGGTCGCTCACAATGAGCCTCATCAGAAGACTTAAAGTCACCCAAAGAGCAATGGAAAGGGCTATGCTCGGAGTTTCCTTGCGCGATCACATCAGGAATGAAGAGATCCGCAAGAGAACTAAGGTTACCGACATAGCCCGAAGAATCGCCAAACTTAAGTGGCAGTGGGCAGGGCACATTGCTCGTAGAACAGATGGTCGATGGGGACGGAAGGTTCTAGAGTGGCGGCCACGTACCGGAAGACGCAGCGTCGGAAGGCCTCCCACAAGGTGGACCGACGACCTGGCGAGGGTCGCGGGAATCCGATGGATGCGAGACGCGCAGGACCGGTCGCTGTGGCGACGCTTGGGGGAGGCCTATGTCCAGCAGTGGACGTCTTTCGGCTGAGATGATGATGATGATGATGATGTGATATGTTGTATAAGGTTTCCTTTTAGGACATAGGCGAACACTATGAGAAGGATCTTCTAAAATTCACCTTCTGAGGGGGTGAAATGAGGGTCCAAAGTTTATATGAAGGTTGACTGGTAGAGAATGCTTTGATGCATAAAGTCCACCTATATACCACCACCGTACATGAAGTTTAAATAAATAAATCTGAAGAAACCTACTTTCACGCGGGTAAAGCCGCGGGCAACAGCTAGTCAATACAAAACAAACGAGCATAATTAATGGTTATTTCGTAACAAGTAACTTCCCCAGTCTCTATGCTTTCCAGAAACTTTTAAAACCATGATTTAAGTTGAGAAACATTGGTAAGCACTTTACCGCGATACTAAATTTTGATTAAAGCCACAAGTTATCGACTAGGAGGATTTGTGAGTAAGCTGTATGAAGAGATGGGAATAACTTGCACTCTAGTAAATCGTGTATGAATGTGATGTGACAGTGTGTGACGACTTTTTATTTGTGCAGCGCAGACATCACAGTTTTTCTGCGATTGAGTCTGTGGCGCGCGAAAGGTTTGCATGCCGTGCCTATATAAAATTATTTACTGTGTGTGTGAAAATAGAATCTAAGCAATTGTATGCATTTATAGCATATAATTATTTCGGTTCTAATTTCACAGACTAAAAAGTGCGTCACGGATAGTCTGTCGTCTGCGCTTCCCCTCAGAATGTTGGCATGTATATTGGTCCGGTTTTTAATTGATGAAAGTATTTTTGAGGTATTTTCGTAATTTTTATGTTACTAAACTAGCTAGAGGCGTTTTGAACAATAACATAATTATACTAAATCCTGAAGATTAAATACCTTTTCGCTTTATAAAACTCGCGATTACTTCTTATAGTCGTGTTATGAAGCAGATATTTTCGAGTACCTTCCTACAGCTGTCGATCGTCCTTATGAATGCAAAGGGTAATTTTATTTTACAAGCTTTTTTATGTTACAATTTTATTTTATCTCCTTCAGTAATAACTCCAAGTTCGTGACAGTTTGACCTTTCTGCTGGAAATAAGTACTCGGATATAAAATATTCTTTTGATATAGGAAAATATGGAGTATTCTCGTTTCGAAACCCAGATTTTCGCCAAAAAAATTTTTGGCAACCAAGCTATTCCCGATTCCGATATACCTATAGGTATTTTGAACAGGTAGTAACCATACAAAATATCAGACCAAACACCTATTGGTGCCGAATCGGGAATATACTGTACTTTTCGGGATCTATGCGAGGCCAATGATAGAGCCGTACAGGTTGCTTAACCTATCAATACCCGCGAAACGAGATATAACCGGCGGCAGATAACTTGGCAATGCGCAGAAATCGTTTTTTAGGTCTATTTGGTGGTCAAGCGGGACGCGGGGTACGAGGTAGCGCCGATCCGGCGCGCGATTGGTGCAGCATTATAATAGTAGTTTATGATTGGTGCGTTAGACGACTTTTGCCTTTGCACTGCGTTACGTCCTGTTCGCTCATTGGCTGTTTTGTGCACCATGCGCGAAACTTGTCAACGTATTTGCCGAGTATTATACAATAGTAAAACAATAACAGCGCGGTCCAATGAGACCGGTCGGGGATTCATGAATTAATACTGGCCAGAAAAAAATAGTTAAAGATATCGACACGATAAGAAGAAGAAAAAGGGAATAGCTTTAATTTTCGGAAAAAATTGTGGTGCCGAAAATCTGGGCCGATACGGGAATACTTTGAAAATATAGAGGCTTATTGATATTGTTATCGGTAAGTGGGCCTTATTACCCTGTATGCGTAGTGTAGATAGATGCCGTATTGCCGTCACTAATCTACCTGCCAGTGTTGTGATTACCGGGCAATTAGTACACTGACAGCTGTACCACACTGTCACTACGATAATTATTTATTATGCAACTAATTTATGGGGTTTTTACTATGTAAGTAGATAAAAAAATTGTTCAATGTTACACTCAAAAAATTATACGTACAAAATACAAAAGCTGTACATAGATATTAGTTAGAATTGAAATAAACAATATCGAATTTCCAATTTGACAATACAACACCATATTGTTTTGATAATGACACGCTTCTTGTTAATTATTATCTGCATGCATCAGCGAATAAATTACGTGTGTGTGTTAGGATTTTTTAGCATTTATCCATGAATCTTTATTAAAATTTATTCATGTTTTTCTAAAAAACACTTTATTGCGAAATATATTTGTAAATAAGTATTTCAAATCCTTTCAGTAACATCCATCATTGTAATTCTACTTGAGTCTGTCCTTTTTTATTTTCAATCACGGCACCTACAAACTTATATTAAAATCGAGTAACAAAACTGAGATTCACAGAATTTTAACACAGCGAAGTCTCGAAGCGCGGAGTTCGTAAAAAATCGTTCGCGATAAACTTTCCTGGATGAAAACATTCCCCGACTTATTTAAAGCGTTCATATTTCAGCAAAACTGCTAAATTCAGTCTATCTCTTTGATGTAGCTTACTAAGATTGCCTTTAAAAGGCTACTTACTTAGCTGGCTTATTTTTATGAAATTAAACTTATGGTAATGTAATGTGATACTGGTTGCTGCCAGCGGCTTCGTTCGCGTTAATTTAGAAAATTGTCTCAAGAGAACATACTCCCGGGACAAAAGAATTATATGTGCTATTCCAGGACATGGTCTACCCGTGTGCTAAATTTAGTCGAAATCTATTTAGCCGTTCGGACGTTAATATATACGTATTTTATAATTATAAAATAGTTTATTGGTAAACATCTATTTTAAATATCTGTTATTTATTTATTGTACAGGCCTACCACAGTTTTGTCTTTTTAACCCGATGGTTGATTGGTAGAGAATTAATGCCTTGATGCATTAAGTCCGCCTATTACCACCACTGTACATGAAGTTTAAATAAATAAATAAAAAGTAATAAACACACACCAACTTTCACCGTTAGTAAGTAATTAATACTTGTATATGAATAGTTGCATATCTTAGACAATAACTACTCATATTACAAGTAAACACCAGGCTGTAGACAGACTAATATTTTGTCTGAGTATGATAACGATTGCCAGAGTAAAAAATGTTCAATATCGAAAGCGATATTTCAGTGACGTATGTCATTCGTAAATCCTATACGTTGGGAACGAAAAATATTAGAAATTTATTAGTCTTTACATAGACTTTGAATCGCTATTAGAAATCACTTTACTTTGCCTACATAGAATATCCCATTTCAAAACATTAAAGACTAGACATTTAGCGGGCTAAGCATTTTTGAGCAACATTAAGTAACATTAAATTTATCAAAATTAATGATAACTTCCAAGCTCTACGAGAAAAGTCACATTGTAGCATTGTCTGCAACGATAAGGAAGTTGCGTAGCTCTCCGCACTTATCAGCACGCGTTCCGGCCCGGAAGACGTTATCGCGCCGGACCCTAATTAAAAGTACGACATTAAAGGGTTCTCCCTAAAACCTTTTCCCTAAGGATCAGTTCACAGCGAGACGCGATGCGACGCGACGATGGTGGAAGAGGCCAGTGATTTCTCGCTGCGACCCGCGTCGTCGCGAGACGCATTTTGACGCAACGTTGCGAGGTCCATAGTAAAATCGTCGGCAACACGACGCGACGTCGCGTCGCGAATGTAAAAACGTTCCGCTGCGCAGCGAGGCGCCGCGCGGTGTCACGAGGCACAGCGCTGCAAGAAGCAACGTATTCTAAATTCTCACAATAAAATGTGTATTTTTTCGCGTAGTAAATAAAGTTTTATTTTGAGTGACTATTAAAATGTGCACGCAGCGTCGCGTCGCGTCTCGATATGATCTGACCCTAATACCTCAAGATTCGACGTTAGAAGTAACGATCTCTAAAATAAAATGGATATAAAGCTGCTCTTGAGTGCAGAGAAAAGTTTATTCGTAGTGTACTAACAGATGGATTGGCCAGCGCAACTGCCTGCGAGCATTCCATTTGGCTACAAAAGAACTTTTAATTCAACTCTCCAGCGAGACTGCATCTGTAGATTCCGTTGTTTCAATACGTGCTCGAGTTTCTAACTTTTTAGAATTAGTTTTAATGCTTTTAACGGCTTTGTTATTGTCGTTTAGTTCATTTTTGCGTGATAATAGACTCATCACCTAGGGTATATACTCGTATAAATATCCCATAACCGATTCTTAGACCTACCAAAGAAGCAGCGAAAATTTCATAAAAATCTGTCAAGCTGTTTCGGAGGATTTCGATTATAAAGACCCGAGATTTTTATTTATATAATAAATAAATAACAGTAATCTTTTTCTGAAAAACAGCATCAATATTGGGTCTAAAATGAAGCAGCATGATAATAATTATAGTAGGCATCTGGTGGGGACTTGACAATTTCTCTTTAATTCATGAATCCCCGACCGGTCCTATGAGACCGCGCTGTTATTGTTTTAGTATTGTGTCTCGTTTTGTGGGTATGTGATAGGTTAAACCAGATTTAAAAGGTTTCTAACTTCTTTAGTTTATAAAAAAAACCTTCTGTAAGTAAGCGATTTTTTTATAAAAATCCTTCTTTTTATACAAATAATAAAAATAATTGAGTCATTTATACAGTTCATAGAATCAGTTCCACGTTTAAATAAGAACGCGAACGGCGAACCGCGAATGCTCACGAGATTATTTATAACAATAATACAAAACAATATCAAGCCCACAAAAATGCTAACAGCCGCACCATATGCAGCATCCGACTAACAATCCCACTAATGCGCGCGCAGACATTTGCCATAAAAACTCCATTGCCCACACAATACAGTAAAAATACACTCCACATATTTCACCGTTTTCCTACAACGATTATTGTGCCTATTCTAAATGAGTAGATCCAACATATATATGAACTTTATGCCTTTGGGATAAGGTTTAAATTAGACTAATAGCTGTCTTTCGCGATTGTCTTTCGCACAGCGTGGTTCCCTCTTCCTATAACGTTGATTCGCGGTTTCGCACGGCCCTTGTGTGACGACATGTGGCGTAAGGGTTAACTTAAGGGTTAAAACACTGTTGTTTTCTTTATGGGTTAACTAAACAAAGGGCAAAGGGTAACAAGTTCGCGCCTACCCGCTGGGCTTTTGTGCTTTTTTTGGTCAAAAAATGGATTATTGTCGGAAAAATATTTGATGTGTTTATTAAGAGTACTTTCGTTTTTGTGGTTTTGCGATGATGATATCAAATAATAACTGCACTTTTTTTTTATAAAACCCTTTGTAAATGTTTAAACCTTGATCTAAATAATTTAAGCTCGAAATATATTTGAACTCATCTTCTATTTAATGTGAAACTCTTGAATATTAAATTAAATCGTTCTCCAAACCGTATAATGCACTCACTTGTTCCACCGCACATTAAAATCGACAATCGCTTTACACATTTACATTTCCATCAGCAATGTATACTAAAATGAACCTTATGGTATTGAAGTAGCGTAAAATTTGCAATGGATAGATTGATTAGTAAAATTGTCAGATTGTACAGTATAGGATGACAAGTGGCACTTCATGACAATTGAATTTTTAGCGATACCCTCTCGAAATTTATTTTTTAACAAATGTCGCGGTGGATTATCCGAATACAAAGTGATAGCGGTTTAATGTGGCGGGGCCCAGGGGCCCGGGGTGCGGGGCCCCGGTACAGGCCATATTGGGGCACTTTAAAAACTCATCCGTAAATTAAATGTAATTGTTCGCTTGTTAACCACAGCGAAGGGGGCGAAATGTGCTTTTTATTTCCTTTTTTTCTTATTACTATTTCGTTTGTAGTTTGTTTGTTAATGGTTTTGAATGGTCTGTGATAGCACAGATAATATAATATACTAGCATATGATAGTAACCGCAAAGATATCATGATATATTTAAAACAAACTACGAAAAAAATCATAACTAAGTATGTTTGTTTTAGGATGGTTTCGGTGACAGCTGTCAGATTCATACAATGCAGCTCTATCCTTTTCTCTCATCTTAAAGACGCATATTTTCGTCCTGCTGTCACTCAACACATGCTATGTAAAAAAGACTATAGTTTATTAAGGTGATCCACTAATCATACCAATATTTATAAAGGCGAAAGTAGGTATATCTTGGTTACATCTTCACGCTCGAACTCCTAAATAATTTTGGATTTGGAAGGTGGGCCCAGAATTTGTATCTTCACACGAATAGACCATGTCCTAGAGTAGGATACTTTTTCTCTCGGGGATATGTCCCATTGGGGTAATTTTCTCCTTCCACATAAGCAAAGCCGGCACCAGCTAGCAGTATATTATAAATGTGAATAATTGTGAGAATTGATATATTAAATAGAGGTTTTTGTTACCTTACCACGCAAAAACTATAGAATGGATTTTGGTGAAACTTTGCCGTAATATAGCTTATACACCAGAAAATCATGATTGTAATTTAAAATGAGAGAAAGTACTCATACCTGAGAAAATCGGCTGCCAAAAGTTAGTTTCTTTAGATTTTCCCAAAAAAATATATCGTAATTTCCTTCATCAATCAAATATAAATGATGAACAAAACAGCTGGAAACTCAAAGAAATGTCAAACTGTAATGGATTTATTAATTTATCATTGTACTGGCTTCTACCAGCGGTTTCGCTTGCCTAAAAGCAGGTTTCTCCATATAAACTTTGGACCTCCGTTTCATTTACAATTTGAAAAATTGTCTCAGTGCTTACCTAAATCATGAAAAAAAACAAAATTTCACACTCGTTATCCTAGTAGTTTCGGTTGAGCGTTGATATGTCAGTCAGTCAGTCAGTTTCTCCTTTTATAATTATGCATGCATACTAGCTGCTGTTAGCGGTTTCGCCCGCATGAAAGTAGCTAAATAAATAGCCTATGTTAGTCAATGAAAATGTAGCTTTCTAATGGTGAAAGAATTTTTGAAATCAGTCAAGTATTTTTCAGTTAAATCGCAACACACAAACACCATCTTTATAATATAATAAACTAGCGACCCACCCCGGCTTCGCACGGGTGCAAATTTATCAGTATTACTCTACCACATTATGCATGTATTATACATATAAACCGTCCTCTTGAATCACTCTATTTATTAAAAAAAACTCATCAAAATTCGTTGCGGAGTTTTAAAGATTTAAGCTTACATAGGGATATAGGGACAGAGAAAACGACTTTGTTTTATACTATGTAGTGATGTACAAACTTGTATTGTAGGTAGGTAATGTAGTATTAAAGATGGCTTTTTGTTACATAAAACCGATTTTGAACTAATCACCTCGTAAAATACTTTTTAATTTAAAATATTAAAGCTACAAGGTAAACAAATAATGAGACTTTAACCTTCGCTTCATAAAGATAGCGTTTTATTACAAGTTTATTATCGTTCGGGTCAATAAATTGATGGTTTCAGACGAGTTAATTAAATCTGAGTTTTATTAGAAACTTCGATGTAACGACATTGTAAAAACTGGTCGTTATGCGAAATAACGAATAGCAGTTTTGTAATAAAGTCTTTTTCGACACACTTGCTCATAAAGTGGCTGTTATTGCACTGCACTTAGGTATATAAAGGGGCTCGTTACCAAACTGTGACATTTTGATTACTATTATGCACATGTGCGGTAATGTAGTTAGAACCTTTTTGTTTAACCTCTTTTTTGTCAAAAAGAGTTTTAAGACAAAAAAGAATAAAATTTGTTATTGCGTTCAATAGCATAAAATTAGAGTTTTACTTACTTATTTCATGCAATTTCGTGTTTAAATAAACTGTTTAAAATTTTACATATTTAATTAATTAAATCTTTCATCAAATTTGTATTTTCTGTTTATATGCAACCTCATTCTTATTTTTTCTAAACCAAGAGCTAGAGTAGCTAGTCTATGGCCGCCATTTTTCGCGCATGCGCGCGTTTAAGAAAAGTCAATTTTTTTGCCGCCATATTTAAAAATAATATACAGATTTTACAAAAATGTCTACAACAACTATTTATGAGGAAAATAATTTGTGCTGTACGCCTTTAAGTCGAAAATCTATGTCATGGGACCACTATACAGTCAAAATAGTTAATTATAACTTGACTGACTGCACATTTACGAACTGTTTCTCTAAATAAACTTTTCATATACCTACTAAATAAAGTTGATTTTAAATTTATTTTCTTCACAAGTGTGTCGAAAAATGTCGTATGATACACGTGAGTAATTCGTCATTATCGTTCTTGGTTCTCTTAAGATCCTCGCCATGGCTCGGATCTTAATACCACCGCGACGATAATGACGCACATTACACACTTGTATCATAATGTACTATTACCTTGGTTAGAGATTAAGTATTGCCATACAAGGTGGCAATACCGCTAGTCTTTTGGGCATATTTTCAGTCGACAGTGATACCGCAGAATTTTTTGACGCGATATAAATAGTTATTTCCTTTACTGTATAAATACATAAAAGTTTTAATTAATTAAGTGTTTTTTTTATTATTTTGGTATTTTATAATAAACTAGCTTCTGTCAGCGGCTTCGCTCGCGTGAAAGTAGGTTTCTTAACAAACACTTACTGCGCGCCTACGACCTACGTCATAAAAGAAATCCTTGTGCACCATTTTACGTTACTCCCAATAAGCTTTTAATTCATGAATCCCCGTCCGGTCTCATGCGATCGCGCTGTTATTGTCTTACTATTGTGTCTCGTTTCGCGGGTATGTGATAGGTAGGCCAAATTCGGGTGTGCGTTAATTAATATAGATTTAATGACCCAATTATTAACATATAACTTTTTTTCTTTTTTTTCCCTGAGTAGTCATAGCCAGGTCTTTTTTCCGGTACTTATCAGCTTATCGTTGGCTTATGAGACATGTTGTATGCAGAAGATAAAATAAAACTTTTGAGCCCGGTTCTATAATAATTAAAGTGGATGGTGTAATTAGCAGGGGCCGATTACCCGCAGCCACGTAGTAGCGTCTCCGAGATGTTTGTCTTGCATCCCAAATGAGGTTGTAGGTACTGCGCTCCGCCATCTCCAATACATTACTGAAACAAACGAACCTTGCAGTACATTTTATTTAGCATCCCCATTAGTAAAATGGAAACTATAATGAATATAATTTAGGTGTCTTCAAGGCTACTGACTGCTGACTCCAGTCTTGCCATGAAGTACCGTGTTACCCCAGTTAATGGGTTGTGGAGGTCTGGTAGGCAGCCGCTCCTCGTAAAATACTGGTATCCAGACAAATCCGGCTTGACTGGAAGCTGACCCCCAATATACTTGGGAAATGGCTAGGTAAATCATGATGAGGTGTCTTCAAGGCTACAGTGAAAAGGCTCTTAATAAACTAGTGCGCCTCACCATCAACGATTGCATCACTGCTTACCATCGGGTGGGATCGCAGTCAAGCACAAGTTTATGTTACATAAAAAAACATCACATTAATATTGTAAAGGCGAAAGCTTGTGTGTTTGTTACTCCTTCGAACATCTGAAAAGATCTGCATCTAATTTGGCACATCCGAAGACAATATACTTAGGGCCTGTTTCACAATGTCCAAGTAGACACTACTCACTGAATAAATTCAAAAATTTGACAGAATTTGTATGAAATTATCTGTCAAGTAAGATACTCGAAACTTAATCATAGGTGGTGAAATAGGCCCATAGGATATTTTTTTAACCCTCGAGTATATACCCTTGGGATAGATTCCTACCTAAACGTTCGAATACCTATACAGGCAAATGATTGTAAGTATGTTTGTTACTCCTTCACGTTAAAATGTGTGAACGGATTTGCATTTAATTTTGCACACCCTCAAACAATACACATATGATATTTTTTTTAATCCTCGAATATATTCCCTTGTAACCATTTTCTGCTATCACACGGGCAAAGTCGCTGGCAACACCTAGTTATCTATAAAGGCGAAAGTTTATATTTTTGTTACCCCTTCACGCTGAAACGACTGAACGGATTTGCATGTAATTTGGCACATGAGTAGACAATGTCCTAGAATAACAGACGTAAATATGCTCGGTGTACACTCTGTTACTTATTTCGCGTAGCACCCCCACACTAACGTAATAAATGTGTGTGTTTAAACGCAAGCGCGTGAAACACAACAGGTATTATCGTTGTGTGCTACAAATTAACTCGTCTGCGCATCGTCATCCCAGCGAGCGGCTACGATTGGTCGGCCCAGAGTAGCTTAGTTCCGTTTTCTTACGCGCGCGCCGCCACTGTCATTCCGCCGTGGCGCAATGCGTATGATACATGTCTGACGAGTAAGAGGTCCCAAGTTCGATTCCTATCGTCTGATGTAATAGAAAGATTGCTTGTTTTTGTTTTCTATTTGATTTACCCGTTTTTTAATAGTAATGTTATAGTTACTCCCATAATAATTAATTATCTGTTATTTTCTTTTTGTTTTACTCATGCTTTTTTTTAATAGTAATGTTATGGTTACTCTCTTGTAATAATTAAAATATTCGAAATATAATTTTGTAATTTTATACATATAAACTATGTATATTTACGAAATTAATTAACGAAATTTTTGTATATAACTTGTAATATAAATTATTTTATAATATATATATAATACATATATTATTTACGTAATATAATAATAGATACGTTATTATTATAATTATTGTTAGTTGACAATACTTTCATTGTCAACTTTTTTTTTATTTTCGCAAACATTCGCTTATGAAATTATTATAGTTATCTATAATAACATCAAACACTTACACTTAATCTTTGGAAAGTATATTTTTATGATATGGGTAGGTAATCAGTAATAGTGTTCACAATAATCAAGTAGCTGTGGGTATAAATCAAAAATAAAGTAAAACCATACCCTTTCAACTGTTCTGTGATACCACCAACCAATTCACCTATTCAAGTAATACACACATCAAAAGTGTCTAGGGATCAACATATATTTTTGCAATAACTTTTCTCCTGATTGATATTAATTAAAATTTTCTTTAAGGATTCATCAAATAAAGTGTTTTCGTTTGTCACAGTAACGATAAACCAAGTCACCTTTGCATTAATAAAGAAATTTGCCATTTTCCTAATAAAGGGATTTTTGACATTTGAACCACTAACATTAAAGTTCGAAAAAAAGACTGAAATAACAGTTTTCTTTAAAATTTTATTGGGTAACTTAAACAATTAATAATCCGTGTTTCTACCGCGAACACTAACAACACAAGAACATCGGTTTGGCATACTCAAAATGAGTTCATCCAAATCACGCTGTGGAATGGCCGCCCATGTTCGTTGCAACAACAAAAAAAGGTCTTCTTGCGACTGGATACCCTCCATATTCGGCAGAGCTCTTCTCTGTAGCATATCCCATGCATGCTCAATCGGGTTCAAGTCTGGCGACTGAGCAGGCCAGGGCAGGACATTGATGTTAGCTGCGGCGAGAGTCTGTCTTACAACTCTTGCGGTGTGCGGTCGTGCATTATCATGCATTAACTGAAATAAGGGACCGATTTGCACTTGTAGAGGAACGATGACGTCTGATACAATCGTCTCAGCATAAATTTGAGCGTTGAGGTTGCCTCTGATCCAAATCAACTCAGTTCTTCCGCCGATCCAAATACCCGCCCATACCATGATGGTTCCACCACTATAAGGATGAACTTCCTGGCAGGATTTTAATCGCTGTTGGCGTCCAGGGGTTCTCCAGTGTCGTATACGTCTTGTATCCGGTCTCATACCAAAACGAGACTCCTCAGAAAAGCACACGAAACGCCATTGTTCTTCTGCCCAATTTCTGTGTTCAAGAGCCCATTGATATCGAATCCTACGATTGTGCATTGCTATAGGTGGTACCCGTAGCGGTCTTCGGGAATGAAGGTTCACTTCATGCAAGCGGTTTCTGACTGTTTGGTCGCTAATTAAGTTCCCTGAAGAGTGATGAAGCCTCACGGCTAACATCATGGCGGTTATTGTTGGAGCTCTTCGAGTTAAGATTTGAATGTATCGGTCTTGTCTCCGTGTGGTGCAGCGATACCGTCCTCCATGGCGCTCAGCCACGGTACCAGTGCTTCGGTAACGTGTCCAAAGTCGACTGATAACACTCTGACTTGTATTCAGAGCTAAAGCCACAGTACGTTGCCGGGAACCAGCTTCTATCATTCCCACGGCTCTGAGCATTTCTTCCCTGCTTAAATGACGTCGCCGCTCCATAATAACGTTGGTTTTAATCAGTAGTAGGGAAACAGTAGCACTAATAATGTCTTCAATGCGTTGTATGTTTTTATAGGGAAAATATTGACAGCTGATTTTCATCTTTTACTCGAATTTGATTCACAGTTCCTGATTCAAATTATGAAATGCACCAAAAAGGATCCATATAAATTTATAAAATCATAAATTTATTACAAAGCCACATCTCAATCTCAAGAAATCCGCATAAAAATGCTTGATCCCTAGACACTTTTGATGTGTGTATTATGTAGCCAGCTCAACTCGTAAACAAAATAAAACTCGTTTACTACTCGATATACACACACACATATATATGTGTTTGCTACGAATCAGATAACCAAATTCGCTTCATTCATTAGATGGTAATTTAGCACTGATTATTAAGTGCTTGCTTGCCGTTAAAGGTGTATCGAGTTCGATCCTAGCCATTGACAAAACATTTTTTTTCTACTTTATTGTAGTATAATGATAACGAAGTTTAATAAAACTAAAACTTAGAATATTTGCTTTAGCGTTTGAATCTCCAACCGGTCCTATGAGACCGCGCTGTTATTGTTATACTATCGTGTCTCGTTTCGCGGGTATCTGAGTAATTAAAAACTAAGTGTATGAATATTATCATCTACCCACTTTATTAGTTATTTACTAAGAAATGAGTCGGATAATAAGTTAACCTGGCATAACGCTTTTATCTATCACGATCGTGTGTTCTACAACTTACTCCGAGACAAAAAATAATTAATCGTTGTGGAAAGTGATACTTTTTACAAATAATAAACAACATGTCTCATTATTTTGTCTACACTTTTGAGGGCTGAGATAATAGTATTACATAAACAAAATGTATCCATAAGTGAAATTTCGAGGAGATTAATGCTACCGGTAAGTAACAAATCCAAACTTAAAATAGGTAATGCAAAATAATTTGACATTGTTGATATTTGTAAGGTTTTAACGTAATTTTGTGATTGTTTACAGAGGAAAACTGTGCAGTTTTGGGTGCAAATATTGTTGCTACGTATAACGCTGACGGCTTTGCTACAACAAGAAACACTGCAATTATGCACGACGTGTCTATGACAATTGTTCGGCGCCACTTACTTAAAATTAAATGTCGCAAGCCCGCGAAAAAAATTTCACTGACGGCGTTGCATAAGGAAGAAAGGATGCGGTTTGCAAGAAAATTTATAGATTTCGATTGGTGCAATAAGCAATAACATAGTTATATTTAGTGATGAAAAGTGTTTTAAGTCAGATAAGGATGGGCGTAAAATATTATGCAGAAAAAATGGAGAACGTTACCATCACAAAAATATTCTCCCATGCAGGTCTAGTGGTCGCATTACGTTAGGGGGGATGCTTCAGGTCAGCCCGCGAAATTCAAATTTTCTTACGTTTTTTGCATTTTGCAAGCCAGTGGTAGGTTATATGAAGTTAAAAATACTTACGCGACTGTAAAACGTAACTAATTATATAATTATAACCATAAAAATCATCAATACTAGTCTCCAAGCTCACCTAAGTGTTGGAACGATTTTTTCGAGGTCAAAAACGTTCCTGCAACTAAGTGAGCTTGGAGGCTTGTATTAACGATTTTTATGGTTATAATTACTTCATACAACCTATCACTGGCTTACAAAATGCAAAAAACGTAAGAAAATTTGAATTTCGCGGGCTGACCTGAAGCATTCACCTTAGTTATTGGGGCTGGATGTCATCGATGG
Organism: Mythimna separata; assembly: GCA_030763345.1. Lineage (NCBI taxonomy): Eukaryota > Metazoa > Arthropoda > Insecta > Lepidoptera > Noctuidae > Mythimna > Mythimna separata. Next base: position 22,574,666 of record CM061170.1, on the reverse strand, counting down.
GTCCCGGTGAGTTAATGGAGGTAGGGGGTCGCAATACCAGTCAAGGTTACTTGGACATCAAGAGTTACGATACCTATCATAGTTCATTTTTTAAAACATGTTGATTGATAACTTTGATAAGTAAAAAAAAAGACTAAGAAGTAAGCTGTAGGTAATGTTGTTGTATTATGTGACATGATGTTATTGTTATTGAGATAACATGTTGATTTATGTCACTAATAAAAAACTTAAAAAAAAGTGACGTCCATCCTTGTCTGACTAACGGCCCGACTCAGGGACATTCATTAACGTTAATCATCACTTAAGAAATTGTCACATTGACAGTTTTACACAGTTTTTCAGTGAAGGTTTGACAATACTTAACTTTAATGGACGCTAATGAACCATTCGCTGGACTATGCGTTCGGCCGTTAGAATATTTTCACTTTATATATTGTATTAAGGATAATCATGAACAGATTCGTTAATTGTGACCATTCCGTTTAATGTATGTAATTAATAAGTTGTAATAAACATAATTGGATCGTTATCGCAGTTTTCTTTGTCACAATATTTTCAAAATATTTTAATTATTATGAGAGTAACTATAACATTACTATTAAAAAAAAGGTCAAATAGAAAATAATAAAACAAGCAAACTTTCTGTTACACCAGACGATTGGAATCGAACTTGGGACCTCTTACTCGTCAGTCACGTATCATACGCATTGCGCCAGGGCGCCGATAACAACAGCAGCCAATTCTTGCTGTAGGTACTTTCATAGTGGTATACGGCTACTAATTGCTTTTTGCAAGAGTGTGAGTGTAGAAACGACGAGTTACTTTGTAGCACACAACGATATACCTGTTGTGTTTCACGCGGTACACGGCGCACACATTTATAACCTGCTACGCAATCTCCGCCGCCGTGTGTACATTCAAACAAGGAAGTTAATAATAAAAACCAAATGTACCAAAATTGCAACAAGAAAAAAATGTCCGACACAGAATATTTTTTTCTGTGAAACAAATAAAAATCACAAATTCGGTAAGCTAATAAGCCTATTGTCCTCTAGTGATAAGCAAATATCTCCTAAAGGAACAAAAGGAAAAAAGCGCCCGGTCCGGTCGCGACATAAGGTGTGAATGTTCACCAATTTACTGGCCATTGACAACAAGCATAAAAGATGGCCCCCATAAACCCGCCCGCCCCATTTGGCCCACTTGACCCCCGGGCGCATAAATTATGCATAATCATCAGCATATCGAGTGTGTTCACTGAATTATGTGGAATTATGGCCGCCTAGTCACTTTTTGTGGTTTAATAAACGGTTTTTAATATATTGTAAGTATTTAAGTAATTGTGCGAGTAAAAAGGAAAGGTTTAATTTGACTCAAACGCATGTTAAACGCTGTCAAACTAGTTTTTTCTGCATTGTACACACATTATATCGATATATTATGCCAAGAAAGAAAAAAAAATAAAAAAAATCGCTGTTAGCGATTAGACCACCCATTGTAACACCTATACTAATTTAAGGTCCTTGTAAAAGTTTTATTTATGGTGTACAATTAAAGAGTATATAAATAAAATATTTTCTGGGTTTTTTAGCCTAGCTAGGTACTTATGATTTCTGATTTTAAACTGTGACAATTTAATCTCGCAGGTACCTAATATGTTTGTATGTGTGTATAAACATAGGATAATCGACCTAATAATATTCCCACAGCTGGGACTTAGGAGTCCTTTCTAGAAGACGGAATATGAATTGTAATCCATCACACGGGCCCAGTGCGGATTAATGGATGTCATATATATCCTTGAATATTTGATTCTAGGACATGGCGGTGTGCTCTCAATATTTTCCTTAACCGTTTTGAGAGCAATTAAGATGAAAAAAACCACACTAAGTAATGCGCTTGCTTAGGTCTGGACCAACGACCTACAACTCGTAAATCGTGATCGTAATCACTGGGCCAACACTATTCACATTTTTGGTTAATTTATAATTATATATCTTATTATATTGGAATTATTATACGCTCAGTTTTAAACAAACGCTTCCTAAATAAACTTTCTGAATCCATGAACTGCGTTCTAATCCGATTGTTATAAATAAACAAACTTAGATAAATAAACAGACCGCACAAATGAGGGCTCTAAATCGTTTTATCGCCCAAAAAATCTCTAATTTTCCCCCAAAATCTTTTTTACGCATATTTAATTCTCGAACAAAAAAGCTTTCTAAAAAGATGCAATCGTGTGTCATTGGCATTAGAACCGAAGTTAGAATTAGTTTGCCGATGATATCTGACCCAGGTGCAGTTTTGCATACATTTGTAACTGCGATTAAATGTTAGTAAGCTCTTTAATAACCATTTGAACATCGTTGGGACTCTTTTGAATCGAAATATTTAAAGAGTTTTTTTAGGGTTCCGTAGCCAAATGGCAAAAATGGAACCCGATTCGTCATGTCTGTCTGTGTGTCCGTCCGTATGTCACAGCCATTTTTTTCCGAAACTTGAGCTATACTGATGCAACTTGGTAAGTAGATGTATTTTGTGAACCACATTATTTTATTATGCATAGGCTCGTGTCGTGTTTAGCAACTATCTCACCTGATGGTAAGCGATGTCGTGGCCGACGATGGACCACGCTTGCCTAGAAGCAACCTATTCACTCTTGACTTAAAGACCCCTAAGTTGTAGCTCAGAAAACAGACTCCGGCAGGGAATTCTACTCTTTAGTCGTAAGTACAATAAACGTGCATTAAAATATACTAAAATAAATGCCAGATTTCATACAAATTAATTAGCTTTTGCTAGCAACTGTACCTTTTCAATAATTATGCCCTAAGTAAGATGTCTATAGTCCTTACCTAATCCAGGTCTACCCTTGTCACAGTAAGTAATAGTACCCTTGTTAAGTCTAAGCTAGGAAGAAGCTAAGTCTCAACTAAGTCCGTAGTAATGTGATTAAATATAGATATCGTTTAGGTACACTATAGGCGTTTACTGGTATTTAGTAGAATTTTATTGTGTAGTGGGATTTCATCAAGTAACTCCTTACGCTCTGGTTGGAGCTAGAAGATGTATCAGACTTTAGAATATCTTTATAAATATAATCTTCTGTATGTGTTTGTCACCTAACTCCTTTTAGACGGCTCGGTCGATTTCGATAAAACGTAAAGTATATATTAGAGTGGATCCTCAGGTGGTTTGAAAATACAGTAATTGAAGCCGAGGTGGCGATGCAAACGGGTTTTCAATTTTTTTCTTGACCAAAAACCAGCTTTCTTTTTAAATTATTCTTAGAAAATGTTGAAAAATAAAAATTTATCAATTAACATAAAAAGATAAACTATTTTTACTAATAAAATAAATAAACACGCAACTATGGTTTAGCTCTACCTACAGTAACAGATACTAAGTACAGAAAACCTCGATAATTAAAAATATAATGTAAGTACAAAAAAGGCTTCTAATTTGAGACCTGAGTCTGGCTTATAAACAAAGTAAAAAAAAGGCTGAGTCCTGAGTCTGTCTCAACCGGTGGGCATTTCTTTTTTTGACAAAAAAATGGAAAATTAAATTAAATCCAATTTCTCAAATTATTTTATGGTAAGATTGAAAATAAAAATTAATCAAGAGACATAAAAAAATAAACTATTTTTATTCAACACGTCACACACACACTGTCATTTTAAACATTGACGCCACCATAATTTAGCCTCTATAGTAATAGATATCAAGGTATTTTAAACCACAATATGAAAAATATTAATGAAAGAAAGAAAAAGGCTTCTAATTTCCTGAGTCTGGCTCATAAACAACCGGTGGGCGGATGGGCGGCGGTACACTTCTCATTTTAATTAAAAACCGCTAAATTGTTCCGTCTCAGCCTCTTTTCATTGAATAATGAGTCAACGGTGGAATAATGATGCAAATACACTGATACATACCTACTTTTGTCTTTTTTGGGGTGAGATATCATTGATAAATCATCTACTTCGAGCCTTTTCCCAACTATATTGGGGTCGGCTTCCAGTCAAGCCGGATTTAACTGAATTCCAGTATTTTACGAGGAGCAGCTGCCTACCAGACCTTCACAACTCATTAACTGGGGTAACACGGTACTTCATGGCAAGACTGGAGTTAGATTTACTGGCTTCTGACTATCCGTAACGACTGCCAAAGATCTACAAATGACAGCCGGGGCTTAACACTTATACACGTATTTTTTTTCGTCAAGTCAAACTGGATAAAGCAGGTGTTGCCACATAGACTACCCTGATAAGAAATACCGAAACCAAGTCAGACGTCAAAATCTCTTTTAAAGTCCATAAAGCAAAGATGTAGTGGTCAAATCATATGAGAACCATGCAGATTAACATCTGAGACGGTCTTAAAGGAAAGATACACACAGGGTAATGATTTAGACATATCTTTCGTTAAAAATGGCGTCCCCATTTATAAAGAGGATTTTTTCGAGAGCAAGGTAGGTTTGCAAGTCATGGATAGCCATCATCTAGCCATGACTTGCAAAGTACCTTGCCCCATGGCTGTATGTGGAAGTTGTATTTTGTTCAAATAAGTTTTTTTTAGGGTTCCGTACCTCAAAAAGAAAAAACGGAATCCTTATAGGATCACTTTGTTGTCCGTCTATCTGTCTATCTGTTTGTCTGTCAAAGCCCTTTATCTCGGGAACGCATTCAGGTATCAAGTTGAAATTAAAACCAAATCCCTTCAAGCTGTGTAAAAATCAAACTTATAAGTTAATGGGAAAAACTCACAGAACCCTCAGTTCGCGAATCCGACTCGCACTTGTCCGGTTTTTTTTTTAAATTTCTGTACAAAACTTCTTTTTAAATGGTCTCGAATGTTTCGTTTTTCCCGAGAATGTTGGCGGCCGCATTTAGTCTCATTTTGTTTTTCGGTTTCAAATGCAGCGAGCCTGAAAGCCAAATAAAACAAATCCAATAATTTCTCAATATATTTTGCTTTATTTATAAAACTCAATAACCAATAATTAAGTTCAGGTTAAATAATGATTACCGGATTCCATATTCAACTTCTGCATCGAAAATTTTTAATTAAGACTCTGCCAATCAGTATTTAAACTGAGCATAATATGGTGAGTTTTCTAAACAAGGCTTTCAGTTCTTTGGCTTTTCTCGTCTCTTACATATTGTCCACATTTTTCCGTATCACCAATTTTGGCGATTTAATAAAAAATTTACGATCCACTTAAATTGTCTGTACTGCTGATTATCTAATGTGGTAAATTGATTTAAATCAACAATTTCCCTCATGACTGAATATATTTTGAACCAGTAAAGTATAATAGAAAAAAGACTAATTTGTTGAAAAAGTTTCATTCATAAATTCTCAAAAAACTTTGCGTTGCTGAGAATTATTAACAATTGCGAGAAGACCAATTTGAATGTCCCAAACTCCCAAAAGGAAATTTTCTGTTTTTTTAAATTTCGACCAAAGGTCACACCAAAGTAACACCAAATTGTGGAAATTGTTTTTGCACTTTAAGGTTTTTGGGAGGCTTAATAGAATCAGTTTTTCCGTCATTTCCTACTTCACCTTCAGATTTCAGATCCTAAATGAGCTACAAGTATCTACTTGGCAATTGGTTCGATTAGTTAAATATGCCTCCAACTTTCACACTGTCTCCCTACAGCCCATTGTTGGGCAATATGTAATCGAACTACTCATCAATTCATGAATCCCCGACCGGTCCTATGAGACCGCGCTGTTATTGTTTTACTATTGTGTCTCGTTTTGTGGGTATGTGATAGGTTAATAACTGCAACTACGTACGACTTTTTGGTGGTTAATTGTCTCAATCTTTTCTTAAGGTCCAAACACACTGTAAGTACTAAAGTAAATTCGGGTCAACAGTAACTAGGACGCCGCGGTGATGTGGTCACTATAACGTGCCATAGTGTAGCGTAACTTCGGAGTGGCGGGAGTAACACAATGGCCATTCAGCTCCCGACAGATATCAGGAGTATAGACTATAATAATACGCCACTCTTTGTTAACCGCCCTACGTCGCTTAGACACAACTACTCCTTAGTTGTGTCTACTGTTAAAGATATTTTTTTGCTGTTAAATTAAATAGGTAACTAAAATGTCTGCGACTTATTGCTCCAATTATTTACAAATTTTAATCATTATATACTGCTGATTAATGTTTGAATCCCCAACCGGTCCTATGAGACCGCGCTGTTATTGTTTTACTATTGTGTCTCGTTTCGCGGGTATGTGATAGATTAAAACAAATTATTGATATAACATTTATTTCATCTAAATATATAAAAGGAGAGCACGTTAAGTCGTAGGTCCCGGCAGTCATTTGTAGATGTTCGGCAGTCGTTACGGTTAGTCACAAGCCAGTAAATCTGACTCCAGTCTTGCCAGTTCCTTCAGTTATTGGGTTGTGGAGGTCTGGTAGGCAGCCGCTCCTCGTAAAATACTGGTATTCAGCTAAATCTGGCTTGACTGGAAGTCGACACCAATATAGTTGGGAAAAGGCTAGGCAGATGATAATGATGATATAAAAGAAGAAACTGACTATCATTGCACAACAGAAACTACGGAGACTAGGAGTGTGAAATTTCGCACAAGGTTTCTTTTTAAACGTAAGCGAGCACTAAGAGAGAATTATTCAAAATTCACCCTCTTTGTATGGAGAAAGCTACTCTTTCGCGAGGGAAGCCGCTGGCAAGAGCCTGAATATTAGTTTATTTTGACTTGAAAATCAATTAATTGAATGAATGAAAAAGAAAATTAAAAATCCCCTGGTGGACTTATCTCTTATGTTGACTCCCATCATCTACCTACCTTTTTCCCAACTATATTGGGTCGGCTTCCAGTCAAGCTTGATTTAGCTGAATACCAGTATTTTACAAGGAGCGGCTGCCTACCAGACCTCCACAACCCATTATCTGGGGTACTCTTATGTTGACTCTACGTGTCTTAACTTGTGACATGTACTGCAATACTTCCGCCCTGTGTCTATGCTCGTGCGAGTAAGACAATGTGGCTTTATGGCTAAAAAGCCCATTCCTGTAACGGTACGCGGCACTTATCTGCGTTATCGTCCGTACTTATGCTTGAGTGCAGTCTTCAGTGCCAGGCTTCCAATTGTGCCTTTTAGCTCCTTTTTAGTACTACTGTAACCATGTGGGGTCCGTCAACGCAGGGACGGGTTAAACTTTTGTTTCTTTTTTGTTAGATATAGTTGAAAGTTTCACGAAAATTTATGAATGGATGTGATTATATAAAGAAATATGATTAAATTCATAGTTTCATAGGAAATAAACAAGTTAACAATTAAATTAAAATCGAATAATATCTTTGTTGACTCTACAAAAACTTCTGCCTAAAATTGGATCAACTGCTAAAATAAACAATTTAAACAACTTAAAAATATTTAAAACTAGTAAAGCTAGTGGCTTCGCCTGCTCTGTAGAAAATGATCTCAAGGAATATTCTATTATAAGTGTTCTTATAATAGAAAAAACGAGCAAAAAAAACATTGACATTTTCCGTGTACCTTTCATGTAAATCTGTTTAACTAAATATGCGCGAAGACACGCACATACAATTAGTATGATAACTTGTGTCAGTTTTAACTCAACATAAACAACATCATTATCAACACCATCATTTCATTCAAAAGTCGACTGCTAGACAAAGGCCTCCCCAAAACGACACCATAACAACAGGTATCATCATCATCATCTGCCTAGCCTTTTCCCAACTATATTGGGTCGGCTTCCAGTCAAGCCATTTAGCTGAATATCAGTATTTTACGAGGAGCGGCTGCCTACCAGACCTCCACAACCATAACAACAGGCATAATAGCATCAATAAATATTCCGTAATCCAAGAGATTCTTTCACCAGTTACAGAGTTGAATATTTTCGATTGTGGGCCTCATTTCCTGCCCCGTTCCAGTTAAGTTTGTAACTTGTAAAGCGATACGAAGGCAGCCCGAGATACCACGACTGTGCAAGTTTTAAATGGGACAATAACATCAGATATAGCATCACGCTTCGATGCTTCTATGTGCGGTCATGTTTGCAAAGTCATATACATGTGTATAGTTTGTGTTACATTACAGATATACATAGGTAATTATAAGCGTAGCTAGTATTTAACTGTTCCTTAATTTCATTTGTCATTTGACTGTTCTTCAATTTATTTCTGTTTTTTACTACAATATACAAAAAAAATGTTCATTGTAAAAAAGTAACAAAAGGAAGAAGTAAAATATTTAATATGGCACACTGAAGAAACAACACTGACACATTGTGTGTCTCACGGTTGCGCCAAATACATGTGCCCCAAGTCACTCAGGGGCAAAGTAGCATTCTACAGGTGTAAGATTTTTTTAAAGCGGTCCATGAGTTTTTGATTTTATTACAAATAAAAATATAAATATTTTTACTTTATAATATTATAATATTCGCAATTGTAGGTTTCTAAAAACAGAAGCTAGCCGAGAAGCTAAAACTAGAAATTTTCTTTGTGTACAGTTTTGTCTTTCCGTCAGAAAATGCTAAAATTTATTAGTTCTTAATTGCTGGGTGATAGCAAAGCTAAGCAAATAAAAATTAGAACTCAGACAAGACAATCTAAACAAAACATAATGCAAGACCCACTTTGCCTTGCTATATATTACAGAAATAAATAATCGGTGTTATAGAGCCGACAAAAACCTTCCATACGAGGGAAACATGACTTATTACGGGGGAAACTGCCTCAATCCTTTATTACTCTTATTACTATGAATACGAGTTGGCACGCCGTCAATCACGCCCGTAAAGTCACCACTCCACAGTGGCCATCGGCTAAGCTACGTGAATAGTTTAAGGGGCAATATACGAGAATATATAGTATTTTTATGATTTTAAATCCAACACTAAACGGCTAGCTCGGATGTTTAAAAAATATATATTTGACTATTTGCATAATAATTTCATATATGAATATCTTAATTTTTTTTGTCATAGAACTTGGTGTAATTTATTTTTAAAATTATGTCAAGCGCAGGTACAAAAGCGAAGATCAGGCAAAAACTATAGGGTGTATTTTTATGAAACTTTCACAATCTAAAACATAATTTAATTACCAATCTTTTGATATACGGTTTTTATTTATGTTGTGTTTTATAAATGAAGGATATATTATTATTCGAATACTCTTAATTCACAATGAATCGGGGGCTCTTGACGCTAGCTCCTCACCACTCGTTCAAGGTCACTGGCATTTAGCGTCACCTAAAGCTAAGTACTCACGTAGTACGCTTGTATGTCATTGTAGGCGGAATCGTCGACTGCGACTTACATACAGCCACTCTGCATACGATGCGTAGCTGGCAAATGAATCGCCCTGCTAACATGGCAATTCTCTCCTTACACATGCTACATAGCACGCCCCACACTGGACGGTCGGCTTTACTCGGAGTGCGCCGTGCTTAACTGCTCACATTGCTCTCTTACTGGCCTCGTTCTAGCCCAGGCTTTATTGCTCAAACCTCTCCTTACACATGCTACATAGCATGCCCCACACTGGTCGGTCGGCTTTACTCGGAGTGCGCCGTTCTCAACTGCTCACATTGCTCTCTTACTGCCCTCGTTCTAGCCCAGGCTTTATTGCTCAATGTGGCTCCAGCTTGATTGACCGAACTTTCGGCTGAAACTAAGTGAACGTGACTAATGGCGGTTTTTGAATTTCCAGTTTTTTTTTAAGCTTTCTCAGTTTTTCTGAGTTTATTTGATTTTGAAGTAAAATATATTTTTGCTAATTGCTGTAAAACAGGGACGGAAGAAAAGATGGTAGACCGTTGCTCAGCAGTTAAAAAGTGCAATACTATTTTTTCGAATTCGAGTAAGAGGGAGTTTCAGACTTTTACTGACTAAAACCTACCTGTGTCCCTCCTACGTCGTCTTCCTAAAGCTTACTGGCTTTAAGATGAGGGCAAGCATTATGAGAGGATTTTGCAAAATTAACCCACTCAGGGAAAGAAACAGGGATCCAAAGTTTGTATGGAGAAACCAGTTTTTACGCGAGCAAAGCCGGTGGCAGTAGTTAGTTATTATTAAAATAGCGGGAGAGCCTTCATCCGTATCTATGACCAAGCTATTTGCATATTTTGTCATCATCTCAGCTCAAAGACGTCCACTGCTGGACATATGACATAGTGGCCGCCACTTAATGACCGGTCCTGTGCGTCTCGCATCCATCGAATTTCCGCGACCCTCGCCAGGTTGTCGGTCCACCTTGTGGAAGGCCTTCCGACGCTGCGTCTTCCGGTACGTGGCCGCCATTCCAGAACCTGCCATACTTTGTACCTACTGGTTATTATTGTATTGATCAAACTGGCGTCTTAGGCTATGTTTACGAGATAGGCGTAATAAAGGTAAGTAATGGCTATTCCGCCGTAAGCCGTTTATAGCCGGCTCAGCCGTTTAATTAAACAATTTAAGCCGTGTTTACAGCTTTCCTTTTTATTCGATTTGAATGAAAGGTTTATAAGTTGTTCTGTCTATAGCATTAACTTAATGTCTTTTAAAACTGTTCGCTGATAGACGGCTCTGGAACACACAGAACAACAGAAGAACACAGGTGGGTTTAAGTCAGTAAAATTCTGACATGACGTCCCCACCCAGAGCGGGAGAAATTATTCGATAAAAAAACATCTAAAAAAATCAGTGTAATCTACCTTTCAGGAAGTGTCCACACCTACATTTATCCTATGATTGATCTTTAAACAAAACCACTGTATGTTTAAATACGTTCATAGACAAACAATATGTTTAAGTACCCGGAAAGGAAACCTACGGTCGATACAACGTGTCGTGGAGATAATTGTTGATGTTTTATTGATGGGTACAATAAATGCCTTGATGGATGAAGATTGCACGTGACTAACGCCACGATTCAAATTATCGCCAAACTCTAAACCAAAGATTCCCAACACCCTAGTGGGCACTGGAGCTTTTCATGGGGGCGGTTGCACGGTACCTCAAACACCCGTCCAAATCCCTTTTTTAATTTAACGCCCCCAATTTCCCAATTGGGGGCGTTAAATTAATAATCTCGATCACGAGTAGCATGACTACAGAGAGAGATTATAAACAAATTAGTATAATTAAACGAAAGAAAACCGAATTCTGATTGATTTTGGTGAATTTTGTTTTCTTGTAAAGGGGGCAGTAGTTCATAAAAGGTTGGGAATTTATGCTTTAAACTCTAATATGTAGGTAAAGGGTTTCAGTTATAGGTAGTCAATCTTGGACCAGATTATTTGAAAGAGTAACCGTGGCCCTGAAACGCCAAGGCTAACATCCTGAAGGAACACGGGTAGGTTTCAGCCAGTAAAAGTCTGATATAGACCCTCACTCCCCCCAAAGCGGGACATGTTATCTATTTGATGACTTCTCACGTCAAAAAAAGAAGGCTTCATGTAAGTTGCAGGCAGTGAATCTTGTAAAAGCCGTAGATATTATAATCGTTAGCTGGGCCCAGTAAATGGAAGGGGCAGTCGATGTGCGTGGCCAGATCTAATAATAAGTAAAGGCCAAGAGGCAACGATCCCGATATAAATACTTATCTACATGACCTGGTGTTCTATGAAAAGACTTACCTCATATTCTTTCAATAATCTATGTATATAAATGGAGAAACTGACTGACTGACTGACAGCATAACTGAAACTACTGGGTCCAGAAACATAAAATTTTGCACAAATTTCAACTTACAAGTATGTAGGTACAAGGTGTACTGTTATCACACTAACATTACAAATATATATTTACACAAAATAAAAAACGTGGCAATGCTGCCAGCCTTTTGGGTACCAGTCGACAGCGATGTGGAGGAGTTTTTCGACGCCATTTTTTAGTTTACTTTTAATTAGTTCTTTAGCTGTACTGTTGATATATCTTCTGTATATAAAAAAGGATTTTTTATATATATATATTTGTTGTTGTTGGTGAATAGGGACTTAAGGGTGAATAGGGTCAAAAGTTTGATTAGGGTTTTTACTTCTGTTAAACAATTTATATTGATTTCTATTTAAGCATCGACTCTTATTACAATTAATTAATAAATAAAAGTGCTCAAATGCTTGGAAAACCTGTAAAATAACCAGAAAATGCACTCCAAAGTTTTATCCCTATTCACCCTTAAGTTCACTTCACCCCATTTTACTGTATAGGTACGGAGTTTTTCTTTTTTTATATAGGTATAGAAGATTAACTACTACGTTATCGACTTTTGTTCATGAGTCTCTCTCTCTCTCTCTATTTGTCTAGCGTTATCCCATTTCTTTTGGATTTCTTCTGCTCTCCTCATCATTTTTCGCCAGACATTTCGGTTCAGAGTAGTGGGTTGGTCTTTTATTCATGAGTACGTGTTGTTTCTTCCAGAGTGAGCGTGCCAGGCTACGCGGGCGGGCTGTCGGCGTCTCTGCCAGGGGGTGGGGGGGTGACGGGCGCGGCCTGGGAGCGGCTGGGCGCCGAGCTGGTGCTGTCGGCGCTGGTGGCCGCTGCACACTTCGCCGCCATGGAGCGCCGCTGGACCGGCGCTGCGCCCGCACTCCTCGGCGCCGCCTACTGCGCTGCCAGCTTTGTCTCTGTTAGTATTCTTTTTTTTTCCACTACTTTCACACAACGCAGTCTAGTCCCAAGCTAAGCAGAGCTTGCGTTATGGGTACTAGACAACTGATAAACATACTTATGTATATATTTCTAAATACATACAAATTATAGATAAATTACACCCAGACACAGAACACATGATCGTGTTCATCACCCAAACATTTGTCCTGGGTGGGAATCGAACCCACGACCTCTGGCGTAGCAGTCAGGGCCACTAACCACTAGACCAAATAGGCCAGTCAAAAATTATTTATTTCTTTATTGGTTTATCCTCACACCGGAACGCCTTACAGCAATTACACAAATGGAACATAACTGTAATGTTCAGAATCTGCTACTTATGATGATTTATGACAAATGATAATGATGATCATTATTTCTGCCGAAAGAGTTCCCCAAGCATCGCCACAATGACCAATGGCCGGATGAGTTTCGCATAGTATGATAATGATATTTTTTTTTAAATAGGTTTTAAAAAACAACACCGAAATAAACTCAGGGGTCAAAGTATCTTTTAAAATTCATAGTGCTTTGTAATGGTCAAATCACATGAAAACAATGCTGATTAGTGTCTGGAAGGGTCTTTTGAGCGAAGAACCGAGAGATTAGATAGATTTGAGTAGAACTGTATAGTCAGTGCAAGCATTTTATTAGTATAAATATCAACTCACTACTAAGGAGCACAACGAACGATCAATACGAAGGAAAGGACATTTGGGTTGGCCGCTGAAAATACCTACTTAAATTGCCAAATATACGTTAAAACTTAAAATTACTGAAAGGAGAAGAAAAAAACAATCCACGTTTGGCCTTAAATTCACAATAATGAAAGGAAACACAAAAATTAAAGTTTAAAGGAATGTAATACTTTACTTTATATTTTACCTTACCTATACTGTACTATTACTAAGTAAATATTTATGTCAAAAAATAATTTTTAAAACGTAAAATAAAAATAATCAACAATGTCAAATTGTAAAAAATGAATAAATACCAAAATTGAAATAAATTGAAAAGAAAAGGAAAAATTTGCTACGACAGTGGCATACTGGAAGCCTTTTTTCTTTAAGATAGTCTTTACAGTGTAAAAAGCCTTTCGGCAAAGTTTTCGCTTTAATTTGAATTCAGAATTCGAAATAACCATCATCAACTGAGAACAAATCATCATGTTCTGGGACAACAAACTCTATCAGTATGAGACAAAGTTCAGTTTTCATTGCAGTCCATACTTCTATAGGACGTTTTTAATCAAAGTGAATATTTACATTCGTAATGAAAAAATAACGTTCACAACGCTAAATCGATACTCGAGTTGATGGCAATCGGGTGAAATTATCTCTTATTATTTGTAAATTTAAGATATTTTTAAAAATTTTGGACTCCAAGTGTTTATGGAATAAACTCTCTGAGAAGTACCTACAGATGAAAAAAGGTTCTACAATACCTAAAGGAAGGAAATTAATTGGAATGCTATAAATAGAATCTTACAGTACCTATAAGGAAGACTAGAAAAGAAAAATAAAAGGAAAAAAATATTTGCGACTTGCAAACGACATACAACAGAACTAACTAATCTTTAACATAAAGTAACTAAAATTACGTTGCAATCATAACAACGTTTAAAAAGAAAAACCGGTCAGTGTAGGGTTCCGTAGTTTCCCGTCCGTCACAAAAGTTAGAGGGGGGGACACATTGTTTTTTACTTTTGGAGCGATTATTTCCGAAATTATTGATATTATCAAAAAATGATTTTAGTAAACCCCTAAAATCATTTTTTGATAATATTTTTTTATAATATTTTTAGTAAACCCCCTTGAGGAGCTCGTGGCTAGATAATAACAGCCGCACAGGTCGATCTTCAAGGTTAAGCAACGCTTACCTAGGTTGGTCTGTGGATGGGTGACCATCTTAACATAACGAGTTTCCTCCGTGCCTCGGAAAGCACGTTAAGCCGTTGGTCCCGGTTGTCATTTGGAGATCTTTGGCAGTCGTTACGGATAGTCAGAAGCCAGTAAATCTGATTCCAGTCTTGCCATGAAGTACCGTGTTACCCCAGTTAATGGGTTGTGGAGGTCAGGTAGGCAGCCGCTCCTCGTAAAATACTGGTATTCAGTTAAATCCGGCTTGACTGGAAGCCGACCCCAATATAGTTGGGAAAAGGCTAGGCGGATGGATGATTTTAGTAAACCCCTAGTCATTTTTGAATACCTATCCAACAATATATCAAAAGTTAGGTTTGAAATTTAAAATGTTATTGCTTTTTACTTTACATGTAGGGGTGCTACCCTAATAAAACATTTTTTTAAAATTTTTATCTTTGCTTTTTGTCGGCGTGATTGACATACATATTGGTACCAAATTTCAGCTTTCTAGAGCTAACGGTCACAGAGATTAAGCGAGGACGGACGGACAATGTCTGTCCGTCCGTCCTCGCTTAATAGCAAAACTATAAGGGTTCCGTTTTTGCCAATTGGCTACGGAACCCTAAAAAAGAACACCAGTGCTAGGCCAAAAAGCCTCCTACCTCAGCCAGCATAAGTTGAGATATAGTCCGTCTAATGAAAGCGCGACCTGAGAAAAAGAGGTTAAAACGAAAATTTTTGTTTGTGGTATTACTAATTAGTAGGAGAATCATGTCTTGACACTTCACATTTTTTTTATTTCCTACAATTGCCGCTGAATAATGTTGCCAATTAAATTTAAAAAAAAACTCCAGGACGCGCTTTCATTAGACGCACTGTAGGAGACTTTTGACAGTAATGACTCGAACACACGCACGGAACAAAGATAATAACAGACAGATGGACAACAAAGTGATCCTATAAGGGTTCCGTTTCCTTTTAAGGAACTGAACCCAAAAAAATAATATATAAAGATAGAATTTTTAGTTCGGCTAGATATTGTCTTACAGACAAGTTTGGTAAAATATTTAATAAGTACAATTTTTAAAATATCTTTACAATAAAAGCAAATCACAAGAACTCATTTAAAAGTTTCACCTACAACAAATCCGATGTCGTGTCAGGTACCGAACAGAGCATTGTACTGTTCGCTGTCCGCGCTATTATACGTACTGTATTGCAGAGCAGTCCTACCTGCCTTTTGTGAACGAATCCTTAAAGACAGCTGCTCTTGTACCGAGCCCATCTGTCCGCACAACAGTGTACGAGAAAAAATAACTACCTACGCAATACCTTCCACATGCCTATTGAAATATCTCGAATAGAATACTTCTAGGTAGCGTATTTGGGTCGATCAAATCAGACGTCGATTTTTTTTTCTTTGAATTTTTTTTTTATGTCTTCCTTTGATCTTGTGCTTAGTGATAGCTACGTAGATACGGTTCTAATAAATGTACAAGTAGCACTCTATTATTATCTACTCTTGTTGGCACTTTTCACATTTATTTATTTAATCATCATGGAGGAGCTTGTGGCTAGATAATATAACAGCCGCACGAGTCGATTTTCAAGATTAAGCAACGCTTGCCAAGTTTGGTCAGTGGATGGGTGACCATCTTAACATAACGAGTTTACTCCGTGCCTCGGAAAGCACGTTAAGCCCTGGGTCCCGGCTGTCGTTTGTAGATCTTTGGCAGTCGTTACGGATAGTCAGAATTCAGTAAATCTGACTCCAGTCTTGCCATGAAGTACCCGTGTTACCCCCAGTTAATGGGTTGTGGAGGTCTGGTAGGCAGCCGCTCCTCGTAAAATACTAGTGCTCAGCTAAATCCGGCTTGACTGGAAGCCGACCCCAATAGAGTTGGGAAAATACTAGGTAGTATTTGATAAGAGTATTATACCATAGTAACAAGTAGTTCGTAACTAAGTACGTAACATACGTAAGGAAGGAATAGGAGATAGATACAGATCTATTAATAAGCTACTGATCTTTCCACAGATGCCGTCACTGAATCCTGCGCGGTCCCTAGGCCCGTCTTTCGTGCTGTCTCGCTGGGAGAGCCACTGGGTGTGCTGGGTGGGTGGTCTAGGTGGTGGGGTGGCATCAGCTCTGCTGCACGAGTGGGGCGGACGACGCACGCGCACGGGCTCCTCGCGCGCGTCCTCCCCTCGTGACCTGGACGACCTGGATAAGCCGGCCTTCCCTTCCCACCATCACTACCGCCACGCGCCCACATACTGCGCCGCTGCACCACGCCCTGACACTGCTGAGCCGCTGTACTCTGGCACCAAGTCGCTCTACTGCCGTTCGCCACCGCCTGCTAGGCATGGCTTGCACAGGTAACTGACTATTTATTTATTTACTAGCTGACCCGGCAGACTTCGTATTGCCTCAATCGATAAATAAAAGACCTAAACTTTTGTATAAAATAATCAATTTTTTTAGAATTTTTCTCTGATAAGATAAATCCGTTAAGCCGTTTTCGAGTTTTAGCGAGACTAACGAACAGCAATTGATTTTTATATGTATAGATTAAGGTAAAACCAACAGCTTCTGTATATAGCATTTTTCAGGTATAAATAACAATTGGCCTCAGTCTTACACAGCCGTCAATTACAAATTAACCAGCATTACCTACTTCTGTATAAGAAGCCGAAGGTCAATTGGAAGGTTAATTTTTGTACTTAAAATTGAAAAACTATTAAATTCAAGCTCCAATTTACTACTATTAAATTATCCGATTGGGCGAATGCGAAGATTTATTTCAATTTATTCATTTTATCTGCCACACCAAATACTCCTTAGCGCTACCGGTACCCCTTGAAACTGAAACACAACACGCTGTTTTGAAACAGCGTGCTATGCTTTCTGAATTTCATCATTATTCCTTGCTGCCCTTGACCCGTTTTATTTGGGGTCGGCACGACACGTTCTTTTCTTCCATTCTGTTCTGTCACTCGTCAAGTGACGCTATCACTAACTCTCCTTTCTTTCATATCGCTCCTCGCACCATCTCCCTCTTCATGTAAATTCATAACTCTTTTCATCTCTCCTCTTCACATTACCATACCAAGACATACGATTCCCTTTAAGTTTTCAGTCACTACCTGCATTTTGAATTTATGTGAGTGAATTTCTCAAGCGCAATATTTAAGCGGTGCAGCTGAAAATAATATCTTAAAGTAAACGTACAACGATGTTATTTTTTTTATAGCAAGAAGGCGTACTTATCTTGATCAGGCCGTCAATATTTTAGTAGATAACATTTTTGTAGTAAAATGAAAAATAATTATTTAGCATAATTCTAAGTTTGGTGGCGCGTCCACAATCTGTTTTTTTGGGGACGACCACCGCTTGAACGAAACTACACTAGTTTACTAAAAATTACTAATTTGATTTGTATTCTGCATTAATTTTTCTATCTAATGACAGTTTTATTTTTACATTTAGGGCATTACTTTATCCTAGTGAAAATAAAAAAAGACTGTCCGCAGGAAATTTTGAATTTTGGTGGGAGTAATCTAATCATTAAGTGACTCGTATAGAATAAACTTAGACGGACAACGCTCCCAACGTAAACTTCATTTAGTCAGGCACTCACGCGCAGCAGTGATAGACGAGTGCCATCCCTCTGTGATTTCCCGCCAAAAACGAAAGTAAGTCTTTTCTTAGTAATCGGACAAAAAACCTGCAATTTTGGTGTAATGTTTTAAAAACGTTTTATGATTAGGTCGGTGTTGTAATTTAAATTTATAATAAAAAGGTTAAGGTATGTTTTCAAAAGTATACAAATATAAAGAGTACAATTTTAGTAGTTTTTTTTTAAATAAACATATTCAACAAGATTCTAATTTTGGTGGTGCAATTTTGGTGATTTTGGTGGTGTTATACCAATCACCAAAATTGCTTAGTTACACCAAAATTAGTTTTAAGAGTTACGTAGGTAGGTAATTCAAAGACAAACGAAAACGAATCATAAAATCGTTCGGTCAAAGCGACCAGCGGCCAAGCTGAACGCAAGCCAGAGGGTGATGGCCATCCGGATGGTGCGGGTATGTGACACAGTTTCCCGCGAAGCGGCGAACCTCCTTGCTGACCTGCCACCGAGGGATTTGGAGGTAAAAGTCCTTTTCTCGCATGTACGATCTGCGCGTGAAGATGCACTACTACTGGGGCGAAACGCCTCTGACGCACCAAGTTGAGGTATTGACAGAGTTCCGGCGGGATCTCATGGTGTAATGACGACAGCGACTGTCGCACCCCAGTGCTGGGCACGCTATAATTATGGCGGTAAGCGCCCTCTTTGAGGAGTGGCTGGAAAGACCTCACGGTGTCCTTACCTTCCGCATGACGCAGGTGCTCACGTGGACATGGTCAGTTCGGAAGATTCCTATACTGGATTCGTGCGGATAAAACGCCCGGGTGTTACCATTGTGTGGACCGCTGAGAGGACACGACCGGTAGAGTTGTGCTCCGCTTGAGCAGAGCAACGCCATTTATCTTCGTGGGGTTGTTTGGCGGCAGCGACCTCTCGCGCCAGGCCTTGGTACAGTTCATGGTCCGGTGCGAGGAGACGCAGGCGGTCACCTCCTTCTGTCAAGCAGTAATGCTAGCAAAAGAGGCGGCTGCAAGTGCGAGGCAATGGCCCTCGCGCCCCAGCCGCCGGGATATCGATCCCGGTTTCCGGCCACCGTAGGCGCGTGTTTGCGGACGGCTAGCAATGGGTAACTCGTCGTCTAACCGTCTGGTAACAGTCCGGACCGAACCGAAGTCGTCGACAGCGCGTAGTGTTCCACACGCCCCGTACCCGCAAGGGCCCAACAGGGTAGATATCTATTGGGGTGATGTGAAATTGATCCAGGGCCCCGGAATAATGGCAAAGAAGGGACAGGAGTGGTTTTTTAGTCAGTAAGAGTCTGACACTATCTCCGGTCCGCCCAAGAGTAGAGGATGTCATTAGATGATTTTCCCACCTAAATAAAAAAAAAACATAATAAGATGACTCGCTTTGGAAGTACGGTAAGTATATATTATACCTACGAGTTGCTTGAGAGTGACGAAGAAATAAGAAAATGTATAATGTTCGTTTACTGTACGCTTAGAACGAAAATATCATTCAATAGCATTAAAAAATAATTTAGATAATTATTATGTGTTTTCCAGCATGACAAAGAAAAGAAATTCAAAGTTGACACACGCAGAGTGCTTGGAGAGGAAAAGGATGGTAGAAAGGAAGAGAAAAGAAAGAATTAGGAATGATGCCGTTAAACTAGAGGAGTTAAGAAGAAAAGAAAGAGAAACTGGTGTCAATATTTCTAATTTTGGTGTCAGATATCAATTTTGGTGTCGTACCAATTCTGGTGTCGACAATATATTAGAAACTTTCAGGAATAAATAAATTTCTCTTACATTTTATGTACCTGAATACGTATCTCTTGCTTATCAACATCTTAGATTATTAAAAAAACCTGAAACAAACTTTTCCACCAAAATTAGGTAACAAATCATAGTTGTTGAAATTCACTCATGTGCTTAAGTGGCCTGCGTACACTGCGCGCTATTTCGAGTTGAGACGAAATAAAATAAGTTTTTGAGGTTGATGGAATCAATCCAGATAGTATAAACAAATCTTGGACACACTGACTGGAGTAAAGTCATCATCCGCACACTGACAGTTGCTTGCTGTGATAGCAATACAAACTATTTGAAATTTGGGAGATGTTCCGGAATACCAAAAATGATGAATGAAAAATTAATGTATTTCCAATATTGTTTCGAGTAGGTATTTATAACTTGATTAAAATATCTGTGTTCCTGCGGAGAGATATTTTGAAATATTGTTGTTTATAATATAGAAAAAACAAAATAAAAACATGACATTTTCGCTGTGAAAATGTGCAAATTTAAATTCGCTTAAATTTCGTTTGGGGTAAGTTTTTCAACAAAAAGACGACGTAGGAACCTAGATAATTATTGTCTGAATCCGAATAACATCATATTATGGTGTAAATATGCTTAAACTGCAAATGATTATGGTATTACGTTTGTATGGATAATTCTAACGTCGCGCCCGCCTTAAATACTCTAAGATCCCAAATGATTCGTCAATTCTCAATTGCAGGTCTCAGTCGGTGTACAGCAAGGGCAGTTCTGCGACGAGCGGCGCGACGAGTGCGACGGCGACGGGCGCGGTGGGCGGCGGGCCGCTGGTGGCGGCGTCGTCGCTGGTGCTGCGGCCGCCGACTCACGCGCACGCGCATCACGCCCTCGCGCACAATCAGAACGCGCACAATGCGCAGCGCGACCCGCCCTACGGCACCGCCAACGGAATCCGACCCGGACCTGCTGGTGAGTTCGTAGCGACAGACGCCAGATAAGCTTCAAATAAACTAAGGTATAATGCAAAACAACATGGATACGGATAGCCAGAAACCAGTAAATCTGACTCCAGTCTTGCCATGAAGTACCGTGTTACCCCACTTAATGGGTTGTGGAGGTCTGGTAAGCAGTTGCTCCTCGTAAAACACTGGTATTCAGCTGAATCCGGCTTGACTGGAAGCCCATCCCAATGTATTTGGGAAAAGGCTAGGCAGATGATGTTTGAGTTCAAGTGTTCGAAAAATAGTCATCGCGTCATTTCTCGCTTCACACGACTTTTTTCCTGTACTATCCATGCAATTTTGCATCTGACTGTACATTGAAGAGCGTAGCCCAACTACAAATGCCCCGACTTGCAAGTTGTAGGTGCAGTAGGCGCGTTACTGTGTGAAATTTATTTCTCACCACTGCTCTCAAGCGGTGAAGAAAAACATCGTAAGGAAACCTGCATCCTAGAACCAAAAATGTGAAGACATTTGACATCCACCAATCCGTACTGGGCTCGCGTGGTGGATTACGGTCCATTTGAGTCCTACCAGTGGTAACAATACAAGGCCGTTAATACTAAAGTACATTGACCTTTTCCTAATATCTCTGCGAAGGTCCACGAAAAACAAACAATGAACTTTTTTTCATTACTGGGAAACATAAAGGATTGCTATAGATGTCGATTCAAGAGAGCTTTATGTCCTTGTTTCCGTTTTTGAAATTAAGAATGTCAATTAAATGTAGGTACTCGTAATACTATCATTGTAAGTGGATCAATGACCGTTATTCAACGTTTATCTGGCGCGGCCTATAATCCTGCGTTCTCCACGCGACTTGAATAGAAACGCACCTCGAAATCATTTATCGGGCAGTTGACCTCACACCCGTCTTACAGAGGATTCTTCCTCTTCAAGCTACATTAGATCCACGCCACGCGACGTCGTTCTGTGTAGAAATCATCGGCGTGGCCCACGTGTGCGTCGATTTTATGTAGTTCCCGCTATAATTTAATGTGTATCAAATAATGTGATCATAATTATACTAATCTGTTAATTATTTGTATTCGTAGGAGCAGCAGTGAACGAGAGACGCGAGTCAGTGTACAGCGGCAGCGTGGGCGGGACCAGCGCAAGCGGCGCGTCTGTCGGCGCGGTGAGCGCGCGCCGCGACGACGCTTACGGCACGTACGCGCGCGCGCCGCACTACCGCGCCGGCCACGCCGCGCACGCCGCACACGCGTCGCACGCCGCGCACCCCACGTCCCCGCACGCGCTGCCCGACCACTACTAGCGACGCGCCGAGCAGCACAATATTGCGCTGCTCTTCGACGTCTGAGAAACCAGACCGTACCACGACACGCGTCAAATGTGCACGCTCGTAGCGCGTTTGACATGATAGATCCTCGACTGAGACGAAAAACTTCATGGTGTTGAACAGCAGTAGTTACGGATTTCAAATACAGTTTGTACTACAGACGTGTATGGAATGATACACTGGTGTTTAAAAAATAAACCTGTTACCTGGATTGTTTAGAAACGTAAGTTACTAAAACAATAATATTGGTGCGTGCTAAAATATACCTAAACTACTACAAATATTGTGACGTGAACAATTAAGGAGGAGTTAAATTAGTTTTTGTATAAGTGATCAAAATTACAATAAATAGATATTCTTACTGTCGTCTTTAAAAGTCTTTTTATGAGCAAGTTTCTTGTTAATAACTATACCTATCTAATATGTAGAAACAGAATGAAAACGGTGTGTTCAATAAGAAATTATAGTAATTATAGACTTCTCCAATGCTTTTAACACCGTTGATCACGACATCCTTCTGGCTATCTTGTCTCAAATTGGGGTATCTTCGTTGGCACGGGATTGGTTTTCATCATATCTTCGTGAACGTCGGCAAGCGGTTCGAGCTGATCAGAAATTTTCTG
Organism: Mythimna separata; assembly: GCA_030763345.1. Taxonomy (NCBI): domain Eukaryota; kingdom Metazoa; phylum Arthropoda; class Insecta; order Lepidoptera; family Noctuidae; genus Mythimna; species Mythimna separata. The sequence continues at coordinate 22,551,796 of CM061170.1, read as the reverse complement.
ACTGGTGCGATCTGCTAACCGGCGTTCCTCAAGGCGGTATACTCTCTCCACTCTTATTTTCTTTATTTATTAACTCTATTACAGCTATTCTCAAATGCTCTTTCCATCTGTATGCTGATGACCTGCAGCTCTACGCACAAACTGACATTGTGAACCTCGATGACTGTATCGAACAAATAAATGCTGACCTTTTGGCTATTGGAGATTGGTCTAAGAGATTTGGGGTCAATGTCAATGTTAGTAAATGCCAGGCTATCCTCATTGGTAGTTCTTACTTTTTACGGAGTTTGGACACCAGCCGACTACTACCGCTTATTTTCAGCAATACTGTCATCCCACTCTCGCCACATGTTAAAGACCTAGGTTTATACATTGACGATAGGTTGAGCTGGAATAAGCAGATTGCTCAGGTTAGCCAGAGAGTCACCTTCACGCTGCGATCTCTCTATAGATTCAAAAATTTCCTTCCGTCAAGCACAAAAACTACTTTGGTTCAATCACTTGTGTTACCTATAATTGACTATGCCGATGTTTGCTACTCTGATCTATCCCAGGAACTTCTAAACAAATTGGATCGACTTCTCAACAACTGCATTCGCTTCATATTTGGCCTTCGTAAATATGATCATATTTCTTCTTTCCGTGCTCAGCTTAAATGGCTGCCTATCCGTCACAGGAGATCCCTCAGATCCCTCAGCACACTCTTCACCATTATGAACGATCCTTGTGCTCCTGAATATTTAAAACAATATTTCAAGGTGTTGGGCAGTTCTCATAGACTTAACCTTCGTGCTTCCAAAAATATGCTTCTCCATATTCCTTCTCACCGTACTAGCTTTATGTCTAATTCTTACGTTGTCTCCACCATTAAACTCTGGAATGTGCTTCCCCTTGACATCAAAAAAGCTGAGAGTAAATTTTCCTTCAAGCGCAAAATTCGGAACCTCTACTTGCAGTCCTCTCAATCTTAGTTTGGTCCTCGTCATAATTATATTTTAAGTTCTCTTTATGATTAATATTTATTATAGTATTTATTAGTTTATAATTTTATCGTATATATGTATTTTATTATTATATGCAACTTATTTATTCAGGTTGTAATTTATTTATTATGCAAACCTACCACATGTTGTTTATTTAAACCCAAAGGTTGACTGGTAGAGAATGCCTTGTTGCATTAAGTCCGCCTATGTACCACCACTGTACATGAAGCTTAAATAAATAAATAAATAAATAAATTATACCTATTTGTAGATACTTGCGCTAATATCGAGCGTTTCTACCAAAACATAGAATATTAAATAATACTCATACTCGTATAGCATAAAAACTTACGAGTATATTCTCAAATTTTTCAACAAAATAAGGCAGGATTCGATTGAAAAAACGTTTTTTTAAGAAAATCTTTTTATAGGTAAGTAGGTGACAAACACACTTTGGCTAAGCGGACCAAATCATTGCCAAATATGTGAGTTAGTTATTTACTAAATCTTTCACTAATATATATAGGTATAAAGTGCCATAAAATTTTAATTCCTATTTCAAATTGTTGTAAAATACCTACTGTTATTGCTAATTAAAATTTAGCTAATGTTAAAAGACTTAATAGCTTAGATAAGTATAGATGTAAATAATATACCATATAGATAGATAATTTTCAAATGATATTACCAAAACGAAGTAACATTACTTATACCTATCGGTGCACTGAGTGCGAGTTGTTCTTACGTCAACGAGATCGAAACGTTTACAGCGTTTGGATATCTGATTGGTTAAGAGCTAAAAGGCCTAATACACCACTCATTTTTACGAACGGTCTTAGTCTACGTCGCGTAGTGTAATAAGGGTAAGACGGTCTTTGACGAGGCTCGACGTATCGAGTCGACGTAATAAGTCGACGTATCGAGTGGTGTAATAGGCTCTTAAATCCAATAAACGTCTCGACGTAAAACAAACTCGCACTAGGCACTCTGTTATTGAATAAAGTATAACGGGTCTCACTATTTGTAAAATAATTTCTACTAATGTACCTATGTATTGTAATAAGTTTCTGAAAAGGTATTGTTATAAGATGTTCATATTGTATTTTAAAATATTGTAGTACTGAACGCAAGCGTTGATTGAACTAGGCTGGCCCACTACCATGCGCCTAGTTCTATTTTATCGTAAAATGATTTCGTATAAAAATCTATAACACATGTAACATAATTTTATCTACAAGTGGAATTCATTTTCATGTTTGTATAATTGCGGTTCTGAGTAACATAACCAGATTTATTGAAATTTTGTAAATAATTTTAAAATAAATTCACTTAAAATTAAACGCGTTTTTTCCCTAAACTTGTACAACAACAACAATACACACACAATACAATTTTTATTCAGAAATGGTAATCATTACGAAATTTTGGAATAACAAACGCTATGTCTATTTATTTATTTATTAGAACTTCATGCACCATTTAAGGTACACAGACGGACTTAATGCCGTAGGCATTCTCTACCAGTCAACCTAGGGTGGTGAAGAGTCTAAGAAGTAAGAAGTCTAAGTCATGCATGACGTAGTTCAAATTCCATTGCAACTTATACTTTGTGTAAGGCTTTTTAATGTCAATTACTGTTTGGAAATGAACTTTAAATACACGAAGCAAAAGTCGATACTTGAGTTGGTACTTAGTAATGGATTTAAAAGATCACGAATGATATAAATTTAAGTACCTATCTCTAACGAACATTATCTTCTTCATTTCGGATCGTTTAGTAATCAACTAATCACGTTGTAATGCAGTGAGTTGCGTTTATTAGCAACTCAGATAGAGAACCTACACTTGGGCATATTCTGACAGGAGCATCGTACAACACCCACAGGGTACGCCACCGTTTGAATGCTTTCCATATTGGCCAATACAATTCACGTCCAAATGATAAGTGTCCTAATTAGAAGGCAAGGTATGACAATCTTCATCCTTTTAAGTCAAGCCATTGGCTCTCATGTCGGACTTGACGACACCGACGTCCAGCCAGCGTTACGATGTTAAGGCGACTACGGGACAATGAAAGTGCAAAATAAAAGACAATAATTTAAGATAATATTAAAAGATATAAATGATAAATGATATTTATTTTGCAAATAGGTTTCACAAAACACTTTTACACGTAAATTGTCATAATTATTATTTTAATTATTAATATAATTATAACTGTTTTTTTGTCATAATTATTAATCTAGATGAGGCCGGTGTTTCCTAACTGACTACCCTGAGAAGAAACATCGAAACAAACTCAGGGGTCACAGTCTCTTTTTAAAAAAAATCCATACAAAATGTATTGGTCAAATCATATGCGAACTATGCAGATTGGTGTCGAGATGGCCTTTTGAAGAAAGAACCATGCAGATTTGAGTGGACCTGTCCAGTCAGTGCAAGCATTTGTCATTCCTCGTAAAACTCAACTCAGGACTACTAAGGAGCTCAACAACTTGACGAACAATACAAAGGAAAGGACATTTGGTTAGGCCGCAGAAAGTACTCAAATTGCCAGACATAAGTTAAAATTACTGAAAAGAAAGGAAAAAGAAAGCTATCCACATAGTCCTCACATTTACAAAAAAAAGATATAACTAAATAAAATTTACTAAATGTAATACTTATAGTAAATATTGTTGTCAAACAAATTAAAAGAGAATAAAAAGAAATTAGTCGAATTGTATAAAAAAATGTCAGATTGTAAAAAAAAGAATATCAATGTCAAATTGAAATATAAGTTGTGCACTTCTCCATTATATTTACAATGGAAAAATGCAATCAAAAACAAAAATCCAAAAGAATAAACGACAGTACAGTAAGTACTGGAGCAGGTCAATTCCAAGCCTTATTGTCCTCAACATAGTCCTTTATAGTATAAAAAGCGTTTTGGCAAAGTTTACGCTTTACAAATGATTTAAATTTATTGAGGCTTAGTTCTTGAATATGACTGGGAAGTTTATTATAGAAGTGTACACATTGACATCTAAATGAGCCCCCTATTTTTTTGAGCCTAGTTGCAGGAACTACAAATTTGTGTTTGTTTCTAGTATTAAAATTATGAATATCACTGTATTTTGAAACATGTTTTTGTTTTTATGGGCATACAAGATATTCTCATAAATATACTGTGAAGGTACAGTCATTACCTTGATCTCCATAAATTTATCTCTGAGGGAGTGTCTGGGACTTAAATTATAAATGGAACGAATAGCCCTTTTCTGTAAAACGAAAATTGTTAGGATATCGGCGGCATTTCCCCACAGGAGAATACCGTACGACATGACACTATGAAAATAGCTAAAATAAACTAAACGGGCTGTTTCTGAATCAGTTGAATTTCGAATTTTTCTTACGGCATATGCTGCAGAGCTAAGAATTTTAGATAATTTGTCTATATGTGGGCCCCACTGAAGCTTAGCATCTAAAGTTATGCCCAAAAACTCTGTAGTATCTTCAGGAATCAACTCCTTTCCTTTTATTAGCACACTAGTTTCTTCTTGCCTAACATGGGGCATGGTAAACTTTATGCATTTAGTTTTCTTTTCAGTCAGATGTAGGTTATTTACAATAAACCAGTGTACTATTTTAGAGATAACTATATTTATATCGTCAGTAACCGACTGCTGACGTTTCAGTTTAAACAAAAGTGAAGTGTCGTCTGCAAACAACACTATATTATCGTTATCCTTCATGAGGTAAGGTAAATCGTTAATATAAATAAGAAACAAAAATGGGCCAAGAATTGAGCCCTGAGGGACCCAGGAGATCTCTTTCCGTTTACATCAACTCTCTGAATCCTATCGCCCAAATATGATGCAAGAAGATCCAGGGAGGAGTTCCGGATTCCTTAATGGTGTAGTTTCCTGATTAATGTTTCATGGGGAACACAATCAAAGGCCTTAGACAAATCGCAAAAAATACCCAGGACATCGCATTTGTCTTCCCATGCATCAAAAATATGTCCTAAAAGTTCAACACCAGCATCGGTTGTTGAACGACCCCTTGTAAAACCGAACTGTTTGATATGCTACAATTTATATCTATTAAAAAACTTTTTTAGTTGCTCTAACTTGAGTTTTTCAAATATTTTACAAAACGTGGGTAGCACTGAAATAGGTCTGTAATTCGTGGGCTCAGATGTACTACCCGTTTTGAACAAAGGTATAATTTTAATATTCTTCATTAAATCAGGAAACTCACCGCGATCGATATAATTATTAAAAATAAACGCTAAAGAAGGAGCTACAATATGGATTATAGACTTAACAACGTCCACAGAATTACCCCATAAATCTACAGTCTTTTTTACATTTAATGACTTAAAGCCCTTAACAATGTCTGCACAAGTAACATGTTCGAAATTAAAAACAGAATCGCAAACTTTAACGTTTTCTTTAAGCAGAGAATCTGCAGCTATGGGTGATGAGTTCAGAGATTTTGTTGTTGTAGGTATATAATATGTTTTATGCTAAATATACAAATTTAATCCTAAAATCACAATAAATGTAGGTATATCGACATTTAATGATGAACATGAAAAATCGTACACTAATAAAATCAATAATAAACCTTGAACATAATTATTTTAAAATAATTCGTAAATATACCACAACTCTTCGTCAATCTTCGTAAGTAGTGTGTTTCTGTACTGTAAGTATAGAGCAGTGCTGGCCCGGTGGTAACGACCCCAACTTACGAATTGTAGGTCGCGGGTTCAAACCCAGTCAGGCGCATTACTTTGTGTAATTTATTTTATCACTACTATCCTCAAAACGGTGAAGGAAAAATTCGTGAGGTAACCGACATGTCCTAGACCTAAAACTTCGAAGGCATGTGATATCCACCAACCCGTACTGGGCCCTGTTGTATTACGGTCCCAATCTCATTCCTAGAGATGAGCCATGAGTCCAAGCAGTGGGAACATTACAAGGCTGGTGCTAGTGCTTCTTGTTGATCCAAAAATGTTTAAGTGGTTGAAGATACAAATGCAAACGAAAGATGTCCTAGCTAGTATGGTTCATATTTGCAGGTCCTTAGCCGATATTGGCTCTCAAGTGCCTGAAAAAGCAGTAATATGCAGGATTCCTGTATTTAGCATAAGCTACAGCCATTCTCTGTGGACAATAGTAAAGTATATAAATTATCTCCGGTCGATTAGATTTCCTTTTTTTTTACTAGAAGTACATTTTCCATTGTATGCTTAGTGTACTAGATAAACGAATTGGAAAGTTGTAAATTACGTCGTCTGTCTTTAATTTAGTTAAGTTAAAATATTTAATAGAGCTTGTTTTTCCCATATCCCCCATGTATGCTACACATATTCCGCGTATATACCAACATGGTTCTTAAAGTTACAAAAGTAATTTAATAAAAAAAGTAAAATCGCTTTTCGTGGCATCTTCTTGAAAATAGTCTTAGGTACAGTTTACAAAAATTACGCATGCTCAATTAAGGAAATATTCCTGTGCAGGCTCAGCTAGTGACAAAACACGAATCGAGAAATCGAGCTGTGAGCTTTGCTATGCAATTATCGTCCTTAAGGTGAGCTTGCGGAAACTTGGCTAATAGTACCTCGTCTTTGACGACTCGATAGAAATGAAATATTATGACAAACCTGGTTCAAATCGTCTAAATAAGCGTCGTCTCCATAATCATCAGTACCGCGGCGTCTGCTACGGAAGTCGCTGATGGCGAGCATCCTGGTCTTCTCGTGGTACCTCGGCAGATGCTTCAGCATGAACGGCACCAGCAGCTTACACCGCGCCGCCGGCCTGGTGTACTGGTCCATCTCAAAGCAGTACAGGTTGAAGGCTTTCTTCACCGACTCCTCGTTATTAAACTTGTTAATTGACACCAGGTCTAAGCCACGCTGTTCCAGTTTCTGTGAAGTTAGTGGCGTAGTTAGATTTATTTTTTGATATACGAGAATTATGTAACAGTCTCCGGCTTTAGCAATACATATAAAAATAATACTTAACTTCCACACAAGGCCATCTAGCCTCACGCTAAGCAGAGCTACTAAGTACTTAGTAGTACTATTTGAAACAGAAACACGTTATTTCAAATAGACCATTTACAGGCACTTCTGCTAAAAAAATGGAGCCCAAACTGAATCACAGCCACCGTCTATGGAGAAAACGTGCAAGAAACTCCAAGGACATTTTTTTAAATAAATCATAACTTACTTAAAACATGGTTACATATTCTTTTTCCAAAGGACAGGGTTTTATTATAATTATTACATATATTTATTCGCATACCAAACGGACAGACACTCAGTAACACTAAACATGAACATTGACGTGACACATTGGACACACGCATAATCGATGACGCGCCGGCGATCTAATTCGATCTACCCTCAGATTGCTTAGATTCTTCCGCCGCGATACTGTATTCGTTTCTCGCTAGTCACGATCTACTCAGCTAGAGGAACATACGTGCGCCCGCGCCGTTAAAGTTAATGTGTAATCGCGTCTACCCGCTATAACTTACCGCCGCTTAACAAAGACTATCAACTAAGTTTTCCTTTGATTGTGCTTGGCTTATTGCGCTTTCAAATTGTATAGTGTTGTTGTGTTGTGTGTGCAATTATACCCCTGGAGAACTACAAGGATTTTTATTCACCTACTACCTACCCAGTGAGTACCAACGCACACACCACCCAGACAACCAAATTGGTGACCCCGACTGAGCACAAAGGAGAAAGCCGCACAAGATGAGCAGTGACGGTAGTGACACCGAGCGATCGCAGCGCAGTCAACGCCCTAGTCGTCGACTAAGCAAGTGCGCTCGCGTCTCCACTGGCGCAGAGCACCCAGCAATGGAGCTGTGTAGGGTAGGCGTCCGCATACCACCTTTTTGGCCAGAAAAGCCAAATATAATGGTTCTGCCAAGTAGAGGGCCAATTCAAAATGGCCAGAATAACAGACGACTCCACGAAATTTTATTACGTGCTGGCACAATTCGACCGTCAACACTCGGAGGAAGTCGAAGATATTATCACTTCACCACCCCCAACGGACAAGTATGAGAAGCTGAAGAGCGAACTCATCAAGCGCCTGTCGGTCTCTAGGGAGAAGAAAGTAAAGCAGCTCCTACAGTCGGAGGAACTCGGCGATAGGAAACCATCCCAGTTTCTGAGACACCTGCAGAACTTGGCGGGGCCCACGATCCCAGAGGATTTTCTGCGCACGATATGGACCAGCCGCTTGCCCAGCAACCTGCAGACTATCGTGGCCTCCCAGATGAGCTTGTCCCTCGCAGAGCTCGCAGACCTCGCCGACAGAGTCCACGACATCGCTCCAGCATCACCTCAAGTGGCAGCAGCATCGACATCACGGCCAGACCCGCAAAAGGACATGATGAGCCTCATTATGGAGCCGACGAGGAAGGTAGCGGTGTCAGGACGCCCTGACAACTGAAGGGCACAGTCGCTCCCGTCCACGAACGAGGCGGACTTCAGGTCATCCCAGCCGTACTCCATCTCGTCGATCGCAGTCCGACTACAGGAGGTTCCCGAACTGCTGGTACCATCACAAGTTCGGCAGCCGGGCGAAGAAGTGCATCCGCCCTTGCGACTACGAAGCGGGAAACGAGCAGGGCAGTCGGTAATGGCGGCTGAAGATTGCCCTTCCACAACTGGTCGCCTGTTCGTGACTGATTGCAGTTCGAAAGTCCAATTTCTTGTGGAACTGCGCTCCCTCAGTGTCGTCGTACGAAGACCGAATATCAACGTGTGCAGCCAACGGGACTTCAATAGCGACCTACGGTTACCTTCAGGTTGTACTAAATTTAGGCCTCCGTAGGGACTTCCATTGGCGATTCATTGTTGCGGATGTCACAAAAGCTATCATAGGTGTAGACTTTCTATCACATTACAACCTCATTGTTGATATCCGCAACAAACGACTCATCGATGGAACTACTAAGCTATCTTCTTAAGCATCAATAGCTAGTGCCGATGGACTTATATCCAGTGTAAAGGTTGTGACTGGTGAGAGCAAATACAGTAACATTCTCTCTGAGTTTCAGGATATTACTCGACCCGCCGGCGTGCTATTCACACCAAAACACAACACGACACACCACATTCGCACCACATCAGGTCCCCCTGTATCTTGTTCCCCCCGTAGACTAGCCCCGGACAAGATAAAAATTGCCAAGGCTGTGTTCGAGGCAATGCTAGCGAACGGAACAGCTAGACCCTCGGAGAGCCCCTGGTCGTCACCTCTTCACCTCGCCCCAAAGAAAGACAACAGCTGGCGTCCCTGCGGAGACTACAGACTGCTCAACGCAAGGACAATTCCAGATAAGTACCCAATCAGGCACATACATGACTTCTCCCATAGTCTATCTGGTTGAACGATCTTCTCCACCATAGATTTGGTGAAAGCATACAACCAAATACCAGTCTGTGAGGAGGATATACCGAAGACCGCCATCACTACACCCTTTGGACTTTTCGAGTTTCCATTTATGACGTTTGGTCTGAGAAACGCAGGTCAAACTTTCCAAAGGTTTGTTGACGAGATGACTCGTGGCCTAGATTTTTGCTACCCCTCCCTCGACGATTTTTTGGTATTTTCGAGGAGCGAGGCAGAGCACGAACAGCACCTTCACCAACTCTTCACCAGAATGAAGAACTATGGCATGCTCGTGAACACCGCCAAATGCATCTTTGGAGTACCAGAGGTAACATTCCTAGGCTACCACATCTCGCAGCATGGAACTAAACCTTTGGAAAGCAAGGTACAGGCGATCAGGGACTTTCTTATCCCCAAAACCGCCAGACAGCTGAGAAGGTTCCTGGGCATGGTTAACTTTTACCGGAGGTTCATACCTCGGGCTGTCCAGATCCAAATGCCTCTGCATGCTTTACTGACTGACAACATAAAAGCCTCACAGCCAGTCAACATAGATGGAAGCTCGTTAAGGGCCTTCGAGGAGTGTAAGAACAGCCTGTGTGACGCAGCGCTTTTGGCACATCCTGACTCACAGGCTAAATTGGGTTTAGTCACGGATGCGTCTGATTTGGCAATCGGCGGAGTCTTGCAGCAGTTCAAAGATGGCAGCTAGCAGCCTGAGCCCATCGCAGCAAAAATACTCACCGTACGATAGAGAGCTCCTTGCTATCTACGAGAGCATAAAGTATTTCCAGCACTGGCTAGCCGCTACCATTTTTACCATCTACACTGACCATAAGCCACTGTGTTATGCCTTTCATCAACGAAAGAATAACTATCCGCCACGTCAGTTTAGATACCTCAACTACATATCGCAGTTCTCAACAGACATCCAGCATATCGCCGGAAAGGACAACGTCGTGGCTGATACACTTTCTCGCGTTGATGAACTGCAGAGCCCAGTGGATTTGGATACTCTATCCAAGGCTCAAGACTCCGACCCAGAACTTGCACAGTTCTTATCTGCTGAGTCCTCACTGCGCATCAAGAAAATGATGGTTCCAGGAAGTCGTACGGAATTGTACTGCGATGTCAGCTCACCGACTCCTAGACCCTTCATTCCCAAACCATTGCGCAAGCAAGTCTTCGACTCACTGCACTCGCTAAGCCATCCCGGCGCTAACGCTAGTGCCAAACTCGTAGCACAACGCTACGTCTGGCCACAGATGCGGAAAGACTGTCGCGACTGGTCTAAGGCATGTTTGGCTTGCCAGCGTTCGAAGGTGAATCGACACGTCACCACCCCGGTGGGTACCCTCGATCTACCTTCGGCGCGTTTCAAATATGTCCACCTAGACCTAGTCGGATCATTGCCCCCTTCCAATGGATATCGGTATTGCCTGACACTCGTCGATCGCTTCACGCGATGGGCTGAAGTAGTCCCAATTACCGATATTACGGCGGAAACTATGGCCAAAGCGTTTTTGTTGGGATGGGTAGCACGATTCGGTTGCCCTACTGATATTGTCACTGACTGCGGTAGGCAATTCGAATCCAACCTATTCCAATACCTCAGCAAAACAATAGGTTTTAGGCATCGTAAGTATTCCACTGCCTACCACCCTCAGTGCAATGGTTTGGTGGAAAGGTTCCACCGGCAGCTCAAAGCGGCTATCAAGTGCCACGCTGACACTAGCTGGACAGAATCCCTGCCGCTAGTACTGCTCGGCATTAGAAGTTCCATCAAGGAAGATCTGAACTCGTCTTCCGCCGAGCTAGTATACGGCGAGCCTTTGAGACTGCCGGGCGAATTCTTTGGCCAAATTGTTGACAAATGCACGACTGACATGACGGACTTTACAGCCTATATCAGAGCATTTGCCAACAAGCTGCGGCCCGAACCAACGACGCACCACTCAGAAGACAAGGTCTTCATACACAAAGACTTATCCTCCAGCTCCCACGTATTTCTTCGGGACGATGCGTTGAGAGGCGCCCTTCAACCGGCATACACTGGTCCCTATGAGGTGATCGAAAAAGGTGCCAAAGTCTTTTAAATAAAAATAAAGGGCAAAACTGGCAGAAGCAAGTACGTTATAACAATGAAAAGAGATAATAGTTGGTAATACTTGCCTTAATCAGCTCCATCTTGATATCATCCTCTTCACCCCTTTCTTGGTTAGTCATAAACGCTTCGAGGGCAGCATCCACAGCTCTCTTATGTAAGCTGTCGAGGGTGCGCGGGTGTAAGCAGCACGTCTGCGATTCCCACTCGGAATTTATGTAGTTGATGTAAGCGGACTCGGCCACCTGCGTGTTGCACCGGTTGTTGTTGATATTCGCCTTTTCGTACTCTACGAAGTTGCTGCTGATTTCCTGAAAAATTTAGCAGAGTTTAAGTTGAGCTTTACGAATAATGACAAATGCTTGCACGGACTAGACAGGTCATGGTGCTTTCCTGAAAAGACCATCTCTGACACTAATCTGCAGGGTTCTCATGTGATTTGACCATTAAATTTTGTATGGACTTAAAAAGATACGTGTCCCCTGAGTTTGTTTCGGTGTCTCTAGTCAGGGTAGTCAGCTAGGAAACACCAGCCTCATCTAGTAAATATAAACTGACGAAAAAGAGTTTGTAGAACCAATTTGCGAAATAAATATCATTTATCAAGCTGTGCCATTAGCAATTCAAGAGAAAAGTTCAAAGTAGCAACGATATGGAAAAACGTACTTTCATCAGGTTTTCAAAATAGGGGTCTTTAGAATGATTCGTTGAGGTGCGGTTCCTCTTTTTGGCAAAGAAGTCTATAGCGTCTTCTTTAGCGACTTGGTTCTGTGCCTCCAGCTTATGCGAGCTGACGCCCGTGTGGTCTATCAGCAGCTTCATGTGCGTCACGTACTGGTCGCGCGCCCCCAACACCGCGCTCTTGTTGTTTTGCTCGTTGATGGCGCGCAAGTGACCATACTGCTGCTCTAAACTCTGCAATATTCAAATTTTACGGGTCACATTCCAAGTTACTAAATGTTGAGGGTTGTGAAGTGCTGTTAATTGGGAGATATCTGCGATTATCCAAATGTTTTTCTAAAAGAATATTGCCCATACACATGCTTATTAGATTATATTGTACTGATCGAAGATCTTGTTCCACATTTTAAAAATAGATGGCGTTACTAGGCTCGTCACTGCATTTGAATATCGAATTATACATAATTATTTGACAAGTGACGGTGGCGGGAAATAAATTGTACCGCGCGTAACATAGTGAAAAGAAATGAGAACAAAGAGACTCGAGCGATCGTGCTCATCTAACCACAACATATTATTTAAATTTTGAAAATTGAGACGTTTATATTAGAATATACTTGACCAAATACGAGTATTATCAGTGGTGTATTGAATAAATATACATTTCTTCCAACTATGCTTTAATTTCATCATAATCTGACTAAAAACTCAGTACAAAGCGAGTCTTTAATGCTCTAGAGCAATAAAAATGTATGAAATTTCATTATTGCCCAGTTTATTTTTTTAATCGCACCAAAAGGTGCCAATCTCAATGGATTAGCTCTATTCAGCCCAGCCGATATCAATACTTTTTTTTACGTACGTATTATTCGTTTCTATCCTACTTGTTCCAAATTTAAAAAATGATTGCTGCTAACTCTGATTTAAAAATGAAAGAAATTTAAAAAGTGATTTGGCGGGAACTGTGTTACTTAATTTTGTTTTGACAATAATTTTGGAAACGATAAAGTGTATAATACCCGGCAAATTAGTTGGCAAGTTTCGCGCATGGTGCACAAAACAGCCAATGAGCGAACGCGACGTAACGCAGTGCGGAGGTGAAAGTCGTCTAACGCACCAATCATAAACTACTATTATAATACTGCACCAATCGCGCGCCGGATCGGCGCTACCTCTTGTCTCGTCCCGCTTGTCCACCAAATAGATCTAAAAAACGAATTCTGCGCATTGACAAGTTATATGCCGCCGGTTATAATACTATCTGATTTTGAGTGCTTCGGCTTCGAATTAAAATGGAATCATCTAGCGACACATTAACTCCGGAAAACATTCTAAATGAAGCCGACAGTGTTATAGAAACTTCTATTTTAACTATTTGATATGAGTTTCTTTTATCTACTATTCCTATAGATAATAGTTAAAAGAAAAGCAAATTATGCACCTCGCTTTAAGTAATTTATATTGCCCTCGTGTCTGTTATATTAGAGCCCTCGCTGACGCTCGGGCTCTAAATCAGGCAATCGGTGCAATAATAAATTACTTTGTGCTCAATGCAATAATCTACTAATTGAGTGCTAGTTGCGGAGGAAACGGGGTAACTGTTTGCGCCTAATCAAATAAAGCTCCTCTCATGATCAGGCAAGGTTCCACAATCTCATCTGCCTAGCCTTTTTCCCAACTATATTGGGGTCGGCTTCCAGTCAAGCCGGATTTAGCTGAATACCAGTATTTTACGAGGAGCGGCTGCCTACCAGACCTCCACAACCCATTAACTGGGGTAACACGGTACTTCATGGCAAGACTGGAGTCAGATTTACTGGCTTCTGACTATCCGTAACGACTGCCAAAGATCTCCAAATGACAGCCGGGACCAAAGGCTTAACGTACTTTCCGAGGCACGGAGGAAACTCGTTATGCTAAGATGGTCACCCATCCACAGACCAACCTAGGCAAGCGTTGCTTAACCTTGAAGATCGACCTGTGCGGCTGTTATTATCTAGCCACGAGCTCCTCAAAGAGTAACTTAGAATACTTTAATATTAAATATGCATATAAAAGATATAAAAGGAGAATCTCACTGACATATCAACGTACAGCTGAAACTACTGGACCTAGTAACGGGAAAACTCTTTCTAAGACTTAAGCGAGAACTAAGAGGTTCCACAATGCTGACACATTTGTTTGATGTTGTTCTCACCTTGTGGAACCGCCCCTGTACCTGTCATCGATCAAGGTTTCGACTCCACATCTAGTTGCAACCGATTTGATGTTCGTCTGACAAACTGCCTAGTCATCGTCATAATCGCCGCAGTTATCAAGGAGCGATTGGTTTTGAGACCCAGCCTGTGGTCATACGGACATATCCTTTTACTAAAAGAGTCGCGCTTCCTTATTTTATTGCATACGGATTTATTGTTAAGGGGGAAGCTTCAAGTTAGACCGCGAAATTCAAATTTTCTTACGTGTTTTGCAATTTGCAAGCCAGTGGTAGGTTGTATGAAGTTAAAAATACTTTAGCGACTGTAAGAGCGTTTTCAAATTATCCGATCCGATATCGGTGTCGGACGCCGATACGATATCGGGGTATGTAAAGTGTATGAAATTCCGTTCTCCGATATCCGATATCGGGCCGGACAATATAAAAGACAGGTACATATTTCATACATTTAAATGATAAATGAATTAATTTTTATTTTATTTAATTAAAGTAATGTCTAAGCAACCCGAAAAAAACTGAAAATGTTTTAGGCTTTTCTGTCATAAGACATTTTTTACGGACATTTAAAGTTCAGCAGAAATTAAAAAAATAGCAGTATGTTTTTAAAACCAACCAAAAAATAACATTGTACGACAGCAAAAAGTATTTAAAAATAATAATAATAAAGCTTTGCCGAACATAACCATGGCTTAAATGGTTCTAAATGGTCTGTACTATCTTCGCTTTAAAGCTTTGCATCGATCTTCCAATCACCCTGTATATATATACGGACAAACTTAAAATTGATGCGATATCACCGAATGAGTTTCATGTGGAAATGTCCGAATTTTATCGTATATTCTAAATATCTTCTGACTTCTAACTCCTGGATATAGTCGACACTACAAATCTCACCTTCACTAAAGCTGTCCTTTGCTCATCTTCCTCATCTTCATACACTTCTCTGGCTGAGTCGAAGACTCTGAGCGCCGCCTCATAGGCTTCATCGTGAAGCTCCTTCAGGTCATCAGGGTGTAAGCAGAGTTGTGCGTGGTCGCCACACACATTGCTCACAGCGGTGTCGTAAGCTTTCCTGGCGAGAGACACGGTCTTGCGTACATTCGCGTCGTTGCTCAGCTCGTAGTGTGACAGACTCGCCTGTAATTCCTGCCAATGGTTACTTAGTATGAGCGTTACTGCTACAATTTATTGTAAGTAGTTCTTTCCACAACATACACAACACAACACTGTGCTACTAGAATAGGTAAAAGATGTTACTCGAAAAGCTGCTACTCTAAAGTAGGATTGGGCCGGACATGTCTGCCGCATGTCAGTAGCCAAAAGTATCACTTTTCGCATCCCATTAAAAGCAAGGCCACATCGTAACAAACCAATGTGTTGGCGGAGAGATGAGCTGGACAACTACCGAAGGTGACTGAACTGACCCGCAATGGCAGAGGACAGTCGTGTGTGGAAAAGGGAGGCCTTTCACCCCGCAGTGGGGCATAATAGACCAACTAACTAGTTCTTTCCAATATCTTACCTATCGGAATCATTCCCAAATACCTTACCTTGATAAGTTCCTGGAGTCTGTCATGAACGTCTGTCTTCGAGCCTAGCTTCTTCTTCTGGGCGTAGACTTTCTCGGCGCTGGCGCGTGCGGCGGCGTGCGCGTCGGCGAGCACGCGGCGTGACAGGCTGCGCGGGCCGTTGATGCGAGGCTCCATGCACGCTGCGTACACGCTGCTTGCCGCGCGCGACGCCGCTAGCAAGCATATATCTGCGGTCGCCTGCGAAACAACCGCCGTTATGTATCGCTTATCGTCGGACTACGGGATTACTCCATGCACAGCATGTAAAATTATTTAAAGTTCGATTCCTTGTAGTTATCTAGCACTACCTAGATCACAAAAATCATTACAAGAATGGAAATTCCACGAGCCTAGAATCAGAAGGGTTTTTTTCGTCGGGTCTCCAATTTAGAGATATGCGGAAAAGAGTGTAAAGTCCTGCAAATCTCCGTTCAAAAGGGAGGACCCTTCGAAAAAACGAATGTAATGTCTGCTGCGCTACTGCCTGACAGATGATTTTGGGCTGACTTATCTGTTTAAGTCGTAAGGCGAACTTTAATTGCGCAATGTAGAATTAGTGTAGCGTAGTATTCTTATGAGACGCCATAGTTATCGCTACAGGTAGTTCAGAGAAGTAAGGATTAAACCTAATACAGGAGTGAATAAATGAACATGAGTATCTATGCGTCCTTATAACTTTAAAGGTCTTACTCACAGAAACGTGTGTCCCAGTAAAATCTCAGACAAATGTTAAAGTGCCTGGAGTACCACAAGGTTCACATTCGGTGCTCTATTTTTAATTTTGATCGGTGATGAGACCAAAACACAGACATTAACAAGTATCTCAGCCGAACACTTTTTAATACATTAAATCATAAATCATTTATTTTAGCATAGGTATAGTAAATGGGTGTTAAAAAAAGTTGTGTTTTACACATCTCACCATAGGAAGCCTGCGAAAATTAACTGTTCCGAATACTTAATTGTTTCCTTTTGAAAATACAAGAGAAAGTTTCTCAACCGTCGCGTCATTTGATTGTTGCCTTGAAATGAGTCCAGATGAGTCTATTAAATTTAGAAACTCATAGTTTATGACCTCCAGCAATACTTTGGTAACTTCATACCTTATATATGGTGGTAACCTCAGGGGCTTCATCGCTGTTGTAGATATCGACATACTTCCGGAAGTAATCGAATAAGTCTTGCACCCGGACTCGCTCGCCGTTGATGAGCTTCGGAGTGTCGAACAGCGACGGGACCAGCTCCAGAAGTTTTAATCTGAACTTTTCTGTCAGCTCTGTAATAGAATACGATAGAATATCATTTATGTTGTGAGTATATGGTACTAATACCCGCCACGGGTGCTATATTTTGCATGTATTATACATATGCACCGTCCTCTTAAACTACTCTATCTATTAAAAGAAACCTCATCAAAATCCGTTGCGTAGTTTTAAAGACCTAAGCATATAAAGGGACAGACAGCCAGCGGGAAGCGATTTTAATTTAATACTATGTAGTGATTGAGCTCTTCAAAAAGATCATAATAACACATGAACACACTACACATGTGGACTTAGAACTCAAACACACGAGCGGCATATTGCAGACGGCAGAGATACCAGCAATGATATTCTCTAAGAAAACAGCCTTGGGCACAACGCTGCCACAGCGGCGAAATTCAATTTGGTATTCTCTAAACTTCGCTGTTCGCTGAAAATTACTTTTAGAGATTATCATAGCTGTAGCCGTCGATGCGTCGGCGGCAGCCGTCAACATTCCAACAAATGAAAATCAGCGACAGTCGTCGTGTGTAAAGTTTCACTATAGGTCGACGGCTGTAGTTACCTCTACCGTTGGCAACATGTCGAGTGTATATTCACTAATTTGTAAATTCAATTCTCTATCGCACTTGTTGTTAAGGAGTCCAATTTTGGTAATTTTATTATTATTTATGTCTACTACGTATTAGTGCGATAAGTAATGATTTCTTAAAATTTGCTGAAATCCATACTGAAGTCGTTTGTTGCCACATAACTAAAATGCTATGCTTCTTCTGCTTCCTTTCGAATCGATGGTAAGCTGGCTAGTTTGTGCCCAGTAGGTTGCTACGTTAACTGCAGCATCGCATTAAATCCTCCAAAGTGCAGTTTTTGTACTATAAACTTTAACATCACCATCAACGATTGTATCACTGGTTACCATCAGGTTTTTTTTCGGTCGGGGAATCATCAGAATGACTTCTCCCACTCTTTTTGTGTCAGACTCTTACTGACTAAACCCCTAAACCGTTTCTTCGTTGCGTTCGATCTGGGGGACACGGTGACAACCTTTCGGATTTTCCATGTTCCTTAGAGGGATTACCATCAGTTGGGATCGCGGTCAAGCACTAGTCTACGAGTATAAAAAAATAATTAAATATAAACAATAGGCGGTAAGTAATTACAGCGCTCGGTGTTCGGTTACTGAAAACTCTGGACTACCTATGTACAACTACAAAAAGCAATTTTTTACGATTTTTGGTAACTTCAAATAGCTCACACGAATCCTATATGCCTACATAAATCTGAATCAATGGTACTTTTTATACTAGTTAGGGAAGGGGTAAGATTTGCCGAATATTGCGTCCCGAAGAAGCTACAAAATACTGACCACGAAGACATCCAGTGAAGTTTTGTTTTTCGACGGTGAGCCCTGGGTGAGGCATCAGGAAACACTTGATGCTGTCGAAACACGAGCGAATGTGCTCCCGTACCTCGCGCAGCTCAGGGTTCTGGTTCGGTTTAGACTGGTGGAAGAAAAAATTAATTAACCAGATAAATATATTTATTGTTAAAAATTGCATTTACACGTCACAATATCTTTTGATTAACTAACGTCCTTTTCAACTGTGTACACTATTGGTATTAATACAATAAATTCAATAAATAAAAACATAAAATTATAGGCAAGTCTACACAAGGCTACACATCAATACTCGTCCAAAAAAGCGTAGTATGGATGGATTGGATGTCTGTAATAAGCAATGACCTAAAGAAAGCCTAAGTAGATGACTCGACGACCCAGAACCGAAATGTCTGGCGAAGAATGACGAGGAGAGCCGACCCCAAATGAAATGGGATAACGCAAAGAGAGAGAGAAAAACATAAAATTATACCAATTGTTAGATTACCTGAAGCCTCTTGCTAAGCAGTGAGTCACCGCCGCAGTACCCGTGAGCGTGCTCGTAGGGACTGGCCCAGTCCCGCACCAGAAACAGAAGCGTCTGGAATGCCTTGGCGTCCCCCTCGCACGCCAGCTTGCCGTACGCCGTGAACAGCTGGCAACAACCAACCATGTTTAGCAAACACCCATCATCATTGGTTACCACACCACCAGATTTATTAGTTTTTCTTGCTCTAGTCACAGTCGAACTTTTAAGCCCCGCCAGTCATCCGAAGACTAAGGTTTAACCACGATATGTAAGCAAGTTTCCTATGAGTTCCAACAATTCGCCTAAAAGCAATTTTTGGAACGCATAGGCCACTTGCTTTTTAGCGTTAACTCTATTTTTGGCGTTGCCTCTTTATCGTTAGACCAATAGCAACACCAAGCTCTTAAACCATGTTCACGTTGATGATAGAAGATCGGGAAGGACTGACTTAACCTCACGTTAAAGAAGTCTCTTGAATGATTTTAGATAGTTGCCAGTTGTCACAACTAGTTTTCAGATAGTAAGGTAACAATCTAACCTTTAGGGGTTGTAAATCATCTTCCTTGATGTTTCCGGACAAATTGTAGATCTGCACGGACGAGATGAAGGTTGACAGCGCGAAGATGGCGGAGTTCTGTGCGATGGTGCTGTCAGAGTAGAAGGAGCCTTGCGTGTCCATCAGCAGCACGGCCACCTGTAACCACATAGATGAGAACCTGCCGGTCAAGACCCGAGAGGAGCCGACAGCGTTATGATCACACTAGCTTCTGACAGCGGCTTCGCCCGCGTGATAGTAGGACCCTTATTACATACCCTTACGGGTGTGTTTTGGAAATTCTTTCTAAGCGCCCGCCCACGTCATTAATGAAAACCTTGCCAAGGCTCATTAGTATGTGTATGTGTGTATTGGTATGTTAGTAAGTTTATCCTTTTATATATACGAGTATATGTAGATGACCTGATAGTTTCTGATGGAACAAGGTCCACTAATAAACCAATTGAGCAGAATATAAGTCAACGATAATGAAGTTCCGTAGGTCCAGTGTACCTGCCAACGGTTCACATATTATTAAACAGTTGCAGGTGTCTGTGTTCTTACCGGGGCCCATAGGTCGTCCAATAGGACACCCCGAGATCCTGTTACCACTGGGACGTAAGGTAAAGACGGAGCATAAGAGTGGATTTTAGTCTGTAAAAGTCTGATCCTCAGAAACGATCAGCCCTAGAGCGGAAGAAGTCTTTGGATGATTTAAAAAAAGGTGCCATCATTCTTCGGGCTTTAGTGGGTTTATACCCACATACCCCCACAAACTCACATTCGTAGAGAGTTATAGCTGTAGTAATCAATAGTCACAGGCTTAATTTATATAGAAGTTACATTAGCTTTAGAGTGTACATTACAACAGTGTTAGTTACATTAGTGTGTGTGAGCCAAAAGAAGTGCGTCTTCAAATTACAAGATGTGTACGGGTTGCCCACCTTCTCGCCGTTGCTCGTGGTGGTGACGATGGGT
This sequence comes from Mythimna separata, assembly GCA_030763345.1. Lineage (NCBI taxonomy): Eukaryota > Metazoa > Arthropoda > Insecta > Lepidoptera > Noctuidae > Mythimna > Mythimna separata. Next base: position 22,531,146 of record CM061170.1, on the reverse strand, counting down.
TCCGGCCACAGGTGGATGCCGGTGGTATCCCGTTCAGCACCGCCTCTCCAGTGGAACCCTTTCAACGGTTCGTCCTCGATGCCCAACCATTCGCCACTCAGCTGACTGGGAGGCTACCAAATAAGTTGTATATGTACATTTTTCTAAAGATAGGATTAAGTTTGAAAGGTAGACGAACAGAGGCTGTAGTTAAAGTGAGAAAAACATTAGACCGGCGCAAACGTGATCCACGTGTGCGCAGTGTAGATGTTGGTGAATACTTACAGGCGCGGTGAGGTATCGGAGGAAGAAGTCGAGGATGAAGGACTTGCCGCCGCGGTAGGCGCCGGCCACGCTCACCACGACGGCCGGCAGGTCCCGCACGCCGGGCCGCAGCAGCACGCGCCGCAGCGCCTCCTCGTCCAGCTCGTAGCGCGCCCCCCCTCCCCCTCCCGGACGCACCACCGGCACGCCAGCGATGGCCGCACTCTTCGATGCACAGCTCATTTTTTCTCACACTAGGTACCTATTGTTAAAGTAAAACGTCGATGGGCAAAGCAGCATGTATGCATTCGAAAGATCAAAAAACCAGCTGATTTACAGCTTAAAGCTGTATAAGAGCTGCATAAATGCGTAAAATACTGCTTTAAGCTGCTTAAACGTATCCGCGTACGCTTATGGTTAAATATATCAGAGTATTATAACTCATCTGGTTAAATATATCAATCAAGTCATTGCGCTGCCTCCAATCGCCACACACTATTATCTATGAAAGTCGAGCAGAGAATCAAGCGCCTTTATCACGGTGTGAATAGTTTGCAGATATCATTAAATGTTTTATTTGTTAAAACTGCGTTTACCCCATTTTTATATTATACTCAGCTCAATCAATCACTCTTTCTAGTTATTTTCCCAACTATATTGGGGTCAGCGTCCTGTCTAACTGGTAGCAGCTAAATACCGGTAATTTACATGGAGCGACTGTTTATCTAACCGTCAGTATCCAGGAACAGGGTAAAACAATACCCCTTGGCCCTTATGACTTATGTCAAAGATTTACTAATGACAGCCGAGAAATTTCGAGGATAATTCCTCGAAAAATTCTATAGGTAAGTATATACAAAATACAAAATCGTGTGTCACTTCATTTTTTGTAAAAGTGCCTCAGTCTCTGCATAATTTTGAGTTTTAATCCAGTTAATAAGATTTTTTATTATTATTATTCTACTGAATGGCAGCTAATTTAGTTTTAGTTTGTGGTACTTTTGCTATAAGATCTTTCCGTCTTCTTGTTGTTGTACTCGGATCGTATGGTAGAATTTTTGTGTTTTTTTAGGATGTTGTGTACAATGTATAATTTTCTAACAGAAAGTAGTCCACTTTCTTGATAGAGCTTATCAGTAGTATCTAATTCTTTTAAAATACATGATTTTTATCACTGCGCGTTGTCCTCGTTCAACATGTATAAATTGTGATTTTGCTGCACCGCCCTACATATTGTAATACAATAGGCTATTACTGATTGTGCTAAGGATATATTATATATTTCAGTTAGTACATTTCTGTGAGAGCCTGATTTCGTTTTTATATTTTTAGGTGTAATATATCTTAAAGTTTTAAAAATCCAACCCAACTTCCTAATCCTTCCAGTGACATGTTCAATATGAGAGTCGATCAATAATTACACCTAGATATTTCACTTTTTAAACTTGATTGATAATGGGGCAAGCGCAATTATTATTATTAGTTCGATCACATGAGTGTACTTTAATATTAAACAGTTCATCTGGTTGTGAACTTTTGTAGATGGAGAAGCATATATAATTAGTTTTCGTAGTATTTAAAGTAAGAAGATTATTATCGAGCCAGGTCGCGATTTGGAACATACCTGTCTCTGTCTTATTTTTAACATCGGACCAACTGTGCCCATGGAAGACAACAGCAGTGTCGTCGGCACAGGAAAATATGTTTTGCATTTTCAATTTTCAGGTTGCAAAGATCATTAATGTAAGCTAGAAATAATGTTGGACCTAGAACACTATCCTGCGGTACGCCGAACGACACATCAGCATCATCACTAATATATCCTCCAATCTTTACCCTCTGTTTCCTATTTGTGAGATAGTCTATAAAAAAATTAAGAGGTGTTCCCCTTACTCCGAGTTTTTCGAGTTTGTCCACCAGGGTGGGAACAGAAACGGTGTCAAAAGCTTTTTTTAGGTCAAGAAATACCGTCTGGCATTTCTCCACTCTATCTAAGTAATTAGTAACTAGTGAGGTGAGGGCTCCAAATGCATCCTCAGTGGAGACTCCCCGTCTAAACCCAAACTGCGTTGAAGATATAATTTTGAACTTATTTAGATAATTAACAAGTCTAATGTTGGCCAATTTTCTATTACCTTAGACAGAGCCGGTAACACCGAGATTGGTTTATAATTATTGACATCGTTTTTATTCCCCCCCTTGTGGACTGGAGTAATTACAGATTGTTTCAGGGGAGCCGGAAATACTCCGTTTCCGAAACAAAGGTTAGCCAGATGGGCAATAACAGGGGCAAGTTCTTTATTACAGTATTTTAGGAATTTTGTTGAGATACCATCCCAGCCAGGGGCACTATCAGACTTTAAGTTTTTAATAATTCCCTCTACTTCCTCTGTATTAGTATCCAAGAGCACGAATGAATTTATTTGCGTATTAAAATTGTTTTGTTGGTGACCAGGACTAATATTATTTCTAAGTTGTATTTGTTGAGCTAATTCTTTTCCGATATTTGCAAAGTACACACATCAAAAGTGTCTAGGGATCAACATATATTTTTGCAATAACTTTTCTCCTGATTGATATTAATTAAAATTTTCTTTAAGGATTCATCAAATAAAGTGTTTTCGTTTGTCACAGTAACGATAAACCAAGTCACCTTTGCATTAATAAAGAAATTTGCCATTTTCCTAATAAAGGGATTTTTGACATTTGAACCACTAACATTAAAGTTCGAAAAAAAGACTGAAATAACAGTTTTCTTTAAAATTTTATTGGGTAACTTAAACAATTAATAATCCGTGTTTCTACCGCGAACACTAACAACACAAGAACATCGGTTTGGCATACTCAAAATGAGTTCATCCAAATCACGCTGTGGAATGGCCGCCCAAGTTCGTTGCAACAACAAAAAAAGGTCTTCTTGCGACTGGATACCCTCCATATTCGGCAGAGCTCTTCTCTGTAGCATATCCCATGCATGCTCAATCGGGTTCAAGTCTGGCGACTGAGCAGGCCAGGGCAGGACATTGATGTTAGCTGCGGCGAGAGTCTGTCTTACAACTCTTGCGGTGTGCGGTCGTGCATTATCATGCATTAACTGAAATAAGGGACCGATTTGCACTTGTAGAGGAACGATGACGTCTGATACAATCGTCTCAGCATAAATTTGAGCGTTGAGGTTGCCTCTGATCCAAATCAACTCAGTTCTTCCGCCGATCCAAATACCCGCCCATACCATGATGGTTCCACCACTATAAGGATGGACTTCCTGGCAGGATTTTAATCGCTGTTGGCGTCCAGGGGTTCTCCAGTGTCGTATACGTCTTGTATCCGGTCTCATACCAAAACGAGACTCATCAGAAAAGCACACGAAACGCCATTGTTCTTCTGCCCAATTTCTGTGTTCAAGAGCCCATTGATATCGAATCCTACGATTGTGCATTGCTATAGGTGGTACCCGTAGCGGTCTTCGGGAATGAAGGTTCACTTCATGCAAGCGGTTTCTGACTGTTAGGTCGCTAATTAAGTTCCCTGAAGAGTGATGAAGCCTCACGGCTAACATCATGGCGGTTATTGTTGGAGCTCTTCGAGTTAAGATTTGAATGTATCGGTCTTGTCTCCGTGTGGTGCAGCGATACCGTCCTCCATGGCGCTCAGCCACGGTACCAGTGCTTCGGTAACGTGTCCAAAGTCGACTGATAACACTCTGACTTGTATTCAGAGCTAAAGCCACAGTACGTTGCCGGGAACCAGCTTCTATCATTCCCACGGCTCTGAGCATTTCTTCCCTGCTTAAATGACGTCGCCGCTCCATAATAACGTTGGTTTTAATCAGTAGTAGGGAAACAGTAGCACTAATAATGTCTTCAATGCGTTGTATGTTTTTATAGGGAAAATATTGACAGCTGATTTTCATCTTTTACTCGAATTTGATTCACAGTTCCTGATTCAAATTATGAAATGCACCAAAAAGGATCCATATAAATTTATAAAATCATAAATTTATTACAAAGCCACATCTCAATCTCAAGAAATCCGCATAAAAATGCTTGATCCCTAGACACTTTTGATGTGTGTATTTATTAACATAGTTTACTGACTCACCCGAGGTAGGTTTAATATTTGGTAATTCAGCACTTTGATTTTTTGTTTTATTGGTATATGTAATTGTTTTTATATTTTTCCATAATAATTTTGTATTGGTGACGGAGTTTTCTAGTAATTCTCTTTCATATTTTCTTTTAATTTTTTTAATAAGAAAATTAAGAAGACTGTTACAATAATTTCTATATCGGGTGCATGTTATTTATAGAATATCGTTGTGTGGGTCAGCACGTGAGTTTTTTTGTAGTTTGTTGCGATTCTTTATACAGCGGAGTATTCCCGGAGTTATCCACGGTTTTATTATGCGTTTATTATTGGGAATATTTCTTACTGTAGTATTATTCTGGATGGTTTCAATAAGTATTTCTATAAACAGATCGATTAGTACATTAGGATCGTTGCATAACATCAATTCGTCTATATTTTTCCTTTTAGGTAATGCAATGCTTGTTCAAAGTTCAAGGTGGTAAAGTTTTTATGTACTATTTATATTTTTTTTGTTTCGTTTGTGATAAAAATGTAGTCAAGTGATCTGTAATTGAAGTCTGCAAAATAGCGATTGATGCACATATTTTTTTTACATTGATTCATAATATTAAATGGTCTAGGCAGTTTTGTTCCCTGATAGGTAGTGTATGACCTGGTAATATGGCATAGGTTGACAGAGTGTTAAGGTAACGGTTATTTTGCTCGGTAGGTGCCTCAGTCTCTTTGGGCCTAATATTAATATTTATGTCTCCAGTTATTGCTAGGGTTTTTTGTGAGTCAATATTATCTAAATGTAAGCTGAGTGAATCTAAGAAATTGCTAATATTAGTATTTGCTGGTGATCTATATATACATAGCACTGTAGTATTTACTTGAAGACTATATCTATCTACTTGAAGACATGAGGCCTGGGACAAATTTATTTCGTGGATTTTTGGTTTTAATGTATTTTTTGCATAGACAACCACTCCGTCATTTTGATTGTATTGACGACTTGTGACATAACACTGATAGTTGGCTAATTGTGATACAGGTTTATTTACATTTAATCTGCATTCTGTTAAGATGATCAAATCTTTTTCAAATTTAAGTGAAGATAAAGTAAGTAGCTGCTAGGAAACTCGGCGTTCTTGCAAAGGTCCGGTAAAAGTACTTCACACCGGGACAGCTTCTTATGTTATACAAAGCACAGGTCCGATCGTGTGTGGAGTACTGCAGCCACATATAGGCTGGAGCTGCAAAATGCCACCTGGCTACATTGGACTCAGTGGAAAGGCGTGCGAAGAGACTAATTGGAGATCCTGATTTGGTTAACTCCAATCTACAAAGCCTTGCGCACAGGCGTAGGGTAGCCAGCCTTTCGGTGTTCTACAGGATGCATTTCGCAGGAATTACACGAATTGATTCCGCCATCCCGTTTTTTCCATCGGACAAACCGTCGTACCGCCGACGAAGATAAAGATGATTTTAAATAATAGGTTGTCTTTGGTGGCAATTAGTAAAAGACATTGTGTGGCCCCAGTGGATGATTAAAAAAAAAAACACATTTAGTAAATAAAGGTTTCCATATATAACTCTTATTGTGTCCAGTAGTGACTATCGTAAATAAAAAAATAGTCATATACTTATGTTAAACACTAAATGAATTTAAGATAGTGGTTAAATATATCTAAATGAAATAGCTGCGAGATAACGTAAAGCGAAAGGTAATTCATGAATCCCCGACCGGTCGCATGACGCATTGAATGTGACCGCGCTGTCATTGTCTTACTATTGTGTCTCGTTTTCAGGGCCAAAAACAGATATAGATGGATTTATGGGATTTATAATCAATTTCATACTTCAACCAATATTATTTTGATTAGGGTGAAATCTATTTAAAGATGGTAAGTTGATAATTATGATTTGTTTCGGTGTTACACGTGGGCGCCTAACTAGCTGTTTAGGTTAGGTTAGTGGCGAAAATCTTTAAGTAAGAAATGTATTTTAGGTATTTATTTATAAACAAAAGATTATACAACGCGGGAATTTGGCCAAAATAATCGCAACCAGCTGAACTGTCGTATACAAAAGTAAATGTGTGATATCTTCATTAAAATAAATTATTTAATGAATACAGATAAGTACTCACCTGAAATGTTAAAAGGAAAGTATTAAATCACTGTTTTATTAATCTGAAAACTATTTTTTCTTTCTAAAAACTTCACTTGCAAGACTAAATATTATTTCAGTTCAGACTGACAGGTAGTCTGAGCGACCGACCGCGAACACGAACGCGATGCGACTATGTCCACGCTGTGCATATTTTTGTTCATCAAGGGCATGCGTCATAGCGCAGTCAACAAGTATATTTCAACATATTTCAAAAGAAAGTCTACAGCGGATGCACTACCTCCCATTTTAAGTGCATCTCTCGAATATTCGAAGGCTGCACTCAAATCTCCTTGCGGTCCATCACCATCTCGAGACTGTCAAGCCTCACTTGCTTTTCTTGAGACGCAGATTCGACTACCCGGGATACTCATCGGAGCATCACTACATGCAGCGTGCCGGGGTCTGTGTGTACGTCCGCAATGACACCTGCTGCCAGCGTCTCCGTCACCTTGAAGACCCTGATTTTTTTTTAAAACAGCGCTTTTCAGTGAGACAGATCGAAGAGTAATCATTCATTTTGTTCTGAATACAAACAGTATAGTTACACATACCACCCAGCTATATTATTTCGATATTCAAACTAACACTCCCACTTATCGAAATAATAGAGGTATACACGACTAATACAAAAAAATAACTACACAATCTAACACCTAAACCTTTTGTAAATCTGCTGACATTTTAACTGTTTCCAAAAACAAAATCAGTTTCATGAAACTAAACATCCGGCTAAGAAAAAAACATAGACCTGTGTAACCTTCTGTCTATAACATTATTTCCTCTATCATTTTAAGATATGCCCAGGATTCATAATAACAATAATTGTTGAACAACATCAAGCCTAGTTAAAAAATCCATTAAATAACTGATTAATATAACTTTCTAGACCAAATGTAATTGTGTCATTAACTTTAACAAAATGAACAAACATCCCTAAACTATTTTTAATATATAAAGCCTTTGGCTACTAAACTAGCACGATAATGAACATTATTATCATTATCCAATTTTCTATGCATCACCCATTTGCATTTTACTACAGTTTTTCCAATTTTTGGAATTCTACTAGCTCCCATATATAATATTATCCTTAAAACATTTGAGTTCTGCTTTCACCGCCTGTAACCACTGTTCCTTTTCTGCTCCATGTAGCGCTTCTTTAAGGCTTAGTCCACTAGCATCTCTATCATCAAACACTTCTTCTGGAATACATATATTTTAAATCCCGTACCTTTCTGGTTTCTTTCTGATTCTGCTAGGTCTTTCACGCTTCTCAGGGGAGTCGTAAGCATCCTCATACTCACAAGGAACATAAGTCTCGTCTGAACTATTTGAAGTTTCAAGCAATGTATCATCTGTGGTTACTTCATTCAGATTTGGTGAACTCTTGGCGACTGTATCCCCCACTGAACACGAGCCTTGCTGTTTTTCAGTAACTGGTATGCTTATCTCAAGATTCTTCTCATCTTCCATGACAATAACATCTCTACTTGTTACCACACGTTTTGTTCTAGGGTTATATAATCTGTAACCCTTAACGTTATCTGGATAACCTAGTAATATGTGCTATTCAGACTTTCGGTCCTATTTTTAACGCTTTTCTTTAGCCACATGTACCATTACCGTGCTTCCGAAAATACGCAAGTGACTTACGTCTGGTTTGCACCCAGTCCAGATCTCATAAGGAGTTTTATCATTCAAGGCTGGTAGAACTGTACGATTTTGTAAATAAATGGCGGTATTTGTGGCCTCTGCCCAAAACTTCTTATCCAGATTAGTTAGCATCAAACAATAAGCATCTGGCTTTTTTAACGATTGTCCGATTATTCCTCTCTGATAAGCCATTTTGTTCCTGGGTATACGGGTTACTCCTCTGGTGAATGATACCTTCATGCTTGAGATACGAGTCACGCCCGTTATCGCTTCCCAAAATCTTTATCTTCTTATTAGTTTCGTTCTCAACTTTTGCTTTAAATTCTTTAAAACATCTCAATGCTTCATTTTTACGTTTAATAAAATAAACATTCATCATCCGACTGTAATCGTCAATAAATAACATAAAATATCCATGGGTCCACAAATATCTGTGTGTACTAAATGTAGTAATTTTTTGCTTCTTGAACCCTCTGATGTGAAAGGCAATCGACACTGCTTCCCTTCACAGCAAACTGTGCATGAAATCTTGCTAAGGTCAACTTTTTCGTGAAGTTTCATACCTTCACCTGCACTGGTCATTTTATTCAGGTATTTGCTATTAACATGACCTAATCGACGGTACGACATAATGCCTGATGTAGCTACATTCACAACAACACTGTCCGGTACTTTCAACTTGTACAGTCCATTGTACAACATAGCTGTGGCCACCAGTTCACTGTTTCTGTTGTATATGTCACAGCCATTTTTCGTAAACTGAACTTTATTACCGGGTTTTATTAACTGGCTCACTGACAGTAAGTTGGTAGTCAATCCTGGAGCTCATAATACATCCTTGACTGGTATTTCAAATTCATATTGATCAGTTTTCGTTAATACAGCGCTAAATGCGTTTCGTTGTTTTCTTTGACTATCTTTCGTGCCGTAATCACTATTTGTACATTGATTCTTGTAGTGCCCTGTTTGTTTACATCGGTAACATTTGACGTGACTTTTACTGCCACCACTGACATTTGCTTTTGTTTGATTTCGGACCTGCGCGCTGGCTATAGGAAAATTCTTTTTTTTTTGCTGCCAATTCTGCGTGCCAATAGCCAATGCACTAGTTTCGTCTAATTGCGATTGACTTCCGCTTACTTTCGATTCCAAATCCATCAGTTTGGTTCTAATGGCGTCGGTTGTAATTTGTATGCCCGAATGCTCGATAGCCATTATCATCGGAATGTATTTTTTTGATAATCCTGCCAATAATAAGCAACCAATCCACTCATCTGGGGGGGGAAGCTAGGGTATGGTCTTGGTGGGAATCGCTGTAGGTGAAACAGCATTACCTATAAAATGTCAAGAAACCATCTGCTGTACTCGTGGCGAAGTACCGTATGAAGCAGAGCCCTAGCCAGTCCGAGTCATCCACGTCCCCGCCGTCCTCCCTGGGACCTGCTGCACCCGCGCCGCCGCGCGTCCGCCACCTCGTGGTGCAGCTGAGCTAACGGATGCAGGGCGAAGGGCGAGTATTCTGCGCCTTAAAACAGAATCGTCTCACCAGGGAGAGAACCCGAAAAAAAACCGAGCATATCCGTAGGCTCTAAAGCGGCAGCCCCGCTAGCGGATTAAGGCACAGTGGGCTAATCACTCGCTTGCCCGACAATTATAGATTCAAGAAACCGAAACAGTAGAAAACCGGACCGATACTTTACCGACGACTTTTGGCATGAAAATACGGACACGAATTGCATTTTGGAATGTGCGTACACTTAGTGATGACAGCCGATTAGCCCAAGCAGAAGCAGTAATGCTTGGTTACAACCTGCAGATATTGGGTCTAAGCGAAGTGAGAAGACACGGCTTTGGTGAACTGAGAACATCGACGGGTTTGACTTTGCTATATTCAGGTAAAGAAAATGAGGAAGATGTGCGCGAGTACGGCGTGGGGCTCCTCCTCTCCAATATAGCGAAGAAAAGCCTTGTCGATTGGAGACCGATTTTTCTTTCGGCATCAGAATGGCAAAGGGAGATATATCTCACTTTTGTGGACTTCGAAAAAGCCTTCGATACGTTGAAGTGGTCCAGTATTTGGTCTCGCCTGCTGGAAATTGGAGTGCCACCAAAATTAGTCCGCCTAGTACAAAGCATATATTAAGTTTGCCATCGTGGTGAAAGGATTTGCCAATCGACCGGAGTCGATTGCCCAGGGTGCGCCGGACGTAACACTGGTTTTGACTGGTTTTGCCATCGACACGCTAAGAAGAAGAAGAAGAAGCATATATCGCAAATATACATGCAAAGTGGTTCACGATGGTCTCATCTCGGAAGACATCGCAGTGCACGCGGGTGTTCGCCAGGGTTGCCTTCTCTCGCCTCTTCTCTTTATAGTCGTTCTTGACGGAATATTGCTTCGCATCTTCGATGAGAGACGCCGCGGCATAGAGTGGGGATTGTCCAGCGTTTTAGAAGACTTGGACTACGCCGATGACCTATGCCTGCTTAGTCACACACACGCCGACATGCAAGCAAAATTAAACGACCTTCGTGAGGAGGCAGCGAAAACTGGTCTTAAAATTAATACACGGAAGACCCAAGAAATGCGTTCAGGAGTGATCAATTCTGCACCGTTGCTGATCGGCACCGAGGCGGTGGAACGCGTTCAGAGATTCACGTACCTCGGAAGTGTCGTGGCGGAAACTGGTGGGACTGACTGGGACTGGAAGACGTCGCTTCACGAATAGCCAAAGCGCGTGGTACCTTCGCACAGCTGAGGCCGGTTTGGCAATCGCGGAAATTGACCCGAAGGGTTAAATTAAAAATCTTCAGGTCCAACGTCAAATCCGTGCTGCTTTACGGGTGCGAAACGTGGAAGGTGACAAAAGAGATCTCACGCCAAATACAGGTTTTCGTGAACCGATGTCTCCGTCGTATCCTCGGGATTTACTGGCCCGAGACCATCTCTAACGTGGAACTGTTGAAGAAATGTCACGAAAGCTCGATCGACCACCAGATCAAACGTCGCAAGTGGGGTTGGATTGGTCACACGCTTAGGAGGGATCCCGATCATATACCTAAACAGGCGCTAGATTGGAATCCCCAAGGAAAAAGGAAGCGTGGCCGTCCTCGACAGACCTGGCGACGAACCGTGTTAGCTGAAGCAAGGGCCGTCGGACTGACATGGAGCGAGATCAAGCGAAAGGCGCAAGACCGGTCGCGATGGGTATCTACTGTCGACGCCCTCTGCCCCAGCTAGGGGACATAGGATTTTAAGTAATCCACTCATCGCTGATATTGAATCCTGTCCCACTTAATTTCTGAGCACTTTCGACTATCTGCGTTACGTATGACTCCATAGGAACACAATTTTCTTGGCGGATTGATATCAACTTACGCAACAGGGATATTCTGCGTGATAATCCTGAGTGATCAAACAATGCCTTCAGCTTAAAAAACATATAAGCACTTAAATAAGTTACCTGAGATACAGGTTTATACCTAGTTTAGGTAAAACACATTTTAATACGTTTACCTCTAGTTTAAGCCCTTAATTTATAAATATGTATGTAAATCGGAAATTCAATAAACGTGTTATTATTATTTCTTTATTTACTTTTTAAATACATATTAAATATATTTTTAAATATTTCTTACAAAAATAATAAAAAAAAACATTTAAAAATATAAAAAATAGAATGCCACCGTTAGCGGGAGCAGGGTCCAAGCTACCGGTGGTTAGGGCTCCAGAGACAGGAACCTCCTCACGATACGAGCCGTATCCAGGAGTACTGCCTTCTGTATCAGGCCCTTGATCCAACCGCGCAACGACAGCTTCGACAGGTGGTCGTCGAAGCTTTTGGCCATTAGGCCATTGGCGGTCACAACAATCGGCACAATGACAGCCGAGTCCACATTCCACATGTCGACAACCTCGTGTGCCAAGTCGAGATATTTAATCTGTTTCTCTTTCTCGGCTTTCACGAGGTTCTCGTCATGCGGGATGGTGACATCGACTATCATTGTGCGGCGCGCTAATCGGTCTATCACCACTATATCCGGCTTATTGGCTACAATAGTCCGGTCAGTGATGATAGACCGATCCCAGTACAGCGTGACATGGTCATTTTCGAGAACTGGTTATTATTATTATTATTAGTTTGTTCCACAGCTCCAATGAAGTTTTCACCTCTTTGATATGTACATATAACGCACTATCTATAGTCATGATCAGCTTTGCCTTGGTTCTCGCATCATCTGCGGCTTCTATGATTTTCCCAGACTCTGGTTTAATGCAGTGCACCATATTTTCTAGGACTAGAAAATTCTCCGCGGCGAAGATCCATTCGCTGTAGTTCTCCCGACCTCTTAGTTTGGGTACATTTACTAAGTAGTTCATTCTGGCAAAATATTTTTGCACACACTGAATAATATTTTACTACTTTAACTGGAGAAATAACTACAATTTTAAATAAAAACTGAGGGCGCTGGGCCCATAACCTATAATTAAAACAGCGCTTTTCAGTGAGACAGATCGAAGAGTAGTCATTTATTTTGTTCTGAATACACACACACCACTTACCAGCCAGCTGCATGTATTATTTTGATATACAAACTAACACCTGTGTCTACCGATCGCACAGCGGTGATCAGGAGACAACTCGGCTATTTGACCACCTTCATGTGGCCGCCGATACGGCCCTGCATCGGCACCCTGATGCGCAGGTCGTTGCTCTGGGGGACTTTAACGCCTGTCATCAAGATTGGCTTTTCCCATAACAGAGGACTGACCACGCTGGGAGAGAAGCGCGAAACTTTGCAGTTTCGATGGGGTAAAGCAAGTTGGTAAAGCAAGCGACAAGGGTGCCTGATATCGCTGGTCATACTGCCAATTGTTTGGACCTTCTGCTGACAACCGATCCGGACAGATGTGTCGTAACAGTTTCCTCACCACTTGGAACTTCAGATCATTGTCTGGTGAAGTCTGTAACGTCCTTCTCGCCACCTGACTGCGACTCACGCGGGGAACGGCGAATGTGGCGTTACAAGTCAGCAGATTGGGATGAGATGCGACACTTCTTTGCGTCTTATCCTTGGCAGCAGGTCTGCTTCTCTTCGGAAAATCCGTCGAGCTGTGCGGAGGCAATTTCCGATGTGGTGCGTCAAGCTATGGAGTATTACATCCCATATAGTGACGTACCCGTCGGAAATTCAGCTCGCCCATGGTTGGGGTGCCGCGACAGAAAACCTCCACGCGTGCTCGCGGGCTGGAATTCCCTAACGGGTTCTTCCGGAGTGAAGGCCAGTTCGCGGGACGGTGCACCCTGGGAGGCGGCCAACGACTCTTTTGGGTACTTCTGCCTAAGGAGCCTCGATGGCCGTCTGCGAATGTTCTGTCTGAAGGAGCGCTTCAACGCGTGTCCCTCTGCTTCAGCAGAGGGCACAGTGGCGAAGCAAGAGCGGGCTCGGTATGCACTTACCCTGCTACCGGGCAGGCAGGAGGAAGACTCGCTCCTCCTCCTGCCACCGTTAGTCTCGTAGCCCCATTGATTGTCCAAGGTCATGTTTCTGACTTTTGGTGGGGGTCGAGGGTCCTGGCTTAACCGCCCGGGCCGCGAGGAAGACAACCTCTATAAAAAATTACCCCAAACCTCCAAGCGGCGGCGCACCGTGAGGGAGGTTGTTAGCTTGACTAATGGGTAGCTAAATTAGTCTCTAGTGCGGACCACGCATTTTGAGCAGGTACACAAAGTAAATACTCGTGGGACCTAACATGAATAAAGTGAAACCAAAAAAACCACAAAACGAGAAGGAGAAGAGCGATGCGCGGTCGGAGTCCGACGCGGCATCGCGGAAGGGCTCGGAGAGCTCGGGGGAGGAGATGGGGAGCGACTCCGGAAGCGTGCGCAGCTCCCGGAAACGCTCTCTAGGAAGAGAGGGGTCGGACGAGGAGTCCGACAGCCGAAGGGGCTCGGCTCGAAAAATCGCCACCGCTCGGCGGGGAGCGAGCCAAGCCCGCGGCAGAGGGAGGGTGCTGACCTCCAAGGAGGCTGCCGAGAGGGCTGGGAAGCTTGCCGCGGAGGGACGCCATCCCGGAGCACCCAGCCCCGGTCCCTCGGGGCCGTCTGGCGGTGAGATCGACGACGGGGGAGGCTCCGCCGACGAGGCTCACCAGGAGGTCTGCGACCTGGTCGTGGAGTCCTTGCGGCTGGTTGCAAGGAAAAGCACCCCGAAGGGCAGGTCTTCTGCCGTCGCCGAGGCCGTGCCCCCTATCCTGGAGGCCTTCCAGAAGGCCCTGGACAAACGGGGTGCGAGGACCCGGAGGGAGGTGTTGGAAGCCGCCGCCCCTCCGAGGGAAGTCTGCTCCCAGCAGCCTCCAAAGGCGGGGAGCCCGCAGGGGCAGGGGTCGGCGCCGACCCAGCCCCAGCACGAGCCAGAGGGACAGGCTCTGACCCTGCTGCGGCAGGAGCTAGCTGCCTTCCGGCAGCAAATGCTGCGGCAGCAGGAGCAGTTCCAGCGGCAATTGTCCCTGCTGGAGGGGATTGTGCTGCGTCCCCCACTCGCGGGCTCCGGTCGCAGACTGGCGGCGTCGTACGCCGCCGCAGCTGCGCCTACGGCAGCTGCCGCGCCCAAGGCTGGCCCGTCAGGGCAAGCCGGGCGTGGGGCCGTGACGGCGGCGGCTGCGACCGCGAGGCAGGCCCCGATGACGAGGCAGCAGGGGAGGGCAGCTCCTGCCCTTGCCCCTCCTGCGAAGGGCAAAGCGGCGCCCACTGCTAGGGCGGCGCCCACCGCCAATGCGGCGGGTGCTCCTGCCGCGGCGGCGGCGAACGGGCGGCCTCGGCTGCCCCCGCCTGCCGATTCTCCAGCTGGCGCCGAATGGTCGGTCGTCGGCGCCAAGAAGCAGGCGGGCAAGGCGGCCAGGGCCGCCAAAAAGAGGGAAAGGCGGCAGCAGCGCAAAAAGCGTGCCGTGGCGAACCGGCTTCGCGCCCCGGGCGCCGCGGCTGTAGTGATCACACTACAGCCGGGCGCGGAGAAGAGGGGCGTGACGTACGACGCCGTGATGGAGAAGGCCAAAAAGGCGGTACTCCCCCACCTCGACGAATACGGGGCCTCGAAGGGCTTCCGCATGCGGCGCACCGTGACCGGTGCCTGGATGCTGGAAGTTCCCGGCGAGGACAGCGGTCCTGCCGCGGACGCCCTGGCTGACAAGGTCAGAGCGTCTGTGAACGAGGAGGACGCCCGAGTGTCCAGGCCCACAAAGTGCATCGATATGCGCATCATGGGCCTGGACGACTCCGTCAAGGTGGAGGAAGTGGTGGCCGCCGTCGTTGAGGCGGGAGGGTGCACGACCGACCAAGTGCGGGCGGGCATCATCCGCCTTGACGGCACGGGTATGCGAGCCGTCACGGTGAGCTGCCCCGTGTCGGCGGTCAAGGCCATCACGGCGGAGGGCCGAAGGCTCTTGGTGGGCTGGGTGTCAGCCCAAGTCAAGGTGCTGGAGCCCAGACCGCTGCGGTGCTTCCGTTGCCACGTGGGGCACCACGTGGGAGCCCGTTGCGCCGCGGAGGTGGACCGCAGTGACCGCTGCTTCCAGTGCGGTCAGCCTGGTCACAGGGCCGTCGAATGCCGTGCGTCGCCGCACTGCTACGCATGTGCGGCGGCAGGCAAGGCTGCCGACCACCGGGCTGGGAGCAGGTCCTGCGACCCCCCCGCCAAAGCCAAGGGTAAGGTCCGGAGGGGCCCTCACCCCAACGCCAACACCGCCGCAGCCAAGGCTGACGCTGCTGCCGCCATCGCCGCGGCAGAGCCCTCAAGGGGGGCTCCGGAGGAGACCGTAATGGACTGTCAGTGATGGCCCCATTACGTCTCCTCCAGGCGAACATCAACCACTGCGCCCCCGCTCAGGATCTGTTGCTCCAGAGCATGGCGCAGTGGTCGATCAATATCGCCGTGGTCTCCGAGCCGTACTTTGTCCTGCCCAGGGAAGACTGGGTCCAGGACCTGAGCGGCTCGGTGACCCTAATTTCGTCGGCCGCCGCCGGTACCCCCGCCTCTCGAGTCCATCACGAGAAGGCGGGGCTGCGTGGCAGCACGGGTCGGGGACATTGCAGTGGTAGGCGTCTACCTGTCCCCGAACCGAGATCTCGCCGATCTCCACAACTCCCTCATGGAGCTGAATGCCGTCGTCGCTGGGTTCGGATCCCTCCCCGTGGTCGTCTGCGGGGACTTCAATGCCTGGAATCTGGCTTGGGGTTCCCGGCTGACGAACCGACGGGGTCGGATGGTGGAGGACTGGGCTCTGGAGACAGGCCTGGTCGTCCTAAACCGGGGTTCTGTCCCCACGTGCGTGCGGATGCGGGGTGAGTCGGTGGTGGACCTCTCGTTCGCCAGCCCCGCTCTGTCGCCGCGCGTCGTCGACTGGCGCGTAATGGAGGGGGTGGAGACGTATTCCGACCACCGGTACATCCGGTTCGACGTCTCCGCCCGGATCTCGACCGCGCCGGTCAGGGAGCAGACCCCGTGTGGTCCGCGGTGGGCGCTGAGGCAGATGGACCGGGACGCTCTCCTGGAAGCCGCGAGGGTACAGGCCTGGGTGCAAGCACCGGACAGGCCTGTCGAAATCGACCCTGAGGCAGAGTGGTTCCAGGAGGCCATGTCGCAAATCTGCGACGAGGCGATGCCCCGAGTCCATCCAGGACGTGCTCGGCGCCAGGTGTACTGGTGGTCGCCGGAGATTGCGGCTCTGCGCGAGGCGTGCACCGCCGCGCGACGCCGGTACGCCAGGTTCCGCAGGCGCCGCACCCGCCCGCCGGATGCGGAGGCCAGGGAGGCGGAGCTTTACGAGGGGTACAGAGCGGCAAGGCGCACCCTCCGAACAGAGGTGAAGCGGGCCCGCAATGTGTGGCTGGGGACTCTGAACAGGGACCCATGGGGACGCCCTTACCAGGTGGTGCGGGACAAACTCCGCCCATGGGCTCCCCCCCTGACTCAGAGTCTCCGGCCCCAAGTTGTGGAGGGTGTGGTGGCCAATCTGTTCCCTGAGCGAGGGGAACACTCTCCCCCGCTCATGGCTCCGCCACCTGCGGTACCCGTAGCGGACCACACCAGCGACGACGAGGACGACGCTCCAGAGGTGACCGAGGTAGAGATGAGGGCGGTGGTACGAAGACTCAGTTTCAAGAACACCGCCCCAGGACCCGACGGCGTGCACGGCAGGGTATGGGTCCTGGCCTTGGAGGCTCTCGGGTCTCGATTGCGAGGGCTCTTTAGCGCATGCATGGAGAGAGGACAGTTTCCCCGTCGCTGGAAGACCGGGAAACTGGTCCTCATTGCGAAGCCGGGGCGCCCCGCGGACTCTCCGTCCGCGTACCGGCCCATTGTGCTGCTCGACGAGGTGGGCAAACTCTTTGAAAGAGTAATTGCAGACCGCCTCGTCGGGCATCTTGCGCGGGTGGGGCCGGACCTTTCGGACGGCCAGTTCGGCTTTCGCAGGGGGCGTTCCACGGTGGACGCCATCATGCGCGTGAGGGCTCTCACGACGGGGGATGCGGTGTCTCGGGGCAGGGTCGTCTTGGCGGTGTCTTTGGACATCGCCAATGCCTTCAACTCCCTGCCCTGGAGTTGCATCGGGGCGGCACTTCGGTATCACGAGGTGCCCGCCTACCTCCGTCGTGTGATCGAGGCCTACCTGTCGGATAGGTTCATCATCTATCCCGGTCACCAGGGAGAGTGGAGACGGCGAGAGATGTCGTGCGGTGTTCCGCAGGGATCGGTACTAGGACCGCCCCTGTGGAACATCGGATACGACTACGTGCTGCGCGGCGACCTCCCCGACGGGGTCAGCGTGGTCTGCTACGCAGACGACACGCTGGTCCTGGCGCGGGGAGAGTCGTACCAGGCGGCGGCCGAAACAGCGACACGCGGGGTTGCGACAGTCGTGGAGAGGATCCAGCAACTGGGACTCAAGGTGGCATTGCACAAGTCCGAGGCCATGTGCTTTCATGGCCCTCGGTACGCGCCACCTCCGGGTTCCCAAATAACGGTAGGGGGGGTCCACATCGGCGTCGGGTCGGCGATGAAGTACCTGGGACTCGTCCTCGACAGCCGGTGGACTTTCGAGGAGCATTTCCGACGTTTGGCCCCCAAACTGGACAGGTCTGGGGCCGCTCTGAAGCGGCTCCTGCCCAACCTAGGGGGTCCAGACGCCCCCTGCCGGAGGCTCTACGCGGGGATCGTTCGGTCCATGGCCCTTTACGGGGCGCCGGTTTGGGCGCCGTCGCTAGGTAAGCGACCGGCGGCCAAGCTGAACGCTTGCCAGAGGGTCATGGCCATCCGGATGGTGCGGGGATACCGCACGATCTCCCGCGAAGCGGCGAGCCTCCTCGCTGGCCTGCCACCGTGGGATCTGGAGGCAACAGTCCTTGCACGCATGCACGATTTGCGCGTGGAGATGCAACGCCGGGGCGAAACTCCGCTGCCGCGACAAGTCGCGGCATGGCGGACAGAGTTCCGGCGGGATCTTAGGGTGGCATGGCGACTGCGACTGTCGCAACCCAGTGCTGGGCACGCCATCATTGAGGCGGTTAGGCCCCTCTTTGAGGAGTGGTTGGAAAGAGGTCACGGCGTCCTCTCTTTCCGTGTGACGCAGGTCCTCACCGGACACGGTAAGTTCGGGAGGTTCCTGCATCGAATCAAGCAGGAGAGGACGCTCGGGTGTCGCCACTGTGTGGACCGCCCGGAGGACACGGTGGAGCACACGGTAGAAGTGTGCCCCGCTTGGGCGGAGCACCGCCGTGTCCTCGTGGAGACTATCGGGAGCGGCGACCTCTCGCGCCGGGCCCTGGTTCAGGCCATGGTCCGGAGCGAGGAGGGTTGGCATGCGGTCGCCTCTTTCTGCGAAGCAGTGATGCTCGTGAAGGAGGCTGCTGACCGCGAGCGCGTGAGGGAACGGGCCTCACGCCGCCGCCGCCGAGATCCCGATCCCGATTTCCGACCACCGTAGGCGCGGGTTCGCGGACGGCGAGCACTGGGTAGCTCGCCGTCCGGCAGTCTGGAAATAATCTGGACCGAGCCCAGTCGTCAACGGCGCGTTCTGTTCCACGCGCGCCTCAAGGAGATGTCAGCAAACTGTAGGGGCCCGGTAGGGCCGAAGCCTCTGGGGGGAACATGTGGTATTCCTAACGGTTGATACCGAGTCCCCCCCAGAACGAAGGCAACGAAGGAACGGGGTAGGGGTTTAGTCAGTAAGAGTCTGACACGCCCTCCCGCTCCGCCCAAGAGCGGGAGAAGTCATTCTGATGATTCCCCTACCAGAAAAAAAAAAAAAAAAAAAGCTCGCCCATGGTTCAACGCCGATTGTGCTGAAGCTGAAAAGCGAAAGCACTCGGCGTTTCTTGCCTGGGTGGATGCTCGTGACGGCAAAACTCCGGACCTGAGCTCAAAGAAGAGAGCCTTCAACCATGTTGCCAAGTCCCACAAAAAGGGTACTAAGGAAGGCTCTCTTCGATCGCATTTCCCACATTGGCCAGAAGCTCTCTGCACAACCGTCCGGTAGCAGAGCGTTCTGGCCCCTTGCCAAGTCGGTCGAAGTGAACTTCTGTCGGCCCACATTGCCTCCGCTGGTTCGGCCAGATGGAACACTAGCTCATACAGCGAGAGAGAAAGCAGGTCTCTTTGCATCTCTCTTTGCCTACAATTCACGTCTTGACACTGGCAATTCTACTCCACCGACTCTACCTCACTGCGGCACCTCGATGCCCGAGGTCCGTATAAAGAACAAAGAAGTTCTGAGAGCACTGTGTCGTCTAGACGTAAATAAAGCTAGTGGACCAGATGGTATTCCAGCGATACACTTTCTTTTGGAAGGGGACTGCTGCGTCTGAGCCCAGACGTTCAGGGGTTGGGTTTGCAATTAAGACTTCATTAGCTAAGATGTTGAGTGAATATCCAACTTACACTTCAGATCGTATAATAACACTGCGCCTTCATCTAGCTAATGGTAATCATTTGAATGTAATAAGTGTTTATGCACCTACCATGACAAATTCAGATGAGATCAAGGACAAATTCTACGAAGAATTGACTGAAATTCTTGCTAAAATCTCGCCTAGGGAGCAGATACTAATCCTGGGTGATTTTAATGCGAGAGTTGGGCGTAACTTTGAAGCGTGGCCTGATGTACTGGGTAGACACGGAATCGGTAACATGAATAGTAACGGACAAGCACTACTTAGCCTATGTGCTCAGTTCCGACTAACCATCACCAACACAATATTCAGACTTCCGACAAAGCACAAGGCCACGTGGATGCACCCTCGTTCCAAACACTGGCATCTTATTGACTACGCAATTGTTCGCCAAAGAGATGTATCCCAAGTTCGAATTACCCGTGTAATGCGAGGTGCAAACTGCTGGACAGACCATCAGCTGGTTATCACAAAGCTTAAACTTCGTCTTCATCCTCCTCGTAGATCGTCCCTAGTAAAATCTGCTTGCCTAAATGTAGGGAAACTTGATAATCGTAATACGAGGAATGAGTACGTTGTTGCTCTTAATACTGCATTGAATACTGCATCTGACGGTGATCTCAATGCTCGATGGCAAGACTTCTCTTCTCGACTACTGGACACCAGTACTCAGATTCTAGGCGCAACATTGCAAAAATCTGAAGATTGGTTTGATGAGAGTGATGAGGTTATAGCAGAAGCATTGAAAAAGCACCGTAATCTTCTAAAGCAGCACAACCGCTAAACACAAAACGGTTCCGTAAGTGACATAAGGCAGAGTAGTTCCGCGTTACGGAAGTTAACTAGGGGTGTGAAGGACAAGTGGTGGCTTGAAAAAGCCGAATACATACAGTGGTTGTCTGACACTATACAACTTGGTGCTTTCTATGGGGAAGTGCGAAAACTGATCGGCACGAGCTATCGTGCCAAAGTGCCTATCAAATCTCGAGACGGTTCAGAACTGCTGTTGAATGAGGACGCAATGCTTGCGCGCTGGGCTCAGCATTTTAGCGAGCTACTCAATTTAGACCGCTCAGCAGACATGGCATATATTCTTTCTATGCCCACGTTCCCCACAGCCATTGGGTTGGACGAGCCACCAACAATGAAAGAGGTCAAAGATGCACTCATGCAATTGCATAACAAAAAGGCGGTTGGTATTGATAACATCCCAGGGGAACTGCTTAAATACGGGGGTGATAGGCTGCATGAAGTTATTTGGAATTTTTTCGTGGCTATGTGGGAGGAGGAAGAAGTTCCAGGCACTTTTAAAGTATCGAGAATAAGCGCCCTATATAAGAACAAAGGGGACAGATCTGACTGTAACTCTTATCGTGGTATTTCGCTCCTTTCAACCCCGGGAAAAGCGTTTGCAAAAGTCCTTCTCAACCGCCTTATTCCCATATCAGAGTCAATCCTACCGGAGACCCAATTTGGCTTTCGCCCTGAGCGGGGAACCTGTGAAGCTATATTCTCCATTCGCCAACTTCAGGAGAAAAGCAGAGAACAAGGTCGACCTCTATTTCTCTGTTTTGTCGATCTCGAAAAGGCTTTCGATAGTGTGCCTAGAGAAGCTCTTTGGGTCCTGCTTATTAAACTAGGATGCTCTGAAAAGTTTGTAAGAATGATGCGGCTCCTGCATGACGATATGTCCTGTTGCGTTACGGTAGAAGGCAAGCAATCAGACTATTTTAATGTCACCTGTGGCGTGAAGCAAGGGTGTGTACTTGCACCTACACTTTTTGCCTTGTACTTTGCCGTCGTCATTCGGGAAACCTTGGAGCGAATTTCGGAAGGTATTCGAATTCGTTTCCGAACTGATGGCAATATATTCAATCTTGCCAGGTTAAGGGCTCGCACAAAGGTTTCTTACAGTACTATCACAGAGATCATGTACGCTGATGACCTGTGTTTTGTGGCAGATACTTGCGATGGTTTGCAGGCGCTGATAACTGGACTGAATGATGTTTGTTGTAAGTTTGGACTTGCAATAAATGACAAAAAAACCGAAATTATGGTCATGGGTGAAGACGATCTACCGGTAGCCCCAGACATTTTGGTCGGCGCTAGTAAATTGAAGCAAGTGCAGAGCTTCAGGTATCTTGGCAGCATGATCACAGGCAAAGGAGATCTTGAAGTTGAGGTTAATCGGAGGATTTGTGCAGCAGCAGCAGCGTTTGGCAAACTGCAGCCCAAAGTTTTTCGTTCGCATGATCTCAAATTGAAAACAAAGATCGCTGTATACATGGCCATAGTTCTTCCAAATCTGCTGTACTCATCGGAGACGTGGTGCCTGTATCGAAAACACATACGGACCTTGGACAAATTCCACCTCAAATGCCTCCGAAACATTATGGACATCAAATGGTCAGATCGTGTTAGAAACACAAACGTCCTAAGGAGAGCCAAGGTCATGGGCATTGAAGCCTACTTGATGAGACGGCAGCTCAGGTGGTGTGGGCATATCTCTAGGATGCCTGAACAGAGATTGGTGAAGCGTATCTTCTATTCTGAACTCCAGCAAGGAAAACGAAATCGTGGTGGACAGTTTCTACGCTTTAAGGATGTTCAGAATAGACACATGAAGAGATGCGGTATTGACCCCGCCACTTGGGAGAAACAGGCACAAGATCGGTCTGAATGGAGACGCCATGTACAGCAAAGCGTATACGCTTTTGAAGATAAGAGGAGGTTAGAATTGGACCGGAAACGTGATGAACTCAAAGCTAGGCCACCAGTAGCTATAGTTTATCATGTCGTTAATGGCGCTCTGACATGTCCGCTTTGTGCTCGGAGTTTTTCGGCCAAAGTTGGATATGCAAGCCACATGAGGGCGCATAACAGAGCTGCAAATCAGAGCTCACAACCACCATAAGAAGTCATCGAATGCGGTCGCTGTGGCCGAAATCGGCTAGATGGCTTCATCATCATCATCATTCCAGCGATTGTT
Source organism: Mythimna separata (assembly GCA_030763345.1). Taxonomy (NCBI): domain Eukaryota; kingdom Metazoa; phylum Arthropoda; class Insecta; order Lepidoptera; family Noctuidae; genus Mythimna; species Mythimna separata. The sequence continues at coordinate 22,508,070 of CM061170.1, read as the reverse complement.
CTCAAGGCATGTGCACCCGAGTTGTCTCCTGTTCTGACACGCTTGTATCGCCTCTCATATAGGACTGGTATAGTGCCTAAGTCCTAGAAGCTTACCAACGTGCCAGCAGCCTTTGCCCAAAAAGGGCAGTCGTGCCGATCCTACCAACTATCGGCCGATTTCAATAACCTCCATACTCTGCAAGATTATGGAGCGTGTATTGAACTTGCGCCTCTTGACATACCTGGAAGGTAACGATCTCCTCAGAGACCGACAGTACGGGTTTCATCGCAATCGGTGTACTGGGGACCTACTAGTGTATGTCACTCACTTGTGGGGCGAGGCCATCGAGAAGAATGGGGAAGGACTTGCAGTCTCTTTAGACGTCTCGTAGGCCTTCGACAGGGTTTGGCACGCTTGCCTTTTGAGTAAGCTTCCTGCGTACGGCATCTCCCCTGGCCTGATTAACTGGATAAAAGACTTCCTGAGTGAACGGTCTCTCCGAGTTGTTGTCGACGGATGCTCATCAGAGCCCATGATGACTAATGCCGGAGTTCCTCAGGGGTCTGTACTTGGGCGGTTCATTGAGTCCAAAGCCAAAGTAGCTGCTAAGAAACTCGGTGTTCTTGTGATTCCGCTATCCCCTTTTTACCATCGTACAAACCGTCGTACGGCGAATGTCCATCCTTATGTTGTTGAAACCTCTACGGTCCGGACTAAGCGCTTCGCTTCGTCGTTTATACCGCGTACATTGAAGGACTGGAATAATTTGCCAGCTGCGGTCTTCCCGTTCAATTATAATTTGGGTGTCTTCAAGGCTAGAATGAATAGGCTCTTAATAAACTAGTGCGCCTCACCATCTAAGATTGCATCACTGCTTACCATCAGGTGGGATCGCAGTCGAGCACTAGTTTATATTAAAAAAAAAAAACTTCGATTATTATAATATTCAAAACTTCCGCTTGATTCTTTTTTTCTGGAATCTCTTATGACCAAGTAAGCAGCACATATATTATATATATTCCACTAAGCAAAATGTTGTCATTACACATGATTCCACAAGCTGACTAACTACAACTTTACTGAACTGAATGACAACAATGGCGTTGCGTTCCTTAACGCGTTCAATTGTTGAAAGCGACTAACGAAAGTTGAATAGAAAGATGAAGACGAAAGTTGAAGATGAAAGTGCATAGTGTTGACAAAGCTGGTTACTGCCACGTCCATTTATAAAACATAATTCAGCCCAAAGTATAAATAAATAACATAAGAATATCAAAACATAACACATAACTTCCTTTTCAACATTTTTCAATCTTACTATCCAAATTATAGAGTCTATATATTTTAATGCTGACACTTGTCAGAGAAGTCGATTGACAGGTGGCGCTAGTTGTCACATCAACATCGAGTCCGTATTTGAAATTTATTTTAAAATAGTTAAGTGATAAAACTAAGTGTATTCGTGAAAAGACACATTGATAAAGCAGACATATTGTTATCAGGAGAACTTATAAACAATTACTGGTGCAGTAATAATAAAACAAGTTGTGCGGAATAATTGTGTTAAACAGTTGCAAAACAATTGAAAACTTATTATAAGTGTATTTCTTGTAAATATTTGACTTAGAGTAGTGATAAACAGCGTTTGTTCGTATAAAATATAAACAAAAAGTGATAAAAACTGTGACTGTAAACACAAAGACATTTCAAATTTAAACCGATTCGTACACAGCAAATCAAAACAAAGAAATTTGCACGAATGAAATCAGTATTTGTCTGACGCACGGAAGTTCAAGGCCATCGACTACATGTTTATTTAACATGTAGTAACACGGAAAAACCAGATGCAATTTCTTTTACATCACAATATGAAAATGGTATAAGTAAGTATCTTTTTTTACGTGGGAAATCGTCAACATGACTTCTACCGCTCTTGGAGGGCGTGTCAGACTTTTACTGACTAAAACCCTCTCCTCTCTCTCCTATGTTCCTTCTTTGCCCTTTTTTATATTATACAATACTGGAACAGCAGAGTGGAATTAGGTGACACATTATCCACTCACGACATACATGAGTATGCAGTTTGCTAGGTCGTGGTCGCGGCGCTGGCGGCGCGGCGGGAGCGCTGCTGTACGCGCGGCTGCGTACAGCAGCGCCTCGCGCACATCGCGCCTGGGATGGAGCTGCAGCGAGCCACCAGTGTTAGTGAAGTGAACATCAACAGTGCTAGTGTGAGTGCGCGCCACAACATGGTTGAACGTCAACCTAGTGTTACGCAAACAATGGTAAATAGGGAGTGCCCCCCTTACCCGCGAATCGTTTAGGGACAATAAGTGCTTAATTAAATATGTTGTTGTATGTTTATTAAAACTAACATTTTAATCATAAGTTTCGTGTTTACTTCACCTTGTCAACATTATCATCATCACTCCGTCAACATTCAAACATAACATTGTGTCATATCACTACCCCTAGCTTTCGCGCCCCGGAATGTGTTCGGTGTTTTCACCGAACACTTTGTCAGCAATATCGGCGGGACGCGCCGTCCTAATTATATGTTCCGAGCTTTGTGTACTCATATAACATTAAACATTCCATTGACATTTTAGCTTAGTTAACATTAAGAACATTATAAGCCAGTAGCAATAAACAGTGATTTACACATTTTTTTGACATTGACATTTTAGCTTAGTTAACATTTCTTTCTCTTACTTTCTTAAACACTAAACACCGACACCTAGCTACGCACCCCGACAGTACGTAAGGATTGTAATGCTGGGACTTGACGAAATATTCACAGTGTTAAAATAGAATAGAATAAACTTTATTGCAGACCAAAAGAAGTAGTAACTGTGTTATCGGGATAAAGTTCATTTTATAATAACTAAATTGATAATTTTTGCTGCACCTCTGCTGCAGGTGTGAGTTTGAGCAGCGGTAGTCTAGTAGTAACTGCCCCAACTTGCAAGTCGTAGGTCGCGGGTTCAAACACAGCCAGGCGCATAACTTTGTGTACTGAGCCCGCGTACTGGATTATGGCCCATTCCTTCTCCTAGAGAGGAGGCCTGAGAGCAGTGGGTGTCATGTACAAGGATTTAAAATGATTGAATGAATTTTTTTTTATATTAACTAGCGTTTGACTGCGATCCTATCTGATGGTAAGCAGTGATGCAATCGTTGATGGTAAGGCGCACTAGTTAATCTAGTTATTCACTATAACTTTTGAAGACACCTAAATTCGAACGGGAACATGCAAATTGTTCAGCAGGCTCTCTCAAAATCAACTCTTTCGTACATTCACAGCCCACTTATAGCTTTACAAAGCATGCCTCGTTAAAACCCCATGGGGTGTCACATCCCAAACTTGCATACTCCAGACTGCTACTAAGAATCATTATCATCATTTCACCCAATAGACTTCCACTGTTGGACAACAAAACCGTAGTTGCCCAGCAGGGTCGAAGCTTACTGGTGTTGTATGAAAATGAACCCCGGAGCCCTGGATCGAAGGCAAAGAAGGAATAAAAGAGTTTTTTTTTTCAAGTGTTTAATCATCAGAATGACTTCTCCCACACTTAGGCGGAGCCGGAGGGCGTGTCGGACTCTTACTGACTAAACCCCACCCCGTTCTTTCGTTGCCTTCGATCTGGAGGACATGGGCTCACCTTTCGGAATACCCTCCAGTTTGCTGACATCTCCTTGAGGTGCGCGTGGAACAGAACGCGCCGTTGACGACAAGGTTCAGTCCATGTTATTACCAGACTGCCGGACGGCGAGCTACTTAGTGCTCCCCGTCCGCGAGCCCGTGCCTACCTAGTCCCTGGTACCCTGGTTGGAAATCGGGATCGGAATCTCGGCGGCGGTGGCGTGAGCGCCGTTTCCTCGCGCGCTCGCGCTCGGTAGCTTCCTTCGCCAGCATTACTGCTTCGCAGAAGGAGGCAACCGCCTACCACCCCTCCTTGCTCCGGACAATGGCCTGTACTAGGGCTCGGCGCGAGAGGTCGCCGCCGCCGATAGCCTCCACGAGAACACGACGGTGCTCCGCCCAAGCGGGGTACATTTCTACCGTGTGCTCCACCGTGTTTTCCGGGCGGTCCACACAGTGGGCGTCCTTTCCTTCTTGATCCGATGTAGGAACCTCCAGAACTTACCGTGCCTGGTAAGGACCTGCGTCATACGAGAGGACGCCGTGAGTTCTTTCCAACCACTCCTCAAAGAGTGGACTTACCGCCGCAATGACGGCGTGCCCAAAGGAAAAAGGAGTGGGTTTTAGTCAGTAAAAGTTGAGACATGCCTTCCTGCTCCGCCTAGGAGTGGGAGAACGAATTCTGATGATTTCCGACCTATAGCCAGCCTTGAACAAAGGCGTAGGCCTATGCTTTAAGCTTTGTAGATTGGTCTTAACCAAACCTAGATCACCAATTAGCCTTTTCACTGAGTCCAAAGCTGATAGATAACATTTTGCAGCACCAGGCCATATGTGTCTGCAGTGTTCCACACAAGATTGGACCTGTACTTTGTATTACCTGAGAGATAGAGAACGTTTGGAAATGAACTTTAAATACACAAAGCAAAAGTCGATACTTGAGTTGGTACTTAGTAATGGATTTAAAAGATCACGAATGATATAAATTTAAGTACCTATCTCTAACGAACAATATCTTCTTCATTTCGGATCGTTTAGTAATCAACTAATCACGTTGTAATGCAGTGAGTTGCGTTTATTAGCAACTCAGATAGAGAACCTACACTTGGGCATATTCTGACAGGAGCATCGTACAACACCCACAGGGTACGCCACCGTTTGAATGCTTTCCATATTGGCCAATACAATTCACGTCCAAATGATAAGTGTCCTAATTAGAAGGCAAGGTATGACAATCTTCATCCTTTTGAGTCAAGCCATTGGCTCTCATGTCGGACTTGACGACGCCGAAGTCCAGCCAGCGTTACGATGTTAAGGCAACTACGGGACAATGAAAGTGCAAAATAAAAGACAATAATTTAAGATAATAAAAGATATAAATGATATTTATTTTGCAAATAAGTTTCACAAAACACTTTTACACGTAAATTTTCATAATTATTATTTTAATTATTAATATAATTATTATTGTTTTTTTGTCATAATTATTAATCTAGATGGGGCCGGTGTTTCCTAACTGACTACCCTGAGAAGAAACATCGAAACAAACTCAGGGGTCACAGCCTCTTTAAAAATAAAACCATACAAAATGTATTGGTCAAATCATATGCGAACTATGCAGATTGGTGTCTAGATGGCCTTTTGAAGAAAGAACCATGCAGATTTGAGTGGACCTGTCCAGTCAGTGCAAGCATTTGTCATTCTTCGTAAAACTCAACTCAGGACTACTAAGGAGCTCAACAACTTGACGAACAATACAAAGGAAAGGACATTTGGTTAGGCCGCAGAAAGTACTCAAATTGCCAGACATAAGTTAAAATTACTGAAAAGAAAGGAAAAAGAAAGCTATCCACATAGTCCTCACATTTACAAAAAAAAGATATAACTAAATAAAATTTACTAAATGTAATACTTAAAGTAAATATTGTTGTCAAACAAATTAAAAGAGAATAAAAAGAAATTAGTCGATTTGTATAAAAAAATGTCAGGTTGTAAAAAAAAGAATATCAATGTCAAATTGAAATATAAGTTGTGCTTCTCCATTATATTTACAATGGAAAAATGCAATCAAAAACAAAAATCCAAAAGAATAAACGACAGTAGAGTAAGTACTGGAGCAGGTCAATCCCAAGCCTTATTGTCCTCAACATAGTCCTTTATAGTATAAAAAGCCTTTTGGCAAAGTTTACGAATGATTTAAATTTATTGAGGCTTAGTTCTTGAATATGACTGGGAAGTTTATTATAGAAGTGTACACATTGACATCTAAATGAGCCCCCTATTTTTTTGAGCCTAGTTGCAGGAACTACAAATTTGTGTTTGTTTCTAGTATTAAAATTATGAATATCACTGTATTTTTTTAACATGTTTTTGTTTTTATGGGCATACAAGATATTCTCATAAATATACTGTGTAGGTACAGTCATTACCTTGATCTTCTTAAATTTATCTCTGAGGGAGTATCTGGGACTTAAATTATAAATGGAACGAATAACCCTTTTCTGTAAAACGAAAATTGTTTGGATATCGGCGGCATTTCCCCACAGGAGAATACCGTACGACATGACACTATGAAAATAGCTAAAATAAACTAAACGGGCTGTTTCTGAATCAGTTAAATTTCGAATTTTTCTTACAGCGTATGCTGCAGAGCTAAGTTTTTTAGATAATTTGTCTATATGTGGGCCCCACTGAAGCTTAGCATCTAAAGTTATGCCCAAAAACTCTGTAGTATCTTCAGGAATCAACTCCTTTCCTTTTATTAGCACACTAGTTTCTACTTGCCTAACATGGGGCATGGTAAACTTTGTGCATTTAGTTTTCTTTTCAGTCAGATGTAGGTTATTTACATTAAACCAGTGTACTATTTTAGAGATATCTATATCTATATCGTCAGTAACCGTCTGCTGACGTTTCAGTTTAAACAAAAGTGAAGTATCGTCTGCAAACAACACTATATTATCGTTATCCTTCATGAGGTAAGGTAAATCGTTAATCGTTAATAGAAACAAAAATGGGCCAAGAATTGAGCTCTGAGGGACACCTATTTTTACTACAGACCCAGGAGATCTTTTTCCGTTTACATCAACTCTCTGAATCCTATCGCCCAGATATGATGCAAGAAGATCCAGGGAGGAGTTCCGGATTCCTTAATGGTGTAGTTTCCTGATTAATGTTTCATGGGGAACACAATCGAAGGCCTTAGACAAATCGCAAAAAATACCCAGAACATCGCATTTGTCTTCCCATGCATCAAAAATATGTCCTAAAAGTTCAACACCAGCATCGGTTGTTGAACGACCCCTTTTAAAACCGAACTGTTTGATATGCAACAATTTATGTCTATTAAAAAACTTTTGTAGTTGCTCTAACTTGAGTTTTTCAAATATTTTACAAAAAGTGGCTAGCACTGAAATAGGTCTGTAATTCGTGGGCTCAGATGTACTACCCGTTTTGAACAAAGGTATAATTTTACTATTCTTCATTAAATCAGGAAACTCACCGCGATCGATACAATTATTAAAAATAAACGCTAAAGAAGGAGCTACAATATGGATTATAGACTTAACAACGTCCACAGAATTACCCCATAAATCTACAGTCTTTTTTACATTTAAGGACTTATAGGTCTTAACAATGTCTGCACAATTAACATGTTCGAAATTAAAAACAGAATCGCAAACTTTAACGTTTTCTTTAAGCAGAGAATCTGCAGCTATGGGTGATGACTTCAGAGATTTTGTTGTTGTAGGTATATAATATGTTTTATGCTAAATATACAAATTTAATCCTAAAATCACAATAAATGTAGGTATATCGACATTTAATGATGAACATGAAAAATCGTACACTAATAAAATCAATAATAAACCTTGAACATAATTATTTTAAAATAATTCGTAAATATACCACAACTCTTCGTCAATAAGAGTAAGTAGTGTGTTTCTGTACTGTAAGTATAGAGCAGCGCTGGCCCGGTGGTAACGACCCCAACTTACGAATTGTAGGTCGCGGGTTAAAAACCCAGTCAGGCGCATTACTTTGTGTAATTTATTTCATCACTACTATCCTCAAAACGGTGAAGGAAAAATTCGTGAGGTAACCGACATGTCCTAGACCTGAAAATTCGAAGACATGTGACATCCACCAACCCGCACTGGGCCCTGTTGTATTACGGTCCCAATCCCATTCCTAGAGATGAGCCATGAGTCCAAGTAGTAGGAACATTACAAGGTTGGTGCTAGTGCTTCTTATTGATCCAAAAATGTTTAAGTGGTTGAAGATACAAATGCAAACGAAAGATGTCCTAGCTAGTATGGTTCATATTTGCAGGTCCTTAGCCGATATTGGCTCTCAAGTGCCTGAAAAAGCAGTAATATGCAGGACTCCTGTATCTAGCATAAGCTACAGCCATTCTCTGTGGACAAAAGTAAAGTATATAAATTATCTCCGGTCGACTTATCAACTTAAGGTTTCCTTTCTTTTTACTAGAAGTATATTTTCCAGTGTATGCTTAGTGTACTAGATAAACAAGTTGTAAATTACATCGTCTGTCTTTAATTTAGTTAAGTTAAAATGTTTAATAGAGCTTGTTTTTCCCATATCCCCCCTGTATGCTACACATATTCCGCGTATATATCAACATGGTTCTTAAAGTTACAAAAGTAATTTAATAAAAAAAGAAAAATAGCTTTTCGTGGCATCTTCTTGAAAATAGTCTTAGGTAAGTACCTCGTCTTTGACGTCTCGATAGAAATGAAATATTATGACAAACCTGCTTCAAATCGTCTAAATAAGCGTCGTCTCCATAATCATCAGTACCGCGGCGCCTGCTACGGAAGTCACTGATGGCGAGCATCCTGGTCTTCTCGTGGAACCTCGGCAGATGCTTCAGCATGAACGGCACCAGCAGCTTACACCGCTCCGCCGGCCTGGTGTACTGGTCCATCTCAAAGCAGTACAGGTTGAAGGCTTTCTTCACCGACTTCTCGTTATTAAACTTGTTAACTGACACTAGGTCTAAGCCACGCTGTTCCAGTTTCTGTGAAGTTATAATAATAATAATAATAAGCAATCATTGTGCCGATAGTCGTGACGGCCAATGGCTTAATAGCCAAGAGCCTCGACGAACACCTGAGGAGGCTCTCGTTAGGCAGCTGGATCAAGGGTTTGATCCAGAAAGCAGCACTCTTGGACACGGCGCGTATTGTCCGGAGGTTCCTCTCTCAGGAGCCCTGACCGCCGGTAACTTGGACCCTGTTCCCGATGCCGGTGGGCCACTATTTTTTATATTTTTAAATGTTTTTTTTAAGATTTTGTAAAAATATTTAAAAATGTATAAAATATGTAATTCAATGAAAAATAAATGAAATAATAATAATAATAATAATCTGTGGTCCAACTGTCAACGGACGACGCAAAATTTCTACTCTTTAAAGATAAAATTATAATTGAATCAAATTTACATCATATTTTTGGATATATAACTATACTATACTATATACATAACATATAAAATAGATAAAGAAAAAGAAAATAAACTACAAGAATGAAGAACAAATATTCTAATAAAATTGAAAATGTACCCGATGACAGTACCTGCTGTCATAAAAATGAAAAAGTGAAAATGTGGAAATTGTGATTGCGAGAATGTTGACGAGGGCCGCAGCACGACGTGCACGCCCACCACCTCCGGCCTCGTCGCTCAGCTCCGCCTCGCCGCCGCCGGAACCCAGCCCCATCGTGAGTGCTGTGACACCGGCCGCGGCAGTTGCGTCGAGCTCCAGCGACGAGTACTACTCGCCGCCGACGACACCACCACCTGCGCGTCGACGGGGAGGACGCCGGCCACCGGCAGGCTTAGGACCTCGAGGCCCACCGGCCTCTGATAGGGTCCCAGCTACCGATGGAAGTGTGCAGCGCATGCGATGGACACGATCCATGAACGAAAACGTCATGCGCTCCTACTACGGGGCTACAGAGGGGGGAACTAACCTGACTGCGTACCGTGGTCGGATGCTCTCTCTGTTTTAGGTGCTTGAGCCAGCTGTCAACGTTTCGGACCAACGACTGTCGGATCAGGTACGGGTCATCCAGCGTAACCGTATGTTGGATGATACCGTGCTTGATAGACTACGGCTCGAATCACGGAGTAGTCGTGTCTCACAAGCTGCACCTCCGGCCGCGGTGCAATCTCAATCTGGTGTGTCACCGCGACCCGACCAGGGCAGTGAAGATGTTGATGACGCGACTATACCCGTGAGTACCCAGTGCAACAAACAATTGAAGAGCGCTTTGGAGGATGCATTCCGGGAGTACCGCTCCACTCTGCCTGGGCTTAGACCTCGTCTACCTCGCTTGCCCATGCACAAGAAAAATAGGGCGCTGGTGTGTGCTCTAGATTCGCAGCTATCAAACTGTTTTGATAGCAGCAAAGACCTTACTGATACTCACTCGATCTTGTACTGCGCGGCTGTAGCGGCATGTCGTGTAGCTCATGTCAAATTTCCAAATAGTGACAGAGCTGCACGGCCAGCTGTACCAGCTTGGCAGTGCAGGATCGAGCGTCGTATCGGTGAGGCTGGAGCACTCATCGGCAAGCTTATCTGCTTCAGGGAGGGCAACACTCGCCCTAGGGTGATGCGTTTTGTGAGGCGGGCATTCTCGGGGACTGATATTGGACCTCGAGATTATCTGCCCTACATCACAGAGCGTATCGACTTCCTGAAGCAGAAAATCTATGCATGGGCGAGCCGTATTCGGCGGTACAAGCGGCGAGTGGAGCGATACACCCAGAATCGCACGTTCCAAAGCAACGAAAGGTGGGTTTACAGGGCTTGGGAGCGACCGGTCCAAGGTGTGATTGATACTCACCCACCGGATGATGACGCCATGAGTTCATTTTGGCGCAACATCTGGTCAGTGCCTGTCAGTCACACCGAGGGTGATTGGATGCAGGAAGTTGAGCGCGCGTGTGATCTTGTGCCAGAAATGGGGGCAATTACCATCAGCCCCCAAGATGTAGCTCGTGCAGTCCGTCCGTTGCCTAACTGGAAATCTCCAGGGCCGGACGGGCTGCACAACTTCTGGATCAAATGGTTCACAGGATCGCATGCTCGCTTGGCTTCTCAGTTCCAGTCTGCCCTAGAGTCTGGAGTGCTACCCGAGTTCCTAACGACAGGAATAACCCATCTGCTCCATAAATCAGGTAGTACCACGGAACCTAAAAATTATAGACCGATCACGTGCTTACCGACGGTCTATAAAGTTCTTACATCCATCCTGAGAGCCAAAATCAATAGTCATATTGAGACAAACTCCATCATGTCTGCTTCTCAGAATGGATGTAGGAACGGGTCCCGTGGTACTAAGGAGCTGCTCCTCATAGATGTTGCCATTAGCCAACAGGTTCGTCGTTTTCGAAAGGATATGTCGACATGTTGGATAGATTATAAGAAGGCCTATGACTCAGTGCCGCATACATGGCTCATGAGGGTGCTGGAGCTGTATAAAGTTGATGCAACTCTGCGCACCTTCTTGATGGCGTGTATGCGGCAGTGGAGAACGGTTCTTCACTATCCAGGATGTCGACAAATCCAAGAGAATGGTGAACCGATAAGGATCGAGCGTGGCATATTCCAGGGCGATAGTCTGAGTCCACTGTGGTTTTGTCTAGCCTTGAACCCACTCAGCACATTGCTGGAGGGTTCGGGCTTAGGCTTTCGGTTGAAAAGAGGTGGTCAGGTCATATCTCACCTCCTTTACATGGACGACCTGAAACTCTTTGCCCCCAACAACTTGCAACTGATGGAGCTACTGAAGGTAACTGAAACCTTCAGTAGTGCCATCAGGATGGAATTTGGTGTGGACAAATGTGCAGTCATGCATGTAAAGCGAGGGGAGATTGTGGAATCCGTGGGAACCCAACTCTCGGATTCCATACACCTTAGATCCCTCTGTTCAACCGAAACTTACAAGTATTTGGGTATGTCGGAAGCGTTAGGCATCAATGCTGCTGACGTGAAGCGATCGTTGAAGGAGCGCTTCTTTGGCCGCCTGAATAAAGTACTGAATAGTCTTTTATCAGGCGGGAACAAGGTGCGCGCCTTCAACGGTTGGGTCATGCCGGTATTGATGTACTCTTTCGGCATACTTAAATGGACTCAGACGGAACTCGACGCCCTGGATAGGAGGGTCCGTTCACTACTTACTGCAAACCGGATGCATCACCCACGGTCATCGGTGATGAGGCTGTATATCCCGCGGAAGTGTGGGGGTCGTGGCTTTTTAAATGCCAAGACCCTTCATAACCGCGAGATATGCAGTCTCAGGGAATATTTCCTGGCTGTGGACGTGGGTATGCATCGCGCTGTAGTGGCGGTGGACAAGGGCTTAACCCCGCTCTCCTTGGCCAAGGAGAACTGGTGCAAACCAATAGTACTAGATACTAATGACCGCAGGGAAGTATGGCAGAGTAAGGAGCTTCACGGACGCTTTTACCGGGCCTTACATGGGCCCGATGTTGATCTATTAGCGTCCGTATCCTGGTTACGCTTCGGTGATCTTTTTGGAGAAACCGAAGGTTTTGTCTTTGCAATTATGGATGAAGTTATGATGACGAACAACTACCGGAAATACATTGTGAAGGATGGTACGGTTGACATCTGTCGGGCATGCCACCTGCCCGGAGAATCAATCCGACACATAATTTCTAGGTGTTCTCATCTTGCTAACGGAGACTATTTGCATAGACACAACCTCGTGGCCAGGATTATCCACCAGCAACTTGCTCTTAAATACAATCTTGTGGAGTCAGAAGTACCGTACTATAGGTATGTGCCCGACCCAGTTCTCGACAATGGCAATATCACGTTGTATTGGGATCGATCTATCATCACTGATAGGACTATTGTTGCCAATAAGCCTGACATAGTGGTGATAGATCGAACAGAGCGTCGCACAATGATTGTTGATATAGCGGTCCCTCATGACGAGAACCTCGTGAAAGCTGAGAAGGAAAAGCAATCTAAGTATCTTGACTTAGCTCGCGAGGTTGTCGACATGTGGGAAGTGGACACAGCAATCATTGTGCCGATAGTCGTGACGGCCAATGGCTTAATAGCCAAGAGCCTCGACGAACACCTGAGGAGGCTCTCGTTAGGCAGCTGGATCAAGGGTTTGATCCAGAAAGCAGCACTCTTGGACACGGCGCGTATTGTCCGGAGGTTCCTCTCTCAGGAGCCCTGACCGCCGGTAACTTGGACCCTGTTCCCGATGCCGGTGGGCCACTATTTTTTATATTTTTAAATGTTTTTTTTTAAGATTTTGTAAAAATATTTAAAAATGTATAAAATATGTATCAATGAAAAATAAATGAAATAATAATAATAATAATAAATGTTTATTGGAACCAAAAAACAATTTTTACAATATATTGTGGTTACGGTAATAGCTACGATAGTTTAAAATAAACTGTGTTGCAGCTATTAACGCTCACCTCCAAGAGTTGAGTACATCAGTGGTCTTATTTTACGTACATTTCATGCATGCATATTTTTGTGTTTTTAATAAAGTTTCACAATAAGGATAAATACTGGGTTAGCTATGAAAGACAGTGGTTCGTATGTGTATTATATGAGTGGGTCGTGTGTATTGTGTGTTGTGGGTGTGTGTGTGTGTGTGTGTGTTGTGAGCGTGTGCGTATGTGTGTGTTTGTGATTGTGAGTGTGTGTGCATGTCTGTGACGAGGGAAATTTGGATATAATTATCTGCACTTATGGTACAAGAAAAAAGAAAAATAAACCAATAGTTTCAAATTTTTACTAAAATTTCAATACTGTCGTAAGTTTGAGTGGAAAGCCATTTATCAGTTTGGGTTTTGCAATCTCGGGAACAAAGTGGAAAGATATTGATAATTTTATTAATTTTGTTATAAATGACTGGGGCAAAGAATTTAAAATTTCGTCGTACAACTTGCAATTTGGTGGGGGTGATCTTGCACACTCTATCACTTCTGCGTTTTCTCGTATAGAGAATGGGATCATAGTTCAACTCAGAATGCTTTCGAACAATGACGCAAAGAACAAATGAGTGTCTTACTGTTGGAAGTTTCCACATTTTATATAAGTCTTCAGTCGGGAAGCGGATGGGTTTGTGTGCCATAACTTTAAGTACAGCTCTCTGAGCTCTTTCCAATCTCAAAAATAGACATTTGCCTGCATTCCCCCAGGCTGCAATGCAGTAAGTTATAATAGAATGGGCCAGGGCAAAGTAGACAGTTTTGAGAGTGGAAAGATCTGCAGAGTTTCTAAGATTTTTAAAAACAAATATTAGTTTTCTCACTCGTGACACCAGTGCATTGATCTGCTCATTCCATGTCAGAGCACTATCGATTTTAATACCGAGATATTTAATGCAATCAGTACGCGAGATTGTGTTACCGTTGCAACTTGCTGCTGTCGGTAAACTGCAGTTGTGGGCTGTCAGGCAATTAAAAGAGGTAGGTTGTGACATTTGTCTTGCGGCAAAAGTAATAAAATAAGTTTTATCTACATTCAAAGTAAGTAAGTTGCGCGCAAGCCATGTCATAGTTGCTTGAAGGGCTGATTCTGAAAAATAGCGAGCCTCGCTCCAATCATCACCACGGACCAAAATAACTGTATCATCGGCATAGGAGATGACCTTCGCGTTAGGCAGTGGAAGCCGACAGAGGTCATTTATATAAATGAGGAACAATGTCGGCCCGAGCACACTGCCCTGTGGGACGCCGTAGGTAAGGTACATCTCATTGCTAGTAAAATTATCTATTTTTACAACCTGAGAGCGATTCTCAAGATAACTTCTGAAAAGTTCATATGGAAGCCCTCTAATTCCAATCAACTCTAGTTTCTTAAGTAAGAGGGGGACAGAGACAGTGTCAAACGCCTTGGAAAGATCAAGAAAGATAGCAAGCGTCTTGTCTTTGTCATTCAGATTATTAGCTACAGTGTCTAGAAGGTCTAAAACAGCATCTTCAGTTTTTTTACCAGACCTAAAACCATATTGGTTATTAGAAATAATATTGTGGTAATTTAGGTACTTAAGTAGCCTGCTATTAATTATTTTTTCAAGCAATTTAGAAAGAATACTCAAAACCGAAATGGGTCTGTAGTTGTTCACACTGTCTCTGTCTTCAGTCTTGTAGATTGGGTGAACTACAGCTTTTTTGAAAGCTGTAGTTCACCCAGAAGCCAAAGCAAGGTTAAATACGTAGCAGATGATTGGAACAAGGACCTCTCTGGCAGCACTAATCAAGGTAGCAGGAACTCCATCCCAACCCACAGCACAAGTTAGTTTTAAGTCGAGAATAAGCCGTTCAATCTCACTGGTGTCAGTGCTAAGCATGGCCATTGAATGTAGATAACTACAACTATTGTCAGGAGTAGAGATACAATTTGTAGGAGTCTCAAATCTAGACGCAAGATTTGCACCCACTTTCACAAAAAAGTCATTAACGCAGTCGACAGATTCTGATGGAGTTTCCCTAATAGTTAATAGTTCACTGGCAGAGTTTTTATTGGTCGAGATATTTCCTATACTTTTGATGAGATTCCAGGTGGCTTTGGGATTTTTACGGTGTTTATTAAATTCCGTACGTTCATACTCGCGTTTCACTTTTTTCAGTAATTTATTGCAGAAGATTTTATAACGGATGAACACTTGTTTCGCGATATCGTTAGTGGGATCTTTCTTACTTTTCCGGTACAGGTTGTCTCTATTCCGAATACATTTTAGTAAACCAGGGGTGATCCAGGGCTTAATGATGCGGCTTTTACTGGATATTACACAAGTGCGAGTATTCTTATTAACAACCGATGACAAAATATTAACTAAAGTGGTGGCAGCACAATCAGCATCATTACAAAGTAGGATACTAGAGTAGGATAGTAGGTATTTTTAAGCTCTTCAA
This sequence comes from Mythimna separata, assembly GCA_030763345.1. Classification (NCBI taxonomy): domain Eukaryota; kingdom Metazoa; phylum Arthropoda; class Insecta; order Lepidoptera; family Noctuidae; genus Mythimna; species Mythimna separata. The sequence continues at coordinate 22,492,495 of CM061170.1, read as the reverse complement.
CGCAGGTAGTGATATCCACACGCCGTGAAAGCGTAGTCGATTTATGACTATTTTTTGTACTTGCAATATTGCAGATGGCTATAACTGGCAAGTGGTCTGTAATTAACGAATCAAGGATAAGAGATATTGAGGGCTTATGCGATTTTATAAATATATGATCCAAGCAATTGTCCCCGCGAGTTGGGAACAAATGCGCTGGTAGTAAGGAATGTGAAGCCATAGTATTTAAATAGAAGTCAGTGTTTAAGTCTGAACAGTTAGGAGCAATGTTTATGTTTAAATCACCCACTAGAACTACAGTTCTGAAGGTATTTAGCGATTGAAGTGTTGAATCTAGGCTAATCACAAAGTTATGAATGTTACGAACCGATGGTGATCTATATATAGCTAAAAGTGCAGTGTCTTTGCGATGTTTGAGTATCAGGCAGTTAGCATCTGCAATAAGTGCACATTTTTCGACAGTAAATTGCAAATCCTGTCGAGCATAAATAACTATCCCATCGTTTTGGTTAGTATGATCGGAGGCGAAACTAATGTAGCCATTGATAGGTGGTAATTGTGAGCATTTACTAATCCAACACTCAGATAAAACCAAGATGTCAAACTGTGCCTTCACTCGCTGAAGTAAAATGAGAAGATTATTAAAATTTAACACACTACCAATACTCCTAATATTCATATGAAAAATTTTGAAACTATGTTTAATATTACGTAAATGAGAGACAACCTGCTCCGGGGCGCATTGGTATGATTTTGTAGTGGATAACTTTTCAATTTCGTTACTTATTGTAATGTTGTTATTATCCTCCATTTTTGTTTCTGTAAGACAACATTGTTATAGCTACAAATGTATAAAACTGATAAAATGAGATATAGTTTTGTAGTATTTCCAATAACCCTAGGATAAATGGATGTTGAAGTATAAGAGTTGAAACGATGCATGTTAATTTGTTTATTGCGTACAGATAAAAATATTTTTCCATTTTTTGTGTGTGAGTAAAGTTATGTAGTGTAAGTATGTAGTGAGAACATAATGTGTGAGTAAATGTTAAAATTAATAATAATAATACCAACATGAAGCAATCGTTGAGGGAGCGCTTCTTTGGACGCCTGAAGAAGGTATTCAATAGCCTTCTTTCAGGCGGAAACAAGGTGCGTGCCTTCAACGGTTGGGTCATGCCGGTATTGATGTACTCTTTCGGCATACTTAAATGGACTCAAACAGAACTTGACGCCCTGGATAGGCGAGTCCGCACACTGCTGACTGCATACCGAATGCATCACCCACGCTCGTCGGTAATGAGGCTGTATATCCCGCGAAAGTGTGGGGGTCGAGGCATTTTAAATGCTAAGACCCTGCACAATCGTGAGGTATGCAGTCTCAGGGAATATTTCCTAGCCGCCGACGTGGGTGTGCATCGAGATGTAGTGGCAGTGGACCAAAGACTCACTCCGCTCTCCTTGGCAAAAGGGAACTGGCGCAAACCTGTAGTGCTTGACACTAACGATCGCAAGGAAGTGTGGCAGAGTAAGGAACTTCACGGACGCTTCTACCGGGCCCTCCATGGGCCCGATGTAGACCAATTAGCGTCCGTAGCCTGGCTGCGTGCCGGTGACCTCTTTGGGGAAACCGAAGGTTTTGTCTGTGCAATTATGGACGAAGTTGTACTGACGAATAACTACCGGAGATTTATTGTGAAGGACGGTACGGTTGACATCTGTCGGGCATGTCACTGTCCGGGTGAATCAATCCGCCACATTATCTCTGGTTGTTCTCGTCTTGCTAACGGGGAATACTTGCATAGGCACAACCTTGTAGCCAGGATTATCCATCAGCAACTTGCTTTGAAACACTCTCTTGTAGAATCGGAAGTGCCATATTACAGGTACGTGCCCGACCCAGTTCTCGATAATGGCCATGTCATATTGTACTGGGATCGGTCCATCATCACTGACAGGACTGTTGTGGCCAACAAGCCTGATATAGTGGTGGTGGACCGAATCGAGAGGCGTGCAATGATTGTTGATATAACCGTTCCGCATGACGAGAACCTCGTGAAAGCCGAAAAAGATAAAGAAATCAAGTATATTGACTTGGCTCGCGAGGTTGTCGACATGTGGGAAGTGGACTCGGCGATCATTGTACCGATAGTCGTGTCCGTTAATGGCTTAATAGCCAAGAGCCTCGACCAACATCTTAGGAGGCTCTCGTTAGGCGACTGGATCAAGGGCTTGATTCAGAAAGCGGTACTCCTGGACACGGCTCGCATTGTCAGGAGGTTCCTTTCCCTGAAGCCCTGACCACCGGTAGCTTGGACCCTGTTCCCGATACCGGTGGGACGCTGTTTTTTGTATTTTTAAATGTTTTTTTTTTACTTATTTGTTTTGTAAAGAAATATTTAAAAATGAAAAAGACATGTAAAAAAGTTAATAAAGGAAATAATACCAACAAATATTCAACTATTTTTTGATAAACTAAAATTAAATGAAAATAACATATTGAGATAACAAATCTAGGTGCAAATATCGTCAGGACAAGTAGCGTGCGGATTTGATTTTCTAGGAAGCTTAGTCATTTATCAGATATAATATTTTTCAAATCTGAATCATCTTTAATTATATAGTACCGGTCTCCATCTTTTTGTCTCAGAAATACTTTGCCATTTCTTATCCAACAGTATTTGTATTGATGCGTATTAGCGAAGTCACGAGCTAGGAAAAATACGCGTTTCATCTTTTGTGTGAGATTTTCCGATATGAAGACTGGTTTAGAAGTACCATTGAAGCCTAGAGTTTCAGTTGTTAACTTGTTATGTCCTCTGTGAAATTTTTTAGACATCTCCATGAACTTTTCTTTGAGTATGTTACTAGTAAAGTCAACAATAATGGTCTTGATTTCGGGATCCTTTGAGCTAACTCGAAAGGTGTCTTTGACTTCGAATGGTTGAATCGGGACTTGTAGAGTAGAGCCAATGTTAATAACAGTTTTCAATAGTGATTCTTTAGTTTCAGATTTGTTCACGGGAATGTTTTTAATTTCAATGCAGGAAGACCTTGCCCCACGTTCCAAAGTTTCAATTTTTGATTCCAGGTTTTGAATATACGTTGCAGTACTTTTCCTTTCAGATATAAGCTGCTCCTCCAACTTTCCAATTTTCCCCTTTAGTTCTTCATTATCTTTCGATAAAAATGATACTGAGTCCTGAATAGTGTTGTTTTGACTTTTGATTTCCTGAATGGATTGACACAACTTTTCTATATGTTTACCTTGTTCTACTTTAAACTCCGTGAACATATTCTTCATTTCCGCCATGAATACTAACCATTGATTATCTTGGATTGTACGGGAATCGGAACATTTGCGCTTATTACGCTGAGTAATATTGAGAAACTCGCCGTCAGTGCAAGATGCACTATCAATGGTTGTTATATTGGGTTCCGAGCTGGTGTGGTGAATCGTATGCATCAACAAAGGCACACCTAGTGAACTAGATGCAGTAGTAGGCGGTGGTGATCTATTTATCGGCATATTTGTGTACTTAATGACACGGCATAGTTAGTGGCGTAGTTAGATTTATTTTTTGATATACGAGAATTATGTAACAGTCTCCGGCTTTAGCAATACATATAAAAATAATACTTAACTTCCACACAAGGCCATCTAGCCTCACGTTAAGCAGAGCTACTAAGTACTTACTAGTACTATTTGAAACAGAAACACGTTATTTTAAATAGACCATTTACAGGCACTTCTGCTAAAAAAATGGAGCCCAAACTGAATCACAGCCACCGTCTGTGGAGAAAACGTGCAAGAAACTCCAAGGACATTTTTTTAAATAAATCATAACTTACTTAAAACATGGTTACATATTCTTTTTCCAAAGGACAGGGTTTTATTATAATTATTACATATATTTATTCGCATACCAAACGGACAGACACTCAGTAACACTAAACATGAACATTGACGTGACACATTGGACACACGCATAATCGATGACGCGCCGGCGATCTAATTCGATCTACCCTCAGATTGCTCAGATTCTTCCGCCGCGATACTGTATTCGTTTCTCGCTAGTCACGATCTACTCAGCTAGAGGAACATACGTGCGCCCGCGCCGTTAAAGTTAATGTGTAATCGCGTCTACCCGCTATAACTTACCGCCGCTTAACAAAGACTATCAACTAAGTTTTCCTTTGATTGTGCTCGGCTTATTGCGCTTTCAAATTGTATAGTGTTGTTGTGTTGTGTGTGCAATTATACCCCTGGAGAACTACAAGGATTTTTATTCACCTACTACCTACCCAGTGAGTACCAACACACACACCACCCAGACAACCAAATTGGTGACCCCGACTGAGCACAAAGGAGAAAGCCGCACAAGATGAGCAGTGACGGTAGTGACACCGAGCGATCGCAGCGCAGTCAACGCCCTAGTCGTCGTCTAAGCAAGTGCGCTCGCGTCTCCACTGACGCAGAGCACCCAGCAATGGAGCTGTGTAGGGTAGGCGTCCGCATACCACCTTTTTGGCCAGAAAAGCCAAATATAATGGTTCTGCCAAGTAGAGGGCCAATTCAAAATGGCCAGAATAACAGACGACTCCACGAAATTTTATTACATGCTGGCACAACTCGACCGTCAACACTCGGAGGAAGTCGAAGATATTATCACTTCACCACCCCCAACGGACAAGTATGAGAAGCTGAAGAGCGAACTCATCAAGCGCCTGTCGGTCTCTAGGGAGAAGAAAGTAAAGCAGCTCCTACAGTCGGAGGAACTCGGCGATAGGAAACCATCCCAGTTTCTGAGACACCTGCAGAACTTGGCGGGGCCCACGATCCCAGAGGATTTTCTGCGCACGATATGGACCAGCCACTTGCCCAGCAACCTGCAGACTATCGTGGCCTCCCAGATGAGCTTGTCCCTCGCAGAGCTCGCAGATCTCGCCGACAGAGTCCACGATATCGCTCCAGCATCACCTCAAGTGGCAGCAGCATCGACATCACGGCCAGACTCGCAGAAGAACATGATGAGCCTCATTATGAAGCTGACGAGGAAGGTAGACGCCCTGACAGCTGAAGGGCACAGTCGCTCCCGTCCACGAACGAGGCGGACTTCAGGTCATCGCAGCCGCACTCCATCTCGTCGATCGCAGTCCGACTACAGGAGGTTCCCGAACTGCTGGTACCATCACAACTTCGGCAGCCGGGCGAAGAAGTGCATCCGCCCTTGCGACTACGAAGCGGGAAACGAGCAGGGCAGTCGGTAATGGCGGCTGAAGATTGCCCTTCCACAACTGGTCGCCTGTTCGTGACTGATCGCAGTTCGAAAGTCCAATTTCTTGTGGAACTGCGCTCCCTCAGTGTCGTCGTACGAAGACCGAATATCAACGTGTGCAGCCAACGGGACTTCAATAGCGACCTACGGTTACCTTCAGGTTGTACTAAATTTAGGCCTCCGTAGGGACTTCCATTGGCGATTCATTGTTGCGGATGTCACAAAAGCTATCATAGGTGTAGACTTTCTATCACATTACAACCTCATTGTTGATATCCGCAACAAACGACTCATCGATGGAACTACTAAGCTATCTTCTTTAGCATCAATAGCTAGTGCCGATGGACTTATATCCAGTGTAAAGGTTGTGACTGGTGAGAGCAAATACAGTAACATTCTCTCTGAGTTTCAGGATATTACTCGACCCGCCGGCGTGCTATTCACACCAAAACACAACACGACACACCACATTCGCACCACATCAGGTCCCCCTGTATCTTGTTCCCCCCGTAGACTAGCCCCGGACAAGATAAAAATTGCCAAGGCTGTGTTCGAGGCAATGCTAGCGAACGGAACAGCTAGACCCTCGGAGAGCCCCTGGTCGTCACCTCTTCACCTCGCCCCAAAGAAAGACAACAGCTGGCGTCCCTGCGGAGACTACAGACTGCTCAACGCAAGGACAATTCCAGATAAGTACCCAATCAGGCACATACATGACTTCTCCCATAGTCTATCTGGTTGTACGATCTTCTCCACCATAGATTTGGTGAAAGCATACAACCAAATACCAGTCTGTGAGGAGGATATACCGAAGACCGCCATCACTACACCCTTTGGACTTTTCGAGTTTCCATTTATGACGTTTGGTCTGAGAAACGCAGGTCAAACTTTCCAAAGGTTTGTTGACGAGATGACTCGTGGCCTAGATTTTTGCTACCCCTCCCTCGACGATTTTTTGGTATTTTCGAGGAGCGAGGCAGAGCACGAACAGCACCTTCACCAACTCTTCACCAGAATGAAGAACTATGGCATGCTCGTGAACACCGCCAAATGCGTCTTTGGAGTACCAGAGGTAACATTCCTAGGCTACCACATCTCGCAGCATGGAACTAAACCTTTGGAAAGCAAGGTACAGGCGATCAGGGACTTTCCAATCCCCAAAACTTTTAACTTTTACCGGAGGTTCATACCTCGGGCTGCCCAGATCCAAATGCCTCTGCATGCTTTACTGACTGACAACATAAAAGCCTCACAGCCAGTCAACATAGATGGAAGCTCGTTAAGGGCCTTCGAGGAGTGTAAGAACAGCCTGTGTGACGCAGCGCTTTTGGCACATCCTGACTCACAGGCTAAATTGGGTTTAGTCACGGATGCGTCTGATTTGGCAATCGGCGGAGTCTTGCAGCAGTTCAAAGATGGCAGCTAGCAGCCTGAGCCCATCGCAGCAAAAATACTCACCGTACGATAGAGAACTCCTTGCTATCTACGAGAGCATAAAGTATTTCCAGCACTGGCTAGCCGCTACCATTTTTACCATCTACACTGACCATAAGCCACTGTGTTATGCCTTTCATCAACGAAAGAATAACTGTCCGCCACGTCAGTTTAGATACCTCAACTACATATCGCAGTTCTCAACAGACATCCAGCATATCGCTGGAAAGGACAACGTCGTGGCTGATACACTTTCTCGCGTTGATGAACTGCAGAGCCCAGTGGATTTGGATACTCTATCCAAGGCTCAAGACTCCGACCCAGAACTTGCACAGTTCTTATCTGCTGAGTCCTCACTGCGCATCAAGAAAATGATGGTTCCAGGAAGTCGTACGGAATTGTACTGCGATGTCAGCACACCGACTCCTAGACCCTTCATTCCCAAACCATTGCGCAAGCAAGTCTTCGACTCACTGCACTCGCTAAGCCATCCCGGCGCTAACGCTAGTGCCAAACTCGTAGCACAACGCTACGTCTGGCCACAGATGCGGAGAGACTGTCGCGACTGGTCTAAGGCATGTTTGGCTTGCCAGCGTTCGAAGGTGAATCGACACGTCACCACCCCGGTGGGTACCCTCGATCTAACGTGTTAGTTCTCTTTTTAACGTGTTAGTTCGCAGTAAGTTAGAGTCTAGTGCATGTGTCTGGAATCCCTATGAAAAGAAATACATATTACTTTTAGAAAAGGTTCAGAAAGCTTATCTTAGGTACATATATAAACGCCTTCACGGGTATTATCCATTCTTGTACCCTTCTAACTTTCTTCTAGGGAGCTTAGGGTATAATTCTCTCGAAGTTCGCAGAAAAAATGACCAGATCATTAATATGTGTAAAATATTCCACGGGAAAATAGATGCTCCTGAACTGCATGACGAGCTCTGTCAACTGTTTGCTCCGATCAACTATAGCCGTAATCGGAAACACCAACTATTTGCTGTTTCTGGAAATCGTACCGTCGCCCGAGCCCAGTCTCCTATCCCTCGTGCAATCTCCGCGCTCAACGCTCTCTTGGATGCCAAACCTGATTGTGACGTCTTCGCGGATGAATGGAAGAACATCTTGTCTATTTGTTTGGAGTTTTGTGAGATGAGTGTATGACTGCAGAGTAGTTATGTACAATCTAAGTTTTGTTTAATGTCTTTAACTAATGTAATTGGCCTTTGGCCGTGTTATGTTAAAGTAAAATAAATAAAATAAATAAATAAAATAAATAAATAAATTCGGCGCGTTTCAAATATGTCCACCTAGACCTAGTCGGATCATTGCCCCCTTCCAATGGATATCGGTATTGCCTGACACTCGTCGATCGCTTCACGCGATGGGCTGAAGTAGTCCCAATTACCGATATTACGGCGGAAACTATGGCCAAAGCGTTTTTGTTGGGATGGGTAGCACGATTCGGTTGCCCTACTGATATTGTCACTGACTGCGGTAGGCAATTCGAATCCAACCTATTCCAATACCTCAGCAAAACAATAGGTTTTAGGCATCGTAAGACCACTGCCTACCACCCTCAGTGCAATGGTTTGGTGGAAAGGTTCCACCGGCAGCTCAAAGCGGCTATTAAGTGCCACGCTGACACTAGCTGGACAGAATCCCTGCCGCTAGTACTGCTCGGCATTAGAAGTTCCATCAAGGAAGATCTGAACTCGTCTTCCGCCGAGCTAGTATACGGCGAGCCTTTGAGACTGCCGGGCGAATTCTTTGGCCAAAATGTTGACAAATGCACGACTGACATGACGGACTTTACAGCCTATATCAGAGCATTTGCCAACAAGCTGCGGCCCGAACCAACGACGCACCACTCAGAAGACAAGGTCTTCATACACAAAGACTTATCCTCCAGCTCCCACGTATTTCTTCGGGACGATGCGTTGAGAGGCGCCCTTCAACCGGCATACACTGGTCCCTATGAGGTGATCGAAAAAGGTGCCAAAGTCTTTTAAATAAAAATAAAGGGCAAAACTGGCAGAAGCAAGTACGTTATAACAATGAAAAGAGATAATAGTTGGTAATACTTGCCTTAATCAGCTCCATCTTGATATCATCCTCTTCACCCCTTTCTTGGTTAGTCATAAACGCTTCGAGGGCAGCATCCACAGCTCTCTTATGTAAGCTGTCGAGGGTGCGCGGGTGTAAGCAGCACGTCTGCGATTCCCACTCGGAATTTATGTAGTTGATGTAAGCGGACTCGGCCACCTGCGTGTTGCACCGGTTGTTGTTGATATTCGCCTTTTCGTACTCTACGAAGTTGCTGCTGATTTCCTGAAAAATTTAGCAGAGTTTAAGTTGAGCTTTACGAATAATGACAAATGCTTGCACGGACTAGACAGGTCATGGTGCTTTCCTGAAAAGACCATCTCTGACACTAATCTGCAGGGTTCTCATGTGATTTGACCATTACATTTTGTATGGACTTAAAAAGATACGAGTCCCCTGAGTTTGTTTCGGTGTCTCTAGTCAGGGTAGTCAGCTAGGAAACACCAGCCTCATCTAGTAAATATAAACTGACGAAAAAGAGTTTGTAGAACCAATTTGCGAAATAAATATCATTTATCAAGCTGTGCCATTAGCAATTCAAGAGAAAAGTTCAAAGTAGCAACGATATGGAAAAACGTACTTTCATCAGGTTTTCAAAATAGGGGTCTTTAGAATGATTCGTTGAGGTGCGGTTCCTCTTTTTGGCAAAGAAGTCTATAGCGTCTTCTTTAGCGACTTGGTTCTGTGCCTCCAGCTTATGCGAGCTGACGCCCGTGTGGTCCATCAGCAGCTCCATGCGCGTCACGTACTGGTCGCGCGCCCCCAACACCGCGCTCTTGTTGTTTTGCTCGTTGATGGCGCGCAAGTGACCATACTGCTGCTCTAAACTCTGCAATATTCAAAAGGACATGTCCGGAAATGGTTTTTTATTATTTAATAATTCTAACCAGAGTAAGTTAAATATATTTGGATAGACATCTCAAAACCTAGTGCTTCTGACTATATCATGCATTTTTAAAGCCCTCCAATTTTGTAAAAAATCGTTTTTTATTTTAGTGAGAATTTACTTCTAAAACGAACGCACCTTTCTATTTATCTATATTAGTAAAGTGAACACACCCAAAAAAAAGTAAAATTGACACAAGATAACTGTCAGTGTCAATCGATATTTGATCTAAGACAATGTAAACAAAACAAAAATCTGCAATAATAGCAGTCAATTACAATACCTTTAACATTATTTTTGGTAAAAATGTCTAGCATTATCCATCAAGAACTTTGACCACGCTATGGCGACTTCACTCAATGTAAACGTGTTAACTACAATATTTTAAGACCTGGTTTTGTTTATTATACGCTGAAGATGATGAATAAGAATGTTCGATCGAAACCATAGCTGGTACAATTATGAGAATTCTTATTAAAATATTGTCGAGAAACTGAACAAGTGGAGATATATTTGATGCCGATTGTAGATTCCAATGCTATTGTAGTTTTTTGGTTTGTTTACATTGCCTTAGATCAAATATCGATTGACACTGACAGTTATCTTGTGTCAATTTTACTTTTTTTTGGGTGTGTTCACTTTACTAACATAGATAAATAGAAAGGTGCGTTCGTTTTAGAAGTAAATTCTCACTAAAATAAAAAACGATTTTTCTCAAAATTGGAGGGCTTTAAAAATGCATGATATAGTCAGAAGCACTAGGTTTTGAGATGTCTATCCAAATATATTTAACTTGCTCTGGTTAGAATTATTAATTAATAAAAAACCAACGTCCATACAAAAAGCGGACATCTCCTTTACGGGTCACTTTCCAAGTTACTAAATGTTGAGGGTTGTGAAGTACTGTAACTTGGGAGATATCTGCGAATATCCAAATGTATTTCTAAAAGAATATTGCCCATAGACATGCTAATTAGATTATACTATTGTAATGATCGAAGATCTTGTTCCACATTTTAAAAATAGATGGCGTTACTAGGCTCGTCACTGCATTTGAACATCGAATTATACATAATTATTTGACAAGTGACGGTAGCGGGAAATAAATTATACCGCGCGTAACATAGTGAAAAGAAATGAGGACAAAGAGACTCGAGCGATCGTGCTCATCTAACCACAACATATTATTTAAATTTTGAAAATTGAGACGTTTATATTAGAACTAGCAGCCCGTCCCGGCTTTGCACGGGGTAGACAATTATTTATTTTTGGTATTTTTCCCGTCAAATGACTACCCTACATATCCTACGCTACCCTACCCTACCTTCCCTACACTACCCTACCTACCCTACACTACCCTACCTACCCTACACTACCCTGCACTACCCTACAGTGCCCTACACTACGCTACACTACACTACACTACCCTACACTACCCTACACTACACTACACTACCCTACACTACCCTACACTACCCTACACTACCCTACACTACACTACGCTACACTACACTACCCTACACTACCCTACACTACCCTACACTACCCTACTTTACCCATTTTTTTTTTTTTTTAGATTTAAACTATCCTATCTCTCAAGTTGGATCGAACTGCACATGGTGTGCGAATTTTATTATAATCGGTTAAGTGGTTTAGGAGTCCATTGAGGACAAACATTGGGACACGAGATTTATATATATTAAGATAAGATATACTTGACCAAATACGAGTATTATCAGTGGTGTATTGAATAAATATACATTTCTTCCAACTATGCTCAGTACAAAGCGAGTCTTTAATGCTCTAGAGCAATAAAAATGTATGAAATTTCATTATTGCACAGTTTATTTTTTTAATCGCACCAAAAGGCGCCAATCTCAATGGATTAGCTCTATTCAGCCCAGCCGATATCAATACTTATTTTTTACGTACGTACTATTCGTTTCTATCCTACTTGTTCCAAATTTAAAAAATGATTGCTGCTAACTCTGATTTAAAAATGAAAGAAATTTAAAAAGTGATTTGGCGGGAACTGTGTTAATTTTGTTTCGACAATATTTTTGGAAACGATAAAGTGTATAATACCCGGCAAATAAGTTGGCAAGTTTCGCGCATGGTGCACAAAACAGCCAATGAGCGAACGCGACGTAACGCAGTGCGGAGGTGAAAGTCGTCTAACGCACCAATCATAAACTACTATTATAATACTGCACCAATCGCGCGCCGGATCGGCGCTACCTCATACCCCACGTCCCGCTTGACCACCAAATAGATCTAAAAAACGAATTCTGCGCATTGCCAAGGTATATGCCGCCGGTTATAATACTATCTGATTTTGAGTGCTTCGGCTTCGAATTAAAATGGAATCATCTAGCGACACATTAACTCCGGAAAACATTCTAAATGAAGCCGACAGTGTTATAGAAACTTCTATTTTAACTGTTTGATATGAGTTTCTTTTATCTACTATTCCTATAGATAATAGTTGAAAGAAAAGCAGTTTATGCACCTCGCCTTAAGTAATTTATATTGCCCTCGTGCCTGTTAGATTAGAGGCTAAATCAGGCAATCGGTGCAATAATAAATTACTTTGTGCTCAATGCAATAATCTACTAATTGAGTGCTAGTTGCGGAGGAAACGGGGTAAGTGTTTGCGCCTAATCAAATAAAGCTCCTCTCATGATCAGGCAAGGTTCCACAATGCTGACACATTTGTTTGATGTTGTTCTCACCTTGCGGAACCGCCCATGTACCTATCATCGATCAAGGTTTCGACTCCACATCTAGTTGCAACCGATTTGATGTTCGTCTGACAAACTGCCTAGTCATCGTCATAATCGCCGCAGTTATCAAGGAGCGATTGGTTTTGAGACCCAGCCTGTGGTCATACGGACATATCCTTTTACTAAAAGAGTCGCTGTTTTTAAAACCATATTAAAAAAAAATAACATTGTACAACAACAAAAAGTATTTAAAAAATAATAATAATAAAGCTTTGCCGAACATAACCATGGCTTAAATGGTTCTAAATGGTTTGTACTATCTTCGCTTTAAAGCTTTGCATCGATCTTCTAATCACCCTGTATATATATACGAACAAACTTAAAATTGATGCGATATCACCGAATGAGTTTCATGAGGAAATGTCCGAATTTTATCGTATATTCTGAATATCTTCTGACTTCTAACTTCTGGATATAGTCGACACTACCAATCTCACCTTCACTAAAGCTGTCCTTTGCTCATCTTCCTCATCTTCATACACTTCTCTGGCCGAGTCGAAGACTGTGAGCGCCTCCTTATTATAGGCTTCATCGTGAAGCTCCTTCAGGTCATCAGGGTGTAAGCAGAGTTGTGCGTGGTCGCCATACACATTGCTCACAGCGGTGTCGTAAGCTTTCCTGGCGAGAGACACGGTCTTGCGTACATTCGCGTCGTTGCTCAGCTCGTAGTGTGACAGACTCGCCTGTAATTCCTGCCAATGGTTACTTAGTATGAGCGTTACTGCTACAATTTATTGTAAGTAGTTCTTTCCACAACATACACAACACGACACTGTGCAACTAGAATAGGTAAAAGATGTTACTCGAAAAGCTGCTACTCTAAAGTAGTATTGGGCCGGACATGTCTGCCGCATGTCAGTAGCCAAAAGTATCACTTTTCGCATCCCATTAAAAGCAAGGCGACATCGTAACAAACCAATGTGTTGGCGGAGAGATGAGCTGGACACCTACCGAAGGTGACTGAACTGACCCGCAATGGCAGAGGACAGTCGTGTGTGGAAAAGGGAGGCCTTTCATCCCGCAGTGGGGCATAATAGACCAACTAACTAGTTCTTTCCAATATCTTACCTATCGGAATCATTCCCAAAAACCTTACCTTGATAAGTTCCTGGAGTCTGTCTTGAACGTCTGTCTGCGAGCCTAGCTTCTTCTTCTGGGCGTAGACTTTCTCGGCGTTGGCGCGTGCGGCGGCGTGCGCGTCGGCGAGCACGCGGCGTGACAGGCTGCGCGGGCCGTTGATGCGAGGCTCCATGCACGCTGCGTACACGCTGCTTGCCGCGCGCGACGCCGCTAGCAAGCATATGTCTGCGGTCGCCTGCGAAACAACCGCCGTTATGTATCGCTTCTCGTCGGACTACGGGATTACTCCATGCACAGCATGTGAAATTATTTAAAGTTCGATTCCTAGTAGTTATCTAGCACTACCTAGATCACAAAAATCATTACAAGAATGGAAATTCCACGAGCCTAGAATCAGAAGGGTTTTTTTCGTCGGGTCTCCAATTTGGAGATATGCGGAAAAGAGTGTAAAGTCCTGCAAATCTCCGTTCAAAAGGGAGGATCCTGCGAAAAAACGAATGTAATGTCTGCTGCGCTACTGCCTGATAGATGATTTTGGGCTGTCTTATCTGTTTAAGTCGTGAGGCGAACTTTAATTGCGCAATGCAGAATTAGGTTAGCGTAGTATTCTTATGTGACGCCATAGTTATCGCTACAGGTAGTTCCGAGAAGTAAGGATTAAACCTAATACAGGAGTGAATAAATGAACATGAGTATCTATGCGTCCTTATAACTTTAAAGGTCTTACTCAAAGAAACGTGTGTCCCAGTAAAATCTCAGACAAAGTGCCTGGAATACCACAAGGTTCACATTCGGTGCTCTTTTTATTTTTAATTTTGATCGGTGATGAGACCAAAACACAGACATTAACAAGTACCTCAGCCGAACACTTTTTAATACACTAAATCATAAATCATTTATTTTAGCATAGGTATAGTAAATGGGTGTTAAAAAAAGTTGTGTTTTACACATCTCACCATAGGAGGCCTGCGAAAATTAACTGTTCTAAATACTTAATTGTTTCCTTTTGAAAATACAAGAGAAAGTTTCTCAACCGTCGCGTCGCGTCATTTGATTTTTGCCTTGAAATGAGTCCAGATGAGTCTACTAAATCTAGAAACTCATACTTTATGACCTCCAGCAATACTTTGGTAACTTCATACCTTATATATGGTGGTAACCTCAGGGGCTTCATCGCTGTTGTAGATATCGACATACTTCCGGAAGTAATCGAATAAGTCTTGCACCCGGACTCGCTCGCCGTTGATGAGCTTCGGAGTGTCGAACAGCGACGGGACCAGCTCCAGAAGTTTTAATCTAAACTTTTCTGTCAGCTCTGTAATAGAATACGATAGAATATCATTTATGTTTTGAGTATATGGTACTAATACCCGCCACGGGTGCTATATTCTGCATGTATTACATATACATATGCACCGTCCTCTTAAACCACTCTATCTATTAAAAGAAACCTCATCAAAATCCGTTGCGTAGTTTTAAAGACCTAAGCATATAAAGGGACAGACAGACAGCGGGAAGCGATTTTAATTTAATACTATGTAATGATTGAGCTCTTCAAAAAGATCATAATAACACATGAATACACTACACATGTGGACTTAGAACTCACACACACGAGCGGCATATTGCAGACGGCAGACATACCAGCAATGATATTCTCTAAAAAAACAGCCTTGGGCACAACGCTGCCACAGCGGCGAAATTCAAATTGGTAAACTGTCAGAAGCTGCACTAGCACCATTGACAAGGACAATTCTTCATATATTTGCGTTCGCTGAAAATGACTTTTAGAGATTAGCATAGCTGTAGCCGTCGACGCATCGGCGGCAGTCATCGTGTGTAAATTTTCACTGTAGGTCGACCGCTCTACCGTTGGCAACATGTCATTCGTGTGTATACTCACTAATTTGTAAATTCAATTCTCTATCGCACTTGTTGTTAAGGAGTCCAATTTTGGTAATTTAATTATTATTTATGTCTACTACGTATTAGTGCGATACGTAATGATTTCTTAAAATTTGCTGAAATCCATACTGAAGTCGTTTGTTGCCACATAATTAAAATGCTATGCTTCTTCTGCTTCCTTTCGAATCGATGGTAAGCGGGCTAGTTTGTGCCCAGTAGGTTGCTACGTTAACTGCAGCATCACATTAAATCCTCTAAAGTGCAGTTTTTGGACTATAAACTTTAACATCACCATCAACGATTGCATCACTGGTTACCATCAGGTTTTTTTTCGGTCGGGGAATCATCAGAATGACTTCTCCCACTCTTTTCGTGTCAGACTCTTACTGACTAAACCCCTAAACCGTTTCTTCGTTGCGTTCGATCTGGGGGACACGGTGACAACCTTTCGGATTTTCCACGTTCCTTAGAGGGATTACCATCAGGTGGGATCGCGGTCAAGCACTAGTTTACGAGTATAAAAAAAATTAAATATAAACAATAGGTGGTAAGTAATTACAGCGCTCGGTGTTCGGTTCCTGACTCTGGACGACCTATGTACAACTACAAAAAGCAATTTTTTACGATTTTTGGTAACTTCAAATACTCCTGATTGATATTAATTAAAATTTTCTTTAAGGATTCATCAAATAAAGTGTTTTCGTTTGTCACAGTAACGATAAACCAAGTCACCTTTGCATTAATAAAGAAATTTGCCATTTTCCTAATAAAGAGATTTTTGACATTTGAACCACTAACATTAAAGTTCGAAAAAAAGACTGAAATAACAGTTTTCTTTAAAATTTTATTGGGTAACTTAAACAATTAATAATCCGTGTTTCTACCGCGAACACTAACAACACAAGAACATCGGTTTGGCATACTCAAAATGAGTTCATCCAAATCACGCTGTGGAATGGCCGCCCATGTTCGTTGCAACAACAAAAAAAGGTCTTCTTGCGACTGGATACCCTCCATATTCGGCAGAGCTCTTCTCTGTAGCATATCCCATGCATGCTCAATCGGGTTCAAGTCTGGCGACTGAGCAGGCCAGGGCAGGACATTGATGTTAGCTGCGGCGAGAGTCTGTCTTACAACTCTTGCGGTGTGCGGTCGTGCATTATCATGTATTAACTGAAATAAGGGACCGATTTGCACTTGTAGAGGAACGATGACGTCTGATACAATCGTCTCAGCATAAATTTGAGCGTTGAGGTTGCCTCTGATCCAAATCAACTCAGTTCTTCCGCCGATCCAAATACCCGCCCATACCATGATGGTTCCACCACTATAAGGATGGACTTCCTGGCAGGATTTTAATCGCTGTTGGCGTCCAGGGGTTCTCCAGTGTCGTATACGTCTTGTATCCGGTCTCATACCAAAACGAGACTCATCAGAAAAGCACACGAAACGCCATTGTTCTTCTGCCCAATTTCTGTGTTCAAGAGCCCATTGATATCGAATCCTACGATTGTGCATTGCTATAGGTGGTACCCGTAGCGGTCTTCGGGAATGAAGGTTCACTTCATGCAAGCGGTTTCTGACTGTTTGGTCGCTAATTAAGTTCCCTGAAGAGTGATGAAGCCTCACGGCTAACATCATGGCGGTTATTGTTGGAGCTCTTCGAGTTAAGATTTGAATGTATCGGTCTTGTCTCCGTGTGGTGCAGCGATACCGTCCTCCATGGCGCTCAGCCACGGTACCAGTGCTTCGGTAACGTGTCCAAAGTCGACTGATAACACTCTGACTTGTATTCAGAGCTAAAGCCACAGTACGTTGCTGGGAACCAGCTTCTATCATTCCCACGGCTCTGAGCATTTCTTCCCTGCTTAAATGACGTCGCCGCTCCATAATAACGTTGGTTTTAATCAGTAGTAGGGAAACAGTAGAACTAATAATGTCTTCAATGCGTTGTATGTTTTTATAGGGAAAATATTGACAGCTGATTTTCATCTTTTACTCGAATTTGATTCACAGTTCCTGATTCAAATTATGAAATGCACCAAAAAGGATCCATATAAATTTATAAAATCATAAATTTATTACAAAGCCACATCTCAATCTCAAGAAATCCGCATAAAAATGCTTGATCCCTAGACACTTTTGATGTGTGTAGCTCACACGAATCCTATATGCCTACATAAATCTGAATCAATAGTACTTTTTATACTGGTTAGAGAAGGGGTAAGATTTGCCGAATATTGCGTCCCGATGAAGCTACAAGATACTAACCACGTAGGCATCCAGTGAAGTTTTGTTTTTCGACGGCGTGCCCTGGGTGAGGCATCAGGAAACACTTGATGCTGTCGAAACACGAGCGAATGTGCTCCCGGACCTCGCGTAGCTCGGGGTTCTGGTTCGGTTTAGACTGGTGGAAGAAAAAATTCATTGAACAGATAAATATATTTATTGTTAAAAATTGCATTTACACGTCACAATATTTTTTGATTAACTAAGGTCCTTTTCAGTTGTGTACACTATTGGTATTAATACAATAAATTCAATAAATCATCATCATCATCTGCATAGCCTTTTCCCAACTATATTGGGGTCGGCTTCCAGTCAAGCCGGATTTAGCTGAATACCAGTATTTTACGAGGAGCGGCTGCCTACCAGACCTCCACAACCCATTAACTGGGGTAGCACGGTACTTCATGGCAAGACTGGAGTCAGATTTACTGGCTTCTGACTATCCGTAACGACTGCCAAAGATCTACAAATGACAGCCGGGACCTACGGCTTAACGTGCTTTCCGAGGCACGGAGGAAACTCGTTATGTTAAGATGGTCATCCATCCACAGACCAACCTAGGCAAGCGTTGCTTAACCTGAAGATCGACCTGTGCGGCTGTTATTATTTAGCCACGAGCTCCTCTACAATAAATTCAATAAATAAAAACATAAAATTATAGGCAAGTCTACACAAGGCTACACATCAGTACTCTTCCAAAAAAGCGTAGTATGGATGGATTGGATTTCCGTAATCAGCAATGACCTAAAAAAAGCCTAAGTAGATGACTCGACGACCCAGAACCGAAATGTCTGGCGAAGAATGACGAGTAGAGCCGACACCAAATGAAATGGGATAACGCAAAGAGAGAGAGAAAAACATAAAATTATACCAATTGTCGACCTACTTAAATTCTAACCTAGGAGAGGTCATCCTGAAGGTTGACATAAAAAATGCTTTTAATTCAGTGAATAGGGACACCTTGCTGGCAGAAGCTAAAAAAGAAGTACCCCAAATTTTTAGTTTTCTTTGGCAATGTTACAGGAAACCATCTAAATTACTATATCGGGACAACCATTTGGAATCCGCTGTTGGTTGTCAACAAGGTGATCCCCTCGGGCCGGTGATCTTCAGCTTAGCCATTCACCCCATTATTCGACAGTTAAATTCAAAATTTAACGTTTGGTACCTCGACGATGGAACCCTAGGAGGCGAAGCAGATATAGTTTTGAATGATTTACAATTCCTAAAAAATCAACTTCACTCAATAGGACTCGAACTTAATCTTTCAAAATGCGAATTATTTTTAAATGACAGTACTGACAGACAACTGACTCTTTCCAAATTTAACACAATAGCCCCAGAAATAAAAATTATTGAAAAAAGTTCACTTCGTCTCCTTGGGTCTCCTATTTTTGAGGATTCCTTTCCCAATTTCGTTGAGGAAAAAATTCAAAATTTTAATGATATTTCGGAAAGATTGCTCAAAATTAATATGCATTCGGCCATCACCTTAATTCGGTTCTGCTGTTTCGGCCCTAAATTAACATATTTCCTCCGCGCTTCTCACTTATGGCAACATCCACAACTCTTAGAAAAAATGGATCAAATTATTCGACAAACCCTTACGTCAATTTTAAACGTGGCCATGGACGACCGAGCTTGGAGTCAAGCTACCCTTCCAATCCGTATGGGAGGCCTCGGTATCCGCAAAATTTCCAGTATTAGTTTACCTGCTGTTATATCCTCGGTTCACGGCACTGAGAAATTGGTCAGGAATATCCTATCTTCCTCACTGATCAATTTCAATGTGCCGTGCTTCACCGAAGCTATAGATACCTGGAGACTCACTTGCCCGAATTCTAATCCACCCGACGACCCTTCATCCCAAAGACGGTGGGATGAGCCGTTCTGCAGAGTAGTTCAGGAAAACCTGATTGCAACATCTACTACTCCTGCAGAGCGTGCGCGCCTGCTAGCTGTGGGGGAGTGGGAGTCGGGTCTCTGGCTTCATGCACTACCGTCATCGAACTTAGGCACCCTGCTCGATGATACCACTTTCCGTCTCGCTGCTTCCCTACGTCTAGGGGCTCCTTGTTGTTCTCCTCATCGCTGCGACTGTGGCGAAGTTGTCAACAGCCTCGGACACCACGGTCTATCATGCAGCCGAAGTGCGGGTCGCATAGCACGGCACGCGAATATCAACGACATAATCAGACGCGCTCTTGTCACCGTCGGCGTTCCAGCTGTATTAGAACCTCATGGCCTGGCACGCGACGATGGCAAGAGACCGGACGGTATGTCGTTATTCCCTTGGAAGATGGGTAGGCCTTTAGTATGGGATGCTACTTGTGTCGATACTCTTGCGCCATCCCATCTTCCAAGCTCGTCGTGTTGTGCTGGTTCCGCCGCTGCGGCTGCGGAGAACCTCAAGCGGCGGAAATATAATAACCTTGTGGGAAGTTATATTTTCGAACCGTTTGGGGTTGAAACTCTTGGTTCGTGGGGTCCGAGTGCTCACAAATTGTATAAAGATCTTTCGAAGCGCCTAGTTGACACTTCGCGTGACCCAAAGGCTGGCTTTTACTTTGGACAGAAAATAAGCATTGCCATTCAGCGTGGCAATGCTGCCAGTCTTTTGGGCACTTTACCAGTCGACAGCGATGTGGAGGAGTTTTTTGACGCCATATTTTAGTTTGTTTTAAGTTAGTTTTAATTAGTTTAGAGTTAGTTTTTATTATACTGTAAATACCTTGTACCTATTGTCGTAACAAAATAAATAACACGTTTTTACCAATTGTTAGATTACCTGAAGCCTCTTGCTAAGCAGTGTGGCACCGCCGCAGTACCCGTGAGCGTGCTCGTAGGGACTGGCCCAGTCCCGCACCAGAAATAGAAGCGTCTGGAATGCCTTGTCGTCCCCCTCGCACGCCAGCTTGCCGTACGCCGTGAACAGCTGGCAACAACCAACCATGTTTAGCAAATAACCATCATCATTGGCGACCACACCACCAGATTTATTAGTTTTTCTTGCTCTAGTCACAGTCGAACTTTTAAGCCCCACCAGTCATCCGAAGACTAAGGTTTAACCACGATATGTAAGCAAGTTTCCTATGAGTTCCAACAATTCGCCTAAAAGCAATTTTTGGAACGCATAGGCCACTTGCTTTTTAGCGTTAACTCTGTTTTTGGCGTTGCCTCTTTATCGTTAGACCAATAGCAACACCAAGCTCTTAAACCATGTTCACGTTGATGATAAAAGGATCGGGAAGGACTGACTTAACCACACGTTAAAGAAGTCTCTTGAATGATTTTAGATAGTTGCCAGTTGTCACAACTAGTTTTCAGATAGTAAAGTAACGATCTAACCTGTAGGGGTTGTAAATCATCTTCCTTGATGTTTCCGGACAAATTGTAGATCTGCACGGACGAGATGAAGGTTGACAGCGCGAAAATGGCGGAGTTCTGTGCGATGGTGCTGTCAGAGTAGAAGGTGCCTTGCGTGTCCATCAGCAGCACGGCCACCTGTAACCACATAGATGAGAACCTGCCGGTCAAGACCCGAGAGGAGCCGAGAGCCTTATGATCACACTAGCTTCTACCAGCGGCTTCGCCCGCGTGATAGTAGGACCCTTGTTACATACCCTTACGGGTGTGTTTTGAAAATTCTTTCTAAGCGCCCGCCCACGTCATTAATGAAAATCTTGCCAAGGCTCATTAGTATGTGTATGTGTGTATTGGTATGTTAGTCAGTTTATCCTTTTATATATACGAGTATATGTAGATGACCTGATAGTTTCTGATGGAACTAGGTCCACTAATAAACCAATTGAGCAGAATATAAGTCAACGATAATGAAGTTCCGTAGGTCCAGTGTACCTGCCAACGGTTCACATATTATTAAACAGATGCAGGTGTCTGTGTTCTTACCGGGGCCCATAGGTCGTCCAATAGGACACCCCGAGATCCTGTTACCACTGGGACGTAAGGTAAAGACGGAGCATAAGAGTGGATTTTAGTCTGTAAAAGTCTGATCCTCAGAAACGATCAGCCCTAGAGCGGAAGAAGTCTTTGGATGATTTAAAAAAAGGTGCCATCATTCTTCGGGCTTTAGTGGGTTGATACCCACATACAACCACAAACTCACATTCGTAGAGAGTTATAGCTGTAGTAATCAATAGTCACAGGCTTAATTTATAGAGAAGTTACATTAGCTTTAGAATGTACATTACAACAGTGTTAGTTACATTAGTGTGTGTGAGCCAAAAGAAGTGCGTCTTCAAATTACAAGATGTGTACGGGTTGCCCACCTTCTCGCCGTTGCTCGTGGTGGTGACGATGGGTTCCGACCACAGGTGGATGCCGGTGGTATCCCGTTCACCTCCACCTCTCCAGTGGAACCCTTTCAACTGTTCGTCCTCGTTGCCCAACCATCCGCCACTCTGCTGACTGCAAGGCTACCAAATAAGTTTGTATATGTAAATGTTTCTAAAGATAGGATTACGTTTGAAAGGTAAACGAACAGAGGCTGTAGTTAAAGCGGGAACTACATTAGACCGGCGCACACGTGCTCCACGTGTGCGCAGTGTAGATGTAGGTGAATACTTACAGGCGCGGTGAGGTATCGGAGGAAGAAGTCGAGGATGAAGGACTTGCCGCCGCGGTAGGCGCCGGCCACGCTCACCACGACGGCCGGCAGCTCCTGCACGGCGGGCCGCAGCAGCACGCGCCGCAAAGCCTCCTCGTCCAGCTCGTAGCGCGCCCCCCCTCCCCCTCCCGGACGCACCACTGGCACACCAGCGATGGCCGCACTCTTCGATGCACAGCTCATTTTTTCTCACACTAGGTACCTATTGTTAAAGTAAAACGTCGATGGGCAAAGCAGCATGTATGCATTCGAAAGATCAAAAAACCAGCTGATTTACAGCTTAAAGCTGTATAAGAGCTGCATAAATGCGTAAAATACTGCTTTAAGCTGCTTAAACGTATCCGCGTACGCTTATGGTTAAATATATCAGAGTATTATAACTCATCTGGTTAAATATATCAATCAACTCATTGCGCTGCCTCCAATCGCCACACACTATTATCTATGAAAGTCGAGCAGAGAATCAAGCGCCTTTATCACGGTGTGAATAGTTTGCAGATATCATTAAATGTTTTATTTGTTAAAACTGCGTTTACCCAATTTTTATATTATACTCAGCTCAATCAATCACTCTTTCTAGTTATTTTCCCAACTATATTGGGGTCAGCGTCCTGTCTCACTGGTAGCAGCTAAATACCGGTAATTTACATGGAGCGACTGTTTATCTAACCGTCAGTATCCAGGAACAGGGTAAAACAATACCCCTTGGCCCTTATGACTTATGTCAAAGATTTACTAATGACAGCCGAGAAATTTCGAGGATAATTCCTCGAAAAATTCTATAGGTAAGTATATACAAAATACAAAATCGTGTGTCACTTCATTTTTTGTAAAAGTGCCTCAGTCTCTGCATAATTTTGAGTTTTAATCCAGTTAATAAGATTTTTTATTATTATTATTCTACTGAATGGCAGCTAATTTAGTTTTAGTTTGTGGTACTTTTGCTGTAAGATCTTTCCGTCTTCTTGTTGTTGTACTCGGATCGTATGGTAGATTTTTATGTTTTTTTAGGATGTTGTGTACAATGTATAATTTTCTAACAGAAAGTAGTCCACTTTCTTGATAGAGCTTATCAGTGGTATCTAATTCTTTTAAAATACATGATTTTTATCACTGCGCGTTGTCCTCGTTCAACATGTATAAATTGTGATTTTGCTGCACCGCCCTACATATTGTAATACAATAGGCTATTACTGACTGTGCTAAGGATATATTATATATTTCAGTTAGTACATTTCTGTGAGAGCCTGATTTCGTTTTTATATTTTTAGGGGGGGGGGGGTGTATATCTTAAAGTTTTAAAAATCCAACCCAACTTCCTAATCCTTCCAGTGACATGTTCAATATGAGAGTCGATCAATAATTACACCTAGATATTTCACTTTTTTTATTATAAGTTCGATCACATGAGTGTACTTTAATATTAAACAGTTGTGAACTTTTGTAGATGGAGAAGCATATATAATTAGTTTTCGTAGTATTTAAAGTAAGAAGATTATTATCGAGCCAGGTCGCGATTTGGAACATACCTGTCTCTGTCTTATTTTTAACATCGGACCAACTGTGCCCATGGAAGACAACAGCAGTGTCGTCGGCACAGGAAAATATGTTTTGCAATTTTCAATTTTCAGGTTGCAAAGATCATTAATGTAAGCTAGAAATAATGTTGGACCTAGAACACTATCCTGCGGTACGCCGAACGACACATCAGCATCATCACTAATATATCCTCCAATCTTTACCCTCTGTTTCCTATTTGTGAGATAGTCTATAAAAAAATTAAGAGGTGTTCCCCTTACTCCGAGTTTTTCGAGTTTGTCCACCAGGGTGGGAACAGAAACGGTGTCAAAAGCTTTTTTTAGGTCAAGAAATACCGTCTGGCATTTCTCCACTCTATCTAAGTAATTAGTAACTAGTGAGGTGAGGGCTCCAAATGCATCCTCAGTGGAGACTCCCCGTCTAAACCCAAACTGCGTTGAAGATATAATTATGAACTTATTTAGATAATTAACAAGTCTAATGTTGGCCAATTTTCTATTACCTTAGACAGAGCCGGCAACACCGAGATTGGTCTATAATTATTGACATCGTTTTTATTCCCCCCCTTGTGGACTGGAGTAATTACAGATTGTTTCAGGGGAGCCGGAAATACTCCGTTTCCGAAACAAAGGTTAGCCAGATGGGCAATAACAGGGGCAAGTTCTTTATTACAGTATTTTAGGAATTTTGTTGAGATACCATCCCAGCCAGGGGCACTATCAGACTTTAAGTTTTTAATAATTCCCTCTACTTCCTCTGTATTAGTATCCAAGAGCACGAATGAATTTATTTGCGTATTAAAATTGTTTTGTTGGTGACCAGGACTAATATTATTTCTAAGTTGTATTTGTTGAGCTAATTCTTTTCCGATATTTGCAAAGTATTTATTAACATAGTTTACTGACTCACCCGAGGTAGGTTTAATATTTGGTAATTCAGCACTTTGATTTTTTGTTTTATTGGTATATGTAATTGTTTTTATATTTTTCCATAATAATTTTGTATTGGTGACGGAGTTTTCTAGTAATTCTCTTTCATATTTTCTTTTAATTTTTTTAATAAGAAAATTAAGAAGACTGTTACAATAATTTCTATATCGGGTGCATGTTATTTATAGAATATCGTTGTGTGGGTCAGCACGTGAGTTTTTTTGTAGTTTGTTGCGATTCTTTATACAGCGGAGTATTCCCGGAGTTATCCACGGTTTTATTATGCGTTTATTATTGGGAATATTTCTTACTGTAGTATTATTTAGGATGGTTTCAATAAGTATTTCTATAAACAGATCGATTAGTACATTAGGATCGTTGCATAACATCAATTCGTCTATATTTTTCCTTTTAGGTAATGCAATGCTTGTTCAAAGTTCAAGGTGGTAAAGTTTTTATGTACTATTTATATTTTTTTTGTTTCGTTAGTGATAAAAATGTAGTCAAGTGATCTGTAATTGAAGTCTGCAAAATAGCGATTGATGCACATATTTTTTTTACATTGATTCATAATATTAAATGGTCTAGGCAGTTTTGTTCCCTGATAGGTAGTGTATGACCTGGTAATATGGCATAGGTTGACAGAGTGTTAAGGTAACGGTTATTTTGCTCGGTAGGTGCCTCAGTCTCTTTGGGCCTAATATTAATATTTATGTCTCCAGTTATTGCTAGGGTTTTTTGTGAGTCAATATTATCTAAATGTAAGCTGAGTGAATCTAAGAAATTGCTAATATTAGTATTTGCTGGTGATCTATATATAAATAGCACTGTAGTATTTACTATATCTACTTGAAGACATGAGGCCTGGGACACATTTATTTTGTGGATATTTGGTTTTAATGTATTTTTTGCATAGACAACCACTCCGTCATTTTGATTGTGTTGACGACTTGTGACATAACACTGATAGTTGGCTAATTGTGGTACAGGTTTATTAACATTTAATCTGCATTCTGTTAAGATGATCAAATCTATTTCAAATTTAAGTGAAGATAAAGTAAGTAGCTGCTCGGAAACTCGGCGTTCTTGCAAAGGTCCGGTAAAAGTACTTCACACCGGGACAGCTTCTTATGTTATACAAAGCACAGGTCCGATCGTGTGTGGAGTACTGCAGCCACATATAGGCTGGAGCTGCAAAATGCCACCTGGCTACATTGGACTCAGTGGAAAGGCGTGCGAAGAGACTAATTGGAGATCCTGATTTGGTTAACTCCAATCTACAAAGCCTTGCGCACAGGCGTAGGGTAGCCAGCCTTTCGGTGTTCTACAGGATGCATTTCGCAGGAATTACACGAATTGATTCCGCCATCCCGTTTTTTCCATCGGACAAACCGTCGTACCGCCGACGAAGATAAAGATGATTTTAAATAATAGGTTGTCTTTGGTGGCAATTGGTAAAAGACATTGTGTGGCCCCAGTGGATGATTAAAAAAAAACACATTTAGTAAATAAAGGTTTCCATATATAACTCTTATTGTGTCCAGTAGTGACTATCGTAAATAAAAAAATAGTCATATACTTATGTTAAACACTAAATGAATTTAAGATAGTGGTTAAATATATCTAAATGAAATAGCTGCGAGATAACGTAAAGCGAAAGGTAATTCATGAATCCCCGACCGGTCGCATGACGCATTGAATGTGACCGCGCTGTCATTGTCTTACTATTGTGTCTCGTTTTCAGGGCCAAAAACAGATATAGATGGATTTATGGGATTTAATATTATTATGATTAGGGTGAAATCTATTTAAATATGGTAAGTTGATAATTATGATTTGTTTCGGTGTTACACGTGGGCGCCTAACTAGCTGTTTAGGTTAGGTTAGTGGCGGGCCTGCTCGTTTTGCGGGTATCTCATAAGTACCTATATAAATATTACCAATATAAATAAGAGATAATAAAATCTTTAAGTAAGAAATGTATTTTAGGTATTTATTTATAAACAAAAGATTATACAACGCGGGAATTTGGCCAAAATAATCGCAACCAGCTGAACTGTCGTATACAAAAGTAAATGTGTGATATCTTCATTAAAATAAATTATTTAATGAATACAGATAAGTACTCACCTGAAATGTTAAAAGGAAAGTATTAAATCACTGTTTTATTAATGTGAAAACTATTTTTCTTTCTAAAAACTTCACTTGCAAGACTAAATAGTATTTCAGTTCAGACTGACAGGTAGTCTGAGCGACCGACTGCGAACACGAACGCGATGCGACTATGTCCACGCTGTGCATATTTTTGTTCATCAAGGGCATGCGTCATAGCGCAGTCAACAAGTATATTTCAACATATTTCAAAAGAAAGGCAAGTGTCGACAGCGGATGCACTACCTCCCATTTCAAGTGCATCTCTCGAATATTCGAGGGCTGCACTCAAATCTCCTTGCGGTCCACCACCATCTCGAGACTGTCAAGCCTCACTTGCTTTTCTTGACGGAGACGCAGATTAGATGTCCGTCAGATGCGGCGTACCTCGACTACCCGGGATACTCATTGGAGCATCACTACATGCAGCGTGCCGGGGTCTGTGTGTACGTCCGCAATGACACCTGCTGCCAGCGTCTCCGTCACCTTGAAGACCCTGATTTTTCTACCTTATGGATGTTGGTGGACACTGGTATGGACAAAATTGTCTATGCCGGTTATTAATTAAAACAGCGCTTTTTAGTGAGACAGATCGAAGAGTAATCAGTTATTTTGTTCTGAATACAAACAGTATAGTTACACATACCAGCCAGCTATATTATTTCGATATACAAACTAACACCCCCACTTATCGAAATAATATAGGTATACACGACTAATACTCCAACTAAAACAAAAAAATAACTACACAATCTAACACCTAAACCTTTTGTAAATCTGCTGACATTTCAACTGTTTCCAAAAACAAAATCAGTTTAATGAAACTAAACATCCGGCTAAGAAAAAAACATAGACCTGTGTAACCTTCTGTCTATAACATTATTTCCTCTATCATTTTAAGATATGCCCAGGATTCATAATAACAATAATTGTTGAACAACATCAAGCCTAGTTAAAAAATCCATTAAATAACTGATTAATATAACTTTCTAGACCAAATATAATTGTGTCATTAACTTTAACAAAATGACAAACATCCCTAAACTATTTTTAATATATAAAGCCTTTGGCTACTAAACTAGCACGATAATGAACATTATTATCATTATCCAATTTTCTATGCATCACCCATTTGCATTTTACTACAGTTTTTCCAGTTTTTGGAATTCTACTAGCTCCCATATATAATATTATCCTTAAAACATTTGAGTTCTGCTTTCACCGCCTGTAACCACGGTTCCTTTTCTGCTCCATGTAGCGCTTCTTTAAGGCTTAGCCCACTAGCATCTCTATCATCAAACACTTCTTCTGGAATACATATATTTTAAATCCCGTACCTTTCTGGTTTCTTTCTGATTCTGCTAGCTTTCTGCACGCTTCTCAGGGGAGTCGTAGGCATTCTCATACTCACTAGGAACATAAGTCTCGTCTGAACTATTTGAAGTTTCAAGCAATGTATCATCTATAGTTACTTCATTCAGATTTGGTGAACTCTTGGCGACTGTATCCCCCACTGAACACGAGCCTTGCTGTTTTTCAGTAACCTGTATGCTTATCTCAAGATTTTTCTCATCTTCCATGACAACAACATCTCTACTTGTTACCATACGTTTTGTTCTAGGGTTATATAATCTGTAACCCTTAACGTTATCTGGATAACCTAGTAATATGTGCTCTTCAGACTTTCGGTCCCATTTTTAACGCTTTTCTTTAGCCACATGTACCATTACCTTGCTTCCAAAAATACGCAAGTGACTTACGTCTGGTTTGCACCCAGTCCAGATCTCATAAGGAGTTTTATCATTCAAGGCTGGTAGAACTGTACGATTTTGTAAATAAATGGCGGTATTTGTGGCCTCTGCCCAGAACTTCTTATCCAGATTAGCATCAAACAATAAGCATCTGGCTTTTTCAACGATTGTCCGATTATTCCTCTCTGATAAGCCATTTTGTTCCTGTATACCCAAGGTTACTCCTCTGGTGAATGATACCTTCATGCTTGAGATACGAGTCAAATTCTTTATTGCAATACTCACACCCGTTATCGCTTCCCAAATGTTTATCTTCTAATTAGTTTCGTTCTCAACTTTTGCTTTAAATGCTTTAAAACATCTCAATGCTTCATTTTTACGTTTAATAAAATAAACATGCATCATCCGACTGTAATCGTCAATAAATAACATAAAATATCTGGAACCACCCAATGATTCATGCTCCATGGGTCCACAAATACATATCTGTGTGATGTGAAAGGCAATCGACACTGCTTCCCTTCACAGCAAACTGTGCATGAAATCTTGCTAAGGTCAACTTTTTCGTGAAGTTTCATACCTTCAACTGCACTGGTCATTTTATTCAGGTATTTGCTATTAACATGACCTAATCGACGGTGCGACATAATGCCTGATGTAACTACATTCGCCGGTAACAACACTGTCCGGTACTTTCAACTTGTACACTCCATTGTACAACATAGCTGTGGCCACCAGTTCATTGTTTCTGTTGTATACGTCACAGCCATTTTTCGTAAACTGAACTTTATTACCGAATTTTATTAACTGGTTCACTGACAGTAAGTTGGTAGTCAATCCTGGAGCACATAATACAATATCCTTGACTGGTATTTCAAATTCATATTGATCAGTTTTCGTTATAATTGTCACATCGCCGGAACATAATACTTTCAACCTCTCTCTGTTAGCAACATATACAGGAAAAGTTTTTAACCACTGCGTAAATTTTTTTTGGTGGTTCAGTGTAAGTAATAGAACACAGGTCGATCTTCAAAATTAAGCAATGCTTGCCAAGGTTGGTCTGTGGATGGGTTACCATCTTAACATAACGAGTTTCCTCCGTGGCTCGGAAAGCATAGGCTGCCTACCAGACCTCCACAACCTAATAACTGGGGTAACAGGGTACTTCATGGCAAGACTGGAGTCAGATTTACTGGCTTCTGACTATCCGTAACGACTGCCAAAGATCTATAAATGACAGCCGGGACCTACGGCTTAACGTGCGTGAAACTCGTTATGTTAAGATGGTCACCCACCCACAGACCATCCTTGGCAAGCGTTGCTTAACCTTGAAGATCGACTTGTGTTCTATTACTTTCACTGAGTCACCAAAAAAAATTTACGCAGTGGTTAAAAACTTTTCCTGTATATATTTCATTTTGTGATATGTAGCACTCTCAATCCACTGCTCATTAGCTGTCAGGTGTATGCTGGCGCCTGAGTCAATGTACCAGTCGTTTTTATTAACCTTTAAGTACCGACGTGCCTTTTTTGTTACGTTAATACCGACGTGCGGTCTGAGAGACCGCTTCTATTATGTACATTTTCTTTAATGAAAATGAATGTTTAATAAAATTTCTTTGCATTATGATGAAAAATAAAGAGTTTTAAGAAAAATTAAGTATAGGTCAGGAAATCAACGTAATTATTTATTTTAATAAAAGACAAAAACAATAATTGGCTTGAATTTTTGATGAAAATCTGACTTACCGATATAAAAAATCAAAACGCAAAAAATACTCGTCTCAAAATAACAAAAAGAATAGTTTTTCTAACTAGAGTAATTAAACTTTTAGAAAAAAAATATAACAGTGATATAACACTTCTGAAAAAAAAAATGTCCACTGTCCAACTACGCCATAATTTTAATCACAGTTTGGGCACACTTATTTCGCGCACTGTAAACAAACATGTTTTTTATACGCCGATTTCCTTTTGAATTTAGGTTTACACGAAAGACACGTCTTTCGTGTCTGTACTTCTTAACGTTATCAACCTCGAATCCACTGGATTCTTCCTCTGCAATCCAATTTGCAATCACTCGTTCAAAACATGGATTTGATCCATTTATACATAACCGAGATTTCTTTAAATACTGTAAATCTGCGCGGAACTATTTCTTTTGCTACCCGAAGTTCCCGGTATATGCATAGTTCACAATATCTGTTAAAATGACAAAAAACTTAAAACAAAATCAAACAAAAAAAGTTACGTAAGTACCGACGTGCGGTCTGAGAGACCGCTTTGGAATTTCAAATCGTAATTACTTGCCGATTGCACGTGTGACGACACCACTTCCTGCACCAATATCAACAAGGGCGTTGTTCTTGCAGCTACTTAAAAGCGGGGGTCGGTATTGCGCGGGGAAAGGGGTAAACTAGCAAGTCAAGTACCTACCGCGGTCTCACAGACCGCACGTCGGTACTTAAAGGTTAAATTGGCCACTTAAAAATACAGCGCTAAATGCGTTTCGTTGTTTTCTTTGACTATCTTTCGTGTCGTAATCACTATTGGTACATTAATTCTTGTAGTGCCCTGTTTGTTTACATTGGTAACATTTAACGTGACTTTTACTGCCACCACTGACATTTGCTTTTGTTTGATTTCGGACCTGCGCGCTGGCTATAGGAAAATTCTTTTTCTTTTGCTGCCAATTCTGCGTGCCAATAGCCAATGCACTAGTTTCGTCTAATTGCGATTGACTTCCGCTTTCCGCTTACCTCCGATTCCAAATCCATCAGTTTGGTTCTAATGGCGTCGGTTGTAATTTGTATGCCCGAATGCTCGATAGCCATTATCATCGGCATGTATTTTTTTGATAATCCTGCCAATAATAAGCAACCAATCCACTCATCGCTGATATTGAATCCTGTCCCACTTAATTTCTGACCACTTTCGACTATCTGCGTTACATACGACTGCATAGAAACACCATTTTCTTGGCGGATTGATATCAACTTACGCAACAGGGATATTCTGCGTGATAATCCTGAGTGATCAAACAATGCCTTCAGCTTAAAAAACATATAAGCACTTAAATAAGTTACCTGAGATACAGGTTTATACCTAGTTCAGGTAAAACACATTTTAATACGTTTACCTCTAGTTTAAGCCCTTAATTTATAAATATGTATGTAAATCGGAAATTCAATAAACGTGTTATTATTATTTCTTTATTTACTTTTTAAATACATATTAAATATATTTTTAAATATTTCTTACAAAAATAATAAAAAAAACATTTAAAAATATAAAAAATAGAATGCCACCGTTAGCGGGAGCAGGGTCCAAGCTACCGGTGGTTAGGGCTCCAGAGACAGGAACCTCCTCACGATACGAGCCGTATCCAGGAGTACTGCCTTTTGTATCAGGCCCTTGATCCAACCGCGCAACGACAGCTTCGACAGGTGGTCGTCGAAGCTTTTGGCCATTAGGCCATTGGCGGTCACAACAATCGGCACAATGACAGCCGAGTCCACATTCCACATGTCGACAACCTCGTGTGCCAAGTCGAGATATTTAATCTGTTTCTCTTTCTCGGCTTTCACGAGGTTCTCGTCATGCGGGATGGTGACATCGACTATCATTGTGCGGCGCGCTAATCGGTCTATCACCACTATATCCGGCTTATTGGCTACAATAGTCCGGTCAGTGATGATAGACCGATCCCAGTACAGCGTGACATGGTCATTTTCGAGAACTGGTTATTATTATTATTATTAGTTTGTTCCACAGCTCCAATGAAGTTTTCACCTCTTTGATATGTACATATAACGCACTATCTATAGTCATGATCAGCTTTGCCTTGGTTCTCGCATCATCTGCGGCTTCTATGATTTTCCCAGACTCTGGTTTAATGCAGTGCACCATATTTTCTAGGACTAGAAAATTCTCCGCGGCGAAGATCCATTCGCTGTAGTTCTCCCGACCTCTTAGTTTGGGTACATTTATTAAGTAGTTCATTCTGGCAAAATATTTTTGCACACACTGAATAATATTTTACTACTTTAACTGGAGAAATAACTACAATTTTAAATAAAAACTGAGGGCGCTGGGCCCATAACCTATAATTAAAATAGCGCTTTTCAGTGAGACAGATCGAAGAGTAATCATTTATTTTGTTCTGAATACACACACACCACTGCCAGCTGCATGTATTATTTTGATATACAAACTAACACCTGTGTCTACCGATCGCACAGCGGTGATCAGGAGACAACTCGGCTATTTGACCACCTTCATGTGGCCGCCGATACGGCCCTGCATCGGCACCCTGATGCGCAGGTCGTTGCTCTGGGGGACTTTAACGCCTGTCATCAAGATTGGCTTTTCCCACAACAGAGGACTGACCACGCTGGGAGAGAAGCGCGAAACTTTGCAGTTTCGATGGGGTAAAGCAAGTTGGTAAAGCAAGCGACAAGGGTGCCTGATATCGCTGGTCATACTGCCAATTGTCTGGACCTTCTGCTGACAACCGATCCGGACAGATGTGTCGTAACATGTTCCTCACCACTTGGAACTTCAGATCATTGTCTGGTGAAGTCTGTAACGTCCTTCTCACCACCTGACTGCGACTCACGCGGGGAACGGCGAATGTGGCGTTACAAGTTAGCAGATTGGGATGAGATGCGACACTTCTTTGCGTCTTATCCTTGGCAGCAGGTCTGCTTCTCTTCGGAAAATCCGTCGAGCTGTGCGGAGGCAATTTCCGATGTGGTGCGTCAAGCTATGGAGTATTACATCCCATATAGTGACGTACCCGTCGGAAATTCAGCTCGCCCATGGTTCAACGCCGATTGTGCTGAAGCTGAAAAGCGAAAGCACTCGGCGTTTCTTGCCTGGGTGGATGCTCGTGACGGCAAAACTCCGGACCTGAGCTCAAAGAAGAGAGCCTTCAACCATGTTGCCAAGTCCCACAAAAAGGGTACTAAGGAAGGCTCTCTTCGATCGCATTTCCCACATTGGCCAGAAGCTCTCAGCACGTCCGGTAGCAGAGCGTTCTGGCCCCTTGCCAAGTCGGTCGAAGTGAACTTCTGTCGGCCCACATTGCCTCCGCTGGTTCGGCCAGATGGAACACTAGCTCATACAGCGAGAGAGAAAGCAGGTCTCTTTGCATCTCTCTTTGCCTACAATTCACGTCTTGACACTGGCAATTCTACTCCACCGACTCTACCTCACTGCGGCACCTCGATGCCCGACGTCCGTATAAAGAACAAAGAAGAGAGCACTGTGTCGTCTAGACGTAAATAAAGCTAGTGGACCAGATGGTATTCCAGCGATACACTTTCTTTTGGAAGGGGACTGCTGCGTCTGAGCCCAGACGTTCAGGGGTTGGGTTTGCAATTAAGACTTCATTAGCTAAGATGTTGAGTGAATATCCAACTTACACTTCAGATCGTATAATAACACTGCGCCTTCATCTAGCTAATGGTAATCATTTGAATGTAATAAGTGTTTATGCACCTACCATGACAAATTCAGATGAGATCAAGGACAAATTCTACGAAGAATTGACTGAAATTCTTGCTAAAATCTCGCCTAGGGAGCAGATACTAATCCTGGGTGATTTTAATGCGAGAGTTGGGCGTAACTTTGAAGCGTGGCCTGATGTACTGGGTAGACACGGAATCGGTAACATGAATAGTAACGGACAAGCACTACTTAGCCTATGTGCTCAGTTCCGACTAACCATCACCAACACAATATTCAGACTTCCGACCAAGCACAAGGCCACGTGGATGCACCCTCGTTCCAAACACTGGCATCTTATTGACTACGCAATTGTTCGCCAAAGAGATGTATCCCAAGTTCGAATTACCCGTGTAATGCGAGGTGCAAACTGCTGGACAGACCATCAGCTGGTTATCACAAAGCTTAAACTTCGTCTTCATCCTCCTCGTAGATCGTCCCTAGTAAAATCTGCTTGCCTAAATGTAGGGAAACTTGATATTCGTAATACGAGGAATGAGTACGTCGTTGTTCTTAATACTGCATTGAATACTGCATCTGACGGTGATCTCAATGCTCGATGGCAAGACTTCTCTTCTCGACTACTGGACACCAGTACTCAGATTCTAGGCGCAACATTGCAAAAATCTGAAGATTGGTTTGATGAGAGTGATGAGGTTATAGCAGAAGCATTGAAAAAGCACCGTAATCTTCTAAAGCAGCACAACCGCTAAACACAAAACGGTTCCGTAAGTGACATAAGGCAGAGTAGTTCCGCGTTACGGAAGTTAACTAGGGGTGTGAAGGACAAGTGGTGGCTTGAAAAAGCCGAATACATACAGTGGTTGTCTGACACTAAACAACTTGGTGCTTTCTATGGGGAAGTGCGAAAACTGATCGGCACGAGCTATCGTGCCAAAGTGCCTATCAAATCTTGAGACGGTTCAGAACTGCTGTTGAATGAGGACGCAGTGCTTGCGCGCTGGGCTCAGCATTTTAGCGAGCTACTCAATTTAGACCGCTCAGCAGACATGGCATATATTCTTTCTATGCCCACGTTCCCCACAGCCATTGGGTTGGACGAGCCACCAACAATGAAAGAGGTCAAAGATGCACTCATGCAATTGCATAACAAAAAGGCGGTTGGTATTGATAACATCCCAGGGGAACTGCTTAAATACGGGGGTGATAGGCTGCATGAAGTTATTTGGAATTTTTTCGTGGCTATGTGGGAGGAGGAAGAAGTTCCAGGCACTTTTAAAGTATCGAGAATAAGCGCCCTATATAAGAACAAAGGGGACAGATCTGACTGTAACTCTTATCGTGGTATTTCGCTCCTTTCAACCCCGGGAAAAGCGTTTGCAAAAGTCCTTCTCAACCGCCTTATTCCCATATCAGAGTCAATCCTACCGGAGACCCAATTTGGCTTTCGCCCTGAGCGGGGAACCTGTGAAGCTATATTCTCCATTCGCCAACTTCAGGAGAAAAGCAGAAAACAAGGTCGACCTCTATTTCTCTGTTTTGTCGATCTCGAAAAGGCTTTCGATAGTGTGCCTAGAGAAACTCTTTGGGTCCTGCTTATTAAACTAGGATGCTCTGAAAAGTTTGTAAGAATGATGCGACTCCTGAATGACGATATGTCCTGTTGCGTTACGGTAGAAGGCAAGCAATCAGACTATTTTAATGTCACCTGTGGCGCGAAGCAAGGGTGTGTACTTGCACCTACACTCTTTGCCTTGTACTTTGCCGTCGTCATTCGGGAAACCTTGGAGCGAATTTCGGAAGGTATTCGAATTCGTTTCCGAACTGATGGCAATATATTCAATCTTGCCAGGTTAAGGGCTCGCACAAAGGTTTCTTACAGTACTATCACAGAGATCATGTACGCTGATGACCTGTGTTTTGTGGCAGATACTTGCGATGGTTTGCAGGCGCTGATAACTGGACTGAATGATGTTTGTTGTAAGTTTGGACTTGCAATAAATGTCAAAAAAACCGAAATTATGGTCATGGGTGAAGACGATCTACCGGTAGCCCCAGACATTTTGGTCGGCGCTAGTAAATTGAAGCAAGTGCAGAGCTTCAGGTATCTTGGCAGCATGATCACAGGCAAAGGAGATCTTGAAGTTGAGGTTAATCGGAGGATTTGTGCAGCAGCAGCAGCGTTTGGCAAACTGCAGCCCAAAGTTTTTCGTTCGCATGATCTCAAATTGAAAACAAAGATCGCTGTATACATGGCCATAGTTCTTCCAAATCTGCTGTACTCATCGGAGACGTGGTGCCTGTATCGAAAACACATACGGACCTTGGACAAATTCCACCTCAAATGCCTCCGAAACATTATGGACATCAAATGGTCAGATCGTGTTAGAAACACAAACGTCCTAAGGAGAGCCAAGGTCATGGGCATTGAAGCCTACTTGATGAGACGGCAGCTCAGGTGGTGTGGGCATATCTCTAGGATGCCTGAACAGAGATTGGTGAAGCGTATCTTCTATTCTGAATTCTTTAAGGATGTTTCTACGCTTTAAGGATGTTCAGAATAGACACATGAAGAGATGCGGTATTGACCCCGCCACTTGGGAGAAACAGGCACAAGATCGGTCTGAATGGAGACGCCATGTACAGCAAAGCGTATACGCTTTTGAAGATAAGAGGAGGTTAGAATTGGACCGGAAACGTGATGAACTCAAAGCTAGGCCACCAGTAGCTATAGTTTATCATGTCGTTAATGGCGCTCTGACATGTCCGCTTTGTGCTCGGAGTTTTTCGGCCAAAGTTGGATATGCAAGCCACATGAGGGCGCATAACAGAGCTGCAAATCAGAGCTCACAACCACCATAAGAAGTCATCGAATGCGGTCGCTGTGGCCGAAATCGGCTAGATGGCTTCATCATCATCATCATTCCAGCGATTGTTCTCAAGGCATGTGCACCCGAGTTGTCTCCTGTTCTGACACGCTTGTATCGCCTCTC
The DNA here is from genome assembly GCA_030763345.1 of Mythimna separata. Taxonomy (NCBI): domain Eukaryota; kingdom Metazoa; phylum Arthropoda; class Insecta; order Lepidoptera; family Noctuidae; genus Mythimna; species Mythimna separata. Next base: position 22,455,277 of record CM061170.1, on the reverse strand, counting down.
ATATAGGACTGGTATAGTGCCTAAGTCCTAGAAGCTTACCAACGTGCCAGCAGCCTTTGCCCAAAAAGGGCAGTCGTGCCGATCCTACCAACTATCGGCCGATTTCAATAACCTCCATACTCTGCAAGATTATGGAGCGTGTATTGAACTTGCGCCTCTTGACATACCTGGAAGGTAACGATCTCCTCAGAGACCGACAGTACGGCTTTCATCGCAATCGGTGTACTGGGGACCTACTAGTGTATGTCACTCACTTGTGGGGCGAGGCCATCGAGAAGAATGGGGAAGGACTTGCAGTCTCTTTAGACGTCTCGTAGGCCTTCGACAGGGTTTGGCACGCTTGCCTTTTGAGTAAGCTTCCTGCGTACGGCATCTCCCCTGGCCTGATTAACTGGATAAAAGACTTCCTGAGTGAACGGTCTCTCCGAGTTGTTGTCGACGGATGCTCATCAGAGCCCATGATGAGTAAAGCCTGAGTTCCTCAGGGGTCTGTACTTGGGCGGTTCATTGAGTCCAAAGCCAAAGTAGCTGTTAAGAAACTCGGTGTTCTTGTGATTCCGCTATCCCCTTTTTACCATCGTACAAACCGTCGTACGGCGAATGTCCATCCTTATGTTGTTGAAACCTCTACGGTCCGGACTAAGCGCTTCGCTTCGTCGTTTATACCGCGTACATTGAAGGACTGGAATAATTTGCCAGCTGCGGTCTTCCCGTTCAATTATAATTTGGGTGTCTTCAAGGCTAGAATGAATAGGCTCTTAATAAACTAGTGCGCCTCACCATCTAAGATTGCATCACTGCTTACCATCAGGTGGGATCGCAGTCGAGCACTAGTTTATATTAAAAAAAAAACTTCGATTATTATAATATTCAAAACTTCCGCTTGATTCTTTTTTTTCTGGAATCTCTTATGACCAAGTAAGCAGCACATATATTATATATATTCCACTAAGCAAAATGTTGTCATTACACATGTTTCCACAAGCTGACTAACTACAACTGAACTGAATGACAACAATGGCGTTGCGTTCCTTAACGCGTTCAAGTGTTGAAAGCGACTAACGAAAGTTGAATAGAAAGATGAAGACGAAAGTTGAAGATGAAAGTGCATAGTGTTGACAAAGCTGGCTACTGCCACGTCCATTTATAAAACATAATTCAGCCCAAAGTATAAATAAATAACATAAGAATATCAAAACATAACACATAACATATTTCCTTTTCAATATTTTTCAATCTTACCATCCAAATTATAGAGTCTATATTTTAATGCTGACACTTTTCAGAGAAGTCGATTGACAGGTGGCGCTAGTTGTCACATCAACATCGAGTCCGTATTTGAAATTTATTTTAAAATAGTTTAAGTAATAGTTAAGTGATAAAACTAAGTGTATTCGTGAAAAGACACATTGATAAAGCAGACATATTGTTATCAGGAGAACTTATAAACAATTACTGGTGCAGTAATAATAAAACAAGTTGTGCGGAATAATTGTGTTAAACAGTTGCAAAACAATTGAAAACTTATTATAAGTGTATTTCTTGTAAATATTTGACTTAGAGTAGTGATAAACAGCGTTTGTTCGTATAAAATATAAACAAAAAGTGATAAAAACTGTGACTGTAAACACAAAGACATTTCAAATTTAACGTTTGAATCCCCAACCGGTCCTATGAGACCGCGCTGTTATTATTTTGCTATTGTGTCTCGTTTCGCGGGTATCTGAGTAATTATACCGATTCGTACACAGCAAACAAAACAAAGAAATTTGCACGAATGAAATCAGTATTTGTCTGACGCACGGAAGTTCAAGGCCATCGACTACATGTTTATTTAACATGTAGTAACACGGAAAAACCAGATGCAATTTCTTTTACATCACAATATGAAAATGGTATAAGTAAGTATCTTTTTTTACGTGGGAAATCGTCAACATGACTTCTACCGCTCTTGGAGGGCGTGTCAGACTTTTACTGACTAAAACCCTCTCCTCTCTCTCCTATGTTCCTTCTTTGCCCTTTTTTTATATTATACAGTATACTAGAACAGCAGAATGGAATTAGGTGACACATTATCCACTCACGACATACATGAGTATGCAGTTTGCTAGGTCGTGGTCGCGGTGCTGGCGGCGCGTCGGGAGCGCTGCTGTACGCGCGGCTGCGGCGCCGAGCGCGCCTCGCGCACATCGCGCCTGGGATGGAGCTGCAGCGAGCCACCAGTGTTAGTGAAGTGAACATCAACAGTGCTAGTGTGAGTGCGCGCCACAACATGGTTGAACGTCAACCTAGTGTTACGCAAACAATGGTAAATAGGGAGTGCCCCCCTTACCCGCGAATTGTTTAGGGACAATAAGTGCTTAATTAAATATGTTGTTGTATGTTTATTAAAACTAACATTTTAATCATAAGTTTCGTGTTTACTTCACCTTGTCAACATTATTATCATCACTCCGTCAACATTGTATCATATCACTAACCCTAGCTTTCGCGCCCCGGAATGTGTTCGGTGTTTTCACCGAACACTTTGTCAGCAATATCGGCGCGACGACGCGCCGTCCTAATTGAATGTGTTTTACAACATATTCAGTGCATTTTCGTCTACCGCGAGAGCCGGGTGTACTTATATAACATTAAACATTCCATTGACATTTTAGCTTAGTTAACATTAAGAACATTATAAGCCAGTAGCAATAAACAGTGATTTACATAAACATTTCTTTCTCTTACTTTCTTAAACACTAAACACCGACACCTAGCTACGCACCCCGACAGTACGTAAGGATTGTAATGCTGGGACTTGACGAAATATTCGCAGTGTTAGAATAGATTCCATTGTCTGCACTTGTAGCATACAGACGTGCTCAGTAGCAATATTTAGTTTCATAAAATAATATTAGTGACCTTCTTTTTGTTTGCATTATTTTATGCCTAGTGTGTAATTTAGTAAATACAATGAAAACGTAGAATAAGTGAATTAAATATAAACAAAATGGACAACAGCCCGTATTCAAGAGATCGAGTCAATGTCGCTGCCTCTCCAGCGAAGACGATGGCACAAAATCCAGCCCAATCTGATCTCTCAATCGAACCCGTTTCAACATCCGAGATACAAAGATGGATGTCAGCCATTGATCAGCATCTAAACGAGGTTTGCTCTATTACATCGGAAGGAAAACTCAATTCGGAGCAGAAATTGAAAGTTTCAAACTTGTGCCGTAAAATAGGATCTTGCACCTCACAGATGGCAATCTTTTATCAATCCCTAAAGCAGAAAGCAGTCCAAGTGCGCATCCTCAATGAAGATTTAATGGAGAAGTGCAACTTGACAGACCACATATTGGACCTCACGAAAACAATCAAGGACTCGGGCACTGTTTCGTTTGCCGACATGGTGAAGAAGGGATCAAGTGATTTTATTCGTCCGAACAATTTGAACTCTGTGGCCATTTATCCCAACAACAAATTAAAGTCGAGTGACGAAACAAAAGTCCTTGTGCAAAAGATGATACGACCAGATCAAGTCAAGCTTCATATACGTGGTGTCCGTAAGACTAAAAACGGAGGCGTCATAATCAGCACAGAGACGAAAGATGACGCGGAAAAAATTAAGAACGCAGTCCAGCAATCTGCATCCGGCCTTACCGCTGATGAACCAAGCAAGCGCAAACCCCGGATCGTTATTGTAGGAGTGCCGTCCTCACTGACTGAAACTGAAGTTTACAGGTGCATTTATGAACAGAATATTGCCGAAAAAATTCCAACAATTTCCATGGAGTCCTTTTTGACCTTGGTTAAATTAAGTCACAAATCGGGGAAAAGAGATTCGCAGACTTGTAACTTCGTGATTGAAGTTCCAGCCAACATACGGAAAGCTCTAATTTCCCAGTCAAGGGTTTTCATAAATTGGACGTCCTGCCCTGTCAGGGACTTCACCCTGGTTACAAGATGTTACAGATGCCAGCAGTATGGACATGCGGCAAAAACCTGTAGAGAGGTCAACTCGACGTGTGGCCACTGCAGTGAGACAGGACACTCGCTGTCCGAGTGTGCAAAGCAAGGGGACTCACCAAAATGTGCAACTTGCTCTCGTTTTAAAAAGCCCTGTAACCATAAAACTGGAGACGCTGAATGTCCTGCTAGGAAAATAGCGGAATATAGATATATTAACTCTATAGATTATGAGGGCGCCTAGCGCGTCATACTTCCGTGTGACACTTACTGCTGACTCGGAATTCCAGTGTGCTGACCTACAAATCGTTGTTTTTTGACTTAATGTTGAAACATATTTGTCCAATATACTAAAATAATTGTTCAGCATTTAATGCAACCTTGACTTTAGCCGCATTATTAATTCTGCTGACGCACAATCATGTATGTAGAGTAAAACAGTTTGAAAATACGAAATAACATATTGTAACTTTTAGTGTTAAGTAAACTAGGTTATAACTTTATAAATAATTTAATATTTTTTACTGTATTTCGAGACTATCAATGTTAAATATTGTTACGAAATTAAATGCCCTACAAATCCATAGTATAAGAACTCCTACCGCCTGTGATACAGGTTTATCCTAGTACAGGCACATATCATAGCTGTACCTTTTTAATTATTCTTAAGATTTGATGTAACTATTTTACCAAATTTAACTCTGAATAAATATATTATTATTATTATTATTAGAATAAACTTTATTGCACACCAAAAGAAGTAGTAACTGTGTTATCGGGATAAAGTTCATTTTATAATAACTAAATTGATAATTTTTGCTGCACCTCTGCTGCAGGTGTGAGTTTGAGCAGCGGTAGTCTAGTAGTAACTGCCCCAACTTGCAAGTCGTAGGTCGCGGGTTCAAACACAGCCAGGCGCATAACTTTGTGTACTGAGCCCGCGTACTGGATTAAGGCCCATTCCTTCTCCTAGAGAGGAGGCCTGAGAGCAGTGGGTGTCATGTACAAGGATTTAAAATGATTGAATGAATTTTTTTTTATATTAACTAGCGTTTGACTGCGATCCTATCTGATGGTAAGCAGTGATGCAATCGTTGATGGTAAGGCGCACTAGTTAATCTAGTTATTCACTATAACTTTTGAAGACACCTAAATTCGAACGGGAACATGCAAATTGTTCAGCAGGCTCTCTCAAAATCAACTCTTTCGTACATTCACAGCCCACTTATAGCTTTACAAAGCATGCCTCGTTAAAACCCCATGGGATGTCACATCCCAAACTTGCATACTCCAGACTGCTACTAAGAATCATTATCATCATTTCACCCAATAGACTTCCACTGTTGGACAACAAAACCGTAGTTGCCCAGCAGGGTCGAAGCTTACTGGTGTTGTATGAAAATGAACCCCGGAGCCTTGGATCGAAGGCAGAGAAGGAATAAAAGAGTTTTTTTTTCAAGTGGTTAATCATCAGAATGACTTCTCCCACTCTTAGGCGGAGCCGGAGGGCATGTCGGACTCTTACTGACTAAACCCCACCCCGTTCTTTCGTTGCCTTCGATCTGGAGGACATGGGCTCACCTTTCGGAATACCCTCCAGTTTGCTGACATCTCCTTGAGGTGCGCGTGGAACAGAATGCGCCGTTGACGACAAGGTTCAGTCCATGTTATTACCAGACTGCCGGACGGCGAGCTATTTAGTGCTCACCGTCCGCGAGCCCGTGCCTACCTAGTCCCTGGTACCCTGGTTGGAAATCGGGATCGGAATCTCCGCGGCGGTGGCGTGAGCGCCGTTTCCTCGCGCGCTCGCGCTCGGTAGCTTCCTTCGCCAGCATTACTGCTTCGCAGAAGGAGGCAACCGCCTACCACCCCTCCTTGCTCCGGATAATGGCCTGTACTAGGGCTCGGCGCGAGAGGTCGCCGCCGCCGATAGCCTCCACGAGAACACGACGGTGCTCCGCCCAAGCGGGGTACATTTCTACCGTGTGCTCCACCGTGTTTTCCGGGCGCTCCACACAGTGGCGAACCCCGGGCGTCCTTTCCTTCTTGATCCGATGTAGGAACCTCCAGAACTTACCGTGCCTGGTAAGGACCTGCGTCATACGAGAGGACGCCGTGAGCTCTTTCCAACCACTCCTCAAAGAGTGGACTTACCGCCGCAATGACGGCGTGCCCAAAGGAAAAAGGAGTGGGTTTTAGTCAGTAAAAGTTGAGACATGCCTTCCTGCTCCGCCTAGGAGTGGGAGAACCAATTCTGATAATTTTCGACTTATAGCCAGCCTTGAACAAAGGTGTAGGCCTATGCTTTAAGCTTTGTAGATTGGTCTTAACCAAACCTAGATCACCAATTAGCCTTTTCACTGAGTCCAAAGCTGATAGATAACATTTTGCAGCACCAGGCCATATGTGTCTGCAGTGTTCCACACAAGATTGGACCTGTACTTTGTATTACCTGAGAGATAGAGAACGTTTGGAAATGAACTTTAAATACACAAAGCAAAAGTCGATACTTGAGTTGGTACTTAGTAATGGATTTAAAAGATCACGAATGATATAAATTTAAGTACCTATCTCTAACGAACATTATCTTCTTCATTTCGGATCGTTTAGTAATCAACTAATCACGTTGTAATGCAGTGAGTTGCGTTTATTAGCAACTCAGATAGAGAATCTACACTTGGGCATATTCTGACAGGAGCATCGTACAACACCCACAGGGTACGCCACCGTTTGAATGCTTTCCATATTGGCCAATACAATTCACGTCCAAATGATAAGTGTCCTAATTAGAAGGCAAGGTATGACAATCTTCATCCTTTTGAATCAAGCCATTGGCTCTCATGTCGGACTTGACGACCCCGACGTCCAGCCAGCGTTACGATGTTAAGGCGACTACGGGACAATGAAAGTGCAAAATAAAAGACAATAATTTAAGATATAAATGATATTTATTTTGCAAATAAGTTTCACAAAACACTTTTACACGTAAATTGACATAATTATTTTATTATTTTAATTGTTAATATAATTATTATTGTTTTTTTGTCATAATTATTAATCTAGATGAGGCCGGTGTTTCCTAACTGACTACCCTAAGAAGAAACATCGAAACAAACTCAGGGGTCACAATCTCTTTTAAAAAAAAAAACATACAAAATGTATTGGTCAAATCATATGCGAACTATGCAGATTGGTGTCGAGATGGCCTTTTGAAGAAAGAACCATGCAGATTTGAGTGGACCTGTCCAGTCAGTGCAAGCATTTGTCATTCCTCGTAAAACTCAACTCAGGACTACTAAGGAGCTCAACAACCTGACGAACAATACAAAGGAAAGGACATTTGGTTAGGCCGCAGAAAGTACTCAAATTGCCAGACATAAGTTAAAATTACTGAAAAGAAAGGAAAAAGAAAGCTATCCACATAGTCCTCACATTTACAAAAAAAAGATATAACTAAATAAAATTTACTAAATGTAATACTTAAAGTAAATATTGTTGTCAAACAAATTAAAAGAGAATAAAAAGAAATTAGTCGAATTGTATAAAAAAATGTCAGATTGTAAAAAAAAGAATATCAATGTCAAATTGAAATATAAGTTGTGCGCTTCTCCATTATATTTACAATGGAAAAATGCAATCAAAAACAAAAATCCAAAAGAATAAACGACAGTACAGTAAGTACTGGAGCAGGTCAATTCCAAGCCTTATTGTCCTCAACATAGTCCTTTATAGTATAAAAAGCCTTTTGGCAAAGTTTACGCTTTACAAATGATTTAAATTTATTGAGGCTTAGTTCTTGAATATGACTGGGAAGTTTATTATAGAAGTGTACACATTGACATCTAAATGAGCCCCCTATTTTTTTGAGCCTAGTTGCAGGAACTACAAATTTGTGTTTGTTTCTAGTATTAAAATTATGAATATCACTGTATTTTTTAAACATGTTTTTGTTTTTATGGGCATACAAGATATTCTCATAAATATACTGTGAAGGTACAGTCATTACCTTGATCTCCATAAATTTATCTCTGAGGGAGTGTCTGGGACTTAAATTATAAATGGAACGAATAGCCCTTTTCTGTAAAACGAAAATTGTTTGGATATCGGTGGCATTTCCCCACAGGAGAATACCGTACGACATGACACTATGAAAATAGCTAAAACAAACTAAACGGGCTGTTTCTGAATCAGTTAAATTTCGAATTTTTCTTACAGCATATGCTGCAGAGCTAAGAATTTTAGATAATTTGTCTATATGTGGGCCCCACCGAAGCTTAGCATCTAAAGTTATGCCCAAAAACTCTGTAGTATCTTCAGGAATCAACTCCTTTCCTTTTATTAGCACACTAGTTTCTACTTGCCTAACATGGGGCATGGTAAACTTTATGCATTTAGTTTTCTTTTCAGTCAGATGTAGGTTATTTACATTAAACCAGTATACTATTTTAGAGATAACTATATTTATATCGTCAGTAACCGACTGCTGACGTTTCAGTTTAAACAAAAGTGAAGTGTCGTCTGCAAACAACACTATATTATCGTTATCCTTCATGAGGTAAGATAAATCGTTAATATAAATAAGAAACAAAAATGGGCCAAGAATTGAGCCCTGAGGGACCCAGGAGATCTTTTTCCGTTTACTGACTCTCTTAATCCTATCGCCCAAATATGATGCAAGAAGATCCAGGGAGGAGTTCCGGATTCCTTAATGGTGTAGTTTCCTTATTAATGTTTCATGGGGAACACAATCGAAGGCCTTAGACAAATCGCAAAAAATACCCAGGACATCGCATTTGTCTTCCCATGCATCAAAAATATGTCCTAAAAGTTCAACACCAGCATCGGTTGTTGAACGACCCCTTGTAAAACCGAACTGTTTGATATGCAACAATTTATATCTATTAAAAAACTTTTTTAGTTGCTCTAACTTGAGTTTTTCAAATATTTTACAAAAAGTGGGTAGCACTGAAATAGGTCTGTAATTCGTGGGCTCAGATGTACTACCCGTTTTGAACAAAGGTATAATTTTACTATTCTTCATTAAATCAGGAAACTCACCGCGATCGATACAATTATTAAAAATAAACGCTAAAGAAGGAGCTACAATATGGATTGTAGACTTAACAACGTCCACAGAATAACCCCATAAATCTACAGTCTTTTTTACATTTAAGGACTTATAGGTCTTAACAATGTCTGCACAAGTAACATGTTCGAAATTAAAAACAGAATCACAAACTTTAACGTTTTCTTTAAGCAGAGAATCTGCAGCTATGGGTGATGAGTTCAGAGATTTTCTTGTTGTATATAATATGTTTTATGCTAAATATACAAATTTAATCCTAAAATCACATTTAATGATGAACATGAAAAATCGCACACTAATAAAATCAATAATAAACCATGAACATAATTATTTTAAAATAATTCGTAAATATACCACAACTCGTCGTCAATAAGAGTAAGTAGTGTGTTTCTGTACTGTAAGTATAGAACAGTGCTGGCCCGGTGGTAACGACCCCAACTTACGAATTGTAGGTCGCGAGTTCAAACCTAATCAGGCGCATTACTTTGTGTAATTTATTCCATCACTACTATCCTCAAAACGGTGAAGGAAAAAATCGTGAGGTAACCGACATGTCCTAAACCTAAAACTTCGAAGACATGTGACATCCACCAACCCGCACTGGGCCCTGTTGTATTACGGTCCCAATCTCATTCCTAGAGATGAGCCATGAGTCCAAGTAGTGGGAACATTACAAGGCTGGTGCTAGTGCTTCTTATGGATCCAAAAATGTTTAAGTGGTTGAAGATACAAATGCAAACGAAAGATGTCCTAGCTAGTATGGTTTATATTTGCAGGTCCTTAGCCGATATTGCCTCCCAAAAGCCAGAATAAGCAGTAATATGCAGGATTCCTGTATTTAGCACAAGCTACACCCATTCTCTGTGGACAAAAGTAAAGTATATAAATTATCTCCGGTCGACTTATCAACTTAAGGTTTCCTTTTTTTTACTAGAAGTATATTTTCCATTGTATGCTTAGTGTACTAGATAAACAAGTTGGAAAGTTGTAAATTACATCGTCTGTCTTTAATTTAGTTAAGTTGAAATGTTTAATAGAGCTTGTTTTTCCCATATTCCCCCCTGTATGCTACACATATTCCGCGTATATACCAACATGGCTCTTAAAGTTACAAAAGTAATTTAATAAAAAAAGAAAAATCGCTTTTCGTGGCATCTTCTTGAAAATAATCTTAACTTAGGTACAGTTTACAAAAATTACGCATGCCCAATTAATTCAGGAATCCCCGACCGGTCCTATGAGACCGCGGTGTTATTGTTTTACTATGTTGTCTCGTTTTGTGGGTACATATTCCTGTGCAGGCTCAGCTAGTGGCAAAACACGAATCGAGCAATCGAGCTGTGAGCTTTGCTATGCAATTATCGACCTTAAGGTGAGCTTGCGGAAACTTGGCTGATCGTACCTTGTCTTTGACGACTCGATAGAAATGAAATATTATGACAAACCTGGTTCAAATCGTCCAAATAAGCGTCGTCCCCATAACCATCAGCACCGCGGCGTCTGCTACGGTAGTCGCTGATGGCGAGCGTCCTGGCGTTCTCGTGGTAGCTCGGCAAACGCGCCAGCGTGCACGGCACCAGCAGCTTACACATCACCGCCGGCCTGGTGTACTGGTCCATCTTCATGCAGTACAGGTTTAAGGCTTTCTTCACCGACTCCTCGTTATTAAACTTGTTAACTGACACTAGGTCTAAGCCACGCTGTTCCAGTTTCTGTGAAGTTAGTAGCATAGTTAGATTTATTTTTTGATATACTTACGAGAATTATATAAGTGTCCGGCTTTAGCAATACATATAAAAATAATACTTAATTTCCACACAACGCCATCTAGCCTCACGCTAAGCAGAGCTACTAAGTACCAAGTAGTACTATTTGAAACAGAAACACGTTATTTCAAATAGACCATTTACATTCACTTCTGCTAAAAAAATGGAGCCCAAACTAAATAACAGCCAACGTCTATAGAGAAAAACGTGCAGGAACCTCTAAGGACATTTTTTAAATAAATCATAACTTACTTAAAACATGGTTACATATTCTTTTTCCAAAGGACAGAGTTTTATTATAATTATTCTTTTTAGTCTAAATCCTTATCCTCGAGTTGTATTCCTCATTACTGAGAGTTATAAATGACTATCACGCTGGATTTACTTCTTACCGATGCACGATGGTGTCTCGTCATATTTAATGGTTCTTGACGACATGAAATGTAACGTGCAATTGGGTGCCCAGTGTGGAGCGAACCTGATCAACCCATCTTTTGCCTTGTGGCCTCTTTGTCGTTTGCGATCAGCCATGCCAATTACGATAAGTTGTTCAAGGTTGTGGCCAGTTAAGTTTAGTATCTGAAATTACTAACCGTGAAATTTAGCTCAAAGCTTCATTTCTTTTCCCTAAGGGCTTGAAACAGTCCAAAACATGTATAAAGAATCCTACTTTCTCAGGGACGAAACTGCTGGTAGAAGCAAGTACGTTATAACAATGCAAAGAGATAATCTTTTGTAATACTTTCCTTAATCAGCTCCATCTTGAAATTATCCTCTTCACTCCTTTCTCGGTTAGTCATAAACGCTTCGAGGGCAGCATCCATAGCTCTCTTATGTAAGCTGTCGAGGGTGCGCGGGTGTAAGCAGCACGTCTGCGATTCCCGCTCGGAATTTATGTAGTTGATGTAAGCGGACTCGGCCACCTGCATTTTGCGCTGGTTGTTGTTGATATTCGCCTTTTCGTACTCTACGAAGTTGCTGCTGATTTCCTGGAAAATTTAGCAGAGTTTAAGTTGAGCTTTACGTATAATGATGACCTGTCTAGTCTGTACAAACAAATACTTGTACAGACTAGACAGGTCATGGTGCTTTCCTCAAAAGTCCAACTCAGACACTAACCTGCAGGGTTCTCATGTGATTTGACCATTACATTTTGTATGGACTTAAAAAGATACTGAGTCCCCTGAGTTTGTTTCGGTGTCTCTTCTCAGGGTAGTCAGCTAGGAAACACCAGCCTCATCTAGTAAATATAAACTGACGAAAAACAGTTTGTAGAAACGAACTTGCGAAATAAATATCATTTATCAAGCTGTGCCATTAGCAATTCAAGAGAAAAGTTCAAAGTAACAACGATATGGAAAAACGTACTTTCATCAGGTTTTCAAGATAGGGGTCTTTAGAATGATTCGTTGAGGTACGGTTCCTCTTTTTGGCAAAGAAGTTTATAGCGTCTTCTTTAGCGACTTGGTTCTGTGCCTGCAGCTTATGCGAGCTGACGCCCGTGTCCATCAGCAGCTCCATGCGCGTCACGTACTGGTCGCGCGCCCCCAACACCGCGCTCCTGTTGTTTTGCTCGTTGATGGCGCGCAAGTGACCATACTGCTGCTCTAAACTCTGCAATATTCAAATTTTAAGGGTCACATTCTAAGTTACTAAATGTTGAGGATTGTGAAATGCTGTAACTTGGGATATATCTGCGAATATCCAAATGTATTTCTACAAGAATATTGCCCATAAACATGCTTATTAGATTATATTGTAATGATCGAAGATCTTGTTCCACATTTTAAAAATAAATGGCGTTACTAGGCTCGTCACTGCTTTTGAACATCGAATTAGATTTGACAAGTGACGGTGGCGGGAAATAAATTATACCGCGCGTAACATAGTGAAAAGAAATGAGAACAAAGAGACTCGAGCGATCGTGCTCATCTAACCACAACATATTATTTAAATTTTGAAAATTGAAACGTTTACATTAGAATATACTTGACCAAATACGAGTATTATCAGTTATTGAATAAATATACATTTCTTCCAACTATGCTTTAATTTCATCACAATCAGACTAAAAACTCAGTACAAAGCGTGTTTTTAATGCTCTAGAGCAATAAAAATGTATGAAATTTCATTATTGCACAGTTTATTTTTTTAATCGCACAAAAAGGTGCCAATCTCAATGGATTAGCTCTATTCAGCCAGCCGATATCAATACTATTTTTTTAAGTACGTATTAATCGTTTACTGTTGCAGGAACGTTTTTGACCTCGAAAAAATCGTTCCTACACTTAAGTGAGCTTGGAGGCTTGAATTGATGATTTTATGGTTATAATTATGTAACTAGTTACGTTTTACAGTCGCTTAACGTTTGAATCCCCAGCCGGTCCTATGAGACCGCGCTGTTATTGTTTTACTATTGTGTCTCGTTTCGCGGGTATCTGAGTAACTACGTATTTTAAAAACGTAAGAAATTAAAAAAAAAAATTTAGACCTACTTTAAAATAATATTTAAATGGTCTGTACTATTTTCGCTTTAAAGCTTTGCATCGATCTTCCAATCACCCTGTATATATATACGAACAAACTTAAAATTGATGCGATATCACCGAATGAGTTTCATGAGGAAATGTCCGAATTTTATCGTATATTCTAAATATCTTCTGACTTCTAACTTCTGGATATAGTCGACACTACCAATCTCACCTTCACTAAAGCTGTCCTTTGCTCATCTTCCTCATCTTCATACACTTCTCTGGCCGAGTCGAAGACTTTGAGCGCCTCCTTATAGGCTTCATCGTGAAGCTCCTTCAGGTCATCAGGGTGTAAGCAGAGTTGTGCGTGGTCGCCACACACATTGCTCACAGCGGTGTCGTAAGCTTTCCTGGCGAGAGACACGGTCTTGCGTACATTCGCGTCGTTGCTCAGCTCGTAGTGTGACAGACTCGCCTGTAATTCCTGCCAATGGTTACTTAGTATGAGCGTTACTGCTACAATTTATTGTAAGTAGTTCTTTCCACAACATACACAACACAACACTGTGCAACTAGAATAGGTAAAAGATGTTACTCGAAAAGCTGCTACTCTAAAGTAGGATTGGGCCGGACATGTCTGCTGCATGTCAGTAGCCAAAAGTATCACTTTTCGCATCCCATTAAAAGCAAGGCGACATCGTAATAAACCAATTTGTTGGCGGAGAGATGAGCTGGACAACTACCGAAGGTGACTGAACTGACCCGCAATGGCAGAGAACAGTCGTGTGTGGAAAAGGGAGGCTTTTCACCCCGCAGTGGGGCATCCGCATAATAGACCAACTAACTATTTCTTTCCAATATCTTACCTATCGGAATCATTCCCAAATACCTTACCTTGATAAGTTCCTGGAGTCTGTCTTGAACGTCTGTCTGCGAGCCTAGCTTCTTCTTTTGGGCGTAGACTTTCTCGGCGCTGGCGCGTGCGGCGGCGTGCGCGTCGGCGAGCACGCGGCGTGACAGGCTGCGCGGGCCGTTGATGCGAGGCTCCATGCACGCTGCGTACGCGCTGCTTGCCGCGCGCGACGCCGCTAGCAAGCATGCGTCTGCGGTCGCCTGCGACACAACCGCCGTTATGTATCGCTTGCCAACCGTCGGACTACGGGATTACTCCATGCACAGCATGCAAGATTATTTAAAGTTCGATTCCTAATAGTTATCTAGCACTACGATCACAAAAATCATTACAAGAATGGAAATTCTACGAGCCCAGAATCAGGAAGTTTTTTTCGTCGGGTCACCAATTTGGAGGTATGCGGAAAAGAGTGTAAAGTCCTGCAAATCTCCGTTCAAAAGGGAGGATCCTTCGACGAGACGAACGTAATGTCTGCTGGGCTATTGCCTGATAGATGATTTTGGGCTGTCATATCTGTTTAAGTCGTGAGGCGAACTTTAATTGCGCAATGCAGAATTAGTGTAGCATAGTATTCTTATGTGACGCTACAGGTAGTTCCGAGAAGTAAGGATTAAACCTAATACAGGAGTGAATAAATGAACATGAGTATCTATGCGTCCTTATAACTTTAAAGGTCTTACTCAAAGAAACGTGTGTCCCAGTAAAATCTCAGACAAATGTTAAAGTGCCTGGAGTACCACAAGGTTCACATTCGGTGCTCTTTTTGTTTTAAATTTTGATCGGTGATGAGACCAAAACACAGACATTAACAAGTACCTCAGCCGAGCACTTTTTAATACACTAAATCATAAATCATTTATTTTAGCATAGGTATAGTAAATGGGTGTTAAAAAAATGTTGTGTTTTACACGTCTCACCATAGGAGACATGCGAAAATTAACTGTTCTAAATACTTAATTGTTTCCTTTTGAAATTTATACAAGGGAAAGTTTCTCAAACCGTCGTGGAATTTGATTGTAGACTTGAAATGAGTCCAGATGAGTCTATTAAATCTAGAAACTCATACTTTATGACCTCCAGCGTATTGCTGGAGGTCATAACTGGTAACTTCATACCTTATATATGGTGGTAGCCTCAGGGGCTTCATCGCTGTTGTAGATATCGACATACTTCCGGAAGTAATCGAACAAGTCTTGCACCCGGACTCGCTCGCCGTTGATGAGCTTCGGAGTGAGGCGCTTGGAGTCGAACAGCGACGGGACCAGCTCCAGAAGTGCTGATCTGAACTCTTCTCTCAGCTCTGTAAAAGAATACGATAGAATATCAATTATGTTTTGAATATATAGTACTAATACCCGCCAGGTGTGCTATATTCTGCATGTATTATACATATGCACCGACCTCTTAAACCACTCTATCTAATAAAAGAAAAACCTCATCAAAATCCGTTGCGTAGTTTTAAAGACCTAAGCATATAAAGGGACAGACAGACAGCGGGAAGCGATTTTAATTTAATACTATGTAGTGATTGAGCTCTTCAAAAAGATCATAATATTGTACATGAACATACTATACATGTGGACTTAGAACTCAAACACACGAGCGGCATATTGCAGACGGCAGACATACCAGCAATGATATTCTCTAAGAAAACAGCCTTGGGCACAACGCTGCCACAGCGGCGAAATTCAAATCGGTATTCTCTAAACTGTCAGAAGCTACACTAGCACAATTGACAAGGACAGTTCTTCATATATTTGCGATCGCTGTAAGTGACTTTTAGAGAATAGTTTACAGCTGTAGCCGTCGACGCATCGGCGGCAGCCGTCGACATTCCAACAAATGAAAATCAGCGCAGTCGTCGTGTGTAAATTTTCACTGTAGGTCGACCGCTCTACCGTTGGCAACATGTCATTCGTGTGTATACTCACTAATTTGTAAATTCAATTCTCTATCGCACTTGTTGTTAAGGAGTCCAATTTTGGTAATTTAATTATTATTTATGTCTACTACGTATTAGTGCGATAAGTAATGATTTCTTAAAATTTGCAAAATCCATACTGAACTTTCTCTACTTCCACATAATTAAAATGCTATGCTTCTTCTGCTTCCTTTCGAATCGATGGTAAGCTGGCTAGTTTGTGCCTAGTAGGTTGCTACGATTGCATCACTGGTTACCATCAGGTTTTTTTTTCGGTCGGGGAATCATCAGAATGACTTCTCCCACTCTTTTCATGTCAAACTCTTACTGACTAAACCCCTAAACCATTTCTTCGTTGCCTTCGATCTGGGGGACACGGTGACAACCTTTCGGATTTTCCATGTTAGAGGGGTTACCATCAGGTGGGATCGCGGTCAAGCACTAGTTTACGAGTATAAAAAAAATATATAAACAATAGGCGGTAAGTAATTACAGCGCTCGGTGTTCGGTTACTGAAAACTCTGGACGACCTACAAGTACAAAAAGCAATTATTTACAATTTTTGGTAACTTCATTCAAATAGCTGATACGAATCCTGTATGCCTACATAAATCTGAATCAATGGTACTTTTTATACTGGTTAGGGAAGGGGTAAGATTTGCCGAATATTGCGTCCCGAAGAAGCTTTTGTAGCTTCTACTATACTGACCACGAAGGCATCCAGTGAAGTTTTGTTTTTCGACGGCGAGCCCTGGGTGAGGCATCAGGAAACACTTGATGGTGTCGAAACACGAGCGAATGTGCTCCCGGACCTCGCGCAGCTCGGGGTTCTGGTTCGGTTTAGACTGGTGGAAGAAAAAATTCATTGAACAGATAAATATATTCATTGTTAAAAATTGCATTTACACGTCACAATATTTTTTGATTAACTAAGGTCCTTTTCAGCTGTGTACACTATTGGTATTAATACAATAAATTCAATAAATAAAAACATAAAATTATAGGCAAGTCCTACACATCAGTACTGGTCCAAAAAAGCGTGGTAGATCCATTCAACTTGGATGTCCGTAATCAGCAATGACCTAAAGAAAGCCCAAGTAGATGACTCGACGACCTAGAACCGAAATGTCTGGCAAAGAATGACGAGGAGAGCTGATCCCAAATGAAATGGGATAAGGCAAAGAAAGAGAGAGAAAAACATAAAATTATACCAATTGTTAGATTACCTGAAGCCTCTTGCTAAGCAGTGAGTCACCGCCGCAGTACCCGTAAGCGTGCTCGTATTCACTGGCCCAGTCTCGCACCAGGAACAGAAGCGTCTGGAATGCCTTGTCGTCCCCCTCGCACGCCAGCTTGCCGTACGCCGTGAACAGCTGGCAACAACCAACCATGTTTGTTTAGCAAACACCCATCATCATTGGCTACCACACCACCAGATTTATTAGTTTTTCTTGCTCTAGTCACAGTAGAACTTTTAAGCCCCAAAAGTCATCCGAGGACTAAGGTTTAACCACGATATGTAAGCAAGTAGCCTGGGTTCCAACAATTCGCCTAAAAGCAATTTTTGGAACGCATAGGCCACTTGTTTTTTAGCGTTAACTCTGTTTTTGGCCTTGCCTCTTTATCGTTAGACCAATAACAATACCAAGTACTTAAACCATGTTCACGTTGATGATAAAAGGATCGGGAAGGTCCGTCTTAACCACACGTTAAAGAAGTCTCTTGAATGATTTTAGATAGTTGCCAGTTGTCACAACTAGTTTTCAGATAGTAAGGTAACGATCTAACCTGTAAGTGTTGTAAATCATCTTCTTTGATGTTTCCGGACAAATTGTAGATCTGCACGGACGAGATGAGGGTTGACAGCGCGAAGATGGTGGAGTTCTGCCCGATGGTGCTGTCAGAGTCGAAGGTGCCTTGCGTGTCCATCAGCAGCACGGCCACCTGTAACCACATAGATGAGAACCTGCCGGTGAAGACCTGAGAGGTGCCGACAGCCACACAGATCACACTAGCTTCTGCCAGCGGCTTTGCCCGCGTTATAGTAGGACCCCTGTTACATACCCTTACGGGTGTGTTTTGGAAATTCTTTCTAAGCGCCCATCCACGTCATTAATGAAAACCTTGCCAAGGCTCATTAGTATGTGTATGTGTGTATTGGTATGTTAGTAAGTTTATCCTTTTATATATACGAGTATATGTAGATGACCTGATGGTTTCTGATAGAACTAGGTCCACTAATAAACCAATTGAGCAGAATATAAGTCAACGATAATGAAGTTCCGTAGGTCCAGTGTACCTGCCAACGGTTCACATATTATTAAACAGATGCAGGTGTCTGTGTTCTTACCGGGGCCCATTGGTCGTCCAATAGGACACCCCGAGATCCTGTTACCACTGGGACGTAAGGTAAAGACGGAGCATGTGAGTGGATTTTAGTCTGTAAAAGTCTGATCCTCCGAAACGCTCAGCCCTAGAGCGGAAGAAGTCTTTGGATAATTTAAAAAAAGGTGCCATCATTCTTCGGGCTTTAGTGTGTTTATACCCACATACCCCCACAAACTCACATTCATAGAGAGTTATAGCTATAGTAATCAATAGTCACAGGCTTAATTTATATAGAAGTTACATTAGCTTTAGAATGTACATTACAACAGTGTTGGTCACATTAGTGTGTTTGAGCCAAAAGAAGTGCGTCTTCAAATTACAAGATGTGTACGGGTTGCCCACCTTCTCGCCGTTGCTCGTGGTGGTGACGATGGGTTCCGACCACAGGTGGATGCCGGTGGTATCCCGTTCACCTCCACCTCTCCAGTGGAACCCTTTCAACTGTTCGTCCTCGTTGCCCAACCATCCGCCACTCTGCTGACTGCAAGGCTACCAAATAAGTTTGTATATGTAAATGTTTCTAAAGATAGGATTACGTTTGAAAGGTAAACGAACAGAGGCTGTAGTTAAAGCGGGAACTACATTAGACCGGCGCACACGTGCTCCACGTGTGCGCAGTGTAGATGTTGGTGAATACTTACAGGCGCGGTGAGGTATCGGAGGAAGAAGTCGAGGATGAAGGACTTGCCGCCGCGGTAGGCGCCGGCCACGCTCACCACGACGGCCGGCAGCTCCTGCACGCCGGGCCGCAGCAGCACGCGCCGCAGCGCCTCCTCGTCCAGCTCGTAGCGCGCCCCCCCTCCCCCTCCCGGACGCACCACCGGCACGCCTGCGTTGGCCGCACTCTCCGACGCAACGCTCATTTTTTCTCACACTAGGTACCTATTGTTAAAGTAAAACGTCGATGGGCAAAGCAGCATATATGCATTCGAAAGATCAAAAAACCAGCTGATTTACACAAGCTGCTTAAATGTATCCGCGTACGCTTATGGTTATATATATCAGAGTATTATAACTCTACTATTGCGCTGCCTCCCATCGCCACACACTATTATCTATGACACTCGAGCAGAGAATCAAGCGCCTTTATCACGGTGTGAATAGTTTGCAGATAAATCATTAAATGTTTTATGTGTTAAAACTGCATTTACCCAATTTTTGTATTATACTCAGCTCAATCAATCACTCTTTCTAGTTATTTTCCCTACTATATTGGGGTCAGCGTCCTGTCTAACTGGTAGCAGCTAAATACCGGTAATTTACATGGAGCGTCTGTTTATCTGACCGTCAGTATCCAGGAACAGGGTAACACAATACCCCTTGGCCCTTATGACTTATGTCAAAGATCTACTAATGACAGCCGAGAAATTTCGAGGAAGATTCCTCGAAAAATTCTATAGGTATATACAAAATACAAAATCGTGTGTCACTTCATTTGTTGTAAAAGTGCCTCAGTCTCTGCATAATTTTGAGTTTTAATCCAGTCAATAATATTTTTTTTACATTCATGTAATGGTTTGTCGTGTATATACGTATTTTTATTTATTTTATTATAAAGTTGAGATGATAGCTTATTGTACTGAATGGCAGCAAAAGCGATGGTCCAAAAAAAACCCAGAGTCGATTCAGACAAATTAGGTATCAATAGCTTTATTAAAATGCACAATTTACCCCACCGAAAAGAAATTGCCCATATCCATGGGGTATATGAGTTATAGACAAACAAAGTATATATGGAAAAATCGTGAATAACTTGTTATTTTTACCAGTTTTTTCAACAGCATTATATTAATAATAGTAATCATAGGACAATAATAAATATAACTAGCGATCATATGCAACTATCAAGTTCAAAGTCCTTTATTAATGAGATTACGTCGGGACAAGAACATATTACTGTTATGTTTTATGAACACGTGGTATTCCGAAAGGTTGACACCGAGTCCCCCCCAGATTGTAGGCAACGAAGGAACGGGGTAGGGGTTTAGTCAGTAAGAGTCTAACACGCCCTCCCGCTCCGCCCAAGAGCGGGAGAAGTCATTCTGATGATTCCCCTACCAGAAAAAAAAACTGTTATGTTTTATATAACACGAATAGGATTTCGGAATACTGTTGCAGCTGTATTCATTGTCGCCGCACATTGGGCAGTTGTGCCCACATAATAAGCATTATAATATTATCTGGCCTGGGCCAGGTACCAAGACGACCTTATGCAACGTGCTGGGTTCTTAGATGATATATTAATAGACATCGAAAATAATTGAAATAAATATTTTTCCATTTGTTTTTTTTTAAATAAGTGACTGAAAAAATAAATAATCTGAGACAAAATAGGCACATTCAACTGTCAAAAGATTTCACGACAAAAGTATCTTATCTAGTATTTACAAGCTGTGAAATATAAGATTTCAACTTGATAGGTTCATATAATCGCTACTTATATTTATTATTGTCCTATGATTATTATTATTAATATATTGCTGTTGAAAAAACTGATAAAAATAACAAGTTATTCATTATTAATATATTGCTATTGCAAAAACTGGTAAAAATAACCAGTTATTCATGATTTTTTCATATATACTTTGTTCGTCTATAACTCATATACCCCATGGATATGGGCAATTCTTTTTCGGTGGGGTAAATTGTGCATTTTAATAAAGCTATTGATACCTAATTTGTCTAAATCGACTCTGGGTTTTTGGTCCATACATTTTTCCGTCTTCTTGTTGTTGTACTCGGATCGTCTGGAAGATTTTCATGTTTTTTTTAGGATGTTGTGTACAATGTATAATTTTCTAACAGAAAGTAGTCCACTTTCTTGATAGAGCTTATCAGTAGGGTATCTAATTCTTTAAAAATACTTGATTTTTATCACTGCGCTTTGTCCTCGTTCAACATGTATAAATTGTGATTTTGCTGCACCGCCCCATATTGTAATACAATAGGCTATATAATTACTGATTGTGCTAAGGATATATATATTTCATTTAGTACATTTCTGTGAGAGCCTGATTTCGTTTTTATATTTTTAGGTGTAATACATGTATCTTAAAGTTTTAAAAATCAAACCCAACTTCCTAATCCTTCCAGTGATATGTTCAATATGAGAGTCGATCAATAATTACACCTAGATATTTCACTTTTTAAACTTGATTGATAATGGGGCAAGCGCAATTATTATTATTAGTTCGATCACATGAGTGTACTTTAATATTAAACAGTTCATCTGGTTGTGAATTTTTGTAGATGGAGAAGCATATATAATTAGTTTTCGTAGTATTTAAAGTAAAAAAAATATTATCGAGCCAGGTCGCGATTTGGAACATGCCTGTCTCTGTCTTATTTTTAACATCGAACCAACTGTGCCCATGGAAGACAACAGCAGTGTTGTCAGCACAGGAAAATATTTTTTCGTTTTCCGGTTGCAAAGGTCATTAATGTAAGCTCGAAATAATGTTGGACCTAGAACACTACCCTGCGGTACGCCGAACGACACATCAGCATCATCACTAATATATCCTCCAATCTTTACCCTCTGTTTCCTATTTGTGAGATAGTCTATAAAAAAATTAAGAGGTGTTCCCCTTACTCCGAGTTTTTCGAGTTTGTCTACCAGGGTGGGAACAGAAACGGTGTCAAAAGCTTTTTTTAGGTCTAGAAATACCGTCAGGCATTTCTCCCCTCTATCTAAGTAATTAGTAACTAGTGAGGTGAGGGCGCCAACTGCATCCTCAGTAGAGACTTCCCGTCTAATCCCAAACTGCGTTGAAGATATAATTTTGAACTTATTTAGATAATTAACAAGTCTAATGTTGGCCAATTTTTCTATTACCTTAGACAGAGCCGGTAACACCGAGATTGGTTTATAATTATTGACATCGTTTCTATTCCCCCCCTTGTGGACTGGAGTAATTACAGATTGTTTCTGGGGAGCCGGAAATACTCCGTTTCCGAAACAAAGGTTAGCCAGATGGGCAATAACAGGGGCAAGTTCTTTATTGCAGTATTTTAGGAATTTTGTTGAGATAGCATCCCAGCCAGGGGCACTATCAGACTTTAAGTTTTTAATAATTCCCTCTACTTCCTCTGTATTAGTATCCAAGAGCACGAATGAATTTATTTGCGTATTAAAATTGTTTTGTTGGTGACCAGGACTAATATTATTTCTAAGTTGTATTTGTTGAGCTAATTCTTTTCCGATATTTGCAAAGTATTTATTAACATAGTTTACTGACTCACCCGAGGTAGGTTTGATATTTGGTAATTCAGCACTTTGATTTTTTGTTTTATTGGTACATATATGTAATTGTTTTTATATTTTTCCATAATAATTTTGTATTGGTGACGGAGTTTTCTAGTAATTCTCTTTCATATTTTCTTTTAATTTTTTTAATAAGACTGTTACAATAGTTTCTATATCGGATGCATGTAATTTTTAGAATATCGTTGTGTGGGTCACCGCGTGAGTTTTTTGTAGTTTGTTGCGATTCTTTATACAGCGGAGTATTCCCGGAGTTAACCACGGTTGTATTATGCGTTTATTATTGGGAATATTATTTTCTTACTGTAGTATTATTCTGGATAGTTTCAATAAGTATTTCTATAAACAGATCGATTAGTACATTAGGATCGTTGCATAACATCAATTCGTTTATTTTTCCTTTTAGGTAATGCAATGCTTGTTCAAAGTGGTAAAGTTTTTATGTACTATTTATTATTTTTTTGTTTCGTTAGTGATAAAAATGTAGTTAAGTGATCTGTAATTGAGTCTGTAAAATAGCGATTGATGCACATATTTTTTTCACATTGATTCGTAACATTAAATGGTCTAGGCAGTTTTGTTCCCTGATAGGTAGTGTATGACCTGGTAATATGGCATAGGTTGACAGAGTGTTAAGGTAATTGAAACGGTTATTTTGCTCGGTAGGTGCCTCAGTCTCTTTGGGCCTAATATTAATATTTATGTCTCCAGTTATTGCTAGGGTTTTTTGTGAGTCAATATTATCTAAAGGTAAGCTGAGTGAATCTAAGAAATTGCTAATATTAGTATTTGCTGGTGATCAATATATACATAGCACTGTAGTATTTACTATATCTACTTGAAGACATGAGGCCTGGGACAAATTTATTTTGTGGATTTTTGGTTTTAATGTATTTTTTGCATAGACAACCACTCCGTCATTTTGATTGTATTGACGACTTGTGACATAACAGTGATAGTTGGCTAATTGTGGTACAGGTTTATTAACATTTAATCTGCATTCTGTTAAGATGATCAAATCTATTTCAAATTTAAGTGAAGATAAAGTAAGTAGCTGCTAGGAAACTCGGCGTTCTTGCAAAGGTCCGGTAAATGTACTTCACACCGGGACAGCTTCTTATGTTATACAAAGCACAGGTCCGATCGTGTGTGGAGTACTGCAGCCACATATAGGCTGGAGCTGCAAAATGCCACCTGGCTACATTGGACTCAGTGGAAAGGCGTGCGAAGAGACTAATTGGAGATCCTGATTTGGTTAACTCCAATCTACAAAGCCTTGCGCACAGGCGTAGGGTAGCCAGCCTTTCGGTGTTCTACAGGATACATTTCGGAGAGTGTGCGCAGGAATTACACGAATTGATTCCGCCATCCCGTTTTTTTCATCGGACAAACCGTCGTACGACGAATGTCCATCCTTATGTTGTTGGAACCTCTACGGTTCGGACTAAGCGCTTCGCTTCGTCGTTTATACCGCGTACATCGAAGGACTGGAATAATTTGCCTGCTGCGGTGTTCCCGTCCAATTATAATTTGGGTGTCTTCAAGGCTAGAGTGAATAGGCTCTTAATAAACTAGTGCGCCTCACCATCTAAGATTGCATCACTGCTTACCATCAGGTGAGATCGCAGTCAAGTGCTAGTTTATATAATTAAAAAAAAAAGATAAAGTGATAACAAAATCATCAAAATTGCAGTATATACTCCTTATGTTATATGTCGATGGTCATACTCAGCCTCAATTAATTATAAATTATATTTGTACAATGAATGTGTTATTGTGTCACACTGTGACTTTGTAAAGTAGGTACATGTCACATTGGTCGCTGTCCCGATAAAGGGAATAACCCAGTTGAATATCGCTATGCATATTATAGTAGAGAAAAGAAGAGAATCTTTGAAATTTGTAACACCCGTGTGAAGTTGAGAGGGGTTGCTAAGGGCTGGCGCTCGCTAGCATCGCCGCGGGTTGCTGTAGCGCAACCTGCCATGCCGTGCCATGCCGGCAGTGAGCGCTGGCCCCAGTGGACGTCTTTCGACAGAAATGATGATGATGAACAGGTCGGTTCTCATATTCTCCTCTGAAGGTTCGATAATAATGAGTACTGAGAGGGTTATAGCTTTGAAGATGCAGGTTCTGGGTTTACGGGAACTAAATTAGCCCGACACAAACGCGGGCAAAGCCTGGCTTGTACGTAGAACCGCGTCGCGTGACGTGGGCCTAGCAGTAGCTCTACAAGTCTAGTTGCTATATAAAATGTATGGAGACCGATGCGCCTAGATCGGCGTACATGGGATTTATTAGTCTGGACTTATTTAGTTTGATGCCAAAGTTAATTAAATTAGTACTTTATAAGATCATTGTATAAAAGACTTATAAATTAGTAGAGAATGTACCGAAGTGTCAAAATGTTGTTAAAGAGAATTTTCTCAAGTCAATCAATTGATCGAAAACCTATCAAGTGATCTATTTGTAGAATCAGGAGAGGCCGACGAAGATAAAGATGATTTTAAATAATAGGTTGTCTTTGGTGGCAATTGGTAAAAGACATTGTGTGACCCCAATGGATGATTTAAAAAAAATACACTCTTATTGTGTCCAGTAGTGACTATCGTAAATAAAAAAATAGTCATATACTTTATGTTAAACTCTAAATGAATTTAAGATAGTGGTTAAATATATCTAAATGAAATAGCTGCGAGATAACGTAAAGCGAAAGGTAATTCATGAATCGACCGGTCGCATGAGTCGCATGACGCATTGAATGTGACCGCGCTGTCATTGTCTTACTATTGTGTCTCGTTTTCAGGGCCAAAAACAGATATTTGAATGTCTAATATATCTTCATATTTATAATCAATTTCATACTTCAACCAATATTATTTTAATTAGGGTGAAATCTATTTAAAGATGGTAAGTTGATAATTATGATTTGTTTCTAAACTTTTTGTTTACTAGTCATTTATTTCATCCTCAAAAATTTAATTACTACGAGTAATTTTTTAACATTGGCTTTTTCAGCTACCTGTTATAATACAAAAAGTATACCTTTAGATCTTATCTAAATACTAAGGAATCTATTTTATTAAGATGAACTTTGAATTTACTTCGAAATAGTGAGAAAACATCAAGGTATTTCATCATATATTTTTGTTGAGAAGTTATGAATTCTACTTATTGTTTATGGTAGGTAGGTACAGTCGACATTTTTTCTTGTTTATTTTTCGACTCGAATTTTTTTTTTAAATTGTGAAGTGTCAAGACATGATTCTCCTACTAGTTAGTAATACCACATACAACATTTTTGGATTTAACTGGGGTAACACGGTACTTTATGGCAAGACTGAAGTCAGATTTACTGGCTTCTGACTATCCGTAACGACTGCCAAAGATCTACAAATGACAGCCGGGACCTACGGCTTAACGTGCTATCCGAGGCACGGAGGAAACTCGTTATGTTAAGATGGTCGCCCATCCACAGACCAACCTTGGCAAGCGTTGCTTAACCTCGAAGATCGACCTGTGCGGCTGTTATTATCTAGCAAAAAAGTCAAGTTAAAATATCTGTTGCAAGTTGCAACATTAAAAATAGATCAGGAAATCATGATTCAGATTTTGTCATATTTTGGCAATGTCTTTTTGATTGAGATTTTGTCATTTGATGCTATGATTTGCAGATTTATTGGCTATTTAATTAATAATATTACGATTTCGCCGAAATATCCCTTTACTTTTTGACAGGAGACATCTGGCCCATTTTACTAGACTCGTCCGGGCGAATCTACCCATGCACATTTTAAAAAGTTGAAAGGAGACAATTTCTTTTGTTTGGGGAATAGGCCCTCTACAAATTGTGGCGTATAGCAATGAAATGCACGTTAGTTTATTCCTTACAATCTATAGATTACAGTGGTAATATTAGCAAAACTGTATGAAACCGGAATACTGTGAAATACGACAGTCAAAACATGACTCTCATAATAACTTAAAATCTCACAAGAGCTATTATCTTATGAGTGGATAGGTCTCCTTGGTATTTTAAGTCAAAATAGTGCACTTTTCAATAATATATAGTATAAAACAAAGTCACGTCTGTACTACGTGACAGATTTTGATGTGATTTACACGATTTGATAGACTTATTCATGAAAATGGATTAGATGTAGGTATTTATTTCGAAATAGCGCGGTTTTTGCCGGCCAATACTGTAAATCTAAAATAATAAGGTGATGTGTTATAAGCTGGTTGGGAAAAAAAACACATTATAGGTACATCACAAGAAATATTATTACTGTTTATCTCTTAAAAGCAGTATTTCATCTAAAAAACCGGGCAAGTGCGAGTCGGACTCGCGCACTGAGGGTTCCGTACTAACTTACCTATGAAAACAATTCAATTCTCAAATCGAGTCTTGAACATTTTACAAAAAAAAAAAACTTGTGACGAACTAAAAACTTTCAGTTTTCAGAATTTATTCTATATTTGTGCTAAAATTACCATGCTTTGTACCATAATTTCAAGATTCTAGGTCAACGGGAAGTACCTTATGATTTTTGATTCCTTTGACACTGTCGAAATGTACGTTTTTTGCAACATAAACGTGCGTATCTTCTTTTTCCGTCAACTTACAAGTTTGATATTTACACGGCTTCAAGGGACCACGGACTTGAATATATAGTTTTAATTTCAACTTGATACCTTTACGCGTTCTCGAGATAAAGGGTCTTGACAGACAGACAGACGGACAACCAAGTGATCCTATAAGGGTTCCGTATTTTCCTTTTGAGGTACGGAACCCTAAAAAGATGCAGGTGGCTCAACCTCACCTTGATACCGTGCCCAAGATAAATACCACACTATACACATCACATGTGCACAGCAACCAACTGCGCGTTTGCCCACTTAAAAATTACAACAGTATCCAGCAAGAGCAGCTCTATTGTTAGTAATTAATGGAGTGGTGTCAACTAATATATAAATATAAGGAGTTTTCTTACTTGTGTGCCTTGATTGTATCCTACCTTGTAGGAGATAATTATTTGGACCATAATCATGGACAGATACCTCGATTTTGAATTGTCCGGAGGCCCTGACATGCTCTCCGTAGTATGAACGAGATTGTTTGATTTGATAAATTCTTAGAGAAAATAGAATTAGGTCATGGAATGACAATTGAGGAAAATCATCCAGCTCTGGAAGGTTGAAGGTTGCTGCTGCAGGTCGTTGCAGATACTCTACGTTGCAGAGTATCTGCAACGGGCTCTTAATTACGTTTTGTTCCACGGTGATTTTGAAACTAAACCTAAAAACGCTCCTAACAAGCATTTTCTGCCGTATTACTATTTTACTATTATTTCATTATTCCGGTTACGTATCGATATAATTTTTGGTCAGTTAATTATAACAAGATGATCACTTTTTTCATGTGCAATATCATTAATAAACATTACCGTTTAACAGTGGGCCGAAAAAAAATTGTCTCCTTTGGCCCACCGGCGAGTTTTTGTTTGGACGACATGTCCCATAACCCCTAACTGGCGGGCCTGCTCGTTTTGTGGGTATCTCATAGGTGCCTTATATAAACATTACCAATATAAATAAGAGATAATAATATCTTTAAGTAAGAAATGTAATTTAGGTATTTATTTATAAACAAAAGATTCTAGAACGCGGGAATTTTGCCAAAATAATCGCAACCAGATGAACTGTCGTATACAAAAGAAAATGTGTGATATCTTCATTAAAATAAATTATTTAATGAATACAGATAAGTACTCACCTGAGATATTAAAAGGAAAGTATTAAATCACTGTTTTATTAATGTGAAAACTATTTTTTCTTTCTAAAAACTTCGCTTTCAAGACTAAATAGTATTTCAGTTCAGACTGACAGGTTATCTGAGCGACCGACCGCGAACACGAACGCGATGCGAATATGTCCACACTGTGCATATTTTCGTTCATCAAGGGCATGCGTCATAGCGCAGTCAACAAGTATATTTCAACATATTTCAAAAGAAAGTCGACAGCGGATGCACTACCTCCCATTTCAAGTGCATCTCTCGAATATTCGAGGGCTGCACTCAAATCTCCTTGCGGTCCATCACCATCTCGAGACTATCAAGCCTCACTTGCTTTTCTTGACGGAGACGCAGATGAGATGTCCGTCAGATGCGGCGTACCTCGACTACCCGGGATACTCATTGGAGCATCACTACATGCAGCGTGCATAGCCATTATCAATACAAACAGTATAGTTACATTTACCAGCCAGCTACATATATTATTTTGATATACAAACTAACACCTGTGTCTACCGATCGCACAGCGGTGATCAGGAGACAACTCGGCTATTTGACCACCTTGGTATGGCCTCCGATACGGCCCTGCATCGGCACCCTGATGCACAGTTCGTTGCTCTGGGGGACTTTAACGCCTGTCATCAAGACTGGCTTTTCCCATAACAGAGGACTGTCCACGCTGGGAGAGAAGCGCGAAAGTTTGCAGTTTCGATGGGGCTCTCCCAGTTGCTAAAGCAAGCGACAAGGGTGCCTGATATCGCTAGTCATACTGCCAATTGTCTGGACCTTCTGCTGACAACCGATCCAGACAGATGTGTCGTAACAGTTCCCTCACCACTTGAAACTTCAGATCATTGCCTGGTGAAGTCTGTAACGTCCTTTTCGCCACCTGACTGCGACTCACGCGGGGAACGGCGAATGTGGCGTTACAAGTCAGCAGATTGGGATGAGATGCGGCACTTCTTTGCGTCTTATCCTTGGCAGCAGGTCTGCTTCTCTTCGGAAAATCCGTCGAGCTGTGCGGAGGCAATTTCCGATGTGGTGCGTCAAGCTATGGAGTATCACATCCCATATAGTGACGTACCCGTCGGAAGCTCAGCTCGCCCATGGTTCAACGCCGATTGTGCTGAAGGTGAAAAGCGAAAGCACTCGGCGTTTCTTGCCTGGGTGGATGCTCGTGACCGCAAAGCTCTGCACCTGAGATCAAAGAAGAAAGCCTTCAACCATGCTGCCAAGTCCTACAAAAAGGCACTAAGGAAGGCTCGCTTCGATTGCATTTTCTACATTGGCCAGAAGCTCTCTGCACAACCGTCCGGTAGCAGAGCATTCTGGCCCTTTGCCAAGTCGGTCGAAGCAAACTTCTGTCGGCCCACATTGCCTCCGCTGGTTCGGCCAGATGGAACACTGGCTCATACGGCGAGAGAGAAAGCAGGTCTCTTTGCATCTCTCTTCACCCACAATTCACGTCTTGACACTGGCAGTTCTACTCCATCGACTCTACCTCACTGCGGCACCTCGATGCCCGAGGTCCGTATAAAGAACAAAGAAGTTCTGAGAGCACTGTATCGTCTAAAGCTAGTGGACCAGATGGTATTCCAGCGATTGTTCTCAAGGCATGTGCGCCCGAGTTGTCTCCTGTTCTGACACGCTTGTATCGCCTCTCATATAGGACTGCTAAGTCCTGGAAGCTTGCCAACGTGCAGCCCATGCCCAAAAAGGGCAGTCGTGCCGATCCTACCAACTATCGGCCGATTTTAATAACCTCCATACTCTGCAAGATTATGGAGTGTGTATTGAACTTGCGCCTCTTGACATACCTGGAAGGTAACGATCTCCTCAGTGACCGACAGTACGGGTTTCGTCGCAATCGGTCTACTGGGAACCTACTAGTGTATGTCACTTACTTGTGGGGCGAGGCCCTCGAGAAGAATGGGGAAGGACTTGCAGTCTCTTTAGACGTCTCGAAGGCCTTCGACAGGGTTTGGCACGCTAGCCTTTTGAGTAAGCTTCCTGCGTACGGCGTCTCCCCTGGCCTGATTTACTGGATAAAAGACTTCCTGAGTGAACGGTCTCTCCGAGTTGTTGTCGACGGATGCTCACAGCAGAGCCCATGATGACTAATGCCGGAGTTCCTCAGGGGTCTGTACTCTCTGCAACTCTCTTCCTGCTCCACATCCACGATCTGCTGATGCCCGGTATCTATGGGTATGCAGATGATAGCACAGTTGTAGAGAGATACCTGCCAAGTACTCGGGCTAGTAAGGAGCTAATCCAGTCCAAAAGAGAGGCTATAGTAGAGCGTGCGAATGACTCACTTCAGGCAGTCTCCAAGTAGGGCAAAGCCAATCTGGTGGGATTCAACGCCGCCAAAACACAAGCGTGTCTGTTCACCGCTAAAAGGAGCCCGTTCATCTTGGCTCCTGCTATCCGGGATGTATCCCTGGACTGCACCGACCGCCTTCACCTCTTAGGAGTCGAAATTTCTTCCGACCTTAACTTTGGTCGGTTCATTGAGTCCAAAGCCAAAGTAGCTGCTAAGAAACTCGGTGTTCTTGCAAAGGTCCGCCAGTACTTTACACCGGGACAGCTTCTTATGTTAACAAAGCACAAGTCCGATCGTGTGTGGAGTACTGCAGCCACATATGGGCTAGAGCTGCAAAATGCCACCTGGCAACTTTGGACTCAGTGGAAAGGCGTGCGAAGAGGCTAATTGGAGATCCAGATTTGGTTAACTCCAATCTACATAGCCTTGAGCACAGGCGTAGGGTAGCCAGCCTTTCGGTATTCTAAAGGATGCATTTCGGAGAGTGTGCGCAGGAATTACACGAATTGATTCCGCTATCCCCTTTTTACCATCGGACAAACCGTCGTACGGCGAATGTCCATCCTTATGTTGTTGAAACCTCTACGGTCCAGACTAAGCGCTTCGCTTCGTCGTTTATACCGCGTACATCGAAGGACTGGAATAATTTGCCTGCTGCGGTCTTCCCGTTCAATTATAATTTGGGTGTCTTCAAGGCTAGAATGAATAGGCTCTTAATAAACTAGTGCGCCTCACCATCTAAGATCAGTGATGCAATCTTAGATAATAACGTTTGAATCCCCAACCGGTCCTATGAGACCGCGCTGTTATTGTTTTACTATTGTGTCTCGTTTCGCGGGTATCTGAGTAAATAATATAGAAATACCATCAAGTGGGATCGCAGTCAAGCACTTGTTTATATTAAAAAAAAAAAACTTCGATTATTATAATATTCAAAACTTCCGCTTGATTCTTTTTTTTCTGGAATTTCTTATGACCAAGTATGCAGCACATATGCCACTAAGCAAAATGTTATCGTTAGTCCGCGCCACCACTCATGGCCGATAGACGCGGCGCCTCAGTTGCGTAATAAAATGTTGCCAGTGAGAAGAAATTTTCTCCCACATTCCATTACTCCAAAACTATTGTTATTCTCGGATTTTCATATTTTTTGTTGCCCAAGTAATAAAACAAAGAAATTTGATCATTAAAACAATATTATAAAGTTTAATACAATTTAATGCAATAGTTGTGGTCATTATGATATAATTCTTTTACGAGATATATCGCAATCACTGTTACTCAATCCTTCGTCGGTGAATCAGATTCAGTATCACTATCGCTCTCTGTTGATATTATGAATCTCTCCATTTCCACATCAATTATTCCGTCATTTTTAAAATACTCATCTTCAAGATGTTCCACGTGAATACACTGAACTATCCAGTCTTCTGGCGTAATACTAGCAAAAGCAGCTTCTGTCAGTACCTACTATTATTTTTTTTGCATCTTGAGTCACATTTTTTTCAGCAACGCGTCTTTTTACCAAACTCCAATTTTTATCGATGGGATTTAGGTTAGTGTGGTAGGAGGCAGTGGTACCGGAGGCAATTTTACCACTTCGTGATTATACTGTTTCAGTAGTTCATCAACTACAAATAGTGGTGGTTCTTTGTTTATTTTAATAATGTCGTATAATACCGGTTTAGTCCATCTTTCTTCAAAGTAAATTTGTTTTTGTCTTAACCACTCCTGCATGTGTGATTTTAAGCTTGACATCGTAGGAGCTTTGTTAATTTGAGTGCAATGATACGGAGAATTATCCATTACCACAAGACATTTTTCAGGCAGATTTGTGTTACTCCATAAAATTAGGTACACATCAATGAGTTTGTAAAGGGCATTTGAATATTTTGTAAAGGGATTAAAACTTCGTTATTTTTCTTCTCCAGATCACAAAACTCTTTCACCTTAAGAATTATTTCTCTGGCTGCACTTCTTATGACTTTACAATCCATAATCAATCTCCTTCTAATAAAAAACAACACAAATCTATAAACAACACTCGTAACGTTCATAACTGACAAACGACAAGATGACGGAGCTGTCACCTTTAGTTCGACTTTTCGCCGCCGGACTTGAGTCGTGGCGCGGACTCTACACATGTTTCCACAAGCTGACTGAACTAAATGTCAATAATGGCGTTGCGTTCCTTAAGGCGGGCGCGACGTTAGAATTATCCATACAATCGTAATACCAAAATCATTTGCAGTTTAAGCATATTTACACCATAATATGATGTTATTCGGATTCAGACAATAATTATCTAGGTTCCTACATCGTCTTTTTGTTGAAAAACTTACCCCAAACGAAATTTAAGCGAATTCAAATTTGCACTTTTTTACAGCGAAAATGTCATGTTTTTATTTTGTTTTTTCTATATTATAAACAACAATATTTCAAAATATCTCTACGTAGGAACACAGATATTATTATCAAGTTATAAATACTTGAAACAATATTGGAAATACATTAATTTTTCATTCATCATTTTTGGTAATACGGAACATCTCCCAAATTTCCAATAATTTGTATTGCTATCACAGCAAGCAACTGTCAGTGTGCTGATGATGACTTTACTCCAGTCAGTGTGTCCAAGAATTGTTTATACTATCTGGATTGATTCCATTAACCTCAAAAACGTATTTTTTTTCGTCTCAACTCGAAATAGCGCGCGGTGTCCGCAGGCCACTTAACGCGTTCAATTGTTGAAAGCGACTAACGAAATTTGAATAGAAAGATGAAGACGAAAGTTGAAGATG
The DNA here is from genome assembly GCA_030763345.1 of Mythimna separata. Taxonomy (NCBI): domain Eukaryota; kingdom Metazoa; phylum Arthropoda; class Insecta; order Lepidoptera; family Noctuidae; genus Mythimna; species Mythimna separata. The sequence goes on along the minus strand of CM061170.1, from coordinate 22,421,596 downwards.
AAAGTGCATAGCGTGGACAAAGCTGGCTACTGCCACGTCCATTTATGAAACATAATTCAGCCCAAAGTATAAATAAATAACATAAGAATATCAAAACATAACATATACTATTTCCTTTTCAACATTTTTCAATCTTCCATCTGCCTAGCCTTTTCCCAACTATATTGGGGTCGGCTTCCAGTCAAGCCGGATTTAGCTGAATACCAGTATTTTACGAAGAGCGGCTGCCTACCAGACCTCCACAACCCATTAACTGGGGTAACACGGTACTTCATGGCAAGACTGGAGTCAGATTTACTGGCTTCTGACTATCCGTAACGACTGCCAAAGATCTCCAAATGACAGCCGGGACCAACGGCTTAACGTGCTTTCCGAGGCACGGAGGAAACTCGTTATGTTAAGATGGTCACCCATCCACAGACCAACCTAGGCAAGCATGGCTTAACCTTGAAGATCGACCTGTGCGGCTGTTATTATTTAGCCACGAGCTCCTCTCAACATTTTTCAATCTTACCATCCAAATTATAGAGTCCATATTTTAATGCTGACACTTGTCTCTTACGGCATTTATCAGTGCGGAATTCAATGATAACAAAGGATTGCAATAGATGTCGATTCAAAACAGCTTTATGTCTTTGTTTCCGTTTTTTTTTTAACTCAAGGTCAATAAATGTAGGTGAGTCATTACCGTTGTTCCACATTTATCTGTCGTGGCCTATAATCCTGCATCTTGCTTTTAAAGCATCATCTCCACGGGACTTCAATAGAAACGATCGCTCGAAATCATCAATCAAGTCACCAATTAATTTTTTTCATACTTCTCACATCATTTTCACACAATCAAGATTCGTCATGAATATTCCTGTTTTCTCCGTATCGCATGCTTAGTCACATTTTGTTAAAAGACGAGAGAAGCGAACATATTAAAAAAACCAGTGACAATTTATTATTTGCACGAATGAAATCAGTATTTGTCTGACGCACGGAAGTTCAGGGCCATCGACTACATGTTTATTTTAACACGGAAAAACCAGATGCAATTTCTTTTACATCACAATATGAAAAAAAAATAAAAAATCATCAAAATGAATTCTACCGCTCTTGGAGGGCGTGTCAGACTTTTACCGACTAAAACCGTCTCCTATACTCCCTGTTTGCCCTTTTTCTTAAATTAATTATTTAAACTTCATGTAGGTACAGTACCTCCGTGCCTCGGAAAGCACGTTAAGCCGTTGGTCCCGGTTGTCATTTGTAGATCTTTGGCAGTCGTTACGGATAGTCAGAAGCCAGTAAATCTGACTCCAGTCTTGCCATGAAGTACCGTGTTACCCTAGTTAATGGGTTGTGGAGGTCTGGTAGGCAGCCGCTCCTAGTAAAATACTGGTATTCAGCTAAATCCGGCTTGACTGGAAGCCGACCCCAATATAGTTGGGAAAAGGCTAGGTAGATGCAGATGATGTAGGTACAGTAGTGGTACAGTAGTGGTGGACAATGTAAAAAGACATTCCCCACCACTCAACCTTTGGGTTAGAAAAGAGAACAATAAATAAATACTTGATATACAAATAGAATGAAGAATCATTAAAACTAGGTGTATATGATAATACAATACACGTTGCTAAATACTGGTCGGAAAAAATTTAGTTTAAGACATCGACACGATAAGAAGAAGAAGAATACACGTTAGGTATATATGCTAAAATTATACAGTAATAAATACTATGATATAATATATCAAAACATTAAAATATTGAGAACTCGAAATATTGAAACAAGATTGCATTTACTTGTTAGCACAGCTTGTAAGTAATCACGTTGTTGGAGCATTTCTCCAGTAGTTGTTGTAGGTTGTAAAGGATTAACACCAAACCACTAAGTAACACTTTAAAATGTTTATTTGTAAATATCGAAAGTTATATTTAGGTATCTGAGCCGCACTTATTATTTACTGACACAATACCGCGTGACAGAGGTGTAGTTACGACTCATTAACGTTTGAATCCCCAACCGGTCCTATGAGACCGCGCTGTTACTGTTTTACTATTGTGTCTCGTTTCGCGGGTATCTGAGTAATTAAAATGTAGAGTTTATTATGCAAAATGTATTTCGCTATATGAGCATTATTGGCTAGTACATGCTCCCGAGGGAAAGATAATAGGCGTACTCAGATCACTAAAGTTGCATTACAAGTTAAAGAGAGTACAAAGTAAAATATAAAAACAATAAAATAATAAGCAAAAACAAAGTTTCAAGTTACAAATGATTATAGTTTAAATCTAGTTCCCATTGGGTCGAATCGAATCGAATGACCATCATCTGTTTCAGATTGGTTTGCAATTTCCTTCAGTTCTATACTTTCTAACTTCTTCTCTGAAGGTGTTGATGAAAGTATCTGTTGAGTCTTAGTGTTGGTAGAGATGTTGCTTTTCTTGCACGACGGAAGATATCTTCTTATGAACCATACTATAATAGCAACGACGATTCCTCTCACCAGCAAAGAGCTTATAGTGTAGTTGCCGATGTCGTGGATACTCAGCTCGCTGGGCAGATTTTTTCGTGCCTTTTGTGCGGTTATCTTGTTATCCAGTTGGTTTTGCTCATCAAATAAGTTTAGTTTCAGTAGCACAATACGAACATTGTGCTACTGAAACTAGCTAAAAACTTCTTTAGAGTTTTCCAGATGTCATTTGGTGGATCAATAGTTGGTACCTCTAAAGTCATTCCAATATTTGTATAGCTACTAAAAACGTTGTGTGAGTATATAGTAGCGTCTTTATGTTGTAGTACACAATCCTGACCTAGGGCCATGAGTCCTGACTTAGCAATCGTCAGCGTTGTAATATGATTCTCGCACACCACTCGTGGCCCACACTCCTTGATACAGTTATATAGCCACATGTTTGGTCTCTGAAGTTTTATCCATTGGTCAGAGCATTGCTGTGATATCCAATCGCATGTGATATTGTTCACATTTTGACTAAGCATTTTTGCTTCACAAGATGCTGTGGCTCCATGTAAGTTGCCAATAGTTGTAGTCCAGTCAAAATAGACTAAATTATGATTCAAGTTTGCATTAATTCCCAACAAGCTGGATTTTTGTGCAGGTCTTGGATGCGTCATTACAAATGACATGTCAAAAGTCCCCATCGATCACGCTTGTGCGTTGTTTTTTATTTGAGGTCAAAGGTCACAAATTTGCGTTTTTTGCGTATATCTCTGAAAATACGAAAGCTATCATAAAATGCTACCGAAACAAAACAATGAGAGCTACCGAAAAATGGTTCAGACAAAGTTTGTAGATGGTAAAATTGTCTACAAAAAAGATCTAACACTTTTTCTTCTACGGTGCACTGTTCTCGAATTATGGCTATTTTAAACATAAAAATATGTATATGCACTCATACTAAGGGGTGATAGGTTCGATGAATATTTGAAGGACAAAACATCTGTAACGACACATAAGCAGTGTCGTAAAGCATACACCTGGAAGAAAAGACAGCGTGGGGCGGAGATAGCTACCACATCTGTGATTAGTCCTCCTAGATTTTGTGGTAGTGAATCGTGTTTTTGTTTCAAGAAATACTGTTTGTTCTGTGGCAATGAAGCAGATATAATGGCTGAAATTTAAAAAAAAGCGCAGTATCTTCGACGAAGAGTGTCTCAAGTTTCAACCTTTGACTTCAAGAAAACCATCTTGAAGGAAGCTCAGACTGGTTTTGATGAGCTAGCAAGTAGTGTCATTGCCCGCATTCAATATGAATATGACTTCGTTGCTGCTGAGGCTAACCGTACCACAGTGATTGTTACACTAAAATACGACTTTCCTGCGGTCTAAAGTCACGATATCTCGAAAACGATGCTTTGTAGAAGAAAAGTGTGAAGATCTTTTTTGTAGACAATTTTACGAGCTACAAACTTTGTTTGAACCATTTTATGATAGCTTTCGTATTTTCAGAGATATACGCAAAAAACGCAAATTTGTGACCTTTGACCTCGAATAAAAAACAACGCACAAGCGGGATCGATGGGGACTTTTGACATATCATTTGTAATGACGTACTCAAGGCCTGCACAAAAATCCAGCTTGTTGGGAATTAATGCAAACTTGAATGTCTATTTTGACTGGACTATTGTGTAGGCGTGGCAGATGTAATTGTCCGCCCCCATTGTCGTACATTGTTGAAGATCAGCCTCTTCCATCTGTATATAGGTATTTTTTACGAAGTTCACTCCGATGAGCTGTGTTGTTATCGCTATCACTTGACATTGGTTAGTCGCGTGCTGTGTAGGTATAGGTATGTTACGATATAATGTATATTCGTCATCGCTTAGTAGCGGGATGTGTTCGAACAGTAAGTATTGTTCTGTGAGCCGTGCTTTGACGTAAATGATCTTGTAGATATCTTTAATATTTGCTCCATTTCTGTTTGTAATGGTAGCGTTAATCTTTTTGATATAATTAATGAAGTGGAGTTGTTCTGACAGTTGTGCCGGTGTGAATAGTTCCATATCCAAATTGCCTCTAAAGATTTCTTTCAACGCGTTTAGCAGCATTTGTTGGTTTCTTCTCAATACTGTCAGTAGTAAGCTGGCAGTCAGGGCTCCAGCGTTGACGTCTTTCATTGTTTTCTTGATTTGAAATCTGTTTTCTATCACTGCTGTATTGTATCTTGTTTCGTTCATAAATTGCTGAATTACTTCTAGTTGCGTTTTCACAAAGTCTTCATTATTAGGGTTCCGTACCTCAAAAGGAAAAAACGGAACCCTTATAGGATCACTTTGTTGTCCGTCTGTCCGTCCGTCTGTCAAGACCCTTTTTCTCAGGAACGCGTGGAGGTATGAAGCTGAAAATTATATTAATTACTCAGGTCTACTGTCCCTTGAAGCTGTGAAAAAATCAAACTTCTAAGCCAACGCAATCAAAAGATACAGCCGTTTATGCCGCAAATTTTCGACACTTGCAAGGGAATCAAAACCTACAGGGTACTTCCCGTGAACTCAGAATCTTGAAATTTGGTACGAAGCAACATCTTATAGCATAGATAAAGGAAAAATTACGAAAACCATAAATTTTTAGTTACATCACATAATATATTTTTTTTTAATAATTTTAAACTTACTACCCATTTCCTCATAAACGCGTAAAGGTATTAAATTGAAATTCATACCAAATACTCAGGTCTATAATACCTTTAAGCTGTAACAAAATCAAACTTCTATGTCAACGCAATCAAAAGAAACAGCAATTTAAGCTGCATATTTTGAAACTCGCAAGTGAGTACTTGCGAGTTTCAAAATAGGCAAGGCATAGGGCAAGGGAATCAAAACCTAAAGGGTACTTCCAGTCGACCTAGAATCTTGAAATTTGGCATGAAGCAACGTTTTATAGCACTCATATAGGGAAAAGTTTGAAAACTGAAAATTTGTTGTTACGTCACAAGAATTATTTTTTTGAAAAATCTTCAACGCTCGATTCGAGAATAGAACTTTATTCATAGGTAAGTTAGAGGTATTGAGTTGAAATTAACACCATATAATTGGGTCCGTGGTCCCTTGAAGCTGTGCAAAAATCAATTTTCAATTCAATTGGTAAAGTGACGGGAAAAAAAGATTCGTCCGTTTATACTGCAAAAAACGTACATTTTGAGACTGTCGAATTGTTCGATTGAACTGTTTTTATAGGTAAGTTACTACGGAACCCTCAGTGCGCGAGTCCGACTCGCACTTGCCCGGTTTTCTTTATGATGTTGTTTTCTGCTTCGATGATCAATGTTTGATTTCTTATCAGCTCCAGCAAATATTGTTCGTTTGTTTGGACCTTTTGAATGTGTTGAGAGTATTTTTCGGCGAAATCGCTATCAAGGACTCCAAACAGGGCTCGTGCAATGTTTCCTACGCCGTTGACGTAGCCGCGACGCCTTCGTTGTTGATGTTGAGAACGTAACAATACGTTATATTTGTTCAACTGGTTCAGTTCGTACTGGAGTTGTTTTGTCGTCGAGAGACATGGCTCGTTGGGCATTGTGTCGCTAGTTGAGCTAAACGATTTACAAATTTCTCGACCTTTGTTGTACTTTGCCAGAATGTTGTCAGATTGTAGTATACTAGTAGTTTCCATTCATCGTGTATAAGTTGAATATTTCCAGCAGGATCGAAGTAAATGGGTTGATTTTCAGCTGTGTTATTTTGAAATGTTGCAGGGGTGTTGTTTGTCCGCATGATAGCATTGTAAACAGTACTAGTAATAACATGAGCAAACTGTTAGCCCCTCTCTAGGTTTTACTGGCCCCTTTAGTTTTCTTGCATTGCTTCGATTCAGGAATCTCTTTCTGTGAACCCATGCCCTCACTTGCCTCGTTGATAGGTAGCGGGGCTAGTTTGATGATAGGTCTTTTTAGTATTCCACTTTGTGTCTTGAGCGTTACTACACGCACTAGGTTATCGCTGCCTGGGTGCAGTTCTACGACGCGGTCCATAGCCCACCTACACGGAGGTAGATTATTTTCCTTGACGAGAACTAGTAGCCCTTTTTGTATATTTTCTCTAGTTCGTTGCCATTTGTTTCGGTTTTGAAGTAAATGAAGGTATTCTTTCGACCAGCGATCCCAGTGGTGGCGGCGCATAAGCTCTATGAGTTTCCAGTTGTTCCTGATGTCTATGGATTTCATTTCTTCAGGTTCATTAAGTGGTAGTGTGAGCGTCGGACTTCCCGTGAGTAGGTGCCTAGGAGTAAGATAGTCCAGATCTTCTATATCTTCAGATAACGGACTCAGCGGTCTGCTATTCATGCACGCTTCGATTTGTGTAAGAAGGGTGGCAAATTGTTCGTAGGTTAGCTTCTGTTGTCCGATTACGCGTTTCAAGTGCGTTTTCATTGAGCGTACAGCAGCTTCCCATAATCCACCGGCCGATGGCCAGGATGGAGCGTTGAAGTACCACTCGATTTCAAGGTCATTGATCTCTTTGAAGAACTCTGAAGATAGCATTGTTCTGTATGTTTGGAACTCCTCATATAATACCTTTGCTGCTCCTACAAAGTTGGTTCCGTTGTCGGAATACATCCGTGGCTGGCGTGAATACGTTGACAAGTCGTCTTGTATGATTTTTTTTTATTGGCTTAACGCATTCTACGCACTAGGAGTTTATAGGAAAAAAATTGACACATCCGTATGTATCTTAATTTCGGAGCAATCGACGGTGGTAGTATGTTGACAACTCTCATTTTGGCGTGATTTTGTTGACAACACCTAATGTCAAATTACCGATTTACTTATTTTTATGATAGAACTTTGATATATCATTTTATCAACATATGCTCAGTGACCAAAATAATATTCATTATTTGATAAGTCAAGTTATACACATTATAATTTCCTTTTTTTTCTAATTATAAATTGACAAATTGAGATGTCAAGTTACAGCCAACGTAAGTTAGGTATCATAAATGTAACAAATATAGTTATCACTTAATGTGGTTTATAAAATACTTCATCATTAAAGGGATATGTTTAGTTGTCAACATTGTGCAACGGTAAATCCCCTCTTTGAGGAGTGGTTGGAAAAAGGTCACGGCGTCCTCACGTTCCGTATGACGCTGGTCCTCACCGGACACGGTAAGTTCGGGAGGTTCCTGCATCGGATTCAGGTGAAAAGGACACGCGGGTGTTGCCACTGTAGAGGTATACACCACACTGAGCACACCGTAGAGGTGTGCCGCGCTTGGGCGAGCACCACCGAGTACTTGTGGAGGCTATCGGCGACGGTGGCCTCTCGCGCCGGGCCTTAGTACAGGCTATGGTTGGAAGCGAAGAGGGGGTGGCGGGTGGCTGCCTCCTTCTGCGAAGCAGTAATACTACCAAAGGAGGCAACCGACCGCGAGCGTGAGGCCGCCGGTATCCCGATCCCGATTTCCCCCCACCGTAGGTGCGGGCTTGCGGACGGCGAGTACTGGGTAGCTTGCCGTCCGGCAGTCCGGTATTAACCCGAAAAGAGCCTAGTCGTCAACGGCGCGGTTGCTCCACTTGAAGCAGGCAGCGCCGAAGCCTCTGGGGATATGGATCGGAATTCCGAAAGGTAAGCTCGGTGTCCCCAGAGCGAAGGCAACGAAGGAACAGGGTGGGGTTTAGTCAGTAGGTAAAAGTCTGACACGCCCTCCCGCTCTACCCAAGAGCGGGAGAAATCATTCTGATAATTCCCCACTTGAAAAAAAAAACATTAAAGTGTACACGTACGATGTTGTTAAATGCTAAAATTAAAGTTTCCGATGTGGATGGCAACATCCATTTGACTGCTGAGTTAATTTAACACCACTAGCTGAAAAAGTTTATGCTGAAAACCTGTGGAAAATAGGATTGCGGTGGTCGCCTTGCACAAACTTAGGTATAACACACTTCAAAATCTTGGTATCGGCCGTATGTTCGTATATCAGTACGATCATCAGATACAACAACTCTTCCTCCTAAAGTTTACGCTCACAGTTCTAAAGAAACTGCTCAAGAACTCAGAAAGGTACAAAGTGGTCATCTGTCAGTCAGCAACCAGCGTCAGTGATGGTTTGGTTGGGCATGTCTTATTAAGACGTCACTAAGCTACATTTTTGTGAAAAAGGGGTGAAAATTTTAGCCAAAGTGTATCAAGAGACAGTCTTGGATCGTGTTGTGAAACCTCTCAGCAAAACACTTTTAAAAAATGTACCTTGGACTTTCCAGCAAGACCCCGCACCTATCACAAGGCACGAACTACCCAAGCCTGACTTGAACCAACATTCCAGACTTTATAATAGCTGAAGACTGGCCCTCATCTAGCCTAGACCTTAACCTTTTAGGCTACAAATGATGGTCAGTTTTAGAAGACATGGCTTATTCTTAACGACACGGCGACATTGAGTCTCTTAAAAAAATTCTGGAGCAAACAGTGGCGAAATTTCCCATGGAAACAGTGTGTAAATCCATAGATTCGTGGCCAGACCGATTAAGGACCTGTACATACAAGTTTTAGTAATATTACATTACTTCATTATCATCACAATGATAATCGCATGTGGATGGATGGAGAGGGAAAGGGAGGCCAAAGAAAAGATGCATGGATTGTGTAAGGATTGATATAAAAGAAAAGGGAGTTAGTGACAGTGTGACGGAAGACAGGACAGAATGGAAGAAGAAAACGTGTTGCGCCGACCCTAAGTGATATGGGATAAGGGCAGGAAGAAGAAGAAGAAGATGATCATCACAATCAGTGCAGAGAAAAATAAGATTTAATGAACATGATTGATTTGATAGTCGACTTATTTAAAGAGTTAAATGTTAAATCAATTAAATTATATTACTATCAGCATCTTCAAATGTTCGTAATCTATTCACTATCTAATAACAATGACATGTTTGTCATTAAAATAACTTTTTTACATACTAATTATACACCTCTTGTACCATTTAGAAGGTGAATAAGTTGATAACTCGTCGGTGAACGATTTGACATGTCTATTATCTTCTAAACTATGGGAAATTCCGTTTATTTACTGTTATCATTTGATAGGTGGTTTAAAATAATCTCCTAAAAACGTAAAACATACACGAGTAATTAATTTCTCGATTTACCAGAAGAATTCAAAACATTAAAATGGCCGCCTGACAAATTGCTGTTTTAGACTTGTCAACGTATTCACGCCAGCCACGGACATATGCTTTGGGGTGCCTCTTCTGGCAAACACATTCGTTTTAGTGCAGCGATGAATGTTTGCGTGGATAGGTCCGAAACAAGTTCTATATGTACTGTTTTCGTCCACATACATATAAATATGGCTATATGTATAGCCTTTGCATGTTTTTATTCCGCGACCTTTGTTTATCTTCACATCCACGTGACCTGTAAAGTCCACGCCGGTATGTGAAAATGGTCTTGACGGTGTGATCCTTTCTTTAGGAAGGTTTCCCATTAGCTGTTCAGTTGGAGTTGTTGCGTATCGACGGCAACGGATGATTGCCGCAGTCTCTTCTTGACAGTTCGATTGCCACCACCGATGATCCAGTATTTATTTCTAGTGTAAGCTAGCGTTAATCTTGCTCCACCGTTGTCCGTTGATGTGCCTTTTCAATTAGTAGTTGAGTGAGTCTTCCCTCTCCCGGGATGAGGATGGGATGTTTAGTGTCTACCGGCAAGTTTGAGTGATTTAGACGACCACCGCCACTGACGCGTAAAACGCCAGCAGAATCCAAAAATGGGTTGAGTTTCAAAATGGTGCTTTTGGTAAGAAGTTTTCCCCCAACGTTGAGAGATTTTTATTTATTTTTAAAAATAATTCCCCTGTATTGACTTGATGATTACTTCTGTAGCGCTATTTATTTCATTCAAGTTTAGTTCATTACACTCATTTGACCTTCATTTGTTTCGTAATACATCGGCGAAACGTATTATCTAAGCGAGTATTCTTGTAATACGATCTATGTTGCTATGCCGCTCAAGTAATGAATCGATTAATTCATTTTTAATTGGCATGGGTTCCGTACTATTAGTCGAGTAACAGTTTGTTAGAAAACCCTCCGTTGTACTATAAGTTATGAAATCTAGCAGTACTATCCCAATTAACAACTACTCAACTATTTATTTCAAATAATTTTTTGATCAAAACTGTAACGTTTTTTTGTAGAAACGTTTTTGAAAAAAATCTGACGGATGTTATAACTTACTCCGTGACTGGGGCTAGTTGTAACAAGCTTGGGTCTAAATGCAACGTTAGGAATTGAAGACCAGTTTTTTATTGAATAAAGATTTATTTGGCACTTTCAGCATAAGAAACTTTACAAACGCTAACACAGGTTTAGGCTTTTAAGTTTTATTCTGAATCTTATAGAAAAATCTTCAAAAATAAACAAATAAGATTCCTTTCTTAAGGGGGATGCTTCAGGTTAGCCTGCGAAATTCAAATTTTCTAACGTTTTTTGCAATTTTAAAGCCAGTGGTAAGTTGTATGAAGTTAAAAATACTTACTACGACTGTAAAACGTAACTAGTTTCATAATTATAACCATAAAAATAATCAATACAAGCCTCCAAGCTAACCTCTTGTGTAAGAACGATTTTTTTGAGGTCAAAAACGTTTCTGCAACTAGGTGAGCTTGGAAGCTTATGTTGATGATTTTTTGATTTAGCGTCTACTCGTGACAGTGGTCACGGGTGCACTCACAGAGTACTTTTATTATATATGGAATAGAGGTACAACTCTGCGACGAAAGTGAGAAACGTCAAATGTCGCCCTCTGTACGCGGGTTTTGGGACTAATGCCAACGTGGTATAATAATACCACAAACACACATACACACGTGTGTATGTGTTGTATGCGTACCTACGTAGGCAGTTTACTATTTGAATGTTTTTAAGGTGGTTTAGGGTACTTATGTGAATTACATAATCGCTTGCAATTATGTAGAAAAGCGAAAAAGTAATTCACATTATTAAACAAAAAACAATGATCTTCAATTTAATTTTTTATTTCTTTCTTTTATAACACTTCTTACTAAGTTTCTTTGCTCTAACTTTATACGAATCCGTATCATCATCACACTCCCTCTTATTTATTAGTATATTATTTATTTCCTTGCAATAGTTGTAAATAAAAAACTCTGCAGGATATTTTTATAAAAAAATCTGTCAACTTTTCCTTGTGTATTCGGCATTTTACGAATGAAAAATCTACAGCAATAAAAATCATCGTTTTTATTAATTCTCTTAAATTTTGTTTGTATAAATTTTCTTTTAATATTAGGTAATTTATATCCTGCAGATTTGAGATACAATTTAAGAGGGATTCGCTTGGACTGCAAAGCCACTTTTTATTTGCGTATTCCCGATATTTTAAATATTCATGCTGATTGTCAGATATTAAATTATTTTTACATTCAACACACCCCTTAAATATTTTTTTTTTTTGCGCTTTTTACAAAATATCCACTAACATATTGTAAGCCCCCTATTACACGTGGGTCATTTTTTTCTTCAAGGGGTGTGAATGTAATATCGGGAATATTACTAAGTTCGCAATTTGTTTGCTCTTTGATGCCCCCGCTTGTGATGAGTACTTCATGTAAAGTTTCACAATTGTCACTTTCACAGTTAGCTCCAGGAGCATGGACACTAGAGAGGCTATTGACTAGTAATGTCGTGAATGCTGATTCGAATCGCTCTGGTGTTGGGTTCACGTTGCGGCATCCGTGGCTCCTTATGGACCCAAAAAAGTTTTCTATTGGGTCTTGATTCAGATGCCGCAACCAAACTGATGTTACACCATATTTTGATTCTATTTTTTTCAATAATTATTCAAATCCTTCTAGTGTCCATACCCAATTGTTTATTGTGGGTACATATTCATCGTTCGATGTTTTGTTATTAATAAATCTCATGTCTTTCATCATAACTGTACACTCCTTCCAAGTTTTATGATGGATAGAAGTTGGCGTCGCAGGTCCTAGTAGAGGTTTGCCGTGTTTTTTGCGTTTTCCAAAGCTTCCGTTCATGGAGTCAAAAAGCTTGTCAAAGAACAGTAAGATGTCTGCTGTGTCTTTGGCTTCTGCAGGAAGTATACCCTTATCTGTGAAAAAATATAGTTTGTTAATGTGATATGTCTGATCTGTGTAATGTAAAACTATATTAATAATAATAATATAATAATATTTCCACAACTTTCACACAACGCTATCTAGTCCCAAGCTAAGCAGAGCTTGTATTATGAGTACTAGACAACTGATAAACATACTTATATATTTCTAAATACATACATATTATAGATAAATTACACCCAGACACAGAACAAATGATCGTGCTCATCAAACAAACATTTGTCCTGGGTGGGAATCGAACCCACGACCTCCGGCATAGCAGTCAGGGTAACCACTAGACCAGCAGGCCAGTATTAAAAAGTAAAAGTAAAGTAAGTATTTAATATTTGTATTTCATTGTAATCAACAGAAAATAACTAGTCAAGACAATATTGAATTGTGCAGACTGATGAAATTTACCTGCTAGATAGCCCATATTCGATGCCACAGTTTGGCTGAAAACTTGTGTAGCATTTTTAACTTTCATACGGGGAATTTTGCTTGGGTCACAGTGGGCATCTGTCAATTTGGGCACCAACCGGATTCCTTTGTACCCTGGGTTTTCCTTGTGTAAGGCCATGACATGAGCCCATTTTGCCAATTTTACTTCCCCATTTTTTTTATATTTCAAATCTTTTGAAATTAAATTATTTCGTATGCATTTTATTAAATGGGGTGGGTCATACAACGGTATAATTTCTTGTTCATTTATAATATAAACGTTCTCTCGCATCTCTTCTCCCTTTCTCAATAGGTTACCCCTTGTCTCTTGCAGAAGATGTTTTATGCAGTTTACATTATTTGTTCCTTGGTCGCACACAGTTGCTACTACAATGAGACCTGCATTTTGTAATTCTGTAATTACAGCTTTTAACTGCTTCGCAAGCTCAGGCCCCTTTGTTGCAGCTTGTGAGAAAGTGTATGCAACAGGTTGCTTGTAGTTTTTTAGCAGGCCTCGTACCATAAACACCTGCGCATGATCTGCATAATCAGGTTGTGTCTCCAGGCCATTTGTGACAAACCCACAAACTTGGTCCTTGCGTTCGTTGTATGTCACATTGGGTTTCAGTGACATTTCGTCAAACAGGACAATACATATTTTATCATTTAACTTCATTTTTTCAGTAGCTGTCTTTATCTGGTGAATCATATTTTTGTTGATTCCTGGATTTATATCCGCCATATTAAGTAACTTTAGGAGAGTTTGACGAGATGGTAAAATAAATATTTTCCTAAGAAATCTGTACCCCTTCGGGCTCTGTTTCAGGAAGGACAAAGCAATAATTTTTTCCTTAAGGGTGAAACGACGGCCTTTGTTACCTTTCTTATGCTCTCTGAACTGTAACAATGTCAAAATTTTTGATGTGCTAGGTAATTCGTCGAGTGTTTTCAAAAACTGAGGATTCGTCATTAAATTTTGCATTGCCTTAATCTTTTTTGCCTGATTTTTGACCTTGTTGCGGCACTTACTTAGTTTTACTCCAACTAGCATAAGTTTTTTATATAAAGCATGCTCAGATTGACTTAGAGCAACGCGTTTCACCCGCCTTCTAGTAGCAACAGTCTGTTGTTGCTTCTTGCGATGTTCTGTAATGAAAGAATACACTTATTATTACAGAAAATGATTTACTTATTTACTGTGATGTTCGCATAACAAAATGATTTTACCAAAAAAAGTAGCAATAGTAGGTAAAAACTGAATAAAATGAATAATTTTTAGCTGGTACAATTCCTGGTTGTAAGCTTGTTAAGAAATCTGTTCTTTTTTCTTTTTAAAAATAAAGTAATGTTTCCTCATCATCTGTATACCTTCCTACATAATGTATCTAATTTCATAAATAAAAAGATAAGTAAGGAAAAATACTTATAATTATGATGATAATTAATTATCTTTACTTACCAAGATTTTGGTTAATTTGTACATCTTCCACAGCAGCTGTAGCATGCATAGGCACATAATCTCTAGAAACTGTGGCACATCTATGTGTAGTAATAGGATCTGGAATGAAAATTAATGAATTCATTATTATAGTTCTAAATTAATGTGTAAATAATAATAATAAGTTTATTAGTGCATAACAAAAACAACAGGTTATCAACTAGTACATCCTCAGCTAATATTGAAAGTATTTAAGTTGAATTGCATTTTAATATAGTTTAAGTTAGTTAAAAAAAAATACAGTTAAATATTGCATAATGCAATATTAAACTTAAAATGTCACTTACCGGATATCTTTCATAATTATTATTCATTTTCAAAATTAATAATAATCATGGAAGATATCCTGTTAGTGATGTTTTATGTTTAGTTATAAGCTGTAAAAGCTTGAAACAGTGTTTAATGCAAAACAAGTCTTATTACATGTATGAAATAAATACATTTTCACTACATAGTAAACTTTTATCATTATATTAGCTTCTGCCTATTTAAAAGAAAAACAGGCTGCTAAATGCTGTTATGATTATATCTTCTCTTACCAAGATTTTCCTTTATTTGCATCTCTTCCACAGCTCTTTGAGTGTGTGCCTGCATGTCTACAGAGTCCAAATGTGAAGTAACAGGTTCTGGAATAACAAATTAAACTATTATTACAGCAAGAGGCGATAACCCTTGGAGGACTAGATACAGTATATTGTCTATTTGGTCTCATGATCATCATCTCACTTCCCGTCCATCATCTCACTTAAGTGTGAACTGTCATCATATGATGTGAAGCTACATTGGTATATACTATAATTATAATCAGTTGTAGAAGCAACCCCTGAGTTTGTGGTGTTAGGTTTGATTCCCAACTTGGGGCAATTTGTTATTAAGAATTTAAGATACCCATGTCCATCAGAGCTCATGATGGGAGATTTAACCTATTACATGCCGGTGAAACGAGACACAATAGTAAGACAATAACAGCGCAGTCGGGGATTCATGAACTAATGTCATAATAAAAAAAAAACTATATATTTACCTTTTGATGTAGATGCTTCTGATATCTGAAGGGGTCTCAACACACCACTAACCGAGTGGAATTTTAAAACAGATAATCCTGTAATAAAAATAAAAATCCATTATAAAAAGGAGTAAGTGTATTTTGGTTCAGTTAGACCATATTTAATTTTTTACTGGCACAGGGTCCTACAGGTTAAAAGTAATCTTAAGACTAATCTTAAAACTTATCTAAAGAAAGGGGTAGCAAATGTCAGTATCAGCTTCATTTATATCTAAGCAAAAAATAATGTTGATCTGTTGCTGTGTGAAAGTAGTGGACGTTGGTTTCAACTGCATACTCCCATTCCTATGGGACTATGGGGTTAAAATATAGCCTATGATCAGTACAGAAGTGTTGAATTTTTAAAAACCGATTGAATAGATTTAAAGTTAAATAGTAAACACAATAAAAAATGAAATTTTTGCTCTTTATAATATTACTAGCAGCCCGTCCCGGCTTCGCACAGGGGAGACAATTATTTATTTTTGGAAATTAGGATATAAACACTTTTTTTAGTTTTCATTTATTTTTTTTTCAAATTGTTATGTAGCCTATGTCAAATTGGAAGAACGTAGCATTCTATTGGTGAAAGAATTTTTTAAATCGGCCCAGTACTTTTTGAGCCTATTCATTACAAACATACAAAAATAGGTACAAATCTTTCCTCTTTATAATATTAGTATAGATTAAGTTTAGATGATAAAGATTTTGAGAAACAGACACCTAACCTACTGTCCTAAGTCTGTATTCATTGTGCTTATAAGAAAATTATTATATCTAACCTGGCATGTCTCTTGTTGGTACAGCATCTTTGGTAAGTCGATTATTCCGGCAGTAATATTTTTGTTCGAAGTGCACTTGACATACACGGCGATATTTGAAAATATGATCATTTCCAAGTTGCAATATATCACCACCAACGGAATAGACCCACTTATTAAATAATTCCTTTTCCTTATCTGGGTTAGGGAATTTATGCAAATTCGCATTGGTATCTGAAATAATCAAGTAAGTAATTAGTGAGTTGAAAGTCAAAATCTGAAATTTACAGGTAGCGGACTTTGCCCATGGGGCTGTCTTATGGATCAGCCCCCTTATTTGCAAACACACATTCCGAGATTTCGATTCTGTCTATATTATTTTGGCCTAACGAAAGCGAGCGACAGAGAGATAATTTCTGAATCGAAATCTCGGATCGAGCGGTTGTGAATACGGGGGCTGAATTGCATAAATATTTGGCCCAGCGGCATTACATGAAACCCTTACCTAAGCTGTTCAAGCATCCGGGGACGCAACACTGTTTGTTAGACATGATAATGGGAAGATATATTATCAATGTCACAAACACAAAAGTTGCGGCACTAAACGGTTCGTCAGAGTCCTGACTCAAAACTTGATTTTAACAATCAACTCAAGCACAAAATCAACACGGCCGGAGAAGCCGAGGCTCAACTCAACGGACTTAGGTGGAAAAAGCACTTTAGGACGGTTAAAATCTGAAAAAACAAGCAAGACGCGGAAAATGCACTAACGCAAACCGGCGGCCAAGTTTGTTTTGTTTGCCATTTTTGATTTTGTGTACAAAAATAGCAGTGTTGCTATTGCATACAAAAATAAATTCAGTCACTGTTCTTGAAATTCTTTTTAAGTACTTTATATTTTAAATGGACTTCTAAATTGTATTGTTTATAATACATAAGTTTATTGAGATTTTATTACTCATATAAATTGAGCGAAGGCTGGTCATATCGAACAGTAAAATCCATGACTGTTTGCACGCCATCTTGCCGAATTCTTGCGTACTTAGGGCCATGTGCACCGACATAAGTTTAAGATAACCATCTGATTAACGTCAATAACCGACGATAAGGAACAGGAAATATTGCTAAAACAGCCGTTTTAATATTAAAACAGTCGATTTGGTGTCGGTGCACATGGCCCTTAGTAGAACTACGTGGTCACAAATCTTGTAATACTGCCATCTCTAAGAGAGTTTTGTAATAATAGGACAATATAATGTAACTAAATGAAAATGTCAGATTTATGTGCAAGCCGGCAGTGCTTCTGGTGTTCAATCTTATTTTGCATACTTATACGAGAACGATTACCCGTTTCTCAGTACTAAGATTGTCAACCCTGGGTGCACTGCCGCCCGTCGCCCGTCGCCCGCTGGAGCCCCCGCAACATTGCGCAAAAATAATTTATTAAATACAATATCAAGAAAAGCCATTGATAAAATATTGATAGTTAAATTATCTTTTAGACTGTGCAAGTTTCGTAAAAATACACCCAATGGTTTTTGCCTGATCTTACCGTTTTGTTTGTGTTAGACATAACTTTGAAAATAAATTACACTAAGTTCTATGAAAAAAATGAAATTATTCGTTGATCAAATTTATAAGCAAATAGTTTAGATTAACATATATTTTTTTCAAAACATATGGACCAACCGTTTAGACGTGATCTTGGGTTTTATATCATCAAAACTCATATATCTACCCCCTTTTGTAGGTACATGTGTTTGTCACCTAACTCCACCTAAATAGTTGTTAACGATTTGATTTTTTTTAAACATATTTCTAATTATTTTGTGTATCTGAATGGGTCCTTGAATTTTAAATACTCGCTTGTAAATTTAAAATATTTGCTGTTGATAAAAATATTGGTAATTAAATTATCTTTTAGATTGTGTAGTTTCATAAAAATACACCCAATGGTTTTTGCCTGATCTTACCGTTTTGTTTGTGTTAGACATAACTTTGAAAATAAATTACACTAAGTTCTATGAAAAAAATGAAATTATTCGTTGATCAAATTTATAAGCAAATAGTCTAGATTAACATATATTTTTTTCAAAACATATGGACCAACCGTTTAGACGTGATCTTGGGTTTTATATCATCAAAACTCATATATCTACCCCCTTTTGTAGGTACATGTGTTTGTCATCTAACTCCACCTAAATAGTTGTTAACGATTTGATTTTTTTTAAACCTTTTTCTAATTATTTTGTGTATCTGAATGGGTCCTTGAATTTTAAATACTTGCTTGTAAATTTAAAATATTTGCTGTTGTTAAAAATATTGGTAATTAAATTATCTTTTAGATTGTGTAGTTTCATAAAAATACACCCAATGGTTTTTGCCTGATCTTACCGTTTTGTTTGCGTTAGACATATTTTTGAAAATAAATTACACCAAGTTCTATGAAAAAAAAATGTAAATATTCGTTGATCAAATTATTAAGCAAATAGTCTAGTTTAACACATATTTTTTTCAAAACATACGGACCAGCCGTTTAGACGTGATCTTGGGTTTTATATCATCAAAAGTTATATAAAGGGTGTAAAAAGACCCTTAACGAAAACGAAAACCCCATATTCTACTCATCACTGGGATACTTTTTTTCTTCTAGGACATACCTGGGAATTCACTGGTTCTGGAGATATTGAAGGTCAAAGTCAAAAATTTTTGATCGTTTTTATTTCAGAATCATATTCGAAGTATCATTAGTAAACTTTTTTCAGAACAAACATAACCAAAATTATCAATTTTTCATAACAAATTACGCATTTGAAGTTAGAAAAATGCAACGAAAACTAAACAAAACGAGCGCCTCACACACACAAGCGTACGTACGGTTCAATGACCAAGCGCGAGCGGCCGAACGCTAAGCTGATCGAAGTTATTAATAATTAAATATTTTTTAAAGATGAAAAAAAAAAGTTTTTTCCCAGCAATATTTTTTGGTCTAAGTTACTTAATTACATGTACAGAATGTGTAGTTATCGGCTTTGTGATCGGTCTTTTTACACCCTGTATTATCTGCTCCTTAAGTATCGATCACTAATTACCAGTCATAGGGTGAATGGTAATTAGCGACCGATACTAGACAGAAATACATGACTAACATCTATTTTTCGCACTAAAGCTCATTATTTTAAAAGCTGCCTCAGCACGAGCCCAGATTTCGATATAAGCGGAAATCAATAAAGCCTTGACCTCGAATTCAGGTCAGAAGCCCGGGAGCAAACAAGTACACACAAGATGCACTAAGTAAGTATTGCACAAGATGCTCCTAGTATTGCTAAGTATTGCACTGACAGACAGATAAAACAGTAAATAACTAAACAAGTATACAGGAAAAGTTTTTAAACACTGCGTAATTTTTTTTTGGTGACTCAGTGTAAGTAATAGAAGACAGGTCGATCTTCAAGGTTAAGCAATGCTTGCCAAGGTTGGTCTATGGATGGGTGACCATCTTAACATAACGAGTTTCCTCCGTGCCTCTACTTCATGGCAAGACTGGAGTCAGATTTATTGGCTTCTAACTATCCGTAACGACTGCCCTTTGGCAGTCTCAGTCATCTATAAATGACAGCCGGGACCTAAGGCTTAACGTGCTTTCCGAGGCGAAGTCACTGACTCTCACACTGGTTTAATAACTCAAGGCGAATGCAGCTTTTTATTTTAATTATTGATAGTCTCACGTTTGACCACTATCTCAGCACAGACTCCGGCAGGGAAATCCACTCTTTAGCTAATTCTGCTTTTTTGTCTTTAAATGAGTTTTGAAGCCTAAGAATTGGCTTACATCTCAATTTGTTTTAATATTTCAGAATTAGCTATTATCTTTACGTACGACATTATCTTTCGGCTTGAGCGTCTCGGAAGCAGTGACCCATCATCTTCGAATCACGTACCTATCTCCCACGTGGTGAGTATCGTGCATTCGAGATAAACTTTCAACTAGCATTTTATTTACGGAGATAATATGTACTTTTATCTCTATAAATAAAATACTGACTTATATTTAAGACCAGCTCCACTTTTAATTTTAATACGCTAAAGTTCATCATTTTTGCGGTTCCCTACCTCAGTCGACCTACCACGACTTGTCTCTGCATCACCCAAAGATTGACTCATAGAAAATGCCTTCACTACATAGTATAAAACAAAGTCGCTTTCTCTGTTCCTATAACCCTATGTATAATACATGTATAGGTAATATAGTAGGGAAACACTGATAATTTTGCACCCGTGCGAAGCCGGGACAGGTCGCTAGTAAATAAACGGAGTCGTTATAGAATCCTGTGTTCCTGTAGCTACCCACACGTCAAGACCCTACTTATCAGGAACGCGAGGAGGTATCAAGCTGAAATTAAATTTACCAAATTCTTTTCTCTTTCAAGGACCCTCTTTCACCCCATAAAGGCATTCAATGGGATAATAAAGTTTGTATGGAAAAACCTGATTTTTTAAGTAGTTATATACGGGCGGAGCCGTTGGCAGAAGTTAGTGTACCTACCTACGATAACATATTAAGAGTATTTTATTCTGGCGCAGATAAATAGGAGTCTTCATTGTAGGTACACACTTTTGGAAGTAAGCGGCACAGAGTGTAAATTCCCGCAAACTTCAGTTGAAAAAAGGAGGTTCTCCGACCAGATGTTGAGGGCCCAACCAACTGTCCGAGAGCTGATTTCGTGTTGATCAAATCGCGCGGAGAACTTGGTCGTGCGATGCAGATTTCGTAGTTCTTATGTGATGCCAATGGCTCTGACCAGGGCGGCAATGGATAAGCTCAAGAAAATATGGAAGAACAGGAAAGTAACTAAAGCCACGAAGACCAGGCTCGTTAAAACATTAGTGTTACCCATATTTTTATACGCTGCGTGAGACATGGACCTTGCGACAAACGGAGACCAAAAAGATTGACGCTCTGGAAATGTGGTCTTAGAGGAAGATGCTCGGGGTCTCCTAGACCGAATTTCGAACAAACGCTTCCATATTGAAGGAACTGGGCGTCAAGGAGCGCTTGTCTACGTTGGTGCGCAGTCGTATTTTTAAATACTTTGGCCATATATGTCGACGCGAAAGTGACTCCATCGAACGCCTTGTTGTACAAGGGAAGGTGAACGGGACTAGGCCGCGTGGCAGGTCACCGATGCGATGGACAGACCAGATCAAGGTAGCTGTTGGCAGGCAAAAGTGGCGGGAAGTTGTGCGGCGTACCCTAACAGCTTCCGGAGAGCTGCCCTCATGACAACCACGACCACTCTGCCAAGAGTGTAACGACACAGAAGAAGATGTGATGCCATAGATGTCGCTACACGCTAATGTTTTCCTAGTCTACATGCAATGTGCCTTCGCCTGATGCAAATTCTATATTCCCGTACTAATTTCTTTAAAACACAAGGTTGAAAACTGGGTGCGGCAAAGTTCACCTAAATTTACAACTCCGATACTTGGAAATCCGAAAATGTTTTTCCTAACATGTTTTCATCCTAACAATCACAATTCCTAACTACTCTGTCACTAATGTTATAATTACGAAGCATTCCACTTTATAGTCTCGGTAGCAATAAACATCTATTATACTTTTATTTGTTTTCCTATATTTTCTTAACATAACCATCTTTTACACTATTATTCAAAGTCATATCTTTTTTGTTTAAATTTATATCACGGGACTATTTTTAGTCATTGGTTTAAGTCAAGTTAGAACTGCGACCACAACGCACGAGCCGAGCGAGCGAAGGCAGTCCCGCTTCAGTCATTCAGTCAAGTTCCAGAAACGAATCGGTCCTATTCATAATTATTGGTTAAGGTTAGGTTAGAAATTCACTACTAACAATGTCTTATACCAATCACTCAGTTACAAAATAGGTTTTGAATAGGTACGGTAATAGGTAGGTAGGTTCACCGACTAACACTGTCAAGCCTAGGGTGCGGCGGCGGCGCGCGGCGGCGGGCCGCTCGCTCACGCGTGACGAATGCGCACGCACGTGTGAATCGTCTGGCGGCATGTTGCCGACTGAGGGTAGTAGAGAGGATGCTCAGGCGCGCTCGCAGTGCACGCGCGCCGTTGGTAGGTATAGTGTCGCTTGGTGCCAATTTGTAAATGTTTTTGGGAAATACATATACTTACAATGTGGGGATGACAATAGGATTATCGTATTGTCATCCCCACATTGTATAATATGGTGCACAAATGATTGGAATCCATTCTGAAAAAAAAAACTATATTCAGGTTTCGCATATACGAGTAAGTACTAAAAATATGGTTGTATGTATATTCCTTATGTGGGGTTAAGTAAAGGCGGAGAATCCTTCAGAAAAAATAGGAATAATTTAGAATAATTATACAAATAAAAAAAAACATTTAAGAAAACAGTAAAAATAATGTATTTAGTTATTTGTAAACGCCTTCCCTAGAAGGAAAGCCTGACTCCCAGCTGCGGGCACATTATAAGGCTGATTATACTATCTAATATTATATGTATGCTAAAAACTATAAATAACTTACAATTATTATGATTTAAAACATAAATAACCCGTTTATCGTTATTTTCGTGATCACCAACCAACAAAGAAAAGAAAGACCAACAGTCAACACATTCAAAATCTAGATAACATATCTAATTACAGTTTCAGGAGTTTTAGGGTGGTTTCGTAAATAAAGTATTTCCCTACTTTAAGGCGTTATCTCACTAATGGATTGCAAGCGTCCTCAAAGCGGAGCGAGTGTGTAACGAACACGCCGCGCCTGCGTAGCGAATTAGAAAGAAAGAAAAAACGTTTATTTGGCACACCATGAGTCATGAGAAAAAACAACTAATTTCATTAGCAGCTTGGACGTCATTGTGTACTGTCTCGTAAAACGCCAGCCCGTTCTCCCTGCCTACAAAAACGCGACGAAAACGTTGCGAATTCGCCACACGTCCGCAACGTCTTCGCTGTGTTGTCGCGGCGTGTTAGCGACGCATTCGCTTCTCGCAAACCGCTAGTATGATACCGCCCTAAACGCCAAATTTTGACAGATTTTTAGGTTAAAATGGAGTTTGGGAAATAGGTACTCAAGTTCAAATGCTTAATGCTAGACCTACCTACTCGGTACGAACAGTAGTATAAGTAAAAATAACTTTGTTTTAATTTTTCCTTACAACTACAAATCCTTTTTTCTTTTTTTGAACCATTTCATAACCTCAGATTAATAAATATCCATCTCCAGTAACTGAAATATATTTTTTAACGTCATATAGTCTCAAGTTGAATTTAAACTTAATCTTGTAGGACATTGAGTTGCTCATCATCATCATCTCAGCCGAAAGACGTCCACTGCTGGGCATATGCCTCCCCCAGGCGTCGCCACAACGACCGGTACTGTGCGTCTCGCATCCATCGGATTCCCGCGACCCTCGGCAGGTCCTCGGTCCACCTTGTGGGAGTCCTTCCAGCGCTGCGTCTACGCAGTACGCGTACGTGGCCGCCTCTCCAGAACCTTCCGTCCCCATCGACCATCTGTTCTAAGAGCAATGTGCCCTGGCCATTGCCACTTAAGTTTGGCGATTCTTCGGGCTATGTCGGTAACCTTGGTTCTCTTGCGGATATTTTCATGTCTGATTTGATCACGAGTTGAGTTGCGTTGCTCGATAACTTGATAATCTAAGTTTCTAAAATCGAATATATTCAGTGTAGGTACCGCTTATTATCTATATCGATATCGGGCTGAATTTGGCACAAGGTCTTTTTTGTGTGATGCAGTGTGTGCGAAGCACGATCCTCCATTACATGGCTCCCAAAGAAATTCAACTCTCCTTTATTGATTCCTATATGCTGCGTCCACTGTCTGTAACCAAAAAAATCAATATTTAGTACCTACTTCTACTTTAATATATCTTTAGTCTTTGTAAAACCTCATAATTATTATTATATCTTTAGTAAAATTATGAATGTGAAAGATATAGTAGTAATCTCCACAAAAGGTCTTTGGTCATTTTATACGATAGGTACTACAACCTACCTACAAAGATAGAATTCTAATTTGAGAACATTTTATTCACAATACAGATTTTACTGATAATAAATAGGTAATATTTCAAATAATTATTATGTTTTGCAATTACACTCTACAAAAAATATTATAGGTGCGGTACCTAATAAAAACAAACTAATCAGATTCTTCCGTTACAAATCTCAGAAATAAAAATTATAACGTTAGTAAAAATAGTAATGATAATGCCATTTCAAATGTCAAAAAGAAAAAGAAAATGTCAATAAAAATAGAGAGGATGTTTGTTACAAGAACTACTAAACGGACTCTAAAGTACCACAGTCCACGTGAGTAAGCAGGGCTAATTCACCGTGCGTAGGCATGTAGGTTGTCAGTGTTGTATGGGTCACTAGGGGAGCTTGGTGACATACACGGCGGCGCTACGGCACCGTGTTGTATCGCGGTCTTGCACATGGTAATTTTTATTAGGTAATCTTGCCTTTACACGGCGAGAAACGTGGCGCGTACAAGAGGCCATATAGCTTGTGCATAAGAAGAAATTCTAATTAAACGCGGGCGGAGTCGCAGTTATCAGCTAGTTATAGAAACAATCATACCTTAATTAGACTGTTATAGTACTTGTCGTCCGGGTACTCGGCGCCGCGACGTCTTTTCTTGAACACGTCCACCGCGTCGCGCTTGCATTGGTCGTGGTCATTTTGACTAGGTTTCCAATCGCTTTTTCTCGATGCGATAGCCTTGAGGATGACGCCCCAAATAGACCCTGGCTGCGGCTCCTGGATCTTCCCCATCTTCATAGTGTACAGCCAAACGGCTTGCTCCACTGCTCTTTCGTTGTTATACTCGTTGATCGTAACTAGCTCCAAGAACCGTTTTTCAAGGGCCTGTAAAATAGGATATATTTTTTCTTCTATTATATAAAATTCTAATTTATTAACAGAAAATAAACTAATGCGCCTCACTATCAATGATTGCATCTGTGATAGCATCACTGCTTGCTGTCAGGTGCTCTTTGAAGGTTTTTTTTACGGTCCGAGGGCCATGAAAGCACATAGCCTCGGACTTGTGCAATACCACCTTGAGTGCCAGTTGCTGGATCCTGTCCACGACTGTCAACCCCGCGTGTCGCTGTTTCGGCCGGCGCCTGGTACGACTCTCCCCGCGCCAGGACCAGCGTGTCGTCTGCGTAGCAGACCACGCTGACCCCGTCGGGGAGGTCGCCGCGCAGCACGTAGTCGTATCCGATGTTCCACAGGGGCGGCCCTAGTACCGATCCCTGCGGAACACCGCACGACATCTCTCGCCAGAATCATGTACTGGATCTATGATATTCGTTTGTGCGTCGATGTGAGATAATTTCGGTATTCTAAATAATATTTTGGCAATGTGAGTCGAGGAGGTTACCACTGCGCCACCGCAGCTCTCATTAGTGCAACACAAAGAAGCCGAGGTACGTGTTACGGGGCCTGTGATAACTCACCTCAGTGATTTCTGTCTTATATTCCTCGTCCTCTTCACCTTCCTCTCTATCCTCGGTGCAGTCCTTGAGCGTGACTTCCAGCGCCTCATTGTGCAGGTCTACCAGCGCCTTGGGGTGGAAGCAGCACATCTGGGGGCCCCACGCCGACGTCACGAAGTTGTTGTACCGGTTCTCGGCCGCTTGCTTCGCCATCTTCTTGTTGCTTTTATTCACCTTTTCGAATTCTTCAAGGCAATCGGCGAGTTCCTGCAAATTGTAAGTTTTGCTAACTCTTTGGATTAAAAAAGCAGAAGAGAGTGAAACTGTGTGTGTATGTGTGAGTGAGCTTTTCGAAAATAATAATAGTGATACCTAGTGTTTTAGTTATCATCATCTAGATATTTTCCCCTAGTTTTCAGGTTTGACTGTCCACTCTGTTTCAGAAAATTCATCGTGTATACATATTTGCTTTTTGTATGTAAAAAAACACCAAGCAACATCCAGCAAAACTAAGCAAGTGCGTTTTACTTATCTTAGCGATTTTAGACAGGTGTAACCAGTAAATACCTCAATAATGGTTTAGAATAAAAATACGCAAATATTACGGTAGGTAAGTACCATTTATTAAAAGAATATGGACGTTTTACAAAGACATAAAACATTTAGTTACATTAGGTAGGTATATCAATGGCCCAGGACCTAGGTTGGCGGCTACAAAAACAATTTGGGCTTCTTCTCTAACACTAACAGCGTGGACATGCGTCGCCTGCTAAGCTGCCCATTCTGAACTTTTTAGAATTTATACGAAGCCAAAGAGCCTGAACCTGTACGAGATTGTTTAATACTGGTCAGAAAAAAAATGTCTTCATCGGCTCGAACTTTTTTAGCTTAACTAGTTATGTACATAAATATGGTTAAATCTGTGGTTAAATCTACCTTTTAGACCGTATAATAGTGTTGATACATGCTCTAACTTCGTACGACTGTCTTGGCTTCGCCCTCGAAAGTGGTACGACAGACTAAAATTAGGCTGAGTCACCCTAGACCTTAGTACGAAACGGACCAAAGTCGTACCAAATTGAATCGTATGTTAACACTAAGAGTTTAATGAGCGAACTGGGTTGTATGATGTACGTATCCAAAAACGTTAAAGTTTGGTCTCGGTGGTGCGACTGACAGCAGATACATAGGAATATTTCATTTAAGAACATTGTATATTCACTTTGATATAATTGCTTGCGATCACGAATGTTGGCCTGCATAAACGGAATACTTCGTAGATATGTTAATTTAGATAAATGTTACGAAGGTTCCTCAGATAATTAGTAGAAACAGCATGTTAATAAGGTGCATGCACGTACTAACAAAGGTATACCTATCGAAGAAGAGAAATTATTGGAGCCTCATTCGAGTTTGTTGCAAAAGTCACAGTTTAACTTCTTAACTGAAATACCTTAAGAGTGTCTTATACAAGTATTGCTAAACAAGCCCCTTCATCTAGAATACCAGGGTAGTTAAAATCCCAGCCTGCGTCCAAACCTCTTAATCTCATTTCGCACGCTTCGTTCGACGTGTTTAAGCACATTTTGTGTACCGTGTGCAGTTGCAACAACCGCGGAGGTAGAGACTTGAGCAACCGCTGTCGTGGCGGCTGCAGCAGCTCTAGCGGCTGCCTCGGCTTTAGCGACTGCCTGAGCAGCTGCAGCAGCTGCAGCGACAGTGGCCCGGGCTGCAGTCATTACAGATACACGTACTTGACGCAGTTGCTCCATGAAGGGGTCATCGTCGTCATCGTCGTCATCCGAGGGTTGGTTCCTCTGCGTGCGCAGCAGTTGTTGAGCGTCGTCGAAGGCTTGGCGGTTGAGTGCTTCCAGCTTGTCGGAGCCGAGGCCGGCCGCGTCCATGCCGCTCTTCATGCGCGTCTCGTACAGCTCGCGCGCCGCCTGCACGGCTCTCCTGTTGTTCTGATCGTTAATGCTGCACAAATACTCGTACTTTTGTTCCAAACTCTGAAATTTTAATATATCCATGCTCATTGTTTTGTTACTGAACTATGTTAAACGGAGACGGTGTCTACATAGATATGTTGAAGGGCATAGTTTACGCTTTTCTCACGAATAACGAATCATGCAACACTAATATTCATGAGGTGAAAGTTTAATATTATAAGGGTTATTAAAATAAAACGGATGAATTTTACTAGTATTTGGTGATAGCTTCCATTCATCGTGGTTTACTCTCTATGCAAGTTCTGGCTTTGTGTGGCAGTTTTATGCTATTATGGCCACTTTTTAATGAGGGCTGCAATCAGCTGGTATTATTTTTTTCACCAGCAAACGAAATCCAATTTTCAACTAATATGGAAAAAAAAATCTTTATATTTTTCCTTTTATAAATCCATCGCTTACCTAGCTTAAAAAGTGTATTTTGTTTTCTTTTTTTAATTGGTCCACCTATGGTAGTATAAATAAAAAATGAGTTATTTTTGAGACCTCACCTGCTCCAACTCTGCCCTTTGGTCATCCTGGTCATCGTCGTCTTCACCCTCGGCGCCTTGCCTGGCCGCGTCGAAGAGCGCGAGTGCGGCCAGGCGCGCCTCGGCGTGCAACTCACGCAGAGCGTGCGGCGTGAGGCACACGCGCTCGTGCGAGCCGCACACGCTGCTCACGGCCGCGTCGTACGTTTTCTTGGCACGAGACATCGTCTCGCGAACCTTCGCTTCGTTTTCCAAAATGTATTTTGACAGACCTCCGTCCAGCTCCTACAAATGGTAGACATTATTTTTACTATCGGCCTTGTAATGTTACCATTGTTGAGACTATCTCTACCTTGCGTGCTCAGTGCGGAAGGTGCACGTCACATGTTTTCGATTTTTTGGTTCTAGGACATGCATTGCCATGCCATGCTTTATCACGATGTTTTCCTTCATCGTTTTGAGAGCAGCGGTGATGAAATAAATTACTCAAAGTAGTGCGCCTGCCTGCGTTTGAACCTACGACCTAAAACTTGTAAGTCGGGGCAGTTACCATTGGACCACCAATACTCCCTTTGTTTTTATTAATGACGGTATACGTCGAAGTATGAGATGTAAAATAGACCTTAGTATGGATTGAATTTGAAGAATCGCCAAGTTAGTGGCAGGGGCATATTGCTCGCAGATGGATGGGGCCAAAAGGTCTATCATAAAGGCCTTCAGCAGATTACATAGAGACCGTAAGAAGTAGCGTTGGAATTCCTCTCACAAAGTGAACCCATTGTCGTGCCGGAAATTTAAATATATTAGATAGTTGTCATCACATAAGGAATAAAGAGGTTCTAAGAGCGCTGTGTCGTCTAGACGTGAATAAAGTTAGTGGCCCAGATGGTATACCAGCAATTGTTCTCAAGGCTTGTGCGCCCGAGTTGTCTCCTGCTCTTGTATAGCCTCTCATATAGGATTAGTATAGTCAAGTCCTGGAAGCTTGCCAACGTACAACCCGTGCCTAAAAAGTGCAGTCGTGCTGATCCTGCCAACTATCGGCCGATTTCAAGAAATCAATAAATCGCCTCCTGGCATACTTGGAAGGTAACGATCTCCTCAGTGACCGATAATACGGGTTTCATCACAATCGGTCTACTGGGGGCCTTCTAGTGTATGCTACTCATTTGTGGGGCGAGGCCCTCGAGAAGAATGGGGAAGGTCTTGCCGTTTCCTTAGACTTCTCGAAGGCGATCGACAGGTTATGGCACGCAAGTCTTTCGAGTAAGCTTCTAGCGTATGGCATTCCCCTGGTCTGATTGCCTGGGACTTCCTGAGTGAACGAAGCTAAATCTAAGTCAATAAGTAAGAAAATAGGAAATTCTAATAATAAAATCAAAACTGCCTGGGGGGTAATAAACACGGAAACTGGAAAGACAAATCAACGTGATCGGAATGATTTGTCGCCAAGAATTGATAATAAGATCATATCAGATAAGTCAGAAGTGGCAGAGACAGGGGCGTAGCTACCGCCGTATCTGCCGTATCAATTATACAGGGCCCCCGGGCCACGGGGACCCCCAAAGTGTATGGAAAAAAAATAAAAACTTTCTAATTTATTTTACCTCTTTTACAAATGACAAAATTCTATAAAGCAATTACTTTTTTTCCCGTCTCGCGTGCATTCAAAAGTTGGCAACACTACACACTACTTTTCTTTTGTGAAAAATCTTTACCCCCATATAAGGGCCTCCAAGCAAATTTTTTATACGGGGCCCCGACAAGGCACGCTACGCCACTGGGCAGAGACATTAGAAAACTTTTTCACTAACATCCCTATAGAAGTTAAGAAATCTCTCCCTTCTTCATCTTTGCTTGCTGAATCTTTTTAAAAAGAAAATTTCACTAAGGATATACCAACCTTTGAATTCAAGCGTATATCTATCGATACAATTAAAAAAAACATTCCAAAGTCTTAGCGTAAAAAACACGGAGGACTTATGGGGTATATCTGTTAAGGTTCTTGGAGATATTATTGATACAATTGCTCCTATCCTAACAGGAATATTTAACCAATGTTTAGACAGTGGTACATTCCCTGACTTAATGAAACATAGTAAAGTAGTACCAATTTTCAAATCAGGAAGTAAGAGTGATCCCTCTAATTATAGACCTATATCTGTGCTTCCAGCATTGAGTAAAATATATGAAAAAATAATGCTGGACCAGATGTTGTGTCACTTTAACTCTAATAGGATCTTGCATATTCATCAGTTTGGCTTCACAAAAGGAAGGTCAACGACAGATGCAGGAGTGAAACTCATCAGTCACATTTTGGAATCCTGGGAGAAGTCCCAGGATGCTATTGGCATATTCTGTGACCTCTCAAAAGCATTTGACTGCGTTGACCATAATACTCTGATCTGTAAATTACATCATTACGGAATTCGTCCACGAGCTGCTGATCTTGTTTTTTTCTATTTATCTTACAGGCAGCAAAAAGTAACCATTAATGGGGTGACGTCCTCGGGGTCTTTAGTAAAGATGGGCGTGCCCCAGGGTTCAATTCTTGGCCCTTTCCTTTTCCTGGTTTATATTAATGACCTTCCTTACATGATGACTAGTTTATCTGATATAATACTATTTGCTGATGACACCTCTCTTATTTTTAAAGTAGACAGAAAAGATGCTGATGTCTTGCATGTTAATGAAAGTCTGGCTGTTCTTTCGAAATGGTTCGCAGCTAATAACCTCTTACTAAATGCGAACAAAACTAAATGTATAAAGTTTTCATTACCAAGTGTCCCTCAAGTAGGCCTTAATTTAATGCTTGACGGTAAAAAACTTGATGCTATTACGGAAACTGTGTTCCTAGGTGTAACAATAGATTCTAAACTATAGTGGGGTGCTCATATTGGAACTCTCTCTGGTAGATTAAGCTCAGCAGCATATGCAGTAAGAAAAAATAGGCAATTGACAGATGTAGCCACAGCCAGATTATTGTACTATGCTTATTTCCACAGTATTATGTCCTATGGTATCTTACTGTGGGGGTCTGCGGCTGATGCGGAATCAATCTTTACATTGCGAAAGAGAGCAATCCGGGCTATCTATAAAATGGGTCCTCGCGAGTCCCTTAGAAATACATTTGGAGAAATTGATATAATAACTCTGCCCTCTCTTTATATTTTAGAAAGTATATTGTATGTACGTAAAAACTTAGGACTTTTTAAAATTAGAAGTGATTTACATGACAAAAATACGCGTATCAAACACGAAATCGTGTTACCTAAATGGAGACTAGCGAAGACCAGCAAGTCATTCCTTGTCA
This sequence comes from Mythimna separata, assembly GCA_030763345.1. Taxonomy (NCBI): domain Eukaryota; kingdom Metazoa; phylum Arthropoda; class Insecta; order Lepidoptera; family Noctuidae; genus Mythimna; species Mythimna separata. Next base: position 22,389,979 of record CM061170.1, on the reverse strand, counting down.
ATAGTATACGCTTTTATAATAAGTTGCCCAAGTCCGTTATTGAACTTAGCGAGGGAAAGTTCAAAACCCATATTAAGCATGTCCTAACCAAAAAAGCATATTACAAGGTTAGAGACTACCTCGAATACACGCTTGTTTGGCATTAACTGCTTCTGCACATGTGGCCCCCTGGTAACTCATTAACTGCATTATTGTGTAAACATGTCTATTAACTGCTCCATGTTTGTCTTAGGGCCTCGTTCACCATCTCCGAGTAGGCACTACTCACTGAATAAATTCAAAAATGTGACAGAATTCGTATGAAATTCTCTGTCAAGTAAGATACTCGAAACTTAATCATAGGTGGTGAAACAGGCCCTTAATTTATTTATTTACTATTTACTCAAGCCATTGCTTTTGCAATATTTTTATATTATTCGGATCTCAATCACCTTAAATTCATTACGTCATGATTTTTTTTGTGTTAACATCTCATTTGTTGATAAGTTTTATAATTGTTTTTTTGTTCTTATATTTATATAGCTTCTTTCGTATAATGTGAATGAGTGCCCACTCATTCAGTAGTAATTAAAATCTGTAGTCTACAGTGCCCACTGTAGACTACAGATTTTAATTACTACCTTTTTGAACCCAGTTTTTGACTAATTTTATCTTTATTGTGGTTTTGGGTGCAATATTGACTGGTCTACACTGTCCTCGCATAAGTGTCTGTGTTGTAATATGGAAATGTTGTAAACCCAATAGTTTTTTGAAAAGAGTAACCATGGAGTTTCTTGCCGGTTCTTCTCCATAGGAAACGACCAATTTGGAACCGTGCACTAGTTTTCGACGTTTTATAAGTGCCCATGTAAGCCTATGTGAAATAAAAATATTTTGACTGTGACTTTTACTTTGACTTTGAACGGTCTCTCCGAGTCGTTGTCGATGGATGCTCATCGGAACTCATGACAACGAATGCCGGGGTTCCTCACGGGTCTGTTCTCTCTGCAACTCTCTTTCTGCTGCATATCAATCTCAATCAAATCTGCTAATGCCCGGTATCTATGGGAGTTGAAGTTTCTTCAGCTCCCATAGATACCGGGCACAATACCTCAACTTTGCTTCTTATGCTATACAAAGCACAGGTCCAATCGTGTGTGGAGTACTGCAGCCACATATGGGCTGATGCTACGAAAAATCATCTAGCAGCTTTGGATTCGGTGGAAAGGCGTGCGACGAAGATAATTGTAGACCCTGATTTGGTTAAAACCAATCTGCAAAGCCTAGAACACAGGCTTAGGGTAGCCAGCCTATCGGTGTACTACTTACAGGATGCATTTCGGAGAGCGTGCGCAGGAATTGCATCAGTTGATTCCGTCATCTCCATTCTACCATCGGACAAACCGTCGTACGGCGAGTATCCATCCTTACGTTGTTGAAACCTGCACGGTCCGGACAAAGCGCTTTGCTTCGTTGTTTATACCGCGTACATCGAAGGATTGGAACAATTTGTCTGCTGCGGTCTTCCCGTCCGATTATAATTTGGGTATCTTCAAAACTAGAGTGAATAGGCTCTTAATAAACTAGTGCGCCTCATCATCAACAATTGCATCACTGCTTACCATCAGGTGGGATGGCAGTCAAGCACTAGTTTATATTATATATAATATATGTATAAGTGATGATGTGACTGTGGCCTTACCATGAGTTTGAAAAAATGTTCTCGCTATCGAAAACTATAGCTTTGTCTCTTTCACGTGCACCACAATGACAGGGACAAAGCGATAGTTTTCGATAGCGAGAACGTTTTTACAAACTCATGGTAAGGCTACTGATCTCCATTCTATAGTCGAAAGCGACTCGTGATTATGCGACGCGTCATAGGCAGTTCGGTTATAAAAGATGACTTGGTATCCTCGACAGAAGTCTAAACTGCTGGACTTTATCGACTGGGTTGAATGAATGTTTGGCACAAGCGTTAAATGTGTACTAGAATAGGACATAGATGACACAGACGAGTATGGGTCGTCAGACGAGTGAGGAATGTTCTCTTGGGATTTCATGCGACGAAGCCACTGGTAGCTTGTACAATAAGGAGACTATATAATATAATGCAATATGCCTAATTTTAGTAAGTTAGAAGACAGACGGACATTGTCGGAGGGAGGGAATTCTAGGGTTTTTATCGACAAAGATACGTCAAACAATATAAAATACAGTCAGCCAATTGTGTTTGTACGGAAATTGGACAATAGAGACATACCTTGAGGAGGTCTTCAAGCTTGGCGTCTGCGTCCTCTTGCGAGCCGAGCTTCCTCTTCTGGCTGTAGGCGTGCGCGGCGGCTGCGCGCGCGCCGGAGTGCGCCGCCTGCAGCGCGCGCGCGGTGTGGCTGCACGCGCCGCCCGTGGCCGCGCCCATGTGCGCCGCGTACACGCCGCGGGCCGCGCGCGCCGCCGCCATCAGGCACGCGTCCGCTGTCGCCTGCCAGCGCAAATCATTCAACATGAGCTGCGGACTGCAACCGCGGTGGATACTGCAGCTAGCTGCATGCGCTCGCAGTTTCGTATATTCTGAGCGCGGCAGCATGTCGCAGCTGCGCAATGCATAGAACCATACCTCAGTCACTCCAGTACCTTCGTGTGAGACAGAATGTTGGACAATGTACCCATAGTTTACTAATGTGTCTTTAGATGGAAGAGGAAGATGATGATGATTTGGCTAGATGCCCAGCAACAAAGTTAATCAATTTCTGTTCATCATCTCACAAAAAAGTCATCATTTTTGTACGTGTGAACTCGGTTTCGACTCTGTGATGACTTCACGCGGTGACCGCAGAATTATATTCAAGAGATGCAATGGAGAAAAGTAGAGTCGCTTGCAGCTTGCGGTTACAGTTTGCAGTCTGCAGCCCATCTCAGAATTATAGTTTAACTTCAACAACACCACCTGCTATTGTAAACGAGGCGGCACGGGGCGAGTGGAGCGGGTGCTTTCTTCCTCTGCCGCATCTAGCAGTAAAACTTAACCAATGAAATCAGGGTAGAACACATACATCCGTTGTTACTTATTGTGTCATTGTTAATGTGCCAAATCGAACCGATTCCTAACAAATTATCTAAAATTTAAATTATTTCGAGAGCAAAAGCAAAAGAGGATCCTTGCTTCAAAGATGTGAGTAGTTTCAATTGAATTACCCTAAAAATGGTGACTGCCTCTGGTACTTCACCGCTGTTGAAGATGCCGACGTACTGCTGGAAGTAATCGAACAAGTCCTGCATGCGGACTCGCTCGCCGTTGACGAGCTTTGGAGTGAGGTGGTCGGGGTCGAACAGCGCCGGTACCAGCTGCAGCAGAGCTGACCTGAAGTCTTGGGTCAAATCTGGAATTAAGAATAAAGTAGTAAGTAAATACCACAAGACATCACACCTGATTGCTCCGCACTCATTGATGTCAGGCTTTCGAATGGTTTTTTTTAGGTAGGGGAATCATCAGAATGACTTCTACCGCTCTTGGGAGGCGTAGGAGGGAGTGTCACATTCTTACTGACTAAACCCCACCACTTTCTTTTGTTGCCTTCGATCTGGGGACACGAGCTTACCTTTCGGAATATTCGTGTCCCCAGTGGCTTCAGCCCTGCCGGGCCCCTACAGCTAGTTGACATCTCCTTGAGACGCGCATGGAACAGAACGCGCCGTTGATGACTAGGCTCGGTCCGGGTTATCACCGGACTGCCGGACGGCAAACTACCGAGTGCTCGCCGTCCACAAGCCCGCGTCTACGGTGGTCGGCGTGAGGGCCGTTCCCTCTTGTGCTCACGGTCGGCGACCGCCCGCCATCCTTCCTTGCTCCGAATCATGGCCTGTACCAGGGCCCGGCGCGAGAGGTCGCCGCCACCGATAGCCACCACGAGGACACGGCGGTTCTCCGCCCAAGCCGGGCACACCTCTACCGTGTGCTCCACCGTGTCTTCCGGACGGTCCACACAGTGGTGACACTGCTTCTGCTCCTTGATTGGATGCAGGAACCTCCCGAACTTACCGTGCCCGGTAAGGACTTGCGTCACCACACACGACGCCGTGACCTCTTTCCAACCACTCCTCCAAAGTTGAGACGAAAAATTAAGGGTGTTCGACATTTTACTTGAATATCCGGCTAAACTGACTGGTTCGTCCGGATTTTTGTCTCTGGTCCAATCAAACAATCGATCTGACAATCTTCTTTCCTTCACACCCATATTTCAACAGTTGTCTTTAAGGTGCTATGAGAAGCCCGTTTTTAAGAACTCCACTTTATTCATATTACAAATGTTGTTCATGTAATAAATGTTGATGCTTTGACAGAAATCAATAATACAAATAAATACCAAAGTGAACATCCTAATCAAAGTTATGTTTCTATTCATCCCTGCGTTCCTATTCACCCCGTTTGACGATACATAAATGTTATTGCTAGCAACAACGAGACACACTAATAGGAAAACCTGATGAGTTGAAAATGTGAAAGGTATCCAAGTATCATTATCAGCCTTGTAATGTTACTACTGCTGGGACTCAGGCCTCCTCTCTAGGAAAGGGAATTGGCTGTAATCAACCACGCGGGCCTAGTGCGAATTGGTGGATTTCACAAGTATTCGAATTTTTGGTTTTTAAGACATCTTATCGATGTTTTCCTTATCTTTTTAGAGCAGTGGTGATGACATAAATTACACAAAGTAATCCGCCTGGCTGGGTTTGAACCCGTGACCTACAACTTGTAAGTAAAGACCGAAAAGGACCGGTACCACTTTTTTTTTCAAGTGGGGAACTTGGGCGGAGCAGGAGAGCATGTCAGACTTTTACTGACTAAACCCTACCCTATTCCTCCGTTGCCTTCGATCTGGGGCCACCGAGCTTCGCTTTCAGAAATCCGTGGCCCCATGGCCCCAGAGCGTACATTCTCGTGCAAGTCATACTGACCACGGATGCAGCCAGCGAAGTTCTTGTCCGCGACGGTGAGGCCCGGGTGAGGCGTGAGGAAGCACTTGATCTGCTCGAAGCTGGAGTTGATGTGCTCGCGGACCTCGCGCAGCTCCGCGTTCTGGTTCGGCTTCGACTGGGAACATCAATCATAATTGACAATCGCAAGTAGGGCCTTTTGCCCCGACCAGAATAAATCTTGCGTGGCTAATATTAAATGAAATAGGGAACCAAGAAAACTCTAAATTTCTAGGTCTCCTCTCACCATTTTGACGGTTTTTTTTTCTGAACTTTCATGCTGTATTTTCGCTTTTCAGAGACTCAGAAAAGTTTGAGAATTAAAATGCAAGAACGAATGAATAGAGCTCGATTTTAAAATTTTAACTAGTCTTGTGCAGCGTGCAACCCAACCTTGGGTACGCGTATGCCCATTCTCATATAAAGAAATGTAAATAACTCAGAGTCGACTTGTGTCTCGCTTGATGGTGTTAGCAGCGATGGTTCGCAAGTGTCGGGTGCAGCATCCCTCAGTTGCTGAAGGAACAAAGGTGTTGTGTCCAGGGCCACGGTAATTTTTTCGAACATCTCCGCAGTCCTAGTAGGCGTCAGGGTCACCTAGGATAGGACAGATGGCAGTATTACCTCGAGTCTCTTGCTGAGCAGTTCGGCACCGCCGACGAAGCCATATGCGTGCTCGTAGTGGAACATCCAGTCCCGCACCAGGAACAGAAGCGTTTGGAACGCCTTGCCCTCCGCCTCGCACACCAGCTTGCCGTACTCCGTGAACAGCTGGCAGACAACAAAACAGCTAACGTTTACTCATCAGATCAGACTACTTAGTTTCAGGTACAGTTAGAGGTTGATCTTAGATGTTTGCCGTGCAAACACAACGTTAAACAAGAACGGGCTTAGAGCCGAACCTTGGTGAACGCCAACAGATATCGGAAAGCCATTGGATTCGCCAACAGCAGTCTGGACAGAGGACACGGAATCGCGGAACATATCTCTGATAATGTCAATATAGGCCTCGGGAACACCCTTGAAGCGGAGTGCCCACCAGATAGCCTGCCGAGGTATACAGTCGAACGACGTCGCGTATCGTGGATATAATGTAGTTCTACTAGTTGCCCATATACAGAGCTCTCCGTCTCTCTCTGTAAGCCTCAGACAGAGTCCGTAAGAGTCCGTATCTATGTTTACCTGTAAGTTTTGTAAATCATCTTCCTTGATGTTGGCGTGTAGGTTGTAGATCTGCACGGACGAGATGAGGGTTGACAGCGCGAACACGGTGGAGTTCTGTCCGATGGTGCTCTCAGAGTCGAAGGTGCCCTGCGTGTCCATCAGCAGCACGGCCACCTGTAACCACAAAGGTACACTTAATCAACGAACTTCGTGGCCGTTGGGCTACTTCTTGTCCTTATTTTCTAGACGATCAAGAGGTTTTGCAGGTTTGATTGTCACGGAGGATTAAAGTGAGCATCAGGCTATTTTTTAAAAATTAATATAAACTATTGCTTGACCGCGATCCCACCTGATGGTAAGCAGTGATGCAATCGTTGATGGTGAAGAGCCCTAGTTTATTAAGAGCCTATGCGCTCCAGCTTGGAAGACACCTAAATTATAATCGGACGAGAAGACTGCAGCAGGCAAATTCATGAAAGTTGGCCCAAAAGTAGACTGTACCTAAACATGACCAGGAATTAGTGCAAACGAATGAAAAAGATCAAACCTTCATGGAGGCTATGTAAAGTGATGGTAAAGCGATGTGGTGGAGTTCGACGATAATATATGAGTTACCCACCTTCTCACCATTAGCCAAGGTGGTGACGATGGGTTCCGACCACAGGTGGATGCCGGTGGTATCCCGCTCAGCACCGCCTCTCCAGTGGAACCCTTTCAGCTGCTCGTCCTCTTTGCCCAGCCACTCGCCACTCAGCTGACTGGAAAGCTAACAAATAACATTGTTTAGATAGGAGTACGTTTGAAAGGTAGACGTAATTAAAGTGGGAACTACATTAGAGCGACGCACAGATGGGCCACGCCTGATGTATACGTCGAACGACGTCGCGTATCGTGGATATAATGTAGTTCTACTAGTTGCCATATAAAATGTGTGGAGATCACCGCGCCTAGATCGGCGTACGTGGCCCACATGTGTGTTGTAGTTGCAGGTGAATACTCACAGGCGCGGTGAGGTATCGCAGGAAGAAGTCGAGGATGAAGGACTTGCCGCCGCGGTAGGCGCCGGCCACGCTCACCACGACGGCCGGCAGCTCCTGCACGCCGGGCCGCAGCAGCACGCGCCGCAGCGCCTCCTCGTCCAGCTCGTATCTGGCGCCATCACCCTCACCCAGCCGCACCACCTGAACACCTCCGCTCGCCGCCGCCGCGCCGCTCTCCGTAGAGCCGCTCATCGTCTCTCACACTGCACACACTGCAATACTCATCCTACTATTATGACTAATTGATACTTCCCGTAATAGCCTGTGGATCTCTGGTCTAGTCGTTGCGAGCGGCATACAAAGCATCAGGGCCGGGTTTGATGTCTAAGTCGGATAAGGTGTCTTTGGGTTTTCCATGAGATATTTTTCGGGAGCAGCCTAGAATTTGGATTTTTGCCCAATATGGGGAATAGGCAGCGGGATATTGTGTTATAATAAAATAAAGGAATTGGGAATTTGAAGTCTAATCATTATATTTGCAAAGTCTGCAAAGAGGTATTAGTACAATTTCAGAAAAATCCCCGCACGGTATCAGCTTGGGAATAAGCTAGATTGTTTATCATTTCAAAAATAATGTGGGGTGATTCCAGCAGCTGAAATGTTACATCTAGCAACACTGTCGGATTGAAACGGGCTTGAAATAACGTGTTTATCTTATCTGCTACATTCATAAATTACATAGATACGTTTAAGTACTACTGTACTAGGTAGGTACAAGTAGCAACATATATATAAATGTCTTCTAACAATAGCTACTTCACATTATGATTTTTTTTTTATAACGTAGGTACCTACCTAACACTTCAGGTGAATTGCTTTCTATGTAAATGTGTGTACGTGCCAATTACAAAAACCTTTATCAAACAAAGAAAGGAAAATCAAAAGAATCCTCTTTTGAAATAAATCACGTCATAAAAACAAAAGAAATATAACATGACGGCTGGTTTTCCCCTTCAGATAGGCCTGTTATATTATGCCTGTCTACATTACTAATACAGCTGGCGCAATTTCATTAGTCGATAGGGCCCGCATGCGGGGTGCGAGAGATTTCTGGAACGCATGCCACAGGGCCCGCATTCGGGGAACCGTTTTCATTAGTCGATAGGGCCCGCATGCGGGGTGCGAGAGATTACTGGAATGCGTGTCACAGGGCCCGCATTCGGGGAACCGTAGACGGTATAACGACCATGTTACTTTCATTGGTTGTTATCTCGCCTGCGGGGACTCCCCGCATGCGGTATACCAAACGAGTTAACGACCAGTGAAATTGCGCCATTATAGACATAATCATGGTACAATCGTGATAAAACCCTTATAATTTTTTTTCTAGATAAAAACTTTGAGATGAAAGTGCTACGCTAGCACTTTTTCATCAGGAGTTGCAAATGAGAAAGATGAATGACAATTTGCCTTGAATGGAATCGAACTAAAAAATTGGCTTCTCAGTCGCACTTAAAATTCAACGTCTCTGTAACTGGGCGTTAAGAATATGGTACATCGTATTATGATGTGGCTTCACTATAGCTACGAGTATATTATCGAGTAGCTTTAGCCCGCAGCTTCGCCCGCGTACATAAAATAATATAGCCTATGTCACTCAGGAATACAGCAGCTTTCTATTGGTGAAAAAATTTTAGCAATCGGACCAGTACTTCCACAGCTTACCTCATGCAAACAAAAAAACAAACTTTACCACTTTTTATAATCGTATCGATTATCGGGGTTCGGCGAATATTCGCGTTATCGCGACTAACTTAGTCGAGTACCTAATTGATCGAATCGCGAAGTGTTCGGACGAACGTGAATGTTTGTCGCGATTCTGTGTTCTTCTTCTTTTAGATTCGATAGTAAACTCGTTAAACTGTTTGGGCCCAGTTTGTGGCTATTAAGTTATAATAAATAATATGGAACAGAACTACTAAAAAGTTGTGTCTGAAATAGTGTTGCAAAAAAACCGTTTTTTTTTTCTAATATGAAAAAAAACCTGATAGAAAACTGTTTTTTTTCTGGGCCTTGTTTTTTTTTCAAGAGTATAATAACTCTAAAACATTGTTCGGGCATTTACCGTTAAAGATTAATACTTAAGATTACATAATAGAGTCTTAGGTTTATTCTTGAATCTACGGTACTTTTCTGATAAAATTGTACCAAAATTTCATAAAAATATTGGCAACATTCATTGATATTAACTCAACGAAAGGGAAATCCCCAAATCATATACCTATTTATGCACGGGGAAATCCTCTTTCGATTTGTTTGTTTGAACAAAATAAAAAAAAATAAAAAATAAATAAATAAGATATATAATAAATAAGAAATCAAAATATTATTTATTCAATAATATTTTGATTTCTTATATAAATTTAATTTACAATTGAACTAAAACGTAGGCTAGAAAAAAAAACAAATTTAGAAAAAAAACAACGTTGCAAAGTTTTTTTTCATGTTTCTTTTCAATAAAGTGAAAAAAAAAACAAATCGTTTTTTTTTTCATTTTACATCACTAGTCTGAAACATGTATTGGGATTGAAAGTAGTATTAGTGAGAACAAAATATCCCATTAGTTCTACCGATGGAACAGGCAGAACAAGTGGGAAATAGAGAGTCCCAGTAGTTCTACTATTTTGTTACCATAATATCGTAGAACTAGTGGGAAAAAAAATCCCATTAGTTCTACCGTAGAACTGTTCAGTAGAACTAGTGGGAACAAACCACATCAATAGCAGCATCGGTGGCAGTCAGCAGATCCTCCGGAGAGCATGTGTGCACTTGGGGCATTCGACAGATAACTGTGGCTCCTGTTTCTAACAGGAGCACCGCACTCACATTGAGTATCATACGGGCCAGCAACACCACATTTCGCCAAGTTGTGTCTGCAGCGATACTGTCGATGCGGTGCTAATGAAGACAACAACATCACGTATAGGTACCCGAATTCGACGTCGTTATTGCGACAACGCGACACGGATAGTCTGATTTACGCGCGATAATCTATGGTCTATTGGTTTAGGTGGTTAACTAAAGGTAAACAATCTTGGTATTGTGTCTTTTTATATTAATGTTTGAATCCCCAACCGGTCCTATGAGACCGCGCTGTTATTGTTTTACTATTGTGTCTCTTTTCGCGGGTCTGTAATAGATTAACCTATCAATACCCGCGAAACGAGTCACAATAGTAAGACAATAACAGCGCGGCCCTATGAGACCGTTGTATCTATTATACACAAAGATTATTTAAATTTAGTTTATTAGCTAACATCGATTAACCCTTAATTCGAGGTAAATACCTATTTGCAAAGATTTTTACATACAATTTTTAGACAACTTTTAGATAAAAAGACATGCCAAGATTGTTTACATTTAGTTAATTACCTAGACCGATAGAGTTTAGACACAGCATTTAAAAAGAGATTTTTGCACATGTGAGTAACAGAAAGAAAGCTTTATGTTTATCAAAAATTCAATGTGGAACTTATTCACAGTTGAATTACCGTAAGTTCATGATTAGTAGGAACCAACAATGTTTTTTTGCGTCCTACACAAGAGATATAATATATCTACCTAAATAATGAAAGCAAAAATAATAATGATCTAAACCGATTTAGGGCGATGTTCACCGACACCAAATCGACTGTTTTAATATTAAAACGGCTGTTTTAGCAATATTTCCTGTTCCTTATCGTCGGTTATTGACGTTAATCAGATGGTTATCTTAAACTTATGTCGGTGCACATAGCCCTTAATCCAGTGAAATTTCTATAAAAAAACTCCTCGGAGATTTGGATGAAATCATGATGAAATATTGTCTAAATTGGGTTCCTTTGTCTCATGCTATGTTGTATACTTTCAATTTATTTCATCATAAACCGGCTAACATTAAGGGCCTGTTTCACAATGTCCGAGTAGGCACTACTCACTGAATAAATTCAAAAATGTGACAGAATTTGTATGAAATTATCTGTCAAGTAAGATACTCGAAACTTAATCATAGGTGGTGAAATAGGCCCTAAATCTTGTGTTATTATACTCCGTCGGTTTAGGTAGTTAACTAAAGGTAAACAATCTTGGTATGTCTTTTTATGTAAAAGTTGTCTAAAAATTGTATGTAAAAATCTTTGCACATAGGTATTTACCTAAATCGATGTTAGCTAATAAACTAAATTTAAATAATCTTTGTGTATATTATATACGACCTCTTTAATATAAAAAGACAAACCAAGACTGTTTACCTTTAGTTAACTACCTAAACCAACGGAGTATAGTAAGTATGTTGGCAGAATTGATAAATGTTGCAATGAAAACAAAAAAAAGACTTTGTTTATGTCGTACAAAAACATTAAATTAAGCTTTCGTAAAAACCGTAGAAATATAGACTTAGTACTCACCCTTTAAAATATTGAACAGGTTAATAAAAATCACTGTTTATTTGTGAGAAAATACACTTTTTTGAGTGTACAACCGATCACACTGAACGTCGAATAACAACTGAATAACCATCGCTAATTTATAAGTGAACAGGAAACTATTGAGTCACTCAGACAACTCCTTAGCAGATATCGCGAATTTTGTATTATATGTTAATCAAATGTTATATACCCGGTTCAACACTGATTCGCCATTTTCAACCTTATTTCACAAATCACAAAGTTCATAATCGTCTGTTACCGCGTGCGTCTTATTACGTTTGGCAGTGCGAATTGTGATAATATAAATAGAACAACATAAAGATAGCGGGAATTTGCGGTCAGTAATGTTGCCATCAAATTGATTTCTTACCATCTTGGTAAAATAACGTTTAATTTAGGTAGTCTGTGAATGTCACAGTGATACAATAATTCATTACACACCACACATTTTGTTAACTTTTAAGAATATTATTTAACTTATCAATACCCGCGAAACGAGACACAATAGTAAGAAAATAACAGCGCGGTCCTATGAGACCGGTCGGGGATTCATGAATTAATATAAAATATATTTCTTGTTGTTCTGAAAAATTTAATCCAATAAACATATTAATGAAACGTAATGACTATAAGTCTCCATTTTTTTTAAATATAGTTACTATTGTGACGTCATTTTCAAAATTAAATATGTACTTAGTAGTTTTTAAGAAAAATACCAAATTCTATGAATTCAATATAAAATTAAATATTACAAATTAAGATATTGTTATTTAGAGAAACAAAATAAAAACTTTATACAAATTTATCATTTTTTTAAACTAATGTTTTTCTTTAAAGTAACTACCTAACTAAATAAAAGAGTAAAATATAACAAAATTAAAATTACAAAGCTAAAAGTCACAAGATAGAAGTGTAGTGGGACCTGCTACCTACATGAGCTGTACTGTGTCAAATCAAATCCCAAAAACCGACTTCAAAAATTGAGGTAATTTTGCAATTTTTAACGCTTAATGAGCAATAAATAAATATTAGTTTTACCAAAATCCCAATCAAAACCAAAATTTTTGTACCTTCGAAAGCAAAATTAAAAAGAACAAGTAACATACTAGAATAAAAATAAAAATTTCTACCAAATGGTAGAAATTGAAATTATTGTGAGCCAACACAGGACGTAATTGTAGGTATATGATCGGGCCTTCCCCTGCGCTTCGTAGTGACAATGAAACGATACCAGTGAGCAATATATTAAATGATTCTGTTTTATTGAGGCACATTGGCGCAACGGAAATGATGCAAGAAAACAAATTATAGATAATACTTAGATACTTTTACAAGTATATGCGTCATTTATACCACTTTTAATCTAAATTTATGTAAGGATTATTATATGAACAAGGCGGACGTAAGCTAAATTACATCAGCTTTGAAGACTTAAAGATTAAGGCGACTCAGGTTAAGCAACACCTGCCGAGGTCGGTTCGTGGATGGGCGATCACTCAGTATAGAATTATACCTTTTCATGTTTCTTAAAACACGTCGTTGTCTTGGCTGTTAATTGTAGGTCTTTAACAGTCGTTAAAAGGGTTTTTAGGAAGCTTTGCTATATTTCATTTTATCATTTAGTGTTTGAATCCCCAACCGGTCCAATGATACCGCGCTGTTATTGTTTTATCTACTATTGTGTCTCGTTTTGCCTGTTAAGTCCAATTATAATGAATTACCTACACATTATAATACATCTATTGATAAATATTATAAATAGGATTATTTTTACATATTTATGTGTGTACCTACGTTATTCCCTGGTATTAACATAACAAATAGTCTAAATAAATTAAATGTTCTTATTTATTTAATAAAAGTATACCTACATCGATTTAATATCAATTTAATTCATGAATCCCCGACCGGTGCTATGAGACCGCGCTGTTATTGTTTTACTATTGTGTCTAGTTTTGCGGGTATGTGATAGGTTAATTTACAATAGTTATTTGTGCAACAAGAGAGCAAAGTTGGTTTTTGCCGCGAGTGTTGATTTTGAATCCCGAGTAAGCGAAGGATTCTATATTTGAATCACGAGCATAGCGAGTGATTCTAGGTTAGAATCCTGAGTGCAGCGAGGGATTCAAAGACACGAGATGTAAATAACTTTGGTCTCGTGTAGCACATACAACTTTTCACTTCAGCAGCGAGAACAAATAATGTAAAGCTAATAAAAAATACAACTTGGTAATATTTAAACCACATGTATATTTGTAAAAATTAAAAGTTAAAAGTAAAATTATTGCAGTTTTGCAACAGCGAACAGAAGAAGAAAACAATAAAAAATTAAAGCCCGCTATTTTTTAAAGATGCGTTCGGAAATTGCACTATTACTAAATTATTCTGTCACAATAAAGATTGTTAAAACTTTATATAATTATGTAGATACATGATAAACTTCGTATTTTTTAATTCAACATCTCTTTATTTGATCATAAAAAAAATATAATTCGATTATTAAGAGAAAAGTATAATAATTACATTTAAACCTTACCTTGATTTGAAATTTTATAGGTGACGTGTTTTCGAACGTTTTATTGTTGGTTTCTGTTTTGAGCCTATTATATATGGAATTTGAAAATCGAACTTTGATTCGACTTGTTTCTATCTCTCGCACTTTTCGTATCGAAGTGAAAGTGACAGAACAAAGTGAAGTTCAAATCTTTCGAATGTTGTTAGTAGACCCAACACGAACTCGGCAATTAAAAAAAATAATTAAAAAGTTACTTTGTCTCACGCTCGCAGCAAAATCGAATTTTGCTCACTGTCTTTAAACTGCAAAACATACTTGTTTGAGGTGCTGAGGTGAAAATATAATGTATTTGCTTGAGTTGTAGTGATTTTGGGTACAGATACAGATATCAATCCGCTTCTCCACACATTTTGTCAAATTATGTAAACATAAATGTATGGAGAAAGGGATTTTTTTTTCGTGATTTCGGTGTTGGTCGAATAGTAAAAGTTGTTCATATTGATGAGTACAATAACCCCTTTTAAGGAAAGCCCCTGTGTTGTATCAACGTTGAATATAGATAGCATTAATCGGCCTTATAATGTCCCTAATGCTGCGACTCAGGGCTCCTCTCTAGAAAACATGTCGAAATTCCTGACAGCATGTTTTTTTTTTCTGGTAGAGGAATCATCAGAATGACTTCTCCCGCTCTTGGGCGGAGCAGGAGGGCGTGTCAGACTCTTACTGAATAAACCCCTACCCCGTTCCTTCGTTGCCTTCGATCTGGGGGGGACTCGGTGTCAACCTTTAGGAATACCACGTGTTCCCCCCAGAGGCTTCGGCCCTGCCGGGCCCCTACAGTTTGCTGACATCTCCTTGAGGCGCGCGTGGAACAGAACGCGCCGTTGACGACTGGGCTCGGTCCAGATTATTTCCAGACTGCCGGACGGCGAGCTACCCAGTGCTGACCATGGCCTGAACCTGGGCCCGGCGCGAGAGGTCGCCGCCCCCGATAGCCTCCATAAGGACACGGCGGTGCTCCGCCCAAGCGGGGCACACTTCTACCGTGTGCTCCACTGACAGCATGTGATCCTGTATCCTGTCGGTTCTCGTAATGTAGATCTTTGACAGTCTCTACGGATAATTAGAATCAGAAACCCAAAAGTTTGACGGTGACGGTTGATTTATCGTCGGACGACTGTCGTCTGTAGTCGTTTCCCGACTACAGACGACAGAGAGAGACAGTCCAAACAATAACATGATTTACTATCACGGATGACATATTTTATCGTTGCATGCGTGCCAATCTGTTGTCACTACAAAGAAGTAAGACGACCTATACAGGAAAAGTTTTTAACCACTGCTTAAACTTTTTTTGGTGGCTCAGTGTAGGTAATAGAACACAAGTCGACTTCAAGGTTAAGCAACGCTTGCCAAGGTTGGTCTGTGGATGGGTGACCATCTTAACATTACGAGTTTTCTCCGTGCCTCGGAAAGCACGCTAAGCCGTAGGTCCCGGCTATCATTTACAGTCGTTACGGATATCAGAAGTCAGTAAATCTGACTCCAGTCTTGCCATAAAGTACCCTGTTACCCCAGTTATTGGGTTGTGGAGGTCTGGTAGGCAGCCTATGCTTTCCGAGGCACGGAGGAAACTCGTTATGTTAAGATGGTCACCCATCCACAGACAAACCTAGGCAAGCGTTGCTTAACTTTGAAGATCGATCTGTGTTCTATTACTTACACTGAGCCACCAAAAAAAATTTACGCAGTGGTTAAAAAATTTTCCTGTATACAACATGTAACATTAACACATCATCTTAGGGGGTCATTGTACCTACACATCATTAGAACAACTTTTACTATGGGACCAAATCTGAAATTTTAATCGAGAAAAAATAATCAGCTGTTCCCTACATTTATGTTCGCATATTTCGTCTAAATGTAGGGAACAGCTGATATTTTTTTTCTGGATGTGCGTTAATTAATTATGTTACATGTTGTGCATGTCGTCCTATATGTGGACATCTCCATTTAAATATATACATATATATAAGCTACGACACTTACAACTACACGTCTATCTGTCGTCACGACCACAGTCACGACTCACGACACAGTAGGAACGGGGTATATTCCGGTTATTGTGATTGGTGGTTTGAAAAACAGTGGCTACTAGTAAATTACTTACTGTTATGTAGTTGCATCAGGAAAAAGTTTTAGGTAGGTTAAGCAGACTTATTGATATTGTTGAATTTAAAATATTATGTGAAACAATAAGAGCGCTGTAATTTGTGGTTTACAATATAATTGTTATTTTGTTTGTATGTTTTATTTACGATGATGTCATCAGCAGTGCTTAAAGTGATAAATATTTTCCAACAATAAAATTATAATTTAAATAAAATCACTATGGTAGGTATAATTTTGTACCTAAGTTAAACTTATCAATGCTAGTGAAGTAGTACAAATAAGTATTGAACTCTATAAGGAATTTGAGTTGCGACTGGTGATGAGCTAGATGAGAATTTTGCTCCGTCAAAAGCATCATCCTGCATCGCTCTTCGAAAATAAGACCATGGTCATATCAGAGAAATGGTTGTAGCATTTCATCATCATCTTCCTGCCCTTGTCCCGTATTATTTGGAGTCGCCTCAACACCTCTTTCTCTACCATTCTGTCCTATCATCCGTCGCGCTATCACTAACTCCCTGTTCTTTCTCCTCGTACAATACATCCTAATTTTTTTTGGCCTCTATGTTTCTGCATCCATCCACATGGATATTCATTTTAGTACTCTTTATCATAAAAATGTTATATTTAATAGCAATGAACTACAAACGACCAACAATAACAACACACAACCGACCACCACAACTTAAGACTACATACATAATGTATATGTATTTCATGGTATCAAAGTAAACATCGTAATTGAGGAGCTCGTGGCTAGATAATAACAGCCGCACGGGTCGATCTTCAAGTTTAAGCAACGCTTACCAAAGTTGGTCTGTAGATGGGTGACCATCTTAACATAACGAGTTTCCTCCGTGCCTCGGAAAGCACATTTGTAGGTCCCGGCTGTCATTTGTAGATCTTTGGCAGTCGTTACGGATAGTCCTGTCCAGTCTTGCCATGAAGTACCGTGTTACCCCAGTTAATGGGTTGTGGAGGTCTGGTAGGCAGCCCCTCCTCACAAAATACAGGTATTCAGCTAAATCCGGCTTGACTGGAAGCCGACCCCAATATATGTAGTTGGGAAAAGGCTAGGTAGATGATGATGAAAGTAAACATCGTAATCAGAGTTTTGTTTCTATTCAGCTTTTATAACTCATTCAAATAAATAAAATTCAAACCGGAACAAACCTTACTTAATTTTAAGTGGCATAAGTACTTAGAGATAATAGTGCTTCGACAAAATATCGAAACCAGGACTTGATAAAGAGATATAAAATGGCCGAGATAAGATATATAAGTGATGCATATCCTGGTTTTCGACGAAAGAATGAAATTCTAAAGCGTAGTTTACAAATCTTCTATGAACTAGGTACTGCCTTTACAAAAAGACAACATTTCAATGCCGCCTTTACATACAAGTTTTAAAAATCACAAATTAATCTCTCTGTAATCGTGCTACTCGTGGTCGTGATTATTAATATTCTTATACTGCCATTGAACCCGTTACTGCCCCCACGAAAAGTCCGAGCGCCCACTAAAGAGCCCAATTCACTACTCGATACGTCGACTCGGTGCGTCGACTCGGTACGTCGACTCGATATTTCGACTCGATATGTCGAGTCCCGTCGAAGACCGTCTTATCCTTATTACACTACGCGACGTAGACTAAGACCGTTTGTAAAAACGAGTGGTGTAATAGGCCTTCAAGGGCCGGTGCTGCTCCATTCAGGAATCTAATTTTTGAAGAAAACAACAAAGGCTATGATATTCTAGCTGTAGGTGTAGTTTTAGAAGAGCTCGTGGCTAAAATAATAACAGCTGCTAATGTCGATCCAAGGTTAAGCATCGCTACCCAAGGCCAGTCTGTCTATATAATACTAGCTGCTGCCAGCGGCCTCGCCTGCATTAAATTAGATTTTCTTATACAAACTATGGACACCCTCAGGGATTTAATTTTGAAAAATTCTCTCTTAATGCTCGCTTATATCGATCCACACAGTGAGGACACACGAGCGTTTCTTCCGCCTGAATCCGATGCAGGAACCTCCCGTACTTACCGTGTCCGGTGAGGACCTGCGTCATACGGAAGGTGAACACATTGTGACGTCTTTCCAACCACTCCTCAAAGAGTGGACTTACGGCCGCTTCCGATTATTTAATGATAGCGTGCTCAAGTCCCAGTTAATTGCGGTCCCAGTCGCCGGAATCCTCAATGATACGAGACCACTCCAATTGTGTAAATTACCTACTACGTAGTACTTATAAATACTCGTACTTACATAAACATTATTATTATTATACTTATAACAACTGCTTTTACTAGCCTATATATTGTCCCACTGCTGGGCAAAGGCCTCCCTCCATTCCTTCCACCGTTCGCGGCCTTGAGCCACGTAAACATTGTATAATAATATTCCTGCTTTATTTATACTTAAATGATACTTTGAATAGTAATAAGCAGATGTTCGTCGTCTGCCTAGCCTTTTCCCAACTATATTGGGGTCGGCTTCCAGTCAAGCCGGATTTAGCTGAATACCAGTATTTTACGAGGAGCGGCTGCCTACCAGACCTCCACAACCCATTAACTGGGGTAACAAGGTACTTCATGGCAAGACTGGAGTCAGATTTACTGGCTTCTGACTATCCGTAACGACTGCCAAAGATCTCCAAATGACAGCCGGGACATAAGCAGATGTTGGTAATAAGATGCGGGTAATAAGCAGATGTTATACATATTCAAATTCAGGGAATCCAAAATAAGAACTGAAAAAATAACTACTTTAACTACCTGCTATAAATTGTTCGAAGGAAACATAAGTACTCTCCAGATGTAAGAGTTCATTATGTGCTATTCCAGGACATGGTCTATCCGTGTACCAAATTTGATCCAAATCCGTTTAACCGTTTGAGTGTGAAGAAGTTGCAAACATCACACTCACAGGCTGGATTTGTGAATCATAAGTATAATATTTGCCGGCCGTAAAATGTTTTGTCTCTATCAACGAATATCTTCATAAGATCTTCATACAGTGAAAACTATTTTAACTTTTGTGGAAGTTCTGATTATGGCCGCCAAGGTCAACGTACTACGTAATTCGTAGATAAGGGGAAGGCCCGACTTTATAAAATGTTGCCAACCACACATTTTAATTTCTACCATTTCTTTAGTATTCTAATTATTTGTGTTACTTTATTGAATACAATATTTTACTTATTTACATAGTGAAAAATAGGATAAAAGTTGAAATATAATATTTATAATACAGAATACTGATTGTAGTTGATAAAAGTTCCACCGACTCGTACTCGAAGTTCGACCGACGTCTTTTTCGCTATATGTATGTGTGAGTCTAGGTATTCTATTCTATTCTATACTAGCTGTCCCCTGCGGTTTCACCCGCATTTTTCGTTACTGCTCCGCTCCCGTGGGTCGTAGTGTGATGGTATATAGCCCATAGCATTCCTCGATAAATGGGCTATCTAACACTGAAATAATTTTTCAAATCGGACTAGTAGTTCCAGAGATTACCCCCTACATACAAACTTACAAATTTTACCTCTTTATAATATTAGTATAGATGACATATTTTTAGATCATATGTATTATTCATACCATCATAATAATATGTATTATTTTACCGAACTATGTTTCGCCGATTTACAAAATATCAGAGACAGATAAATATACAACGTTGATACGACAGAGGGGCTTTCCTTAAAAAGGGTTGTTGTACTCATCAATATGAAAAACTTTTACCATGCGACCAACCCTGAAATCACGAGAAAAAAATCCGCTGCTCCATGTTTACATAATTTGACAAAATGTATGGAGAAGCGGATTTTTATATTTTTTGTCTCGTTTTATTTCTAAACAATTTTGATATTATTTTCACAATTAGTATACTGTTTTTGTATATTTTTTTTGATAAAATGTTTAGTTAACAAATATATTTTTTACACTTATTGGCTCACTTGCCAGTCACTCGGACCATAGCCACCTATTCATCCTGCCTAGCCTTTACCCAACTATATTGGGGTCGGCTTCCAGTCAAGCCGGATTTAGCTGAATACCGGTATTTTATGAGGAGCGGCTGCCTACCAGACCTCCACAACCCATTAACTAGGGTTACACGGTACTTCATGGCAAGACTGGGGTCAGATTTACTGGCTTCTGATTATCTGTAACGACTGCCAAAGATCTACAAATGACAGCCGGGACCAACGGCTTAACGAGCTTTCCGAGGCACGGAGGAAACTCATTATGTTAAGAGGGTCACCCATCCACAGACCAACCTTGGCAAGCGTTGCTTAACCTTGAAGATAGACGTGTGCGGCTGTTATTATCTAGCCACGAGCTCCAACATAAAATTATTAAAATATGAAAGTAATATTTTGTTGCAACATAATTTGACAATGTTACTACAATAGTAAGAAAACAGTATTCTGGCAACATTAACGCTGCAAGATAGGTTTTGTTCTATATTTAACAAGATGTTATCATTGAATTCCGCACTGCTAAATGCCGTAAGAGACAAGTGTTAGCATTAAAATATAGGCTCTATAAGTTGGACGGTAAGATTGAAAATTGTTGAAAAGGATATAGCATGTGTTATGTTGTGATAGACCTTTATTATTTACTTATACTCTGGGCTGAATTATGTTTCATAAATGGACGTGGCAGTTGCCATTCGCTTCACGTCTGCCTTCACAGTCGGTCAGACAACCTGTCAGTCTGAACTGAACTATTTAGTCTTGAAAGTGAAGTTTTTAGAAAGAAAAAATAGTATTCACATTAATAAAACAGTGATTTAGTACTTTCCTTTTAATATCTCAGGTGAGTACTTACCTGTATTCATTAAATTTTAATGAAGATATCACACATTTTCTTTTGTATGCGACAGTTCATCTGGTTGCGATTATTTTGGCAAAATTCTCGCGTTGTAGAATCTTTTGTTTATAAATAAATACTTAAAATACATTTCTTCCTCAAAGATATAATAATCTTATTTACATTGGCAATCAATATAGATATAATTAAAATTCTTCTTTACGTGCGTTTGTTCCTCCACCTAAACAGCTTTAATAAGTATAATTTAGTTTTTTAAATTTATTTTTTTCTAATAATTTCAAATACAGTTAACATATCAATACCCGCGAATCGAGACACAATAGTAAGACAATAACAGCGCGGTCCTATGAGACCGGTCGGGGATTCATGAATTAAAGCCGGTAGATGGCGTTATGGCCGCGTGCAGTAAATCCATTTAAATGTTTGATTAACTATAGTTTTTTTTACATAGCAAGTGTTGGACGTCAGCAGTACGAAAATATGCATCTTTAAGATGAGAGAAAAGGTTAGATAGCTACATTATATGAATCTGACAGCTGTCACCGAAACCATCCTATAACAAATTTAGTATAAAAAGGTGTGTTATGTCAAAATGACGTCATTTAGTCAAACGGGACGGGACAAAACGATGACTCATAAAGTCATGACAGTTCGGTTGGCGCAATAGTTGAGCGTTTGGCTGCTTCGCTGTGCGTCGCGGGTTCGATAGGCGTTCCGTGTTTGGGTGTCTTCTGTAGATATAGTCCGTCTAGTGAAAGTGCGACCTGAGAAAAAGAGGTTAAATCCAAAAATGTTGTATGTGGTATTACTAATTAGTAGGAGAATCGTGTCTTGATACTACACAATTTTTTTTTAATTTCCTACAATTGCGGCTGAATAATGTTGCCAATTAATTTTTTTTAAAAAAATGGTTGCCTGTAAAGTCGTTTTTACGGGCGAAGATTTTACGTGACAACGTCTTTTTCTCGGTAGAATATTTATTGATATGAATATAATTAAATTGCACAATAGGAACAAGGAATTGAATGAAAATAAGAATTGCACAAATTTTAACTATAGAAATATATTTTGTTTACTAAAATTCTCTAGTGCTGCGCGCGCGGCAGACCGATCATAGTTGAGTGGGAGAGAGACGCAAGGCATTCGGCGGGCCTCTCTCTCGTTCGGTGACTCATCGTAACGTTACCGAGCGTTACACTTTTTCATAAGTGACTCCCAGCCGCAACCTAATTTAAGACGTTGTCACGTCAAAACGCGCGACTTTCATTAGAGTGCGTCTAATGAAAGTCGCGCTTTCATTAGACGCACTCTATGTGATTTACATGTTTACGAACGCCCAACTATAAACAAGTTACTCCTAGTGTGAGGATTAATACGTTGTTCAAAACAAAAGATTGAAGACAGAACAGAAAACTGAATTAACTAGGCCAATAATAATTCATTATAAAACATTAATGAAACTAATACAATTCGTATTATGTACTACTGATATAATATCACCATAATCACAGATTACTAAATAGTTACTACCCATAATCTCGACGAGTACCTACTTGGTACCTACGTGCGTATTTGAAAATAGTATACTGCCGTCGCGCGTCGTATCTAAAATGCCATTATTTCATGAATCCCCAACCGGTCCTATGAGACCGCGCTGTTATTGTTTTACTATTGTGTCTCGTTTTGTGGGTATGTGATAGGTTTTACTGACATTTGGCGGTCTTTCGTTTTCAGACACTATAAGTTCTACCTACATGTATCGATGTCCCTAAGCAGTATTTTTCTAATATCAATAGGTAGGTAGTTAAAACAAGTACCAAATAGTTGAGGCAACATAAATGAATAAATCACCATTAGTGATCGGCATAGGTAGTGCCACTTGGGGTCAATGAACTTGAATGGTAATGTTAACATGGATATGCCCCGGGATTCCCGGGATTCTGAACAATGTTTTCCATGTATTTATTACATGCTGTTGAACAATCGAGTAATATTAGTTCTAATACAGGGTATAAACCATTAATAAAAAATGAAAGAACCGTTTTTAAGGACCTATAAATATAATAAAATAAATAAATAAAATATTTCCCGGAACTCGACAGCATATCCATGTTAAGATAACTGTCACAAAATCCCGCGAATGGCACTACCTACGCCGATCACTAATCATCATCTACCTAGCCTTTTCCCAACTATATTGCGGGCTTCCAGTCAAGCCGGATTTAGCTGAATACCAGTATTTTACGAGAAGCGGCTGCCTACCAGACCTCCACAACCCATTAACTGGGGTAACGTAACACGGTAGTTCATGGCAAGACTGGAGTCAGGTTTTACTGGCTTCTGACTAGCTTCTAATTACACAACATTAATTAATAAAATCGCCATTAAATTCCCCTGATTTATACATCGTTTTACGCTGTTTTTTGTGAGTAACTCAAAAAATGATTTTGTCTGATATCGGCATTTTAGATGTAGGTCGACAGTACGGGTACAAATACATCAATATTACACAAACTGATAGTGTTGATAAGATTCTTTCGACCTACAGCGATTCGCCAGCCATCTAGCCATACAGTCACTCCGTCAACAGACTGCCAAACTACACGTCTAGCTATAGTGTGGCCATTAGTGCTGTGCACTGCCTGAGGTATGCGCGGCGAGGTGGGAGGCGAAGAAAAAAGTGCATGAGTTCACATGAGATCGATACATGTCGGACAGATCTTACGATTTCAGTGTGCATTTCTAAAGCAAGACTTGGGGCGGGACGACGGTCGGAGGCTATCTGTAATATATTATACTTACTTAGTTGATTAAAATATAACCCAAATATACTCCTATTTTATTAAAAATGTGCAGGTGACAAATAAGAACTAAACTTATAATTCAAAGCAGGACTTTTTTATATTAACAAACAATTATATATTCTAACGAAAGTTATTCTGACATAGATTCCGTTTCAACTTCATCTTCGATTTCGTCATCATCTTCATCTTCCACTTCGCCACCGGAACTTGAATCAGAGTCTTGCAAATTTATTATGAATGAATCGATAACATTATCGAACCTACTATCGCGACTCCAGTAATCGTTTTCATTTTTCTGGACATGATCGTCGCATCTCTGCCATTTTTCCGCCGTGAATTCCGAAAACAATTTATCCAATAAGATTATTTTTTCGTCTAGAGAAGAATTAATATAGTTTTGGGCTATGTTGTTTTTAATATCAGCCCAGACCAACTCAATTGGATTTAAATCCGGATGGTACGGAGGTAAACGCAGAACAGTGTGTCCACTGGCTTTCAGGAGTTCGTCAATTCTATACACGGGTTCTTTTTGTGTATTTTTGATAAGAAGTAACAGTTGAGCCTTTGTCATGGTTCCTGAAAATTCTACATTATGGCGTAGCAACCAGTTCTGCATTTCACTTTTGAGGCTTGATATAGTTGGTTTCTTCTCAACCTGAACGCTGTGGTAAGACGCGTTGTCCATTACAACTACAGAATTCGGCAGCAACTTATCTTTTAACTTTTCATCTACCCACTTATAAAAAGTAGGTCCGCTCATATCTCCATGATAGTCACCGGTTCTAGCATCTGATTTGAATATAGTCAATGCATCATCCAATAAGCCATTTCGACAACCAGCGTGAAGAATTACCAATCGCCGTCCTTTCCCAATATCAGCATGAATTCCGGGTTCTGACGATGATTGCCAACATTTGCTGGCATGGTGACCGGCGTTGATGTATGTTTCATCAAGAAAATATATGTTGCGGTTTTGCGTTCTGTAATTTCTGATTTGTGTTAGATATTTTTTCCGCCACACTGTAATATTAGGCTGCTCTATAAGAAGAAGTCTCTTTGATTTGCATTTTTTGAAACGGTAGCCCATTTTGTGTAAAAGCTGTCTTAAATATTCCCGTCCACAAGTCAATATGCCATCCTTTCTCAAACTTGATAGTAACTTACGGACACTTGGTATTTTTTTGTCAACTTCGTAAAACTGATGAATTTTTCTTCTGATAACTCCAAGGTCAAAATCATCCACAACGTGTTTTTTCTTTAGAACTTTTGGTTTTTTTGGAAATTGAAATTTTAATTGGCTTGAATTTTCAATTGATAAATAACCCGCAGAAATCACATTATGCACGGTTCTTTTGCTGTACCCCGTAGCCTCCGCAACGATTTTGGCAATATTCACATCATTTTTAAATTCAAAGCTTTCTTTGTCTGCTTTTCTTTTCATAAAATATTCAGCCACCTTAAAAATGGCAGTCTTTATATCACGAGATAACGCACGACCCATCTTTGAATATTTATCCCATGTGCGTCTGACATAGACAGTCGTTACGTGTTTTTTTTATAGATTAATTACTCAGATACCCGCGAAACGAGACACAATAGTAAAACAATAACAGCGCGGTCTCATAGGACCGGTCGGGGATTCAAACGTTAAAAGTAGTGCTTGACCGCGATCCCACCTGATGGTAAGCAGTGATGCATTCGTTGATGGTGAGCAGTTTTTGCTCTTAAGGTTTTAAACGAGTTTTAAACAAAAAAATCTGTTTCTGATGAGCTTCAGTGTCTGGTGAATGCATTTTTGATACGCTCTCATCATCATCATCTCAGCCGAAAGATGTCCACTGCTGGACACAGGCCTCCCCCATTGTTGACTCGCTCTAAGATTAACCAATCAAAGAGCCAAATGTTTATTTGTTTATTTTAACTTCATGTAGTAGTGGTACATAGGCGGACTTAATGCAACAAGGCATTCTCTACCAGTCAACTTTTGGGTTAAAAAGACAATTGTGGTAGTTTAACACAATAAACAAATAACACGTAATTCAAACAGAATACTAATAAGTTGTACAATGCAACTAAAATAAAAATACATATATACGCTAAAAATAAACTAATGAATACTATAATATACAGGAAAAGTTATTTTAACCACTGCATAATTTTTTTTTGGTGGCTCTGTGTAAGTAATAGAACACAAGTCGACTTCAAGGTTAAGCAACGCTTGCCAAGGTTGGTCTGTGGATGGGTGACCATCTTAACATAACGAGTTTCCTCCGTGCCTCGAAGCCTCGTGCCTTGTGAAGTCACTCAATGGATGGACAGAGTCCCCTCTCTGAGGAGGTCTGAGTCCTAGCAGTGGGAACATTACAAGACTGATGCTAGTGTGCTTCTTATTAAGCTATCACATACCCGCGAAACGAGACACAATAGTAAAACAATAACAGCGCGGTCTCATAGGACCGGTCGGGGATTCATGAAATCCAAAAATGTTAGTATTGTTGAAGAGGCCAAGCAGTCATTATAAAGCCGATGACTATGCTATGTTATGCTAGTAAATGTGATCAAAAACCGCAGTTTGTGTTGTTTAAATAAATATTGCGGTTTTGATATCTTGCCTCCGCGGTCCTTAATAAATTATTGTATAAGTAATGAATAAATGAGTAATTAATGAAACTAAAATATAGAGAAATGGTCATTGTACCTACCTACTATGATATCGAAGCAACAGGCTTAGCCAAGTCGACAATCTGACTCAAACAGGCTCTTTAGCATTATAAAATATAGCTTTAGCCCGCAGCTTCGCCCGCGTACATAAAATTTAGCCTATGTCACTGAGGAATACAGCAGCTTTCTATTGGTGGTAAAATTTTAGCAATCGGACCATTACTTCCACACATTACCTCATACAAACAAAAAAAAAAAAAACTTTACCTCTTTATTATATTAGTATAGATTAATATTAGGGCCAGCGCTCACTGCCGGCATGGCACGGCATAGCAGGTTGCGCTACAGCATCCCGCGGCGATGCTAGCGAGCGCCAGCCCTTAGCAACCCCTCTCAACTTCACACGGGTGTTACAAATTTCAAAGATTCTCTTCTTTTCTCTACTATAATATGCATGTCTTATACATATGAACCTTCCGCATTAATCACTTTGTTTAGTGGGGCAAACTTCAACGAAATCCGTTCAGTAGTTTTTGAGTTTATCGCGTTCATACAGACACCACTCAATGGAGGACTTTGTTTTATAATATGTAAGGATAACACAAATTATATAGAATACTGTTATCGCCGCTAACTTGTGCGATATTCAGCTGGGTTATTCCCTTTATCGGGACAGCAGCCAATCTGACATGTACCTACTTTACAAAGTCACAGTGTGACACAATAACACATTCATTGTACAAATATAATTTATAATTAATTGAGGCTGAGTATGACCATCGACATATACCTATAGAACTTTTCGAGGAATCTTCCTCGAAATTTCTCGGCTGTCATTAGTAGATCTTTGACATAAGTCATAAGGGCCAAGGGGTATTGTGTTACCCTGTTACTGAGTGCTGGTGGTCAGATAAACAGTCGCTCCATGTAAATTACCGGTATTTAGCTGCTACAAGTTATGGCGCAATTTCATTAGTCGATAGGGCCCGCATGCGGAGTGCGAGAGATTTCTGGAACGCATGCCACAGGACCCGCATTCGGGGAACCGTTTTCATTAGTCGATAGGGCCCGCATGCCGGGTGCGAGAGATGTCTGGAACGCGTACTACAGGGCCCGCATTCGGGGAACCGCAGACGGTATAACGAACATGTATTGACTTGGTAACTTTCATTGGTTGTTATCTCGCATGCGGGGACTCCCCGCATGCTGTATATCGAACGAGTTAACGACTAATGAAAATGCGCCATTAGACAGGACGCTGACCCCAATATAGTTGGGAAAATCACTAGAAAGACTGATTGATTGAGCTGAGTATAATATATTACTGTGGGTAAACGCAGTTTTAACACATAAAACATTTAATTTTAATGATATCTGCGAACCATTCACACCGTGATAAAGGCGCTTGATTCCCTGCTCGACTGTCACAGGTGATAGTGTGTGGCGATGGGAGGCGGTGACGTAGGGATGCGCGACAATAGAGTTATAATAATATGATATAATAACCATAAGCGTACGCGGATACCTTTAAGCAGCTTAAAGCTGTGTTTTACATACTTGTACAACTCTTTTACAGCTCTAAGCTGTAAATCAGCTGGATTTTTGATCTTCGAAAGCTTACGTGCTGCTTTGCTCATCGACGTTTTACTTTAAAAATAGGTAGTGTAAGTAAAAATGAGCGGTGCATCGGAGAGTGCGGCCAGCGCAGGCGTGCCGGTGGTGCGTCTGGGAGGGGGAGGGGGGGCGCGCTACGAGCTGGACGAGGAGGCGCTGCGGCGCGTGCTGCTGCGGCCCGGCGTGCAGGAGCTGCCGGCCGTCGTGGTGAGCGTGGCCGGCGCCTACCGCGGCGGCAAGTCCTTCATCCTCGACTTCTTCCTCCGATACCTCACCGCGCCTGTAAGTATTCACCAACATCTGCACTGCGCACACGTGGATCACGTGTGCGCCGGTCTAATGTAGTTCCCGCTTTACACTACAGCCTCTGTTCGTCTACCTTTCAAACGTAATCTCCTATCTTTAGAAACATTTACATATACAAACTTATTTGGTAGCGTTCCTGTCAGCTGAGTGGCGAATGGCTGGGCAAAGAGGACGAACAGCTGAAAGGGTTCCATTGGAGAGGTGGAGGTGAACGGGATACCACCGGCATCCACCTGTGGCCGGAACCCATCGTCACCACCCGGAGCAACGGCGAGAAGGTGGGTAACCCGTACATATCTTGTAATTTGAAGACGCACTTCTTTCGGCTCACACACACTAATGTAACTAACACTGTTGTAACGTACACTAAAGCTAATGTAACTTCTATATAAATTAAGCCTGTGACTATTGATTACTATAGCTATAACTCTCTATGAATGTGAGTTCGTGGGGGTATGTGGGTATAAACCCACAAAAGCCCGAAGAATGATGGCACCTTTTTTAAAATTATCCAATGGCTTCTCCTGCTTTAGGGCTGAGTGTTTCGGAGGATCAGACTTTTACGGACTAAAACCCACTAATAACAATATGCTCCGTCTTTACCTTACGTCCCAGTGGTAACAGCATCTCGGGGTGTCCTATTGGACGACCTATGGGCCCCGGTAAGAACGCAGACACCTGCAACTGTTTAATAATATGTGAACCGTTGGCAGGCACATTGTACCAACAGAACTTCATTATTGTTTACTTATATTCTGTTCAATTGGTCTATTAGTGGACCTTGTTCCTGATGGTCATCTACATATAGTCGTATACCTATCTAAAAAGAGAAACTGACGGAAATATCAACGAAAGCCAAAACGAATGAGACTAGGAATGTCAAATTTTGCACAAGGTTTCTATTAATGACGTGGGTGCACTAAGAAAGGATTTTCCAAAACTCACCCCTAAGAGTCTGTAATAGGGGTCCTACTATCACGCGGGCGAAGCCGCTGGCAGAAGCTAGTGTGATCATAAGGCTGTCGGCTCCTCTCGGGTCTTCACCGGCAGGTTCTCATCTATGTGGTTACAGGTGGCCGTGCTGCTGATGGACACGCAAGGCACCTTCGACTCTGAGAGCACCATCGGGCAGAACTCCACCATCTTCGCGCTGTCAACCCTCATCTCGTCCGTGCAGATCTACAATTTGTCCGGAAACATCAAGGAAGATGATTTACAACACCTACAGGTTAAATCATTACCTCACTATCTGAAAACTAGTCTTGACTGGCAACTATCTAAAATCATTCAAGAGACTTCTTTACTTGTTTTCTTGCTAAAAAGCAAGTGGCCTATGCGTTCCAAAAATTGCTTTTTGCGAATTGTTGGAACTCATAGGCTACTTGCTTACACATCGTGGTTATTCCTTAGTCCTCGGATAACTGATGGGGCTTAAAAGTTCTACTGTGACTACGTGACTAGAGCAAGAATAACGAATAAATCTGGTGTTGTGGTAACCAATGATGATGGTTGTTTGCTAAACATGGTTGGTTGTTGCCAGCTGTTCACGGAGTACGGCAAGCTGGCGTGCGAGGGGGACGACAAGGCATTCCAGACGCTTCTGTTCCTGGTGCGGGACTGGGCCAGTGCCTACGAGCACGCTCACGGGTACTCCGGCGGTGCCTCACTGCTTAACAAGAGGCTTCAGGTAATCTTCTTCTTCTTCTTCCTGCCCTCAGCCCATATCACTTGGGGTCGGCGCAACACGCTTATTTCTTCCATTCTGTCCTGTCACTCGTCACACTATCACTAACACCGTTCTTCCTTATCACTTCTCGAACAATTCATGCATCTTTTCTTTGGCCTCCCTCTCCCTCTCATCCAAAAGGCTTCAGGTAATACAAGTGTTAATTATTGTAACAATAAATAACCCTACAATTGTTTCCAGAGTTGAGATGTAGACCACCTCTCTCTGACTGTGAGAAGGTCGGAATCCACCGCGCAGGTCATGGATTTTCTTTCCACTTTTCAATATGGGCTTTTGTCCAAAAAGGATATGTCAGCCCCCTCGTACCTTATAACAATTATTGTACATACTTATAAATTGTGAATCAAAGCAAAAACACACAACAAAATAACAAGAAATCAAAATTCAAAGATTCAAAGCATATTATTTCCAATAAACCATTAAGATGCTAATTGCACATTCCAAAGATTAGATCTCTGTGGAGAAAAATGTGCAAGAAACTCCAGGGACACTCATGGAATCATTTTTTCACTACCGTTTAACTCGTTGAGACGACTCGACTATGAGGAAACCTTTTAATCAAAATAAAATTTCACAGATAATAAAGTATCGTGTATTATATTACCTAATGATAATTTCAATTATAAACAATTCATTTATTGTTTTAAAGATAATATTTTATGTACGACTTTAATTAATGTTAAAGGAATTATGAGTTTTCAAAAAACAATTGATGTAATTTATGTTTTTATTTATTGAATTGATTGTATCAATATCAATAGTGTACACAACTAAAAAGGTCTTCAGTTAATGAAAAGATATTGTGACTTGCAAATGAAATTTTTATCAACAAGCGTCAGTTCACACCGAGACGTGACGCGACGCGACGATGCAGGAAGAGGCCAGTGATTTCGCGCTGCGCCGCGCGCCGCCGCGAGACGCATCGCTACGTTGCGAGGCACATAGTAAAATCGTTGGCAACACGACGCGTGACGGTCGCGAATGTACAAACGTTCCGCAGCGCAGCGAGTCGCCGTGCGGCGTCACGAGGCGCAGCGCTACATGAAGCAACGTATTTTAAATTCTTACAATGGAATGTGTATGTCTGTTCAATGCATTATTTCTTCCACTAGTCGAAACCGAACCAGAACACCGAGCTGCGCGAGGTCAGGGAGCACATTAGCTCGTGTTTCGACAGCATCAAGTGTTTCCTGATGCCTCACCCAGGGCTCGCCGTCGAAAACCAAAGCTTCACTGGATGCCTTCGTGGTCAGTATTTTGCGCAATATTCGACAAATCTTACGCTTTCCCCACCCAGTATAAAGAGTACCATTGTTTCAGATTTATGTTGGCATATAAGATTGATTTGAGAGATTTGAATTTACTGAAAATCTTAAAAAACTGCACTTTGTACTTGTAGGTATGGTATCCAGAGTTTTCGGTAACCGAACACCGAGCGCTGTAATTACTTACCGCCTATTGTTTTTTTTTTATTGTTATAAACTAGTGCTTGACCGTGATCCGACCTGATGGTAGCCAGTGATGCAATCGTTGATGGTGATGTTTACGTTTATAGTAGGTACAAAAACTGCACTTTGGAGGATTTAATGTGTGCCACCGATCCTGCAGTTAACGTAGTTAAATTGTTTGTGCCCAGTAGAAGAATAATAATAATAGTAGCAGAAGAAGCATAGCAAGCATATTATTTATCGCACTAATACGTAGTAGACATAAATAATAATTAAATTACCAAAATTGGACTCCTTAACAACAAGTGCGATAGAGAATTGAATTTACAAATTAGTGAGTATACACACGAGTGACATGTTGCCAACGGTAGAGGTAACTACAGACGCGTCGACGGCTACAGGTATGCTATTCTCTAAAAGTAATTTTCATGGCTGTAAGCTGCGACGAGCTCGACGTCGAGACAGCCTTTAAACAGCGATCGCAAATATATGAAGAATTGTCCTTGTCAATTTCACTAGTGCAGGTTCTGTCTGACAGTTTAGAGAATACCAATTTGAATTTCGCCGCTGTGGCAGCGCTGTGCCCAAGGGCCCAAGGCTTCTTTTAATAGATAGAGTGGTTTAAGCGGACGGTGCATATGTAACGGGTGATTTTTTAAGAGGTATGGATTTGATTTAAAAAAGAAACACAAAAAAATGAAAAATTTGATGAAATCTTTATTGGAATTGATAGAACGATCAATATAATTTAATGTTTGAAGATGATTTCATGCAAATGCTGGCCGCGGCTCCGGTTTATTAAAGATAAGACGACAATGGCCGAAACGTTACTGTGAATGGCGAGCGCTACCGTGTGATGATTGGCGATTTTTTTTTTCCCAAAATGGAAGAATTGAACATGCCTGACATGTGGTTTCACCAAGACGGTGCCACATGCCACACGGCACGCGAAACAATGGCCCAATTGTGAGCCGCCTTCGGTGAACAGTTTATCTCACGCCTAGATCCTGTGATCTAACGCCTTTGGACTATATTTTCTTGTGGGGCCATGTTAAGGCTCATGTCTACAAGGATAAACCAACAACGATTGACGCACTAGGAGCCAATATTGAAGCATTTATTCGTGATATACCGGCTGATATGTTGGAGAGAGTGTGCCGAAATTGGGCCTTGCGAATGGGCCATCTAAACCGGAGCCGCGGCCAGCATTTGCATGAAATCATCTTCAAACATTAAATTATATTGATCGTTCTATCGATTCCAATAAAGATTTCATCAAATTTTTCATTTTTTTTGTGTTTTTCTTGAAAATCAAATCCATACCTCTTAAAAAATCACCCGTTATAATACATGTAGAATATAGCACCTGTGGCGGGTATTAGTACTATATACTCAAAACATAAATGATATTCTATTACAGAGCTGACAGAAAAGTTCAGATTAGCACTTCTGGAGCTGGTCCCGTCGCTGTTCGACTCCGAGCGCCTCACTCCGAAGCTCATCAACGGCGAGCGAGTCCGGGTGCAAGACTTGTTGGATTACTTCCGGAAGTATGTCGATATCTACAACAGCGATGAAGCCCCTGAGGCTACCACCATATATAAGGTATGAAGTTACCAAAGTATTGCTGGAGGTCATAAAGTATGAGTTTATAACTTTAATAGACTCATCTGGACTCATTTCAAGTCTACAACCATGTTCCACGACGATTGACAAACTTTCCCTTGTATAAATTTCAAAAGGAAACAATTAAGTATTTGGAACAGTAAATTTTCGCATGCCTACTATAGGAGAGACGTGTAAAAAACTACTGTTTTTAACACCCATTTACTATACCTATGCTAAAATAAATGATTTAGTGTATTAAAAAGTGCTCGGCTGAGGTACTTGTTAATGTCTATGTTTTTAGTCTCATCACCGATCAAAATTAAAAACAAAAAGAGCACCGAATGTGTACCTTGTGGTACTCCAGGCACTTTAACATTTGTCCGAGATTTTACTGGGACACACGTTTCTTTGACTTTAAAGTTATAATGGCCCATAGATACTCATGTTCACTCCTGTATTAGGTTTTAATCCTTACTTCTCGGTTCTACCTGTACCGATAACTATGGCGTCACATAAGAATACTACGCTACACTAATTCTGCATTGCGCAATTAAAGTTCTCCTCGCGATTTGAACAGATAAAACCACCCAAAATCATCTATAGGGCAGTTGCCCACCAGACATAACATTCGTCTGGTCGAAGGATCCCCCTTTTTCACACAGACACAGGCGGAACTTTACACTCTTTTCCGCATACCTCCAAATTGGTGAACCGACGAAAAAAGGCCTTCTGATACTAGGCTCCTGGAATTTCCGTTCTTGTAATGATTTTTGTGATCTAGTTAGTGCCAAATAACTACTAAATCGAACTTTTAATAATTTTACATGCTGTGCATGGAGTAATCCCGTAGTCCGACGCTTGGCAAGCGATACATAACGGCGGTTGTTTCGCAGGCGACCGCAGACGCATGCTTGCTAGCGGCGTCGCGCGCGGCAAGCAGCGTGTACGCAGCGTGCATGGAGCCTCGCATCAACGGCCCGCGCAGCCTGTCACGCCGCGTGCTCGCCGACGCGCACGCCGCCGCACGCGCCAGCGCCGAGAAAGTCTACGCCCAGAAGAAGAAGCTAGGCTCGAAGACAGACGTTCAAGACAGACTCCAGGAACTTATCAAGGTAAGGTATTTGGAAACGATCCCGATAGGTAAGATATTGGAAAGAACTAGTTAGTTGGCCTATTATGCCCCACTGCGGGGTGAAGGCCTTCCTTTGCCACACACGACTGTCCTCTGCTATTGCAGGTACACCTTCGGTAGTTGTCCAGCTCATCTCTCCGCCTTCACATTTGTCAGTTACGATGTCGCCTTGCGTTTAATGGGATGCGAAAAGTGGTCCTTTTAGCAACTGACATG
Organism: Mythimna separata; assembly: GCA_030763345.1. NCBI lineage: Eukaryota > Metazoa > Arthropoda > Insecta > Lepidoptera > Noctuidae > Mythimna > Mythimna separata. Next base: position 22,355,359 of record CM061170.1, on the reverse strand, counting down.
CGGCAGACATGTCCGGCGGGTAGTCCGGCCCAATCCTACTTTAGAGTAGCGGCTTTTCGAGTAGCATCTTTTATCTATCCTAGTTTTGGCGTGCAGTGTTGTGTATGTTGTGGGAAGAACTACTTACAATAAATTGTAGCAGTAACGCTCATACTAAGTTAACCATTGGCAGGAATTACATGCGAGTCTGTCACTCTACGTGCTGAGCAACGACGCGAAGGTACGCGAGACCGTGTCTCTCGCCAGGAAAGCTTACGATACCGCTGTGAGCAATGTGTGTGGCGACCACGCACAACTCTGCTTACACCCTGATGACCTGAAGGAGCTTCACGATAAAGCCTATGAGGAGGCGCTCACAGTCTTCGACTCGGCCAGAGAAGTGAATGAAGATGAGGAAGATGAGCAAAGGACAGCTTTAGTGAAGGTGAGATTGGTAGTGTCGACTATATCCAGAAGTTAGAAGTCAGAAGATATTTAGAATATACGATAAAATTCGGACATTTCCTCATGAAACTCATTCGATGATATCGCATCAATTTTATGTTTGTCTGTATATATTTATATAATCTAATAAGCATGTATATGGGCAATATTCTTGTAGAAATATATTAGAATATTCGCAGAGATCTCCCAAGTTACAGCATTTCATAATCCTCAACATTTAGTAACTTCGAATGTGACCCGTAAAATTTGAATATTGCAGAGTTTAGAGCAGCAGTATGGTCACTTGCGCGCCATCAACGAGCAAAACAACAAGAGCGCGGTGTTGGGGGCGCGCGACCAGTACGTGACGCGCATGAAGCTGCAGATGGACCACACGGGCGTCAGCTCGCATAAGCTGGAGGCACAGAACCAAGTCGCTAAAGAAGACGCTATAGAATTCTTTGCCAAAAAGAGGAACCGCAACTCAACGGATCATTTTGACGACCCCTATCTCGAAAACCTGATGGAAGTACGTTTTTTCATATCGTTGATACTTTGAACTTTTCTCTTGAATTGCTAATGGCACAGCTTGATATTTATTTCGCAAGTTTCTACAAACTCTTTTACACGTCAATTTTTTTTCATCAGTTTATATTTACTAGATGAGGCTGGTGTTTCCTAGCTGACTACCCTGACTAGAGACACAGAAACAAACTCAGAGGTCACAGTCTCTTTTTAAGTCCATACAAAATGTAATGGTCAAATCACATGAGAAACCTGCAGATTAGTGTCTGAGATGGTCTTTTGAGGAAAGCACCATGACCTGTCTAGTCCGTACAAGCATTTGTCATTATTCGTAAAGCTCAACTTAAACTCTGTTAAATTTTCCAGGAAATCAGCGGCAACTTCGCTGAGTATGAAAAGGCGAATATCAACAACAACCGACTCAACATGCAGGTAGCCGAGTTCACTTACAACAACTACATAATGTCCGAGTGGGGCTCGCAGATGTGCTGCTTCCACCCGCGCGCCCTCGACAGCTTACATAAGAGAGCTGTGGATGTTGCCCTCGAAGCGTTTATGGTTAACAGAGAAGGGAGTGAAGACGATGATTTCAAAATGGAGGTGATTAAGGCAAGTATTACCAAAGATTATCTCTTTTCATTGTTATAACGAACTTGCTTTTCCCAGCAGTTTCGTCCCTTAGAAAGTAGGATTCTTTATACAAGTTTTGGACTGTTTCAAGCCTTTAGGGAAAAGAAATGAAGCTTTGAGCTAAATTTCACGGTTAGTAATTTCAGATACTAAACTTAACTGGCCACAACCTTGAACAACTTATCGTAATTGTCATGGCTGATGGCAAACGATGAAGAGGCCACAAGGCAAAAGATGGGTTGATCAGGTTTGCTCCACACTGGGCACCCAATTGCACGTTGCATTTCATGTTGTCAAGAACCATTAAACATGACGAAACACCATCAGTAAGAAGCTAATCCAGCGTGATAATTATCCATAACTCTCAGTAGGTAATGAGGAATCAACAACTCAAGGAGCATTTGAAACTGAAATGAATAATTATAGCTAAAACCCTGTCCTTTGGAAAAAGAATATGTAATCAAGATTTATGTAACTCATGATTTATTTAAAAGAATGTCCTTGGAGTTTCTTGTAAGTTTTTCTCCATAGATATTTGCTGTAATTTAGTTTGGGCTCCATTTTTTTTAGCAGCGGTGCCTGTAAATGGTCTATTTGAAATAACGTGTTTCTGTTTCAAATAGTACTACTTAGTAGCTCTGCTTAGCGTGGGACTAGATGGCCTTATGTGAAAGTTTAGTATTATTATTATATAGGTATTCCTAAAGCCGGAGACTGTTACATAATACTCGCATATCAACAAAATAAATCTAACTATGCCACTAATTTCACAGAACCTGGAACAGCGTCGCTTAGACCTGATGTTAGTTAACAAGTTTAACAACGAGGAGTCGGTGGAGAAAGCCTTCATCCTGTACTCCATGAAGATGGACAAGCACACCAGGCCGTCGGTGCTGTCTGTGCTGGTGGTGCCGTTCTTCGTGAAGCTGCTGGCGCTGCTGCCGGGCCACCACGAGAACGCCAGGATGCTCGCCATCAGCGACTTCCGTAGCAGGCGCCGCGGTACTGATGATTATGGAGACGATACTTATTTAGACGATTTGAAAGAGGTTTGTCATAATATTTTATTTCTATCGAGTCGTTAAAGACGAGGTACGATCAACCAAGTTTCCGCAAGCTCACCTTAAGGACGATAATTGCATAGCAAAGCTCACAGCTCGATTGCTCGATTCGTGTTTTGTCACTAGCTGAGCCTGCACAGGAATATTTCCTTAATTGAGCATGCGTAATTTTTGTAAACCGTACCTAAGTTAAGACTATTTTCAAGAAGATGCCACGCAAAGATACTGTACTTTTTTAATCAAAACTACCTTAAAAGAACCATGCTAGTACATAGCTTAAATATCTGTAGTATTACAGACATGATTTTCACCCAGTATACAATAGTACATAGTTTAAATATATCTGTATACAGGGTGGAAAACACAAGCTCTATTAAACATTTAACTTAACTAAATCAAAGACAGATGATGTAATTTACAACTTTCCACCATATGCAGTACACTAAGCATACAAGGGAAAATATACTTCTAGTCCTAAAAAAGGAAAGTTCATGACTCGACCAAAGATTTAAGTTGAGGAGCTCGTGGCTAGATAATAACAGCCGCACAGATCGATCTTCAAGGTTAAGCAACGCTTGCCTAGGTTGGTCTGTGGATGGGTGACCATCTTAACATAACGAGTTTCCTCCGTGCCTCGGAAAGCACGTTAAGCCGTTGGTCCCGGCTGTCATTTGGAGATCTTTGGCAGTCGTTACGGATAGTCAGAAGCCGGTAAATCTGACTCCAGTCTTGCCATGAAGTACCGTGTTACCCCAGGTAATGGGTTGTGGAGGTCTGATAGGCAGCCGCTCCTCGTAAAATACTGGTAATCAGCTAAATCCAGCTTGACTGGAAGCCGACCCCAATATAGTTGGGAAAAGGCTAGGCAGATGATTACAGACATGATTTTCACCCAGTATACAATAGTACATAGTTTAAATATATCTGTATACAGGGTGGAAAACACAAGCTCTATTAAACATTTAACTTAACTAAATCAAAGACAGATGATGTAATTTACAACTTTCCACCATATGCAGTACACTAAGCATACAAGGGAAAATATACTTCTAGTCTTAAAAAAGGAAAGTTCATGACTCGACCAAAGATAATTTATATACACTTTTGTCCACAGAGAATGGATATAGCTTATGCTAACTACAGGAATCCTGCACTCTGCATTTTAAGGGAGTTGGGAGTCAATATCGACTAAGGACCTGCAAATATGAACCATACTAGCTAGGACGTCTTTCGTTTGCATTTGTATCTTCAACCACTTAAACATTTTTGGATCAACAAGAAGCACTAGCACCAGCCTTGTAATGTTCCCACTACTTGGACTCATGGCTCATCTCCAGGAATAGGATTGGGACCGTAATACAACAGGCCCAGTGCGGGTTGGTGGATGTCACATGTCTTCAAATTTTTAGGTCTCATCGTCTCACGATATTTTCCTTCACAGTTTTGAGAAAAGTGGTGATGGAATAAATTACACAAAGACTGGGTTTGAACTAGCGACCTAAAACCAGCTACCACTGGGCCACCAATGCTCTCTACGTACAAAACAGAAACACGCTACTTACACTTATTTACGACTATTTGAATAATTTTAAAATATGTTCAAGCACATAGCTACAACTTAGGGTTTAAGTCAAGAGTGAATGGATTGCTTCTAGGCAAGCGTGCTCCACTGACGACCACGTCATTGCTTAACATCAGATGAGATAGTGTTGACCACTATCTCACTCGCGCGAGCTTATGCATAATAAAAAAAAATGTACGATGGCGGGAAAGTCGCCGCGGTCATGGAGCGCTGAAGGAACACAAACTAGTTTTAGTCAGCAAATTTCTTTCACGGGACTCTCGTTCCTACGGAGTAGGAGGAGTTATTTGATGATTTCCGAAAAAAATCTAGCATGATCTCCGTTTTCAGAAGGTTTATTAATAACTTTATTAGTTAAGGACGATTTTTCATGTTCTTCATTAAATATCGATAAGGTTACATTTATTGTGATTTTAGGATTAAGTTTGTATATTTAGCATAGAACATATTATATCTTTTAATATCTTTAATTATTGTCTTTTATTTTGCACTGTCATTAAATTTTCATGCCTATTCCTATCTTTCTGACCGCAAGCAGAAAATATGCCTGGATGACTACGAGAGTTCTTTTGCGAGTGTGGCATATGGAGTATGGAGTGCCTCAGGGCAGTGTCCTTGGTCCCACCTTGTTCTTGCTTTACGTTGACGGTCTCTGCGCACTCAATTTGGAGAACGCGCAAATATCTGCTTACACTGATGATACAGCAATAGTTTTCCATGGTGCCTCTTGGAAGGAAGCCTATAATGCCACAGAGGTTAAAATGCAGAAGGTTACCAGTTGGCTGCAACACAATCTACTCACCTTAACCTATCAATACCCGCGAAACGAGACACAATAGTAAAACAATAACAACGCGGTCCTGTGAGACCGGTCGGGGATTCATGAATTAAACGCTAATAAAACTAAAGTTGTAAATTTCTCGGTGAACACAAAAATTACAGCCCCTAAACAACTTTCCATTAAATTCCATCAATGCAATTATAGCCTAGGAGGTAGCCGCAGTTGCGACGTATTTGAACAAGTCAAGTACATCAAGTATCTCGGTATTAACATATGTAGACCAACATTTGTCATAGAGAATTCAAATCCAATCGGTTACTACACGAGTAAGGAAGCTTTTGATTGATTGATTGATTGATTGTACATCTTTAAAAGACTTATGCCCGTTTTCACCAATAGCCCCTAAAATTTAAGTGTCTCTTACGCCAATATAATCACGGTTTTTGCATATTATAAAGTTATTATTCAGAATCAAAGTATCGAACACTTTTAAAGATGTCATACTTTAATTCAGAATAATAACTTATTAATAACTTGCAAAAACCGTGATTTTATTGGCTTAAGAGACACTTAAATTTTAGGGGCTGTTGGTGAAAACGGGCATTAGATCGATAGCTGACAAAGACACTCTTAGGATGACTTACCTGGTTTTATGCCAATCTGTACTAAATTATTGTAAAATATCATGGGGTATCGCTGGTAAAACCTTTCTTATTACTGTTGAACGTGCACAAAGAGCAATTCTTAAGGTCTCTTATAGATTAAGAATCCGATATCCCTGATAAGTTATATCGGGAAACGCGGTTGCTTACGGTGCGTCAATTGTACATTTTGGCAGTGGTAACTACTAAGATTCCACAAAACTGCAACTGTCACAAAGGTAACTGATCAGCGCACGCGTAGAAAGCCTAAGTCGAACAGAGCTCTCTGCAAACTTAAATTTGGCAATAAGGTTTACTCAAGTATAGGGCCATACCTATACGAAAAGGTTAACAAAAAATTTAAAATCTTTACACTAACAAAATTTGGGTGTAAAAAACAGGTTCTGGATTGGTTACTCTTACTTAGTTATAATGAAACGGAAAATCTTTTAGCAATTTCTAATTAATTATCTGATATTAAATCTCTCATAAAGTCAGTCTTTAGCATTAAATCTTTCATACATTTGTTGTTAAGTCTTTAGCATAACTTGATAAATGGTGCTGAAACTCATACTAGTTACCTTTTTAACCCTAAGTTATATTTTGTCGAGAGAGACTAGATCCTGCGACACAGGGTATCCTAGTGCAGGATCTAGTGTCCCATATATATTATGTAAACCCTGTATATTAAGAACAAACAATAAACTATTATTATTATCCTTTCTAATTACAACAATTCCGATTCCGAGTTGTTTTATCTATCAACTTGGAATCTCCCATCGCAATCGAAATCGATTAAAAGAATCGGAGTCGTTAGAATAAAAAAGGTAAGTTAGAACTGCGGCCACAACGCACGAGCCGAGCGAGCGAAGCCAGAGTCCCGCTCCAGTCATTCAGTCAAGTTCCAGAAACGAATTGGTCCTATTCATAATATTATTGGTTTAGGTTAGGTTAGAACTGTGAGCAACTACGCGCGAGCCGAGCGAGCGAAGCGAGCGGTGCCGCGGGAGTGGCCGGCGAGCGCTATCTGGAAATTAGTCGCGAATTTTTTAAAGTATTTTTTTCATTGTGCCCCCAAAACGACACTCTGACCTAAATTTCATTCATTTAAGACAAAAATCAGTGAAACGACCTTTAATCATTCTAAAAATTATGTTAAGGGATAAAACCGTTATGATAAAAAACAGTAGGAGTTTAAATATATTTACATTAATGATATTATTAATTACAATTTTCGGAAACATGAGTGTTATGAACATCGCCGGTAGCACTACAAATAATATGAATGAAAAACTTTAGGATAATTTTTTTTAGGAAGAGTGATCATTCGGATTACAAATCGTTAGGAAGAACAATTTCGGATAACGACGGCGAAGTGCCAATACCTCCTATCTGTAAAATTAAAAATTTCCTGACCCAATTACGTATGGAGGTAATACTATAAATTGACATGTTGGATTAGTTGGAGAAGTATCTACAATTTAACTTCATGTAGTTGCAATTAAATATGAATTTCGAAGATTTCAGTAAAATATGCGGAAACGTACATATAAATTATTAAAGCGAAAAAGTAATTTTCCCAAAAAAAAAACAGTTAGGAGGTATTGGCACTTCACCGTTGATAAAGAACTTTAGTTGAGCCAATATGGACCCGTTTTAAGAGGCAGGGAAAGGTATAAATCTACATACATATAATGAGTGATCACTGAACTAAACGTTATTTTACCAAGATGGTAAGAGATCAATTTGATGGCAACATTACTTACCGTAAATTCCCGCTATCTTTATGTTGTTCTATTTATACTATTACAATTGCTCAACGTAATAAGACGCACGCGGTAACAGAAGATTATGAACTTTGTGGTTTGTGAAATAAGGTTGAAAATGAACGAATCAGTGATGAACCGGGTATATAATATTTGATTAACATGTAATACAAAATTCGCGATATCTGCTAAGGAGTTGTTTGAGTGACTCAATCAATAGTTTCCTGTTCACTTAAAAATTCGCGATGGTTATTCAGTTGTTATTTGACGTTTAGTGTGATCGGTTGTACACTCAAAAAGTATATTTTCAAACAAATAAACAGTGATTTTTATTAACCTGTTCAATATTTTAAAAGGTGAGTACTTGGTCTATATTTCTACGACCTTTACGAAAGCATAATAGTGTTTTTTATATGACATAAAAAAAGTTTTTTTCATTTATCAACTCTGCCAATATTCTTTAACACAAGATTCAGTGTTAGCCGGTTTATGATGAAATAAATTGAAAGTAACTATACAACATAGTATGAGAAAAAGGAACCCAATTTAGACAATATTTCATCATGATTTCATCCAAATCTCCGAGGAGTTTTTTTTCATTTTTTACATTTTTCATGTGTTTTGCAATTGCAAGCGTTTGCAGACCAGCAATGTCTTGTTATTTCATTAGAATGTAAAAAGTAAAACTTCCGTGCATGGTACAAAAAACAAATGTCGGCCTTTTTACTCAAATGTCCGGTTTGTCCGGCTTTTCGTTTTGAAGATCTGGCAACCCTACTCGTAGCTATAGTATAGCCACAGCATAACACGATGTAGCATATTCTTAACGCCCAGTTACCACAGATGTTGAATTTTTAGTGCGACTGAGAAGCCGATTTTTTAGTTCGATTCCATTCAAGGCAAACTGTCATTCATCTTTCTCATTTGCAACTCCTGATGAAAAAGTGCTAGCGTAGCACTTTCATCTCAAAGTTTTTATCTATAAAAAAACCGGCCAAGAGCGTGTCGCGCCACGCTCAGTGTAGGGTACCGTAGTTTCCCGTCCGTCACAATAAGTGTCTCCAACTTTTCAAAAACTGTTCGTCCCATCAAGTTCAAAATAATTTTCCTAGAAAGTCTTTATAAAGCTCTACTTTCCAGATTTTTTTCATATTTTCTAAACTTATGGTTCAAAAGTTAGAGGGGGGGGACACACATTGTTTTTTACTTTTGGAGCGATTATTTCCGAAATTATTGATATTATCAAAAAATTATTTCAGTAAACCCCTATTCATTTTTGAATACCTATCCAACAATATATCACACGTTAGGGTTGAACTTTAAAAAAAAAATCGCTTTTTACTTTACATGTAGGGGGGCTTCCCTAATAAAATATTTTTTTCCAATTATTATTTTTGCACTTTGTTGGCGTGATTGACATAAAAATGGTACCAAATTTCAGCTTTCTAGAGCTAACGGTCACAGAGATTAAGCGAGAACGGACGGACAGACATGGCGAAACTATAAGGGTTCCGTTTTTGCCAATTGGCTACGAAACCCTAAAAAAATATATAATAAGAGTTTTACTATGATTATGTCTATAAATCGCCAGCTGTATCTATAATCTATAATAATATTATAAAGAGGAAAGATTTGTACCTATTTTTGTATGTTTGTAATGAATAGGCTCAAAAAGTACTGGGCCGATTTAAAATATTCTTTCACCAATAGAATGTTACATTCTTCCAATTTGACATAGGCTACATTTCATTTTGAAAAAAATTAGGGATCCTTGGTAAAATTTGAACAATGTAACCGAAGGTGTAGAAAAATGAGTCTTAAAATGTCTTTCGTCGAATACGCTGCCGAAACCATTAGCGATAGAACAAAATAATGTACAACAATATTGAAGAACATCATAATGTCCACAAAAAACTCCGCGGTAGTATATGTCCAACTATTGTAGTTATGTCACTACAACAACTTTTTTCATTTTAAACATTAATGAAAATGCTAATTAAATTCAAACCATGCTATTTATGTGTTTATATTAATCCTTATCCAAATAAATTATTTTATGGTCAAGAACATTTAACTATCTATAAAATAGTTTCTAAATTATTTAAATTGGACTGTCCATTCAAAAGATATTACGAATTAAAAAATTCAAACAGTAAACAAATCCGCCATAGCGCCGTGGCCGTTGGCGTTGTTTGCGATGCAGTCTGAAAAGCGCGCCGGGCATCGCGGCGGGCGGGGTGGAGGGGGCACTAAAAAAAGTGTTTTATATCCAAATTTCCAAAAATAAATAATTGTCTACCCCGTGCGAAGCCGGGACGGGCTGCTAGTTAGTAATGTAGACAGGCGTTTATAACAGGCCTATCTGAAGGGGAAAACCAGCCGTCATATTATATTTCTTTTGTTTTTATGACGTGATTTATTTAAAAAGAGAACTCTTTTGATTTTAATTTCTTTGTTTGATAAAGGTTTTTGTAATTGGTACGTACACATACATAGAAAGCAATTCAACTGAAGTGTTAGGTAGGTACCTACGTTATAATAGTACATTGTTCACCGAGAGGAGAAAGTGACCGATTACCGTCGAGGGTGTCGTTTGAAGCTCGAGCCGTAGGCGAGGGCTTTAAAACACCCGAGATCGGGAATCGCACTTTCTCTCGAGTGATACATAGTGCTTTATACTACACCTACGAGGAAAATAGTTTTATTTTACTTTTCTACGAAAACTGAATCCTCAAACAACACACAAATTGAAAATGGCGCCAATGGCGTCTGCAATTTTCACATGTTCTTTTTTCAAATTGTTTGATACCATCCAACACACAGCTAGTGGCCAGTGTCATTTTGCGAACTTGGAGATAAAAACTCACTGTAAAAATTTTTTGGCTTTTGATATTTAGGTTACCAGCGCATAGTCTTACCCAAAATTAAAAAAGAAAAACCAGGTAAGAAATGGATTTTCATACACTTTTCTCTCCCGCTCAGATGCGTTTTCTCGCCGCATATTTCCTTCGAGTCACTAGTAGATGACATGGATATAGATAGGGAGCGCAGGGCTTTGTCGGTTAGAGCCAACATGCTGGCTCGAAGGTTCGCACGATGTACTGCGGAAGTAAAAGCTACGTTGTTTAGGGCCTTCTGCCAATCGTTTTACACGTGCAGCCTATGGGTCAAGCATACGAAAAAATCGTACGACTCCCTGCGTGTCCTCTATAATAACGCTTTCAGGATGCTGATGAAGTTGCCTCGCTACTGTAGCGCGTCGGGGATGTATGCGGACGCAAACATAGATGGTTTTGCGGCGATTATTCGCAAGAGAGTTGTGTCCCTAATGCGTCGCGTACGAGGCAGTTCCAACGGCTACCTACAGCTGTTCGCCTGGAGGATGGGTTTGGATCTGGATTGTCCAATAATGCGGTACTGGACCAAATTGCATGTTGAGCACTCTGGATCCAAGCCCAAATTTAGGCTAAGATAGAACATGTCATATATTGTTTTATAGTATTTTTAGGGATCAGAAGTGAAACAGATAAAAAATGAATAAACAATCTTTAATCACACTTTCACAAAATTATAAGATTATGAAGTAGGTACTAATGAAATAAAATCACACGATAACGGTCAAGTAGCAAGTCCGTCCTCAACGCCGACCAAACGAAAAAAGGGGGGTTGCCGCACCGCGCGCCTCTTTTATAGACTACCGTCGGCCGCCGCCTGATGGTGTGACGTCACGACGACGCCTCGCCTCCAGTTGCCAACACGGCCTCTCCTTCAGTTGCTAACACGGCCTCTCCTGACGCTCTGACGTCCTCGTCAGCTCTAAAAGATGGTCCTGCCTGATCTGTAGTAGTGTTTTCCAAGTCTTCATTGTCTCCTGTAATCAGACATCATCTGCCTAGCCTTTTCCCAACTATATTGGGGTCGGCTTCCAGTCAAGCCGGATTAAGCTGAACACCAGTATTTTACGAGGAGCGGCTGCCTACCAGACCTCCACAACGAATTAACTGGGGTAACACGGTACTTCATGGCAAGACTGGAGTCAGATTTACTGGCTTCTGACTATCCGTAACGACTGCCAAAGATCTCCAAATGACAGCCGGGACCAACGGCTTAACGTGCTTTCCGAGGCACGGAGGAAACTCGTTATGTTAAAATGGTCACCCATCCACGGACCAACCTAGGCAAGCGTTGCTTAACCTTGAAGATCGATCTGTGCGGCTGTTATTATTTAGCCACGAGCTCCTCAAATCAGACATTACGCAAAAATACAATTAAATTTAAAATTTAAAAAAAAACCCCCGACTACTCTTCACCTCTCAGGTCATGATGACCTTGAAAACCTGCACCGATTTCCATCAAAAATAGCTAAGAACACTCTCGACTGATATACCTTTCAAATAAAAACCTCATTAAAATCGGATCATCCGTTTGGGAGCTACGATGCCACAGACAGACACATATACATTTACACACACAGACACGTCATGCTACGTTCACACGCACGCCGACACTTGTCCGATTCGCGGCATTCACGTTCACAGGCACGTTCACGGGCTCGGGCGTACCGTTTACACGCTCGTGAATGTGAATGTGCACGTTGAATGTTGAGTTGAACGCGCGCGTATGAACGTACCATCAAACTTATAACACCCCATCGTTTTTGCGTCGGGGTTTAAAAAGATAATGCGCATTACACATAAAATGTGACACATAGAAATCTTTGCTAAGACACACCGAGTATATACGAGTAACTTGGTCGCGTTGCAGACATAGGCACCCAGTTAGCGTGTCTCACAACGGCTGTAGGCATAGGCACAAAGTGAGCATACCGCCCAGACTTCTACCAACACTGTAGGCATAGGCTCCAAGTTTGCATATGTCGGCGCTTGATCGCCATCGAGGTTGACGTCACACAAAATACACAGGCACAGTAATATAGAACGACAGGAAAAGTGAGTGATAATAAAGAAATACCTTACTTCAGTTCTGGAAAATCAAATGAAAGTACAAACCGTAGAGTGACTAATAATAAATTTGTTCCATTACATGCGAGACTCACAAAATCTACATAGGATTCAGTAAATGCATTCCACGGGCGGCGAAAGAGTGTTTTTATATTTTAATTACATCGGTTTTTATACCCAGCAAATAAGAGAATTTAGGCGGGAAAAACATTACACTTAATAAAATTCACTATGAGGGTAGAAAAATACTTAAAATAAATAAATGAGAACGGAAGTTGTCACAGTAGAATTTATTGTGACTGTAGCGACTACGATCATCAACATCTACACATGACGTCACAGAATCCTGCATCGCGCAAGCAAAGTTCTCCGCGCGATTTGAATAGATACAACAGCCCGAAATCATCTATCGGGCAGTTGCCCACCGGACATAACACCTCGTCCGGTCGGAGGATCCTCCCTTTTCAATGGAGGTATGTGGGACTTTACTCTCTGTCCACCTACCTCCGGTGACCCTCGAGCATGAACGTCAGCGCAGCCTTCGTGCAGCAACCACGTCGTGACGTCATCATCACTTCCTCAAGCTTTCGAGCAGCGAGCCACGCAGCCAGCACGGCACTGAGGGTATCATGACCACCAGCATGCCTAACTGGACATACCTGGTCATCACCTTCAACCTCATCATCGACCTTGGCACACCGCACCTTCGGCCAGTCATATGAAGAGCTACGAAGAACCTCTCCTGGTCGACGCCAGCAGTCAAGCCCTACGTCGCACAGTCCGGCTCCGACTCACTGGAGCCAGCTGTATAACTCCGACCCACTGGAGCCTGCAGCATCATCCCGACTCACTGGGACATCATCATCCCGACCCACTGGGACATCATCACCCCGACTTACTGGGACATCATCACCCCGACTCACTGGGGCATCATCATCCCGACTCACTGGGACATCGTCACCCTGACTCACTGGGGCATCACCGCAGACAGTTCCGACTCACCGAGAACTATGCGGATACCAGTTCCGACTCACTGGAACCAGCAGCATTACTCCGACTCACTGGAGCCTTGCAGCATCGTTCCGAATTCTATTAATTACTCAGATACCCGCGAAACGAGACACAATAGTAAAACAATAACAGCGCGGTCTCATAGGACCGGTTGGGGATTCAAACGTAGAGAGTGATTCTATTGGTAAATACTATTTCAATATGAGCAGAATTAATCATTTAAAAGGAAGTTGTTTCATATTAATTTCAACAATATTTCGCAATATTCGAAAGGAAGTTGTCAAATTAAATCCTCATATTAATTCAAGAGGGTATTTGCAATATTTACAAAAGAAATTGGAAGGCAGTTTGGTTTTGCGCCCACACATACCTCCCCGTGGCTGTCGGCATAGGCACAAAGTTAGCATACCGCCCAGACCTCAACACTGTAGGCATAGGCTCCAAGTTTGCATACCTCCCAGTGGCTGTCGGCATAGGCACAAAGTTAGCATACCGCCCAGACTTCCACCAACACTGTAGGCATAGGCTCCAAGTTTGCATACCTCCCAGTAGCTGTCGGCATAGGCACAAAGTTAGCATACCGCCCAGACTTCAACACTGTAGGCATAGGCTCCAAGTTTGCATACCTCCCAGCGGCTGTCGGCATAGGCACAAAGTTAGCATACCGCACAGACTTCAACACTGTAGGCATAGGCTCCAAGTTTGCATACCTCCCAGCGGCTATCGGCATAGGCACAAAGTTAGCATACCGCACAGACTTCAACACTGTAGGCATAGGCTCCAAGTTTGCATACCTCCCAGCGGCTATCGGCATAGGCACAAAGTTAGCATACCGCACAGACTTCAACACTGTAGGCATAGGCTCCAAGTTTGCATACCTCCCAGCGGCTATCGGCATAGGCACAAAGTTAGCATACCGCACAGACTTCAACACTGTAGGCATAGGCTCCAAGTTTGCATACCTCCCAGCGGCTGTCGGCATAGGCACAAAGTTAGCATACCGCACAGACTTCAAGAAAATACTTGTCTTCAAAAATGCGACGCACGTCTCGGGAGTCCATTCATCCCTCCAGGGCAGCAACCAGGCAGAAGTTGCAGCTCACAGCGCCCGCAGTCCAGGACTCCAACTACACGGCGAGCACCGCGCGTACCAGGATCAAGTTTCTCCGTAGACTGCGACGTAGGCATATGGACGCTGTCGGTCTTCATTGACACGCTCGTCGTGATAGGCTTGGTTTTTACACCACCGTTCGGCCGTCCTTTGTCTTCTCATTTCCCGTAGCGGTTCACGGTTCTGACCTGTAAACATGCTTCCAAAACTTTCAACTGCGAGACCATCGTCTCAAATGATCACCAGTATAGCGGTGACGCAGGGCTGCGCGTCCTCACGCGGCTTCGGAATCGCAATCCCGAGACTTGCTACGTGACCTTCTACTTACAATATGGCGGCTACGATATCGGTTAGGACGCGGGGCACAAGTTGGTGAACCCGAACGACTCGATCTAACCATCCCAACTAGTAGTTGGCAACTACCCGCTTTTAAGTAGAAAAAAGAGAACTTTAAAGATCGAAACTAGTAATTTGTGGGCGAAACGAATCTTTATCCCACTTCTGATTTTAGGGATCAGAAGTGAAACAGATAAAAAATGAATAAACAATCTTTAATCACACTTTCACAAAATTATAAGATTATGAAGTAGGTACTAATGAAATAAAATCACACGATAACGGTCAAGTAGCAAGTCCGTCCTCAACGCCGACCAAACGAAAAAAGGGGGGTTGCCGCACCGCGCGCCTCTTTTAAGGCTCCCCCACACAGGCGCGTTATTATCGGTCGATAATATCGCATGCGGTATTGCGTTAATGCGTCCTGATTCCTTGCACACAACTGCGTTTTTATCGTCCGATATTTCTTACGAGAGAGCGCCGTTATTATCGCAGCTGTGTGTACGGTCGTTTGCGTTCTGATACAAAACATTCTAGAACTTATATCGGAATATCGCAGGACGGAGAAACGCAACGTCCCACTTCCATTGCAGCGTTATTATCGCAGCAGTGTGTAACTACATGACCGTCCTAATACAAAATGTACTGCAAACAGATATCGCAGTAACGCATGCGATATTATCGACCGATAATAACGCGCCTGTGTGGGGGAGCCTTTATAGACTACCGTCGGCCGCCGCCTGATGGTGTGACGTCACGACGACGCCTCGCCTCCAGTTGCCAACACGGCCTCTCCTTCAGTTGCTAACAGTATTTTATTTAATAATTGTCGCGTATTTTATTCATTTAATTGACTAATAGTATTTTATTTATTTAATAATTTATAATTTAGTGTATTTTATTATTGAATTGAGTAACTGTAAATGTTTGTAATTTTAAATTTAATAATAATTTAATTTGATTTAATTTGATTGATTACGTGTAATTTGATTGTGTTTTCATTTATTTTTACTAATGACATGTGAATTTTGGTATTGTTTATAATAATCTCTGCATATGGACTGGTTTCCGAAATAAATGAATTTTATTTATTTATTTATTTATATTTGTTCGATATGCAATGACGTACTTTCTACCGTAAATTTGATAAAGTATCAAGGTACTTTCCGAGCAGGTGTAGTATAAATAATTTAATTAATCATAATGTGAAGTAGCTGTTGTTAGAACATAAATACCTACCTAACAATATATCTACATTTATATATGTATGTGTGTACTTGTACCTACCTAGTACTGTACTTAATATTTAATCGTATCTAATTTATGAATGTAGCAGATAAGATAAACACGTTATTTCAAGCCCGCTTCAATCCGACAGTGTTGCCAGATGTAACATTTCAGCTGCTGGAATCACCCCACATTATTTTTGAAATGATAAACAAACTAAATTATTCCCAAGCTGATACCGTGCGGGGATTTTTCTGAAATTGTACTAATATACCTCTTTGCAGACGACTTTACAAATACAATATGGTTAGACGTCAAATTCCCAATTTCTTTATTTTATTATAACACAATATCCCGTTGCCTATTCCCCATATTGGGCAAAAAATCCAAATTCTAGGCTGCTCCCGAAAAATATCTCATGGAAAACCCAAAGACACCTTATCCGACTTAGACATCAAACCCGGCCCTGATGCTCTGTATGGCGCTCGCAACGACTAGACCAGAGATCCACAGGCTATTACGGGAAGTATCAATTAGTCATAATAGTAGGATGAGTATTGCAGTGTGTGCAGTGTGAGAGACGATGAGCGGCTCTGCGGAGAGCGGCGCGGCGGCGGCGAGCGAAGGTGTTCAGGTGGTGCGGCTGGGCGAGGCTGATGGCGCCAGATACGAGCTGGACGAGGAGGCGCTGCGGCGCGTGCTGCTGCGGCCCGGCGTGCAGGAGCTGCCGGCCGTCGTGGTGAGCGTGGCCGGCGCCTACCGCGGCGGCAAGTCCTTCATCCTCGACTTCTTCCTGCGATACCTCACCGCGCCTGTGAGTATTCACCTGCAACTACAACACACACGTGGGCCACGTACGCCGATCTGGGCGCGGCGGTCTCCATACATTTTATATGGCAACTAGTAGAACTACATTAGATCCACGACACGCGACGTCGTTCGACGTATACATCAGGCGTGGCCCATCTGTGCGTCGCTCTAATGTAGTTCCCACTTTAATTACGTCTACCTTTCAAACGTACTCCTATCTAAACAATGTTATTTGTTAGCTTTCCAGTCAGCTGAGTGGCGAGTGGCTGGGCAAAGAGGATGAGCAGCTGAAAGGGTTCCACTGGAGAGGCGGTGCTGAGCGGGATACCACCGGCATCCACCTGTGGTCGGAACCCATCGTCACAACCTTGGCTAATGGTGAGAAGGTGGGTAACTCATATATTATCGTCAAACTCCACCACATCGCTTTACCATCACTGTACATAGCCTCCATGAAGGCTTGATCTTTTTCATTCGTTCGCGCCAATTCCTGGTCATGTTTAGGTACAGTCTGCTTTTGGGCCAACTTTGATGAATTTGCCTGCTGCAGTCTTCCCGTCCGATTATAATTTAGATGTCTTCAAAGCTGGAGTAAATAGGCTCTTAACAAACTAGTGCACTTCATCATCAACGATTGCATTACTGCTTACCACCAGGTGGGATTGCGGTCAAGCACTAGTTTATATTAATTTAAAAAAAAAGCCTGAAGCTCACTTTAATCCTCCGTGACAATCAAACCTGCAAAACCTCTTGATCGTTTACTTTATTAGAAAATGAAGGCGAGTGGTGGTCCAGCGGCCACGAACTTCCTTAATTAAGTGTACCTGTGTGGTTACAGGTGGCCGTGCTGCTGATGGATACGCAAGGTACCTTCGACTCTGAGAGCACCATCGCACAGAACTCCACCATCTTCGCGCTGTCAACCCTCATCTCGTCCGTGCAGATCTACAACCTACACGCCAACATCAAGGAAGATGATTTACAAAACTTACAGGTAAACATAGATTCCCAACGTCATCTACCTAGTCGTGTACTCCACTATGTTGGGCTTCGTTACCACTCTAACCAGACGTAACTGCGTATATAATACGTGAACCTAGACACACTTGTAAGAGCAACCCGGTGCAAACAAACTGTACCTGAAACTAAGTAGTCTGATCTGATGAGTAAACGTTAGCTGTTTTGTTGTCTGCCAGCTGTTCACGGAGTACGGCAAGCTGGTGTGCGAGGCGGAGGGCAAGGCGTTCCAGACGCTTCTGTTCCTTGTGCGGGACTGGATGTTCCACTACGAGCACGCGTATGGCTTCGTCGGCGGTGCCGATCTGCTCAGCAAAAGACTCGAGGTAATACTGCCATCTGTCCTATCCTAGGTGACCCTGAAGCTTACTAGGGCTGCGGATATGTTCGAAAAAGTGACCGTTGCCCTGGACACAACACCTTTGTTCCTTCAGCAACTGAGGGACGCTGCACACCGACACTTGCGAACCATCGCTGCTAACACCATCAAGCGAGACACAAAAGCGGCAAAAAAACCGTTTGCCTGCCGAAATACATATTTATTTACATTTCTTTGTATGAGAATGGGCGTACGCGTACCCAAGGTTGGGTTGCACGCTGCACAAGACTAGTTAAAATTTAACCAAAATCGAGCTATAACTATACGTTCGTTCTTGCATTTTAAATTCACAAACTTTGAGTCTCTGAAAAGCGAAAATGCAGCATGAAAGTTTAGAAAAAAAAAATCGTGAAAATGGTGAGACGAGACCTAGAAATTTAGAGTTTTCTTGGTTCCCTACTTCATGTAATATTAGCCACGCGAGATTTATTCTGGCCGGGGCGAAAGGCCCTACTTGATTTTGCAGCCCTGAGACCTCGATAGGCTAAGGCGAGAGGTGCCACACTTTTTGTGCCCCACTCCGAAACAAATGCTGTGTCCGCTCATGGAAGGGACATTTGTATGCCATTAGTGTGTTATGTATACTTTATTATATATTTTTTTAAATTTTAATGGTCTACATATTGTTTCTGCATTGCCAAATAAAACATTTTTCTTTCATTCTTTATATACGATAGTCAATTATGACTGATGTTCCCAGTCGAAGCCGAAACAGAACGCGGAGCTGCGCGAGGTCCGCGAGCACATCAACTCCAGCTTCGAGCAGATCAAGTGCTTCCTCACGCCTCACCCGGGCCTCACCGTCGCGGACAAGAACTTCGCTGGCTGCATCCGTGGTCAGTATGACTTGCACGAGAATGTACGCTCTGGGGCCATGGATCGGATTTCTGAAGCTCGGGGGCCCCAGATCGAAGACAACAGAGGAATAGGGCGGGGCTTAGTCAGTAAAAGTCTGGCACGCCCTCCCGCTCCGCCCAAGAGCGGGAGAAGTCATTCTCATGACTCCCCACTTGAAAAAAAAAGTGGTAACGGTCCTTTCCGGTTACGGGTACTTAGTGGTAACGGTCGCGGGGTTCAAACCCAGCCAGGCGAATTAGTTACTTTGTGTAATTTATTTCATCACCACTGCTCTCAAAACATCAACATTTATTACATCTATTCTAATGAATAAAGTGGAGCTATTATCCAGTGAATTATCTAGCTCGGGCTAGATAATAACAGCCGCACAGATCAATCTTCAAGGTTAAGCAGCGCTTGCCAAGGTTGGTCTGTGGATGGGTGACCATCTTAACATATCGAGTTTCCTCCGTGCCTCGGAAAGCACGTTAAGCCGTAGGTCCCGGCTGTTATTTTTGGAGATCTTTGGCAGTCGTTACGAATACTCAGAAGCCAGTAAATCTGACTCCAGTCTTGCCATGAAGTACCGTGTTACCCCAGTTAAAGGGTTGTGGAGGTCTGGTTGGCAGCCGCTCCTCGTAAAATACTGGTGCTCAGCTAAATCCGGCTTGACTGGAAGCCGACCCCAATATAGTTGGGAAAAAGGCTAGGCAGATAGATAAAATAGAGTTCTTAAAAACGGGATTCTCACAGCACCTTAAAGACAAATAAATCATTTTTCTTTCTTTCTTTTGTTTCTAACTGTTGAAATAAGGGTGTGAAGGAAAGAAGATTGCCAATTCGATTGTACCAGAGACCAAAATCCGGACGAACCAGTCAGTTTAGACGGACATTTAAGTAAAAAAGCCGACCCTTAATTTTTCGTCTCAACCTTGGAGGAATGGTTGAAAAGACGTCACGGCGGCCCCACATTCCGCGTGCCGCAGGTCCTTACCGGGCACGGTAAGTTCGGGAGGTTCCTGCATTCGATCAAGTGGGAAAGGACAACCGGGTGTCGCCTCTGTGTGGACCGTCCGCAGGACACGGTGAAGCAGACGGTAGAGGTGTGCCACGCTTGGGCGGAGAATCGCCGTGTCCTCGTGGTGGCTATCGGCGGCGGCGACCTCTCGCGCCGGGCCCTGGTACTGGGCAATGTTTGGGATGGCGGGATGGCGGGCGGTCGCCCCCTTTTGTGAAGCAGCAATGCTAGCGAAGGAAAGAAAAAGAAAGAAAGAAAGATCTCCGACTATCGTAGACACGGGCTTGTGGACGGCGAGCACCGGGTAGTTTTTCTTCCGGCAGTCCGGTAATAACCCGGACCGAGTCTAGCCAGTAACGGCGCGTTCTGTTCCACGCGCCTCAATTGATTCCCCTACCTAAAAAAACCATTCGAAAGCCTGACATCGCTGAGTGCGGAGCAATCAGGTGTGATGTCTTGTGGTATTTACTTACTACTTTATCCTTAATTCCAGATTTGACCCAAGACTTCAGGTCAGCTCTGCTGCAGCTGGTACCGTCGCTGTTCGACCCCGACCACCTCACTCCAAAGCTCGTCAACGGCGAGCGAGTCCGCATGCAGGACTTGTTCGATTACTTCCAGCAGTACGTCGGCATCTTCAACAGCGGTGAAGTACCGGAGCCAGTCACCATCTTTAGGGTAATTCAATCGGAACTACTCACATCATTCTCTGAAGCAAGGATCCTCTTTTGCTTTTGCTCTCGAAATATTTTAAATTTTAGATAATTTATTAGGAGTCGGTTCGATTTGGCACATTAACAATGACACGATAAGTAACAACGGATGTATGTGTTCTACCCTGGTTTTATTGGTTAAGTTTTACTGCCAGATGCGGCAGCGGAAGATAGCACCCTCTCCATTCGCATCGTACCGCCTCGCTTACAATAGCAGGTGGTGTTGTTGAAGTTAAACTATAATTCTGAGATGGGCTGCAGACTGCAAATTGTAACCGCAAGCTGCAAGCGACTCTACTTTTCTCTATTGCATCTCTTGAAAATAATTCTGCGGTCACCGCGTGAAGTCATCACAGAGTCGAAACCGAGTTCACACGTACAAAAATGACGACTTTTTCGGAAGATGATGAACAGAAATTGAATTGATTTATGAAATCTTCATCATCTTCCTCTTCCAACTAAAGACACATTAGTAAACAATGGGAACATTGTCCAACATTCTGTCTCACACGAAGGTACTGGAGTGACTGAGGTATGGTTCTATGCATTGCGCAGCTGCGACATGCTGCCGCGCTCAGAATATACGAAACTGCGAGCGCAGGCAGCACTGCGTTTATCCGCAGCCGCTAGCTGCAGTATCCGCCGCGGTTGCAGTCCGCAGCTCATGTTGAATGATTTGCGCTGGCAGGCGACAGCGGACGCGTGCCTGATGGCGGCGGCGCGCGCGGCCCGCGGCGTGTACGCGGCGCACATGGGCGCGGCCACGGGCGGCGCGTGCAGCCACACCGCGCGCGCGCTGCAGGCGGCGCACTCCGGCGCGCGCGCAGCCGCCGCGCACGCCTACAGCCAGAAGAGGAAGCTCGGCTCGCAAGAGGACGCAGACGCCAAACTTGAATACCTCCTCGAGGTATGTCTCTATTGTCCAATTTCCGTACCATCAAACACAATTGGTTGACTGGATTTTGTATTGTTTAAGGTACAATGGGGTTGATGTATCTTTGTGGATAAAAACTCCACAATTACCTCCGACAATGTCTAACTTACGAAAATTAGGTTTACATATTGCATTATAGTCACCTTATTGTGTACGAGCTACCAGTGGCTTCGTCGCATGAAATCCCAAGAGAACATTCCTTACTCGTCTGACGACCCATACTCGTCTGTGTCATCTATGTCCTATTCTAGTACACATTTAACGCTTGTGCCAAACATTCGTTTAACTCAGTCGATAAAGTCCAGCAGTTTAGACTTCTGTCGAGGATACCAAGTCATCTTTTATAACCGAACTGCCGACGACGCGTAGCATAATCGCGAGTCGCTTTCGACTATAGAATGGAGACCAGTCACATCATCACTTCAACCGAAAGACGTCCCATTGTTGAACAGAAACCTCCCCAAAGTGACGCCCCAACTATCTGATATTTAATATTTAAATTCCCAGCACGACAATCGGTTCACTTTGTGAGAGGAATTCCAACGCTACTTCTTACGGTCTCTATGTGTTCTAGTGAAGGCTTAGACATTTTGGCCCCATCCATCTGCGTCACCAACTTGGTGATTCTTCAAATTTAATCCATACTAAGGTCTATTCTAGTCGGTATACATCTCATAATTCGAAGTATACCGTCATAAATGAAAACAAAAGGAGCAGTGGTGGTCCCGACTTAAAAGTTTTAGGTTCAAACCCAGGCACGCGCACTACTTTGACTAATTTATTTCATCACCTCTGCTCTTAAAACGATGAAGGAAAACATCGTGATAAAGCCGGCTTGCGCTAGAACCAAAAATTCGAAAACATGTGACGTGCACCTTCGGAATTGAGCACGCAAGGTAGATTACGGCCTATTCTCTCTCCTAGAGATGAGGCCTGAGTCTCAACAATGGGAACATTACAAGGCCGATAACAATAATAATGTTTAACATTGGTAGGAGCTGGACGGAGGTCTGTTAAAATATATTCTGGAAAACGAAGCGAAGGTTCGCGAGACGATGTCTCGTGCCATGAAGACGTACGACGCGGCCGTGAGCAGCGTGTGCGGCTCGCACGAGCGCGTGTGCCTCACGCCGCACGCCCTGCGTGAGTTGCACGCCGAGGCGCGCCTGGCCGCGCTCGCGCTCTTCGACGCCGCCAGGCAACGCGCCGAGGGTGAAGACGACGATGACCAGGATGACCAAAGGTCAGAGTTGGAGCAGGTGAGGTCTCAAAAATAAGTCATTTTTTATTTATACTATTACAGGTGGACAAATAAAAAAAAAAAAAAACAAAAATATATGTAATTTGGCTAAGGCCTTTTATAGCATCAGACATTCTGAAATATTTGGTGCACTGACGAAACAGAGAATAAAACTAACCTATATTGAACTACTGCAAGCTATTTACACACAAAGTACCAACCGCTGACATAAAACTTGAAAGGTTAGGTCCTAAATTTGGAATTTGTAAGGGAGTCAAACAGGGTGACCCGCTGAACTAGGGCAAATGCTACAAGATCTTAGCGATGCAAGCCTTGTGGTTGGACTCAAGATGAACATGTCGAAGATTAAGACCAATGGTTAAAAAAAAAAACATATCTGTGAGTGGGGAGAATGTACAATATGTCCAAGAATATCTCTACTTGGGCCAAGTGGTTTCCTTCCAGGCAAGGTAAGATAAGAAAATAACACGCCGAACAGAAAACGTCTCGAAGAACTGGTCCACGAAAGAACTATTTAAAGGTAACTTGCCTTTGTCACTTAAGCGTGATGGACATGTGCATTCTCCCCATCCTCACCTATGGTGCACAGACTTGGTATCTGACTAGCATCCAAAAGTCCAAACTGAAGATTTGCCAACGTGCCATGGAGCGCAGTATACTGGGTGTTAAATTCGCGGATCGCGTTCGAAACTGCGCTCCAAAACGCAGATCATTGATTTGGCTCAGAAGGCTGCCCAGCTTAAAATTAAATGTATCTGGGCCGGACATGTCTGCCGCATCCCGATCGAGCGGTGGGCCAGTAAAACACAAAGTTGGTGCCCTGAAATCGCACGACGGGGTCGCGGCAGACCAAGAAGGAGATGGCGGGACGACTTGGATGTTTTCCTTGAGAATCGGCAAGAAGTAGCTCAAAGCCGGGAACGATGGAAGGAATGGAGGAAGGCCTTTGCCCAGCAGTGGGACAGCATGGGCTAGATATAATAATATAATTTTAAATATTAGATTGAACTACACTTTTACATACAAAGCTAAACCTATTACCGGTATCATATATATTTTTACGAGTATATGTGGCTGTGAGGTCGCGCCATTTTTTTTTAAATGGCGTTTATAACTTTATTGACTTTTTTGAACATAAGTTGAAAATGGATTTCGTTTTAGTTTAAAAATTACACCAAGTGCTTGCAGCCCTCATTAAAAAGTGGCCACCATACCATAAACCTGCTACAATAAGATAGAACTTGCATAGAGAGCATGCCACGATGAATAGAAGCTGTCACAAAATACTAGTAAAATTCATCCGTTTTAGTTTACTAACCCTTATAATATTAAACTTTCACCTCATGAATGTTAGTGTTGCATGATTCGTTATTCGTGAGAAAAGCGTAAACTATGCCCTTCAATATATCTATGTAGACACCGTCTCCGTTTAAAATAGTTCAGTAACAAAACAATGAGCATGGTAATATTAAAATTTCAGAGTTTGGAACAAAAGTACGAGTATTTGTGCAGCATTAACGATCAGAACAACAGGAGAGCCGTGCAGGCGGCGCGCGAGCTGTACGAGACGCGCATGAAGAGCGGCATGGACGCGGCCGGCCTCGGCTCCGACAAGCTGGAAGCACTCAACCGCCAAGCCTTCGACGACGCTCAACAACTGCTGCGCACGCAGAGGAACCAACCCTCGGATGACGACGATGACGACGATGACCCCTTCATGGAGCAACTGCGTCAAGTACGTGTATCTGTAATGACTGCAGCCCGGGCCACTGTCGCTGCAGCTGCTTAGGCAGTCGCTATAGCTGAGGTAGCCGCTAAAGCCGAGGCAGCCGCTAGAGCCACGGCAGCCGCAAAGGCAGCAGTTGCTGCAACTACACACGGTACACAAAATGCCGAACGAAGCGTGCGAAAAGAGATTAAGTGGTTTGGACGCAGGTTGAGAGTCTAGATCAATGAGCTTGTTTAGCAGTACTTGTATAGGAAACTCTTAAAGTATTTCGGTCAAGAACTTGATCTGTGACTTTTGCAAGAAATTCGAATGAGGGTCCAATAATTTATTTTCTTCGATAGGTATACCTTTGTCAGTACGTCGTTATTGACATGCTGTTTCTACTCATTATCTGAGGAACCTTCTTAATCATCATCTGCCTAGCCTTTTCCCAACTCTATTGGGGTCGGCTTCCAGTCAAGCCGGATTTAGCTGAATACCAGTATTTTACGAGGAGCGGCTGCCAACCAGACCTCCACAACCCATTAACTGGGGTAACACGGTACTTCATGGCAAGACTGGAGTCAGATTTACTGGCTTCTGCCTATCCGTAACGACTGCCAAAGATCTTCAAATGACAGCCGGGACCAACGGCTTAACGTGCTTTCCGAGGCACGGAGGAATCTCGTTATGTTAAGATGGTCACCCATCCACAGACCAACCTAGGCAAGCGTTGCTTAACCTTGAAGATCGACCTGTGCGGCTGTTATTATCTAGCCACGAGCTCCTCGGAACCTTCTTAAAATTGATAAAAATTATATATAATTTATTTAATAACATATCTACAAAGTATTCCGTTTATGCAGGCTGCAACATTCGTGATCGCAAGCAATTATATCAAAGCGAATATACAATGTTCTTAAATGAAATATTCCTATGTATCTGCTGTCAGTCGCACCACCGAGACCAAACTTTAACGTCTTTGGATAAGTACAACACACAACCAGTTCGCTCATTAAACTCTTAGTGTTAACACACGCTCCAATTTGGTACGAGTTTGGTCCGTTTCGTACCAAAGTCTAGGGTGAATCAGCCTAAGTATGGTCTGTCGTACAAAATTCGAGGGCGTGACCAAGACAATCGTACGGAGTTGGAGCGTGTATCAACACTATTATACTGTCTAAAAGGAAGATATAACCTTATTTACATAACTAGTTAGGCTAAAAGAGTTCGAGTCGATGAAGACATTTTTTTTCTGACCAGTATTTAACAATCTCGTACAGGTTCAGGCTCTGTTATTGGCTTCGTATAAATTC
Source organism: Mythimna separata (assembly GCA_030763345.1). Lineage (NCBI taxonomy): Eukaryota > Metazoa > Arthropoda > Insecta > Lepidoptera > Noctuidae > Mythimna > Mythimna separata. The sequence continues at coordinate 22,329,311 of CM061170.1, read as the reverse complement.
TAAAAAGTTCAGAATGGGCAGCTTAGCAGGCGACGCATGTCCTCTGCAGCGACTCCACGCTGTTGGTATTAGAGAAGAAACCCAAATTGTTTTTGTAACGGCCAACCTAGGTCCTACGCCATTGATATACCTACCTAATGTACTCGTAACTAAATGTTTTGTGTCCTTATAAACCGTCCAATTTTTTTTAATAAATTGTACTTACCGACCGTAATATTTGCGTACTTTTTATTCTAAACTATTATTGAGGTATTTACTAGTTACACCTATCTAAAATCGCTAAGATAAGTAAAACGTACTTGCATAGTTTTGATGGACGTTGCTTGGTGTTTCAGTTTTTATTTACATACAAAAGCACATCAATGAATCTTCTAGAACAGAGTAGACAGTCAAACCTGAAAACTAGGGGGAAATGCCTCGATGATGTTAACTAAAACGCTAGGTCATCACTATTATTATTTTCGAAAGCTAACTTATACTCTCTTCTGTTTTTTTAAGGCATGTACTCGTATTTATATCGATATCTGTATACCTACTCCCTTTTTTCGAACAAAATATTGCCAAGTTAAATCAAAAATAGGTACTGACTTGCACACACATTATGCACGCTAAATAAACCTAATTAAATATACTTACTGTATAATGATATTTGCAGAACTGTTTTATTGAACGAATAATAATTACTTATTAAAATAGTAATATCTAAAATTTTCTTGGTTCAACAAACATTCTGTTCGTTGAACCAAGAGAAGTTCTAAAACATTTTTAAGGAAAACCATCACCTAATTTATTTTAGAATCATATTTTAAAAAGCAATTTGAGAAGTAGCGCTCTTCGGCCGCTACCCGGCACCACTCGCTTTGCTCGCTCGGCTACCGCGCGTTTGCCGAAGTTCTAACCTAACCTAACCTATTTCACCCAGGTCAAATATTAGAGTGCAAGTTAGTATTTTTGATAAACAATTTAACCTAGTGTGCTGATAAATTATACAGATATGCATTTTTTAACACAGTTGCTCGTAAAGCTGATGTAATTCCACCGGTTTTAAATATGTAAAGCGGGTCATAAAAAACGCGTGTGTTACCAAAGCAAATAGTTAACTTATAGTCCATACAAATTCTATAACAGCATTATTTGCCTTGCTTTTATCAGCATTTTTTGTCATTTTTGTCATTTTTTGTCAACTATTGTGATTTTTTGTCAACTTTTGTGATTTTTTGAAATTTTTTGTCACTTATTGTCATTTTTGTGATTTATCGTCATTTCAATCATTTTTTGTTACTTTTTGTCATTTTTTGTCATATTTGTCACTTTTTGTCATTTTTTGTGATTTTTTGTGATTTTCTGTCATTTTTTGTGATTTTCTGTCATTTTTTGACACTTTTTGTCATTTTTGTAATTTTTTGTCATTTTTGTCACTTTTTGTGATTTATTGTCATTTCAGTCATTTTTTGTCACTTTTTTTGTTACTTTTTGTCATTTTTTGTGATTTGTTGTCATTTTTTGTGATTTTCTGTCATTTTATGTCATTTTATGTCATTTTTTGTCACTCTTTGTCATTTCAGTCATTTTTAGTCATTTTCGTCATTTCTTGTAATTTTGTCATTTTACCAAACAATATTTGCGTTCGATTTCTTTGGCGCTAAACACTAAGATGTGTGAGGTTAAATGTTTTTTTTTCTGTTTCCTCGCAAATGTGTTAAAAAACGTCGTACGATATACGTGCGTATTAGTTATAACATGCTCGGCTCAGTTACGCCCTCGCCTTCGGCTCGGGCTGAAATTCCGCCTCGCATGTTATAACCATCATTACGCACTAATATCGTAATGTACTATAAAAATATTCCCTTTTTTAATCCAAAGAGTTAGCAAGACTTACAATTTGCAGGAACTCGCCGATTGCCTTGAAGAATTCGAAAAGGTAAATAAAAGCAACAAGAAGATGGCGAAACAAGCGGCCGAGAACCGGTACAACAACTTCGTGACGTCGGCGTGGGGCCCCCAGATGTGCTGCTTCCACCCCAAGGCGCTGGTAGACCTGCACAATGAGGCGCTGGAAGTCACGCTCAAGGACTGCACCGAGGATAGAGAGGAAGGTGAAGAGGACGAGGAATATAAGACAGAAATCACGGAGGTGAGTTATCCCAGGCCCCCCCGTAATACGTACCTCGGCTTCTTTGTGTTGCACTAATGAGAGCTGCGGTGGCGCAGTGGTAACCTCCTCGACTCACGAGCTGTAGCTCGTAGGTTCTAAAGCTGCCAGGGGCCGCTCTGAAGCGGCTCCTGCCCAACCTAGGGGGTCCAGACGCCCTCTACGCGGGGATCATTCGGTCCATGGCCCTTTACGGGGTGCCGGTTTGGGCGCCATCGCTGGGTAAGCGACCGGCGGCGGCCAAACTGAACGCTTGCCAGAGAGTCATCTGGATGGTGCGGGGATACCGCATGATCTCCCGCGAAGCGGCAAGCCTCCTTGCTGGTTTGTCACCGTGGGAGGAGGGGTGGCAGGCGGTCGCCTCCTTCTGCGAAGCAGTACCTAATGCTAGTGAAGGAGGCTGCTGACCGCGAGCGCGTGAGGGAACGGTCCTCACGCCGCCGCCGCCGAGATCCCGATTCCGATTTCCGACCACCGTAGGAGCGGGTTCACGGACGGCGAGCACTGGGTAGCTCGCCGTCCGGTAGTCTGGTAATAATCTGGACCGAGCCCAGTCGTCAACGGTGCTTTTTGTTCCACGCGCGCCTCAAGGAGATGTCAGCAAACTGTAGGGGCCCGGCAGGGCCAAAGCCTCTGGGGAACATGGGTAATCCCAAAGGTTGTCACCGTGTCCCCCAGATCGAAGGCATAATAATAGACGAATAAAAAGTACATGATTCTGATAATTCTACCACTGGGGGTCAGTGGTAGAAGTTTTCTTCGCTTTTTCCTCATTTTTAGGGTTCCGTACCTCAAAAGGAAAAAACGGAACCCTTATAGGATCACTTTGTTGTCCGTCTGTCCGTCCGTCTGTCAAGACCCTTTTTCTCAGGAACGCGTGGAGGTATGAAGCTGAAAATTATATTAATTACTCAGGTCTACTGTCCCTTGAAGCTGTGAAAAAATCAAACTTCTAAGCCAACGCAATCAAAAGATACAGCCGTTTATGCCGCAAATTTTCGACACTTGCAAGGGAATCAAAACCTACAGGGTACTTCCCGTGAACTCAGAATCTTGAAATTTGGTACGAAGCAACGTCTTATAGCATAGATAAAGGAAAAATTAAATTTTTAGTTACATCACATAATATATTTTTTTTTAATAATTTTAAACTTACTACCCATTTCCTCATAAACGCGTAAAGGTATTAAATTGAAATTCATACCAAATACTCAGGTCTATAATACCTTTAAGCTGTAACAAAATCAAACTTCTATGTCAACGCAATCAAAAGAAACAGCAATTTAAGCTGCATATTTTGAAACTCGCAAGTACTCGCAAGGGAATCAAAACCTAAAGGGTACTTCCAGTCGACCTAGAATCTTGAAATTTGGCATGAAGCAACGTTTTATAGCACTCATATAGGGAAAAGTCTGAAAACTGAAAATTTGTTGTTACGTCACAAGAATTATTTTTTTGAAAAATCTTCAACGCTCGATTCGAGAATAGAACTTTATTCATAGGTAAGTTCAAATTCAAATTCAAATTCATTTATTAATTTGTTGACATAGGTAACATTAGGTCTTAAATAAAATTTTTGTCGCTATGTTAGCCAAAAACAGCATACAAATATATATCATAAATTGATTAATAAATTAGATTAATTAATTAGTATTACAAGATGTCAATACAATTATTAATAGTTACATTACATATAAAATTATAAATTTGGAATGTCACAATATTAAACAAGACCAATTTCATAATATAATCCACACACAATGTCAATACAGTTATAATAATTACAACACATAAAATTAGAAATGTCACAATATTAAATAATTAAAATGTCATATAATTCATACACAATGTCAAAGTTTTTAATAATTACAGCACATAAAATTGAAAATTTGAAATGTCACAATATTAATCAAGTACAAAATCCACTATTTAGTCATGTTTTTATCTTCTAAGTATTCAGTGATACTGTAATAGGCCTTAGAAATCAAAAACTTTTTTACAGTACTTTTAAAAACCTTCAGAGATTGTATCTGTAGCAGTTCGTTTGGCAAATGGTTATACAATCTTGGAGCCATGCAGAATACACTACTATTCAAAAAATGTGTTCGTTTGACATTACAAGGGAAACGTATGTGATTCTCCTATCGTGTACTTCTCATTTTTTCAAACAAATTAATATTATTCTTAACAAATACTAACACTTCATAAATATAAATACATGGCACGGTCAAAATATTCAATTCAATGAAATATGGTTTACAACTGTCAGTCTTTTTCAATTTACAAATGGCCCTAATACACCTCTTTTGTGATATTAATATCATTTCCTTGGAAGTTGAGTTGCCCCAAAAGATTATCCCGTACCGAAGAAGAGAAACAACATGTCCGTGGTATGCAGTCATAAGTGTTCTGACATTCGCAACTTTAGAGAGTTTGAACAGCGCATATGAGAATTGGTTAATTTTGGAGCTTATGTATTCACTGTGTGTTTGCCACTTTAAATTATTATCTATATGCAGTCCCAGAAACTTCGTGGATTGAACCTCTTGTATTTGCTGTCCTGAATAATTAATTAAAACGTTAGATAATAATTCCTTTCTATTTTTAAATGTCATTAAATTAGTCTTAGTCAAATTTATTTGTAAGTTATTCATCGTCAACCAGTTAATAATAGTTATTAAGGTATTATTCATATCCTCTTCTAGAAGGGTTTGGTTTTTGCCTTGGAAAAGGACTGTGCTATCATCAGCAAATAATATTGTCGGATGTCGGGTAACATTTGGAAAATCGTTGATATAAATGATAAATAATAAAGGTCCTAACACACTACCCTGAGGCACACCGACGTTTACTTTTCTAAATTTCGACATGTATTTTATCTCCTTTTTTTGCTTCTTGCATATGGCTGTAATTACTGTGGATTGTCTCCGGTTAGACAGATATGATTTAATTAAATCCAGAACCGTTCCTCTAACACCATAAGCATTAAGTTTCTCCAAGAGTAGAGTGTGATCAACATGATCAAAAGCTTTGGTTAGATCCATGTATAAAGCACACGTTGGAATCTTATTATCTACGTTTGTCATAGCTACTTGAAGAAGCTTATAAATCGCAATATTAATATTCTTATTTTTTCTAAAGCCAACTTGTTCATCAGCAAATAAATTGTTACACTCAAAAAAGGAGTATAAACTATTATAAATAATTTTTTCAAATACTTTAGATAGAACTGGAACAAGTGCAATAGGTCGGTAACATGACCTATCCTTTAAATTACCTTTTTTAAACATAGGCTTTATAATTGTATTTTTGAGTTTTTCTGGGAAAATTCCATTTGATATACAAAGATTAATGATATGACTTAATACCGGAGATATATTGTTTGCCACGTGTTTTAAAACGCTTGTCGTTATATGGTCGTAACCAGTACTAGATGTATTTTTCAGACTAAGTATAATTTTTTCTATATCAGCAGGGATTGTAGGTGCAATAAAAAGGGAATTAACAAGTCTAGAAGGGTGGTGTGACTTGGTATTACTTTTATTGCTTGATATTTGGTCGATAAAAAAGTCATTGAAAGACTCTGCTATTTGTACAGGATCACTAATAATTTTCCCATTTACATCCAATTCCTCTATTTCGGCCTTTGGTAAATTGTGTTTTATACTATTTATTATTTGCCAAGTAGCCTTACCTTTATTGACTGCAGTGTTTATAAAATTGTCATTTTGGCATTTTTGCGTCAGATTAATTATACGTTTTAGCCTAGATGAAAGAGCTTTGAAATTATTTTTATTTAATTCAGTCCGATTCTTCCTATATTTCCATAACAGTTGGCGTTTGCGTTTACAACATTTTCTTATACCTGAAGTTATCCATGTAGGTTGTTTCTCAGTTCGTATCTTTTTAACAATTATGGGGAAACACAAATTAAAAAATAATGAAAATAATTCATGGAACATGTCAAATGCGGTATTAGGGTCATTACAATTAAAAATATCACAAAATATCAGAGAAGATATGCATTGTTTAAATTTGTCAATATTTTGTTTACAAAAGTCCCGTTTTTCAACATACCAATATTTAAGATGGCTAGTTGGTTTGACCGGACACGTTAAAACTTGTGCCGTATGGTCGGAAATAGCAAATTCCATAATTTGACTAGTGCTACCTCGTATATTTTCCATAAAATTATCTAGGCACGTACCTGACTTTAAACGTGTAGGTTCTTTAATTTGCAAACGTAGATTAAAGACAGATAACATTTCTTTCAATCTATCGGTGCTTCTTGATTGTTTCAAAATATTAATATTGAAATCACCACAGATTATAATTTTATTTTTCTTGTAGGATAAGTTTGTGAGTATAAGTTCCAACGATTTGAAAAACGTGTCTAGCTCATGATTACTGCATTTAGGAGGACGATAAATACAGACTATAAAAATCCCATGATTGAGCTATTCAATACCAGAGCATTCTACAATACCTTCTTTGGAATACTTTTTAATACCAGGAATTTCTTTAAACCTATGTGTTTTCCGCACCAAGACGCATGCACCTCCATGACGGTTGTTGCGGGAAAAACAAGAGCCAAGAGTGAAATTTTGAACAGAAAGCATCTGTAGATCATTGAGAGTCATATTATGTTCTGTAATGCATAGGACATCAATAGACTTGGAAGTGTCCATCTGGTATGTATCTAAAGCTAATACTAACAAATCAGATTTAGTTAATAATCCATTCACATTTTGGTGCAAAACACGTATTTCCTTATACACGAAAACATTTTGTAGTATTCTCTATTGATTCTGACTTACTCGTACGTTCAGACTCAAAGAAATTAGTCTGAGTATATTTATCTACGGTAGTACGACAATACTCTGAACAATTCAACTTACCAAGGTATTCTTCGTATTTTGTTTTGTAATTAATACGCAGTAGTTCCTTTAATATACATCGGCACTTACAAAGTAGAGAAGAGACACGTCCAGGAATATATTCGGAATAATTTATATTTATAAAATTTATAAAACTGTTGTTATTATTATCATTTCTATTACATAAAAACTTCAATTCATAATTAAATTTCTTAATATTCAAATGTCTATTATACGGAACATCTGTAATGATTATATTCGTATTAATAAGTTCTTTAAAAAATGTTTGCAATTCAAATTGGAAATTGTACGGGTTTTTGTCATTTGTCCCTGCTAATACAATAACAAAATCCTTTTTCGTCAAAGTTTTTAATTCACTCCTTTCCGTTAATAAAACTTCAGCTAGACTAGCTCCAGGTTTCCAGAAACAACTTACAGAAAATTCTGACCCTACTAAACCTTGAAAAACACGTTGAAAATGTCGGCCCTGTTCATCGGCGATTACTATAACTTTTCTTCTTATTGAAGGCAAAGCTCGCTTTGGTGAGTTGTGAAGTCGGTCACATAGATCTGTTGTCACGGGTTGTGTAGAGGTTGTCACGGGTTGTGAAGAGGTTGTCATAGCAATATAAACATCGTTAGCGTTATTCATTACATTTTTCCCAGGCGTTTCAGTCTCCTGATCGTTCAACTCATCACTGCAGGGAATCGACGAGTCGATAGAATTGGTGTCAACCGTAGTAGTAGGATTTTGTTCCTGTGTAACAATGTCTGATTGTTCTGTTGTTTTTATGATTAAATCATTATTTCGTTTGTCGTATGACTGTGTTGGTGAAGTAATATCATATCTATTTACGTCATGGAGTTGATACCTTTTCTTTTTTTGAGAGGACATAATACCTTTCGTTTTTTCCGTATAATCGATTTTTTTGTACAATTCTATAACCTCATAACATTTAGAGAGATCTTTTTTTAAATTACTGATTTCCAAATGCATGTTATCTATTTCATTGTGGGCGGACAGTAAACTCATTTTAAGTTCACATATTTGTTCTCGCAATTCCAAACAACAGGGGTTTGCGCCATCTAGCGACGTGTTGGGTAGGCTTAACATTGTTGTATCGAATAGTGAAGATGTCTCATCGTTACCAGTGATATCTTGCATAGAAATAGAACGTTGATTTTTTCGCTGTGTGACGTTATCTGAATCCATTTTTAATGGTCAGTTTTTAAATTATAAGTCTATAGAAACCACAAAAAGACAACCCCGTCAGCTGGGATCGAACTTGGGTACTCGTCAATGACTTGCAATCCTAGCGGATACTAAACGAGCCACGGCGTATATTGAAGAGTATTACGAAATTGTGGTTCTTAGCGCTAGCAAAATTTAAGTTGATAACTGTGCAGTGTAGGTAGACAGGACGTAGCATTGAAATATTTGCACAAGTTGAACATCAAAAAAATATCTCTCACTATCACTTATTTGCTTGTTTTGCACTTTTATACATAAGGATGCTATACCTTGAATCAACTTCTATCAATAAGGATGCTGTACCAAGTATCAACTTTTGTTTATTTACTTCGTTCCGCCGCTGGAATTGTTTCAATTGGACACAGACATTTTATACGTTATGATGACTTGACTGTTCAATGATTTTTACACAGTATTTATTTGTGAGCACTAACGCAGTTGGTTTTTATAGATAACACTTTGACATATAGTTTATATATTAGCACACACTTTTTGTCCGTTTTTATATCTGATAATGAACAATATATAATTTAAACTTAATTTAAAAACAAAGAGTTATACTCTTAGATGTTTGCACAGACAGCGCCATCTAGTTAGAGGTATTGAGTTGAAATTAACACCATATAATTGGGTCCGTGGTCCCTTGAAGCTGTGCAAAAATCAATTTTCAATTCAATTGGTAAAGTGACGGGAAAAAAAGATTCGTCCGTTTATACTGCAAAAAACGTACATTTTGAGACTGTCGAATTGTTCGATTGAACTGTTTTTATAGGTAAGTTACTACGGAACCCTCAGTGCACGAGTCCGACTCGCACTTGCCCGGTTTTTTTTCAACAAAAATCTGTATTTTTTAAAATCATTCTTCTCATCAACCCGTACGACGTTTATAATTTAAAAAAGCACCAGACAGTAAGCAGTGATGCTATCACAGATGCAATCGTTGTTGGTGAGGCGCATTCGTTTATTTTCCATTAAAAAAAAAAATATGTTTTAGAAAAAAATATATCCTATTTTACAGGCCCTTGAAAAACGTTTCTTGGAGCTGGTTACGATCAACGAGTATAACAACGAGAGAGCAGTGGAGCAAGCCGTTTGGCTGTACAGAAGTTTGGAGAAGCCAGTGCCTATGTGGGGCTTCTTCTCCAAGGCTATGAAACGGAACATCAGCCAAGAACACCACGACGAACGCAAGCGCGACGCGGTGGAAGTGTTCAAGAAAAGACGTCGCGGCGCCGAGTACCCGGACGACCAGTATTATGACAGTCTAATTAAGGTATGATTATTTGTATAACTAGCTGATAACTGCGACGCCGCCAGCGTTTAATTACTATTTATTTTTATGCACAAGCTATATGACCTGTTGTACACAGCACGTTTTTCGCCGTGCCAAGAGTAAAAAATTAAAGATATAGGTTATTAAAAATAACATCACAATTTTATTGTGACAAATATTTCCGACTGTATTTTTTTTTTTTTTTTTTTACTGTAATACAATAAAGCGGGGGAGTTTTTGTTTGTTTAAACGAGTGAATCTCTAAAACTACCAGCCGAATTAGAGGAAATCTTTCTGTATACAATAGCCATAGGATCATGACATATAGTATATACTAAATAACATCACGCTACGGCCTACAAGAGCAGAGCAGTAAACAAAGACGCCAGTGAAACCGCGGGGGATATTTAGTTATAGGTAATAAAAGAAAAAATACCTAATCGGTTGAGAAAGAATTCTCAGAAGCTACTATCTAATAATAGATAATGCTGGTGATGAAATAAATGTAGGTACATATAATTGTTTATTTACTTAATAATTCGCCTACATTCCATTTTCTAAACTGTGGACGATAACTAGCGAAATCACTACTTTTACAAAAAATATTTTTTTATAAAAAAAGCCGTGAGAGTGATTTATTGTCATGTAATATTAATTTAAAAAAGACTATATAAGCAATGGAAACAAATATGATACATTTATGTAAGGGTACTTCAAGATATTTATTTCGCATCATAAAGCCAGCAACTCCGATAGTTGGACGAAAACCAGCGCAATCACCCTAGTTACTTGAAGCTTTGTTTTCGCTTGTGAAATTGACAGAGGATATTCATAACCTTTACTAGCCAGATAACTTTATTGGGGAAGTAACTAATCAACACTTTACTCGGAGATGGTGAAAGGCCCTAAAGATATACTAAAGTAGAAGTAGGTACCTACTAAATATTTTTTCTTTTGGTTACAGACATTGGACGCAATATATAACAAACTGTAAAGGAGAGTTGAATTTTTTTGGGAGCCATGTAATGGAGGATCGTGCTTTGCACACACTGCATCCTTAGAGCATTTAACCTTAAATGCACACCAAAAAGACCTCGCGCAAAATTCAGCCCGATATCGATATATTATGCGGTACCTACACCTTACAGCTTTTAACCTAATATATTCGATTTTAAAAACTTAGGGCCTGTTTCACGACCTATGATTAAGTTTCCGATATCTTACTTGGCAGATAATTTCATAGAAATTCTGTTCCATTTTTGAATTTATTCAGGAAGTAGTGGCTACTCGGACATTGTGAAACAGGCCCATAGATTATCAAGTTATCGAGCAACTCAACTCGTGATCACATCAGAAATGAAAATATCCGCAAGAGAACCAAGGTTACCGACGTAGCCCGAAGAATCGCCAAACTTAAGTGGCAATGGCCAGGGCACATTGCTCATAGAACAGATGGAGGTCGATGGAGACGGAAGGTTCTGGAGTGGCAGCTACGTACCGGAAGACGCAGCATTGGAAGGCCTCCAAGGTAGACCGAGGACCCGGCGAGGGTCGCGGGAATCTGATGGATGCGAGACGCACAGGACCGATCGTTGTCGCGTCACTCGGCTCGGCTGAGATGATGATGACAATGTCCTACAAGATTAAGTTAAAATTGAACTTAAGACTATATGACGCTAAAAAATATATTTCAGTTACTGGCGATGGATATTTTTAAGGAAAAATTAAAACAAAGTTAATTTTACTTATACTAGTGTTCATACCGAGTACAGTTCGCTTCAACTAACTTTGCCGCTCTGAAGTTAGCTACAAATCACTGCGCAATAATCAATTTTACGAAAAAAAACAGCACTGCGCATGCGTGGCTAACGATGCAATAGACGAACCTCAGTGTTATGTTTCTATCTCAGTCGCTCGTATACGTCCGATACCAGCTTGTGTTCCGCTCGCACAGTACCGTACGATCGTCGATGCGAAAAGTGCTACGTGTATAATTATTACCTACCTGTTTTAAGTTTGTTGTTTTCTGTTATTTATTCTTATAATTACGAACGAACGCATTTTCTTTCTTTCTCCTTTTCTTAGATATATAAAATCAGGTGAATAAAAAAATACACTATTTATTTTCATGATGAAATAAAACAATTTAAAAATGTTCACGTCAGTGAACACTTTTTACGCGACAGTACCTGCGCCGTTGTTAGGAAAGCCTAGCTTCAGAGCGGCATAGTTATTTGACGCGTACTGTAGGTAGGTCTAACATTAAGCATTTGAAGTTGAGTAGGTACCTATCTATTTCCCAAACTCCATTTTAACCTAAAAATCTGTCAAAATTTGGTGTTCAGGGCGGTACTTTTCGGTAACTTTTTCTATTTATTTTACTAAAACCGAAAATATCGAACATCCCGGTTTTTGTGAAATGAATACCGGTATTAATTAGACCTAAATTTGGCCCGGTGTTTTTGAAATTCGATTTCGTTTTGCAACCCCTAGTTTTAAATCATAATAATTGTAAGTAATTTATAGTTTTAGGTTATAATATTAGATAGCATAATCAGCCTTATAATATGCCCACAACTGGGTGTCAGGCTTCCCTTCTAGGGGAGGCATTTACGAATAAATAAATACATTATTTTTACTGTTTTCATAAATGTTTTTTTTTTATTTATATAATTATTATAAATGATTCCCATTTTTTCTTAAGGATTCTCCGCCTTTACTTAGCCCCACATAAGGCATATACATACAACTATATATTTAGTACTTACTCGTATATGCGAAACCTGAATGTAGTTTTTTTTTAGAATGGATTCCAGTCATTTTTACACCATGTTATGTATACATTATTTCCCAAAAACATTTACAAGTTGGCACCAAGCGACATTGTACCTACCAACGGCGCGCGTGCGCGCGTGCACTGCGAGCGCGCCTGAGCATCCTCTCTACTACCCTCAGTCGACAACATGCCGCCAGACGATTCACACGTGCGTGCGCATGCGTCCCGCGCGAGCGAGCGGCCCGCCGTAGGCTTGACAGTGTTAGTGGATAAACCTACCTACCTATTCAAAAACTATTATGTAACTGAGTAATTGGTATAAGATATTGTTAGTAGTGATTAAGTGAGTTATTTTAAAAAGGGATGATTAACAATATTTTAAACACGCCAAAACGATTAATTGTAGAAAGTTATCATTTGTACTTTCACCCTGTTATGGGTGTTTAATGCCTTTTATCCACTTCGAACTTTGGCATAAGATGCAATTGACTCCATTTAATTTTTTATGGCTGCTCTTACGAATAAAGCACATAAAAATATCTACCTAGACTTGACCACAGACACGACAGTCCAAAGCCTGCGAGTGTGATGGGAATTGTTATCACTAGTTAGTTTATGAATCCCCGACCGGTCCTATGAGACCGCGCTGTTATTGCTTTACTATTGTGTCTCGTTTTGTGGGTATCATCAGGGTATGTGATAGGTTATTACGGACTTAAGTGCTGGCCACACAGAAAAGACGTAAGACGCAGACGGGGCGCGGGCAGGCGCAAAAGTACCAGCGTTGCGCCCGCGCCCTGTCTGTTCTGTATGTTTTGAGTCGCGACGCTTCTATACATTTTGTATGAAAGAGACGCGGTAGAGACAAATGCCCGCACCCCGTCTGCGTCTTACGTCCTTTCTGTGTGGCCAGCACCTTAGACGGAGGGTTTAGACGGCGCGGGCGCGCTGCGCGGTGACCATGTATTTCTTCAGATAACCAGGTAACATTACAAGCTTATAACTTTGGGAGTTTTCATGATACGTTTTTGAAATTTTGTACATAGATTCTTTACTAAAAATACTAGACACCTGCCACCTTGAGGTGTCGCATATACCTACTAAGAATGTTGTGTATGTTACGGCTAATGGCCGATGTGCGGTTTTAACTAGGTAATAGTAGTAGTTAAGTTTACGTAGGTTTTCAGTGCAGTTAAGCATTATCAGATATAATGCTTAACTGCACTGAAAACCTAGTTCTACACTCAAAACATAAGTTAAATCTGACATTGGGTGCCAGAGTTCATCAAAGAAATTCCTTTGTACTGAAATATATTTGTAAAAATCAATTCTTAATTTATATCAGTAGCAAGGTAAAGGAAACAGTAGTAAAAAAATACAAACAAGATGTTATTGTAATCAAAACGCATTTAATATTTAGAACATCATGCTAATTTAAAGTTTTTTTTTTACAAAACAAAACTTCTTCTAAACTGCAATAAAGCATATTTTAATCCACATTGCGCTATCATGTCTAATAAAAGTACAAATTCTTGTTTCTGGTTAGCTTAAGCCGAAATACCTACTTATGTAAATGTAAAATAGTGTTCATTGTTCCATTTGTTACTTATAAATGTTGCCATTTAAAAATTAACCTTAAGTAGGCTCATAAATTAGGTAAGTTAAACTTGGCAATACAGAGTTTGTGAAGTGAACATGTTGTTAATGGAACCACTACTGTGGCGACCAGTAATTGTAGTTCACAAGAACTCATCAACCAGATTTATTGTGAACAATTGATTGTTATTGGGCCAAAGGGCGACAGAGGCGCCCTCATTTTACAAACACTATATTGCCAGAGAGTAAACACATAAATCGAAATACACACATTACATCGCACGTTGACTCAACTAAGTGCAGTGAACCTCTGCGCATTTAAGGCTTACTTCATCATTCAAAAAACAACAATATATTTCAAAAAATTCATAAAAATTAACTTATATCTAGCAACATTTATAAATACTAAATATTATGTAATAATTATTATATGTCTTCCCGACACCTAAACGGAATAAAAATTGAGCTCTAATTTCGGTAAGTCGATATAAAATTAGTGGTAGGTATATCCTCCGCACCATCGCGTGTTTTTTCACAAATATGTATGTCAGACGTCACAGGCAAATGCGAACAAAATAATTGTATAAAGAAAAGTTCAAACCGAGGCGAACGGGAGAGAGAAGGCGTCGAATCTCGCGCCGAGCTGCACGCTATTTCCATGCAGGATCCCGTGCGCGGTTCGCGTCTGTTTGAACAATTCTTTAACCATGAGCATTTGACATTAATGATTTTACAAGGCTAATCACAGCAGTACTTCGACACATCACAATCCCGAGTCTTGTCAACTCGGCAGTCACTTTACAATCACTTTTCGGAAGCTTTATTAACAATTAACAGTCATTTGGTATATTTTATGCGTTACATTGTATATATTACAGTGTTATCATAATAACAATAGTTTAAAATAAAATTAATAAAATTGAATGTAATAATTCAAATAAATTAGAACTAAACATTTGTTAAACTCTAAGCCAAGCGTTTTATCTACATTGGAAGTAACACGAAAACATTGAAGTAGCTATTCAATTATAGGTATCTCGTATTTGAAAAAGTATTGAATTTTAAATTAAAATGCAAAACATTTCCTTTGCCAGAACATAGTTACTAAAAATACTGATACGTTCACAAGTTGTGCTTAAAAATAATAAACGAAAGCGTTATTATAACATTTTATTATGAAATTCCTTACATATATAAACATTATCAAATGAGTTTCTAAAGTTAAACCTCGTCTGTTGAATGAATGTAGACTAGCCAACCCTTACGCCGCATAGAAAGAGAACTTAAGGGTGCGTTCCACTGAAGCGGAACTGAGCGGAGTGGAGCGGAGAAGAGCAGTGAAAAGTGGCAAGCGTTTCCAATGAATCGGAGTGTATTTCAGTTTAGACCCTCCGTGTCGTGCTCTCTGCTCGGCACCCGACTAGAGTTCTGTGTGGAGCCACATTTTCAATTGTTTTAAATCAAAGTCCGCTCAGCTCATCTCCACTCCAACTGCACTATTTTCACTGGTATACGGCTATTATAGGGCAACTCACGGTCCGCTCCCCTCCACTCCGCTAAGACCTGCGTCAGTGGAAACGCACCCGAATTGTCGAACAAAAAGACGAAACTATTTCAATAGTATTTAGATATTTCACACAAGTGATAAAAGATAACTTTTATCACTTTTGATTTGATTATACAGACAATTTGCTTATCAATCCAGTTACTTTTATACCATTCCAAAATACTGATATATTTTTTAAGACCTGAGGTCAAATTTTAAATTCCAATATACATAGTTATGGTGTAATGTACCGCGCCAATCAAAATAAATAGGCAGATATTCCTTCTCCAAATGCTCTAATTTCCGAGTCTTTTTAATGTTACAAATAATAATTTAGTTAGTAGACCAGTAAAGTTGTTGAAAAATAAAAGGCCCGGTTTGACAATTAACTAGAATGTGACTTGGATAGAACGAATCTTTTGGCGCTTACTTTATAGTAGCACGACGCGATGACAAACGTCAAAACGGACCTTTCATTTTTTGACAACTTTACATGGTTGGTGTGATAAAAGAAGAAAACGAAGTAGTAAACGTTGGCTGTTACAGAGGCCTTGTATAATTTTACTGTTTTGACTATAATGCGTTATTTAAAGATATAATCTATAAGTGAGCGGTGTGATATTGCTTAATTCTCACTATCTTTACAAGTAGATAATATAATATCCGCTGAGCACCTACAATCTCTGATGTTTAGTAATTCATAATTCTGGCAGTGAAGTTATTTATGAAAGAAAGAAAGAAAGAAAAAGCAACAACAACACAATACAATATATCAATCATGATTCAATCTGCCAATCTTTTTCCAACTAAATAAGTTTCTTTTAAATTAACTATGTACAATACAAATAAAAAATCGGACTTGGTGCAATTTTTGTAATTATATAATGATCAAATTTTTGACATTTTAAACTTATTGAACCTTCGAACAATAAATAAATTGGATCCTCTGTCTTTTTGCCTAGAATTATCCCACTATTTAGTGTCGGATCTTTCAACATTCTTCGCCAGACGTATCTATGCTGGGCCGTCGAGGCAAAGGAACAGAATAAGTGGATATCCGCCATCAGGAAAACAAAATCAAATCATTTTCAATGAGTATTTTAGTCTCCGAAAATTGACCCAGTCCTAAGAAATGAAAGAAAGAACGCAAATTTTTGTTACACCCATCTTCACATTAACTTTCATCAGGCCTTACATAATACAGTCCATATTATAGGAGACCGCACAGAAGTGGTAGAGGACCAGTATAAGGTGGCCGCACGTTCCATAGAAACTCCGTGGTAAGCTAGGCCAGATGAAGGTCAAACTGTTACCACAAGTGTACGGTCGATTGAATAACATTGCTGAACTTAAAGGCCAACGCAGACCGGGACGGCTTGGCAAGGGATTTAAATTTTGTAAAAATAGATTTTCAAATGTATTGATATGGAAATAAGATATAAGTTGCTATGCTTTAAAATGATATCGTGGTATCGAAACAGATTTAATTGCACAGGAAGAAGCGCCGTGGCGTACTACGGTCAACAACGGCATGCCGGAATGCCGCACACACTGAAATGCGACGTGACGCGGTATGCCGTGGCAAGGCGCTGGAATGACGCGGTATGCCGTGGCAAGGCGCTGGAATGACGCGGTATGCCGTGGCAAGGCGCTGGAATGCCGCGGTATCGAAGCGGCTAATGTACGCCGACTAAAACCTAAAACCCTTTGCCATCCCATCCCGGTCTGTGGTGGTCTTAAGGACGCGACATTTTAGCTACCGGAGTTGGTACAATTGAGATAGAAAATTAAGCTTAGATACTGCGATTTGTAATCATCATGAGTCTCACATCCTTTCTGTTTCATGACATTGCAGTCCTCACTCTATTTGCGTGTTTGCAAAGATTTTTATTTAAGCGTATGCAGTGACACTTATCTACAAAAAGACAGACAGTATTTGATGAAGCAACTCGTCCGACGCACACAAAAACCAAGTCAATCACAACTCAACGACGAACACAACAAAACGAGCATTACACGTTTTATTCCAGTCTTTCCTCTGCCGATATATTATTAAATCTTTGAAATGTCATAGGAACGTTTTGAGAGACTAAGGTACCTAATCACAAAGATAGAATCAAAACCACCACATTTATGTACTAAGCTTAAGGCGCTTATTGGAACAAAACTACCAGACTTGTAGATTTTCTAACTTAAATTTAAATTCGAATTGTGCCATTAATGTTCCAATAGTCTATTACAAAATTCTCACTAAACAGCGCACCTTAATCCGGCAGTGCATAGATGTGGTAGCTTAACATTAAAGTCACATGCCATTTCTAAATGTTGCGCGTTTCTTAAAACAATTCTCTCATTATTTTTTTAATTTAAATAAAAAAATACATAGGTAAAAATATTTGGATAGAATGCATCGATAGTGTGTCGGTATCGATGCGTGCGTGAAAGCGGTGCGGGGTGAGGGGCGCGCGCGTTCAGCACACGCAGCCGCTCTCGTTGCCTTCCTGCTCCGAGCCCATGGGCGACTGCGTCTGGAGGTCCACGGCTGTACCACGAGTCAAGGATATCATTTACTCTAGTACCTGCCACAAATTTTCAACCTACTCGCAAGTCGCAACGTCACTTATCTAAATTAAGAACGCTATAAGGAATTTTTGGCGCCAGAATTAAATAATAGGAGTTCAAATTATATTTTCATAAATGATCATAAACTATACAAATAATTTATCAACAATGACTTTTTTCAATGTCATTCAAACGCCTAAAGACCCCTCTTTTTTAGAGTCATATGACTCGGTATCAATTTCGTGGTTTTCGATGTCACCCCAGAAAACACAGGAAAAAAAAACTTAAGTATATATTTATATTTGAAAAAATAACTGTTAAAAATGTAAGAAATCAAAGTTTTTATCCTAGTGCTAGTTTTTATATTAATACTTTAACCGAATGAACTAAAGACTGCCAAAGATTTAGAAGTCACCCAACCTGCAGTGAGAACTTGTGTCTTTGAGTTACGGTAACCTTTTGCGATTCACTGCTGAGTTAAAATTCAACTAATTTCTGGTAAAAAGGACACTTCGGCAACACTAAATGCATTCGATAACAATTTAGTTTTATTGGTTGGTTACTTAAAAAGGAAGGATGAAACGCATATTAGAAAAAGAATTATAGAAGAGAGGAATGGATTGTGTGAGGAGTAATGTGAAAGAAAAGGTAGTTTGGTACAGTACCCGGCAAATTAGTTGGCAAGAAATTGACGTAGTGGGGGTAATTTTGCGAATGGTGCACAAAAAAGCGAATGAGCGAACGGGACGTAACGCAGTGCGGGGGCAAAAGTCGACTAACGCACCAATCATGGACTACTATTATAATACTCCTCGACCAATCGCGCGCCGGATCGGCGAAACCTCATACCCCGCGTCCCGCGCCATCCCCCAAATAGATCTAAAAAAAACGATTTCTGCGCAACTAACGACTCTTGCTTAGTTACGTGCCGCTTATTATAACGCGACAAATAACAAGGGATAACTAGGGCAGAAAGATGATGATGAACGATTTGGTTTAAACCAAATGGTTCAGTGTACGTTTTCCTGACTGTAATTATTGCTCAGCACTTTGATATAATTTTAAATTGAATTTACCATAGATGAAATCACTCCTAAATGCTATCTATTTAATTTATTTTTAATTGCTGACATAGTTTTCTAATCTGCGCTAAATTTTTCTTTTTGTTTTAATTTGAGAGATTAGATTTGTCCACAATAGGTACAAAGACCATGGTCTATCGGTTTAGGTAATTAACTAAATGTAAACAATCTTGGCATGACTTTTTATCGAAAAGTTGTCTAAAAATTGCATGTTAAAATCTTTGCAACTAGGTCTTTACCAAAATCGATGTTGGCTAATAAACTAAATTTAAATAATCTTTGTGTATATTATATACGACCTCTTTAATATAAAAAGACATACCAAGATTGTTTACCTTTAGTTAACCACCTAAACCGATAGACCATAGGCAATATGTTTTCTTCCCTTTTACATATAGGCATACATGTTTTAAACTTCAAGATATTTCATATATTCTACAATGTTTCAAATACAGAATTTTCAAATCCAGGTTGTTTTGGTATTGGAGATACCAATATCAAAGATCTGTTTGTAGAAAAGAAACGAAAGTTTAGTGTTTTAAATATTTTATTCAAAATAAACCAGCGTGATATGGATATTTACATTTCAAGACAAATAAATAGCCGTGTGATGCACTCATTATTCATCTTAACTTATAAAAACTTTTTTCACTCGAAATATTTCTACCTTGCTGCTCTGTAGGTAGGTACCGATTTAAGATTTTTGTATTACTTAATAGACTTAACCTCAGTTACGTTGAAACCTTGTTAAATCAGGATTAAATCATTATTTTGATAGTAAACAATCTTATAATTTTTATTACAACATAATTAGGTACAAATATTGAGTGCACCCACGACTGCAACAGGATGGGTTTGTTCCTACGTGTAACACTGAGTATGGTATAGGTGTAACTAGAAAAATTCCGACTGTATACGAATACTTAAAACCTCTAATTGCATTTGTATAAATTTAAACTTCTAAAAATGTTAAAAAATAAAAGTTTCAAAATAACCTAAATATGATCGTGATTAAAATATTAAAACTTCATTTATTGATTGATAAATTATAAAAGAAATATTTTTACAATATACAGTCGAAATTTCATGTCCTTCAATTAAACAGCTGCATTAAGTAAATTAGTACAAAAAAATATTGCACCTAAAATAATTTATAAAAATAATTTATAATAATTATAAATAAGCATTAAAGTTATTAAATATCCTTTACGAGGCCAAACGTTATTAAAAATTATTGTATATTGCTAATATGTATTGATTATATCATAAACAAAGCACATTGGAATGATACATTTATAAAATAGTGTTAATCTTTATTTATAGGTTCCTTCAATGAAAGCCAGCAGAAAATCTCACTAAAATCATTTAAGATATAAGAATCATTATGTTTATGCACTTAAGCACTAAGTAAATAAATAATACTAATGTACAGAGACTGCGGGACTCCCAATCCTCTAATAATAATAAAAACCTGATAATTATCTGTCTCTTTAAAGAAGTCTTACGATTTTCAACCGTCTTACATCTTTATATATAGATAATGATCAGTGTGTTTCTGATCAAAATATTAGGAACAGTGATTTACAAGAGAAGAGAAAAGCGGAGTCTCGTAGCCACATGCTATGTACAAAATACAGAGCAGCTCTTAATAACCTGTTAGGATTAACAGGTGAACGCCAAAGGAACCACCGCTTGAAGAATGCATCTACCTAGCCTTTCCCCAACTATATTGGGGTCGGCTTCCAGTCAAGCCAGATTTAGCTGAATACCAGTATTTTACGAGGAGCGGCTGCCTACCAGACCTCCACAACCCATTCACTGGGGTAACACGGTAATTCATGGCAAGACTGGAGTCAGATTTACTGGCTTCTGACTATCCGTAACGATTGCCAAAGATCTACAAATGACAGCCGGGACCTAGGGTTTAACGTGCTATCCGAGGCACGGAGGAAACTCGGTATGTTAAGATGGTCACCCATCCACAGACCAACCTTGGCAAGCGTTGCTTAACCTTGTTGATCGACCCGTGCGGCTGTTATTATCTAGCCACGAGCTCCTCCTCTTTAAGAATGTTAACAATAAATGTTTATTATCAGTATATTAGCAGTGGACGTCTTTCAGCTGAAATGATGTGTATATAAAATCCAGAATATATAGAAAAGTATAATAAAAAGTTATTATTGCAATCTTAAAAACAATATTCCTTTGAGGTCCACCTATTAACCCTAACTATATAATAAAAATTAAATTGAGACGAGTAACCGTAACTTTAGGACAACGTGTTCCATCATCAAAGTGTCGCTATCTTGGGCAGTAGACGAGACATTTACCATAACATAGATATTATAATTACTCATCTGCATATCCATAGTCATATCCATAATCATATCCATAATCTCTATTTGGAGTTTCAAATCCACACTACATAATATGATCCTTATTCAAAGATGAGATCGATATAAAAGAATCTGTTTCATAGAAGTGGATTGAACAACTGGATCCAGGGGGGCAATGAAAACAATATAAAAATTGGTAATAAGCAAACGGGATATAACAATTTTAGATAAACATGTTATGTGGCGAGCGTGATGAGCTTTGACGTCAAAGTCCATGTCAGACTTTTCTTTTTTATTAGCAGCTTTGAAGCTTTATAAGTTCGTTGTTATAATACCGTTCTGAAAACACTTGAGTGACGTCACATAACATAAAGTTACGTTTACAAACGCCTCTTTAAATCCCAATAAACACTTTAATTCTCTCAGTAACAATATTGTTGTCAGTACAGTTCCGCATAAGGAGTTCTGCTCACTACCCAAACTAGTTGAAGCTTTATGGTGATAATAGAGGGCGTGCATGCAGTCTCAGTCTCATACGAACTTAAATATTAAAAAACTCGCTTAGAATATTATATTTATATATGTATACAGAGAGACTTTTGATTTAATGGCAATTTTTCAGGGGACGAAAGAAGACAATGAGTATCGGACCATTTCTATTATAGGACCCCTCGTTACCTACATTTCGCGGAGTCAAACAGATGTTTATTACTCTCATAAAAATACCAAATTTGACACTTTTCCATGTTCACTTTCACCGCCTGAAAGTTTACCAATTAATTAAAAATCACTCTGAATTATCAAAGGGATAAAATATTAGGGGAATTTAATTTCCACTTTCTGTGCAACGAATACCAGAGAATATTAATTTATTTCAGCAGTTGAATTATAAGGTTATATTAGAACTTGATACTAGAAAGATTGGACCTGCAATGCTATGAAAAAGTCACTAGCTCGTTACAGCACTTCGCATGCTTTTTATGTTAAAACGAAGCGCAGAGCGTGAGTAAATAAATTCCCACATAAGTACTCATTTTCCTAGTGCGGCTATTACATAGTGCTTTTGTGTAAATGCGTAGTCAAGGTAGCGCGGCGCTGTCTTAGATAGACTTTTGATTCACTAGACATTGACCAGTCGTCCTGTGTGACCGCACATGGGAGAAAAGCCATCAAATTGAAGAATAAACTGTGTAATGTCAGGTTCTACTCGTTACAAAAGAGCTACGACTTTATATTGTAGCTATGCACGCTCACATAAGACGATAGGCCAATATTTCCTACTGACAACTAAATCGTAGCACTTCAAGGCGGGTTGCACCATCCCACTTCACAAAGTACACGTTAAATATGGCACTAACGAGCGTCAATGCACAAGAAGCTTTGCTACAACTGCTATCCTTCATTACTTAAACTGTCGATGCCGATGCAACCAGCCCTTCTCACAAAATTATGGCATTGTCAGATTTAGTTACAACTCTGAACGAAGGTCTATGTAAGACAGTTGGCAGTCACATATAAATAGTATGCCTTAATTCGTTATAATTTGAAAACTAGTTGAATGTACATTAAATCTAATATCACTGTAGACAAACACACAAAAGCACGCTAGCACGTATCAGATCGGTTCTAACACTCGGTCGCTTGCCCGGCGCACCTACAGCCTGCGGCGTATAGCATCCGACCTTACTGTCATACTATCGACATTAATATTGTGAAATTGGTGGTCCGATGTAAAAATGGAACCATACTTGTATATGGAACCATACCTGTCTTTGGAACCATACTTGTCTATGGAACCATACTTGTCTATGGAACCATATTCGTCTTTGGAACCATATTGGTCTACGGTCCAATGGCGCGCTTTACGATCAGTAAGATATCGGAGAGTATACGGCGCAGTGCGTCGCTTGGTGCGTTAGCCGGACGACGGTGCAGGCAGGTGTCCGACCGGCCGGCGCGGACACTAGCACGCGCACCCGCTGTCCGGCTCCTTGTTGTCTCCAGGCGCTTGCCTCAGAATCACCTCGTGCACTGTACAATCACATTAAGGAAAATAAAATGGTACTAAGATACAGATCGAAGGGAATGTGTCGGCAAACTCGAGAAACTTCACTCAAACTGTACATGGAATAATTAGCTATTTACTTTTAATGACAACCAGCAACCTGCGACTATTTCTCACGGTTTTACGTCGTAACAAAACATCTAGATTTATTTATATTTTTGTAAGTTAAAACTAATCCTACTAATATTATAAATGTGAAACTTTGTGAGAATGGATGTGTGGATATTTGTTACTTTTTCACGTAAAAACGGCTGTACCGATTTGGTTGAAATTTGGTATGTAGAAAGGTTATACTCTGGATTAACATATAGGCTACTTTTTCCCGGTATCCCGGTATCCCGGTCAACAGGAAAAAAAAAAGAAACGTAATGTTATTTATTCTTCGATTTTGTTATTTTTGCTATAATTATGCTGCTTTTTATCAACACACCACGCGGACAAAGCCGCGGGCGGTAGCTAGTATTTTATATAAATACATAAATCTATCATCATCTAGGAATACATTCTCTATGACGTTGAAGACAGCATCAAAAACCGTTGCGTATTTTAAAAGAGCAGCTTGGCCAAACATATAAACACGAAAAGCGACTTCATTTTTTAGTAATTATTATTATAGATGTAGAAGTTTCAAATACCCGATTAAACCTAATTAATTTTATTTTACAATAGATTAATAACCCGCCTCAGCTTCGCACGGGTATTAAATCTTAACAAAAAAAACTTTCTTTTGCTCCATTATAATATGTATGTCATCATCCACCTTAGACCTTTCCCAACTATATTGGGGTCGGCTTCCAATCAAGCCAGATTTAGCTGAATATACAGCCGGGACCTACGGCTTAACGTGCTTTCCGAGGCACGGAGGAAACTCGTTATGTTAAGATGGTCCACACCACACCACAGACCAACCTAGGCAAGCGTTGCTTAACCTTGAAGATCGACCCGTGCGCCTGTTATTATCTAGCCACGAGCTCCTCGATTTCATATAAAGAATTCTAAAACTTCGATTCTTTCCATTCATTCGACGCGTTCGGCGCAGATAAGTGTGAGTTCACCTTAATGCATATGCTGTTTACACACTTGTAGCTAAATCCCCAATCGCTGTACAATCATGCTGTTACTTCATAAATCACTCACATTACCGATTAGATACATCGCATGAAAACTTGTTCCTTATCGACGTTACTAGGTAATAATACTTTCAAAACATTCTATAAAAAGGAAAAACCGAGCCATCGTTCTAGAATCAACGAAAACACGTTTTTTTTTAAGGTATAAGGGATAAAAATTACTTCTCCCGCTCTGGGAGCGGGAAGTAGTGTTCCTTCTTCGCCTTAATTACTGGGTCTCGGGTTCGTTCAACCCAGTGTCACAGACACATGAGCCACCTTTTGGAGTGCCCCAAGTGCCCGGACATCTGCACTTTGGAGGACTTAATGCGTGCCACCGATGCTGCAATCAACGTAGCTACCTACTGGGCCCAAAGAATTTGACGAGTTTACCTTAGATTTGAAAAGAAGAGAGGGTCACAGTAGACTTCGAACCTGCCGGTACCCTACAGTTGGCTAAAATCTCTCTGAGGCGCGGGTGGGACAATACGCGCGGTCGACGACATGGGCTTGGTCCGGATTGTAAACGAAAATATGTTGACAGTAAGAACTGTCTCGTAAAGTCTAACAGTTACTTACCGTATTGCTTTTTTTAAACCTCATTCATACAAAGTTAAGACCGAGATCTAGATCGAGGCCAATTTATTACCATCTCATTCATCATCATCATCTCAGCCGACAGACCAAGACCAAGCATCGCCACAGTGACTGTGCGTCCCGCATCTATCGGATTTCCGCGTCCCACACAAGGTCATAGGTCGCCCAATAAGGTTGTTATTGTTAAAATTGGTGCAAAAGTTTACGCTGTTGGACCAAGACATCATCATAACATTTTACACTTTTAGAATTTTCTATAGTTGGGTAAATACTCGTAAATTTTTAAATTCCACTAAAACATATCTCTTACATCCGAGTTATCCATAAATCGCTGAATGGTATCGTAAACATTATATTATTATTGTTACGGCAGCGCTTGACCACTATCTCACCTGATGGTAAGCGATGATGTGGTCGATGATGGGGCACGCTTGCCTAGAAGTAACCTATTCACTCTTGACTTAACAACCCCTACGTTGTTGATTACAAACTTTGGAACCTGTGCAATCATTCGGTTACAGTTATCTAATACAATTATCTTTTTATCTTTACCTATTTATAGATACTATAAAACGAAGTCCCTTTCACCATCTGTTTGTTTATTCGCTAATACCTTTTAAGCTACTCATAGGTTGACTGTATGGGTTGGTTGTATGGGTTGTGGAGGTTTAGGCAGCCGCTCCTCGTAAAATACTGGTATTCAGCTGAATCCGGCTTGACTGGAAGCCGACCCCAATATAGTTGGGAAAAGGCTAGGCAGATGATGACCATTTAAGCTACGCAACGGTTTTTACTAATAGAAAGATTAATAACGATATCTAGGTAAATATTTATTTAATTTTTGTGTATAGGATTTTAATCTCTAAAAAATATAACCAGATTATAAACATTTTTTCACTGAAATAAGACTACAGTAAAGCGAGGTGCCATCGACCATTTTAACTTAGAAAAACGCACGAATCTAGGAGAATTGGTCACAGACGCGAAAACGCGGTTAAAAAGTTAGTTATTCCACATCTTTAGTGAGTTTCCCCATAAAGTTTACCGACACCTGTACGCCTATTTGTATTTCATGAGTGCATTGCTTCGTTTGAACCTCGGTAGTAGAATAAAAATAAAAATAAACTTTACTACTGAAACTACGACCGAGTTTGAAAACCGAACCAACGTACTTTCAGGCCTGTTTACACCATATATCAATAAACACAGTTCAAGCTAAACTAAATGTAAAAAAATCAATCCATTTCTATCTACCGTTTAAAGCAGATAGAAATAGAATGTTTTAAACACAGTTTAGCTAGAAATTTATTTAGTAATTCCTGGTGCATTCCGGCCGTAGAAAAAATAGGCTGAAGAAGATAACAACAGTAAGTTGTTTACTTAGAAACAATGTCATGTGAAGTCAGTTCACATAAGGGAAGTATAGTCAAACACCATATGTCCGGACCATGCATTCGACATGCGGTTTCTAAGTAAGAAAACTAATGTTTTTTGTCATTGAGGTAACCCTAGGAAGCGCAAATAATAAAAACATAGCAACAACTCATATATATATTAAGCAGGACATCGTTATTGTCATAAATATAAAGGATAGTACAGTTGGCAACTTACTCAAATATTTATTTTTTTATTTGTGACTTAGTTTCATTTTTAAAATCGATTCACTATTTGAATTTATTGATTACAAATGAAAATACACATCTTTTCTCTTTATCATTTTAGTATACCTTTAAAAATATCCTCATACACAAACTACAAAAAACCCTTCAAAATACAAGTTCTGACTTTTGTTATTTTTCTGTCGATATTGTCTTAACAGGATTTTTATGAAGAATTGTTTATTAATACAAGCGTATGCTTGCTTTTCGTACTTTTATTGATCCTCATACGAATCTCTCAACAACTTTGGCAATTTATTATTTTAAAAAGTCTCCCCCCCCCCCCCTTGAACATTAATGTTGCCAACAGTACATGGTTAATATAAATAAGCATGGTTAAAAAGCGATGTTAATACGAATAAATAAAAATATAATAATTATAAAAGACCTCTTCACAATATGCACCGCTTCTTAATCGTTCCAGTTGATTGTTTACAGAAACGTATACATGTGAACAGACCTGGCCACAGATTACATCATTTACAACATTTCATTTAATATTAACGTTGCCATTCGCAACAAACGTGGTCATAAAACATAGGAGCGAGACAGCACGAGGTTTAACCAACATTCACATACTGCATTGGCGAAACCGAGATGTCTTAACAATCGAAGGAATCAGAATCGTTAAAATAAACCATCGAGTCAAACATCGACTCAACGATCTACAAAATCGAGATGTTGTTCGATTGTTTCGAGTCAACGGAAACGACAGCTAGTTTTTGATTGTACTAATCCATCACTCTCACTCGTAACTCTAAACCAATGAGGAACAACTTGCGAATTAACGCGATATGCACCAGTCGCAATAACAGACCGAGTCGGACTCGGGTCAAAGTCGAAACGATCGAAAACTCATCGAGATGATCGAATAATCGGAACAATCGAATAAAACCACTCGCCATTACGCATCACTAGACATAGGTATGTCATGGTTGAAAATACACCAATCAAACGAACCTGTAGAAGCTAACGTCACATCACGACGAGTTTTGTAGGCAATGAACAGCTTTAGAAAGCGCCACTGCACGACAAAATATAATAATGTAACTTCGGGTTAACATGTGCTGTCCTGCTCGCACGTTTTATGACCACATTACCGCGAGTATTGGCATTTATACTCCGTTGGTTTAGGTAGTTAAGTAAAGGTAAACAATCTTGGTATGTCTTTTTATATTAAAGAGGTCGTATATAATATACACAAAGATTATTTAAATTTAGTTTATTAGCTAACATCGATTTAGGTAAATACGTATTTGCAAAGATTTTTATATACAATTTATAGACAACTTTTAGATAAAAAGACATGCCAAGATTGTTTACATATAGTTAACTACCTAAACCGACGGAGTATAGTATAAAAGCTAGTCTGTAGACTTTTATAAATATTTGTAAAGTAAGTAAAATACGGCTTGACTGAGCGATGGTATATAGAAGTAGATGGATACAAATACAGGTATAGACACAGAATATTAGTAACGTTAAGTTTACTTACAACACAGACGTTAGACTGTTATAACCACCACCGTAACACAGACTCGTCGGGAACACGTCACTTGTTTGTGGAACGTTTGTAAACGCTATGTGAAATCAGCTGAGCGTACTTAATATTCATACAAATAATTTAATTTTTTATCGGATTTTTTTTTTCTTAGTGACTGTCGTTATTCATATTACAATAAAACTAAGGGCCTATTTCACCATCTATGATTAAGTTTCCGATATCTTACTTGGGAGATAATTTCATGCAAATTCTGTTCCATTTTTTAATTTATTCAGGAAGTAGTGGCTACTCGGACATATTAAGAATATGTCAAACACTATTTAAAAAAAATAGTTTAAAATAGAATTTAAGAAATACGTAACTACAATTGCTTAAATCACAAATCAGGAGATAGGTTATATTATAAAAAAAAAAACACCATGTTGAAATTCTGGCAAAAATTTTTAAGCACAGAATTGTCTGACCACAGTTGTCTTTTTTAATACTCATAATACGGTAACCGTAATACTACAGCAATATTTATTAAATTAAATTCGCATACACAGAAGCGCAGCTGATTCCACAAAATTATACCAAATGAATTCCATAAAAATAATCCGCCAATGTCCTGCCGTTTCGGAACAAAA
Source organism: Mythimna separata (assembly GCA_030763345.1). Lineage (NCBI taxonomy): Eukaryota > Metazoa > Arthropoda > Insecta > Lepidoptera > Noctuidae > Mythimna > Mythimna separata. The sequence continues at coordinate 22,300,300 of CM061170.1, read as the reverse complement.
ACATATTCTAGCAATTAAATGGTCCGTGTACACACTAAATATATTATACTTAAATATGCCATATATACGTGCGTGTATGAACGAGCGTGGAGGTTGAGAGTTAAAAAACATTAGTTCTTCTGCCGTGCCCAAATGTTGGCTCAATGTTGGAGGTTGGGTCAACTTGGCAACTCGATTAGGTTTTTTTTGTAAATTAAGATCTTTTACGGGGCCGCAAATGTTCGTGCAAACTGCAAGAGTCCAAATTCAATTATAGTTTTTTTTTTTTTATATATATATAAAAAAGCTGTTTTTCTCTTAAAACTTAAAAAAAAAAGGTTCAATTGACTTTTACACCTATCTATGCTGTCTGTTTTGCGTGCTTATTTTTTCAAGTTCCATTATTCCAAAGATATTTATTGAATTTCAAAAGTTTTCGACACAGAATTCGGTGTACCTAAACATCTTTTTCATTTCGCGTTAGGCGATGAATTTAATAAACCCGTAATGACATTTCTTATTGGAGAAAACCAAATTCTTTTTATCATCGAGCTACCAAAGTTCAAACACCAAAAATTAAAGGGACGGACCGCACAAATAATAAACCCGTTTTCACCCTTATGCAAAAGTACATGCAACAAATCACCAATGCATGCCGTATGGTATGATCGCTTGTAACAACACACGGTCCGGCCCGTGTGTACAGTCAGGGACAAAAGTGGGTGAACAGAAGATAGTTCTGTCAACCAGCCGGTGTCGCTGACTGCACTCGGGTTATATTCGTTGGTTTGTTAAAAAGGATACTGTCTTCTGGTGGCTTGTTTTCGGCAGAGTCCATGCCTGGCAGCGCGGCCGCGACCCGCCGGAACAACTGGAATGTACAATTATTAACATTAGCATTATTGGTCCACTGCTGGGACTCAGGCCTCGTTTCTAGAAGGAATGGGCTGAATTCACCATGCGGGCTCAGTGCAAATGCCACTTATAAAGAATATCTAAAATACAGTACAAATTATATTATTGCAGACAAATGCACTTCATCATTTTCAATGTAGCTAGCTAGTCTAGTGGCAGTTGTACACTGTTACCTTATAATGCGAAAGATTTTCATCTCATAAGCATTATCGGCCTTGTAATGTTCCCACTGTTGGGACTCAGGCGTCCTCTAGGAGAGGGAATGGGCTGTAATCCACCACGTGGGCCTAGTGCGGATTGGTGGATGTCACGTATCTTCGAATTTTTGGTTCTAGGACATGACGGTTTCCTCACGATGTTTTCCTTCACCGTTTTGAAAGCAGTGGTGTTGAAATAAATTACGCAAAGTAATGCGCCTGGCTGGGTTTGAACCCGCCACCTAAAACTCAACATCCGGATGTTTGACATCTCCGTATTCATGTAGCGTGCCACCACCACTGCCCCTATTAGTATAATATGTTGTTGTTATAGGTTGATTGCTGAAATAGTGGTCAAACGCGAGCCTATCAATAATATAATCTGGCTAAATGTGCAGCGTCGAAAAGCGTAAAACTCGAGAATGACTGAACCAATTAGAATAAACTTCTTGAGCCATGGGTTCATTTCTGATAGGAAAACCCGGGATCCTAGAGCGCAAGGCAAAGAAAAAAATAGGAGTGGGTTTTAGTCAACAAAGCCGCCTTTTGCTTGGGTACACAAAGGGTTAATCAGAATATTTTTTCTCTCATACTGTGGTAATAGCTCGTGCCTCGGAGAGCACGTTAAGCCGTAGGTCCCGGCTGTCATTTGGAGATCTTTGGCAGTCGTTGCGGATAGTCAGAAGCCAGTAAATCTGACTCCAATCTTGCCATGAAGTACCGTGTTACCCCAGTTGATGGGTTGTGGAGGTCTGGTAGGCAGCCGCTCCTCGTAAAATACTGCTATTCAGCTAAATCCGGCTTGACTGGAAGCCGACCCCAATACAGTTGGGAAAAGGCTAGGTAGATGATGATGACAAAGGGTTAATCAGAATAATTTTTCTCTCATACTTTGGTAATAGCTGGATATGAGAGTGAAGCCAAAGAACAGATGGATGGATTGTGTGAGGAGCGATATGAATGAAAAGGGAGTAAGTGATAGTGTGACGGACGACAGGACAGAATGGAAGAAGAAACGTGTTGCGCCGACACCAAGTAATATGGGATAAGGGCAGGAAGAAAAAGACATTAGTAATAGCTGGGTTCCCACTCATCCAAGTTCAGATTTTCTCCAATGTCAAAACCAGAACCCTAAAACTCTATCTTAATTCATGAATCCCTGACCGGTCCTATGAGACCGCGCTGTTATTGTCTTACTATTGTGTCTCGTTTCGCGGGTATTGATAGGTTAATTAAACAAGAATCATAAAAGTCCAACCAAACTACCCTACAATTCAAATAAAGAACTAAACTGCCCTAACCAATAGTCTCGTTGGACCATCTGTTATCCTCAAGCAAGGTAAAGGTCGGGCTTTACGACCCCATCGATCCGTGACGTCACCGCTAGGCAGACGTGATACACACTCATTACCAGATAACTACCCATTTTCACCTTATTGATTCTATTGATTTTGGTAAAGGTTAACTTATGTTTGTGCTTATCGGAAGGGTTAGACGACACACACACACAAATTACACACACACATGATAATATGCCTTTTTTGGTCCCGTACCCCAAAATGTAAAAACGGGACTCTATTACTATAGTCTTTTTTATATAGTACTAGTTAACCCCTGCGGTTTCACCCGCATTTTCCGTTACTGCTCCGCTCCCGTGGGTCGTAGCGTGATGGTATATATAGCATTCTTCAATAAATGGGCTATCTAACACTGAAAGAATTTTTCAAATCGGACCAGTAGTTCCAGAGATTACCCCCTACATACAAACATACAAATTTTACCTCTTTATAATATTAGTATAGATGAGTTGGGTGACAGCAGGACGAAAATATGCATCTTTAAGATGAGAGAAAAGGATAGTATGAACCTGACAGCTGTCACCGAAACCATCCTATAACAAATTTAGTATAAGACTCCACTGTCTGTCTGTGTGGTACCAGGCTGTATCTCATTAATCGTGATTACTGGACTACAGGTAGGGTGTTCCTGGTCTAGGTGTCTTGTGTAGTGCGTCTGGGTGTATGTGAGTTTATGCATTTGTGAAAGCACTCATGATACAGGAGTATATTTTTTTAAATATACTCATATACACAATATATACTGTGTTCCTGCGTTTGCACACACTTCTTTGATATAATATCTCCTGTGTACTTTACCTAATCTAAGCTACAATTGATCATTGTGACCGAATACCGAAATTCGTTCGGTAGTTTTGTATTTTATTTTATGTGTCCCAGTAGTTTTTTCGCCGTAAAAATCTACAGTTAATTCGTCGTGTGTAGGCACGGTTGGCAGTGATGTATGGATCATCCGCCGCCGTGTTTCATCAGTGTTGTATTGCAGTCTATGGGCTCTTTAATTACTCAGATACCCGCGAAACGAGACACAATAGTAAAACAATCAGCGCGGTCTCATAGGACCGGTTGGGGATTCAAACGTTAAGAAGCCTTTATAATTTCAGTAAGACGTCCACTGCTGGACATAGGCTATATATCCTCCCCCAAGCGTCACCATAATGCCCGGTCCTATCCTCGCCTCCAACGGATTCCCGCGACCCTCACCAGGTCATCGGTCCACATTGTGGGAGAGCTTCCAACGCTGCGAGACTACGTTATTACTAAAGAGCATGAGCACCTAGCGCTTGTTCATGTTGGTGGCTGTTGTAGCCACCAATATGATGATCACGTCCGACCCGCGCTCCGTGCGCACAGTGCCGGTTTTAGTACTATCAGCGCCCAGGGCGTGATTTCTATGGCGCTCCCGTCCTGCCATTGAAACTCATACGAAATTGACGCCCCGTACCGCACTATTCCGGCTTGGATAGCAGAAGGGGCGTCTGGCCCTTCTAGATTGGATAGGAGCCGCTTGAGAGCAGCCCCTGCCCGCTCTAGTCTGGGAACCAGACGTCAGAACTGCTCCTGAAAGTTTCACCGGCTGCCAAGGACTAAGCCCCACCCAAGTACTTCATCGTCGATTCGTGGCCAATGTGAACTTTCTCTACCTTAATTTGGGATCCTGATGAGGGTGCGTTTGTAGGGCCATAAAAGCACATGGCTTCGGAGTTGTGCAAAGCATCTTGAAGCATAAGTCCACGCCCACACGGCGGCGCGATTTCAAGTCTAGTGCCCTGGGCGGTCGGCCAACCGCGTCCTACCTTAACGCCGTACTGCGTGCGCACGTCGTCGATGTGTCCCAACAGTGGGACGTTAGTACGTTATTACTAAAGAGCATGGCAGTCACCTGTTTAACATTGTAGCCCGCTTTAGCGCTAGTCTCTATGAACATGACGTTGAGTTCCTTGGCCTTCCGGTCGCCGTCCTCCGTGGACACCTGGCGCTTGTCCGACAAGTCGGTCTTGTTGCCCACCAACATGATGATCACGTCCGACCCGCGCTCCGTGCGCACGTCGTCGATGTGTCCCAACAGTGGGACGTTAGTACGTTATTACTAAAGAGCATGGCAGTCACCTGTTTAACATTGTAGCCCGCTTTAGCGCTAGTCTCTATGAACATGACGTTGAGTTCCTTGGCCTTCCGGTCGCCGTCCTCCGTGGACACCTGGCGCTTGTCCGACAAGTCGGTCTTGTTGCCCACCAACATGATGATCACGTCCGACCCGCGCTCCGTGCGCACGTCGTCGATCCATTTCGATGTCTGGTGGAATGAGTTTGCATCTGTCGAGGATAAAAAAGTACGAATTAATTAAAAAAATGTCTATGTTGTGTACCCGATCATTACTGATATTAATGGCTATTATGATTTGGTTAGTGGCATTCGGTTTGCGGCAGCATGTTAAACACACCACTGTACACTGGTGACTGGTAATTACTATATCTCTACTAATGTAATTGACTTTATAGCTATCGCAGTGTTATTTTTTTTTATACAATACAAAAACATTAACAAAACTGTTACTATATCTCTTGCCACTAATATTTTTCAACCAACAGATACATCAACGGGCGCTAGTAAAAGAATAACCCATTTCTTGAGAACACACTCAACACACGTCATAAAAACACAGCATAATAAATTCTCATACTTTAATGTTACAATAACCTACGCTGTAGTCAGTCCATTCATTCATCCACCTAGCCTTTTCCCAACTATATTGGGGTCGGCTTCCAGTCAAGCCGGATTTAGCTGAATACCAGTATTTTACGAGGAGCGGCTGCCTACCAGACCTCCACAACCCATTCACAGACTATCCGTAACGACTGCCAAAGATCTACAAATGACAGCCGGGACCACCGGCTTAACGTGCTTTCCGAGGCACGGAGGAAACTCGTTATGTTAAGATGGTCACCCATCCACAGACCAACCTAGGCAAGCGTTGCTTAACCTTGAAGATCGACCTGTGCGGCTGTTATTATCTAGCCACGAGCTCCTCATAAAAACACAGCATAATAAATTCTCAAACTCTAATGTTACAATAACCTACGCTGTAGTCAGTCCATTCATTAGTTTCCATAAATGGATTGTCGTTCAAAACCGACGCCAGGGGATTACTATATTTGCGCATAGCGACAAATTTTGTGTAGGAGCGTAGCCACGCAGGTGAATTTGTATGGCTTTCAAACTGACATACATATTTATCACTGCTTCTTAGTATACTATACTAGTTACTAGTATACTAGTAGTCTAGTGTATAGTAAAACATCATCATCCATCATCATCATTTACCTAGCCTTTTCCCAAATACATTGGGGTCGCTTTCCAGTCAAGCCGGATTTAGCTGAATACCAGTATTTTACGAGGAGCGGTTGCCTACCAGACCTTCACAACCCATTAACTGGGGTAACACGGTACTTCATGGCAAGACTGGAGTCTAGATTCTGCTATCTGCTGGCTTCTGACTATCCATAACGACTGCCAAAGATCTACCAATGACAGCCGGGAACTACGGCTCAACGTGCTTTCCGAGACACGGAGGAAACTCGTTATGTTAAGATGGTCACCCATCCACAGACCAACCTTGGCAAGCGTTGCTAAAGATCGACCCGTGCGGCTGTTATTATCTAGCTACGAGCTCCTCTGTATAGTAAAACATAATCAGCCTTAAAATGTTGCCACTGCTCGGACTCAGACCTTCTCTCTAGGAGATGGAATTTGCCGTAATCTAACACAAGGGCCCAATGCGGATTGATGGGTGTAATATGTCGTCGAAGTTTTGGCTCTAGAACATGCCGGTTTCCTTACGGTGTTCATGAGAGCAGTGGTGATGAAATAAATCACACAAAGTAATGCATCTGGCTGGGTAGCGTCCGACCTACGAGTTTTACGTAGGTCAGGGCTGTTACCACAGGGCCACCATGATTGCTTCTCAGTGTTCTATACAGATACTAGCTTCTACCAATAGCTACCTACGTCATACAAGGAAGCCTTGTGCAAAATATCACACTCTTACACCCAGTAGTTTTGGCCGTGCGTTCATAAGTTAGTCAGTTTCTAATTTCATATTATATGTATAGATAATAACGACAATAACCAACAAAAAAGTTAGTAAAAGTAATTCAGTTTAAATTGGTAGGCTGTCCGAAGTACCTTTAACCGTCGCCGGACAACGTAATTCCCATCTAATTTGTATGACTCATGAACACACTGATGATGTCATCGACCTATCTTTGCTCTATCACCTTCATATCTACCAAACTAAAAGTAATTAAATCCAAATAACTATAGCTATTTAGTTTCTCGCGTGCTAAGTATGTGTACCTGTTTGAATCGATATGCAATTTTGATTCTAAAGATGAACGCGTCACGCTCTTGCACACATAGACAATGCAGTCAAGCACACATTCGTCACACACACATACATGACTGTTGTACACTCAAAACAACAGTAAGTATAGCTACTGTCATGCCAGTGAACTCTGTCCTGTCCCACGCCACGGCTTTATACTGCTCACTTGTTATTATAGACGAAAGAGTTCGTTTAACATCATTTCTTTCACTTCATCGTTTCGAACCAGCAGCTTTATGAGCAATTAGTTGGTTTTATCGCCTTATCTACAGAATCCTAACGCTAACAAAAATCTATACCACACGCTTTGTTTGTACGTAAATATTGTAACTAAATAGGTTATTTTTTAAACTCGTGTTAGATATTAAAAGATAATTCCGCAATAAATAAGTTGTCGCGGCCTTGTACAATAAATAAGACAATAAAACGGAATTTATCATTAATATTTATAGAGCGCGCTGCGTCCGGAAGTTTTCCGGTAATTATAATAGCCTTGTGTTTCGTATTAGTATTAAAAAGTTTGTGTCATCACACGTCAGGCATACTACATGAAAGTTTCAAGTCTCGAAGGAGACGTAAAACCGAAGTAGGGTTGGCAAAAGCCTAGGATACCTTATCAAAAAAGAAAGGAAGAAAAAGAATGTTGATTTTTTTCTCACAAAACTTATTAAAACTGAATAATACTCACTAAACAGTGGAAAAAAAACAAGGCATTAAAAACCTGTGTGAGACTAAAAAAGGCGATATTTAAAATAATAACTAAAGCAGGACAACGAGTCCAGACAGTCCGGTTTTTGTTAGGTTTTATGTTATGCAATTTAATTACTCAGATACCCGCGAAACGAGACACAATAGTAAAACAATAACAGCGCGGTCTCATAGGACCGGTTGGGGATTCAAACGTTAACAATCACTTTGATTTTCACTGAAAATTGGTTAATAATAAAGACTTATCATCAAAGTTTCTATTTCAATAAAAGTTTAAATTTTCAGATAAAGCATGATACAAGTCTGGATTTGTGCCGACATTATGCAGGGTAATAACATAATCTGTCAGCATCAGTATGATGTTCACTATCAAACGAAAAACGAACGTATCAAAATATATACCTTTTAATAAACAGAATATTCTCAAAACCTTATAAGGTTGTATCCTACAAAGTACAAGTTTATATAAATGCTAATCATTTCATAACACGACCCAAAATCTAAGCTAGGTTTCCGTCCGTTTTTCCCAATTTTATCCATCTTTCAGGCAGGTTTTAGGACAGCCCTAAACCGAAGAAGCTGTGACGGATATCGATCAAGCCATTTTATTCCACACACGGCTGTAACTTTTAGACCGAGGTATAATAAATTCAAGCTATTGCCAGGCCGAAGTAAAACTAGATGATCGATACTCCTAGCGAGTACGTTATCAGTATTATTTTATGAAGTTAATAACTTATCATTGTTAGAAAATTTGTTTGTCAAAGAAGGCTGCATGCGGTTCAATACTAAGGGCATTTTTATCGATGGGCCGATACGTGAATTAATTTGAATAAGGATCCCAAAACGTACTTTGGTTAGTGCATAATTATATTTCGATGTAATACCCAAATTTACACAAGCAAAAAACATTTTTTTTTTTTGTAAATTCTCCAACAAAACATTAACAAGAATCATGATTCACTCTCTTAAAATCCAAGGACGATATTAAATCTATCGACAATAGCTCTAATTACGGAAGTACATACAATTATGAATATTCTGAAGCAAACCTTGAACAATATGAAACTGAATTTGTGCCAATCGCCAGCTATAATTCTCAATCAATATCGAAGCGGCCGAACAATTGAACATACTTACTTACTTTAAAGAGTAACATACGAATGAAACCTACCTATATTATTTTTTTGAGGTGGGACATTATAAAATAACTCATTCCGAGCTCCCTTGAAACAGATATGACAAACTATTACTTGACTTTTCCCGCTTTTGGGCGGACTGGCAGTGCGCAGTTTTACTGACTAAAACCCACGCCTATGTTACTTCTTTGCCTTTCGTTCTTTTGCACAACCCATGGCCGTAACGGATGTACCCATATTTTACCTTTTTGAGGTGGTATATCATCAAATAACTCCTCCCGAGCTCCCCTAGAGCAAGAGAGAGTACCTATCAGGCTTTTAGTGACTAAAACCCTGTAGATATACCCAGTTGATAGATAGATGTACTTCTACTCGCCCTTCGAGTTCCAGGGCCACATTCACAAATACACCCACAGTTCCGAAGCCCTAACAGGCAATTTAGACAGTTTTTACGAGTCTCAGTGAAACTGTAAAGGAACTGATTGACGTAGATTCTCTATGTGAACATACACAAGCCAATGTGATGAGTGATACTACAAATAATGTCTCGTTAACGTTCCCATCTATATTCAGAACTGACGCGTTTTGAAATGAACTTTATTTTCTGAAGAAAAGTTGAACTGAAATGAGTAGCTACGCTGACGCAAAACAGTCTTTAATTATTACAAGCGAAGGGGTAGGATAAAATGGGGCTAAAACTAAATTAAAAATACAATTAAGGACCAAGGCGAAGGAGGATAAATGGCCTTGACACCTATCGGAGGGAGTGGCCCGCAATGGACGAGGACAGACGTTTGTGGAAAAGGGTGAAGGATCTTTTCACCCAGCAGTAAGATATAATAAACGAACTAGAGTTAAATACATTTAGTTGGTCTAGAAAATCCAATGAGCAGACTAGGTTCATATACATCATGTACCTACGTACTTAGACATAAACAGCCAGGCCCAAGGTTCGTCGTGGGGTGGAGCAAGCAAATATTTGTTACAGACGACAGACAACCCCAAAGCCAAATATTAACCTTCACCCCACAGTATAAAGTCTATATTTGCTCACACACAACTCACGAACAATTGATTTAATTAAAGATTTCAAATTGATTTGTGACCGCTATGAAATCGGAATGATTGTGTTCCTTACATCATTTGGCTAATACGCTCAGCGTGAACAAGAGAGCAAACAGTTTATTACCATGTTCAAAGTAGGTGCTTACTCGTAACATTGTAACGGAGTACAGTTTACGGCCGGAGACAGACATAAAAAAGATTAATAATAAAGTCGAATATGTGCTCGAATTACTTGATAGCGTTTTTGAAATGTCTTCTAGGTATCTCTTGAAAATTAAAATGATGAGCAGCTAGGTAAGCCCACGACATTAAGCCCGATATACGATCGCGCGTAAATTGTAGCCTGAGGCGCTGACCGCCGGGCCATTGGCCCACTTTCGGCCTTTCAGAACCACGCTACGTGCAACACGACTGTAATCGCTTCTTTTCATTTCCCTGTTGCTCAAAATTTATGAAACACGCTGAAAAAACTCTACACAAAGCAAAGGACGCAATACGTATTTACTGACTTACGATCAAGGAGTTGTGGTTTGAAATGTATGCCTAATGTCAATGTCAGAACATCGTCTTTGACTGAGCTATCGTTTTCAGTCGCTTATTAGTATCACATACTGCCATATTAAGATCACACATCATTATGGTTCCTTTCAATGATTTTGGAACCTATTCTGAAAATTTTATAAGCGGAATATTTCTGTGGTTCGGATGAAAGCCGAAAGATCTAGCATAATGATAGGGCAGGAGAATTCAAACAATTCCCAGAAAAGAACGCGGTTGAAAGATGGTATCTTTCATTCAGTTGCTTGCTAGCAAGACCAGTTCCTCAAACCAAAGTTGACGAGCCAAAGGCCAGAGACCCGTTAGGAGAAGAGGACACACCCTTGCTCAGCCGCATGACAACATTTCTGTTACTTTGTGTGCCGTCCGTAAAATATAATGGAGTTATTTTTTAGCCAGATGCGAGCGAGTCCCGAGGGTTTAAGATATCGTTACCTCGGGATTCCATTCGCGTAACACAGTTGGACGCGAGCAATATTTTATGGTCCTGAACTTTTTCAAGGAAAAACTTGTGTACTAAATTTCTTTACGTATCTTAAGTAAGTAAATAATCATTTATTTAAAAAGAGTCTGTGAGATACATAGGTGTTGAATTTAAACCCTTCTTCTGCCCTTCTAAATAAGAATATCCCGTATCTTGAAGAACAGTGTACTTTAAATGGATTGATACAGCTTTTTTGATTGATAAGTGGATAGTTACCTATCCAAAACCTGACCTCGGCAAGCATTGCTTAATCTAGGAGATTGACCCGTGAGGTTAATATTATTTCCCTCCCTCTCAAATAGCTCAAGAGCTTGAGCCTGAGAGCCCGGTGGTAACTACGTTAAATTATGAGTTTTTTTGAGTTGATGTGTAACTGTTATCAGTGTATAAGTGTATGTATACAACTTGTTAGACACAAAACTGCGATGCGACGTCGCATTGTAAAAATCTACGAGCTTACACGATGTAACGAATTGATTACATTAGCATTGCACATTCTATGGGCACCTGAACCATTGCTTTGCTGCACGAAATCGTATCGCAGCAATTTGCATCGCTGGTACTTGCGATGCAGCGTCGTATCGCATCGCATCGCAGTTTTGTGCGGGAGCCCTAAGTGCTCATTAATTAATATAATATAACAAAGGTAGTCATTTAAAAGGTAGTTAATTGTGTGTACTAATGAAGGAAAATAATCAATTCAGTTTAATGAACCGCTGACATTATTAATTTTCATTTGATTGCTTTCATTTGTTAAAAGTGCTGTTAAAAATTTATTATCTATACTGTTTGTAAAAAGTTCTTGTTAGTTAAATTGAGAAACCGGTTTCCAACTATCTCGTTTAGATAATTGCATAGTCTGGTCTGAGAATAATGTGATGATAACGGAACCAATCGTCGGTATTTGGGTCATAGATTTGGCGATAGAGCTCACCGATCGTAACTCTTTTAAAACATTAAGATATGGTCAATTTATCAAGAACATACATCATATTTATGTACCCGGAATCGATAATGTTCTCCGAACATAATAGCATAGCATAGCAGCAGCCTTATAATATTTCCACTGCTGGGACTCATGTCTTCTTTTTAGTAGAGAGAATGGGCCCTAATATACCACGCGGGCCCAGTGCATTTTGGTGGACGTCAATGTCTTCGAATTTATGGTTCTAGGACATGCCGGTTTCCTCACGATGTTTTCCTTCACCGTTTTGAGAGGTGATGAAATAATTTACACAAAGGAATGCGCCTGGCTGAGTTTGAACCAGCAACAAGCTATAACTCGTAAGTCGGGGCCGCTACCACTGGGCCACCACTGCTCACACATATTGTCAGTGTTTAACGCTTGACAGAAATGCACTAACACAGTACATCCACGGATCGATTGTGAAGGCCAGCGTCGGTGACCTAATCTAGATTTCTCATGAAATATCAAACGTTTCGTTTGCTAGGTGCATATTGATTAAGCCTGTCCTTGTCACAATATTTAGGTCAATTTTTTTTTTATGAACCTGTTGTGTTCCACTCCTGGGCTAAACCTTCCTTTGCTTCCACTCCATCTGACCTATCCTTTAGGAGTCTAACTCTTAACACTATCATCTTCTGGGCCTAACACATCACCGGTTCCTTCTGTTTAAGACCCAATCAGTGGCTGCCTGGCCTGCCCAGTTCTATTTTAGTTCACGGCCAAGTTGCCTAAGTATCCGATTTATGTTTTCAATCATATTAAAACATTTCAATTTTGAAGTATAACCCCTAAATACACATTTCTTCTCTCATAAACCTCGCTCTTTAACCTTTATTCCTATTTCTTAGAAGTCAACGCAACATGTCTCCTTCCATACTTCTCTATAAGTTGTCCTCTCAGAACGAAAAGATTGACCCTTTCTAGCCATAATTATCACCTCTAAGACAGTCTCCATCATCATCAATCAATCTTTTCTGTGGTCTTTCCCAACACTTTTCGTAAAAACTCGAAACTATCCCCACATTTTCCCCATTACATTCTCTGGCGTCTTTTAAGTCAAGAATGAATAGGTTACTTCTAGGCAAGCGTGCTCCATCGTCCACATCATCGTTTACCATCAGATGAGATAGTGGTCAAGCGGGAGCCTACCATAATAAAAAACCCAACCACATTTTCGATTTATTGACTGGTTCAATCATCCCTTAAAAAACCGATGACCCCAGTCGTCTCAAATTTACTCTAACGCGTCAAAAAAGCATACTTACTGGTAATATCGTAAACCACAACAGCGACCGTGGAGTCCCGGATGTACGAGGGGATGAGGGAGCGGAACCGCTCCTGCCCGGCGGTGTCCCAGAGCTGCAGTCTCACCGTGCGGTCTTCCAAGTACATCGTCTTCGACAAGAAGTCGATACCGATCGTTGCCTGCGAAAATACACTTATTTTAGACAGTTTGTGGCACTAGAAGCATTAAACTGGAAAAAAGTTAGCTTAATACTTCAGGATGACCTACCGTGAAAACAGCATTGAACCATTGTAATTTAGTATAATATACATAGGAAGGAAAAAAGTTTATGATTTTGAGTATGATATTAAAAACTTCCTTTATCAGGAAGGCCGTCAGAACAACAGTCTAAAATAATAAATTGAATTAACAATACATTTGCAAGGTCAGTTGACCGGCATTTTTGTAGTGAAACTTCAGATAAATAAAATCTATTGTTGGTTTTGGAATGTAGGTCCTAATTTTTAGATAAAAACGAAAATCAATTATTCTCCCTTAAGTGATTAACCACGTTTTCTGCAAGTTTTATATTAAAATTTAATCTGTTGTTAAAGTAGTCGGTCAACCAATCAGAGCAGTCTGCAGCTGACAAAGGATTTGCCAACCACTGTTTCAGTTGATCAGCATTTCAGAAGTGTATTTAGGTCATTTGTGATGTTACAAGCTGCAAGATGCAGTTCTAAAAGCGGCGTTACCCATACCTGGCGTATGCAAGTGGCTTGCATGACATTTGACATGAGGAGTTCTGATTGGTGGATGGCATGCCACAATACCAGCTACTTGCATATTTTTATACCAGCTACAAGTATGTGTGTCACCGCTTTAATGCGATTACTGTATCAACTTACATTACAATACTCTGGGTTAAATCATCTGATCAAGTTAGAAATTATTTTGTTGTTTTAAACAGTATGCTCCCGAATTGGCCTCATAGCAATTTTGTCATGATGTGATAACGAACTTGGAGATTATCAAACGGAACTCCTTATTCACCCCTCAGATTTGCTTTATTAATTCGTGTCGTCGATGATTGACTGAAATAAAATAGGAGGTTCGAATAGAATTCATCAGGTGATGAAGCCGGAATGCAGGCTTCGGAAGCCCTGTTTGCTCTATTAGAATTGTCATGAGGTGCAATTTCATTGGCTATAAAGTAGTATCGAACTGAGTGACTGAGCTGATGATGAAGCCAGAAAGCAGATACGGGAACTTTGTAATATACCAATGTATGTGAGCCGCAATTATAATGTGTTTTTTGTAACGGGACATTTAGCTGCCCGATTAGTCGCAAATGACGCCTCCCCAGATCCCAGATCCCCGCGTCCAATTCAGATCGGGACCACTATGGATGGCAGCACTAGTGCTGATAAATGTAGCTCAACCCTAAGACTAAAGATAACCCTCCATGTGATCATGTGTCTAGAAACTGGGTTACACTGTACGACTTCGATTTTAACATACCGTAAAACATTTATTACGTTCTATCCCCCGGAGATCTCGGGTACTGTCGCGGACTCACGGTCGTTCCACGAAGCCTAGGTAATTGGCGCAGACCTATTTAACTCGCTCTAAATTGCACGTATCTTCGTTTTAGAGAAGATTGCTATTTATTAGGCACCTAATATACTTTTCCTTTACATTAAGATCAGGTTAGGTAGGTAATAATGCGAATTCATAATAAAAAATGATGAATATAGGTCGGTCAATATGGACTGCAGCAAGCTAATTTGATTAGCGTTTTTATAATTTTATTTCTTGAGCCAAAATCCACTCGTAACGTTACTCTAAAACAGTGGTTTCCAACCTTTTTTCGGACCGGCTACCACATTGGTTTCTTTGGTGATAGCAAGCACCAGAAAACTTAAGTATGTTACTTAATTCATAAAAAAAACTTATGGATCATATTCTTCAAAATTGAAAATTCTCTTCAAACTTGAGAGCAATTCGCATCAATGTCAATGTTGTGTGTGTATTTCTAGTTGGAAAGTTTTTAGACCTTTCGCGGCCCATATTTTAGCTCCTGCATATCAGCATGGGTCTGCGTAAACCTCAGGTTGGGAACCACTACTGCCCTAAACACCACAAATGGTTTTTCTGTGCTATGGTCACCTTTAAGTTTCAAATTGTAACAAAAGAGTGTTGATATTACACTCATTATATCCAAGACCCATTATGACTGCAATAAGTTGACACAAGTGCTCAGACAAAACAAAATTTATAAAATACTTCCTCGTATTGAAGTCGGTTAATGAAAACACAGACGAAACGCTGTCATATTTTTAAATTGGAGTTAACGCCAGCCTGAAGTGCATTAAACGCATGGTTGAGTCGAGACAACTTTTACTGATACTCATAAAAAATTACCCAAAAAACAGTAATAAAGAAATGTTTGATGAACGAATTGCTGTTATAACTCTGCAATAGAAATAAATTAAAACATTTCTAGTTATTGCAGAATTTAACAGATAAATGGTCGGAACTATAGGCACGCTTGGCGTAAGTATATTGTAACGAATATCCAGTGAAATCTAAGATAAATTTTACAACAAAGGTTCACTTGCAATTTCGTGATTTCAAATAGAAACGAAATAAAATCTTCTCGGACATAGTCACGGGTTTACTGGCATTACCTAATGATTTGTATTACTGATGCAACGTTCACATTTTACAGTTCTTTTTTGCAGTTTACTAGTGGGATCACACGGTCATATCCCGCTGTTTATACGGTACCAGCTTCAACATCGTCTTAGCCCGCGTGAAAGTAGGTTTCTCCATACAAACACTGAACCCCCGTTTCATCCTTTAGGGTGTGTGAATTTTGGAATATCCTGTCTTATGGTTTGCTTTTTTATGAGCCTATTCAAGGGCCTCCCTCCACTCTTTCCATCTTTCACGAGACCACGTCTCCTCTTGCCAGTTCTGGCGGAATCTATCGAATGCGTCGCACCATCTCCTTCATGGTCCGCCGCGATCCCGTCGTACTGTTTCAGGGCGCCAACTTTGTGCTACTTTGACCCACAGTTTTACGTCATAATAATTGTCTGATTGCAAATAGCGCAATTCATTCAGTAATTCTGTACGATCTTCGGTTTTTACGACGTCTCTACGCAAACCATGTCCCACCTTCTATCCTGCATCATGTGTCCAGTTACTTGTTCACGTAAGGACTAATGCCAGCATCAGTTAACGGCATTGCTGTGGCCACATAGTGGGCCAGGCAAGGAATTTAACAAGTTTTGCCATCGACAAACTAAGAAGTAGAGCTGTGTGTTGATAGATCAGTCAGTCAGTAACAGTTGCCTTTTACAATACAGTAAACTATGCGATGTGACGATGTGATACTATTACTCAGGGCGTAAAGTCTGCTATTAGAATAGTATCACAATTGTCGATTCGACAAGTTTGGTAGTCTTTTAAATGTTAGTTGACTACCAAACAATTATGAAGCCAATGATCGACAATTCTGATATTATTCTAATAGCCGTTGGTCCCGGCTGTCATTTGGAGATCTTTGGCAGTCGTTACGGATAGTCAGAAGCCAGTAAATCTGACTCCAGTCTTGCCATGAAGTACCGTATTACCCCAGTTAATGGGTTGTGGAGGTCTGGTAGGCAGCCGCTCCTCGTAAAATACTGGTATTCAGCTAAATCCGGCTTGACTGGAAGCCGACCCCAATATAGTTGGGAAAAGGCTAGGCAGATGATGATGAGACTTGAGGCCCTGGAAGCATGCTACGCTTTTGACCTGGGCTGTCACATATGTATAGATCTGTGACAGAATCCAGATATTCAGTTTTTGATTTGCGATGTGAAGGTCAGATAGGAAGACGCTCATATGATATCAGTATTTTCTACATTTGAGTAAAAAAGCCGACATTGTTTTTTTTGATGCCATTCCGGAAATTTAGCTTTTTACATAACAATATCATAACAAGTCATTGCTGGTCTACAAATGCTTGCAATTGCAAGAACACATGACAAATCTATACAAATGGTAAAATTTAAAAAGCCTAACAAAAGCCGGACAGGCCGTACTCCGCCTAATTTAACCAAAAAGTCTGACCGTGTCCTGTTTTATCCGGACGCCTAGTAACGCTATATACGAGTAAAATACTGGTCTTCTACTGTATCCAGTGAGACTGGAAATCGACCCAAACTGAAGGCTTTTCAAACTGTCAAGCATAATACCTAAAACCGCGCAACAAAATGCCGTGTGAACGTAATTTCAGTATTTTTATGCGTGTTCAATAAATAAGTGGAAGGTTTACTTTCGCAGCTGGATGCCCAATTAAACGGCAGCGTCGGAAGCTATGACCGACAGACGGTTGTTTGTTTTACACATTTATAAACAGACGCAGGGTTATTTAATATAGCAGTCCGAACATTGATCCCTACGAATTTTAGATTAGAGTAAGTTCTTTTTTAGAGCAAACCTTTATGCAGCCAAATGGTAACTGGATTATCTGTATAGAAACTTTTGGAGAACTAGTAATGCCCGTTGTTGTTGCTAGTCCTCCTAAAATTGCATTTGTTTTCAAGGTTTCTGGCATGCAAGAATTGCTGTAGATATAATATATGTAGATTGTAACATTCTCATCTTCGTTGGTATCGGAAGATCAAAACAGAATTTTTAAAATACAGCCTTAGAAATCATTTTTTTCCGTACTTTAATAAAAGAAATTTGAAAAGTAGGTACATCTAGAGCTTCGGCTTGCATTTAGCATAGGATGCATTCGTACAATAATAACACTGTTTTAGCAAAATAAATACAATTATATTATTTTACGTTATCTCATTTGATTGTTATTGATAAGTATCTATTGCTGTATAAAAAAGATGTAACCAATACAATATCTTTTTAGATATCCGATATTTCCTTTAATGCAAACATGTACTATTCTGTACTTGTCACAGTTTCCGTGTGGTTTATTGCTCGCGATGAACACACACAAATACAATTTAATTACACTTATATGTTAAAGATAATACATAATATAGATAAAACATATTATCGTACTTTTCGATCGAACTTGTTTTGCCGGTAATGATAAGAGTAATAATGTTTTTTTTTTAACAAGCACATTAATATTCTAGGCTTTTCGTCTGACTCGGTAGGTACATGTCCGGTAAATTAATACAACTGTGAGTAGGAACAAGGAAACTACTAACTAAAGATATTAAAATTTAGTCAAGATTATTTTAGATCTATTCCTGAATTCGGGCAACTTTGTCATCATAAAGTTATACTTAACACCAGAAAAACTATCATCATCATCTACCTAGCCTTTTTCCCAACTATATTGGGGTCAGCTTCCTGTCAAGCCAGATTTAGCTGAATACCAGTATTTTACGAGGAGCCGCTGCCTATCAGAACTCCACACAAGAAAGACTAAATTTGAATTTGAAATAAGTAATATTTTCTACACAATTTTGGATGAAACTACTATATTTACTTCTGAAATAAATAATAGCAAAGTTAGCCTTATAATGTTCCCATTGCTAGGACTCAGACCTTCTCCCTATGAGAAGGAATGGATCGTAATCCAACACGCGGGCCCAGTGCGGGTCGATGGATGTCAAATATTTTGGAATTTCCGGTTTCCTCACGATTTGTTCCTTCAAATTTTGGAGAGCAGTGGTGATGAAATAAATTCCATAAAGCCTGCCTAGATCCTATTATTTCATCACCACTTCACTTATTTCTGTGAAATAGTTTAAATAAACACATTTCATCAAATATAAACCAACTTTACGAAGTCGATGTTTATTAACAGACTATTCTGAGAAACATTCCTATGTGTGCTAGCCTCCGACTTTGTTTCTACGAAGCCCGAGGCTAATTTGGAGGCAGTGGAACAGAGAGTAAAGTTCCACGTACCTCCGTTGAAAATGGAGGATCCTCCAACCGGACGGGTGTTATGTCTGGTGGGCTACTGCCCGATAGATGATTTCGGGCTGTTGTATCTATTCAAATCGCGCGGAGCACTTTGCTTGCGCGATGCAGGATTCTGTGACGTCACATGTAGTAGATCGTGGTCGCTACACTAGCCTCCAGAAATTATCTTAGCCAAGTTCTGTACTGGAAGAATTAATTTAATGCTTCAACGGCATTTTTGCTGATTAATAAACTGCATTAGACATCATGACTAACAAGAAATCACATAAGCATTATTTTAGTGAGCTATGCAATGGAATGCAATGTCTGGAAATATTATGGATAGAATGGAAGAAGAAAACGTGTTGCGCCGACCCCAAGTAATATGGGATAAGGGCAGGAAGAATAAGATACAGATACAGTTTTAATAATATGGATGACAGATTAGTTGGTTTCAACAAACAGAAAACTCTTCCACTCAAATGTTACTATAGATAAATAAGAAGGGTACTTTCCCTTTTACTGTTTACTTATCTAAATATCCTATCGAACCCCGCGAAACGAGACACAATTGTAAGACAATAACAGCGCGGTCTCATGCGACCGGTCGGAAATCTGTTGAATACAGATGTTTATTTTTTTATTCGTATTTTCTTCAGGTAGGTTACTTATAAATTCGTTATTATACCTTAACTATTTACTAGTATTGATAGTATTGTCGTATGAATATTTGTTTTGTAGGATTTTGTGCGAAATTCACGTAAACAGTAACGATGCACTGCTCGTTGTTTAAATATTATATTAGAATTGCGGTATAACAAAATTAGATTAATTCATGAATCCCCGACCGGTCTCATAGGACCGCGCTGTTATTGTCTTACTATTGTGTCTCGTTTCGCGGGTATTGATAGGTTAAATAAATATATAATAATATAATACTTTTTTTAAATCTAAATATACTGTGCTTGACTGCAAACCCCCCTGCCTGAGGGTTTTTTTTTCAGGGTAAGCAGTGATGCAATCATTGATGGTGAGGCGCGCTATTTTATAAAGAGCCTACTCACTCTAGACTTGAAGATATTATATTAATGTATCATAACACCATTTCTTTATCATTTCGTTCAATTCATATGAGTTTTTTTATAGCATAATAAATGACTACACACTAAATCATAAGCTTATAGATTTAAAGCAAGCTGTTGTCAGTCATAAATTTAATTATCTTTTAAAGATAATATTTTTTTCTTTTGAGCTACTGATTGTGGTTAGATCCTTATTAGAATTTTCCGAGGAAATACCACTTTGCAATAACAATATTTTATTATGGACTCCGAATGTGTCAAATTCTACTTTAGCCTGATGATGGTGCAACCTTGGTATTTAACCTATCACATACCCGCAAAACGAGACACAATAGTAAATCAATAACAGCGCGGTCTCATAGGACCGGTCGGGGATTCATAAACTAAGTAAGTTTTGACACATTCGCAATTCAGAAACCAGCCTTTATACAACCTGCCTCTGCTTCACAATATATAATAAGCGCAATTAAAATTTTTATACACAAAACCCTTCCTGCAAAAACTTTACAATATAAAACTGTTATCAAAATCGATCAAGTTTAGATGTACTAGCAAGGTCATATGAAATCAAATCAAAAAATGTTTATTTATTTAGAAAAAGCAGCCCCAGAGACATTTTAGTTTATGGTCATAATTTAATAGTGTGATCATTATTAGACTAGTTGGTTGTTGTCTAGTGCTAAAATGACTATTGATACTACTCTATCACATACCCACGAAACGAGACACAATAGTAAAACAATAACAGCGCGGTCTCATAGGACCGGTCGGGGATTCAAACATTAAAAAATTAAAATTAAATATTAACACACTTTGGCACCATTATAAAATGGAATAAAGAATAAGCATAAGGCTATAAAAGCATAATTAAATTATGTACATTCCCACTGTAGTCGGAGTTCAAGAAAGAAGTTGATTTAGCTGATGATTTGATAAGTTTGTAAAATTACCTCAATCAATCTAAATTAGCTTAGCTCTGTATACACAACCATTTTAATAGTTGATTTGACAGAATTTAGGAACAATAGAAATACACGAATAATGTACAGGATAACAAAGGTGGTTAAAACTTAAAAGGTATTGAATCACAAAAATAGTTTTCCTATTAGGTACCATATATATCGTATCCATATATTTTGTATGTAATGTTTCTGCATAGCCTCTATCAGGCTTTTTAAATTTTCCCACTGCTGGGACTCAAACCTCATCTCTAAGAGAAGGAATGGGCTATAATCCACCATGTGAGCCCAGGTGGTCCTGTTGGTTGATGTCACATAATTAACCTATCACATACCCACAAAACGAGACACAATAGTAAAACAATAACACTGCGGTCTCATAGGACCGGTCGGGGATTCATGAATTAATATCTTTGCATTTTTAGTTCTAGGACATGTCAGTTTTCTCATGATTCTGTATTACATACAAAAAAATAGCTGTAATATTTACAATCTATTACTCATTAGTCTAATAATAAACAATTAGTCCTCCACTTATTACTGGCCAGTGTTTTAAATTGAGATTATTTTGAAGATAATGATATTAGCAATCCGTTTTTGGATACATCACATACAATGGTTAAGAAAACTATCTACAGCAGTCCATCTTAAACTCCCTAGACTATCAAATAAATCTAAACTAAAATTATAAAGAGAGAAGATTTGATTTTTGTTTTGTTTGCAAGTTACATTTCTACCTGACTGATTTTAAATATTCTTAAGACGATAGAAAGCTAAATCTTTACTGAGTAACAAAGCCAATAATATGTTTTTTTTTTAACTTATAGATCTCTACCTAAATTGGAACAATATAACACAAGATATCAAAATGTTCAAAGTCTTTTAATTTATATGGCAGAGCAATGGTTACAGAGTCAGCTAGTTAACCTATCACATACCGGCAAAACAAGACACAATAGTAAAACAATAACAGGGTGGTCTCATAGGACCGGTCGGGGATTCATGAACTAATGCATAAAAACAACCTCACAGGTGTGTGTTTCACAATATAGGCTTAACTTAAAAGATATATTTGATATCCTCCAAAGGTCAACTTCGACTGATCCACTATCACTAAGGCCTAGTTCGCACTCAGCTAGTAATTTAGTTTAGTAACAAGTAATTTAGTAGCTATTTAGTTTCTTAATTAAACTAGTCGACTAAATTTTTGGTGTTCAGACGCGTTTAGCTACTAAATTACTCGCTACTAAACTAAATTACTAGCTTAGTGCGAACTAGGCATTATGGATGTTCTGGTACTTTTGTAAAAGTTAAAAGGTGTGGCAATAACAGGTCTTTTTAGAAAAACTGTATAAAATGATAACTGTAATTTTATGGTATTTGTGTGTTTCAGTACTTATGGTAAAGGTTGTTGAACTAATGACAGGTCATAAAAGGTCAAGGAAGTCTGTTATAACTGTGGTCAAAACAAAATAGTCAAGGTGGTAACTAATGTGATTACTAAATTTTAAAAAAAAACCTCATAAATCTGATGTGCAAAAAAGACAGAGCTTATTAGCACTATCCCTTTCTGACACTAGATTCTTTATCATTTTAAGATTTCATATTAGAGGGACAGACCCAGTGTTTCAAAATCTGACACTATTGCATCAAAACCACTATATTGACAGATACATTTTTGGTGTTATCAGGAAAAAAATACTTTCAGTTTTGAGCTCAGTCACTTTCATTGCACTTCTCATTTAGAGCAAAAATTATGAGCATTACCTTGCTCAGATGTTATGCAGATACAACATTGTTCTCTACATACATATTCATGAGCTCCAATGACTAACCAGTGATGTAATTTATAACTGGACACACAGACAGAATTCCTATGAGTTTTCTATTAGACTAGTGACAGTCTAGCATGCTACCTGTCATTGCAACTTGATGACTCACCTGATAAGTGTTGTCAAAGCTATCATACATGAACCTAGTGATGAGCGACGTCTTCCCCACTGAAAAAAATACAAATCTGCGTGTCAGTACAACATCTCATTACCGCGGAACGTTTCTTAATCAAATACAGTGATTGATAACGGCAGATACGCGTGAGAACATACTATAGAAGCGGTTCAACGCTCACAATGTACTCGGAGAGTGTAACCTACATCTCAGCATAACGTAATTCGGCACAGACGCCAGACGTTACGGCTGCAAAGTAATGACACCTTAACCGTGAACAAAACCCGCAACTTGCGCCTTCCCGGGCCTATCTAGGTCAGTAATTCGATAAAGTCTAGACGAATCTATAGTTACATATCGTAAATTCAAAACTATATATTAAAAATGTACGACGTTGGGGCGATAATTTGCCCAGTACTCACCGCTCTGTTCCCCTAGGAAAACAAGCTTGAACTTGCGTAAAGGATTACCGAATTCACCCGAGGCGGACATCGTGATTGTGTAAATTAGTTCGCTAAACTATAATTTCACAGTAATTCTTATCACAGAAAACTACATGAACAATGACAGTTCGAGCCACTGAGCCACTCCTGCAGCACACACACGAGCGCAGCGCCGCCACGTTACGGCAGACTGACGGCGCGACGCGCAAGCCAACTCAGCAAAATTACTTTCATGTAAAAAAATGGTTTGCTTTTCAATTAAGCTTTCGTGATTTTCTTTTATGAACTTACAGCAAAATGATTGTTTTATATTTTTTTACAGTATAGATTTACATTAAAATTAATTTTCTAATTTTGTCAATAATGACAATTATTGACAATTCCGTTTCTGAACGTATCCTTTCAGATTTATGGTTTGATTGACACTTTAGGGAAGTGGCCAAATAAAATCGACTAAAACTGTTTTTTTTTTTAAACTCAAGAAATTAATATTGCAGTAACTTTTTGAAATTTAAAAAGAAAAGCTTTCATAGAATCTAAAAAAAAGCTAAAGGTGAATAATCTGCAACTTTATTTTTCAAAATGCTCTCCAGGCAGTGTCGCGACAATTTAACTTTTTCTATTATGACCAAAATAACTGTAAGTAAATCTCTCATTTGTAAACTAAAAAATACTAAAAAAAAAACTACAACCATTATACTTCTCGATCGAGCGGTGGACCAGTAAAACACAAGGTTGGTACCCTGAAATCGCATGACGGGATCGCGGCAGACTACGAAGTAGATGGCGGGACGACTTGGATGAGTACCTCAAGGCCGGGAACGATGCAAGGAATGGAGCAGTGGGACAGCATAGGCTAGATTTAATAATAATATAATATAGGTATATATTACACTTAAAAAAAAATAATAGCATAGCTGATGCTATCATCAGCCTTATGATGTTCCAAAGAAATGCAACTAAAATGCAAGTGCTGATTGAATGCAACATTCTGAGCTGATGATGGAACTCTCAAACAAAAAAGTTTTTTTTCCAAGTCGCTCCAGGCTTATTTGAGTATTCGGGGAACATAATAAAAGATTTCGACGAATTGAAAAACCTCCTTGTTTTTTGAAGTCGTTTAAAAAAGACCTGTCTATTTAGGAGGTCCTAAAGAAGTATTTTCCACACATACATAAAATAAAACAAATCCTTGATTTTTACACTTTAATTCAATATTTACAGTATAATACACAAAAATAAATATCACAATTTTGTAACTCAGGATTTTAACTCGGTATTAGGTACTTGTCTTATTTATTACAAATAACGTTGATTTCACAACTACATTAGAAAAAAATAGAGCATTATTTATAGTTTTACAAAACACCGTACATATTTTACACTTCATCACTATAAAAATCCGAAAATCACGTAAGATTGAAATTTGAAAATACTTTAAAATATAAATTTGCCATTGCATACATTATATTTTTTATGCAAAGTACACAAAACACAGATGAATATTTATTTACTGATGTTACTAATGTTCTTATAAAAAAAACTTTCAAGAAATAACAAAAATAAGAATAACTTATGAACTTAAAAATAACACACTGTACCTTTACAAATGTAGGTTCTAAACATAATAGGAATATTTTTTTATCCGTACACGTAAAAATAAATCTTTATGACCAAATACAATTTGTAAAATATACAATTTTTTGCCCTTTTCAAGGGTGTTTTGCTTAGTCCATTCCAGTTATAAGTTGAAGAGTCAGAACTTCTGAAGTTAGACTCTGCGAATTTTAGCGTTTGAAAACTCGTACAAAAATAGAGGTTTTAAAAAAGTAAATGCAATTTGCAGTTTTTATTGCTGTTAAAAAATGTTATTGGCATTTTTTTTTTAAACCTTTATTTCTGTACGAGTTTTCAAACGCTACAATTCGCAGAGCCTAACTTCAGACTCGCCAACTTATAACAGCCGTACTGTACAATAATGACACTTTGGGCGTACCAACACCAAGTAGTAATAACGTCGAGACAGAATAAAACTAGTACTACTTCTTTAGAATTGCTTAACTTAAAAAAGTAGTACTATTTGCGTTTGAAACGCGTTTTTGTCACATCGTACTGCATGCACTTCAACGGCGCGTGAAAAATAACGTCCAATCCCTTTTAGTTTAGAATTCTTTGGTGAAATTCAATCATGGTTTAATTAAACAGTTCATTAAATGTCTATTTATTAAACAGTTTCAGAAAATTAAATGTACTAAGGTATATTCAATTATAAAATAGGTAAAAAGGCTCCTTTTTTAGAATGATGGGTGAGAGATTTTTTTTTAAATTATGGATCTGGCTCGCGTTTGCCAACTAGCTCAATTATAGTAAGCAATGATGTAGCCGACAATCAAATGGAATACGGTTGCCAGTCACCTATTTACTTAAATATATAGGATGATATTTCGTTTGAATTCTGTATTTATATTTAGGACCTATGATCTAGGATAGCCTGCAAAATTAATTTCTATTTAAGTTTTTTTGTAATTTGCAGTTCAGTATCAAGATGTACGAGTATGTTGATTAAAATATGGCGCCAATAATATGTATTTATTTATGGAATGATGATCAGTAAAACCATCGATACAAGCCAATCAGTTCGTTTCTCAATGATGATTTTTTTATGAAATAGACATTCAATAGGGTAACAGCCGAAACCAATAACCTATCTATCACATATCGGAAATTGAAAAACAAATGAAACAACAGAAAACATGTGTAATTTTTGTATTGTATCATTTGTTTTATTATCTCCGGTATGTGATAGATAGGTTATTGGGTTCGGCCGTAAGACGATAACTTGATATACTGTCCTTAATAAATCAAAAAACTTAAGAAAATTTGAATTTAGCGGGCTACCCTGATGCATGCACCTTATACACACATAGAGCTATAATTGGATTAATTTGGATGTACAAATATTTTAACAACGGGCTTTAATTATATTTCAAAATACATGCATAGGACATATACGCATACCTACCTAAAATAAAAATAATTTATTGGCATTATTCATTCTACCTATACAGACTGATTTAAAGGCCTGTTACACCAGTCGTTTTTACGAACGGTCTTAGTCTAGGTCGCGTAGTGTAATAAGGGTAAGACAGTCGCACTTGTACGTAGACTCAACGACAGACTACGTAGACCGGTCGTAAAAACGGGTGGTGTAATAGGCCTTTTAATTCATTGAAGATAGTAAATTGCAAGGAGTGAAAGCAACATGTCTCCTACCTGCTAATACCATGGGAAAAACCAATCCAGACAAAACCACCCATTAAATTAATTTATTTTCTGTCTGCTCGACAAAATATAAATAAAAGCGAGCGAGTATTTTTGTATGTAAATAGAAACCGAAAACGGAGAATTTCTGAAAAAAAAAACCGTGATCCTAGAACACAAAGGGCAGTCAGTAAAATTCTGCACGCCCTCTCGCTTCACCGTAGAGCAGGATATGTCAATGGATGACTTTCCGCCTCAAAAAAAAGTAATCGTATGTGTCCCATAGGCGTACCTAGAGTTTATAAGTAGTGGAGCAATCTATTCAAATAGATTAAGTTTTAAGATTTTTTTAATGTTTTCTATTGATGTCTTTCTGTTCTTGCATCCGAAACTCTTAAACTTCTATCTACATAGGTAATTATATATAAAATGGTAGAGTGGCTGAGCAACAGACTGAGTGGGAGCCACTTTTGGCCCAGAGGCAATGGCCGAGCCGATTTACAAGTATTACGTAACGGGTTCAAAACCAGGCAGGCGTTTTTATTTATATCATTTTATCTAGCTTACACTGTCCTAGGCCTCTGTCCCTTTTCTTCAATGAAAGGGTAATGGTTCCCGGCTCTCAGCTACTTATAAACACAATCATGCAAGTTTGTTTGGTCGACTAATGCCGAAAAGTTTGAAATAAACTTGAGAAGCATGAAATTGTACGATGCAAGAGAGAAGCGCTTGAAAATATTGTCATCCTTAGTTTACATTTAAAATAGATAAGTTTAACCTATCAATACCCGCGAAACGAGACACAATAGTAAGACAATAACAGCGCGGTCGCATGGGACCGGTCGGGGATTCATGAACTAAACGGGTGTGTAACGATTGACATAATAACAAAATATCTAACGTTCACTTGACATAATTTCATTTAACATAATTTTGTTTTACATAACGATCAGTTTGCATAATGAATTGTTGATATAATTTCATTTTACCTAATTTCATATGACATAATGAACATTTCCTATAATGCACATTTCACATAATATTCATTTAGCATATTATTCATTTACTATAATATTCATAATCTCTAAGTAACTTTTAATATAATTTAGAAAATCACACCTGCTACCCTCAACTATTGTTATCAGGAGAAACTGGATGCAATCTGGACTTTAGGGCACCCCGACTCTGATAGGTTAGGTTAGAAGGGGATCCATCCCCTTCGTGGTTATTTTTTTATAAACCACCCAGAAGTAGGAGCCCCGCGAAGCGGGGCTCCGTCGACCAAGCCCACCCTCGACCATGCATAGAATATTTTAAGGTTTGGTTAAGTGCCAATTGAGTTAGGCTAGAACTGTGCCCATTAAAAATTTTTAGGTCAAAAGAATATTAGGTCAAATGAACGTTATATTAAAAGAATATTATACATATTGAAAATTATATAAAATGAATGTTATACTAAATGTTATTATGTTAAATGAATATTATATGATATGAAACATTAGGTCATATGAATTTACATAAATTCATACATTTGATATTATGTCATATGAAAATTATGTCATATGAACGTTAGTTCAAGTGAAATTAGAGCATTTGTTATTATGCCATACATTACACACCCGAATTAAACTGCGTTTTACTAACTGCACTACTACTTACTACTACGTACTTTTCACTGTAGGTGGTACGCCCATGGTATTTTCAACAGAAAACTCTTTCACTATTTATTAGAACAGCTTAGTTGGTGCGATATTGGTTTTGCATCATCACCTCACCGAAAAACTAAGGAGGGACCCTAACCATACTGTCATTCGACTCGACTAAAGCCCGGTAATCATCAACATCGACTAACATTTCGAATACAACGGAAACTCACGGAGCATGTCTTCTCGGAGGAAACATGTTCTCTTCAACGACAATCACTCCACAGAGTAGATCGTACCCAGTACGATTGTGTCGGAATACGAAGAGTACCACGCATAGAGGAAAGAGTAAGGATATGAGGAAGTTCTTCATCAATGACCTGACCAATGCCACGGTGAAGGAGAGTGTCCGGCCAGGGTACAGGAGGACAGTCTCTCTGGGCCTTCCTTCTACTGGTACGACGGCTGAAGCGGTCACTACGCGAATGCCGAGTAACGCTTTGCCGGGAGTCGCTCCGCCTGTCCGGCCAACACTGCTTGATAAGCAGAAAGCCTGAAACAATATTATTATATTAAATTTAAAAAAATCACATAGACACTTATAAATCGTCAGAAGCACGGTTCCAATTAGTCATTTCCTATGGAGAAGAACTGGAAAGAAATGATTACTTTAAAAAAAAAAAACATCCCAAACCAGATATCAAAGGTTAAAGAAAAAAAAGGTTCTGCCGTAAGTATCACATAGAAAAATATTGTGTTATTAAAACGATGGTAGGAAAAAGTACATAAATTAAAATAATGACCTTCACTGTATGTGATAAGATAAGAGAACATTTTTAACACTACAAACAATAGTAGATTATAGTAGCACCGGGAATCATTTAAAAATATTTATTTATTTATTTAAGCTTCATGTACAGTGGTGGTACATAGGCGGACTTAATGCAACAAGGCATTCTCTACCAGTCAACCTTTGGGTTAAAAAAAAACAACATGTGGTAGGTTTGCATAATAAACAAATAACAACTAGAATAAATAAGTAGATTAAAATAATAAAATACATATATACGCTAAAAATTATAAACTAATAAATACTATAATAACTATTAATCATAAAGAGAACTTTAAATGTAATTATGACGAAGACCAAACTAAGGTTGAGAGGACTGCAAGTAGAAGTTCCGAATTTTGCGCTTGAAGGAAAATTTACTTTCAGCTAAATAAATATAACTTAGTTTTGTTAACTAATAAATTTACTTTCAGCTAAATAAATATAACTTAGTTTTGTTAACTAATATTCAATAAAGAACTATGGAAAGCATAGGATAGCATAATTAGTCTTTTATGTTCCCACTAATCCCACTGCTGGAACTCAGGCCTCCACTTTAGGAGAGGGAATGGGCCGCACATCTTTGAATTTTTAGTTGTAGGAAATGGCGGTTTTGGGTCCTTGTGGAGGCTATCGGCGGCGACGACCTCTCGCGCCGGGCCCTGGTACAGGCCATGGTCCGGAGCGAGGAGGGGTAGCGGGCGGTCGCCTCCTTCTGCAAAGCAGTAATGCTAGCGAAGGAGGCTACCGACCGCAAGCGCGTGAGGGAACGGCCCTCACGCCGCCGCCGCCGCCGCCAAGATCCCGATCCTGATTTCCGACCACCATAGGCGCGGGCTCGCGGACGGCGAGTACTGGGTAGCTCGGCGTCCGGCAGTCTGGTGATAACCTGGGCCGAGCTTAGTCGTCAACGGTGCGTTTAATTCCACGCGCGCCTCAAGGAAATGTCAGCAAACTGTAGGGGCCCGGTAGGGCCGAAGCCTCTGGAGAACACTGAAATTCCGAAAGGTAAGCCCATATCCCCCAGATCGAAGGCAACGATGGAACGAGGTGGGGTTTAGTCAGTAAGAGTCTGACACGCCCTCCCGCTCCGCCTAAGAGCGGGAGAAGACATTCTGATGATTACCCTTCCTAAAAAAAAGCCAGGCGCATTGCTTTATGTAATTTATTTGAAACTATGGTGCTTTATTAATAAATGCTGTGGGTTTTAAGATGTAGCCGATTTAGGGATTAAATAAAGTCATCTTCGTAGGTCTAGACTTTTCTTAATATGTTGTAGTCACTTCCTAAACCAAGAGTTACAACTGGATATAAACTTAGACATGGATCTAACAACATTTGAAGCATTTTATATAAAAATTAAATCCTGGCAAACATTGTTCTGCTATATAAATTGTCAAAGAAAAATGGGAGGGGTAAGAGACTAAAAAGTAATCTTTAAACTATTCTCAAACCTAAGTACCAAGTATACAGAAAAACATTTCATAAAAGTCTTATAGTTTCAGAGCAGTTTGATAATGAACACGCTGAAACAAGATTTAGAAATGTAAACCTATCAGATACCCGCAAAACGAGACACAATAGTAAGACAATGACAGTGCGGTCGCCGGCTGCCGCTCGGGGATTCATGAACTAAGGGACTAGTGATAGGACCCGGTTTTGCACAAGTGCAACAAAATGTAACGTGGTTTTCGAGAATAAACAGGCATATAAGAAAATGACTTTTATTTATAACTATGAATGAAAAAGATGATCTGATTTGTAGGTCTAGTGGTTAGTGGCTCTGACTGCTAAGCTGGAGGTTGTGGGTTCAATTCCCACCCAAGACATATGAGGAGGGGTGGCAGGCAGTGAGGAGGGGTGGCAGGCAGTCGCCTCCTTCTGCGAAGCAGTAATGTTAGCGAAGGAGGCTGCCGACCGCGTGAGGCAACGGAACTCACGCCGTCGCCGCCGAGATCCCGATCCCGATTTCCGACCACCGTAGGCGCGGGCTCGCGGACAGCGAGCACTGGGTAGCTCGCCGTCCGGCAGTCTGGTAATAATCTGGACCGAGCCAAGTCGTCGACGGCGCGTTCTGTTCCACGCGCGCCTCAAGGAGATGTCAGCAAACTGTAGGGGCCCGGTAGGGCCGAAGCCTCTGGGGAACACGGTATCCGAAAGGTTGTCACCGTGTCCCCCAGATTGATGGCAACGAAGGAACGGGGTAGGGGTTTAGTCAGTAAGAGTCTGACACGCCCTCCCGCTCCGCCCAAGAGTGGGAGAAGTCATTCTGATGATTCCCCTACCGGAAAAAAAAAACAAAAAAAACCCAAGACATATGTTCTATGACTGGGAGTAATTTATCTATAATATGTATGTATTTAGAAATATATTAGTAAGTTTTCAGTTCTCTACTCATAGCATAAGTTTAGGTGTTGTGTGAAAGCTATAGAATATTAATATATTATTATTACCTCAAATATGCATACAAGAATTCTGTAGATAACTTCCAGGAACAGGATCTCTGATGTTAGCTCCATCGCATATTTGTAGTCATCGTAATGTTCACTGAACTTGTAGAAATCAAACTTGTCAAGGTCACTGCAATTAAACATTAAGTCTATTTCAGAAAAAGTGCAATCATCTTAGTTCCATAAAGACAACAAATCATTAATTTGCGTTTATGATCTCTGGGAGTAGTAATATGATAATGAAAATTCTTTCACTGATGGATATAGCACGCATTTTAATTAATGAGCAACCCACACCAGTTTGGCACAGGTGTTAAATCTTCAATCATCATCTTTGCACATATTATATACTTAAACGTTCCTCATTAACTTATGAGATACCCGCAAAACGAGACACAATAGTAAAACAATAACAGTGCGGTCTCATAGGACCGGTTGGGGATTCATAAATTAATCACCTACGTGTTGGTGTAAATCGCATTATAAAAACAGTTTATTAAGTAGTTTTTGAGTTTATTGTGAAGAGACAGATGCACTGGATTTTTTTTATAATGTGTAAGGTTAAGAAATAATATCAAAAAATACATAAGTCCTGTGGGGGTTAGTTAAGAATATTTTTTCTACCAGGGTTGATTTCTACCAAAAATCACGAATAAGGATATGTACACCTTCAAAGAATATTGAAATACAATAATATACAAATATAAAATCATTATTGCATTTAAGTTGTAGAAAATAATACACTAATGCGTCTCACCACTGCTTACCATCAGGTGGGATCGCAGTCAAGCACTAGTTTATATCAATAAAAATTGGTAAGAATGTTTTTATATTACTCACATCAACTCAAACATATCCACTGCCATAAATGTTACTATTAGTTTGACAATGAACAGAAGCATGAAGTCTATAAACTCGGCAACGAGGCGCTTGTGCAGCGGTGGTATGACATACTCATATCCTCCGTGGCGAGCTATCACTGAAATGTATAAGTTATTATGTAAATAGACCTTATCTAATTATAGAATTATATTAATTCAATTGTGTTGAAACATACTGTGAAACTTCATAAAACATTTAGTTTAATTTTGATCAAGATAATAAATTCTTAAATAATCTTGAAGCTTACATACAAAGCAAAACACAAAGCTTGACTATGTCTACATAACGTAACCAATTATGTGAATACCTTCAGCAGGAGTGAGTGTTTCAACCGGGGGCTGAGCATCAGCAGGATTTCGAGGCGCGTTATGAACCTGAAAAGGCACTTGGAACTGATAATTGTTATTCAACAATGGCACATTCGTAGCAGTATTCTGTAAGCCTTGAAATGTCATCATATAGTAAGGAAAACATGTCGAAAGGTTCTGATACATCTGCGCTTGCTGGATCCATAGTCGGAGAG
The DNA here is from genome assembly GCA_030763345.1 of Mythimna separata. NCBI lineage: Eukaryota > Metazoa > Arthropoda > Insecta > Lepidoptera > Noctuidae > Mythimna > Mythimna separata. Next base: position 22,267,368 of record CM061170.1, on the reverse strand, counting down.
CTTGGAAATACGCTTCCCGTTCTGACACAGGCACGTTTGGCGGCGAGTCACCGTCACCTCGTATTTCGGCACCATCAGTGGGCGATACTCCATTTTGCACAAGTCTCTCAGATTCCGACATTTTCAATTATAACAAACACACCCAATTGATTTTCTCATTTGTATCCAAATAATAGTAAAGTACACGTCAGTTTGTTGACTTTGACTTAATTTGTTTTGGCATTTTTGACTTTGACTATTGATTTGATCCTGTCCTTATTTTTTTTAATTATGGGGGTTTGGAATTTGGATACACCTAAAATTAAGATACTAAAGCATCAATTATACATCGTTTATTTTAGTCGATTCGGACTCGTTCACATTGGCCAACCAGCTGGACCGCACCTAAGATGCTGCCAGATTTGAAAATTTTAGTCGAAATAAAACATTTTACAATTATTTTGTATTATGAACTTGATACAAAAAGAGTTGCATATTAGCATACATTACATAACATTATTTCCGTTGTTCACTTTTTTTAATAATGTTTTGTCATCAAAAACAACCAGTTAAATCGACAATGTTTTTAGCTATTTTGAATTTGTTACACGTAGCTGTGTGACATCTTATAAAAAATAACTTTGAAAAGATACACAAAACAATCAGTAACTAATACAGTTGTTTTCACATAAAACTAAATAACTTAACTTTTTTGGTATTTTGACGTTTTTCTCTTCATGAAATAGTTTTTCATAATCTGGTAACATTCCTTATGTCAGCCGTCGCTAGCCGAATGGCCGATGTGAACGTCGAATGACTTGTACTGCGTGCGCAAATAATGGTGATGTGAATTTGGGTGGTATAGGATCGTAGTGTGAACGTTCATGTTTCAAAGTTGCTTTTTATATGACAGTATATATTCCTGTGAAGCTGTGCAATATTATTTTTCAGTGTTGTGTTGTATCTGTCGCTGAAAAAACGTTGTTAGAACGACAGAGTCAGCTGTGGACAAATCAGTAATTTACAGTATACTACTGGATACAATACGATGTGTTCCATGTCGGACTAGTGGTAAATAAAGAGAAGCCTACGCACAACTCTTCTTGACCGGTTGTATGTAAGTATTTAAAGTGAATTTATTGAAGCTTACATTGTTTCTTGAATTGTTTTGTCCGGTTTATTTTTTTGATAATGTTTTTTTTAATGTGGTTATAATAATTTCCTGCCGAAGTCCAGAAGGTAATCGTAATGTTATCTTTGCGATTATGAACGATCGGTTTTTGGTAAAATGCCATAATAAAGTGCGTCACGCCTTCATATCAAGGCAAATAAGGAGAACTTCTTATTTGTAAGGTTATCTCAACAATTTTGGCACAAGTAGTTCATTAACTTTATACATTATTCATGTTGTTATTTGCTCCAAACCATGGTTTAATCTTTAATCATCACAGTTATTATTTTGTATTTTTGAACCTTCTCTGGTTTAGATACTTTTGGTGTAAGTAAGCAGGTAGTTTTAGCAAATAAATGTTTATGGTATGTAATTGTTTAAACTTTAAAATAAGTTGTCTGTGTCTATTGTATTGTTTTTCCTTTTGTAGTTGCCTAGAGTCTAGCCAAGTTACTACTTAAATACAAAAAAAAGAACAAGCCTATATTTCAAATTATGAACAGCAACAAGTTACAAAATATGTACAACAGATTTTTAGTAGTTTAGTTAGATGCTCTAGAAAAAAATCACAAATATTATTATTTATTTTCATTTACTCCTAAAGTATTCATAATTTCATATACTTTTTAAAATATTCTGTTCAAAAATAAGCTTAATATAAGTGTTGATTTATTTATAAAGTTGACTTCAGTTTAGTGTAGGTAAGATAATCAACATATTGTTTGACATCTTTGATGGATTTCTATTCACTTGATTAAAAAATACTGATAATAATATGATAACAGTTGCTTTATACAGATCCACTATCTTTAACAAAAATAATATTGATAAATTAGAGATTTATGACAATAATATTAACTAAGAAAGTCAAAGGGTCATCAATACTATAACAAGAAAATTATGTTTTAATTCTACTCTGTTTTTTTTTAACTCTAATTTATGTTAAACTTTGTTATAAAAACAAAAATGTAACATTGACTTTGGACCTTTTCAATAGTTGACTAGTTTGTCCACAACATGTCTCTACAGATACAAATATCTTTGTATTTAATTATTTTATCAAAACCTGTTAACCTTCTATCAAAAAAAAAACCTTACTATAAATCAGTAGTAAAAAATCCATAAAAGTTTAACTATTGTATGCAAAGTCTGAACATTCCAAAGCAACTATTTATCAAGCAAACACATGGCCAATATGGCCATCACATAATAATATTCAGTTACTAGATATCTGCTAATCTAGTAATGAACACTCGTGTTTGCGTAAATAATATCGACTTTGTGGAAAAGCCGCGCTCGATAAAAAAAAAGTAAACTCAATTATCATGTCCCAAGTATGTAGGTAGTTTGTGCGCCGTACAGTCGTGGTCAGCGTTTATTTAAGTGTATGTGGCGCTGTTTTATTTTGCACCCGTATAAAGTGCCGGCGCCGAGTGGCGACTATTGTAATTAAAATTTACATCGCATAGAACACGACTGCAGTACGCTCGTCATTGCTCCACGCCTTTCGTGCTCAGCTCGTATGCTCTACGTATCTACTTATCCAACTCGTCACCGCAGCTATATGGGTTAAGTACGACACTTAGAATCGGTACTTACTTCAGTTTCTGCGCGTCAGATTTATTGTCCACTTTTCCAGTGATGACGATTTAATGATTTGATGACGCTAACTATGCATGAAATGCAAGGAAGTCACTTTAGTTCAGCTTCATGCGCATTACTGACGATCTTCCACCTTTTTATATTCCTATCCATTGTCAAAAAATGTTTTACTTACCGTCATCCTTAAACCACATTTTAAGCCCTTCGTTAACCAGTCGTGATTTCCTCGGAACGCAAAGGCTTTCGTTCTGTTTGGGACCTCACGGACGTAATCCCGTAAAAGAGGTTCTAAAATCCCTATCATACGGTACAATATTTACTCTGCGCTGTCCAACAAATTGTACCGATCCTTTCAGCTTAGTAAGCGTTCGGCAGGTTGTTTTAAAAAACGATATGTGTTCGAATTTAATGAGAAATTCCTGGAAAATTTAAAAATTGTAAAACTTTTACTACCACTTGGACTGGCAGTAAAACTTTTCGAGCAAGGTCATAGATTCTGTAACAGTGTTCAAGACATGTTTTTTCAACAAACACTATGGTATTATGAAGTGCACTTTCCGTGCCAAACTATATAATACATTGAAAACACGCAACATTGATGTACAGCTACGTCACAAAATACAGAGCTGACTAGTACCGATTCGGATTACTTCGTTATGCAATGGATGGGTGGTAACAAGTGGGTTAGTTAACATCCTCGCCCGGGTAATTGGATCAGGCTTGACAGACGTGTGTAATCGTCCCTTCTGCTTTGATCTTGTAACCCATCTTTTGAGCGCAGACGACAAGCGAAAGATTAGTATTTATTCCTTTCATTACAGCGCGAAAGGGTATCTTCCATAACGAATACCAATTGCTGTAATTTTACGTTGTTCTAGCCAAATAAATAACCAGAAGATAAAAGGTACAAAGAAATCCTACAACTCAGACATTTTTATTCTTGTTTGTTTGTCTAAGTTTGCGCTGTAACATAACGTAAGTTCCAAGAAACTTACTGGTTACTCAAGGCGGCACCATTAAAACTTCACTAGTCGTGAATCAGTGTGGTCGGTCCGGCCGTCTATCTGATCTGTGACTCACTGGGCCCTGGTAGGTTTTCAAGCGAGATTTCATCGTTAAGTGATTAGTCACAGCCGTTTCGGCAGTTCACACAGGCCTAGGAATGTGTTGGAAATAGATAAAATAATAAACATAGTACAGAACTTTTATATTTCAGCAGCTTTTGGCGGCGAAATAATTCAATAGTTCACACCTCGAACGAAAGATAGTTTCGCAATTTCGCTGTTAACTATAAGAGCAGAGCAGTTTAATGCAGTTTGAAGAAGCCAAGTATTTAAAGTATTCAGTCGTGTGCTGCGTCATCTCATATCGTGCCGGCCATTCCCACGGGCGATACAAACTAATTTATCCCTTCGTTCCAAGGATTAAGGATCTGATTGGTTTGTGATTGCTTTGCGGCGTTCCCTGTATCCCACATCAACTGCGGCGGCCACAACAATTTGTTCCGCTTTATTTGCCAACGTACAACGATCACTATTACAGGCATTATTCTTTGAACGATAAACTTACTAATACCGCCGAACACGTAAACACTTTGTTAATATTTTTGAACGATGACTTAAGAGCACTTCACCCAATTAAGGAGTTTGACCAATCGCCTGTTTTTTTATTTGGCATAGTTCCTTTTGCTTCGAATTCCTTTAAAAATGTTCAGTTGACCTTTGCTGCGTTTGGACTGGCGGTGTCATAACTATTGTTTGTGTCACCTTTGATCTCGCTCCACGGCATGGTTGCTGTCAAATGTTCAAGTAAGCTGCTAAGCGGCGCGGCGCTTCCTTTTATTTTTTGTTTACGTCCACCTGGCGCCAGCCGCTGGCGGCAGCACGCACTGCGTACACCGACACACGAGACACCTCAGTGCGCAGGAACAGATGCCTGTCTGTGTCTACTTGTTGTTACTATTCATACTCGTACGTTCCAGAAACGATTGTTCGAAAGCGCACTTCAAAACCTACAAGCAGTCTTCACTTGGGAGCGGACGGATTCTCTTTTCAAAGGCAAAATAGATGCAGAAGATTATGGCACGATCGATCAGCAGAATGCGTTAGCATTAATTTGTATAGTTTACATGTCTGGACTCATTGTTACGTGTAATTAGCGTGTAATTTATGTGTGGCCAAACAATACCGGGCGGAGATGCAAGATTCCATGATATAATATTCCACTGTAGGCATCGCGTGATGACGCAGATTGTAACAAACTATACCGAGGATGACATAATACTTACAATTTAACATCGTGTGCAGTAAGTCGTTAACCCAATAGCTACAATGTGCTCTGAGATTTCCTTTCGAGCACTTGTTTAATGTTCAAGACAAACTTTACCCTTGAAAGAAATTTGAAGACTTATAAGAAGAATGTAGCCTTCCATCGCGAGAATTCGTGTCACGTAGCATTCGACACATCCTGCTTCAGCTGACAAACTTCAAGGGAATAAGGGCAGTAAATGTGTTTCCTTAATGCATGTTAACTTGGATCACGTCCAATGAATATTGAAAAGTTTGGATGAATAAATGGTTAAATAAAAGCCATTGATGGTGGCGTATGAATGTATTTGAAAGGCCGACAATTGGTCCCGGGTGAGAAAGCAAGCCCGAAGCCGCTCGGATGGAGGGGACCCGGCACGGGTCATCAAGTATGCATGAACGGCGGCTTCCGCCACAGCGACGTGCACGAATCCCAACTGATAAAAATACTACAACTCATTCTATACTCTCACGTCGAGATATTTCGGTTATGGACCATTGTTTTGGTTTTTTTTTTTTTGGTTTATGCTTAACCTCTGACTCATGCTATGGAAAACCAGAGAACGAAAGCTGTGCCCGAGAATGTTAAACAAGATGATCCGAGTCAAAATTGGGAGATTGCAATAACATTTTATACATTTATCAGTACATGAAAAAGCCTTTCAATTTAAAATCTTGTTCACTCCAATTCCAATAGCCTAACACGCTATAAATACACACGATATATCTCGTACTTTTCGCAAGAATGCGACTGAAAACAGATAAAGCTATCCGTAGAGCACTCCAGGCGAGCGCTGACGTCACCGTGCTACTGATGCTCCATATCCGTAATATTTGAGAGTACTCCATTCCTGATGGCCAACTCCGATATTATTAGATGTTCTTGATACGAGTGGAGTGCAGGGCGGTATTATTTGTGTCTTAACCTATCAAATACTCGCAAAACGAGACACAATAGTAAAACAATAACAGCGCGGTCTCATAGGACTCGACCGGTCGGGGATTCATGAATTAAGAACCGATATGGAAGGAATTGTCAATGAAAATCATAGTTTTTTTTTTTTTTGAAGAAGGTTTAGTCGTTTTTTTTCTTTCTTTTTTTAAGGGGGACATCATCATAATGACTTCTTCCGCTCATGGGTAGAGCAGGAGAGCTTGGCAGACTTTAACTAGCTGACTAAACCCACTCCTTTGTTTCAACTTTGCCTTGAAGCCAACCCATGGTCCCAAAGAAGTTATAGTCTGATTGTATGTATATATTTATATGGGCCTCCTAGCACAGGTAAAAGGACCCCTATGTAAGATTTACTGTAAAAGTTGTACATTTTACTGCAATAAACTTTTTGTTTTTAATTTTTTTGTTTAGTCAAGTGTACACATATTGACTTGTTGTACCAGGTAAAGATGAGATTTCGTAGTAGACATTAATACGTGTCAACATGACGTATTGGTGAACATAATGTTATGATGGCGAGCCACGATTCGCTAGAAACCGTTTTATTATTCATCAGCCCATCAATCGTTTTGTGCTCGAATAATGGCACAAAGGCAGAAGGCGGCCGAGCTATCTCCCTTTCAGGCCTTCATAAAAACCCGAGCTAAAATATCCTTTTCTTTAATTTTTATTGAGGAGAAATATTTTTTTTCTGCCACAGAAATGTTTGGTGTTTATTGGTCAGAAAATACAAAATCGGTCGTAGAAAAAACACGGTAAAAAATACTTTTATTGTATGGGAGCTTAAATATATGTATATTTTATTCTGTTTGTATTTCTTGTTTGTTGCCGCTAGAGGTAACAGAAATACATCATCTGTGAATATTTCAACTGTCTAACTATTACGTTTCCGTCTGATTATAATTTTGGTGTCATCAGGGCTAGAGTGAATAGGTTTTTAATAAATTAGTGCGGCTCACCATCAATGATAGCATCACTGCTTACCATCAGGGGGGATTGCAGTCAAGCACTAGTTTATCTATACTACATAATAATATAATAAAATCGTAGGAAAGTCAAAACTGTACCTACATTGAATATTTTTTTAAAAGAATACTTGGGGCGTGATCTATAATCGATATCGAAGCCAAAAATATAGTTTTTTTTTTATTTTGCCTGTTTGTCTGTATGTACGTCCGGGCTAAACTCAAAAAGTACTGTAATTCACTTCAAATTTTGCATGAATTTTACTAAGAGGTCGGGTCAACATACAGGCTACATATTATCACGCTATCACCTACGGGGGAGGAGATGTGAGATGTAGAGCCTTCACGCAGACGATGTCGCGGGCAGCAGCTAGTGTTACAGCCTGATGACAGTCAGAAGGATAGCATAGTCTTAGCAATAGGGTCCCGTTTTTACTTTTTGGGTACGGAACCCTACACTCGCATATGCTGCAAATAATACTAACCTAAAATGTTGAATTTATTTTCGTATAAAAGGACAAAATTGAATCTGTTTCTGTAGCAGTTGTGTGCCGCCTACGAAATATACATAAAAGGATTGTCCTCCATTGTCGTGGTTTATCTCGGATGATATCTAGATCTGTTCACAACATTGTTACCGACGCATAAAAACATATTTTCAGATAGCTTTGTTGCTTACTTCTTTGAGTATCCATATTTAAGTCAGGGTAATTTTTGATTATGAAAACTTTAAAAGTAGCTACTTATTATTTTTTCTACACTGTGAATGTTCTGTGTGTGTAACTGGGTGCGTTAGATACGCAAGACACCCAGACCCGGAACACCTATCTGTAGTCCATACAAATATTCCGTGCGGGAATCGAATCCGCGACACACAGCCGCAGCAGGCAATTCTGCCGCGCTAGCGATAAGAGCAGTAAGTACGTTTTGCGTAGTTTTGAGTAATTGACGCGCAAAGTTTTTGTTACAAATTGTGTTTATATCAATTGTGATGGTTGAAACGTATAGCCCAAATAAAGCGCTTTTATATTCTTCACTCAATAAGGTTTTATATATATTTGAATAGTTTTAGATGACGAATTTCCTTTTATATTTAGTGTTAGTTGAAGCAACTGAAATAGAGCTGCCGTTATTCTAAACGAAATTTACTGGTTCCCGATAAGCTATCAAAACAGGTGTCAGCACATCTGGTAGAGCTCATTGCGCTGATTCGGGATCAATATTTAACTCATTTTGTCAAAAATTTGACTTACTGCTAATATCGCTAGCGCGGCAGAATTACTCACCATCATTGCGCCAATTGTGCTTAATTCATCCCAGACCGGTCGCATGAGACCACGCTGTTATTGTCTTACTATTGTGTCTCGTTTCCCGGGTATGTGACAGGTTAAATTATATTCTTTATTGTACACAAAAAATATTAACAGTAAACAAAAATGGGACAGGTGATGTACACAGGCGAGCTAAACCCACAATTGGGGGTTTTGTGTACGTTAAAGGATCAGAATTTTGGTACGAAACTTCGGCCATTTTGTTCAATCGTAGCCTCCATGTATTTCATTATTGCTTCCTGTATAATATGACCAGAAAAAACAAGCAATGTAGGAAGTGAAACTAAATGAAAGTTTTATTATCTTTTTTCTTCAGTTCTTTAGTCAGCAATTATAATAGTATCTACGCTTAACAAATTAATAAACCTTTCCAAGCTCTTCGCAATATCATCACTTTTTATACCTTTTACGCTGCTTGACAATATTCATAAAGACTCCATCCGAGTTTTAGCATAAGACGAATGATAAAATTATGCAAATGACTGTCCGTTTTATGCGTAGTGCGCACTTTATGAAGTAGTGTAGCAGGCCATTGGATGTGCTGCTAGAATGTCGAGATTAGATAACACATCTTGTTATTATACATGTTAAATATTAATCTTTCATAAAAAAGATTGTTTTGGCGACGAAAATGGTAATGAATGTCGTCGGTGTAAAGGATAATGCTTGTAATCAAAATTCTCGTAGTTGTGAGCTTAAGCATTGATTTGGGAAATAGCGTAATTGGTCCTTGTCAATGACTATACCTGCCTCAAGTACTATCACATACCCGCGAAACGAGACACAATAGTAAAAAAATAACAACGCGGTCGCATGAGACCGGTCGGGGATTCATGAATTAATACTCTTTGGTCCTTGTTAACAAAGCTAAATTTTAATGCTACTGACAATGTTCATGCCAAGAAAGACCACGAAATGACCATGTGTTTAATATTCCCCTTATAATATAAGACATGTCATGTCTTTCTTCTTGGTTGCGCTACTGGACAAGTTTACAAAAGTGACTTTTTTAGATAATACTACATTAGATGCTCCTGGAATGCTTAGATTAGATAAAACATAACACACTCGGAACTCGGCACAATTCGGTGTCATGTGCGTCATCCATGTTACATTGGCGTGTCACTCACGATTCTCGAAAAATAGAGTAACAACATCAAAAGGTGTAAATCAGTTTTGATCTTTTCTGACAAAATTGCATCTTTTCATTACTAAAACACAATTTAAAAAACACAAATTATTTTTTAATCCCAGACCTTGTTCCTAATAAAAATTATTAGGGACGACAATTTTCTGAGCGTTGGTTTCGTCCTCTGCTTTTTGACTATTGATTTGACGTTTTTATCTCAGTCCTGCGTAAAGGACATTGTCCGGATCTGGACCAAATATTGCCCAGACGTGAGAGTACTTCCAAATGTTTCCTTACGTTAAATAATACAATTGGTAAATATAAAAGAATTCGGACCAGGGTTAATAATTTTTTTTTAAGGATTTCGATTAGCTTTGGATTTCAATACGTAAAATTTTTATTTTCTCCAAAAATAATATTTGGATCCACGTCAAACAGACTACACATGCAGGCTGGCAGAAAATAGTTCTGACTGAAGGCTGGCTTTTGTAGTGTCAAATTTTAAAATAGTGAATCCCAAATGGCCTGAGCCGCTGTTTTTAGTATAGATATATTCGCGCTTGCCCAATATCTCTCCTGATGGTAAGCGATAATGTGGTCGATGATAGAGCACGCTTTTTATATCCACTAAAGTATAAAACTATTAAACTTTTTATTTACTTTGACCTCTTTTTCTCGAAACTCCTCGGATATATTTTTAAAAGTTTACGAGTCTTCTGTGAAGCACTAGGATCAACTCCCATATATTGTTGGTCAATGTCCTTTGCGCTAACCAATCTATCTAAGAAAAATAGAATAATGAAGAGTAAAAACTTATTTACCTAAAAAAGTCTCCGGTACCCCTTTTGCACATTTTTCGGAAGACTGGCTTCGTCTTACTCCTGTTCCCTATTACGAAAGCCGGATACCTACATACCCAGTTCTAATTGAATACTGAAAATACTAGATAGCTCTATGATCTTTAAAACGAAATTCTTCATAAATTCAGCACATTTATCGTTCGTATCGTAACAGAACTGTAAACGTAGATTGGAAATAACATTTACGACGTTATTAAATCAGGGCGTGCTATGACAAGGAGGAATGAGGAAGATGAATTGTTCGACGAAAGACGCGAGATATACTTATACTTACGTCTTATGAGATTTGGAGCAACTCGGTCGGTCGTGAGGATGCGACGGAGCAGACCAATAATAATTGAATTGGTATGAGTGATATGATACAAAGATTAACTGTTGATAGACCTGACCCTTCGGCGCCATTTTCTACGAAAAATATTTTAGATAGGTTTTTCTGCGGTTTGGGTTGAAAGTAGACATAAGGCCCCTTGTCTTTAGCAATGCGCGATGGTAAAGGTTTTATTCGATTGTTCGAACATCGCGATTGTTTCGAGTTCGACTCGATCTATCATTGCGACTGGCGCGTGGCGCGTTCATCTCGAGTTGTTCCTCGATGGTTTACAGGTGTTGAGTGTGAGTGACTGATCCGTATAATCAAAAACTAGCGGTCGATTCCTTTGGCTCGAAACAATCGAAAAATATCTCGATTATTTTGTAGAATGACGAGTCTATGGTTTACTTTAACGACTCCGATAGTTCGCCCATCGCTCCTCGTCATCTTTTTCTTTTATAGTTTTATCTCCTTTAAACTCCGTTTGCGTCACAATACCTTGCATCTGTGCTACCGATACGTGGGCAGCTTTCCCAGTTTGTTTAGGGTGGCAAACTTTGCGCCGACACTGTGGACGTCAGTGGGGGGGCGTGTCTTTGCATGTGTTTGCTGTGGACGCAAACCGTGGCCTGTCTACCTATCTACTGTAAATGTATGTTCGCTCCGCTGAACCTACAGCGTAATCCTCCCGGCACAGTTATCGCAAATCCGCGTTAGTCATGACTGAGTACAGAAGATCTTGATAACGCATCTATTGACGAACACTTGGAAGTTTTCTCGATGTTTTTTTTATCTGTATGTGTGCTGTTGTTTCGGTGCAGACAACTGTGTGACAAACGAGTACTCGTAGCATTATAAATAGGGTTTTAACAATGTTTATTCAATTATTAAACTCTCTTTGAATGCCGTCCGGTAGCCTTTCGTTCCGACGTAGGGACCCAGTAGGGTCGAAACCTACTGAGACCATGGGTTATGTGAAAGTCAACCCCGGGGTCCTGGAATGTGTCAAAGAAAGAACAGGAGTGGGTTTTAGTCAGTAAAAGACCGACACGCCCTCCCGTTCCACCCAGAGTGGGCGAAGTTATTGGATGATTTTCCATTCTCTCTCTTATACTTAAAGGAGGTACGAACTGTTTTTTATTGTTGATAGGCTCGCGCTTGATTACTATCTCACATGATTATGGTCGACGATGCTTGAACTTGACGCTTCCTTGAAGTAACCTAATCACTCTTTAACTTGAATATCCCTAGGTTGTAGTTATCAGGACAAACAGATTCAATTTCTTAGCTGAACGTATAAATTACAAAAAATACAAAACTAATGATAGAATTATTCGTCTGTGAAAATATTCTGCCGGTAATATCAGAACATCTTACAATGCTTTTAAAAACTGTTTAAAAGCTCTTTCCCGTAACGCTACGCTTCCAACATAATTTGCTTTAAGGAATGGACTGTTTTACTCACATTTAAAAATGAAAGCAAAAAGGCTTAGCTTAAAAAATGGCCTACGGCTAGTTTTTTCATCAAACACTAAAACTATCAGTAAAAGCATTAACATTTACTTGACCATAGCTGTCATAATGGCAAATGTGTTTCTTCATCCAAATAACAGCTAAACTAAAAGTCAATAGAGTTGCCGCTACGCAAACGTCGTAATTACCCCAAAAACACGTAGGGAGCTTTTTTTACTCATGACAACATCGCAACATCACTGTCCAGTAGTGCCATATGTCAAATGTCATTTGATGTTTAGGGTAAAGGCGGGTTATATATTGCTAGCTAGTTTAATCCTTTAAATATTTTTGGACCTATTGTTAAAATTCTAAAAGGATTTGTGATTTCAGAATTTTAACCCCCCATGGTATTTCTGTCCATTTCCTCGAAAGCTGACTGTAATTGCTTTGTATTCCATACTCTAACTCGAACATACTCTCATCCACCAGTCCACCCCGGGCCCACGTGGTGGATTATTCCTCTCCTAGAGAGCAGACTTGAGTCCCAGCAGTGGGATTATTATAAGGCTGATAATGCTAATGCAAAATGCTACTCGAACTCGCACTCCTTCCTTTCTTTTATATATTCATGGCATGGTTCTGCTACATTCGTACATATTATAAATAAAAAAGGGGGCAAGTGTGAGTCGGACTCGCGCACTGAGGGTTCCGTTTCCGTTTGTCATTTTTTGATATAGTTGTTTTATCTCACGAAAGCGGGTGAGCCATACTTGTAGTTGTGATGTGTATAGACACTCGCTCTTGTGTGCGTAACTACAGGTAGCGTTAGCAAGCTCATCGTTATTGAACAAAATAATAAAGTTGCCACTTGTTGCCCAATTTACTTAATAACTTACGCAGCATTACGAGACATCCATCGAAACCAACTTTTTCATTCAAAACTGACCTTAGCTTTGCCAATGTTATACAATTAAGGGAAGGAACGAAATAACCCTAACACAAATATTAATAATAGGTAACTTACTGGGGCTGTTTCATTAACACTTGTAATGTAACCTTTTGAGACCAAATAAACAATTTATTTATTTTATTTGATTTATTGTTGGAATTTGTTTTAGTACGATATGAAAATTTTGTATTGTGCTCTGTACAACGTCACCTGTAAATCCACCTATATTTTCTCTCTTTCTTCGGTTTTTCATGGGTGACATAAAATTCGAAGATGTACTTGCGACATCTCTTCCTTCTCTTATTAGTTTTTTGCACTGTTCTTTCACTTACCCCGCTGTCGCTGCTGCAGTGCGTTTTGTAATATTACGCAAATATGATAAATCACAATTTGGTTCTCGATGAAGTTCCGTGAATTATATGCAATCATTTGACGAGCCTAAAATAAACAAAACAGCTATAAAATCGTTTAACATGTTGATGTGTTGTGGTGGTGGAACACAATCAAACGGACCAGATACTTTTTCAATAGTTTATTCTCACTATTAATATAGTTAACACAGCAAAAGTAAGAGCGTGGCGTCTGTCATCTGTGAGCGAAGCGGACTGACAGGCGCTGCCGCTGGTGCGCGCGTCGATGCTCCTTCGATGGTTTTTGTGGTCACCGTGGTTACGCCACATAAATAATCTGCTGAACGCCCTGATTGCTCAGGAACCGAAATTCGTTTTTTTTTTTATATAGCAGTAAAGAAATGATCAATATCTGTGTATATAAAATCTCTAGTTTGTAAGTTGTTGGCTAGCTATACGCTTTGGTGCGTACTGTAAGTATAGCTAGTAATTGAAATAAATAAATACATTCATAATATACATATTACACACAACAAACATGGAACATTAAGTTGCCTTATCGCACTGCGAACAACTTTCCTCCGTTTCTTCGTACCTCGCATGCTGACGGTACTCGATAAATTATTTTGACGTGAATCAAGAAGCACTACTGACTCAGCCGGCGACCCGGCCGCGACTGAGCGTTCCCTAACTTACGCACACAAAGACAGTGTGCATGTACACTTACACACACAAGTATGGGTTACCCGCTTTCGTGAGATAAAACATCTATAACAGGGCATCTATGCCACTGGGGCATTTATTCCCGCCTTTACCCTATTTCTTAAAAAAAAAACTTTAAAATAAAATGTGTTTGAACGCATCCATCGTGAACGCAGTGAAGTCAATACAATTTTGTCAAAATGACAGTGACTATAGCTTTAACAGCCCCTCAATGAGCAGTAACAGTCAAACCAACGGTTGAAATTGTGAAGAAACGAATTTAATCGTTATTATTACTTTATGTCGTTACTTTGGCTGTTACCTTTGATGAAAAAACTGACCGTTAGTCTGTGAATTAGAAATTCGTTGAAGTAACCATCCATAGTACTTGTAAAACCTAAGTGAAATAACCACTCTTCTGAACTTATACTATAGAAACCAAATGTTTCTGTCTATGACCAGCTATGTCCGTTATAGATTTTCAGACCATCCAACCAATGTGTTCCCGATAATGCCAAAATGGTTTTAGACTATTAAAACAATATAACAAGCAAAGGAATCCTCCTCCAGGATTTGTGGATACAAATCCTGGTCCAAGATTTGGATCTGAATGTACTAATATTTGGAACTGTATTAACTTCTCTTCAACTCAAAATTACCTATCCAATTATATAACACATAGCTATTGGAAGGTGGGTCCAGATTTCATAGAAACTCAGGCATCATTCTTTCTTTTTACCAGCAAATAAACAAAATTTATTTCTTCTTTTAGCATCGTAACATACGTCTGTTATCCGCTAGGTGTATCTTTCATTGTCAAATTGGAATCTTCACATTGTTTTTTGGCCATTAGTCTTGTACATACTTCTACCTCACTTAGAGCAATAGCGCACTAACCGCCGCGCCAGGCCGCAGCAGCCAGCGGCCACACCAAGCGGCCAGGTGCGCGCGCTCTATGGCGATTTCATACTAATGTACGTATCTCGATGGCCGCCAAGACCTGGCCGCTAGTGCGCTATTGCTCTTATGTTCATATATTCTTCAATCGAGTATCTATAATTACGCGTGTTGTAGCAATGTTCGAGTACATTTATCTATCGTTTCCCTCGATAATGACCAGCAGATAAGAGCATTTGTTTCATATACTCACGCGCTGTGCTGTGTGTAGTGGCGATAACGATGTTTTAGAGAGTAGGATACATCCGGCTGGCGAGGAGAAATACTGGAGGATGTTTTGTAACAGGACTTGAAGGGAATATCCGCAAGTTCAGGGCACGTTCGTGGCCGTACTCATGGCTCTAAATATCTTGGAGTGGTCGGAGAGGCGTCACAGCGTCCTCATCTTCCGCATGACGCGGGTCACCAATGAAATATTCCACGCGCTCTTCATACAGATGTCAAAAAACAGTGTCAGAACCATCAGGACCGATACCTGCTAGGACAACGAGAAGGAAATTCGTGGTCCTAGGACACAAAGAGCAACTGGTAGACATAGGTGTGGTTTTATTCAAAAGTATGACAAACTCTACCGTAGAACGGGAGAAATCATTTGGATAAAATCGCATCGTAGTTACTCAGATACCCGCGAAACGAGACACAATAGTAAAACAATAACAGCGCGGTCTCATAGGACCGGTTGGGGATTCAAACGTTAAAATAAAAAGGAAGCAAGAGTAAACACGTATTTTGTACTGATCTACATCGACTTATTAGAGTTTTTACGAAATGTTTCATTTCGTATCACAGCGGGTCCGATTCCTAGAACCTTGAAAATAGAACTCCGAAACATGAAAAAATAATATCACGTTATTATTATAATCAAATAACATTTCATGTCAGTATTGCCGTCTGATTCTGAAAGGAGCCGAGCCGTTCGTAGTACGGATAATTTAGGAAGCGACTGAACCGTTCAAAATACTTATATTCCTCAAATTTTCATAATAAATTCTTCCTGGAAAAGACTTTTATTTGACGTTTACGTAATGAAGTAACAACCTATTTTCGGTTCACGAGAACCCTAAAAAATTGTAATAACAACTTTTATTTATAGTTGTTAATCTAACAAAACCTGAAGAAGTTATTTACTGGTATCCTCTATTAAATTTAATTTTCTTCCATTTTCTTCCATCATTCACGGTCAAAACAGTAACAAAGATGTCTAGAAATAGAATGTGTCATCTCTTTTTTTTTTGGTGAACGACTGTAAGGATGAAAGTGACAGAAAATCTTTTTTATCACCCTTTCCGTACATAAACTGACAACATAATGTATTATGGCACATTCGATCCCCGTAAATCGTTTGTTATACGAAGGCAGTTTTGTTTATTACAACCATCGTAAAAACTGTTACAGTGTACTGAGATAATATGACAACCCATTTATTTTTTTAATCAAACTTGATTATTTTGAAAAGACTGAGATAATATTTTGAAAAACATGTTGATACGTCGCTTAGCAATTATTTTGTGGTGGGTATACATAGATGATCCGGATAATAAAAAAAAATCCATCAACGTCAAACACGTCAAAACATCGATGAATTTCGGGATTCTGTCAATAAGGATACAATATTTTTACTTTAGCTAGTACCCGGACATCTTATGAAAAATTGGGGAAAGTTCCTTTATGTACTTAGGATTCGGGATGGGACCTACTTACGTATTGATCGCACCTGACCCGACAACACACATTACAACAGGCAGGCACATTTGTAACATCTACGCACCGTACGTTCACGCAATATGTTCTCATAATGACTGTCGTGTTCCTTGTTTTTTTCATGTGACAGGAAATTGAAATTCCATAACGGAAACCTGCCACATTTCTCGTGTTAAAATTCATTTCCTACGTTTTCGCTCTTTTTTTTATTCAATCTCTCAATTCGTGTTATGGAAGAAAAGACTTGCGTCACAAAATTCAGAGCTGTATTATGCAATTCAATCTCATTAAATTCAAATGATAAGCGAATCTGGAGTTTTCCTTATAGTTGTTTTCGAAACCAAAAGGAAGAATTTGGTAAAATGTTGCTAGGCCGCCAATTACGAGCGGATTATGGTTATTATTTTGCGCGGATTTTGATATACATAGGTTACTGTAAATGTGTATCCTTATATTTGTCGCAAGTAGGTACTGTGTGCGAAGCGATATATTTCCTTTTAGGGAACTGCTATGTTCAGGATTTTTAAATTTCCTGACTAATGCTGCCCCATTTAAGCAAGCTCCTTCATTATTATAATTTGTATCGAGCTACATATACAAGCTTTATTTTAATGGTCCTTGTTATCATAATTCTTAAGATTTCTGAAGGAGCATCATTCCTTCAATGAAAGATTTATTTTAGACGGGTCCTTTTTTCCGCAGCGATTGCACTTCAATGTTAGCAACTAACAATTTTTGTTCTCTCTCTAATAATATAGATAGTTGTTAGTGCGAGTTGTTCTTGATTTGAATGCTTGTACAAAAATCCTCTGTCGCTTTTTGAAAGTTAAAGCTACTTGGTCACCGTTGAATAGTCTAATCCCAAATTTTGCCATTGAAATGATAATAAAAACCTAACTAAAGAAGAAAACCAAACTAATGCATCCTTATTTCCATACTGTCGTTTCCTAGTTCAAAAGTCGAGGCAGATTTCAAGACGTACCATAAAGAGCAAGTGAATAACGAAGGAGTCGGCAAATTGCTTACGACTTTTCCCACTTGAATTCTTTGCGAGTGAACTTGTCACACTTGTATCTGTGACAAACTAGTAAATGTGCTTACAGCTGTACGTAACGAGCTGTTTTCGAACGAGATGACGCTGCAATTATTGTACTGCGATGCACTTTTATTGTCTCCTTTCTCTTTGTAGCGTGCCAGTGTTTGTCTCACTCTCTCTTTGCCTTTTGTGTTTCTCTTTGCACTTGTTCATGACAAAGGCTTCTGCTATAAGTGGAGACTCCTTCTGGTTTGTCAAATGCGGTTAATGTCTGTGATGTGTAGATTCTCCCCTGCCTTTTGAGTTCAGTATGTGAGCGTTCCCTACCCACTGTGGTCTGTCTACACACGGTAGTGCTATAGTTTCCTTAGTAACCCAAGCGCAAACTCACTAGTTCTTTGATTTTCTTTGACGGCGTTCATTATTTTTATTCATAAAGAATTCGTGTGATTACTGAGGGAAGTTGTCAGCGCTTCATTCAAAGACTTCCGCTGAGATTCACGGTTCGCAGTTTCTATGTAGATTTTTATGAATAGTTTTTTTGTTTTTCTTTGTTAGAAAAATAGAAAGTTTGTTTTGGTTGAGAATATATTACGGGCGCTGACGACAGCGTCCGTGAAATAGCAAAAGGTAGTCTCATGAGAATACGGAGCAATTTGCTTGGCCTCAAAATCATGGTTAAAAATATTTGTCCCATTTTGAAGGTAAGATAAAAAAAACCTCAATTATGTATTTTACTATTAAAACCTTCATCTGTACAGAAGAGAAACAGCATAGACAATAATTAAAATTAATTAATATACACATGAAGGCACCCAATTAGCTAGGATCATGTGTTAATGTAGCATGTAAACGTTGTTTATAATTATAGCGCATAACAACAGGCAACTAATTGATTCAAATAAGCATTCATAAAGCATCTATGGGGACAACCTTGACCATAAAAAGATGGGCCTTGACACGAGCGGCGCGCGCGCACCTGCCCCCTAGCGCCATCTGTCGACCAACGCTATTTTTATCTGAGTATTTTATTCTTGAACTTCATCATGCCTGTGGTGTCCTTTTCCATAAATACATTAATTGCTATTTTTAGTTCAAGGAAGGCAGCTAGAAGTCAACGCACTGACTTGCGGTTTTGCTACTGGTGTTTTCTTAGACTCTGAATCGTAACTAACCTAATATTTGTATGAAAATATCGTGTCACAGTGTTTGTTGTAGGAGTTCGAACTCTTGCGAAACAACTAAACGGATTTTTATGATTTTTTTTTGTGCGTGGGTAGGTCTGAAAATAGCTCCTAAAATAGGTCCTCGGTTTATTATTTACCCTCCTACCCTCCTTTCCAATGATTGCCGGGCCAGCTAGTAAAAATATAGATTTTTTAAAATTTATATTATTGGCCCTAATCATCTCTTTGATCTATTTGATACTTTTTTTCAAGCTGTGTGGTACCTACCTGCTTTTAAAATGTAATTTGATGTTGATTTATGGAAGTAATAGGAAGTATTTTTAAGGGGGGTGGTCACTGGACTAAATCCGAGCGAACCATATGCTGATGTCGACGCCATATGACGATATAACAATCTGTACCGTATTTGGTACAGATTATGATACCAAAATCTTCTTAGCATGTTACATCGAAACTAACTAAGATATAACCTCGGCACACAGTCAAGATAAGTTGTAATTTGAATAAAAAACTGGCCAACTGCGAGTCGGATGCATACATGATGGGTTCCGAACTACAATATTAAAAACGAGCAAAAAAAATACTGACAAAATGACGTTTCTTGTAAGTAAGGGAATCACCATTATTTTTTTTACTTTTAATTTTATTATAAAATTTGTTGGTGTAGCGCCCAATAACTGTGAAGATTTCAGCTCTCTACTTACGGTTTATGAGATAGAGCCCGCAGAAAGACTCACAGACAGGCAAACTTACAGCGGACACTTAATAGGGTTCCGTTAGCACCCTTCGCGTACAGAACCCTAAAAACAGTTTAAAAGGTTAGATTAACCCTCCTTAATGTTAGCAGAGTATTCATTTCGGACATTCGCCCGTGCAAACATAGTCTCTGATAATGGATACCCGGATTATAGTGATCAGGCCGGACGCCGATGGATTATGAAGGCTCCACGGCGGGACCGTAAAAATATCAATGTCTCTTGTACTGCCTGCTTTATTAATATCTATCTAGATTACCTAATAGGAGAGAGATCATCATCATTTTCTGGCGGTACTTATTTAGTAGCATCGTAATTACTTATAAAGAAATACTAGCTGCCGCCAGCCGATTTGCATGCGTAAAAGTAGAAAATTGTCCCAAGGGAACAAACTCTCGGGATAAAAGTAGGTATCCTATTGCTATTACAAGACATGGTCCTGTTAATTCAGTAGTTAATAGGAGAGAGATCTTCATCATTTTTTGGCGTTGCTATTTAGTATCAGCGCAATGGCCAATATAGAAATAGGTACTAGCTGCTGCTAGCGGCTTCGTCTGCGTAAAAGTAGATTTTTTTCCAAGGAAACACTGGGTGTAAGGGACAGCCCTCCACAAACTTTAAGGGCTTGCTCAGTAGACGAATCTGAACATCTTCCCACAATATTTTTTTTCAGGAGACGAAAAAAACAATCCCCATACAAACTGTCCGATAAAATTTACAATTTTGTATGGTGAGGCTGAAATCTCATCGGCCGTTTGGACATGAAGGACTTATAAATTTTCGCCTTTATAATACCAGTTTGAACCAATCACTCGCCGTTGAACTACTAAACCATGGCAACACGTCAATCATTTCGACATGCAACATGTTTTTGGTCTATATTCCTTGTTTGTTTTCCTCGCTACACCACGACCCACTTCTAAATTAACATTTCTATCCCTAAACACTGTTGGATAACCCAACATTTGACCGTGATGGGAAAAATCTATTACTAAAAATAATTGTAACGGCAAATTAATGGGTATTGGGTAAGTATACCTATAGCTGCATCAGTGGCGCTAATTAGATCCTCCAAAGTGCAGGTGTAGGGGCACTTGTGGCATTCTAATAATTATGTGGCTCATGTTTTGGACCGGAGCACCGCACTCACATTGAGTATCCGACGGGTCCGTAAAACCCCACCTCGCCAAATTGTATTTGCAGCGACCACTTACTGGGCCCAAAAAATTTAGCGAGTTTACCGTCGAATCGAGAAGAAGAAGAAGAAGAATGGGTATATGGCAGATAGTTGTTTTTAGGGCCGTGCCTCACTGGGATGCCCTGGCGGCGTAATCATGTGATTACGTCAAAGAAATGTATGGTTGACTGCGTTAACACTAGCGGCCAGGTGAAGTACACACTACAGACCTTTTTTTGATGTGGAAATCATCCAATGATTTCTCCTGCTCTGGCCGGAGTGAGAGCGCGTGTCAGAATTTTACTGACTACAATCCACTTCTGTTCCTTCTTTGACTTAGGCTCGATCCGGACAGTTACCTGTCGGCCGGACGGCGAGCTACCCTTTGCTCGCTTGCAACGATGATGACGATTCAAGATTGACGTATTTAAGATAACTCAAGTAGATCCTACGTTTGGTATTTATACTGACAATGACTAAACATGTAACAAACTCGTATCTTCCTTTTTCTACAATTACAACTCTTTTTTTACAATAGCAAATCAACGACGGTTATCGCTAAAAACATTGGCGGGACTAAATCAACAGTGATGCACGCTATTATCAATGGTCGCACTTACATTATACATTAGCGATACCGCCCGATACCATTGTCCTGATATACGTGGAGTAATTTGTAGCCACGGCCGATTCCGAGATGTTTTTAACAATCGAAAGAATCGAGTCCTTTAAACAAAAAATCGAGTCAATAATCGACTCGCCGTTCTACAAAATAATCGACATGTTCGATGGTTTCGAGTCAAAGGAATCGACCAGTAGTTTTGGATTGTTCGAATCAGTCACTCACTCGATACTCTAAACCGTCCAGGAACAATTCGCGAATGAATGCACTATGCGTCAGTCGCAATAACAAACCAATTCGGACTCGAGAAATCGATTCAATCGAGATGTTCGAACAATCGAATAAAACCTCTCGCCTTGGTGCATCGCTAGTAATTTGTCGGCAATGATTGCACTATACATACATAATTCATGTACGGACACGATTGACCGGAATCGAATCGTCCCCTGAATTCTGAATACGCATTGTCGTCGAATATACATACAATAACGAGAATCTTTGGCTCTGTTATGTGCTTAATTAAAAACTTGCCAAATGGTGTCTGGGTTTCGTTTTTGTTGCTGGTTGATGCATTGTCCTGTGCTTATTCTGAAAGTTTCAGTTCTTTTTTATTTTAATAATCATATTTTCTGCAGACCATTCCAATTTTTTTTATAATTACTTAAAGGTGCTCGCTTGACCACTTGCTGTTCACTTTGACGTAAAAACTCGTAGGTTGTAGCTATCAGGAAACCCACGACAACGGCAGGGGTATTCCTCACACACAATTAATGTGTTCACAAAACGTTTAATTCATGAATCCCCGACCGGTCTCATAGGACCGCGCTGTTATTGTCTTACTATTGTGTCTCGTTTCGCGCGTATTGATAGGTTAAATAAGCTCGCACTTGATCACCAGTGCGAGCTTATTTGTCTCATCGTCATCAACACCATTTTAGTCGAAAGACGTCCACTATTGGACATAAACCTCCCCCAAGTGTCGCCACAGTCAACAGTCCCGTGCGTCTCCCATCTATCAGATTCTTGCAATCCTTACCAGGTCATTCGGTTCAGCTTGTAGGAAGCCTTCCAACGCTTTCTTGTTTATTAAATGTTTTTTCGCAAACGTAATAAGCTTTTACCAGAATTTTATAATGAGAGCACCCGCATCCCTATGAGTGCGAGATTGCGGTTGTCTTTGGAAGTGGTCCCAGTGCGAACTTTGGCGGAATTTGACTACATAATTAATGTAACCGTCCCCTTATGTACTGACAACATAAGTTCTCTTTTACAAACATTTGTACCAACTTGGAAGTTTTGATGTAGGTACCCTACCCTACTCAAAGAAGCCTATGCCTAAGAAACAAACATTTCAGGAAGAAATAACAATTAATTTTAAGGTCTCGAAGGACAATTGTTGTAAATTACTTGTCTAATTGTTATTTACAAAACAATCCTTAGGCACGAGTTAGTAGATAAGGGTCTAATAAACAAGAATCCTAATTCGAGGAAGTGAACACAGAAACTTTAATTCGTGTCAGAAACTCTGAATTTGTCCTCATTAAGTGTCCTTTGAAAAATTAATGGTATGGTAAATACAGGTTCACAATCGTACACAACACAATGTAATGGCGGCCTTCACTTTTATTCAGCATAAGCATAGCATAATCATGTCTTGTAATGTTCTCACTGCTGGAACTCAGGCCTTCTCTCTATAAGAGGGAATCGGTCGTAATGCACAGTGCAGGTTAGTAGATTTTAGATTGTTGGACGTGGGTTTTCTCACGATATCTGAAACAAATCATACAAAGTAATGCGGGCTAGCTGGGTTCAAAACCAACGAACTATAACTCGTAAATCTCTCTCTCTGTCTCTCTTCTCTCTCGGCTCTCTCTTTAATTCATTATTCATATTGAATTAAGACCACTGCTCTGTAACTCCACTGGTATTACTTATTTGGGGCATCTACCCTACGGGCGTTCATTTCAATGGGCTGTTTACCCTTGCAAATTTTATTAACGGATCGCTCGCGCTGTTCGGTAATATTATCCTTTATTGTTTTTAGAAATGGTATTATCACAGGTATCATAAAATACCTACGGGGAATTGCTAAAGCCATCGACTTTGAAACCTTATCCTTGAACATAATAATTGTTCCTTTTAAGAGTGTCCTAGGCATTTATTTATTGACATTTCATGCAACATTTAAGTACATACGGACTTAATGCCTTAGGCATTCTCTACCAGTCTACCAAGGGTGGTGAAGAGAAACCATGGCAGGTGCATAAAAAAAAGAAATAATGTAAAGAAAACAAAGAGTTTAAATATAAATAAAAGAAATATACATATTATATGTAGTATAATAATATATATACCTACATACATAAATATAAAGTAAAAGAAAGGTTGTTGAGAAAACTTCGCTATATTTTATATAAAAAATAATTCCGCAACTTCCGCTTAAATGCAAACTTGCTGGTGGCATGGTAATTAGTCTTTTCGATCATTTTATACCAGACAGGACCGTTTATAAATTTTAATGAATAATACTATACAGATGTCTGTCTGCACATGTTAATGCTAATTCGAGCACATACATAAAATGCGTTCCACCATTAATGACTATTGATGCTACACGTGAAACCAATAACGGGCGTGATTTCTATATTAAACCAGAATATAAGACCCGATGACCTAATAATATATCGTGGAACATATTCGTAGAGGAACGTTATCTTGGCGATGCAATGTATACGGTCGCTTGTTGATAAACGCCGGCCGCCGCACGCGCAGCCTGCGCAGTTACGCCGCCAATACGCGCCCACTATGGCTTCATAGTAGTTTGATTGTTCGCCATCGATAACACACCCATATTTATTTTGCGGACACACACACCAACTTAGGACCAGAGCCAGTAACTTAGGACCTGACTCTTTTATACACCAGACCCATTTGGTAAGTTCGATGACACTATTAATTACATTTACTCAAGCAAAAACCCGATTAATCAAGAAATGTGATTGAATCCACAAATTCGAATGATTTATTCCTTTCGTTACCCCCCCACCCTCTTTGTTCAGTTCTTATCCACAAATTACTTCCAGACGAAGTATGTTTGTAATCCCCTTTTAAAATTAATATACATTTGGAGTTTGTTTAAATATCCCAAATTCTGAAACATCAAGTTCTAGAACAATTAATCATCTGTGTAATGAACATTTGTCGAAAGTTTGACATTTAAAATTACTGAACAGGGTTGATATATGTTTAAAGTACGTAAAGTAAACGGTGATAGACCAAGAAAGTTCTGAAACATTTGTCAAAGTTGTTATTTCCACCAAATCACCTCAATTATGTAAGTACGAGACATGTCTAAGCCGGTTTTCGTAGATACCTTGGCATTTGGTTCGCTTACAAGGAGATGACTCTGTTGAAGTGCACAATAGATGCACGTTCTAGCTTTTGCGACTTTCCTACTAAGAAAAATGGCGTCCTTTATGCGTCCATTAGCGTCAGTGCGCCGAGTGCAGTGTGCATACAATTTAAATCATTTACAAGTTGTTTGCGTCACTGATGTTCATCCGAGGTCGTTCTCTCAAGCGTTTGCTGTGCGTGTACTGCGTGTACAAGCGATCGGTCAATACGTGGGAGGTCGACTTCCTATACCTTTAGCATTACTACCTACTCTCTAGCTATCCGCCATAATTTCCCTTGGGGAAAATAATGACATGCATCAACATTTTCCAAGTTCTAACTATAATGGCGACATATTGTATTTTTAGTAAATTTATGTAGATATTTCTTGTGACCTTGCAACCGGTTATACAATTTTTTAATTTGTGTTTCTGACGTCAATGCGTAGGGAAGTTTAAACGATGCTGCATTCAGGTTTTCAAGGTGATAAGTGGCGCCAGTGTTAGATTATGGATTCCGATAGAGGTACCTCACCGAACAACTGTTGAGATGGACGAATGAGTTGAAGCTGACAGCGGGCCCCAACTGGAGAAGAGTGACTCGTGATAGAGTACAATAGAAACGGTTCGAGGAGGCCTTTTCCAGGAGGCATACTGAATTAAGAGAAAGTATATGAAAAACAAAAATGCGATAAGAAGAAAAGAGAGCCCAAATTTAGAACAAAAAGTCTATTATTATATAGGTACTTACCACAAAAAATAGGACGTATTATTGCCTCAAGGGACTAGATATAAAGTCCTGTAGTAGAAAGGCCTTTAGACGGTATATGTAGTCGAAACTTGAGCAGGGTTGTCGGTTGTGTTTTAAACTCCCGAAGGACCAAGAAGTAGGTCGTTTGTAAACCCTTTCGCTAACGTACAAATCAATTGATTGAGCCAGACCCATACCAAATCTTTCTTTATTTTATACAATTTTACAGATATTTTCTCTGTTAAGCCTACTTTAACTAGGAACTCAATTGAACCCATCAGTCTTATGAACACTGTTATTAAAAGAGTTATTTATGAACATACATGTGTATGGATGGAGAGGGAGTGGGAGACTAAAGAAACAATAGACGGATTGTGTGAGGAGTGATATAAAAGAAAAGGTTTTTTTTTAGTAACAGCGTGACTGCTAAAGTGCTGACAGGGTAGAAAGGAAGAAAAAACGTGCATCAAGACCAAAAACAAGGAACAAAGGCAGAAAGATGATGATGAAAATCTACCGAACATAATAATTATTAAAAATTAAATGGGGCTTGCCGGAAGACCCAGTTTTGGAAGGCTTCCTACAAGGTGGACCGATGACCTGGTAACCCGGGTTGCGGAAATAAGATGAATACGAGACGCACAGGAACGTTCGTTGTGCCAAAACTTGGAGAGGCAGAGGCCTATATCGAACTGTGGACGTCTTACGGATCTTCTTCTTTTCAAATCGTTGACAAACTCGTTGTTTGTGCCTAATAGGTTGCTACGTTAACTGCAGACATCAGTGGCACACATTAAATCCTTCAGAGTGTAGGTGTATTGGCATTTAGGGTACTCCAACGCATGTCTCATGGTTTGAACAGGATAAGGTGTCTTTCGGCTGAAATGATGATAGAATAGAATAAACTTTACTGTACACCAAAAAGTAACAGTACAGTGATAGATAGTGATGGTGATAGTAGAGTGAGTTATAGTGGGTGTAAGTGTAGATGATGATGATGAAATGGGGCCAGACACAGTGTCCTATTAAAAGTCACGCCACAAGTAATGAGCGCTTTTCCCAATATATACGTTACCTATAAAAGTTATTACGTTCGCACGTTAGTCGTCATAATAATATTATTTATGCCATGCCTGAACGTGCGGGTCGGAGCAGGAACATTTATGGCCGCCCTTATCCAAGGGAAGGTCGGTTATTGGTTTACCTGGTAAAAGCTTCCCGTATTGATGTAAAGGGAATCTAATAATAAGTGGTATATGTGCAATATATATGACATACTATGTTCCCGACGTAATCTTATGTTCCTTGAGGAAAAGACGTCAGGCCCGTTTACGTACATAGTATGATTTTTTTACTAAAAAAATATTGGTATTGTAGCGACATCTGTGACGTCAAATAATGACAACGAAATTGTGCGTCGCGCAATTACAGTTCACCGCAGGTTATGAACAAGAACAACAGCACGAAATCATCTATCGGGCAGTAGCCCACATCAGACAAAAACATGTCTGGTCGGAATCCTCCCTTTTCAACGGAGGTTTACCGAACTTTACATTCTGTTCCGAATATCTCATGAGTATGCTATTCCAAAATTAATTACTGCTTCACTTCTAGGGAAATAACGGCCACATGTTTTTATCAAATTAGCCGAAAACTGAGTCGGCCAAATTATGTTAATGTGGGAACAAAAACGAACCGCCACACTGAAATAATGCAATGTTTCTGCGCAATCGTAAGTTACCGCAAAAAATGGTGCTTACGGTTGAACTGACTTATACCTAGACTTGCCCATTTTAGGCGTCTAATAACGCCTATTAGCTTCTAGCGAGAATTTAAATCGGACATTCCTTGGTAAAGTTAAAGCGTCTTATTTCGTCGTCGTCTAAATTTATCCTAGGTATTCCTCGTAGGTATTAAACCGAAAGAGTTATCGTAGTCTTGAAATGCAAAGGTCAACTGAAATAATATGGGTGGGTCAGTAAAAGTCTTTCTGTCACGCTTCACCTGAATCAATTTGATGACTTTCCACCGCAAAAAAGAACCTTGAGAAAAGCTTGATATTTAAATATTTTCCGTCATGTGAGTTAAGATGTAAGATTTTTGGTTGCAATAACCTAACATAACATAATTATAATCTGAAAGATATTGAAGGAAATTTCGAAGACTCGTTTCCCTCTTTTATTATTTGTTTTTACTGTACGTGTCAGGAATAAAAAAATATTATTTCGTAATCTAATTTTTCTAAAGTTAAAAAATCGTCTTCTCTTCAGAGTGTACCTTTGATTGTGATTTACTTAAGTACCGTAAAATGGGGTGAATAGAAACTCAAGGGTGAATAGAAACAAAAATTTGAAGTGGATTTTCTCGTTATTTAACCGGTTTTCCCAGAATTTAAGTACTCTTATTTATTCACTAATTGTATAAAAAGTCAATGCTGAGATAGAAATCCGTATAAAATATGTAACCAAAGTAAAAATTCTAATCAAAGTTTTGTTCCTATTCACCCCTGCATTCCTATTCACCCCGTTTTACCCGGTACCCTCGTGATTCTTTGAATTTGGTAAAAAGGTAGCTTCACAATAAACATGGAGTAAGCAACATCTTTGTGCTCTTATATCTGTGTTTGTTCTTTTTGTTTTTAAGTGTTTGTATATACATAAATCAATTAATAGTAAACTGTAACATAAATATAACATTCTAAAAAAAGTATTAATATTATTCGAAAAATAGTATAATCGATATAGCTGTAAGTAATCGATTCAGTAAATTATGTCCAAAATAGTCTACTGAACCGATTACAGCTATTTTTAAAATAGGTTATCTTTTATTCTAAAATATTCAAGAATTATTTTAGGATAATAACATAATATTTTAATAAATTCTTGATTAATCTTGATTGCGTCACTAACCGTAAATACCGTTTGCTACCAATGAATAACACTGCCTCAACGCATTTAAGTAAATTCAGTGCTTGAATTATGATTGTAACTTAGTTTTCTAAATGCAAGGGTGATATACATATATTATTATTTAATATCGTCGTCTAAAAGTGTTAAACTGCTAACTCTCTTCTAGCTAGAAGGGAGTTAGCAGTTTAACACTTTTAGACGACGATATCGATGGGTCCTATGTATAAGGGCCAAACTAACAATTTGGCCATTTTTACTTTTTTATGGTAAACGCATCCTTTAAGTATAAATAATTATGTGAGCCATTAAAAAATTTAAAAATCTGCATAGAAACACGATTTTTTATTACAGTATAAAGGCATATCTAACATGAATTGAAACGTAAAAGGGCCAAAGAGGTAGTTAGAGACTTATACGTGGGTAGTTCCCGCGTGTTTGTTTCGTAGTTCGAGCCAATCTGCTGATTTGACACTTGAACTTGCTTGATTTATGTAGAAAAAATATTATCCCACTTGCATACCACAGCTGTTAAGAAAATTTAGTAGCATCGAATGACATTGTGCCAATTAATGAAAGCGATAATGAAGAAAATTAATGAAGATTTATCAATAATTTTTAGTAATGTTGATTTTTTTTATTTTGTTTATACCAGATAGTTATTTTAATTTTGTTATTTTTTGGATTATGTTAAACTGAACACCAGATTTAGTAAAATGTAACCGCAAAAAATAGCAAATCTTCATCTGCCTAGCCTTTTCCCAACTATATTGGGCTCGGCTTCCAGTCAAGCCGGATTTAGCTGAATACCAGTATTTTACGAGGAGCGGCTGCCTACCAGACCTCCACAACCCATTAACTGGGGTGACACGGTATTTCATGGCAAGACTGGAGTCAGATTTACTGGCTTCTGACTATCCGTAACGACTGCCAAAGATCTACAAATGACAGCCGAGACCTAGGGCTTAACGTGGTTTCCGAGGCACGGAGGAAACTCGTTATGTTAAGATAGTCATCATCCACAGACCAACCTAGGCAAGCGTTGCTTAACCTTAAAGATCGACCTGTGCGGCTGTTATTATCTAGCCACGAGCTTCTCGCAAAAAAATAGCAAATGAACACCAAAAATTAAACAGAATTTTAATACAAAATGAGATTTCAATATGTAACATCTGTTTATCCTATAAAAGTAAATTATCTCCAAATAAATACCTAGTACTTAAAAACAGTAAATAAATTTCAATGTTGGTAGAGGACCATCGACTACTTCTGAGTAGCTTAAAAACAATAACCACGAAGGGGTTTGTGGGGTCTGTGTTCGCTCGTTCACTAGACTCCACAATCCCCTTCTAACCTAACCTATCCTAGTCATGGCGCCCCATGTCTCGAAGTAGCATTCCAACGGTGAAGTCAGTCAGAAATATCGTTTGCTCATCAAAATTTGCTGATCATTTACTAAATTTAGGGTTCATAGTACAATTTAAAGTGCAGTTACAAACTAAAATAAATGATACCATTCTAGTTTTAGGTTATCATTTTTTGATTATGGTTTATCTTTTTTGTTAATAGGTATCTTTTTTGTTAATAGGTATATAGGTAATGGATGTTTGTTGGTCACGAAGTTATTTTGGGTGGTCATTATATTTTATCACTTATTTTTTTGTAATTTTATAAAGAGACTAATAATTTGAAGAAAAAGAAAATTAATGAAGACTTGTTAAGAATTTCTAGTAATGTTGATATTGGTATTTTTATTATTGACTAGCTTTTACCCGCGGCTTCGCTCCCGTCAAATGACTACCCTACATATACTACGCTACCCTACCCTACCTTCCCTACCTACCCTACACTATCATACACTACCCTACATACCCTACACTACACTACACTACCCTACTCTACACTACCCTACACTACCCTATACTACCCTACACTACTCTACACTACCCTACACTACCCTACACTACCCTACACTACCCTACACTACCCTACACTACCCTACACTACCCTACACTACCCTACACTACCCTACACTACCCTACACTACCCTACACTACCCTACACTACCCTACACTACCCTACACTACCCTACACTACCCTACACTACCCTACACTACCCTACACTACCCTACACTACCCTACACTACCCTACACTACCCTACACTACCCTACACTACCCTACACTACCCTACACTACCCTACACTACCCTACACTACCCTACACTACCCTACACTACCCTACACTACCCTACACTACCCTACACTACCCTACACTACCCTACACTACCCTACACTACCCTACACTACCCTATACTACCCTACACTACCCTACACTACCCTACCTACCCTACTTTACCTAACTTTTTTTTTCTTAGAATTTTTCTCTCCGTAAGAACCATCATTGAACTTCAAGGAACATTTTAAAAAAAGAATCAGCCAAATCGGTCAAGCCGTTTTCATGTGATGTCGTGACAACGGAAAACGGGTTTCATTTTTATATATATAGATAATATATATAGTACAGAGTTTTTTTTTATGTAGATAGGTTTTTAATTTTGTTTTTTTTTTGTACTTAATTTTGTTATTGAAATAATAATGTAAAGTACATTATTTTGTTAATCAAACTAAGATCTGTATTAACAGTTTCCTTCTTAATTATTTTGTAATTTTTATCATAAAAATACCAAAAAGACTCGAAGACCGGGTTCATAAGTGAAGTTTTAAAACGAATTAATTTTTTTTTTTCAATAAATGAATAGAACTACAGCGTATTATTTATTTTTCAAATGATCTAACTGAAAACTCTGTTCATAATTTAGCAGATTGTAAAACGTATAAGTGTCAATGTGACATAAATAACTAAATATCGAAATAGTTTATATTCTTATTAATTACATATCATTTACTTCAATTGTTACTTTATTTTATCGGTATAAAATATTAAAATATATACTTTATGCTAATTTACGTAATACGCGTATAATGGCCAATATGGCACATGAGCCCATTTACACTGTTTTTTAAGAAAAATAATTTAAACGAAAAGTAACGTAGAAGGTTCAATGTGACGTAAAAAAACATCCTTTAAATGTATATATAAAATACTATTGTATAAATGAGGAAATTAATTGTCTTAGCAAACAAGCAAATAATTGTAAAGTTTGGTTTCATCAATCTGAAGTTATAGTTAATTGAAACTTTGAAACGCTCTCCTGTAAAGTTGCAATTTTGCAGTTTGGCCCATATACATAGGACCCATCGATATATAACATAACAATGTTATAAATGTGAAAGTGTGGATGTTTGTTACTTAATCACGCAAAATCGGCTGAACGGAGTTGGATGAAATTTGGCATGCATATGGCCTATGACATGGAAAAGAACATAGGCTACTTACCTTTTATCCTGATTCTTTTTTGTTAAACTTATGTCCTCGCAGACGAAATCGCGGGTAGAAGCTAGTATGTTGTTTTATATATTTATCTATTTATTTTTAATACCTACTTACAAAGCTCTGTAGAAGTATGTAGATAATATTTTTTTAACACAGTTGCTCGTAAAGCTGATGTAATTCCACCGGTTTTAAATATGTAAAGCGGGTCATAAAAAACGCGTGTGTTACCAAAGCAAATAGTTAAGTTATAGTCCATACAAATTCCATAACAGCATTATTTGCCAATTTTTTTTTTATGGTTATAAACTAGCGCTTGACTGCGATCCCACCTGATGGTAAGCAGGTTTTAAGCAATTTCGCGCGCGGCGATTAGTTCGAAATTTGAATAGCCTCATCATTTTATCATTTGTAATTTTTTATCATTTTTTGACATTTTTTTGTCATTTTTTGTCTTTCTTATCATTTTTTGTTATTTTTTGTCACTTTTTGTCACTTTTTGTCATTTTTTGCAACTTTTTGTCATTTTTTGTCACTTTTTGTGATTTATTGTCATTTCAGTCATTTTTTGTCACTTTTTGTCATTTTTTGTCATTTTTTGTCATTTTTTGTCATTTTTTGTCATTTTTTGTCATTTTTTGTCATTTTTTGTCACTTTTTGTCATTTTTTGTCTTTTTTTGTCATTTTTTGTCAATTTTTGTCATTTTTTGTGATTTGTTGTGATTTTCTGTCATTTTTTGTCACTTTTTGTCATTTTTTGTCATTTTTTGTTACTTTTTGTCATTTTTTGTTACTTTTTGTCATTTTTTGTAATTTTTGTCACTTTTTGTCATTTTTGTCACTTTTTGTCATTTTTTGTGATTTGTTGTCATTTTCTGTAACTTTTTGTCATTTTTTGTAACTTTTTGTCATTTTTTGTCACTCTTTGTCATTTCAGTCATTTTTAGTCATTTTCGTCATTTTTTGTAATTTTTGTCATTTACCAAACAATATTTGCGTTCGATTTCTTTGGCGCTAAACACTAAGATGTTCCTCACACAATAAAATTGCTGCGCACTTATTGTGTGAGGTCAAATGTTTCTTTTTTTTTCTGTTTCCTCGCAAATGTGTTAAAAAACGTCGTACGATATACGTGCGTATTGGTTATAACATGCTCGGCTCAGTTACGCCCTCGCCTTCGGCTCGGGCTGAAATTCCGCCTCGCATGTTATAACCATCATTACGCACTAATATCGTAATGTACTATAATAACATAAAAAGACTCGGTAAAGGGCGTGACTGACGCTAACTTTGCCGTTTGTTGTTTCTCTCAGAAATAATATAATTAAGTATCATTTTGGTGCTTTCGCAAACCGTGGGCTTTTATAATACAAATTTTAAATTATAAATTACGTTTTTCTATTGCGTGGGTTTATGAAGGCTTTCTTTGAAATGGCTAAATTTGTGTACCAGAATATCCACTTCTTTCCTTTCATCTTTTATTGAAAAAAAAAAAAAATACTAAATGACCTTGTATCTCAGGTGCGTTCATAAACATGTAAACGCACAAAATACCCAGACCCGGGAAAACTAATCGTCGGCCATAAGAATATTTCTTCCGTGCGGGAATCGAACCCATGACACGCAGAGCAGCAGCCTACTACTTGACGATTACCAACCGTGTAAGCCATTGAGCTTGAATTATATCATTGAGTAGTCTTTGCTCAGGAATCTCAAAGAATTTAACAAAAAAAAAAAATGCGCTATCTAGAATTCGACAGTAGCAGTTAGTATTTTGCATTTCTGGCCATAGCTTCCTCTTCTATAGTCTCTTAAACTGAGCTGGTGAAATATGGGTCATCATCATCTACCTAGCCTTTTCCCAACTATATTGGGGTCGGCTTCCAGTCAAGCCAGATTTAGTTGAATACGGCTGCCTACCAGATCTCCACAACCCATTAATTTGGGTACCACGGTACTTCATGGCAAGACTGGAGTCAGATTTACTGGCTTTTGACTATCCTTAACGACTGACAAAGATCTACAAATGACAGCCGAAAACTACGGCTTAACATGCTTTCCGAGGCACCACGGAGGAAATATGAGTGTGCTAAATCTATATCTCTGCCCAACCCTTTGGGGAGTATTGGCATGACGTTATATTAGTTATTTCATTAAGCGCAACTGTAAGGTATGTTTAGGTTTTGAATGTTATAATAGAAAAAAAAAATAGTAGGTATATTATCAAATTTTGTCTGGCGATTAATGACTTAGTAAAAATATCTATGTTACTGCAGCTTCATCATCAACTGTAGCATCACTGCTTACCACCAAGTGAGATCGCAGACAAGCACTAGTATTTTTTTTTTTTAAAACAACTGCGAGTCGGACTCGCGCACTGAAGGTTCCGTACCAACTTATGTTCCGTACAAACAGTTCTTAAAGATTTTTCCCAATTACTATTTTCTTTCTTTTGACGCAACTGCATATTTTCAGTTTTCAGACTTTTTCCTATAATTGTACCCCGAGACCTTGTCTTATAGTCGTACCAAATTTCCTTTTGAGGTACGGAACCCTTAACAATAATTTTACAACGTACCTCTTGCATTTTATCAGGAATCATGGTAAACCATCAGGTATGCAAAGGTTGTCCATGATACCTATCTTTACGAGGTGGCATACGGGTATGCTAAGTAATGTCAAGTTATCACGTAAGTAAATAAACATTAAATTAATTTATTTACACTTATTTACATTTGAACGTTGTTTTGTACGTCAAAGGTGTCAGTTATACGCAGATAAATTTTAAATAGATTTTTATTGACTGGTCACAATTATTATTATAAACAGGTAAAATATTTATAGCTAGCTTCTGTCAGTGGCTTCACCCGCGTGATAGTACATAATATGCCTTTGTCGCTCGGTGATAAAGTAGGTAGTATTCTACTGAAGAAATATTTTTTTAAGTTATTAAAAAATCATTACTAACAAAGATACCAAATATTTCCTTTCCAAAATATTAGTAAAGATATGTAGATAGATTTAACTATTAATGTACATACAAATTTAATAGATACATAAAAAGAAAAACTGACTAACGGACATATTATTATCAATGGACAGCCAAAGACTACGAAGGGGTTTTTTCAGAAATTCGACCCTTACGGGGATGAAAAGGGGTTATTTCAATTGTATGCATAATCTCATTCCGTGTGCCCAATATACTCGAAAGTTAGCATAAATTATAACCTATGAAAATAATAAAGACTTTCATTATTGGTTTTTCCCAAACTACCCGCTATAAAACAATTTAGGGGCTGTTAAAGATGTGTGGAGAGGAGTTTTTATTTCTTGTGTTAATAAATAAACTTGAAAGTAGGCACCAATTCTAACTGAAACGAGTAACAACAACTGTCATTATTAGTTTTACCAAACTACAAAACGGTTTAACGAGTGTTCAAGTTTTTATGAAAACATTTCTTGCGAACGAAATCGTGGGCAAAATGAAAAAAGAATTAAAGAAAACATGTTTATTACTAGTTCTATCAGTATAAAATAATGATAAGAAGAAAGAAACACATATTTTACACGGGTATAAAATTGATGACTCTACATTTAAAAGAGAGGATCCTCCGGCGAGACAAATGTTGTGTTTGGTCATCTGGTGTGCAACTGCTCGTGGCTGTTAACAGTTTGTTGTATTTATATGTTGAAATCGCACTGGGACCTTTGCCGTAGGGTTTGTGTCAAATCCGCAGCCCTAGCTGGCATCGGCCCCTGTGGCGTGCCAGATACCTTCATAAGTGTCATGTATTTTCACATGAAACCGGGAAAGCCGGGCTTCTGTACTTGTATTGGTCGCACGTCCCTGATCGGCCCCACCTGACGCCGACAATCTTACTGACATCTCTGTAACGCGCCGTCGACCCGCGCTTAGTTCTTTACCGGACGGCCGCACGGCGAGTTACCCCTTGCTCGTCGTCCGCAAATCTGCGCTGCAGTGAATGATTTTAATTTTTTCATAACTGACCGTATTGTTTTTGTCCCCAGACGATCCGCAAACGAGTATCTTGCGCAAAGACCGCGCCGCCTAGCCGCTCTTTAAAACGTAAGTTTATCTATATGTTACGGGTAATACCCGAAGTGCGGCTACACCTAGTTTTAGCCGGTTAAAACTAGGTGTAGCCGGCCACATGCGGTTAAACCTAGATGTATCCTACTATCTTCGGTTAGAACTAGGTTTAGCCTTCGTCATAGCGGCTAGAACTAGGTGCAGCCACATACTGGTGGTTAAACCTAGGTGTATCCTATTTATCATCGGTTAGGACTAGGTTTTCTGTAAAGTAAGAAGAAAAGTATTTGGTTTTGATTTGAGATTCTTATCTTGCATTACCAGATTGATTAGACAATATTGTAAAAAACCGTTTAAAAAATAAAAGACTATTTATTTAAATGTATTTTCATGTGAAGTTTCTCTGTGGTAAAAACTAAATGACAAACATGATGAGTGGTAGCCACGTACCGGAAGACGCAGCGTTGGAAGGTCTCCCACAAGGTGGACCGATGATCTGGCGAGGGTTGCGGGAATCCGATGGATGTGAGACGCACAGGACTGGTCGCTGTGGCGACGCTTGTGGGAGGCCTATGTCCAGAAGTGGACGTCTTTCGGCTGAGATGATGTTGATGATGATGAAAAATTAAATGCGCGCTACATGAGTAGGTAAGAACGTTTTCACAGTATCCGATCCGATATCGGTGTCGGACGCCGATACGATATCGGGGTAAGTAAAATGTATGAAATGCCGTGCTCCGATATCCGATATCGGGCCGGACAATATGAAAGACGGGTACATATTTCATACATTTCACTTACCCCGAAATCGTATCGGCCTCCGACACCGATATCGGATCGGATAATGCGAAAACGCTCTAAAGCAGTCGGTATTTTGTGTAACTCTAAATGTAATTTAAGCTTATCTTGTTCAAATAAGTGAAAGACATTTTTGCCCAATCCCGATTTCCAACCACCGTAGGCGTGGGCTAACAGACGATGAGCAACGGGTAAATATGCCGTCCAGCAATGCGGTAATCATTCAGAATGAGCTCAAGTCGGTAACAGCGCATAGTGTTCCATTCGTGCCTCAAAGAGATGTTAGCAAGACCGTAGACCGCAAGGCCCAGCAGGGTCAAAACTTCTGGGGTCATAGGTTCGACTTTAACGAAAACCCAGGACCCTGAATCGATGGCGAAGAAGTGGGTTTTAGTGAACAAAAGTCTGACACGCCCTCCCACTTCGCCTAAGAGCGCAGAGAGCATTAAAAAATCACATAAAAAGTTTATTGATTTCTGTAAAAGAAATCAATAAAGAATCTGAAGAGAATATTTAAGATATTTTGAGTTACTTATATTATTATAATTATAAATGTCACTTCAACATTTTTATTTTTTGCAATTTAATCAAATCAATCTGGACACGCAAGATAAGAATCTCAAACACAACACCAAATGCATAACTTTACTGAAGACCTAGTTCTAGCCGATGATAAATAGGGTACACCTAAGTTTAACCACCAGTGTGTGGCTGCACCTAGTTCTAGCCGCTATGATAAAGGCTAAACCTAGTTCTAACCGAAAATAGTAGGATACACCTAGGTTTAACCGCATGTGGCTGGCTACACCTAGTTCTAGCCGGCTAAAACTAGGTGTAGCCGCACTTCGGGTATTAGCCGTAACATATACATATATAAAACTGGATACTACATTTTCTTGCGGCTTTCCTGATGTACGTACTGAAATGTTTAGATCAAACTTCTAATTCGTCAATGTACCTATTGTATTTTTTTTACCAATATTTGCA
Source organism: Mythimna separata (assembly GCA_030763345.1). NCBI lineage: Eukaryota > Metazoa > Arthropoda > Insecta > Lepidoptera > Noctuidae > Mythimna > Mythimna separata. Next base: position 22,229,592 of record CM061170.1, on the reverse strand, counting down.
ACCTGTGCGGCTCTGTTATTGGCCTCGTATGGATTCTGGAAAGTGCAGGATGGGGAGCATAGCAGGTGACGCATGTCCTGTGAAGCGGCTCCACACTCATATTGGTCGAGAAAGTATAGTGCTGTTGGTACCTACCTACTGCTGCGGAACCTGCAGACATAACAGACAGAGCGAACCTAAAGAAATCTTAACTAACACGAGTTTTATAAAAAGTTGAAATTATTTATTTGTAGGATGTTTTAGTACTTACCTATCAGTAAGATAATTCACTGAATGAAAGCTTTCTCCACACTGACTGCTATCCTCGTACATAGGCTACTTTTTGCCTTCCTCATGCCCTGTGAAATGAGGCCAGAGAAACGAAGCCGGGGCAAAAAGTTTGGAACGGATAAAGTTATAAAGATTCTCTGATCTTTCAAAGTTCCCTCGCTACTGCACTGATCTTCGGATTTCCCGAACAAACATTTTGAAAGGAAAATCTTTTAGCTTGGATGTTTATGCATAAAGCAGGGACGTAGTTATCACTTTATCTGACATATCGGAGACGTGTGCATAATAATGGGCCCCGGCGTGTGCAAAAAATTGTGACATAGGTACTATCATTCACAATCTTAAATTCTTTTAGTGATAATATAATGAATGATCACACGAATCCTACTATAATAATATTATAAATGCGAAAGTTTGTGAGGATGGATGTATGTTTGTTACTCTTTCACGAAAAAACGGCTGGACCGATCTGGTTGAAATTTGGTATTTAGATAGTTTATACCTTGGATTAACATATAGGCTACTTTTAGTCATACTTTTTTTATTTTTTTTCGATTTTATTATTTTTGCTATAGGCTGCTTTTTATCAACACACCACGCGGGCGAAGCCGCGGGCGGAAACTAGTATTATATAAGAGAAAGTGTGTGTGTGTTTAACGTTTGTTCCTTCTTCACGCTCAAACGACCGAACGGATTTGGATGAAATTTGGCATATAGAGTACTTTTTTCCCCGAGAGTATATTCCGCTGGGACTTCGACTATTACGCGAGCTAAACCACTGGCAGCGGCTAGTGATAATAGGGGGTTCCATTTTAGGTATATTGTTTACCTCGTTCTAGCATTCTCTACATAAGATTTCAATAAGAATTTAACCTATACTAGTCCACAAATCACTATCTCGAACATGTCAAGCTCATTTTCAATCATGACATAATCATGTATTTTTTGATTTTTAGACTGACAAAGATAGTCAGAATAATCACATTTCCGAGTTTGGTGATACCTACATGATGAAAAAACCACTTCAATCTTTCGAAACAAAAACCTTTAAACCCCGCATTTTTACCCCTTTCGGTCTAGTCACGCCACTGACATAGGTAAAGATTCATATGTAGCATTCACGGTACGTAATCCCAACTTAAGGGTGCAGTTGAATGTGTAACGTTATTCATAGACTTCTTCAATACTCGTACTTATACTATGTGTGGGTGTGGAGATGCAAGAACTCCAGATAAAGCAGGGTATTATAGTAAGGGTTTACGGATGTTAGAAGGTTTAGAGAATTTCTGAGGTAAGATTGATTCAATCTCTTTTACTTTTACTAGCTAGGTACTGGCAGCGAAATTTTAAAATAGTACCAAAGGAACACACTTCTGAAGTAAAACATATTCTATGTGTTATCCCAGGACACAGTCTACCCGTATGTCAAATCCGTTCAGCTATTCGAGCGTGAAAAAGAAACAAGTGTGATATATGACGATTTTATAGTGGGATCAAAAATGCCTAGACTTGTTCCATACGTATAATTGATATCATTAATATAAAACTAAGACACAGAATTTTAAAAAAAATTACGTATTGACTTTTTAATCAAACACCCGTAGGAGAGGTCTTTGATGAGAAATAGATATTTGTATAGATAAAATGATGATAATTATGTTTTGTTTTTTTTTTTAATATATGATGCATAGATTTATAGATATTTGATAAAACGGCTTGACCTCTTAACTATGTTCAGAAAGAAAAACTGTTTGCTACTGCTGTCTGCTTTTCGATTTTAATACCTAGCAGCCCTATGTACGTCGATGCGATGTTTACAGTCGACTCGCAGAACATAATCACATGATGTAGTGGCTGTTATTCATGCGCGCGCGTTTACACAAGCAGCAAATGTGATCCATACCATGTGCACCATCCATCTTGCTACTTAATACCTTGCTGCATAGACCTGTGCAGATCTAGACGCCTCGGCGGCTACTGAAAGAAGAAAATAAAGAAAAATATTATATTTGGCGCACATAGTAAACTAGTGCGCCTCACCATCAACGACTACATCACTGCTTACCATCAGGTCAGATCGCGGTCAAGTACTGGTTTATACTAAATAAAAAAAACATAGATACACACAGTGTAGGAAAAACATGTAGAAACTTTAGCATTACGTGTCTCACGGTTGAGCCAAAAAGGTCAAATTCAGCAATAATGCCAGACGTGGTAGTTGCCTGAAGCTGGTCGCTAGAAGTAAATGTACGCTGTTACTGATAGAAACGGCACTTTCTGTACTTACTCTACCAGCATTTCTATCTCGTCAGCTTTCGAAGGCTGCGGACTTGTTGGAAAGAGTTTTCGTGGCCCTGGAACACAAAGGGTGATTGAACCTGACTATGTTTGTATACCATCTTTACTACATATGGAATGCAATAAAGTATTGAGTATTGAGCAGTCTGACACTCCTCGCTCTACCCAAAGCTGGAGCAGTTGTTTGATTACTTACCACATCAAAAAACGAAAGTGTCTTTTGGAGCCCTTAGCTCCATTACAGTCCTTGTCAATCGCGTACCATCAGGCGTAGTCAGGCTCAAAAGTAGGCTCATTAAGAATTTTAAAACTACCGAGCGTGTCAGTGACTGACACTATAGGAAATGACTCGTTGTTTATCACAATTATACGGACAACGTTGCAAAGATAGCTGCCGGCACGTGCCGTTCTGTGTTCTATGTTTTGAATTAGTACATCGTTAAAAGTAGTGCAATATGTTATAAAGTGAGATGGTTTTTTTATTTAAAACTTTTAATGTTATGAAGCTACGTGCTTTACGTCATCATTATCTCAGCCGAAAGACGTCCACTGCTGTACATAGGCTTCTCCCAAGCGTTGCCACAACGACTGGTCCTGCGCGTCTCGCATCCACCTGATTCCCGCTACCCTAGCCAGGTCAACGGTCCATCTAGTGGAAGGGCCTACCTTTACGTACTACTTTATATATTTGTGACGCTGTAAGAAAGGTATTTATTTTTTGTGATGAACTAGCTTTTTATATCGATTTCGCCTGCTGGAAAGCAGCATATGTTGAGGAAAAGGGTTGACTTCAACTACCTAGTCTAAATGTCAAGTTTTTATGCCGAGTCTCCACAAATATCTACGTCCTATGTCCACTTGACCTTTACTCTGGGTACTGGGTAACAGGGTATGTTTCGACAAATTCAGCATCCAATGACTCAGGATCGAATTCTGGTCTGTTTTAGCGTAGGCAATATTCAGGTCATCGAGTTATGCTTTGATTGCTTGTTAATTGAATCGGTTTTCTGACTATGAGTCAATTATTCTCTGCTTCATTTTGAGAGATTGCATTTTGTCTGACTGCAGTTTTATTCGTATATAACTAATTAGTAAATAAAATAGGTTTGCTAGGTGAATATCTATAGGGGATTCTTAGTTTATCTTCTTAATTCTTTACCATACACAACATTTTACACAAATAAAAATAGGACAGGGGATGTACACGGGCGAGTTTAACCCACCATTAAGTCTGCCTATGTACCACCACTGTATATGAATTTTAAATAAAGAATTAAATCATTTTTTGGCAGATATTTACACTTATTACGTTTCATCGTTTAACCGTGAAACGATACGAAATTCCAAAACGTGCTAGAATAGTTAAAAGTTAGTTTCAAAATCAGTGTGCTATTCCATCTGTTCGCTTGACGTTCTCTGAATTCAGTTCCTCTATATCTTATTCACTGTCCATCCAAATGGTGTGATTTAGCTCTGCTTGACTATTTTCTGTGGATTTACGTGAAATCTCTCTATTTTGTTCCGATAAAACTCCGAATGTCTTCTATCTGCGAAAATGTCACCCAAAAATGGTTCCACTACCTAGATACTTCGATAGGATGCACAAGCGTGCAGCCACTTTTTTGCCCGAAGTTATATTTAGCACAAAATGTCATTGAATGCATATTAAAATTAAATAGAAATCGTGGCAATAACTCATAAACCTGTTAGATTTATTTAATTTCAAAGTTCAAGCAAAGTTTACTAAAAATAAAACATTAAAACTAGCTGTCCTCCGCGGATTAACTGTGTCTTTAACTCCCGCTTCCGTGTTTCAAAGCGTGCATATTGGCAATGTCATTCGTCATGAACCTGGCTATTCAACAGAATGTTTTTTCTAATCCCACTGGTAGTTCCAGAGTAACAAGTTTAATAACACAAACAGAAAATCTCTTCTGCTTTATTATACACTTACCCCTTATCGTCTCCTGCACCGAAAGTAGAAAATATAAGTAATCGCTAGCGGTCCCGACAAACATTGTCCTTCGTGAGAACTTAATTTTTAATCAGAAAAAAATAAAAAATTAAAAACCCTATTTCAGCGCCATCTGCCGGGTCCAATTAATCCCGCCGTTTTAGGAGCCGGTAGGTGACAAAAACACATACCATGAAGAGGGATCGTCGACAAGCACTAGTTTGTACCCACTTTACACCATTAAAAAAAAAACAAGTAAACAAAAGCATTATTATACAAAGATTTCACAGTGATAAAGTAAATAAAAATCTTTCCTCTTTATAGATAATATTAATATTTAAATACAGTAAAGATCATCATTATTTTGGCCTTGTTCCAATTAATTTGCTCTTTTTCCATTAGCCTCTCTATTAGTTGTGATCCCAGTAGTCATCCCTCTTTCTATCCAAACCATCCCGCACACAGATCCACACAGTGGATAGACACAGTCCATCAATCATTTCTTTGTCTTCCTCTCTTGTCATAAACTAATAATCCACCAAAAACTTAAGTATATTAATTTGTTAAAATATTGCTCTATAAATATGATCCCGGATTAGAGTTGGGCAAGTCTCGACAAATCCCGGTCGGTCGTCTCGCGTACCGGGATACCTACAATTCAAATCTTGGGAATATCCGGGATTTCAAAACATAGAATAAAATTTAAAATTGAGTTCAATTATTAAATATTTTAATTTTAGTTAAATATAAAATCATAATATATAATTTGTAAAATTATTTAAAGTGTAGAAAAATAGAAGAGAGAGATTTTTTTTATTCAATTACCTAATTAACCTATCAATACCCGCGAAACGAGACAATAGTAAGACAATAACAGCGCGGTCCTATGAGACCGGTCGGGGATTCATGAATTAATACCAGTTTATTGTTTTGGCAAAAAATACACAGTATTATAAAACAGACTTACAAATTAGTACATACTCACTAACTGTATTTATCCTATAAATTCCTACTGTTGGCCAAAGGTCTCCCAAATCGAATGTTGAATTATTTATAACATTCGATTCGGGGGAAACGATTAAACACAAACTGTATTAGTAGTGTTTTCTTTTAATCAACGGGTTCTATTCCTAGCTTGGTATTTAGGTTTTTCAAAAGTCCAATAATAGTCTTAGATTTCATTAAAATCGGGCTTCGAGACTCATTTGAGTAAACAACTTTAAAGCCAATGCAACATATTGGCATGATTTACTGTTTTTCTTTTCGTCAAAAATGAAAAAAATATGCAACGTTAGAGCAAAAGTATAAAAGTGGCGTATACGATTAAGCCATCCATGCTCACTTAAAAACTCACCTATATGCATATTATTTATACGGCTAGGTCAAGTTTTCGTTCGTACATTATTAATTGCATTCTAAGAAATAGGTTAATTTGTTAGTCGTAATTGCCCCGCACGTGTTTACCGAACCCACCATTTACTGCTAGCTTGTCAAACTAATAGAGTAATAAAACACCCCTTTAATAATTTACTTACCTATTTAGAATGTACATTTTATTACAGTCCGTGACATTTGACGCTAGACAAAAGAAAGAAAACATATTTATTTGCAAGAAACGTGAAATCAAATATACAGAAACTTAAACATAATAAAAAACAATAAATACACGTATTCTATAATCTCATAACTGCGCCAAATAGGTCCAGTTTAGCAAAATGCCAGACAACTACGTATCAAATTAACTTGTATTATCAGAATGAATATAATTCTCAAACTTTGAGAGTTAGTCTAAAATTTAATCCTGATTTTGACAAGTGTGTCTCGCACGAGTCTCGGACTGAGAGTCCCGGATATCAAGACAGATATTTAGAGAAAGTCCCACGAATTTCGAGACACGACACATCCCGGGACTCGAAACTCTGTTCCAGTTACATAATAATAACTTTGGCTGACATTTGCGAAATCGATACTTATTCATCAAGGTAAAACTTTTATGATTACTTTGCGTTTATTTCATCAAATTGTTTTTCCCTTGTTGGAGTTTGAGACCTTATTCCGAGAATTGTTTACAGGAAATACAAAGGTATTAAATACTTCTTTTATTTTCAATATATTCTTATCGCGCAGTTTTTCGGGACTGAATTGACAAATGTTGGCCAAGCGCTTATTACGTGAATTATTTAAACTTTTTGGCCTTTGTGCCAAAAGGTTAAAATATCTACATCTATACTAATATAATAAAGAGGTAAAGTTTGTTTTTTTGTTTGTATGAGGTAATCTGTGGAAGTACTGGTCCGATTGCTAAAATTTTTCACCAATAGAAAGCTGCTGTATTCCTGAGTGGCATAGGCTATATTTTATGTACGCAGGCGAAGCTGCGAGCTAAAGTATATTTATAAAAGGAGAAACTGACTGACTGACATTATCAACGCACAACTGAAACTACTGGGACTAGAAGGGTGAAATTTTGCACTAGGTTATTTTTTGACATAGGCTAACAAAGGATTTTCCATAAATTCACTCTTGTAAGGGGATAGAACGGGGGTCCAAAGTTTGTGTGGAGAAACCTACTTCCAAATAGGCGAAGTCGCTAGCAGAAGCTAGTTTGAAAATATTTTAAAGGTTATAAGAGATCACTATACCATCACTAATTCAGATATTTTGCAAAAAAATACTACCTCATAAAGCTGGAGCTAGAACAAAATCGTCGCGATTCAAGTTCAAACCCTTTCGGCATGAATACTAGAATATTTTTATGCTTCGTGTTATTATATTCAGACCGAGTCCGACTATTGTCGGAACAACAGATTGTGGTAAAATACTTTACTTGTTTTATGGTATTTAAGCTAGCAATGCGCTGTGGCGAGAGGTTTTTATTCGATTATCGAACATCTCGATGGTTCTCGATTGTTTCGATTTTGACTCGAGTCCGACTCGGTCTGTTATTGCGACTGGCGCATAGCGCGTTCACTCGCGACTGTTCTTCGATGGTTTAGAGTTTCGAGTGAGAATGAATCATCATCATCTGCCTAGCCTTTTCCCAACTATATTGGGGTCGGCTTCCAGTCAAGCCGAATTTAGCTGAATACCAGTATTTTACGAGGAGCGGCTGCCTACCAAACCTCCACAACCCATTAACTGGGGTAACACGGTACTTCATGGCAAGACTGGAGTCAGATTTACTGGCTTCTGACTATCCGTAACGACTGCCAAAGATCTCCAAATGACAGCCGGGGCCAACGGCTTAACGTGCTTTCCGAGGCACGGAGGAAACTCGTTATGTTAAGATGGTCACGCATCCACAGACCAACCTAGGCAAGCATTGCTTAACCTTGAAGATCGACCTGTGCGGCTGTTATTATCTAGCCACGAGGTCCTCGAGTGAGAATGAATCGATCAATCAAAAACTAGCTGTCAATTTCGTTGACTCGAAACAATCGAAAAACATCTCGATTATTTTGTAGAACGGCGAGTCGATGGTGGACTCGATGGTTAAAATATCTCGGACGGACGATTGTCCGTCGCTAACCTAAGCCACAGTTGAATATTCAGTCCTAAAGTTTCGTCAGCTTTCTGGAACAACTTCGATCGTATTTAATCCGTCCATCATGTGCCAGCTCGCTACGCTCTGACCGGCGGTGGCGACACGCTCATGCTCACATTTCCAACTTTATATTAATATTGTTATTCTTCCTCAGACGTTGACATTCGCCGGCTTATGCCACCCGCATTGTCACGGCTCAAATTGATTAAACAACTTCAAACTTTTTGAGTTTAAAACTTCGGTCCTTTTGTTCTATCATTTGGCTTTTTAGGGTTTCGTACCCAGAGGTTATAATCAGGACCCTATTACTAAGACTCCGTAGGCCCACCGTCTGTCTGTTTTGCCGTCTGTCACCAGGCTGTATCATATGAACCGTGATAGCTAGACAGATGAAAATATCACGGATGATGTATTTCTGTTACCGCTATAGCAAACAAATACTAATTACAAAATAAAATAAATATTTAAGTGGGGCTGTCATACAACAAACGCAGTTTTTTTGAGGTTTCTTGTTATGGACGGTACGGAACTCTTCGTGCTCGAATCCGACTCGTACTTGGTCTGTTTTTTTAGACCATTTTAGCTTGTCTTTGCAGACTGGATTATCTTTATACCTAAAACATATCGTTGCTAGCCCCCAAACATAGTTACGTAAATCCAGGCACGTTGCCAATCGAGTAAACGGTTTTATTGAAAGACAGACCGACTTGATTTACCGCACATAACTGATATACCATCGGCAGTGGCGTAGCTGTAGGGGCCTGGCAGGGTCGAAGCCTAGTGGGGCCCTGGGTTGAACGAAATAGAACCACGGGACCCTGGAATTAGGGCAAAGAGGGAACAGGACAGGGTTTTAGTCAGTAGAATTCTGCCCCTCCCGCTTTGCTCAAGAGCTGTAGAAGTTTTTTTTTTATTATTTTCCACCTAAAAAAAGCTGTCTTCTTCTTTACGTGACGACGCACTCGTATTTGGCAACCTCCATGGCTCTGTGGCAGAAAAAAACAGTGGCGTAGCTAGATGACCAACGGCTCTGGGGCAGTAAAACTGGGGATCCTTTTTTTACGTGGGAAATCTGCAAATAAGTTCTTTTGCTCTGAGTGATGCGAGTAGGAGAGTGTTTCAGATTTTTACTGAGTAATACGTATTGCAAACTTTTTTTAGATTTTGAAGGTAAGAGAATTTTTGGCTAGTTCAATAAGGGGTTTATTAATCAGGTTTGGGGTCCCACCGAGCTAAGGGAGCCCGGGGCATCACCCCACCTAGCCCTTCGGTAGCTACGCCATTGACCATTAGTACATGGATGTTAATGTTTTGTGCATAGATAAACTACAGTTTTTAATGTACGCGTATGTTTCATAGGAATCAATTTACGATTCTGTGTCGACTTGTGTAAACAGAACTAGCGTTTAATTGTTATTAACGAACTGATGTTTGACAGGTTTACTTTAAACATCCTTTTTTAGCTCTGTGTTAAGGGATATAAGTCTTATGTTTATAGACTAGCTTTTGCCAGCGGCTTCACCCCCATGATAGTAAAAAATGAAATAATAATATCCCACAACTTTCACACAACGCCATCTAGTCCCAAGCTAAGCAGAGCTTGTATTATGGGTACTGATAAACATACTTATATATTTCTACTTCTAAATACTCAAAGTTACACCCAGACACAGAACAAATGATCGTGCTCATCGCACAAACATTTGTCCTGTGTAAAATGACATGTTACTCAGTGAAAATGTACCTAGCTTTCCAATAGTGAAAGAATGTTCGAAATCGGTCAAGTAATTTTTGAATTGAAGGTTGAAAGTAGAGTTTTTACCAATATTTTTCTCTTTAGTTAATTTTAAAATGATCCTCTGAACAGAATCTATCAACAAATTCTTCAGTTTCATGATTGTACCTCAGACCTCACCAAATAGCTTAGTACAGTACCGGATATTTCAAACGAAGAAGAGCCTTAAAACTTTGCATGACAGTATGGAATAGATGGAAAGTTATTTTTACCTGAATTTCTCTTTAGTTTCAAATTCAAAATTGTTCTTTAGAGCAGAATCTATCGATCGAAGTATACATGTGGATGGATGGACAGGGAGGCCAAAGAAAAGATGGATGGATTGTGTGAGAAGTGATATGGAAGAAAAGGGAGTGAGTGATAGCGTGACGAGTGACAGGATAGAATGGAAGAAAAAGACGTGTTGCGCCGAACCCAAATAAAACGGGACAAGGGCAGGAACATGATGAGAGCAGAATCTATCGACATATTCTTCAGTTTCATGATTGGACCTCGCCTCGGTCCAAACAAAAAAGCTTAGTACTACCAGATATTTCAACGAAAAAGCGCCATAAAAGTTTCCATTACAGTATGAGCGCTATGGTATAAATGTATTTTTATGAGCGCTATGGTTATATAATGGAAAAGCTTTCAGTTGCACTATCCGGGCCACAATAAGGCGTAGCTCAGATGTCTGCGGGAGTGACGGGAACGAGCGGTTTATTCGGACTGTTCGCTACAATGCGAGCTTGTGGAATGCATCACGATATTTATTTATTTATTAGAACTTCATGCAACATTAATTACTCAGATACCCGCGAAACGAGACACAATAGTAAAACAATAACATTGGGGATTCAAACGTTAAGGGTACACAGGCGGACTTAATGCCGTAGGCATTCTCTACCAGTCAACCTAGGATGGTGAAGAGAGAAGGTGGCAGGTGCATAAAAGAAAAAAAATATATATAATTAGAAAACGAGGGTACATAATTATATATACAAATAAAATATACATACATATATATCCAAAATAGTATATACCTACATATATATATCTATATAAAATGAAGGAAAGAGGGTTTTGAGACGACTCCGCTACTTTTGTAGAAAATAATTCCTCAACTTCCGATATTGTATTCATTTGGACATACTTCTGCATTACTGGTTACCATCAGGTGGGATTGCAGTCAAGTACTGTTTTTTTTTTGTTAGCCTGTTCTGTCCCACTCCTGGGCAAAGGCCTCCCTCCACTCCTTCCATATCTCGCGAGCCCGCGCTTCCTCTTGTCAGTTCTGGTGGAATCTATCGAATTCGTACCTCCGTCTCCTTCAAGTACTGGTTTATGTGATACCTATAAAAAAAATTGGTTTATTTCTGACTAGCTGTCCCCTGCGGTTTCACCCGCATTTTTCGTTACTGCTCCGCTCCCGTGGGTCGTAGCGTGATAGTATATAGCCTATAGCATTCCTCGATAAATGGGCTATCTAACACTGAAATATTTTTTCAAATCGGACCAGTAGTTCCAGAGATTACCCCCTACATACAAACTTACAAACCTACAAACTTACAAATTTTACCTCTTTATAATATTAGTATAGATAAAAAAAAATGGTTTATTTCTGATGATCAAGGCAATTTTTTTCACAGATTTGATGTTAATCGATAGCTAATGATGATAAAAGTAAATGTAAGAAATTAACTTCTGCCAGTGGATTCACCCTCATCAAAGTGAGTTTCTCCATACAAACTCTGGACTCCTTTTTCCATCCCTTTTGGGGGTGAATGGTGTTTTTGACCCTGTAGAAACCCAACAGTTAAGCGGAAACTATACATATTAGACCGACGCACACGTGGGCGACGCCTGAGTTGTACGTAGAACCGCGTCGCGTGGCGTGGCTCTAATGTGTCTCTACAAGTCTAGTGGCCATGTAAAATGCATGGACACCGACGCACCCAATAGTTAAAAAGACGTATCCAACAAAAAGTAAAAACGATGAAATTGTGAATGTTTTAATCAATGAAACAGGAAATCGTATCGATTGCTACGTAAATGGCTACATGCGTCCTTTAAATTTCGAATGCTTCTGGCTGTACTTTATTCATTCATTCATTCATTAAAACATTCACAATTTCACCCTTTTTTACTTTTAGTTAGATACCTACGTCTTTTTAACTATCGGGGACAGTGTAGTTCTTTAATGATGCTCAAGAATAAATCAAAATTTAAAGTCATATTTAATAAAATATTAGGACAAAATCGTTCAGTTTTAATCGAATTTAATGCTTGAGTGATGAGCAACGTTCCAGAACATTGCGCTAAAACTTGGTTAAGAAAGTTCATCTTATTATTTTAGTTGAGATTGATCTCGAGGCGGCCAAACCTAGCCTTAGAAACATGAATACATACGGAAGGAAATAGGTACCTATGTATAGTCAAGCGGGGCTTTATCAAAACACTCGAATAAGGAAAAGCATGTTACAATATATTATATGTATGTACCTATTTTCGCTTGGCTACGTTTATTTTCAGTCCGCTAAGTCTAAGAGAAGCCACGGAATAGCTTTCAGCCCGACATACCCTGAGACTACGCAAATAGAGAACCTACAAACCCGTAAAAGTAATCGATATAGCTTGTGAAGGAGTATTCCCGCTTCGCCACCTAGACTTTCGGCACCCAAGCTAGTAACAGGTAGTAACTATACAAAGTACCAGTTCAAAATACCTTTTGGTGCCGAAAATTTTGGTGCCGAAAGTCTGGGCGCCGAAACCGCAATAATTCCTCGCGAATCTCGCAATACCTTCCCTACCACAATTTAAACATCGAGAGATAAGGATTGCTCATAAAATGAAATCGTTTATCGATTATCGATAATACAAAGTTTGATTGTTTGTTATATCATCAACAGTGAAATTTATATACCGACACAATCTGTATCGAATCCGATCGGCAGTTATCAATGTTTAATTGACTTTTACTGGCCGAATTAATTAGTCCAGTCAGAGCTCGGCGGCTATCGAATCAATCGGAACAGCAGTATTATCGATATGGAAGCGTTGTGTCTGTTGGATATTGGCTCGCTTATATGTTTTAATTCGTGTGGTTGTCTTTTAGATATCTGCTACTGAACGGATATTTAGAGACCAATCTTGACACGAGCTACTTTTCTTCCAGCCCTTGTCTCATATTACATAAGGTCAGCACAATACGTTTTTGTCTGTTACTCGTCATACTGTCACTAATTTACTGTTCTTTTCCTCCACACACAATTCATCCATCTTTTCTTAGGCATCCGTTCCTTCTCCATCCATGGTGTCAGGTTGGCGGCCGACTATAGAACAGATGCCAAATCCCTTATACGAGAAGTTACTACTCCAATAATAATTCCTAATTTACTTTTCCCAAGCATATGTTAGGAATGTCACGACACTCTATCATTCGCTAACAAACACACAAAACTAGATACGTTATTGACTATATGTTAATCAAATAACATATTTCTGTAAGTATACCGGCCGCATTATCGTAATGTGTGGGCGTCCTACATATCAGCGTTATCTCTCCAATTAATTAGGAATGTAGGTGTAAAATTATTGACTCACTATGGCACTCTTCACCACCCACATTGTGTTACACGGACACCGCTCAGATCTCCTTGAAGATATGAATGCCTGGTACAATGCATGGAAGTGTTGATTCAACAGACAGGGGTTATATCAACTTTACACGGTACCCGACTAATATACACTAAGTATGCTTCAATACTATTTCTTTCTATTATGTAAAAATCTCGTATCACAGTGTTTGTTATAGAACTCTTCCGAAATGGCTCGATCGATTTTTATGATTTTTTTTGTGTAGGTTTATTTGGTAGGTCTAAAATTAGGTCTAAGCTATTGTTTTACTCTCGTACTCCCAACTCCTCTTTGATAATAATGTTTAAGGCAGAACAACGTTTACCGAATCAACTTAACTACAGATAATATTATAAATAGGAAAGATTTTATTTTTGTTTGAGTTTACTTAAATTTGTATAGGAGACCAACTCAAATCTGTATTGCCTAAGGATATTTTGTACCACAATGCCAGTTTTCTTACAAAAATTTCAAATTCTAGTCAAAATTTCATCTCAGCGACAATCAGATTGCTATGTGAATGAGAAACATTGCCAAAAACACTAAAATTGCCCCTCTGCTCTGGCTCTATTTGTCAATAAATGAATGAACAGAAATGTTCGCATATCTACTGTGTTAACCTATCACATACCCACAAAACGAGACACAATAGTAAAACAATAACAGCGCGGTCTCATAGGACCGATCGGGGATTCATGAATTAAATGATGTCGCCCAGCGTGCGTCCCAGAGGACGCGACCGAACGCTCCACACATCTTCAGAGGAAAATACTCAACGAAAACAAACTGATAGGTGATATTTTTAAGTACCGAAATACGTCATCAAAGACGTCAAATTGGAAGTAGTACCTAATGTTATTAATTTAATTATAAATTAACCTATCAATACCCGCGAAACGAGATCAATAGTAAGACAATAACAGCGCGGTCCTATGACACCGGTCGGGGATTCATGAATTAAAATAACATGCGGAATTGGAATGGAATTTCCTCCGAAGTCTGTTTTCTGAGAGCTACAACTTAGAGGCCTTTAAATGGAGAGTGAATAGGTTAATTCTACGGAAGTGTGCTCCATCGTTGGCCCCATCATCGCTTCATCATCATCTCAGCCGAAAGACGTCCATTGCTGGTCATAGGTCTCCCCCAAGCGTCGCGTCACCAAAACGACTGGTCCTTGCGTTTCGCATCCATCGGATTCCCGCTCATCACCATCATCACCATTAGGTGAGATAGTGGTCAAACGTGAGCATGTCCATAATTTAACCAAAAATGTAAGAAGAACGTACCCATCTCGCCGTCCATAAACAGTCCGGACCGAGCCCAAGTAAAGGAATAAAGAAGTGAGTTCTAGTAAGTAAAAGTCTGAAATGCCCTCCCGATCCACCCAAGAGCAAGAGAAGCCTATAAACTAGTGCGCCTCACCATCGACGATTGCATCACTGCTTACCATCAGGTGGGACCGCAGTCAAGCACTAGTTTATAACAATTAAAATAAAAACCATTCGTTGATTATCCACCTCAAAAAGAACTCGTACCTACATTAAAAATTAATTGCTAAAATAGCAAAGCGATGTTCGTATAATTCTCGTGTAGTTTCGAGATACATTGAGCTAACTCACGAAGCGAGATGTGTGACCTCGGGGTGAATGCAGCTTTGTGTGCTAACTTGCTGAACTTTGGCGAACCAATGCGATATAACATGGAACGGATATCAAACTGGCAAGTGGGACGCTCGCTATCCGTAGCGAGTACGTGGATGTCGCAAATTGTAACAGAGTTTAGATCACTAGCTGCTGCCCGCGGGCTCGCTCGAATTTAACGACAGTCAATTAGTAAGTGAACTTTTCTAAATGCTCAGTGACTTTTCATGCACGCGTTTTTCTATCAAAATTGCCTCTCTAGAACGTGCCATTATTTTTTTGACTGACTGACTCTTGGACCAATTGAAGTGTCTGTATGAGTTCAATTGAATTGTTAAGAAATACAAAAACTTCGGATAGAAAACACCAAAATAGTTTCAAAATTTAGCACAAGCTTAAATCTGTAGGACAACTATATTATGATGTATTATAAGAACTGAGACTACACAGATAAAATAAATCCATAAATACCTATATACAATAACACGCCATAGTTACCTGTATACCAAACGCAATCCAAATCCTTTAACGTTTGAATCCCCGACCGGCCCTATGAGACCGCGCTGTTATTGTTTTACTATTGTGTCTCGTTTCGCGGGTATCTGAGTAATTAAATAAACGATAAACGAACTGACATACTTAGCTACTTCTGAAACGTCTGAACTCGCGCATTTATTATACGTGTAGGGTAGGATAACATAATTTGCATTTAAGCCGCTCAAGACAGGAGTGGAGTGGGATCGCCTCGCTTGACGCAAAAAAGATGCTCCTTGACCTTTTAACGCTTACGTATCTAAGTTAAGTATATACTTATATGACCTAATTAAATGTTAATGTGCTTTGATCTTAGATTTTTGTGACGTACTGAAAACTAAAGATAGAACTAGATTGGGAACACGTGGACCACGTACGCCGATCTGGGCGCGTCAGTCTCCATACATTTTATATGGCAACTAGTCTTGTAGAGCTACATTAGATTCGTGCCATGCATGTGACGTTGTTCTACGTACAAATCAGGCGTGGCCCACGTGTAGTTCAACTATTGTAATTCCCGTTTCAATATTTTCGTAACATACGGACCATCAAGTCAGACTGGTCCAGTTACTAAGTTTTTAGGCGAGATAACCAGTCACTCCACGTTTTTACTGGTATTCAGAATCTTCAGGTTAGATAATCTAAAATTCCCAAAATAATAATTCTTGTTCGATCCCGTCCCTTGATACCCTCCTCCAACAACGCCCGAGGTCTGTACCCCACAGGGGGTGCCCTTAGCGTGTAGACGCTAAGTTTTAAGTTAAGTTTAGAAAGCCCTGGGTGGAGGCTTCAACTTTTGTTAAGGGCCACACAGGCAAGTTTGGTTAAGCAGTCGACAACCGCATAGGCTGAACTGCGAGCGACCATACACAAAAAAAAGTATCACGTTAGACTGAACGCCTAGTCCAAAATAGCTGGAAAAGGCTAAGCAAATAGATAGAAAACGGGTAAATAAAATTAAAATAGTATCCAAACTGTAATTTAGGAATAAACTGTAATGTAATTTATTTCATTCTATTTATTTTAGCCCACTATCAATAGACTTCGTAATAAATACGAGTGAAATGTCAACAGTACCTCGAATTTGGTATATTTTTAGTTTCAATTTTCACTATTATCCAAATAACGGGAATTCTATTAATTCATGAATCCCCGACCGGTCCTATGAGACCGCGCTGTTATTGTTTTACTATTATTGTGTCTCGTTTCACGGGTATGTGATAGGTTAATATGAATTAACTGGAAGGCACGGTTGGGGGAGTGGTTGAGCCTTGAGCGCTTGACTGTTAGTCCTCTTGTACACGACACGGTTTCACTCCGTACGTAGCCACGGTCAATTCTCCGTCCGTATGCACGGCGCGTAGTGTTGCATGGATCAGTAGGGGTCTTTGTTGACAGAAACAGCGGCCATACGGCACGGCGCCGCCGCCGTGTTTCGTCAGTGTTGTATCGCAGTCTATGGCCGCTTGTACACGGTACGGTTAGAAAAACGTGCCGTGTACAAGAGGCCTACGCTGCGTGATGCTGGTTCGGTTTCAGCTCGAAAAAAGTCGAGTCTGCGTTTTTTTTTGTACGTGAGTTTAGATATTTGTGAACGCACCTACGATCAGAAGTAATTCCTTGTATGGGACAACGTTAGTTTTAAAAAAAAGTATTTAAGTTTAGTACAACAAATCATCATCATCGCAGCCGAAAGACGTCCACTGCTGGACATAGGCCTCCCCCAAGCGTCGCCATAACGACAAATACTAGTACAATCCTCATATTCCCAATTGTAATTAAAATACCTCCCCAATTCACCATCAAAAGTAAATTTCTTTGTGCTCGCTTCATTATTGTAATTTGAAATTGTATGTCGAGGCTTCAGGGGATTAGATGAGTGTTAAAATCATTTAATGTTCATCAAACAACTTCCCTGAAAGACACGATTTAGTTTCGCGTAATTAAAATGTAATCTTAATCATTTAATCACCCCTCTCCCCTTTTAAATAGTACTTAGTTAAATGAGAAAAATTGCCGACGAAATGCCCAGCTTAATTATCCCGAGGCTCAATTAAGATTTGGTAAAATATTAGAGCCGTCGTAACTGGCGTGAAGGTTTCGCAGATTACGACCTTATTCAGAAGTGTATAGAATATAAATTGACGTGGGTTGTGTTGGTCCTTTGGTCGTTACTGAATAAGTTCATAATATTATATGGATATAAGCTGTTACACATATTAATTATAATATACGAATGCTTAGCATATTTCTATGCGAGACACACAGGATGGGTCAGTGTGGATGTGGCGATATATAGGGAAGGCCTATACTATGTCCAACAGTGGACGTCGGCTGAAATGATGACGATGAGTACTTTCTGAAGTGTTTAAGTATTGTTTTTTAGCTTTTCAGCACTTAAATCTGCGCTTCAGGAAATTTCGGCAGATAAGAACCTGATAAGCCAACTCGAGTGGTTGAAAAAATGAATGAAAACATTTTTATATAACCTCAGTTCCTGTTTACATTGTTTTATCACTTATGCGGTTAGATAAAATAACCAAGCTTTTACCTTTTATCTTCTACTAGTTTCTGCCGGCGGCTTCGCTCGCTTGTAAGTGGAAATTGTCCTATCACTTAGTGATAAAGTAGCATTCTACGGGTGAATGTTTTTTTTTTAAATCGTTTAAATAGTTTTTGAGTCAATAAACACAAAAACGATTGAAACGAAATTAAAGATTACAAACAAAAATTAAAAAAAAATCATGCCGGAAGACGCAGCGTTGAAGGCCTCCCATAAGGTGGACCGATGACC
Source organism: Mythimna separata (assembly GCA_030763345.1). NCBI lineage: Eukaryota > Metazoa > Arthropoda > Insecta > Lepidoptera > Noctuidae > Mythimna > Mythimna separata. The sequence goes on along the minus strand of CM061170.1, from coordinate 22,211,148 downwards.
TGGAGAGGGTTGCGGGAATCCGATGGGTGCGAGACGATCAAGACTCGTGGTTATGACGACACTTCCCCCATGTGTCGCCATAACGACGCCTTGGGCCTATGTCCGATAGTAGACATCTTACAGCTGAAATTATTTGTTTATTTTATTGGTTCAACAACAATTGTTAACACTGATATTATGCTAAAGGTAACATGTAATAAATCAAGTACAACGATGTAACAATACACTTACAGCATGCATTAAGAATAGATTAGCATTAGCATTATCGGTCTTATAATGTTCCCACTGCTGGGACTCAGGCCTTCTCTCTAGGACAGGGAAAGGGCCATAATCCACCGCGCGGGCCCAGTGCGAATTGGTGGATGTCACATGTCTTCGAATTTTTGGTTCTTGGACATGCCGGTTTCCTCACGATGTTTTCCTTCACCGTTTAAGAACAGATGATGATGATCTATTCAAAGAAGTAATTTTATTTTATGTACATTTTGTATAGAGCTTTCAATTATACTCACATTTTCGAACACAACTTCATCCATACTGTCGAGCCCATATCAACACTGAAAATAATTACCGTAATTATGAAATGTGAAATCCCGTTACTTAATATGAGCACACGTACTCGGCTTTAATTCTCACATGTGTTGTAAGTAGATCAGCCTAATTAAAATGGAAATTAATTTTTAATAACGAAGCAGGCTTTTGTACGGGGAATACTTGCTTTACTTACCTACAGTACACAAGTAACATATCGCCAGATTATTAAGATTGTTTGTTTGGTGAAATAATTATGTTTAATTAAGTAGATTAGGTCTGGTAGGCAGCCGCTCCTCGTAAAATACTGGTATTCAGCTAAATCCGGCTTGACTGAAAGCCGACCCCAATATAGTTGAGAAAAGGTTAGGCAGATGATGATGATGAAGTAGAGTTTTACGTTATTGAGAATTAGCTTTTTTTATGACACTATTTCTATAAAGGAAAGTGTTTTTTTTTAATTGTTTCAGTACTCTGTAAGATTATAATGGGTCTCCCTTGTTTTACCAAAAAGAAATTGCCAAATTATCACTTCCCAAACAATTTTTCGCATAATTTCATTTGCCAAATTATTACTTAGCAAATAAACTCTTCACAAATAAATGTTACGCAAACCTAATGTTTGGCAAGTTAACGTTTCAGCAATAATTTGCTTACCAACTAGTTCTTTTACCAATTTTTGTGTAGTCAAACATTTCAGTTGATATAACAAATTTTACCCAAAATAAAATTAGCCAAATTTTGGTATCTTCAGTTTACTGTTTCTGGTTTTACATATAAAAATATGCTTCTGGCACTCGCCGGCCGCTGCCGCGTGGTTTGGTCACTACTCTAACCTAACCTAACCTATACTTCTGGTAGCAGTTTGTTTTTCATTCGTCGTTTGTAACCGTCTTTATTTTTTTTTTCATAGCAATTAATTTGATAAACTGTTCATTTTCTAAAGATTTTTTGCCGTAATAAATCATTTGATTTAAGACCAAATGCCTTAATGAAATTATTCTAGGTAATATTCTGCCGAAGTAAAAATTTGACCAAATGAAAATTTTCGAACTAAAGTTTTTCCAAATATTGCATTGGTAAAATAAAAGGTTTCGAAAATTGCTTTGGGTAATGAAAATTTGGCAAATTCTTTTCGGCAAAACGGCAGACTCCCGATTATAATAATATGTCTTTAGCTATTTTTTTTAATTGGGGCTCTAATAGAAACTCTGTATCTAAAGTTATAACAGCGTCACGGTTCGACCTCTAAGGATAAACAATCAAAGCCTATATTGGTCTATACATGGTGGTTCATCTTAAGGCGAATGAAAAATGGCTCTTAATGGTGCTAAAATAAATATTTTTAGTTCCTTTGGGTTTTTAATATACGGGAGTAATATTAAGTCAAAGAAATGGTGGTACCTAACTAAAATCAAACATTCCACTTTATACAACTTTGTCAAATTATTTCCTCAAATTCCATGCAATTCCCGACAGTTGAACACAAAATTCCGCAAACGTGCGATATGTCGCATGAATAATCCCGTAAAAACGGAGCGGGGACCCGTTCTTGCGGGATTGGATTCCCTAGTTCCGGCTGTCATATGTCGATTTTTGACAGTCGTTACGGGTAGTCAGAAAATCAGACACTAGCTGTTTTACCTTCGGGTATTGCAATTATTGGACAGTTACTGGAAGTTAGATAGACAGTCACTTCGTACAAAATTCTGTTACTCACTTGCATTTTATTTGACTGGAAGCCGATCCCAACATAATGGTAAAACCGCTAGGCAGATTCAGTCTAACCGACAATGACGAGAGACGAGTATTTTCAATTCAATAACACCTTTTCGGGAAGCTAAAATTTTCATGAATAAATGTAAAGTATTTATACCTAATTGTTGCGACCTACACAGTATACTCAATCAGGTACCTACTTAATTAGTTTTATCCTCGTTCTATTCATGTCCAACAATGTCCTTTACGTCAATGAAATAACGATATTACCTAATATGTTTGAGTGTACGTGATATACATACGAATGAATGGAGTGGAATTCCCTGCCGGACTCCGTGGTTCCTGATAGCTACAACTTAGGAGTCTTCAAGTCAAGAGTGAATAGGTTACTTCTAGGCAAGCGTGCTGCATCGTCGGCCACATCATCGCTTACCGTCAGGTGAGATAGTGGTCAAACGCGAGCCTATGTATAATAAAAAAGATGTATACATTTAATATATTCTAATATTCCACAACTTTCACACAACATCATCTAGTCCCAAACTAAGCAGAGCTTGTATTATGGGTACTAGACAACTGATAAACATACTTATATATTTGTAAATACATACATATTACAGATAAATTACACCCAGACACAGAACAAATGATCGTGCTCATCACACAAACATTTGTCCTGGGTGGGAATCGAACCCACGATCTCCGGTATAGCAGTCAGGGTCACTAACCACTAGACCAACAGGCCAGTCTTTATCAGGCATTGATTCATGTTTAGTCATTGGAGAAGCATACAACTTAGACCATTTTCACATTTTCCGATCCGATATCGGTATCGGACGCCGATACGATATCGGGGTAAGGTAAATATATGAGATATGTACCTGTCTTTCATATTGTCCGACCCGATATCGGATATCGGAGCACAGCATTTCATACATTTTACTTACCCCGATATCGTATCGGCGTCCGATACCGATATCGGATCGGATAATGTGAAAACGGTCTTACAGCCGAACCCAATAACCTATCTATCACATATCGGAGATAGAAAAACAAATGAAACAACAGAAAACGTGTATAATTTTATTCCACTACAAAGTGCGCGATTAAAACTGTTATTCGAACCTTCTGGATCCAATCATCCGGCAAAAATAGAACAATACACTTGTTGTGCCTTTAAATAAAATCCGCTCTGGCATTTGACAGATCCGCAATAAAAAAAAAACAAACATCGAGGTCTCGGTGAGTCGTTTTCCTTTCTGCGTTACTTTTGACCTTTCTATTAATGTCTAAAACATACCTACGGTTTTCGTTTTAATTTGTCTAAAACATCGAATATGTGCTGTTAAGTAATTGGTCGTAACATTTCGCGGTTATAACTTGTTACGGCACTCGACGAAATGAAATTCCATATGGCTTATTGAATTTGGAAGTTTTATTTGGGTGACTTCACTTACGAAGGTGGCGAATTGAAGGTGTGTTAACGTCCTTCTCCTTACATTCTTTTGTCAATACTGTGGGTCGTGATCACGTCATGTTTTCATGATCTTCTCGTTTCTAATGTTCTTTCATTTATTTCTAACTTTAGCAATATATACGGCTTCCGGGACTAACAAGAATTGATGTTTAACTTTTTTTTTTGTTAATGTGTTAAATTATCCGATGACTTCTCCCGCAACACGTGTCAGACTTACTGCCTAAAACCACACTTGTGTCGCTTGAGTTGCCTTTTGCGTTACGGTTTCGCTTTTAAATTTTTCCCGTAGCTGTAGCTTTTAGAAAATTGACAGGGCCAGCCAGGTCTATGATATAATTAACTTTTTTTAACTTTTGTAGAAATTACAATCAGTACATAAACCGCTTGCAGAATCTAAACCTATCAATATCTTTGACTCCAATGATTTTAATGGGCTATCCTGAAAGTATAGACGTGCGTTTCATGGACGTCCTCTAGTCGACAGGTTCCTTGGTCCTTCGCCAGCACTGGGATGAAAAGCTTTCAAATAATATTGACTTACGCTCAAGCGCGCTAAACGCCTTTTTGATGAGGGTCTGAGTGCTGATCTGAAGTTTGTGAAATACCTTTAGTTTTTAGTTGTGTCAACAACAAATTCCGCCGTTGTTTTTTGATAAAAGCTCGGAGTGAAATGGGTAAGTAAATTTGCTGAGTAAAATTAAAGGAAGTTCAAAAATATTTAAAGACAACTCTAATAATACCTCATTCGTTAAAATCCACGTTTAGGGTATCAGGTATAGGGTGTGCCAAAGAAGTAGAGAGGCGTATAAGTTTTCAAAGCCACGCCTATGTTCATTCAGCTGACCTTTGCTTTCCAGGACCACGGGTAACCCTTTCAGAAGTCGACCCATGGCCCTATTAGGCTTATACTCTAAAGTACAAGTATATACATTCGTAGAGAAAGTTCTGGCCAGTTTGATAAACATCAATTGGTCTGCTGGATACAATAATAGTTAAAGTAACACAAAAATAATAATTGTGCTTGTTCAGCAATGTTCAGCCACCGGTGTACTCTCGTTTGGTTTGTTTTCTTTCGCATAAAATTGCTCTATCCCCGGCTTTATTATTTTCTCTATCGCTTGACCTCGCCTTTGTTACTGGAACATTGTGAAACGAGATTTATACAGTTGTTATAATTATTATTATAGGCATAATATTTACCTTATTTTTATTTGTGAAAATAGTTTGTTAGCCTAATATTTTCTTTGATAGAAGATAATGCTTGAACAGAAATGTTGTTGGACGTGAGCTGGTTTATGTAATTAGGCCTTTTGATTCGTGTTTCTTTTGTTATTATTTTTGTGTAGTAAATAAAACCTTTTTTGTAGGGTTTAGGGTGAAGTAGGTAGGTCTACAACTAAGGGCCGACAATCAAAGTTTACTTTCGCCGTCCCTTAATTTCAACGTCAAGTAGGCTTAGGGCCTGTTTCACAATGTCTGAGTAGCCACTACTTCCCGAATAAATTCAAAAATGGAACAGAATTTGTATGAAATTATCTGTGCTAAGGGCCTGTTTCACCACCTATGATTAAGTTTCGAGTATCTTACTTGACAGATAATTTCATACGAATTCTGTCACATTTTTGAATTTATTCAGTGAGTAGTGCCTACTCGGACATTGTGAAACAGGCCCTTAGACTGTTAACTAAAGAAGCATTGTGTAGTGTGACAATGCTAGAAAGATCAATTATCTGGTCTTCTGTCACACTAAGATATCCTTAAAACAATACGAATATATTTGGAAATACTTGACGGATACACGTTATGGATCGTGAGTAATATTCGGTTGAAACTCGCACATACCAGGCAAGCATGGCACGTAAGGGAGAATACCTATATCTATAGTAGATAGACGAAAGCTGCCAATATTAATTATAACACCCTTGTCAGTCGCTATGGTGCTGAAAGGTAAAGCTAGAATAACTTGATCATAAATAAGAATGATTAAATAATAAAGAAGAATTAAAAAATATGATCCTTGTATTTGCGCTGAAAAGTAGTTCTTGTAGACTATCTGCGACACATCACCGATAAAACTCATTCCATGCATTTTTTTAAACGCTGCCCCACACTAGAAATCTCTAACTCCTGTATCGTAGGTAGGTTCACAAAAATGAAAACTCACATACACGAGACACTCATTCTATACCTAACTACACTCTCTAGAAAAATACAGGTAACAAGGTTATGAGTAACCTACATTCTAACATTAATTATCTCGCGAGCACCACCCTGCTCTGCTACGTCTCCTAGCGTACTTGTAATGACGTAGCTTGCGTAGCGCTACGGGCGTAGTCTCATAGCACCGTTATCATTTTTTGATTCTTTTAGAATAATACAGGTAACATGGTTATGAGTAACCTACATTCTAACGTTAATTATCTCGCGAGCACCACCCTGCTCTGCTACGACTCCTAGCGTACTTGTAATGACGTAGCTTACGTAGCGCTAAGGGCGTAGTCTCGTAGCACCGTTATCATTTTTTGATTCTTTTAGAATAATACAGGTAACATGGTTATGAGTAACCTACATTCTAACGTTAATTATCTCGCGAGCACCACCCTGCTCTGCTACGTCTCCTAGCGTACTTGTAATGACGTAGCTTACGTAGCGCTACGGGCGTAGTCTCGTAGCACCAATATCATTTTTTGATTCTTTTAGAATAATACAGGTAACAGGTTACGAGTAACCTACATTCTAACGTTAATTATCTCGCGAGCACCACCCTGCTCTGCTACGTCTCCTAGCGTACTTGTAATGACGTAGCTTGCGTAGCGCTACGGGCGTAGTCTCGTAGCACCGTTACCATTTTTTGATTCTTTGGAGTTTTTAATAGAGTTCTTTGTTTTTTGCTTTGTTACCGGCGGCGTTCAAGTTCAGTTTTGATTGTGAAAGGTGGTTTTTAATGAAGGAAAGTTAGAACAGTTAAATATTATTACAACTGTAAATGACAAAGCTTCTGACCAAATACAAGTTGATTTTAAATTCATTTGTTATCTTTATGAAGCTAAAACTAGCCTGTAAAAAAACAGTCTTTCAGAACAGTTATTTTCGCTTAATTTGCCGAAATGTTAAGAACAATTTTTTATTCAAGATTGGTCTTTAATGAAAATTGCTCGAATTCATGAGTAATTTCACCCCTTGAAAGATTGCCAACGAATTAAAAGTCGCCTCGAGTAACTTTTACTATTATAACAGACTCGTTTTACTAGAATAAGAAAAGGTCTGCGTTCATCCTATAAAAACCATTGTAAAAGCTGCCCGGCCACAAATACGTGCTATGTATAATTAAAAATAGAAAAGAATAAAAAACTCTGAGCTTTACTTTCTAAGAAAAATTAATTCAAAATGCTCGGAGCGTTCTAGAATAAAAACAAGCAATTAGACTAGAGTAATTTAATATTATTTAAAACCAGGGTCTTGGAAAAGCGTCCCTAAGATTAAGAACTTATTTAAATACTTTATAAGTACTCAGGGTTTCTCCTCCCTAGGGCTAACCCCGAACGACCACCCTGTTTTTATTCTATTTGTCTCATCTACATAATCATTACTGTCTTTTAGGTATGGTACCAGAAAAAATATTAACCTAGTTACACATAAAGATTTGAATATACTAGGGGACAAAATGTCCCCAACATGACGCGCAACGCTGTCAAATTGTCGAATAACATGTTCCGCGTCATAAAAATGCATTGTAAAAATTTGAGGAGGCAAATTGCGGGATACTGGGCAACGTTGCAATGTCACGTAGATCGAGCGTTGTGCGTCGTGCTATTGTGTCATCATCATCATATCAACCGAAAGACGTCCACAGCTGAACATAGGCCTTTCTCTAGCGTCGTCACAACGACCGGTCCTGTGCGTCTCGCATCCATCGGATGTGTCTGAGGCTTAAAAATAAAAATACAAAACTCAAGAAAATAAGTAGGTACCTACTCTTTACTTTACGAACGGTACACGAAATAAGATTAGAACTCGCTTCGTAATAAGATTACGAGTTTTCGTAGTAACTCATCAGCCGGCGGAATTTTCCTTAATATTCATTCATCTTTGATATTTCTGCAAATAGAAGCGTTGATGTCGGCTTCCCGTTTGATGGAATGAATAATTGAATGTACATAAATTCCACGGAAATGAATTTTGAATTATCTCTAACTGAACACTCCTCTTACACACGATCAGTGGAGCAGGGAAAGTCAAATATTATTAGATGATAGTTTACCGTCTGTTTTTTATACCCTGAGACTAAAATGGCATTACAACACAAAAGAACTGGCATCATTCCTATAGTAAGTTTGACATTACTTGTGTCAGATTAGTCTCAGGGTATAAAAAACAGACGATAGTCACTGGAAAGCGCGATAGAAAGAGCTCGGTTCAGAACGAAGGTTACCGATAGCTTGAAAAATCGCAAAACTTAAGTGGCAGTGGAAAAGACACATTACTCACAGAACAGATCGTCGATGGGGCCAAAAGGTTCTGAAGCAGCGATCGCGCACCGGAAGACGCAGCATTAGAACGCTTACCACGAGGTGGATCGATGACTTGTATCTAGCTTATAGATGTCTACATGTATCTTACAGGTCTCACCAGCATTTTGATCAAGCTTGACTAATCCCACGGCATTTTTATTTCCCGTCGACCCGTTGTTTGGTAAGAACCAAGGTCTCATCGCGCAAATAAAGAAAACAGTCTTAAAACCATAACTACCATTCTTTACGTTTACCGAAAAAATCTTCGTTTATCAAATAAAACATGGAGAAATAGTTTACTAACCTATATTTTATAGCTCCCATTATGTTTTTCCCAATTTAAAGCTCGTAAAAATAAACCGTTTCAAACATGTTTACACGTTTGTAGGCAACTTGTTGAGGTGATGACAGACTGAACAGATGTTTCGATGAACGGCAGAACTATGGCGCGGTCTCGTGACGCGTGAACGTCAGTCCTAACTGATGGCCTGATTGAAAGATTGCCGATGCGAAACGAGCCTACAGATTTATTGGCAGAAAATTGCGTGAGATAGAATCGAGATGTCGGTTATATCGGCCTCGTTTAGATTGAAATATCGTGTTACAACAAACGTGTACGTGGATTGTTATGGCAGGAAACTTGTGTGATTATGAATTTATGAGCTAACGCAGGGTACACACGCAGTCATGAGGATAAAGCTGTAAGTCACGTAGTCCCAACAGTTGCTGGTTGATTGGGTGGTGATCTTTTCCAATGAAAGCCTATTGAATTTCCCCAAAATTATACGCCGGCTTCTCAGTTTTTTCTTGTTTTTAAAAGTCGTTGCCTGCCCCACGTTAGGAATGACTTCTGTATCTTGAGTGCGTTCATAAACATGAAAACTTACATAATAATAATAATATATTTATTTGCGTAAATTATATATATACGTATATTTATTTGCGTTTTATTTGCATACACAAGGCTACGAGACCTGGTACAAATATAGTAATAGTTGTTCCATGCGGGAATGGAATCTACAACACTCAGCGTAGCAGCCAATCGCTCAACTGCAGAGTCTACCGTGCCGTCAACTTTGATAAAGAATATTTTTTTCAATGGCCTGATTTCTTTACAGAGGAGAAAGAAATGTTTGGGGCTATTGATTACGTAAAAAATATAACATTAATTTGTTCTTAAATTGTCAGCCTTTACTGACTTAAATCCACCTGTCGACCTGTGTTCTTCCTTGCCCTTTTGCGGTCCACGACCACTGTAACCCTTTCGAACAACCCCTCAGGTCAACATCATTAATTTTATACTCCTAGGGTTGCCATTTGTTCTGGATTTGCCCTAGTTTAAAGGGAGCGTCTGGGCGGGGTCTTATTTGAAGTCCGGGGTTTAATAAGAAGCCTGATACTCCCTCTTGCTCCACCAAACTATTTTAAAACCAATATAAAGTGTTTACTGACAATTTCAACTATGGTTTGTTATATTTAGATACTGAGCGAGTATAAAATAAAAGTGACCCTAAGTTATGATTCTAAGCTCGAAAATCTGGAATGTTATGCTTTTCTTCCTAGTTGCAAGGTACTAGAGATGGCAACTCTCCTTCTACCTGGCTTTAATCCCGGCCATTGCCAGGGTCCGCCTGAGAGATGGCAACCCTAGTCAGAACGAATACTTCTCAATCTACCCTCATAGCTCTATGAGTCCAAACTTGGGCACAGTTAAAAACAGTTGATTAGCTCCAACATTCCACACGGCCGGTATGACGCGAGATATATAGCGCCACTGAAGCTAACCACATCGTTTAACCATAAAGATAAAGTAATGACTCATGACGCAAACACATTTATTATTTTACGTATTAAATCACATGTTGGTTTTAAATCAGTCCAGTCCAGTTATGTATTTACGCCTCTTTATCTGCATGGCAACTAACTAATAACTAGTAAGGGCTATGCTCGGAGTTTCCTTGCGTGATCGAATGAGAACCAAGGTTACCGACTCAGCACGAGGAATCGCCAAACTTTTTGGTGAAGTGGCAATGGGCAGGGCGCATTGCTCGCAGAACAGATGGCCGTTGGTGCCGAAACTTTCTGGAGAGGCGACTGCGTACCGGAAGACGCTAATCTGATTGACCCGAGACGCACAGGACTGTTCATTGTGGCGACATTTAGAGGAGGCCTATGTCCAACAGTGGACGTCTTTCGGCTGAAACAATGTTGATGATGAATCAGTTAGCGCACTGATATTTCAAATTATTCAATCGCTATCCTCAAGGAAAAGTAGCTTTGGTAGCGCATCGGTATTGCAATACTGTTTTTATATTCTAAAATAATAAGGTATTTGGTTTTAAAAATAGCTAAAGTTGATTCAGTAGCCGATTTTGAACATACTATTTTGAACATAACTACTTGTTTCAGGATTATAATTTTTTTGGAAATCAGCAGAATGACTTCTCCCGCTCTTGGGCAGCGGGAGGGCGTGTCAGATCTTTACTGACTAGAACCCACTTCTTTGTTCCTTCTTCGCGTTCGTTCCAGGGCCCCCGGGTTTTCGAAACCCAATCCATGGCTCAAAAGGCGTCGACCCTGCTGGGCCCCTACGGACTAGTTGTCTACATCTCTTTTCTTCCAACTATCCTTTCGCGGTATGCTGGAAGAGCTTTCTTTAGAAATAAGCATTACCTTGTACCTATTTTCTGTCTCCTTCTTATTATCTAATTATTTTATTTGTGTACAGAATTGTTAAATAAATAAAACAAAATAAATAGTTTCAGGATGTGCGTCATATGTTTAGTGTTGTATAAAACATATTCTAATAGTTTACCGTATTTAGTGTAAAATCCGGAAAATTGACGTCGTAAATACGCGTTCTAACCGACCAGGGTGACATAATGGTCACGCCTCCGATTCCCTCAGGACTAGGAGGGTATTATATATCCAATTTTCCTATCTAAACGGTTTTATATTATTTTGATAATAATTTTGGTCATATGGCCCTGTAATATAAACAATTACAAGTCCATTGAAAATAATAGAATAAAAGTTATTGTACACCAAAAAGTAACAGTTTAGTTTAGTTTCTATTGTTGTAATTTATATGGGTATAAAGGCCTGAAATAAATGATTTTATTTTATTATTATCTCTTTATTTTCTTTTAAATACATATAAATTATAAATCTATGGGTGGGTCACCTACAATGGTTGTCTTTTTTACATTCAAATATAATTTACTGAAGATTTCCTACACAGACTTTAGAAACGCTACCTAACGTTTATTTAATTAATTATTAAGTTATATACAAGCAAAGTAGTTTGACCTAACTGTAGTTCTGTTGAAGGCAACATACAAGTTTATCGGAGAAAGTTAAGGGTTTCATTAATATTGGTTGATATTAGTTTACGGCGTTTTAGTCGACTTGCATCCCTTTCTAATAAAATGAAATTAGCATTTCCTTTCATTTACACAACTAAGCAATCACCTTTGCACAATTTCTTAAAAAAAAAACCGGTCCACAATTGACCAAATAATTATAATTAAAAAATGTGTACTAGATTTGTTTAGGGAAATGATAAAATCGTGTTGTTATTATAACATCCTCCGTGATTTCATCAAATCTCTTAGAGATTTGGCCAAACCTCTGTTTTTTTATCATATACCTGCGACATTTATTATACGGTCGAAAGCCAAGCCGTAAAAAAATTACCTGGCTTTTCGGCTCGATTAACTACTTATCTACCTACACAATGGAAGTTATTTAAATATCGAATTGAAAAAAAAATGAGATTTTAATTCATGAATCCCCGACCGATCTCATAGGACCGCGCTGTTATTGTCTTACTATTGTGTCTCGTTTCGCGGGTATTGATAGGTTAAGCGTGCTGTACTGATTTTTCAGCGCACAATCAGAATAAAACATGAATAATAAAGCAGAAATTACAATAAAGGTCACCTTCAAACTGATACATAAGTAGAAGCAAGGAAAATCAACGTAAAAAGGTTTGACCGCAGTGTACGCAAGCTCTCTTGGGCCAGGATTTACGCAAAACGTGAGAACTGGCGTGTTTGAGTGGAAACAAAACAAACACGTCTTCTATAAACTGACCTCGTTCGCGTTATCTGTAGCGTGTGGAACATATGGTGCGCTGTACCAACAGGAACGGAGCGCATGTCCTTCATGTGCCGCGGTCACTGCGGTGTGTCGGACCTTTTTGGAAAAATCTTTCGGTATAGGCAAAGGAGATGGCGGGACGAATTAGATAGATTCCACCAGAACTGGCAAGAGGAAGCGCGGGCTCGCGAGAGATGGAAGGAGTGGAGGGAGGCCTTTGCCCAGGAGTGGGACAGAACAGGGTAACAAAAAAAAAAAAAAAATAGGCAAAGTTGAAGTGACTGATTGACTGACTATGCTGTGTGAGGCAGGTTCAATTCCAAAAATGTATTAGTATGGCCTACAGATAGGCGTTTTCAGTCGAGAAAAAATAATCGACTGTTCCATACATTTTGACGCAATAAGCGAACATAAATGTATGGAAAAGCAGATTATTTTTTATCGATTTCAGGTTTGGTCCCATAGTAAAAGTTGTTCATAATGACTAGTACAATGACCCCCCAAGAGGATGTGCATTAATTAATAATCGACAGGGTCCCAGCTACCGGTGGAAGTGTGCAGCGCATGCGATGGACACGATCCATGAATGAGAATGTCATGCGCTCATACTACGGGGCTACAGAGGGGGGAACTAACCTGACTGCGTACCGTGGTCGGATGCTCTCTCTGTTTCAGGTGCTTGAGCCAGCTGTCAACGTCTCGGACCAGCGACTGTCGGATCAGGTACGCGTCATCCAGCGTAACCATATGTTGGATGACGCCGTGCTTGATAGACTTCGCCTCGAATCACGGAGTAGTCGTGTCTCACAAGCTGCACCTCCGGCCGCGGTGCAAGTTCAATCAAGTGCTTCACCGCGACACGACCAGGTTAGTGAAGCTGATGATGACGCGACTATACCCGTGAGTACCCAATGCAATGAACAATTGAGGAGGGCTTTGGAGGATGCATTCCGGGAGTACCGCTCCACACCGCCTGGGCTTAGACCTCGTCTACCTCGTTTGCCCATGCACAAGAAAAATAGGGCGTTGGTGTGTGCTCTAGATTCGCAGCTATCAAATTGTTTTGATAGTAGCAAAGACCTTACTGATACCCACTCGATCTTGTATTGCGCGGCTGCAGCGGCATGTCGTGTAGCTCATGTCAAATTCCCAAATAGTGACAGAGCTGCACGACCCGTTGTACCAGCCTGGCAGTGCAGGATCGAGCGTCGTATCGGTGAGGCTAGAGCACTCATCGGCAAGCTTATCTGCTTCAGGGAGGGCAACACTCGCCCTAGGGTGATGCGTTTTGTGAGGCGGGCATTCTCGGGGACTGATATTGGTCCTCGAGATTATCTGCCCAACATCACAGAGCGTATCGACTTCCTGAAGCAGAAAATCTATGCATGGGCGAGCCGTATTCGGCGGTACAAGCGGCGAGTGGAGCGATACACCCAGAATCGCACGTTCCAAAGCAACGAAAGGTGGGTTTACAGAGCTTGGGAGCGACCGGTCCAAGGTGTGATTGATACTCACCCACCGGATGATGACGCCATGAGTTCATTTTGGCGCAACATCTGGTCGGTGCCTGTCAGTCACACCGAGGGTGATTGGATTCAGGAAGTCGAGCGTGCGTGTGATCTTGTGCCAGAAATGGGGGCAATTACCATCAGCCCCCAAGATGTAGCTCGTGCAGTCCGTCCGTTGCCTAACTGGAAATCTCCAGGGTCGGACGGGCTGCACAACTTCTGGATCAAATGGTTCACAGGATCGCACGCTCGCTTGGCTTCTCAGTTCCAGTCTGCCCTAGAGTCAGGAGTGCTACCCGAGTTCCTAACGACAGGAATAACCCACCTGCTCCATAAATCAGGTAGTACCACGGAACCTAAAAATTATAGACCGATCACGTGTTTACCGACGGTCTATAAAGTTCTTACATCCATTCTGAGAACCAAAATCAATAGTCATATTGAGACAAACTCCATCATGTCTGCTTCTCAGAATGGATGTAGGAACGGGTCCCGTGGTACTAAGGAGCTGCTCCTCATAGATATTGCCATTAGCCAACAGGTTCGTCGTTTTCGAAAGGATATGTCGACATGTTGGATAGATTATAAGAAGGCCTATGACTCAGTGCCGCATACATGGCTCATGAGGGTGCTGGAGCTGTATAAAGTTGACGCAACTCTGCGCACCTTCTTGATGTCGTGTATGCGGCAGTGGAGGACGGTTCTTCACTATCCAGGATGTCGTCAAATCCAAGAGAACGGTGAACCGATAAGGATCGAGCGTGGCATATTCCAGGGCGATAGTCTGAGTCCACTGTGGTTTTGTCTAGCCTTGAACCCACTCAGCACATTGCTGGAGGGTTCGGGCTTAGGCTTTCGGTTGAAAAGAGGTGGTCAGGTCATATCTCACCTCCTTTACATGGACGACCTGAAACTCTTTGCCCCCAACAACTTGCAACTGATGGAGCTACTGAAGGTAACTGAAACCTTCAGTAGTGCCATCAGGATGGAATTTGGTGTGGACAAATGTGCAGTCATGCATGTAAAGCGAGGGGAGATTGTGGAATCCGTGGGAATCCAACTTTCGGATTCCATACACCTTAGATCCCTCTGTTCAACCGAAACTTACAAGTATTTGGGTATGTCGGAAGCGTTAGGCATCAATGCTGCTGACGTGAAACGATCGTTGAAGGAGCGCTTTTTTGGCCGCCTGAATAAAGTACTGAATAGTCTTTTATCAGGCGGGAACAAGGTGCGCGCCTTCAACGGTTGGGTCATGCCGGTATTGATGTACTCTTTCGGCATACTTAAATGGACTCAGACGGAACTCGACGCCCTGGATAGGAGGGTCCGTTCACTACTTACTGCAAACCGGATGCATCACCCACGGTCATCGGTGATGAGGCTGTATATCCCGCGGAAGTGTGGGGGTCGTGGCTTTTTAAATGCCAAGACCCTGCATAACCGCGAGATATGCAGTCTCAGGGAATATTTCCTGGCTGTGGACGTGGGTATGCATCGCGCTGTAGTGGCGGTGGACAAGGGCCTAACCCCGCTCTCCTTGGCTAAGGAGAACTGGTGCAAACCAATAGTACTGGATACTAATGACCGTAAGGAAGTATGGCAGAGTAAGGAGCTTCACGGACGCTTTTACCGGGCCTTACATGGGCCCGATGTTGATCTATTAGCGTCCGTATCCTGGTTACGCTTTGGTGATCTTTTTGGAGAAACCGAAGGTTTTGTCTTTGCAATTATGGATGAAGTTATGATGACGAACAACTACCGGAAATACATTGTGAAGGATGGTACGGTTGACATCTGTCGGGCATGCCACCTGCCTGGAGAATCAATCCGACACATAATTTCTGGGTGTTCTCATCTTGCTAACGGAGACTATTTGCATAGACACAACCTCGTGGCCAGGATTATCCACCAGCAACTTGCTCTTAAATACAATCTTGTGGAGTCAGAAGTACCGTACTATAAGTATGTGCCCGACCCAGTTCTCGACAATGGCAATATCACGTTGTATTGGGATCGATCTATCATCACTGATAGGACTATTGTTGCCAATAAGCCCGACATAGTGGTGATAGATCGATTAGAGCGTCGCACAATGATTGTTGATATAGCGGTCCCTCATGACGAGAACCTCGTGAAAGCTGAGAAAGAAAAGCAAACTAAGTATCTTGACTTAGCTCGCGAGGTTGTCGACATGTGGGAAGTGGACACGGCAATCATTGTGCCGATAGTCGTGACGGCCAATGGCTTAATAGCCAAGAGCCTCGACGAACACCTGAGGAGGCTCTCGTTAGGCAGCTGGATCAAGGGTTTGATCCAGAAAGCAGCACTCTTGGACACGGCGCGTATTGTCCGGAGGTTCCTCTCTCAGGAGCCCTGACCGCCGGTAACTTGGACCCTGTTCCCGATACCGGTGGGCCACTATTTTTTATATTTTTAAATGTTTTTTTTTAAGTTTTTGTAAAAATATTTAAAAATGTATAAAATATGTTCTAATGAAAAATAAATGAAATAATAATAATAATATTTTATTTGTTTCTCTCAAAAAGGTACAGGGTTAACAGTAACAATATTGATTCTAAGATTTAACCTTTGTGAGAGCTGGAGTCTATAATTATATTACATGTTGTATATATATAGATTTATAGCAAAATAAACCATGGCGTATATTTGCATTCTTACTGCAACACGGCCGTTCGTCGTCGAGGGTATTAAACATACGCTTCGCAGTTTTATGACACATTGAACATTTTTAATGATCTCTTACGATAATAAACGCTTTTATTCAGTGCCGGTAAATCGGCGAGCTTTTTAATTAGTGTTTTAATCAATATTATTAATAGCGATAAATCATTTAAGCGTTATTCGTGCTTGTTAGTGTTTGGTTTTAATATGATTTACTGTATTTAATATTGGTTTAGAATCTCTATTTTTGTCTGGTCTATCTATATATACTATAATAAAGAGGTAAAGTTTGTTTTTTTGTTTGTATGGGATAATCTCTGAAGATCCTGATTCGATTACATAAATGTATATATTGATAGAAAGCTGCTTTCTTCCTGAGTGCTATAGCCTATATTTTATGTAAAAAAAGTACTTAGTTCCCGACTTTCACGCGGGCAAAATCTAGTGCTTTTATAAAGAAGTCTTTATAATTGCCAACCATCTTTCACCGTCCATTAATGATCAGATAAAAGATGATACTAATAAAAAATTCTTACGCCAGACTGTTCTCGCTAAACTAATGACAATAATAAAAAAATCAAATATATATTTTCTATTTTCATTATTACGTTTCCATGAAATATTTGTGCTCGCTGAATCTTCAATTATATTATGTCGTTATTTTCTTCGATATTACAAACCTAGTTTTATCAACGGCAAAAAAAATGTTACTTTTAGGCAGGCAAGCCTGAAAGTAACATTTTTTCCCTTTTCACCCCCTTAAAAGTTAAATTTTCGGAAACCTTTTCTTAGTGCTCACCTATATCGTAATAAGAAAGCCTTGTGCAAAATTTCATGTTTCTTGACCCAGAAGTTTCGGCTGTGCATTGATATGTCATTTAGTTTCTTCTTTTATATATACAAAAACATCCGTTACTTCTTGACTTAAGGAGAATGGGAACTTTAGCAAAACCAGTGCTTTCATCAAATATTAAGACATTATTCCTTCAGTTATAAACTAACCTTTTTGTAAGACAAGAATAGATATAGTCTCTGTTCATGGCCCATATTGTTTCACTTTAAGTAAAGTTAGTAATTAAGTTAAAAAAAACTGAAGAATAGTCAATATGTGGATAATAATACAGATGTAATTATAGATATCCTTCTATCAGTACAAATAGTTGAGCAAAAGACGCACGCAGGTACTAGTAGTGAGGGGCCCATCATCCACCGTCGCAATAGTCCATTGTACGAGTTCCGGTCGCCGACGCGCCTACGACAAATTCTCTTATCCGGTACTAACAATCGAGCATTCTAGTTAGTTGCTAGTATCATCTATGATTTTCTATTACAATTCTCTCACAATACAAGCAATCGGAGAATTTACTTACAGTAAAGGTTTTGTTAGTTTGATTTTGTATTATGTTTTCGACGAAATTATTAATGCAGATTAGCTGTATTGGGTGTTTAACAGCCGACGAAAACTTCCACCACTGAGACGGGGGTCAGAATCATGTAGGTACCTACAGTCTGTTTTTTATACCCTGAGACTAAATTGACACAGGTAATGTCAAACTTACAATAGGAATGCTACCAGTCCTTTTGTGTTGTAATGTCATTTTAGTCTCAGGGTATAAAAAACAGACTATACTTACTAGATATAGGTATTCGTGTGTTCTTCGATCTCCGACACACCTAGTTCAAAAAGAACGTGCTTAAAAATTCTTTGACTAAGGACACATTTATAACATTTAGCACGCGCTAATCTTAAAACCAATAATGACACTTGAATTGTCTAACAGTGAGTAAATCCCTAACTAATACTTTTCACAAACGTCCCATAAACAGCTGATAAGTCTTATCAGTCATTGTCATTTTCTCTTCAATAAACGTGGCGACAGGAGAGATAAATAACGTGAACATTTTCCAAAAGGGCAAAAATATAAATTCATGTTACATATAAAAGGAGAAACTGACTGGCTATCCTATTAACGCACAGCCTAAACTACTGGGACTCATCATGTGCCTAGCCTTTTCCCAACTATATTGGGGTCGGCTTCCAGTCAAGCCGGATTTAGTTGAATACCAGTATTTTACGAGGAGCGGCTGCCTACCAGACCTCCACAACCCATTAAATGGGGAACACGGTACTTCATGGCAAGACTGGACTAAAGTCCCAGTAGCCTAAACTACTGGGACTAGGAGCATGAAATTTTGCACACGGCTTCCTGTTATGCCGTAGACGAACATTAAGAGAGGGTTTTCCAAAATTCTCCTCCTTAAGGCGGTACCCTGACCAAATAACTTTGAGCACACTAAGCCATACTAGCCGGCGCAAGAAAAACGTAGAGGATACGTTCAGATCTTGGAGTAAAATCTATATAAAATCAAATTTTCGTGTTTTGAAAAAAATAAAATTACCATAATGTTCTTTATTAAATTACCTATCCATTACTTTAAATGTTAAATCAAAATAATGGTTACTTTACGAGGAGATGCATTCTGTGGTTTCGTAGTAACCCTTTAATTAAATATATGTTACATAAATAAAAAATATAAAACTACCATTTTGGAGTCAAGTTTACGTAGAAATTTAATGTATTTTTTATTTATTAGTATTTCTATTGGATAAAGAGAAGTTGGCTCATAAAAACTGCACTAAAAAGGGCTACCGCTGCGTTTGGCTCGGGGACGCGCCTTAAGAAGGTGAAACGGTCCAAAGTTTGAAACCTTCTTTCACGCGGGCGAAGCCGCTGACAAAAGCTGGTTTAGCATATTCAGCGAATGTAAAAATATGCAAGCAAAATCTAGCGCCGTGTTTAGACGATGTAACATGGCATGACGCGTTCAATGACGTCAAGCGCAAATGCCTGTTGCACGCTGCCTGGATTACAGTTAAACCTAACGTTCACTGACGTTCGGAAACGCAGAAATGTTGACCATACTGAAAACTGTCACACGAATTCTGACGCACAATGAGTAAGCACCCGCCAATTTGCGTAGAAACTCTAACAAAATATCATTTTAATTACAATTTTCAATAACATCAAGGTAAAGAAAACCTAGGCGAACTGTTTAACCTATCAATACCCGCGAAACGAGACACAATAGGTAGTAAAACAATAACAGCGCGGTCCAATGAGACCCGTCGGGGATTCATGAATTAAATAATAATTTATACTGAACAAAACTGTATATAACAAGCCGTCTTTCCGCCAGACTATAAATCGATTCGGGGTAATGGATAAACTATGGATGGAGTGATACATCACTATCCATACTACCGACAGATACTTGTGTGAAGGAAAACTCTTACGTCAGATATAGCTTTTCACATTAAAGTCTGTCAAATAAAAAGGGGTTCCCAGCTCTAATTAATTCTTTTTAATCCATCACTGTCATCATTATAAAATCTACAAAGTAGAGGAAACTCAATCTAAAACCATTCGCTGAAATAAATGAAAGATATAAATTAACTCCTAACAGAAGTGGAGATTATTAAAATTTTACTTAATTCCGAACAGCGTGGTGTGTAAATACGTTATTATCCCATCATTTAGTCAACTAAATAGCGCTTAATAATTACAATATCATGAAATAATTATTTGTGCCTTAGTTGATCGGGGCGTCGTTCAATTTGGGTGAGCCCCGTCACGCCGCCGATTAAGAATTCGCCCCCAATTTTATCGTCCCACTTTATACCAGATCAATAAGCAATTAAAATCCGTTTAGCAATATATTTCTCGATACAAAGGAAATAAATGGGATCCCCGTTTATGTGTTGATAAACTGCCTTTGGATTAGGTATATTGGCGATCGTGAGAATGAACTTATCTCGTATCGAGTCAAACTTTTTCGTGCCTCGGTAAAATGATTGGATAGTCGCCGTTAGGGCCTTTGTCCCACGCCCAATTTTGTCTCGCCAATAGTCCAGGCTATTCTCTACATATCTATCTATCGTAGTCTGGTGTCCACATGTAATCCATGGTCCATGGTATCCTTGGCGGCCATTAATTGACAGGCTTAGGCTTATTCCATCCAACCCACCTCTCCGAAAGCAGTATTTTAAAGAACCTTAATAAGATCTCCAAAATAAAACTGCAAAATGATGGGCCTGGTAATGGCATTTAAAAATCGTCCGTCGTAATATTGTCCTTTTCCTAATTATGTTGGGGTTAGGTTAGCTTCGAGAATTTTTCATGAAACGACGGTCTATCTGACCTTTACAACTCAGTAATTGGGTAACACAATACTCCTCGGCAAGACTAGTCTCGGATTTCCTGGCTTTTGAGTATCCGTAACGATTGTGAAAAATTGGCAGTCGGGATCGAAGGCTTAACTTTTCTCGGAGGAATCTCGGCATATCAAGATGATAATCCATCCATATTCCTCGTCAAGCGTTGCTTTACTTTGAAGTTTTTCCAGTGCAGCTGTTACATTAGCCACGAGCTTATTTAAAAAATCGTTATATCATTTTCATAAAATGTTTACGCTGAAAACTGGGATTCTCTCTCCGTGGAGAAATAAGGCAACAATATTAATGATAACGTCAGACAAACTTAGTTACAGGTTATTACTGTGGACTACACCACCACCATTATAATGACATTAGTTTCCCCGCGAGGAAGGCTCCCATTATACGTAGAATATTTTTTAAATTCAATCATCTGTGTAACAGGAACTTGCCGCTCAACGGTATAACGGCTGCTAACGTTTTTATCTTTTACCTTCCTGTACCAGCCAGCACACAGTTTTGACATAATACTGCGTATATTTCATCGGCAACGCTATATCATGTATGAAGCTTTTTAAATTCCAAACGTGAAACGATACCACCGAAAAAAACTTTCAAAAATAAACTCCATCAATCATCATTTGACGCCGTTATTCAACAGTGTTTTTTCAAATAATTTATGACCGGAGCAAATAAAGATGAAGTTTAACCTGTTTCGTGTTGTTGCTTTAACAATTTTGTTTTCAAAATTGGATGATATTTTTACTAGGAAATTTTACTGAAAATGTATCAGGAGATTCGTCTGAGCATACATCTTAAATCTAATAATAGTAACACATTCAGAAAGTATGGCTGATAGAAACCAGAAGCACATTCGTTATAAAAGTCACTCTTGATATTTTCGCACTTTTTATGAGCGCCATAACGTTATTATTGCTTCGTAACGCATTAAATATTAAATCTTGGACCTCAGGGGATGTTGCTCTCACCACGCCACAAATTCTGGTTCGCCTGACGCAAGAGTGTCCATGAAGCGGGTTCCGAAACGCCCACAAGAATCCCCAATGTTGCGCTTTTGCTAATTAAACCTTTTTGTAATAAAATTTAAGTAGCCGTCGGCAGCAGCCAATTCCCTACTCCCTTAAGAGGATCTTCAAAAAAGGTTCCGTAAAAAGTTTGGTGGAAAAATGAGGGAAAGCGCTAGTGGTTGTACGCCTTCATGTCTGAGGAATTTGAGCAGAAACAATTTCTGGCGTGATCCCAAGTCGTTACTAAAACACGCCTCATTGGTTAAGTGCTATCTCAACCGGGAATATCAGCGTGTAAAGTGTTGAATTTTCAGGTTTAGCGAAATATAAACACAAAAAACAAAACAGCGTAAGTTACGACGAAAGGTCTTGTAGAATATTTCCAGACAAAGTTCTAAAAATTGATCGTTGAAGCTGAAAGCGTGGACCGTTTGAGCGATGCGCGTCTAGTTTCACAGTAACCTATTTCAGAAGCGAGAGTTGGGGTGTTGCGAGAGGTGTCGCCTACACCTCGTGACCTCTCGCCGTGTGTAGTGCATGCACTCCATGCGGAACGTTTAACTTGCAACAGTCACAATAGTTTTGTATGGCCATTATATCAAACGCAAATAAAATTCAAAGTATTTTGAATCTACTGCTTAAGAACCTACGGTGCTCGGTTGTCCTTTCGTTCTCTTATGAACATTTGTGGTATCATGCCACATTTAAGAAGACACAGTGTTTTTACTATTGTTCCTTTCACGAGAATTTGGAATTAATTTTACAAAAGAGTTTTTCAGGGTAACGTAAATCAATTTCATTGCGGTTTTAACATCAAAGACATTCCACAGGAAAAGTAAAGTTCCAACGAAGTCTGTACTACTTTAAAAGGAGCACATTGTTTACAAATACAATATCAATCTCGACGCAACCCCTACATTGAAAAGGAAATCCTACGAAAAAGCTACGAGTCACTGCCGACATTTCAGGGAAACGTGATTCGAGCAGATTTTCCTCGTTTAGGTGACCTTTTATAGAAACAACGCTTCGTAAAAATGTGAAGGGAACATTTGAATGGAGTTGGACGCCGGTTGAGAGTTGTGCACGTGGCTCGGCGTCTCGCAAACGTGCTCGTTATGACGTCGCCGGGCCTGACCCGTATTCGAGCCGCTCTTGACACGTAGCTGACACTTGCGACTTGCCCCGACAACCCCGCTGTAATCACGCAGATAATGCGTACCGTAACTGATATTTCGATTGATAGTTCATAGTTAAAGAAGGACAACGTTCAAGGCCTCGTAGATAACAATAGACAAGTTCGTCTCGATATCGACAAAATCAATATCAGGGTCTCGTCCGCCAAGTGTTTTTAAATAAGTAAGTACTGTAAGTAGTTTAATTGTTTAAATTTGTTTATGAATTTAGTTGTGCCACACCTGTCTAGCCGTCGTGTCAGTTAATTGAGAATGTTTGTTATTTAATTAGTGGCTGTGGCATACATTAGTGGCACTAGCCAAAATATTTGATGTACGATAAGATGCGCAACGATGTTAAACAGGAAAACTAAATAAACTTCCTGTTAAAAAAATTTGCTGTTCAAATATTATTTAGGAACTCGCACAACAATATACTTGAATGTTTTACGTCATTAGAAGGACGTGACCTTTCAACCGATTAGTCGTAGAATTTGTAATTTACTTGGAGATTGAAAAACCCGAGGAAATCAAATTTCGTTTACGTCATTTGACGTCATAATATACACGGATTTCGTACAGGTGAACCTGACCTTTAAATATATTCAGTGGTTGTGCACAACTTTGAACTTTGTAGCTAATGAATTTGTCGTCACTTTCGTCGAAATTACTCATATATGTATTATGAACAGGCGAACTCACCCAGCTATTCCGTCCGACAAAATATGATTATGTTTAGCTTAAGTCCTTACGGTAGGTCACTAAAGTAAAGGTAAGGATTACTATCTGATTGATCTACGAGTTTTAAAGATATCCGCAGGAGAACCAAGGTCACCGACGTAGCCCAAAGAATAGGGGACTAAAGTGGCATTGAGCGGGACTCATTGCTCGCAGAACAGATGTTCGATGGGGCCGAAATTTTCTAGAGTTGCGACCACGTACCGCAAGACGCAGCGTTTTAGGGCCTCCCAAGACAAGGTGGAACGATGACTTTGTGAAGATGGCAGGAATCCGATGCAAGATGCACAGATCCGGTCGTTGTGGTGACGCTTGAAAGAGAGACGCTTATGTCCAAGAGTTGGATGACTTTCGGTTGGAATAATGATGATGACAAGTTTCAAATTCGGCTGGTGGTAGTCACTATGATTCTCAAACGTCTCGAACATTTTAGTGTGAGTTAAAAATGTGCCTGATACGTATCAGGCACGTGTTAGGCACGTTCCCTATCGGAGCACATGTAAAAACTTTATCTCTACTTCACTGAAGTGGTTATAAATTATGCTAGAAGCATCCAAGGAACAATATTGTTCGAAAACTTTAGTTTCTCATCGACATTGCCATCAGTCGCTTTTATTTCGCTCGAGTCACTGCCACTCAAGCCGCAGTTCTGATGACATTACTTTAGAGCGAGGAAAAGAGGGTGATCTGTCACGTCCCCGCTGTGTTTGTATAGAATATTGACATAATTACGCGTCGATGAGGCTTTGTTTGCATTTGTGGAACGGGAGGAAGTGTTGTTTATTGAAAACGTCTGGGAGGCGCCTCCCTCCCCGCCGCACCGCACCGCCCTCACCTGGCCGACTCCCTCTCAGCCTCGAGACTTGCGCATCTTGAGTGTATTAAAAACGCTTCACTGACACAATGAGATGGATGTTCCGGTAGATTCACGCCACCCTGCGGAATTTTTTCATCAATTTATTGCAAGTCGTTAGTCACGGCCACCGGCGCGGGCGCCGTAATTCAACAAACACGCGCGTAAACACTTGTTTAATTGATAGTCTAAATGATTTTGTTTAATGGATACTGCGTACGTTCCCCAAATAGTACAACCGTTACGGCTCTTACAACATACCTACAATAGGTTCCTTGTTTAATAACATTTTACGACGCATATTACAGTCTATTTTCATGTGTAACGTTCACGCGTGAGTAAATATTTGTCATACTCGAGTTATGTGTTTTCTTTCTCGAACGTAATGAAAAAACGTCTGGGCATATATTTGATCCGGATACAGATTGAAAAACAAACGTAATATATCGGACAGATTCTGGAAAGTTTCGTGAAGTATGGCAAAAATGGTGGACGCGATGGTGTCTTTAATATTTATTGTATGGATCATGAATTGAAATCTCCTGAATCGGCAACTGCAGCGAGCACATGAATAAAAACAACGAAACCACGTTATGTTGAATTTATTGGAATCTCATTAATTTGACGTCAATGACTAAATAAATCTCAACAGAGTATCTTCTCATCGGCATGTACTTGCGTTGGATGTTTATCTTATCTCTGCGCTATCTGTATTCACAGTCTATGGTCACCATTACAACTAATATTTATCTTTCGACTGTGTTAATATTTGGCACAGATGTTGTAAGCTTGTAACACTGAGTTCCTACCAAGAAATTAATTTAATAATACAACAAATATCAGTTTCTAACACAAACACGGGTCACGAGGAATGGTGAAGCAAATCAAGAAAACTCTAATCAAACTGGGGTCGGCACTGTGATGTAAGGATCGGAGGGAATGAGATATAAATGGAAAAGTAAACAAGGCAATGCCGGCCAGGCTTGAGCCGGCGCGGTACGGTGACCATAATAGTGGACGCTTCTCTAGGAAACTAATAGTCACTGTGAAATTTCTTTATTCTTCTCCGTAGAGATCTGCGCTTTGAAAGTGCAATTTTTCGGACAAACTAACCTCTGGACCTTTCAAATGTGTCTGTATTTTTTTTATTTGAAATAAAAGCCTTTGACTTTTGCCTTTAAAAAAAATATCGTACTGAATTAGGAAGGTACTCACATAAAACAATGTTAATAAATTATTATATATATACCAGAAATTGATCCCTCGGTTTCGTGGAATCTCCGGCGATGCTTTCACCAAGTTTAAATTACCTTATCTTCAATATCAATTGAGTTATCAACGGTCAAGGCCACCCCGATATTCGAGTCTATCTAGACATCCAAATACGTAATAGATTTGGGAGTTACCTTGGCTTCGTCGTAAACAGAATGCGCAAGTTTCAGGCGAGTCTTGCTTTTCGTATTCGGTGGCACACTAGGACGGCTGGTTGGCAATCCGATTATACGGACCCCCGTCACTGGTTCAATGCTAAGGCCTCTCGTCCACGGCGACTTTTTGTAGCGATTCGGTAGTGATGCTGTTGCGCGTTCGCATCATACAGTCGCGCGGTCGCTAGCTGCTTGAACTTGCCCACACCACGATGTGGTCTGACATGGTCGCGCGTAAACTTCGATATAGTCGCGATGCTATAGCGCACCAGAATCGCGTTAGCTTCGCTTCTGTAAAAATAAGGCTACATTAGATCACGACACGACTTGCGATTCATGAGCGATTAAAACAAATAATTAAAATGTACGTTTATGGCTACACTGTTCGCTAAATATTAGTAGAGATATTTGATTCACTCTTCCAGTCGCATCGCAAATCGCTGGTCACTGTAGCCTCAGCCTTAGTGCGACTGTCGGGCGTTTACGCGCGACAGCACCGCTACTTCGCCGGGGATGAGGGCCCTAAATGTAGCCCGGATCTCTGTAATCATTGCAGTGTCAATTCTAATCAAGTACCTGTTATCTCCACACTGACGTGTACCGGCTAGAAATAAATGCGATCTGTCGACGACAGGCCAGTGAAGGCGAGATATCGAAATGTTTACGGTACGTACTCTCTTTTGACACGAACATAAACGACATTAGACAAAATAAATGTTATTTCTAATAATATTGTATTGGAAAACGTTTCCATCAATGTGACCCGTAATATTAAACAACCTATTGAAGTTTCGCCGGTACTTACTCCAAATAATATAATGTGACCGATATAGAACAATAGATGTACTCTTGAATTAATAACCCGGTGTAGTATATAACGTGTTAATGTCGTATAATCATAATAAAACATGATAGAAGTTATATTGTTTACGAAACGTTCATCGGACCGTTAGTTCCGTCATATAACGTGCGATTTAGTCCAACGCTCCTTTATAACGACTTGTTAAACTGCTTTGTGAAAATTATGAGGCGATATCCCAGAACACAGCGTTTTAATGTACGGCGATAACATAAAAACAGCTTCAGTGCTAGATATAATAATAATCCTCTCGACTAGATTTGAAGCACGGTGGCCATTCATAACGGAGATTAGCCAGGTACACAAGAGATATTCTAGTTCTGAAGCGTTTGCTAAAACTTTCTGTTCCTCTTATAGTCCGCTGTGATGGCAATCCGACACGATCGGGGAGAGATAGGTCGAAGTAGCAACGGCGTTACTTGCTTTCTGAGGTACGGGGTTATTACATCACCAACTGCCAAACAGACTAATCTTTAATAAAAAAACCTAGCCATTTTTGAGAAATCATCATATAGGCATCATTTCAACCGCTTTGGTTGAGCGTGAGGTGTCAGAATTTTACTGACTACAAACCATCTGTATTACGTCAATTGCCCTTTGCGTTTCTTGCAGCCCAACAATTTACGCCTGACTTAGAAATTGAGAACCCTTTAGCAGTATCGTTCTGACTACGACTACAGCGAGGCAGTTTGCTAGAAATAAAAGAATACTTTGGAAACTCCAAAGCTTTAACATAATTATCTCGTTTTCCTATAACGTATCGTTTAGCGAAGTTTGCTAACGAGTTTTCTTATTGTAGCGAACTGTTCAACATAATATCCGATATTATCGATAGCTTCTCCCTTAATTTAGTGGGTAGTGAAAATAATCTGATTGTTATTACTGTTAGGTATTAACAATCTTTCTTTCTTATTTATTGCTACCGTTACCAAATAATAGACTATTGAAAGGCTTATGTCTATCTGTATTTACCTTTTAACCGGCCTTTACAATAATGGTTTCATTATTTGTTCCTTTTTAGTCTTCTACAAAATCAAACATCAAAATCGTTTTCTTTTCGGGCTTTGTTGAGAAAATCTCTTTTGTATCCGACAACTGAACGGTCTTTTTTATATCCATTGTGACGTATGTACGGCGTTCAGTTCTCAGCGCCGGTACCTACTGGCCGCCCACTCGATTACACACTTGTTGGGGTGCACTCGACCCCACATAACGATTAAGATTCATCTATGAATGCGAAGGTATGGTCCTCGGCGAAGGGACCGTGTCCTTATGCGTGTCGGTTCAATTAACTTGCATATTGATGGCTGGTAGTAATCCTTGACGCGATCACCAATTTGCATATCTGAAATTGTTAGCTGTAACGGTATGTATACCGCCATAAGACGGTGTTTTGATCACGTTTTTAACACTTTATGAATCCCAGCTTTATATTTTTATAAATTCTATTGAAATTATTCAATATAGCTACATAAAGCTTTAGGAAACAAACTTCATCCGCGCTGAAAGGCTTGATTGAAAAGAGTTAAAGCATTTTCATGGGCAGTAACGCGAACCCGCCCTAGTTATAAAGAATTTTACGTTCTTTCTCCCCATCCAATTTATAATTAAAGCTCCAAGGAATTTAATTGACATTCGATCTTTTAAGACCCTTTACACTTTACATTGTTAATGAATAGTACCTTATAATTGAACTAGTATTTCCTTTTGTTCGCGTGGTTACGAAATTCTTCGCCCTTTCATCCCTTTACAGGTCGTGTATCTAAAATTCCTTTGTTAGTTTGAACCTATTCATTTATTGTGCAGATCTACCACGGTGTTGCTGCTTTTTAACCCAAAAGTTAACTAGTAGAGAATGCCATGATTCATTGAGTCTGCTAAGTATTACTACTGTACATGACGTTTAAATAAATAAAAATTTGAAAGAATCGAATCGAAAGTTTTGACTGAAGGTATCATCAAACTTCGGTGGCTATACCTAACCTATACTCGTTTCTTTAACTACAGCTAGTATAGTTGATATCAAGGTATTGCGTATACAATGCTCTGAAGTTATGAGGTTGTCTAGCTATATCGACATCTTGCAAGAAAACGAGAGGCTCTACATGGCTGTATGTTTGCAGTCAGGAAGGTGTACCTCGGGCTCGATCCCGGATATCTGACGTCACACCACGTCTTGTACACAGTATTTTTCATATGTTTGCGGTTTCTTAGTAACGAGAGAGACTTTATATTTAGATGCCAGCATTTGAAGGACGTGTTATGTATTTGGAAAATAAAATGTATGGGACGTTAAACAGATTTACATAATTGAAATAACACAATAAACAATTTTATGTTATAGTAATGTGTGTTATTAAAAGAGTTATGAGTAATACATGTGGATGAATGGAGAGGGAGACCAAAGGAAAGATGGAATGGTTTGAGTAGTGTTATGAAAGAAAAGAGAGTAATAGCATGATGGATGACAGAATAGAATGGAAGAAAAAAACATGTTGCGTCGACCCCAAATAAAACGGCGAGTAAGATAATGATGAATAAACAATTTTATACTATAAAAGCGGAAACAAAAGCATTGTATCGTCGGATTAACTCATTAAATGTGCTCCCTAGATACGTGTCCGAGGGTACAGCTAATGGCTACATGTGTAAATTTTTCCGAGTGAACATTAATGTAAAATGTATAAAGTGACATCTCATTATCCTCGTCCACATCTCCACTGGGAGAACCCGCGAAATTATGAGTGGCGTACCTTTTATTACAAATTTTAGGAGTTGGCTATTATATTAATAATTAATTATGATGATATCTATACTTCTATACTAATATTATAAAGAGGTAAAATTTGTAAGTTTGTATGTAGGGGGTAATCTCTGGAACTACTGGTCCGATTTGGAAAATTCTTTCAGTGTTAGATAGTCCATTTATCGAGAAATGCTATAGGCTATATACCATCACGCTACGACCCACGGGAGCGGAGCAGTAACGAAAAAAGCGGGTGAAACCACAGGGGACAGCTAGTATATTATATTAACACAATTGGCTTTCATAACACCTTTATTAGTGAGGTTGTTTTCAAGTTTAGGATGAATAGACTGACGGTCTATTGTCTTTCTGAGTTATGGCCTTATTATGACGAGGTGATGGACACAAGGGCACAAGGGCACAGTGTTAGCTATTCTTGTAGTGTCTTTAGCTAGTTTATTTCAATGTTCCTCTGAAAATATTTTAAGAATCAATCTGCCTCGCCTTTTTGTATTTTTCAGGAAGAGTCTTATATGTATTGAATGGTCACCCATCCACAGACCGACCTCGGCAAGCGCTGCTTTACTTTGGATGGTGAAACCTTTCAATATGTGGTTATTGTTAGGCCACAAGCTCCATTCGACGCCCTGTAACGTTGTTAATTTCAAATAGAAAAAACAAAACTGTCGTTATACCGTTATATACCTATCACCAGTGCTCACAATATCGGGAAAAGTCGTGTCCCTCGTTTCATTGTTGTTAACGTTTTAACTCTATTGGGACGCAAGCTTTGTTTCACATTCAAGCGTTGGAAAAATATAGGAAACATTTTCAATAACAATGGGCTATCGACAACAAAAGCGTTGAACTTGAGCGAAGCGAGAGCAGAGCCGTATGGCTCACGATCACGGATTATGTGCTCGTGAAAATGACTTCTATTTCCTTACATTTTTCAAAATACTAAGGGTGAAATTCCTAGAAACAATGTTTGCGGAGCGTTAATGGTTGATGTTGATTCCATTAGCGACCGCTCGTCAGACTGAACTACTCGTGCGGTAATCAGATTACTATAGACCTCTGTAGCGGTATACTTGTTTGTTGGGACTACTAGAGGTATACTTGTCGGGAGTGCTAATGGTATACTTGTGTTTGTTTCAGGGCGGCGTGGCTGCGCAGGGTTAGGGTGGAGCGGGAACGCGCACACTGGAGCCGCACTGGGTTCCGCGTGAGTAAAACAATTATGTTAACTTTATTATTCTTCCATCGTATATCTACGTAGTTGCACGTGTGGCAGTAAAATTACCAGCGTAATATGAAACATTTCAACGTTGTTTCTGGGAATGCGAAGCCGTAGATTACATTTAGCTTTGCAATTATCTAAGTTTCATTGGTTGTGTGAAAGGGAACCCGGGTCCCTGGGACGCAACGCAAAGGAGGAAAATAGGAGTGGGTTTTAGTCAGTAAAAGTCTCTGAGAATCAGATCTGATGACCACCTGAGGAGAAGTATACGATTATTTCCAAATCGTTCCAGACGTCTTTGAATATTCGGACAACTTAGATGAAAAAAAAATCCAACGAATTGCGAACTCTATTCTTTGAAGTTAAAAACAAGTAATCATTAATCGATAGACCATTAATAGTGGTTTAATTTCGTAAGAATCTGCAGGAAAATTTAATATGAATTTACAGGTAACAAGGTATTGTTCCACATTACCTATGTACCTTCAAAGTCTTTATGAAATACGTTCGCTTATAATGTAACGAAACCTACCTATGTACCTATTACCCGCGTCGTAGCCAAGTATGGTAATACCTCCTATGATAATGTACAAGGAATACATTTAACGGACTACGTACATCATACGTTCCGGGAATATTAAGCTGAGTACAGACTGCTGTAACGTAACATGTAATGTAACAGAATTCGCGCGCGAACAGTCGCCCTATTCGCGTAATCAAAGTCGTAACGATATCGTCGATTTAGTCGTTTAGATCATTATCGTATTCACGTCTATCAATCGAGCTTGAACGACATCGATTTTAAAGTCGTTCGATCGAAGTGTCGTTGACGTGTATTCAGCAATGTCAATCATTACCCTGGTATAATACGTAATAATGTAACTGGCAATACGCCGTTGATAGATCGTTTAGTTTCAAGCCAATCGAATTGTAGTTCTATCAAATCCCGTTCAAGGAACACGTGAATACCGATTTTGGGTAAGATTTCGATCGAACGACTATAAAACTTCAACGGTATTTGACTTGTTTGATTTTACGTGAATCACATTACAGAGCATTTCACCTATGTGAGTAGGTATGTGTTCGGGCCGTGCGCGCGCTCATCCACACTTTCAAATTATCTGCATGCTCCTTTCATGTTAGAGTGCGTCTAATGAAAGCGCGACCTGGAGATTTTTTTAAATTTAATTGGCAACATTATTCAGCCGCAATTGTAGGAAAAAAAATGTGTAGTGTCAAGACATGATTCTCCTACTAGTTAGTAATAACACATACAACATTTTTGGATTTTACCTCTTTTTTTTTCAGATCGCGCTTTCATTAGACGGACTATATCTACATGTTGCATGTTACGTTACAGCAGTCTGTACACGGCTTTACGATTTATAATGAAATTAGGTACTCAAGGCTGCTAGCGTACTTCCATATTTTTATTAGTATTCTATTGAACCAGTAATGAGCACAATTTATATATAAATGAATCTATTTAAGAAGGGATCCCATTGACCTTTTTATATTATTCGTTTGTTCCCTTTCCGTGGCTTAGCGCCAGATTTTGTTTACCCCAAAAGTAATTGGACAAAATGAAAAAGGTTTCGTGGAACTTAATATATTGATAATGTAATTTTTTACCGATTTAAATAATAACGGTATCTTTTACCTTTACTTTTTGTTTGTAAAAACAAATTGGTATATCGAAATAATGTATTTACAGGAGATAGTGGGTAAAAGTAATATCGAAAACCATATACTTAAATTGATTTGAGATTCAATATGTAGATACAATGCTAATAATAAATACATGAAATTGATTAGATAACTTTTGATTTCACAATAGATATTGGATAGTCAATAAAAACATCAAAAACCGTACAAGTTGATATCAAAATGAAAATAAATTCGTATATTATTTTTTCTCAGTATTCGCGGTTCCCACTTGACAAGATGTCTGGTTTTTATCCTGACGTGTCTATCAGCCTTATTATGTCGAGGGAAAACCCACTGAAATCCGCCCAGTGACATCTGACACCAGGAAAACTAAATTTGATAAAATTTTGTATGTTCTGTTTCGAGGAACGAGATAAAAATATTGTTGTTTGGTTTTCTACATTGTACGTAATTTGTTTTAGGCTATAGTCTCGCAAACAAATAAGTCTACCTCCACCTGATGGTAACTGTTTCACCTCCGCCTATGGTCATCAGTAACATCACAAGTAGTAATATGATATGATAACACACTTCAGTTTTTTAAGGCGAGTACTTTTCTTGCTCTGGGTGGAGCGGGAGGGCGTCTCAGACTATTACTAACTAAAACTACACCTATGTCCTTAAGTCGTCCTGTACATTAGGCCACGGGTTTCCTTTTCACAAAATCCCTGCGAATAAACGTGTGTTGCCATTTTTTCTTTGGATTTTGTAACCTTTAGAAGATCAGCGGTGTCCAGGTTTAGACTACTCCTGGAAATAGTCGTCGAATTCCCATGGATAAAGATAAAGATAAAGATAAAGATAAATTTATTTGTCAAAACATGGGTATACATTTTAGCATGCAAGTTGTTACAAAATAATTTGTCCGTCCATGTTTCACCCTTAAGGCGTGCAAATTTATATAGTTTACAATCATCATCAATTCATCACAATCATTTACCAAAATTACAAATGGCATTTCAAATCAGTGAAACCAAATTAATCAAGAAAATATAAGTAGGTAGTAGAAAATCGTATCAATTAAATAAAACAATAACAAATCACCATTAATAAAAAAAAAAAAAAAAAAACAGATAAAAATAAAATCAAATTGTCAATAAGATAAAATAATGTAAAAAAAAAAATGTCAATGTAAAAATAATATCAAATTGTCAATAAAATAAAATAATTAAAAAAAATTCAGTGTAAAAATAAAATCAAATTGTCAATAAAATAAAATAATTTAAAAAAAATTGTCAGTGTTTAAACAAAATCAAATTGTCAGTAAATTAATTTTAGAAATGTCAATATAAAACAAAAAATGTCCTGTGATAATCATTAAGCCGCCAATTAACAAGAAACAAAAAAAAAAAAAAAAAAAAAGGAATGTCACAGTAAAATAAAAAAAATGTCATACATGAATTATATAAATTTATAATAAAATAACAAAATAGTTAATGATTATAATAACAATTAAATCAATCTAATGTCAAATAGTGTCAGTCAAAAAGTCACTTATACTGTAATAACACTTGTCTGTTAGTAAATCTCGAATCTTCTTTTTGAACAAGTTTACTGGCAATGTTTTGTATGATTGAGGTATTTTATTATAAATTTTAGGAGCCATACAGAAAACGCTTTTGCTCATTAACGCAGTCCTTGACGAATGCGAACACAGTTGATTATTGTCACGTCTGTTACGAGGGAAGATGTCAGCTAGTCGTGGAAATAGATACTGGTTTAACCTAACAAATGTCACAATTTCAAAAATATACAGAGATGGTAGTGTCAAAAATTTATGTTTTTTAAATAACGGCATATAGCTGTCGGTCGATTTCAAATTGAACATCGCCCGGATGCATCTCTTTTGGGCCTTAAATGCTATTTCTTTGTCTGTGGAGTTTCCCCAAAAAATAATGCCGTACCGCAATAACGATGCTACTAGACCATGGTACGCTGTTACTAATGCATCTGTATTTAGCTCTGGGGCCAATTTATATAAGGCGTACGCAGCAGAGCTTAGTCGTTTACTTAGATGTTCAATGTGTGCCTTCCAGTTCAATTTAGCGTCAATAATAATTCCTAGAAATTTTGTAGTGTCGACTATATTAAGTACAGTGTCCTCGTAAATTGCGTTAATGTCTAATCGGGTCTGGGTCCGTTGTCTAAAATGCATAATTGTTGTTTTGTCAAGATTTATTTTTAGGTTGTTCCTGTTTAACCATGATATAATTGATGTCAAAGATTCGTTTATGTCAATTTCATATTCACGTTTATTTTTACATTCTATAGTTATAGTGCTGTCGTCAGCAAAGAGAGTCATGGGGTAGTCAATAGCATTAGGCAGGTCATTGATGTATATTATGAAAAGTAAAGCTCCGAGCACGCTACCTTGGGGAACACCGTATGTAGGAGTGCGTTCACTAGATAAATAAATTTCTTCTTTCTTTGTCTTAACATTAATTCTTACAATTTCTGTATACTGTTTTCTATTATCAAGGTACGACTTAATAAGATTTAGTATGTTTCCCCTTATACCGTAAGCTTCTAATTTCTGTAATAAAATACTGTGATCAACGTGATCAAAAGCCTGCGTCATATCGCAGTAAATAGCACATACCGGGATTCCCTTGTCCATATTTGTCATAACGGTATTTAAAAAATCATAAATGGCCTTACTGGTTGACATGTTTTGCCTAAATCCCTTTTGCTCATTACTAAAGACCTTTTTTTCTTCGAGGTATGAGTAAAGTTTTTTGTACAGATATTTTTCAAAAATTTTGGACATTATAGGAATTAACGCAATTGGTCTGTAATTAGCCATGACTTCCTTACTGTTTTTTTTAAATAATGGTTTCACTCTTGATACTTTTAAAGCATCGGGGTATACACCTGAACTGATGCATAAATTTACTAGGTAGCTTAGGTGGGTACAAATAGTCTCAGAAACATACTTTAAAACCTTTGTAGAAATCCCATCATAACCTGTACTGTTTGTGGCCTTTAGAGATTTTATTATATTTAATATGTCAAACGGTATACAGGGTGCAATAAATATTGAATCTTTCCGTTTTTCAATATTCGATGTGTAATGTTCCAAGTCATTTTAGATTTATTTGTTGCAGTTTTAATTGAGTAATTGTTTTGAGCATATCGAGTTAATCTCATTACTTTTTTAAACCTTTTTGTGTAATTTTTAAAAATGTTTTTATTTGTCATATTTGGTTTTAATCTATAATTCCAAAGCAATTGACGCTTCTTTTTGCTACATAATTTAATGCCATGTGAGATCCATTTTGATTTTTTAATTACATTTATGGTTGTTAGCTTGTATGGAAAACATAGGTCGTAAAATAGTTTAAATTGGTCAATAAATATTTTAAAAGCGGTATTTGGGTCTTCAGTTTCATATATTTCCGAGAAAGTCAGATTTTTTAAGCAGTCTCTAAATTTGTCCATATTCTCTATGCTATAGTCCCGTTGTTTCCTGCGCCAGTATTTCAACATACAAGTTTTCTTTACTGGGCATTTTATTATTTGTGCTGTGTGGTCCGACAGCGCAAATTCAATAACATCAGTTTTACATTTGGCTCTAAAATTGTGTGCAAAATTATCAATGCAAGTTTGGCTATGAATTCTAGTGGGTTGTTTTAAAGCTAACTTAAGATTGAAATTTAATAACAGACATTCTAATTCCAACACTACATTATTTTTCTTCAATACATCAATGTTAAAATCTCCCGCTATAATAACATTCTCATACCTTTTTTTACATATTTTCTGTAATATTTTTTCTAAAGTTTAAAAAAATACGTTTAAATTGCTTCGTTTTGG
Source organism: Mythimna separata (assembly GCA_030763345.1). Classification (NCBI taxonomy): domain Eukaryota; kingdom Metazoa; phylum Arthropoda; class Insecta; order Lepidoptera; family Noctuidae; genus Mythimna; species Mythimna separata. The sequence continues at coordinate 22,174,820 of CM061170.1, read as the reverse complement.
TACTCTGTAGACACATAAAATAAAGGTATTGTATTGTGTGAGCTCCACACCGCAACATTCAACTACACCAGTTATAGATGCCTCAGATATGTGTGGAACGTCTCTCCATTGATGCCCGTTTCTAATTAAAATGCACGCCCCACCTCGCTTACTTTCTTTCCTACAGAAAAATGAGGCTAAAACGTAATTGGGGATGTTTAAATGGCTTTCATACCCCGACATCATGAAGTGCTCAGTAACACAGAGCGCGTCAACATTAATGTCCTTATCTGACAATTCATCTAAGCAAACATTTAATGCATCAGTTTTGTTTAAGAGCCCCGCTATGTTTTGATGCATGACGTAAAGGCTTTTAGTAACGAAAAAACTGTTTTTCCGTTTCTAATACATGTGTAGGATTATGTGTTGTTAATGTAATCAGGGGAGTATTTACAGTGGTATTGTCACAAAATTTTATCCATTGTATGTCATTAATTAAGGCTAAAAGATTATCAAAAATGGAACGGAAACCAAAATTATTTATCTGGCCAGACTTCCTGAAGAATGTGTTGTAATCGTAGTTAAGATTAGCATTTGAATCTAATACATGAGCATATTGGTGTGTATAGATATCTTGACATAATGAATAGTTAAAGTTCATGATATAAAAAATGGATATAAAAAAGATTCAAATCATGCCCACAAGCAATTGCAACGGTAGATATTATTTACTTCTATAATCGTCCTCGCTTCTCCCTCTTCCACATACCCCTATTCGCTACACAAGCAAACTAGTCCAGCCAATACCAATCCATTATCTTCGCTACTCCATAAGAACCAGCACACAAACGGATACAATAATAATGAAATAGAAATCACTACACGAAACGCCACTTGCGCTAAGCGTCCGAAACATTGATACCTCGTTCAGCTCCGATTCACCAATCGAGTGGGAGAAAACGATTTGGCGGCCATGTTTGATAGCGAGTAACTTGATCTTGGGAACTGAATTGATCCTGACACCTGTTCTAGAACGTGCCTTTACGAAGTACGTGTAACAAGGTTTGAAGTTCTCAATGTGAGGAGTTCTATGTTTACGTTATGCAATTGGGTCCTTTTTTTGGTCGGTGGAGCGATGGGGCGTGTCAGACTTTTAATGACTAAAACCCACTACTAAGTTCCACTTTTGCCTTGCGTTCCAGGATCCCAGGTTTTCCTTTCAGAAGCGAACTTATGGCCCCAGTAAACTTTGACTGCTGGGCCTTATGGTTTTGCAACATGTCTTTGAGGCGCGGGTGGAACACTATTCATATTTTTTATACTGAACAACAAATTTCGCTAAAGCCCCGATTCACCAATCGAGTGGGAGAAAACGATTTGGCGGCCATGTTTGATAGCGAGTAACTTGATCTTGGGAACTGAATTGATCCTGACACCTGTTCTATAACGTGATCTAGTTATCTAGCCTCTACGAAGTATGTGTAACGAGGTTCAAAGTTCTCAAAATCGGGTCCTTTTTTTGGTCGGTGGAGCGATGCGGCGTGTTTAACTTTTAATGACTAACACCCACTAAGTACTATGATCCTTCTTTGCCTTGCGTTCCAGAATCCCAGGTTTTCCACGGTTTCCTTTCAGAAGTGTACCCATGGCCCGACCCTGGTAGGCTTCGACTGTTGGGCCTCTACGTTTTGCTGACATCTCCTTGAGGCGCGCGTGGAACACTACTAATATTTTTTTATACTGAACAACAAATTACGCTTCAGGTCCGTTTCAAGTGGGAAAGAAACAATTTGGTGGCCATGTTTGATAGCGAGTAACTTGATCTTGGGAACTGAATTGATCCTGACACCTGTTCTATAACGTGAGTTATCTAGCCTTTACGAAGTACGTGTAATAAGTTTCGAAGTTCTCGATTTGACGAGTTCTATATTTAGGTTATGGAATTGGGTCCTTTTTTTGGCGGGATCGGTCGGCGGAGCGATAGGGCGTATCAGGTTTTTACTGATTAAAACTCACTTTTATGTTCCTTCTTCGACCCCGAGTTTTCCTTTCAGAAACTAACCCATGGCCCCAACAGGGCCCTGCAGGCTCTACGGTTTTACTGACTGCTCCTTGAGGCGCGTAGTGTTTCCTGTGTTTATTTTTCATATTTTTTATACAACAAATTATACCAAGTTTGTTAGTGTGTTTATACGCTCGATCTGCTTCATGGATGAAATTGAGTACCCAGGTTGACCATGTCCTGGAATAGCACTGAGGAGGTTTCTTTTTATCACGGGAATATTTTATTTTGTGATCATTTCCTACAGTACGCGTGAAGCTGCTGGTAGCTTCGTGAACAGGTAGTAAAAATGTAAGGAAATCATTTTAAGCAAAAGCAGCGAAATTGGCTATGAAATGAAGCGGCAATATTAAAAATGCTAATTGCATTTCTAATAATGGTATGAGCAAGAATGGGGGCATGGTGTGAACATGTCGCTATCTCCTACACGCGTAACCTAATGGTGGTGACATCACTCGATCTCGTCAATGTCTGTTTGTCTATCCTTTTTCTGTTACTTGACAGTTTCGCCACCTATCACATACCCGCGAAACGAGACACAATAACAGCGCGGTCACATGAGACCGGTCGGGGATTCATGAATTAAACCAGATTTGATAGGTTTCTAACATAGGTACTTAAGTACCTGCTATAATTTTGAACAGATTTATTTTCGATTTTTGATAAAATTGCTTTTGGACTCCACTAACGTAAGTAACTTCTTAAGAAATGTTTTCGTTATGTTCTTCGAAATAAATATTATACATAATGCAACAGATACGATTCGCGTAAATTGAAGTTCTTAGGAACTATTGATTTACTAATGTACCTTCATTTCTTACCACAAGAAAGCGTTTTCTAGCTATCAGGTCTTAATTATTCAATTTCAATTCACGACAGTTTTGATGTTGATATTGGTAGATTCGATTTCTCTTTGTCGGATATCACCAATACCTGTCAATATCAAATAAACTGATCTTATTTTTATTTTGCAACCTTTTTATTTAACCACTAGCTGCAGCCAGTAGCTTCGCCCGCGTAACAGTAGAAAATTATCCCTAGGAAACATTCTTCTTAGATAAAAAGTATCCTATGCTATACCAGGACATGGGCTATTCGTGTACCTACTTACCGAATTTCATTGAAATCACAAACATATTAAATGAAGTAACAAATATACACACATAGTCACAAACTTTCGCCTACATACCTAATATTATTAGTATGATTATCTTACTAAAGATAAACTATAGCCTAAAATGTGACCCAGATCTAGAGAGGTAGTGTCAATGTGTCATTTCCACGTCGCATCGTCTGACCGTCAAAGCCGATCCTATTTGATACAATAAGACAATATCACGATTTTCACGTACATTTCAATGTTATCCAAAGTCAATTTTGTCTTGACGATATCATTACATAATGTCATGTATGTATGGAGGGAAATATTCGCGATATTAAAGATGTCTGCGCGCCGCGCCCCCGCGGGGTTCCGTTGTCATTTCGAATAATACGCTATCATGCGGATTACGTAGAGGAAATGTTGAAGTGAAATTACCAGAATATACATATATTTTGGTTACACTGATACGATGTTTTGCGGCACTTGTGTTAGTGGCTTGTTTTGGATGGAACGACGCACTTGAAACTAAATGGATACATGTTTTGTATCTAAGATTGTGGTAATGATGTTTTCGTTTTACTTCGGCACTTGTGGCTTCGTCCAGGGTATCAGGAAGCTGTTCAATGTCTTCCACGGGCGCCTCAAGGAGATGTCAGCAAAACCGTAGGGCCCCAGCAGGATCGAAGCCTACTGGACCATGGGTTGTGTGGAAGAGAACCCCGGGGCCATAGGATTGGAACATAGGAGTGGGTTTTAACCATTAAAAGTTTGCCACACCTTCCCGCTCCGCGAGAAGTCATTGGATGACTTTCCACCTAAAAAATAGGACATTTATTGTTACCATAGACAACTCAAGACCAAAAAGTATTTGACAATGACCCCGGAACCGTATTGTTCACTTTAGCAATCATTATGAGGCCTGTGTTCAGGAGTAGACAGGATGCGGCGTGTTAATGTAATTGTATTGTAATATCCCCAGTGGGGTGTTGGGCCACGTGTTGATAAGGATCTGATAATATAGGTACCTCCTCTTATAATATAGGTACCTTCCTATTATATAGTGTTCCTCTTTGACAATTGATATTTCTATAACGACACGAAGAATTTGATCAAAATAAGCTTAAAGGAAAATGTTTCCTCTTTTCCTATAATTACGTAACGTCCTCCTTTTTGAAGTCGGTTAAAAACCAGTCTGTCGCCACATAAAATAATTATTAATAAAAAAAAAACATTTAGTTTAATTTTTCGTATTCTGAGTAAATAAGCAAAGCCTTGTAAAATTGGATATCTATCCATAACCAAACGTGTACGAAAATTTTCAGCTTATTCGGTTAGGAATAACATAAAAATTCTGGTAAATTTGACCATATGTATTGTAGAGACCTTATACGATAGCTGCCTTCTATCAAGTTACGTAATAGTTGACGTACACTAATTATAATAGGCACCTACACTACGATGAGACCGGCGTATACGGTTAATACCTAGTCCCTAATAATGTAACTAATATATAAAGAGGAAAAAGTAAAAATAATTTATAATGACACTAAAAGTCAATACATATAGAGCGTGCACGGGTGGTGATACATCAGTTCGTCCGGTGAAGTCGGACAGTAAGCATTGCAGGATATACTGTCCAGGATTCTTCCTTTATCACGACATTCATAAGCTATATTCTTCAGCTTAAGAAAACAAGAACACTCGATCAATCTGCAGCAACTATCCTAGGTTAGTTAGAAAAGTACTCGGTTAGATTGCACGAGAGTTTTCACTGTCTTCTAACATTTCTTCCCTTGGGACAAACTTCCGCTTTCTTCCTTGTTTGTCTTTGAAATCTTCGCCGGTATTTGGTGATAAATTCTTGTCTAAATCAGTTTAGCGTTATGCTTGCGAAAGTTTTAAGTACCATTGTTTACTGTGTCTCAAGTTTTCTACTTCAAAGCTTAGAGGCTCGAAGTTAGAAGATTTTCTGATCCCTTTCTCGTATTCGGAAGTATTAACTTAGAATACATTAAATTGAAAGAGATTGTTAGTAAACATATCCTAGACCTAAAAATTCGAAGACATGTGACATTCACCAATCTGCACTGGGTTCACGTGGTGTTTCATGGCCTATGCCTTCTATAAAAGAGGCCGGAGTCCCAGCAGTGGGAACATTATAATACTTATGCTTTTAGGCATTACATTAGCATTAATGACATGTGCAGTCATTAATATCGATAATGAATGAATTCATTGTTTAACCTTCAAGAATATGATAGTCATTGTTTCATTCATACTCCACGCCTTTAGTGTCGTCAGCTATAATTATACTTTATCCTTTATAACAACTTCCTGATAAGTCATTGATGAGAAATATACCTACCTCTTTAATATCCATATTCGCACACTTCGTAGTAAATATTGCAGTCATAGTGCCTACCCATTGACGCGGACGCACGTCGCGTCGTCATTCTTGTCATGGTAAATATTGATGATTCATAATATTTACCTTTTCTAAAATTGTTTTTTTTTTCTTTTGGATTATAAAAGTTTTAGTCATCTGTGGTTTTATTGGAATGTTGTTAGAATAATGTTACACTCCGGTTTCAGAGAATATTTGGTTCTAAAAACTGCAATAAAATTTAATATTCTTCTTCTTCTTAAGTTGCAATGCTTGTAGAACATGGCTTGATGACTCCGTGTTTTGTTTTCCAGTGTTGAGGAGGGCGCGGCGGCAGAATGGAAGACGCCGGCAGCAACAAGCAGCGACAGGCTACGCGAGTATTCAAGAAGAGCTCGCCGAATGGCAAGGTAGGCTTGCAGACTTTATTTATTCTATATATCTATAGAGAAAGATCTTCGATAATCTAAAAAGGTTACAATAATAAAGGAAGAGAACAGTGGTTTTGCTCCGACTTACCGAATTGTTGGTCTAGCCTGACACTAGCTTGGAGACACCAAAATTGTAATCGGACGGGAAGATCGCAGCATGCAAATTATGGCAGTCCTTCGAAGTAAGAGTTGTAGGTCGCCTGACACTCTAGTCATGAAGACACCTAAATTATAATCGGACGGGAAGACCGCAGCGTGCAAATTATTATTATCCTTCGAAGTACGTGGTATAAAATTCGGGACGCTACGCTTCGTCCGGACCGTAGAGGTGTTAACAATGTAAGGGCGGATACTCGCCGTAACTACGTCACAAATCACCTCGAAACAAACTTTGAGTACCCATTTAGAATTAAGATCGGCTCAAAAAGTTAACGTTGAAACTGTAACATCATCCGGTCAGAACATTCTAGAGTCGAAATGTTAATTAAGGAAAACCAATCTGGCCCATTTTAATCAATCGCCTTCTCCAAATAGACGTGAAGGAGCACTTGAGATGCTTTCATTATCTTTTGTTACCTTTCGGGATGGCGGCCGTTCTTTAATTACAATCTGAGCTTTTTAATGTTTCTTCTCTATAGCCGTTATTAGAGACTCGGAGTCGGAACCCTCCTCTTAACATTTGAAAAGGCGATTAAAAATATACGTATAATATCGCTATCACCATTCAAGTAAACTCACTCATATGCTGGAAATTGTACTGCTTTTTGTTCAGGCAATTCATGAGTAGTAAATAACTAATACTACTTACTTAAAATCCTATGTCCCCCAGCTGGGGCAGAGGCCGTCGACAGTAGTCTTCTATCGCGACCGATCTTGCGCTTTACGATTAACCTCGCTCCATGTCAGTCCGATGGCCTTTGCTTCTGCCAATACGGTACGTCGCCAGGTCTGCCGAGGACGGCCACGCTTCCTTTTTCCTTGGGGATTTCAGTCCAGCGCCTGTTGAGGTATATGATCGGGACCCCTCCTAAGCGTGAGAAATAACTAATGGAAAGTGCAATATACCCCTATATCTACGTATTTAATTGGTATCTGGGTAAGGATTGTCATCATTTGAAGCATAACATTGCTCTAAAGAGAGGTATGCGGAACATGGTGTAGTCTCGCAAAGCTACGTTAAAAGGGAGAATTTTCGGACCAGACGAATGTTTTGTCTGGTCCAGGCCACTACTCAATAATTGGTTTCGTACTACTGATCCCTATTGAGTTATAAGTGTATTGCACACGTCATTTATAATTATATGTAAAGTCCTCATCATGTATTCTCGACATCCCAACATTGACGTAAGAGCATCTGATTACAATGTGCCACGCGATCTGATCTCTGACCGATCATTTTATAACGCAGCAATATGCATTGTGTGCCAACTTTCAAACTCTGCCAAATCTTATGACAACTTCCCAAATATTTCTTCAACTTTATGTGGCTAAGTTGCCAAATGACACACTTGAAATAATTAGCTCTTCATAAAATATTTGAATACCGATTTAGAAAGGAAATTAATTGAAGTTTTTTTATATTTTCAGATTACAGTATACTTAGGGAAAAGGGATTTCGTAGACCACATCACACATGTAGACCCGATTGGTAAGTACGTTTTTCTTCTATAGATAACGTCGAGGTCGCGGACAAAGCCGCCATTGTTCCAATTGATCAAAGTTGCAGAGTATTTGGACACTTGAATCGAGTTGTCTAAAGTGGACTCGCTCCTGTCGTAAAGGGAGTGCCGATCTTTGTATAATAAATTGCCAATCCCGCCGCACCTAGGTTCTGTGGGTGTATTTCAGCTTGGAAGTTATCTAGTGCTTGTCTACCAGTTCACTTAGGTATCTAACGATATTATGACGATCAACAAATGATCTTTATGCCAGATGACTCTACCTATTAGCATGTTAGGAGTATGTATTGCGACAGACAGAATTTTAATCATTTCTATTTAGTAATTGGATGTCCAACCATTGTAATTAATTACTCTACTCGTTGTGAAAATACAATTTGTTGATTGTTTTTTCACCGCTGTGATATTGGTTGCCAAATGTTTGTCTGCAGTGTGTGTATTCAACACTATGACAATATGTTTAAATCGCTCACTGCTAGTATATGTCTAGCTATTTGTATTATAATCACAAGTTAGATCCAAGCAATTATTTATCAATGATTCATAATGACGGGTAATTTACTCAATGGGACGGATCTAGACGCGGCTAAGATTGTAGTCTACTATGAGTAACTGTTTACTACTGTTTACAACTTTAAGAAATGCACGAGGAGTTCCACTAATTGGGGTAAATACGAGAATTATAAATACGTCAGTATCCATTTTCCATGGACTTTTCCTGTGTTATGAGTAGGTTATTTACCTTTCGATGGTGACGTTTATCTTGGGTGCATTGCTTCCTGTTATAGACGTACGAATGGTGTATCGCAAGGCTGCATCATAAGCCCGGAAGACATTAGATCCGTTTCGAGTGCTAAATAGATTTTGACGCGATCACGGATCCGAATTAGCGGTTGTAGTTCTACACGATTGGGATCTGATCGTGTAATTATGGTAGTGCAGCTCTATGTCGAATCGTTAATTGTTACATTAGCTTAGTTAGTAGTTAGTGATCACTTGGATTATGGCGTGGCGTATCATGCACATTGGTATATTATCCTGCTTACTCATTGGGGCTCTGACAAAGTCATTCAAATGGTAGCTCTTGTATAAAAGGTTCTATGATTTTTGAATCTCGCAGAGACAAGAACCTATATGAAAGAAAGAAAGAAAAACGGTTTATGACTTGACTTGTTGCTGGTGTTACTTGACAAAGTCCGTAAAATAAAATAAAAAATGTTCACTCGGATTCCCTGGATAGTAAAATTGGATATTTCATTAAGTCCTAAATCAAACACAAAGTGTAGGATTTCAGTCAAAGTTTAAGGATCTTCTTGCCATTATCATTACAGAAGCTAATCACCGCTGGGCATTGTAGATGTCCCAAGAGTCACCATGTAGACCGTTCTTGCGTTTCTCACGTCCAGCGAATTTTTATGACCTTCTTCTCTTTCTTCTTTTTAGGGTTCCGTACCTCAAAAGGAAAAAAACGGAACCCTTATAGGATCACGTTGTTGTCCATCTGTCTGCCTGGTACGAAGCCAAGTATTATAGCACAAATATAGGGAAAAGTCTGAAAACTAAAAATTTGTCACAAGTTTTTATTTTTAAGTTTTCAAAACTCGATTCGAGAATTGAACTGTTTTCATAGGAAAGTTGGTACGGGACCCTCAGTGCGCGAGTCCGACTCGCACTTGCCCGGTTTTTTTTTCTTATTGTTTCTTCTTCTTTTTCTGGTGGGAGGCCTTCCAACCCTGATTTTTAACTTTTCAGCATTTAACGATGAAAATACTAACCATAACATAATTCATTTTCAGACGGCGTAGTGTTAATCGACCCAGAATATGTCAAAGACAGGAAGGTGTTCGGCCACGTGCTGGCCGCCTTCAGGTATGGACGAGAAGACCTGGATGTGCTGGGTCTTACCTTCAGGAAGGATTTGTACCTGGCCGCTGAACAGGTAACTGAGCTTTTTTCTTTTGATTTCGTATAATTTTAATTGATCCCGGCCGTCTGGTAACTGTCCGGACTGAGTATAAGTCTTTGACGGCGTGTACTGTTGCACGCGCGTCTTAAAGAGATGTCAAGAAACCGTAGGGGCCTAATAGCAGAGTCAAAGCTCATTGGGGCCAAGGGTTGTACGAAAGAGAACTTCGGAACGCAGGCAACAAAGGAACAGGAGGCTTTTAGTCAGTAAAAGTCTGACACGCTCTTCTCCCACTTTGGGCAGAGCGGGAGAAGAAGTCATAATGATGATTTTCCACCTAACAAAAAAATAACAATTCGATTTCTTTGACTAACAATTCGAGTCCTTATACATCAATATACAGGTTTCAAGCCTAGTTTAGGCAGTAGGCTCCCACAATATAAATATGTACCGTATCTACGACTCAAGAAACCATGTAATTATTGTGTATCGTGGCGAGAAAATAAATCTTAATCTTGAAAAAAGGGTCGAAGAAAAGAGTTACAACAGAATTTGAACTTTATCTTGTGTACCATTAAGTTTGTTTTTCTTAGTTTGATATTTATTTTCGTATTCTGAATTCAAAGATACGTAAAACTTGGGAACACTACTCGGTTCGTTAGCCTTGAATTCTGTATATGTTCTTTTACGATTTTTTGTGTCAAAGTTTAATGAAGACTTACATTCGGTCGGTACGGAGACGCATAGCTGAAAGCTTTTATAATAATAAACTATATAAATAAAAGGAGAAACTGACTCACTGACAAATCAATACACAGCCAAAACTAGAAGCGAAAACGAAGCGAAACGCGCAAAGTGAAACGAAGCGAAGCGGATTAGAAGCGTGAAATTTTGCACAAGTTTACGATACGTTTTACGACGTAAGCGAGCACTAATAGAGGGTTTTCCAAAATTGCCCAAAGGGAATGAAACGGGGTCCGAAATTTATATGCAGGAACCTTATGTTCCTGGCAGAAAGCAACGGTAACTCTTTCCACCTCATCATCTACCTAGCCTTTTCCCAACTATATTAGGGTCGCCTTCCAGTCAAGCCGGATTTAGCTGAATACTAGTATTTTACGAGGAGCGGCTGCCTACCAGACCTCCACAACCCATTAACTGGGGTAACACGGTACTTCATGGCAAGACTGGAGTCAGATTTACTGGTTTCTGACTATCCGTAACGACTGCCAAAGATCTACAAATGATAGCCGGCAATTGCGGCTTAACGTGGTTTCAGAGGCACGAAGGAAACTCAGTATGTTAAGATGGTCACCCATCCACAGACCAACCTTGGCAAGCGTTGCTTAACCTTGCGGCTGTTATTATCTAGCCACGAGCTCCTCTTTCCACCTGACGGGATCAATTTGAATCGGCCTATCCTACCTATTGTCATCACTGTCTGTGTATATTATACCTACTATATTCCACAATTTTCACACAACTCCATCTAGTCCTAAGCTAAGCAGAGCTTGTGTTATGGGTACTAGACAACTGATAAACATACTTATATATTATAGATAAATAACACCCAGACACAGAACGAATGATCATGCTCATCACACAAACATTTGTCCTGGGTGGGAATCGAACCCACGACCTACGGCATAGCAGTCAGGGCACTGACCACTAGACTAACAGGCCAGTCAATCCTACTAAACTCGCTGTTATGCCAGCTATTTCGTTTATCACAATACGATACCGTTTTAAACACATTAATTAATCACATTTATTGATTTTTCCCATGTAATGCTCGTTAAGCCACAAACCGCGTTTCGAATTTGTCACCTTTTAATAGAAAACAGATTAGCAGAGATTCTTCACACAATTTTGAATGAGCAATCAACGTTGGCACGAGCCCACATAAATGAACCTTGGTTTGCAATTGAAGTCGCTAATTGCGAATCGACAGTTAAGTACGAATCGAGTTTATTATGACCGTACGTGGTGAACTATTGTGTTCTGGTCTGTTTTTGTTTTTAGTAGAAAAGGTAAACTTTGTTCAATGTTTGACTTTTGTGAAGATACGAGTATCACTCCTAGTGATCATCTTTGTATCTATTTTTCTGTCTCCTCCTTCTAATCAAAATATTTTGTGTGTACATAAACTGTTTAATAAATAAATAAATATACTTTTGTCTCGTTGTGTCGTTTTTGTGTCACGTGGATACATAATTTCGAACATACTCTTTGTCTACTTACTCTGAGAGTGAAGCGATGCCAGTCTGAAACAAATAAAATTACCCTTTTTTGGCGGTAACCGCATGAAGGGTGTCGTTCTGAGAAGAAAAGAGGTTTATGTCCGACAATCTCACGGTTCATGTATATGAGTCAAGGCCTCGAGTGATATACCCTAATTATTACATTTTAAGGGCCATGTGCACCGACATAAGTTTAAGATAACCATCTGATTAACGTCAATAACCGACGATAAGGAACAGGAAATATTGTTAAAACAGCCGTTTTAATATTAAAACAGTCGATTTGGTGTCGGTGAACATCGCCCTAAATAACGCAGCAATTATTAAGGTGTACAATAAAGTATATATCAATCAATCAATCAGCATATGCTGAGTTAGACGCCTTTTTGGCCTCACACTGATTTTTACTTCCATTTTTATAATGTAACGATTGTGTGAGGTAATAAACGTTTTTTCTTTCTTACATGTTCACGTTTGCTTATTACTTCCACTTTTTAAGATTCAATCTAACCTAACAATAACTTAATCAATCGTGCCTACCACCGCCAGATATACCCAGCAACGAACACAACAAAGCGCCCCCTGACCAGACTGCAAGAGCGTCTGGTCCGCAAGCTGGGCGCCGCCGCACACCCCTTCTACTTCGAACTACCCCCGCACTGCCCAGCCTCAGTGACCCTCCAGCCCGCCCCCGGCGAGACCGGCAAGCCCTGCGGCGTCGACTACGAGCTCAAGGCCTTCGTCGCCGACTCACAGGACGATAAGCCGCATAAGAGGTAGGTCTCAGGACTAAGGACTTGTATGTGAAGGCGATATCAGGTATGAAGGGTGGAGTTGCATTTCTTGTTTATACCACAGCCAATGCTGAGGAAATGGACCTTCGCTCTCTTATTAAGGTAGCATCCGGTTCTTAGCGACCACGACACGCGACTGCGACCGGTGCCATACTGATGTGGGTCGCGCGACCCGGTCGCGGTTGCCAGGTTTGCAAATCCATACTACAGTGAGTTGCAATCGCTTAGAAGGGAATGCTACCTTTAGGTTACTAATCAGTAGACGACAAATGTTGATGCTAACACTGATATTGAATGATCTAGCGCAATAAGGAGTTTTAATATTATAAGGGACCAGTTAACATTGGACCTCTGACTGTAAAAATCAATCTGTATCTTTCGAATCAGTACTCAAAACCTCTTTAATTATTCCGACCAAAATCTGGCACTCTGCACAGCGGTCATTTACTTCAAATGCTAAAAAGATACTAATAACATGAATGAATGAGTACTTATGGAGTTTCTTGCACGTTCTTCTCCATAGAGTACTCCCAACATGACTTAAAAGAGTGTCCATGGAGTTTCTTGCACATTCTTCTCCATAGAGATCTACGCTTTTGGAACGTGCAATTTGGCTTCAATTTTTTGACTGACCGACATTTTGACAAAATGTAAATGGTATAGGTATTAGAAATCTTCGATCAATAATACAACATGCTATTATTGATCGAAGTTTGAAATACTTAAATGTTTTTTTTTTATTTGATTGATTGATAAATTCATGTAAAATGATCTGATATCGCCTTAAGATGACTTGTTAAACTGACTCTGAGTGCCCCCGACGGTTGCTGACACACACCTCTTTACGCCGTTAGCACACCAACGCAGCCGGCTGCGACAGCGTTGCGGAAGACGGACAAAATGTTTGAGACCGTATCGCGTTGCGCATCGAAATCGCAGCGGTAAGCGTCATTGTGCTAACGCCTTTAAGCATTGCTGAATGTACTGCTACTGTGAAGTTAGTGCAGGGGTGTTCAAACTGTCGAAGCTTCATAGCTTACGAGTCGATCTCTGTCATTCACAACACGTTCTAAAATCAAAAAATAAAAAATCGTTGGCGATCACTGATTATCTGATATTAAAGACACTTGAAGTTAGAACCAGTCATTCCATTTCTCCAGGTTCTAATTTTGAATTTAAATTTTTCTTTCGCTTTAGATGTTTGACAGTCGATCGCTTGATTGGAGATCGACCGACGACATACAAGTCTGAGCACCCCTGAGTTAGAATTTAAAGGCATGCGCGGCGCTCAAAAAGAATGTGTGTAAAGGCTTGTCTAGAAAACATCAGACTTATGTACCTTGAACGTGTTTACTGAATGTTATTTGGTTAATTTGCAGGAATTCAGTGCGGTTAGCTATCAGGAAGATAATGTATGCGCCGAGCAAGCAAGGGGAGCAACCCTCGGTCGAAGTGTCCAAAGAGTTTATGATGAGCCCCAACAAACTGTACCTTGAAGCTTCCTTAGATAAGGTAATATCTGGAGAAACTTTTCCATATTCGCCATATATATGGATAAATAAGGCTCTATAGTTATATATACTCACCAATATTACAGTTTACAAAAATCCTTATAATAAAAAAAACGCAATGGCCGTATCACATTCGGTGATTAGTTTAGTTATTTTTTATTCCCTGAGTCTTCTGGTAGTTTTAATTTTCTTAGCAATGCTTTTACATTAAAAAAACAATGTATAATCACTGAGAAAATTTAATATTACGTTATACTCAATTCGCAATAAGATTAGACATTTCAACAAACCCCTTTTACTGTTCGTTCAACCGATTTGGATTTGAACCAACTTTTCTTGCGACCTATGGCATGATAAATGGCTTATTGTAAACTCTTTTTTGCGTTTAATGCCATACTTATGCCTACGGAATAGAATCCAAAATCGGTTAAACGCACAGTAAAAAGGTTTGTATAAATGTCTAATCTTGTTGCGCATGGAGTATGTATTAATAGTAAATTCAAAAAAAGAAAGTAAAGAAAAATTTAGGAAGGAAAAAAGATTTCAAAAATTCCTAACATCCATCAACTAGGGGTTGTGTATAAAAGCGACATAATATCGCATCGACTATAGATTACTACATTCATTTTCTCTAGCCGTACAAACCGCTTATAATATATTTTGTGTATGTTCCAGGAGTTATACCACCACGGCGAGAACATAGCGGTGAACGTGCACATAGCGAACAACTCCAACCGATCTGTGAAACGCATCAAAGTGTCCGTGCGCCAGTTCGCCGACATCTGTCTCTTCTCCACTGCGCAGTACAAGTGTACCGTCGCCGAGACCGAGAGCGAGTGAGTTCACACTTTATTCTTATGTCCGTAGAGTTCAATATCAAATGTAAAAAAGCGGTAGGTACCGTCAAAATTGAAAACTTCATCAAGGAGATATTAGTACAAAATCATATTTCTTAATAGATCGGGTAGGTTCGGCCGATTCGAGCCGATTTTACCCGAACGAGCGTTACAAAGCCGAACGTGACGGCTAAATATCAGTCAATACCTACAAAATAAAGTACCTACTCAGCAAAAGTAAAATCAGTGAAACGCATCAAGGTGTCCGTGCGCCAGTTCGCCGACATCTGTCTCTTCTCCACTGCGCAGTACAAGTGTACCGTCGCCGAGACCGAGAGCGAGTGAGTTGAGACTTTATTCTTATGGCCTTAAAGTTCAATATCGTAAGTAAAAAAAGTGGGGCTAAGGGCGTTGAAAAGTCAAAACTCGCGGAGACCGAGAACGAGTGAGTTGCGACTTTATTCTTATGTTCGTAAAGTTCAATATCAAAAGTAAAAAAAAGACGGCTAAAAGTGAACCTTCAAAAATGATTTCGTAATCGTTCGGGTAAAGTCGGCTGCGGTCGGCCGATCAAACCCGAATGATCACGATTGTGTATCGTCGCGGAGACCCGAGAGCGAGTGAGTTGTGACTTTATTCTTATCCCGTAGAGTTCAATATCAAATGTAAAAAAGACGGTGGCTAAGGGCTTTGAAAAGTGAAAACTTCAAAAATTACATTTCGTAATCGTTCGGGTAAAGTCGGCTACGATCGGCCGATCAAACCGAATGCTCACGATTGTGTACCGTCGCTGAGACCGAGAGCGAGTGAGTTGCGACTTTATTCTTATGTTCGTAGAGTTCAATATCGTAAGTAAAAAAAGTGGGGCTAAGGGCGTTGAAAAGTGAAAACGTCAAAAACGATATTTCGTAATCGTTCGGGTAAACTCGGCTTGGGTCGGCCGGTCATACCCGAATGATCACGATTTTGCATACGAGCGTTACATAGCCGAACGTGACGGTCAGGGCCGAAGCCTCTGGGGGGAACACGTGGTATTCCTGAAGGTTGACACCGAGTCCCCCCCAGATCGAAGGCAACGAAGGAACGGGGTAGGGGTTTAGTCAGTAAGAGTCTGACACGCCCTCCCGCTCCGCCCAAGAGCGGGAGAAGTCATTCTGATGATTCCCCTACCAGAAAAAAAAAACCATATGTAGTTAATTTCTACACATTATGCTTGTCAAACCAACTGAATGGCTGCCACAGTTTCTATTTGATTCTGTTATGCCGTCTATCGTGTAAACAATTTGCATTCAAACAGCCGCCGTACGACCATTCACTTTTATTAGTAAAACACAGAATTGTTTTTAAACCTACCGCATTCGGAATCAACACAAAATATTATAGTCAACTGTGCCTGAAGAAGAGGGATACGTTTTCCTACCGGCGTCAAATCATCACTTCAACAAAAATAAATTCTATCGACTGCATTAAACTACTTAAAAGCGACATTCTTGCAATCTTTTTTGAGCGATTAGGTTTTTTGATACTGTCAATTTATTTTCCCTACAATTTATTACCGTCCAAACAGCTCAGTTATCTCCATTTGTTATCCAGGGAGCCCAAATCGATGGCAGCGAGACTGTTTAAGTTCCCCTTTATCGGGATATTCAATAAGAAACTATCCATGCAGTCGGCGTAAGTACAGCGTGTGTGCGTGCATGATGCTCGTGACTTTGATCCGTTTGTCCCCACTAGCTTCGTACAGAATGCCTGGAGGTTGACACTCACATTGAGTATACCTATTACAATATTTTACACACAAGCCTGCTCCTTCGTCGACCACATCATCGCTTACAATCAAGTGATATTATAGTGGTGAAACGCGAGTTTATCAATAATAATAATAAAAAAAAATAGATGTTCTCCGTCCCCTCCAAGTTAACGCCAAGCTAAAGTCAATGAGAAACAAAATAACAGACGAGACATTCGAACTTACGGCGACGCGTCTCCAATACATGGTGGATATCCCAGTCCTACGCACAAAACGTTTTGGGAACACATTCATTGTGTGCACAGTGGAATTCTGTGCTGGAGTATGTTTTATGATAGCTATAATCTAGGGATCTTTAAGTCAAGAGTGAATAGTTTCTAGGCAAACGTACTCCATCGTCGACTACATTGTAGTTTTCCATCACTAGGTACTTTAGGGAATCCATACCCACTGCTAGAGGGTGGTGTACACCCTTGAAAAACAAGCAACATACCCCAGAGAAAGGTTTTCGATTTGTTATTAACGGTTTTGGTGACATGACTCTTACTAACTGTGCTAGAGTTTTAAAAGCATCCTTTTTCCCCGAATCAGTGCCTGACAATAGATACTCCCGTTAAAGTTACTCCATGAAAGATCAAGATTGTTCGTTTTTTCTATAAACTATGAATATACATACATACATCATTACGGATGCACGTGGTTTGGGTTTGATATTCATAAACAGTGATAGGAATAGCTAGTGGCTATTTGCCTAAACTTCGAAGAACAGAGACAAAAAACGGAGACTTCCTTAGGACTACATTTTTTTCCGAGACATCTGTCCCGAAATTTCGAGACAACACTTTAATACATTAAAAAAAATGTTATTTGGAATAAGTAATACCTATTACGATCAACAAGTCATTTAACAAAATATTCTCCCAAAAAAAAATTCTGAAAATTTTATTGTTGTAACGACTGTGTATGTTATTTATTATGATAGTCGCAAACTTTTGGTAAATATTTACGAATTGCTTATTCCACATAACAATTTTTTTTAATGTATTTTAAGTGTTATCTCGAAATTTCGGGAGTCTCGGAAAAAAATTAGGCCTAAGGAGGTCTCCGTTTCTTGTCTCTGTTCTTCAAAGTTTAGGAAAATAGGCACTACCTATTCCTATCACTGTTCATAAGGTATAAGGCAACAAATGACATCGGCCCACAAAGGTTATGGAGCACCGAATGTGTGTGAAAGCGTGTGATACCATTAACTCCTCGAACGCCGCTTGTAAAGGCGTCTACAGTACGGCTGTTATAAGTTGGCGAGTCTGAAGTTAGGCTATGCGAATTTAGGCGCTTGAAAACTCGTACAAAAATAAAGGTTTTGAAAAAATAAATGCAATTTGCAGTTGTTATTGCTGTTAAAAACTGTTATTGGCATTTTTCTTTACTTTTATTTTTTTATGAGTTTTCAAACGCTAAAATTCGCCAACTTATAACGGCCGTACTGTAAACACTCGCAGAATGAAAACTTATTTTTTTTACACACAAAAATAACAGCTTAATATTGTTCTGATGTAGAATAAAGGTGACGTATTTTTACTCTGAAATCGTCCGTCCGTCTAAAATCATCGTATGTGTGCTATGGGTTACGGTCAAGGCATAAACAATATCATTAGTCCAAACGTATGTCAAATTTTGTCCAAATCCGTTCAGACTAGCGACCAGCCTTAGCTTAACCATTTTCTTGTTTCTGTACTTGTATTTCGGGCTGGTGTCCCCAACTTCACGACTAAAGTGCGTATTTTGCGTACAGGTGGGACAAATGTGTCTTTCGATCCACCCCAACTCCTCAAGGAAGGCTATCAGCGTATAACAGACCATTTAAAGTAGGGTACCTGGGTTTCCGAAGAACTTTGAGCTGGATACAGGGTTTTCGGGTTTTTAGAAGCACGGCAATTGTTCAAAGAAGTAGGATGTACTAAACAGTGGTGATGTTCCAGGGAGGGCTGTCCAGTGGGTCCCGGGTTCACGCTGAGCAAGGTGTTCACGGTGACGCCGCTGCTGGCCAACAACAAGGACAAGTGGGGGCTCGCGCTTGACGGACAGCTGAAGCACGAGGACACCAACCTCGCCTCCAGCACGCTGTGAGTATGACACTGCAACACTTATAAAACTTAGGGCCTGTTTCACAATGCCCAAGTACTAAGTAGCCACTACTTCCTGAATAAATTCAAAAATGTTACAAAATTGCTATGAAATTATCTGCCAAGTAAGATATCGGGAACTTAATCATAGGTGGTGAAACAGGCCCTTACAATTATTAAAATACACTCGTTGAATGAGAACAAGGAATTATTTTAAGGGGCAAAAAATATTCATTCATTTTCAAACTTGAATTTTCATTGTAATTTAAATGGTATTTTTTTTATTAAGTATCGTGACACTTCATAGTGCATAATAGTAGATATGCTCCATCTTTTTACCAGGCTTTTGGTTTACCTATTTTAAAAGTATATTTTTGTAAGTCACTAAAAAATTGCGTAACCATATTCCCATCAAACTCTAAAAGTATAGTTTTATAACCAACATTTAATACATAGTTAAGTTTATCTTAATCGACCTTCAACGCCCTATTCCTGGGAAATGAGCTGTAATCTACCACGCGTTCTAGTGTGGGT
The DNA here is from genome assembly GCA_030763345.1 of Mythimna separata. Taxonomy (NCBI): domain Eukaryota; kingdom Metazoa; phylum Arthropoda; class Insecta; order Lepidoptera; family Noctuidae; genus Mythimna; species Mythimna separata. The sequence goes on along the minus strand of CM061170.1, from coordinate 22,155,487 downwards.
TGATTTGATGGTCACATGTCTTTGATTTTTTGTTCTAGGACATGGAATGTTTCACAAGGTTTCCACTCGATTTATTTATTTGTTTATTAAATGCTTTATGCACATAGAAGTACAGAGGCGGATTTAATGCCTTAGGCATTTTCTACCAGTCAACCTTTGGATGATGCAGAGAAAAATAGTTCTTAGTTAGTTATATGTTCCTTTGACAAACGTAAAATCTAAACTTTCAATCTATTCATAGTCAAACACATTCGATGTCCTCTAAAAATGAAAAACCTGTTTCAGAATCGCGGACCCGTCGCAGCGAGAGAACCTAGGTATCATAGTGCAATACAAGGTCAAAGTGAAGCTGTGCCTCGGACCACTCGGCGGGTAAGTCTCACTTACTATATAAAATAAAAATACACTTTTTTCAAACCAATTTTAATGTCCATAATTTTGCATATGTAAGTGACTGAAACTTAAAAATATTCTTCCTCTTCCTGCCCTTATCCCATATTATTTGGGGTAGGCGCAACACGTTTTCTTCTTCCATTCTGTCCTGTCATCCGTCAGACTATCACCAACTCCCTTTTCCTTCATATCGCTCCTCACACAATCCATCCATCTTTTCTTTGGCCTCCCCCTCCCTCTCCAACTTGTAACTTGTGTGTAAGACTGAAACTTAAAAATACGTTAGAAAAAATTAAAAATAAAGTGAATGTGATTATGAATTGTCTAATTTATTACCATATATTATAAGTTCCGACAGCAATACCGAAAGTATCAATTAACACGAGAAACTTTTTGAGTAAATCATTCACGCGATATTTTGTATGTGTACTGTGATACATCTATTTACATTGTGGCATTTGGTAAATGTTCCTTACGTTAAACTGTACTGACGGTATCAATAAGTCTTTAAAATATTAACTTTGACTATGATATTGTGTAATGTTGTAAGAAAAGATAGACAAAAACAGGTTTCACGTAGTGGTCTTTAAGTCGAAGAGTGCATAGGTTACTTCTAGGCAAGCTCCATCATCGACCACATCATCGCTTACCATCAGGTGAGATGGTGGTCAAACGCAAGCCTATCAATAATAATAGAAAAATCCAAAGTATTTGAGCTCACTTTAAATTCGTTTTAGCTCACGTCATTGCTTGGTACTTAGGATTAAAACTTTTCAATCGTGCTAGTTAATGCAGCGACCAAGTATCACTGATTACAAAATCATAACACATGATTTTTGGCATCATCCACGTATTCGTTCCATGCTCGGAACACTGATGGTCATTATTACCATCTTTCCGAGCATGCAATACTGATTTCCATAATACAATATTATTTCCATTAGCTCCCACTCAATTCTACACAACGTTTTTGAACAGACCGCCAATACTCAAAAATAGGTCACGCAAACAGATTTTCTAGACAGCAGTTATGACAAGTACCGCCAGACATACGTCACTTGCAAATTCGTTTCGTGCAACAGATGTTTATTGACTGCACTATCCTAGTCTACCTGTCTATGTCACGTCGGGACTTGTTGCGTTTCTGCGTGCAGACTTGGTTTCGTGTAAACGAGAGTGATTCAGGGTTCACGAGAGTTCATAGTGATTGATTAATTGCTGTTTTCGCGTGCGATAAACCAGTGAAGATGTCGTCTTTTTCGTCCGATTGGGAGACTGATATTATCGAGTTTGCTGTAGAGTGCATCCTATGCCTTGTTGCCTTTAAACTTGTGTGGAGGTATTTAGACCCGCCGCGGGAAGATTGAAGTTTTATCGAGAGTTTGAAGTGTGCCTTCCGATGATAGACGCGAGTCATATTGTGCCGACAATACTTAGATATAGTTTGAACCCTTTCTTTGTTTTGTTCGTTTTGGTTTGTAAGTTGTGAGTTGTTGTGTTGAGACATGAGAATTCGAATATAGTTTTAATTCTAGAATTCTGGTGATGCTAGATAGTGTAACAGTACTTATAACGAAATGGAGTGGATGAGGTTTGTATATGTAGATTGACGCGAAATTTATGGTAATGGTTTTTGTTTAGCTGGCGAAACTTCGCAAACTTTAATATAGTATCGATATTTAATGTCAATAAGTATAAAAGACTTTCTAAACTTATGATTTTTAATTATTCCAATATTGATAGTTTCGTTGTGTTTTTTAATTATTTATTTTTCATTTGACCTGCACTATAAGTAGACAGATTTGGAGGCTATTTAGAGGCTATTGTCTAGCAATGAGGATTGATTATTTTAATTAAGTAGATATTACATGTCGCGGGCGGGTTTTTGAATTGAGTATTTTGAGTTGGGAACGTCTCAAACTCTAGCGCCAAATTTTGACAGGTTTTCAGGATAGAGCTTGAGAAATTCTTCTAAACTTCAATCAGAAATCAGGCGTTACCGGACTTTTGCTGAACATTGAACTTTTGCCGGATAATTTAATCTTCTTCTTCTTATCGTATGGTTGATGAACAACCTGGTGTCAGAGTTTAAACCGCCCGTAGGCCTCTGACATGGCTTCACACACCGTTGAAAAATCTCTCAGGTGTGCTGGTTTCCTCACGATGATAATTTAATATAGCACTTGTATATTTATCTGTGTCGTAGCGTAGCGACTTGACGCTTAATAAATTCAGAAATCGGGAATTACCCGACTTGACTGTGTTTTCATTATTTTGTTTAATTTGGCACTATATGTGTGTGTTTTTATGCGTTGTTCACTTATTTTTGTATTTATATGTCTCCCCCGCAGTGACCTGAGCGCGGAGCTGCCGTTCATCCTGATGCACCCGAAGCCGGAGGAGGAGGCGCGCGCCGCGGCCGACGCGCCGCGCGCGCAGGACCAGGACCTCATCCAGCTCGACCCGCACCCGTGAATACCTCTTTATATTCACTATACTCACTCACTCACAATACGAGTTCTCTGAAATGCCCTGCACTAAGTGGCAGCACTGAGTAGTCGCCTTCATAATAATATGTATGTTCAACTAGCGGCGCGAATTTTCTTAAAAATTTAATTCATGAGCACTCACAGTACTCAATTATTGACATTTTAAGGTTCAATTAGTATTTAAATCGTGAATACTATTTTCTTAACGCAAATATTAGTAGTAGTATTATTATTGCTTTTTTGGCACTTTCTTGTAAATCTAAATATTTATTATTGTTATTTAATGTTTTAGTGCACTTTATAATAATTCATCGATATTTGTGACATTATTGACTTCCTCATTGCATGCTCTTGAAATGTTACCCTTTACTACTTTTTTATGTATCCTACTTTACAATATAAGATTTATTTTTATTAAAAAATAACTCTTAAACTCTCCCTCGCAGCGATGAGAACGGCCAAGAGCAGGACGACGACATAATATTCGAGGACTTCGCGCGGCTCAGACTGAAAGGCGCCGACGCGGATGCCTGAGACCCGCCCAAGCGCCGACCAGGCCAGCCGCACCCCGCCATCCTACAGCCGCCCCCTGCGACTCTCCAGCCGCCCCTAGGTACACAACCCCGCATACAGCACACAGCTCTGCCTCCCCGCCCCGCCCCACAGCGGCTGCCGCACGGATACAAGCTCCTCGACTGCTGCATCACACCCGCCTTCAAACTCCTCGCCGGCACCTGCCCCACCCGCTGGGCACCGCGCCGGTTATCACGCAAATACTCCCCCAAACACGACGAAGAAAGCCTCGATTACGAATTCTCTGAAATTGAACACCCAGGCCAGGTTAAGCTTACGGTGGGGGGAAACATTAAGGAAACCAACACATTGCATATATCTTGCTAGACCCACTACCCTACCCTACTCGCAGGTCTCTCAAGAGTAAGGTGAACCACTCCAAATCCGGACCTACGATGAATATAAGATGATCTGTCATACGGACAGTAACTATAACTTGAAAAGGCGAGATCAAAAATATACATTAAAATATAAAGCTATTATAATTAAAACGTTGATTGAACTATAAAGTTCACAACCAATAAAGGGGATTTTTAAAATATATTATATCCTTCAAATCAAACGTGGGATTTGAAATAAGTATACTAATAAAATCGCTGGTTATAATACAGGAGTCGGTGGTTGTCGCACAAATGTCGCTGTTTAACAATGTCGCGCGGAAAAACGAATGAACGCAAATACAATCTGTCCATGAACATTTCACAATCCCTGTACAGTGTATAATCGAGAGGATTTGACTATTCACAAATATGGTGGGCGCCTGTGGGATATACAGGGGCGAGGCGTATGTGACAACGGCGTACTATCCATGTATACATAGCTTTATAGATGCCTATTCGTCATGATACGACATGTCGTGTGTTCTGTCGACGAAACAGCAACGAAACGACGGAATAACGTTGCCACTTCGGCAAACTTCACGCAAGCATTTAATGATGAATTCGCACCTATGGAGCTCCGAGGAAAGTAGGCCTTACTATAAACATCCACAATGTACGTCCTGTATACCTCACACTCGCCCACAAAGCAACTAGCGTTATATAATAAAGAATTTTATATTATATTCGATGTATATTGTATGTGAAAATTTATTTTAATAGATGTCTATTGATCAAATAAGCGAGTACAATGTTTAATTACATTTATTTTTCACTGTCATTGGCCATTGTTTTTTAGGAGTAGTACAATGTTCGACGAATGCATTTAATAGTGTAAATGAAGTGTTATACCCTTGTAACGTAACGTTTACTTTTCGACGTAGCGTTGTATGTCTTATTGTTGATGTTGAATATAATGTACGGTCAAATTAAAGTAGCCAGCGAAACTCCGCACTTGACGAATATCGAAATCTATTATCGATAAAACAAAAAATAAACTAATCCTTTTAGTTCTAAGCAACTATTCCGGGTTATACGGCCGAGTGTAAAACTTTTTTGTTTTATCGTTTACGAAGTTTCGCTAGTTAATTTAATCTGACCCCATAAACTGATTGTGTTGACTTTGTGAAGAATGAAAGCCGAGTGCGGGAATATGTAGGTGTATAGCGTAATCGTATTTGTGCACTAATATTATGGCCGTAAGGTTGATAATACCTTATCCGGGTTGATGGTCCTTTTGCCTTTATAACAGCAGTACTTCAGTAGCCGATCGAGCGTTTCTGTATAGCAGTTGTCGGGAGAAATAGTAGATTATGTGACTAGGGAGTAAAGCAGTGTCTTTAAGGCGAGGGCGGCATGTTGAATTCCGAACAAAACGAAGGTTGCTAAGTTTTAATCCCGAACGTCAGTGAGGGATTTATATAATTAACTCCCGAGCATTGCGAGGGAGTTAATAGAGAAACCTGAGTGAAGTGAGGAATTAAAGCCGCCCAAGACAAAGACAGCTTTACTCCCGTGTTGGATACTCTACTTTTTACACCATGTGTGAGATAATTACAAGTCTACTACGATTAATTAACTAGGTACTATATATCGTATAAAACGAATTATAAATAAATTAAAAAATGTGCAACATTATTTACACGTTAATCTCAACTCCAAATTAGAAGCAAACAAAATTCAATACTTCAATATTACTCTATAACTTTACTCTTTTTTAGAACCTCCTTAACCTTTTCCTCAGTATGTAACCACATTTATTATTCTTTTTTTTTGTTAGTGGCCAGTTTCATTTTAGAATAAATTTGTTTGATGCACGTATATTTTAAATGACTGAAGGCGTATTTGATGTTCTAAATAAAAAAAAAAACCATTATGCCCTCGGGATCGGCCATACTGTATTATCTCCCTAGGTGATAACGAGTTGCTTTAAGTGCAGGTTACATGACACATAATAGGGTCATTATCGAGCAGGTGGTGTAAAAATATATTTATTGTAAATTTGAAACGGAAACAAGCTTGTCGGTTACTCTCCTCTTACCGTAGTAACTAATACTCAAATACATTAGTACTGTGTTTCTTGGAAACTTCCCAGCCGACTATTTTTCAACCTTATCTTTGATTGCATAAGAGCGAAAATGGATCGGCTGAAAACTTTTACGTACCTTCTACTTTTCGTTCCTTCCATCTTCTACTTTGTTATACATTTTCCTGGTAGCCCAAAATAGCACATAGCTGAAAGGTAATACGTTCTATTATTGCTTGTGTTCACAAAGTCATCGCAGTGTGTGGCACGCATGTGGCCTTCTTATGTAACAAACACTTCAATAAGTGTAATGATTGTTAGTTTATCGTATTTACACTTCTGTGTTATATAAATTAGAGTCTAATTTTGTTTGTGCTGTAAATAATACTTATTGTGAAATCTATTATTGTTGTTATCTGCACCTTTCAATACGGATTTTATGACTGTTTTAACAAAATAGAAGATTATTCTATCAATATTTCCCTTTTACGGGCGACAAAGATCATGAAGGAACACCCTGGATTCCGATGAATGGTAATTGAATGCTCTATAATCGAAAGCTCTAATTTGTATCACACAAAAAGTTATACATGAGTAAGTTGCTTGTAAGCCTGCCATCATCACTCTATCTTGCAGCTTCCCCGCTAAGCAGTACAGACACAACAACGGAAATATTTTGTAAATAATTATTACCTACATATTATAATTTGTAATTAGTTCGACATGAACTACAAAACTAGCGGTAGCCAATCAGGTCACCGTGAGAGTCGTCAACGGCGCGTAGTGTTCCACGCGCACGTCAAAGAGATAGTAACAAAATCGTAGTAGCCTAGCCTGCAAGGCTGAAATCTACTAGGGCCATGGGTTCAGTTCTGAAAAGGTAGTCCAGGGACGCAAAGAGGGACCCAAGAAACATAGGTGTGGTTTACTCGGTAAAAGTCTGACACCCTGTCACTCCATCCTATTGCGGGAAAGGTCAGACTATTTCCCACCCGAAAAAAAAGCCAATAAGATCAAAGTTAAAGCAAAGTTAGCCAACTAAGGAATGATTTACACTGAATGTTCGTTTGACTTGTTGTAACCTTGTAGAATGGACTGAGTGTTAAGATAGGCTGAAATCTGCCTAGAAGTAACCTATTCACTCTTGACAAGACACCTAGGTTAGTTATCAGGTATATGATTTGATCTATCAGGTATATGATTTGTTTGGCTACCACAGTCTCGTTCTGTCCCAGTACATTACACTCATCTACACAATGGAAGCCATCACTGGCCACCATTCCCCGCTCCTCATCCTTTGTATCATAATGTTTTATTGCCAATAAGAATTTTATTTGCATATCTACTGACTAATAAAATGCAGCTTCGTATACCACCAATGTATAAAACGATAACAAATAAATTATGTAAAAGTATATTTTAGTATATTTATGTTATAGATTGACTCCGTCTGTGTTAATGGCGCGGTAGAGGCGTGACGTCACAGGTTTTATACAAGGGTCTCTTAAGGAAATCTTTGTCTGATTCTTCTTTTTAGAAACCTTTATTTTCTAGACATCAGATGGTAACCAAGGTGAAGGAAAACATCGTGAGGAAACCGGCATGTCCTAGAACCAAAAATTCGAAGACATGTGATATTCGCCAATCCGCACTGGGCCCGCGCGGTGGATTATGGCCCATTCCCACTCCTAAAGAGGAGGCCTGAGTCCCAGCCGTGGGAACATTATAAGGCCGATAATGCTAATGCTAGATGGTAACCAACGAAAAAAAAACAGAGTTTCTCGACAGAAATAATGTACTGATTAACTATTAATCATGCAGATATCGACTCACAAAAAGTACCACGGATCCAGTACATGGTACTGAATGAATATGTGATGAAAACTGACGAAAAATCCATCACCTCTGAAGGTCCAGAATCGTGTACTGGTATTCGTTTGTGCGTCGATGATACACCTTGTATATTTACAGCTGAAACCAATAACCTATCTGTCACATATCGTAGATAGAAAAACAAATGAAACAACAGAAAACATGATAATTTTTGTATTGTATCATTTGTTTTACAATCTCCAGTATGCCAAAACTGGAGATCGATAGGTTATTGGTTTCGGCCGTTAATAGTAAGCAACACTCAAGCTTGATGCTGGATTTCAGCATACAAATAAATGAGACATTTTACCTTTATCCCTAATGTGTGTAACCTGATGACGTCACGTCAGCTCGCGGCAAGTGCACACTAACGTCTTATGATATTCGTTCTGTGACCATGTACATTAGTTTCGCTGTGTACAGTATAATAGTTATGTATATTACGTGGCATGTTTCATTGTATAATAAGCTTTATGATGCACAAACGTATGCTATTCTTTGACTCTCGGACGGGCCCTAATAACAGGTCATATAGCTACTCTTTTTCTTATGATATGTATAAAGTCCGAGTAATTTTTTTTTGACATGTTTTCTATGAGTTTAAAATTATAGCTCCATTTTTTTTTTTGTAATTGTTGAGCTAAGAGTTTGTCTAGGTCGCGGTAACCGTGTCCTTTCCATGGCTAGGTCTCTTGCTTGTTATACTATCAATTTAATTTCACAATAACGATTCAATGCATTAAATTATTCGATGTTTCAGTTACTATCAAGTTGTATTATTTATGTATTTTAAATGTAAGTATTAAGTGAAATAACGATATGTAATATTGATAGTAGGAACAAAATAAAAAGACGAAACAGTGGAATTTACAGCCAATAGGTAATTATAGCGTGGCCTATGCTGGCAGAATACTCTAAGTACAATTAGCCATTTTTAATATACATAATTTATACTTATCAGAGGCTAACTTTTTTACTTTCCTTGCATAAATGTAATTTACACAGTCATGAGAAATGACAACTTTTCTACTTGTATACCACTTGGCTGTAAAGATAATACTGTATGATAAATACTTAGCTAGTACTGTATCCAATACCCGATATGTTCGATGTAAGCACGGGCCACACTGAAACCACTTGTTAAGCAGTTTACAACTTTTGGGTATCGTAATAAAGTTCGAATTCGAAGGTTTCAACTGTGGCTGGTGCTACACCGTAGTCCTGTGCAGAATTCATTCACTAATGTCAAATCGCACACGTTCTTTTTTTTTAATTTTACATCGAAATGTTTTTGATGTATACTTTTTTCAATAAATAATATGTAACCAATGAAGTTCTTTTAATTTCTTACCCTAATTTGCCATTTCCTGAGGACCACTTTTTTATATTATATTTTTTTTATATAGATTATGGTCCAGGGTGGACCTTCTACGAAAGTGATGGTGAAAGCGTTAGTCTCTGCCGTAGAAGTCGCCCTAGGCGTCGGAAATCACACGGCGATTCCCTGTCACTTTAGGCGTAGGCTTGCAGACGACGAGTGTGTGTGTGTGTGTGTGTGTGTAACTCACCATCCGGTCGTCAAGCGGGAGAAGTCATTTAATAATATCCCAAGTAAAAAAAGAGAAAATACGAGTAATTCTGTGTACTGTCTACAAGAATCGACACCTGCGGCACGAATACAAGGCATCGATGATTTTTCGTTGATCTAACAAAACTTACTAGGTAATATTATAAACTACTGAATGTAGTTCAATGAAACTTGGTATACAGGTAGACTACGTCCTCGATTGGCATATAGGTTTCTTTTTATCCTAGGATCATTTCTGTCATGCGGGCGAAGCCGCTTACAGCAGCCAGTAAGTAATACCCACAGACTTAAAATGGCCATTGTTTGTGATTTTTTTTATTCTATTTAAAACTGGCTGACCCGGCAAACTTCGTACTGCCCCAATCGATAAATAGAAGACCTAAAGTTTTGTATAAAATATTCTTTTTTTTTCGAATTTTTCTCACCTTTTAAACCTTCCCTAGACCTCCACGAACATTTCAAGACCAAGAAAAGATAAATCCGTTCAGCCGTTCTCGAGTTTTAATCAGACTAACGAACAACAATTCATTTTTATTTAGATAAATAGATTATGTACCTATTGCAGTTCGTTACAGAACGATCTTTCCGATGCAAATAACCGTATTTAAAATAAACGCATCAACTCGTACTGGACTTGTGTCCTTTAGTTGCCCTTTTGCCAGTTCTAAGATAATGGGTTTCCGTAGAAGCCAAGCAGGGCATCGGCTCTCCCGGGCCCCTACGGTTTGCTGACATCTATTTGAGGAGTACGTAGAACACTACATACGATGACTTGCACTCGGTCTGGACCATTACCGGAAGACCAGACGGCGAGCTACTCATTGTTCACAAGCCCGCCATGCCTACCGTGGCCAGTGTAGTCAGGCTTGGATCGCGGCGACTGAGGCTTAAAACAGGGCCCAACTTGAGAGGTCACCACTATTGCCGATCGCCTCCATGAGGACACGATGTGGACTCCGCCTAAGTGCAGCACTCCACCACATCATGTTCCATCAAGTCATCCGAGTGATGCACACAATGGTGACACTCTGGCGTTCATGTATTAGATTCAGGTCGAATTTAATCTTCACTGAATATGGTGACATAATGTCCGGTGAAGACCTGCGTCTGCGGAACGTGAGGACGCTGTGACTCTTTTCCTGCCAAGCCACTCAAGTGTCCCTCATATTTATGGCCAACTTGCCCTATTTATTGTCATTCTCATTCAGGACAATTTTTCTTTTCTGGCATGTATTTTCCACAGTACCTACAAACTAACACGATTTCTTTATGTTTTTGTTATAAAGTTACCTTAAAAGGTCCTATTTTTGTGAATGATTAAAGATAAACTTTTAAATAAATTAAAAAACAAGCAAGATTTGTTGGTGAAGACAAATAGACAGTAATTCCAAACAATCGTTTGTGCATTGTGTGATAACAAAACGTAACTGTCTTGTCAAGTCAGTCAAGCTGCCATAGTCGTCAAGTGAAGCGTTGTAGGTTATGTATGTTATTTACTGTATTGTGAAAAAGTAATTTAGGAGTTTTGTGAAAAAATGATATTTTCAAATATGTTTAACTAATATGTTGGATTTGTGACTAACATACAAAGCGGAACAGAATCTGAGTAAATGATGAACCAAGCACAATTTCATTAATTGACTGAAAACGAATGTAAAGCTTTTCGAAGACTTTTGTCAATATGAGTTCTCGAGGGCTATCTAAGAAGGAGCTAGAGGAGTTAAAAAAGAAAGAAGAAGAAGAAGCAGCTGCTCATGTAAGTTCCGTCAGATAAAACTTTCTTCCAATACACAAAATACATCAGTTATCGTATCTGTCAAAATTATGCATAAATTGTTGAAGTAACGACTATTATAATTATTATTTACATAGAAGTTTAATTCTATTAGCAAATGGTAGTCATGTCTTGGACAAAAGGCGGTCCTATCTTGTAACATTTCTGATCCTTACCATTGTCATCCAGGTTCTACTCTCTACTGCCCTAGAAAGGTCATTGTTCACCTAGCATGATTGGAAAAGTGATCTTTTTAGTCTTATTATACATATCTGTGTATGTTTATGTATGAACTCAAGCAACACAGTTGACCGTGGTTCTAAAAAATACTTTAGTAATAACTTCTATAAACTGTTGTGTTGGTAACACTATTGTTTGATCACTACAGGTCTTCAAGGAGTTTGTAGAGACCTTCCAGGAAGTCCCCAGCACCACTAGCAAGGTCTGGGTGAAAGCTGGAACATATGATGCAGGAGCTAGAAGTATGGAACAGTTTTATCTACCTTTTTGCTTTTCTTTTAACATAGCAAAGCACAGAACATTTTATATTCATCAATATTTGTGAACCTTTTAGTATACACACATTATTGAATGTTAATGATCTTTCCCCAGTAAGAAAAAAGCTAGTAAGCTTGTTTTTTGCAATACAATCAAAAACCTTACCATAATTAAATTTATATCAACATAGTCAAACTTTCTAAGCCAATGTGGTCAATACATGTTTTATAGTCAATCTTAACATTATTTCTTTTACCAATAATTCATTAATCACATTTACAGAGGAAGATACATCAGAAAGAGGCAAGCTCTACAAGCCTGTCTCCCGTTTGGATGAGAAGCGGGGCATCCCGGATGTTGATGTGGTCCGTACTCTCGTACAGAGGCCCGAGCCTCCGGGCAGACCTCATGCCAAGAAAAAGGGACAGGACAAGAAGAAGAGTAACCTGGAATTATTTAAAGAGGAATTGAGACAGTGAGTGTCATAAGTAAACTGATGTATGCTGCCGTCCTTAAGCTATAATGCCATTATCTGACATTTCGCGGCTTTCATCTTTAGATGCATAAAATTCTATATCAATTTCTCTAAGCAGTATTTTTTAATATCAATAGTTAAACCCTGATAGTTGTACTAAGATAAATTAATAAGTTACCCTGAAATATATTAATTTTCCACTGTTTTTTGTGTGTAACTCAAAAAACGATTTTGTCAGATAATAGATTATAGCCAGTCTACTCTCTGTAAGAAGCATCGGTCCTACCATCCTGCATGTTGTGTCAGTGCAAAACCATTTCAGGAAACTGGTCATATGGAAAAAGTACATTATGGACTAAGAATGTAGAGCAAATTAGAAATAAGATAATGTGTCTCTCATTTACACTTATCACATACGATTTAAGTAATAACTATCTTGATCAACAATTTAAAACAACAAAACAGTCACTGGTTTTCTGTCTAGTCATACTTGAACAAAAGTTGTGATTTTTTATAACAAATTAATCCACTGACTGCCAGTTGTAACTATGCACTTATAATGCAAGTAGAGCTCTATGTAATAAACAAAAAACCAGGGGATATTTTATGACATTTCCATTTGGCAAGTACACTTAATTTGAAGCTGGTGGGTGGATACACAACAGTGCTTGCCATAATCTCCTGTCGGTAGGCTGGGAGATAAAACAAAAGAGACATAGCCTTGTTGTTATAATTATTATTATTCCATTACAGGATACAGGAGGAAAGATCAGAGCGTCACAAATACAAGAATGTATTGCGTGAGCGTGGAGTGGTAGGGGTGGAGCCATCGTTGGATATTATACCCGATGTCGGATCATATGATACTGGAGACCCCAATACAACTAATTTGTACCTTGGAAATCTGAATCCTAAGGTAGGTTTAGCTTACTACAGTCCTTATGTTGACCCTTGTTGTGTATAATTTGATTATACACTGGGGCTAATTAAAGTTTAACTACTTAAAACAATCATGTAATATTTGTCAGCATGCTTGGCGCAGTGCTTGAGCGATTGACAGTTGTGCTGCAGGTCTTTGCTGGGTTCGATACAAATATTAGTATGATCTACAGACAGCTGCTCCGTGTCTTTTGTCTTGGTTCGTGTTTACATGCTTGTGAACACACCTACGATACATGAATAATATCCTGGTGCAGGGAAATGATTTTTTTGTAAATATTTTTTGAGGCGGGTACCGCCCATAGCTTTTGTAGTGCTGAGATTATTGCAGAGTATGTAATTATACAGATTATTACTTGACGCGGAACAAATGCCTATAACTAATATATTACGCGACATAACATAATGAGTATAATGACTTATAGTACACTTGTAGTCATACTTCTTTACTTAGTTGCATCAGTGAACCTCATTGTAATCTACACTAATATAATAAAGAGGTAAAGTTTGTTTTTTTGTTTGTATGAGGTAATCTGTGGAAGTACTGGTCCGATTGCTAAAATTTTTTCACCAATAGAAAGCTGCTGTATTCCTGAGTGGCATAGGCTATATTTAATGTACGCGGGCGAAGCTGCGGGCTAAAGCTAGTGTTAAATAAGATAATGCATTTTAAGCAACAAAACTCACACTTTCACCATACCCTCCGGCAGATAACAGAACAGCAACTAATGGAGATCTTCGGGCGCTACGGTCCTCTCGCCAGTATCAAGATCATGTGGCCGCGCTCCGATGAGGAGAAGGCGCGCGGCAGGAACTGCGGCTTCGTCGCCTTCATGTCCAGGAAGGATGGGGAGCGGGCACTCAGGTGTATTAATGGTGAGGCACATGTTTTATGAAATAAATATGATACATTGAGCTTTATGGAAAGAAATGCTACCGAACCATATTTTTTACTAAAGATATGGTTCGGTAGCATAACGTATCAAGCACGAAAAGAAAGAGACACGATCTAATACATCATAACTACTTGAAAGTATCATGTATAACGGGTGTAGGGACCGTATATTATCCACCTGTCTTATTCGATCCTGTTCTCTCGATTCCTAGTACCTATTTCACCTGTGTTTTCGCGTGAAGCAGAAACGTAAGAAAGAGCGAGGAGTGAATGTTTTTGATGAAATATGTCCTATTTGAGACAAAAACGTTATGCTGTTATTTAACGGTCATCATACGCGGTTGTAATCCATGTATGACATGTATATTGTAAGCTCACCAGCAACGTAATGTCCCATACACAGAGACGGAACGGTCGATGTACCATATAATGGGCAAACTTCTAATCTGTATCAAAATCAAACTTATTCTGTAGCTCATACAACCATAATTACGTAAACGCGTCCTATTTCTCATGAACAGCAGACACTACCGATGCCATGTGTTATAATATTCACTTTTTTTTAAAATCATTAACTTTTTAAATCGTAACTTCATAAACGTTTCTCGTAACCAGGTAAAGAGATAATGAGCTACGAGATGAAGCTGGGCTGGGGCAAGGCCGTTGTGATCCCACCGGTGCCCATCTACATCCCGCCCGCGCTGCAGCAGCCCAGCAAGCCGCCGCCGCCCTCCGGCCTGCCCTTCAACGCGCAGCCGCCCAAGCACCTCGCTAACAAGGTAATCATCATCATCTACATCCCGCCCGCGCTGCAGCAGCCCAGCAAGCCGCCGCCGCCCTCCGGCCTGCCCTTCAACGCGCAGCCGCCCAAGCACCTCGCTAACAAGGTAATCATCATCATCTACATCCCGCCCGCGCTGCAGCAGCCCAGCAAGCCGCCGCCGCCCTCCGGCCTGCCCTTCAACGCGCAGCCGCCCAAGCACCTCGCTAACAAGGTAATCATCATCATCTACATCCCGCCCGCGCTGCAGCAGCCCAGCAAGCCGCCGCCGCCCTCCGGCCTGCCCTTCAACGCGCAGCCGCCCAAGCACCTCGCTAACAAGGTAATCATCATCATCTACATCCCGCCCGCGCTGCAGCAGCCCAGCAAGCCGCCGCCGCCCTCCGGCCTGCCCTTCAACGCGCAGCCGCCCAAGCACCTCGCTAACAAGGTAATCATCATCATCTACATCCCGCCCGCGCTGCAGCAGCCCAGCAAGCCGCCGCCGCCCTCCGGCCTGCCCTTCAACGCGCAGCCGCCCAAGCACCTCGCTAACAAGGTAATCATCATCATCTACATCCCGCCCGCGCTGCAGCAGCCCAGCAAGCCGCCGCCGCCCTCCGGCCTGCCCTTCAACGCGCAGCCGCCCAAGCACCTCGCTAACAAGGTAATCATCATCATCTACATCCCGCCCGCGCTGCAGCAGCCCAGCAAGCCGCCGCCGCCCTCCGGCCTGCCCTTCAACGCGCAGCCGCCCAAGCACCTCGCTAACAAGGTAATCATCATCATCTACATCCCGCCCGCGCTGCAGCAGCCCAGCAAGCCGCCGCCGCCCTCCGGCCTGCCCTTCAACGCGCAGCCGCCCAAGCACCTCGCTAACAAGGTAATCATCATCATCTACATCCCGCCCGCGCTGCAGCAGCCCAGCAAGCCGCCGCCGCCCTCCGGCCTGCCCTTCAACGCGCAGCCGCCCAAGCACCTCGCTAACAAGGTAATCATCATCATCTACATCCCGCCCGCGCTGCAGCAGCCCAGCAAGCCGCCGCCGCCCTCCGGCCTGCCCTTCAACGCGCAGCCGCCCAAGCACCTCGCTAACAAGGTAATCATCATCATCTACATCCCGCCCGCGCTGCAGCAGCCCAGCAAGCCGCCGCCGCCCTCCGGCCTGCCCTTCAACGCGCAGCCGCCCAAGCACCTCGCTAACAAGGTAATCATCATCATCTACATCCCGCCCGCGCTGCAGCAGCCCAGCAAGCCGCCGCCGCCCTCCGGCCTGCCCTTCAACGCGCAGCCGCCCAAGCACCTCGCTAACAAGGTAATCATCATCATCTACATCCCGCCCGCGCTGCAGCAGCCCAGCAAGCCGCCGCCGCCCTCCGGCCTGCCCTTCAACGCGCAGCCGCCCAAGCACCTCGCTAACAAGGTAATCATCATCATCTACATCCCGCCCGCGCTGCAGCAGCCCAGCAAGCCGCCGCCGCCCTCCGGCCTGCCCTTCAACGCGCAGCCGCCCAAGCACCTCGCTAACAAGGTAATCATCATCATCTACATCCCGCCCGCGCTGCAGCAGCCCAGCAAGCCGCCGCCGCCCTCCGGCCTGCCCTTCAACGCGCAGCCGCCCAAGCACCTCGCTAACAAGGTAATCATCATCATCTACATCCCGCCCGCGCTGCAGCAGCCCAGCAAGCCGCCGCCGCCCTCCGGCCTGCCCTTCAACGCGCAGCCGCCCAAGCACCTCGCTAACAAGGTAATCATCATCATCTACATCCCGCCCGCGCTGCAGCAGCCCAGCAAGCCGCCGCCGCCCTCCGGCCTGCCCTTCAACGCGCAGCCGCCCAAGCACCTCGCTAACAAGGTAATCATCATCATCTACATCCCGCCCGCGCTGCAGCAGCCCAGCAAGCCGCCGCCGCCCTCCGGCCTGCCCTTCAACGCGCAGCCGCCCAAGCACCTCGCTAACAAGGTAATCATCATCATCTACATCCCGCCCGCGCTGCAGCAGCCCAGCAAGCCGCCGCCGCCCTCCGGCCTGCCCTTCAACGCGCAGCCGCCCAAGCACCTCGCTAACAAGGTAATCATCATCATCTACATCCCGCCCGCGCTGCAGCAGCCCAGCAAGCCGCCGCCGCCCTCCGGCCTGCCCTTCAACGCGCAGCCGCCCAAGCACCTCGCTAACAAGGTAATCATCATCATCTACATCCCGCCCGCGCTGCAGCAGCCCAGCAAGCCGCCGCCGCCCTCCGGCCTGCCCTTCAACGCGCAGCCGCCCAAGCACCTCGCTAACAAGGTAATCATCATCATCTACATCCCGCCCGCGCTGCAGCAGCCCAGCAAGCCGCCGCCGCCCTCCGGCCTGCCCTTCAACGCGCAGCCGCCCAAGCACCTCGCTAACAAGGTAATCATCATCATCTACATCCCGCCCGCGCTGCAGCAGCCCAGCAAGCCGCCGCCGCCCTCCGGCCTGCCCTTCAACGCGCAGCCGCCCAAGCACCTCGCTAACAAGGTAATCATCATCATCTACATCCCGCCCGCGCTGCAGCAGCCCAGCAAGCCGCCGCCGCCCTCCGGCCTGCCCTTCAACGCGCAGCCGCCCAAGCACCTCGCTAACAAGGTAATCATCATCATCTACATCCCGCCCGCGCTGCAGCAGCCCAGCAAGCCGCCGCCGCCCTCCGGCCTGCCCTTCAACGCGCAGCCGCCCAAGCACCTCGCTAACAAGGTAATCATCATCATCTACATCCCGCCCGCGCTGCAGCAGCCCAGCAAGCCGCCGCCGCCCTCCGGCCTGCCCTTCAACGCGCAGCCGCCCAAGCACCTCGCTAACAAGGTAATCATCATCATCTACATCCCGCCCGCGCTGCAGCAGCCCAGCAAGCCGCCGCCGCCCTCCGGCCTGCCCTTCAACGCGCAGCCGCCCAAGCACCTCGCTAACAAGGTAATCATCATCATCTACATCCCGCCCGCGCTGCAGCAGCCCAGCAAGCCGCCGCCGCCCTCCGGCCTGCCCTTCAACGCGCAGCCGCCCAAGCACCTCGCTAACAAGGTAATCATCATCATCTACATCCCGCCCGCGCTGCAGCAGCCCAGCAAGCCGCCGCCGCCCTCCGGCCTGCCCTTCAACGCGCAGCCGCCCAAGCACCTCGCTAACAAGGTAATCATCATCATCTACATCCCGCCCGCGCTGCAGCAGCCCAGCAAGCCGCCGCCGCCCTCCGGCCTGCCCTTCAACGCGCAGCCGCCCAAGCACCTCGCTAACAAGGTAATCATCATCATCTACATCCCGCCCGCGCTGCAGCAGCCCAGCAAGCCGCCGCCGCCCTCCGGCCTGCCCTTCAACGCGCAGCCGCCCAAGCACCGCGCTAACAAGGTAATCATCATCATCTCAGCCGAAAGACGGCCACTGCTGGACATAGGCCTCCCCCAAGCGTCGCCACGACCGGTTCTGTGCGTCTCGCATCCATCGAGTTCCTGCGACCCTCACTTGGTCATCGGTCCACCTTGTGGGAAACCTTGTACGTAAAACCACGTCACATGGCGTGGATCTAATGTAACTCTACAAGTCTAGTTGACATACAAAACGACCGATCCTGTGCGTCTCGCATCCATCGGATTCCCGCGACACTCGCCAGGCCAGAACGATGACGATCCACCTTATTAGAGGCCAAACTCAAAGCATAGTTCAACTAAACTCAGACAGACAATCAAATATCACGGTCAGTTAGAAAGATGAAGTCAGTATTTTAAATACAAAAAGTTTATTGCAGTAACATGTACAACTTTTACAGTAAATCTTTCATAGGGACCTCCTTTTAAGTAAAGATATATAATACCTGTGGTAGGAGGCCCCGCTCTTCAATGACAAATTATAAAATCCTTAATTAAAATTGATGAACAAATGTTTAGTAAAAGTTTGACTTTTTGACTGCATCATTAGTGTCGTAGTCGCAAGCGCGACTGTTGAGCGTGGGGGGGGGGGGGACCTTTCGATTCCCGGGTCAGACAAAAAGTTTTATTGGATTTTTCTATTAAAAGTTACTCTTGTGATGCCCCCGTGAATTCAAAAGTCGTTGGTTGGATTACATGTCAAAATAAAAAAAAAAAATTCACAAGGACAAGCTATACAACATGTATTATTTTTGGCATAAAATCTGATAGTATACATTTTTCAGATACCGCGAGTGCGACCAGGAGAGTACTACCCGAGCGATCCAGAAGACAGGAAAATATATGAACAGGTATGTAAAAACTTTTGTTTCCATATATTAAAATTAAATAAGAGGCTATAGATTACTTATATTGTAATTTTTTTACAGATCTTGTCGCAATCAATAGTTAAAGTCGTGGTTCCAACGGAGAGGTGAGTACACTGATTATAAATAACTTACAATATTTAGTGTCCGACCGATGCTTCGGCTTCGGCTTCGGCTTCGGCCACCTTCGGCGAAAAAAAGCGCCTTCGGCCAAACCTTCGGCTTCGGCCAAAAATTAGCCGAAGCTTTGACCGAAGCCGAAGGTATGCAAGTTATCAAAATTTTTAAATTTACTGAACGATGCTAGAGCGATACGGAGAGTGCGCAGAGCAGAGCAGCGTTTCGCCGCACCACCACACCTGCCCGAACGCATCGCAGTTAGTAAACAAAACAAGTCGAAACAAGTTTGAGGGCGCGAATCTAATTTAGCGTTTTTATCATTACCTTCGGCTTCGGCTTCGGCCGAAGGTTTTGGTGAATACCGATTAATCGGCTTCGGCTTCGGCTTCGGCCAGAATTGCACCTTCGGTCGGACACTAACAATATTATACTATTTTGAATACTAGCTTCTGCCAGCGGCTTCGTCCGCGTGAATGTTGGTTATAGCGGACGCAAAGTCGAAATTAAAGATAGATAAATAGTAGCTTATGTCCATCCCTGGGGTTCAAGCTAGCTCTATACCAAATTTCATCGAAATCGGTTTAGTAGTAGTAGTAGTAGTAGTAACTGTGAAAGCGTAACAAACAGACGCACAGAGTTACTTTCCCATTTATAATAGTACTATGGATTTTACAGTGGTAATATTTATTATCTTTATCAATCCGTCCGGCCATCCCTGCTCCCATTATCTGGTCGGGTTTCCTCACATTTCTGCGCCAGGACAAAATCAACGTCTTTTAATTTTCTTTAATTTTTCAGTACTATTTTTAAAGAAGTTGCTGTGAAAAGTTTTAAAAGTTCTCACAAAATACCCGAATTTCTAAAATTTTATTATGTAAATTTTTGAAAATTTTCTTCACGTTTTATCTTTGGTCATTTCTTCTCCAGAAACATCCTTATGCTAATCCACCGTATGGTCGAATTCGTGATCCGTGAAGGTCCGATGTTCGAAGCCATCATAATGAACAAGGAGATCAACAACCCATACTTCCGGTTCCTGTTCGAGAACCAGTCGCCGGCGCACGTCTACTATCGATGGAAGCTCTTCTCTATGCTACAAGGGGACTCCCCGAAGCAATGGTCGCTTGAAGACTTTAGGATGTTTAAAGGTAAATTTTGGGAAGCGTTTTGAAGGAAATGAATGGTAGTGATATTTTTACTTTCACTTTTCTTTTAAGAAAACGTATGAGCGACACTGAATAGTAGCGGTCTTTAAAGGTAACTAAAATCAATCTGCTCGTCAAGTTAGCATTTAGCATAATCGGCCTTATAATGTTTCCAATGCTGAGACTCAGGCCTTCTCTCTTGGAGAGGGAGTGGGTCATAATCCACCGCGCGGGCCCATTGCGGATTGGTGGATGTCACATGTCTTCGAATAATGGTCGTCAAGTATTTAAATAAAATTTGGAGTCGACAATACAACAATAAATGAATTACAACTTTTACTATGAGACTAAAAACAAAATCGCGAATAAAAAATCAAATGCCCCTTACATTTCTATTTGCTTAATTCGACAGCGTTATCATTTATTGTGGTTCTGTCTCCCACGACAGTAAACATATATTTTAGTATTTTCTACTCCACATTCTGTAAGAAATTTGGCCCAGAAACTGAAGACATAATTTTTTTATTCAGTTTTATTCTAGTTTTAATATCATCAATCAAAAAAAATTAAACTCATATTCAGGATAATTTATCCGCCCTTTTTTTGAGATGAGAAAACATTGTCAAGCTCCCATTTGACACATTTTTTTCAGGTGGTTCAGTATGGCGGCCTCCCGTGATGAATCTGTACACGGCCGGCATGCCCGATGAACTGGTGGAGGAAGAAGACGCCAAAGAGAACATCAGAGGAACGCTGTCTAACAAGTTAGTATTGATAAGAGGCAATTTCTAATACACCAGCGAGCTTAGCCAAGTTTATAATCTACAATCGATAACACTACTCAGATACCCGCGAAACGAGACACAATAGTAAAACAATAACAGCGCGGTCTCATAGGACCGGTTGGGGATTCAAACGTTAAGGCTGTTCTTCAAGGCTCGAGTGAATAGGCTCTTACGAAACTAGTGCGCCTCATCATCAACGATTGCATTATTACTTACCAGCAGATGGGATTACAGTCAAGCAATAGTTAATATGAATTAAAAAAAAATGAATTATATCATTCAACAATTTCAACGTTAAATCACGTGATAAGTGAATAGAAAATGTGAAAATAAGTTCATAGAAAGAAATGTAATCGTTTCTGTAAGGTTTATTGCTACACTTTTGTAGTTTTATGGAGAGTATATTTTAGTATAGGATTTTTTTAAAGACTTTTAGAGCGAGTGGTGTCAGGCTTAAAGTGTTATCGAGATTTGATACAAAACGGTCGTAACTTGCTTAGGTCTACTAACTAGGTCTTTTGAGCAAATGAACATGTCTGACGGTGCTATGATGATGACTATTTAAAGTGTTAACAATCGAGAAGAAGAAACTTACGTGTTTTTACGTGTTTCTGTAGTCAGCGGGACCGTCTGGAGGAGCTGATCCGCGGGCTGACGCCGGCGCGCTGCAGCGTGGGCGCCGCCATGGCGTGGTGCCTCGAGCACGCAGAGGCCGCGCCTGAGGTACGCACACACGCTTTTTAAATCGTGGGACATAGCTAGTGTAGCCAGGTCCGATTGGGCTGAATTCGGTGCAGATGTTAAAACAAATCGGGATTCAGGGTTTTCCATCAGGACAGGATTTTTAATTTATTTATTTAGTTATCGAGACTATTAGCGGTCCGATCAGGCACAAATCGATCATACCCTGAAAATCCAGAAACCTGGCAGCACTAAACATAGCTGAGAGGGTTTTGTTAATATTTTATGAACTTGTTCCCCTCCTTGGACATTCCGTCGCGTATGCGGCTGCTATTAGTTATGCGCCTAATCTTTCTCCGATCATGTGATTTCATCCAATTAAACTGATAGAATAGAGACAGTTACTCCTCCAAACACTAAACACAATTATGTAAACTGAAGCATTAATAAACTTTATTATTATTACTTACGCACCCAAATATGCGCTGTAATATCTCCCACGTCTATAAGTCCCATCTGATTATGAAAGCCATGAACGAAATTCGGTCAGGAAGACTAAATATGTGCTTTTTTTTATAATCCACGATTCATGTTTTTGGAAGTACAAAAGATTAATGATAAAATTATAGTTGTGAAAGTTATGTTAGAGAATATGATATTGAATGTAGTTAGTGTGTATGCTCCACAAGTAGGATGTGATGAAATGATGAAAGAGAAGTTTTGGGAGGATTTTGATACTGTTTTAATGACCATACCTGTGCATGAGGAATTGATAGTTGGAGGCATTTTAATGGGCATGTGGGAAGAATGAGAGGTATTTATGAAAGAGTACATAGTGGATGGGGTTTTGGAAGTACAAATAATGAAGGGGAGACGCTGTTACAAACTGCTACAGCATTTGACCTGGCAGTAGTCAATACTTGGTATAAAAAAGAGAAGAACATCTTATCACGTATAAAAGTGGCTACCACAAGACACAGATTGACTACTTTTTGGTCAGACGCAACAATATAAAGCACGTCAAGAACTGTAAAGTGCTACCAGGAGAAGATCTAGTCTCACAGCATCGACTCCTGGTCATAGTGGCAGTAGTTAAACTACAGTGTAGCAAAGGTGAAGAGCGTCCTCCCCTAAAATAAAATGGCATATGTTAGAGAAGAATGATTGTGCGAAGAAGTTCAGAGAGCAAGTGGTAGATAAAATGATAGAGATGGGAGATATGAATGATCGAAGTATAAATGAAAGCTGGAATGAGCTGGCGGAGTGTATTAGGCATGCAGCGAAAGAGATTTTGGGAGAGACGAGAGGGAAAGGCACAATAGATAGGGATACATGGTGGTGGGCGGCAGAAATTCAGAATGTTTTGAAAGAAAAGAAAAGAAAATTTAAGGAATGGCAGCGTGTAGATCCAGATAACGGTAGTTTGAAAGCTGAAAAAAAAGAGTGAGTATGATCGTATGAAGAAAGAAGCTAAGAAAACTGTGGCTCTAGCAAAGGCAGAAGCCCAGGACAAACTGTACGACAGTTTGGACAGTCCTGCAGGCCAAAAACAGCTGTACCGGCTTGCCAGAACAAGAGAGAGAAAGGCGAGGGATGTTTGTCAGGTAAAATGTGTAAAGAATGAAGCTGGAGTGGTTCTATCGGATGATGAAAATATCAAAAAGAGGTGGAAGGACTATTTTGAAAGATTAATGAATGAGGAGAATGATTGGAGTGGCAGTTTAGAAAGCAAACCGGTGAATCTGGGTTTAGTGAGAATGATTAGTATAGGCGAAGTCAGAATAGCAGTGAGTGGAATGAAGAATGGTAAGGCCATTGGTCCTGATGGAATACCTGTTGAAGTGTGGAAGTTATTGCGGGTGGATGGATGGACGTGGTTAGCTTTATTTTTCAATAAGTTGTTGCGGGAAGAGGCCATACCTGATGATTGGTGCAACAGTTCCTTGGTGCCCATCTATAAAAACAAAGGTGATGTGCTGGAGTGCAACAATTATAGAGGAATAAAGCTAATGTCACACACTATGAAAGTCTGGGAGAAAGTGATTGAGAAGCGTTTGAGAGAAGAGAGTGAAATTTCACAGAACCAGTTCGGTTTTATGCCTGGTCGGGGTACAACGGATGCCATTTTTGCTATACGCCAGTTGTGCGAGAAATACAGAGGTGCACATAAAAACTTGCACATGGTATTCGTTGACCTCGAAAAGGCATACGACCGGGTACCTCGAGAGGTTCTGTGGTGGGCCCTTAAGGAGAAAGGTGTCCCTGGGAAGTATGTGCAGTTGATTCGAGCTATGTACAGTCGCTGCAGTACTCAAGTCCGGTCTACAGCGGGCACCAGTGACAGCTTCAGTGTGGCGGTCGGCTTACATCAAGGTTCGGCTCTCAGCCCTTACCTCTTCCTGCTGATTATCGACGCTTTGACCGTAGACATCCAGGAGGAGGCCCCTTGGTGTATGCTGTTTGCCGACGACATTGTGCTGGTTGCTGAGAGTGGCCTGGAGGTCCAGAGCAGATTGGAGGTGTGGTGTCATAGACTGGAGAGTGTTGGCCTGAAATTGAGTAGAACCAAGACGGAGTACTTGTTCTGCGATTTCGGCGGTCTCTCCAATCCTGTGCCTTTAGCTCTCACCGGAACGCCCAATCTGTTCCGACTTTCGGTACCTCGGGTCGCTTGTCCAAGGGGATGGTGAGGTAGACCGGGATGTAACATGTCGGATCAACGCAGGATGGATAAAATGGCGACAGGTCACGGGAACAATCTGTGACCCACGGATGCCCCTCAAGCTGAAGGGTAAAATTTATAAGTCCGTGATAAGACCTGTCGTTCTGTATGGATCAGAATGTTGGGCTGTGAAAAAGACGGATGAAAAAAGATTGCATGTAGCGGAGATGAGGATGTTGAGATGGATGTGTGGTGTGACGAGAATGGATAAAGTGAGAAATGAGTATATTAGAGGAAATTTGAAAGTGGCACCAGTGACTGAAAAGCTGAAAGGAAATCGTTTGTCTTGGTATGATCATGTAAAGAGGAGGGATGAAACGCATGTTACGAAAGCAGTTATGAATTTACATGTGGACGGATGGAGAGGAAGAGGGAGACCAAAGAAAAGATGGATGGATTGTGTGAGGACTGATATAAAAGAAAAGGGAGTTGATAATAGCATGGCGGGTGATAGGACAGAATGGAAGAAAAAAACATGTTGCGCCGACCCCAAGTAATATGGGATAAGGGCAGGAAGAAGAAGAAGAAGAAGATTCATGTTTTTTATCTGTTGTATTGCTATTTATATACCTGCGTAGGTGTCGACGTGCCTAGCGGAGTCGCTGGCGGGCGCACACACACCCCCACAGAAGCGCGTGGCGCGCCTGTACCTACTGTCGGACATTTTACACAACGCCGGCGCCAAGCTCACTAATGCCAGCGCCTACAGGAGCGCGTAAGTAACTTGTAATACCGTAGCTAAGCTGACTCACTATTTGCTTAACGCGAATACACTATAGTGCATAAGCTATTTTGGGGTTCAGTATCTCAAAAGGACAGACAGACAACGCAGTGATCCTATAACGGTCTTGACTTAAAATCCTATGTCCCCTAGTTGGGGTAAAGGGCGTCGACAGTAGTCAGAGTCACCCATCGCGACCGGTCTTGCGCTTTACGCTTGACCTCGCTCCATGTCAGTCCGATGGCCTTTGCTTCTGCTAGTACGGTAAGTCGCCAGGTCTGTCGAGGACGGCCACGCTTCCTTTTTCCTTGGGTATTCCAGTCCAGCACCTGTTTAGGTATATATCTTGTAACGGTACTGCCCTTAAAAGAATACTTCTTTATTGTCCGTCTGTTTCTCAAAACCCTTTTTCATAGGATCGGGGGAGGTAAAATAAAGAACATTTTTCAACTTCAAAGCCAAGTTTTTCCTGCAATCATATTTCGGTAGTTTCATTGTTTATGAATTTCAGTGGCTAATCGTTTTACAATTGAGGATACGAAACCCATCGTGTGGGAATCTGACTTACATTTCGCAGGTTTTTTTTATAAGTACGAGTATATAACCACTTCCTCACAAATCTTTTTCTATTGCTCAGATTCCAGCAGCGCCTGACAGAGATAATGCGCAACTGTCACCTGGCATACTCGCGCATGACGTCACGCATCCAACAGGAGGGCTTCCGCGCGAGAGTGACGCGCATCCTGCAGGCGTGGGCCGACTGGGCCGTGTACCCCACCGACTTCCTACTGCACATCAACGACGTCTTCCTAGGACATGATAAGGTAAGACAAAAGGCATACGTATCAAGATGTTTGGTTTTGTGTCACATAAATATGGGAAAAACTTTCGAAAAGTATCAAGGTAATTACTTTCGTGTCGAATAAATGTGAAAAACATTTTTAAACAAGTTTCAAGATAGTTTTGTGTCAAATAAATGTGACAAAATCTTAAGATATTTTGTTTCTTGTCAAATAAATTTGAATAAAAAAAAAACTTAAGACTGTGATCATGTTTGCGATTCAAGTTTATCTAGTAGCCCGATTGACGTAATCAAAACCGTGACGATATCGTAGTGATTCGGTTGTTTAGATCATTATCGTATCAATCGGGCTTAAACGTCACCGACTGTATAGTCGTTCGATCGAAGTGTCGTTGACGCGTATTAAGCTACAGATTGTGTAAGACAGAACAGGGTTTGGAAAGAGAAAAGGCAGGATTTAGAATTAGGTTAGGAAAAAAGTGAGAAACAAATACTGGTTCCAGCTAATTTGACCAAGTTATAACATTTATTTAAATTGATATTCCTAGGAGACAGACATAGTCCCTGGCTTAGTCCCCGCAGAAGGCGAGGAGGGTAACGAATCAGACCCCGGAGCGTCTCCTGCACGCTCGTCAGCTTCCGAGGAGTCCTGGGACAACGCGGCGGGAGGGCCGCTAGACGGGGCCGCGCTGAGGAGGCTGGCGGCCGAGCGCGCCAACTTACTGACGGAACAGCACACGCCGCTTGCGAGGCAGCCGCTCACGCCTAAAGCGAGGCCGCAAGCCTTGCACGATGATATCGACGGCATACCTGGTAAGTGACACATCGTAGGGGCCCATCAGGGTCAAAGCCTCTGGGGACATGGATTGACTTTTGAAAGGATAACTGGTATCCTGGAACGAAGGCAAAGGAGGAATAAAAGAATGGGTTTTAGTCAGTAAAAAAACCGGTAAGTGACATATTATAACATCTCTCTACTCGTTGATTCGATGGTAAACTCGTCAAACTGCACCCTGTAGGTGGCTACGTTAACTGCAGCATCGGTGGCACTCATTAGATCCTCTAAAGTGCAGGAGAATAGGCACTTGGGGTACTCTAACGTGTTGTTCATATTTTGAAGTTCACTTACTTTGAGTATCCGCCAAATTGTCTTTACAACGACCGAGTGCGACCTGGATATGCAACCGATTTAGTGTTTTCCATATAGACCACTGCAGTCCACGTCCAGGCGGAAGATGTAATAAGAAGAATAACAGGATGATAGGTTATACAATAACAACGCATTTTAGGACCACTCGTACCGAACGTCTACAAAGTTTTAGCATAAACCTTTTGCAGTCCACTGCTGGACTCCTTTGATCGTATAATCGTCTCCAATATAAAGCTATTTTACTCGAATTTCGGCAAGTCTCGTCCTACTTCTATAGTAACTAGACTGCGAAGATTGTGGCTCCACATACGTAAATTTCCCAGTACCAGAGTCCCTACCTGTAGGCTCCTATCTGGTTTATTCGGGAGGCTGGATTTTATCAAACCTGCGCGTGGGGCGGTGCCTGATGTCTTTGGAAGACGGCTTGTAAACATGGCTTAGAAGTAAGAAGGGCATTTTCATCCTTCAAAAGAAAATTAACACTATGCCTCTGCTTCATGTCTGTGGCGTTTCACGAGACCCGATACGGTACATAGTACGGACAGTTTCCACAAACCTATCGTTGTATTGGTCCACAGAGCTTTCTAAGCACTCGAAACGATTGTAAAGTACGAGCCGATCGAAAGCTTTCGGAGTTTTGGATCTGAATCTGTGATGGATGAAGCGTGGACTTCATCAGTCGAGACCTTTCAAGGCTAGGTTGTGCTTTCGCTTTCTACAGACGAAGTTCATCATTTTGGTATCCTTTGTCTAGTAGATGTCTCCGATAGTGGTTTTGACGTGAAAATCCAAATTGCTCCACTCGCAACTCGTCACCATATCTTTGATCAATGACATGGTGACGAGCTGCAACCAACCACAACAACACAACAATGCAATGCAATGTTGCAACTGACCACATTTTGTCGTTGTACAATCAACCGTGTGGACGTAACCACTTTTTGTCGCTGTCATGTGGTGAGGCTGTGGTACGTGTATTTAGGGTAGCCGGATTTCATCGGGATTCTTCCTACTTCTTTCCTCGGCCTAACATTTATATAAATAATTTTCTTATTTTTTCAGTCGACGAAGACATAGATGGCATTCCGCTGGACGCCGACAGTGAAGCGGGTCGTGCACGCGCGGGAGGCACCTTCGTGCCTTCACGCTGGGAGAGCGTGGACACCGACAACATAGACGACTCGCAAGCGTCGCTGGCGCCGCCGCGGCCCCACAGCGACGACGACACGCCCGCGCCCACCACGCCCATGTCGCAGCAGCAGCATGACAGGTAACACACACTGCTTCACGCCTGCGTGCGGCGCGTGGGAGGCGTGGACACCGACAACATAGACGACTCGCAAGCGTCGCTGGCGCCGCCGCGGCCCCACAGCGACGACGACACGCCCGCGCCCACCACGCCCATGTCGCAGCAGCAGCATGACAGGTAACACACACTGCTTCACGCCTGCGTGCGGCGCGTGGGAGGCGTGGACACCGACAACATAGACGACTCGCAAGCGTCGCTGGCGCCGCCGCGGCCCCACAGCGACGACGACACGCCCGCGCCCACCACGCCCATGTCGCAGCAGCAGCATGACAGGTAACACACACTGCTTCACGCTTGCGTGCGGCGCGTGGGAGGCGTGGACACCGACAACAACAAAGATAAAGTTACCTTTGTGCAACCGCCAGTTTCAATTCCTCACTTCGCTCAGGTGTCTATATTAACTCCCTCACAATGCTCGGGAGATGATTGTATAAATCCCTCACTCGCGTTCAGGATTTCAATTTAGCAACCTTCGTTTTTTTCTTAATTCAACATTTCGCAAGACATTGCTTTATCCCCTAGTCAAATAGTTTTACAATTGCTTGTTGTTATACGACAGTGAGGAGCTTGCGCTGTCGCGCTCGACGCTGCGCGACATCGAGGTGCGCGTGCTGAAGTACGCGGACGAGCTGGAGGCCGGCGTGCGCGCGCGCCGCCAGGGCCTCACGCCCACGCAGCAGATACACCACTACCGCAGGAAGCTCATCAAGAAGGTACGACATGTTGCTATAAGGTAACACACACTGTCATCCGGCTATAAGACGTCGAGTCCTGGATACAGGTCTCTTATAAAGGTGCCATTCGAACCTCAGCTGCAGGCAGTACATGCGGCGACTGCACGAAGCTGGCTGCAGCTACACGACTAGGTTTTCTATGTAGTAGTTTGGATTTCTATCAAAATCATTCCGATCGAGCTGCGGCTGCTCGTGCAATCACCGCATGTGCTGTCTGCATTCTCAACCTGCAGCCGAAGTTCGAATGGCATATTTAGGCATTAACATGACGTATATGTGAT
This sequence comes from Mythimna separata, assembly GCA_030763345.1. Classification (NCBI taxonomy): domain Eukaryota; kingdom Metazoa; phylum Arthropoda; class Insecta; order Lepidoptera; family Noctuidae; genus Mythimna; species Mythimna separata. The sequence continues at coordinate 22,126,128 of CM061170.1, read as the reverse complement.
CAGTTATCATACGTACTTATGTGAGTTTTAAAAAATAGGAACGTAAAACTATGCCTCCGCTATATTTCAACTAATGTCAACATATAATAGTAGAAGAGACGAGAATATCTTTTTGCAGAAGAAATTGTGACAATGTTTCAATGTTACGTGAATATTTTTTTTAACATAACATTTATTTTGTCAGGCATCTCGCGAAGCCAAGGAAGCTGTAGAAGAAGTGAGAGAATCTCCTGAACCTAGGCGCAGATCTCCCGTCGAAGTCGACGACACATACTCCACGTACGTACACATCACTACGAAGACATTACAGTCAAACGGGGTCAATAGGAACGCAGGGGTGAATTGGAACAAAAATTTAAATGAATTTTTGAAGTTATTTATTAATTTTCCAGCATTTAAGTACTCGAGAGTAAAAATCGACGCTTTTTTAGAAATCAATAGTAGAAATACATACCAAAGTAAAAATATTAATCAAAGTTTTGTTCCTATTCTCCCCTACGTTCCTATTCACCCCTATCTATGGTACATTGTAAATAAACGTCCTGTAGAACCCAAAAGCGGTGCGCTTACGTACACCAATGAATGAAGCAGAGGTGCTCGTAGACCTAGAAAACTCTCGGCAGTGTACCTTTAGTGCTAGGTCTCAAAGGATAGGTAAGCCCCCGTATAAAAGACTAAAATCCCAGACTATAACTAAGAATTTTCTAACAGAAAAAGCCAACAAGTTTTGCCCGCGATGGGGCTCGCGCCCAGGACGTCAAGATCCACAGCGGTGCTTGCTTCGGAGAGGTGATATTTGAATACATAACCAAACGTTAACCAACATTGCGGATTCAGGACTCGCAATCCTGCATACTCAAACGACACTACACTTGTAAGATGCATCATTAACGCCCGTTTTCAATAACCTACCGCGGTTCATAGATAGATAGCTATCCCCGATAAACAGTAAGATTCTATCTATCAATCCACAACTTTTGGTAGGAAATGCTATCCGTCGTCGGTAGGTTATAGAAAAGCAAGTAAGGGCAACTTTAGATAGATAGCTTATTGAAAACGGGCGTTAGTCTTTCTGCTCCTATGATAAGCCTTAAATTGGTATGAGACAGTAAGAGACTTAACGATGTCTTAAAACTGAGTAGCTTTTGAGTATGCGGCTGTCGTAAAGTAATCGGGGGTGAATTTGAGTATTTCAAAAAGTCTGTCTAAAGATTAATACCTTGGTTTCTATAAAAATTGGGCCTACCTTCCTATAGTGTGTGTTTAAATCGTTGGTTCCATCACTTTCATTATAGTCGCTTAACTATCTTAATTGAAACTTTAGCCGGGGTTTCTTCAGTAGTTCCACTTCATCCGGCAGTAAGCATTTGCAATTCCTCCTGGATCCCATCATCGTACTGATATTATTGATAAAAGTGGGACCAATCTGCAAGTACATCCTTTCAAATACATATTTGAGTTATCGGTTCATAAACGGAGTTTTGCGGTAACATACAATTAAAATCAATTGGTTTCAAGTTTTGGGCGATCATCTATTTTTGATTACACTGTACTTATGTAGAGATTGCCTAAAGCTGGATACAGACTGCTGTAACGTAACAGAATTCTCATAGAGTGGACGCCTTGCGCACGCGAACCGCGTACACTATTCGCGCGAATACATCATTTCTACTATGTACGGTAGGTACGTGAGTGGTCTGTGCGCCCACTGCTTCCACACTTACAAATATCACTTTCATGTTACCTTGCATGTAAAGTTACAGCAGTCTGTATCCGGCTTAAACGTAAGATTGTAGTTTCATCCGTATATAGGAGTACAAAGATAAATTGCCTTGTCAAACATAGATCTTTATGAACTAATTGAAAGGTTTTTATTTTGCAGATCATCTAAGAAGTCGAAGAAATCTCGTGAGCCATCGCTGTCGCCGCCACTTCCAAAGCGATCACGGTACAGGTATCGGCACTTTTTAAACGATTTTGTTACAGCATACAGTGAAATTGTGGAGAATAAAACTTATCTAAATTACATTAATTATGTCCTACTTTTACGTATAGTCAAACGGAGTGAATTAGGAACGCAGAGGTGAATAGGAACGAGTTTGATTAGGATTTTTCCTTAGATTAAATATTTTATATTGATTTCTATCTAAGCATCGACTTTTAGGCAGTCAATCATCCAAAACATGTTTTTTTTTTTAAATTTTATTTGGCCTATACTTTTAGATTCCTATTGCTGGGCAAAGAAATTAGGGGAGGCATTCCTTCCACATATTCTTATCTTGAGCCACCTCGAACCAGCCCTTGCGGCAGGCCTTTAGGTATCTCACTACCTCTTTCCATGTCCATCTTCAGGTGCCCACTTTGTGGAAACTCTTGCCCAGCGGTCAATTTGCATGTAGCTGACGTAACCCATCTAATCACATTTTAGCTTGGCAGCCTTTTTTCCCACGTCTTAGAACCTCTTTTTATTCTACAGTGATCGCAAGTCAAGGTCTCGTTCAAGATCGCGCGAGAGGGAGAGAGAACGCGAACGTTCCCGCGAGAGGGAGCGAGAAAGAGATAGAGAGAGGGACAGAGATAGGGACAGGGACAGTAGGCGGCGACCTCGGTCACCAGCCACGCCCCCTACGCACCACCACCGGAAACATAGCAAGCATGCCAAGTATAAGTACTGAACATGAATTAATGTACTGACTAATATAATTATTTAAGTAAATAAATATACTTATATAAAACTGTCGTTTCATTTGCTTCGGAGACATACATAATTATATTTACACATCATACGTAAACAATAAATATTTACAAATCACCAATATCTATTACACATTCATATATATTTCCATGTAAGTTTGACAGTTTCACATTTGACCCACAAAATACGTTGATTCTACCGCCGCGTTGTTATATTCGTTCCTCGCCAGCAATTTACTGTACTCTGTGCTCGCCAGTCACGATCTGCGCTGCCTGAGAGATGGACCTGCGTTCGCGCCGATTAAGTTATTAGTGAATTGTGACTGCCCGCGTTAACCTACCGATAGACTATTACTTTTTCGCTTGTGCTTAGCTGATTCACGACTTCTAATTTTTTTATTTAAAACTTACTTGACCGTGATCCCACCTGAGCAGTGATGAAATCGTTGATGGTGTGGCGCACTAGTTTTTAGTGTTTTTGTGTTGTGTGGGGAGAAAACTATCTGGAGATACGAAGAAGGACTTTTCACCAGCTACTCGGTAAGTACCTACACCACACACACACACCTCACAAACAATCAAAGACAGAAGAGGGAAATGTCAGTTCTTTTGCGCCCAAACATTCGAAGGTGAATTGGTAGAGCGTACTATATCGCCACCATTGTACCTTTCTGATGTACAATCAAGTTTATTCTATTCTATATCTACCTCTCTTTCTTCCGTTTCTTTAGTTGCCATAGCCCATAACCTATGCTTGCCATGAGCACCGCTTTCGACCATCGCACTGTGTTTCGTCCAGAACAAGCTAGCTGGACAAAAACAATATTAAGATTTCTTAAAATCATTAATGGCGGTAAGTAGGTTATTAGTTTGTAATTACACCCACAACAATTGTTTTGGCATAAGTCATACAAAACATCGTTAATGAGGGTAAGTATAGAAATAAATTGGGTCAAATGCATAATATTATTTGGTTTTTTGCTACTGACACGATTGCATCTCCTGCGGTTATCTTAATAGTTGTGGTAAATTTTAGTGATGGATTTTATTACTTAGGGTGAGTACATTTTTTTTATTTAGTTACAATTAAATAATATTCATACTAAATTAGAATCAGAGCGTCACAAATCCAGATATTGAGTTTTTTATTCAACAATTCAAATTCAAAAGACGGTAACTAAAAACCCCCTCGTACCCCCGGTCTGTATTTTTTTCAGTTGATAGGCACATGCTTCCAAATTATAATGAAACTTTCTTTTTTTGCTCGTTTTTGCTCTAAAAGCTGTTTTTAATTTTTCTACAGGTAGCAGTTTTACAGTTTCAAAAATGCAGTTTTTCGAAGAATGGGTGAAACATACAAAATGTGACCGAAATAAGGCGCTTTTCATGTTTGTTTCACAAAAACATGATCTCAGTGGTGTAACAGAAGCATCTGTGAAGGAGATCAAAAATATTATTTCCCGTTTTTCTTCGAAATTTTCGGAGAGATGGGAGAATTCTGGCCGAATACGGAATCGTTTTTTATCTTGTGATGCTAAGTGGCTAGAAGGTGAAGGCTTACAGTTTAAGGTGTCTTCATCAACGTCTTCACATTCACAGCATGGTCCCGGAAGACCGCCAGTGGATATGGCAAACGCAAGTGCCAAAACCACACGGTGAGGTGTCGATGATTCGGTTCAGTTACGAAGCTCTGAGGTGCTTTTGGTTGCTGCTGAAATAGCGTCTCGTCAAGCAGGTAAACGCAACGTCGCAAAACTGATTCGAGAAATTAGTGAGAAAACTGAGAAATTCCTTTCTGAAGATTGCAGAAGGTTCCGAAGGGATAATACCCGGAAACGGTCTCGTATTGCTACGAATACAGATTTGCTGAATGTGTTGATCATCACATCTGATCCTTTTATTAACAGTCTCAGAGATATCCCCAGAAAAAAATCAGGTAGCCTCTCTTCTGCAGTTTTAGACCTTGTAACCCCACCCGTAAATATTGTAAAAATGTAAATACTATAAATATTAATACCGAAGATTATTATGTGGAGAACTTTTCTGAGGATGAACTTAGTGACAATGAATAATTCCTGAGTTTGTTCTCATTATACATAATCCAATGGATAGTCGTTTTCTAGTCGTAAGTTATTTTATACAGGTTAATTTTTACGAGTGTGGTTTATTGTGTACTGAACTTACAAATCGGAACTGTTGTAAAATATATAAATCAGTTTTTATTTACTTATTCTTATAATATTAGTGTAATCGTTATATAATGTAATTAGCTTAAAATACCCCAGATTTTATTGATATTTCTTACGAATCGTGCCATAAACACCATTAGTTTTAATTGATTCATTTTATTTTCGGAGTTTCGCATTTTTATGAGTTTCTAAGTATTTTAAACAACGAATTCAGTCATATTATTAATTAGCAGAGGCTATGCAACCTATATCAAGTAAAAAATAATTTTGTCCAGCTAGCTTGTTCTGGACGAAACACAGTGCATCGGTTTGATTTCGGTAAGAAGCGAATCGTTGTGTTTACTTACTTCCCCTCAAACTGACACGATCATCCGCATTGTTGTCGTCTAATGCCGGCCATACACGCTACGGTGCACCGGAGAGGTCTACCTGTGCAGGCATACCTGCGCAGGTAGACCGCAGCGTGTATGGGAATAGACCTGTGCAGATTTTTTTACTTGCTCAGGCGACCGGAGCAAAATCGAAAATCAATTCTTTCTAGTGACACCTGCACAGGCATACCTGCACAGGTCACCACTCCGGTAGACCGTAGCGTGTATGGCCGGCATAAGGTTTACGATTCACCCCACTTCTGTCGCATGAACTGTGTACAAAACGAATTTAACAAATATACGCTTCTGATTCTTTTAGGTTTTGTCTTAAAAAACGAAATACTGTTATTTAAATTGGTTCTTATTAAAAAAAAGTCTATAATGGTATTGTATAATTTTATTTAATAAACATTTCATTCATATCGACATAAAATTATAATAAAAATCATAAAACACCTAATATCATCGTCTAAACAGTACAAAACATTCCGATACAAATTAATTGAGAACACAAATTATAATTTATTTAGAATAATAATAATAATCTCATATATTTTATTACTCCCTGATGCAATAGTAACAAAAAGAGTTATTATAAACAGTGATACTATAAAAGATATTTGTACAATGTCAATGAATTTTGATTTTGTCAATTTGAAGTTAAGGATGTTTATAAACTGCATTTCGTCAATAATTCTGACTTCTGACAGAAAAAAATGGACTGGAAGTTACACTATGTATATTCTGTCTAATAAGTCAACCAACTTGGGTAATTATTAGGGTAATTTGAAATCTGATGTAGGCAACAATGGTTGAATAGTCAAGCAAGGTTGATTAAAAGGTCTTGATCGTTGTTTACTAATAGAACCTTATGAAAAGTATCAAATGTATTTTTTTTGTCGTTTGACTTTTTAGACGGACTAATTTTGCTAACAATTTTTTATTATAAATATTTTACGATGCAGTTTATAAACACCCCAAATAAACTAATATAAAGTTAACATTGACACTACACATAAGACGCGTATCCTACATGACTAGCGGCCAGGCTCGACACAAGCCTCCAGAACACAGTCCAGTACTGCGCGCAGACTTATCGACTTGGTAACTAAAACGATTACAAATGTTCATAGTATTCTCCTTACAAATAATATTCTAAAAATTAAGGGTAGGTGCAGTATAAGACGTAATTTACGCCGTTGAAAATGAGTCACCGAATTATTACTGCAATTTTATGGTCGAATCCGTCAACTAAACCAAACGTAAATTTCTCAATTCTCTTTGACCGATGTTAATTATCAATTATTATTACAATTGTTTGACGCTACCCTTAAAATTAAATCTAAATGAGATAATCGATATATTATTTCGTCTGCTTGTACGTGTTCATAGAACGCGGAATATAATATAACTACAAGTAATTATTGCAAGGATTCTCGTAAAGCGTATATTATACTATAGAGAACAATACATCTTTGTTTGTTAGTGAAGCTCCTAGCATTTGATAGCCTCGCAAGCATTCCATAAAAATTATATACTTAACAACTTTGATTATTCATTTAAATTCATTGATTTGTGATTCTTAATCAATACTACTTAAAATAATATACACAAGGCTTTCGCCTATTAAAATATAATACTGAAAAAACGCATTGGGGAGAGATAACATAAAATAAACCTTCAACTATTGTAAATAAAACTGATATTGGTTTGAAAATCATAGCCCTTAGCGTACTTAAGATAAGGTTTAACATATTTAGGGCCGTGTTTTCAATAGTCGGATTACTTTTATTACAAGAATAAATAGGTATGGCTGTTTGATAAATTTTCCATGCAAAAACAGTCATTTCGCCATTTTTATTCCTCGGTTAAAAGTTATTCTACGATTGAAAAATCGGCCCTTACACAGTATAATAATGTTAAAAATGTTACTTCTACATAATTTGACATCGACCTATAAGTCTAATAAATGTGATTACATGTTCATGATTGCTATGTGTACCCGTAGCACAGGAATGTACAAAAATATAATTATTCGATTAATCACAGACTATCATAATTGATGTATCAGTTCTAGGATGAGTAGTGGAGACTAATCTCATAGTTTATTATCTGAACAGACTTTAGTTAGGGCTAGCTCCCACCGGTTATGTTTTCCGAGTTATAAACTAGCGCTTAAATAATGTGTGTGTCTCTAATACTATACTACAGTGTGTGTGTGGACGTGTTGATCAAAGTTTATAACTAAAACATAATCTGAAGGGAACTAGCTGTTTACTTATTGTCGAAAGTCCAATTCTGCTAGTTTTATTTGTTGTTTCCATGTTTTCTTTATCTCACACGCGATTATGTAATCAGATGTTTGGAAGTGTCAAGAAGAGATAGATTAAGACATTTTGGTCCCCCGTTCTAAGAAATATAGAAATAGAGTTTATTTTACTACAAAAGTTAAAAGTGGTCGAAGAAGAAAAATATTAGAATCCATTTAAAAACTGAACAGAATTAGACTTTTGCCAAAACAATGTTGCTATGTTGGCTAAATTGGGCTAAAATGTTGGCTTCCATAATAATGGCCAGGGATTGTGCGTACAATTTGGCATGCGTTGGCTTCTAAATAACGATCGAATCATTATCAACTACTAGATAATTAAACTTTCAGATAATGTAAGACAAGTTTCTTAAAAGAAAAGTTACCGCAAACTAGACACTTTTAAGTTTTGGCAATAATATTTTATTTGTATTGTGTAAAAGTTGTATTATCAAGTAGCTTACACTCATTGGCAAGCTAAGGGGATGGCACTACTTCCTAACCCAAAACCTCGTTAATAAATTCCTTCTAAAATCGCATACAATTAATTATATTATTACTCTAGCTACCACCTACGTGCCTCATCCCCATATTCGAACCCTTACTTCTCGTGCAATAATACTAAATAATTAGGTACGCATTTTAAATGATTTATGAGAATTTAAGCTAAGCTAAGGCTGTTCCTATCAGGAATAAAATCTCTAAACGAACTTACGTGATTAAACGAGGATTTAATAAGGGAACAAGACTTCTCAGATTATAAGTTACTGATGAAAAAGAAAGTTGGTATACAAGAAGAAGATATAATAAAACATTCAAGAGAAAAGTAAATGAAGTTGAGTTAAAGTTCTAAATAGAAGTCCTAGGATAATGAGATTTTTATACAATGTGGGGACGACAATACATTATTAACGTTTGAATCCCCGACCGGTCTCATGAGACCGCGCTGTCATTGTCTTACTATTGTGTCTCGTTTTGCGGGTAAGTGATAGGTTAAATGAAAACGCTGGTTACGTCATCATTATAAATATTTTTTACAGTGGAACCAACATAGAAGTCACAAAAAAAAACAATTGGCGCATACATTTATGTGAGCATAAGTCGACAAAATGTACAGGACAGCTTATTTTTTTTTTCTTTGAAGGTTATTCTGATTTCTGTTAAAGTTATTCATAATGATTAGTATTGTCAGTGTTTTCATTTATTGTTGTATTGTCATCTCTACATTGTATATGACTTTTAACTTTATGAGTGACAATATGAGTTTAACTTTTAGTCAAATTAAATCCCCGTACAATCACGTAGGCGTTGAAATAAATTCGGTTACAACAACAACAGTATGTCATTAAACATGAAGGCCATCTTCTAGCAGTATACTGACACTATCACACAACTCTCGTATTTTGTTTATCTACCTATAGCACTAGTGAGCTTAAAAATTAAACTTATTTGTATTACCATTTTTCTAAAGCTGCCAAACCGTTAGCACAGTAATAAACAAATATAAGTAGAAGTATTTTTAAACGTTCATCAATCAAATTATTCCTCCCGCTCTGTGTTGAGCGAGAGGGAATGTCAGACTTTTAATGACTAATACCCAACTGTGTTCCTTCCGTTGCCCGTTGCATACCCGGGCTGCTATGACCCTTTCAAACAATGCCGCAATTGAATTCAAATATTTATAAAAACATACTTTGGGCAACTTTTATAAAAACGGATTCCTATTAACAATTAAGCTCACTAGCGCCATGCCCATCTAGCGACGGTTTCCCGAACTAAATAACTTAGAACTTCGTGATACTACACACTACGTGTCTTTTGCAATAAAATCTATATCTTTATTACTTAATACTTCATAATCATTGCATAAGATGAGTGATTTTAACTATACTTAACTCTAACTACTTAAGTTATCATGTAGTTTACCTACATTGTTAGGCCTGCCTGAAGAAATCAATTGAAATATCTTTGATTACGTTATTTGATTTCAATATTGGAATGTCCTTTTTCAATTCCAGTCGATTCTCTCTAGTTTTAAAATAAATCCAGGTACAACATTTAGGTCGCAATTTAAAATATAATTTGATTCGAAAATGATAAAATATTTAAATGATCTAACAAATGGTAATAAATCCAAGATAAGTCTTTATAATAATCAAGAAAATATATTCTATAAAAGTGCTGTAATATTTCGCATTCGTGAAAAAATCGTTGTATTTATTAAATCATCACTAAAAACTGCTAATCTCTATGAATTTGTTCATTTCGATTTATTATTTAAAAAAAAATAGAGATCAAGCATTCGCTAAAAGGATACTATCGAGATGCAGTTGTCTTTTAAAAGTGTATTTTCCTTGGCAGTCGCTTAGGCCATTACAAACTGCAACAATCTACGTACAAATAACGGATTAGTGTAAACTCGTCACAGTTTGACACGCCACACAATGCACTGGTGAATAAAAATGAAATAAAAATGTGACGAGTTTACAATAACCCCAAATAACTACTCTACAGAACAACATACATAGATTCATACCTCCTTTTTTTTCTAAGACCGGTTACCTTTGATCTCCATTAAAATTCAACTGTTTATTATATCACGACCACAACAGTCAACATTTTGTCGAACAATCTAAAAAACATCTTACTTACACTACAATCGCTATAGGATAGCGCGGGTGACAGCTGTCAGATTCATACAATGTAGCTACCTATCCTTTTCTCTCATCTTAAAGATGTATATTTTTGTCCTGCTGTCATCCTATGTAAAAAGACCTTAGTACATACTTTTATGTGGTTGTTTACTCGTTTCAGAATACGGACGCGTGCGCTATACTGAACGCTTACGTTCATTATCATAAAACGTTCGAGAAAGACAGAGAGAGATCCTGTTTAATACAAGATCTCCCTCTCTCTTTCTCACCCATATTGACCATCTTATTCACACGTTTTATAGACGCCTACCACGCTAAAGGCTTTTAGTATACCTCTTTTCTATGAAATTGAAATGCATGATTAGTACCCAATTATTATGGGCGTCTTTACACACACATAGACTGCCATAACGCCTTGGATACTACAGTTTATTTTACCATATTTTTTCAAGACATTCTCTGTCAGTTTAAATCGTATTCCGGTTACATTTTTAGCATATTGTCACCTACAAGCATATTTCCAGCGGGTTTTACGGCACGTCACAGTGTGTAGTCACCTCCAGGCCCTGCGCTGTGGCCGCGCGGGGTACACGGCGAGGCCGGGTGAGTGCGGAGCGGGTGGCGTGCTCGGCGCGGGCGAGCACGCGGGTGATGGTCATCTCGTCTTGCGGATGACCCAGCACCGTAATCGGCCGTCACTGCGGAAGGGATGAGTGTTATAGATGATGTCTGTGATTGGCTGGTTTTATGGTAGATGGTAGTGAAAGCACAATATTTTTTAGCGTGTTAGTGCAATGAATTATAATTATGATGAGTTTTATATATTTTGTTTATTAGTCAATGTTAACTCCGGTTACAGATTAAGACCTTAAAGTAAGTTAATTCAGGTACATACGTACATACTTGTAGGCAAACTGCATATTATGATCACTGGATAATTACGAAGCTATAGCTTAGAGGTGGCCAGTCATGGCAAATAATGTAATAAATCATAAAACCCATTTGTACTAGGTTAAGTTTTTTATGGGTCTATGCCACCCGAAATAAAGTTATTATTATTTTATTCTTAGCTCTTAATCTGTCACCGGCTTAACAATTGTGAAACATGGAGCAAAATAAAAGTAGTAGGTGTTATTATGATATTGTGCCTTCACCTATGTTTAAAGAATTTTATTTTGAAAAGAAAAAAAAACATGTCAGATTTTAAACAATTACTACTTATAGCACCATTATTCATATAAGCTCTCTCTTGTAGTAACAAGAAAAATTACTCCAGTTACATATAATAGAAGGAGAAAGGTTATATATGTACTCTTTCTGTTTGGTAAAGGGTTATTAACTAAAAAACTACACACAACAGTTAAAGCAGGGTTAGTCAATGGAATAATACTGGACAACTAAACAAATGTTGACACCAGAAAAAGTTTGCATAGGTAATTAGTAACTATAGTCTTTTTTACATAGCATGGGTTAGGTGACAGCAGGACGAAAATATGCAGATTTAAGATGAGAGAAAAGGATAGATAGCTACATTGTAAGAATCTGACAGCTGTCACCGAAACCATCCTATAACAAATTTAGTATAAGGTGAAGCTGTTGAACAATGGAAAATAGTTATATCTGGGGTTCACTCACAGGGAAAACATCGAACCAACATAGATAGTACTCATTTGTGTCAGCAAAGATTACACCAACCTTTTTTAAGAATTAATGTTATTCTCATATATTTGAAGGTCTTTCAATTTTAGAGCTGGTGAAATAATATCATTCGTATCATAAGTTACCTTTGTAAATGCTTGAATTGATCAACAGAGGTTAATAAAATTAATTGAGTCGACTAGTTTCGAATTCGGCAATCTAAAATATCATTTGCTTAGCCTTTTCCCCACTATATTGGGGTCGGCTTCCAGTCAAGCCAGATTTAGCTGAATACTAGTATTTTACGAGGAGCGGCTGCCTACCAGACCGCCACAACCCACAACCCATTAACTGGGGTAACACGGTACTTCATGGCAAGACTGGACTCTGATTTCGGCAATCAAAATAGTTGCTTAGAAAAGCTGTTGTTGGTCATTACATCACAGATAATTTCGAATACAATTAATTTTTCTTTGCCACTTTACTCCATTTGCCATAAAATTAGTTATCTAAACATTTTTTTTGCCCGTACAACCGATTTTAACTTTAATTGCGTTGGTGAGCTGACAAAAAACGGTTGCAGTAAATACTTCGTAAATGTAACCACGTTTTTGCTTTTAATGCCATCCATAAGTCTACGGAATAGAAGTCAAAATCGGTTGAACGGACAGTAAAAAAAATTGTTTAAATGGTTTGTCTAATCTTACTGCGAATGGAGTAAAACTACCAAAATCGGCAGTACTTTATTGAATACGGTCAATAAAAGAGTATATTTAAATGCGGCAAATCTTTCAAATTAAAACTCAAAACCCGCCATCTTTTTTACGGTTCCCAATTTTGATTTACTTAATTGAATTTTGAATGAAAAAACAGGTTTGCTGCTGTTAAAAAAGCCGACTGAATTATTATAGAAAAGTAAAGCAGAACATTTGCAAAGGCAGTTTATGAGAGAGGAGTTTGGAGCGAAGCGTAGTTTTGCCTGAGTGAGTGGGGGTGAAGCGGCGGCGCGTGCGCAAGCGAGACTGTGCCACACACTTATGATTGCACTACTGAGTAGTGTGCATATTTGTCGTTCAATTTGTTAATGATAAATTACATTTATTTTGCAAATAGGTTTTCACAAAGACTTTTACACATAATTTTTTTTGTCAATGTTTGTTGAAGTCTTCTTCCAGTAGACGAGTGGCTAGTGACGCGAGATGGCGACAGGTTTTAGTCGATTGTTCGAACATCTCGATGGTTCTCGATTGTTCGACTTTGACTCGATTCCGACTTGTCCGTTATTTTGACTGGCGCATGGTGCGTTCGTTCGCGAGTAGTTCCTTTCATGGTTTAGAAGGTGACTGATTCCAACAATCAAAAAGTAAAGGTTGAATCTGTAGACTTGATACAATCGAAAATCATCTCGATTATTTTGTAGAACGGCGAGTCGATGGTTGAATCGATGGTTCTCGATGGGATAGCGATTCGATATCGCCAATCGCTACGAGTGACATTATTTTTAATTCTAACGGATTTAAAAAACAAACCAATTTCTTTAAATAACAAAGAACTATACTAATATCTAAACTCAGCTTAATATATCGATACCTACACTTATTTAGTATCAAGCTTTAGGTACACAACTCTAATTAGTTAGCGTTTTCTATTATGTAACGCATAAGGCTTATTTTTGTCTAACTTTTACCAATGATATACCTAAGTAAAATATTTCCTAAATAGATCCTACATAGAAACTCGCATTTTAGCACAGATGAATGAAAATCAAAACTACATGATCAAGCCAAGTATATTAGTAGCTGCTCTGTCCAGAAGAGTATGAAACAATTACCTGGCCTTACAGATGGAAATGATATAAATACGTGAAATATGTAATTTTATACATAAAGTACGGAATTGTAACTAGTATTACAATCGGGTTTGCTCTTGTTAGTGATAATTTAGCGACATCTAAAGCTATTGTACATTGAGTTGGTTGTAGGAGTGATTGTGGTGTGCTGTGTGGAATTTAGGACTATAGGTAGTGTGTGTGAAACGATATTTCTTTTTATTTGAATTTTATTTTTTTCTTCTGACTTATTATTGTTACATGATAAAGAAACCATTTTCTGCAATTAATGTTGATTATTAATTAAACCGAGAGTATTGTTATTGTTTTTACTAACAAGGTATCAACTGTTATATTTCACAAATTAAAAAAATATAAACAATTCATGATTTTTATATTTGTTTGTAATGAATAAACTCAAAAACTGCAGAGCCAATATCAAAAAGTCTTTCAACAGTAGAATGCTGTTTTATCACTGAGTGCCAAAGGCATATTTTTTTATAGTTTCACGCGGGCGAAGCCGCTGGCAGAAGCTAGTAAGATTATGTAACAATTAATAACTTATTATGCACAAGAAAAAAAAAAACACTTAGGATCGAACGAAAAACACCAAGACTCAAATTCTGTGAGAAGTGTGTAGTCCAGTGCCTGGGGGGTTCTAGGTTTTGATGATTTTAACGCCTCAGGCACCGGACTAGTGGTGAAGGAGTGTGAGATTGCGAGTAACGCTGTAGTATAGGTGCTATATGTCAGCAAGTTTGTTTGTATGTGTGTGTGTATGCACCTGTGCTCGCTCACTGCTCGACGGTGATCCGCCACGCGCGCACTTCGCCGCCGCTGCAACACACTCGCACGTTACCAACATAACAAGTCTAACTTAGACGACATGGCAAGAATCTAAGTTATGACAATATCTATGGAAAGATCATGATAAGTATTAACCATATATGGAAGTGAGAAATATAGATTCAAAATATTTGACAAACTGAGTTCAAAAAAACGCAGCAAAGAATATAATAGGAAAGGGATAATTAACTCCTGTTGTTAATATTATGTTAAGTCATATATTAATGACATACAATGTACAGTTCTACACATCCTATATAGGATCTAAATAATAAACAGTAATATTACTTTGACAGTTTACGGAAACCAGAATTTGTTGATTAGTATTATTTATTGTTAATCTGGAAAATAAATACCTGTAAGAGAAAATTATTGTGCGTTTTTGACGTCATGGACGTACGTAAGCTTAACATTAAAACGAGCAGTTATGAAACAGTTGCTTTACGACTGCGCGTTCTAATAGTTCACTATAGTGCAGTTGCGTTAAGAGAATAGTGATTCATCGTTTTCAGGAGTGACAACGCCATGCCCTTTTCCAATCAGATTATAGTAAATTAGAGAGCCGTGTTTAAAGACCAAACCAAAGCATTTTGTCAATTTTAGAACCAAAAACCCCGACGATTCGACAAAATAAATGAGAAAATTCTGATGACTGGTTAAATTTTAACATAGGTAGTCTCCCAGCAATAAAAAGTTTGCTTTAATTTTAATGGTTAAATTTTCAACCCAGTATGAGTACGTCTTTACTTCGAAGTAGCCGTGATGAGTCACTATTTTCTTAACGCGAATAGACTATATTTAGTTCCTATGACACTACGACTATGTATTACACATAGCGCCCCACACACGTGTACACAGCCCATATACTCACTTGCCGGCCGTGTAGAGCGCCCTGAGGTTGGGATCAGGATGTGCTCGCAGTGCGTGCGGCAGGTCGGGTAGCTGCGCGGCCGGGGCGGCGGGGCGTAAAGCTCCGCTCCACACGCGCAGCGCGGCGTCGCGCCCGCAGCTGGCCACTAGTGTGTTCTGTGCCGTGCCCACCACGCACACGCCCGTCACCCAGCCTTTGTGCGCGTTCATTACACCCTGTTCGAGAGAGACGTGGCGTTAACGGATTGGAAACTTTATAAATTAAAACAATTGAAATCCGTTATGAAGTCTATATCGTTTTCCACCAAACTACGTTAGAAAAGTCCTATCGATTAGTCGAAAAAGCTGCCTACCCGGCCACTTACAAAATCTTTTGTATATAGGATTAATTTATGATTTCAGAATAGATAAGATATCAAGGTTTATCCAGCTCTACGGTAGGTGCAGGTAACACTTTTTGTTAAGTTTTCACTTATTATAACCACACCTGTGTTCTTTAATTGCTCTTTGCGTTCTAGTGTTTCTTTTCTAGGACTTGATGCCTTAGCGAGTATCGGGTGTGCTAGGCCGTAAAACCGTAGGAGGTTTTACTGCTATCTCTTTAAAACGCAAGTTGAACACTACATGGCGTCAGTGGCTCAGGCTCGGTCATTAAAATCATAAAAATACATTGAAGTAGTTTCCATACTCATAGTTTATTGCATTCCATAATGTTACAAAGATGTTGAAGATCGGGCAAAACGCAAGAAGTTCAGTCGGAAGGCGGACCTTGAGAACAGCCGGGATTAACGCCAGGTGGAAGAAGAATGTTACAAAGGTGTTTAAAGGTAATATATAAAACGTTCAATTATTTCTAGGATCACGATTGAATAACAGTATAAACTTGAGAACTCACATGTGTGAGCGTATGGTCGGCGAGGCTCCAGCGCTTGAGGCTGGTGTCTCTGGAGGCGCTGTAGAGCGCGGCGTCGTCGTGGCACAGCGCCAGCGCCTGCACGCCGTCGTAGTGCGGCGGCTCCAGCAGCCAGCGGTTACTCGCTTCCCAACTACCTGCAATGTTGGAATCGAGTCTTAATTGTAGTTTAACACACCCCAAGTTTCTTTAATATGAAGTTTTTTTAGAAAGCTTGATCAGCGGAATTGTTTGCCCATCACAAACTCGAAAAAAAATTATATCGGTTCCCCACTACTCGTATTATAAGATACGTTTGAATAGCTGCAAAATTATGGTTTATTCCATAACATTTATGTGATAAATAAGTAAGTTATAATAATTATTGGCCATAAAGTGTTGTTCCTTTGTGTTGATAGTTTATGTATATACCACATAGTCGAGTTTTTTTTATTACATTTAGTAGTTTTTTATTTGAGGCTTTCACCTCAACTTCACCTCCTATTTTGAGTACGATTCCGATTCTAGTTCCGATAAAACAAATTAAAAAAAACTCTGCCTTTGAATTTGATTCTGATAGGATAGTAATTAGCGACTACCTTAAGGCCAGGCGCGCACTAGCGGCCATAGCCGCAGGCAGCCAGGAGAAACAAATGAAACCGCCATAGAGCGCGCGCTTCTGTCCGCACGCGGCCAGCGGCCACAGGTGCGCGCGCTCTATGGCGGTTTCATACTAATGTATGTATCTCGATGGCCGCCGCGTCCTGGCCGCTGGCCGCTAGTGCGCTATATATGGGGCTAATAGACAACGGTTTTTGTACCTGCGGACCAATTTATGTAGATAGTTGACCTATAAACGCTACGATATACCGCTTGCACTACATCGGTAGTGTACACGTACCAGTGTCCTGCGGCAGCATGTCCAGGGTCCGCACGTAGTGGTCCTTGGAGCCGGTGGCCACCAGGTCGCCGCCGGCCGCGCGGCCCACGCTCAGGCACATCACGGCCGCCGCGTGCCCCGTCCACAGCTTGCATACGCACTCCATCCTGACAAATATACACAAGAATTCTTAAATTTGTATAAAAAAGCGTAAGGTCAATCTTTAACATACAGTTTGAGTCTTTATAATGTGCACATTTCAGAATGAGGGAATCTATGCTTTATTTTATCGACGACAAAAATATGAAAAAAAAAACAATATTTTAGGAACTTTTTAAATTTTTGGAATTGATTGTTGAATTAGACTACTAGCATTTTATTAGACTCGTCCCGTTAAGCGCTCAATGACATTTCTGCATTTTCGTTTTTTACCGATTGACGAAATTACAGAATATAGGAAAGTATGAATATGCCTTACATCCTAAGGTCCCACAGTCTCAGCTTGTCTCCTGCGGCGGTGTAGAGGCGATGGTTCTGCGTGAGTGCTAGCGCCGTGACGGCCACCTCGCCGCCCACGCCGCGGTTGGCCGGGCACGGACCCGTCGCGCCTGACGACCTGGGGGGGAGGAGAAGATGGTGAGTCAGTACATGTGTAAAACAGTCTGTAACTGGCATAATGTCTGATGAAAATGTATCAATAAAGTTGTGCTAAAGTTGAAAAGATTTAAGTAGCATCTCAGGCGTAATTGTCGCTGAGCTGCAAGGAGTGGTTTAAGTTTTTTTCACAATAGGGTCATAGACAAAGAGTGAAAGTATAAAAAAATCTAAGTAGATCATTCAGAAAATCAACTATTGGGCCGTTGTTCGGACTAGACACAGTAACCCTATAAATAAAGAAGTTGGAAGGAGTTTACACCCTGCATCAAATATCTCATCTCTATAAAAGTACCATTTCTCATACTTAGTAAGACGAGCGTTTCAAATCGTCTTACCATAGCGTGGTGACGGGCGTCCGGGACCTGGTGTCGAACATCCTGACGGCGGCTCCGGCGGCCGCCAGCACGAGGCGGGAGGCGCGCGCGTCGGGCTCGCCGGCCGCCAGCGCGCCCACGCTGCCGCCGCACCAGCCGCGCCACGCCTCCGTGCCCGCCGTGAAGTCCCAGCCGCGGACTGTGCGGTCTGGAGACACGGAAGAAGATCATTGTCAAGCCAGCTCTACAAGTTGGTTCCAAAGTTTGAACCCTACGAAGGTATTCCGTTTGATTTCATAATTAAAACTTTCCGATATGAAAGTATAGTGATAAAATCCGATGTCCGATTTACACGGATACCACGAAAATCGGACATCGGATTTTGGGCCCAATTAAGGTATTACGTTTGATTTCATAATTGGAAATTTATTTGAACTTCTTACTGTCATGTCCACCACAGCTCAAATGTCCCGTTATATAAAATGACAACTTCATAGGTTAGGTTTGAACCCGCTACAGCAGAAACGCGGATCCATCACGAAACCACTTCGCCACGGTTCAAAGACCTCATATTTCCTGGATAATTCCTCAGCTTGTCCATTTTAATAAGGTTTTCGCAATTCGTAATTAAACAGTCTCAATCTTTTAAAACCCCCACATTTTAACTTACTATTTAAATAAAACCTATTGCATTGATTGTCGACGAAATTTCTATTAGAATTCGAACGTTTATTTAACCTATCACATACCCGCAAAACGAGACACAATAGTAAAATAATAACAGCGCGGTCTCATAGGACCGGTCGAGGATTCATGAATTAATTCCATAATTGTCATATTGAGCTATATCTATACATGCTTACCTACTCCACCGCTGTACAGCATATGCGTGGTGGCTGCGAGAGCCAGTGCTGCCCCCGCATGTCCCTCAGCAACATGCGTGCACTGCAGCCACGCGCCCGTATTGCTGCCGCCACTGCCGCTTACCCGCTAAACAAAACACCAGATTATACAGGTTATAATAAGAACGCAGAAGACTTGAGTGTCGAAAATTTTGATACTTGAATACAGTTATAGTGTTATCTATGGCACTACATAGGAACTAAAAATGATTAAATCCTGTATCATGAAATAAGAGTTTTTCAAAAACATAAACCACATTCTGAAATTATATATAGGACAATTGCCCGGATCAGACAAAACATCCGTCTGGTCGGAGGACTCTCTCTCTTTTCAAGGGAGGTTTGCGGGACTTTACACCCTGTTTCATCTTTTTCTCTGGGTTCTTAGAACCTGCTCTGGTCACAAGTAAGGGTCCGTTCACACAGATCTGCTCGGAGAAAAGAGCAGATTTTTTTCACGTTCAAAACAGAGTTTTAAGTATTTAGAACCGGTCTGTGTGAACGGACCCTAAAAGGTGGAATTAAACCCAGCAATAAGTTTTGACTTTGTTTAATCCTACCACACAAACTAAATTACTTACATAAAGAGCATTTAAACAAATTTAATTCAATAGGTTCTATAAAATCATGGAAAATATAAATTTAAAGTGTCCAAACTCACCTTAAGCGTAATCTCCTTGACGACTCCTTGCGGCGTGTTATCATGGCCGGCGCCCGCGAGCCTCAGGAACACGTCGTCGTCTCGCGCGCGACGCGACGCGCCCGGCGACGCGGGCGGCGTGCCCACCGTCGCGCTCGCCTCTCTGCGTTAGTGAGCCAGTTAGCAAGCGGGTATGGACACATCGCCAGGTTATAATTATGAGAAGAAAGTCGGAGCCAGAATATTTTAGATATTAAAATCCGATATGGCTATAGCGATGGGCGATTCTGAGATGTTTTAACAATCGAATGAATCGGAATCGTTAAAATAAAATCATCGATTCAACTATCGAATTATCGTTCTAAAAAATAATCAAGATGTTTTTCGATTGTTTTGAGTCAACGGAATCGATCGGTAGTTTTTGATTGTTCGACACTCTAAAATATCGAGGAACAACTCGTTAATAAGCACGTCATGCGAAAATCGCAATAAGAGACCGAGTAAGACTCGAGTCAAAGTCGGAACAATCGAGAACCATCGAGATGTTCGAATAATCGAATAAAACCTCTCGACATTGCGCATTGCTAGGCTAGCGTATATATATGCCGTGGCATGACAATACGAAAAGGCGTTCGTATGAGAGAATAGAATTTCTTTTATTATGTGCCACCTATATCGACTAAAGATAGCGAATCTTAAAGATATTTCTACAAAGTATTGCTAAAAACTGTTTAAAAAAATTCTGGCTACGGCTTAGTGCGAACATTGTGAAGTAGTTAGTACCTGTGAAAAGTGCTTATGTTCAATTTTGTAATATTGATTGTGCTAAGTTAATTGAAATGCAAGTCGGTCGAATTCGTCATTTGTCTGGTAGTCAAATTAATAATGTCGTATTATTTTAATTTTAAGATGAATAATGCGTCGGCTAGTAGATAAGTTTAATTATTTGGATTTGTAAGAATAGCTGAATATTATGGCGTAAATCTTTAAGGAGATCTATGCCCAATAGTAGACTGTAAAATGATAATTTTGATTATTTCCTTAATAAAAAAAATGAATTTATTGATGGAGGTTTAATTATGTAATTTCATAAGCAAGGAATTTTAGAGTAACAGATTAATAGGACATCACAACATTGAATGTAGCAACAAAACGAATGGATCAATGGGGCATGATGGGACACAATGGTAGCCATGCCATGGACAAACAAGAACATGGACCACACAAAAAAAAATACTTACAATGTCTTTGGTTTGAAGCGGAAACTATTCTTGGTTTGACTTTTCGGCTGTGTGCCTTGTACAACTTGATAGTCATGTGTTTTTCTACTGGGGTTTTAGGGTAAACTGCTATAATGTTAAGAACAACCCAAGTGCTTGTGCAACAAACTCTTTGCTTTGCAGGTGCAACTAAAAGGTACTCTTGTGCAAAGACTACATTATTCTATAGTGTTACAAGTAATGTAATATTGTTTAATCTTAAAATAGGGTTTAAAAAGAATAATTATGTTTAACACAAGTTGAAGAATATTAATTAAAAGAGAAAACATGCGCACAGAGTTACTAAGTTTTATAATTTTCTTAAGTTATTCATAATGTCTTTACTTCCCAGACTTTTCTTTTTAGCCACTTTAAATAATAGCGTAGTTATTTTTCCAGAATCAAACGGTTCCATTTTTGATATACATTTCTTTTTTGTCAAAAATAATTATTTAGTTTTCATCAAAATCGAGCCTGAGACTCTTTTGTGTATTTTTCGGAAGTCCTCATAGTTTAGGATTCACCCATCCATACACATTTGAAAAACTCTTTTTACAATATTTGTAAATGATTGTCCTTTTGCAAAATATAGGTATAATATTCTTATTATTCAAATAATAAGAGTAGAAAAAATGAATTCATTTTTTCCACTGTTCATAAGCCATAAGCTGTAATTTTGATAACTTTCAAAACTTCTTTATAATTGAATAATATATAGAATGCGTATCATGCATTATCTAGCGGGGTGCGTCATGCCGGTAGCAAACAAAACACAAGCTGTATTGCAACTATTTATTGTGCCTACATAATATACATATACTTTAGTACATACACTGTACTCACATAATACAGACTATACGGATACTTGATAATGATGTAGAAGTTGTTTATACAGTGGCGGAATAAGAATATGCTATCTTTTTATACTGACTAAAACCTATCGGTATTCCTTCATTTGCTTTTTGCGTTCCAGGGCCACGGTAATTCTTTCGAACGATCCCGCAGCTTTGGCAGGCATCGCCTATTTGAGGCGTGCGTGGAACATAACGCGTAATCAAATACAAGGGGGAAGGGTCTAGGCTCCTATGGGTTTGTGCTATCACATTTCTGATCTAAAAATTGACTTATCAAATTATGCTGGTTTGATGTGCACAACACTTTTTTTCTACAATCATAGTTAATACTGATTTATTGAAGATGGGTTCTTTACTATATACATTGTTTGTATCTAAGGTCGAAATCCATGTTATAGTAAGAAAACGAATTTGGAATCTGATAATCTTATTTTATCCGCGACTGTGTTTTTTAATTGATTAGGTATATAAAGTTGAGTATCTGTATAGTTTGTAGCATGTGTTGTAGAACTGCCGAGTTAAAGCTTACGTTACTCTTGTGACGATACTTACACACTACTTTCATATATTACAGTAAAATGCATGAAGCTAAACAATTCCTTTGGATTAGTAATATTAATTAACATTTTATGCACTTAAATGCAAAGTTCCCTTAAAACTAAACCGAAGCTTGGAAGATACATTAGTTATACAAAATTAGATCATAAGATCATCACAGAAAAGTTCAAATTGCAACTGAAGCGGTATCAAGCGTCTTTAGACATTTTTGGTTCGATACCCGTATGTTTAGTGCCTAAAATATTGTACTTTTTGATTACATTTCAAAGTTCGAGTCAAACAGTTAATATTTTAGCTTAATCCTAATGTTTATATACATAGTTATATACTTTCAGAGTAAATATGGGCGTGTCCGTACGTATAATACGAACGCGCCCGTAAATCGCATCGCATACTTTTCTAACATGTCACCTTTATAACAGTTATACAACCTAACAATTCCATGATTTTAGAAATTATACTTGTTTGATTGTCAAGCCTAAGAATTAGTATAAATAATTGACATTAATTTTGTGTATGACTGTAACACATTAATAATTAAATTAGAACCCCTCTTTATAAGACCCAAAGCTGCCTATAACTGTTCCACTGGACGCAATTTTAAACGTTACTTGAAAATAACATGTAAAAATAACGTTTGGTTTTAAACGTTACTTGAAAATAACACGTTAAATATAACGTTCAATTTTAAACGTTACATAAAAATAACACGTTAAAATAACGTTCGAATTTTAAACGTTATTTGAAAATAACACGTTAAATATAATGTGCGATTATAAACGTTACTTGAAAATAACACTTTAAAATAACGTTCAATTTTAAACGTTACTTAAAAATAACAAGTTAAAACAACGTTTGAAAAGAGTTAATAATACGTAGAAGAAGCAATAAATAAGGAGGGCGCATGCAGAGGCTCGGAGGACGTGTGAGGGGCGGTGCGGCGCGGCGGGGCCCGCGGGTCAGTCCTCCACTATGGACAGCTCGGTCAGCAGGCTGCAAGCAACACGCGCGTCACGCCGGCCCCCCACCGAGCGCCAGCACCGATACCACCACCCAGTTATATGTGCAACATGAATTTATACTCTAATGAAGAAATGTTAAAGTCGATTTTAGTTTGCCAATTGTTGATTGGATGCAACGTGATATTCAACTTTAATGGGTAAGTGTTTAGGTTGATTTTAGTTTGCCAATTATTTATTAGATGGACATTGATTGTGTTTGAAAGTGTGAATTAAAACGTATGTTATTGGGCTGGGATAAGTGTTTAGGTCGATTTTAGTTTGCCAATTATTGATTAGATGGACTTTGTGTTTGAAAATGCAAGTTAAAACGGTTGTTGTTAGGTTGCGTTACCGTTTTAAGTTTTCAACTCTATTGACTGACCTGTTGGTCTAGTGGTTAGTGACCCTGACTGTTATGCCGGAGGTCGTGGGTTCGATTCCCATCCAGGACAAATGATTGTGTGATGAGCACGATCATTTGTTCTGTGTCTGGGTTTAATTTATCTATAATATGTTTGTATTTAGAAGTACATAAGTATGTTTATCAGATGTCTTGTACCCATAACACAAGCTCTGCTTAGCTTGGGACTAGATGACGTTGTGTGAAAATTGTGGAATATTATTATTATTAATTATTGATTGGATGGACGTTGTGTTTGAAAATGCAAGTTAAAACGTTTGTTGTTAGGTTGCGTTACCATTTCGAGTTTCCGACTCTATGCTAATAAAGAAATGTTAAAGTCGATTTTAGTTTATAAGCTATTGATTGGATGGATTTTGTGTGTGTTTGAAAATGCAAGTTAAAACGTTTGTTGTTAGGTTGCGTTAGGGTCCGTTCACACAGACCGGCTCGGAGAGGAGAGCAGATTTTATATCACGTTGAAAAAAGAGTTTTAAGTATTTGCAGTAAGGTTTATTTTTGCATGCGCACTGTGCGTTCAAGCATTCTTTATGACAAAAGCAGTGCACATGCAAAAATAAACCTTACTGCAAATATTTAAAACTCTTTTTTCAACGTGATATAAAATCTGCTCTCCTCTCCGACCCGGTCTGTGTGAACGGACCCTTACCGTGTTGAGTTCCTAACTCTACTGTAATAAAGAAATGGCTGGGTCGATTTTAGTTTGCGAACATTTTTTTTATGTATGGACTTTGTGTTTGAAAATGTAAATTAAAATGTGCGTTATTAGGCTGTGATACCGCTTTGAGATTCCGACGTTAAGGTTTATTTTGCTTTAGCAGATGTTGAATGCAACATGTTGAGATTACGGATATCAATTGATTGTAATTCATAAAAATAAAAAGGAATTATGACGTTTTCAAACCATGTTCGTAGTTGTATAAATTGCACATATAACTAGACGGTATAGAGAACTACAGGTTTTCTCAAAATAGGATTAAAAATGACGAAAAACCAATTTTCGTAGATTCGTAGCCTGGTTATAAACTGTAGGAGCGAGACAACACGTCAAATATTTATTTACGTTATTCCGTCCTACTCGCACATTCTATCATACGTCTTTTTGCGCGAGTTTAGTTATCTATCTGTCATTTATTCGCAAAAAGTGCGAATAAATACAAATCATCATTTCTAATTTACTTTCAAGAAAACCTGTAGCATTTAATGTTACTTAACTATAAACATAAATACACATATGTCCCACATTTATATACTAACTACAGAAAAGTCTACCTCACACCATCTAGGTACCTAGAGTGTAGCACATATACCCAAGCAGTTGAGTGTACCATGCAGAAAGGGACAGCGATATAACACATATACCAGAGTGAAAGAGACAGATATACGTCTAACTACTCAAGCTTTCGTTTTGATTGTTAAAATAGTTACTTACGGCTGATTTTTTAATCGTTAGATAATTTTATTCGAAATTAGGAGATATGAAACTATAAATTGTAAAATGATTTCTCCAACGATTGAAAAATCAGCCCTAAAAGACAAAGAAAAAGATAACCAAATCCCAATAAAAAATATAATTACCTAATTTAATAATAAAACATAGAATATCGACATCACATTTGAAACGATTACAATGAACATCCAAATATTTCGATTAATGGTTTGAAAGTTTATGTTCATCAAATCTATGCAAATTTTGTCAAGAATGACGAAAGAAAAACAAGATAAAAACGTCTTAATACTAAGTATAATACGTCACATTTCTGCATATACGTATATATTATTATGTACAATCGCAAAACGAAAAGGTAATTGTTAGTAGCAGCACATTTAGATAAAAATACACTTTTAAAGTTCCAACAGTAAAATGACAATTCGAGACATTAGTTACGAAAGCTAAAAAAATATATTTAAAAATTGCTTAACATTTTAATAAAAATACTTTTTAATTGTCTAAATGAAGTAAGTGCGAGTTGCTTTAACGTTAACGTAATCGAAACACTTGCCGCGTTTGACTCTCTGATTGGCTTAGGGCTTGGAGCGGGCCAATCGGAGCGAATAAAATAAATAAACAGTGTGGTTATAGTGTAAATAAGTCAGTGCTAAGACTTCTACTCTGTCTCCTATACTCTGTTCGTTATGAACTTGTGTTATAACATAAAAGTCAAAAGTTAATTGTATATGTGAAATGCTTGTAAAGGTAAGCTAACCTATAAACTAGATACTTTAATAAGTAGTAACAAGCTAATGCTTGTACACAATTAGAATAAGATCTTATTGTATGCAATTTATAAAATATTATGGAAATAAAGACCTTTAAAAAAAAAAACAATAAGATAATCGTAGCGCCTAACGTGATAAACGTGTCGATTGCGTTAACGTAAAACAAACTCGCACTATGCCATGATTTGACTTGAAACCTTTTCATTTGACGTGTGTAGCAGACAGTTCCATATTGGCTAGGGTATGTAGAGAGGGGTGTTGTATACGTACAGCGAGGCAGGTTTGGACAGGTTGTGGTGCCGGCGCGGCGGCCGCGGGGACTCGGGCGGCCGCCGCACCGCCACGGGCGACGCCAGTGCACCCGTTGTGCTGCTCAGCGGCTGTAGCCCTCTGTCGAATATAATGCCGATTGATTTCAGTGCTATTTATATCTTGACATAAAGACCTAAGGGTCTTTAAGTCAAGAGTGCGTAGGTTGCTTCTAGGCAAGCGTGATCCATCGTCGACCACATGATCGCTTACCATCAACCAACAGGTCAATGCGAACAGGAGTTTCTTTCTTTTTTTTCTAGTTGATTAGAGGACGTGGCTAAGTTGAGTGATGAGTCACTATTTTCTTAACGCAAATACACTATAGTTTTACATTTACAAGTCAAGATTCTTTGGCGTCATGAGCATCACCTTATTTTATTTTTATCATATTTTTATTAGTACTTTCTCCAATAAGACTTTGCCATCCGTGTGACCTGCTCACAATTTAATAAAATTGGCATATTATGTCTTCTTCAAGAAAATCTGGTGGGATCGCAATGAATAATTAACACTAGTTTATATTATAAGAAAATAGAATTCTTAATAGTAAGTATACCTGAGACTACCCGGCGCGCTGGGCACGCGGCTGAGCGGGATGGGCCTGGGGGACTGCGGCTCCACCATGGACTGCGTCATGGGGTCCTCCTCGCGACCTATCACGCCTAGGTCGCGCAGGCGGACGGAGCCGCGACGGACACTGGCGAATAAAGATATTTCAACTTAGATATTATACTCGTATACAAAAAAGAAATAACAAATGATTAATATAACTTATCTATTTTAAAATTTATTAAAATGGTTAATTACAAGCTAACTTGACTGAACGGCGTAATTAAGCGTCCTCTGTGGATTGTGAAATCAACGTGAATGCGATTGCGAAGCGATCCGATACGGCGCAAGCCAATTCAACGCCGTACATGCACGCGAAGCGTGTGCGTTACCCCAACAGGAAAGTATCTCCTAGAGATATATGAATAGAACGTATAGTTGGTGCCTTATCTGGTGTAAATGTGCCCCCACATAAAAAATGTGTGCCCCCTGTCGTTTTGAAAAAAAGACGGAAAAACGATTCCTGCTGGGGTAACGTTTTTCTAGCAGGAAAATTCTAAACGAGTGATCGGAGAGAGAAAAATTGTGCATGGCCAGAGAGCTTATATGTGTGCCACTATGTGCCCCCAAAAATAAAATCTGTGCCCCTTCAGATTTTCGAGATATTGCGTTTCCTGCTGCAGTAACGTTTTGATGAATCGTATATCTCTAAAACCATTGCATGTGCCCCTGTAGAATAAACATACACGAGTAGCTCTTAATGTGTGCCCCTGTGTGCCCCAATTAGATTTAAGAAAATATTTATAGTTTTCAAGTTATCGCGGTTTTATGAAAACCCGAAAAAACATCGCAGCGCCTAAATGAGACAAGGCATAAGTTCGCTGAAAACTGTATTCGGTTCATCGATATCTATGAATCCGTCGCTTTTTAGTAGTCACTCAAATTTGGTTGGATAACCAGCCGTTGTTTACTTAATTTGGTTTTTTGTTTATATTTACTTAATGCGAAACATTCCAAGCTCAATATTTTCACCATATATTTTTGACTAAAGGCACATGATTTTGGTTTACACCTACACATCTGAAATTTAGCCAGTTCCTTGTATTTTGCCGTCAAAGTTATGACACTATCGTCTTGACTTTTAGCAAGATTATTCAAAAACGCATGCATGAAGCGTTTTGAAACTTTGTATGGTTATTATTAGCGTCAAGAAGGACCGAATACAGTTTTCAGCGAACTTATGCCTTGTCTCATTTAGGCGCTGCGATGTTTTTTCGGGTTTTCATAAAACCGCGATAACTTGAAAACTATAAATATTTTCTTAAATCTAATTGGGGCACACAGGGGCACACATTAGGAGCTACTCGTGTATGTTTATTCTACAGGGGCACATGCAATGGTTTTAGAGATATACGATTCATCAAAACGTTACTGCAGCAGGAAACGCAATATCTCGAAAATCTGAAGGAGCACAGATTTTATTTTTGGGGGCACATAGTGGCACACATATAAGCTCTCTGGCCATGCACAATTTTTCTCTCTCTGATCACTCATTTAGAATTTTCCTGCTAGAAAAACGTTACCCCAGCAGGAATCGTTTTTCCGTTTTTTTTTCAAAACGACAGGGGGCACACATTTTTTATGTGGGGGCACATTTACACCAGATAAGGCACCAACTATACGTTCTACTCATATATCTCTAGGAGACACTTTCCTGTTGGGGTAACGCACACACGCGAAGCCACCACGCCGCCTGAGTTCGTACGAAAACATTAAACCATCGCCTTCGTTTCGCTCGTCGTCGCACCTCTTCGACGTACAGTTGGGCACTCAAGTAGAAGATTTTCAATTGTTTGCTTTTTTCGCACCTTTACGTTTCGCAGTCGTGTTCGCATTGAATGGACTACGTACCACCGAGTAGTTTTGATTTAAAAATGTCATAACGTGGTTTAACAAATGTGTTTATTTCAGATGTTTAGCCGTTTATCAAGAACAAACAAGCAGTCGGATGAGAAAAAAGTAACCATCTTTTTTACAACTTAATAATTATTGTTTTGAGTACATTTCAGAAGTAAAAGTGTATACATACGTGTTCCGCTGGAAGGGCGAGGCGGTGTTGTCGTCGGGCGGCGAGGCGGGCGCGCTGCCGGCCTCGCGCACGCCGTTGCGGCCCTCGTGCGCCGCGCTGTGCCAATAACTACACGTGTATCAACAGTACTGCCACTTACAACACACGTACTACACATACATACTACTACACTAACGGTCAGCTCACACCGAGACGCGACGCAACGCAACGCTGCATGCACATTTTAACCTATCAATACACGCGAAACGAGACACAATAGTAAGACAATAACAGCGCGGTCCTATGAGACCGGTCGGGGATTCATGAATGAATAGAGTGACTCAAAATAGAACCTTATTTACTACACGAAAAGATACACATTTCATTGTGAGAATTTAGAATACGTTGCTTCATGCAGCGCTGCGCCTCGTGACCCCACGCGACGTCATGTTGCCGACGATGTTACTATGCGCCTCGCAACGTAGCGATGCGTCTCGCGGCGGCGCGCGGCGCAGCACGAAATCACTGGCCTCTTCCTGCATCGTCGCGTCGCGTCGCGTCTCGGTGTGAACTGATTCTTACTGAATTGTTTCATTTGTGGAGTATTAAATAGTGTATTTTACATACCACTGACAACATTTTTTTTTTCCTTTTAAAAATCGGTTGTTGGAAGTTGTAAAGACACATCGCCCTTGGGTTACTCCAGAGATGAAACGTCTACACAACTGGATGTGATTGCTAAGTTAAGGGTGATCTCTCGTCGTTATAAGAACGGTTAATAAATAAAGGTTTAGGAACCGAAAGGTATATCTACGAGAAGAGGAACCGGGGCACAATGCTGCCCCCGATACTTAAAAAGACGTATCTAACAAAAAGTAAAAACGGTGACATTGTGTTTTAATTAATGAAACAGGAAATCGTATCGATTGCTACGTAAATGGCTACATGCGTCCTCTAAATTTTGAATGCTTCTGGCTGTACTTTATTCATTCATTAATTAATTAAAACATTCACAATTTCACCGTTTTTACTTTTTGTTAGATACGTCTTTTTAACTATCGGGGGCAGAATGGGTCTACTGAGACTCAAATTACAGTCAATTTGACAACAGTGTAACCTTCTTTTAATTATTTTTTTACACTAAACACACTAGATCTGTTAAACAACGCCAAACCTTTAAGGGATTCAATTTCATATCAGAACCCCAGGGGGTTTAAGTTCCGAACCCTTTAACTATATTTGTATCCAACACCTTCAAAATCTCTATCAGACCTCTTAGGGTTCAAATTCTGCACCTGAACCCCTTGGGGTTCATGTTGTGTTCTTGTTACCTGTCGACAGGAGACACGGAGCGCGTGGAGGTGCCGGAGGACACGTGCGCCAGCAGAGCGTGCAGCGCCGCGGGGACGCCGCCCCAGGGGTTCAGGTTCTGGTCTTCTGTACTCGCTATTCTTAAAGCACTCGCTGTACGTTCTTGACTTTCTTCCAACTGTCGATGGAAAAAATAATTATTAATGCAAGATTATCGATTAACAGCCGAAACCAATAACCTATAATATCTCCAGTTTTGGCATACTGGAGATAGTAAAACAAATGATACAATGCAAAAATTATACATGTTTTCTGTTGTTTCATTTTTCTATCTCCGATATGTGGTAGATAGGTTATTGGGTTCGGCTGTTAGTGACCATTTATAGTTACATAGGAAGATAGCATGGTTTTTTGACAGCTAGACAATTAGACATTCGTAAATAGCGTGAAGCAAAATTTCTATACGATGGGAAGCTCAGCCCGTTGGTGTTGAGCGACGTCATTATGCCTCGAGTTGATGGTAAATACAAGGTTTTCCTTTGAGATTTACGAGTTTGTAGGGTGCTTATTACACGAAGTGATGTAATGAAATTCAAGTAAAAAGCGGGAATTACATTAGGACGACGCACATGTGGGCCACGCCTGATTTTTGCATGGCGTGGATCTAATGTAGCTCTAGTATGTAGCTGTAGTAATAAGCTAGCTATCTATAAGCCACAACCACGTACGATGATCTGAGTTCATCGGTCTCTATATATTTTATATGGCAGTAGTTTCATTAGATCCACGCCAAGCGACGTAGTTCTATGAACAAAGCAGGCGTCACCACGTAGTTCCTGCTTTAGTGTTTTAGATGCGTGCGTGGAGCCTTCTGACGTCGAATGTCTGAGATGTGTCGCGAAGCGGTGATTTCCAATGATACTCGATCATGCGTTCGTTTGTTTCCGTCAGTTGAATGTCACTTGGTTACCTCTTTGAGCTGCGCTCTGGTGTCCTGCAGCATCTTGAGGTTCCTGGCGGCGTCCTGCGCGTGCTGCAGTGTGAGTGCTGCTAGTCGCTCGAGCGAGTAGCGCCCTGCTTCGGCCGAGTCGATGTGGTCTAGTAGACGAGGGAGCATGTTCTCGTCGTTTTCCTCCTGGCATAGAAATATGGAGAGGTTAATATTATGCAAAAAATATTCTAGGTCATAATTTTAAGCAAACTACCGCTGTACGGAGTCATCAATCGCGAACAATAGTTTTCATCATACACCAAAAAGGAAAAGTTTCCGAGTGTGTGAGTAGGTATGTTTGTTATTTCATTTTTCTGAATTTAGATGAAACTTGATACACGAGAAGACAATGTCCGCATATAGAATAGTTTTTATTCCAGGAGAGTATGCTCCATTAGGATAATTTTCTACTATCACATGGGGGAAGTCACTGCGCTGGTAGCAACGAGTAATTACCCGTTTAACCAAAAAAAGACGTACTAGAAATTAAAAAAAGATTTTACCTTATTTCTAAAACACGTTTTCTTGAGTTAGGTATCTTTATGATTATCATGCAAATTATATATTTGTTACTTCTACACTCGTTACGTCAATTAAGTTTTACCAAATAAATTAGTTGACAAAACTTCACACACAAATCTTTTTTCTCGCTTCTTCTTCCTCTCACCTCAATCTGCATGATCTGCGCCTGAGTGTCGGCGATGGACTCTCGCAGGTAGTGCAGCAGATGCTTGGCGTCGGGGTCCTGGTCGGTGTTGCGCGCCTTCTCGCGCTGTTGCAGCAACCGCTCCAGCGCGGCCTCCAGCTCGCCGAGCGTGCAACGTGCGGCACACGCGCGCGACACCCAGCACTCTAGGCGCGACCACGCCTCGCGGTATGATGTGCTCTTGCGGGAGCGGTTACGATCTATTATTAAAAAAAAAGAAAATCTAAGTAGCGAAAGAGTAGGGAGACAATACCATCAATGATTGCGTCACTGCTTACCATCAGAAGGGATCGCAGTCAAGCAATAGTATTAAAAAAAAATTGTGATCCTACCATGACGTGTTAAAATGTCAAGCGTGTGAGCGAGAAAGAGATATGGAGCATACATCCTATTTAGATTCACGCAATTCCTTAGACAATTCAGTTTAAGTCAAATGGATCGCGTTAAGACCTTGTGGTGAGGCGTCTGTCCTGAAGTCCTAGAGCCTAAAGCTAGAGTCCTAGTAGAAGTCTTCTGAAAGCCAGTGTGAATCCAGGAAGAAGCCAAGCTGCCATCGAGCCCCTAAAGCGCAGTAAAAAAGCGTAAAAACCCCATGTTTTACTGCGCTTTAGGGGCTGGACGGCAGCATGGTTCTCCATAGGAACAAAGGCACGGTATAAATTTTGATTTTCACAAAGGCTGTACGTATGGTTTGAGTATTATATCTCACTCACCATGCAGTCTGCCGGCTGCTCTGCTGCTGAGCTTGTCGCGATGTCCTCGTCTTAGTAACGACACCTCCTCTTGTTTGCGCCGTAAGACCTGCACAAATATACATTATTTTCAAAAACCCTTTATTGTGTAATGCTTATTGATTGTGTGCAATTATTGTTAAGTGGGACCGGGCTGGACATGTCTGCCACATGCCGATCGAGCGGTGGGCCAGAAAACACAAGGTTGGTGCCCTGAAATCGCACGACGGGGTTGCGGCAGACACAGAAGGACCACTTGGATATTTCTTAAGAGTTGGCAAGAAGTGGCTCAAAGAAAGAACGACGGAAGGAATGGAGGGAGGCCTTTACCCAGCAGTAGGATAGTACAGGCTAG
Organism: Mythimna separata; assembly: GCA_030763345.1. NCBI lineage: Eukaryota > Metazoa > Arthropoda > Insecta > Lepidoptera > Noctuidae > Mythimna > Mythimna separata. The sequence goes on along the minus strand of CM061170.1, from coordinate 22,093,109 downwards.
ATATAATAATAACTATTGTAAAGTAGTATATAAACTCACCGCTTCCTTCATTTTGGTTTCAGCTTCTAGTGATCGGATCAAGTTGGCGTTCTTACGAGATTCCTTGCGCAGTTGTGCAACCTACAAAACAAACACTAACATTTTTAACAAGAACTAAAAGTCGTCATTAATAGATCATCAAAAATCGTTAAAAGAAAAAAGAACTGATGTATTGTTAAATACAGAACATAATTATAATGTCAAAACCTACTTCTTTAGCCCTCGCCGCTTCTGCTTGAGCGTGACGCTTTGCCTCCTCGCGCATGCGTTGTACTAACTTGACCTGTAAACAAATATTTGTTTTAACTTCACGTCTAAAGGATTAACGTATACACCCCAGCTTCTGAAGGAATGCCAGCAGCGACATTTTCAAATTGGGAAATCATCTAATGACTTCTCCCCCTTTTTGATAGAATTAGACCACTAGACCTATATATATTTTCATTCCAGGACCATAAGTATCCTTTTCAGGTCGTCTACTCTCTTTTCCCGAAATACGAAGTTTCGACTGAAATTTCGCGTGTGTCCTACCACGGTTCCATTCGTTTCTGAAATTTTGAATTAACGAAAATGGTTCGACGTTTCGAATCTCTAAACCTATTCTAAATCTATAATTATGTCAAGACCATCTTTTCTGTTTCGGAACAGAAAAGATGGTCTTGACATAATTATAGATTTTTCGGAATTTTGACGTCAAACTGACTAAACACGCGAAATTTCGGTCGTAACTTCGTAATTTGGAAAAAGAGTGGACGTCCTGAACGTTGAGTGATCATCGCCGCCGATTGCCCCAACTAGGACGCGGCGGAGCTCCGCCCAAGCGGGTCTCACCTCCACGGTATGCTGCACCGTGGCCCCCGGGCGTAATACATTACCTTGTCCCGCTTCATGTTCTGCAGCTCTGCGCGCAGCGTGTTGATCTGCTGCGCCGTCTGCTGCTGCGAGCGCTGCAGGCGTGTGTGTTCGCGCTGCGCCGCCTGTAGCCGCTTGAGTTCGCGCGACATGCCCGCCACGCGTCTCTCATACTCTTCTTTCACGCGTTTTAGTTTATCGCTTGGAGGAGATGCTTGTGTCGCTGGAAGGTAAAGGAGAAAAACTTAATACAAGAACAGTCTATTTAAACAGGTGAAGGGTAAATAATAGGGTACAGGCCAGTGCCAACAATATATGTGAACCACTGCTGCAAGACATCACACAGGTAACTGTTACCGAAGTTACAAGGGCCATTTCCAAATTGAAAAACCACATGGGGTTAGGTCCAGATGGCATATCTGCTGTAGTGTGGAAATCTTTAAAAAAGATATGACCTCCTGAAAACTGAAATATGCTAGATACCTGGAGAAAGAGTATACTGGTCCCTTTCTACAAAAACAAAGGAGATATTCGACAAAATGCAAACTATCGAGGTATAAAGCCTACGAAAACAAACAGAATCTGTGGATGGTATTTATAGATCTTGAAGAGGCTTTCGATCGAGTGACGAGGAGCATAATATGACAAGCTCTAAAAACTCAAAATATTCATAAACACTATGTAAAGTTCATGATGGACATGTACCATAATGTGCAAATCTGTGTCAGAAGTGTCCTGTGTCTGTCGAGAAGCTTTGATATCAAAGTAGGAGTCCCCCAAGGTAGCGCACTAAGTCCCTCACTGTTCAATATCACCATGAAATACCTAACCGAAAATCCAGTTCCATGGATTGGGTACAACTATATAATATAAGGTAATATATGTACATAATAGGGTAGGTATTATCGATAAAGTGGTGTAAAAAAATCTTATTAACTACACGTACCAAGTGAAGCCAGCACCTTATCCTTCTCATCATTAGTGGCTTTGATCTGATGATGCAGCGTGTCCAGGCGGTGCTCGTAGTGCGTCTTGAGCGCGGCCAGGCGACGCTGCGACAGCTCCAGCTGTTCTATGAGCCGCGCCTTTGTGTCGATGTCCTCACTTAACGCTGCCAGTTGCGCTGACAGGACGCGTTGACCTGCGGAAATGTTAGATGAGGTTATTTTTCGGACTGTTGCATATGTTTTGATGTCACGGAGAACTCTGATGTCATGATGTAGGATTTTGAATATTAGTATCTACGTGGCGTCATAGGAGTCGCTACAAAAACGAGATTATTAGAATCTGCTACAGGTCAGAATCAAGCGCTCAGAGTACGTGGCAACGGTAGGGCAGTCTTTGCACTGAATGATAATGAAGACACCTTACCTTTGGCCTCCGAGTCCTCTTCATCCGAATCACTAGCCTCCACTTCAGCATCACCATCGGAGGGCTCAGAGTCCTCGGCACTCTCGCCCTCCGCGCGTTCCCTCTCGCCGATGTGCGTGTCATCGACTGCGCTGGTCATACTCTCACTCATGTTCAGTTTGCGCTGGAATTCTAGTTCACCCATGCTGCGTGCGAGGAGTTCTTTCTCCTGGAAAAGGAAGACAGATTAGTGATGGTAAGACAAGTCGTTTTGTGTCATGGCTACTTTCTAATTTGGAAAGTATGGCATATATTTATAATTATAATTCTTGTAAGATTATTTGTGTATTTATTCTATGGGCCTTAGATGCCTGACAATAAAGAATATTATATATATATGGCGACTGTTAGCTATACCCCATTCGTCAGATCGGAAGCGCTGGTGTGGTGACAGTATTTTAATTTTAATTATTGTGAATAAAGAATTAAATTCAATTTAAAGTACTGGTCAACAGTATTTGGAGGTATGCGGAGCAGAGTTTAAAGTCCCGCAAATCTCCGTTGAAAAGGGACCAGTTGATGGGTGTTATGTCTGGTCTGGGCAACTAACTGCCCGAGAGATGATAACAACAACAATGTACACTGTAGTTCAATAAACGTTTTTGACTTTGAAGAATTTCATAATTCACATATGTGGCGTCATAGATGTCGCTACAAGTACATACCTTGTACAACTCCCGTTTGGCATCGTCGATGATCAGTGAAGGATCTTGTACGGAGTCGTGTCTCGTGCGAGCGACCGTCGCCTCGCGCTTGCGACTCGCTTCGTACATCGCGTTCGATTCCAATAGTTGCGCTCGGAGGTCTTCTATCTCGCTCACATAGCCCTGGAGAGAGTGAAATAGAAGTACATACCTTATATAACTCCCGCTTGGCATCGTCGATGATCAGTGAAGGGTCTTGTACGGAGTCGTGTCTCGTGCGAGCGACCGTGGCCTCGCGCTTGCGACTCGCTTCGTACATCGCGTTCGATTCCAACAGTTGCGCTCGGAGGTCTTCTATCTCGCTCACATAGCCCTGGAGAGAGTGAAATAGAAGTACATACCTTATATAACTCCCGCTTGGCATCGTCGATGATCAGTGAAGGGTCTTGTACGGAGTCGTGTCTCGTGCGAGCGACCGTGGCCTCGCGCTTGCGACTCGCTTCGTACATCGCGTTCGATTCCAACAGTTGCGCTCGGAGGTCTTCTATCTCACTCACATAGCCCTGGAGAGAGTGAAATAGAAGTACATACCTTATATAACTCCCGCTTGGCATCGTCGATGATCAGTGAAGGGTCTTGTACGGAGTCGTGTCTCGTGCGAGCGACCGTGGCCTCGCGCTTGCGACTCGCTTCGTACATCGCGTTCGATTCCAACAGTTGCGCTCGGAGGTCTTCTATCTCGTTCACATAGCCCTGGAGAGAGTGAAATAGAAGTACATACCTTATACAACTCCCGCTTGGCATCGTCGATGATCAGTGAAGGGTCTTGTACGGAGTCGTGTCTCGTGCGAGCGACCGTGGCCTCGCGCTTGCGACTCGCTTCGTACATCGCGTTCGATTCCAACAGTTGCGCTCGGAGGTCTTCTATCTCGCTCACATAGCCCTGGAGAGAGTGAAATAGAAGTACATACCTTATATAACTCCCGCTTGGCATCGTCGATGATCAGTGAAGGGTCTTGTACGGAGTCGTGTCTCGTGCGAGCGACCGTGGCCTCGCGCTTGCGACTCGCTTCGTACATCGCGTTCGATTCCAACAGTTGCGCTCGGAGGTCTTCTATCTCGCTCACATAGCCCTGGAGAGAGTGAAATAGAAGTACATACCTTATATAACTCCCGCTTGGCATCGTCGATGATCAGTGAAGGGTCTTGTACGGAGTCGTGTCTCGTGCGAGCGACCGTGGCCTCGCGCTTGCGACTCGCTTCGTACATCGCGTTCGATTCCAACAGTTGCGCTCGGAGGTCTTCTATCTCGCTCACATAGCCCTGGAGAGAGTGAAATAGAAGTACATACCTTATATAACTCCCGCTTGGCATCGTCGATGATCAGTGAAGGGTCTTGTACGGAGTCGTGTCTCGTGCGAGCGACCGTGGCCTCGCGCTTGCGACTCGCTTCGTACATCGCGTTCGATTCCAACAGTTGCGCTCGGAGGTCTTCTATCTCGCTCACATAGCCCTGGAGAGAGTGAAATAGAAGTACATACCTTATATAACTCCCGCTTGGCATCGTCGATGATCAGTGAAGGGTCTTGTACGGAGTCGTGTCTCGTGCGAGCGACCGTGGCCTCGCGCTTGCGACTCGCTTCGTACATCGCGTTCGATTCCAACAGTTGCGCTCGGAGGTCTTCTATCTCGCTCACATAGCCCTGGAGAGAGTGAAATAGAAGTACATACCTTATATAACTCCCGCTTGGCATCGTCGATGATCAGTGAAGGGTCTTGTACGGAGTCGTGTCTCGTGCGAGCGACCGTGGCCTCGCGCTTGCGACTCGCTTCGTACATCGCGTTCGATTCCAACAGTTGCGCTCGGAGGTCTTCTATCTCGCTCACATAGCCCTGGAGAGAGTGAAATAGAAGTACATACCTTATACAACTCCCGCTTGGCATCGTCGATGATCAGTGAAGGGTCTTGTACGGAGTCGTGTCTCGTGCGAGCGACCGTGGCCTCGCGCTTGCGACTCGCTTCGTACATCGCGTTCGATTCCAACAGTTGCGCTCGGAGGTCTTCTATCTCGCTCACATAGCCCTGGAGAGAGTGAAATAGAAGTACATACCTTATATAACTCCCGCTTGGCATCGTCGATGATCAGTGAAGGGTCTTGTACGGAGTCGTGTCTCGTGCGAGCGACCGTGGCCTCGCGCTTGCGACTCGCTTCGTACATCGCGTTCGATTCCAACAGTTGCGCTCGGAGGTCTTCTATCTCGCTCACATAGCCCTGGAGAGAGTGAAATAGAAGTACATACCTTATATAACTCCCGCTTGGCATCGTCGATGATCAGTGAAGGGTCTTGTACGGAGTCGTGTCTCGTGCGAGCGACCGTGGCCTCGCGCTTGCGACTCGCTTCGTACATCGCGTTCGATTCCAACAGTTGCGCTCGGAGGTCTTCTATCTCGCTCACATAGCCCTGGAGAGAGTGAAATAGAAGTACATACCTTATATAACTCCCGCTTGGCATCGTCGATGATCAGTGAAGGGTCTTGTACGGAGTCGTGTCTCGTGCGAGCGACCGTGGCCTCGCGCTTGCGACTCGCTTCGTACATCGCGTTCGATTCCAACAGTTGCGCTCGGAGGTCTTCTATCTCGCTCACATAGCCCTGGAGAGAGTGAAATAGAAGTACATACCTTATATAACTCCCGCTTGGCATCGTCGATGATCAGTGAAGGGTCTTGTACGGAGTCGTGTCTCGTGCGAGCGACCGTGGCCTCGCGCTTGCGACTCGCTTCGTACATCGCGTTCGATTCCAACAGTTGCGCTCGGAGGTCTTCTATCTCGCTCACATAGCCCTGGAGAGAGTGAAATAGAAGTACATACCTTATACAACTCCCGCTTGGCATCGTCGATGATCAGTGAAGGGTCTTGTACGGAGTCGTGTCTCGTGCGAGCGACCGTGGCCTCGCGCTTGCGACTCGCTTCGTACATCGCGTTCGATTCCAACAGTTGCGCTCGGAGGTCTTCTATCTCGCTCACATAGCCCTGGAGAGAGTGAAATAGAAGTACATACCTTATATAACTCCCGCTTGGCATCGTCGATGATCAGTGAAGGGTCTTGTACGGAGTCGTGTCTCGTGCGAGCGACCGTGGCCTCGCGCTTGCGACTCGCTTCGTACATCGCGTTCGATTCCAACAGTTGCGCTCGGAGATCTTCTATCTCGCTCACATAGCCCTGCGAAGAATGAAATAAAAAGGTTAAGAAAGAAAGATTATTTATTTGTCAAACATGCGTGTCCATAAACTGCCAAGGCAGACATGCAAGGTATTAAGATCATATTTTGTTGTGAGCGTCCATGTTTTGCCAATAGCGGCGTATAAATTGTGTAAGTTGTAAGTTTTTGACAAATTCATTTAATTGGATTAACATTCACAATCATTTCATTAATAATTTATTTCAAAATTTAAAGTATATTATGGTCAATGCTTATAGGTATATCAGCATCATCGTTACTTCAGTTGAAAAACGTCCAACACTGGCCATAGGCCTCCCCAAAGCGTCGATACAACGACCGGTCCTATGCGTCTCGCATCTATCGGATTTCGGAGATTTTAAATGAACAGATCAAGTTTGAAACAAAATATTGCGGTCTAAAATCAGTATGGTTGAAATGGCTCAAAAGCCTGGCTAAAGCCCGATAAACTGTAGGAACAACGTGGGTCGTGGTAGACCACGAAGGAGATGACTGGGCGAACTAGATAGATTTTTTAATCAGATTTGTAGAACTGGACTCCTTCCAGTTTGGCAAGGCTTGAGGAAGGTTTTTTTTATTAGGTGTCTATATGTGAGGACTTTCTAATGATTATGGTTTATTTTCTTGTGTTTTTAATAGCTGTAAGTCCTGCATGTACTAAATAAATAAATTAATGATATGCTAGCGATTGACTACTATCTCACTTGACGGTACTTACGGACGTGGTCAACAATTGAGCACGCTTGCCTAGAAGCAACCTATTCACTCTTGACTTAAAGACCCCTAAGTTGTAACTATCAGGAAACACAGACCCCGGCAGGGAATTCCGCTCTTTAGCTCTACGTATAATAAATGTATTCCCAAAACGCTTTGTACGTATGGGTGGGATGTTCACTATGTAACGGTGGCGCATTGCCGTACGTGTAATGGTCCGATGATGAAACGGATTATATTTACTATGAGAAAAGAAATTTAAAGAAACTTGTTTTACCGTCCGTTCAACCGATTTTGACTTTTATTGCGTTGGTGACATGACAAATGACGGCTGCAGAAAAAGTTGATATTGTAACCACTTTTTTTGCTTCTAATGTCATCCTTATGTCTACGGAATGGAAGTAAAAATCGGTTGGACGGACAGTAACATAAGTTTCTTTTGTTTTCTTTTCTTATAGTAAATAGAGTATACTCTAATAATGTCCTCACCTGCACAAGCGAAGTAAGCGAACAATCATTGGCATCAGGACTGCCATCCTTGGGCCCCCAGTTCCCTAGCGCCTTCTCTGCAATGAGCTCGCTGTTCCGCGCCGACAGCTGCTCGATGGTGCCCTGCATGGCCTTCACGCGCCGCCGCAGAGCCTCCACCTCGCCCGTCAGGATCGCGTTCTCTTGCACCACGTCGCTCCAGCCTTCCTCGCCGTTTTCCGATATTACGCGTTTGCCCTGGAAAATGTGGGGGATAATACAGAGTACTTTAACAAAACGGTCAACAATAGATCTAATAGTCTAAGAGCCCGTGAACCCTAGACCTACGTTATTTTATAAAAGCTGAAAGCTTGACAGCGCATGCTCTATAAATCAAGTAACTAATATTCGTTACTTGGTTGACTGTGATAACATAGACAGAATGAGCGAGAAAGACTAATACAATATTCAATCCAATGATTTTTAATGGTTAAAGGTAAAAGATTCATTATAGCTGACGTTCTGTTGTCTACTCACGTTAGCAACATAGTGATTCATCAGTGCAACTGCTAAGAAAAACTAGAACACTACTATTACTAGGCTAAAAACTAAAGCATATATAATTCATATTAAAGAAAAAATAAATAAAATAATTATGTAATTATTATTAAAGACTTTAGTCAAATAATAATATTTAGAATTTTCACTTTTATTTTTACGAATAGATGAGGTAATTATTTTTAAATTGATTAAAAGTCGCATCCGTACTTTCTAAAGGGCAACAACTCAACCCAAAGCACAAGAGCTTCAACTGGTCAATGGAAACACTTCTAATTTACTGTTATCTAATTGAACAAGAGCGAAGCCAAGCCGAGTGACAACGATGAGTCACTATTTTCTTAAGGCAAATACTCTATAGTAAACAATATGTTGCTTAACTCTGAGGAATCAATAACTGCACTTACCGTCTGTTTTTTATACCCTGAGACTAAAATGACATTACAACACAAAAGAACTGGCATCATTCCTATAGCAAGTTTGACATTAGTTTTGTCAATTTAGTCTCAGGGTATAAAAAACAGACGATATTACATAAACCATTGTTAAATGGGTGAACTATACCTGTTTATACTCGGCGAGTTCTAACTGCAACCTGGCCACCTCCTGCCTCAGCTGGTGAATAGTCCTGGAAGTCAGGTCCTGGTTCACCACGCACCTGTTCTTGATGTTCTTCGCCCGGTTCGCATACTTTAGCGTGTTCAGTGTTTCCATGAAGTCCCTAGAAAATAAACAAATCAATTAATATTTGAATTCGGAAGTCGAGGTAAGGCCAAAGAAAATATCGATGGATTGTGTAAGGACTGATATGAAAGAAAAGGCAGTTAGTGATAGTGTGACGGACGACAGGACAGAATGGAAGAAGAAGGAAGTCGAGGTAATCCCGGAAGTACCAAAGTAGGACCGCTTGTGATTGGACAGTTAGACCGCTAGATCAACAAAATAGTAATAGCCACATAGCAAATAATAAGCATAGTAAGCCTTATGTTTCTTATGTAATGCTTTTCGTTTGAGGTGTGAAAATCATCTAGTGACTTATCCTACTCTAGGGAAGAGCGGGAGGGCTTGTCAAACTTTGACTGACTTAAACCACAACAATGTTCCGTTAGTTGCCCCTTGCATTCTGTGAAACACGAGAAACCTTTTAGAAGTATTCCCATGGCAAGCTCATGCATGTTCGCTAGCCATTCCTTCTCGCTCCAGACCATGGCTTGCCAAACAGGGCCTAACGCGGCAGATCACCACCGTTCCTATGAACTGCTGGGACTTAAGCCTCCTCTCTAGAAGAGGAAAGGAGTTAACCACCACACATGCCCAGTGTGGCTTGTGGATGTCTCATGTCTTCCGAGTTTTTGGTTCATGCAGGTATCCTCACGATGTTTTCCTTCACCGTTTGATGGCAAACACCTGCCTTGTACTGAATCCACGACTTACAACTAATTTAGCATTAGCATTATCGGCCTTGTAATGTTCCCACTGTTGGGACTCAGGCCTCGTCTCTTGGAGGGAATGGGCCATAATCCACCGCGCGGGCCCATTGCGGATTGGTGGATGTCACATGTCTTCGAATTTTTGGTTCTAGGACATGCCAACTTACAACTAATAATAACACTTAATCATCATCATTACCTATCACTAGGAGACACGCAGGCTATCATGACGGTATTGCTGTTGCCTCCCAAGGAGTCCTGCAGCAGCCTGGTGAGCTTCGAGTCCCGGTACGGCACGTGCAGCACTTTGCGGGAGCGGTCGCCTAGAGCGGATATCACGTTGCCTAGCGCTAGGAGCCCGCAGTTTATTGATATGCCTTCCTTTGCACGTTCGCCTGTTGCACCTGGAGGACAAAAAACGGTTTTTTGAGAATGATTGTCCACAAGGTGGACCGATGATCTGTTGAGGGCCACGGGAATCCGATGGATGCGAGACGCACAGGATCGGTTGTAGTGGTGTTGCTTGGGGGAGGCATATGTCTTTCGGTTGAGATGATGACGATGATGATTGTGCTGTAGTATCATTATTGGATTCATAGCCAGAAAGTCTGACCATCAGTCTACTCAACGTGAATCTTGTTGCCCAGAAAGTTGTTTGTGGAGGTCTGATATAGATTGGAATTCCTTTAGTAAATTCAGAGTGAAGAAGTAACAAACGTCCCTTTGCCTTTATAATGTTGAGCTGTACTGTTCGGTCGGGGTTCGAACCCATGCACAGCGTCCAGGTATGCAACTACTAATTGGGCCAATAGTGTCATGTTTACTTTTGTATGCCAGAATCTGAAGGGTCTACATCACTCATGCAAGTAAGAAATAATAAAATAATCTGAAACATATTTACCTGTCCGTTTTAATCTCTCCGATCCAGCCAAATCAACGAAATGGAACTTCGCCGTAAGAGTCTCATACTGTTCTGGCGCCTCACTATCTGCGTCCCTTTCTATCGTAGCGTCTTGATCTGCTGCTAGCCTTCTCTGTCGTAGTAGAAGTGTGAATACTGCGTGAGACCGGGAAGATGACGAGTTCATGTTTGTGGCTGCTGTAGTCCTGGCTAGGGCCCCGGCTCTGAGGGCCCCTAGGGCCTCGTGGGCCCCTCTCACGGCTCGCATTGAAGCTCCTACTATTCTAACGCCTCCACAACCGTCTTCTGTTATTCTGAGGGCTCCCTGAAACAAAATACATAATGTTTTGACATACACACTCAAAGCAATAAAATAGGCTCGTGGAATTTGAAGCCGGATTCTTGGCCTAACGTTTTTATTACACGATGCCAGGCCCTTTCACGAGCGCTTAACGCGAATCATTTTATGACCTAAACTAAGCTGTAAAAGAGACGAGCTATATAGGGTCTATAGCTCCATCCTTCTTTCTCGCTCGACCGCCTAACAATTTAAACACGCCATGGTAAGGCCCTCGTATATTTTTGTAAGAAAGTTTGAATTATTAAAATCCGCTAGAATTCAAATTTCAAGTCTCTGTAGAATTTTTGCTTCGTTAAATTTTGTATACAAGTACCTACAACTGCCACTATTATAAAAAAAGTCATTGTAATTGTCCATAGTATTTAAGTTTATTATCATAGCCAAGTTATTGAGCCGTTTTAGATACCTATTGGTAAAATGTAACATTACGATGCCAAAAAAAGGAACGACATAGTTACACCGCCATCCCGGAAAATTAAACTCACACACGTGAGTAGAATCGCCTTCTAAATAGTTCCCTTTTCAAATACCCCATTTTCCGTACTTTCTAGTTCTATACATTTATAAAGCCAAGTACCCACGTGCCCGATAAATGAATACGAAACACATGCGGGCGTGTATAGATAGCACGCTTCAGTGCGCTTCAGGGAAATAATTAGATAGGCCTTTATTAGTTCTGTGAGACACTGATTTGTCACTTGTTCTTTGGTTCAGTGGTTTGGTTAAGTTTGCGAGTTTATGTAGGGGTTCTTTAGATTGTGTTATCCTTGGAATGGGTTAAGGGGTGATTTGGGGGTCGTAAGAGAATTTAGCGGTACTTATTTCGACAATGAAAATTTCATGAAATTATTTCCTAATGTATGGACTGCTCATAGAACCGAATTCAGTTTAAAATACCCTAGTACGCTTCAGTGCGCTTCAGGGAAACAATTAGATAGGCCTGTATTAGTTCTGTGAGACACTGATTTGTCACTTGTTCTTTGGTTCAGTGGTTTGGTTAAGTTTGCGAGTTTATGTAGGGGTTCTTTAGATTGTGTTAAGCTTGGAATGGGTCAAGGGGTAGCTTAGGGGTCATAGGATAATTTAGCTGTGGCAACCACATGAAATTATTCTGTAGCGTATGCTCGTAAAACCGTTTTAAATAACCCGTCAGAGTTTCCCAGCAAAATTAAGGTATAGGTAATATGTATATAGGTGTAGTAGGGCAGTCTGTTTATTTATTGAATCGTTTTTATGTAGGTAACGGAAAAACAAATTGTTTTTTTTTAGTTACGAAGGAAACGGTTATTTATTTATTTATCACTGGTACTCCAACTTTTAATATTATTATTATTGATATCTCATGTTGACCATCCTCTCACTTGATGGTAAGCTCCGACTCCGGCAGAGAATTCAACTCCTTAGCATAGAGAACACAGGGTTATTTTGAAATAACTGCCGGTCATTGAAAAATAATCCCGTATATTCTCAAACGGTTTTGTGCGTAGATATGGGAGAAATGTCCACACTTTAACTGTGGCGCATTACAAACTGAGTAAACAACCTATCGGCTGATTTGGCAAGGACAAGAAGTGCTAAAGTCCTTGAACCATTTTAATGAATAATATTGCTCTTACAACAGTTACAGCTGATCAAATAAACCGAAATAAAAGGTCAATACTTGCATAAATTGAATCAATTACAATGTCTTCAAAACAAAATAAACATAAAACTTGGTAAAACTGCATAACCTTTCATAACAGCTGTTACAAACAGTTAATATTTGAACAGCTCAATATTGTCAAGTGCGAGCAAATAATAGTGGTTCTGTTATTTTTTGCACAAATGTCCAAATGCTTCCGTAATCGAGGTGACAAGGCAGGTATTAAACCATCGTCGGCTGTGTGGACTTGCCACATTTAGGTCGTATTTGTAATTCGTACTTCTTGATAATAAATCAGATGTTGGAGTTACTAAATAGCCTAAAGAGAGTGTTTGTCCGTTTAAATGAGCCTTTAAATGAGTAAGTAAATGCTTATTGCATAAAAGTGTGTATAAGTAGTCATTATACGGATAATTGTCGATTCTTGCTTAGTTGCGATTTTGTAAACAGATGTTGAGGCTCTTAATAAACTAGTACCTCTCAACATTAACGATTGCTTCATTGCTTACAATCACGTGGGGTCGCAGTCAAGTACTAGTATTATATTATAAAAAAAAGAGAATAGGGGCTTTATTAAGACGAGTTAAAATGACAGAAACGAGAAAGAGGGATGGATCTATTCACCCTATAAGTATAGCAGTCATCCTTTTAACAGTTAGTTTAGGTCGTCAAATGGATATCATTGAGAGAGCAGTTAATGAGTTTTTTTTAGGGTCTTAGGTAAGTCAAACCAGAATTTTCAGCGAAAGACTGTTTGAAAATTTCAGCATTCAAAATGATTTATTACAAACTGTTATCTTTTCAGCTATGTGAAAGGGTGTTAGAATGAATTAAAGCAACATTGACTGAAATGAAGACGTCGGTATCGTGAATAACTTATTTTGCACCTTTTCTTGAACGAATATAATATGTGTTCTACACACCAGCATACTAATTAGCCACGTGTGAAAGCTCTAACAGGAACTTTGAAGAGACAAACAATATAACAATAAGCTTAGCAGTATTGAATTCCATAGATTGGTACTTGATACAATATTAAGTTAATGGGTTGTGGAGGTCTGGTAGGCAGCCGCTCCTCGTAAAATAATGGTATTCAGCTAAATCCGGCTTGACTGGAAGCCGACCCCAATATAGTTGGGAAAAGGCTACGCAGATGATGATGGTACTTGATACAATACTGCATCGTTAAAAATAAATAACTTGGTACAATATTCTTCACTCAATTCGGTATAATAATATATCGATGGACTTGAACTATGTATTTGCTTCTCCCAGTTCGATTATAATTTAGGGTTACTCGAGGCTAGAGTGAATAGACTTAATAAACTAGTGCACTTAGTTTATGATTCCCCGACCGGTCGCATGAGACCGCGCTTTTATTGTTTTACTAATGTGTCTCGTTTCGCGGGTATGTGATAGGTTAACCATCAACGATTGCATCATTGTTAACCATCAGATGGGATCGCAAGCAAGCGCTAATTTGTCTTTCAAAAAAACTACATCGGTGTACCTACCGTACCAGCTTACACAGTTTTGGTGGTAACTCGACGTATTCTCAGTAGGACATTGATAGTCTGACCAATTTGTAACAATTAATTATTTATTTATACAATTAATTCATGAATCCCCGACCGGTCCTATGAGACCGCGCTGTTATTGTTTTACTATTGTGTCTCGTTTGGAGGTATGTGATAGGCTAAGCAGTGCCAAGATAATAAAAAAGAACTATCAACGTAAGAGCTGTGGGCCGCTGTTTAGAAGAGAAGGGTGCATTGGCTTGTTCTCGAGAACAAGCCAATGCACGGCTTGTTCTCGCATCCTTGGCTGCTGCGCTGTGGGTGCGCATATATCGTGGAGCAGTTCTTCTTTTTGTCGTGTCGATTCAACTCAAACTTTGTCCAAAAAATATTTAGTCATCTCTCTCGTTGTCCTCGCATAGGTCATTGAAGGTGCAGGTAGTTGTGCATGCATGAGATGACGCATATCCTGTGAAGGGGCTCTTCACTGGCAAGGTACTTGTGAGGGGTCGAGGAAACCCCATTTGGCCAAATTATCTTTGCAGCGGTCAGCCTGAGCCCGCAGTCGGTTCAGAGATTTCCAGGTCGCCCACTGCAGTTCGTGTCCCGATGGCAGATGTGTGTGTGTTGGTGGAGTGGTAGATTATGAGTTAGACATAAGACAAACCTTAGCAAAAGGATCTTTGGCAGGATCGAGCAGGTCCACAATATCTTCATTGTAGAGCTCTATGAACTGCGCCTGCACGGAGAACTCGGGCGGCAGCTGGCCCTGCGCGCGCGCTTCGTCCGCCCTCGCCTCCGCTCCGGCGAACAAGTCTCGGATGGCGCGAGGGATGATGCCGCGGCGTTCTTCGTCGCCGTCCCCCTCGCCCTCCCAGCCGCTGCCCATTGTGTAGGTCTTGCCGGAGCCGGTCTGGAAAGAAGGAAATTAAATTAATATCTTGCGAGGCTTATATTGGAGTATAAATAGGTCTTCGCACTCTTCAGGTTAAAGTGGTCTATTGTCACTATGGATATAGTTTTGTTACAGTTAAATTAGTATAGATTTACCCACTTAAAAAAAAATCTGCTGAACAATACGTTAAGTCGTCTTATCCATCACACTAAAATTATAAGGGCAAAGTTTTTGAACTGGTATGGATAAAATTTGGCACATGGGTCGATCAAGTCCTGGAATTGCACATAAATACTTTTTTCCGCTTTCTGCTTTAGCGTGGGCGAAACCGCTAGCAGCAGCTAGTGTTATAAAAAAATTGAGTTGCATGGTTTGAGTCGAAGAGTCGAATATGCATAGTTACATACATTGCAAGTTTGTAAAACGCTTGTAAAAATTGTTTTGTTTACACGCTTTTAATGTCGATGACTATCGCTTTCGGGTAATGGTAATCAAAAACAAATTAGCAAAGTATACTTGCACGTTGACGGTACTTAAAAGCGGCGATACACATACTTGTAGTTAACACAAAAGTATACATGTAGTTTACTTGCTGTTCTGTTTTATAAGTGATCGAAGGCTGTTCTGCTACTATAACATGTCTGGTGTCCCTAACACAAGCTCTTACAGGGATAGAGCTATATAAGGTGTAGTCTCTCTATTCGTCTTTCTTGCTTGCACGACTGACATTTTAGCACGTCATGGTAAAGCCCCTGTTTGGTGGATGTCATTATGGCATGCGGTGCGGCACCTACGGTGGACCGATGACTTGGTAAGTTTTGCGGGAATCCGACGGATGCGAGACGTACAGGACATTGTAGCCACATTTCGGGTAGGTCTATGTCTAACATTTTTTCATGGATAAAGTTATTAATGAAAGTTGTGGTAGGGTAGGTAGTTATATAGATACAACTATATAGCGTTATCATCAAGCAGCGGATTCTGCTATCGCCGGAAACAACTTGACCTCGAACGCTAATAAATCTTTAACAGGCGTTAAAGGCCAACGAATGAATGACACAGCTTTGAGATCATAAATGACACCTATACTATAAGTAGGTATAGTTAACCTGTGCTATAAAAACTGTTTATTTGGTATAAAACTGAAATTGTGCAGGGAAAATTTGTCCGTAGAACAAAGCAGACTGAGTAAGCAGAGTTATGAAATTTTGATATATTTATCTTTATATATATAATTCTTCTGTACGTATGTTTGTCCTAAACGAATTAACCGATTTGGATTTAATTTTGTGAATATACAATTGAACTTGGCAGGTGGCGCTACAATCGTAATATGTTATACGTATAACAAAAAATGCCTTTTAATAGTTTGTTCCGGCTAAGCTCTGAAACAGCTACACCGATTTTAACGAGACTTTTGTCCTATTTGTTGTCTAGTTGAGCAGACACTTGAGCTACAAAACTCTACCAATTTTTCATCACACTATCCACTAGGAATCAATTTACAAATAATTAAAACAGCTACTAAACTTCAATTGAAGAAATCCCGCTAAATATGTGGCCAGATGCATCTGCAGCTGTCTTTAAAAAGAAGCCCGGAAGTGTTAACAAACGGAACTGTCGGTTAGCTGACTACATTAATTACTTCATAAACGTATGGGCGTAACTATCGAGTTCCCACGGTCACGGTGGCTGGCCACGAAATTCACTTTCTAAACTCTTGACTTACTCGCAGAAGTACTCTTAAGAATCTTGTGTATGCTAAGCGGGATGTGATTTTTTCCCATACTAGGAATTAGGTACTCCTAGTGTGGGGCACTACAAACATGAAAACTCACATACACAAGACGCCCCGAACCGGAACAACTATTTGTAGATTATACAAATAATTTGTTCCGTGCGGGAATCGAACCCGGGACACGCAACGCAGCAGTCATTCGCTTAAACCACTGCGCTAACCGTGCCGTCCACGAAATTTACTTTCTAAACTCTTGAGTTACTCGTAGAAGTACTCTCAAGAATCTCGCGTATGCTAAGCGGGATGAGGTTGTGGCCTACGCGAGTAATGCGTCAAAGATTTTGCAAACTTGGGTCAAAGGAAAAGTTAGACTTAGGGCCTGTTTCACAATGTTCGAGTAGCCGTATCTTTCTGAATAAATTCAAAAATGGAACAGAATTTCTATGAAATTATCTGCCAAGTAAGATATCGGAAACTTAATCATAGCTGGTGAAACAGGCCATGAGGGTATTTAAAGCTGTCAAAAATTAAAAGTCCCGTTTTGACATTTGTCATCGTGACGTAACTAGTGAAGCAATAGAATAATCGTAATATATTCCATCCATCATATTATTAGCGCCAAAAAATTTTATTTTTTGAATAGGTACACTATGTAATTAATTATTATTTTATTACTTCTTTCAGTTTCGTTCCAAGTTACATTCTAGGGCCTTCTCAAATCCTAACTAATATTATAAATGTGAAAGTGTGGATTTTTGTTACTTAATCACGCAAAAACCGCTGAACGGATTTGGATAAAATTTGGCATACATATGGCCCTTGACATGGAAAAGAACATAGGTTACCTTTTATCCCGATTCTTTTTTTTCTGTTGTCCTCACAGACGAATTCGCAGGTAGAAGCTAGTATAGAATAACTTCTACCATAGTGTCATTATGTTACCCTAACTAAAACCAACCTGTTTTTTTCAGTTGCCCTTTGAGTTCCAGCGTCGCGGTCATTCTTTCGAACAAATTACGACATTTCGTATATTTGAGTATCTCAACAAGAGCCTATAAATTTTAAGACATTAGCTGTGTTAGATGTTACTGTAACCGTATCTAAAGACCTTGACCGGATCGCTCCGCTTTATTCAATGGCTGCCTTTCCATCATCGCATTTTTATGAGAGCCATGACGTCACACATGGGCTCTTTCGAAAGAAACTAAAAGGCCTATTATAGCACTCGTTTTTACGAACGGTCTTAGTCTACGTCGAGTAGTATAATGTCAAAGTCAAAGGCAAAGTGGTATTATTTCACATAGGCCTACATGGGCACTTATAAAACGTCAAAAACTAGTGCACGGTTCCAAATTGGTCGTTTCTTATGGAGAAGAACCGGCAAGAAACTCCATGGTTACTCTTTTCAAAAAACTAATAAGGGTAAGACGGTCTTACATGTACGTAGACTCAACGACAGTCTACTTAGACCGGTCGTAAAAACGGGTGGTGTAATAGGCCTTTTAAAACTACTAGCCAACGCCAAAAGCATTAACTTATTCATTCCAAGTATTCAAGTTGGCAAGGGTATGAGTGTTTGTACAACAGAAATCGAAAGTATGATTATCGCTGCCATTTGATTACTGATTCATGGAAAGTTGGATAAGGTTAAGAACAGTTTCCTTTCAACAGACACGATAGTACGTCCGCAAAATATCGAAATGTAGGTACAGAAAAGGTATAGTATAGCCTCAGCCTTATAATGTTCCCACTGTTGGAACTCAGGCCTCCTCTCTAGTAGCGCGACCATAGATTAGATAGATTGTGACCCAATGTCACAATCTACCACGCGAGCCCATTGCGAGTTGGAAGATGTCACATATCTTCGAATTTTTGGTTCTAGGACATGCGGGTTTGGCCTCACGATGTTTTCCTTCACCGTTTCAAGATCAGTGGTGTGGTGATGAAATAAATTACATAAAGTAATAGACGCACAGGACCGGTCATTGTGGCGACGCTTGGGGTAGGCCTATGTCCAGCTGTGGATGTCTTTGATGATGAATGCGCCTGGCTAGGTTCGAACCCGCGACCTACAACTGCGCTACCATTGCTCTCAATAATTATAAAAGAGCAGTTCATCTCATCTACCTAGCCTTTTCCCAACTTTATTGGGGTCGGCTTCCAGTCGAGCCGGATTTAGCTGAATACCAGTATTTTTACAAGGATCGGCTGCCTACCAGACCTCCATAACCCATTAACTGATGTAACACGGTACTTCATGGCAAGACTAGAGTCAGATTTACTGGCTTCTGACTATCCGTAACGACTGCCAAAGATCTACAAATTACAGCCGGGACGTACAACTTAACGTGCTTTCCGAGGCACGGAATTATAAAAGAGTTATTAATGAAAATTCTAAAACTTATCTAGAAAGGAAACACGTGACCCAGCTTAGCAAGGCGGATGTACGATTGAATTAAACAGCGATGCGTATCAAAACATTGAATGACTTATAAGCAAGACGTTAATAGCCATTGTTACATATGTTTCGCAGTTCGCACGAGGCGACAACATGTCTACCGATGCGGACGCGTGACTGCAATACGAATTCGATGCCGTGAGACGCTATAACCAGCTTAACGATCTATACTTATAAATATGTAATTAAAGTGTCTGTTTGCAATATCAAAATAACATTTTAATTGCATATGAAAATACATTCGATACCTATAACAAAAATTGCAATTTAAAAAATGCCTGTTTTTTTGTTACGGTTGATCTCCGAAACGGCTGGACCAATTTTGACAGGACTTCAAAATTAGTCCAGCCACTTCCTCACTGGTAAATAGCTGATGTTCTAAGGAGTAACTCAGGCCGTTATTTCAAAAAAGAAAATGCGGCGCCGCGCAAAAAAGGACTTAAAATTAAACGGTTACACGAATCAAAAATGAACGAAGTCGCGGGAACCAACTAGTGACTTAAATACCTAATAATTTATCGAAAAAAATCTCGTGACGTGCCAGAGAATTGTTAACTCAATCAGATAAGTGGAGATGAGGTGTAACAAAGAGAGAAAGTGCGCGGCGATGCGCCTCTAATACATATGTGCTGATAATTGTGAGATAAAACTCACAAAATGGACACTGCTAATTAGAAGGTGGGACGATTTCTTAGGAGCTATTCGGTAAGTGGAAGACAATGGACATGCTAATCCCAGGCGGCACAAACAATTTCCTTTTCTATCGCATTGTCTACAGCGGTCGCAAATTTCTTCCTTGTCGACTTTTGCTGTAAATGGTAAAAGCTTCTGAGAAAACGAGAACGTCTTTTGATCGTCAATTGATTGCCAAAAGTAAAAGTCTGAATTGGAGGCTTTTTTGTGGTGGGAAATCTAATCGCTTCACTCCCTTTGGGTCTTGATCGCCAGGGCCCGGCGTGAGAGGTCATTACCTTCGATCATCTTATGTTCCGCCCAAGCGGGGCACACCTACATCGTATGCTTTACCATGTCCTCCGGTCAGTCCATGCAATGTTGACACTCGAGCGTCTTTTTTCCGCAAGAATCCGATGCCAGAACCTCCCGAACTTACCATGTCCGGTAAAAACCTATGTCATGCGGAAGGTGAGGACGCCGTGACGTCTTTCCAGCTTTGCCTATAAGAGGGAAAGTGAGGGGCTTGATGTTTAGATCCTTTCAATAATATTATTAACATTTTTTCTTTCTTTCTTTATTATATGGGTCTTATACCATAACAATGCACACAAACAAGCTGCATACAATCATTGGTTTGCAGTATAGGTCGTATTGTTTCTTGTCTTGATTTCTACTCAATTACGTCAGTACTCCAGGTAAGGATCGAGCATTGTCGTGACGCAATCCTAAATCGGAACAGTTCAACCCAAGAAGGTTCGATGAAAAAGGTTTTTCTATATCCAGACATCTTTTTTCGCATTGACCTTTTTGGCAGAATAACTTGTGTGTAATGTCCCGAATTCTTAATGTCAAGTTAGTCGCCTACTCAGCTTTTTTTAGATCCAAGGTGACCTTAATTATAACTATTGATAATTGACAAGTTTCTGCCAACGGATTCGCCTGCGTGAACTTGAAATATTATCCCTAAGAGATATACTCCTGTAATATGAAGTATCAGTGAAAAATCCTCCTTCAAAATGTAAATAAATTAAGTTGCCATTATTATTGCAACTCGTTCTAGTGAATTAAAGTTTGACACTCCTTCCCGCTCCACTCAGAAAAGCAAAAGAAGTTATCGATGATTTCCCATGTAAAAAGAGGGCCACAGTTTTGTTTTTGCTGCAGAGCCAACCATGACCAATGGGTTATCTAGCTACGCCCTGCCTGTTCTTATCCAGGATATGATATATACGAGTGCCAAATTCAATCCCGATCCGATCAATCTTTTGTGCGTGAAGGAGTATACACATATTATACCAGCACACTAACTTGAATCCCCGACCGGTCCTATGAGACCGCGCTGTTATTGTTTTACTATTGTGTCTCGTTTTGCGGGTATGTGATAGGTTAATGTGATTCAAAGGATGGGCGCGCTTTCTGTAGTTATTACAAAGTAATAGTTACACGTATCAGTAATCATTGAATTGCCAGCGAAATGAGCTTGAAGCGAAACCTAGACACCTTTCCCTTTCACCGGTTCATTGTAACGATCTACAGGGAAACTCGGTAGAAGTGGAAATCTATTAATAACACTGCGACGACTATTACAGACACACCAGAAAACTGGAAGTTTTTAGATGGGAGTCTCCTGGTTATTTAAGCCGAAGTCGATAAAGTGTAAGAAAATTCTAACTTCTGAAGAAATATCAAATAGAACATCCTTTTATCTAGCACAAACATAAATAAGTTTGAAAGTAAACACGACAAGGAACAAAAAGCACAATAGTCATGAATCAACAAAATTTCACCATCCTTCCCTTGTCCTTTTTTCCCATTTATTTTTAGTAGCTCCTACTGTAATATTTTTTATGGTCTACAATAAAGAGACATAAATCAATCAATAATTCTATTAAAGAAATAATACAATTTTGTGTCATGGTTGTTTGAAAATAGGTCCAGTTCAGCATTACACCTAGTGTCTGACGCTGGTTCTCAACAGGACCTAAGGTTGGAAGGTGATGGACGTAAATCTGTTTTGTAGTGAATTATTTAGTAATGTTATCCATAATTTTGTCTATTGCTGGATATAGGGGTCCCCTAAGTTTCACAATGTGCCTCAAAGACTGGTCCTATGCGTCACATCTCGCATCCACAGAATTCCCGTGACCCTCAGGTCCGTCGATCCAGCTTGTAGGAGGTAATATAATTGCACTAAATTAATGTAGGTCTCAAATTATATAAAAAGTGTGACATAACGTGAATAACAAATATTTAACGCCATGTTTTTGCCAACACTACTTAGAACTACACAACACCGTTTATAGCAGAGTTAAGTAACTCTATTGTGTCGGTTTAACTGCTTGAGCAAACGGATTCCTGACTGTTTGCTAAGCAATTATCAAATGTACGCGAACACACGTCAAACTTACGTTTACAAGGACGCGTGAGACACTGATATCTTGCTTAAACTGTAGAATAGGCATAGAGCACCTTTTTTGCGGTGAGGAATCTTCAAGTATTTGGCTTCGCTTCAGGTAGGGCCAAAGGGAGTGGCAGATTTATTCTGACTAAAACTCACCAATAGACAATGTAGGAAACAGTTGCTCTTTGCGTTCCAGGGTCTCTCGAATTGACCCTGCTAAGCTAAGTCCATTTTGCTGTCCGGAGAGTTACCTATTGCTCGCCATTCGAAAACCCGCAAAACTACGGTAACGGGAAGAGAATCGCCCTGCGACTCCCGAGTTCCCGACATGACACCCTGACCTCTTATAGCGGCGGCTGAGTTGTGACGACTTCTTCACGTTTTAAGCTACCTTCTTTCGCTCACATCAATGCTTTCTAGAAGGAGGTGTGGGGCTCCATATTCCCTCTCACTTCATATCCAAAGCAGTCTTTGAGAATGTAAGTGATCTAACTCAACAACTTCAATGTCTGGAAAATTAACGAGACTACGAAATATTTAGTGTATCTATTATATTTCTCCCATATCTCTTTCTTACTCAAAATTATGGGCCCTTTTTTCATCAGTGAGTTTCAGAGCAAAGTAAAAACTGACAGGAATAATGAGTAAGGTCACTTTCGTTCTAAATATGCTATAGGTCATGGAGCGAGTGCCGTTTTGAATGCGAGGTGCGGCTTTCTGTAGGCGGGGTGTTCGGTTAGTAGCTCTATAAATACGCCTTGTAAGTCAAACGTGTATTACTTTGTCACATTTTCATAACCGTTATAGGTCAAACAGTTAATGCAAGCGACGTTTTTGGCACAACTTGAGCGCGATGAATAAATAAAGGAAATGATGAGCCATTTAAATTAATAGTAAATAATTCACTCGACCGATTTTCCTTCTTATTATTACAGTGCACAAGCGTGTGCGTAAACACAGATGCACTTTCTGTTCCGCACCTCTCATAGTCCGATGAGACAGCAATCTGACACGACCGGAGAGAGATCAGGCGCAATACCAACGGTTTTACGTGCTCTCAAGAAGTACGGAATACGGATGCCTCGTTTTACCAACTTCCAAACTTTGGGACGTTACAAAGTTAAAAACACCCAATAGCACTCATTGCCTGACTCAAGGAATCAAATCCAGGACTCCATGCTCAATAGTTGCGTTTGGCACTACGAGGCCAAAACACTTAAAATGATGGTTTAAGTAACAATGAAATATAAATGATACGCAACGACAGTCTATAATTTTACATAACAAAAATTGTTGCCTATGACTGCCAAATAGGTAATGGGGCCAAACGATATTTTGTCGATGTTCCCAATTAATCTCTGTCCGTATACAGTTTTAAATAATTTGTCACGCAAAACAACGTAAATCGTAGGTGCGTGTTTAATTGATTGGTTTATCACATTGAGGTATAAACCGACATTTTTAATAACCTGTTTCTAGCAGTTCCTTTTGAGGCTCTCTTATATAATTTGGTCTATTGAGCAAGTTGTAAGCTTTTAGCGAGTAAATGTTTCTTAATTTTGTAGTGTTTGGAAATTTTAGGATTGAGCTATAGCACTTTCTTATGCTTCTATTCTTTTCTGTCATTTAGAACCGTCATTTAGAAGTACCGTAAAATGGGGTGAATAGGGACTCAAGGGTGAATAGGGACAAAACTTTGAGTTTAATTTTTACTTTGGTTAAATATTTTATCTTCATTTCTGTATAAGCATCGCCTTTTATTACAATTAATGGACAAATAGGAGTAATTAAATGCTGGAAAAACCTGTTAAATAACGTTAAAATCCAGTAACCATTTTCGTTCCTATTCACCCCTGCGTTCCTATTCACCCCGTTTGACTGTATAGGAAAGAGCGATTCGGTGCCAGACGTAGTTCAACCCATAAAGCGAAGGTTTGACCTACTTAACTTTTTTACTTTCTATTTCGATCCAACTTTTTATTATGACATTTTTATTGTGCTTTTGGGTATAATTTTGATTGGTCTGCCCCGTCCTCACATATCTAATAATATTGTAATATACCTAGACATATTGTGAGAATAACCACTTTTTGAAAGAGTAACGATAGAGTTCTTTGCCGGTTCTTCTCCATAGAAAAATACTAACTAGAAACGTGCATTGCCATCTCCACCTTGGTGAGCCGTATTTCAATTTTCTACAGTTAGTGTTCAACTAGTGATTGGCTGGACAAAATGAACAACATGCCATTAAACATAACAGTTCAAAAATGCTGTAAGTGAAAAAAGACAGAATGTCAATAATATGGCACTGGTAACACTAAATCGCCACCGCTTATGCCTTGCAACAAGGGCTTTAAACACAACGTACGGATAGCTCACGACCGTTGTGTTTACTCTGATGTCACCTGTGCGAAACCGACCTGTATGACGCGGAAACTTGTACACAGAATATGTATAATTACTTAATATTCCTACACTTATACTATCCTTAATTATACGGAGTAACGCCGACGTCCTTAAATATGCAATTATACATATTGACTAAGCACACGACTTAAAACAATATGGACATAGCGAATGTTCATATGGTCGGAGCTGTTGTATATGATAATTACATTTATATTCTAGGTAACTACCGGCACGTGGAACAGTAAGGTTTATATCGTATACGCAGAATTTGTATATTATAATATATGATATTGTCACGTGTATGGTCACTAGCTGTTTTTCTTAATAAAATATGCCCTAAGATTAGATATGCTTGAATGAGATTTAAGAAGTCGTAGGCTTGGAGTAGTTCTGTCAAGTGGTAGCACGATCGTTTTTCAATATACCTTCATAGAATTAGCATCAATCAACATCAATATTATATTCGTACTTAGCATATACTGACCCTCAGGCGGGTAAGACTCCATCCACTTCTTCCAATGTCTTTTACGAACTTCTTGGCAATTCCTACTGCAGACATCTAAGCCGTTCCGCTATCAGTCTGTTCAAAGTTTTTGTTTACTCACAAAATAATTCCTTTTCCTTATTTCCTTCTTCTTCTATCTATTCCTTGCCTGTGTTATTTTAGTTGTCTTCAGTTCACTTTCTAGTTTTGTCTATCCTATTGAATATTCTGACTTATCCACAGCCAGAAGGCCGTTCACATATTTCAAATCAAGTGTTTCAAGTACATGTACTTAGAATGGTTTGTAATCGTCATATCTGAGTTTCTAAGATTGTATTGATAAGGTAAAGTGAGACGATATTCAATCAGCTGCCGTTGAGATTGCAGTCAGATGATTTTCTCGAGTTAGATTACAATATACATATGTATGTTAAATATATTGAACCTTGATGAAAAGTAA
This sequence comes from Mythimna separata, assembly GCA_030763345.1. Taxonomy (NCBI): domain Eukaryota; kingdom Metazoa; phylum Arthropoda; class Insecta; order Lepidoptera; family Noctuidae; genus Mythimna; species Mythimna separata. The sequence goes on along the minus strand of CM061170.1, from coordinate 22,067,811 downwards.
GGCTAGACATTCAGAAACCGCGATGTGTTAAACTTTTAATGCTAATTGGTCCTCATTGATCACAATGAACAAATTCTCTATACTAAAGGTTCTCCTTTTCAATTTTGTGTTCCTTAATTTTGCCAGGACTAACTACCAACCCTAACGACCTTTAACAGTTCTGACTAAAAGCCACTACAACTAACAAGCGTGAAGCCAACAATTCAGCTTAACTTAAAACCCAAGGTTCCTCGAAGCAAATACATTACTAACAAGTATTTGGTCAGGTGCAATGCGCCCATGAGTCTCCCGTTAGCAGACCCTCATTGGCCCTGAATACACACACGGAAATGTGGACTTTATCACCTTGAGAATTAAAGCTATAGTTATTATTGTTATCTTTGTCTTATCTGGCAGGATTACAGGCTGTGCTGACGAAAATTTGATGTTATCTATTTGGCGCCTACAGTGAGTCATGTACTCGTGTTGTTTTGATTAGGTTTGTGGATTCAGTCTGTTTGCGTTTGTTAATACTTATGCAAACTGTTATGATGTCCAGTCTTGAGTTAAGAATAGGTGACCCAGTCTCCTGATGGTGACGTAAGAGACGATTTAATGAAAATGTCAAGTGGATGGTTTACTTTTTGTATTTTCCAATCAATGGTAAAGTCTTTAAATAGTTTGCCCAGAAGGTGAATACGTTTACTGCAGCATCGGTGGCGTTGATTTAGTTATCCAAAGCAGGTGTACGGGCACTTGGGGCATTCTCACATGTGTCTCATGTTCTGAACAGGGGCAGAGCATTGACATTGCAGTCACATTCGAGTATCCGAAGGGTTTGTAAAACCGTATTTCACCACGATGTGTTTACAGCGGCCTACCTAGGTGCGCAATTGATTTAATACTTTCAGAGGCCACTGCAATTCGGGTTCAGGTAGCTAACTAACTAGAAGTGTGAGATTGAGAGTGAAGTATAACTAACAAAAAGGCTGCAAAGATTCTTATAGAAAGTATAGTTCCGTTCTGATAAATGCTACTGGTTTTACTTACAGATAATGTAGAGCCGTCACATACCACAAACATTTATCACAGAGATATTTGATACGGTATTCCAAGTCATGTATAAAATCGATAATATCAATTCTGTTTATGATAAATTGACATGCATTATCTTTATGACACTTTAATTTGGACGAATAGCAGCAATCGATTCCTGATTAAGAGTATATCGACTGCGAAAAAAGAAGCTTAAAGACCGGAAGCAAAGCAAAGATAAAGAAAGATTGCAAGACCATAATAATAGCGAATCGACAAAATGGAAGAAATAATTTTATTGGTCCTGATTGATGTACAGTCAATAGTAGGAAGTAAACTTAAAGATCTTTAAAACGCGTGCTTTCGGTACATCCGCTACGGCCTTAGTAAATGCCCTGCGCATCGAATGGGACTACAATTCGTTACCCTTTCAGGAAGTTTATACGGGTTTAATTTTACCACTAACACAGTCGTTTCGACATTTTACGAAGCTCAGATTGGTATCTAAGCTGTAAGGTGTGAAACCGCATTTTTTAATTTCAATGCTCAATGTAAGAATACCATTTGAATACGAATGCCTGGATTTCGTCATAACATTTTTCTTGGTAGCGCCCACTATAAAAAATCCCAAGACAATACCACATTTCTAAGCAAGAACAGCACACTTCAAGGTCAACATCTCTTCATTCACTATTCAATTTGTACTGATTACTGAATAAATTGCGCTATAAGTGGCGTTAACTAACCTATTATGCTAACGATCGGAGCATTTTTCTCCCTATTACGTGCAATACTGGACAAAGAGCACGATACTCTAAAAGGCATGAAATGGGTCCCCACCACATTTACATATTTAGAGAATGAATCAACATAAACAATAAGGTAGACCACACACACTGCATACATTTCGTACGTATATTAAACGATACATGAAGAATGGATTGTAATGAATGTTGAGTATTTATATATAGAACATAAAAAGACAAAGACTTAAACGTTAATAATGCAAAAACTGCGGCTGTAGAAGACCACCTTTCGGTGTCTATAGAGATTAATGCATTTTCTGCAAACATGATAATATGCTCACAAGACTAGAAATTGGTAACTACCGTCACTAACAACACAGCTGCCATATAGAAAAATGCGAAAACGGTATTAAATACAGCAGTGATACCTAGAGACCAGCGCTATAACGCCATAAGGGTAGCAAGAGCTGGCTAGTTTGCGGTGTTACATTGCTTTGTAACTGTGAAAACAGCTGATCCCTTTTCTGGACTGGTCGCGATAACCTAACGTAGTTTAACAGCATCTAGCAAGTGTGTGGTCGTCCTAATGCTGTACATGTAGGAAACGGCGCGGTATGCGCGGACGCACAGATATAGATCACAGGCGTGCGCCGCCCGCCCATTTACGGCAGGCGCTAATGTCGTCACCGGCTGCCCTTAAACGTTTGATACTGTTTTCAATAGGCCGTGTTTGTAACAGCACAAAGGGAACAAGAATATAGGCACAAGCATCTATGCAGCTTAGAAAGAACTTATTAGTGACTAGGTTTCAAGGATTTAAAATCAAAAGAGACGCAGAATGTTTGGTTATACAGAGAAATCCGTGAGGTGTTTCCTAGGGCGCATTCTGTGCCCGCAACTGAATTGTGACAAAGTGAAAATGATGATTCATTGCAAATATTATTGTTGATAATTATTGGGAATTTATTTGCAATTAAACATCTCATAAAATTCGCAACATAAATTATGTAGCTTCTTTATCTATCCCGTATAATTAAATGAGCCATAGGTTATTATCATAAATCACGCTCCTAGTGGCTTAATGAGTTGTTTGAACTGTTTCAAAAGTTTTAATAAATCATACTTTACATCCGTTTATAGAACAACTTTGTGGCATGAATCTTTTTAGACTTCTTCATAAAAAACTTACGACTGCGGATAACTTTACAAACTTGGTTTTAGCTCTTGAATATTTAAATCTAGTCTGCTTCGGGTCTAAGTTATCTGGGTTTCCACACTTCTGATTCATGTGAAATCTCTTTAATCCTCTTACTTTGTAATTTTAACTTTGTCAAGAGTTTATCTGCTATATAGGTAGCAGTTATACGAGGTGAACTTTTAAAGTGATTGTGGATGGCCTAATACGAAACGATAAAGAGTAGAGTAAACGATAACTGCTTATAGAAATAAAGTTTATAATTTTACGTGGTTTATCATAAGCTAACGGTATTAATAATTATCAAGGTGAAATAATATGAAAACATCATTGATATCCTAAACCGATTACAAAATACACGCGAATAGCTGCTGCGCAGATATTTTTTGTCAATATCCTTTTATAAATCAAATATTGCCATGTTTCAAGAATGTCCAAGGATAATAAATAGCTTTGCGAAACGACGCCTAACCCAAAAATAATCCAAATTCGGAAAGCAGTAGGCGAGAAACCGCAAGCAGCAATCGGTAAACGGAAATTGTTTCACCAACACCTGCCGTGGCTCCATTCAGATGTCAAGTTACCGAATACAGAACGATTTGAAGTCGGAATTCTTATATTACTCGGTCCATCGATTAGATAATTCTAATAACTCCGAACTGGTCGGTTGGAGGCCGGTATCATGTTCGACCTTCCTAGGCATATGGCCACAGGTCAATAGCACGCATTTTATGGTCCATCAGAAAAAAATGCGTGATCGACGGATTGATATGCTATTTTGAATAAAGTTGTTTTGCGCCGTTAAATTCGGGTTTTCCAGATATGTTTATCATCAGAAGGATGTTATTGACGTAATTAATATTCACTTAAGTAGCTGCTTTGAGCCACATTCCGACAACTTAATTGATCAAGTTTTTGGAAGCTAATTAGATATTAATAATTAATTAAGAAGTTCAAATTATGATGAAGCGTTTCATTGGCTTGGAGTTATCCTTTGGCTGTTACAGAGCATTACGACTAGCTAAACCCACATTTATATTCTGTACTATTATTAAATCTGGGTCACAACCCACAGTTGAATATAATTTCTGCTTTGCGCCACCTTTTCATCCTGATCTAGTCTAGGAATTGGTCTATACTCTATCTATATTATTGTATTTCTGAAGAACTATAGTTTTGTAGTAGATAATAGTTTTAATATAAAACTATCCTGCATATATCCTGCAGACATAATTCTCAACTTCATGATTACTGTATTCATAGACGAATTAATCCAATAGGTTAAACAAACTTTTACTTACATATTTACCTAAAATGCCTTCATCACCTTCCAGCCCTTTCATTCATAGATTAGATATTACATTCAATAGGTAATTTGTGGAAGTGTGTCAGCCCTTTATCAGTATAAAAGGGCCCTGTCAAAGGCCCGGATATCCGCCGATAACAGCTAGACAAAGAAAACAAGGAACCGGTGTTCTATTTGAAGGAATCATTTATCAAATTTGTTTGTGGAAAATCGTTCAGCCGTCATCGTTGTAATTGCTTAAATATCATGTATAGTTGTTAAATCATTATCATTAGCAAATTGTATATGTTTAAGGAAGGTAGTTCGGTATAATTGTTGTTTTCTTGAGAGTAATCAAGTTTTTTTGTAGGCACGGAAGATCTTGACCCGAGATGGTAATTGCTTTTTTATTTGTTTGGACTATTGTGGCAGATATCTAAGGTTTGGAAAATTTAAATACGCAACGCAATTTCGAGCTTCGAATAGTATTCGTCTATTCATATAAAATCATAATTGAAACGATTTTACTAACTTCTACCACCAATTTCCCATCTAACGGTAAAAGAACGCCAAAAACCTTAATCGCTTCCAATAAATTCAACGAAACAGGTTTATTATAGCAATTACAGACAGTTTAACGTCAAGATAAGATAACCCAGTTGTTACATCTCTATCCAAGTTCACGTACAAGGTCGACGCACTCATCTGAGAGGTGTAGTTAATCCGCTCAATTGATGCTCAGTCATGAGCAACAATCCAGTATCTACGGATTGGTCATGTATATTTTCAGGTACAGCTGAGCGAAAATTGTTTCGGAAATGCATGCTTACGAATTCAAGTAGGTTAAGTGACAATTCGCGTGAAGTGAAGCTGAATCTACTTTGTGTATTTTTCAGGTTATTTCTGGCATTTAAGAACTGAGTAACGCCGGAGTCTTTAAGAGTCTTCAGTTACATAAAGGCTTGATGCCTTTGAAGACGAGAACAGGATGTGCAGATTTTTAATTAGAGCTGAACCGAGACCTGCTTAAAGATCTTGTTGAAAATATACTGTTATATATATCTTCAATATCAGTTCGAAGATTTTTAGATATATCATCAATATTTTAGAAAAGGATTGCTAAGGAAGTGTGTTAAGTTAATGGACACAGGAAGTGGAAGTACTTAATCTAAGACCAATACTAACGTTTCTCTGTTAGGCAACGAATGTGGAATACAAAAAATCTTAGTACAAATATTTGTTCCGGCAGATGAAGTGCAGTTCGATTCCCCTTCTGTTCCGGGCAAAAGGGGAAGCGTATGAACTCCCATATTGTCTAAACAAATCAATACCAAAACCCATTGATTTAATGCATTTCAACGAGAATTAGAGCACTGCGAAATTGTACTGTAGTAATGCATACTTCAAAACAAATAATTGAATCTACGTGAGACAGTAATGAAAGTTAAGCAGCTGAGTTTAAACAAGACACATAATTGGGTGGACCATTACACGGCGACAAACAACGTCCAATTAATTTTGAACAGAGTGAAAGATATCTGATATAAATTGGACAATTATGAATTACCTTATTCAGAAATTCTTTATCAGATAAGTGCTTAATATAAAGCAATCGTGTTTTGCTCAGGCACATAATTAGTGGTGTGGCTCATAAGTTTATAGCAAGGAGGTCGCCGTGGGCGGGCTGTAGCAAGGACCGCCATCGCCGCCTGCGCAGTTCGGTTCTCAAGAAAAGTTTTATTGTTAGCACCGCATGCAAATCATAAATATGTTCTGTCATTGAGTTTTTGTAACGTAACGTAATTAGTAGACACACGTGGGTTGCCAGCCGAGTTACCACGAGCCTATATGGCGAGACCACTTTACACGCTAGATAAAGACTGCTTTGAACGTAGATCTTTTTGCTTGTTCTCGAGCGTGACGTTATTTGTAGGGAATCTTGATCTTGATACGTTATGACAGGCGTAGGTATTATGTTCGGGAAAAACGCTATTGGTCAAATGGACGGTCTATAGCTGGATATAGGTCTTGTGTAGGTACTGTAGATAATAATCTAGATAACGCTAATAAAAAATTTGGATTATTAATAAATATTATGGAAAGATATACCCAAAACTTTTCATTGGATTTACAGAGTAAATAAAGTCACCATGGACTTTGCTGCCAGTTAGGTGTTCTTAAATGTTTTCTTACTTTCTTTCTCTCATTCTAAGCGTTGTGACCGGCAGATAAGACTGTCCAATATTGTGGCATTGTGTGTGGAACATTTATGGAAAACAAAGATATTGGGCTATGGTTTAGGAGGCTAAAGTGTACTGTAGAGCTATGCATGTATATGACTGATGATATATGGTGGGAAGTGAATTTGACTCTTTGAAATTCTTGACATTTCATTCAATGTGTCATAGAATTACTATAGCAAATAGCCGATGAATAGATAATTCTCACACTACATTCACAATATTTCCCAACAGGCTCAAATAATAAATAACAGAAGCCCTTTCCCCTCGGCACTTTTACGCAAACTTCCTGTCAATTTATCCCTACAACTGTTGGCATTACATTTAATATATTGAAAGGGGCGAGCCATAATTTATGTAGTCCGAGTGTGGGTGTAAAATCGAGCTGTATAAGCTTATGTGCCAGTATTGCCAGTTTAACATTGCCAGTGTTTGAACGAAATGGGTCGGAACGGGTACTAATTGACCGTGGTGCAGTGGCAATAGGCCTGTTAATGGCATTTGCAAAAAACTCAGATGTGTAATTTTAATCTTTTGGAGAACATGTTCCAATAGCTTATCGACCGTTATCGTGATCGTTATGATTTGTATAATGAGCTGCATCATCTGAGTACCCCTGTCACGTTAAAATACCTTATACAAGGGGCGTAACAGTTTTTAAAGAGAGCTGGAAGTATGTGGAACAGGGAGCAAAGTCCCATATATCTCATTTGAAAAGGGGGGATCCTCCGACCAGACGGACATTACGTCTGATGTGATGATTTCGGGCTATTGTGTATGCTCAAATTTTGCGAAGAACTCTAATTGCGGGATGCAGGATTGCGTATATTTTATAGTATTTGTGTGGAGCCATAGATTTCGCTACAAATTGATGACGCTGTCCCTACATAAGTTACTGATGATGACGATATTCTACTTTTGAATTTAAAAACATCAATATTGTATTGCAGTTAGGTACTATAAATATTGTATGGCGGTGTATTTCTTATACTACCAAACAAAAATAAAACTAATGTGCCTACCACGGCAAAAAAGTATCAGAACAAAAAGTGCTCCAAAAAAGTTCAGCTAAAATTAAGTTTTTACGGTTCGTCGACTCCTGTAGACTGTGTAGCTGATCAATATCTAGGCAGTGTAGTGTTATGGATAGTATTTGTTGGTTGTAATAACTCTTTATCAATACCATCAGCAGTTAAGTTTGCCAATAAAAATATGAAAAACCAATTTTTCACAAGAAGTATTTATCGCGTGGTTCAGTACTCATAAAGACCATTAAGGTGGACTGATGACCTGGGGAAAATCGCGAGAATACGATAGATGCGAGCCGCAAAGGACCGTTCTTGTGGCGACTCTTGGAGAAGGCTATGTCCAAGATAGCTTAGCTATAAGTTAAGAAGCTACTTATTGCTTCCCTGATAAGTATCAATTTTACAAACAGTTTTTGTTGCAAACTTTTCGATTCTTGCCCATTACATAGATGAGTCTCTAGATTTAAATTACTGCCATATTGTATAAGTTTTAATGTGCAACTGGCTACCGTAGCTTAGCAAATTGGAGCTACGCACGCAATGTAAGGTGGGTTTTTTATGATCGCTCCTTCACGGGTTTTCAGGTTAGATTAAGTTAACATTTGATCCGGCATGGTTTTTGTATTAAATACTTTGTTATGTTTTCCAGTAGCAAAAGAAGCCGAGGTATTAGCAATGGAAGATGAGGATTGAGCAGTATCAATCAATCACAATGACTAATCATACTAATCTGAATGGTTCACATAAGATTTGACCATTAAATGTTCGGTGTATGGAAAAAAGGAAGAGAGCTCTGGATCAAAGGGGATCTGTTTAGAACCCAGATTTTCTAGCTTGGACCCTTTTTTATAAATTATAGATAGATCGCTCACCATGAGGAGCTCGTGGCTTGGTATCTTCAAGGTTAAGCAACGCTTGCCTAGGTTGGTCTGTGGATGGGTGACCATCTTAACATAACGAGTTTCCTCCGTGCCTCGGAAAGCACGTTAAGCCGTTGGTCCCGGCTGTCATTTGGAGATCTTTGGCAGTCGTTACGGATAGTCAGAAGCCAGTAAATCTGACTCCAGTCTTGCCATGAAGTACCGTGTTACCCCAGTTAATGGGTTGTGGAGTTCTGGTAGGCAGCCGCTCCTCGTAAAATACTGGTATTCAGCTAAATCTGGCTTGACTGGAAGCCGACCCCAATATAGTTGGGAAAAGGCTAAGCAGATGATGAGATAGATCGCTCACCTGCTGGTAAGCGATGATATGACCGACGAAGTACCCTATATGCTATTCTAGGGCATGATCTATCTGTGTGTCAATTTCATCCAATACACACACGTAGTTTTGTAACTACGTGTGTGTATATTCGTATATACACACTCACAGATTCACTTTTGTAATAATACTGTGACTAAATTAAGATGAATAAACAAAATAACATTTTAGAAGTATAATGGCTGCCCCATGATTGCACGGGACTACCATTACACCTAAAAAATTATCATTAGAATAGAAATATAATACAGGTTACAGACATTTAGAATCTCTAAATGAGGTCAAAAGATTAGCAAAACTAAATTGAAGGACAGGCTCTACTAGAAATGAATGGGTAGCAGAAAACACAGCGAGTTTGAAACACAATAGACGACCGACAGGTTGACAAGGTATTGTGGTCTCACTTTGAGGGAAGACACAAAGTACATTTTGTTCCCTGTATTTCTTGAAAATGGAGAAATAGGTCGCTGAATGTAAATTTATAACGAAGTTATAGTTTGCATTTTTGTAACTTTAGTTCTCATTTGGTTTATTTAAGTAAAAGCTGACGTATTTTTAAGTTTTTGTTGTGAAAATACGTACAGTCTTGGTTCAAAAGTGCAGTTGTACTCTGCCAATGCAATGTCTTAAATTTCTGTGGAGAAGAGGGTAAATCTTTGGTTTTATTTAATTTGTAGCATAGAATCTAAAGTAATAAACTAGTTGTGAACCACTGTACTTCTACTACAAAGAGATTTTAGATACTGAAAGAAGAGATACTATGCAGAAATATTATGCCATATTCTTGGAAAGGTTAGGTAGAAGACGCTGAGGATTTGATTTTCCAGTAACGTCACAGAACATTTGGTCATGAAATACAGAGTAGGGTACTATCGACTTGCTCTAACATTATACGAGGGTTAAAAATTATTTGAATTCTCTGCTTTTTTTACTATAATATACATATACATATATTACACATATAAATTTTCCTCACGAATCCCTGATGAAAATCGCATAAAAATCCGTTCAAAAGTTTTTCAGTTTATCGCCAACATACGCGGTGAGGGGCTTCGTTTTATAATAAGTAAAGATGGAAGGAAGTGCCTTCACTAGACAGTTATATTCATTGATTACCTAGTGTGTTCAACCCCATAATCATATATGAATATTAATAACTTTCTATACAATGTACCTACTGCCTACGCTGTCCTCAATTTTCACATGACCTTTCAGCAGGTATTTACGTACTTGACCTAATAATCTCTAATTATAATATTGGTTGCGTAAAAATGTTAGCCCAAATTATATCACCGAGCCATTACTCGTAGCACTAGGGTAAATATTTGTATTGTTGTAGGTTAATCGGTTTTATAATAAGCAAAAGCAAGCAAATTAAGAATAATGAGTTTTTAGCTGTAGAGCGTCTTTTTTTTAAATGAATGTCGTCGATCATTTAGTCGCTTACCATCAGGTGATGATGGAGCGCGGTTGCTTAGAAAACCTGTTCACTCTTGATTTAAACACCCTTAGGTTGGACTTACAAGGAAATACAGGTTTCTGCAAAAATTGCTACTGCTGTACGGCAATCAATACACAGATGGATACATTTTCAGGGCGAAATTGTCAGAGTTGAGTTTTTGCCATTTCGCTTTATTAAGTAAGACTAGAAGATTGTGTGAGAGAAGTGGCCAACGATTTATTTTTGTAAGTGTCATGTGCAATATGAGTTTACCCTTTTGAACCTGGAATTCCTGTTATTATATCAGATACTACGGTTTTTGTATACATAACAAAGGTTTGAGAACAACTTACCACAAGACCGCTTCAAATCGGACTTAGTTAGCTCGAATACGGCTTCTTTTCCTGGTGTTCACCCTAAGCTTAGTAATCAAATCCAACTCTATTAAAGTTTATTATCACCATATAAGTTACTACAGAATCCTATTTAAGATTCAATTAAAATGATAGGTTATAGTGCAGGTACAGCTAATACTTATGTGATTATCTGATTTCCTTAAACGTAACAGCATTAGTATTATCAGCCTTGTAATGTTCCCACTGTTGGGACTCAGGCCGCCTCTCTAGGAGAGGGAATGGCCTGTAATTCACCACGCGGGCCCAGTGGGGATTGGTGGATTAAACGTAACACTGAAAGATAAACTGCGCAGAAGGCTGTGAAGACAGCCAACAAAACTCTTATTTGCAAAACAGTGATAAATACTAGTCTAGCTGCTATTTGGGATAGCCTAAATTCCAAGAAACTTCAAAATAAATGTATTTATTTGCTGTTTTCTCAACGGCAAGTTAAGCTCTGTTAAGCTAAAAGAGTAAGAGGCCTCTTCTTAGACATTTTCCTCAAAAACTAGCGCGAAACCATGGCTTTTCCCAAATCACTACATAATATAAAACAAAGTTGCTTTCTCTGTCCCTATATCCCTATTATATGCTTAAATCTTTAAAACTATGCAACGAATTTTGATGCGGTTTTTTTAATAGATATAGTGATTCAAAAGGAAGGTTTATATGTATAATATAGTAGGGGAACACTGATAAATTTGCACCCGTGCGAAGCCGGGGCGGGTCGCTAGTGCTGCTATAAAACTATAAGTCCCAACCATAGAGCCTAGAGGCGAGTAATTAAACTCTTGTGCCGCGACCTTCACGGTGTTTTAATTGAATTGTAGTGGAGTCGCGGTAACTCTATATGGACGTGCTGAGCCGCTTACTCGTCTATGCTAAGACCCTTACTTACCAAGTTGTGGGCATGACTGACCGCAAAGTACGTGGATGCTAATGATATTAATTGTAGGCTGTTTCCGTTTGTTTACTGTTGATATAAATCTAATAGAAGGAAACATATTTTATGTGGCACATGTAGATTCATACAGTGTAAAAACTTAAGATTAGAGAGAAGAAAAGTAACACTAACATTGTAAATCTTACAGCTGCGTCAAAGAGTCAGTCTAGTTCAGCAAAAAAGCCAGACAACTACGTGGTGGTTACCTGACTGCAAAAAAGAAAAGAATAGAAGTGGTGGTAGTCGTACAAGAGTGAATAATGGAATAAAACGTGTTGAGTCGGCCATAAGTGGAAAAAAAGCAGAAAAATGTTGAAAAACCTAACTAGGAGACACTACTAAAAGGCAAAAGCATCAAAATTTTACTTGCATTCACAGTTTTCTACGAAAGCATCAATAGTCTAATCGACGTTCTAATATATTTGTTCCTTATCAACCTCACTATCTGCGCCTTGAACTAACTCAGTAACTGTGCCTATTGTCTTCGGACAGTATTTCAACACAAAGGGGCTACTCATTTTTCTACCGACCCTCTCCTTTACAATGCGTTCTGGAAGACCCCACTAAAAGACAGCAGCATTAATATTTAACCAGCATTCACATCTTTCTACAAAAGCATTAATAGCCTATTCAATATCAACCTCACTATCTCCGCCTTGAACTAACTCAGTAACTGTATCTATTGTCTTCGGACAGTCTTTCAACACATCCGGACTATCAGAGCGTGCCCTTACAAGGGGCTACTCATATTTCAACGCTCTTCTCCTTTACAATGCGATCTGGAAGACACTACTAAAAGACTGCATCATCAATATTTAACTTGCATTCACATCTTTCTACGAAAGCATCAATAGTCTACTCGATGTTCTAATAGATCCTTATCAACCTCACTATCTGCGCCTTGAACTAACTCAGTAACTGCATCTATTGTCTTCGGACAGTCTTTCAACACATCCGGACTATCAGAGCGTGCCCTTACAACGGGCTACTCATTTTTCTACCGACCTTCTCCTACACAATGCGGTCAAGGAGCGTAACGGCGACTTCCCACATTTTTCCAAGTAGCGTTTGCATTTGGCGCAGTTGAACCAGTATGCAGTGTGGCTTTAAGATATGTGCCGCTAGTTTAATTGGGTTTTTGGTGCTCTATTCGTGGGCGCGATGTAAAAAAGTGGCGAAGTTATTTAGTGTGTGGTTGGATTAGGTATCTATTTTGATGGAGTCTTGGACCCATTATTCGCCAAACATTTATTAATAGTGTTTTAGTTTTTAGCTGAAAGCGCTAGGGTAGCCCGCGAAATTACTATTTTGGTTCATCATCATCATCTCATGTTCCTGCCCTTGTCTCGTTTTGTTTGGGGTCGGCGTTAAATGTTTTTTTTCTCCTACTCTGTCATGTCGCCCGACACGTTATGATTAACTACTTTTTCTTTATTCATCTTTTCTTTGGACTATTTCAACAATTTGTAATTCGGGGCCGTTACATGGGGCAATACTGCTCTCACTGCTAGTCATCAATATTTTTTAATTAAGAAAGAAAATACCTCTTTCTGCAAAAATCTCAAACTGTCGGTTACGACATTCTTCTTGATAAGGCTCAATATAGTTCGTGTAACTAATTGCATTCTACAAATATGTTCTGGTCAATTAATATTCTGTAATGCCAAATGCCAGGAGACAATATTATTAAGACTCAATTTTAGCAGCGCTGTGGTCGAGTCTTGTCAACTTGCCAAGCCTAACAACTAATGATTCATGGGGTTAACCCATGGTAATTTAAATGAGTGGAATTACTGCCGGAATAGGCTGGGACCATTTTAATGGGGTTTGGCATTTTTTATAGAAATATGTGTTTAAGGTGAAAGGGTTCATTTGGTTTTTTCATGAAAAAGCAATTCAATAGGGTATGAGGAACTGAGAGGGTTGTATTGATGATTATAATTCCGTAAATAAATACGTATTACGATCACCAATCATATTTTAATCAACATGCAGTGCCGATAAATCTGTACTTACTGGCACTGCACTGTCAAAATAATATTAAAATTAACTTCCAGTAGGTACGAATACTTTTGGCAGGCCCGTTCTTCTTGGTTAGTGGCCCTGACTGTTATGCTGGAGGTCGTGGGTTCAATCCTCACCCAAGACAAATGTTTGTGTGATGAGCAAGTAATTTTTATCTTTGGACTTCAGTGGATAATTCCGAACTTAATGTCATTCTTACACTACTCGAAATGAAAAGAGCGGCTACGGTCTAAAACTTTATGTTACAAACTCTTCAGTAACCTTAACCTAGTATAGCTGCTAGACAACACAATGCTCCCCGAGCGAAGCGGAACCGGCGGCACGTCAACACATTGGTGAGATGCAACAATTGCACTAGAGACTTCAGATCAGGGATGTTATGGATATGAATTTTCGGATACGGATATAGAAATGATTATTATCTATACTAATATAATAAAGAGGTAAAGTTTGTATGAGAAAGTACTGGTCCGATTGCTAAAATTTTTTCACCAATAGAAAGCTGCTGTATTCCTGAGTGACATAGGTTTATTTTATGTACGCGGGCGAAGCTGCGGGCTAAAGCTAGTACCGTATACGCAGCTAAATCCGGCTTGATTGGAAGCCGACCCTAATATAGTTGGAAAAAGGCTAGGCAGATGATGATACGGTTAAGGATATGAAATTATTTAGCATTATCCGTTAGTTTTGGATAATTTCGGTTACGGATATTAGATTTTTAAGGAATTTCAAAAGTAAAATATAATAAGACGAGGACGACCGCCCGGCTGATCAACAAAACAACCTATCATAACGTGTCACAATTAGGCTCCGCCCCAATCCTATATTATCCGAAACTTTTCTTTCGGTTTCGGTTACGGATATTATTTATATCGGATATCCGATAGTTTCGGTTACGGTTATGGAGCTCCCTAACATCCCTGGTTCAGACTAGTGTTCTTCACCATATTTTTAGTGAAACTAGGTCAATAGAAGACTGAGTTTCAAGACAACGAGCTTACAGACGCAGAAAGTTCGCATGATAAACACAATTTCGGATGACACGAACAAATAAAATTGCACGAAACGCTAACTTTCTTATGCGGTTAGTTTTCAGGTCGTCGCACTTTTGTAATTGAATTCTATTTCATTGAAAGTTGACTTTTTGTATTGAAAAATATTTCTATATTTAGCGTTACCAGACAATTTATAGAAATAGACAGTTTATTGCTTACTGGCTATCTGAAAAGATTATCCAGAGCGAATTGATTTCTGAGTAAATATTTTCAATGTCTACAGACGATAGATATTGCCGTGATGCCCTTTTACCGAAAGGTTAATGGCACCATTCAACCAAGTTGAGACTTTCTCTAGAAATATTCAGAATTTGATTGTTCATAGATATTTGACGGCAACCTTTAGGTTGTCTTAAATGATAAAGGAAGCTTCATAAATAAAGCAGTGAACCCTAAAAGGGGTAATTTTTGGAGGTACATATGTGGAACAGAGAGTAAAGTCCCACAAACCTCCGTTGAAAAGGGAGGATCCTCCGACCAGACGGGTCAACTGCAATTGGCCCAACTGCCTGAGAGATAATTTCGAGTTGCTCTATAAGTTCAAATCAGGCAGAGTATACTAATTGCGCGATGCAAGATTTCGTAGTTTCATATGTGGCTTCATAGATGTCGCTACAAGCTTAACAAGAGATGATTTCCAAAAGATTTATTTTAAGACTATTGTTACTAACAATACTAAGTTAGTTTTTTAAGACCATCGTTACTAACATTATATGGATATTTTGTAGGCTAAAATAAATGATTTTTTTTACTAACCTGTCCATAAGCAAGCACAGTAGCATTATATCCATCCAGGGCTGCCTCCACCAGCTTCCTAACACAGGTGTCATAGACGATCTGCTGGCACGAGGACGGCTCGAAAGCGTAGTCGAAGGTGAAGGCGCGTTCTGACCCCAGGGCGACACCGCCTTCGCCCGCGGCGCCGCCTGCTCGCGCGCATATGCCGCATCCTTCCACCACTTCGCCTGGTGTCTGCGGACGGATCCTGAAAAGATAAAGAAAATATGTTTAAACTGATAGCTACAACCTAGGGGTCTTGAAAAACCGAAACCAATAACCTATCTATCATATATTGGAGATAGAAAATAAATGAAACAACAGAAACATGTCAAATTTATGTATTGTATCATTTGTTTTACAATCTCCAGTATGCCAAAACTGGAGATCGATAGGTTATTGGTTTCGGCGGTTAGTCAAGAGTGAATAGGTTGCTTCTAGGCAAGCGTGCTCCATCGTCGACCACATGATCGCTTACCATCAGGTGAGATGTGATCAAGCGCGAGTCTATCAATAACAAAACAACTGTTTTCTAAATAGTTGAAAAGTTAGAAAGGGATCGTTTGTTTTAGTATCCTTTTGGTATCAGGAGGAGCTTGTGGCTAGATAATAACAGCCGCACGGGTCGATCTTCAAGGTTAAGCAACGGTTGTCAAGGTTGGTCTGTGGAGGGGTGACCATCTTAACATACCAAGTTTCTTTCGTAAGCTAAGCTAAGCCGTAGGTCCAGGCTGTCATTTGTAGATCTTTGGCAGTCGTTACGGATAGTCAGAAGCCAGTAAATCTGACTCCAGTCTTGCCATGAAGTACCGTGTTACCCCAGTTAATGGGTTGTGGAGGTCTGGTATGCAGCCGCTCCTCGTAAAATACTGGTATTCAGCTAAATCCGGCTTGACTGAAAGCCGATCCCAATACAGGGTGTAAAAAGACCGATCACAAAGCCGATAACTACACATTCTGTACATGTAATTAAGTAACTTAGACCAAAAAATATTGCTTCGGAAAAAACTTTTTTTTTCATCATTAAAAAATAATTAATTAATAATAACTTCGATCAGCTGCGCGTTCGGCCGCTCGCGCTTGGTCGTTGAACTGATCGCTCGCTTGTGTGTGTGAGGCGCTCGTTATGTTTAGTTTTCATTGCATTTTTGTGACTTCAGATGCGTAATTTGTCATGAAAAATTGATAATTTTGATAATGTTTGTTCGGCAGAAAGTTTACTAATGATACTTGGAATACTTACAATTCTAAAAAAAAACGAAAAAAAATTGTGACCTTCAATATCTCCAGAACTAGTGAATTCCCAGGTATGGTCTAGAAGAAAAAAACTATCCCAGTGATGAGGACTATTTGGGGTTTTCGTTTTCGTTAAGGGTCTTTTTACACCCTTTATAGTTGGGAAAAGGCTAAGTAGATGACTAGTGTTTAAGTTGTGTGAACTGAAAACTAACCTTTGGACTTTGTTCGAAATATAAGATTTTACTTTATTATTTATCTGAAACTTTTAATAAATAAATAAAATAAAATAAGATGCCTACTTAAAATATGCTGTTTGTTGTACCTAAAGATAACGAGAGCTTCTTGTCGAAGGCTGACATTTTAATAAAGGTGAATGAGATAATTTTAAAAGGGTTACTTCATTTATATACTTTAAACCTAAAGATACATGGTAGACATTGTGAGATGTTCAAGGATGCCTCGCTTTCGTCACTGAAACACTAAAACAATATTGTGAAGACAATTTCGGATAGTGTGGATGGCCACGACTGATCAAGTCGGGAAATTAGATATATGAAAAAACTAAAGACTAAATATGCTCCATTAGTGTGATTGCTGTAAGGCGTTCTGATGTGAGGATAAACAAATAAACAATGAAAGAAAAGCGATTTGGGAGTGTAGTTGGCGCCATTTAGCCAGGTCAGGTCTTTTTCTTTGGATGATATCGGTCGTGGGTAGACACCAAACAGGCGCATTAATTTGTGTAATTTATTTCAACACCACTGTTTTCAAAACAACGAAGAAAAACATTTTGAGGAATTCGATATTTCCTAGAAGCAAAAATTCGAAGCTATTGTAACATCAACCAATACCTAGGCCCCACGTAGTGGATTACGGCGAGGCCTGAGTCCTATCAGTGGAAACATTATAAGGCTGATTCTTCTTCTAAGCGTGTCCATGGCAAAACCTATTAAATTCCTTGCCTGGCCCAGTACTTGCCCACTGTCTACTGGCCATGCCGTATACTGATGCTGTCAATAAGTCGCTACGAGAATAAGTAAGGGCACGTGATGCAGGATGGAAGTTACGATGACGGATCCATCTTCAACAAACCAAGTCCCAGGTTTGCTGAAGATGAAGGATCCGTCTGAGAAACAGGTGTTAAGGCTGGTTACGCTATGCTATTAATTCATCTATAGCTGCCTCGCGCGTGAAATCAAAGCGCCGCTAGCGCACTTGTTTTGACACTCGATACTCCGAACGTGCAGTTTGCACTCAACAACGAGACAAGTGGCGCTTCTTATCGAAGGCTTGCCTCTAATCATGACTAGCTTCTCACAACGAGTTCGCCCGTTTCACAGTGGAAAGTTATGACAAGGGAACATGGGTTCGGGATGAAAAGTTTATTTATTAAATACTTCATGCACACGACATCAACTTCTTACACGCTTACGCTTGCGAACTTCATTCTTGAATTTTTATCGATTGGTAACCATCCTGACCTTTTACTTTCCAAAGAGAAATAGCCAAAAGTATCCATCGTATTCCAGGGCAGGGTTTACCCGTGTGCTAATGTAGCCGTTTAAGCGTATAGGAGTAACAAACATAGATACAAACATTCGCTTTCACAATAATAGTGTAATTTACTTAACTAATATTTTCGCCTACCTTGAAACTTAGTGTACACCTCCGTGGTGTACACATTACCAAGGCTTGTATGCTTAATAGTTTCTTTCATATTTCTTGGAGTCCCTCAAGGCACTCCGTCAGAACACGACAAAGGTTAACGCCCAAACAAATAGGTCATCACCACCTTTTTTAACAGTAGGTATCTAGATAAAACTAGGGTTACAATCAGAGCCTTTTCGATATTAGTGGAACCTGGCTAATATATTCGCAATCATAAAACCGCTCGCGATATGCCCATCAATTGTAAAACGTGGTCCAACTTAACATATCGGTCACGTCCAGTTTATTGCTTTACACTGACATGTAGACGTGAACAAAGTTACAATCTTTAAATAGGAATTACTTATGTGAGTAGTCAACTTATTGGTAGTATCAACGCATAATGCCGGAGTTTGCCGGACTCGAATCCGTATCCTTAATCAATGACGTAAGCTATGTTTACACATCCTAGATAGCTTCACCCCTTTAACAGTTCAGTTTAGTTACAGTTAGGTCGTCAAATGAATTGCGTTTAGAGCTTGTAGTAGGGCTTGTGGTAGGCTCTGAGTATAAAATGAAGTTGCTTTCCGCGTCTGTCGGTTTATTTCTTAAACCTCATGCAACTTTAACATACAAAGGCGAAATTAATGCCTTAGCATTCTCTACCAGTCAAACAAGGGTGGTGGAGACACAGCATCGTTTATCCGCTAACTTCTCCTCTAACTTGAGTGTTATGCGGCGAATTTTGATGCGGTTTTCACTAATAGAAAGAACAACAAACGAGGAAGACTTATGTATACATACAATAAGCAGCCGTGCAAAGCAGAGGCGAGTAATTATCATCTACGTAGCCTTTTCCCAACTGTATTGGGGTCGGCTTCGTGTCAAGCCGGATTAGCTGAATACCAGTATTTTACGAGGAGGCACACGGTACTTTATGGCAAGACTGGAGTCAGATTTACTGGCTTCTGACTGTCCGTAACAACTGCCAAAGATCTACAAATGACAGCCGGGACCAACGGCTCAACGTGCTTTCCGAGGCACGGAGGAAACTCGGTATGTTAAGATGGTCACCCATCCATAAACCAACCTTGGCAAACGTTGCTTAACCTTGAAGATCGACCCGTGAGGCTGTTATTATCTAGCCACGAGCTCCAAAGCAGAGGCGAATCACTAGTGAAATAAAAATAAAATACATCAATGCAAAATCCAATAAAGATCCTATTAAAACCAGCCAATCTTAACCAGCCAGTAACATAGTTGGAATCTGCATAGAATCTCAAACAACATCATAAAATGCTAATTCTCAAACGCACCTACATCACGCTAACAGCTAAGGTATCTCACCAAGGCTGGTTGTCCATACTGTGAGAAGCAAACTGGATCTCATGAAGGTCTTGTGATATCATTCAAGGTTATCAATGTTTATGCTCTCCAGCTGACTCAGATCGATACTGTGATAAGGCTTAATGTAGCTCTAAGGAAAATAGTTTGTGAGATTAGATTTTTGGAACTGGGTCGAGTTTTTTTGTAAGTATTCGCTCCATGTACGATTTGGTAGTTAGTTCTGTTCAGATGGAAGTTGACCCCGAAATAGTTGGGAAAAGTTTTTGTTATTATTATGTATAGGCCCGCGTTTGACCACTATCTCACCTGATGGTAAGCGATGATATAGCCGACGATGGAGCATGCTTGCTTACAAGTACCCTATTCACTCTTGTCTTAAATAAATACCCCTAAGATGTAGCTACTTTTGAATGATTCGATTTTAACTACTGTTACCATGCAAGATTCTATGTGGCACTCAATATGGCTTTGACTCATAGGTTGTCTGTTTACGCCTTGTTTACAATTGTGCTAATTAGCAAGTCAGACCATTTTCTTCATTAGTGCTCAAGATTTCTGTTTCTACTCGTACTTGAAATGGTGTTTCTTGGTAAGAATAATTTACTGCAGTACATATTTCAGGTCAAGCTACTGGCTTATTATTGGGCATGTTTTACACTAATTGTATACAGTTTGCACTTCTTAGATTTCCCAGAAAATTTCAGAACTACTTCCATGGAAGAAACGTGGCCTCTTTTTCTTTACAGTTTTTTCAGTCCTGAATTTTTTGTTAAAATTAAAATAAAAAGGTTGCTAGATATCATTTTTTTTTATAAAATATAATTTATTTTACTGCTAATAGGTACTTTATGCACCATCAAAGCAATAAAGCAGCATACTTAATTATACCTGCGTAATTATTTATCTATGACACAATACGACAGTTCTGTTAATTCTTAAAGCCAATTTAATAAACATTTTATAGACGTCGTCGCTTTGTTAACTCACAGTCATAACGTTTAATGTGCTAAGTGCAGTTTTCATTATTTCACAATGCCCGTTGAGAATACAGGGTAATATGAAGTTGACAGCTTATTACAGCTCGTTATTGCACCGCTGCAATGCAGCTAGACCACCACAATTCAATGAGGGACGGAAGTACCAATTAACAGTTCAAAAGGGAACATAACCGACCGTCCGTCGAACGGACGTTCGCCGCGTGCGCAATGACTGAGTGACAGTTATACCATAAAAATGGAAGCGTAATTATATTCATATTTCGAACATGATTCACTTTTTTTTCGGGTGCGCGTCACTCGTCAAGATTATTACGATGATGAGCCGTAATTAGGATCAAGTCGGTCATGCTGCTCTCTTTATTGTGATTGCCGACATTTTCTGTCGAATTCAGGACAAGAGACATCCTCGGAAGTTCTTTTATCTTTGTTCCTAATTCTGCTTAATTTAGATCTCATTTGAAGAGTCAAAATTGTATGTCATATTTATTTTTCCTCCTTTATCTGTTGACTGCATCAGGTTTAAAAATGGAGCTACCTCGGTCATTAGTTCCATTCTTTGAGGACTTTAAACAAACCAAGACCATAGAACCATTTACAGGTAATGAACCTATACCTGTAGTAAGCTCTAAACGTCAATATACCTCTACCATAGCCTCAATACAGTTCCTAATGCAACCACTTCAAATGCACGTTCCTATTCCGCACCTATACGATGCAGTGCAAAATTCCGCACACTGTGTGCACAGCACACCGGGGCTATTGTACTGACGTTACACAATGCAGCACGCGAGCGTCCGAGTGGAACACCGACGTCGCACGCCATCTTCTCAATACTTACTACTTAGACTTTCAACACCGACTGCTACAGCACTAGGTGCATGCCCCCTAATGACCTAGTCCTTAGTTACGCGGACCTGTACTTTTGTTGTCCTGTTTTGGGCATTGCAGTTGTTATGCAGTGTTCTTTGAAGAACAAAGGCTTTGTTTTTCAAGCAAATCAACATTGTATGATAGGCTTTACTTCCCAAAGAAGTGAAAGTAAGTTAGATAGAAAACACGCCGAAAGCGAATAAAACAAATAAGTTTGTACATTTCTGATGATTGCGGAAACCGCCGCAGGTAGACTCTTGACCTAAATAAGTCGAACAGACAGTATTAATCTAAGTAAAAGATTCCATTACTGACACTGACAGAATGGCTATCAAGTATATTATCTAATTTCCGACCAAACACATTAAAGAAGTCGATACTTAAGAAGCACTTAAAGCAGAGAAAACTTAAGTGTTAGATGAAAGTACTAAGTGGATAATCAAAGACTGCTTAGCAAAATTATACACCAGACGAAAACACGCAAATGCGCCATGAAAATAGCAGAGACGAACAGTAATCAGTAGGATGTTCTTAGGAAACATCGCTGCTTACAGGCTGGTAGGTGTAGCTATAGATGCTTGTAAGACTTCCATTGTACGTAGGACCTATTATACTCTGTGTGGAACCACAATGGCTGTACCACTCGCTGTTATTAAACCGCGCTTAGCTTCTAAACGGATATCACTACACATTGTACCATCAGCCTCTTTGTATCACAACTTGTCATTTAATTCGTATGAGTCAGCTGATTTTTCACAATGCCTTTATAAAAACTGTTATGCTTTACAACGGGAAATGAATGCAATTAAGACGTCATAGCATTTCCCACGAGTTCATTGTGTCAGTTTTCGTCAAGGTTCGACGGATGTTTCTTTGTTTTGTGTGATGTTGATTGATGACAGATGTTCATGATCAATTTGTTAATTGAAATCAATGAAGACTTGTGTCTACGTCTTTATAGGTGAGCATTTAGCTTTATGCAGCTGCATTAGCCACTCATAAAAGGGATGCCTTTTTTATTAATTCCTCCAGCTTTGGGTGGAGCAAGAAAGAGTGTCCAACTTTTACTGACCCAATTCATGTTCCTTCAATTACTCCTTGCGTTCCAGGGTTGCAGTAACTCTTTCGAACAATCCCATACAAAGAAGATGCCTGAGTCCAATTATTGCGTACATTAAAGACTGCTTGCATGTTGTGATTATGTCATATTGCATCGACCATAACATAAAAACAAAGTCGTTACTTCACACACTATGAATATTATAACATCGGCTATTTATGACCTAACCAAGAAGATATGTCCATAAAAACATTATCTATCTGCGAATTATTTAGTAAGTGCATAAGGCGATGTAGAACGATCGTGGGTTGATAGGAGCCCAAATATTTAGCGAGAGGCGCCCACTTCCCATTGGCGAGGCGTGGGCCGATAGAAAACTATAACCTTTGAATACATTAGTAATTTAGTACTTCGTAATGATATTCATTGTGTTGCAACCGTGTGCAAGAGGAAACTAGCAAATATTTTACTTGTTAGTCTTTCCGTTACAAAAGATTATCTTATGTTTGTTTTAAAATAGAAGATTAAGTAGCGTACCAGCTACTGTAGGCGGTAGGGTAAGGGTATGCGAATGATGAGCAATGAGAAGCTTGCCGTTCGGCCGTCCGATAACTTTCCGGACCGAGCCCAAGTCGTTGATGGTGCGTAGCGT
The DNA here is from genome assembly GCA_030763345.1 of Mythimna separata. Taxonomy (NCBI): domain Eukaryota; kingdom Metazoa; phylum Arthropoda; class Insecta; order Lepidoptera; family Noctuidae; genus Mythimna; species Mythimna separata. The sequence goes on along the minus strand of CM061170.1, from coordinate 22,044,594 downwards.
TCCACGCGCGCCTCAAAGAGATGTTAGCAAGTTCGCCAGCGTGAAAGCGAAAGATTATACCAAGGGAATACACTCTTACGATAGAAATCTGGCATACGGGTAGTACAATTCTTTCGAGCGTGAAGAAGAAACAAACACACACACACACACACAAGCGTTCGCCTTTATACAATGCAGTGATGTGATTATATTGGGTAGTATAAAAGCAAGTCGCTTTTGCGCGTCTGTCTGTTTATCCGCTAACTTACAAAGTACGTCACGGATCTTGATGCGGTTTCCACTAATGAAAAGAGCAATAAACGTGGAAGGTTTATGTATATAACTTGCAGCCGAACGAAGCCGGGGTGATCCGGGGAGATCCTCTCTGCAGTTAGTTGAGAGCCGGGGATCACAAGGCTAAATTAAAGCGCAGAAATTAGGTGCGTAAAATCAATATAGGTACAGGTTAAAAGTAAAATATTCCCGATAACAGTAATTCCTTTATCAATATTAACCATATCTACATTGTTTGGATAATATCGAATCGTCCGATCAATCGTGATATGGATTTTGCGTAAACACTAGAGTGAATTTTGTATATATTGTTACGAACGTGAGTAATTAAATGCCGGTTTACTAGCAGATAACTTTATTTACCACAAAACAATGACAAGTTAGTCCAATCAACAAATAACCAATCACTATAAACACTCAGAGTTCCGTTTAGTATCGCTTAGGTCGCTAGGTATCACTTCAAGCACTTAGGTAGTACGCTCTGTATCGCTGACGAAATCAAACTGAACTCGCTTCTAGCCGGGACCCGTATTTATATGCGAAGCCATCGAAACCTCTCGACACCGACGTTTCAAGGACATTCCAGAACAAAATAGTCGCATCGGGAGGCCATAAATCATTATTATTACTCTCGTAAGTAGGTACTTATCTACCACCTTACATGCGAATTTCAACTCTATTGCTAATACCGGAAGGTACAAATTCCCTTATCCACCCACATAACTACCTACTGAATTTTATCTAATAATAATAGTACATGTCGGACTTTTCTGGAATTTGCCAGGCCTGAGTATGTACTCCTATTCTCGAAGCTTCGCACAGCAATGCGTTTTAATTATTTGATGCTACGCTTGGTTCCGTCGAAGATATAGCGTACTCAAGTTTCACGGCGTAACAGTGCCCCCCTCTTAGTCATGCTCGTCCCGAGCATTATTAGATCCGTGATACGGCGCCAATCTATCCACGTGGACTACCTTAGGTTTCCCTCGTAACCCTTTCTTGATGCGGTAGGTAACGTCGTTGATCCTTTTTATCACGGTGTAGGGTCCCTCCCATCGAGCTTGAAGTTTCGGCGACTTCCCTTTTCGTCGAAGTGGGTTGTGGAGCCAAACCAGTGCACCTTCCTCAAATCCCTTGGCGTTGGCATTGCGGTCGTATCGAGTTTTCATTTTAACGCTGGTGTGCAGGCTATTCTCACGCACTCGTTTATGCACTTCATCCAATTGATCTTGGAGGTCACTTACGAAGTCCGTAACTGGCTTAGTCTTGTCAGGTGGCACGCCGGTTATGGTATCGACTGGAAGTCTCATCTCCCTGCCGAAATTCACTCTTGCTGGGGTATGGCCCGTGCTATCATGCACTGCTGATCGATAAGACATCAGAAATAGTGGAATATACCGGTCCCAATCTTTCTGATGGTCATCGACAACCTTAGCCAGGTGATTCTCCAGGGTCTGGTTAAACCTCTCCACCATTCCGTCCGACTGTGGGTGCGCAGGTGTTGTGCGTGTCTTGTAAATTCCCAGAAGAGTGCACATTTCCTGGAACAGCGCAGATTCGAAGTTGCGGCCTTGATCGGAATGGATCTCCAAAGGTGCGCCATACCGACATACTACTTCTTCGACCACCTTTTTCGCCACTGTCGTCGCTTCCTGATTGGGTATGGCGAAAACTTCAGGCCACTTTGTGAAATAGTCCTGTATCACCACTATGTATTTGTTTCCGTCACAAAGTTGAACTCCTGCAGCTGCTCTAGCCATCTTGCAACTTGACCCTCAGGGTTTTTGAATTGTAGAAGCCATTTCAATGCAGCGTGGTCCGTCCTCAACGTAAACTGCCTCCCTATGAGGTACTTGTGGAAATGTTGCAAAGTTTTTACAACCGCCAGAAGTTCTCGTCGAGTCACGCAGTAGTTCCTTTCTGGTTTTGAAAGTGCCTTACTGAAGTAAGCGATCACGACTTGCCTATCTTCTTGCACCTGCGACAGCACTCCACCAATTCCTGTGTTGCTGGCGTCGGTATCGACGACAAATCTTCCATCTCTGCTCGGATACCCCAGTATAGGCGCTTCACATAGCCGTTGCTTTAGTTCGTTGAATGCTGACTCACAGTTCTTGTCCCAGATAAAATCTCGTTTATCCTCAGTCAGCTGATGTAAAGGTTTTGCAATGTCCGAAAAACTCATAACAAACCGTCTGTAGTATGTGCACAACCCTAGAAATGCACGTACTTCTGTTTTGTTCTTTGGAGCCGGCCACTGTTGGACAGCCTTTATCTTCTCAGGATCGGTTCTCACTCCATCGGCGCAGATGACATGTCCTAGGTAGCTGACCTCCTTCTTGAACAGGGCACACTTCTTTGGGCTTAGTTTTAGGTTAGCCCCCCGTATCCTGGTGAATACTTTCTCCATATTTCTCAGGTGTTCCTTAAAAGTGCGGCCCATTATAATGACGTCATCCAAATATACCAGACAGACGTCACCAAGAAGGCCTACCATGACTCTATCCATGAGGCGTTCAAACGTCGCTGGAGCGTTGCACAACCCAAAAGGCATGACGTTAAATTGCCACAGGCCGTTGCCAATTCCTGTACTGAACGCTGTCTTTTCCTTATCTTTCTCGCTAATTTCCACTTGCCAGTAGCCACTTTTCAAGTCAATGGTTGAAAACCACTTCATACCACTGAGCATATCCAGTGTGTCGTCTATCCTAGGCAAGGGATAACTGTCCTTCTTCGTTACATCATTCAGCCTTCTGTAGTCTACACAGAATCTGGTACTGCCGTCCTTCTTCTTCACCAGAACGACAGGAGAAGACCATGGGCTCGTAGAAGGTTCAATTATTCCGCTATCAGCCATATCCTTTACCATTTCTGCTACCTCAGTTTCTTTAGCCCAGGGTATGCGGCGCGGTCTCTGTTTAATTGGTCTAGCATCACCTGTATCTATCTCATGCTTGACGAGACCTGTTCTTCCGCAATCTTTTCCCGTTGCAAAGATATCCCGGAACCGTAGCAGAAATTCCTTGGCTTGCTGTAGTTCCGAAACTGATAAATTGCTCTTAGAATTTTCCAGAAGTTGCTGGATGTGATCAGGTTCACCTTTTATTGCGTCTTGTTTTACTGAAGATGTGTTGATTTGGCGGAGATACTTCACTTCTTCACATCTTCCAACAACACTGTTTTTCTTCAACTGGATCTCCTTTTTCCCAAGATTTACAATCCTGACCTTGGATCTTCCTTTCGTCATAACTAATGTCCTCGCGGTGATAAGTTCCGGGTGCCGGCCAATGTCTTCAACCATAACACATCTGCGTTGCCTAATTTTCTTAGGAAATTTAACTTCGACTAAGGTTTCCGTTCTTGGAGCCAATGTGGTATCCTTTAAGCAATAGAGGTTGCATGTGTTAATTCCTTGCAGGAAGACTTCTTGGTCTGGGAATTTCAATACTCCTTTATCGATATCTAAAACACATTTGTAATTCCGCAGGAAGTCGAGACCCAGTATGCAATCGTCGGTAATATTCGCAATTAACGCTGAATGGATGTACACTTGATCACCGATTTTAAACTCGATTTCTGTATCACCGAGGACGGAGACTGGCTGACCGGTGGCTGTCTGAAGTCGGTAGGCTGGGGTTTCTGTTTGCCACAAGATGGTGCGTTTCAGCAACTCAGGTCTTATAATAGTCCGTGACGCCCCGGTGTCAACGGTGAAATTGCAAGCACGTTGATTCAGCGTTCCCTCGATGATCAAACTATTTCCGTTGTGAACTTGATTGATGGTGATGGTTGGGGCCTTCAGTTGACCAGCCAGCACCCGCCCCGCGGCCCTGGCGACATTTAGTTTAACGACTCCTCGTTAACTTGAGTTCCGGAGTCCACACTTCCCCTCTTCCTCTTGGGGCAATCGGTACGAATGTGCCCTTTTTCTCCACATCCATAACACGTCGGAATATAGCGGGACTTTGCTGACGAAGCCACTTCTCGGTGACGTGGTTGCACTGAAGGTGAGACCACCACTTCCCGAACTCTGTGCGTACGTGAGTCTTGTCGTACGGCTTCCACTTCCAAAGCGTGGGCCATCGCACTCTTCAGAGTTTGGTGGTGTCCGAGTCGCACCGTAGCCCTGACTTCAGTATCCCGTAGACCGTCGATAAATGCTTGCACCAGATTTACTTCCACCGTCTCCGGTGTCATCGACATGTATGCCCGCCGGACCAGCCGTTCAACCTCTACTCCCCACTGCTGAAGGCTTTCGTTCGACCTCTGCGTTCTCTCGCGAAGTTGCGCGCGGAAAACATGTTCGAGGTGCTTGTCACCATAGCGAGTGTCTAGTCCCTCCATTAGCCGCTCCAACGTCCTGCCGTCTGGAGGAAGGTTCTCTAGGACCAGCAGAGCGTCCCCTCGTAGGGCCAAAGTTAACGCCGCGAAAGACTGGTCATCATCCCAGCGGTTCGTCTTGACCAGTGTTTGGAATTGGTACTTAAAAGCCGTCCAGGACGACGTACCATCAAAACGCGGCATATCAAATTTTGCGGCTGATGCGCAGTGGGTGTGCGATGGTGCGCTAACAGCAACGGGTTCGCGTGCTTCGAGCTTGATAATTTTTTTGTTGATGTCCAGCAGGCGATCTTCGTGACCATCAATTCTGGTTTCGAGGCTATCAGCTCGGGCGGAAACCTCCTTGACCTCTAAGGTGAGATTTTTCACTTTCTCGCCCAACGTGACGAGGCCATGATCAATTTTTTCGAGGATCAGGTTCTGCTTAGCCTCTTGATCCCGGCGGGCTTCCTCCTGTTCGCGGCGGGCAGCTTCCTGCTCGCGGCGGGCTTCTTCCTGGTTAGCCGCGATTAGGTCCTGGAGCTTACGTTGGTTAGCCTCTTGTTCGCGGCGGGCAGCTTCCTGTTCGCGGCGGGCTGCTTCCTGTTCGCGGCGGGCTGCTTCCTGTTCGCGGCGGGCTTCTTCCTGGTTAGCCGCGATTAGTTCCTGGAGCTTACGCTGGTTAGCCTCCTGTTCGCGGCGGGCTTGTTCCATACTAGCTTGCATGGCGGCCAACACTGCGGCGAGGTTCATTTCCGAGGATGGCCCTGTTGACGCCTCAGTAGCTGCCGTTGCTCCCATACCAGCCCGATCTTCCGCTTCCAGACGATGACGTGCAGCATCCATCTCCACTTGCCTCCTTGTTCGTGGTCCCTGTTCGTCGTCCCTCTGTAGTAATGGCATCTCACTTCTGACACCAGTTGTTACGAACGTGAGTAATTAAATGCCGGTTTACTAGCAGATAACTTTATTTACCACAAAACAATGACAAGTTAGTCCAATCAACAAATAACCAATCACTATAAACACTCAGAGTTCCGTTTAGTATCGCTTAGGTCGCTAGGTATCACTTCAAGCACTTAGGTAGTACGCTCTGTATCGCTGACGAAATCAAACTGAACTCGCTTCTAGCCGGGACCCGTATTTATATGCGAAGCCATCGAAACCTCTCGACACCGACGTTTCAAGGACATTCCAGAACAAAATAGTCGCATCGGGAGGCCATAAATCATTATTATTACTCTCGTAAGTAGGTACTTATCTACCACCTTACATGCGAATTTCAACTCTATTGCTAATACCGGAAGGTACAAATTCCCTTATCCACCCACATAACTACCTACTGAATTTTATCTAATAATAATAGTACATGTCGGACTTTTCTGGAATTTGCCAGGCCTGAGTATGTACTCCTATTCTCGAAGCTTCGCACAGCAATGCGTTTTAATTATTTGATGCTACGCTTGGTTCCGTCGAAGATATAGCGTACTCAAGTTTCACGGCGTAACAATATTAATTAACAACAACATTGTAACTTCTGATGCACCAAGGCATTTGCTTTAGACGGTTAGAGGTATATTAATATAGATAGTAATAGAGGTATATATATAGGCCGATCATGGTGTAAAGTCCTGCTAACTTCCATTGAAAAGGAAGAATCCTGCCGCTAGACAAGTATTTTGTCTCGTCTAGGCAACTGCACGATAGTTGTGTCTGGTCCAGGTAAGTAACTGCCAGATAGTTGATTTCAGATTGTTCCGTATTTTCTAATCACGCGGAGAACTCTCGATGCGATACAGGATGTTGTAATTTACTTCCTATGAGCCGCAAACATAATCCATTAATTAATTAATTACTGCAATAAAAAAACAATCACCGTAAACTGACATTAATCCATAGAGTTCCGTATCCACTGACATTTATATGACGCAAAAGTTATAACCGGTTGTATAATTGAGCCACATTCTCGTCAGTGCGAGGGTGGCACTCATTTGCACTAGTGCAATATTGGCATACTCAAAATAAGTTCGTACACAGTTATAGCAATATAGGTCGTAATACCTTGGAATAAGGACTGGGTGATTTAAATGTAACGGTTTTCAAATCACATCACGCACTGCATGCATAACAAATGAAGTGAACAATATTACCGGTACCAAATTAAGGTTCGATGGAATAGTTATAACGAATTTTCGATAAGAATTCGAGAGGCTCGTGGAAAAGTTAGCAGCTGTGTGAATCGATTTTTCTACGAGATTGATCGATAGAGTTACCGCGGCCTTGGAACGCAAAGGGTAAGTGCAGGAACATGGGTGAGTTTTACTCAGTAAGTGAGTGACACTTTATCTCTGGACACTCCCTGGAGCGAGAAAACGCTCTGGGTAGAACGAGAAGGACTGTTGATAATTTTTGAACCTAAAAAAACAACGGATCGATCTTTACGTTTCAGTTACGCTTGCAGTTTAGCCTAGGGTTACGTGTTTCGGGTTTTTTTTTGGGGAAAAACATCAATATGAATTCTCCGGCTCTGGGCCGAGCGGTAGGACGTGTCAGACTTTTACTGACTAAAACCCACTCCTGATCCTCCGTTGCCTTCATTCCAGGGCCCCGGGGCGAAGGTTTATTTCTTGTTTAGGTTGAGTAGGTCAAATAGACAAGCACTGCACATAAAATACTATACTACTCAGCCACTTCCGCCTATACTCGAAGCCGATAGAACCAGCCAACAGAAAAGGCTAATCGCATGATGAATTCAAGAGCAGTATTTTCGAATGCATGCATGCCTATGCTTGGGATGCATGCGTCGGAAAACAATAAACATATCGGTTTTATCGTACAAACAACACGTTTTGTAACAATAGACGGATATAGCGACACCGCTCTACACACAAATGGACGTATTATCGAACATTCTTTACATTTTGGACAACCACTACTGAATATTTAAAAGTATTATCTAAGATTGTGTAATATTTTTGTACTATGATACTATTAGGTTCTTTACCTATGAAATTGAAGCTAATTTCAAAAGGGTATTCTTTGAATTGCAATATATTCGGATTGAGTTGGAATTTTGAACTTATTATTCCAACTCAATCCGAAGCTATATCTTATCTATCTTTCGTATAAAGAAAATCCAATAGTTTTTCGTTTCAGCCTTTTACTGACTAAAAACTAAAACCCACTCCTGTTTCTTCGTTGGCTTCGTTCCAGGGCCCCGGGGTTATTTTTTACATAACCCATGGCTCTAGTAGCCCTCGACCCTGCGATTTGCTGACATCTTGAGGCGCGCGTAGAGCACCACGCGCCATCAACGACTTGGGCTCGACGGCAAGCTTAAATACTTAAGGTACATTATTCATTTTCTGTAAATAGTTATTTACTGGTTTCTTTGTGTATTATATTATCTGTAATATCGCAGTTTACGGTTCAAGATATACAGCCTGGTGCAAAAATCATAATCAAGGTCTTTTTATTTCACATAGGCCTACATGGGAACTTACATAGAAAACGTCAGACACGTCGTCCTATGGAGAAGAACCTTCATGAAAATGCATGGTTGGTTTTGGTGGACAGACAGCCAGACAGCCGGATCATAGTCTAGTCTTGTTATTATAGTATTGCATCTTGTTATTAAAGCTTTACTCCAGAATGACTAAACGCATTAATTCAAGTTATATTAACACGACTGTTGCAAGAGTTATCCGCCGCCATATTAAATTAGGGAAGCGAGGAACACAGCTTGCGTCTGCAATGTGGTCGGAAAAGCAATCTCTGGAACACACGACCACATCCTTACGGAGCGAGTGATAAAACTAAATGTCTTAACAGTAAACGTAATCCTATCCTATATTAATAGTATGTATGTTTCTTTTTTTAACCTATCAATACCCGCGAAACGAGACACGATATTAAGACAATAACAGCGCGGTCCTATGAGACCGGTCGGGGATTCATGAATTAATCAATTACTAAGCGAGCATATGGAAGGTGTATAAAAAATTAGGTATTATTAATTAGAAAACACCTTCCTGCCCTTGTCTCGTATTACTTTAGGTCGGCACAACACGTTTTTTCTTCTATTCTGTTCTGTCACGCGTCACACTGTTACTAACTCTTATCTTTCATATCACTCCTGACACAAACTATCTATCTTCGGAAGTCAACCCATGGCGAGTGACGAGGCATAAGTCCCAGCAGTGGGAATAAGGTTGATTATGCTTATGACTGCTAACATGTACATTGTACATACATATAAGTTAACAGTCTTCATTTTGATAATTTTCAACATTAACGAAGATGAAACCGCAGTCAAAAGTTAAAGATTTAGTATTTTCTTATAATATCTCGTAGCGATATAGAAAGGTAATGTCTGGTTGCGTCAGCTGCAGACAATGATGATCGCAATAGAAAGTTATCTTTGGTTTCATGTCAACAACCATTTACACAGCTTCGTTATATTGCAGCAGTTTACCGGTGGACGTTGATCTTTTGCGAATTGCGCAATTACATGACAATGTTATTATAGCATTTAGTGGAGGAGCTCGTGGCTAAAATAATAACAGCCGCACAGGTCGATCTTCAAGGTTAAGCAACGCTTGCCCAGGTTGGTCTGTGGATGGGTGACCATCTTAACATAACGGGTTTCCTCCGTGCCTCGGAAAGCACGTTAAGCCGTTGGTTACTGGTATTCAGCTAAATCCGGCTTGACTGGAAGCCGACCCCAATATAGTTGGGAAAAGGCTAGGCAGATGATGTTATTATAGCATTTAATGAATTACGAGATGATACTCGTATAGTTGGTGCAGTGGTTGGGCGATAGACTGCTGCGCTGTGTACCGCGAGTTCTATGCTTGTTCCGGGCCAGTGAGTCTTGCGTATGTTAGTTTACTTACCTACCTGTTAGTATTTTTATCAAAAAAGAAAAGGATCAAGACCCTGGATCCTTTTTTTAAAAGTGGGAAATACTCTAATAATGACTTTCTCCTGCTCTAGGATAGAGCTGATGAGTATGCCAGACTTTTATTGTATAAAACTACACCACCTATGTTCCTTCTTTGCCCTTTGCGTTCTAGGAGCACGGGTTTCCCATTCGGAAGTAAACCCATGATGATGGCCTTAGTAGCCTTCGGCTCTGCTGGGCCCGTGGAAGGCGTCGAATAACGATTTAATTGCTGTAGGTACATTATTACATCGAAAGTAACTCTGAAAATCCTAGTTCAGCAAGTAACACGAGAATGACAAAGAATTAATATCATGTAGCTCGAATACTTTTATTTCCATGATAATACAGTATCTATACATTCAATCGACTGCAACAATTGTTGCAAATATTGTAGTACTTAAACCAATTCCAAACACAAAGTATTCACAAAACATACAATAAATCTTTATAAAATTCTAACCAAGTACGGAACATGAGCAGGGTTAGGGTTGCCAAAACTTCAAACTGAAAAGCCGGACAAACCAGTCCATTTAGCCGGACATTTGAGTAAAAAGGCCTACAATTTTTTTTTATGCCCTGCGCGGATGTTTTACTTTTTACATTCTAATGAAATAACAAGTCATTGCTGGTCTGCAAACGCTTGCAATTGCAAGAACACGTGAAAAATCTAAAAAATGGTCAAATTTAAAAAGCCTAACAAAAGCCGGACAGGCCGTACTCCACCTAATTTGGCCGGACACTCAACCAAAAAGCCTGACCATGTCCGGCTTTATCCGGACGCCTGGCAACGCTAAGCAGGGTGAATGCGCCAGTTATCATCCCACACCATCAACCGCGGCAAGTGGGTCAGTGAGGTGTTGGTAGAGGACCAACACCCCGCCAGCGCGCATATTAACATAAGGCTATTGCGCTTTCCGCCATTATCTCTGAAGAAAAGCGCGCGCAACACGTAATCGACGAGGGACAGACTGACAGATAGCGGGAATAATTTTTTTTTATACTATCTAGTAAGTAGTGATGATGGTTATCATGTACATAAGTGTAAATATGAATAAAATAAATAAGTTAATAAAAACTACCACGGCACTTTCATTTTTTCCGATGACTACTTAAATCACTTGACCAATTGCGTATTTGACAAATTCCAAAATTTGGCAAATTCACGATTAGACGAACTACAGCTTTGACCAATTTCAAATTTGACGAACTGCGTACTTGACGAATTACCGACTTGACCAATATCGTGCCAGCCACTAAATCTTTATAAGACTCTAACCAAGTACGGAACATGAGCAGGGTGAATGCGCCAGTTATCATCCCACACCATCAACGAAGGCAAGTGGGTCAGTGAGGTGTTGGTAGAGGGCCAACAACCCGCCATCGCTAGTGCGCATATTAACATAAGGCTATTGCGCTTTCCGCCATTATCTCCGAGGAAAAGCGTGCGCAACACGTAATCGTACATTTCTGCACTGAAATTTTAATCGCGCATAGTTAATTTTCGTGTTGGGTGTGGCAATTAGTGCACGTAGCTTGTAATCCTTTTAGTTTTCGCCAACCTTTTATTTTTGTACTAGCAGTTTCGAGCGGCTTCGTTCACGTGATAGTAGGAAAGTATCCCAAGAGGACACTTGAGAAACTTTTCTCGTATGACGCGTTCCAAGTGTTCCCTACACTCTCCCTCTTCTGATCTCTTAGGATAATTTTCTACTATAACGCGGGCGAAGCCACTACATCTGGGATAAGAAGTGCTAAATCTTATGTGCTTTTTCAGTATAAGTATGGTCTACTCGTGAGCCTAGTTTCATCGAAACCGTTCAGAAATTCGACCGTGATAAAGTAACAAACATAAAATCATAAACGCCTTTATAATTTAAGTGTGATTCCCAATCCATTATGAATGTATTTTGCTTTACACAAAAGCAGCAATAAAATAAATCAAACCGCAAAATCCCAATTCAAGGTATCAGCGAAATCCGCAAACGATTTCGTAACAGCCGCTCCTTTTAAAGCAAAAACCGTCATAACATCCAAAAAACTGGGGCAATAATAGACAATTTAGCCATGTAGACCAGTCGAACGTGTAATGTTAAATCGATACGACACATGTTTCCAATGTTCCAATTGACATTCACCTCCCACGTCAGAACAAACTAATAAAATATTTAAAATAACTTGACTGGACGCAAGTAGGTGTCGCGGCCTTACTACATCCCGTCATCGATCGTTAGTAAATAAATAAGCAGTTTATCATTGTTTTCGTTTTGTTCTGTAAACACTGCTTTTATATCCTAAGCCTTGAAGGCATTTAGGGCTGTGAATTGGTTCGAAAAGGTGACTTGCTGGAACTTAAAGGGTAACGGCAGGAATACGGGCCGGTCTACCAAACTATGATACTCTATCGGCGAAAACAACGTCGTGCCGTCGTATTGCGTTTATGAACCTACGCACCCGTTGACAGTAGGCATGAATCAGAAAAAGTCTAACACTCCCTTTCGCTCCATCTAAGAAGGAAATATTTGATGACTTTAATTTTTTTTAAATTGCGAAGATGTAGATAACCAGAACCTAGAGAAATCAAGAAGCCATGTAACTCAAAACTGCACTTCTTTTTTCGTCACTGCAATTTTCTCTAAGGCAAAAGGGCGATGCATTTTTTAAAAATTTTCCCTGCACAATATCTCCAAATATTTTCGACAGTTAAGCTAAATTTCAAGGCAGTAATCTGTCGCATTTACAAAAAAATCACGAGTTTTTACAAGCGCAAAAACATTACAAGCAAAGCGACGACCAATGTTGCCGGAAAAAGACACACAGAAGCAAGTGAACTCAAACTAGTAGCAAGATAAAATTCGCCGGCACCTCAAAGCCCGTGCTTCCGCGACTTGTAGGTTAAAGATCACAATTTGTCATAATTAGAAGAGATTTGCCTGACGCTAACGAGATAAAGAACAACCGGTTCGACTCAACGCAACTCTCGCTACAGAGAAATGACAAGTTGCTAATGTGGGTTGTGACTTATTGTGATACTGGTAATCATGGTGAGGTGGTGAGGGTCACGGGAATCTGATGGATGCAGGAGGCCTAAGATCGGTCGTTTTGGGGACGCTTAAGGGAGGCATATGAGCTGTTGAAATGATGATGATGATGGTAACCATGGTTCCTTCCAGCAAACATTATTAAACATTATCGTATACACGAGTATGTATACGATAATGTTTGCTGTGCCGAAGGACACTGTCAAAGTTACTAAAACGATTCCAATAATTGGGAAATTAAAGCCTAAGCAAAGAAACAACTTCGGACCACTGCTTGAAACATGTATTATTCGTTGTTTGTGGAGAGCCCTTGATAAACGCAATTGGAACCCAGCAGGGCTTGTGCCATCAATTAAATTGGACGCTAACCAATAGGGTGGAAAAGGCTGGGGTAAAAAAAAACATTGGACAAACACTTAACTAAAGCGAAATTCGGAGTGAAAACTTGGCAATGAAATATGACGCCTTTCGTGGCTTTCCAAAGAAACAGCTGATTTCAATTCAATTTTGGCAAAGGGACAACGAAGACTGTATAAACAGCGTTTATGAAATGCGAGCTTCAAAGGAATAACTTTAACGTAAATAATGTGAAGGATGATAAATGTTAATCGGTCCATTACTGGAATGTTTACCTACTACATAGGTATTATGTTGATTGATAGTCTGCTCGACCTAGACGAGGAATGACGACGATGTAGGGCTTAATAGTAATAGGTATGCTCATCAAAGGATCGTCTCTGTGCAATGCATTGCATGACGGTAATCTAAAGGATCGGACGCTAAATTCCTAGAATGCAGTTTGTTTAATTAAATCGAACACTGACAACTATTGAAACGTCTGTGAACAAAATTTTAAGCTCTAAAGACGTAAAAAAATATATCGACTGTTTGAGGAATGATAGGGCTAGTAAAGGTATCAATATTAAGAGGTCCATTGATACAGACATATGTTATGGAGTAAACAAAAGATCTTGAGAGGAACCCTAAATAAATTTGAATAAGACTACAAAGGATAACAATGATGGAAGCTGTTTAAGGAATATATTTTGCACGATATTTCTATAATTTTAAGTAGTTTTCATAGTGTAAGAAAATGTAAATTCATTGTATAATATAACAAAGAATATAGTCTGATTGGTCGGAATCGGAAACAAGCACCGGAACAATTTATTGGGTTGTTGATTGTGGACATTAAGTTGAAACAGGTCTGCAAGGCCTTTGGCATTTTCTTCATAAAGGATACTTTATTATAGTTGGAAGCCAAATGTTATTATCAGTCAATTACAAAATTAGCATAAGTACCTATAAGTCTTTATCATAAAGCAAATAATGCTTCCGTTTGTATGAATCTGTGGTTGCAGAAGATAATATATAGATTTTGAGGAACCTTTTGTCAGTGATTTTTGTTTGCATATTTATGACCATGGTATCAATTATTAGAATCTTTTTCATTATTATTGATAGGCTCGATGTTTGACCACTATCTCACCTGGTGGTAAGCGATAATATAGTTGGCGATTGAGTACGCTTGCCTAGAAGTAACCTATTCACTCTTGACTTAAAGACCTCTAGTTACAACAGCTATCATTTTATAATCTTCTTAGCGTTTAAATGCACCGGTAGATCTAGATCCAGTTGCTTATACAATAGCCCGATTCGGTATCAACAATGAGTCACAAGAGGTAATTGTAACGCGTGTAATTAATATTTGCCCAGCCAAGCGTGACTTCTTTTATCTCAGTGCGTATCGCGGTCAAAGAATGCGTCTGAGTTATCTTAAGTAACAGATGTGTTATCGCGAACGATGAAAATCTCTTCTAATGGCTACTGTGTGTTGTAACAGGTGGATTTGTTTCCATATGTGGGTAGCTTTGATAGTTTTGAAGATTGGAAAAGGATTTAAAAGCAACAGCAGTGAAAACGTGAACTAGGATGGTGAGGAAAATAACAGAGTAGATACAGATAGTGACATCTTAGCCAAAGTTGGGCAAAAGGTGAAGTTGTAGGTGTTGTTTTCTGTAAACATACCCAAATTACTTGTCTTGTATAAAGGTCTTTTTATGTCTTTATTATATATCTTAAGATCGTAGGGTCCTGAACCAAGAAAAGTTACGACGGGCCGCCCAAAGCCGACTGACAAAGGTCCCTTAGGCACTTTTTATGGAAGTGGTACCAATCGATGATTATTTCTGTATGACTAATACGACATACGAAAAACCAAAATATAGGGCGCATATTATTATTTAAGTAGGTAGCTATAATGTTCAGAGGCAATTTTTGGTAAAGTTTGTGGCCCTTAAAATAAATCGGCCCTCCTTGACCTAGTCTTATGAGAATTTATAAGTTAGTTGAGAACTTTTAATGAGCTAGCACGTAATATATTTATTTATACATTAGCAGACATAAAAAGAGTTTACGAGAATCGACTCAGGATACGGATGATCTAATCTCTACAGGTTCGCTTCTTCGCGACGGAAAAAACAAACTATCAAACAGTCTTCGCAAAAAGTACGAATTGGAATGCGAGACTCTATATCTTGCGGAAGCTTATGCACAGTTTCCAGTCCATTGGAATAATTACCTCGGATACGTAGCGTCCATACCAGACCATCGTTGACGGTAAAAAATAAATTGATTTGGTAAAAACTTAGTGGACAGACCAGGCGAGGAATAGTGTACCGTAGTACGACAGGGTCCCGTTATGTTCCATATAAAGATACTAGTATGTACTCCTTACTATAAATTGTAATGGTCGTCTACACGATGGCCAGTGTTGAGGTAGCTGGCAGTTTGATGGACGTCTTTTGTAGGAGCAGTGGGTGTTTCAATTTAGTTATGATTGCTGCGTGTAAGCTAGAGGATAATATCTCATGATTTGAAATTCTCGACAAACGTGGTGAAATGCGGGTTCTGGGTTTACGTACACCTCTACTTTATCTACTCTTCTGGTGATACAGCCTACAGGCGTCATAGAATATACGAGTAATAAACTGTATTGTACAAGCAGTTATTCACACTGTCAATATTCTGAGCAAAGTACTGGGGACACAGTATTTGTGACAAATTAATAGGGGATCCGAACCTCTTTTTCTCAGGCCGGGAGCAAGGAAAAGCCACCGGGAGAAAACCCGAGAAGAAAACTCGTTTTCAAAAAATATACCAAAATAGTAACATTTCACACTAATTTAAATTGATGGGTACATCGGCGGTCTTATCGCTGACATCGATATCTACTAGATCACCTTTGGATGAACTATAGGTCTTAAATAAAAAGGTTTAATGTTTGCAGTTAATTGCTATCAAGGAAGGATCATTTAGTTATATAAAAAAACTACATCAGCGACAGTAAAGAGTGCAATTTTCGATTGTTTTAAATTTTTTGTATGTGCCCGATTTAAGACCGAAGACAGCGTCGGTAGACAACGCTATGATACTTAAGAACGCAGACTCAATGAAGAAAAGAAAGAGCTGTTAAACTCATTCTGATTTATATCACCTAATAAAGAATTACATTCACACACATAATATAGAAGCGAGAATCAGGTCACTCCACTATAGTCGTCTTAAAAAACAATAGATACATACGAGATAAAGACCATTACACTAACAGCCTGAGAGAGACGGGAACAATTTAATGACTATAAACTGATTATCTCTGGCCGCCGGTCACACCGTTGCGTAAGCCATCGTCTTAGGTGGGCGAATGGCGAGAATAGTAAATTGTATAGGTTTTTTTAAGTGTGGAGATCAACTAATGACTTCTCCCGCTCTGGACGGAGTGGGAGGTCGTGTCATACTTACTAATTAAAATCAAACGTGTGTCCTTCAGTTGTCCTTTGCGTTCTAGGACTACGGAATTCGGCGCAAGAGGTCAATGCCACCCATTGCCTCCTCAAGGACAAGGCGGTACTCCGCCCAAGCGGGGCACACCTCCACCGTATACTCCACCATGTCCTACATTGTAAAGGTAGAACTACATAGCGAATACGTGGGCCACGTACGCCGGCCCTAGGCGCGTTGGTCGGTTTCCAAACATTTCATATGGCAACTAGACTGCTACATTACATCAACGCCACACGACGTGGTTCTACGTACAAATCAGGCGTGGCCCACGTGTGCCTCGGTCTAATGTAGTTCCCTTTTAACTGTCCGATTCGAATGAGCTCTATACCTGAAGTTTTATACGCAGTGCGACATTGTGCGAAATCTGTTTGAATTGTTTTTGGGCCTGTAATACTTTCAGGCCTGTTGCGTAATTTTGCGCAGTCATTCCTCGCCTATTTATGCCATCCCGTCTCGTGATTGTCTTATTTATTAGTTGGAAGATCGTGTCTTGATTAATTTCTGAGTGAAATTTTTGGGAACTAGTTATTTATAAGAACTAACCTACTACTAATTAGTATTTATCATTACTGGTTTTACTGATTCACGAACAGGATTTTCAGTTCAATAATCTTTTTTATTTTTATTTTTAATAGGCTCGTGTTTGACCAATATCTTGTCTGATGGTAAGAGATGAAGCAGTGAAGCTGTCCATCATCTAATGATGAATTCTGAAAATATGGAGCGGTACTCTTCATAGGATCATAGCAAAACGAAAGTATCAACTAAATGCAATATCGGTAATTCTTGACAAGAGATGAGCAAAAAGAGTCCTAGGATTTTTTTGATAGGTACACCATGAAACAAGAAAAGGATCTAGGACTAGAAACTTTAGTCTACTGTATTTCCAAGGTATATTTCATACCTATCGACCCAGATTAGGTTGGACTATATAGTATAACCCTAATACTGATAACCTTGAAATAATCTAGAAAGTCTTAACAAATGGAATTATTTCAAACCTTTCAGTAATTTGTTTATTTTATTTATGTGGTCAGTCGACTTGAACGCAGAGGTTAGAATGGTTTGTATGGCATTCTTATGTTAATTGAAAATCTCCTTGTGGACACAGTTGTAGCGAAAACTAAACATAATACTTCCATATTTAGAGTAGAAAACATTGAGATAATATACAGTAGTAAAATTAAGTTGTATTTTATCATATTAAATGTTTTGTATTTTTTTTTTGCATAACTATTACATAACGGCATCTAATCCCAAATTTAACAGAGCTTGTGCTTATTAGACAACTGTTAAACATACTTATAATATTTCTAAATATATACATATCAACGCACAGCCGACTCTACTGGGACTGGAATTGTGAAATTTTGTACAAAGTTTCTTTTTATGACGTAGATGAGCACTGACACACACAGAGAGGATGTTCTAAAATTCACCCCCTAAGGGCATGAAACGAGAGTCCAAAGTTTGTATGGAGAAACCAGCTTTCATGCGGGCAAAACCGCTGGCAGAAGCTAGTTATACATAAATTCAAAATCTGTACAAACAATAGGGATCATTTTTATTCATGGACCCCGATTTGAAGCTAGCTATAGAAAAAATAATATCAGAGGGGTATGTTCCATGAGGGTAGTAAAATCGATGTGTTACCAAGAAGAAGTATTCCAACCCTATCCCTGGCAACCCTCACCCTCTCGCCAAGTTAATTGCTTGGTACTAATGGCACATAGTTTGGAACTAAGCCCTGAAGGAAACATCACGGAATATTCGTATTTAGATGACTGATTGATTTTAAATAGATAGTAATAGCAAAAGTTTGGACTGTCAAGGTTATTAGGGAGCTTACAACAAGATCGAAGTTTTTCAAAAACTTTGATTAATCAAGAAGTAAATAGACTATTAATTTGTCCTTTTCAGCAAACATACCTTTCTAATCGGATATTCATAACACAATTGGGAAGGAACTGAAACTTTCAACGCCTTGAGAACATTGACAAACAAATACCATTTTAAAAGATCCAAACAAAAACGCATAAGTCGTAGCAGATCACACTGACCCCGTCGGGCAGGTCGCCGCGCAGTACGTAGTCGTATCCGATGTTCCACAGGGGCGGTCCTAGTACCGATCCCTGCGGAACACCGCAGTCACGACATCTCTCGCCGTCTCCATTCTCCCTGGTGACCGGGGTAGATGATGAACCTATCCGACAGGTAGGCCTCGATCACACGACGGAGGTAGGCGGGCACCTCATGGTACCGAAGTGCATTTTGATAGGTGAGGAAGCCAGCTTATAATTTACTAGCAGCCGGTCCCGGCTTCGCAAGGGGTAGACAATTATTTATTTTTGAAAATTTGGATATAAAACACTTTTTTTAGTGTTAGTTTTCTAAACCTTCGGTTACATTGTTCAAATTTTACCAAGGATCCCTAATTTTTTCAAAATGAAATTTAGCCTATGTCAAATTGGAAGAACGTAGCATTCTCTTGGTGAAAGAATTTTTTAAATCGGCCCAGTACTTTTTGAGCCTATTCATTACAAACATACAAAAATAGGTACAAATCTTTCCTCTTTATAATATTAGTATAACTAGTAGAACTATTTTTAAATCTAATTAATTCCACGGTCGAACAAATGAGAAAAAAAATTCACACTAGTTCGACGGTCGAACCAATGAGAAAAAAAAATCTCACTAGTTCGACGATCGAACTAATGAATCGAACTAGTGGGAATGAACGGCATTCCCTGCCAGAGTCTGTTTTCTGATCGCTGCAACTTAGGACTGTCCGTCGACCACACCATCGCTTACCATCAAGAGAGATAGTGGTCAAACGCAAGCCTACCAATAATAACAAAAAAATAAACAAAAGCATGGGACAAAACCGACTCATGACTTCTAACGACACAGTCCGGTGTGATACACATCTGAAATCTAGTCGAGGATAGGTCGTGGCTTGTCCTCAGAGGCGATTGTCTCAGATTTGACATGGCAGTTCAAGGAGCTGCTAGTGAAGCAACGATTTTCTTGTCAGTTACCTCATGCAAGGATAATATGGCGTATGCGGAGGAGGGATAGGGGAGGGTGAGTATTTTAGAAAAAAAAATACTATTTTAAAAGATCCAAATGAAATCAAAACGGAAAAACCTTTTTGGTAACACATTGTACGTTCAGCTAAAGACCGGCATTCCCCGCCAGTGTGTTCCCTGATAGCTACAACCTAGGGTTTTTGTCGACTACATTATCACATACCGTCAGGAGAGATAGTGGTCAAACGCGAGCCTATCAAAAAATCAAAAACATTAGACGTTATAAACCGACTCACGACATCTAACGACACAGTCCGGTGTGACACACATCTCAAATCTAGTCGAGGATAGGTCGTGGCTTGTCCTCAGAGCCGATTGTCTCAGATTTGACACGGCAGTTCAAGGAGCTGCTAGTGTGGTAACGATTTTCTTGTCAGTTACCTAATGTAAGGATCATATGGCGTATGTGGAGGAGGGGGGGGGGCGAGTATTGAGAAACTAAAATACTGTGACATATTTGCTGTTCGTACATGGTTGAGAACTAGAGCGGAGCTCGTGGCTAGATTATAACAGCCGCACGGGTAGATCTTCAAGGTTAAGCAACGCTTGCCAAGGTTGGTCTGTGGATGGGTGACCATCTTAACATAACGAGTTTCCTCCGTGCCTCGGAAAGCACGTTAAGCCTTTGATCCCGGCTGTCATTTGTAGATCTTTGGCAGTCAAACGGATAGTCAGAAGCCAGTAAATCTGACTCCAGCCTTGCCAGGAAGTACCGTGTTACCCCAGTTAATAAGTTGTGGAGGTCTGGCAGGCAGCCGCTCCTCGTAAAATACTGGTATTCAGCTAAATCTAGCTTGACTGGAAGCTGATCCCAATATAGTTGGGGAAAAGGCTAGGCAGATGATGACATGGTTGAGAATTAGAGTAGAATATAACGATGGGCCGGTACAGCAGTCGAAAATTGATGCTGAACTGAACTTCGACTCATCGTTTCAGGCTTTCGTAGAGAAGATATCATAATTACCTATGCAAATAGCTAAACTGGTCTCTATATATTTTTGCTAATTGCTAAACACTCTGTTTCCCTGACAGATATAGGTACATACAGATGCTCAGGGTTGCGAGAACATTTGAAAGAGTTACCGTGGTCCTAGAACGCAAAAGGTAAATGAAGGAATAAGGTGGAATTTAGTCAGTAAAAGTCACGCCATCTAGTCCCAAGGTAAGCCGAGCTACTATTATTACCCACCTAAAAAATAAAGATACAATGTAATACTTATATATTTTTCGTGTTATCTGTGTTTTTCTAATCAAATAGGTATGAACTGTCCTAAAATAGAACATTACTATTTAAAGTTCACTGCGTATCAATTAGTATAACAGTAACCTCTCACCTCTTACGTATTCCACGATTGGTGAGGTTTTGATAAACTGTTGATTAATTTTATATTGTTTCTCATTTAGATCACTTTTTTAGGTGTGATATAAACAGAATTACTTCTCCCGCTCTTGGACAAAGCTGGAGGGCGTGTCACACTTTTACTGATTAAAATAAAACCCACAACTTATATCCTTCTTTGCCTTTAGTTCTAGGGCCCCGGGTTTTCCTTTCAGAAGCGATGCCATGACCCCAGAGGCTTTGACCCTGCTGAATCTCTAAGGTCATTTGGTCACTGTGCTAGTGATTTTAATCCCCTTTAACTTTTTGTATGCGTAAAAACGTCGCTTTAATAATAACAACCTAATAATGTTCCCACTGCTGAAACTCAGGCCTCCTCGCTAGGACATGGGCCATAATCCAGCACATGGGCTCAGTGCGGGTTGTTGGATTGGATGGCCACATGTCTTCAAACTTTTGGTTCAAGGATATGCCGTTTCTTTAATGATCAAGTCTTCGAATTTTTGGTTCAAGGGTATGGCGGTTTTCCTCACGATATTTTCCTATAACGTTTTCAAAGTAGTGATGATGAAATAAATCACACATAATAAAACGGCTACACAAGTCTCGTAAGTCTAGTCCGTTCACACTGGGTTAGCCAATCACATGCTTGACGTTTTTAAATAACAACAATATTAATCTGACACCAATAAGAAAAACAGCAGTTCTGTTGAATATAAAATTAATTTGATAATATTCTTACCTATTTCAACAAAGTCGTTACCTACAAAAAAGTATGACAGTAATCATGGGCAGAATTATTATTAATCACATCTTCATGGGTCAGATCCGGTACAGTACAAAAAGTACTTAGGTATAATCGAACGAACAGTTTTGTATACAGTACGCCAGTTAGTACTGACTAACTTACTTTGGAATAGATTGTAAGTGTAGTTATTTCTTTTACAAGCTCCTCTCGCAAGTATTATAAGCTAAAAAATATTAGGCAGACTTAATTTTCTCGCCTGTTTACTTGGACACGTTATAATATCTTCTTCCATATTTCTCTTTTAGTCGACACCTTAGACGTCACCCTCTTACTGGACGTAATATCATCGTTCAGACTGTTCATCTATCTTGGGTCATCATCTGCTTTTAGAGAGCTCACAAGAAAAAATCTATACGGGTTTCGTGTAATCAAAATACAATAAAAGAAATATTTTTGCCTATAATAGTGTAACGGATTACCGTTATAATATTCCACACTAATGAGTGATCACATTTTTTATACTGCTTCTACTCATCTTCTTTCTGCTAACTTTCTTCAAGATGAGATTGAATTGCATTGGCTTTTTTTATACGGAATGTGACATTCAACCTTTTTCAAGTTTTGTATGAAGACCCATTTCTATTACAAGCCTGTACACCGAACAGCTAGTTCGACTGTATCCGTCATCACGTTATTCATTGATGTCGAGGACTCGTATGATTACAGCTCGTCAATATTGCCGCGGCAGACATTACGTACAACACTGTGTTTGTTTTGATTTCATGCACATCCATTAATTCGTTTTTGATCGCTACTTGTGCGTTCTTATGTTCTTTCGTAACCTCTACTAATATTTGTGATTGCTGTTCGTGCTTCCTTTCTATTTGACCAAATGATTCTTTGTTGATCTAGCGTCTGTGTTTTGCTTTGAAGAAAGCTTGGTGAAGCTTTCTATTATAGCATCAGCTTTATAATGTTCCCCCTTCTGTGACTCAAATAGTAATAGTAATAGTTTACTTAAAACAGACACTACAGGTCGACCGCAAAACTTCGAAAATTACATAAAAGAGCATAGCATCAGTTTTATAATGTTCTCACAGCTGGGACTCAGGTCTCATCTCTAGAAGAGGGAATCGGCCTTAATCCACCACGCAGGCCCAATGCGATTTGGTGAATGTCACATCTCTCCGAATTTTTGGTTCTAAGACATGCCGGTTACCTCACGATGTTTTCCTTCACCGTTTTCAAAGCTCCGTTCTCTATTATTAAACTGTTATAAATATCTATCTAGTCTTTGTTAGTCACCTGAGTGATTCTAAAAACAGATTCTGTCTCAAAATAATTTCTACCTAGTACAATGAACTTAAGAGTCAACTCCTAAATCTAGCTAAATAGCGTTAGCAACAAAATGTCAGTGTTCAACTGTGATTGTACGGAGTAAGATGATGACGGAGATATTTTTAAAGCTAGTTGAGACCGTGATGTCATGGACGGAGCTGCGTGTCATGTAATAGTCGTAAACATTACACACACTTAAATATATATCACGAATTTAACTTCATACTGTGCAACTGACTCCGGGAGCATATTTATTAAAAGAATATTTGAAACTGACGTTCGGTGAATATCCACCCTTACGTTGTTGAAACCTCTACGGTTCGGACTAAGCGTTTCACCTCGTTTTTAATACCACGTACATCGAAAGACGAACAATTTTCCTGCTGCGGTCTTTCCGTCCGATAATAATTTAGGTGTCTTCTTCAAGGCTAGAGTGAATAGGCTCTTAATAAACTAGTGCGCCTCACCATTAACGATTGGCATCACTGCTTCCCATCAGGTGGGATCGCTAGATAGTTTATATCAATAACAAAAAACCATCATATTTCGCTGTCATGCCAACGTCTCCCCTAATTTTCTCTAATGCAAAGAAACCCAAAATAAAGCAACATGATTCTCACAAAGGCAGCGTAACTGTGGAAATGATTAAGTAGGGAATGACCTTTTTTATGCTCGTTAGTGTAGGGTCGTAAATCAAATTGCGTCGACGCAGTTTTGTCCATATCTTTCATTCCGCGTCACGCAATATTGATATAAAAGGCTGCGACCTGACTATTGACTACTAAGCCCTGCGTGCAAGGCTTTGAAAGTCGTATAGTTTATGAGAAAATGCTTTGAAAACAAATAGGTTTCTTTTTGAGGTAAGAAATCATCTAATTACTTCTTCGGTTCTAGGGCAGAGTGGGAGGGCGTGTCAGACTTTTACTGATTAAAACCACACCGATAGCCTTTTGCATCCTAGGACCGGTCCACCAGTAACTCTTTCAGAAGTCGTTCCATAAGCATAGGTAGGTTTCTCGCACTCTAAGGTCTAACGAGAAGATGTCAGACTGACTTTTACCCGCCTCTATGTATACCTTCAGTTGAATTTTAGGCTCCAGGGCCACAGTAACTATTTCTTACATTATTTTGGACTCCAGGGCCTCACAGTAACTATTTCGAATATTACCGCAGCAAAATAAACAGGTGCATTTAAATTCAATAAAATGTTTTATTTACAGGCGACACAGGCGAGCCCCTCGTTGACAACCGTCTGAATGGTGCAGTTCCTTTTTGTCGGCGTTCATTATAATGAGGCGCTTCCAGTATTTGTACGACACCTTTTGTGATCCAGCAGCCTGATTCACGGAAAATCGAAAAGTCAAATATCGTTGAAGTTTTATAGTCGTTCGATCGAAGTCTTACCCAAAATCGGTATTCACGTGTTCCTTGAACGGGATTTGATAGAACGGCAATTCAATCGGCTTAAAACTATACGATAACGGCTTATTGTTAGTTACATTATTATGTACTAGGATAATTATTGAAATAACTGAAATACGGGCCAACGACACTTCGATCGAACGACTTTAAAATCGGTGTCGTTTAAGCTCGATTGACGGATGTGAATACTTAATAATGGTTTAAACGACTAAGTCGCTGCGAATGCTGCGATATCGTTACGGTTTTCGTTACGTGAATCGTGCTTCAGATCATTTGTATTGCAGCTCATTAATTCTTAAACGACCTCTGTCAAGATGAACTAAAGATACATAATATATAAAATACTATAACGACGTGCTACGACGATCATGAGCTCGATTTAGACGGGAGTGATGTGAGGAGTGATTTATTAGAACATCTCAATTTTTATGAAAGCTCGTTATTTTGTTTACGGAGTTATTACCGGTAGTGAATCATAAACATTTTAGATGTTTCAATATTGATGCTTCAAAGTGTTTAAATTGATGAGTCTGTTTTAGGGAGGACAGTTTTTTAGATCTTCAACGGGCTGCCGGCTGACAGCCAATTTCTTTTAGAGGATGTACTTAGTTTTTTTTTTTATAACATAAACTAGTGCTTGACTGAGATCCCACCTGATGGTAAGCAGTGCTGCAATTAGTGATGGTGAGGCGCACTAGTCTATTAAGAGCCTATTCACTCTAGCCTTGAAAACACCCAAATTATAATAATCAGATGGGAAGACCATAGCAGCCATATTGTTCCAGTCCTTCGATGTACGCGGTATAAACGACGAGGCGAAAGGATCTTCAACGGGCTAATGTCTGACAGCCTTTTTTAGGGTTCCGTAGCCAAAATGGCAAAAACGGAACCCTTATAGTTTCGTCATGTCCGTCTGTCCGTCTGTCCGTCTGTCACAGCCGATTTACTCGGAAACTATAAGTACTACAGTGATGAAATTTGATGGGAATATGTGTTGTATGAACCGCTACAAAATTATGACACTAAATAGTAAAAAAAAGAATTGGGGGTGGGGCCCCCCATACATGTAACTGAGGGATGAAAATTTTTTTTTCGATGTACATACCCGTGTGGGGTATCAATGGAAAGGTCTTTTAAAATGATATAAAGTTTTCTAAAAAACATTTTTCTTAAAGTGAACGGTTTTTGAGATATCAGCTCTCAAAGTCGTAAAAAGTATGTCCCCCCCCCTCTATTTTTATAACTACGGGGTATAAAATTCTAAAAAAAATAGAGGTGATGCATGCTAATTAACTCTTTCAACGATTTTTGGTTTGATCAAAGTATCTCTTATAGTTTTTGAGATAGGTTGATTTAACTGTATTATATTTGCTGCTACGGAACCCTTTGTGCGCGAGCCCGACTCGCACTTGGCCGGTTTTTTTTAGAGGATGCACTTAGTCGTGTCATGTGTCTTATGCTTTATGATATTATTTGTTCCTCAAAGAAAGCTTTGTTCATAACCACAAAGGTTGTGCGATTACCACTCTCTAAACAGACCCCTACAAATCTGTTATAACAGAAGTATGAAGCAGCAAAGTGCAACCAGTTTTTCTTAATAACTCAGATACCCGCGAAACGAGACACAATAGTAAAACAATAACAGCGCGGTCTCATAGGACCGGTTGGGGATTCAAACGTTAAGGTGGGAAATCATCCAATGATTTATCTCGCTATGAGCGGAGCGGGAGGGCGTGTCAGACTTTTACTGACTAAAACCCCTCTACAGGACCCCGGGGTTCTTTTTCGCGCAATCCATAGCCCACTAGTTAACAATTTGATCTGACGGAGCAATTTTTCGCTTCTGTATTCATAAAACGCCTGAGCACCCATGAGAATCTCTTGACCATGGCAGATGGGCCTGAGATATACGCATGAAGTAATACAT
This sequence comes from Mythimna separata, assembly GCA_030763345.1. Taxonomy (NCBI): domain Eukaryota; kingdom Metazoa; phylum Arthropoda; class Insecta; order Lepidoptera; family Noctuidae; genus Mythimna; species Mythimna separata. Next base: position 22,018,312 of record CM061170.1, on the reverse strand, counting down.
TTGCATGTAACTCAGGTAATGTAACACTTTCGAGACATTTATCGCAATCATTACGGCATAGCAACGCGGTGTGCAGGAAAACTATGTTTAAGTTTTTGCTGCATGTACGGGCAGCATTATTAACAGGGTACCCTCCACAGAAATCTAAATGATCCCTCTTTTCTAAGGTATTTTAGAGAGAGAGGGATTGTCTCTTTAAATTGATGCAGCTGTCTGTAAAAGTACTGAGTAGTAATGGGCAAAATGATCATACAAATGGATCCCAAACGTCATGAAACTGCAGCAGATCCAGAATCAGAATGACTTCTCCCGCCCTTGGGCGGAGCGGGAGGGCGAGTGAGATTTTTACAGATCAAATTCCACTCCTTTGTTCCTTCGTTGCCTTTTAGAATAGAATAGAATAGAATAGTAATTTATTTTGCAAACATGGGTACACACAACAGTTCCTTTTAGAAGTGAACCTAGGGACCCCAGACTAGGGACTCCCTTTGCAAAAAACTGGTCCGTAATCACAAAAGACCAGGAAGGGTAGAAAGAGGGAAATAGGATAATACATACTCGTACGTAACTTTTCATAGTGTCGTACAGTAAGTAAATTCATGTAGGTTTCGAAAAATTGCCGATTCCTCGTACAGGCAATTTTGTTACAGTTTTCCTTATTACGCATTCCGAGGATTGTTTTAGTCATCCACATATACAGAAAGGGTAAGGGAGGTACGGATACCCTACCCTACCAAGGTATAAAAGGGTGCACTACATCCGGTCGTTGCCTGGGGAGTGGGTTCGGTTCCTAAAGCCTTATTGTTAATATTCATTCGTCCCCACTGGCCACTTGACTCCGTAATCAAGGGACGCTAGTGCTTGCCACTTGACTTAAGTTAGGAACTCCTGGGGTTTGAGTCGCGAATATTCTAGCACCCTAACTTAATCTGTGCTCTGTAAGCTGAAATGTGTATCGTTCAGTTCGAAACTTGTGTCGAGTTTTATGGTTTTGCGTTGAAGACCTTCGAGAAGAATAAGAATAATTTGAAGAGAAGTTGAGAGAAGAAGAAAGTTGACGATGGATGTTTTAGGGCATCTTCGAATGGGTCGTATTCCGTTAGTGCCGAGTTGATCGTAGTGGTTAAGCAAGTACGTACGGAACACTATAATAGTGCTCAGACTGCGAGTTGTTTTCGCGTGTTTGACTCTCTGATTGGTTAAGAGCTTGGAGCGGGTCAATCGGAGCACTGAACGACATAAACGTGTCGATCGCGTTAACGTAAAACCAACTCGCACTAGGTTCTCTGTACGACTTACTGGGTGTCCTGTGTAGGTATGTGAGTTTACATGTTTGTGAACAGACCTACGATACAAGAGTAAATCCTAGTGTGGGGCGTCGTATATTAAGCGTCTTTGTTATACGACTGGATATGAAAAACGGTAAATCTGGTGTTATGACGCAATTTAGGAAAGCTTGTAATCCCGTAGTGTAATCAGAGAATTGAACAGCCTTTCAGTATTCGGCAACCTATCTATAGAACCAGACAATGTAAAGACATTACAGACTAGTCTCATAATGACCAAACACTGCCTTACGTAATATAGTGTCAAAACCACATAATGTTTGAATACACAGTGTCTTGAAGTAACAGACCTATTGTGAACGCATACAATGAAACAATCCTACACACACAGACACACAAAAATAAATGTTAGTTAATACTTCACACTTCAGCCAGGTCTTTAGGTCAGATATTTACATAAATGATTGTATTTTCAGTCACGTTTGGTTATTGCAGTAATGTGTAAACACATGTAGCGTGCAATTTTGAGAGCTATTAGTAATCTTTACGCGTTGAATATTTAAAGTTAATTTCGCGATATGTAAATAAGTCTGAAAACTTGTTAACAGTCACGGATGATTTATTTTATGTAAACTTAATTCTCTGGCAGATGTTAAAAATCAATTAAATCACATTAACATTATATATTGTATTATAGGTATGTATGTTTGTTACTCTTTTCCGCTCCAACGGCTGAACAGATTTGAATGAAATTTGGCACTCGGGTAGACCACATTTTGAAATAGCTTTTATGATAGAATACATTGTTTTCTAACGAGTATGTTCCTTTGAGATAATGATCGACTGTCATGCGGGTGAAACACACATACATGTAATACAAAATTTCGCCTTTATTATATTGATGTGATTCATCTACGAGTTTATTATCCTTGATGTCTCTTCTACGTGTTTGTTATCTAGTTTCTGTAATAAGGTCTGGTATCTCAAGGATGTAGATTTACTCGTACATAATATGCAAACGCACACAGACAAAAATGCTGAAAAGGGCCGCGCGGCAGTAGCGCAGCTGCAACGGTGCTTTGTTAATAGTATGTATATGAATAAAAACGCGGGACTACAGCGCTAGGCCTAGCTAGCTTATGATGCGCCAACCCAGCGTTTGCTTTCAACGTGCAGCACTTTGTGGCGCCCTTGAAGTTATATGGCTGATGATGGACTGATGATGATGTATTTACTTAGGTAGGTAAATATTAGATGGCCAACATACCTGACAGCAACTCGCACGCTGGACTCGTCAGCCATGGCTGCGCGGTGCACCTGCGTCAACACAAAACTATGTTAGATGTTTGTATCACACCATACTTCTATTGTAAACATGTATATTTTAATGTTGATAGGCTCGCACTTGACCAGCATCTCACCTGATAGTAACAGCATGTTTGCCTAGAAGTAACCAATTTGTATGTCTTCAAGACTAGAGTGAATAGGCTCTTAATAAACTAGTGCGCCTCACCATCAATGACTGCATCACTGCTTACCATCAGGTGGGATTGCAGTCAAACACTGGCTTATGTAATATAACAAAAAAAAAATGCTTACTGTAAACACTTATACTCTTCTCTCGATGGATGGAGATGGAGAGGGTATTGTGTCTGGAGTGATATGTAAGAAAAGGGAGTTAGTGATGTGAGTGTGACGGGTGATAGGCAGAATGGAAGAGAAGAGACGTGTTGCGCGACCCCAAGTTATATGGGATACCGGTAGGAAGAAGAAGAAGGCACTTTCACACTTAGGTAGGAAAGGGTCCATCTAAAGCATGAGAAAAGTTAAAATTTTCAACAGATTAAAAGCCCGTTTTGACATATGTTAAAATAGAATACTCGCAACATATTCCATCGTATTATTTAAAGCGCCAAAACTTTTTGTGTATTTTTTTAAAAACACTATGCAATATTTTAAATATTATTTTATTGTTTCTCTAAGTTTCGTTCCAAGTTATATTCTAGGGTCTTTCTCAAATGTCAAAACGGGCCATTTATTTGTTGACAACTTTATTTGGAGTCATTTTAAATGCCATATGAGCTTAGATGGTTTTCCCAGCTACAAACAGTTATTTTTTTTTAAGTTGCCACAGAATGTTATTAATTTAATAACCACAGACAGCTTAGCCGCTCATAAATAACTAAAACTGATTTAAATTGATTTAAATCAGATTGCTTATTAATCTTATTACTCTAATCCTGTCAACACAACATTAGAAATGATTTAATTTAAACAACTTAAAGCTAGCTTTGTACTTTGATAGGAAATCATAAATTAAAGCCTTGCTTTGGATAACAACAAATGAATGAAACCATTTAATAATACAATGTTATGTTAAATGAGGTTTTAGTAAACTCCGACATTCTAATAATAACAAAATTGATTGATACTCAAACATACAATGGTATTGCAAGAATGCCTGTTCATTATTCATTTATTTTATAGCTAGTTTTTGTTGGAACTTGCTATCAATAACAATAAAACGGATAAGTTTGTTGCCTAAGCTTGTTTTTCATTTGACTTTCAGTGTTTTGTATTAAAGTTTATTAAAGTTAAACTTTGTGTAACAATACAATAGCTCTGTCCTCAAAGGGTGTTTAGCACAATGCCCCTAATGTCTTATAAGTCCTTTGAGCTCAGAGGTCATGAATAAAGGTATGTTTCAGTAGGAGCAGTGGTAGCCCAGTGGTAGTGGCTTCAAGTGGGTTCAAACCTAGCCAGGCATATTACCATACCATACCTTGTTAATTTTAAATTTAGTTCATCACCACAGCTCTTAAACTGGTGAAGGAAAACAGTGAGTAAACCAGCATGCCCTAGAACCAAAAATTCGAAGGCATGTATCAGCAACCAATTTGCCACACATGGTGGATTATGGCCCATTCCCTTACCTAAAGAGAGAGGTGTAAGTCCCAACAGTGGAAACAGTATAAGGTTGATTATATATATGCTTATGCTATTTCACAATGTCCAAATAGCCCAGCCTTATTTAGTGAAAAACAATAGGTAATGGAACAGAATTTCTAGAAAAGTATCTGCCAAGTAAGTTAACAGATTTATCATTTAAATGAAAACACAGGCCCTAAGTAAATATACTTACTTTTGAGTAAAAAATTCATGATCTCTAATTAAGCATAAGCATAATTAGCCTTAAAAAGTTCCCACTGCTGGGACTCAAGCCTCCTAGCTAGAAGAGAATTTAATCCAACACAGAGGTCCAGTATGGATTGGTGGATATCACCTGTCTTCAAATGTTTGCTTCTTGGACATGCGGGTTTCTTAACATTGCTTTCATTCATCATTTTGAGAGCATTATTTCAAATTATTTTCATTTATTTCTACTTCACATTTTAGTTAAGATTTGATTTGATAATATTATCTTATCTTCAATATTTGTTTACATATCCTCTATACTTCTCCCTCTCTTCTCTACTTCTCAATCTTGTTGCATTTCAGTATTCTTATACTTGTGATTAGCTTGAATATATTTTTAAGAAATTAATTAAATAATCAATAAGCTTTCTTAAAGACAATCAATTCTTATTTCCATACTTCTATTAAGATTCCCATAGGAACAGTACTTACAGGATATATTTACCTTATATGAACTAAATCTATGCTGATTGACTTGTTAATGAACTAACCTAATTAGCAAACCAATAAGGGCCATTCAATTTTATTGATCACACATTTACATGATTGTTTATATTCTAATTCAGAATAAATAAATATTTAAAGTATACACCTGCAAGAAATACAATTTATACAACTCAAGATAAGGAGCATAACAACTAAATAAAACTGTTACATATATTATGTTATGACTAACCTTATCTGTCAGTATGTTTGACTATGCTAATCTCAAGAACTATTGAACCAGATTTGATAAAAACTAGGTTTCCTTGTGTGTTTTAAAAATGGAGATAAACAATGAATGGAGTACATTACAATGTAAACATGCAAACATTTGCACATTTATTTACACAATAATAACAAACATACTATTTACATATGCTGGCTGAATGCATCCTGCTTGTTTGTGTTGACATTAATTAATCTATATTCTAGATGTATATTAAATAGCTATATTTATATCACATAGGTAAAACATCTGGTCCAGGGATCATCTTAGGACCTGACATTACTAGAAAATCTAATCAGTGATATTTATATACAATAATTTAATTAACGATAACAATCAAGATAACTTTATCATACCATAGGGATGGGTTTTTAGTGAATACCTACTTTTAACAATTTCAATACTACTGCTACATAAAATACGGGATATACCGTAATATTTCAGCATTCAAAACTACCTATTACCGATTCATTGAGCGACTATCTTTCAAAGAAAGGTGATAAGAAAACACGCTCTATCTGCAACCAACGCAATGCTACAAAAATACAAAACCAAACAATACTTACTGCAGTTTAATAAATCCTTTATTTCCGTTGCACTAGATCACATTTCATAGAGCGTCGGCGTCAAAACGACAAGCTAGATCGACAACGACCGATATTTACGTCCATCTTTCACCATTGTGGATAGATTAAACCGATTTTTATTGTTATGTACACTTACTTCTTAACTTTTGTAGCTATCGAACGAGGTTTTCATTATTTGCCAGCGCACTATTGATACGCGTGGCTTGTGAATGTGTTATAAACAATCGTATTTTAATTAAAACGGTAATTACGAAGTAGCGCCGTTCGCCACTCGCGGTCGCTCACGAAAATACATTTGACAACTGATTCGAGCACTTGCTTGACAAAACAAACGGAACGCCGTATGGACAAGTGTCAAATTGACAGTAAAAACTGTGCTGCCACCAGTGGTTTTCTTTTTCTACTATAATCGTTTTAATTACAAATTCGCATTGCAATCCATTAATGTCGTTATAACATCCACTCTTACCTTTTTTAAGGTGGGGAATCAACAAATTACTTCTTCCGCTCTGGGAGGAGCGGGTATCAGACTTCTACCGACTGAAACCCACTCCTGCTTTTTCCTTGCCCTAATTCCAGGATGCCGGGGTTCTGTTTCGTCAACTCAGGCCCCAGTAGGCTTCGACCCTATCAGGCATTTACGGTCTGCAGACATTTCTTTTTCATCAAGAATTTCATGTGTTTCTATAAAGAATCAAGTTCAATTGCCTTAATATAAACTGTATTAGGAGGAGGTTTTCCAGCTAAGTAATGGGGCAGAAAATGCAAAGCTGTTGGTAGTTGATGCTACCGCAAGTGACGACCAGGGTGTCAGGAGTAGCAGGGTTATTCCCAGGCACCGTAGGCGTAGCAAATGCAACGTGAAACTGGCCAAAAATATGAAAGGGACAATGTATTTGGCAAAGTACAAGGACAATGTATCATGCGTATGTTGTAGCTACGTTACGCTACGGTATCATATATTGGGGGTAATTCTACAAATATGAAAACAGTATTTAAAGTCAAAGTCAAAGTCAAAGCCATTTATTTGCAGTAAATGCGGTACATGAGATGGTAACACATAATATATTAGCGCAAAGACACATTTCGCCATCAGTTGGCATGCAAATATTAAAAAATAATATGAGGTGCTCATATTAAACAAAACTCTACAAAATATTATTACAAAAAAATATATATATATAACCTTTTGAACTCAGACAATCAAATATTATTTTTTAGGATATTGTTACTCACACAAACGAAATAAAATAAAATCTGTAAGTACACAATTTAACAATAAGGCATAGGGCACAAAAAAGGTGTGTTAGGTCAATGTGCGGCATTCAGAGCACGGAAAGCTATAAACCGTATTTTCAGAATTTTCGCATATTAACAGTACCTTCCCTGTATATATGTTACTGTAAAAGCCCGAACCACGGTATATCTCAGGTTTTACCAGTAAATCTTAGGTTTTACCAACACGAGTTGGTAAATGTAAGAATATGTGAAAAAGAAACGATTTAATCGGGCTTTTACCATTAGAATTTGGTACATGCTAGGTTTTACCAGTGAGGGTTGGTAAATGTTGGTTTTGTATTTTCGACGACGGAGCACGTTTACCAAGAAGTAACCTATTCACTCTTGACTTAAAGATTCCTGGGTTGTAGCTATCAGGAAACATAACTCCGGCTGAGATTTCTACTCGTTGGCTGTACGTACAATAAATGTGTTCCCAAAACGTTTTGCGCGTATAAGAGGGATATCTACCATGTAGGTACCGATGGCGCATCGCCGTACGCCTGATGGTCTGATGATGGAACAGGCTAGCAGGAATTATTTAGTTATGCAATTCCGACGCACACTCCTCAAAATGCAACCGGTAGAAACCTGACTAGGCTAGCGACTCGGTGTTGATGCTCAAGATTTTGAAGCCTCGACTAAACGAGTGCATCATTACCAATGATCTTCTTGGCTCTCGTTTCAATAGCTTCAAGCTCTTCAAGCTGATATCGGGCAGATCCATCCCAAACATGAGAAGAGTACTCCATACACGATCGAACTTACGCTTGATAAAGTGTGAGCAGCTGTTCTGGCGTGACGTACTGTCTCACCTTTGCAAGGATTCCTAGATTTTTAGCAGCCAGTTGAGCCTTTGCTTCAATATACGGAGCAAAGTTAAAAGTCGATGTCAACGTAACACCAAGAAGATCAAGATGGTCGGTCATCGGCACGGTTGCACCCAGGAAAGTAGGAGAACTGAATTGTCTTCTTTTAGCGGAAAATTGGCATTGCCCCATTCAGTGACCGCCTCCAAGGACCAATTCAAGTGCTCAACCATAGCCACTTGGAGAGACTGGATCTGTGACCCACTAGTTCGTGTATAGGATATGTATCTTTCAGTAAAAGTACTGTCTGCATACCCAAAGGTACCAGGCTTGAGCAGATTGTTAATGTGCAGCAAGAACAAAGTTGCCGAGAGCACTGACCCTTGAGGGACTCCGGCATTAATTAATGGCCATTTGACCAGACGAGCTGCCATCGATGACCACTCGAATGGATCGGTCACTCAGGAAGTCTGCGATCCAAGCACTCAATCCAGCAGGTAAACCAAAAGAAGGAAGCTTACTAACAAGGATTTCGTGCCAGACCCTATCGAAAGCCTTCGAGATGTCGAGAGAGACGCCAAGCGTTTCCCCATGCTTCTCGATGGCCTCATTTCAGATACGTATGGCATACGCTAGAAGATCACTAGTTAACCAATTTCAGCGAAAGCCGTATTGACGGTCACTTAGGATGTCATAAGTTTCTAGGTAGGTATGCCAGGAGCTTAGTGTTGAGTACACGGTCCATAGTCTTTATTTTTTTTTTTTTTTAATGAGTCAAATCGTTACCTATCTTTTGGTAATGTTTATCTTAACATTTACCGTATCTTTGAGTTAAATCCTAAGATTTACCAAGTGAATGGTAGTAAAAGTCCGAAATAAACGATGATATAGAACAGTTCGGACTTTTACCATTAAGAGTTGGTAAATCTTAGGATTTGCTGGAAAATCTTAGGATTTACCGTAGTTCTAGCTTTTACAGTAACATATATATCAAGTGGTTATCTTCGTTAAAAATAATCTTCATCTATTTGGAACTCTAACCAGTAAGCGACTCAGACATAAAATAAGCGGTAGACCATACAAAAAAGCCATATTTCGTAAAAGCTTCTTAGGAATGGCCCCACGTTTATATAATAAGCTGCCAAAATCATTGCTAGAATGCAACGATTTAACGTTTGAATCCCCAACCGGTCCTATGAGACCGCGCTGTTATTGTTTTGCTATTGTGTCTCGTTTCGCGGGTATCTGAGTAATTAAATGTATTTAAAAAACAACTGTATAATCTACTGATTAAGAAGACATACTACACAGTGGGCGAGTACCTGTCAGACAGGAATCTACATATGTTTACAATAACGATACTGGTTAAGTACTTCTTTCTAAGTCCGACTTACTTGACTGTGTTTATTTAATGTATTTCCTATTTAGAGTTATTATTATTATTATTATTTTGACATTTTTATTCGACATTATTTTATTTTTTTATCTACCTTACAAAATAATTAAACTAACTACAATTTTGCATGCCTAATTTGGTGAAACACAATTTACTAAGCATTTACTTGACATCCAGAAATGTATTATTGATTGTATTGTGTTTAGGCAATAAAGATTTTGACTTGACTTTAAGTGACTTGAAAAGGCATAACAAAGAAAGTCTTTGCCTAGGTGTAGCAAAGTTCAGCACATAGAGACAGGATAAACTCTTGATAAATTGCACATTAAATTTAAAATAACATGCTTTATGACTCGGTTAAAACAGACTGTAAACAGTCTTTAAGAAACTTCAGATATTGTTATTATTAATCATATATAGTTATATAATAGGCCAGCGAGGTCATTATATTTCGTAAGTTAAACATTCGTTTTTTGTGCAACATCCATATTATGTGGATAAATTATTTGAATTTGAATTTTGAGCACTAATTCATCACGCGCTAGCTAGCTCTTATTTTGGTAGATTATTTAAAGTCTGGCAACACGCTCATTTGCGCTACTAGCGCCACATTTATCCAGTAAAATAACGATGGAAATATACACTATCTCAAACGTTAGTTCTGTACGTAGTTGTTACATTCAAAGATAGATGGCGTTTTATCGACTTCAATTAAATATGCTTGCGAAGTGTAGATGGCAGCACATTGTTGTATTAAATTGAAGTAGACAAAAATCCAGTGCACTGTGTGTGTTGCAATGCAAACGAAGTTCGCTGGTTGTTTTCTCCGTAGAACTGACATTGATAAATATAATGACGAGGATGGATTGGAAATTGAAATCTCGGAAAGAAGGGCTGTAAATTAACCCCTCAAGGAATAAGTTTGCAAGAGAAAATCAAAGCGAACAAAATCATTGGCAAAGAGCTAATGAATCAAAACTGTTCTTTCGCCAATTTTTTTTTAAGTTTTTCCTACCTAATTACTACATACTATCTAACTTATCTTTAAATGCGTGCGGACCCAGGTGGAGGCCATACGTGACTCATTGATTTGAGAATAGCCCGCGGCATCTTCTAATGACAGTTGTCTGTTTATTCTATCTGTATATTTAGGACTGTATGAAGACGGCACGGAGAGCGTTTTAATTTGTGTAATTGGATGTCTGGAGTCTGTACCTATACCTCCAAGACCGTTAGTAAAAGGAAAATAGCAGACGATGTAAGTAGGTACCTAGACCGTTTTAAAATGTAAGTACTAAGTACAGTACGGCCGTTATAAGTTGGCGAGTCTGAAGTTAAGCTCTGCGAATTTTAGCGTTTGAAAATTTATACAAAAATAAAGATCTTAGAAAATCAGCAATAACAACTGCAAATTGCATTTATTTTTTTAAAACCTTTATTTTTGTACGAGTTTTCAAGCGCCACAATTTGTAGAGCCTAACTTCAGACTCGCTAACTTATAACGGCCGTACTGTAGGTACCTATTGACACAGATTAAAGAATAGGCACCTATATAGATTCTAGTGTATAGCTAAATTACCTAAGTATACAAACAACATGTATCCAACTCCTACCAAATATAAAAACCCAGGCGCCTAAGAGATTTAAAACCTTATTTTGACCTTCATTGTGTGATTTATGGAATGATCATTGAGCGGACGAGAGTGACAACCCAGTTGTCACTCTGGCGGAACGTCATAATCATAAAAACAACAACCGTAGGTACTCGTAAAGTTTTGGAATTAAACGATAGCGTGGACTAGATGATTACGACGGATCACTTGCGTCCCAAATCGTGATTATAAGGCTGCTAGTCGAAGACGAGTCTACTTATTTCCAAAATACCACCCCACAATACCCACTCTTAGATGAATGATCTGATATAGGTACCCACGTGCCTTTATATATATCAAACTTAAAGTCATAGTTGGCACGTTTTATATCTTTAAAATTTTAATACTGAAACAGGGTATTAGCTTTGCTTAATTACTTTCCGATGGCGAAGTTTTATCTTTGTCGAATGCAACAGAAACTACCTAGGTACCTATAAATGTAGGGACTGCGGAGACAGCTTATCTACTTCTTTTTCTGATAAGACTGTGAAAGCTAATTCAGCTAAGTAAAGGAGCTTTTTCTTCCCTCCGTTTATTTTACTTAACTTTTTTATTTTGTTATGGGGAGGGCAGGGGAAAGGCGGTTGGGATTTTAGGGAAAATACCAGGGAGTGTACTTTTAGGAGGAGCTCGTGGCTATATAATAACAGCCGCACAGGTCGATCTTCGAGGTTAAGCAACGTTTGCCTAGGTTGGTCTGTGGATGGGTGACCATCTTAACATAACGAGTTTTCTCCGTGCCTCGGAAAGCACGTTAAGCCGTTAGTCCCGGCTGTCATTTGGAGATCTTTGGCAGTCGTTACGGATAGTCAGAAGCCAGTAAATCTGATTCCAGTCTTGCCATGAAGTACCGTGTTACCCCAGTTAAAGGGTTGTGGAGGTCTGGTAGGCAGCCGCTCCTCGTAAAATACTGGTATTGAGCTAAATCCAGCTTGACTGGAAGCCGACCCCAATATAGTTGGGAAAAGGCTAGGCAGATGATGACCAGGGAGTGTACTTTTAGGTCGGGAATCATCAGAATGACTTCAGTCCGACTTTTACTGACTAAAGCCCAGCCCGTTCCTTCTTTGCCTTTGTTCCAGGGCCCGGGTTTTCCTTGTGGAAGCACACTCATGACCTATAGAGTGTTGGATTTTTATAATATCACTAAAACCACCCTAGTGATCACTGATCACTATCACCATGAAGGACCACTCCTGGACGCCCTCTTCGGAGAACAGCGCTTCTGTGTAAGTAATGCCTGTACCCATTAAAACAATGATTATCATCTGTTGCTTTTTTTTGCAATACATACGCTCGCGTTTTATAACTAAGTACCTCACCTGATGGTAAGGAATGATGTGGCCGACGATGGGGCACGCTTGCCTAGAAGTAACCTATTCACTCGTGACTTAAAGACCCCTAAGTTGTAGCTATCAGGAAACACAGACTCCGGCTCCGTCTCACCCCAAGGAAAAGAGCTTCCTAAGTCTTCCTGACTTCAGGCTCTATATAAGAATTCAAACCATTTGTTTCAAAAATGGCTACCGTAGGCGTGTTTGAATTGTCAAGAAGTCGGTCAGTCGGGAAAATGAAGCTAATTGCAGATTCCAAAGCGTAGATCTCTACGGAGAAGAATGTGGAAGAAAGTCTATGAGCATTCTTATAAATCATGTTATGTAATAAAAACAAATCCAGTTTATACATTTTTTGTAGTTTCTTTTAAGTGAGAAAAATGTAAACAAATTAATACCTACTTAATTATTAAAAAATCCAAATAAATATAGAATACGCTTAATTTTGGCTAAGAGATGATCAGTTTCAAAACTTTCAACTGAAGGCGTGCGTTCATGATCATGATGCGTCGATCAGCATCATTCAGTTTAACCATTTAAAGAGACCTGAATGACTCAATATACGCATCACCATCAGCGACACTTGAGCAAGCATAAAGTACCTATCTACTAAACAGGGTTCAACGTTTGTATGGAAAATCCTACTTTTACGCGGGCGAAGCCGCTGGCAGAAGCTAGTATTAGTATAGAAAAGGAGAAATTGACTGACTAACATATCGACGTACAGCCGAAACTACTAAGACAGAGTGTAAGGTTTCCTTTTATGACGTAGGCGAGACGATTTTTCAAAATTCACCTAAGGGGATGAAACGAGGCTTCAAAGTCTGTATGAAAAAACTTACTTGTAGGAAGCGAAGCTCCTGCGTTGGCAGAAGCTAGTTAAATCTGAAGACATGGAGTGCCTAACTACCCCCTCAAATATCGCTTCAAAAAGATAAACTTGTACCAATCATCATTATCATCTACCGAGTCTTTTCCCAACTATATCGGGATCGGCTTCCAGTCAAGCCAGATTTAGCTGAATACCAGTATTTTACGAGGGTCGGCTGCCTACCAGACCTCCACAACCCATTAACTGGGGTAATAAAATTGTACCGAAATACCTACTCTAAGACCCTTAAATAAAGTCCCATCACACCTTGGTAAGCCATTAGACTGTCATCACCAAGTAGGTACGATTTCATTACGCTAATCGAAGGAGCTCGTTCGAGCTAACGTGCGGGGAAAAATTAATTTGGTACGACAAACACCGTCGCCGCTTGCTCTTTTACAGAAAATAAACACTTTTGATAATAAAGTGGGGTGTTGAGTGCACGTAGATTAAGTAGCTAGTTAATAAGTGTGAGAAAAGAACGCCCTCTTCAGAAATATTTAACAGTTTTTACGTGAGAAATTTTCTAATGTATTCTCCCGCTCTTGAGTGGAGCACGACCGCGTGTCCTATTCCTTCTTTGCCTTCGTTCTAGGGTCTTGGGATTCACGTTCACATAACTCATGGCTCCAGTAGGCTTCCACCCTGCTGGGCCCTTACGATTTTAGATCATGTTTGTGAGATTAATTTTACGGCTAGAAATCTTACTAAACATAGAGTTTTGAAAGAAGATAGGCATGTATGTGTGTTATTGTCAAAAATTCTTTACAAATTTTAGTACAGGAAACAATAGGTAAAGATATCTATGTCGCCACATACGAACTATCCTGCATCGCGGTATCACATTTACCTATGGGGTAGTAGCCCGAACCAAACACATGTCTGGTCAGAGACTGCTCCCTCATAAATGGAGTTTTATGGGGCTTAACACCCTGATCTAAATACCTCTAAAGGCACTCTTAGATTTGAAAATGTTTGTATCTGTTGTAATCCTTTAGAAAATTCCAAAAGAAATAAACCCCTAGGTACAGAAATTACGCTACTTTCCCAGCCATCCTACAATCGTACAGATGTCTGTGGGGACCTAGAGCTACCTACGTGCCTCTAGCGAGTCGTATAGAGTGTAATGTGTTTACCCGTTTAACTCTGTCGGTACCACTAAACGTTCTCAAGTGTGTTCTATCATTTACTTGTAAGTTTTTTATTGAGCATCGCGAAATCCGTGCGAATAAATATATACAGGGTGTTTGGTGCATCAAAAATTGAAAATTGCTGCTCAACGTCTTAATACGGTTTTTAATTTTTGCATTTGAATGTAAAATTCGGGTCTATTTTTCAAAAAACACTAAAACGTCGATAAAAAAAATCCACAGGGCATGGGTAGTGTTTAGTGGTCTGAGAGGATAGCACATGACCCCTCCAGTCGACCATTTCAACTTGGCACACGGTGGTGTATATAGAGGGTTTGGTGCATCCAAACACTATATACACCAACCGAAATTAATGATGGGCCAGTGGCCGGGACCGTAAATGACATATTATACAACAATCAAAATCAATTGTGGGGCAGTGGCCCGAACCCGACGGGACTTTACACCCTGTTCTGCATAGGTACCTCTAAAGTTTTATAGATTTGAACATTTTGAAAGATATCAACCCCTACAGAAATTACGCTACTTTCAGCCATCCTACAGTCCCACAACAGTCTGTCCCCACAGACTGTTCCCACCTAGAGACAACCTAGGTACGTGCCTCTTGCGAGTCGTATAAAGTGTAATGTGTTTACCCGTTTAACTCTGTCAGTACCACCTAGTATATTATATTATCTGTGGTACCACTAAACGTTCTCAAGTGTGTTCCATCATTCACTTGTACGTAACTGGATAGCGAGAAGAGAGGGAAATTGATTACGTGTCGCGCATAGCTAATCGCCATCTGAAAAGCTCCCAATCATTGATTCAGACGGCTTATTGCATTTCTGGAGATGAAGACTTTTTCTCTGTGTTTTGGTAGATACTTTATCGGTCGATCTACTTTTCATTTGGTACGAAATGTAGGTAGCAGCTGGCATTTTGTATAGTGTTTCGAAATAAGGACGAAGTTAGCCTCCCAATTCTTAATTGTACACAAAACTTAACATAGTAGACAGTTCATGAACAAAAGCTAGCCGAGTATTCTCCCAGCAAAAATGACCATCGTACGAGTGAGAATTGTGAGAAAGAGGTATGGAGTTATACAATATACATATGTAGCTCCACCCCCATAAGCTTAGGTTGAATATTGGATCGCGATAGAGCTCGTGGTACTCGATTCGACCGCACGTTGTGTTCCACACGCACCTGAAAGATCTTCCAGCATAATTAACGGGATAATATAAAATAATTGGCAATCCCTCTTGCACTGTACTGCATCGCTCGGTAGTATAACTGTTAGCATTGGTAAGAGTGGCTGCTATTACCAAAATTCGATGAGAAGGATTAAAACATGATAAGTTTGTTTTACTAAACATTGGATCAATGTTGTCTCATCATCTGGTTAGCCTTTTCCCAACTATATTGGGGTCGGTCCAGTCAAGCCAGATTTAGCTGAATACCAGTATTTTACGAGGAGCGGCTGTCTACCAGACCTCCACAACCCATTAACTGGGGCTAACACGGTACTTCATGGCAAGACTGGAGTCAGATTTACTGGCTTCTGACTATCCGTAACGACTGCCAAAGATCTACAAATGACAACCGGGACCTACGGCTTAACGTGCTTTCCGAGGCACGCAGGAAACTCGTTATGTTAAGATGGTCACCCATCCACATACCAACCTTGGCAAGCGTTGCTTAAACTTGAAGATCGACCCGTGCGGCTGTTATTATCTAGCCACGAGCTTCTCGGATCAATGTTGTCTATATGAATAAAATTATTAATATTAAACAGTTACTTAACTACAAGTTTTCTCGTCAAATTGCAACTGTTTTAGTGTGCTAGGTAACTTTAATTAATAATAATAAATAATAATAATAATAATGTGCCGCATACATGGCTCATGAGGGTGTTGGAGTTGTACAAAGTAGATGCAACTCTACGCACCTTCCTCGAGTCATGTATGGGGCAATGGAAAACAGTCCTTCGCTATCCAGGGTGTCGACGAATCCGAGAGGACGATGAGCCTATATGGATTAAACGGGGAATATTCCAGGGCGACAGTCTGAGTCCACTTTGGTTCTGCTTGGCTCTGAATCCTCTCAGCACACTACTAGAGGAATCAGGCTTGGGCTATCGGTTGAGAAGAGGTGGTCAGGTTCTATCTCACCTTCTTTACATGGATGATCTGAAACTCACTGCCCCCAACAAATTGCGACTAATGGAACTACTGAAGGTAACTGAAACCTTTAGTAGTGCCATCAGGATGGAATTTGGTGTGGACAAATGTGCAGTCATGCATGTGAAGCGAGGAGAGATTATGGAATCTGAGGGGGTTCAACTCTCGGATTCCATATACCTTAGATCCCTCTCCTGGACCGAAACCTATAAGTATTTGGGTATGTCGGAAGCTTTAGGCATTAAAGTAGCTGACATGAAGCAATCATTGCAGGAGCGCTTCTTTAACCGCCTGAAGAAGGTGTTAAACAGCCTTCTATCGGGTGGAAATAAGGTGCGCGCCTTCAATGGTTGGGTCATGCCAGTTTTAATGTACTCTTTCGGCATACTCAAATGGTCTCAGACTGAGCTAAATGCTCTGGATAGGCGAGTCCGTACATTGCTGACCGCAAACCGGATGCATCACCCACGATTGTCGGTGATGAGACTGTACATCCCGCGGAAGTGTGGAGGTCGAGGTTTCTTGAACGCTAAGACCTTGCGCAACCGCGAGGTGTGCAGCCTCAGAGAATATTTTCTCAAAACCGACGTGGGTATGCACCGCGATGTGGTCGCAGTGGATAACGGACTCACCCCGTTATCCATGGCTAAAGAGGACTGGCGCAAACCTGTGATACTTACAACTGATGACCGCAAGGAAGTATGGAAAAGCAAGGAGCTCCACGGGCGCTTTTATCGGGCTCTTCATGAGCCTGATGTAGATTTTGCGGCATCCGTGGCCTGGCTACGGTTCAGCAACCTCTTTGGGGAAACTGAAGGTTTTGTCTGTGCGATTATGGACGAAGTTGTCTTGACGAATAACTACCGGAGATATAATTATAATAAAGGACGGGACGGTGGACGTGTGTCGGGCATGCCATCGTCCGGGCGAGTCCATTAAACACATTATCTCTGGTTGTTCTCATCTAGCTAACGGCGAGTATTTGCACAGACACAACCAAGTGGCCAGGATTATACACCAACAACTTGCTTTGAAATACAAACTTGTGGAATCAGAGGTACCGTATTACAAGTATGTGCCCGACCCAGTTCTCGAAAATGATCATGTCACGCTGTACTGGGATCGGTCTATCATCACTGACCGGACTATTGTAGCCAATAAGCCGGATATATTGGTGATAGACCGATTAGCGCGCCGCACAATGATAATCGATGTGGTGACATCGATTATCATTGTGCGGCATGGTCATGCGGAATGGTGATTCCGCATGACGATAACCTCTTGAAAACTGAGAAAGAAAAACAGACTAAATATCTCGACTTAGCACACGAGGTTGTCGACATGTGGAATGTGGACTCGGCTGTCATTGTGCCGATTGTCGTTTCCGCCAACGGTTTAATTGCCAAAAGTTGATTGGACCTGTAAAAACTTATCTATTATAGAGAAACCTCATAAATATCAAAGAGATTACTTTATACAGGAGCAAGAAAAAACTACGCCATGTAATTTTTTTCTTGCAGCTTATTCATATAATACTAGTTAATGCTAAGTTTCACCCGCGTGATAGAAGAAAATTATTTCAAAGGAACATACTCCTAGGATTAAAAGTATATGTCAGGCCATGGTCTAACCTTTTTAAATCAAGTTACATCGAAATCTGTCCAGC
Source organism: Mythimna separata (assembly GCA_030763345.1). Classification (NCBI taxonomy): domain Eukaryota; kingdom Metazoa; phylum Arthropoda; class Insecta; order Lepidoptera; family Noctuidae; genus Mythimna; species Mythimna separata. The sequence goes on along the minus strand of CM061170.1, from coordinate 22,000,216 downwards.
AATTTGAGCGTGAAGAATTAACAAACACGCACACACCCACACACTTTCGTCTTCATCACATTAGTGTAATAAGTATATGTATTTATATTATAATATCTTGTCTATACTGTCTCACGGCTGGGCAAAGGCCTCCCTCCGTTCCTTCTATTCCTTCCATTATTTTCATCTCCGAGTCACTTGTCACCATTTGTCATAGTACGAAGCAGTGATGCTCGTGAAGGAGGCTGCTGACCGCGAGCGCGTGAGGGAACGGTCCTCACGCCGCCGCCGCCGAGATCCCGATCCCGATTTCCGACCACCGTAGGCGCGGGTTCGCGGACGGCGAGCACTGGGTAGCTCGCCGTCCGGCAGTCTGGAAATAATCTGGACCGAGCCCAGTCGTCAACGGCGCGTTCTGTTCCACGCGCGCCTCAAGGAGATGTCAGCAAACTGTAGGGGCCCGGTAGGGCCGAAGCCTCTGGGGGGAACATGTGGTATTCCTAACGGTTGATACCGAGTCCCCCTCAGAACGAAGGCAACGAAGGAACGGGGTAGGGGTTTAGTCAGTAAGAGTCTGACATGCCCTCCCGCTCCGCCCAAGAGCGGGGGAAGTCATTCTGATGATTCCCCTACCAGAAAAAAAAAAAAAACCATTTGTCATAGTAAAAATGTTAAATTACGGCACGCTTATTTTTATTTATTTATCTTTCTTACAAACTTGGCTTTGAGGGATTGGCTGACGCGCTGCCTGTGGTGGGTTCGATTCCCGTACAGAACAAATATTTGTATGACCTACAGTTAATTGTTCCTGGGTATCTTGTCTCTATTCTATAGACCATAATAGTAACAATTTTACAGAATCTTAAATCTATGGGTACAATGGCGGTCTAATCGCTGACTGAGAGTGTGTGTGTGAGTTTTCATGTTCGTGAAAGCCTCCACGATACAAAGTAGCCCTTTTGTGTTTTGTTTTATCATTAACGGCCTTATAATGTTCCCACTGTTGGGACCTAGGCCTTCTCTTTAGGAGAGGAAATAGGCCGTAATCCACCACACGAGCCCAGTGCGGATTGGTGGAATTTTGTGGTTCTAAGTCATGCCGGTTTCTTCACGATGTTTTCCTTCACCGTTTTGAGAGCAATAGTGATGAAATAAATTACACAAAGTGATGCGACTGGCTTTGTAACTTGTAAGTCGGGACAGTTTCCATTGGGCCACCATTACTCTCATTGGGCCACCGCTACTGTATTTGCGTAGCAATTCTTTTTTGTGGGGCAACTTATACATAATACACTTGTGGGCGTATGCAAAGACTACTAAAGACATACGAATATTTTCGGGGTCTTTTAGACCCTCATTGACGATGGATTACAGGTTACTGAACTTTATTATGTGAAAATAGGACGGATTCCTTTCTAGAATACATTGAAATAAACATGTCCGAGCTTTTTAGGGTTCAGTACACGAAGGGTTGTATCTTACGAACTGTGATAGTTAGACAGTTGAAATTTTCACAGATGATGTACCTATTTATGTTGCCACTATAAACCCAAATAAAATTTGTTAAAAATGTGTAAAATAAAATAAATAAATGTGTAAAATGTGTGTTGTGTATAAAAATGTTGTGTCCAATAGTGGGTTAAGCTCGCCTGTGTATCACCTGTCCTATTTAATGTCTGTAAAAATATCTGTGTACAATAAAGAATAAAGAAAGAATAAATACTAGAAACATAATAAAATATTTTTTTGCCGTTTTTTTCTACGAACAGTACAGAAACGTTCATGCACAAGTCGGATTAGCAATTGTTTATAATTGATAGACATTTCATTACATGGCGACACCTATGCACCTGCAAAATAATTAGGTAGTTGTTTAGTATTAATGAATGGCTTGACAGCTGTAAATATAGGATCGCCATTAAAAAGCTTTACGTAGATCCAAACGACTATAAGGCCCATGGGATGAATGGTTGTTGGTACGTCCTAAGGTTTCTTGTACATGGAACGTACATAGGCACGGTTAATTTGCCGTGCGTGGGTACGTATGTCAGTGTTGGATCACAAAGGGAGCTTTTTGACATAAACGGTGGCGCTATGGTACCGCCCCGCCGCCATGTGTCATCAGTGTTTTATCACAGTCTCTGGCCTCTTGTACTCGTCACGTACGTATGCACGGTTAATTCGCCGTGCGTAGGCACGGTTGCCAGTGTTGTATGAATCATTAAATGAGTTTGTTCATTGTTGACATACACGGCATAAAACATGCCATGTACAGTCAGCATCAAAAGTCGATGAACAGAATCAACATAACAAAACACCTGTTCGCAATAAAATGTGTTTCATCTGTTCACAATAAAATGTTTTGTTATGTTGATTCTGTTCATCGACTTTTGATGCTGACTGTACCTACAAGAGGGTGGCCTCTAACACAACACAGATGAAACACGGCAGCGGTGGTGCCGTACCGTAGCGCCACCGTGTATGTCAACCAGCACATTTCCGTCACTGTCAATCGAACAATACGGAAAGACTCGAGATAAATGAACCAAATTATCTTCAAACTTAGACATATTACTTTAAGGACTGACAGGGGTCAAGGTGGATTGGCACTAATTAACACTGTAATTAATCAATTGTTGTTCGAGTTGAGCGGTCATTAGATTTGTGTTGAAAGGTATCGCAACCAGCTCCCTAGTGATCCATACAACACTGACAACCGTGCCTACACACCGCGACAAACGTGCCGTGTAAAAGAAGCCTAAGTGTTGCCAAGCTTTCCATCGCTGGACAACTAGCAAAGTAGGTTACAGCCAATGAACGTCCTAATGCCATAGATGGCATTTTGACGCCGCAGTTAGAGCCGGCTCCAGACGTGTGCCCGAAGATTCTTGTCGATAGCAAATTGTCTATGGCTAAACCATAGATATTAGACAACTTGCTATCTTTGAGAATCGAAGGAGTACCCAGGTAGGAGGTTTTATTGGACAGATTCTCGCATATTTGAATGCGTTATTTATTGGTCGTTTTGTAGGTTATAATAAATGTGTTATTTATTCAAAGCTTTTGTATCTGTCTTACAAATCTTTACAGGTGGCAGTACTTATATGTAAAGGCTGTCTTAACAGAAAATATTTTAGTCTAAAACTAGCTTCTGTTAGTGACTTCGCCCGCATAAATATCGGTTTCTCCATACAAAGTTTAGACCCTCGTTTCATCCCTTTAGGGGGTGAATTTTAGAAAACCCTCTCGCCTACGTCATAAAAGGAAGCCTTGTGCAAAATTGCACGTTCCTAATCCCATTAGTTTCGGCTATGCGTTGATATTTATGTCTGTCAGTTTCTCCTTTTTCATCATCATCTGCCTAGTCTTTTCCCAACTGTATTGGGGTCGGCTTCTAGTCAAGCCGGATTTATCTGAATACCAGTATTTTACGAGGAGCGGCTGACTTCCACAACCTATTAACTGGGGTAACACGGTACTTCATAGCAAGACTGGAGTCAGATTTACTGGCTTCTGACTATTCATAGCGACTGCCAAAGACCTACAAATGACAGCCGGGACCTACGGCTTAACGTGCTTTCCGAGGCACGGAGGAAACTCGTTATGTTAAGATGGTCTCCCATCCACAGATCAACATTGGCAAGCGTTGCTTAACCTTGAAGATCGACCCGTGCAGCTATTATTGACTAGCCACGAGCTCCACTTTTACACTTATAGATTACCAAAACGAAATATTTTCTTAGAACGTAAACCATCATAACGTGACACATTCAGAATGAGAATGAATGGACCGGGCTGTATCGAAGGAGCAAGTTGTTTCGTGAGATTTCTATTCAATAAGTATCGTACCTACTCTTTTCTTACTATAGTAACATTATAAGGTGTCACAGCTGTCATTCTGTAGCAGTCATTTGGTTAAATTCGCCAGTTTATTGTGTCACTGCTGTGAATCTGTCGCAGCCGGTTAAATTAGTCGTCTAATTAGACGCCTAGGCCTTTCATTAAACGGCTGAAGGACAACTGAGCCAAGTAGGTAGGTAATGGAAAGTAGTTTTTAACCAGATAGCTTAATTTTGTGTACCTAGATATTTAATTAAATTAGGTATTAATCTATTTGTGATTTTCAATTGTTCAGTTAAGGCGACGACGAGTTTTCGAATTATAAATACTTACGATTATTATTTTCTAATACGTATTTACCACTAAGTAACTAGTTGTTGAGATAAACGCACTGTAATACAACATATATTTAAATACAATTTGAAAACTAATAGCATCGCGAAAATGGCTCGTAATTTTTTCTTGTTCGACTGTCAAAGATGCTAGTCCAAGGTGATGAGACGCAACGTCAATGCGCTCATACATTCGCTGTTTTTTCTTCTTCTATTTATTTATGGAATTTTTATATATGACAGTATATGCCAATTCCATCGTAGCCTAAAACATGAATAATAATTTAAAAAAAAACTTAACAACTAGGTACTCATACATCGATGTTTTGTCTACCTATATAACACTAGCAGGGAGATATTTCAAAATAAATAAACGAATACTAACATTCACTGCGCTTTCCACATTTTATCTACAGTTCACACGTCTCGTCGCAGCTGCATTTCTCACGTACCAATTTTTCCTCTCATTCAATTCCAATTTTAAAGTGCAATAAATACAGCCAGCATTATGGAAAATTCCCAATGGAGGTACTAGGAATGCATAAGTTCTAAACAAGTGTTTGGAGCCATTTCTATTGTTTGTTGGGCACCTTGGTCGCTGGTCACACGGTGCCCGGCAATGCGTGTCGAGGCGAACGCACTTGCGACAAACAATAAGGCCGTATTCAGACGATACGCGCCGAACACGCACAGCACCCGCAAGCGAGTTGTCATCATCATCTACCTAGCCTTTTTCCCAACTATATTGGGATCGGCTTCCAGTTAAGCCGGATTTAACTGAATACCAGTATTTTACGAGGAGCGGTTGCCTACCAGACCTCCACTACCCATTAACTGGGGTAACACGGTACTTCATGGCAAGACTGGAGTCAGATAGCTTCTGACTATCCGTAACGATCGACAAAGATCTACAAATGACAGCCGGGACCAACGGCATAACGTGCTTTCCGAGGCACGGAGGAAACTCGGTACGTTAAGACGGTCACCCATCCACAGACCAACCTTGGCAAGCGTTGCTTAACCTTGAAGATCGACCCGTGCGGCTGTTATTATCTGGCCACGAGCTCTTCGCACGCGTTGTGCCCGCCTTAAACCCGCACACGCGCAGCATCCGCCTTGCGCCCACTTATACTACTAGTGACTGGACTACTTCGTTCACTAGGCATAGTGGCTTCCAGGTGTCACAACGTGTGAACGTGAGGGTGCAGAGCGCGGGCAGGGCTAGCGCAGGGTTGGCGCAAGGCAGGCGCGGCGCGTGCCTGTGTAGACCTCGTTAAATGCAATTTGAGATCTATTGATGGATTCATCATTATCACCATCTAGCCTAGCCTTTTCCCAACTATATTTGGGTCGGCTTCCAGTCAAGCCGTATTTAGCTGAATACCAGTATTTTACGAAGAGCGGCTGCCTACCAGACCTCCACAACCTATTAACTGACGTAACACGGTACTTCATGGCAAGATTGATGGATTAAGACTCAAATACTTATTTAACAAATTTCAACGCGAGTTGGACGCGGGTGGCCTGCGTTAAGCGTACGTGTGTCGTGTGAACGCGCCCTTAACGTTTTATTATTTCACCTACACTTTGACCTGCGCACACGTTAGTCGCTGGTCTAGTTCCGTTAGCAACAGAGTTTTAGAAGCTCAACTCGAAAGTTCTAATGTTTTTCTTTTGCGTGGGTACGGATTTTATCGCTGTTTCTTCAAGTTTGAATTAAATGTACGAAATGTTATTTTTATGTTCTAAAATAACTCAAGTTTTGAGTTATTATAACCTTTTGCCAAAGCCTTTTACGTAAGCCAGTGTTGATTAAAACTTATTAGTTTTATTTAGATTTCCTAAGAACTTCATGTAAATATTAAAACGTTTTAAGTAGGGAGATATACCTATTTTAATTTTCGTCTCTGTCACTTCGTTAGTAAAGAGTAAACTAAAATTAGGGATTTTCACTTAAAATACGCATAAGTAGATGGGATAAAAATTCAGGGGCAGGAGTCTGATGTGTTGGTCAGATCAAATCCGTGTTACACTGGCGACCACAGTATGCAACGCCATCCACATCGCCGAAGATTGGACGACATGGCGAAATATAGTCCACAAGAAAGTTACAAGTCGAGGTCACGACCCTTAGCATTGAGGATTTTAAACGACGTAAGGAGGAGAAGGAAGAAGAAAATACCTATAGGTACCTACATAGTACATACACATAAGATACTAAGGAAAACAATACGTTTACAGGTGCTTTAGACAAATATTCTAACGTTTGGAAAAGCTACACCATCTTACAAGCGTGCCAATTGAAAAACAAGTCGCGTACCACACGAAAAAACGCATTTCTGCAACTCCACAAACTTTACGCGTTACAAACATACCTACACTTTAGAGTAGAGCACGCACGAGCTGTCGAAACGAAAATTCGACTTGTTATTATCGAAACGAAAAAAATTCAGCCATACCTCCACGAAAGTTGGCGGGAACGGGCGCCGATGGTTAATCAAAATTCTACGGTTGTTTCAGTTCAGATTGGCACGTGAAATGTAGGTTACTGGCCGACGAGGAAACAGAAAGAAATAAGAAAAGCTTTGTGTTATTTTTCGAAATGTTTCGTGTGTTAATGTTTTTTTTGTTTCTACGAAATGGTAGTAAAATAAAAAGTGAGGTTATACCTAAATTGGCGCGTTTCGCAAAATAAATAAAATACAGCTTCCGTGAAGGTGCATTTAAATTTGTTGTATTTTTTCTTTCTCGAAGTAAGTTGGTACGATTTGCTGCTTTAATTTTTCTGCTTCAGAAATTCTACGCCATTTTTGTGAAATATTTTTCATAGGTCGGTGAAGACGCTATTTCCTAGATTACAGTATTGAGGGCAACAATAAAAAGATAAATTCACAACAACACTGTAATGGTAAATCAAAATGTGATTTCAAATAAATTATCAGAGATTCTAGATCAAAAAACTGTCAATTTCATAACAATCGTCACTCAAATCTAGTTTTAAACCAACAATTCTCATTTTATCACATTACGAGTAAGTATCATCAGGATCGTCACCAGTTTTTGAAGAAAAATAACGTCTCATATTTTTTAGTAGGAGAAAAAAGTGTTTGAAAGATAAAATAAAAATATTTTTGAAAATTTTATCTTGTTATTAGGTTCTTCTCTTGAGAATTAGATTAGGATCTTTAGGATTTAGGATTTATGGGCACATACTAGTTTTTCATTAGATTTCTTTACATTTATTATATGCCTATGTATGTGTTTCAGCGTAGAAGCATCGATTATAGTTCAGTACTAAATAAATAATTTTTTCATATTATAACAAAAGAAGAGTAGAATAGAAAGTATTTTTATAACTACATATTTTATTTTTAAGCAAAAACGGTAATAAAGAATTTGAGGAGCTCGTGGCTAGATAATAACAGCCGCACGGATCGATCTTCTAGGTTAAGCAACGCTTGCCAAAGTTGGTCTGTGGATGGGTGACCATCTTAACATAGCGAGTTTCCTCCGTGCCCCGGAAAGCACGTTAAGCCGTTGGTCCCGGCTGTCATTTGTAGATCTTTGGCAGACGTTACGGATAGTCAGAAGCCAGTAAATATGACTCCAGTCTTGCCATGAAGTACCGTGTTACCCTAGTTAATGGGTTGTGGAGGTCTGGTAGGCAGCCGCTCCTCGTAAAATACTGGTATTCAGCTAAATCCGGTTTGACTGGAAGCCGACCCCTATATAGTAGAGAAAAGGCTAGGCAGATGATGATGATGACGTTATAGTAAAGAATGATTGGAAACCCTATTCATCACTTCAAAACAAACACTCCTGTCAGTACTTTTAATATTTCTCTTACGAAACTACGATCCCATCTAAACATTTCTAAACATATCTGAATGAAATAAAATCGTGGTCGTCCATAACGGTTTTAATTAGGATTCCTAGGCGTTGTCGCGACAACTAGTTATGTGAGCAGATAAGTGGTTATATAATGTGTGTGTTCAGCTAACTGTACGTCATTTGTTTTATAATGAACCGGGAATTACGGCTTTGGCTGGATTTACTGAGAAAATAGGTAAGTCGAGGCACTAAGGTTTAAGTTTCCGTAATATAGGTATTGAGTTCGTTAGCTATTTTTCTATTTTTTTGTGGGAAGCCATCAAATAACCCCTCCTGCTCTGCGTGAAGTTAGAGTGTCAGACTTTTACTGGCTAAAATATATCCATATTCCTTCAGTTGCTCTTATGGTTCCAGGACCTCGGTGACTCTTTCAAACAATGCTAATGCTAGGGATTAACCGCTTACTGTATGCTTACCTCTTGTTAGTTTTCATGTGGTGAATAGACTGCCTGAAGGAAATTCACGGCTCGTGATCTAACACTCTGCAAAGTTTCACTCAAATCCATTAAGGTGACAATATCTAAAGAGATTCATCACAAGTGGGAATATAACACACATTATTAGGATTCCTAGGCGTTGTCGCGACAACTAGTTATGTGAGCAGATAAGTGCCGATATAATGTGTGTGTTCAGCTAACTGTACGTCATTTGTTTTATAATACACTGGGAATTACGGCTTTTGCTGGATTTACTGAGAAAATGGGTAGGTAAGTCGAGGCACTAAGGTTTAAGTTTCCATAATGTAGATATTGAGTCCGTTGGCAATGTCATCAAATAACCCTGCTATGGATGTGGTGACAGGGAGTGTCAGACTTTTAATGACTAAACCTCACCTTTGTTCTTTCAGTTGCTCTTTTTATTCCAGGACCTCGGTGACTCTTTCAAACAATGCTAATGCTAGGGATTAACCGCTTACTGTATGCTTACCTCATGTTAGTTTTCATGTGGTGAATAGACTGACTGACTGATGGTGGTTTTTTGGTGTACAATAAAGTTTATTCTATTCTATTCTATTCATGGCTCGTGATCTAACACTCTGCAAAGTTTCACTCAAATCCATTAAGGTGACAATATCTAAACAGATTCATCACAAGTGGGAATATAACACACATTATTAGGATTCCTAGGCGTTGTCGCGACAACTAGTAATGTGAGCAGATAAGTGGCAATATAATGTGTGTGTTCAGTTAACTGTGCGTCATTTGTTTTATAATGAACCGGGAATTACTGCTTTTGCTGGATTTACTGAGAAAATAGGTAAGTCGAGGCACTAACGTTTAAGTTTCCGTGATGTAGACATTGAGCTCCTTAGTTATTTTTTTGTTTTAGTTGGAAGTCAAAATAACCCCTCCTACTCTGGGTGAAGTTAGAGTGTCAGACTTTTACTGATTAAAACCTACCTCTATTCCTTAAGTTGTTTTTATGGTTCCAGAGCCGTGGTGACTTTTTCGAACAAACCCGTATGTTCCAAATTCCTCATTCTAGGTATATTATCTCATTCCATACTGTCACTAGCTTTCACATCTAATGCTAGTGACAGCTCACTTAAGTTTTGTGCTTAATACTTTTAAGGTTCATGGTCTATATACCCTGCCAAGTTTCACCCAAATTTATTTAGCCGATGAGGCATGATTATTAAAATATCTAAACAGATTCATCATAAGTGGCAATATAATGTGTGTGTTCAGCTAATTGTCGTCTCTAACCACGCCTAGGATCGCCAGGTCTGTATACCGAAAAGCCGGATAGACTAGTTAGTTTAGCCGGACATTTAAAATGGTCGGACACCATTAGTTTATAGTCTTCTATCTTTTTAGTTCTTTACATTTTCATTATAGGTTAGGTAAACAAAACTTTTTTAAAAAATATATGATATATTATTATATACATGTACATGTATACTTATCAAAAAATGTTTGCGCCTCAAATAGAAGACGTATCGCTGCTATTATGGCGTACCCAGTTGAGTTCGTTAGCTAGCAGATCTTTGAATAAATTAATTAGTATTCTAATTAATATGGAAAATGAGTATTTTCGTCCAATCCCAAAAAGGAATGTTTTCTTACTTGACCTTTGATCCTTGCTTATTTTTAATGGGCCTTTTAAAACGATTCTGAAAGTATAGTTAAAAGTAGAATGTTACTCATATGTATGCTATATATTTTTTAATTGTTATAAACTAGTGCTTGACTGCGATTCCATCTGATGGTAAGTGATGCAATCGTCGATGGTGAGGCGCACTAGTTTATTAAGAGCCTATTCACTCTAGCCTTGAAGACACCCAAATTATAATCGGACGGGAAAACCGCAGCAGGCAAATTTTTCCAGTCCTTCGATGTACGCGGTATAAACGATGAGGCGAAACGTAGAATTTATCTATTATCGACGAGCTTTACCCGGCTTCACCCTTGTGACAGTAAACTAAAAACTATAGACCTATGTCACTCAGTGACAAAGTAGCATTTTAATGTATGTAATGATGATTTAAAAAAATATAAAGATGTGTATAGACTACAAGATTTTCTGGAGCATTTCTGTGTAATGTAACGTTCTTACGAATGGTACAACACAGGTAAAAGCTCAGTTTCCAAAGCTTTTCCATGTAATGTACGTTCCTGCGAATGCTCGGCGTTATGTTACGGGTAAATGCTCAGAGCGAGTGTGCATTTACCAACATTTCGTTGTACCTTGCTTCATTCTTTTTTGGAATGACGGATCTACAACTGCGTGTGCTGCGTTTTCGACGAAATGTTACACCAATTCGCTCGACGAAATGTTACACCAATATGCTCGTTGGTTTGTAACAAAGAGGCGAGCGAGCTCGACGTTTAGTTCGTAAAAGGATGATACACTAGAACATCATAGAGCCGGTTCGTTGTTTTGTTACAAGTAAATGTTGTAGTCTATACTCACCTTTAGTAATTTTCGACATTATTCAGGTTCATTAACAGGTTAACCTGTGGAGCACCGGGGGGCCGCCATTATTTATTTTTATTTTAATATATAATTAATATTAATAAATTAATATAAATAATTTCAATAATATAAACTGTTATTGCTCTGTTTCTGTTGCTTCTGTAATTATACTACTAGAGTACAATTTTAAATCGGTCGGGGTTTGGTGGCACAATTTTTTTCCAGCGGTTCTCAAAGTTAAAAGATAATGCATTTTTAGTGCATTTTTAGTGGCACGTTTTCGTGCCACCGAGGACCTACAGGTTAAAAATAATCAAAAAATGAATATAAATTTATTTGGCACAATACAAGGCACATACAGTACGGCAAATTGCTTTTATTTTTTTGAAACCTTTATTTTTGTACGAGTTTTCAAACGCCAAAATTCGCAGAGCCTAACTTTAGAGTCGCCAACTTATAACGGCCGCACTGCCCGCACTGTACACAATAGTTAAATCTTATTTACCAATAGAAACACGGAACATTGATTTGTGTTTCTATTCGTTAACGAGCTTGGGCCAAAGTTCTACCTTAGACCCAAATCATACGACTTTTGTTCCTATGGAAAGATAGTTAATTGTAAAAAATATGACTATAAAAACCATATTTTTGTGGTAGGTTCAAAAGAAAACTGGGCTAAAAGACAAAGAAGACTAATTCTACTCCACAATACCTAAATACTTCTAAAGATCCTAATTGAATACACAAAAATACTCTTAAGCCAATTATTTCTCCGGTTCAAATTCATTATGGCCGAAAAAGAAAAAAGTCTGGAACAAATTTAAAAATATAAAACTGTTCACAGCATCTTTATTTATAAGTTACAATGAGGTACTCTCGTCAGGATTGTCGCATATTTTTTCTGTAGATATTAAATTCGAACACGCAGCACAACTTTTTTAGGGTTCCGTACCTCAAAAGGTAAAACGGAACCCTTGTAGGATAACTTTGTTGTGTCTGTCAAACCTCTTTATCTCGGAAATGCGTTGAGGTATTGAGTCGAATTGAAAATCATATACTCAAGTCGGCGGAATCTTGAAACTGTGTTAAAATCAAACATGTAAGTTAACTCCGTTTATATTGCAAAAAACGTACATTTCGACGCTCTCAAAGAAATCAAAATTCATAGGGTATCCCGTTGCCCTAGAATACTGCAATTTGGCATAAGTAAAGCAAGGTCTTACGGCAAAAATATAGGAAAACGTCTGAACAAGCAAACTACAACAATATCACAATACACAAACAACAACACAACAACAACATCACAAGAATATGTTTTTTTGCGTTTTCATAGGTTTTTTTTTCAAGTGGTAAATCATCAGAATGACTTCACCCGCTCTTGGGTGAAGCGTAAAGGCGTGTCTGACTTTTACTGACTTTACCCCACCTCATTCCTAAGTTGCCTTTGTTCTGGGGTCACGAGCTTCCCTTTCGGAATCCAATTCACAGAGGTTTCGACCCTGCTAGGCCCCTACAGTTTGCTGTGTTTTTTTATATTTAAGTAAGTTGGTACGGAACTCTCAGTGCGTGAGCCCGACTCGCACTTGCCCGGTTTTTTTAAAAGGCTAACTTTGTACCTTCTTAAATTTAATGTGAAGCGATTACTTCTGCCCGATTGGGCAGCACTTGACACAAAAATGGGAAGCTTTTAGGAAGTTTGTACTTCGCTGTATTGACTTTCTTGAGTGATGTTGGAGGAGCGTGGATTGAAGGCCAGTACACAATGCTGGCTTTCGGTCTTTGTATGAAAATCATTTTCCTTTTATAATAATCATGACAATGATGGAACTGTTGATTTAGGCCTTCAAAATGTGTTATTAAACCAGAAAGCCAATTCCTGTATTTTTTTAAGGAACATTCGCATTCGCCTTTCAATCGAAATCTGTAAAAAGATTCCCAATTTCGTACATACTGACAGAATCAACACCTCTGTGCCAGATGTATGAGTACGTATTTTGAAGGCATACACACCTTTAAAATGTGTTATCACCTCAAAATCACCAATTCCTTAAGTATTTTTAAGAAACGTTTCAATCGAAATCAATACATTTACATACATTTAGACAGAATTCAGATAGCCCTTTCTGTAACCATGTAATTTAATTAATCATTGCTGCTTGTTTTCTAGCAAAGAATACCTATACGTCTTAGTTTTAATGTAAAGCAGCAAAAACGTCCAATCTACTAATAACAACGAATTGCGGTCACCCAGCGATTTTCCGAGCATCCTATATAATGATTATGAGGTTCGCTATCATTGTTCGAAGTGGGGCGGTCATTTGGGACACCATGTAGAGCACGAATAGACTGGATGATAGGAGCCTACATGTAGGTACGATATGATATGATAACAATACATAGATATACTGTATCACATTACGTATTATAGTTATTTTTTACTTTATGTAGATTTTTTCATTTCTAGATCTTTGGCAGTCATTACGTATAATCAGAAGCCAGTAAATCTGACTCCAGTCTTGCCATGAAGTACCGTGTTACCCCAGTTAATGGGTTGTGGAGGTCTGGTAGGCAGCTGCTTCTCGTAAAATACTGGTATTCAGCTAAATCCGGCTTGACTGGAAGCCGACCCCAATACAGTTGGGAAAAGGCTAGGCGGATGATGATGATGTTGTAGTTTCTTTTTAGGTGAGAAATCATCCAATGACTTTTTCCACTCTGGGTACCGGGATGGCGTGTCAGACTTTTACTGACTATAGCCCCAATCCTATTGTGTTTCTTTGCCTTGCAGTTCAAAACCCCAGATTTTCCTTTCAGAAGCGAACGAAGCGTGGCTTAGACCCTACTGGATCTGTACGGTTTTGTTGATATCTCCTTGAGGCATAGCATAGAACACTACGCGCCTTTGAAGACTCATGCTCGGTCCGGTCAGATACCGGACGGCCGGACAGCGAGCTACGCATAGGTACAATTCGTCCACTAAAAGTTGGCGAGTGTGAAGTTAGGCTCTGCGAATTTTGGCGCTTGAAATATCGTACAAAAATAAAGGTTTTAAAAAAATAAATGCAATTTGCAGTTCTTATTGCTGTTAAAAACAGTTATTGGCTGTATAAGTCCTATTTAGTATCTCTGAACCCTACAGTATTACTTAATTCATGAATCCCCGACCGGTCTGCGTATTGCCAAACTGTATGCTGACCCAGACCGGGGTTGCTCTGAGTTCGATCGCAGTTTGCCTTTGTAGTTGAAGAGCAAACTGTATACCTATTCAGAGAGTGTCTGAATCAAAATACATTTTGCTTTAAAATACTAGAGCAAAATACATACGAGTCCAGACCTCCAGCGTCTGGTGTATGTAATATGGCATTGATAATTATTTTAGAGCAAAATGCATGTGAGCGATCTTCATTTAAAGTGTAAAAATAGTTACTTTAAAAAAACCGACTTCAAAACTGTTATTTATAGATCGATTTAAGGCTTAACAATTGGAATAAGATGGTCACTAGACTAGTTTGCGGTACGATTATGCTGGTAGAAAAACAGTTGACATAATATATTTACTGATATTTGTAATATATAATTTTCATTTCGCACTTTTGCGTTATTAATTAACCAAACCAATTACAGTTTTGAAGTCGGTTTAAATTACTTACCTATTGAGTTCTTTTAATTCCTTTTTATTTTTCCGTTTTTATTTTTGTGCTAGGTATTTATAATTTTCGATTGGGAACGTCATCTCTTGCTATTTGAATTTTGGTTTTTAGTATTCAATGCAAATCGCCATTTTCTGTTCTTCTTGTATTAATTTACTTTGTTATCATATCGACTCAATTGGGTTATTACCTTACCGAAATTACAAACAGGTAAAATTGATTGTGTCAGTACATCTCATCTACTGTAATCGGAAATACTTGCAGTTTTTTTAACAACCTGTATAGTTGTTACCGTTCAAATTATTTTTAGTCATACTAACAAAGGGCTTTTCTAAGTTAAAACTTAAATTAATTCGCAAAAGGTATGTTTTTATGGAAAGTTGTTCAGTTTTACGGATAGTTATAACCACAGTTATAACAACCGCAACATTCTTCTTCTGCCTGGCGTTAGTCCCGGCCGTTACCATTTGTTATGGTAACGGCCGGGACCGCAACATTATAACAAAAAAATACGGGAAATTATGAAACACGTTGTCATGAAACACGTCAGTCAGTTACAGATATTCGCGTGTCACATTTGCTTTACATTCAAGCGAGCAAAGTGCATACAATCTCAGAATGCTCTGAGCTCGTATGTACTTTGCTCCAATTTGTTTGTGATTTCAATGAGCACGACGTAGTTCAGTACAGACTATGGGTGTCTGGGTCAGCATACAGTTTGGCAATACGCGACCGGTCTTATGTGACCGCACTGTTATTGTCTTACTATTGTGTCTCGTTTCGTGGGCATGTGATAGGTTAATTTACTCGCTAATAGACTACAGTACATAGGTACAAAGACCACTATAAGAAATTACTTTTTTGAGCACTTTTTTGATAGACACATCCAGAAAACCGAATACATAAAACGTAAGAGTTGCCACCGCTCGTTGTGTACGGAAGTATTACAAATTTAACCTTAACGTGGATATAAAATCGCTCTAGAATATTTAACGCGTCCTAAACTCGGTGTTTTATACTGGCGTCGCGGGCTCCTAGGGAATTCCGCGCAGGTACGGTGCGGGGTGTATAGTCGATAGAATATGGCCACATCTAGTTCGATTATGTTGTCTCTGTCACCTGCCCACATCACACATGATACATTAGGTAAACCTGCTTTGAAAGATTTTCTTTACATGAATATGTGAAGATCGATCGTTGGACATATTGAGCTTTAAAAATAGACCTTTTTAAGCTTAATATGTCTCTCTCAATATGTGGGAGGTAAAAAATGGTAAAGACGATGCTTTAAGAGCCCAATTTTCGATAATCTTTTTTCGGTCTGGTAACAGAAACTACACAATAAAAGCGCCTATTTTTGTCTGGTTAAAAAAGTTGTAGACAAAGACATAGCTCTATGATAATTATCATAGATTATAATCAGCCTTATAATCTTCCCACTATTGCGTCCTCTAGGAATAGGAGCCCAGTGCAAATTGGTAGATGTCACATATCTTCGAATTTTTGCTTCTAGAAATAGATCTAAATTTATTTAAATAAAATTCTTATCAAATTAAAATATCTTAGGCCTTATAACACTATCTGTAGATCAGATGTTACAGATAAGAGATAGGTATCAACCTCATGAATAAATATTTTATTTTTTTAATATGCTCGCGTTTAACCACTATCTGATGGTAAGCGATGATGTGGCCGACGATGGAACACGCTTGCCTAGAAGTAACCTATTGACTCTTGATTTAAGTACCCCTAAGATGTAGTAATTAACATTTAAACAATTAATACGAAAATCGAACACTTCAAAACTCTTTAAAGCGATCGATTCAAATCACAATCGACGCGTAAAGGAATGGCATCTCGACTGTCGTCGTTCAATTGCAGAGAACGTCGTTATCTCGCCAAGTGACGCCCTAATCGTATGAATTGCGTCTAATAGTGTTAAACTCATGTTTGAGCGATTATCCGATCATTTTCACATAACACAGGCACGACTACACATTCCCTCGACAGTAATTCGCTCGTCTTAGGTAAATACGCATCACTAATGTTTAAATGTGTAGTAAAACAGATTATAATTTAGGTGTCCTTAAGGGTACAGTTAATAGGCTATTAATAAAATAGTGCGGTTCACCATCATTGATTGCATCATTGCTTACTATCATGTGGGATCGCAGTCGATCCACTGTTATAGCATTCAATAATAAGTATTCATATTTCGCCATTGTGAAAATAAATGGTTCATAAAATGTGAGAATTTATGAACAGAAAGTATGATTGTGTTCGGAGCGCGCGAGACGTATTCGTTTGCCAATTACAATAGAACACGAGTGCAGAAACAGACAAAAGTGCATGATGCGGTTTGCTCGGCGACCCACCCGTACCTACGTCTATAATAAAATAAATATATTGTAGCGGTAAACGTTTTATAGGCCCGGGGGTGCGCGGGGCGGGGCGGCCGCGCGGAGAGGGGGTGCGTTGACCTCGGGCCAGGTTTACGAGTGCATTTGCACAGTGACACCCCCCCGCGACCCGCGCGCGCCCCCGCCATCACCATGCGTGCACGCAGTGAGCTGCGATTCTCGAAATCGCAAAAAGCGGCCAATTATGATTGATACGGTCAAGATTCGACGACGTCGCGCGTCGAGCCGAAAGGTAAAAACTCTCCCCGCCCCGCTCCTTCATTAGCGTCGTCTAGACTCGATAACAATCGAGCTCGGTTATTTAGACTGATGATGGTTTTCTAATATCGATTCGATATTATCTGATGTTCGAGCGGATTTTCTTTTCAATAGATGTCATGTCGGCGGCACACGCGCGCCGCCATTGTGTGAGAATGTCGCGCTGCTTCCTGATAGATACGGCCGCACAAAGCCGTGACGCCACACTACACCTATCATAATAAAGGCTCTTCAGTAGCACCCCTATGGTGTAGTTACAGTCTGTTTTCGTAGCGCTTTGTGCTGTTAGTGCCTGATTTACATCACAATGCAAAACAATTTCATAGTCCAGTCTGTAGCTTGAAGGTGTCCTAGAATATAAGTGCGACGTCCAATAAAACTGGGCGTAGAATTTTTTCTGGGACAACATTTCAAATATGCAAAAGTCTGGCGTTGACAGCCTCTACAATTTCGTCGTTATTCATTCTCTTTCGCAGATTTTCTGGAATAAAACGTAATAATTAGTAGTTCATCGACATCGCGATTTTATTGTAAATGGGTTTCCTATTGAGATTGCGAGCACCTTGAGGCGAGAAGGGTCATGTACCATTAATGGGAACGGTTTAAAAGCTCCCTGGAACATTTGTTCAACCGCCCATCTAGGCAAGTGTGAAGTGTGACCACACACCGCGCAGTTTCACCTTGCTTCGTTGTGGTGGCAACGCCGCCGCCGACGGCTTTTAACCGCGAGCTTCGCCGGGGATCAAGAGAAATGGCTCTGCATGAAAGGAAGTTACTCGATTTTCTCCATTTTGCGTCTTTTCAGCTTCTGAAAGTGATGAGAGCCGCTTTCAAACTTGTGAGTGTTTTCAGTTGGTTGCGTTTCTAAAGTTCTGATGTGTTGTCAAAAGTTTGAACACCTTTTAATGAGTTGAAAGAGAAAACATGAACACAAAAGTCAATGTGACAGTTTCCGTAAACACAGTGATAGGAAGAAAGTAGAAATCTTGTCAGTTTTCTAGTCTACAAGTATAAAGGAAAGCTGAATTACGGCTTCTGAGGAGTTAAGTCGTGAAGAGCTAGATTTATATTTTTCCTAGCACATTATAGATTAAATTCTTCCCTTTGTTGAGATAACGAATTTGTAAAAGTGCTGAGAGCTTCCTGCAAGCTTTTCAAAAGGTAAACCTTTAAAAGTTTAAAGGATTGTTACTGTTTCAGGCATGTCTGAGCTAGGAAACTCTATTTTATTTAACTTGATAGTATAGTAGGTACTATTAAACTTTACTTTGTGATCACAAACAAAGGTTGTTTATAGCTCGTAATGTTGAATTTAATTTACACATGTGTTTCTGGAAATATATCTGTTGGTACTGATGCAGTGCAAAAAATGGTTAAATTGATAATAATTATGTAGTTGCCATTTTGGACTGGTGATTTTTAACTGACTTTAAAAGAAGGAAGTTCTATGTTCGTCAGTAAGTATGTATTTTTTTTGTGCATATTATATTCACTGACATCTGGGGCCAAAAAAAGTTTTTTATTGAAAGATCTCCTGAAAAAGCACCTACTTCCGAAATTAAAGTTGTTTTGTACTTTTTAGTGTTTTTTTAACATTGATGTTTGAAGTATTTTTTTTTGTAAAAAGTTTTTTCCGAAATCGGAATTACGATTGTTTTGTGCCAAAGAAATGCACTCGTCTTGTCGGTCACAGCTAGTTACCAAAAAATCCAGATCACAACCCGTGTGTCACGATGCCTTTAAGTAGGTAAAAAAGTGAAGTAGTATGTGAAACAGCTTCTAGTGGCGGTGTTTGAGCAGGCCTCAGGGAGCGGGGTTTGTCGAGCAAACACGAGCGCGCCGCGTGACGCTGTGTCGCGACCTCCCGACTGCCGCCATTGTTGTCTCCGCTGCGCCTGCGCATGCGAGCCTGCGGACAGCGTAGCGGGCGGAGCGGGAGCGGGGAGATTTTGTGGAGGGATTTTGAGAAGGGCGGTAAACACTCTGTGAGTGGGATTTTTTTTGTGGAGGATTTTGTGTGATGTTAGAAAACTCTGTGATAGATGCGATTTTCTGTCCTTCCAATGATTACGTGCGTTAAATCGCAATCTGCTAATTATATTCTATCACCATATTAATGAATTGTAGTGTGCAAGATTGTAAAAGCAATCGAGTTGAATGTGGTATGGTGCCTCGGTGTCTCGAAATCTGTTTTTTTTTTAAGAACGAGTCAAATGTTCTTTACCATCACACTGAACGAGAGTATCAGGCTCTCAAACACAGCCAAATGAAGAGTCGCAAATGCAGATAGATTAGCCACACGCTCCAAAGGGGTTCCGATCACATGCCCAAGCTAACGTTGGACTGGAATTCTCAAAAGACTAGAAAGCGTGGTCATCTCCGTCAAACCTGCCATCGTGTCGCACAGTTTTGGTAGAAGCGACGAGCAACGGAAAAAGAGCAAAGTGAAGTACCAAGCACAACACTATTGGCGATGGAGGTCTTCTGTGGATGCTCGTTGACCCATCTAGTCGACGCCACACATAATTCAGACAGTTTGCCGACAAGTTTGCAACGCGCTCGAAGCAGTCCGGTAAACTGGATCGTTTCTAGCGTCCAATAAGTCAATTCAAGTCATCATCCTGCCTAGTCTTTTACCCAACTATATTGGGGTCGCCTTCCAGTCAAGCTGGATTTAGCTGAATACCAGTATTTTACGAGGAACGACTGCCAACCAGACCTCCACAACCCATTAACTAGGGTAACACGGTACTTCATGGCAAGACTGGAGTCAGATTTACTGGCTTGTGACTATCCGTAACGACTGCCAAAGATCTAGGTACAAATGACGGCACGGCTTAACGTGCTTTCCGAGGCACGGAGAAAACTCGTTATGTTAAGATGGTAAGTCAATTCAAGTAAATCAGTAAACACACAAACACTGCAGTTAAATAGTATTTGGAACGTTCCTATTACTATCGCTTTAATATTCATCGTTTTAATCTAGTTGCGGACTCAACAGATTGTTAATCTAACCGAATTAAATATTGATGGCGAGGGTAATAAAGGTGCGGGTTTAATCTTACTGTGCAATGTCTTTTTTGTTATTGGCGAAAATTAGAGAGCCATTTTATTACAATAATTATACATGAACAGATGAAGTATAAACGGTTTATATAAGTATTTTCTTCAAGACCTTTTAAGTTATGATTATGATGAAAGTGTGATAAATAATAAGGTTCCAAAAAACCAAAAAAGCGTGACCATTATCATCATCATCTACCTAGCCTTTTTCCAACTATGTTGGGGTCGGCTTCTGGTCAAGCCGGATGTAGCTGAATACCAGTATTTTACGAGGAGCGGCTGCCTACCAGACCTCCACAACCCATTAACTGGGGTACACTCACATTACACGGTACTTCATGGCAAGACTGGAGTCAGATTTACTGGCTTCTGACTATCCGTAACGACTGCCAAAGATCTACAAATGGCAGCCGGGACCTACGGCTTAACGTGCCTTCCAAGGCACGGAGGGAACTCGTTATGTTAAGATGGTCACCCATCCACAGACCAACTTAAGCAAGACAAAAACTAGCGTGACCAAACGGTAAAATTAACATCGAGCTGCACAATCAGGGAAGTCCTTACCTCCTCAAATATATCTAGCCTAAGCATTACAGTGCCCACCTAGGCAGGGTGGAAACTCAACTTGTAGAAATGGGGTTTTATAGAGCCGTCGGATATCTAATATGAATGCGGTATCCTTGTTTAGTACATGAGCCATAAGTTGGTGTGCCCCCAAGTGCGAATATGCTGCACTTTGGAGGACTTAATGAAAGCTATCGATGCTATAGTTAACGCAATTACTGGGCCTAAACAATTTAAGGAGTTTGCCATTGACTCGAAAACAAGAAGAAAAAAACTAGGTACCCACAGTTCATATATTTTGGTTTCTTAAAAATCAAATACTGTTATCCACATTTTAACAATCTTAGTTAGTTCGGAGCTCGGGTCCATAATAGTCATATAAACCACTTTATAGCGCGTACACCGGCTTAGGTACTAGTTTCAAAATTTAAACTATATATTTACTAAATTACTTATTAAGTTCTGAATACTTCGGGCTTGAGGCTTTGAGGTCTTAGGTCTAGGCAACCTCATTCCATTAGCTTAATGATTTATGAAGAAAACTTTTTACGAGTAGTTATGAAAACTGGATTTAAGATATTTTTTTCAGTTTATTGTTTAGTTATATTGGGTTTCAGGCTTTATTTAACTACTGATTTTAATTTACAAAGCTTAATAATTTAATTGAGCTGTGCCCTGGATTGCAAAAGACAACCGGTCAAGTCACCCAAAGGGCAGTGCTCGGAAATTCCTTTCGTGATCGCTTCAGAAATGAAGATATATCCGTAAGAGAAGTAAAACACCATAGATGTCGCTACAGTATATAAAATAGACTAAAACGCAGCCGCCATATTATAGAGAACCCCGGAAATTAGGGCAAAGAAAGAACAGGAGTGGGTTTTAGTCAGTAGAAGTCTGACACGCTCTCCCACTCCGCCTAGAGCGGGAGAAGTAATTTTGATGATATCCTACATCAAAAAAATCCGGGCAAGTGCGATTCCGACTCGCGCACTGAGGGTTACGATCTACTAACTAAAATTATTAACTAGATCTCGTTCAAACCAATTTTCGGTGAAAGTTTTTTTAGTTTTAACATTCTCCTATTTTAGAAGTTACAGGGGCGGGGGATATATTTTACTACTTTAGAAGTGTATGGGACAGGACGAAAAAAAAATTGAATTGAAATTTATTGTTTTTTTTTCTATTTTTGTGTGAAAATCTTAATGTGGTTCACAGAATACATCTTGTATATTTACTAGTAGTTATAGTTTCGGAAAAAGTGACTGTGACATACGGACAGACAGACATGATGAATCTATAAGGGTTCCATATTTTGCCATTTGGCTACGGAACCCTAAAGACATGCTTATTTTCAAAGCATTTTCTCATAAACTATCTGATTATCGAAGGCTTGCATGCAGTGATCAATTGTCAAGTCTCACCTTAAGAAAAACCCCGCTATATTATTGGTACTACTATCCGCTCGTATACCCGCTCCGCCTATCACCCAGACCTCACCCCACCGGCTTCGTTCGCTGCACTTGTCACACACGCGCATAATAAAACATCTTTATGTGGCATGTAGCTCGCTCCGCGCCGATTGTGTGAGCCTCTACTCACATTCAATTAGTTGTGATTGCAACGTTTACGTGCAACGAAACGTTAGGCTTAGCACTGGCTAGACTGTTCGGCCCTGGAAGTCTACTCTCTTTCTGTGATATACGAAGTTTCGATCGAAATTTCGAATCAACGGAAGTGGTTTGACGTTTTGAATCTCTTATCCCTACTCTAATTCGTAGGTAATGTTCCGAAAAAAGAATAATTATGCTCTTGACAGATGGATTATTCTGTCGAAACACGCGAAAGTTCGGCCAAAACTTCGTATTTCGGAGAAACAGAGTAGGCGTCCTGGAACATAACGGGCTACTAAGAGAACACGGGTAGATTGTAGTCAGTAAAAGTTGAGGTGGAACCAACAAACTGCCACAGTTCCATTGAGCCGTCTACTCGAATTCGATTAATTGTGATTGCAACGTACAATGAAACGTTAAGCTTAGTACTGGCTGGCCTGCCGGATTGGTCGATAGAGTTAACGTGGCCCTAGAGCGCAATGAGCAACTGCACTAACACAGGTAGGTTTTAGTTAGTAAAAGTCTGATTCTCCCTTCCTCTCCCCTCTAGAGCAGGAACAGTCAACAGATGATTTCGCACCTCGAAAAAAAAAACAGAGATTGATTAACAATATATCCAAATAGGTATATATTAGTATATTCAGACATTTACATTTGTGATATTATTAGGATGAATCTTTCTTGACCGTAGCAAAAAAATCGTGAGGAAACTGGCATGTCCTAGAACTAAAAAAATCGCAGATCGGACATCCGCCAATCCTCACACAGTGAATTGCGATCCTTTCCCTCTCCTAGAGTAAAGACCTGAGTCCCAGCAAAGAGAACATTAAAAGGCTGATTATATTATGAAATACTTCCTTGTCAGTATGCTAGCTTACCTTTGCCACTGTAGCGACTTTAGTAATTACATTACCTACTTTAGTTACTACGTTTTACTACACAATTTACTTTTGTATTGTTCCCCGACTTTGTACAAAGTTCTGTAGTCGCGGTCTGAAACTCTGGCCTCTGATTCTACAGGTTAGTTTAGTTGCGGAGTGCAACTAGTGGCCTGTTGGGACTTAGTTCGGAATACTAATGCTGTGCTGCAGAATAGTTTGTATTTATGACTTTCATTTTAATTAGTTCTTGGAGGTGGACCTAAATATACCTATGCTACTACTTAAATAGATCACATATAATATTATCATCATCTGCTTAGCCTTTTTCCCAACTATATTGGTGTCGGCTTCCAGTCAAGCCGGATTTAGCTGAATACCAGTATTTTACGAGGAGCGGCTGCCTACCAGACCTCCACAACCCATTAACTGGGGTAATACGGTACTTCATGACAAGACTGGAGTCAGATTTAATAAAAACGAGTACATATTATAAGCGCAAGTTTGAGAGTGTGTAATGTGTATTATGTGTATGTTTGTTATTTCATCACACTCGAACGACTAAACTGATGTCGATGAAACTTACACGGTACACGGGGAGACCATGTCCTGAATAGCACATATGATAATACTATTTATGAAGCAAGTATGTTCCCTTAAGGTCCCACTTTGCGCGGGCTTGAACTCACTGGCGGGCGGGGCCATAAAGCACGCTGTCTCACTTGACATCGTGCCCGAAAGAGATAGTATCAGTGATGAGCGGTTAGACGCTAGTCCTCACGCACGACGCGACGTCTGCTTTGCACATAGCGCTCCGAACCATTCCGAATAAAAACGAAATTACACGATGCACATATGTCATACCGTTTCGGTTGTTGCGGTGTGTGCCGCTCGAATTCGAAAAACAAAAGATTTAAAATAATACCTAAGAGCGTTTTCACATTATCCAATCCGATATCGGTGTCGGACCGCGCCGATCCGATATCGGGGTAAGTAAAATGTATGAAATATGTACCTGTCTTTCATATTGTCCGGCCCGATATCGGATATCGGAGCACGGCATTTCATACATTTTACTTACCCCGATATCGGATCGGCGTCCGATACCGATATCGGATCGGATAGTGTGAAAACGCTCTTACGTACCTTTGTTCGTTTCTCGGCAATGAAAAAAAAGACAAATTTTCATTTGTTTTCTTATTTTGAGACCCTTCTACTGCACAATAATGATCAGACACAACGCCCGTCTGGTCGCGCGCCGCGTCGTGTACCTCACCTCACAGAGCGCTGTGGCGCCGCACTGAGTGCACCTTCCTATTGTCCGCGGACGCGGGCCACATGACCGGCGTGCTGTGCAGCAGCAGTTACCCGGATCAGACACAACACCCGCCTCGCTCAATTGGGCAGTTGCCTGACCAGACAAAACATCTCTCTGGTCGGATGACGCACTCTAAAGACTAAACAAAAAAAACTAGGGCTGTTGCCCGGACCAGACACAACATCCATCTCGCTCAATTGGGCAGTTGCCTGAACCAGACACAACACCCGTTTCGTTCAATTGGGCAGTTGCTCGGACCAGACACAAAACCTGTCTCGCTCAATTGGGCAGTGGCTTGGACCAGACACAACACCCGCCTCGCTCAATTGGGCAGTTGCCTGGACGAGACACAACACGCGTCTCGTTCAATTGGGCAGGTGCTCGGACCAGACACAAAACCTGTCTCGCTCAATTGGGCAGTTGCTCGGACCAGACACAACACCCGCCTCGCTCAATTGGGCAGTTGCCTGGACGAGACACAACACCCGTCTCGTTCAAGTGGGCAGTTGCCCGACCAGACATAACATCTCTCTGGTCGGATGACGCACTCTAAAGACTAAACAAAAAAAACTAGGGCTGATGCCCGGACCAGACACAACATCCATCTCGCTCAATTGGGCAGTTGCCCGAACCAGACACAACATCCGTCTCGTTCAATTGGGCAGTTGCCCGACCAGACATAACATAGCCGGTCGGAGTGGAGGGTGTTAGGTTTTTTCGTTACGGAATTTCTGGATTCGGTCCCCACGCTCAAGGCCCGCGATAGAAGCTATGCAATAGCTTAAAAAAATACAGTCGAATTGATAACCTCCTTCTTTTTTTAAGTCGGTTAATAAAGCGTAGATATTATAGGTAGTCAACATACACGTCATACGAACGATATAGGCCGCAGTAGACTGAACCAAGCTCAGACAGCCGCGCGCGGCGCTGTGACACGTCGTCCCCCCGCACCGCAACCGGGGGTAACTTTATTCAGTGAGATGCACGATAGTTCTGAGTAAAAGGCGTGCGTGATAAAATACAAAAAGGCCTTTGGAAGAAGGGGTTTTACGAAAAAACCACTGCATCAATCAATTTCAAATAAAATTTATTAAATTCTTCGATAAATTTGTGGTGTCGGTACGGGCTTCGTTTTTGAAATTTGATGCGTCTTTTATTTCTAATTTACGCTCAAAGTTGTGTTAAAATTAGCCAAAAAAACGAAACTTTAGAAGCTCGTAACTTTTTATTGGCTTATTATTTTATAATTGTGCTTCCGTACAGACAAAATTAATAATGAGACAAAACGATATCATGTTTAACTTTGGATATACATGGTCAAATAGTGGAGTAAAATCCCCCCGAAATTTGTATGGAAAAAATGTTGACTTGAGTCGCCTTAAGATAAAAATACTAGTAATGCACGAGCGATGCCGCTGGCTGGCTATCTAATAATTAGGCTCTATGTTATTATGATTTTTGTATTAATTACTGAATTGATTTTGATAAAATTCGGTAGGGAGTAAGCTTGAACTCCAAGGAAGGACATAGGTATTTTTTTAGGTTTCGACTTCGAATTCGCGTCCTCTATAAACGACAGTAAAGTGAACGATATTGTTATTTTTTACTGTGCATAGGCTCGCGTTTGACCACTATCTCACCAGATTGTAAACGATAATGTGACTGACGTTAGGGCACACTTGCCTAGAAGTAACCTATTCACTCTTTATTTAAAGGTCCCTAGGTTGCAAAGATTCTTGCAGAGAATTCCACACTTTAGCAGTACGTATAAGTAATGTGTTCCTAAAACGCTTTATACGTATAACGTCGTATGTCTAGTGGTCCGATGATTGAACGTTCAGGTTTATCCTAGATGAAGGTTCCATTAGCGTAGTAGGATATAGATATCTGCTTCTTTCAAGACCTTAACGATGATACGTCTCAAATTTATCCTGCGGCGTAGTTCAGAGGTAGACTTATGTTTTGGTTTTTACTTTTATGACTTTCTCTACAAAATGATCATCAAAACTTTATAAATCTGCAAAATTACATTCAGCTACACGTAATAACAACTTAGTAAATTCTTATTAGAATAGTTTTAGCATTGCATTGTAATCACAAAAGTTTCACACTTGACTTTAACATCCATTGCGCCATTACGACCACAAACGAGCAAGTTCAACTGTAACACCGCAAATAAACCGCGCAATGTATTCCGTAAAAGGTAATAGCATTTCTAGTAAGGTATTTTCTTAGTAGATCGAATGGATTACGTCAGTAATCCTCGTGTAAACGTCAAGTAAGCTCTAGAAGACCGCTGTCACACTCGATAGATAAAAATGTGGAAAAAATGTTGAAAGGTTGCCCAGGTCAGGTGCGAACCGCCGCGGGCTTAGATGGATGACTCAATAAATACACCGTGTGTACTAACGCTAACATACCTCCTTGCTATTTCCTTTTTGCTACATCTTATGTTGTATGTGAACGGCTGAGTGTATTAGGTCCTTTATCACTTGGAGAATTTTCTCGTACACTTTTTCTAACTTCGAATCGACGTTGGCAACTTTCATGAATTAGTTAATTCAATAATTCCGGTTGGAGATCCTTTTGTTAAGAGATAATCTTTCTCTTTGATCTCCAACGTTTGTTGTTGGATGTTTATCTGCCTCCTTGTTCACGTTTGTCTAATCTCTGGAACACAGAATCAATTTTCATTGAGTTTTCGTTCGAATAATTCTGTTGTGTTTTACTCGTCGCTAAAAAGGACAGCGTTTATTTATTCAAAACGATGAATATTGCTTAATTACATTAATTCCGTTCGTTAACGATCGAGAATAAATACCGTCAATTTATTTAAATTAACCTCATTAGTCGTGGTCTCATATTCCATAAACACTTTTCTATCCAGTTACAACTTTACTTACACCTATGTATAAGGCAAATAGCTTGAGCAAAACAGCCATTCAATATAACGAGGAACATCTATATTTAGTCCCTGCCATTCTATTAACATCTCCGAATATCATACACACTCCCTTTACCGTAATATCACGTTCACGATAAGCTAATCTATGGCCTTGTTAACAGCAAAATGCGAAGTAAAAACGTCTATATGAGGCCCGGGATCATTGGAAATGGCGGGCCGTCAGCAATGCTCAGCATTTAGAGAACCATGTCGCGGCTAGATAAAATCATTAAGCGTAGCTGGCATTTATGTAAATACCGCGAATACACACGGCAAAACGATCAGACATGTATTGGACTCGTGTACCCTGGCCGTTATAATTGGCTTCGATAATCTGTGGTGCAAATTATTGGCGGGAAATAAGAGAAGGCTGTCAATTTTAAATTTAGAATGTTTTCTTTTTTTTTTAACCTCTGAGGAGGCACTTGAATTGTTAAGGCTTTGAAGCCAGCTAGTTCTGCCTCGTAATGCGTTGTAAAAAAGAGCTTTTGATTTAGTATTCCATTGTCGTACCTGTAAAGGAAGTTGAAACTTTTCTATTGTAATGCCGTTATTACAATACAAAGTTTTTAACTAGGACAATGAAAAACTAGCCTATTGTGTTACTTAATGAAATGGAGATTTATTGTATTCGACACTTTGGAGAGGCATTTTCATAAATACCGGAGTAAAGTATCTAAGTGTGTTTTAGTTAGTGACGTAATTAAATAAGTTTAATTGATTGAAACACACGAAATTTAGTTATTTATTCGAATGACATCAGACTTAAAGTTTTTTTGATCAAATCACTATCAGTCGGCAATAAAAAAAATATAAAGTTCTCATGAACAATTTTATTGGTTTAGTCACGGTTAGTCGATACATAATAAATACGTTGTTACGCTTAAATAATACTCACGTTGTTTAACAGTTAGAAAGAGTATTAAAACGAATGAACGCAGACTCCACAGTCGAAGAATGATCCTTAATCGGGTTCTTGACTTATTCAAATGTATTAGTTATAAACGTTCGAGTGCAATTTGATTTAGGAACGACAAAGGCCGCGCACACACGCACGGCGGTCTGTGCTGGACTTGTGTGCTGTGTGTAGAACATAACAGGTTTCGCACGAAAGTGTGGACGTCGCCGAAGCGAAGTGTGTCGCGCGGCGCATGAGTCCCGCGAAACTGCACTTCGCAATTTAGATCCTTGTTTTTTTTTGTTGTTTATAACGATTTTGTTTATAACAAACATGACGTTAACTGGTTAGGTTTTCGTTTTACTTCATTTGTGTAAATAATGTAAGGGAATAAAGATTCGAAAGATAAAGCTACCTGAAATTTGCGATTAATTTTAGCTTTTTATTTGCTGTGTTTAACTTATTATTATTATTTGGTGAGACACACTAGCTGCTGATGCGTGTGTTTCATATAGTTTGGAGACGTTTAGTTTGGACAGTCGACTTTTTAAGCAGTTCAATATGGGAACTACTAATTATTTTTTTACTTAAAGAAATTGTTAAAAATAATTCTAGAACTAGTCTCTGTCTGTCTCCTAAAGACTGGAATCCTACTAATCCTACAGGAAAGCCTATCTTGAGGTCATTATTCATTTTAATTATTGCGAGTGAGAACAGTTCATGCAGCTTAAACAAGTTTCGACAAGTCTAGACTTAGTCACTCGTAAACTGCCATAGTAGAGTGAAGGTGACAAAGGATTTAAAAAAATAAATGCCAATTAGGTACAGTTTTTAATAGCAATAACAACTGCAAATTGCATTTTTTTAAACCTTTATTTTTGTACGAGTTTTCAAGCGCCGTAATTCGTAGAGCCTAACTTCAGATTCGCCAACTTATAACGGCCGTACTGTACAAGTTTTGACAAGTCTAGACTTAGTCACTCGTAGACTGACATAGTAAATCGAAGGTGACAAAGGATTCTTGTAAGTAGGTGACTGAATCATACCACGTTGCATTTCTTGCAGTTTTTGTCTAGGTATTCAGGTTACAAAAACTGTATAAGATCACGAACCGTATCAAATGCTGAAATTATTTGAATGGTTAAACTTAGGTAGGGACTTTTTTAGGCTAAAATATTTTATTTTCTACAAATCTATTTATTGATAAACTTAATTCATATAAAAAACTGACAGAAGCCAGTAAATCTGACTATACTATCTTGTTATGAAGTACAGTGTTACCCCAGATAATGGGTTGTGGAGGTCTGGTAGGCAGCCGCTCCTCGTAAAATACTGGCATTCAGATCAATCTGGCTTGACTGGAAGCCGACCTCAATATAGTTGGGAAAAAGGCTTGGTAGATGATGATAATAAAAAACTGACTGACTGACATATCAACGTAGAACCGAAACTACTGGGCTTAGGAGCGTGAAATTTTCCACAAAGCTTCCTTTTATGATGCAGGCGAGCACGACGAAAGGAAAAGTAACACGGTACTTCAAGGCAAGACTGGAGTCAGATTTACTGGCTTCTGACTATCCGTAACAACTGCCAGAGATCTACAAATGACAGCCGGGACCTACGGCCTAATGTGCTTTCCGAGGCACGGAGGAAACTCGTTATGTTAAGATGGTCACCCATCCACAGACCAACTTTGGCAAACGTTGCTTAACCTTAAAGATCGACTTGTGCGGCTGTTATTATCTAGCCACGAGCTCCACGAACGTGAAATTTTGTACAAAGCTTCCTTTTATGATGCAGGCGAGCACTACGAAAGGACTTTTGGAAATTGAACTTTGAAAGCAGTGATACAGGGGTCCACAACCCGGCAGAACCTAGTTGAAATATAAATTGATTTGATAGGTACTTAATTCAAATAAAGATCAGATGCCTAAACTTATTCTGATCTCTTTTTCTCTGGGTTGAACGAAAAAGAACCCCTGGAAAGAAGGAACAAGAGTGGGTTTTTGTCAGTAGAAGTCCGAAACGCCCTGGGAGCCAGAGCCACTTTGAGGATTTCCCACCAAAAAAAATCCCTTTTTTTCAACCGA
The DNA here is from genome assembly GCA_030763345.1 of Mythimna separata. Classification (NCBI taxonomy): domain Eukaryota; kingdom Metazoa; phylum Arthropoda; class Insecta; order Lepidoptera; family Noctuidae; genus Mythimna; species Mythimna separata. The sequence continues at coordinate 21,969,565 of CM061170.1, read as the reverse complement.
TAGTCACAAAGAAAAATGGCATTTCACAAAAGCACCAACAATAATCACAACCATATAACTTATACAACCAAACCTTAAGCCCTACAAAAACCTACCAGAACTACTGTCAACAAAATCAGGCAACACCTAATTATAATCACCAAATAAAGCATTAATAGTATCAGAAAAACCGAGGTAAAGCTCATTAGAAAACCTGTGTAGTACTCGTTATATCACACGCGTTCTGTCTGACGTAGGGATGGCGATTTGAAATCGATTAATCGAGGAATCGATTTAATAGGTCAAAAATGCGGGCAAATGCGAGTCAGACTCGCGCACTTAGGGTCCGTACCAACTTACCTATGAAAACATCCTATAAGGGTTCCGTTTTTACCCTTTAAGAGGCCTGCGGAGACCGCGTGCTATCTCGAGTTGAGACGCAAAAAAATACGTTTTTGAGGTTGATGGAAGCAATCCAGATAGTATAAACAATTCTTGGACATTGTCTCTGTCAGTGTGCGGATGATGACTGGAGTACAGTCATCATCCGCACACTGACAGTTGCTTGCTGTGATAGCAATACAAACTATTGGAAATTTGGGAGAGGTTCCGTAATACCAAAAATGATGAATGAAAAATTAATGTATTTCCAATATTGTTTCGAGTATTTATAACTTGATAATAATATCTGTGTTCCTACGGAAAGATATTTTGAAATATTGTTTTTTATAATATAGAAAAAACCAAATAAAAACATGACATTTTCGCTGTGAAAATGTGCAAATTTAAATTCGCTTAAATTTCGTTTGGGGTAAGTTTTTCAACAAAAAGACGATGTAGGAACCTAGATAATTATTGTCTGAATCCGAATAACATCATATTATGGTGTAAATATGCTTAAATTTCAAATGATTTTGGTATTACGTTTGTATGGATAATTCTAACGTCGCGCCCACCTTAAGGTACGGAACCCTAAAAATCGATCTTAAACAAAGCATCGATAGCGATATCGATTTCAGACACTAGATTCGAGATTCGATTTTTTTTCCTAATTTTAACCATATTATTGCTTAAAACGTCCAAAGTGCATATTTTCTTCAAGCTAATTAATAATGTGAATGTTGCTTTACCCATTATGTCATCAGTTATGAAACATATGTACACTGTAAGATATCTGTACCGTGTTTTATTGGTCCACTAACCCACAGATCGATCTTTCGGTAATTGATCTTTTAGACCCCGATTTATTACTGAATCGATTTTTTAAACTTAGATTCAAATCGATTTAAAAATCGATATGTTTAACAAAGAATCGCCAACCCTAGTCTGACGTTTCATCCCATTTGGCTTGCCTCCAAGCGGTATAGGTACTGAACTAATCTGTCCTTTTAAAAGGCTTCTAAAGTAGTCAACATGGCTGAGGAACCTTTAGATAGGCATCATCTCGGTAAAGTGCTTAGGAACACATTACAGACTCGATTTTATTAACCGACTTTAAAAAGGAGGAGGTTGCATGTTAAGCTGTAGTTACTCAGATACCCGCGAAACGAGACACAATAGTAAAACAATAACAGCGCGGTCTCATAGGACCGGTCGGGGATTCAAACGTTAAGTATTTTTTTTAATGTCATCACATTATCATCATCAAGACGTCCACTGTTGGACATACGCCACTGTTGGACAGACGCACAGCGACTGGTCCTATGCGTCTTGCCTCCATCGGAATCTCGCGACCCTCGCCAGGTCGTCGGTCCACCTTGTGGGAGGCCTTCCAACGCTACGCCTTCCGGTACGTGGCCGCCATTCCAGAACCTTCAGTCCCCATCGACCACCCATTCTATGACCAATGTGCCCAATGTGACCAATGCGACTTAAGTGAATCAAATCAAAAAAAATCGCCAAACTTTTTTTAATGTATTTACACCGATTTCCCAGTCAATTGTCGACCGATTTAGATTTTTTTTTTTAAGATTGAAAGGTTATACTCCCGAATAGGTCCGATAGAAATTTTGTTATGATCTGATGTTCAACTTCGTTATGTTATGGAACGGAACTCCTCATAGGATTATAGCAGAAATGGTATAACAATTGAAACAAAGTCCAATTGCTTTGTTTATACGTGTAGTCGATGACTGACCGAAGGAAGAAGGTAGGAAGGAAGGGTAGGACTAAAAAGTGAAAAATATAAAACTTTTTACAAAAAAAAATACAACCGACTTCAATGTTAAAAAAACTCATTAAAAAGTACAAAACAAATTTTATTTCGGAAGCCAAATAACGAAGAGAGAAAACTATTATAGAAATATTTTTTTAAAAGGCTTCTATACTCCGTTTGTTTAGGTAGTTAACTAAAGGTAAACAGTCTTGGTATGTCTTTTTATATTAAAGAGGTCGTATATAATATACACAAAGATTATTTAAATTTAGTTTATTAGCTAACATCGATTTAGGTAAATACCTATTTGTAAAGATTTTTACAAACAATTTATAGACAACTTTTAGATAAAAAGACATGCCAAGATTGTTTACCTTTAGTTAACTACCTAAACCGACGGAGTATAGGCGCAGTCAACATGACTGAAGAACTTAAGCATCATCTAGCTAAAGTGCTAAGTAATACATTACATGCCCGTTTTTATAAAGGATTAAAGAGGGGAGGTAAATCTGGAGTGTGTTAAAATATGGGTGTTTAATTTTTTTTGATATTTTATCTTTTATATATTGAGGCCTGTAAAAGTTTGCGGATAGTCAGAAGCCAGTAAATCTGACGTCTTCTTACCGTGTTACTTCACGGTACTCCGTGACTCCGTGTTACCTCATTTAATGGGTTTGGTCTGATAGGCAGCCGCTCCTCGTAAAATATTGGTACCTATTCAGCTAAATCCGGCTGGAAGCTGACCCCAATATAGTTGGGAAAAGGCTAGGTAGATGATGATGATGAAAAGTTTGCGCAAGTAAAGGTACAGACAGGTGAAACTCGATGGCACGCATTTTCATAGAAATAAGACTAAAACTATTCTACAAATAGATCAATTTTAGCCCTGTTGGTCTAGTGATCAGTGGCTTTGATTGCTTGCCGAAGGTTGTGGGTTCGATTCCCAGTCAGGATGATTCTTTGTGTGATGAGCATGATAATTTGTTCTGTGTTTGGTTGAAATTTATCTATAGGTAGTGGTGGTAATGTACGTATTTAAAAATATTGTTTATTAGCTTTAGCCCGCAGCTTCGCCCGCGTACATAAAATATAGCCTATGTCACTCAGGAATACAGCAGCTTTCTATTAGTGAAAAAATTTTAGCAATCGGACCAGTACTTCCACAGATTACCTCATACAAACAAAAAAAAGAAACTTTTCCTCTATTATATTAGTGTAGATTAGGTGTCTAGTGCTCATACTAAAAGCTCTGCTTAATTTTTTTAGATAGTCAGCTAGGATCACGGGCCTCATCTAGTTTAAACTGACGAAATAATTGACGTGCAAAAATATTTTTTAAACCCTATTTGCAAAATATATTATTTATCATAACGCTAGACGAAAAGAGACTGCCTGACTCTATACAACATCATAACGAAAGTACATTTCTGCGAACAACAATATTCCCCGATTAAAACCCAGGTCCCAATGAATAATTCCCGAAGCGGGACCGAAGTGGAATACTTAAGATTCGGGTGCCGACTACCTGGCGGGCAGTCCGCTGGGTAGTTAGGCGGGTAGTTGCAAAAACAGCGCCTGCGCAGCGCCGCGCTCCCACGCTCGCCGAAACAGGTCGATGACCTCGCCGCCTTGCACCGATGCTAATTTGACGAATATTGACTAAAGTGTGATAACGATGGCGAGTCTAAGCGAATTCCGATCGGACACTAAATGATACCGGCTAGGTAGATGTAGGTAGATAAGTATGTATATGTATTATGTTGTCTGTATTTTGTTGTGACTGTGAGTCGATGGATTTTTGTTTGGATTTGTTATGCGATTTTGAATGTTGTAAATCATCGATTAATGAATTTATTGGAATAGATTTATTAATTCATTAATCTGTGGATTGTTTGTAACAGTTTTTGCGGTCTTGGAATGGAAAGTGCAACTGAAAAACACAGGTGAACAATAAAAGTCTCTCGCTCCACCTGTAGCAAGTGGAGTTATTTGATGATTTCTTACTGGAAAGTGTCTTGTGTTAAAAAAGTGTGTGTGTTGTGTGTTTTTAATTATGTTGAGTCCTCACTAACTCTACTATACATTTATATTAGACTCTACCATACATTTATTGTTGTTGACTTAGGCGGGTTAAAATTAATTTTACTATCATACTTTTCTAAATAGTATTGAGTTAAATTAACTTGTGAAATTCCGCAGAAGTGATGCAAAAATACATGTCTGATGAAAAAGAAACAATCACACATCACATCACATAGATAAAATACAATGTAATCAATAAGTAGACTAGGAATTATCTTGAGACGCGTATGCAAAGTAGGATTGAGATAAAAAACTAGTTTATTTTATTCCTCTGTTGGCACTTTTATATTAGGTACAAAAACATAACATAAAACATGGTAACCATTGATGCGGTTTTTTAATACATAAATGATAGTGATATCGACAGATCAGTTTTTTTATATATAACATAAACTAGTGCTTGACTGCAATCCCGCCTGATGGTAAGCAGTGATGCAATCGTCATGTACTTACAAAGGCGAGCTTAATTCAGCAATGAGTTTACTCCCAGCAAACTTTTGAGTTACATATAGAGAGGTCATATACATTGGTCTGTTTTTTATCTACCTTTATGTGTTTATAGAGTATCTAATCGTCAGATAGACTGTTCTTGGATAACGATACTGCGAACAAACGTTGTTTACAAATTTGCAACGCTTTTTTTTAAAAAGTCCGTGAGTAATTTTAAAATGGCCGAAAAGGCCTGTTTTTTGTTTAAAATATTCTCGCGTTATGTCATCTCTTGAGGGTTAATTAAGTAATAATAAGCTGAATTGTCTTTCTACCGTTTTAATTATGAAATAATATTGCGGCTTCCTTTTGTGCGCTCGGTAAAAAATAATTTTCAGGAAACAGGATGAATTTTCGTTTGAGTTTTAATTTTTCTGGTTACGGCCGGGAAACTGTTTATCCAAGAACAGTTTCTTGCATAAAAATTTATGATCAATTAAAGTTGCTTTGAGGAAACTTTGTATGATGTCATCTAAACTTACCAAATGCTGGGCCTTGAACGCACAGCTTAAACCACTAATCGTGTAGACCTGAAACTTGGAGGGTTTGTTCTTTGTACGACGTATGCATTTTGATAAGAAAGATTTTCCAAAATTCACTCCTTAAAGGGATGGAACGGGGGTTCAAAGTTTATATGGAAAAACCTACTTTCGTGAAGCCGCTAGCACAAGCCATTCATAAAAAAAACACACTCAAGTAATTGGCTTCAGTTGAACAATTTCGTAATTTCTGTGTTTTTGACAATTTTTTGGTAAACCATGGAAAATCTCAACGCTAAGATAATTGGCATCACTGGCAACTTAGTACCTAAGGGCCTATTTCACCACCTATGATTAAGTTTCGAGTATCTTACTTGGCAGATAATTTCATACAAATTCTGTCACATTTTTGAATTTATTCAGTGAGTAGTGCCTACTCGGACATTGTGAAACAGGCCCTAATAGTTACTAATTGTGCACATTATTGTGTTGTAGCGGTATTGTGTGTTTGTACTAATTGTGTATTGTATTGTTGGTTTGTGTTGTTATTGAGTAATAGGACTGTTACTAGTTTCGACCCATTTTCATTTTCTTCCTGCTTTAGTTAATATTTTATATTGCGTAGAATCACCATTTTATAACTTTTTAAGATATCTCTTCTAAACAATAATCACCGCATGTCATAAAAAATTGCCATATATAATTATTTACAGAACATCGAAATGGGTCAACTTTAGGATGCTCGTGCTTCTAGTGCTAAGGCAAACGTAAGCTACAGCATTTTTCCCAAAAAATATTTTGCATGTTACTTTCGCCTCTTTGTGCGAGCATTTACTCCAACCGTTTAAAAACCATATAAAGAAGTAAGTAGCTAGGCTGAGTAGCAGCCAATCAATTGCTTGTCTTGCCTCGCGTGCGACAACCATGTCAAATGCTGTTCACCACAGTTATCATAACGTCTCGTACACGCAATACTTACTAAACTACCTTACGCGCGATCAGTGCCACTAAACTGTGACTTTCTGAAGCCTACTCCTCGGTAACAGCTGGCAATAGGTTTGAAAAAAAAAAGTTTTACAATAAACTCATTTGTAACATTGTCAACATAATATGATTTTTTTGTATACTTAACTAATATTTTTGCAAAAAAAAAAAATTAAACGATATGATATTTTTTTATATTATGTTTATACAAAAAAATACTGGTTAAGTGTTTTTTAGAATGTACATAAAATGCGGAAATGCATCAATATTTCGCAAAGAAAATGGATTTAATGGCTAGGAGGTTCAATCGGGGCACTGAGGAGCTTGTCGCTAAATAATAACAGCCGCACAGGTCGATCTCCAAGGTTAAGCAACGCTTGCCTAGGTTGGTCTGTGGATGGGTGACCATCTTAACATAACGAGTTTCCTCCGTGCCTCGGAAAGCACGTTAAGCCATAGGCCCCGGCTGTCATTTGTAGATCTTTGGCAGTCGTTACGGATAGTCAGAACCCAGTAAATCTGACTCCAGTCTTGTCATGAAGTACCGTGTTACCCCAGTTAATGGGTTGTGGAGGTCTGGTAGGCAGCCGCTCCCCGTAAAATACTGGTATTCAGCTAAATCCGGTTTGACTGGAAGCCGACCCCAATATAGTAGGGAAAAGGCTAGGCAGATGATGAGGTTCAATCGGGGCGCTGCTGCACTACACACAATCAAATGCACACGTACCATCCATTTAACTCCGGCCAGATGTTCAAGGGACTATACGCCTTAAGCCCAGTGTCGGATTAAGCTAGTGCGGGGCTGTAGCAATTTCTACTAAGGCCTGCTAAAATGAAAACGAATAAAAAGTCTTCTAACTTTTTTAGAGCCATTGGTTTTGATAGAATGAACCCCGAGGCCCTGGTACGAAGGCAAAGAAGGAATAGCAGTTTGGTGGGTTTTAGTCAGTAAAAGTTTGACCTCTCCTCCCTCACTCTCCTCTGCGCCCAGAGCGGGAGAAGTCATTAGATGATTTCCCACCTAAAAAGAAGGAAACTGTGGATCATGCGTGTTTCATAGGGAGATGCGCGTATCATGTCCTTCTGAGCGGTTGCAAATGCACAAAGCACAGTTAGTTCGCAAAAACAGTGGATACCCAGAACCCCGAGACCCTGGAATTAAGGCAAAGAACGAACAGGAGTTACAGGAGAACAAGAGGTTATAGTCAGTAAAAGTCTAACACGATCTCTCTCTCACGAGATCTGCTCTGGGCGAAGTTATTAGATGAGTTCCCACCTAAGAAACAGTGTACTATTATACTAGAGCATGCGTGTTTCATATGGAGATTACCGTCTCCATCAAAGCAGTTACAAATGCGCAGCGCACATTTTACGAACCTAGTGGATACCCAGAACCCCGGCACTCTGGAAGAACCCCGCGATTCTGGAATTAAGGCAAAGAAGGAACATTAGTACTGTTTAGTCAGTAAAAGATCATTCATCATTAGATGATTTCCCATCTAAAAAAAGTGGGATGCACATACCGTCTCTATCAAAGCAGTTACAAACACGTAGAGTACATTTTACGAACATAGTGGTCATGACCGGCTTTACACCACTCGACGACTTTGTAACAAACTACGTCGCAATACTTAAATTGTAGCTTTAGAGATCCTTAACGCAGTACAATGTAATGACCCTATTCGTTAGTGCGAATGCTTCAATTTGATTTATGATCTGGCGGAATGACTCTGGTCAGGCATATGGGGGTCCGGCTGCGGGATTGTTTGTAAGAGTCGCTGTGGCTCTGGAACGTGAAGGGCAACTAAAGGAATACAGGTGCATTTTAGCCGGTAAAAGTTTAATAGTAACTTTCGCTTTACCTAAGCTATGGAGAAGGTATTTCATGCTTTCCGACCTCAAGGAAAAAATGACGGTGCTAGTAGGTAGGTATTTACTAGGTGAGAGTGTAAGGGTAGCCCGCGAAATTCGATCTTGATACCACCCCCTTAATTTAGCTAACCCTATTGGATGATATTCATGATGTTGCCATTTAATAGGGCTAGACGAACTGAGAGAGTTGAATGATGATTTTAATTATTATGATTTCGATTCGGACTAAGTGTTTCACCTCCCCGTTTATACCGCAAACATCGAAGGACTGGTACAATTTGCTTGCTGCGGTCTTCCCCTTCTATTAAGAAGTATTTAGTGTTTTCAAGGTTCGAGTGAATAGGCTCTTTATGAACTAGTGCGCTTCACGATCAACGATTGCATCACTGCTTACCATCAGGTGCGAGAACAATCAAACACTAGTTTACATGATTAAAAAAAATCATTTTGATCTAAATTAACATAGAACTTGAAACAATAAAAAAAAAACTGAAGAAAACTTGAATATCGCGGTCCACACTTGCGGCTTAATCTATCACCTATCACATACCCGCAAAACGAGACACAATAGTAAAACGATAACAGCGCGGTTTCATAGGACCGGTCGGGGATTCATGAATTAAACTCGAGACATTTGAAAGTTGCAGTTTCATTAAACTAATGGTACCACTGGCAGGCGGCTAAGTGTTCCATATCCACGTTCTTGATAGATTTTTCCTCAACATTTTCATTTACCTGCAGCTCAGGGGCCCCTCAACCTGTATCAGCTGTCCCGAACCTTCGAATAGAAGCGTAATTAACATATACCTAACTTAATAACCTGGCGAGGGTCGCGGGAATCCGATGGATGCGAGATGCACAGGATCGGTCGTTGTGGCGACGCTTGGAGGAGACCTTTGTTCAGTAGTGGACGTCTTTCAGCTGAGGTGATAACTTGACACAATGGAAGCATAATCAACATAATACTTAACTTGATGACCTGGCAATGGTTAGGGGAATCCAATGGATGCGAAACACTCAGGACCGGACGTTGTGGTGACGCTTGGAGGAGGCCTATGTCTAGCTGTGGACGCCTTTCGGTTGAGGTGATAAAGATAACTTGACACTGTCCAGGAGAATGCAAAGAAATACTTAAGAAAAATTGAAATTCGCGGGCTACCCCGGTGGTTACACCTTAAAGTAAATTCTTCGTAAAGTTGCAGTTTCATTAAACTAATGGTCCCAGTCACCAACACTGGCAGGCGTCTAAGTGTTCCTGAACCTTCCCGATAGATTTATCCTCAACCTTTCCATTTACCTGCAGCTCACGGGCGCTTCAACCTGTATCAACTGTCACCGACCTTCGGATGGAAACATTATCGATCGAAGGTACCCTTCGAGGGTTTCCCTAGGGAATTAAAGGCATGGCGATTATATTTTATTCATAACCTTCTTCGATCAACAATGTACTAGATTACCGATCACTGCTTCAAAAACGGCCCGAAAAATACCATGCTAGCATGGTATTTTTAACAATTGAAGTTCGAGTTGTCCAAGTGTAGCCAACATTAACAAGCGAAAATGGCGTACTGCGCGTTCAAACATTGCTCAAATAACCAGCGCAAAACTCAAATTTCAGAAGGAATATCGTTTTTTCGGCAAGTTTATACATATATTTGCTTATTTTCATAATAAAAGTATAACATAAATTGTGAAATATCAATGATTTTATTTATTTTGGTTTGCTGAACCAATGTTTGACATAACGCGCCAACATTTTTGTCAAACGTTGGTCGCTTGAGAATACGGAATGAATGGAGTAAAATATTTTTTTTGCTACTTATTTTTATTTTTCCTTGTAGATTTCCTACTGATCCATTTCGCTGTGCAGAATGGATATCCATTGTTGCACAGGAAAGAGGACAAGAATTTTACAAGCCTTGTAAAACTTCCGCTATATGTTCTATTCATTTTCACCACTTTGACATAAAAAAAAAACTTGAAAAGGCGTAGATTACTAAAAACAGCCGTTCCCAAGTTACAGGTAAATAACTATATTTACTTTCTTAGTAGAGATTTTGTTAAGGGATTTATAGGTACTTAGTTAACATTATTTCAAATGATTTTTTTTTCTTTTTTCAAATCATATACTATTTCTACATATTACTTTTCCTCCGTGCCTCGGAAAGCACGTTAAGCCGTAGGTCCCGGCTGTAATTTGTAGATCTTTGGCAGTCGTTACGGAGAGTCAGCAGCCAGTAAATCTGACTCCAGTCTTGCCATGAAGTACCGATTTACCCCAGATAATGGGTTGTGGAGGTCTGGTAGGCAGCCGCTCCTCGTAAAATACTGATATTCAGCTAAATCCGGCTTGACTGGAAGCCGACCCCAATATAGTTGGGAAAAGGCTAGGCAGGTGATGAAACCAATTTCTTTGTTTATATTGTAATATGTAAATATTGTAAACGCATTATTTAAAAAAAACCGTGAAGTTTTTTGCCGGTTCTTCTCCGCAGGAAACGACCAATTGGAATCGTCCACTAGCTTCTGACGTTTTATAAGTGCCCATGTAGGCCTATGTGAAATAAACACCATTTAGATTTTTAATGTGATTTAAAAAAAAAATATACTAAATTAAATCGGTCTTTGAAGTTTGCAACTTAAATAAAAAAAGTACTTTCCATAAAAATATAATAATTTCGCAACTCCATGCTGACTTTGTTCAAGTTTTAAAATTTGATATCTGTCTAGTAAATAAGTAGAATAAGCACCAGTGTTATCATTTTATTTTAAACCTTGTTGCTAACTAATTAGATTTAATTTTTGAATAAATGTTTTTGACCTCATTTAAAAGTGAGTTTTGAATTTGGAATGTCCGTTTTTTCATTTATTAATTTATCTACTATCTAAGACAGAAGGTATTAAATACAAATATAATTCAAACTACATTAAAGTTTATGATTGTAGTGTATTTTGATCTTAAGGTTTATAATTACTTGAAGTTATTAAATCTTTTAAACTTTTTTCTCAAATAAATATTTTACTTTACGTATAACGTTTTGTGCCACTTATATGACATGATTTTGTTCTCAATCCTTCATCTAGTACATTGTTGATCGAAGATAACCTTGATCCAAATGTTGGCAATATTAGGTTACGTAAACAAAACAAAACACAGTTCTGTATGTATAGAGTTGTTGCTCTGAGGTCTTAGGTTCGATTCTAAGTTCAGGTAACATGTTATTGGGTTTTACGATCTGGAATTTCTAAGTAGGTAGTAGCTTGAAGACTGGATTGGTGTTTGGAACGGTGAAGGATTTGGGCTACGTATCAGATGGGATTTATAAAACTCGAACAATTTAAATGTTCTAATAAAGAAAAAAAAATACAATTAGATGTACTTTTTTACGTACCTGCTATATGTCTCTCAACCATCCTAGGTTCACTGGTAGGGAATATCTAAGGCATGAAGTCCGTCTTCGTACCTTTAGTTGCATGAGGATTAAATAAATAAATAAATGCACCTAGGTACCTACATCTCTGCCTAACCCCATCAGCAAAACAGTCGTGATGTTCTGTATTAAAATAACAAAGTAACACCTTTTTTTAAAGTCAAAGTGACGTTTGAAGTTGAAGCAATAAACGGATGTCGACCTTAGGCCACAATAATGGCGGGTGTACACCAGTGAAGCCGTTTTCACTTTTATTTGCTTAGGCGCTTAAATGTTTTCATTCCGACCTTTTAAGCCCGTCGGCCGGGTAAGCAAACTTGTTCGCTCTACACCATCGACAGTACGTTAGGAGAATGTAGAGAATGGATTGAGTGTTGCGTATTGAGCTTTGAAGTGAGTAAGGCAGTGTCCTTTACGTGGACTATTCATCGCGACGGTGAATGCGATACGATTTGGCGCGTAAAGAACTAATAATATAATTAACATTATTGTGGTGTTGAGCAATGTTGGTTTCATATTTTCGCGGCGTTTTTAATGGCAGCTGAAGCGGCGACTTTGCACACACTTAGGATAGAGTCACCGCTTTGCGTTCAATTTCAGTGATCCGCATTGCATCGCTTCGCAATGGCAATCTGGTTGGATCTACGTAGAGCCGCGTTGGGGTAGAAAGTGTTAAAGAGATAAAACGATCTTGAGGTGAGTCGCTATCTTTTACTAGAACTTTGAGCAAAATCACAAGCTTCCATTAACACGTTAGTAACTACGACGTACAGAAAAGAGACAAGATATTACTCTTACAAGCACTCTGTCTCTTTCTATCGAGTGTTCAATATCGGAAGGACAACGCTCAGTCCATTTTCAAGTCTATACGTTCTATAATCTGTAGCTGTCTAACCTTCATCTTACGCACTATTGTTATTACCAAGTTTTCTGTAAAGACAATTAGCAACATAATATATAACTAAAGTTAAAGAAGTTTGAGTTAGTTACTGAACAGAAGCCACGATACATAACTATTAGTCCGTCTAATGAAAGCGCCACCTGAGAAAAAGAGGTTAAATCCAAAAATTTTGTATACGTGGCATTACTAACTAGTAGGAGAATTTTTTTTATGGAGTTCAGTGACCTTACAATATTCTTAAATTGATGACAGTGGATATTGTCGTATAAGGTTTAATTTAGTAGGAGAATCATGTCTTAACATTTTCCATAGGTATGTTTTTATTTCCCACAACTGCGGCTGAATAATGTTGCCAATTAAATTTAAAAAAAAACTCCAAGTCGCGCTATCATTAGACGCACTCTAGTTACTGAACAGAAGCCACGATACATAACTCTATTGCATATAATAGCTGTCTATTTACGATACCTTCTTGGCATTTGGAAATGAACCCAACATTATTTTAGTAGAAGAGATACATGGACGGCTAGCTAGGGATCAATCACTTAGTTCTCAACCTTCATATTTTATGTATTTGGGATGTAGGTAATAATATTACAGCGCTCATAAACATGTTGCCTTGGTAACAAACAAAGTGTTCATGCCCAAATCTCTCAAGGGGAAGCCCAAGCACATCAATTTCAATTTTTTTTCTCGAAAAATAAAAATGTCATTAAAACCATAATCACATCAACCGCGAAACCAAAAGGAAAACAAAATGGCAGAAGAAAAAAAAAACACGCTATCTGGCGAAGAGTTTTTGGTCTCGAATTCCATCATACGCGTTCTTGATGCATGGTTTGATGGAACAATTTTTTTCGGTTTCAAAAATGCAGTTACTGTGTTACAGATAAAAACTGGTAATTGTGCCTTAGATGGTCGTTGCAATTTTCGGTCGGGCCCGTTTTTGCGGGAGCGGTCTCGGGCGAGATGTCGCGGTAATTGCGTCGCTACCGACATGACAAACCACTTTGGGACCATCTCTGGATGCTGTAGCTTTGGGATATTTATCGGTATATGATACAGTGTGCTCTAACGTGTCGTACAACAGGTTGGGGATGATAAATTATGGGTATTGTGTAAGTAGTTAGGGTGTAAATACGATACCAATTTTATTCTTGTACCTTTTTTTTTGAGATAAGAAATGAACAAATGACTTTATAGAGTGTAAATTCTTGCAAACCTCCGTTGAAAACGGAGGGTTCTCCGACCAGACGTAGGTTTTGTCTAGTATGGGCAACTGCCCTAGATATGATTTCAGAGTGTTTAGTTCATATGTGGCACCATAGATGTTGCTACAGTTTCTCCCGCTCTAGGTTGGAGAGAGAGAGCGTGTCAGACTTACACTAACTAAAAGATACCTGTGTCCTTCAGTTGCCCTTTGCGTTTCAGGACCACGATAGCTATTAAAGTGATTAAAATCTAGTTTCGGTCTAATTTCTAGTTTCTAGTAATGTGGTTTCAACTATTAGATAGACTTTAGGTGTAACTATCATTTCTAAAAGGATTCATTTCATTCGAATCCATTTTAACTTAAAAGTTTTAAGCGATAAAGCCGTTAGTAAAACCACGATAAACCTTCACAAAAACAACTATAAATGTATTATAGAACTACAAAGTTAATTTAAATAATTCGATTTAAATGTCAGACATTTAGTATTTTTAGTAACTCGTAGGTGTAAAGGTTATGTATAGCTTGAAAACTGAAAACATTTAACAAAAAACCGGGCAAGTGCGATTCGGACTCGAGCACTAAGGTTCCGTACAAACGTACCTATGAAAACAGTTCAATTTTCGAATCGAGTCTTGAAGAGTTTCTCGAATCGCTTTAAGTGACGTATTATCAACACATTTACAGTTTTCAGATTTTTTCCTATACCTACTAGCGCTATGAAACCTTGCTTCAAGCCAAATCTAGGTCAACGGGAAGCACCCTATGAATTTTGATTCCCTCGAGAGTGTCGAAATACGTTTGTCGTATACGTTTTATGCAACACAAACGGCCGTACTTTAGTTTAGTTAACTTAGAAGTTTGATTTTTTCAACTTTAAAGAATTGCGAATTTGAGTATGGTAAGTTGTCCCACATTGAACCAGGTAAATTTCAAAGTCTCATAGTGGGCTGGATGTTCCATCAATGTCTTTAATTTTTTGTGTATAGTTAGCATATTTATTTAGCTTCAATTTTGTAAACCATTAATTTCTCATATTCCTTTTAGTTCCGGTGTAAAACAGATTTTTATGAAAAATGATTTTTGGTTAAATGTGTACCACAGGTGGTACACATTTAACCAGGGTATTGTCCACATTGAGACACCTTATTAACGATGTCTTCTAGTTCAATTTATAAGGCAAATACTTTGTAATAATAATAATAATTATCCTGTCTTCGTCTTTCGAGATTTAAATATTCACCTGTAGTAGCCCCGCTACACTTCGACTCACTCGCACATAGTTTAGCGCCATAGGAAAGAAAGAGATGGCAATATTTCCACAGGCGCCCGATCACCCCATTACAACATACGTCATTCGTTTCCGTGCGCGCGCGGCTACCGCACATAGTGAAAAAAGTTTTTCGTTTTTTTTCGGATTTTATTGGTATTAGGCAATTTAAAAACATAAAAAATGCCAAAAAGGAAGCATGAAGAAACTGAAGAAGATAAATGGCGAAGGAAATTAAAGAAATATGAACAAAAATTGTCTAAGAAAAGACGTCGTCATAGGCGTGTGTCAATTGAAGGTATGTACCTACTACCTACATAATTTTAGTGATCATTGTTATGGTACAAAATACAAGGCCTAAATTTATAATTCTTTGTACAATGGTACCTTAGATCTAACACGAGATGTTAGACGGTACAACAAACTTTAGAGTCAATGCGAGATATTGACCTATTGTTTTCTTTTTTAGAGTCAATACGAGATATTGACCTATTTTATTTCACTAGAGTTAATACGAGATATTAACCAAAAAATATCGTTCCAGAATATCTGGAACCGGACAGCGGTGCGTCCATGCCTTCGTCTCCTGACCGCTCGCCTACGCCGACGGCTGCGTCGGCGGATGGCATACCCGCTGACTCAGCGAGACCAGTGGATGAGCTGGGCACCTCTACGCGCTTTGCGTCACCCGTGCCACCCGAGCTTTCTACAATGGGAGGAAGTGTATCACAGCCAGCTGATCCCCAGGGTGTGACAGCCCCGGCCGAGGACGCTAATACGGATGGCGATAATGTTCCTCCTATCGCAGATCCCGAGCTTTTAAGGGTTCTAGGGGATTTCGAAGCTGAAACCGCCGATTGGGGTCCAGATATTGTAGCTGATTTATCGAAGCGATGGGCTCCTATCCTTAAAGATGGCCTTAAAAAAGAAACGCGAGAGGAATTAATGAAAAAATACCTACTTCCAAAAAACTGTCCCTTAATTAAAGCTCCAGTCCTTAATCCTGAAATAGCTGCAATGCTAAACGAGTCCGCAAAAAATCGTGACGCAAGGATTCAGAAGAAGCAATCGCTTATGGGATGCGTCCTGGCGATCTTAGGAAGGACGATGTCAGGTATATTGACCAAATCCAGTGACACTGCCGACATCCTTCGTTTTCTTGCAGACGCGACAAAGCTGTTGTCGGATTCTCATTACTTGGAGACGGAGACTAGAAGATCTCTTGTCACTCCAATGGTTGACAAGACCTTTTTAGAGCCTTTTAAGGATAGAAAGAGGGACAGTCATCTTTTTGGTGAGAAATTAGGAGAATTTATTAAATCTTCGCGTGGAATACAGAAGACAGGCAAGCTGATCCAGTCTGCAGCTCAAACAAGTACTTTAAACTACAAAGTCCCGCCGTCACGCCAGCCTTATCACCGCTTCGTTCGTGGGCATCCGAGACGCGGCGGCGGGACCAGACCAGGGTGGAAC
This sequence comes from Mythimna separata, assembly GCA_030763345.1. Taxonomy (NCBI): domain Eukaryota; kingdom Metazoa; phylum Arthropoda; class Insecta; order Lepidoptera; family Noctuidae; genus Mythimna; species Mythimna separata. The sequence continues at coordinate 21,953,240 of CM061170.1, read as the reverse complement.
TACCGCCGCCGCGGGACAATGACCCGTGCTCCACGGGCGTCATCCCCTCACCAGCACCCTGCATCACGCCACAAGCCAGCAGGAGCGGCCCCCACAACGAGCGCGAAGCAGTAACTTCTCAGGTATACTCTCATGCTGGTCGTTTAAGGTATTATATTAAAGCTTGGAAAGAGATTACTGATGACAAAACGATCCTTGAGACCATTTCTGGTTATAGAATTCCTTTCCTTAAGCATCCTGTACAACATTCGGGTATGATTCCAAAATCATCTTTCTCGAAAGATGACAAGTTTTATATTAAACAAGAATTGAATCGTTTGTTGCAAGCAAATGTCATACGTAAATGTAATCCTACCCGCGATCATTTTGTATCTAGTATTTTTATCATTCCTAAAGGTAATGGTGAAAAACGTTTAATTCTAAATTTAAAAAAATTAAATAAATTTGTTGATGTTAACCATTTTAAGATGGAAGATGTTAGAACAGCTGTCAAATTAATGACAGTTAGGGCCTATTTCACCACCTATGATTAAGTTTCGAGTATCTTACTTGACAGATAATTTCATACAAATTCTGTCAAATTTTTTAATTTATTCAGTGATTAGTGCCTACTCGGACATTGTGAAACAGGCCCTTAACTGCTATATGGTTAACTTAGACTTAAAAGAAGCATACTTTTTGATACCTATCCATAATGATCATGTAAAGTTTTTGAGATTTTATTTTGATAATATTCTGTACGAATTTTTGGTTTTACCTTTTGGTTTGAGCTCAGCTCCTCATGCATTTACAAAACTTATGAAACCAGTTTCCACTTTTTTACGATCTCGCGGTTTTAAATCAGTATTCTACTTAGATGACAGTTGTTATTTCGGAAACAGTTATGAAGAATGCTTATATAACATTAATGAGAGCATTAAGTGCCTAGTGAACTTAGGATTTGTAATAAACTATGAGAAGAGTTCACTGGTACCAAGCCAATGTTGTCAGTTTTTAGGTTTTATTTTAAACTCTATAGAGATGACCTTAGAACTCCCTCTAAAGAAAAGACGCGACATCTTGTCGCGTACCGAAACTATGCTGGTAACGACGAGAATCACTATTCGTGCTTTTGCTCGCTACCTAGGTACCCTGACAGCTGCTTGCCCGGCCGTCGCATATGGGTGGTTGTACACAAAATCTTTAGAGCGAGCCAAATATCTAGCCTTATTGGATAATGACGATTATGACAAGATGATGACTGTTTCAAATAGTTTACATGTTGATTTGACTTGGTGGCAATCTTCAATTTTAAACACAAGTAACCCCATCAGACCAATGTCGTTTGCATTAGAGATCTTTAGTGACGCATCTAGTATCGGCTGGGGTGCAGCCTCTGGGGGGGAAAGCATAGGCGGTTCGTGGACGGAAGACGAGCATTCTCGTCATATAAACTATTTGGAACTCCTTGCAGCCTATTTTGGACTTAAATCTTTTGCAAAAAAGGTTACTAATTGTCACATACTCCTACGTATTGACAATACTACGGCGATCGCTTACATTAATAGAATGGGTGGAGTGCAATATCCACATCTCAATGAAATTACCCGTAAAATATGGGCGTGGTGTGAAGAACGGCAGATATTCCTTTTTGCTTCTTACATAGCTTCATCCCAGAATATTGAAGCAGACACAGAGTCAAGAAACATTGATATTGAGTGGGAATTGCACTCTACAGCATTTGATACTATCGTTTCAAAATTTGGTGAACCTGAGATGGACATTTTTGCATCGAGAACGAATGCTAAATGTAAAAATTATATATCATGGAAGCGCGATCCCTATGCTTACAACGTGGACGCTTTTACTATTAAATGGGATATGTTCTTTTATGCGTTTCCACCATTTTCACTCATTTTAAAAGTTCTGCAGAAGATTGTTACTGATGAGGCAACCGGGATAATTGTAGTGCCTCATTGGCCATCTCAAGCATGGTTCCCAGTATTCAGATCGCTTGCTGTAAGTGAAATATTGATATTTAGTCCGGATAAATTTCTGTTATCATCTAATTTCAGGGCAACTCATCCTCTGCATCGTCACCTTTCCCTGGCGGCGACTATTTATTATCCGGGAAGCCTTCGCGCGATTACAAGTCCCTCAATCAGCACTGACTGTAATGAAGTCATCTATTTCTGGAAGCACTAAATCGCAATATACTTCTAGCTTTAAACTGTGGTGGTTATACTGTAACGATAAGGGATTAGATCCGTTCCAGATCGGAGTACACGATTTGCTAGATTTTTTGTCTCAATGTTTCACAAATGGTTCCACGTATGGAACATTAAACAATCACCGTTCGGCTTTATCACTTATTTCCGGAAATAATGTGGGACAAGACGAACGTGTTAAAAGATTCTTTAGGGGAGTATTTAAGTTGAAGCCTTCCTTTCCTAAATATAATTTTACATGGAACCCCAATATCGTCCTTAATTATATTGGTGATTTATATCCCAACGATAACATAAGTTTGGAGCAGTTGAGCAAAAAATTAGTTGTATTATTGGCTTTGTCGACCGGCCAAAGATGTCAGACGCTCTCATTGATTAGGTTGCCTAATATTATGATCAATCAAGACAATATTTTAATCACTATTACTGATTTAATTAAGACATCTGGTATAGGTAAATCCCAACCAATTCTTGACCTTCCTTTTTTCCGACAGCGTCCTGCAATCTGTCCTGCAGAGACTTTAATAGCTTACATGAATGTTACATCAACCAAGAGAAGTACTGTAGATAATAAATTGATTCTAACTTTTAAAAAACCTCATCATGCCGCCTCTTCACAAACTATAGGACGATGGATAAAGCAGGGTTTGGCTGCTAGTGGGATCAACACTGAAATATTCAGTGCCCATAGCACTCGGCATGCATCATCGTCGGCTGCACATCAAGCAGGAATCAGTGTCGATGTCATTAGGACAACTGCTGGGTGGTCAGATCAATCTGCTACTTTTGCTAATTTTTATAATCGGCCAATCGCTCAAACAAATTGTGAATTTGCCAACGCTGTTCTTAGCAATCAGTAAGGAAGTTTTTTGTTTATTTCTTTGGTTGTAATCATTTAAGTTACATTTTTATTATGTGTTTATTGATTGAAATAAGAATATATGTATTATTTACTTAAGAAATTCATCTTTCAATTTAGTCCTACCTATAACATTGCAAACGTCTATCTCTAAACATCTACAGGTGAATATTTAAATCTCGAAAGACGAAGACAGGATAATTTAATAATCAAACGAACTTACCTGAAGTGAAGTTCGATTATAATTATTCTGTCTTCGTCGAAGAGATTTAAGGTCCCTCCCGACCCTGACATTCAGGTGGACCTTCCATTTCCCTAAACAATGTTATAGTTCGTCCAGTAGACCGGAACTCTGAAATGAATGACGTATGTTGTAATGGGGTGATCGGGCGCCTGTGGAAATATTGCCATCTCTTTCTTTCCTATGGCGCTAAACTATGTGCGAGTGAGTCGAAGTGTAGCGGGGCTACTACAGGTGAATATTTAAATCTCTTCGACGAAGACAGAATAATTATAATCGAACTTCACTTCAGGTAAGTTCGTTTGATTATTAAATAAACAGTAATAATAAAAATCAGCCTTATATTTATAAAAATAACTTTAAATCATATGCAATTAAACCGAGAGTCTTAGTTTTATACATCACAAAACCTTTTCAGTCAAATTCTTATCATATTTTAATAACAAAAACAAAAGTAACAGTTTTTCATTATACAAACAAATGTACCTTCCATAATATAACAAATTAAAATTAAATTAAAATAATTTTAAAAAACACTCCTTTAACGACTGGGGTGTACACAGTAAACCGTGGTTCAATGTGTACCACCCTCAGGTGGTTAAATGTGAGACACACCACGTTTTGATCACTAAACTCAAAATTTTACCGGCAAATCAATCTCTTAAAATCACGAATTATAGCTCTTTTAATAGCTAAATAACCGTAGAAAACAGTGTACATATAAATAAATTGATATCATTTAAACGAAAAAAGCTAAAAAAGAATGAAATTGGCAAAAAATATTTACTTTTTGAGTCAGTTTGCTTTCGAATACTCCTCACACAACCACTTTGCACGCGATCGCCACGCAAACTAGTGGGCAGGAATGGAACGTAAATACCTCTCTTTCACTCATATTAGTGCGGTTTGGCAATGTCGCATTTTTGAGATTCGGCGGTGGTTCAATGTAGCTGCCTGGTTCAATGTGAGACACCCGACCCTATATGTTTTGGAGGTAGCGGAACAGAGAGTAAAGTCCCACATACCTCCGTTGAAAAGGGAGGATCCTCCGACCGGACGGGGTGTTATGTCCGGTGGGCTACTGCCCGATAGATGATTTCGGGCTGTTGTATCTATTCAAATCGCGCGGAGAACTTTGCTTGCGCGATGCAGGATTCTGTGACGTCATGTGTAGATGTCGATGATCGTAGTCGCTACATCACTCCCCTCCGGAGATCGGAGATCGATAGTCCTTGATGCTTCTTATGATGCGTGCCAGGCCAGCGGTAGGTTGCTTTTTGTGTGGGTTTGAACCCAATACCGCATAGTTCACAGTGAGGTGCTGTCTGAACTTTGTGCTGCGGTAATGTGCCCCAGTGAATCGGGGTGGTGTCGTCCCAGTAAGTCGGGACGGTGTTGCAAGCTCCAGTGAGTCGGAGTGATTGCTGCTGGTTCCAGTGAGTCGGAACCGGATATCGCATAGTTCGCGGTGAGTCGGAACTGTCTGCGATGATGCCCCAGTGAGTCGGGGTGATGATGTCCCAGTGAGTCGGGATGATGATGCCCCAGTGAGTCGGGGTGATGATGTCCCAGTGAGTCGGGATGATGATGTCCCAGTGAGTCGGGATGATGATGTCCCAGTGAGTCGGGATGATGATGTCCCAGTGAGTCGGGATGATGCTGCAGGCTCCAGTGGGTCGGAGTTATGCAGCTGGCTCCAGTGAGTCGGAGCCGGACTGTGCGACGTAGGGCTTGATTGCTGGCGTCGACCAGGAGAGGTTCTTCATAGCTCTTCATGTGACTGGCCGAAGGTGCAGTGTGCCAAGGTCGATGATGAGGCTGAAGGTGATGACCAGGTATGACCAGGTGGGCATGCTGGTGGTCATGATACTCTCAGTGCCGTGCTGGCTGCGTGGCTCGCTGCTCGAAAGCTTGAGGAAGTGATGATGACGTCACGACGTGGTTGCTGCACGAAGGCTGCGCTGACGTTCATGCTCGAGGGTCACCAGTTTGGAGGTAGGTGGACAGAGAGTAAAGTCCCACATACCTCCGTTTAAAAGGGAGGATCCTCCGACCGGACGAGGTGTTATGTCCGGTGGGCTACTGCCCGATAGATGATTTCGGGCTGTTGTATCTATTCAAATCGCGCGGAGAACTTTGCTTGCGCGATGCAGGATTCTGTGACGTCATGTGTAGATGTCGATGATCGTAGTCGCTACATATGTTATTAATTTTAACTCGATACCTTTATGGGTTCTTGTCGTGGTTCTTGTGATATGAGTCTAGACAGAGAGACGGCCAACAAAGTATTTATAGGAACACTCGGTTCCATTTTTTCCTTTCGTGGTACGGAACCCTAACAACATTTTCTAGAATGGCATGACAAGATAAAACACTAGACTTTTACTCTTTTAAACATTAACTTGAGTAAGTACTTTAAACCCCGATTTCTGAATTAAAATTTGGAGCCTTTTTTAAACAGAACTTTAACCTAAATCTATTAGGGTTGTGCATGGGGGTCTTTCGTCGTTTCGCACCACTCGTGGTTCGCACCGCGGTGCGAAACGACGAAAATCTTCAGGAATGGGCTGTTTCGGACCACGGCTGACCTTGGAGCGCCGAGCGGTGCGAATCGACCAATAGCTCTTAGGCCGGGTCCACACTACAAGCCTAACGCGGTTGCGATGACGGGTGCGAAATATCAAACATATGAAACGCCCCTTTGCGTCCATAGTGCAGTGACTAAGGCGGGAGCCTAGCGCGACAGTCATGAGCGAGTTAGCGCGCGTAGTTTTCCAACGTTCCTATCCGCGCGTTATAGCCGCACTACGGGCCTAGTCAACAAGCGACCTAATGTGCGGGTAGCGGTGATATCAAAACAATTCGGTCGATCAGTTCGGTGATATACGTCGAACAGCTACAAGAACTCGCGCGTCACTGTGGCCACCGCACGCCCCCGCTCACCGCGCCCGCCTAGGCTCCAGTCACCGCGCATTCAGTGTGGACGCACCCTTAGGAATGGGGCGATTCGCACCGCTATGTTTAGGTACAAACTAATTTTAAAGTTTGTATGTACAGTCAAGTAGGAAAGTGTTTCACGAAAATAAAACAGTTACGACTTGATATTTTGCAATAATACTAGCTTTTGCCCGCGGCTTCGCCCGCCCGCCCGTTACAAATATGGTAATTTTATGACGTAAAGATATTTTTTTAGATATAGCCTATAGCACTCAGGAAGAAAGCAGCTTTCTATCAATATAATTACATTTATGTAATCGAACCTGGATCTTCAAAGATTATCCCATACAAACAAAAAAACAAACTTTACCTCTTTATTATTTTAGTATAGATTTCAAAATCTATCACTTCTTTATTATATTAGTATAGAAACAATCGCATACTAAAATTTAGTAAAAGGGGTTGAATTTAAATCACAGTTTGATTAGTAATTGAGAACTATACTCCGTCGGTTTAGGTAGTTAACTAAATGTAAACCATCAACAAACCGGAAGTAGCTGAAGCAGTCCTCTCTTTGAAGACAGGGAAGGCTCAAGGATTCGATTTGATTACTGCGGAAATACTGCAAGCCGATTTGACCTTTGCCGTCGACGTACTGCCGCCTTTAATTGAAAAGATCTGGACTGCTGAAGAACTCCCGGACGACTGGAACAAAGGGCTCGTAATTACCGTGCCTAAAAAAGGTGATCTCAGTCAGTGCGATAACTGGAGAGGCATTGCACTGCTGTCAACGGCTTTATCTCGGAGGACATCGCAGTGCACGCGGGTGTTCGTCAGGGTTGCCTCCTCTCGCCTCTTCTCTTTATAGTCGTTCTTGACGGAATTTTGCTTCGCATCTTCAATGAGAGGCGCCGCGGGATAGAGTGGGGATTGTCCAGCGTTTTAGAAGATTTGGACTACGCCGATGACCTATGCCTGCTAAGTCATACGCACGCCGACATGCAAGCAAAATTGAACGACCTGCGTCAGGAGGCAGCGAAAACTGGGCTTAAAATTAACTCGCGGAAGACCCAGGAGATGCGTACAGGGGTGATTAATGCTGCGCCGCTGCTAATCGGCACTGAGGCAGTGGAACGCGTCCAGAAATTCACGTACCTCGGAAGTGTCGTGGCGGAAACTGGTGGAACTGAAGAAGACGTCGCTTCTCGAATTGCCAAAGCCCGCGGTACCTTTGCACAGCTGAGACCGGTTTGGCAATCACGGAAATTGACTCGAAGAGTTAAGCTAAAAATCTTCAGGTCAAACGTCAAATCCGTGCTGCTTTACGGGTGCGAAACGTGGAAGGTGACAAAGGAGATCTCACGACAAATCCAGGTTTTCGTAAATCGATGCCTTCGCCGTATCCTCGGGATTTACTGGCCCGAGACCATCTCTAACGTAGAGCTGTTGGAGAAATGCCGCAAAAAAACCCGATCGACCACCAGATCAAGCGTCGCAAGTGGAGTTGGATTGGTCACACGCTTAGGAGGGATTCCAATCATGTACCTAAACAGGCACTGGACTGGAATCCCCAAGGGAAACGGAAGCGTGGCCGTCCTCGGCAGACCTGGCGACGCACCGTTTTGGCTGAAGCGAAAGACATCGGACTGACGTGGAGCGAGGTTAAGCATAAAGCGCAAGACCGCTCGCGTTGGGTGACTACTGTTGACGCCCTCTGCCCCAGCTAGGGGATATAGGATCTTAAGTAAACAATCTTGGCACGTCTTTTTATCTAAAAGTTGTCTATAAATTGTATGTAAAAATCTTTGCGACTAGGTATTAACTAAATTTAAATAATCTTTGTGTATTATATACGACCTCTTTCATATAAAAAGACATACAGTTCGCACCGCGGCGCGAACCACGAGTGGTGCGAAACGACGAAAGACCTGTGCATGGAATGCTCGAAATACTTACCGTCGTCCTGGAACTCAAAGGGCAACTGAAAAAACACAGATGGGTTTTATTAAGTAAAACTCTAGCAATCCCTCTCAGACGACCCAGAGTAAGATTTTCCACCTTAAACCTAAACCAGAATCTGAAATCCAAAACTCTTGTTTAGGATAGATAGGAACAGTATGTAGAAGATAATCTTATATCTTCTAGATACTGTTCCTATAGTCCGTCTAATGAAAGCGCGACCTGAGAAAAAGAGGTTAAATCCCAAAATGTTGTATGTGGTATTACTAACTAGTAGGAGAATCATGTCTTGACACTTCACAACATTTTTTATTTCCTACAATTGCGGCTGAATAATGTTGCCAATTAAATAAAAAATAAAAACTACAGGTCGCGCTTTCATTAGACGCACTGGGTTACCCGTCAATCTTTATCAACATCTTCTCCTGTTTTTCCAACTAGATTGGAGTCGGCATCCAGTCTTACTGGATGCGGCTGAATACCCGTGTTTTACACGGAGCCATTCCCTATCAGGTCTTCACAACCCAGCTTCTAGGCAATATCTTCTTCTTCTTCTTCCTGCCTTTATCCCGTGTTACTTAGGGTCGGCGCAATATATTTTCTTCTTCCATTCTGTCCTTTCACCCGTTATAACTGTCACTACTAGGCAAAATGATACTCATTAAATCAATCTTATCAAACTTTACTATGAAATACTTTAATCTCCGTACTTTTTTTCTCTACTATATACTATATTTTCTTATCATACGATGTGTCCCTACAACTGTCATATCATATATTTAGTGACATTTACTGGATTAAGAAAAACAAATCGATAAAATACTAATAACTTTACAAAATTCGGATTGGTATGTCCGGAGCCAGGCCCCCTCAAAATGATCCTAAATACGGACAATTTAATATGCAAAGTTAATTATTGATGTAAGACTTCAACTAACCATTCAATAACGATCATAACATGTCATAAACTCATAAACAAGGTTGGGTTCACAACTTCACAGCCGATATCACAGGCGACGTTTATAAGACGCGATTAGGAGTAATTTGGCGCGAGTGAGCATCACCCACACACACTCACATTCAACTCGTATGAGTGAGCTCGACGTTGAAGTCATTACTGCCTCACTGTTACCCTCAAATTCGTTGACAATCAAGGGGGGGTCCCGCAGACTACTGTGTGGGAATTGACGCCAACGGGCTTTGGAATTGGAGTAGTTGTTTGGTGAAAAACTAGGTCTACATTCATAGTTCTAAGAAGCAGAGATACTTAGCTAGATTATAAAATAAATAAAATAAAAAAATGGAGTTTTGGTTTCGATTTCGATCCATGGTATGGAAAATTGTTAATAGGTTCTTCCTTAAGTTTAACGTTTGAATCCCCAACCGGTCCTATGAGACCGCGCTGTTATTGTTTTACTATTGTGTCTCGTTTCGCGGGTATCTGAGTAACTACCAGTGCTAGCATACTGGTACTTTTTATTTTGTTTGAGAAGACAATAAGGGCCTATTTCACCACCTATGATTAAGTTTCGAGTATTTTACTTGGAAGATAATTTCATACAAATTCTGTCAAATTTTTGAATTTATTCAGTGAGTAGTGCCTACTTGGACATTGTGAAACAGGCCCTTACTGTGTACTTACTTAAAATATTTGTATACGTTTACTTATAAATAGTATATGTATAGGGAGAGGGAAGGTGAGGGTCACGGCAATTCGATGGATGAGTAAAGCCGTCATTATGGCGACACTTGGATAGACCTATGGCCATCAGTGAACATTTTTCGGCTGTGACAATGGTGATGAGTAACTAACGAATCATCAAGTTCAAGTTTCATCGTACATGGGCACTTACAAATCGTTAGAAGCTAGTGCACGGTTCCAATTGGTCGTTTCCTAAGGAGAAAAGCTGACAAAATAGCTAAAATAGATGATTTTTACAATATTTACACATAACAATGTTAATTTGTATGAGAGGACAGAGTGTAGACTTTATAATAACAATTATTATTATTATTATCTAGCCTATACATTGTCCCACTGCTGAGCAAAGGCCTCCATCCAATGTTGGTGGCCTGAAATCGCACGACGGGGTCGCGGCAGACCAAGAAGGAGATGGCGGGACGACTTGGATTTCTGTCTAAGAATTGGCAAGAAGTGGCTCAAAGCCGCGAACGATGGAAGGAATGGAGGGAAGCCTTTGCCCAGCCACAATAACAATACTAAGTAAATAAGTTTATAACCAAGTGAGATAATTACGCATTACGGTAATTTCCCCATTTAACAGTTCACAGTAACGAGCGTACGTACGAGTATTGTTCTAACATGGGAATCATCTCACTCAGACGACAATGTCTATTGCCTGTCTTACTGGCTAATTAATCCAGTTCATCAATTACGCGATACTTAGCGAAGGTCCCAGTAATAGCCTTCATCAAGTTATCGAGGCTACCTAGATGATGTGGCAGTATTAGTCATTAGATCAAGGTTCGTTTACCGATACGGTAATACCCTTAAAAATATATTTACTTAAGGAAAAACCAGTTAATTAAGCAGCTTCCAATAAAATTACGATACCATTAAGAGGCTTGGGCATCTTCTTTTTTTGTATCTACACATAGAAACACAAAAATAATAAGAAATATCGTACCTGATACCTATAAGGGGCTTGGACATCTTCTTTTTTTTGTACCTACGCATAGAAACTCAAAAAAAATGAAATATTGTGCCTGTGGCTTTTTCGGTGTGAAAACCGTTTTATTTTCGGGAACCGTTTTAAATCATGAATCCCCGAGCGGTAGCCGGCGACCGCGCTGTCATTGTTTTACTATTGTGTCTCGTTTTGCGGGTATCTGATAGGTAGGGAACTTCGTGTCGATGTACTCAAACTAATTGTTTTCTGACCAGTATTTGGCAACCTTTGTACACTTCTGTTATTGGCCTCGGATAAATCCTGAAAAGTGTTGGGGTTATGCAGGATAGGCAGTTTAGCAGGTGACGCATGTCTTGTGCAGCGGCGGACGAGGTGTCAAAATAATCTGACTAACCAAATTATTTTTTCAGCGGCCAACCTGGGTCCGCAGGTCTTCTTAATTATGTCAAACAAGCTGAGTGAAAATTATCCTAGATATCCTAATGCAGATCTTCGTTACATTTGCAAAAAGGCACAGCAACCGAAAAAGTCTGACGCTCTCTTTTTCCACCTAGAGCGAGATAATTATCCACATAAAAACAAAATAAGTTTCATCAAAGTCTGTGTAAGTTAGACATAAAAACGTAATATATTACTTACCTAGAGATGTGTTTTCCGATACTAATAAAATGGGCCAGTGAAGTAACAATATGCTACTCATGTACATCTTCCCATCTATTTTCTCACGTTGCAGTGACCAAGGATATGTGCTCAAGGGGAAAATTGAGCCGCCGCCATGTCAGGGGTAAGGGAACTAATATTTATTACACCCTGCAGCCCTGTGGCCTCACTTTGTTTACATGATATTGAGCGAATTGTGTTGTGTACGATGAAATAATATTTATTAACATTATACATCGAACCTTTTCAGGAGAAATATCGTAAAAGAAATTTGCGTTTTTTGTAAGAATGGGCTTTCTCTTCTGTATAACTTAATGAATTTCAAAGCAAAAGTATCACAGTTTATTTATTTATTTATTAGAGTTTCAAGCAACAATTAAGGTACACAGGCGGACTTAATGCCGTAGGCATTCTCTACCAGTCAACCTAGGGTGGTGAAGAGAGAAGACACCTAACCTACCTAGGTTGTTAAGTCACCTAACTTTTAATTCATGAATCCCCGACCGGTCTCATTGGACCGCGCTGTTATTGTTTTACTATTGTGTCTCGTTTCGCGGGTACCTAATAGGTTAAAGTTAATCTATTTACCTCATCCTGAAGTTCCTAAATCAGTCTGACTATTGGTGAATAGTGTGAATACCAAAAATGAAAATCTATTCAATAGTTTTTGAGTTTATCGCAAACAGACATAAGGGACTTAGTTTTATAATATTCTAAGGATAAGTATTTTAATAGAGATGGATTTCAAAATAGAGTCAAAACGAAAGACTTAACTTTCTTAGAACAATATGACGCCTAAAATATGCCAGGGTTTTATTAACAGCTTTAAGCTTCTGAATAACTTGTGACGACTTTAAATCTAGTTAAAACTGTAACAATATCTATCTTTAACTTAAGCGTGATCTAACTCAATTAGAACCATTAGGAATTTCAGTTCTCCGCAGCTAAACGGGTTCGAAAATGAATGAAAGTTCATCAGCATGGCGCTTAGAGGCTAAAGTGGTCTTCCAGTAAATTAAACAGTGGTACAAAAGCATAATAAACGACAAATACAACAGAGTAAATAACAGTAAGTACATGGAGTGCTTAATATAAACAAATGCTCGTTTGTTTAAAATAACCTTGGACCTGTTTTACAGCTGCACGTTAATTTAATCAAAGAAACTTCAAAGATGCGATGGTATTGGTATAATATAGTACATTACGATATTAGTGCGTAATGATGGTTATAACATGCGAGGCGGAATTTCAGCCCGAGCCGAAGGCGAGGGCGTAACTGAGCCGAGCATGTTATAACCAATACGCACGTATATCGTACGACGTTTTTTAACACATTTGCGAGGAAACAGAAAAAAAAGAAACATTTGACCTCACACAATAAGTACGCAGCAATTTTATTGTGTGAGGAACATCTTAGTGTTTAGCGCCAAAGAAATCGAACGCAAATATTGTTTGGTAAATGACAAAATGACAAAAATTACAAAAAATGACGTAAATTACTAATAATGACTGAAATGACAAAGAGTGACAAAAAGTTACAGAAAATCACAACAAATCACAAAAAATGACAAAAAGTGACAAAAATGACAAAAAGTGACAAAAATGACAAAAAATGACAAAAAATGACAAAAAGTAACAAAAAATGACAAAAAGTGACAAAAAATGACAGAAAATCACAACAAATCCCAAAAAATGACAAAAAGTGACAAAAAGTAACAAAAAAAGACAAAAAGTGACAAAAAATGACTGAAATGACAATAAATCACAAAAAGTGACAAAAACAACAAAAAATGACAAAAAGTGACAAAAAATGACAGAAAGTGACAAAAAATGACAAATAGTAACAAAAAATGACTGAAATGACAATAAATCACAAAAAGTGACAAAAATGACAAAAAATGACAAAAAATGACAAAAAATGACAAAAAATGACAAAAAATGACAAAAAATGACAAAAAATGACAAAAAATGACAAAAAATGACAAAAAATGACAAAAAATGACAAAAAATGACAAAAAATGACAAAAAATGACAAAAAATGACAAAAAATGACAAAAAATGACAAAAAATGACAAAAAATGACAAAAAATGACAAAAAATGACAAAAGTGACAAAAAATGACAGAAAATCACAACAAATCCCAAAAAATGACAAAAAGTGACAAAAAGTAACAAAAAAAGACAAAAAGTGACAAAAAGTGACAAAAAATGACTGAAATGACAATAAATCACAAAAAGTGACAAATATGACAAAAAATGACAAAAAGTGACAAAAAATGACAGAAAGTGACAAAAAATGACAAATAGTAACAAAAAATGACTGAAATGACAATAAATCACAAAAAGTGACAAAAATGACAAAAAGTGACAAAAAATGACAAAAAATGACAAAAAATGACAAAAAATGACAAAAAATGACAAAAAATGACAAAAAATGACAAAAAGTGACAAAAAATGACAAAAAATAACAAAAAATGACAAATGATAAAATGATGAGGCTATTAAAATTTCAATATAATCGCCGCGCGCGAAATTGCTTAAAACCTGCTTACCATCATCAAGAAACTAGCGCAGTCAAGTGCTAGTTTATAACCATAAAAAAAAAAAATGGCAAATAATGCTGTTATGGAATTTGTATGGACTATAACTTAACTATTTGCTTTGGTATAACACACGCGTTTTTTATGACCCGCTTTACATATTTAAAACCGGTGGAATTACATCAGCTTTACGAGCAACTGTGTTAAAAAATATGTAATGAAATAATTTATTTACATACAATTTTATAAAGATGAAGGTTTATGTGTGTGTGTGATGTTTATTACTTCTTCAGGTTCGAACGGCTAAACAGATTTCGACGTAATTTGGTTCACAGGTGGACCTTATCCTAGTATAGCACTTAGGATACTGTTTTATCCTAGTAGTATGCTCCCTTTTTTTAAATTTATATAAACTAGTGCTTGACCGCAATCCCACCTAATGGTTTAAGCAGTGCAATCGTTGATGGTGAGGTGCACTAGTTTATTAAGAGCCTATTTCCCTCTAGTCACGGACGAAGCCGCTGGGAGCGGCTAGTTCATAAATAAACCAAGTAAATGCCCGAAGTAATACAAATAAACGTTGGTTTAAAAGAAAATCCTAGATCCGTTATATTGCATAGCATGCAGCGGTTGCGGATTCCGGGACTTGAAATAGAAACAGATTTCTACATCCCGTACCGATGTATTCCTGTTTCGGCACCAATTTTTTCGGCACCAGAGGTTTCGGCACCCAAGCTATTTCCATTTCGGCACCAATAGGTGTTTTGGATGGTAGTAACCTATACAAAATCCCAATCCAAAATACTTATTAGTGTCGAAACGGGTAGTGGCGACCCAGTGGTAATTGCCCCGACTTGCATGTTGTAGGTCGCGGGTTCAAACCCAGGCGCAATACTTTGTGTAATTTATTTCATCACAACTGCTCTCAAAACGGTGAAGGAAAACATCGGGAGGAAACCGACATTTCCTAGAACCAAAAATTCGAAGACATGTGACATCCACCAATCCGCACTAGGCCCGCGCGGTGGATTATGGCCCATTCCCTCTGGAGAGGAGGCCTGAGTCCCAGCAGTGGGAACATAATAAGGCCGATAATGCTAATGCTAAATACCGAAACGGGAATACCTTTGGTGCCGAAACAGGAATACTTCCCCGTAGCTGTATTTGCATGAGAAAAGACTAGCTCCTAGTGTTCTAGTTTTCTAGGATAATAGACGTTATAATGGGCTGAGATTAATCGAATGCGATTTGTGCGCGGAGGACTATCGCGTAAGTGGGAGGTATTTGTAGTATTTACTTTATGTAATGAATAGGCTCTATCTTATAGTATTTATTTTCCTTTTGGCCTCATGCTGGAGCTCGTGGCTAAATAATATCAGCCGCACAGGTCGATCTTCAAGG
Organism: Mythimna separata; assembly: GCA_030763345.1. NCBI lineage: Eukaryota > Metazoa > Arthropoda > Insecta > Lepidoptera > Noctuidae > Mythimna > Mythimna separata. The sequence goes on along the minus strand of CM061170.1, from coordinate 21,937,786 downwards.
TTAAGCAACGCTTGCCAAGGTTGGTCTGTGGATGGGTGACCATCTTAACATAACGAGTTTCCTCCGTGCCTCGGAAAGCACGTTAAGCCGTAGGTCCCGGCTGTCATTTGTAGATCTTTAGCAGTCGTTACGGATAGTCAGAAGCCAGTAAATCTGATTCCAGTCTTGCCATGAAGTACCCTGTTACCCCAGTTAATGGGTTGTGGAGGTCTGGTAGGCAGGCGCTCCTCGTAAAATTCTGGTATTCAGCTAAATCCGGCTTGACTGGAAGACGACCCCAATATAGTTGGGAAAAGGCTAGGTACGATGATGATGACTTTATGTAATGAATAGGCTCTGTCTTTTAATATTCGTTTTCCTTTTGGCCTCATACTGTGCATAGTGTCCATGTAGCCAGTGAGTTTAGAAAGCAGGTGAAATGCGGATTCAGACCATCTAATGTTGCTTGGGGCAACTGAAGGACATAGCTGTGGTTTTACTCAGTAAAAGTAACAAAACAATTCTAATGTTTTTTTCATTACTCATACTCGGAAATTACGTCTGAAGTTGCCTGAGGTGCACGTTGAAAGGACATTAATATAATCAAAAGTTGAAAGTAATACTTTTCAGCCCTAGGCAGAATCGCTTTCAACTGATAGCTTTCAAATTGTGACAAAGAAAACTAGTTATATTTTTACATTTCTATTGAAACATGTCACTCAATAGCTATGTCCACACTGTGCCCTTTCATCTTCAACTTTCGTCTTCATCTTTCTATTAGACTTTCGTTAGTTGCTTTCAACAATAAATTGAATGCGTTAAGGAACGCAACGCCAATATTGTCATTTAGTTCAGTCGTAGTTTGTAAGCTTGTGGAAACATGTGTGACGACAACATTTTACTTAGTGGAATATGTGCTGCTTACTTGGTCATAACAAATTCCAGAAAAAAAAGAATCAAGCACTACACTTTCAATTGTCATTGCACATGCGTCAAAGGCATGCCCGACTTGCGCTGTTGACTGCACTATGAGGCATGCCCTTATTGAACAAAAAAGGGCACAGTGTGGACATAGCTAATTACAGCATAATGTAAAATTTAAATAGCATTTAAGGAAGGTAACTTAGGGTTAAAGAATATATTTTATTAATTACTTTATTATAATTTCTTTTCAACTCTTTCGTTAAAATAACATAGATTTGAGAAAAATATTTCCCATTTTTTCAATGATGGACATAGAAATAAAAAATCCGATCATCAATATTTCAATTCAAAAATTGATGTGGTGATACTTTAGTATTTGCCCAATTTCGAACCTGCAACCTCGTGCGAGCCTTAAGTGGCCTGCGTACACCGCGCGCTATTTCGAGTTGAGAAGAAATAAAATACGTTTTTGAGGTTGATGGAATCAATCCAGATAGTATAAACAATTCTTGGACACACTGACTGGAGTTAAGTCATCATCCACACACTGACAGTTGCTTGCTGTGATAGCAATACAAACTATTGGAAATTTGGGAGATGTTCCGTAATACCAAAAATGATGAATGAAAAATTAATGTATTTCCAATATTGTTTCAAGTATTTATAACTTGATAATAATATCTGTGTTCCTACGAAGAGATATTTTGAAATATTGTTGTTTTTAATATTGAAAAAACAAAATAAAAACATGACATTTTCGCTGTAAAAAAGTGCAAATTTAAATTCGCTTAAATTTCGTTTGGGGTAAGTATTTCAACCAAAAGACGATGTAGGAACCTAGATAATTATTGTCTGAATCCGAATAACATCATATTATGGTGTAAATATGCTTAAACTGCAAATGATTTTGGTATTACGTTTGTATGGATAATTCTAACGTCGCGCCTGCCTTAACTACTAGGCCATCACGACACAAGAAAAAATCCTAGGGCTATTACGAGTATAATGTAGCTTTTGATGATAACACTAATTAAGTGAATTCCGGATATTGTTCTATCAAATCGAATTTCGACTAGGTTAAAGACATTAGTTATCATCTCCTTGCACATACCCAAAGTTTAGATTGTGAAAAATTACTTCAATTTTCACACGTACCACCTACCATATAATAGTATTCACCATCATCTCAATTGTTACCTCCTTTCCAGTCGTAATATGATCTTTCACATTATCCTTTCTCGTTTCCTTGGTGTTCCCCTCTCTTATAACATCAAGATAAAGAGGTTATTGCACATCACTGCTTATTGCCTTCCCACGTGTTCAAGTTTCGTATTTTCATGCATTGCTGCTCATATTACCTTACGTAGACTGTGACTCTGTAAGGGCAGAAAGCCTTTAAAATTGAATGTTCTAGAATAAAGGATGTTGATGTTCTATACTTAAATAAGATTTTTTTGTAACACACTTTACTAAATGATTAATTTAATTATTATTATAAGCCTCTTGTGTCCCACTGCAGGGTAAAAGGCTATCCCTTCCATTCTTCCATCTCTCTTTTCTATGCCCCTTCTTGCCAATCATTTGGAGTCAAAATCGTGACGCCATCTCTTTCTAGGCATACCGCATTGCCGGCTCCTGCTGTTCGAGATCCAGTCAGCTTTTACCTTCGCCCAATTACTTGCTAGTTGCTACATGCGGCAGATGTGGTCTTACTTCTTCTTCTTATCATGTCGATGGCAAAACTAGTCAACTACCTTGCCTGGCCCAGAACTCGGCCACGGCAATGCCGTCAACAGATGCTGTCACGCTCTTTCTAGATTACTGTTACTTAAAATGGATAAAAAATGTTCTACAAAATGTTACGAGAGTTTGCTGCCAAACGTACGGTCTGTGCTCTATGTTACATGACCCACCTGAGAAATATAAGGAGAGAAATATGAGTCAGACAACGAGAATCACTGACTGTACTACTGACGTACTTCAGGTCCTGTACGTGACGATACAGCAAACCCACTTTTCACCAGGCCAAGTCCAATGGACAGACGCTGACTGTACAGACTCTGTCTTTTTTTACAGTATGAATATTTTAGACAATCTCCTCTTGAAGATCGTCGATAAATCCTCCATAATTTATCCATTGAATCATAGTCGAATGCTCGGACTGAATCCTGCATAAATCATTTCAATTCTTTCCAAAGTTATTTATTTTCTTCCCATAATAGGCTTTATTAAGAATGAAGGTTTCCAAAAATTACGTTCACCAGATGGCAGTACGGAGTTGTCAGGTCTAGGTACATGTTAAGGCGCTAGTGTAAGGGCCTCGTTCACCATCTCCGAGTAGGCACTACTCACTGAATAAATTCAAAAATGTGACAGAATTTGTATGAAATTATCTGTCAAGTGAGATACTCGAAACTTAATCATAGGTGGTGAAACAGGCCCTAAATGACATTAGTTAGAAAACGTCAACGTTAAACAGTATGTGGCGGATATTTGGCGCCAACTGGTAGTGTGGATTTTCCCGAAAACTCCAATTAACTTGATTGTGAATTTAAAACTATATTCTACTTTTATAAAGGACTGATGGCGAAAGTAGATTTTTGAATAAATAGTGAAGGTCAAAGGGCTCCTTAATAAAAAATGATAATTTCGGATTTATTATATTGCACGGATTTTCATACAGTTTTCATCAATTGACAAAGTGAATTATAAAAAAAATTGAGTGCATATTACTAAAGTGAAAATCCGAGGATTTAAAAGATTTCTAACATCAATACGAAGCTGGAGCGGGTCGCCAATTAAGGCGGGCGCGACGTTAGAATTATCCATACAAACGTAATACCAAAATCATTTGCAGTTCAAGCATATTTACACCATAATATGATGTTATTCGGATTCAGACAATAATTATTTAGGTTCCTACGTCATCTTTTTGTTGAAAAACTTACCCCAAACGAAATTTAAGCGAATTTAAATTTGCACATTTTCACAGCGAAAATGTCATGTTTTTATTTTGTTAAACAATATTGGAAATACATTAATTTTTTATTCATCATTTTTGGTATTACGGAACATCTCCCAAATTTCCAATAATTTGTATTGCTATCACAGCAAGTAACTGTCAGTGTGCGGATGATGACTTTACTCCAGTCAGTGTGTCCAAGAATTGTTTATACTATCTGGATTGATTCCATCAACCTCAAAAACGTATTTTCTTATTCGAGATAGCGCGCAGTGTACGCAGGCCACTTAATAAAAATTCCAAAATAAAAACTTGAAACAAAAATGTTTTAGTTATGTCACCAAAACAGTCCTGGTCCCAATATTTCCAGCTCAAAATATACTTACTTAAAGTCCTACCTCTATAATAACACAAGTATACCTATATACCTACACACCTCCCATATGCAACCTCTCTCCACTATCATTTCAGCTCGTCTTATCAGCTCGCGTCGTAATGCACTACGCTCGAGCCGCGGCGCCGTTCGCGCCCGCATTCTAAGCTGCGCCTTATCCTCTTACACACTATACATTATTTTCACGCGACTTTTACTACTTCCGAGGCAAGATAAAGAAAGATAGGTCGCTGATACCTCGTATATTTTTCTCGGTAATCTGTGGGGCTGTTATGTCGGAAAAGGCGTTGTAAGAATAGTATTACTGAATAAAGATGTAGAGGTGTTTGCCTATTGTTTTTGCTTTTCCGTGGCTTTTATTTGGGTACCTTTTCTTTCTGTTAGCCTATATTGTGGCCCAATGCTGGGCAAGGGCCTCCCTCCATCTTCTCCTTCCAGACCTCTCTGTGTTGCGCGATTTCTGCCCACAAACTTGGCCAGAGATCGCGCAAGACTTCTGCTTTTTTTTATGTAACATAAACAGGTGCTTGACTGCGATCCCACCTGATGGGAAGCAGTGACGCAATCATTGATAGTGAGGCGCACTAGTTTATTAAGAGCCTATTCAGTTTAGCCTTAAAGACACCCAATTTATAATTAGATGGGAATACCGCAGCAGGCAGATTGTTCCTATCCTTCGAATTGCGCGGAACCCTTCCACCTCGATACCTCGTACATTTTTCTCAGTAATCTGTGGGACTGTTATGTCGGAAATGGCGTAGTAAGAATAGTATTACTGAACGAAGAAATACATAGAGGTGTGTGTTATGCCTATTGTGATGATCTTTTAGTGGATTTTGTTTGAGTACCTTTTTTAGGATTTCATAGCCAAAGGGTAAAAACAGGATCTTACTACTAAAACTTTTGTCTATCTGTTTGACAACAGGTGGAATCTCATGAATTGTTATAGCCGGACTTGATATTGTCACAAACGATGTATTTCTGTTGCCCCTTTAACAAAAAAAGAGAAAATATTTAAGGGATGATGAGACACAACAAACGTATTTTTTTGCTACGGGACGGAAAACGTGCGCGAGGTCGACTCGCACTTGTCCGGTATTTTCCATTAGCCTACATTGGGTCCCACTGATGGGGCCTCTACCTTCTTCTTCTAAACCTCTCTGTCTTGCGCGATGTATTGCGCAAGAGAGGTTTGAACAAGTGAACATGATAATCAGATCGTCACAACACTTTCGCCGCGGTCGACCTCGACAACGTCCTTGGTACCCACCCTCAGACGTCCAGTGATTTAGGTACCTACCTATAATGAGAAATATAATTTATAATCAAATACTAAATGGGTATTCCTAACAAAATATTATTAGTAACATAAAATAATTCAAATAGTAGGTATGTCGGTAGATAGATTATTTATTTTTGGTCTGTAGATTTTCATTATTTTTGTACTGTACTGAGTTTATTATAATAATAGAAGAATCGCCAAACTTGAGTGGTAGTTAGCAGGGCACATATCTTACAGAACAGCTACCACCCAATTCATGAATCCCCGACCGGTCTCATGCGACCGCGCTGTTATTGTCTTACTATTGTGTCTCGTTTCGCGGGTATATGATAGGTTAAGTGGTACATTGACCTGCTGAGGGTCGCCACCTTATAGACGCGAAACACACAGGACTGATCGTTGTAGTGAATCTTGGGGAAAGACCTGTGTGCTGCAATGATGTTGATTATGAAACATGAAGGCAATAGCATCGCTCTCGGTAGCGTTATAAACCTTCATCATAATTGGCGAGAAGTAGGTTATTTTTTTTAAATTGTTATAAACTAGTGCTTGACTGCGATCCCACCTGATGGTAAGCAGTGATGCAATCTTCTGCTATAATGTTAAGTATGATTTTTGTTTTTGTTCGTTTTCGCGAGGAGTCCTTCATAAGGCTCCTGGAATTTTGGGGGAAAGATCAGAAAGTGTGGGATACTGACCTTACTAAAACAGTCAGTTAAGTAATCAGCACATAGAAGAGGGCCGAATGACCTCTTAAGAGACCACCTCAGACCACCTTTGTACAACGGTCACTCCACCTCTGCCTAAACTTTCCAGGACTACACGCGTAATGTAATATTACTCGTATGTTAAATACATAATGCATAATTATACCTAAATGAGTAAATAAAACTGAAACCAATTAATTTCATTTAATTGCTCATAAATCTTCCAGGCTACCTGCAAAATTAATTCCCTCATTAAACGCAATGCATTATTTCGTTTAATAAGTAAACACACCGATTTTCAGTAAAATCCACATTTGGCTCCATATATTTCACTGGTATAAAGGCTGTATTCATTAAAAAGCACTTTTAGCCTTTTGTTTTGCGTCCTGGTCAACTTCTAGCTTAACCTAGTTACGGCTAACTAGATCTAGGTTAAACTGGGAACTGCTAGTAAATAATTACATTAGGTGCTACTTTGATATTAAACGCGTGCATAAATAAACAAGTTTACGTTCAAGGAATAAAAGAAAGAGGTAAAATTCTGCACCTAGTTTACATATAAGAAGTAAAAAAGTTTTCAACAAATAAATTCTCCTGAGTGAAGCGAGAGGGAGTAACTTTGACTGATTAAAACTTGCCCCCCCTCCCCCCCCCAGAGCAGTGGTGGTAACTGCCCGACTTGCAAGTTGTAGGTCACGGGTTCAAACCCGGTCAGGCGCATTACTTTGTGTAATTTATTTCATCACCACTGCTCTGAAAACGGTGAAGGAAAACATCGTGAGGAAACCGGCATGTCCTAGAACTAAAAATTCGAAGACATGTGACATTCAACAATCCGCAATAGTCCCGTGCGGGGGATTATGGCCCGTTCCCTCTCCTAGAGAGGAAGCCTGAGTCCCAGCAGTAGGAAAATTATAAGGCCGATAATGCACCTTTGTTTCTTCTTTACCTTAATTCCAGGGCCCCGGATTTTATTTTCAGTGCTCCAGAGGCTTCGACCCTGCTGGGCCCCTACGGTTTTGCTGACATGTCTCTGAAACGCGCGTGGAAAACTACTAGGAAGAAAACTCATTGTTGAACTAAGTTCGCTTTTCTACAATGTACACAGTAATTTAACAATTCATGTACGTAAATTATTAAATTACTGTGTACTATATTAAGTTTTAGCACTTACAAAAATAAAAGGGTGAAGCTCATTTTAGACTACGCCATAGTATATAGCATATCGCGTATAGTTCATAGCCCAAAAATATCGCTCGCCATACATTTATAATAATATAATTATAGTATAGCAAAGTGTCAATGTGCTCTAAATAAATGTATGGCGAGCGGTATTTAATAATGGAGAAGCTTATTGCAGGTTGGTAGATGTCACATGTCTTCGAATTTTTAGTTCTAGGGTGGTAGTTCTAGGTGAGGAAACCGGCATGTCGGTTTCCTCACAATTTTTTTCCTTCACCTTTTTGCAGCAGTGGTGATGAAATAAATTACACATAGAAATGTGCCTGGCTGAGTTTGAATTCCCGATGTACAACTCGTAAGTCAGGATTGTTACCACTGGACCACCATTGCTCTCAATTCCCTGAATTTATCCATGTGCAAATATATATATGTAGTAAGTACGTATAATTGAAGTATCCAATCGCATTTAATTCGCCTGCGGTTTAAAAACCCCTAGTTAATTTAAATGTCCATCGTATCGCACATCGGTTGATCCATATCTAATTAGTGGACGCCACTGATTTCATTACGGCTTTTATCTTAATTATTATCTGGGGAGTACAATGATAACACCTACGCACTAAGGACTGCGGTTTTCTCTTCATCTCTTTTTGGTAAGAGATTGATGGGGATAAAGGATAAATCTGGGACCCTGAAACAAAGGCAAAGAAGGAACGGGGTGGGGTATAGTCAGTAACAGTCTGACACACCCTCCTGCTCCGCGCTAGAGTGGGAGAAGACATTTTGATGATTCTCCACCTTAAAAAAAAAGTGATAAAGAATGGGCATGAACAGTTTGCCTGCTGCGGTCTTCCCGTCAGATTATGTTGTAGGTGTCTTTAAGGGTAGAGTGAATAGGCTCTTATCAAACTAGTGCGGTTCTCTATCAACGATTGCATCACTGCTTACCATCAGATGAGATCGCAGTCTAGCACTAGTTTATATCATGTTAAAAAACCTGGCAATTGCGAGTCAGACTCACGCACTGAGGGTTCCGAACCAACTTACCTATGAAAACAGTTTAATTCCCGAATCGAGTATTGAAGACTTTCCGAATCGCAAAAAAAAAGATCTTATGATGTACCTAGCTACATCAGTTTTCAGATTTTTTCCTATATTTGTGCCACGAGACCTTGCTTTATGCCAAACTTCAAGTTTCTAGGTCAACGGGAAGTACTCTATGAATTTTGATTCCCTTTCGAGTGTTGAAATATACGTATTTTTTGCGACAAAAGCGGCCATATCTCTCTGGACTTTGGAGAGCATTGTATTTTGGAGCTTTGGAACTCACAGCTATTATAAAGCCTTATGGTACAGATATAAATTAACAATTAGACATAAACCCGGCGTAGTGTCTTCCATGTAATTCCTCACAAGGTTAATAATCTTCACATTCCCATACTCATTTAATTGTAACCAAACTAACCCTGAAAACTGTATCTTTCTTACCCTCATTAGGAACAACATTCTACGATATCTTTCATAAAAACCGGCCAGGAGATGTAGGTAGCTCCCCTACATGTAAAGAGGAAAGTAAATTTTAAACCCTAATAAAACATTGTTTTCCAATTTTTATTTTACCTACTACTTTTCGGCGTGATTGATATACATATTGGTACCAATATCAGCTTTCTAGTGCTAACGGTCACAGAGATTAAGCGAGGATGCACGGACGGACTGACGGGGCGAAACTATAAGGATTCCGTTTTTGCCATCTGGCTACGAAACACTAAAAAAACTTCTAAAATTATTTCAAGCACACTTCTCTTGCTTAAACACTAAACTGTGAATAAACGACCATTGTTAATCTAAACACCTGTGCATAACACCATAATGACCTTCAGCAGATGTAACCTATAACCTTTGCGTCACTGGTCTGAACTCCAAGCCTCGCTCTAGCTGCAGCATAATTAGTGTATACGTTGTAGTTGCTGAATAAATTACTAGTGCACAGGTTGATGGAGTGACGAGTAAACACTAGAGCTGAAACAAACGCGTTAACTTGGTTTTAGCAGAAGGATAAAGTCACTGGGGCCCAAGGTTGAACGAAAAAGAAGCCCGGGACCCTGCAATTAAGGTAAAGAAGGAACGCAAGTAGGTCTTATTCAGTAGATGTCTGACTCCCGCCTGCCCTGTGAGGAAACGCTGAAGTGAAACAAACGCGTCTATTTGGTTTTAACAGAAGTTTAAAGATAAGTGGGAACTACATTGGCGACGTCTGAACTGTACGTAGCGTAGCGTTGCGTGGCGTGGGTATGACACAGCTCTACAAGAAGACCGCATCATCGCTTACTATCATGTGCGATAATGATAATAAGCGATGATGTAATAACGAAAAAAAATTTAACCTTCAATATTCCAGAACCAGTGAATTCCCATTCCCAGAGTTTTCGTTTTTGTTAAGGGTCTTTTTACTACAATTTCGACCTTAGTGGGCCCCTAGGGTTACTGACTAACACCCATCTATGTTCCTGCCGTTACGTTCTAGGAACACAGGTTTCCTAATTGCCCTAGCAGGCATCGGCCTTGCTGGATCCTTACAGTTTTTCTGACACCTCGTTGAGGTGCGTGGAACACTACGCACCCTTAACGACTCGGAGTAGGTGCTTATCGGACCACGAGGCAACTACATGGACCTACACTAATATCTAATATCAACCCTCCATCATGAAACCTTCAACTATACCTCAACAGGAACCACTATGACTATGTTTTTAAATTCAAGGCTCAAATTTTCATATTTATGTTCTTGGTGTGCAATAAAGTGAATATACAAATATTAATCTATACATATAATAAAACAGTAAAATTGTGCATCGTTTGCCGCAAATGGTGCCAAAACTACTGAACCGATCCTGTTCAAATTTTGCATACATAATCCTTATAGGACCCTTTTTGCTTTAGGCTATATTTTATCACGCTATTTGCTATGGGGGGTGAGCAATATTGCATTTTGTCGGTTTTGAACGAGTTGCCCCGAGTTCGAATCCCACCTACAATTTATATTTCTGTCAATGTTTTATCTTATTGTTTTTGGAAAAAAAAAGGCTTTTACCATTTTTTCATAAAAAAATCAACATTCCTATTTGATTTTTCCCAAATATTTTGTAAAAACTAATCAAAACACGTTATAAAATCCAAACGTCCACGAAATTCACATACTACAATGTTACATTAGTCCATTTAGCTGCAAATTTATCTACTGAAATGAAAATCATCACGCTATCATCGACGAAGAGCGGGGCAGTCATTTATGACATTTATATCAGAACGTCTATTTTGCTTGATTTTCATCGAACACTGCAACGTGATTGATTAATGACTAGACTGGGACGTAACACGGTGGTGGTTCGAATCCCAGGAGAGGTTTTAGATTTTTTAAATTTTTGTATATTTTTTTTTCACATATTTTTGCATTCTCACAATTTTTTTAACAAAAATATTACCTAAAAATATTATTATTATTGTTTAACCAAAAAAAAAACCATGGTGACAAATTTTACAACTGCGGAGTTGCACCCCGTTTTCAAAATACAAACAGTGACATCCTTCTTCTTCTTCCTGCTCTTATCCCGTATTACTTGCGGTCGGCGCAACACGTTTTCTTCTTCCATTCTGTCCTGTCGTCCGTCACACTATCATCTGCCCTTTTCTTTCATATCAGTCCTTACACAATCCATCCATCTTTTCTTTGGCCTTCCTCTCCTTCTCCATTCATCCACATGTAAATTCAGAACCACCACCACCATACTAAGACAAACGATTTCCTTTCAAAATACAAACATCCATTTAATTTTTTTTAACTAAAGGCGATTTATATTTTAGGTGATTTCTTCCACTCTAGGAAGGAGCACGAGGGGATGTCAGACTTTCACTGACCAAAACCCACACCTTTGTATGTTCCTTCTTCGCCTTGCATTCCAGGACTCCGGGTGGAGGTGATCAGCAGTAACGACCTCTCACGTCCGGTCCTGGTACAGAGAGAGAAGGTATGGAAAGCAGTTATCACTTCCTTCCGCAAATGAAGCGAAGAAGGTAGCAGAAAGCGCAAAGATGATGCCCTTGGCATTACGAGTCGCAGGGCGATTCCATGATACCGTTAGCGCGGAGTTTTGGACGGTGCACTATTGGCATTTCGCTGTTGAATAAAGACTGGTCTTAGTCGACTGACGTTGCGTTATGTGCCACGCGCACCTAAAAGAGATACGCATAAGAGAACGGCCCTAACGGGCTTCGATAGCTGGAAAATTGTTCGTTTCTAAAGGAACAAAGTGGGTATTTTTTACTGCTCTGCATGCTCTACCCGTAAAAATCGAGAGTTTACAGACTGCGTTCGATCATCAGCATGTGAAGTCGACTACATAGGTGAAAATACTCGCACACAAGAATTCGTTTATTATTCTCACTAAAGAAAAACATTTATTTGCTGTATTAGGGTGTCAGTCAATTACCGCACCAGAAAATTCCTGCCTGAATAAACAGGTAATATAAACACAAAAAAATGATGGTGATCGGTAAACGCCCTATACATATGACACCTGGGAAGTGTCCAAGTGGCGATGGGAGGGGTCTAAGGATGTCCTGTTTCGCACGGTTTCAGCCACGTTGCTTCACTCTAGGAGGTGACTGCTTTCCATTCCTCCTCCCAGCTCATACCATGATCTGAACTAGGGTAAGCGGATTCTGATTTTGACCCGCAAACAGTACGGCGGTAATCCGCCCTAGCGGGGTAACTTCGATCGTAAGGTCCACCGTGTCTTCCCGCCGAATCCAAAACATCTACCTCCCGAAACACTCATGTTCGGTTAGGACCTGCGTAAAGCGCTTGCGCTTAGAGTGAATTTATAATAGTAATAATCATGGTGTGCCAATATTAGTCGCCCTAGAATGTAAATTGCAACTAAAAGAACACTGTGGAATTTAGTTGGTAAAAGTCTGATACTCTCTCTCGGTCCACCTAGAGTGGGAGAAGGTATTTGGTGGTTACCCAACAAAAAAAGAGGCAAATACTAAAGGCGATTATCGGCTCTAATTTGGTTTTTTGAAGAACAAATCATTTTCATTTTGGTTTTATCGCAATATGAAGTAAACTAACGACTTTACCCATAGAGTAGGCAATTAACTATTTAGAACGTGAACTCTGCGGCTCTGTGCTTCGTTGATGTTTTTAAGGCAATTGACGTCGTGCGGAAGAAAAACCCGGGTGTTACCATTGGGTGGATCGCGCGGAGGACACGTTAGATCATAAAGCACTGGTGGGCCACGCTTAGGCGGAGCACCACCGTGTCCTTGTGGGGACGATCGGTGACAGCAACCTCTCGCGCTGGGCACTGGTACAGGCCATGATCCAGAGCGAGGAGTAGTGGCAAATAGTCCCCTCACGCCCCAGTCGCTGGGATTCCGACCCCGATTTAGAGCCACCGTAGGAGTGGCTTGCGAATGGCGAGCAATGGGTAGTTTACCATCTGGCTGTCCGGTAATGATCCAGACGGTCAACCGTGGGTATTGTTCCACGCGTGCTTCAAAGAGATGTCAGCAAACTGTAGGTGCCCAGCAGGTTCGAAGCCTCTGGGGCCATGGGTGAGCTTCCGAAAGGAAAACCCGGGACCCTGGAACGAAGGCAAAGAAGGAACGGGGTAAGGTTTATTCAGTAAAAGTCTAACTCACCCTCTGAGAAGTCATTCTGATGATTTTCCACCTAAACAAGAAACCTGGGCACGCCGTCATTGCGGCGGTAAGTTCCCTCTTTGAGAAGTAGTTGGAAAGAGGTCCTCACGTTCCATATGCCGCAGGTCCTCACCAGACACGGTAAGTTCGGGAGGCTCCTGCATCGGATTCAGGGGTAAAGGGCGCCCCAGCCAGACTTGGGCGCACTGTCTGGACCGCCCGGAGGACACGGTGGAGCACACGGTAGAGGTATTGCGGTCGCCTTCTTCTGCGAAGCAGTAATGCTAGCCAAGGAGGCGGCCGGCCGCGAGCGCGAAAGGGAACGACCCTCACGCCCCCGCCGTCAGGATCACGAGAACGATTTCCGACCACCGTAGGCGCAGGCTTGCGGACGGCGAACACACCCAGTGTTCGCCGTCCAGCAGTTCGGTAATAACCCGGACCGAGTCAAGTCGTCAACTGTTCCACGAGCGCCTCAAGGAGATGTCAGCAAACTGTAGGGCGCGGCAGGGCCGAAGCCTCTGAGCACGTGGATCTGTATTCCGAAAGATAAGCTCGGTGTCCCAAAATTGAAGGCAACACAGGAACGGGGGTGGCGTTTAGTCAGTAAAAGTCTGACATGCCCTCCCGCTCCATTTAAGAGCGGGAGAAGTCATTCTGATGATTACCCATCTGAATAAAAAAACCTAAACAAGAAACCTACTGGGGCTATGGTTTCGCTTCTGAAAGGGAGACCCTGGAACGTAAGGCAAGGAAGGAATATAGAAGTGAGTCTTAGGCAGTAATAATCTGACACGCACTTCCGCTTCACACAAGAGCAAAAGTCATTAGATGATTTCCCAACTAAAAAAAGTACTAATTGGAGTTTTAACTCAAACAGTTTTATGTAAAATTAATTAATCAGATCTTTTCGGAAGTATAGGATTAGATACTTAGATTACTTTTGTGCAGTTTTACGAACTTAACGCGGACGAAGTCGCGGGCAACAGCTAGTTAATAATAAATAGCATACCTGCACAGCAATTCATTACCGTTTAAATTTCCATTACTCGACTTGATTAAAATATAACAAAGCTATTTTCGCCAGGAATATAGTTTATAGTCACTTTGAAAGCAAAATGGTTTATAATCAGAATATTCAATGTTGCACTGCACCAAGTTTCAAGACCACACCATCAAACTGTCACTCAAATTAGATTTTCAACTTAATTAATAAACCAAAACTATCAAAGTTAAAGTTCAGAGTTGAATGGCCGCAAAACCACGTAGTAAAAACTTTTTTGTTTTAAAATTCCTTTGCCCTAGAGACCCATCCTCAACCTGAACCGCCCATTCATAAATACTAGATTTTAATTAGCAATTTGAAAAGATAATAACAACTTGAACTTTAAACACCCTGTATAATCTTCTGACATATAAAATAACTTCTTATTTTTAATATAAGCTCGGTAATTGACAATAAACCTTCCGCATTTATTAGACTAATACAGTAATTATATTTTGCAAATTAAAAAGTCTGTTGATAAAAATCGTGGTAGTATAGAAACTTTTTAATTAGGAGACTCTTTTAGAAGGTGATTAAAAGTTGTGTATTTCTTTTTTTAGGGTTCCGTACCTCCTAAGGAAAAATTGGGACCCTAATACGAGTAGAAACACTTTGTTGTCCGTCTGTCTGTATGTCTGCGGTCCCATCAAGCTTTGCAAAAATCATACTGGTAAATGTACGAAAAAAAGATTCGGCCGTTTATGTCGCAAAAAGGGTCGCACAATTCGACACTCTCCTAAGGTCTTATGGCAGAAATATAGAAAAATGACAGAAAACTTGTAGTTACGTCACAGGAAAAAAAAAACATTGTAAAATCTAAGACATCGAGTCTTAGATTAAGACTTGGTTCAAGGATTGAACTGATTTCATGAGTTAGTTGGTACGGAACCCTTAGTGCGGGAGTCCGACTCGCACTTGCCCGGTTTTTTTTCGTCATTGTGCCAGTGCTATATCTGGCTTCGTTATGAGGTGCTTAAAAATAAGAGGCGGCCTTATTAAGAGTTTTTAGTAAGTTGTCTTGCGAGGGCAGGTAGCAGTTGGACCATTCTGCTCTTCGACGGGCCAAAACCTGTCTCAGGGTAAAAAATACTGTTGTAAGAATTTTCTTTTAAAACAATTTGACTTTTTTGGAAAACTTGAAATGTTTGGGACGTTCTTTGTTTGTTTCTTTGAAAAATAATACGAATATCGTACTATTTACGCGTGCAATTTAAAAGTTTTTCATTTCTTTATTATTTTTGGTTTATTTGTAAAACTCCTACGTATACTATTATTCTAAGGCTAATACATATTTTTACAAAATGGCTCCTTAATGATCTTTTGTACTGATCGTTTGGCAATGGAAAAGATGAAAATCCCAAATAACCACTGAAATCTAAATATGTGCAATTAACTCATCATGACTTTTATTTCTCAAACGTATTGTCAAATAAATTGTGGACTAATGAATCTAGAGGTAAAGTTTGTTTTTTTGTTTGTATGAGGTAATCTATGGAAGTACTGGTCCGATTGCTAAAATTTTTACACCAACAGAAAGCTGCTGTATTCCTGAGTGACATAGGCTATATTTTATGTACGCGGGCGAAGCTGCGGGCTAAAGCTAGTTGTTAATACGTTCGCGCTTGACCGCCATCTCACCTAGTGGAAAGCGATGATCCGGTCGGTCGACGATGGCGACTTTCCTGGAAGTAACCTAAAATTGCTGTCCAACAGGATTAGCTGTGAAGATTTTATTCAAGCATAGTATTTTATAATTATATTGACAGATATATACATTGACAACGAACGTCCCAGTTTCCCTAATCACTCTCCTCGGGTCCAGAGGGATGTTTGCATGTAACCAGCGGCTTTGCAAACGGATTAGTGATTGTATTATGTTGCTAATTGCACATAGGGATGCCTTCACAATGTTCTACAGTAATTACTAGTAACATGCGTCATTAACACTAATTGAGGTTTGGTACACAGACGTCATCATCACCCTTGGGCTGGCAGCGCAACATATTTTTTTCTTCCGAACTTTCCTGTCTCCAAAATAAAAACCCGGGACCCTGGGACGAAGGCAAAACAGAAAGCTGCTGTATTCCTGAGTAATATAGGCTATATTTTATGTACGCGGGCGAAGCTGCGGGCTAAAGCTAGTTAATTATATTCATAGAAGCTTTATTCTTTGGTAACGCCATCCCTATTCAGTCACTACAAACTGTAGCCAATGCTAATGACCCAATCACCAACTGTTGAAATCACCAGCAATCAGAGAAATACATGGAGCGTGTAGGATTATTATGGTGGCAAGTCCTAAGTACAGTCGTTTGAACAAACGAGTTAGTTTGCAGGTTACTTTGTTGCAGCTAGCCTGGGCAGTGTTTGTCATCATCATGTTAGCCCATTAGTGCTGCGACTTGGTGCTGCTTCACAGTTCCATTAAGTGTACTTACGGGGCTCATAAGTAACGGGTGTTAGGGCTTAGTCGTCTGTACAATTATAGCTTATTTACTTATAAAGGAGAAACCTGACTGACTGATAGATCAACGCACAGCCAAAGTATACAAGACTAGGAGCGTGAATTTTTAAATGATATGAGCTAGTGCTTGCCTACGATCCCGTCTGATGGTATCAGTGATGCAAGATGCAATCATTGAAATTTTTGCACAGGTCTTCCTTTTGTAACGTAGTTGAGCACTAAGAGAGGATTTTTCAAAATTCATGCCTTAAGAGGAGGAAATGAGAGTTTAAGGTTTGTATGGAGACATCTACTATCACACGGGCCGTGCCGCTGGCAGAAGCTAGTTTATACTAAGATTATAAAATGGAAGATTTTAATTGTTTAAACTCCTTAATATCAGGAACTGCTGGTTCGTACTGAACAATTAAGTATTTTAGTTTATTTGATAGCCCATTTATCGACGTAAGCGAGAGTGTTTATAATATAACGCTAAAGGCATCGGGGTACGGCGGAGCAGTAACCTAAGCTGCGGGTGACAACTAGAACTATATAAATCATAAAATTAAATCATAAATTCCACTGTACAGAAAAGAGACAAATTAAGTGAACCACATAATTCTGTTCAGGGTGGCCACTGGCCAACTAATACTTCAACACTGATAATTTGTCAAAGCTAGGTTTGACCGGGCCTTTCAAAATATCAAAACGCGTTTGATTTACTACCTTGTTTAATGTTAAACGTTTTGTTAGGTGTACTTATAAGTTTCCGCCATTTTGCAAATGATCTCCTAACTAAAAGTGTTCCATCTCGTAAAAACCTAGTTGTCTTTATGTAGCTTGAATTGGCCCAGAAAAGATTTTTAAATCATAGTCATAAAAAACCTACAAACCTAACAGTATTTATTTTAAACTAGCTGTTGCCCGCGACTTCGTCCGCGTTAAGTTCGTAAAACTGCACAAAAGTAATCTAAGTATCTAATCCTATACTTCCGAAAAGATCTGATTAATTAATTTTACATAAAACTGTTTGAGTTAAAACTCCAATTAGTACTTTTTTTAGTTGGGAAATCATCTAATGACTTTTGCTCTTGTGTGAAGCGGAAGTGCGTGTCAGATTATTACTGCCTAAGACTCACTTCTATATTCCTTCCTTGCCTTACGTTCCAGGGTCTCCCTTTCAGAAGCGAAACCATAGCCCCAGTAGGTTTCTTGTTTAGGTTTTTTTATTCAGATGGGTAATCATCAGAATGACTTCTCCCGCTCTTAAATGGAGCGGGAGGGCATGTCAGACTTTTACTGACTAAACGCCACCCCCGTTCCTGTGTTGCCTTCAATTTTGGGACACCGAGCTTATCTTTCGGAATACAGATCCACGTGCTCAGAGGCTTCGGCCCTGCCGCGCCCTACAGTTTGCTGACATCTCCTTGAGGCGCTCGTGGAACAGTTGACGACTTGACTCGGTCCGGGTTATTACCGAACTGCTGGACGGCGAACACTGGGTGTGTTCGCCGTCCGCAAGCTTGCGCCTACGGTGGTCGGAAATCGTTCTCGTGATCCTGACGGCGGGGGCGTGAGGGTCGTTCCCTTTCGCGCTCGCGGCCGGCCGCCTCCTTGGCTAGCATTACTGCTTCGCAGAAGAAGGCGACCGCAATACCTCTACCGTGTGCTCCACCGTGTCCTCCGGGCGGTCCAGACAGTGCGCCCAAGTCTGGCTGGGGCGCCCTTTACCCCTGAATCCGATGCAGGAGCCTCCCGAACTTACCGTGTCTGGTGAGGACCTGCGGCATATGGAACGTGAGGACCTCTTTCCAACTACTTCTCAAAGAGGGAACTTACCGCCGCAATGACGGCGTGCCCAGGTTTCTTGTTTAGGTGGAAAATCATCAGAATGACTTCTCAGAGGGTGAGTTAGACTTTTACTGAATAAACCTTACCCCGTTCCTTCTTTGCCTTCGTTCCAGGGTCCCGGGTTTTCCTTTCGGAAGCTCACCCATGGCCCCAGAGGCTTCGAACCTGCTGGGCACCTACAGTTTGCTGACATCTCTTTGAAGCACGCGTGGAACAATACCCACGGTTGACCGTCTGGATCATTACCGGACAGCCAGATGGTAAACTACCCATTGCTCGCCATTCGCAAGCCACTCCTACGGTGGCTCTAAATCGGGGTCGGAATCCCAGCGACTGGGGCGTGAGGGGACTATTTGCCACTACTCCTCGCTCTGGATCATGGCCTGTACCAGTGCCCAGCGCGAGAGGTTGCTGTCACCGATCGTCCCCACAAGGACACGGTGGTGCTCCGCCTAAGCGTGGCCCACCAGTGCTTTATGATCTAACGTGTCCTCCGCGCGATCCACCCAATGGTAACACCCGGGTTTTTCTTCCGCACGACGTCAATTGCCTTAAAAACATCAACGAAGCACAGAGCCGCAGAGTTCACGTTCTAAATAGTTAATTGCCTACTCTATGGGTAAAGTCGTTAGTTTACTTCATATTGCGATAAAACCAAAATGAAAATGATTTGTTCTTCAAAAAACCAAATTAGAGCCGATAATCGCCTTTAGTATTTGCCTCTTTTTTTGTTGGGTAGCCACCAAATACCTTCTCCCACTCTAGGTGGACCGAGAGAGAGTATCAGACTTTTACCAACTAAATTCCACAGTGTTCTTTTAGTTGCAATTTACATTCTAGGGCGACTAATATTGGCACACCATGATTATTACTATTATAAATTCACTCTAAGCGCAAGCGCTTTACGCAGGTCCTAACCGAACATGAGTGTTTCGGGAGGTAGATGTTTTGGATTCGGCGGGAAGACACGGTGGACCTTACGATCGAAGTTACCCCGCTAGGGCGGATTACCGCCGTACTGTTTGCGGGTCAAAATCAGAATCCGCTTACCCTAGTTCAGATCATGGTATGAGCTGGGAGGAGGAATGGAAAGCAGTCACCTCCTAGAGTGAAGCAACGTGGCTGAAACCGTGCGAAACAGGACATCCTTAGACCCCTCCCATCGCCACTTGGACACTTCCCAGGTGTCATATGTATAGGGCGTTTACCGATCACCATCATTTTTTTGTGTTTATATTACCTGTTTATTCAGGCAGGAATTTTCTGGTGCGGTAATTGACTGACACCCTAATACAGCAAATAAATGTTTTTCTTTAGTGAGAATAATAAACGAATTCTTGTGTGCGAGTATTTTCACCTATGTAGTCGACTTCACATGCTGATGATCGAACGCAGTCTGTAAACTCTCGATTTTTACGGGTAGAGCATGCAGAGCAGTAAAAAATACCCACTTTGTTCCTTTAGAAACGAACAATTTTCCAGCTATCGAAGCCCGTTAGGGCCGTTCTCTTATGCGTATCTCTTTTAGGTGCGCGTGGCACATAACGCAACGTCAGTCGACTAAGACCAGTCTTTATTCAACAGCGAAATGCCAATAGTGCACCGTCCAAAACTCCGCGCTAACGGTATCATGGAATCGCCCTGCGACTCGTAATGCCAAGGGCATCATCTTTGCGCTTTCTGCTACCTTCTTCGCTTCATTTGCGGAAGGAAGTGATAACTGCTTTCCATACCTTCTCTCTCTGTACCAGGACCGGACGTGAGAGGTCGTTACTGCTGATCACCTCCACCCGGAGTCCTGGAATGCAAGGCGAAGAAGGAACATACAAAGGTGTGGGTTTTGGTCAGTGAAAGTCTGACATCCCCTCGTGCTCCTTCCTAGAGTGGAAGAAATCACCTAAAATATAAATCGCCTTTAGTTAAAAAAAATTAAATGGATGTTTGTATTTTGAAAGGAAATCGTTTGTCTTAGTATGGTGGTGGTGGTTCTGAATTTACATGTGGATGAATGGAGAAGGAGAGGAAGGCCAAAGAAAAGATGGATGGATTGTGTAAGGACTGATATGAAAGAAAAGGGCAGATGATAGTGTGACGGACGACAGGACAGAATGGAAGAAGAAAACGTGTTGCGCCGACCGCAAGTAATACGGGATAAGAGCAGGAAGAAGAAGAAGGATGTCACTGTTTGTATTTTGAAAACGGGGTGCAACTCCGCAGTTGTAAAATTTGTCACCATGGTTTTTTTTTTGGTTAAACAATAATAATAATATTTTTAGGTAATATTTTTGTTAAAAAAATTGTGAGAATGCAAAAATATGTGAAAAAAAAATATACAAAAATTTAAAAAATCTAAAACCTCTCCTGGGATTCGAACCACCACCGTGTTACGTCCCAGTCTAGTCATTAATCAATCACGTTGCAGTGTTCGATGAAAATCAAGCAAAATAGACGTTCTGATATAAATGTCATAAATGACTGCCCCGCTCTTCGTCGATGATAGCGTGATGATTTTCATTTCAGTAGATAAATTTGCAGCTAAATGGACTAATGTAACATTGTAGTATGTGAATTTCGTGGACGTTTGGATTTTATAACGTGTTTTGATTAGTTTTTACAAAATATTTGGGAAAAATCAAATAGGAATGTTGATTTTTTTATGAAAAAATGGTAAAAGCCTTTTTTTTTCCAAAAACAATAAGATAAAACATTGACAGAAATATAAATTGTAGGTGGGATTCGAACTCGGGGCAACTCGTTCAAAACCGACAAAATGCAATATTGCTCACCCCCCATAGCAAATAGCGTGATAAAATATAGCCTAAAGCAAAAAGGGTCCTATAAGGATTATGTATGCAAAATTTGAACAGGATCGGTTCAGTAGTTTTGGCACCATTTGCGGCAAACGATGCACAATTTTACTGTTTTATTATATGTATAGATTAGTTTGAACAGATCAAAAGTGCTCTTGAGTAATTCTTGCAGTTAAAACATTGATATGTGGTTTTGACCAAATTATAGTTTTGATTGATGTACATAATAATATTATCAAGCGGAAATTAACCAGTTATTTTAACTGTTGCCTGAAAAAGCGATAGTTCTATGACGTGTTTTTTAGGTAAAAGTCGAAAAAATGAGAAATAAAGCACTTATTATTATTTTAGTCAATTTTACAATAAATACGTTAACATTGGTGCCACTAATTATCATCCTCAGTCCCGCAACCCCGTCACCTTTCCCCAATACTCAATCAAGTTCATCAACACTTCTCGCTGTTCAGCAACACTTCTCTCGAACGCAGTGTTCACACGTGATTGTGCGCCAAGTATCGCCAGTAAGCGCCGGAACCTTTTGGGTAAATGACACGTAATCCAACAACTCCCAACTGTAAGCCAAAGAAAACAAGAGCCTCCTCCGGACGGGGCGTCAGGGGGGGACGAGGGAACGGGAGGCAGTAAGGAGTACCACTCAGAAGGTTCACTGTGTAGGATGTTTTGGGGCCTAACCGAAACTGTCGGATAGCCGAAAAAAAATGAAGCTGCCCGTAATCAAAATCAAACGAAAATAAATGATAATTTAGATATCAAATAAAATTTGAATTTAGATATTTGTAATATCCATTTCCGAAACTTGCTGATTATCTTCACTAATATAATAAAGAGGTAAAGTTTGTTTTTTTATTTATATGAGGTAATCTGTGGAAGTACTGGACCGATTGCTAAAATTTTTTCACCAATAGAAAGCTGCTGTATTCGTGAGTGACATAGGCTATATTTTATGTACGCGGGCGAAGC
This sequence comes from Mythimna separata, assembly GCA_030763345.1. Taxonomy (NCBI): domain Eukaryota; kingdom Metazoa; phylum Arthropoda; class Insecta; order Lepidoptera; family Noctuidae; genus Mythimna; species Mythimna separata. Next base: position 21,915,520 of record CM061170.1, on the reverse strand, counting down.
TGCGGGTTAAACCTAGTCTGAAATAATGTCATACGAAATTTTATAAACAGAACTAGGATATTAGCAAATATAGCTAGTCGACTTTTCACGTGACCAGAGGGCTGGCCTGTTTTTCGGCCATCGAATTAGCATCGCCATCTAACGTGGCAATGCTGCCAGCGTTCTGGGCACTATTCCTGTTGACATCGACGTGAATATTTTTTTTTATGCCCAGTAAATCCCTTTTTTTGTATATGATATATAGGTTTGTACATACTTTTATCTTTAGTTTGTATATGTTACTGTAAAAGCCCGAGCTACGGTAAATCCTAAGATTTTCCAGTAAATCCTAAGATTTACCAACTCTTAATGGTAAAAGTCCGAACCATTTTTATGATCATCGTTTATTTCGGACTTTTACTACCATTCACTTGGTAAATCTTAGGATTTACCTCAAAGACACGGTAAATGTTGAGATAAACATTATCAATAGATAGGTAACGATTTGACTGATTAGTAGTACTTGATATTTAATAATTACTCATAGGTACGTAAGGATTTGAATAATTATTAATTAAAATAATTGATTAAAATTATGCATTATTCTGTAAGACTATGGACCCTGTACTTTACACTAAGCTACCTAGAAACTTATGACTTCCTAAGTGACCGTCAATACGGCTTTCGCCGAAATTGGTCAGCTAGTGATCTTCTAGTGTGTACCATCCGTATCTGGAGTGAGGCCTAAGCCTGGTACCTTTGGGTATACAGACGACAGTACTGCCGTGCTTATGAAAAACGCATCAACTCGATTTTTGAGTAAAATGAGTTCTATACATATTTGAAATCAGGAAAACGAGATCTACAAATTTGCTTAAGTAACTTTTTGTGAAATTCATAGTATCCCGGTTTTTCAGATTTTATAAACGCACTATCTAAGACTTTTATACCAGTTTTACTTCTGAATAATGCATTAACTATAGATAGAACAAGCTTTTATTCTAATAATGATAGGTTGACTAGTCATAAATGCATTATCTTTAAGTTGATGCGTTTATTGTTAGCAATCGTAAGGGTCAATATTGGCGGCATACTTATAATAATTGCATTAATTTGAGATAATGCATTTATTATTAGGATTACACGACTAGGTTTAATTCCCGTACATAATAAAGCGCACTAATTTTACAAGATAGTGCGTTTATACTATGTATCACATACGTCGCGTCGGGTGTTAGTGCGTTTATTATAAGGGCACGGGTGTTAGCGGGGAAGGGTAAGGGCAGTTCGGGTGTCGACCCGCTGGTACTGTTACTGAGAGATACATATCCAGTGCACGAACTAGTGGGTCACAGATCCAGTCTCTCCGAGTGGCTAAAATTGAGCGCTTGAATTGGTCCTTGGGGGCAGTCACTGAATGGGGCGATGCCAATTTGGTCAAATTCAATGCTGCTAAAACCCAGGCGTGTCTGGTTTCTGCTAAAATGAGACAATTCAGTCCTCCTCCTACTTTCCTGGGTGCAACCGTGCCGATAACCGAACATCTTGATCTTCTTGGTGTTACGTTGACGTCGACTCTCAACTTTTCTCCATAAAAGCTAGGAATCCTTGCAAAGGTGAGACAGTACTTCACGCCGGAACAGCTGCTCACACTTTATCAAGCGCAAGTTCGATCGTATATGGAATATCCTCTCATCTTTGGAAAGGATCTGCCCGATATCAATCAGCTTAAAGCGCTTGAAGTAATTGAAAGGAGAGAGCCAAGGGGATCATTGGTAATGATGCACTCGTTGAGTCGAGGCTTCAAAGTCTTGGGCATCGACGCCGAGTCGCTAGCCTGTCAGTTTTCTACCGGTTGCATTTTGAGGAGTGTGCGTCGGAATTGCATAACCTAATTCCGCCAAGCCCGTTCCATCATCGGACCACCGGGCGTACGGCGAAGCGCCACCGGTACACGATAGACATCCCTCCTATACGCACAAAACGTTTTGGGAACACATTTATTGTACGTACAGCCAAGGAGTGGAATTCCCTACCGGAGTCTTATGTTTTCTGCAGCTTCAACTCAGGAATCTTTAAGTCAAGAGTGAATAAGTTACTTCTAGGTAAGCGCGCTCCATCGTCGACCGCATCGTCGCTTTCCATCAGGTGAGATAGCGGTCAAGCGCGAACCTATCTACGATAAAAAATATCCAAAACCAACATTTACCAATCCTCACCGGTAAGACCTAGCATGTACCAAAGTCTAATGGTAAATGCCCGATTAAATCGTGTCTTTTTTACATATTCTTACATTTACCGACTCGTGTTGGTAAACCCTAAGATTTACTGGTAAAACCTAAGATTTACCGTAGTTCGGGCATTTACAGTAACATATATATATATATATATATATATATCTATCTATTAAGTATTTTATTAGTTTATTCTGTAAATATTTGAAAGCAATTCCATTAAAAATAAAAGAACTCGGATGTTTAGTGTTGAAGAAGTATCATTCTAGCCAAGCGTGTTCCATCGTCAGTCACAAGGTCTAGAATTCAGTGATTCTCAACCTGTGATCCCTGGACCACTGGTGCTCAGCTAGAGCTAAATTATGGTACGTGAAAAGTTTACAATTATAAACCTTACTACTGAAAACATTCATTGTTGCGAACTATAAAAAAAAATATAATATAATATAATAATACATTTTAGGTTATCAGAAATACGAGTATTGTGTTTTGTTAAATTTACTGTGCCACAAAGTAATAACAAAACACACAAACATAAATATTTGATGGTACAATGGCTATCTTATTGCTAACAGCTATATCTACTAGGCAAACTTCTTAGGAATGTTTGTTACTTTTAATTTGAATATTAGCATAGTTAAATTTTCTTCTGAAATAGTGTCCCCGGTTAAAAAAAAATGTGAGGAATTATTGGCCTAGATAAAGCCGCCAACGAACAAGTGATATATTCTGTTTTGTCGTGACACCGGCAAAAGGATGTCAGTTAAAAGTTCAAACCTAAGGTGAAGGACTCAATCTTTTACATCTTAGTTGAGATCGTACTGTTATAATATTGAGCATCGGTATTTCCTAACAGGAGGGACAGAACTACTTTATCTGGCTTCCTCGTGCCTGCCTTTTTAAGCTTACCCAGCTATAAACACACACACCCACAAATTCATACTCACACACACACACGCAAGCATATCTAAGTTATTTAATAGTTAACCTATCACATACCCACAAAACGAGACACAAATTGACACAATAGTAAAACAATAACAGCGCGGCGTCTTAAGACCGGTCGGGGATTCATGAATTAATAGTAGTTTGCTGTGGAAGAGCGGAGTCTCCTAATACAGGCATTACTTGCTTAAAAGTTCAAACCATTATTATTAAAATGAGACTCCAATCACCTACTAATATGTATTTAACTGGTTTATAAATAAAGATTTTGTATTTGTAAACACCAAAAACAAGTAAAAATTCAAAATATTTTTATTTTACTTAAAACAGTGGACTTACCGCCATAATGATGGCGTGCGGTGCTTAATAGCAATACCGATGCGTTACCAGTATTCTATATTATTTGCTTACAACTAGGATAGCTAATTTCTTAAAAAAAAAAACACTACCGAAATGCTTTAAAAAATAAAATTTCAGTACTTGAATTTTTATTTTTTATTTATCTTCGTTATAAAAGGGGTAAGTAACTTATAAGCTAAGCCCCACAAAACCGTTGCAATGGTTTGAATGTGGAGCCAATGGGTCTCTAAACATTATTAATAATTTAAACTTACTACATTTCTAGATAATATGACTTTACTTACGTTCAAATCTGTTTGATATTTGCAACCTATCACATACCCACAAAACGAGACACAATAGTAAAACAATAACAGCGCGGTCTCATAGGACCGGTTGGGGATTCATGAACTAATTTTCTAATTGAGGTCCTACATACCCCGAGAATGTGCATCATTCCACATACACGTTATAAGTGAGCCTTCTGACACATTCCTACCTGGTCCCCGGGACAGGTCATGTCAATATTTAGCCGCTGCGCGTGCGACGTTCTCCGGAAAAGCACCTGATCACACACGCGCCGCAAAAGGAATATTATCTTACGATATGCACGCACGGATGCACCGATGTAAAACTGTGTTTTAAAAGCTCCGATGCTTCGGTGCTAGTGTGAATGTTTTGTGCGTGTATTGCTGATGTAATGACTTGATTTCCTTGTCTTCTGTACGGATTTGTGTAAGTGCGTGTTGCATGTGATCAAGATATTAGTTGAACTTTTTTTCTTGCATTTTTTTTATTACATACGCACACGGTTTAGTCTCGCGTTTGACCACTATATTACCTAATAAGTGATGATGCAGTCGACGATGTAGCACGCTTGCCGAAAAGTATCCGATTCATTTTTGACTTAAAGACCCCTAAGTTGTAGCTATCAGGATACACCGGGTATTCCACTACTTAGCTGTACGCATAGTAAATGTGTTCCCAAAACATTTCTCTTAATTTTTGAACCCCAATGGAACCTTTCTATTAAGATGGTTTATAGCCACGTTATATACTACTGGCTATTAATAAATAGTACATTGTTCACCGAGAGGAGAAAGTGACCGATTACCGTCGAGGGTGTCGTTTGAAGCCCGAGCCGTAGACGAGGGCTTTAAAACACCCGAAATCGGGTGTTTTATAGTGCTTTATACTACACCTACGAAGAAAATAGTTTTATTTTACTTTTCTACGAAAACTGAATCCTCAAACAACACACAAATTGAAAATGGCGCCAATGGCGTCTGCAATTTTCACATGTTCTTTTTTCAAATTGTTTGACACCATCCAACACACAGCTAGTTGCCAATGTCATTTTGCGAACTTGGAGATAAAAACTCACTGTAAAAACTTTTTGGCTTTTGATATTTAGGTTACCAGCGCATAGTCTTACCCAAAATTAAAAAAGAAAAACCACGTAAGAAATGGATTTTCATACAATTTTCTGTCCCGCTCAGATGCGTTTTCTCGCCGCATATTTGTTCGATATGCAATGACGTACTTTCTACCGTAAATTTGATAACGTATCAAGGTACTTTCCGAGCAGGTGTAGTATAAAATACATTTTTTTGTTTGGAAACCTGATAATCTGTGTATCAGGATTTCCTAGCATAGAGTTTTTAGATTAAACAACATAACATCCTTTTTCGGGACACAAAGGATACGTATTGAATACTGTAGATATTATTAACGTTACCTAGTTTGTCAGGCATATTTGTGGAAGAATAAAATAAAATAAAATAAAAAATGTTTTTATTTTACATAGGCCTACATGGGCACTTATAAAAAGTCGAAGCTAGTGCACGGTTCCAAATTGGTCGTTTCCTATGGAGAAGAACCGGCAAGAAACTCCATGGTTACTCTTTTCAAAAAAAATGATTGGGTTTACAATACTTTCATGTTAGGTACAAAACAGACAGACAAATAAATATTTATGTTAAGTGTTAATTCGAAGGAATATGCGATCTTCAGTTATGAGAAATACTGTGTTACCCCAGTTAATGGGTTGTGGAGGTCTGGTAGGCAACCGCTCCTCGTAAAATACTGGTATTCAGCTAAATCCGGCTTGACTGGAAGCCGACCCCAAAATAGTTGGGAAAAAGCTAGGTAGATGAGATGAGTGATGAGGAATACGACACGTAGAGAGGAGATCACCTTCAGTAAAGCACGGAGTAGCAAATGTACTGGTAAGCTGGACCTCGCTCATCATTAAAATATGTAAATGACTAATACAGAAATTAATAAATTTAAATATTTCCCTCAAACTGAGAAAAAAGTTCTTTGTCCCAAGAATTAGCATTACCATTCAAAGTTTCCGGATGACAGCAATGTAAAGGCAAGGAGGTAGAGAGAAGAGAAGAACAAAGAGAAGAATCTACGGTGTGTATTTTAATTTAATTTTATTAAATACATACATATTTTCTAATACTATATATGTGTAGTGTAGAGTAGAATACACTTTATTTAGTTTTTAGTCTCTAGGTATTCCCCAGGTATCTCATCATCCGGCAGTATGGTAGCCATCTGGACCAAGCCCAAGTCGTCGACGGCGCAGCGCCTCCACGCGCGACTCAAGGAGATGTCAGCAAACCATAGGGCCCCATCAGGGTCAAAGTCTACTGGGGCCGTGGGTTCGCTTCTGAACGGTCAACCCTGGGACGTAAGGCAAAGAAGGAATATATGTAGGAGTGGGTTTTAGTCAATAAAAGTCTCAGATTCCCGGTCCGCCAAAGAAGAAATCACTACATGATGTCCCACCTAAAAAACAAAAATTATATTTTTCAAACTTTAATCCTGCAATTTTGCTTCATTCGAGAAATTTAAACGAAAAACTTTTTTAAGAAGGTCAGTGACCTTTCACTAAAATATTAGTATCTCCTAAATGAAGTCAAATATCAAAACGGCGATTTTTATAAAGGTTTATTAAGGGTTAATCTATAAAGAAAAAATATAAAACTGGCATGTACGTAACTAAGGCAAAATAACACACAGTGCATGGGTACAATTGCCGTCTTATTGTTGACAGCGCTATCTACCAGAAAATTATCATCATCGACATCGACGGAGCGACTCCAGACCTCCACAACCCATTAACTGGTATAACACGGTACTTCATGGCAAGACTGGAGTCAAATTTATTGGCTTCTAACTATCCGTAACGACTGCTAAAAACAAAAACAACAAAAAAATGACAGCCAGGACCCGTAGGTCTCGGAAAGCACCTAAAGCCGTAGCTTAAGGTGCTTTCTGAGACACGGAGGAAACTCGTTATGTAAAGATGGTCACCCATCCACAGACCAACCTTGACAAGCGTTGCTTAAAATAAAGATCGACCTGTGCGGCTGTTATTATCTAGCCACGAGCTCCTCATCTACCAGAAAATTATATGTATGTATAATAAAGTTATATGTTGGTTACAAATTTAACTTGAAAAGTAATTTCAAGTCAAGTTTGTTACCCTCCATTTTGATAGAAAACGATGTCTGTGAGTGAAATATGACTCATTATATTAATATTGTTCCAAGCTGATGTTAATTTATCTATTGTTAAGTTATCTCCTAAGTTAGTAGAGTTTACTTGGAGTGATATGAAGTTGGTAATGGTTCAAATTTATCTTTGTTTCCGATTGCTAAAATTAATATTGTTTCCAGGACCAGTTTTAAGTAAACATTCTAATTTCTAGTTATATTAAACTTTATATTTATAAAAGTACTAGCTTCCGCCCGCGGCTTCGCCCGCAACAACAAAATCGGAGAATAAATAAGATCACGCTTCTTTTTTTTATAGCCTATATGTTAATCCAGGGTATAACCTAACTACATACCAAATTTCAACCAAATCGGTCCAGCCGTTTTTGCGTGAAAGAGTAACAAACATACATCCATCCTCACAAACTTTCGCATTTATAATATTAGTACTATTAGTAGGATTATAAACTGTTCATTGTGGCGATACTTGGGAGCCTATATGCAGCAGTAGACGTCTTTCAGCAAAAACAAAATAGACTCCACATCGCTTTGTTCTGTAAAAGTGTCCAGAAGAGGTAGAGTTACCTACCACGTTGAATGGCAATGCTGATTCTTTTGGTAACGAACGAGCCTGCCATCGAATTCAGTTTCTGACATATATGATGCATGCTTTAAATTATACATCTATACTAATACTAATATACTAATAATATTATAAAGAGGTAAAATTTGTAAGTTTGTATGTTTGTAAGTTTGTATGTAGCGGTAATCTCTGGAACTACTGGTCCGATTTGAAAAATTCTGTCAGTGTTCGATAGCCCATTTATTGAGGAATGCTATAGGCTATATACCATCACGCTACGACCCACGGGAGCGGAGCAGTAACGAAAAATGCGGATGAAACCGCAGGGGAGAGCTAGTATTATTATAAACTGAGTGAAAAGCCCAGGGATCGATTATTGGACAGTGTATTATTTCGTTTTTCACATACATGAAAACTCTGCATGATTTCAGTTCGCTGAATATTGTTTAATCAGAAAATTCTATAACATTTTCAAACAATACCAGGTAAAACCAATCACGGTACAAAATATTGGATATTTTATATGAAATTAATTGGAAATAGCACAAAATGTTATCGTTTATACACTGCGCCGCAAAAAGTTGGGCATCATGTTTCAGGAATTTTGCGGCATCACTGCTTACCATCAGGTGGGATCGCAGTCACACACTAGTTTATATCAATTTTAAATTTAAAACTGAAGGAACACTGTACAGTTTTGTAATGTACATCTTATAGGTTCATTCCTAATTTTACCCCCATCCCCTCACTCGTGAAAATAGCTGAACAAATTTTGATAAAACATGTCGAAGAACCATTCCTAGAATACCTACTTTCAAATAAAAGAATAGCATCGAATTTAGTTCTCTTAGATACAGTGGACTACTTGTATTGTATCGGGGTTATACATCATCGTCATCTACCTAGCCTTTTCCCAACTATATTGAGGTCGATTTGCAGTCAAGCTTGATTTTAGATGAATACCAGTATTTTACGAGGAGCGACTGCCTTCCAGACCTCCACAACCCCTTAACTGCATTAACACGGTACTTCATGATAAGACTGGAGTCAGATTTACTGGCTTCTGACTATCCGTAACGACCGATGATGAACTATTTGTCGGGGTTATAAATTACCTAATATTATAAATGCGAAAATTTTCAGTATGCAATAAAAGTAAGAATGTTTGCTACTCTTATTTTCAGCTCACTACAATAATTCGAAATTCCATAAATAGACTTTTCACGTAAAACCAATAACGTATAAAATATTGCATATTTTATAAATAAATTGGAAATGCCACAATAGCCAGCCATGACATGATGGTCACAATGCAATTTTCATTTATATAATATTCTGAATTTCAGAATTTCAACCGCAATATCTGTTGAGTAAACAGACAATGAGAACCTACATCCTACCTGCGTCATTAGTATTACGTCACCTACAACATCCTACCTACATCATTAGTGTTAACGAAAATATTGAATATCTTAGCGTATTGTTTGATAATGAGAGAGTCTGTTAGTATTCTGCCTAATGAAAAGGTAACTGATAAAAATCACCATTTTTTTTATATAACATAAACTAGTGCTTGACTGCAATCCCACCTGATGGTAAGCAGTGATGCATGTGCAGCAGTGATGATGATTTTTAAGGTGAGAAGTCATCCAATGAGTTCTCCCGCACTTGGGCGAAGCGAGAGGGCGTGCGACTTTTAATTACTAAAACCACTTTTATTTTCCTTATTTGCCGTTGCAGTTCAGGAGCATGAGTTTCACTTTTGGAAGTATGTGAGGAGTGATATGAAAGAAGAGAGAGTTGGTGATGTCATGGTTTTTTTAAAGTGGGGAATCATTAGAATGACTTTTCCCGCTCGTAAGCAGAGCGGGTGGGCGTGTCACACTTTTACTGACTAAACCCCACCCCGTTCCTTCTTTGCCTTCGTCCCAGGGTTTTTATTTCGGAGACAGAACAAAATATGTTGCGCTGATCCCAAGGGTGATGATGACGTCTGTATACCAAACCTCAATTAGTGTTAATTACGCATGTTACTAGTAATTACTGTAGTACATTGTGAAGGCATCCCTGTGTGCAATTAGCAACATAATACAATCACTAATCCGTTTGCAGAGCCGCTGGTTACATGCAAACATCCCTTTGGACCCGAGGAGAGTGATTAGGGAAACAAGGACGTTTGTCGTCAATATAATTATAGTATTACTATATTTGAATAAAATCTTCTTAGCAGATCCCTTTGGGTACTAAAGTATGCCAGTTGTTGCTAGCCACTTTCTTATTCGAATAATCATCGTCATCATAATTTCAGCTGAAAGACGTCCATTGCTGGACAAAGGCCATCACCAAGCGTCGCCCCAAGGATGGGACCTGTGTTTCATCAGACTCCGTCGACCATCAGAGGGTTATCGGTCTACCTTGTGAGAGTTCGCTGTGTCTTCCGGCACGTGGCCGCCACTCCAAAACCTTTGTCTCCCGTCGACCATCTATTCTAGATCATTTCCACTTAAGCTTGGCGATTCTTCGGGCTATTATTATAATACACTTGAATAAAATCTTCATAGCAGATCCCGTTGGATAGCTAAGAGTTGTTGCCAGCCCCTTCATATTAGAATGTCCCTCATCAAATAATTCGACCATGTTATCGATAAAAGGAACGCCTTATTGGTATTTATCGTATCAACGAAATGTTTAGCTTCACTAAATAATATAAACTTGGATATTTTGTTTCAACCCGAGACCCAACTCACGAGGCTTTAAACCTATCCAAGCGCATTACTTCGTATATCTAATTTATTTTATCACCACTGAGGAGCTCGTGGCTAGATTATAATAGCCGCACGGGTCAATCTTCAAGGTTAAGCAACGCTTGCCAAGGTTGGTCTGTGGATGGGTGACCATCTTAATATACCGAGTTTCCTCCGTGCCTCGGAAAGCACGTTAAGCCGTTGGTCCAGGCTGTCATTTGTAGATCTTTGGCAGTCGTTACGGATAGTCTGAAGCTAGTAAATCTGACTCCAGTCTTGCAGTCTTACAGTCTCCAGGTTGTGGAGGTCTGGTAGGCAGCAGCTCTTCGTGAAATAGGTACTGGTATTCAGCTAAATCCGGCTTGACTGGAAGCCGACCCCAATATCGTTGGGAAAAGGCTAGGTAGATGATGCTCTCAAAACGGTGAAAGATACATCGTGAGGAAATCGGCTTGTTCTAGAACCACAAATTCGAAAACGTGTGACATCTGGCATTGGCACTTTTTCTTACACTTACAATTCATCCCCATTATGAATTGTGTTTTACCTATATCTTCTTTAAACATGAAAATCTCGTGTCATAGTGTTTGTAACCGAATTCCTCCGAAACGGCTTAACTGTTTATTATAAAATATTTTTCTGTCTATTCGGTAGATCTGGTCGTAGGTTATTTTTATCCCCCATACCATTTTTTCTTTAATAATGTCTGCCACTTCTCCTCGTAGGTATATCATTATTTAGAATAGGTAAGTATATGATTATTAATGTTTGATTAATTAATTGTAACAGAAAACCATTTTGGTTGTTACTTTACTTTGAGGTACTTTTATGCTGTACAATAAAGTTTACGCTGTTCTATTAGTCTTCGCATCATGTTACCCAAACACTAGGTTGTGGAGGCCATATAGGCAGTTGTTCCCTGTAAATTATTCAGCTACATCAGATCAGAATTGAACCCCTAACCCCAACATGTAGGCCAAAGGTTCACAGATTGGTTCACGTCCTCAATACGACCTGAATACACCTATAACTATCAGATGTCACGGCATAACACCACAATGTTACTAATTATTTCACTGCATACAACCTATCTAATTGGCACCATGTTCAATATCTACCCTCTTCATGTAGGCTTCATAATATCTACCATCATAGTCAATAGTCAGTATTCTACCTGTACTCGTATTACCAGTAACGCAAACCGTCCACAAACGTGGAGGTTTACGTTTACGTCAACTGTTAACTGCGGAAAAAAGGTTCGTTTACATGAGGAGAGATTCTCGCCTTGAATAGACTATGTTCTGAAAGGTTTGGTGACTAGTAACAGTCATTTTGTTACTGTTTTTGGCACCAGTCTTTTTACAAATGTTGTAGTTACTCAGATACCCGCGAAACGAGACACAATAGTAAAACAATAACAGCGCGGTCTCATAGGACCGGTTGGGGATTCAAACGTTAAATAGTACAAAAAGTAGTACACTAGCTTATGCTAGCGGCTTCACCCGCGTGAAAGAATGTTTCTCCATGCAAACTTTGGGCCTTCGATTTATCCCCTTAGGATGAATCTTAGGGGTGGATTTCGAAAAATCCTGCCTTTTTGCTCGCCTACGTGATTAAATGAAAACGTGTACTAAATTCCACGCTCCTAGTCTCAGTAGTTTAGACTGTACGTTGATATGTCATTAAGAACTTGGTGTCTACTACAACATTTTAGATAATGTGAAAGTAGATAATAAGTTGATCCGTTTAAGGCTTGGTTTCTCGCTATCTAGTTTTCTCACCTCTCAACACGACGGGCGAGAATCTCTCCTACCCACAGGCGAGAACATCTCCTCGCCTAAACGAGCCCTTACGTGACACGCGCCGCGACGCCTCCATTAGCGGCCTATATGCATTACGTATTAGATCAGATACTCGGAACAATAACCAACATGTACCATGTATGGGCGACACGTTCACGCAATCATGGCGTGTTCTCGATGCCCAACTAATGGACGCTATTCAAGAGTATTAATATTTATTTGTAGATGGAAATGTTACAATATGTACTAGCTTCTGCCAGCGGCTTCGCCCGCGTGAGAGTAGGTTAATTCGTACAAACTTTGAACCAACGGGGGTTCCTCCACTAAGGAGGTAAATTTTTGAAAATCCTCTCACTAAGAGAGGTGCTCGCCCACGTCATTAAAAAAATGGTTGCCTGTAAAGTCGTTTTTACGGGCGAAGATTTTACGTGACAACGTCTTTTTCTCGGTAGAATATTTATTGATATGAATATAATTAAATTGCACAATAGGAACAAGGAATTGAATGAAAATAAGAATTGCACAAATTTTAACTATAGAAATATATTTTGTTTACTAAAATTCTCTAGTGCTGCGCGCGCGGCAGACCGATCATAGTTGAGTGGGAGAGAGACGCAAGGCATTCGGCGGGCCTCTCTCTCGTTCGGTGACTCATCGTAACGTTACCGAGCGTTACACTTTTTCATAATTGACTCCCAGCCGCAACCTAATTTAAGACGTTGTCACGTCAAAAAAGATATTACTGAAATAGGATCGTGTTTTACTACTATATCACCTAATGGTAAGCGATGATGTGGCCGACGATAGAGCACGCTTACCTAGAAGTAACCTATTCACTCTTGATTTAAGAACCCCTAGGTGGTAGCTATCAGCTAGGAAATAAGAATTTAATCAAGATATCAGCACGATAATGATAAGAACAATATCGAGGACAGGAAAAGTCACCTAAATATGAATGGCCATAAGAGTACAAGAAAAATCAAAGAACCAATGGATGGATTACGTGGAAAAACATATTGTTGTGATGTGGAAAAAACATGTAACAAGGATTCCAAATAAATTGGGTTATCTAAGGGTGAATGATGAATGAAAGATGAAACCAATCCAATCAGAATTGGTTTCATCATTCATTAATTCAAAGATTAATCATTTATAATGATTGATTAATTGTTAAAGAAAGAAAGAAAAACGGTTTATTTACTCGGAACAACAAAAATAATAATAATGAAAAAAAAATGGGAAAATATGCAAAACGGCCGAACGCTCAGCAAAATGCCATGCCCTCACACTTAAAGCGACGAGGGCACAGTGCTGGTTTTCAGCGTGGGCCGGTAGCGGTGTTAACAAAAGTTAAGTTTCTTTTGGCACCTAGTGTCCATGTCCAGTAATATCTTCATTCCAAGTTGCATAGAAAAGAAGAATAAAGAAGGAGAAGAAGAAGTTGAAGAGATCGCGGTTTACGATAAACCAATTGAATTGTGACAGTGCCCCATCCCGAGCGGGAGGAATTTTTCCCAAATAAAACAAAATTGGTTGTCTGTAAGAAATCACGAAATGCGATTAAATCAATTGTATTTTTATAGCGTAAGTTTCCATTATTTTATTTATTATCTTGGTATACAATAAAGTATGAATACTTTTTTATTATAGCTACTTCGTAAAGTCCCACAGCTGGGCAAAGGCTTTTTACCTTTCCTTCCAATAATCACGGTGACTCGCAGAGTTACCTAAATAAAAAATCAGTAGAAGTCTGAAACGCTCTCTCGCACCTAGTTCGAAAGAAGTCATTCCCAAATGTAGATATAACCTGCTACCACCTGTGACTTTAGCAGAATCTAGATGGTATAATAACGTGGATGAGATCATAACAGTTTAGCAGACTGTATCCTAGCTTTCAAAGGCTTTGTAATCGCCTTATTTCTGGTATAGCTATATGTTTTGTGAGGAAATCTTCATTCCACAGGTTACTTGTATGTCTAACACGTTTTCACAATCACACTTAGTTCATAGCTTAGGAATCCTGAAATCTCAAAATAAAGGTAGTCTAAAGTTAAAGTAGTCTAAGGATTAGGATAAAAATATTCAGATCCAGACATTTTTATTTGTAGAACATAGGTAGGTAAAAAAAATGGTACAGATTTTTTGAAAAGAAAAGATTTTACTTTTCAAATCCGTTAAAAATTAAGTAAACTAGGTAGCTTCCAAATTTGGTGGAAGGCAATACTGTCAAATAAGAGAAAATAATATGGAATGAGATGAGAGAAAGAGGATGCATACCTAAACATAACATAGCAAAAACTAGTAGAGAAATAAAAATAGGAACCCAATTGGATTTTTGAAACACATTTTTTTCCTAGCCACACATGAAAGGCATGTAAAATGACAATGACCACTAGGGGCAACCACCGAACATTGCGGCAAAAATTGGATAGTCTATAGATATTAGCTGCACACAATAGGTTCATCATGACGATATGGTTCAGCGTAAGGCTGTGTTCCCACTATTTCAGAACGGTTAATATATCGTTGGATGACTGTAGTTTCGTACCGGAAGACGCAGCGTTGGAAAGCCTCCCACAAAGTGGACCGACGACCTGGCGAGGGTCGCGGGAATCCGATGGATGCGAGACGCACAGGACCAGTCGCTGTGGCGATGCTTGGGGGAGGCCTATGTCCAGTGGACGTCTTTCGGCTGAGATGATGATGATGATGACTGTAGTTTCTAGCTGTTCCCTGTCGCTGTTTGTTTTGGCCACGACAGTCAGACAGATAGTCGCAACAATGACACATGATTTACCGTCACTCATCAATCAAATTGTATACTCGACATAATTTCGTTTCAATTTTGTTCGCCAGCGCAAAGTGTGGCGAATCGAAAATGTGATCAGTTTACAATAACCCAAATTTTTGTCATTTTACGACCGTCGTGCTAGCTATTCCTACTGTCATGACAAACTGTCGTGAACGCAAAAAAGTCCCAGTCCTGAACAATTCATCGTGTCGTCCTATGTGAACACCTCCATTAAAGTAATATAATTATAAGCTACGACACTTAAAAATACACGATTATCTGTCGTCACGACAAATTGGGAACGTGGCCTAAGAGTCGATTTTTTTTTTGCAGTAATGGATGGTGGCACGAATCAGTATGTTTGACACGTTTTCGTAATCATAGCGTATCCGAAATACCGACCAAAGGATGATCGTTACCGCTCCGAGTGCGCACGGAGTATGGGGTGCAAATGGGGAAGTAACGGATGATCAGCTTCCTTATCGTTAACTGGCGGTACAGCCTTGAGAATTGAGACTAACGATAATGATAGGGGAGCCTTCTTACTTTACTATTGCAGCAAGAATATATTACGGAGTTTTCTGAGAAAGAAACTCTAACTGAAATCTAACATTGCGAGATTTTATGAAAAAGAAACTTAGTCCAAAACGAAAAGGGTAACTGCAAGAAAAAGGTGTTAGTGAAAGATTTTATAACCTAAAAAAAAACATTGTGAATTTTCTATGGCCTTTTGAATTTTGGTAGACAGGACGACAGTAAGTACCCTTGACACTTGACCTTACTTAGAAACTTTGCATGATGGAGCGCGCTTACATAAAAGTACCCTATTCATTCTTGACTTGAAGACCCCTAGGTCGTAGCGTAGGAAACACAGATTCCATCTGGTAATTTCACTCCACCAACAACGATTGTACGGCCAAAATGTATTAAATGTTAAATAGACATGTTACTTGTTTTTACTAAATCGCAGAATTTACAGAAGTGTCAACTACTTTGTAGTTTTTCCCTGTTACTTTACTATAGTGGATGAGTAGGGATACCGAACCTCTTTGCTGAATGTTCATTGTTATTTTATGTTAGGTATGCTGAAAATTGCGCAAAATAAATTCCTTAAATTTACTTAGAAACTTTGGAATTACCAGTATATGGCGTTGGAGCAGGCTTGCCTAGATGTAACAAATTTGCTCCTGACTTAAAGACCCCTAGGTTGTAGAGCTATCAGGAAACACAGACTCCGGCAGGGAATTCTACTTACCGTACGTGTAATTAATTAATGTAATGCACTTGGGTCACTTGGTCAGGGGTCAAAAGTGCAGTAGCAGGCTGCCAATGCCTAAGTGTCTATAATTTCTTTGCAGAGAGGATTAATGGTTCATGATGATGTAATTTGTAGCTCTATGCTATCTAAAGTATTGAATAAACTAGTTGTGAATAATTTAACTTTTACTATACAGAAATTTTAGAGCTTTTAGCATAGGTTATAGAGGTACTATTATAGATAAACGCAGTTCTAACTCGTAAAACATTGAATTGTAACTTGAAAAGTCCCAAAAAAATTACGACGTCCCGAAAAGGAGTGTAGTTCTGTCTTTGATTAGCAAAGATTCTAGAGCAGGGGCGATAAGACGCGGCGAAATTAGGGCTGCACTCATTCATCGACTTTTAGTCTAACAGTAGAATGGAACTGCAATTTTGACCCCTGACTGTACAGTGTATACGTTATATAAAGAAAAAAAGGAAGGATTTTAGACATAAAACAAGTATTCCTTCTCAAAAAGATTCTTAAAAAAAAGCTAAGCATGTCTACGGATGAAAGATCTCTTATCAGTCATTCGTAACCGCTGCGTATATATGTCTAGACGCGGTCTATGGTCGTATCAGATGACCTCTGCGAACAAACACAGACATACACACATACCTACTTATAGGTCAAGGTCCTTTCATTGTTCCGTGGCCAAAATATTGAAGGTCAAACGTATCTTTATAGGGTCCGATTATTTGAGAATATTTGAGATGAATGTAATTTTTTTTGTTTCGGTTGGAAATCGTGAAAAGAATCCTGCTCTGTGTGAAGCGATGGGTGTCAGACTTTTACCAAGGTAATCATCAGACATTTTTTTTTCACACAAATAAACTTAATTAAACATAAATAGAACATAAAAAATAAATACACTTGTATTTATCAGACATCTTGGCTGATAGATATGTTACTGTAAAAGCCCGAACCACGGTATATCTCAGGTTTTACCAGTAAATCTTAGGTTTTACCAACACAAGTTAGTAAATGTAAGAATATGTGAAAAAGAAACGATTTAATCGGGCTTTTACCATTAGAATTTAGTACATGCTAGGTTTTACCACTGAGGGTTGGTAAATGTTGGTTTTGTATTTTCGACGATGGAGCGCGTTTACCAAGAAGTAACCTATACACTCTTGACTTAAAGATTCCTGGGTTGTAGCTATCAGGAAACATAGACTCCGGCAGGGATTTCTACTCGTTGGCTGTACGCACAATAAATGTGTTCCCAAAACGTTTTGCGCGTATAAGAGGGATATCTACCATGTACTGATGGCGCATCGCCGTACGCCTGATGGTCCGATGATGGAACGGGCTAGGAGGAATTATTTAGTTATGCAATTCCGACGCACACTCCTCAAAATGCAACCGGTAGAAACCTGACAGGCTAACGACTCGGTGTTGATGCTCAAGATTTTGAAGCTTCGACTAAACGAGTGCATCATTACCAATGATCTTCTTGGCTCTCGTTTCAATAGCTTCAAGCGCTTCAAGCTGATATCGGGCAGATCCATCCCAAAGATGAGAGGAGTACTCCATACATGATCGAACTTACGCTTGATAAAGTGTGAGCAGCTGTTCCGGTGTGAAGTACTGTCTCACCTTTGCAAGAATTCCTAGCTTTTTAGCAACCAGTTGAGCCTTTGCTTCAATATATGGAGCAAAGTTAAAAGTCGACGTCAACGTAACACCAAGAAGATCAAGATGGTCGGTTATCGGTACGGTTGCACCCAGGAAAGTAGGAGAACTGAATTGTCTTCTTTTAGCGGAAAATTGGCATTGCCCCATTCAGTGACCGCCTCCGAGGACCAATTTATTTATTTATTTATTTATTTAAACATCTTGCACATAATGGTACAAAGGCGGACTTAATGCCTTGGGCATTCTCTACCAGTCAACCAAGGGTGGTGAAGAGAAAGCATGGTAGGTGCATTAAAAAAAAAACCTATTAAGATAAAAAAACTAAATATAGGTAAAATAAACATACACAAATATTAATATAACATATACCTACATATATATGTATATATACACCAATTCTCGATGGCCTCATTTCAGATACGGATGGCATACGCTAGAAGATCACTAGTTAACCAATTTCGAAAGCCGTATTGACGGTCACTTAGGATGTCATAAGTTTCTAGGTAGATATGCCAGGAGCTTAGTGTTGAGTACACGGTCCATAGTCTTACAGAACAATGCATAATTATTAAACACTAATTGTACTACTAATGAAAATAATAAATCGTTACCTATCTTTTGGTAATGTTTATCTCAACATTTACCGTGTCTTTGAGATAAATCCTAAGATTTACCAAGTGAATGGTAGTAAAAGTCCGAAATAAACGATGATTATAGAACAGTTCGGACTTTTACCATTAAGAGTTGGTAAATCTTAGGATTTACTGGAAAATCTTAGGATTTACTGTAGTTCTGGCTTTTACAGTAACAGATACATCAATTGACATAATTTCAGCCGAAAGATGTCTATTGTCGGACATAAACCTCCCCCTAGTGTTGCCACAATGAATGGTCCAGTGCGTCTCACATCAATCGGTTTTTGCCTACCTTCTCGGAATCAACAATTGACCTCTTTCTCGAAGTTATACATTACCCAACTGGACCTTCTGTCCTAGGTAAACGTAATCGTCCACAACTTCGAGTGTAGTCTCCGATCTTGTGGGTTATTTTAGATTGTTAGTAAATAAGACTCAGGACTATATTATTAGTAACACTTTACCTAATTATATTTACTTCGTGTCGTTCTGCGGCACTTGTCCGCGGAAGCGACGGAACACCACCCGTGTTCCTTCAGTTGCTTTTTGCGTTCCAGGGCTACGGTAACCCTTTCAAATCCCGCTGCCCATCTGATAATGGTCTGACGGCTTTTACAGTAAACTTGTAAAGGTCCGAAGTCAACATCAGTCATCGTGTAACTCAAGTGCTCAACGTAGTCACAAAGAGCTCAACATAGTCTCAAAGAGCTCAACATAGTCTAGAGAGCTCAACGATTCAATACAAATTTAACTTTAACTGGATTAACAGTTGGACAGGCCTCCTATTTAATGTATTGTCTTCCTATTCCACCCTAAGATTGTTCGGTCAATATTATGCGTTGGGCCACCATTGTATCTAAATTAATATTGGTCTATTAAATAAACAAGCTTTCTATTAAGGATGTTATAGAGCATCGTAATCGTAACCGAAGTTATCGGATATCCGAAATAAAAAAATATCCGTAACCGAAACTAATATAAAAGTTTAGAATAGTTTCGAACCTTTCTGGATATTTATGGTTTCGAATAAAGGTGGAAAGTAAAAGTACCCTTTTTTTTTTTTTTTTTTTTCCGGTAGGGGAATCATCAGAATGACTTCTCCCACTCTTGGGCGGAGCGGGAGGGCGTGTCAGACTCTTACTGACTAAACCCCTACCCCGTTCCTTCGTTACCATCGATCTGGGGGACACGGTGACAACCTTTCGGATACCGTGTTCCCTAGAGGCTTCGGCCCTACCGGGCCCCTACAGTTTGCTGACATCTCCTTGAGGCGCGCGTGGAACAGAACGCGCCGTCGACGACTAGGCTCGGTCCAGATTATTACCAGACTGCCGGACGGCGAGCTACCCAGCGCTCGCTGTCCGCGAGCCCGCGCCTACGGTGGTCGGAAATCGGGATCGGGATCTCGGCGGCGGCGGCGTGAGTTCCGTTGCCTCACGCGGTCGGCAGCCTCCTTCGCTAACATTACTGCTTCGCAGAAGGAGGCGACTGCCTGCCACCCCTCCTCGCTCCGGACCATGGCCTCTACCAGGGCCCGGCGCGAGAGGTCACCGCCGCCGATAGCCTCCACAAGGACACGGCGGTGAACAAGTAAAAGTACCCTACCCTACTAATAAACGGGAAAGTTTGTATGTAAGGATGTGTGCATGTATGGATGTTTGTTACTCTTTAACGCAAAAACTACACAATGAAATTTGGTATACAAGTAGACCATATCTTGGAATAGAATATACGATACTTTTTATGCTGCGCGTATGTTGCCTTGGGATAATTTTCTACTACATATGGGCGAAACTGCTGGCAACAACAGTTGGAAATCATTAATTATAATTATAAAAGCAAATGATAATCTAATCTAGAAATAAAAGTCAAATCTTACTACATAAATTTTACTTTTAATATTCTTATATCCGTAACAGAAACTGACGGATAATCCGAAATAATTTCATTTCCGTAACCGTATCTGAAATTTATTACTCCCCTACCCGGATCCGTATTCAGATCCGAAATTTCATATTCATAACATCCCTACTTTCAATAATGTTTGTGAACAATATCGTATATTCTATCTATCGATCTGTTATTATTTGAACAACCCCCATATTAATCAGATAAATAGCAACAGTACACTACTATAATAGCACTCATGTTAGAATCATCCGTCCATCCATCTACCTAGACTTTTTCTAACTATATTTGGGTCGGCTTCCAGTCAAGCCGAATCTAGCTGAATACCAGTATTTTACGAGGAGCGGCTGCCTACCAGACCTTCACAACCCATTAACTGGGGTAACACGGCACTTCATGGCAAGACTGGAGTCAGATTTACTGGCTTCTGACTATCCGTTTGGACCGCCAAAGATCTACAAATGACAGCCGAGACCTACGGCTTAACATGCTTTCTGAGGCACGGAGGAAACTCGGTATGATAAGATGGTAACCCATCCACAGACCAACCTTGGCAAGCGTTGCTTAACCTTGAAGATCGATCCGAGCGGCTGTTATTATCTAGCCACGAGCTCTTCATGTCACCTCCTGTGTCACCTGTCCATTCTATCATAACTCGATACACACGTATTTCCGAACGAAGTTTCGAACAATGCGTGAATTTTCGACGGTAAAGGGAAACCGCATGACACGCCGCGAGATTGTTCGAAAGAGTTACCGCAGCCCTGAAATTTAATAGGCAACTGATGGAACACAGTTGGGTTTTAATCGGTAAAAGTAAAACTGGGTTTCCTATTTTATAGGCAAGAAAATGTCAATCAATAAATGATTAATTGTTTAACTTTTTTTTCAATACAGTTACTTGAAAGCTCGCTCTCCCGCTTTCAGACAAGCAATTTATTGTTCTTCAAAAAAGTGCGCGTGATCCCCCCACCAAAATAAGCCCACCCCCTCCACAAAAGAGTATGTCTTTGTCCTATCAGGCTGGGCGCTAAGCAAGTCGCTTCCATATCTACGAGTCGCCGGTCAACCCCCGTTTATTTATTTCTTTTTATTTTATAATATATCTAATGTACACACATACTGGGTGTAAGGGACAGCACTCCGAAAAAAACGACTTTTCCATACAAACTGTCCGATAAAATTTATAATTTTGTATGATGAGGTTGAAATTTTTTTTCGTTTCCTGAAAAAAAAATTTGTGGGAGGATGTTCAGATTCGTCTACTGAGTAAGCCCTTAAAGTTAGTGGAGGGCTGTCCCTTTCACCCTATACACAGAAAAAGGTACCGATAGATATCGTAAGTGTATCGAAAAACCACTTTTGATACACGTGGAAATTTGTCACAGTACTCAGATCTAACAATGAATTCAGAATGCAAGTTTTGGCTCTATTAATAGCTCTACAAAAAGAATTCTCTGAAATGCTATGTGTGACAGAACACAGTTTTTACCCGACTGCGAAGAATGATTATGTTTTTCGCACGTATCCTATAGGTCAATAAAAGTCTGACATTTTCTCTCGCTCCACCCAGACCGGGAGAAAATTTGAAAAGTAATGCTGAAGTTAGTCTTCTGGACAGTATTGATTTCTTCTTCTTTTTTCAGCCTAGCAACTAAGCTACTAATATGTGGCACGTTCCACGGGGTTGTACGCACTTTTGTGTGAGTGAGGCTGTCTAATCAATCAGGCCCATAGATTGATTGATGGATATCTCCCGGGACGACATGGTACAGTCATCGCTATAATTGTCTACTGAACGCAGATTCGCTCTGTTTCGTGGATCTTTAATCACTAACTACATAGTATTAAAACCAAGTCGCTTTCTCTGTCCCTATATCTTTAAAACTACGCAACGGATTTTGATGCGGTTTCTTTTTAATAGATAGAGTGATTCAAGAGATGTATAATACATGCATCATATAGTAGAGAGACACTAATTTCTTTGCACCCGTGTGAAGTCGGGGCGGGTCGCTAGTTCTATAATATAAAAATGTAATAATCTAGTAACGTTAAGCCGCCGAGGTCGACCTTTGAAGAGGTGGCGGGATGACCTAGATGCCTACCACAAGGGTTGGTTGGAGATGGCTCAAGAAAAGAATACTTGGAAGAAGTTGGGGAGACCTTTGTCCAGCAGAAGGAAAGTATTTTTTTTTTAATTTTATGGGCTTATTCTGTCCCACTCCTGGGCAAAGGCCTCCCTCCACTCTTTCCATGTTTCGCGAGCCCGCGCTTCCTCTAGCCATTTCTGGTGGAATCTGTCCAATTCGTCTCGCCATCTCCTTCGCGGTCTGCCGCGACCCCGTCGTATTGTTTCAGGGCGCCAACTTTGTGCTACTTTGGCCCACAGTTTGTCGGCCATGCGGCAGACATGTCCTGCCCAGTCTCATTTCAGTTGGGCAGCCTTTTGGAAAGAATAGATAGACCAAAAAAAAAAAAGTAACACTTTTTTCTGTTATTAGTATAATACCTAAATGTGTGTTTTCCTGACTTCTAATTTGGAAGAGCCTGGATCTCACGACACAGTTCAAATTCTAGTGTGGGAACCAAGAAATTTGTAAAAAATCTTGCACTTAAAGTTCTAATGTAATGAATTTGTCGTCTATATCCTAATGACCGACGAAAAGAGTCACCGTGACCCTAAAACGCAAAGGGCAGCTAAAAGAACAGAGATGAAGATTAGATTTTATTCAGAAGTTATTTTTAACTTTCCACCTAAAACGAGTAGGTACCTAATCAAGAATATCCTGAAATACGCCTCTGCTCAACCCTCCAAGGAAAATATGCGTGATATTGCGTTGTTTATAATTAGTTTTCTCCTGGTGGTGATTAACCTTTCTGGCAAGTTTCCTTAATATTACTTTATCGGTTCCTTTCTGTCTAATGGTCTTCCTTAATTGCTGGCCTCGGCAGCTAAGGATTGGTTGATTCATTACACGTACACCTGTGTCTACCTCTTTGGGATAAAAGGGTCGATGCGATGTAAGTTATGTAAGGGCTACTGTCCATTGACGCGTAGCTTCATACACATTATACGCTTGGCGTACGTCTGTTTACAGCTTAGATATAAAACTACTAGCTTCTGCCAGCGGCTTCGCCCGAGTGTAGAGTTATTGTAGCCTTCCTCGATAAATGGGCTATCTTATACTGAAATAATTTTTCAAATCAGACCAGTAGCTCTTGAGATTAGCGCGTTCAAACAAACACACTCTTCAGCTTTATAATCTATATATATAAAAGAAAGTCGTGTTAGTTACTTCACTTATAACTCAAGAACGGCTGAACCGATTTAGCTGAAAATTGTCAGGGAGGTTAGAGCCAGGAGAAGGACATAGGATACTTTTTATACCGAAAAAATCGAAAAAAAATAATTATACGAAACTTTTGGTCTTCTATTTATCGATTAGTGTACGGTGGGTAGGGTAGTGTAGGGTAGGTAGGGTAGTGTAGGGTAGGTAGGGTAGTGTAGGGTAGTGCAGGGTAGTGTACTGTAGAGTAGTGTAGTAGGGTAGTGTAAGGTAGGTAGGGTAGTGTAGGGTAGTTTAGGGAAGGTAGGGTAGGATATGTAGGGTAGTCCTTTGACGGGAGCGGAGCCGCGGGCAAAAGCTAGTATTAGTATAGATATAGATGAAACTCTGTCGACGAAGCGACAACGTCGTGCTCGCAGCGCTGCAAGCAAGCTTCATGACGCCTGTCATACGTCGGAGCGTACATCGAGCGAAAATACGTTTTTATTTTTGTAAAAATATCGTAAATGTCTTCGTCATCCGACAGTACTGTCACAGATGATTGAAAACCGTACACGTGTCATATGCCTCGTGGACAGGGTTCAGTAGGCTGTGCTCCTCAAGTTGCCTGGTGTATTTTGAAGCGTCTGTGAAGCTACGCATCCGTGGACAGTCGACCTTAGTGTACTACTTTTAATTTATTAGTAACATGTAACATTAAGGGTGAAAGTACCCTGCTAGGGCTGCGATAGAGTTTTTGATGGAGTTCCTACGACTCTGGATGGTAGGAGAACTAGACTCAAAGAACAGATGATTTTAGTCAGTAAAAGTCTGACGCTCCCAATCGCTCCACTCAGAACAAATGTACGTGTAAATGTATGTGTGTGTATGTGTTGTGTGTGTGCTAAGTCTAATCCCGATATAGAAGTCAGTAAATCTGACTCCAGTCTAGCCATACCGCGTTACCCCAGTCAATTGGTTGTGGAGGTCTGATAAGCAGCCGCTCCTCGTAAAATACTGGTATTCAACTAAATCCGGCTTGACTGGAAGCCGACCCCAATATAGAATATAGTTGGGCAAAGGCTAGGCAGATGATGATGATGATGAAGTCTAACCCCGATTTCTGATTGAAGCATTTGAAGTTGAGCATTTTTGAAACTCTACTTTAATCTACTTTAGTCTGTCGAAATTTGGCTCTTGGCTCTTAACTCAAAATATTCTGTTCAAAAAACCCGCCCTACATTTCGTGATTTTATGTCTGGACTTGTAATAGTTAATGTTCTTTCTTTCACGTAGTTTCGTATAGTCTCCTAAAAAAATAATGCAATATCACTTTTTAGCATTAACGGCCTTGTGACGTTCCTACAGTTGGGACTCAGGCCTCCTCTCTAGGAGAGGGAATGGGCCGTAATCCACAATCCGGGCCCAGTGCGGATAGATGGAAGTCACATGTCTTCGAATTTTTGGTTCTAGGATAAGCCGGTTTCCTCACGATGTCATCTACATTATCTACATTAATAAAGAAGTAAAGTTTGTTTTTTTGTTTGTATGAGGTAGTTTGTGGAAGTACTTGTCCGATTGCCAAATATTTTTCACCAATAGAAAGCTGCTGTATTCCTGAGTGACATAGACTATATTTTATGTACGCGGGCGAAGCTGCGGGCAATAGCTAGTATGTTATATCACTCTTTAATCCCTTTTCCTAGTTCCGTATGTAACAGAAAAGTATCGGAAACTGTCAGCGTAGATTAATTCTAATTCCGACAAGCGCACCGCAGCATCAATACGGCGAGCGTAAATGGCGTCCTTTGTGAGAGCGGGCGGAGTCGCGATGCGTGACGGCGTGACGTAGCCGCCACGCGCGACGTGACACGCATACATGCGGGCTATTTCTGTCACGTACGGAACTCGCGTTAATGCCTATTTTAGCTGGATGTAACTAAACTAGCGGTTTAGGTTCGCTTCTGAAAGGATAACCCGCAAAGCAAAGAAGTCACAAAGGAGTGGGTTTTGGTCAGTAGAAGTCTGACATGCCCTCCCACTCCGCCAAAAGCGGGAGAAATCATTATGATGATTTTTCGCCTAAAAAAACTTTAATTATCAATGCCGAGTTACTAGCTAGTCGTTTTTCTACCGATTGAATTTGGGGACTGTGCATCGGAATTGCGTGTCTTAATTCCACGAAGTCCGATCCATCATCGAACCATCAGACGTGCATACAGCTATACTACATTGAAGGCATCCCAACTATACGCAGAAGTAGTTTTTTTTTTGTATACCTATCACATAAACCAGTGCTTGACTGCAATCCCACCTGATGGTAAGCAGTGATGCAGTCGTTGATGGTGAGGCGCACTAGTTTAGGCGCATTAAGAGCCTATTCACTCTAGCCTATTCTATTTTGGAACACATTCAATGTGCGTACAGCTAAGGAATGTTGTATGAATTCTTCACCGGAATCTGTGTTTCCTGATAGTTACGACTTAAAGTCATGAGTGAATAGGATACTTCTAGGCAAGCGCACAACCATTGACTACATCATCGCTTACCATTAGGTGAGATAGTTGTCAAGCGTGAGCCTATCAGCTATCAGCCGCACGGGTCGATCTTCAAGGTTAAACAACGCTTGCCAGGGTTGGTCTGTGAATGGGTGATCATCTTAACAAAACGAGTTTCCTCCATGCCTCAGATAGCACGTTAAGCCGTAGGTCCCGGCTATCATTTGTAGATCTTTGGCAGTCGTTACGGATAATCAGAAGCCAGTGAATCTGACTCCAGACTTGTCATGAAGTACGTCCAATTAACTGTGGTAACACTACCACAGTTAATTGGACGTAGAGGTCTGGTAGGCAGCCGCTCCTCGTAAAATACTGGAATTCAGCTAAATTCGGCTTGACTGGAAGCCGACCCCAATATAGTTCGGAAAAGGCTAGGTAGATGATGAGTTTCTGATAACAAGGTTCATTAAACCATCTGAAAGTGAAACCTAACATAAAACATTAGGTAAGCTCTGTGTAAACCGTACTGCAACATTGTAATGTATGCATTGCAACGGCAACATGGAGGTTTATCATAATCCCTGGATCCAGTGTGTACGAGCTACACAAATTGTACTAGATGTTTTGTTTTTATATACCGGTTCAGCTTAACTTTTTTAGTACTACCGGTGTTAAAAAATAATGGTTGCATTTTTAAATGAGAGTAGGTAAGGGTCACAGGAATCCGATGGATGCGATGCGTTTTTAAAATATACAGTTCGTCCACTATAAGTTGGCGAGTGTGAAGTTACGCTCTGCGAATTTTGGCGCTTGAAATATCGTACAAAAACAAAGGTTTTAAAAAAATAAATGCAATTTGCAGTTCTTATTGCTGTTAAAAACAGTTATTGGTATTAATTTTTTTAAAACCTTTATTTTTGTACGATATTTCAAGCGCCAAAATTCGCAGAGCCTAACTTCACACTCGCCAACTTATAGTGGACGAATTGTACGAGACGTAGAGGACCGGTCGTTTCAGTGACACTAGGAGAAGTACATATCCAACAGTGGACGCCTTTCTGAGACGCCTCTGAAAACTTGTAAATGGCCGTCTTTTACCTATTGTAAATGTTTAATGAAATTATTAGCTGTAAGTTTTCCTATAAGTAATATAATAATAACAGTGGACGCCTTTTGGGTGAACTAATTGTGATGTAACGGAAAATCCTCAGCCAGAACTGCGGGGTAATTCGAAAGTCCGTTTTAGAAAATTCCGTTTCCCTGGAGCTATTGAAGGAACACACGTGGATTTTAGTCAGTAAAAGTCCATCTCGCCCTATCCATGTAATAAATAACCATAAACTTAATCGGCCTTGTAAGATATCCACTGCTGGGACTCAGGCTTCCTCTCTAGGAGAGAGAATGGACCGTATAGTCCAGTCATTATAGTACTTTCACCTCGGAATTCGAGATACCCAGCTGTAAGTCTGTAAATACTTGTATATTGACACCCTAAAAGTTGTCTCAAAACCTACATATGGTAGGGTGTACGCAACTTTGAAATTTCAAGGTTAAAGGGCCCAAAAATCGTTTTTTTGCGCTTTTTTGGTAAATATCTCATTTCCTAAAGGTTTTTTTGCTATTTGTATATTTAACAATATTGTAGAATACAAAATTCTCTACAAATTTTGTATATAAAACTTTTTCCTACGGTGAACCGTTTTCGAGATAGAGAGCGGAGAGCGCACGGTCACAGCATCACTTCAGGTCAACTGGTTCCTCCGGTCGAAAACGCACCATATAAGTTGATACTATCGATAAATCAATGATTATAAATATTTGTCAATTTTTATTAACTATTATATTATATTTCATGATTTTATTTCTAACCTATCCACTTTTTATTCAGTATTCATTTATTTAACAACACTTACCTGGCGTGTCAGACGTTTACTGACTAAAGCCCACTCCTGTTCCTTCTTTGCCTTTGTTCTAGGGCCCCAGTCAGTGTACCCTTTCACATACACCATGGCCCCAGTGGATTTCGACCCTACTGGGCCCCTACGATTTTCTGAAATGTTCTTGAAGTACGCATAGATCGTTACGCGTCGTCGACGACTTGAGCGCATTCCGGATGGTAATTGGACGACAGGACGGCGATCTACGCATTGCTCGTCGTCCGCCGTCGCCAGCATGGGCTTGTGAACGGATGTACGATGGAAAGGAGCAGTGCGTACTGAACTGAACTCACTTACTGAGAATAATTAGTTTCTCTTACTATGCTATGGTTTTTTTAACTTAAATATGTCTATCTTGCTTTAATTTTCAAAGTAAATAACTAGGGTATGTCATTCATTAATAGAAATTGTAGCAAGAACCTATTTTGGGCAATAATTTAAGAAATTAGTTTCTTGTTTTGAACTTGTATGGATATTATTTTTTTGTGGCTGCTTTTAATAAAGTAGTATACCATTTTGGAATCTTGATTAGTTGCACCAATTTTTAAAAAAACTTGCCATAGTAGTGTTCATACTTTTTTTTACACCAGGACAAGCTAAAGTTGGCTAAAAGTAAAAATCTTCAATAAATTTGGGTAATCACATAAGTTTCATTCATTTTTGTGAAAAATCTAGAGGAATTCTGGATTTTTTAAGAATAGCAGTAGATAGCAGTTTTATTCAGGTTGTCGCTACAAAAAAAAGAACAGCAATATTTAAACAACTGTGGTAATGGTAGAGGAAAATATCACAACAGATCTAAATTTTAAAAGAATTTATTTGTGTTATTTCACTTATTACTTAAAAAATATTAGTGTGATACTTTTTTTTGTATTTTTCTCCGAATAGTCACGACTATTCAGACAAATATTTATAATCATTGATTTATCGATAGTTCATTAACTATAATATGGCGCGTTTTCGACCGGAGGCACCAGTTGACCTAAAGTGATGCTGTGACCGCGCGGTCTCCGCCCTATATCTCGAAAACGGTTCACCGTAGAAAAAAGTTTTCTGTACAAAAATTGTAGAGAATTTTATATTCTACAATATTGTCAAATATACAAATAGCAAAAAACCTATAGGAAATGAGATATTTACAAAAAAAGCGCAAAAACCTGATTTTTGTGACCCCCGACCATGAAATTTAATAGTTGCGTACACCCTACCATATGTAGGTTTTGAGACAACTTTTAGGGTGTCAATATACAACTATTTACAAACTTACAGCTGGGTATCTCGAATTCCGAGATTCTTACCTTAATTGAGCTAATTTGACTGGACTAGTAATTAACGCGCAGTCCTAATGCGATTAGATGGATATCACATGTCTTAAATTTTTTGGTTCTAAGGCATGCCAGTTTCCTCACGATGTTTTCCTTCACAGCTCCAATCGCAAGTAATTATTTGATGCTTTTCCAATTAAATAAAAAAAAAACGATTCAGTATTTGTCCTACAAAGACTAAATGAAACACAGTGTATGAATCCGAACTAGGTCACTGGGGATTAAGCTAAATCCTACTTTATCATTCAAACGGTGACATCAGTGCCGACAACAATGACGCAATACCGATTAAACACTACGAGAATTACCGATTACCCATTGTGAATCAAATTCACGTAATGATTTGGAATAATTGATGAATGCGTTCATGCATCTAAAACGATTACGGACTAATTGCTCGCTGCGATGCGATGCCCGCCGTCGAACCGTAATAGCGATAGCGCATGAGCATCGCATCACTAGCACATGTTTTAACCATTATGTGAGCGAATAACAACAGTTTTTGTTGCGGTTTTCACAAAATACACGCCATGTTTTCCGTTGAAATTATTTGTGGCAGTTACATGAAAATACAGATGTGAAATTCGGAATTTTCCACCCCGTTGACAAGTGTTGACAATGTACAGCTGTTTGTGACTGCCACTCAGTTGAGAGGCGTAATGACCTCGTCACTAAATTGTTACAGCACTCGTGTTTGTGTAAGTGACGATACAGCCTCTCTGAAACTTTTGCTTGTTATTTCCAACGATTTGCTCTGCCTGATGTTAGCGGAAGTTCAGTCTAGTAAACCACCCTCGCTACGCTTTCTTCTTTATTTATGAGTCTCACATTTATCTTTCCTTATTGTACTCCAAATCTATTTGCACACTATATCTTACCGAGGTCTTTGTGTCGCCACCGTCACCTGCCCACGCTGAAACCATCGCCAACACAAGTATTACTGTAACTTACTGGGGCTGCCTCAATTTATTTATGCTTACAACGTTATAGATGGAATAAATATTTTTGTAGATATTTGTATGTGAGGATTCATTGCATTATGCATGTGGCATTATGCTGAGCGTACGGTCGTTTTGCGCGGAAGTAACGCATATTTTCCATAAAGGATGTTTGTTATTTGTTAGAAACAATAATGTTTTTTTTCTATCATACCTGAGGGTTGTCAGAAAGGTTTTTTAAGGTGGGAGATCATCAAAATGGATAAGTTGGAGGGTGTGTCAGATGAAGGGTTTCAGAAGGGTGACTGTAGGAAATAAAACACGTAGATCTTAGACTATATACCTATACTTAAATAACAAAAGTGCTCGTGTGGCGAGGACGCGCGTGGCGTGAGATCACTGTTGCTGCTGCGGCGGCGCCAGGCGCGCGGCCAGGTGCAGGATGTCGCGCTTCTCCTTGGGGAAGCGCAGCTCGCGCGCGGCCAGGCGCGCGGCGCGCAGCTCGCGCTCGGCGCGCGCCAGCTCGGCGCGCAGCACGCCGCCGCCCGCCGCCGCCGCGTCGCGCTCGCGCGCCGCCCACTCGCGCGCCATCTGCTCGCGCATGGCGTCGTCCAGCGCGCGCGCCGAGTAGTGCGCCACCACCTCCTGCCGCGAGCACTGCCGCTCGCGCATCGCTCGCAGCGACCCATTCCAGTGCAGCAGCTGGAACACCGTCATCAGCTCCTGGAACTCCAGCATCGTGCGGCCCTTGTTTGCTTCCAGCATGAACCTAACACAAATGATCATGTTAATCCCAGTGCTCTGTATACAGAATCTAGCTCACACACATACAGCCTGTAATCCTAACAATGAGAAGAAAGCTCGCCACGGGTTCTTTGTCTCCGAAGTTGGACGGATCTCGGACAGCCAGATAAAAGAATAATCCTTCTTTCAATCCGACTTTAATCATTCAGTCGGCTTGTATAACAATAGATCATGAAACAATGTAGCTCCGCATAGGCTAGGTATTAATGAGTGTTGGTTTAAACTTCATTGTAAGCTGACCGCTTCGTTAGTTCGTCCGTTCGTTCAATCAAAATGGACTTAATTAAACTCATTGATACTTAAATATTTGTTGAACGCTCCCTAGCCAGCCTCTCAGCTCTACTATCACCTTATTACTTTCACCAAAATCTCCTTTCCTTACTCAAAGTACTCCCATCGCATCTGTCTGTCCGCGATAAAATCAATAATCGCTAAATGGATTTGAAAGAAAGTATTAAATTTATAAATAAGAGCATGTTATACTAGAAAACCAATTGAGAATTTTCAAAATTCCTACCACCCGTCTGAAGCTGGGGTGACAAGAAGATCACTTAAAATACCATGACACCTTAATTGTTTAAATATATAGTTACATTACATTGTTCAAGAGACGTAGGTAACATGATCACACAAGAAATGGATAAAAATAACAACTAAAGAAATTTATGTCACTTGGTTTTTTATAGAGTGGAGAAAACTGATCATCAAGTCTGTAACTAGATCCAAAAGCCCCAAGCTCACCTAAAGGCCGCAATCCCAGCGCTGGGGTCCTGATGATGGGCGGCGGCGTCCCCTGCGAAGGAGGCGCGTGCCTCCGCCACCGCCTTCTCTATGAAGTGCTCCGAGATGCGCCTGGACTCGTGCTCGTTGAACACACTGTTCATCAGTGCAATCTTCGCCGCGCTTCGGCGAGCTTCGGCTTTTGTCGGACAATTCTGGATGGAGGAAAGGGACTGTTAGTACTTATAAAATAAACACTACGGAAAACTTTCTAACACACAATAAATTCTTAAGGTAGCCATGCACGTTACGGTATACCCAACAGTTTTGCCTGTACGCTATACCTGCCAGGTTAGCTTGATTACAGGACATACCTACCAGCACAGTTGTGCAGCATACGCACTCCAGTTTACCTGTAAACCTCAACTGTGTAAGAAAACTTTCAGGTATACCTTAGCGTGTATGGTTACCTTTAGACTTTAATCTTTGAAGAGTTACCTAGAGGCAGGTGTACCAATACTCTAACTTAGCCCATTTTTAATCAAATTCCACGTAAAAAAAACCGGGCTTGTAGCTGTCAACCTGGCTCAAAAAAAAAGATACACTCTGGGCCATCATGGTTGTTTATTATGATTCCATCGGTCTCTGGAGTGGAAAAATCATCAAAAGATTGATTTATATGTGATATATGTAATGAAATCCAATCTGAATTGTCAACATAAAGTATCGTTCTGTGATATCAGCACTGTTGACTTTACCCGTCGTTTCAGCCACGTAGGATCAACACAACAACAGCGGGAGGTTTATTTTGTGTAATTAAATGCGTATTCACGTAAATACTGCGAAGTATGGCGTATAGCTGGCGTTGCAAATTGCAAGTATCCCTCTATGTCTACCTATGAAGCCTACTGGGGTCATGGGTTGTGCAACAGAGAACCCTAAGGCCCTAGAACGAAGGCACAAAAGGAACATAGGAGTGGGTTAGTCAGCAAAAGTCCGACATGCTCTCCCGTTTCGTTTACAAGCGGGAAAAATCATTGGATGATTTCCCACCTAGAAAAAAAATCCTGATAACTGTAACTTTCGTAAATCCTTAAAAAAAAAAGTTATTATGGCTACTGCCTTATCATCATCATTTCAGTCGAAACACTTTCACTGCTGAACATAGGCTTTCCCCAATCGTCACCACAACGACCAGACTTTTTCGCATCCATGGGATTCCCACAACCTTCACCAGGACATCCCTCCATCATGGCAACTGCCATCATTTTCAACATGAAAATTAAATCATTCCTTCTAAAGCTTCGTTCTGAAGTAAACATTACCGGTACTGTATGTTTAAGGTGGCTATACAAAGTGTAGATTTCCATTAAGATTAATTGAACAGAAACTTTATGATGAGGGTGACATTATGACTTGCATAATTTAAGATATACGACCTCCGCGCTTGTTTGCAGCCTTCGACCCACTTGCAGCGCCAAAAGACTTGGAAACACGAGGTTTTAATATAAATATGCCATTCATAATGGGTTATTAGGGCCTCGGAGTTCAAGCGAGAACCCTGATTAGCACAAGTCATGAAGAAGAAGTAGGTACCAAGGGCGAAAAGATGGCGTACGATAAACGATTTTTTTTAGAGGTGTCTCATCAATCAATCATTCAAACCTTCTCGCTTTTCAGTTAAGTGGGAAGGTTACCTACGTCAAATTTTTACTGACCAAAACCACTCCAGTACCTTTCTGATGTCCTTTGCTTTCTAGGACAACGGTTTTCTTTTTAGAGAAAAAGAAAACCGTTGGCTCTAGAAACGTAACACAGATGGCGCGGTTGCACAATTTACTCACTTTTGGACTTCTTCCAAGAGTTAATACCCTAATATTCTGACTCATTTCCTTCACTCGATTCAATCAGACTGATAGGGGTTTGCTGTAAGAAGACGCTATTGTGGGTTAAGTTCGCCCCTGCTTCTTAGCTGTACTATTTTGTCAGCATCAATGTTGTGTACAATCTGACTCCAGTCTTACCATGAAGTACCGTGTTACCTCAGTTAATGGGTTGGAGGTCTGGTAGGCAGCCGCTCCTCGAAAAATACTGGTATTCAGCTAAACCCGGCTTGACTGGAAGCCGAACCCAATATAGTTGGAATAAGGCTAGGTAGATGATGATGAATGTTGTGTACAATAAAGACTTTTTTTGCCTTCCCATTCTGTCCCACTCCTGGGCAATGGCCTCCCTTCACTCTTTCCATCTTTCGCGGGCCCGCGCTTTCAAAGAATACCTAAAGACTATAAGAAGTTCTACTCCAAGTTACG
Organism: Mythimna separata; assembly: GCA_030763345.1. NCBI lineage: Eukaryota > Metazoa > Arthropoda > Insecta > Lepidoptera > Noctuidae > Mythimna > Mythimna separata. Next base: position 21,881,313 of record CM061170.1, on the reverse strand, counting down.
TTCAAAAAGCTTAGTCCTGACCTGAAAGCTCCCAAAGCATGCTCCTCCAGGCAGCGTGACGTAGCAGACGTAGGGCGGGTGCGCGGCCGGCACCGACTCGTAGATGACGAGGGCGCCGCCCCCGCTGCCGGCGCCTCCGCCGCGCGCAGCCTTCACCTGCCAGAACTCCTGCAGCGCTTCCACCACGTTCACTGTCGATAGGACTCCGTCAGCTGCGAGGGAAAGGAAAGGTTAAGATTGTGTCCTTGGAATTGGGGCTCAGGTAGAACCTGGCCTTTTAGGGCTGGCGCTCATTATCGGCATCCCTACATGCAAGTGCACACGGTCGGAAACAATGCATGTAATGCCGAAGGATCCTTTTCCTTGCCGATACCGATATTGGGCGCCAGGCCTTAGGGGGGATTATGAATCACACACAACCGATGATGATTGATTAATATTACATAAGCACAGTCCGCAGACAAACTCCAGCTCAGCAAATTATAATAAAAGTTGTAACCGATAGTACGTTCAAAACGGATGCGAGATGCTTCGAGAGCGTCGATGCGAGACATCAAGTTGATGTGACTCGGTATCAGGAACATGGTATGTTTTATTTTCAGAACCGTACTTCATATTGCTTCAGGTATGAGAGCAAACTCCAATTCAGCATGTAACAAGGATAATAAAAGTAGAAGCGAAGTACCTAACTGGTATTACTGTTTCATTTGCTTTCCTGCTACTTTCATCACTTATAGGGTATGATGCATCTCATTTCCTCGCAACGATCGGAAAACTAACCCAAAAAGAAGAAAAAATATTTTAAAGTTTTACAGATAACCCTAGTTTGGAAAGATAACCCATAAGGCTCATCAAATAACATTATTTCGCTCTAAGTGGAGTGTGGGGTCTGTCCAAATTTCACTGACTCCAGGTGTTGCCCTTGAAATCCAGGGCCACGGTTTGAGACAGCGTGTATAAATGCATTACTATTTTAGCCAGTAAAAATCTGATACGATCTCCCACTCCACACTAGAGCGAAAAAAGTCATTGAATGATTTCCCGCCTTAAAAAAAGAAAAAGGTTGCTCTGACTCTTTGGTTGCTTATCCCGCAGCTCTGGCAGGTAAAACCTTAATGATTCTATTTATACCAACATTTCAACAGAGCCTAAACTTGTTGACAAGGGGATCAGGGACAATGACCCACATTCCCTGCCAACGTAGCTACTGCAAACATTTCGCGATTGGGCTACGCACAAAATTCTACTAGAAATTGTAAAGGGCGACTGACGATCAAAAGCGCCCGCATAAATACAGAAAACTGTAAATTGAAGTGACGTTTGAGCAAAAATCGTTAGCGTCTCAGCGTCAAGGCAGCAAGCACTTCCCGTTTTAAATAAGACATCCAATTTGTCTCGCCATTTTCCCCACAATCAGTGCAAGCAATTTATTTGTAGAAGCCTCAGCTTTATTCATATTTCCGTCGACTTCTCCGTAATGCTTAAATAACGTTAGGATAAGGTGGGAACATAACTATTCCTATCCTACGCCTATACGTCAGATGAGTTCATTAAACTGGTTCTGTTAATAAGGCCTAGTCGTAGAAGTAACTAGCATCCTTATTGCATCTAGATTTTATTATTGGCTTGCCTGTATTAACAAGTAGTCATGTTATAAGTAATACAGTTTTAATGCCTTATTTGGCGTTTATAGACGCGCTAACTGATCGCGGTTTCTCACGCATCTTTGGTCGGCTTCCGTAGGTCGTGTTATGTTATTTGGCTTTTTTACTGCTGATAGGTTCGCACTTAACTACTATTTCACCTAATGAAAAGTGACGCTATGGTCGACGGTGGAGCGAGCTTGTCCAGAAGCTATTCACTCTTGACTTAAAGATCCAGGTTGTAGTTTGATAGCTACAACTTAGGAATCTTTCTCGAATTTCCTGATGGAAACACATACTCCGCAAGAAAATACTAATCCTTAGTTGTACGTATAATGAATGTGTTCTCAAAATATTTTGTGCATACGGGTGTTATTAAGGACTGGAATGAAAAATGTTGCAAATATTGCGAAATGTTCCGTTATTTTGTTCAACTGTAACATACTGGGTGAGTGTGTTTTTTACATTCTTTTAGGTACGTGTGGGATACACACAACGTACCGGCATTAGCCTATACTATTTGTCATGAATCTATCTAGACCACACAGTAAAAAAATCTAATGCGACTAGTAGTTCCAGAGATTAGCGTGTTTAAAGATACCAAAAAACTTAATTAATAGGACCTATCTATGGATAACCTACCTATAGATAATCCAGCGCAGTTCCGTTGCTAACTGCAGCAACGCAAAGTAAATTATATTCGTTATCACTAATCCGTCCGGGCCGCGTATCCCGCAAGGCGATTATGGCGTTATCCTCCCTGATAGTCCATTAGCGGTCTGCGGGGGATAGCGGACAGGGAGGCATAGTAAACAAGTATTGTATTGTGTCCGGATAAACTCATGAAATAGGCTCGAACTACCAGTATTGTGTAGCCTTCTATTGTGCTTCCGATATTCCCTGCAGTATACTGTAAAGTTGAGGGACTTTGTGACTGATTGGCTGGTTTTGTCTGTAATGGAAGCTGACTAGTAATATACCTAATATTATAAACGTGAAAGTAACTTCGTCTGTATGTTACGCTTTCATGGTCTAACTACTGAACCGATTTTAATCTTTCACATACCCACAAAACGAGACACAATAGTAAAACAATAACAGCGCGGTCTCATAGGACCGGTCGGGGATTCATGAATGTGGTACGTATGGAGCAAGCTTGCAAGGAAGGATATAGACTACTTTTTATCTGTCTTCGATTTTGACTTAGTGTATGCAATAACCAAAATCACGCGCATTCATTGCTGTTGGCAGAATATAGTAATAATATTATACTCGTATATGTGAAATCAACTCTGCCTGTCCGTTACGCTTTCATAGTCAAACTACTGAACCGATTTTGACGAAAATTTGTACGAAGTAAGATTGAACCCCGAGGAAGGACATATTTTTTTATCTGGCTTCGACTTCGCGTTTCGAAGCTAGTCTTTTCATAAATATGAAGTTTGCGCAAACATATTAATCATCATCATCATATCAGCCGAAAGACGTCCACTGCTGGACATAGTCGTCGCCAGGTAGTGCGCCAGGTCATCGGACATATTAATGACTTTTTTAAGCTCCAATTAGTAATTATAATTTTTGAACAGCTCGAACACTACAAAATATAAACATTATTTAAAATCAAAGAGGCAGCATTGTTCCATAAATGAATGAGTCTGACTTTAGAGTCGCTTTGTAACGAAGAAAATATGCAAATCGCTGACGAGCTTAATTTATGAATCGCTCGTATAAAATTCATCACTTTGCAACGTCAAATCCGCGGGCATTCGGCCAGAATAATGATGGCTTTTGAACAAGCAACACAGAAGTTTTAAAAACTTTGCTTCACAGCATCCGGCTTCCGGAATTGAGAACAGATGTTGGCAGTTATAATTGGGTTTTACAGTTTACGAAACAGAAAAAATTAAGATGGCCCCGGGTTTCAGAATATTCTTTGTATATTATTGTAGTTAACTTCGCTTTCAATGTAAAAATTGTTTGTACCTACTGTTTGTAAACCTCAAGAAATCGCACTATTAAAGCGGGATCTACATTAGACTGACGCATATAAGAATCACATCCTGATTTATACGTAGAACCACGTCGCGTGGTGTGAATCTAATGTAGCTCTAGTCTAGTTCCCATATAAAATGTATGGAGACCGACACGCTCAGAGTATACGTGGCCCACGTGTGAGAAAGTTTGTGAGTGAACTGAAATAGCATAATGTCATATTTTTTATCCCAAGAGTATGTTCCCTTGGGGCAATTTTCTACTATCCCACGGGCAAAATCACTAGCAACAACAGATCATTACTAACAAAAACATCAGTAAATGTGTTACATTTCTGTAGCACAACTAGTGTAGAACCGCTCTCTTATTTCGAGTAATGCGAGTACAAACAGCAGTAAAAATTACAGCTCTCCGCCGTTCGCTTCCACAGCTTTTCCTGTCCACATTATTATCTCACAATGACTCGACTGTTTCTCAAAAGCGACGGTAGAGGGCTCTGCTTCCCCTGTTGTCCCCATCCGGTGAGATTTCACAGGATTTTTCCCCTTTGAACGGCTGCGAAATTTCCGGGAGAAGGCAATTTTAAAGACATTTTCAAGACACAGACGGATTCGGAGTTTCATTATTAAGGAGTGGAGTGAAAAATGATGCAAATATCGCGAAATGTTCCGTTACTTTGTTCGACTGTAACGTACTGGGTGAGTGGGTTTTTTGCGATCTTTTAGGTACGTGTGGGAATGTCAAAAAGAGGGTTACCTTCAGGGGTGAACGAACTCGTGCCTATTTTATTCATAATTTGACACAACTCGCCAGATAATACAAATCATCCAAACCAGTTAAATTACGAATTGATAATTCTTTATTAATTATTGCTATCAAAAAGTAACTTTATCCAAAATCATAAATATAGAGAATGTTTCAAATGATGAATTTTATTTAACTTAGGAACCATTCAAATCAGGTGGAAGGCGAAACTGTCAAGAAACAAAATAAGGATTCAGTCACCGAAATGTGGGTCATTGTACATTCGTCACATTGTCGACTCGCCACACTTTTGAAAATTCCCATACATCCATTGTTAACTCGTCACAACCACAAAAAATATTATTTATTAATAAAACTTGTTGTAAACTCGACACATATTTTAATTTCATGCTATTTTTAAGGAAAGTAGCGTTAGCAAGTAAAGTTCTAGCTTTTACATAATTTTAATATGAAACAAACGCTTCAAACCCAAATGTGTTACTTGGTTAACAATAAAATAAATAAGGAAATATATCAAAAGTTTATATAATAAGTTAAGTAATAATATTTATTTTTTCTATAACTGTTGTGAAACTTGTGAAGTAAAATGTAAATCAGCTTAATAGAACAGCCTTAAACCTGAAGTTATAAAATTATAAGCATGCCGCCAGTTTCTTACTGCTAAATGAAATCACAGCATTTTGGTAGGGGAATCATCAGAATGACTTCTCGCTCTTGGGCGGAGCGGGAGGGCGTGTCAGACTCTTACTGACTAATAATCCCCACCCCGTTCTTTCGTTGCCTTCGATATGGGGGACACGGTGAGCACCTTTCGGATTTTCCGTGTTCCCCAGGGGCTTCGGCCCTACCGGGCCTCAACAGTTTACTGACATCTCCTTGAAGCGCGCGTGGAACAGAACGCACCGTTGACGATTAGGCTCGGTCCAGGTTATTACTAGACTGCCGGACGGCGAGCTACCCAGTGCTCGCCATCCGCAAGCCCGCGCCTACGGTGGTCGGAAAATAGGGATCGGGATCTCGGCGGCGGCGGCGTGAGGCGCGTGAGGGAACGGCAGCCTCTTTCGCTAGCATCACTGTTTTGCAGAATGAGGCGACCGCTCTCTGTGTTCATTGCGCTAGATATAAGTTAAATTATTCAAAATATTACTGTGATTATAGATAATTATTCGTAGAGTTATGTTTTTAATTATATTTTGCCCGTTTAAGTAACTGCTTATTCCATCTTTTATACTCTTAATTTTTTACTTCTCAATGTCACATTTATGTGCAATATTATTTTAACATTATAAAACTGTTTTTTCAATTAGATTTAAGTTGAATTAATAATAATAGTTCTGTGATTTGAGAAAGTCATAAGAGAAATATTAGTATGTTAGCGGTTAATCAGCAAGTAGTGATGTAGATTTAGCTGCGAATTAGATACTGCAATTAAAACTGTGATAATAGTGATTTCATAAAGATTAATTATAAAAGTAATTTAAAAAAATATATTATTATCTCTTTTATTCTTTAGTTTGATTTCTCTGCTGTCTGTACGTAGAAACCGCGTGTGACGAGTTTACAATACTCCAAAATATTTTATTAAGAAAAAATAAATTTGTGGCGAGTTTACACATATTTTTAACAATGGGGAATGGAATGTGTGTCGAATGTACAATGACCCGAAATGTGATGTCATTAGGTTACGTGAGTATAAAAAAGATAGCCAGATATTCCTACCACGCATTATTTTTAATAGGTACGATTTTTTGAAATACTGATTGCTGCTTCATTTAATAACCAATATTATTAGTGCGGTTTTCAGAAATTTACAGAATGTCATAAATAAACATGAATATTTATACAATAAGTTGCTTTTACTAACAAATTATCATATATCTGTGTTATTTTTTTTTAAATCAGTTTGTAATTTGGCAATTTAGTTACCTATTTTTAGTAATTAAATATTTTAATAAGTAATAGAAATACTTTTTATTCAATTAATTTTATTTCTTCAATATTGAAAAACATCGTTACTCGTGGAAAGTCATTGCAGCAACCGGCACTTGGCAAATTCCGACTCGATCGCAATGCCAAAGTTGCTCCACTTGTATCAAATTATACTAGTGTTATTTGTTGTTTACTACAAAAATAAAACAATGGGAAATAGCTACCCAATCGGCTAAAATAAGCCAGTTAACCATAAGCACATGGCTACACACTCTTCTAATCACGTCACCATAGAAACCAAGAGCATCATAAAAACACCCCATAGGCCATAAACGTACCGACTTACGAGTACAAACAATATCCCAGTTATCGATTCACGGATGGTCACATTTCAGCCGGCCAACAGTAGCTACCGTCGGTTTTTTATACCCAGAGACTAAAATGACATTACAACACAAAAGAACTGCCATAATTCCTATAGTAAGTTTGACAATTACATGTGTCGATTTAGTCTCAGGGTATAAAAAACAGACGATAGATACTTCCACGCACGGATTCCGCGTCATGTAATATAATTATCGCACGTTAGGGATCATCAAAATACTCGAGTAATTAAGGACAATAACAAAAACATTCACTTGTAAAGTTATGGTGCATTTTCCCGTGTAAAGGCTTCCCTAGACGGGTTTGACAATGTGACATTAGTGCCACTGATTTTTCTCAGAATTTTTTTTACAAATATACGTAGAGAAATACAATGCTGCATGTTATTTACAGCACAAGATAGTAAAGTAATTAGGGTAATAAAAAATACTTTATTAGAAACAGCTAGTATACTACAATGTGACAACAATTAGACAATGACACAATTCCTCATCCAGCCGTGCCCTCTGGGCAACAAAATCAGTTCTGTACTCCTAAAGACCTTTTTAACACAGTTGCTCGTAAAGCTGATGTAATTCCACCGGTTTTAAATATGTAAAGCGGGTCATAAAAAACACGTGTGTTATACCAAAGCAAATAGTTAAGTTATAGTCCATACAAATTCCATAACAGCATTATTTGCCATTTTTTTTTTTATGGTTATAAACTAGCGCTTGACTGCGATCCCACCTGATGGTAAGCAGCTTTTAAGCAATTTCGCGCGCGGCGATTCGATTCAGATTCGAAATTTGAATAGCCTCATCATTTTATCATTTGTCACTTTTTATCATTTTTTGTTATTTTTTGTCACTTTTTGACATTTTTTGTCACATTTTTGTCATTTTTTTGTCATTTTTTGTCATTTTTTGTCATTTTTTGTCATTTTTTGTCATTTTTTGTCATTTTTTGTCATTTTTTGTCATTTTTTGTCATTTTTTGTCATTTTTTGTCATTTTTTGTCATTTTTTGTCATTTTTTGTCATTTTTTGTCATTTTTTGTCATTTTTTGTCATTTTTTGTCATTTTTTTTTTCTTGTTGTAATTTTTTGTTACTTTTTGTCATTTTTTGTTACTTTTTGTCACTCTTTGTCATTTTTTGTCATTTTTTGTCATTTTTTGTCATTTTTTGTCATTTTTTGTCATTTTTTGTCATTTTTTGTCATTTTTGTCACTTTTTGTGATTTATTGTCATTTCAGTCATTTTTGTTACTTTTTGTATTTTTTTGTCATTTTTGTCATTTTTGTCACTTTTTGTCATTTTTTTGTCATTTTGTGTCATTTTTTGTTACTTTTTGTCACTTTTTGTCACTTTTTGTCACTTTTTGTAATTTTTTGTAATTTTTTGTCATTTTGTGTAATTTTTTGTCATTTTGTGTAATGTCATTTCTGTCACTTTTTGTCATTTTTTGTCATTTTTTGTCATTTTTTGTCATTTTTTGTCATTTTTTGTCATTTTTTGTCATTTTTTGTCATTTTTTGTCATTTTTTGTCATTTTTTGTCATTTTTTGTCATTTTTTGTCATTTTTTGTCATTTTTTGTCATTTTTTGTCATTTTTTGTCATTTTTTGTCATTTTTTGTCATTTTTTGTCATTTTTTGTCATTTTTTGTCATTTTTTGTCATTTTTTGTCATTTTTTGTCATTTTTTGTCATTTTTTGTCATTTTTTGTCATTTTTTGTCATTTTTTGTCATTTTTTGTCATTTTTTGTCATTTTTGTCACTTTTTGTGATTTATTGTGATTTATTGTCATTTTTTGTTACTTTTTGTAATTTTTTGTATTTTTTTGTCATTTTTGTCACTTTTTGTCATTTTTTGTGATTTGTTATGATTTTCTGTCATTTTTTGTTACTTTTTGTCATTTTTTGTCATTTTTGACACGTTTTGTAATTTTTTGTGATTTGTTGTGATTTTCTGTAACTTCTTGTCATTTTTTGTCACTCTTTGTCATTTCAGTCATTTTTAGTCATTTTCGTCATTTTTTGTAATTTTTGTCATTTTGTCATTTACCAAACAATATTTGCGTTCGATTTCTTTGGCGCTAAACACTAAGATGTTCCTCACACAATAAAATTGCTGCGTACTTATTGTGTGAGGTCAAATGTTTCTTTTTTTTCTGTTTCCTCGCAAATGTGTTAAAAAACGTCGTACGATATACGTGCGTATTGGTTATAACATGCTCGGCTCAGTTACGCCCTCGCCTTCGGCTCGGGCTGAAATTCCGCCTCGCATGTTATAACCATCATTACGCACTAATATCGTAATGTACTATTACGAAGCTTATTCTATCGCTGTTGACGTGGTTAAAATCTGGTCAAAAGAAATTTAATAATTATGGAAGCGTCAATACGACGAAGACGAAGAACGATGCGACAATGAACTGAGAATGCGACAATCGGACTATGTGACAGTGCGACAAACCTTTTTTTATAGTAGACGTTACTGTTTATAAATTACTTGCAATATACGGCATCCATTATGCGAGTGGTTGATTTACTGATGGATATATTTTAGTAGGCCATCAACACACGATACTTTCATGTTCTGTTACATCGCACATTAGGGCTCGTCAAAGTGCGATAACAAAAGCATTGACTTTCAGAGTTTATGTATGTGGTGTTTCAATGTGTGTATTTTCACGAACCTTTAGCTCAAAATGACAGGTGCGAGTCTGTCAAACGTTTTTTTAAACAAACAGTTATACGGATGTACGGTTCGTGTTCTTATGCGTTTGTCTGTGAGAGCCGTTTATGTTAAATACTCTTTTACATAAACATATTTTGCGAAATTCTACTCGAATTGCTTTTTTTTTCGTTTCTATTTATTTTTATCAGGGATTTTTGAGTAGATATTCTCGTGTGTACACTTGTGTTTTTAATTATTCAATTACTATATCCACGTGACAGTAGAAAAACATCTAATTATTTATTTGCATTCTTCAAGAATAGGGGCAGCTACATATATTAGAGAAAGAATATTCAGAATCGTTTCAATAGTTTCAAAGATTATACAGATCCTACAAATAAACTTACTTTTACTACTAACTAAACATGAAAGTTTGTATGTACTATGTAGGTATCTACGCAAAAACTACTGAATGGATTTGGAACATGATGAAACTTGGTACACTGGTAAACCGATTATGTTCCCTTGAGCTAACTATTTACTATTACGCGGGTGAAGCCGCTGGAAGCAGCTAGTATTAGTAAATTGTAAAGCTAAAAATATCACAGGGAGATTGGACTTTAAACTTGAAGTAGTCTAACTTCATGAAACCTATTTTTATTAAAAAAGCAGAAATTTTTACAAGAACCATTTCTAAAATTATCATTTAGGTCAAATAGATTCAACAAAAAACTTCTGGAACTGACGTTCACAGAGTTTCAAGAGAAATGCCGTGAGAAGTGCCCTCAATGCCTCCCACACAAAAGAAACTTTCTTTCTTTACTGTTTTTACCTTTTTCTAGAGGTCTAGTTACCGTTTTTACCACAGCTCTTACAAACACTTCAGGTTTTCGAGAAAACTCCTTTATGTAAAATACTGTAGTTGAAGAAAGTGGACAATGGAAATCCAAGTAGCTATCGAAGCAATAGGGACCCATAGGCTAAGGCTGATGCCTGCCATAGACAAAAGCATCGACAAATGGTCCAAGGGTATCCCCTTGGACCTCAAAAGACCATGAATAAGTTTAGGTGAGGTCTTAGCCAAATAGTGTATTAAAATTTGAGACTGAATAAACTGTTTGATGAATTTGCGATAGGCCACGGTGCAGGTGCATAGTCGATAACATGGAACAAATTTTTACATACGTTGGGGCTCCTGTTGCCCGGAATCTCATCATTGACACGACTATACGGCGCTTATTACGCCCCTGCAGTAACCTCTTAACGAGTAACAAAGAAAAAATTACTGCGTTAGAAAAATACAGGGAAAAAATGTTTAACAAAAGAAAAACAATGAACGCTAAATAGCTAAACAAAACGTATATACGCTAAACGAGGGTACTTAGTCCCGTGGTTACCGCGTTGCATCCGTCAGGAGAAACACAACGTTCACTCACAGGCAAGGGACATGCTTCCATTCATTCATTCACTCAAAGGCATGGAGATGGCTACAATAGTCGTGAGTATTTATCTAGCTTCATTTTATATGAGACCGAACGTTTATAGTGCCAATATCAACGTCATTTGAAGCAAAATCGTTCGTTTAATAGACATCATTCCAGCAATATTGGAACGTTTTATTTATTTTATTGGAGTTTTGATCGGAATTCGAATGTGAGCTTTTAGGTACGTGATTTTGTACATGCTTGTGATAGTCGATGTAACGAAGAATGCAGATTCAAACTGTATTATCATAATCTGCCTAGCCATTTCTCTTAGAGAGGAGGCCTGAGTCCCAACAGTGGGAACATCACAAGGCCTATAATGTTAACTTTGCCTTCACAGTATATTTATGAAAATATCTTGTACGCCCATAAAAACAAAAACATGTTTAAAAAGTACAGTGATATTCACAATTTTAATACCAGGAACAAACATAATTTTGTTGTTCCTGCAACCAGGCTCAAAAAAATAGGGGGTTCATTTAGATGTCAATGTATACGCTTTTATAATGGGCTTCCTAGTCATATGCAAGAACTAAGCCTTAATAAGTTCAAATCTTTTATTAAGCGAAAACTTTGCCAAAAGGCTTATTACACTGTAAAGGACTACGTTGAGGACGTAAAGGCTTGGGATTGACCCGCTCCAGTGCGCACTACAACTGTTGTCTTATCTTCTTATTTTATTTTGTTTTCGATTGTACTATTTTACAATTTGAAATTTATTTATTACAATTTGACATTGTAAAATAATTTTTACTTTACAATTTGACATTTTTTAATTATTATTTTTTTTTATTTCTGTTTGACAAAAATGCTTAATTTGTTAAGTATTACACTTTGTATTATTTTGTTTTCTTTTTTGTGAATGTGAGGACTATGTGGATTGCTTTTTTTTTTAGTCATTTTAACTTATGTCCGGCAATTCGAGTGTTTTCTGTGGCCTAACCATTATGTCCTCTCTTTGGTATTGTTCGTCAAGTCGTAGAGCTCCTTAGTAGTCCTGAGTTGAGCTTTGCGAATAATGACAAATGCTTGCACTGACTGGACAGGTCCACTCAAATTTGCATGGTTCTTTCTTCAAAAGGCCATCTCGGACACTAATCTGCATGGTTCGCATATGACTTACTTACATGTTGTATGGACTTTAAAAGAGACTGTGACCCCTGAGTTTGTTTCGGTGTTTCTTCTCAGGGTAGTCAGTTAGGAAACACCGGCCTCATCTAGTAACAAAAAAAAAAAAAGTCCAAAAAAAAATAATTTGACGTGTAAAAGAGTTTGAAAAAACCTATTTGCAGAATAAATATCATTTATCATTTATCATTTATCATTAATGCCTAGCCATTTTGGAGTTGACTTTCAGTCCAAAAAGCCACATTAGGTAGTTCCCGTATTTTATATGGAACGAACGGATATCACTAAAGATAGAATTAAATACGCTGCATCAGAAAATTTAGCGGGCGCGACTTTAGAATTATCCATACAAACGTAATACCAAAATCATTTGCAGTTTAAGCATATTTACACCATAATATGATGTTATTCGGATTCAGACAATACTTATCTAGGTTTCTACATCGTCTTTTTGTTGAAAAACTTACCCCAAACGAAATTTAAGCGAATTCAAATTTGCACTTTTTTACAGCGAAAATGTCATGTTTTTATTTTGGTTTTTCTATATTATAAACAACAATATTTCAAAATATCTCTCCGTAGGAACACAGATATTATTATCAAGTTATAAATACTTTAAACAATATTGGAAATACATTAATTTTTCATTCATCATTTTTTGTATTACGGAACATCTCCCAAATTTCCAATAATGTGTATTGCTATCACAGCAAGCAACTGTCAGTGTGCTGATGATGACTTTACTCCAGTCAGTGTGTCCAAAAATTGTTTATACTATCTAGATTGATTCCATCAACCTCAAAAACGTATTTTTTTTTCGTCTCAACTCGAAATAGCGCGCGGTGTCCGCAGGCCACTTAATTACTCAGATACCCGCGAAACGAGACACAATAGTAAAACAATAACAGCGCGGTCTCATAGGACCGGTTGGGGATTCAAACGTTAAGTACAAAGCATAGTCAGCTTTATAATGTCCCCAATGCTGGGACTCAGGCTTCCTCTCCACGAGAGGGAATGTGTCGTAATCCTCCCAGTGCGAGTAGTGCGTTACCCCACACTAGACACAACTCCAGTATAACCGGCGGCAGATAACTTGGCAATGCGCAGAAAGCGTTTTTTAGGTCTACTTAGTGGTCAAGCGGGACGCGGGGTACGAGGTAGCGCCGATCCGGCGCGAGATTGGTGCAGCATTATAATAGTAGTTTATGATTGGTGCGTTAGACGACTTTTGCCTTTGCACTGCGTTACGTCCTGTTCGCTCATTGGCTGTTTTGTGCAGCATGCGCGAAACTTGCCAACGTATTTGCCGGGTATTATACCGAGGGTGCCTTCACAAACATGTAAATTCACATTTACAACCAGATCTGGAACAAATACTTGTATGCTCTACAGATGTGCTCTGTAGAGCATACAAATATTTCTTCCGTGGCCTATGTCCAACAGTGGACGTCTTTTGGCTGAAATGATGATGATGAACCCCAAAGAGTATGTAACGGTGTGTTGAAGATTAGACAAGATAACCTAATTCCAAGTACTTCCAATATCTTTCAACCAAAACTGCAGGCTAAAGTCTAAAACCAAGTTTCAGATTTTAGACCAAACTTGTAGGAGCAAGTTTCAGTCTTAGTAACCCAGATGCGGCTGAAAAGCTCCGAACAAACTTTCAGAACGTTGATCTGAACTTCTGAATGACCTTCAAAATGTGAACAGTTCAGAAAGGTTTCGAGTTTGTCTGTAACAGCTGTAATATATATTCGGCGGCACGACTTGACGTGATCTAAGGGGACAATCGGGGCTTAATGAGTTAACAGACAGCTATCGAAACACAGTACAAACATTGGTGGGAAGATATGTCTGAATATCACAGGCTAAGGGATCGTTCGAAAAAGTTACCGTGACCTTGGAACTTGTAGCAACTGAAGGAACATAAGTTTTTTTTTTCTGGTAGGGGAATCATCAGAATGACTTCTCCCGCTCTCGGGCGGAGCGGGATTGTCAGACTCTTACTGTCTAAACCCCACCCCGTTCCTTCGTTGCCTTCGATCTGGGGGTCATGGACTTACCTTTCGGAATTTCATTGTTCCTCAGAGGCTTCGGCCCTGTCGGGCCCCTACGATGGAACATAGGTGGAATTTAGTTAGTAAAATTCTGACAATACTCGCTCCAAGAAGAGTGGGAGAACATTGAGTGTCATAATATGCGCCTAAATGGGGCCTAAACGGCCTTATCTTTAATAGACCGTGTTACTTGAACTTTCAACTTTTATTTTTTCACTGCCGCTTTGGCTAGCAAACTTACTGAGTATTTGATATTAATTTAAGCTTCATATTTTCAAACATTCTTGAGAAAAAAGGTCTTAACAGATGTACCGACAGCAACAAAGTGATCCTATAAGAGGTTCGTTTTTGCCGAGTTTAGAATGGAAACCCTCAAAAGGTCTGAATACGCACAAAACGTTTTGGGAACATTAATTATGCTTTCTGATAGCTACAACTTGGGAGTATTTAAATCTTGAATAAGTACTAGTAGGCTACTTTTCGGCAAGGGTGCTCTATCGTTGACCACATCGTCGCTTTCCATCAGATGAACACCAGCTCATCTGGTCAAACACGAGTTTACTAGTCATCACCTGCCTAGCCTTTTCCCAACTATATTGGGGTCGGCTTCCAGTCAAGCCGGATTTAGCTGAATACCAGTATTTTACGCGGAGCGGCTGCCTACCAGACCTCCACAACCCATTAACTGGGGTAACACAGTACTTCATGGCAAGTCCTAACGTCTAACTATCCGTAACGACTGCTAAAGATCTACAAATGACAGCCGGGACCTAGGCTTAACGTGCTTTCCGAGGCATGGAGGAGACTCGGTCTGTTAAGATGGTCACCCATCCACAGACCAACCTTGGCAAGCGTTGCTTAACCTTGAAGATCGACCCGAGTCTACCAATAATAATAAAAAAACCGCGATAAACAACAATGTTAGTCTACCAACCAACCTACAAGCCCATAGCAACACACCGCTAACTTCATAGTGTGCAATAGTATTGATTCTGAGGCCATCATTAAGTGCCAGCCGAACTACCGTTGTAGCAATCAATCAGCCGAGTGCGTAGGCCAGTAAATGGCGAGTCGGCCATAATTGGCCAGGGTTTCATATCGTCAACAATCACCCACAGACAGATGATACCGTTCACACGAGATATTTTAGAATTATGACTATTTATTCTGAACGTTATAGAAAGAAAGTTCGTGAGAATTTAATGAAGAACCCAACAATGTGTTGAAAGTTGCGTCAATGGGATTCTAAAGCTTATTTCACACTAATCTATAATATACGAGGTATGTCTGACATCGACGCTCAAACGTATACCATGGACTCAGTAGATACATGATTCTGGACACCCCGTTGTGGAATTTTTCATCGGGTTTTTCCTAATGTTTTTCAACAAAAATCTGATTTTAACCTGTCACATACTCGCGAAACGAGACACAATAGTAAGACAATAACAGCGCGGTCGCATGAGACCGGTCGGGGATTCATGAATGCCGATGAAAAATTCCATCACCGGGGGTCTAGAATCATGTACTGGATCCATGATTTTCCTTTGTGTGTTGATGTCTGACACACCCTTTATAGCATATCGCATATAAATCATAACACGAAAACATCGCTCGCCATACATTTATAATAATATAATATAATAGTACACACATCAAAAGTGTCTAGGGATCAAGCATTTTTATGCGGATTTCTTGAGATTGAGATGTGGCTTTGTAATAAATTTATGATTTTATAAATTTATATGGATCCTTTTTGGTGCATTTCATAATTTGAATCAGGAACTGTGAATAAAATTCGAGTAAAAGATGAAAATCAGCTGTCAATATTTTCCCTATAAAAACATACAACGCATTGAAGACATTATTAGTGCTACTGTTTCCCTACTACTGATTAAAACCAACGTTATTATGGAGCGGCGACGTCATTTAAGCAGGGAAGAAATGCTCAGAGCCGTGGGAATGATAGAAACTGGTTCCCGGCAACGTACTGTGGCTTTAGCTCTGAATACAAGTCAGAGTGTTATCAGTCGACTTTGGACACGTTACCGAAGCACTGGTACCGTGGCTGAGCGCCATGGAGGACGGTATCGCTGCACCACACGGAGACAAGACCGATACATTCAAATCTTAACTCGAAGAGCTCCAACAATAACCGCCATGGTGTTAGCCGTGAGGCTTCATCACTCTTCAGGGAACTTAATTAGCGACCAAACAGTCAGAAACCGCTTGCATGAAGTGAACCTTCATTCCCGAAGACCGCTACGGGTACCACCTATAGCAATGCACAATCGTAGGATTCGATATCAATGGGCTCTTGAACACAGAAATTGGGCAGAAGAACAATGGCGTTTCGTGTGCTTTTCTGATGAGTCTCGTTTTGGTATGAGACCGGATACAAGACGTATACGACACTGGAGAACCCCTGGACGCCAACAGCGATTAAAATCCTGCCAGGAAGTCCATCCTTATAGTGGTGGAACCATCATGGTATGGGCGGGTATTTGGATCGGCGGAAGAACTGAGTTGATTTGGATCAGAGGCAACCTCAACGCTCAAATTTATGCTGAGACGATTGTATCAGACGTCATCGTTCCTCTACAAGTGCAAATCGGTCCCTTATTTCAGTTAATGCATGATAATGCACGACCGCACACCGCAAGAGTTGTAAGACAGACTCTCGCCGCAGCTAACATCAATGTCCTGCCCTGGCCTGCTCAGTCGCCAGACTTGAACCCGATTGAGCATGCATGGGATATGCTACAGAGAAGAGCTCTGCCGAATATGGAGGGTATCCAGTCGCAAGAAGACCTTTTTTTGTTGTTGCAACGAACATGGGCGGCCATTCCACAGCGTGATTTGGATGAACTCATTTTGAGTATGCCAAACCGATGTTCTTGTGTTGTTAGAGTTCGCGGTAGAAACACGGATTATTAATTGTTTAAGTTACCCAATAAAATTTTAAAGAAAACTGTTATTTCAGTCTTTTTTTCGAACTTTAATGTTAGTGGTTCAAATGTCAAAAATCCCTTTATTAGGAAAATGGCAAATTTCTTTATTAATGCAAAGGTGACTTGGTTTATCGTTACTGTGACAAACGAAAACACTTTATTTGATGAATCCTTAAAGAAAATTTTAATTAATATCAATCAGGAGAAAAGTTATTGCAAAAATATATGTTGATCCCTAGACACTTTTGATGTGTGTAGGTATAGCAAAGTGTGAACGGGTTCTTAATAAATGTACGTTGAGCGATATTGTTGTGCTATGAACTGAACTCTATACTATATGCTAGAGTGCGTCTAATAAAAGCGAGACCTGGAGTTTTTTTTTAAATTTAATTGGCAACAGTGTCAAGACATGATTCTCCTATATAATACATTTTTTTTGCATTTAACCTTTCACAATACCCGTAAAACGAGACACAATAGTAAAACAATAACAGCGCGGTCTCATAGGAGCGGTCGGGGATTCATGAACTAACCTCTTTTTCACAGGTCGCGCTTTCATTAGACGTACTATAAGTACTATATTATAGCGCAGTGTGAAATCAGCTTTACACGTTTTTTTTTCATTACGATTCACAGTTTTTGCAAGTCACTTCGCTAACGTGTAGATTAAATCTGTTCACCGATGAATCTGCGAGTTTCTTCGTCGTTAAACCGTGTTTCACGCCGCCACAGATTATTGTACGGAAAGGTCAACTCGTTAATTTATTAGCGTGACACTTGGTAAACAAACTTTTCACTCTAGCTTTGTTTGTGTTACCGAAATTCAGATTCGGAATATTCCGGAAGATCCGCAGAGATGCTTAGTTTGTTTTGTACGTAAGCTAATATTGTTGTTATGATTTCGCTTAGTAATAGAAGCCTTTGCCTTTTCCGGAAAGCAAAATAACTCTTAAGGAAACCCAGTAATTAACTTATTAATCATAATATATTAAGGCGAAAATTTGTGAGTGTGTAAAGATATTTGTTACTTCTTCATGCTGGAACGGCTGAATGGATTTGAATGAAATTGGACTCAACACTGGACAATGTCCTGGAATGGCAAATATAATACTTTTTATCTCTGAAATATGTTTCCTTGCGAAATTTTTCTACATTCACGCGAACAAAGCCACTGGCAGCAGCAAGTACACAAATAAAAACATATTCAGGATCACGATCGACATACATAGGACGGCTTGACGTCATTCGTTTCCGTCAAACTCGATATGTATGCCAGTACTGCCTTACAACCCTACTATACATGTGAATAGGCAACCATTGAGTTCGGATCTTCAGGGGATACAGCCGTCGCGTCGTCGACAGTAGATTGTCGATTGAGTCGGCCGACGCAGTGACGAGGCGGTATACAAATGAAACCATGACCTACATAACGTATGACGAGTTAATATTGAACTTGTGGGTGATTTTGAAAATTTAATGATTGTTAAGACACTCAATTCTATTGATTTCCTAGTATCGTTGTGGTAACGCCGCGCGCCGTGACGTTGTGGACATCACGTGTGGGCGGAATCGTTTGGTGGGGGATTCTTTACCCTACTATTAATCTATACTGGGTGTAAGGAACAGCCCTCCACAAACTTTAAGGGCTTGCTCAGTAGACGAATCTGAACATATTCCTACAAAAAAAAAATTCAGGATACGTCTGGAAAATCTGAATAAAAGCTAATTCTGAAAGTATCTTCCTCTCGGACGAAAGCCTTCAAAAAGAGGCCTTTTATATAATGTCAATTACTCTTACAACGCTGAAACTTGAGTGACTAAATGACTAAGCGCTAGTTGAACTCAGAGCCAAGTTTCGTAAACGATCATTAAGTTTAATTGCGTGAAAGATTGTCACGCCGTATCGTCTAAATAACAGTCACTTCTGTTAACTCAACTTGATACTAGCAGAATTGGCGATACCAGCTGAATTGGCGTTAAATTAATTCCTATTACATTATTAATTATTATTGTCTTGGTATGGTCATGTAAAGAGGAGGGATGAAACGCATGTTACTAAAGCAGTTATGAATTTACATGTGGAGGGATGGAGAGGAAGAGGGAGTCCAAAGAAAAGAAGGATGCATTGTGTGAGGACTGATATGAAAGAAAAGGGAGTTGATGATAGCATGACGGGTGACAGTACAAAATGGAAGAAAGAAACATGTTGCGCCGACCCCAAATAATATGGGATAAGGGCAGGAAGAAGAAGAAGAAGAATCAATTATTATTGAGGACTTCCAACAAAGGATGTACACACATTAAGTTAATGTATAATGCTATGAAGTTTTAAATTAGTTTTAAACAGTGCATTGCATTGTATGGAGTTTACAAAAAGATAAAATAAATAATACTATTTCCTATCATATCCACCGCCTGGCACTGTGATTCTTAAACTGACTATTGATGACATAATGTAAAAACATTGATTAAAAGCTAAGATTAAATCTATATTAATGGTTAAAAATGTTTGACGATTTACTTCTAAATCATTTTCGATTACGAAAACGAACTCATCTGAAAAAATGCGTAGGTGGTTATCGAAATACTGCTAGATATAGGTCAGACAGAAATACTAGGTACTAGTAAGTCAGACAGAACTTAGACAATGATAATATTACCTACAAGACCCTTTGTCCTTTAGCCGAAGCTTCTTGAGGAGAAACAGATTTTTAATGATGTCCTTTACCTTCAAACATCCTGCGAGACAAAATGGGATCAAAGACAAGACTTATAACGCTCCACAAACCGAATACAACTCTTTTGATATCGTTGAGCCAACCCGCGCCGGGCTAGCGTGGTGGATTACAACCCATACCCTGTCCTAGATAGGAGGCCTCAGTCCAAGCAGTGGGAATAGTACTTATAAAGCTGATTATACTTATGCTTAAGAAAACCATGACTGGCCGGTTGGTCTAGTGGGCAGTGGCCCTGACTGTTAAGCCAGAAGTTGTGGGTTCTATTCCCACCCAGGACAAATGTTAGTGTGATGAGCACGATCATTTGTTCTGTGTCTCGGTGTGATTTATCTATAGTATGTGTGTATTTAGAAATATATTTAGTATGTTTATCAGTAGTCTAGTACCCATAAAACAAGCACTATATTCCTGATTCATCTATAGTGAACGTGGTCGTGGTTCAAAAACTTGGTTTTTCATCCCACACGATTACATTCAATATATTGAATCAAGATTGATTGGATTCAATACAATGTTTGATAGACAGGCAACGTGAAAAAAAAACGGATAACGCCTGAATACTCTGGCATTCGGTGATTCCGTCACTTACTCGAATATTCCACGAAACATGTTTCAGCAAATACGTTTTCATCAAAAACGTTTTGAAAGTTCCTATAGATATATTTTATTTACTTTTTAATTATATGAGTACATTATGATTTTTTAGTTATTAGAAACCTACAAGATATTTAAGTTTCCATAATATCTAAAGAACTATGAGTAATAACGTCATAATCACATAAGAGCGTTTCTATGGCAAGATTGAGAGAGATTGACCGCTCATTATCCTTGTAGGTACCAATAATATTTAAAGTTACCAACAAACTATCTTGATAGTAGTTATAAAGCTAAATCCGCCATCCCCACCATATCTACTATAATTGCGGTTAAGCAAACACCGCTACAATACCTTTGTTTACCTTCAACAACGAGAACAAAGGCCCAACAATATCTCTCCATACTAACTTCGAATTTTATACCTTCCATACCATTCCCCCTCGCATGTAACACGCAGGGTTAGTAATCATAACTCCCCCATCAAAACGTCATATGTCAAAAAGGGATTCGCAATAAAGGAGGAATGAAAACTTAAGGGATCCCGACCCAAAGGTCAAAACTGTTCGGACCCTAAAGGTCAAGGCAAGGACATCTGTATTTATCTAATAAAATTGGCCAATGATCCAGAGAGCAAAGTTTTAGGGACCAGAATCAAACTTGAAAGCCAGTTTAGAAATAGTAAAGGAGCTTTTATAAAGGATAATGTTTTTGATGATGTTGTAAAGAAAATTGCGTTTGATAAGCAGTGCAGCTTAGTAGGTATAAAGGTTTATTATTTTACTAATACCAAAGTTGACAAAAAAAAAAAAAGATTTCTCACCGCGACGTAAATAGTGAAGAAATATACAAGAATTACTTGCTATTGCTATTATATTTAAATCATCATATTATTTAACGCGACAAAAAACAATGTATTATTTTAAACACTTTCGATAGGTAATTAAAAATTTGGTAAGTAAATTTTTGTTGTTACGTCACCAGAATTTTGTTTTTTGAAAAATCTTCAAACTATTATTTTTTTACAATTTTAAAGCTATAATTAATGATTACATACTACATACATACATGATTATATACTACGCAATAGATGAAATGTCAAAAACCTTTTCAAAATCTACATAAACGTTGCTTGTGGCACAATTCCATATTTATAAAATTTGCAACAGCCAATGGTTCCTATTAATTTTGACATAAACACATTATTATTGCCATAAATCGTCATTTTCATTATATTTCGCTCACATTAAAAGGATCAAAACTTGTTTATGGTGTTCACCTTATAGGGTTAACATAAAATCGAATAAATTGCTTCCGAACCAATAAATGCCTAAAATGAATAGTTGGAATTATATTTTAAACGATATAGTTAATTTTAAACGTAATTTGCATCGATAATGAGAAACATAGGACAGATTAAACGGACCAATATAACTTGATACTTTGCCTCTGACATAGATCGTACATCAAAGGCAAATGTCAAAAATAGTAAAATTTTATTTTAATTCCATATGATGCCACGGCTCAGGATGTACTGGGTCTCGCTAGTGCTTCTCAAACAAAAAGTAGTTAACAATTCTGCCTGCTCTATAAAGTAGGATTCGTGAAACCGATTCATTTTCGATCTCCATGAGTTGCATAATTAATTTTAACCACTGAAAGTTCTTCGTGTAGAAATAGGTACAGTACAGTACGCTTTTATTTACCGATAAAACACTGTTTCATTTTAGGTGGATTCTATTAAATGAAGAGAAAACGAAGCCCTTCAAATCTTAAGCCACCTAAGGCTAAGATTTGAAAAGATTTTTCTTGCTTCTTTCGGTGAAATAGAGTGAACTGTAAGTACATAATCACGTAGTAATTTGGTGGATGTCGCAAATATCGAATTAATGGCACGAAACACACATAAACATCACAAGATCTTTACTATATTTAGAGCAACGGTGGTGCAACCAGAGTACAGTATGACCAAAATATTTGGACCACTCTGAACTTCGAACAATTGGTTACGCAGTAATTCTATTGCTTATTTTTTCGAGTATGCACATTGCACATAGTTCAGAATGCCTCACTTCCGAATGGTTATCATATTTTGACCATACTATAAGTAAGTACAATAACTAAAGTACCTACGCCCTTATATAGGTTCGATCCTACGACCTACGCGCCTCGAGGGAGACGCAAGTAAGTCAGGGCCATTGGTACTGACTCCACACGGTTCATTGTTCTCAGTAGCCAAACAAATACATTTAATAATTTAACATCAAGGTTATCAGGAAGTATTACTTCGCCTATTTACTGTGTATTTGAAGTCAATGGTATCTAATTCTCGTCTGAGCTGCGGGAGGGTTCGAAAGAGCTATCGCGACCATGGAACTAGTTCCGTAACTAACCATTTAAATATGAGACCTTTTTTAACTGTGCACTAGAGAAAAGTACAGTACAAACAAAACGGAATAGATATAAAATTCACCTCCCTTGGATATAATATTATAGAGAATTGGCGATCTGATGGCCAGTCGCTCCATGTAAAATACTGGTGCTCCACTACATCTAGTGAAACTTGAAGCCAACCCCTCATCATCTACCTAGCCTTTTCCCAACTATATTGGGGTCGGCTTCCAGTCAAGCCGGATTTAGCTGAATACCAGTATTTTATGGGGAGCGGCTACCTACCAGACCTCCACAACCCATTAACTGGGGTAACACGGTACTTCATGGCAAGACTGGAGTCAGATTTACTGGCTTCCGACTATCCGTAACGACTGTCAAAGATCTACAAATGACAGGCGGAACCTACGGCTTAACGTTTGAATCCCCAACCGGTCCTATGAGACCGCGCTGTTATTGTTTTACTATTGTGTCTCGTTTCGCGGGTATCTCAGTAATTAACGTGCTTTCCGAGGCACGGAGGAAACTTGGTATGTTAAGATGGTCACCCAGCCACAGACCAACCTTGAAGACCGGGGTAGTCTTCAAGGTTGGTCTGTTATTATCTAGCCACGAGCTCCTCTTGAAGCCAACCCCTATTCAGGTTACTTTTACACGTAGTAAAAGGCCCTGTAGATTGAATATATTACTACACTCTAAAACCTAATTAAACTAATTGAAATAAAGCAAATCATAATAGTTTCATGACTAAATCAATTAAGGAAATCCAAATTCAATTAATGAAACGGAATCAATTATTTATAGGCCATGCTAGCGTTGCGGTTGCGGGTATTAGAGGAAACCAATACCAAATGATAGAATATTATGTATTGTTATATGTACTAGTTAGTGCCCGTGTCTTTGTATGCGTCACATTTGTAAACACAATGTCATTTGGTAAAAATGTCGAGAAGTTTCTGTTTTTGCTTGGAAATTTAATTATTTTTCTAAAATAAAAATATTACTTTTAATTACTATTGCTATCTGCCAGAAATAATCCCGTCGAAATTGGTTCAACCGTTTCGGAGATTAACTATAGTTTCATAAGCATTTATGCAATCTCCTCTCATGTATGGGGTTCGTAGCCAGGCTAGTATCAATCGGCACTTTTCAAGTTTATCTAGGACGTTACTAACACCTCGAACCTCGGAAAGCACGTAAAGCCGTTGCATCTTTGATAGTCTGATGAAAGATAATCAGATCATTAGTCGTATTATCTAGTAACTGGGTTGTGGAGGTCAGTGTAGCAGTCGCTCCATCCGATAGATTGGAAGCCAACCCCAAGCTAATTGAAAAAAGAATGAGGAGATGACGATCCATTTAGTAAAAAGATAATAGTTTTAATATTACAAACAAACACTTTAACTTAATTTATATTTAATTCATGAATCCTCGACCGGTCCTATGAGACCGCGGTGTTATTGTTTTACTATTGTGTCTCGTTTTGTGGGTATGTGATAGGTTAAATAGTATAGATTGACTTATAACTGTCGAATATAATTATTATAGGTAAGTGTAATGTAGACTCTAGAGACGAAGGCATAGTAAGTGTTCGTCTTAATAATGTAAATGGGTAACGCTTGGGCATCTCAAGTCCACTGAGAGGGCTTAAATTTATGGCTTACAACCGGTAGACTATTGTGGGAAACCTAATCAAGGTAAGTTAAATAAGAGTACTTTAACCACCAGAGATGTGCTATGCTGCATTGTTATAGATACG
Organism: Mythimna separata; assembly: GCA_030763345.1. Taxonomy (NCBI): domain Eukaryota; kingdom Metazoa; phylum Arthropoda; class Insecta; order Lepidoptera; family Noctuidae; genus Mythimna; species Mythimna separata. The sequence goes on along the minus strand of CM061170.1, from coordinate 21,856,835 downwards.
CTAGATATCCATCAATCATATTCTCTCTCGATCTAGCGATGCTATATGGTTCTAAAATAGACAAAGTGACAGTCAATTATCAATAATGACTGTCGAAAATTTTTTTGGTGGTTCGCAAAGTGAATTTTTAGCCAATATCAAGTTTAGAAAGTGTTTAGTTTTTTTTTATACAGAATACAGTCACTTGGTTTGCCATCATAATGCGGATGGGTACAGTCAGCACCAAAAGTCGATGAACAGAATCAACATAACAAAACACCTGTTCGCAATAAAATGTGTTTCATCTGTTCACAATAAAATGTTTTGTTATGTTGATTCTGTTCATCGACTTTTGGTGCTGACTGTACCTAACACATTCTAATGTGTCGTAGCAAATGTATTGATTTAACCTTCTCAGCAAGCTTCGCTGAATTAAATAATTGCCTACTACAATAAAATTCGCACCAAGTAGTTTGATTTGGGATGTGTAGGGAGTTAGGATAAAAAACTAGACCAATTTGCAAAAAAATCACACTCAAAAGAATCTCGCCAAAACCACGAAGACTTAAAAACTTATTTGAATTGACATTTTCATTTTTTTTTTGCGCTGGAAAATCATCGCAACATTTCTAACAGCGATCTCCATTACTAAATCAAATTACAAAGCTTACCTACCGAAAAAAAATACGACCAAACATTTTTCTTACACAATCTAACTTTTCATTACTGAAGAAATCCAAGGAAAATTCATACGAGGAAACAGCGAGTGGCAAAAATAAAACTGAAATGTGATGTAGTCATGGAAACGGCAACAGATGGCGCCGCCGTCGGATGTGAAATGTGACGTGTGTCCGCCCATCTAGGGTTGCCAGATCTTTAAACCGAAAAGCCGGACAAACCGACCAGTTTAGCCGGACATTTGAGCAAAAAGGCCGACAATTTTTTACGGAAATTTATATTCAACATTTTATATTCTAACAAAATAACAAGTCATTGCTGATCTGCGAACGCTTGCAATTGCAAGAACTCATAAAAATCTATAAATATATTATAAAATTTAGTTCATGAATCCCCGACCGGTCCTATGAGACCGCGCTGTTATTGTTTTACTATTGTGTCTCGTTTTGCGGGTATGTGATAGGTTAAAAAGCCTAACAAAAGCCTCTCCCACTCCGCCTAATTAGACCGGACACACTACCAAAAACCCTAACGGTGTCCGGCTTTATCCGGACGCCTGGCAACGCTACGCCCATCGCAGGATGGAAACACATCGTGCGAACAGAAGCGTGAAGTGACAGTGGACACCACGGACAGTGGACACATCGACACGGAACAGTCGGACACATGTCGTGCCAAAGATCTACAAATAACAGCCGGGATCTACGGCTTAACGTGCTTTCCGAGGCACGGAGGAAACTCGATATGCTAAGATGTTCACCCATCCACAGACCAACCTTGGCAAACGTTGCTTAACCTTGAAGATCGACCTGTGCGGCTGTTATTATCTAGCCACGAGCTCCTCAATTGCAAGAACACATAAAAGTCTATAAAATTTAAAAAGCCTAACAAAAGCCTCTACTACTCCGCCTAATTTGACCGGACACAACCAAAAAGCCTGCCGGTGTCCGGCTTTATCCGGACGCCTGGCAACGCTACGCCCATCGCAGGATGGAAACACATCGTGCGAACAGAAGCGTGAAGTGACAGCGGACACCACGGACAGTGGACACATCGACACGGAACAGTCGGACACATGTCGTGCCAAAGATCTACAAATAACAGCCGGGATCTACGGCTTAACGTGCTTTCCGAGGCACGGAGGAAACTCGATATGCTAAGATGTTCACCCATCCACAGACCAACCTTGGCAAGCGTTGCTTAACCTTGAAGATCGACCTGTGCGGCTGTTATTATCTAGCCACGAGCTCCTCAATTGCAAGAACACATAAAAGTCTATAAAACTCAAAAAGCCTAACAAAAGGCGGACTCCGCCTAATTTGACCGGACACACAACCAAAAACCCTAACGGTGTCCGGCTTTGTCCGGACGCCTGGCAACGCTACGCCCATCGCAGGATGGAAACACATCGTGCGAACAGAAGCGTGAAGTGACAGCGGACACCACGGACAGTGGACACTTCGACACGGAACAGTCGGACACATGTCGTGCCGAATATTCGTTGCGGAATAACGCTACCGTGTGTGTTTTGATTGTGATATTACCTATTGTTTTTTATTTTATTTTATTCACATGAAATTTTTAATAGCAAAACATGAGTATAGATTTTAGTTCGTCCTGGGAGTTAGACAAATGATTTTTCTGTTAGCGTTTTCGTCAAACGCTTAATTCAAAATGTATGGCAATGACAAATTTTAATGGCATTACAAATCACTTGTTAAGATTTCTCCGCAGATAATGTCTTCATTGACCAAACCTGCTGTTCACTGAAAGGTGGCCTGGTATGTATCGATCAACCGCCAATGTAGTCATACAATTCAGAATAGATATTCTAACACTGATGTAACACACATACATGCAGATACTATGCGATTCAAATACGAATCATCTATCCATCTAGTTTTTTTACGAAATAATAAAAGCATTCAAAGGTCAACAACCTCAAAAGGATTCTCAATTTAAATTCGTCTCTGACTCACACACACTTCATAAAACCATAAATTCATAATCCGAATTCACCTCAATCGTACAAAAATAACAACACTGGCCGAAACTGCTTCACATTACAGAAACCAGTTGTTCACGAGGAAACAAAACTCAGACCAATCATTTTAAAGAATTAGTCGACCGTTAATTATGTACGTTTAACTTTGTATTGATCACTTTACGACATCAATAAATAATTATATTCATCCAATCATGCGCCGACATCGCGGTTTTTTATTATTTAACTGGACTTACTGATGGCGTGATATTATTTTTTTATGTTGGTAAAAAAAAAATAAGGTCGTGTCATGTAGACGAACTGTTACGCCGAGGATTTGAAAGGAAATCGAACAAGTGAGGTGTTGCAAGTTTTTTTTATTACTGTTTGTATATTTTTAGTGGTCAGTATTTATCTGCGGTTTATAATAAGAACGAAAAGAAATAAATACGACTCCAGAAAAAGATTTGAAATTCAAAAATTTCGATTCTTTCTGGTAATTTAGGATGCCTTTAATTCATGAATCCCCGACCGCTCTCATATGACCGCGTATAATATTTTTTTGGCCTTTAATACAAAGTCGAAGTAATAAAAAAAAAAAAAAAAAAACGATTACGTTTCGAAATAGTTAATTTGTTTACCATTTAATATTATATGGATGTAACATGTCTAATGTGGTTGTGGTATTTGACAGTAAATGTATCAAGTCAACATTCTCGGTAAACTTCGCTGAACTAATTAATACTACAATAAAATTCTAAGCTCTATTTTACCGAGTGCCTGTACATAGTTTCTAATTGCGCAGATAATAAGATACAAAACTACACCAATTTTACATAACAATATCCACTAAGGATCAATTTTTCAATAATAATTATCAATGTATTAATGACCACCCAACTTCACTCCAAAAAATCCCGCCATTAACTCTTACCTAAGGATGATGTATTCATGTTCTAATAATGTCGTAGGTAATCAAAGTCTAAGTGCAATTACACGCATATCAATTAAACTAACACCTATCAGTTGTAATTGAAATGTAATGACTCTATCATAATACCTACGAGTAGTTTACACGTCTACCGCGTCACGTCAGAATGTCAGACATTAATTTAGATTACCCCTATCCTATTAAAATTGCCGTGACATATCACATATATGACGGAAGTTCTGAACATTTCATAAATGCTTCGCAATTTGTGCGATAAGGCCGCTTGTACACAAGCGTGTTTTTGCTGTAATAAGCATGTATGGTAGATCCGCTGTGTGAAGGCATGGTAGTCAGTGTTCTTTGGATCAATATGAAAGTTTTTTGACAAAATAAGAGGTACTTATAATATTTTTTTTAGGTGAGAAATTATCTGACTTCTCGTGCTCTTGGGTGGAGCGGGAGGGAGTGTACATTTACTGACTAAAACCCGTTCGTATATTGCCTTTCGTTTCAGGGCCTTAAGTTACCGTACCGGGGACCAAACGAACGATCGCGACGGCCAGTAAACCGCAGATTTTCGAAATGAAAAAGCATGTGTGAAGCACAGGCCGAAGCCCTTTTCTACACGGAACGTTTTTCTAACCGTACGTAAGTACGTAATAAAACGTACCGTGTACAAGAGTCAATAGACTGCAATACAACACTGGTGAAACACGGCGGCGGCGACGCTCCGTATCGTCGCCGTTTGTGTCAACCAGCTCGGCTACTGATCCATACAACTGTGCGCGCTGTGCTTCGGACGGAGAATTCCGTCCGGAGAAAACCATGTCGTGTACAAGAGGCCTAACTCATTAATTGTCGTGGTCTGTGATACCGGCGGCTGACTTGAGGGAAATCAGCTGATGCTTCGCATTAACAAGATGAACCTCAAACTCTCAACATATTCTACGGGAGTACTTTGCATCTTTTTTACATTTGTGCATTCAACTTCTCTAACAGTACTAGTGAAATCCATTAACATTAATTTTCGAATAAACATTAAAAAAAATCAAAATCGGTCCAGAATTGACCGAGATATCGGTGAACATACATAAAAAAAATACATACAGCCGAACATAGAACCTCCTCCTTTTTGAAGTCGGTTAAAAATGAATTGGGATTCATTTGTGCATTGTGTGAAATTTGTGGAATATTATAAAGTTTACTTTTCATCAGTAAATGGTTTCAACTGTAATAATTCCGAAGCAAAAGTCAATGAAATGTCAACGTTTGACATTTCTGGAGCACGTACGGACGGACGAGTTTAAATCAATATTGTTTATGCCTTCAGGGAATAAGAAATCGACTAATAGTCGTAGCAGGTAAAGATACTCATTATGAACAATCAATTAAGGATAATATTTATCTGTCTTTTACAAAAAAAACTGGGCAAGTGCGGGTCGGACTCGGGTACTGAGGGTTCCATACGAACTTATTTAAGTAAATACATAGTTCAATGTACAAATAGAGACTCGAAGATTTTTCCGAAGACCAATTTTTTTTTGGGATCAACATATTTAGTGTTCTCAGATTTAATCCTACACCTGTAAGAACTTGCTTTATTCAAAATTTCAGCATTCTGGGTGAACGGGAATACTGTATGATTTTTTTCCTAATTCCGTAGTAGTTACTCAGATACCCACGAAACGAGACACAATAGTAAAACAATAACAGCGCGTTCTCATAGGACCGGTTGGGGATTCAAACGTTAAACACGTACTACGCCTGCAATCATCTATATACAGGGTGTAAAAAGACCGATCACAAAGCCGATAACTACACATTCTGTACATGTAATTAAGCAACTTTGACCAAAAATTATTGCTGGGAGAATTTTTTTTTTTTCATCTTTAATAAATAATTAATTAATAATAACTTCGATCAGCTGAGAGTTCGGCCGCTCGCGCTTGGTTGTTGAATCGACCGCACGCTTGTGTGTGTAAGGCGCTCGTTGTGTTTAGTTTTCGTTACATTTTTCTAACTTCAAACGCATAATTTGTTATGAAAAATTGATAATTTTGATAATGTTTGTTCGGAAGAAAGTTTACTAATGATACTTGGAAAACGATTTTGAAAAAAAAAACGAAAAAAAATGTTGACTTTGACCTTCAATATCTCCAGAACCAGTGAATTCCCAGGTATGTCCTAGAAGAAAAAAAGTATCCCAGTGATGAGTAGAACATGAGGTTTTCGTTTTCGTTAAGGGTCTTTTTACACCCTTTATATAAAAGAAAGTTGTGTTAGTTACTCCACTTACAACTCAAGAACGGTTGAACCGATTTAGCTGAAAATTGTCAGGGAGGTAGTTTAGAGCCAGGAGAAGGACATAGGATACTCTTTATCACGAAAAATTCGAAAAAAAAAATTATACAAAATTGTTGGTCATCTATTTATCGATTAGTGTACGGTGGGTATGGTAGTGTAGGACAGGTAGGGTAGTGTAGGGTAGGTAGGGTAGTGTAGGGTAATGTAGGGTAGTGTAGGGTAGTGTTGGGTAGTGTAGGGTAGTGCAGGGTAGTGTAGGGTAGTGTAGTGTAGGGTAGTGTAGGGTAATGTAAGGTAGGTAGGGTAGTGTAGGGTAGTGTAAGGTAGTGTAGAGTAGTGTAAGGTAGTGTAGTGTAGTGTAGTGTAGAGTAGTGTAGGGTAGGTAGGGTAGTGTAGTAGGGTAGGGTAGTGTAAGGTAGGTAGGGTAGTGTAGGGTAGTTTAGGGAAGGTAGGGTAGGATAGGTAGGGCAGTCCTTTGACGGGAGCGAAGCCGCGGGCAAAAGCTAGTATTTTAATAAATATATACAACTTGACAGTGCAATGGTGGCCCAATGACTTACGGGTGGTAGGTCGCGGGTTCAAACCCAGCATAACTTTGCGTAATTTATTCCATCATCATTGCCCTCAAAACGGTAAAGGAAAACATCGCGAGGAAATCGGCATGAAGATCGAACTGATCGAAGACATGTGACATCCATCAATTCGGACTGAGACCGCATGGTGAATGACGGCCCATTCCCTCTCCTAGAGAGGAGGCCTGAGTCTCAGCAGCAACATTAAAAGGCTGATGCTTATGCTTTTTACAACTTAACAAAACGGCAAAATGCAAAAAACTCAAGAAAAATTTAATTCCACAATCTACCTTGCCGCTTTTACCTCAAGGAATATAATATCACTTTCAAACGCAGGGTCTTTGTAAACTCCTTGACGTGACCTTATCAGTATCGAGCTGCCAGCGACCCCACAATCAACAGTTCTCATCTAATCAAACACTCGAATGACAGCCAGCCGCGGTTACACTGTCGATGAGGAAATATAATGACGTAAAGATATCTTACTTATTTACAGAGGTATGAGCTGTGAAACGTCGTCTCTTGTAATTCTAAAGGAAACTGATATTTTTGGGTAATTGATTTTGTTTACTCAAATCATTTTAATTACCGTAAAACGGGGTGAATAAGGACTCAGGGGTGAAAAGGGTCAAATCGAGGAATCTAGTTTCGAAGCCACAAAATAAAAAAGCAAGAACTTCCAATTGCTACCTTTTTTTTCTTCTAAAAGTAGAATATATTAGCTTCTAACTGACAGCACCGAAGCGTTGTGAAGTTAGTAAAAGGTGTCAAAAATCTTCTTTCAAATAAGACTGTAGATGTGAGGTTGCGGTATTGTCCCTTATGTTGACAGTTTTTGGAAATTCTAGTTTTTTTGACAACGTGTGGAGTTAGCCAACGACGATATAATATCTCTACGAAGCTACACAAAAAGAGGTAAGTCTAGATTTTACATAGTTTTTGTTTAAATCGTTTTCTTTAGAACCTCTGGGATTGTTTATTTTTTTCGAGGTGAATAAATACGGTAACGGGGTGACAAGGGACGGCTAAAGTACAAATAGAGTCGCCTATACTTGGTAAATAGGGACGAATGAAAGTTGATTAGGAACGGTAAAGTTTGAATAGGGTCAGGGCTGCTACAACATGAATTGAACATTTTATCGCATTGTTTTGCAGGATTTCACTTTTTATTAAAATAAGGCTTTTCATTTTATTTATTTTAAACTTATATACAAGCATGCGCACAAGGCGAACTAATAAGAGATACATAGGTACGAACTTGTATGATTTAAAAAAGTTTTTTGTTTGGTTTGTATGTGGCGCTATTACTCCGTAATTATCGTGAGACAACCCTACTAGTTTATCCCAAGTTACCCCTGTCTCGTCCCAGGTCACCCCACTTCAAGTATGAATAGGGACAGCCTATATTTTTGTTAAAATATCTAAATTTTGACTAATTCTGGGAATATTTTTAACATTTACGAAAAGTATTAACTGCCGGAAACCCTTGAAAAGAGTTATCAATATTGCATTCGTCCTACAACATCGATTAATTTCAGTGACAAGTTCGATTTTGTCCCTATTCACCCCATTTTACGGTACTCAGATACCCGCGAAACGAGACACAATAGTAAAACAATAACAGCGCGGTCTCATAGGACCGGTCGGGGATTCAAACGTTAACACGTTGATAGTGGCATTGATTTTTGTATTAATAATTATATTTCATCGGATACCCGCGATCCCTACCAGCTCATCATCTGCCTAGCCTTTTCCCAACTATATTGGGGTCGGTTTCCAATCAAGCCGGATTTAGCTGAATACCAGTATTTTACGAGGAGCGGCTGCCAACCAACGGCTTAACGTATTTTCCAAGATGTAACCCGGTATGTTAAGATGGTCACCCATCCACAGACTAACCTTGGCAAGCGTTGCTTAACCTTTAAGATCGACCCGTGCAGCTGTTGTTATCTAGCCACGAGCTCCTCAAGCGATCCTTACCAGCTACTACTCATATAATAGGGATCCGTACTCAAAAACGCAATTTAAACTTGAGTAGAAGTCCGATTATCCGAACACTGACTATCTGAACATATTATATCACAAATTCACAACTGTAATATCGTTTTAAAAATGTTTTGACAGCGTAAAGACATGTTTCGACAAGTTCATACCCGCTGCCGACCATGCGCTCACACTCTGACACGAAACTTATTTGCGCGTAGCTGTTTCATTCGCTCAAATAGAGTTGACTGTTAAACTTTATTTAAACTTATTGTTTGAATATCCGGATTTTCGATTTAATTCATGAATCCCCGACCGGTCTCATAGGACCGCGCTGTTATTGTCTTACTATTGTGTCTCGTTTTGCGGGTATTGATAGGTTAACGGAAGACGCAGTTTTAATTGATTCGGATAATCAAGTTTTACGGAATCGGATGACGAGCCAAGAGGATCATTGAAATTGATGCACTCGTCGAGTCGAAGCTTTAAAGTCTTGAGCACGCCGAGTTGCTAGCCTGTCGGTTTTATACCAGGGCAGTGTTGCAAAAAAATACGCTCAGCCCATTCCATCGTAAAGCCACCAGACATACAGCAATGGGCCACCGTGGTGAAGTTCCCATCCTTACGTCCTTAGTAAACGTTTTAATTACTCAGATACCCGCGAAACGAGACACAATAGTAAAACAATAACAGCGCGGTCTCATAGGACCGGTTGGGGATTCAAACGTTAAGAACACATTCCTTATGAGTACAGCTAAAGAGTGGAATTCCCTGCCGGAGTTTGTTTCGCGATAGCTACAACCTAGGCGAGTTTAACCTATCAATACCCGCGAAACGAGACACAATGGTAAGACAATAACAACACGGTTGCATGAGACCGGTCGGGGATTCATGAATTAAATCAAAAGTGAATAGATTACTTCTAGGCAAGCTTGCTCCATCGTCGGCCACATCATCGCGTACCACCAGATGATTTAATGGTCAAGCGCGAGCCTATCAATAAACAAGTGAGTGCTATTGATCGTTAACTCATATTTATTAGAACAGTTTCCCTCATGCTCCCTTGTTCGCAGTTAGCTTTTCTCTTAATGGGCTATCAATCCAAACACACATAAATAAACGTAAGTCCCAACTTACCAGAGCTTATAGCCTACTTTATAGCTACAATATACAAGCATACAAAACCAACGATGCAACTAGTTTTAATATCACTTGAAAGCCTGATCAATCCAGCCACAGTTAACAGCAAAATAACTCTTGAAATCAGAGCAGTAAAGTCGAATATTAACTGGGGATAGCAAACAAAGTGCCAATAATACTGGGGCTCATGTGCTAGAATGAACATAATTATACCTAAGTATAATCATTGAAGCAGGCTCTTTGGTGTATGTATAATGATGTAGGCACAGTTGTAAGCGGTTTGAATACATGGCTGTAGAGTTTTGGACGTATTTTCCTTAAGCTATTACTTAGATCAAACTTCCAGTTGTGAAATGGTAGTTTAATCGAGGATCTATGGTCTTACCACTGCTGCATAAACTGACTCATTATAAAACTATTGTTTTGTTATTGATAACTCGCGATTGACAACTACTTCAACAGATGGTAAACGATGATGTGGTTTACGATGCAATACGCTTTCCTAAAAGCAACCTCTTTACTCTTGACCTGCAGACCCCTAGGTTGCAGCTATAAGGAAATACAGTCTCAGGTAGAGAAGTTTCTTCACTTCTTAACTGTACGCAACTTGAATGTGTGCCCAAAAACTAAAAACGTTTAATTCATGAATCCCCGACCGGTCTCATAGGACCGCGCTGTTATTGTCTTAGTATTGTGTCTCGTTTCGCGGGTATTGATAGGTTAAGAGACAGAAAAAGAGTGACCATCAAAAACCTATAGCCTCTGTTGTACTGCAGTGACTTCTAAAATTTGCATGTATAAATAAAATAAAAGAACAATTTCTGACTCACTGACTCATCAACACCCGGCCCAAACCTTTGGACCTAGAACGCTGACATTTTGTACAGGGGTTTTATAATTTATTAAAAGAATAAGAAAGGGCTTTCCAAAATTAACACCCTGAGGGGACGAAACGGGGGTTCAAAATTTGTAAACAAAAACCTACTTTCACGCTAAAGAAGCCACTAGCAGAAGGTAATAAGAGGTAAAACTCTAGATCCTCTTCTTCCTGCTCTTGTCCTTTTTTATTTGGGGTCGGCGCAACTTTTTAGTCTTCCTTTCTATTATAAGTAAATATAACCCGTCACGCTACCACTAACTCTCTTTTACAATTTCATATCATTTCTAACACAATCTATCCATCTTTTTTGTTCTCCATCTATCCACACGTATACCTAATCATAACTCTTTTAGTAAAATGCGTTTCATGTCTCTTCTTTACTTGGCCTTACCAAGACAAACGATTCCCTTTTAAATGAAAATAAAACTATAGATCAAAAAATTTAAGTTTTGATGTATAGTTTTACTTTAAATTCATCTTTACAAATCAGTCTATCAGGGCTCATAAAATCAGATTTACAAAGACATTATAATCATACAAATTGGACTTTAATCTCGCAAAACAACCACAAACTAACGTGATAACGGCTCGTACGGAGGGCCGGTATTCCTCCCTGGGGAGGGACCCTAGCCCATAGATTACCTCAGCCCACGATCTTTGAGAGGCATTAACCAATCCAACGTGCGGGAGGTAAATTGGTGATAGCAGTTTGGTAGCTGTGAATTTTTATTAGAGGAGGGTAGATTTGGAAGTTAATATTTCCTTATTGAAGTGTGTTTTTCATCTGTTTACGAATAGGTCAAGGCATTTATAGTGTTTTATTATCCAGTCAAGATGACATTCAATTATGTACTTGTTGGAACTTTGTGATTTTTTTCAGTAGATGGTGATCATCTAATGTAGTAGTAGTAGTAGTATCTTTATTCATAACAACATAGTTGTGTCGAACAGATTGATGAATTATAAAATATGTCCTTAAAACTAAATTAATTTAAATTCTAAAATAAAATCAATCATCAAATCAATGACATCTTATGCTCTTGGGTGGTCGGAAAGTAGGTTTGAAACTCAACCTACGTTCTTTCTTTCATAGGACTACAGTAACTGTTTCAAGCGTTCAGGAACTTTGTCTAGTAGAAGTAGAAGAAATACAAAGCAAAAAAAAATGAGACAGAATACTTGAGATTAAAACAGTCTCCTACAAGACTGTTTTAATCTCAAGTATTCTGTCTCCATGTGAACATGTGTATAAATTTTGGAATATGCATGTTAACATAATCCAAACCTAAGTTACTTAAGAAAACTCTTAACTCCAACTTGAAACGAGACAGGTTAGCTTAATGTAACTTATTCTTCACCCCCAAACCTCTGAAACTAATTCATATTCAAATTCGTACTTGAAAACTGGCAACACCTCATACATCTCCATATTAAGTCGTAATCTTCGTAGGAAGTCGGGGTCGGACGTGCATGGCATACCCTACCGCTAGGTTAGTAGTATTAACTGCCAAAATAATCCACGAATTACTATGCGAAATAATCGCAAGATGCGTGCACGGAATAATGAGACAGTGGCTAAGGTGCGATGTGCATTCGCGTTTTTGTCGTGCGATTTTAAATTTCGGAATGGATTGGGTACTGTAATTTTTGAGTTTTTTTTTTAATAATTGAACTTTAAATGTTTTGAAAAATTAATAATTTACATGTTTATTGTAAAAAAAACTACTTATGTGTACCTACTTTATGTTTAATTGATTTAAATATCATAAAAATGTTTACCCGAACAGAAGCTACAATAATGCATAGCTCAAACCCTGATTGTTACCTTACCAATATCGTGAAAACAGATTTGATTCTGACAATGAATAAAGATTTGGTTCTGTAAAAAATAGTCCGTAATTCCGAAAGATTTTCTAAGTAACTAAAAACAAGGAAAATAAATACACTTAATTATAATACTAACACAAGTCATCCAAAAACGACTTATTAAAAAATCTGGTATTTGTTATTTATTAAGTTTCAAATTGTAATATAACTTTAAAAGAGGAAAAAAATGAGGTGTGACCCTATGTTTATACCCTCTTACTACAGTACCAATTCGTCAAAAAGTGTCGTGCCACAAAATCGCAAACGCGTGGCCAGTGCTACGAGTATCGATATTCAACGATTACTAGTGGTGTGGCAGTGGGCGGTAGATCTGTGCTCTGCTCCGTATGCCCGTGCCGTAGGAATTCGTAATATGTGAGCCAGTACCATGTCGCGGATATATCCCGAGATAGTTTATCGCGAAACTCAATTTATAGGCTCGGTTCCACTGTTTTATTGTTTTCCTGAGTCGGCAATGTATTTTCTATTTAGTTGTCTCGATTAGGGCTCTCGTGGGAGTGAAAAGATGGAATGGATATCGATAATTATCACTCTAGAAGTTATATGGACGATTCGAGTTGTATTTTCGCATTGTGTATTAATGTTGGTACTTCTACTTTTAACTTCGATTATCTAATTTTTTGTTTGTTCTTGTATTTATTTTATTTATTTAACATGAAATCCAAAGTTCAAAGAATTAACAATGAGCAGGGCTACTATAACCTAACTAACAATATAAGTATACTTATCATATATTGGTGTCCCGCCCCTCGCATATTACAATTTAATGAAATTTTCTCTACACTAGTATAGTATACATGCATTATATACTTTAATATGTCTCATGAATCACTCTCAAAACTGCAAAACTGCGTGAAACTCCGAACAACAGTTTTTGGGTTTAACGCATTCATAAAGACTGATGTCAGAGTCAAGATTGTAGACTTTGTTTTATGATGACAAAGACTTGGTTAACATCCACATAAATGTTATTACTATTTCATTTTATTTAGCACACACGCACACGTAGAAGGAATCTCGCAATCAAGCGCTAAATAATTCTGGAATAACGACATATTATTATTGAAACTACGATAACCTACTCATAACAGGCGACAGAGCACAGTCCACCGAAGGGATCACAAGTTCATAACAGGTGAACGGACAGTAAGTAGCGTCACCCGGCGGCGCCCACCTGCCGAGTTGTAATTATGTCATTATCAGGGTCGCTTTGTACCCCTTGAGCTCTGCTGGCCCCTCTGAAACCCTCTGTAGGGGGATGAGACGGACTCATTGAACTGTGGAACAGTAGAGAATGTTGGGGAGATCAAAATAGATATGATAGGACATTATATGTTTAGGTACTATTACATCTATTTAGATCTTCTGTTTGTTACATCCAGGTACTCACTACTGAACGAGCTTACAAGAAGAAAAGGTTTACAAAATGTATTTAACTGTAGGATAAAATTGAAAACATAATGATTTTACATAGCTACGGTTTGTGCCCTATGCTACATGACCCATCTTAGAAATTATAAAGAGTGAAATATAATGGATCGGTCAATAAAATGCACTGACTCTAGTAATCTACTAATTTAAAAAAAGAAAAAAGTAGGTAAGTAGAAAGTAGTAGTAGTAGTAGTAGGGGGAGTGAGTGGTTTAATATTAAAGAGAATCATTCTCTAAAAGAGAGGAAGAAGGGAGGAAAGTTGTTAAATCACTCATTAATGAGGCTGTGCAGGGCTTGATAAAAAAAAACTGTTTATACCGTACGAGTATGACGCCAAATTTACTATTACAGTGTCCCAAATACGGCGTAAACAGCCACAACATCGTGTTAAAGTGTAATTTATTTTTAACAAACGTCAAAAAAAGTAACATTTAATTTCAGCAGTTGTCAAAAACATGAAATTGTGTGATGGACGTTTATCGCGGGTTCATTAGTAACTCATAATTACATTCATGTTATTTGGACGTTCTCGTCACACGCGACGATTATTATACATTGTTTGACGTGTTACTAATTGATATATTGTTAAATAAATTGTACGAAACATAATTAGCTGCGAATGATAAATAAAATCAATACTTGTTCTATTTGGGAATGGGGTAATTGACTCATTTTTTTTTATCAAAAAGTAACTTTATCTAAAATTGCAAATTCGTTTTCTAATCAAGTTCGACTTTAGACGTCTTGCAAATCTGATGGTAAGCGAAACTGTCAAATAACAGTAGAAATAAGGATGCAGAAACTGTTTAATAATAGTATAAGGATGGTCATATTGAAATCTGACGCCACCACCATTATGCTACGTGTGCTCAAAAGACAGGGAGATACACGCCCCCACTCTTCCTTGCCAACCAATTTTGAAGTTGTTTTTAGATAAAGTTGCGCAGCAGAAGTTTTTTTTAGTTTAGATGATTTCCCACCTCAAAAAACAACACAACAACTTAAATTAATATATATCCAGCCATTTCAGAATAACAGAAATCAAAGTTAGTTCCAAACCGAAAATTTCCTGCCCTCCAAAAATAACTTTCTCAAAACAAAACAATACTCTTAGAAACAACAAGACAAAATTAATTACAATCCAAAATTAATACAAGTCCTACAAATTAGGGTAAACGACGCAATAACTGGCGTCATAACTCAGAATGGTATTGAAAGGGCTGAGCTGATAATAGACACGTTTACCTTAAATAGAGGTGTTTGTAGCGCCAAGTGTTATCTTCTTAATAATCTTAATAAGGCGCAAAACAATCGCTTGTTTAGTAAAACTGATAAGCCATATAAAGGCTTTGTGCTGGAGATTGTATCTTAGTGATCATGTGTGCATAGTGTCAACTGTTAACGTTGAGATGTTATCTTGAAATTATAAATTGATATTATAGTAAAATTAATTCATGAATCCCCGACCGGTCGCATAAGACCGCGCTGTTATTGTTTTTACTATTGTGTCTTGTTTCGCGGGTATATGATAGGGGAGCAGGTACCCGCGACTTTTTCTATATCAAACTCATAAAACCAGCATATTGCTATTTAAAACAAAGTTTTTTTTGCACGAAACCCTAATTATATTCTAAGATGAAAGTAACTTAGTTACTTCTTATAAAATCAGCGATCTACTAGTGAAACTCCTATCAAAATCAGCCCAACCTTACGGAACGACCAAAAAAATATAACAGACATTTTAGTTGTAGAGTATACTCGTATGATGATAACATTTTAAAAATAATAAGCTTTTCTTATAAGCACAACACAAAGTTCCGTTTATGTGCTGTTGACGGAGTACCTTTATTTAGACCTAAACTTGAATGCCGATTTAAGTCACGCTTACCATTAAAACGCATTGTCATCAATACTAAATCAAGATTCCAAAGTTCAATCCCGTATCGAGGAGGAAGTAGTTCTAATTCAGTTAGCAAGATTTGACCCAAACAAATTAACATACAAACTAACATAGCAATTAATGCCCAGGCCCGAGTGTGCGTAGTATTCCACACACGCCTCAGAGATGTCAGCAAGGCGAAACGGCCACGTAGGGCCGATACCATGCTTGCTAGGGCTGTGAGAACGTCTGAAAGAGTAGCCATAGGTTTTAGTCAGTAAAAGTCTGACACGCCCTTTTTCATTCCACCCTAGTTTGAGCGAAGTCATTGGACGATTTCTTACCTCAAAAAAAAGCTTGTAAATAGCCTAAAAAGCTTGTAAGCTCGTAATTAGTTTTAACAAAATGTACAATACATTTTCTTCAGCCTAATTAAAAAAGAATCTAATTGCTTGATATAAAAAGGACTAGAGCAAATAGGAATTAATGTATTCAACTACTAAGTTCAGTCATCGAATTTAGCACAAGTATTAACTCAGTCATAATCCAAATCCATTGACTACAAATTTTAAATTGGCTGGCTAACTTGAAAGAGGAAAAAAGTAAAAAGTTATCACAGACCAATGGATCCTATTGAGTGCAGAAAATGAAAAAGATTAAGTCAGACGAGAGACGAATGACATCTGAAATAATCCTCAAGCGAAAAGGGTGACATCACTAAAAGTATTTCAGAGTAAAACCTCCCGAAATTGGTCAGAATATTACAAACAGTTTAGTCAAAGTATTTCGTACAAAATACTTGTTTTCGAAATGTAATTATAACTTAAATTACGTCTTTACGGCTCAACAAAAAGTTAAGGAAACAGTCAAGACTTGGAGCGGCCTATTCGAGTTTTTTGTAGGGATCCGCCTGTATTAAGACATTTATCAAGCAATGTTATGTACTGTGCCAACACAGTTTTTTCTCGGTACACCATTTCATAAACAATATCTGTAATCTCAGCAAGATAGCACATAGTGAGTAGAGATTTTATAATGAACACCATGTACTATCACGTCTATACTTATATAATAGGAGAAACTGACTTACATATCAACGCACACCCGAAACTACGGAGACTAGAAGCGTGAAATTTTGCAAAATGTTTCTTTTTATGACAAAGGCATAAAGGATTTACCGAAATTCAGCCCTTAAGAAGATGAAACGGGGCCTAATTTTTTTATGGAAAAACCTACTTTCACTCGGGCAAAGCCACTGGCCGAAGCTAGTAATATACATGGATAAGTGTAAAAAATAAATATTTTTGACTTTGACTTACGGGAAAATTTAAAGAATATAGATTTCCAAGTAACTTGTCATATGCAGAACCCTTGCCTGAACAATACATATTGACAAGACGCCCACCGAGTAGCACTAAATATATCATGAGACATCTCCGACAAAACTCCGAAAATAGACCTTTTTTATCAGTTTACCATCGACAATCCTGCTTACTCTTCGTGTTTTTACGAAAGGATATAGCCAAATAGCAACATTGTCAATAAAACCTTATCATCTGAAGTTTATTAATGTTTATGACTTTCATGTAATTTCCTGTTCATTGTCTATGATTTATGTCGTCATAACTTTGATGTTTCGTTTGAAGTATTAATTATTCGATACTATAGCTTTCCGCCTAGGCTTCACATAGGTGTAAATTATATACTAACACTCATTATTCACTCTTTATATTAGTAAAAGCCATATCAAAATTGGTTACAGGTTTAGATGGAGTTAACGGATAAACAGATAGACACGAAAATAATGAAAAAGAAAGAAACTAAACTGACCTTTCTATGATTCATGCGAAATCTACCCACGCGGATCAACGAAGTTATAATGTATGTATATTATGTTATTAACTACTTACCACTTTTCCGCGACATTCTTTTCGTTAGTTTCGATCTTTTATATAAATAAGAATGTCTGCCAAGATTAAGGTTTATTAAACTAAGGAATAAGATTCTCGCAAACTATCTTTAACATCCCCTAAATAGGGGAAGTTTTAAATAAAAAATACTCATTTGTTTACTTAGGTTTGTGGGCCCTAGAAATATTTTTTGCACCCATTCGAATGTCCCCCCTTTCACTCCCTTATACGTTGAATTTTCACAACAGAAAGCCTTGTGCAAAATTTTACGTCCTAGGTCTCAATAGTTTCAGCTGTGCATCGATATGTCAGTCAGTTTCTCCTTTTAAAATAGATACATAAAAAGTGTTTTTAAAGTAATAACATTTGTATCCCTTTGTCACTAGTTCCACGGAAGCCCAAAACCAACAACACTGAATAATGTATAAACAGTTATTAAATAAAGTAATAGACCGACACTATCCTATCCAAATGCCGATCAGACCATTCAAAGGACCAGTTTATTCCGCAATAAAAATAATGGATTCTAGTTGAAAAAACTCCAAGATAGACTGTTATTCTTTTCTTCTATAACTTAACAACAGAACATTTCAACAGCGTTCGTAGCTAAATGTTAACTTTGAATTGTTCAGAATTGAGTGAACCAATTGAGCGAACGAATGAAGTTAACCGCACGAATAGATCTGCGGAAACCTCACTCGATCTGATAAGTAAGATCTAATGTTCTTATTAACACTTTCTCCCGTCTAAAGTATCCAGGTATCCAATTCTATGTCCATTTTCTATTTCCACAGTGTTTAAGTTAGAATCTAGATCAGAGCTTTCTACTGGCACTTCTAGACCTTGTCGAAGGTTTGAAGTGTGGTCTGCTTTCTATATATAATTTCTTAGCTTTTATTATTGGGTAGTTTTATTTTTTTAATAATAAAGTAACTTTATCCAAAATTGCTAATTTTATTCAAATCGGTTTCATTTAAACAAATTAGAAACGTTACAAATAACAAAATAAGGATGCACTATCGCACATACTGAAATGTGACGTCACCGGCAATACGTCAAATGTGTACAACAGAGATAGGTAGCGAGACGTTTTGATGCCGATTTCACGATTTTTTTTTATTGATAACCATCATGTTCTAATAATCATCAACCATCAAATATTTTTAAGTTTAGTACATAATATTTTCAAAAAAAAAGTAAATACCCAATTTGTATGAATAACGACTAATGATTGTGAATTTGACTAATTTCCGAACAATGTAACTCATATTCGTAACGAAACTCTTATTTCACAACGTTAATTCCTTATATACGAGTACTTGTACAGTGATAACACGAAAAAAATGAAAAGGTTTTACAAAACTTACATATCCGGACGTCCGAAAAGTAATATGGTTGCTCCATGATTCAATGTTATTTCAGGACAGTCTACACGCGCTTTGCGCTTCCACTCCTATATTACGGCCACTGTATCTAAGATTTATTTGTATAAGTCTTGTATAAAGAGCTGTTATTCCTGAGTCACAGTTCGTAGAATGATAGTGATTAGATCTGAGACTGTCCCGGGCGTGGCCGCCGTGTGGGGACCCCCACATGCAGTTGATGCAGACGCTAACGGTCGCAGCATCGCAGAATGTACCGCGCCGCGGAATACTGGTGTATGAAATTTTGTTTACTCGCGAATATTAACGGTTTTTGCTTGAGAGAAAATATTTGAATGTTTTGATTGGTAAAATTAAAATTTATGTTGGTTTGCCAATTTTAGTAACTGTCATTAAAAACAACTTTAAATATTATTAAGTTTAACTTTTTTGCAATAATTGTGAAAAATTACAGCAGAATAGACTAAACTTCCAAATTTTTAGGTCCATAATCAAATGTAAATGTTAGGAACAAATTCCGTCACCCAGGACTTCATTAGGAATTTAAATTATAGTATTTGGGAGAAATTCCAAAAATATGTACAATTTACATTTCGCCTAAACCAAAGGCTCAGTGAAATAGCGACACTAAAATTCCTTTCCTTAAATATTAGAGCAGACATCCATACCAGTGTAGAATAAATTATGCGCAAAAACTTGTAATTAAAACGACATAAAAATATTTGCGAACACTCTCAAAGACAAACCGACACTAAAAAGTGAAAATACTCACGAAATTGTAAAGAAGCCTATAAACACGCAATTAACAGCTCCGTCGCTAATCACATGGGACCGTCATTATAAATATTAACGACCAATTAAAACTAATAATTTGACATAAAAACCATCCCGCCTCACATGCGGTAAGCGCTCGTGAAATCGCGAGATATCTCAATGTAACACGCGACCGATATAGGCCGATTGGAAAGTCGCAGGTCATTTAATAACTCTTAGCTTACCTTGCCAGCCTGCTTGCATCTCGCATCTCGCATCGCTCCATTCGTACCCGACCACTCAGCTCAGAAACTTTATAGACGATCGTAAACGAGATCCCTACTATAAAATCACAATTTGAATTTCCTTAAGACAGTTCAATTTTCAAGGTTTAATTGAGCTTTAAAGCACCGACATGAGCTGTAGGTCCCAATTATCAATAAAACAACCGTTCAACACGGCTCGACAACGTCGAAACATTATGAACATAATACTCCTACGCTTGTATAGAATTACTGTAATGTCATTATAAAATGAGCCGAGACGGGCTCGGACGCAGGTGAAGGAGGTACGCTTGCGAATTCTATTCTCGCATGATTGTGATAAAGACGCCATTGAGAATACTCTCTCCGTGATCTATCATGTGATATTCTCTTAATTACCAACACAAACAGAGTTTATAGATCATTGTTCACGTGTCTCAGCTATTAACCGTACTAAGCATGATACTGTATAATTTGATCAGACGGCTAAAGCTTTACGAGATCCAAACAAAGAAAATGTTCGCAAACCAATCTTATTAAGATATACACGTGGGAGGAATAAACTTCTCGGCGAATAAAAGGATGTTGTCGGAGCATTTACTTCACAAAAGTTGAACTATAATCAGGTAATTGAATGATTCCTTGTAATATCGTAAAAAGCCTTTAGGCATTTCGTTCTCAGCTGTGAATATTTTATTAACTAGAGTGGATATGTTATTTTCTTAAACAAAACTTACTGAACTGGATCTAAAGTATTTAACACTCCCTTCACTAAGAACACTGCGGCGAATATAAAATAACCATTTCAATTACGAGCTGGCTCTATTGAAATGTAAATATAATGGTTTAGTAACAGATGTCTGCCGACTGAGTCATCAGCGACCACTCGCACCAAGTGTCATTTTTTTTAAACTAGCTTTTAAACAAGCACGAACAAAGAAATATATACAAAGCCGGGAAAATTATGAAAATTTAAAACGCGCTAAAAGTAGAATATGATTAGGGTTAAACAAAAAAGAACTAATCAAACAGTCGTTAAGCACCGGTTCCGAATGTTAAATGTTAATAACAACTTAATAATTATATTCGTTAAATGATCGTGGCGAAGCTGCAGTGGTACTGGACCGTCGACAGGTTGCTAAGAGACACAGGTTACACACAAAGAAGATTCGCATAGCGGAGCTGGAGTTTGCGTTACGTTCCGTTCCAAGACAGAGAAATAAATTCCCTCAGCCTTTAACCTCGCGATCCCATGGTTAGGCTTTCAGCATCTTCGAGAAAAAGTGACTTCTAACAATAGTTAACGAATAGAAACTTCAAATAAAGAGAATGGAGTTGACATCGATAGTGACGTACCTTTCCGAAAGCTTATGTCAATTCCAAACATTTCGTTGATGTTTCTGTACGTTAAATGCTCAATGCAAACTCTGATTTATCTGATGATAGTGAATGTACTCGTTAGCAACATTTCATCGCGACAATAAGCTTCGCACCGGACAATTATCATCTGATAAATCAGTCTGGCAAAAGCCAGGATTAATGACGGCAGGCCGAGATGAAGAAATCAGGCAGTTGGAGCACTTTACGATTGCAAAAAGTCACTTTGTCTGAGCACGGGGGGAATGTGTTAAAAATAGGTGAGGTTGCAAATATCAGCTGACCTCTGTAGACGTCATCGTAGAGGGGGGCGAGCGCGGCGTCTGGCGCGCCCCAGCGGGACGCCTCGGGGTACACCATGGGGGCGCGCCTAGCGCGACATGGCACTGGCAGCGGCGCGTGCGTCTGCCTCGGCCGTCGCGCGCGGACTGAATACACTCGCAAACACCCACACGCTGACACACACGCAGAACCCACCAAGACACAGACTAGAATAACCAGTGTGTTTAAGGAATTAATACGTATACCTATATGGGGATCAACTGGAGCCCTTTTCTCAGAGGACCCTGAGTGCTGATTTTTATACTTTTGGGGCTGGGACTGTCAGCAAAAATGGGCCAATGAAGTTAATAAAGCTTATTAGAATTCTAGGCTTACTAGAGATTAATTCAATAAAATCAATAAAACATGAAAGTACTGGTTCTACTTACATATTTTCGAATGAACTACACTGGTGATGAAAAAGGGAAACGTAAGCAGATCAAAAGTGTCTTACCCCCAATAAGAATGATCCACTAAACGCAACGAAAGCTCACGGGGAGCTTGAAGACAACTCCTGATCGCGCTGTAGTGGCTGCTCTGTGTGCGTGTGCAGACGGAGCCTGCCGCCCCCTCCCGCGCCCCCCACGCCCCGCACGTGCTTCACTTTCGCACGGTCCGCGAACCCGGCGCGACACTAGTTTAATTGCAACCCGTCCGCTGCAGCAGAACCGGATTTATTGTCTCCCGGTCGATATCACCTCGACGTTGATGGGAAACCAGAGAAATCGAGCAGGGTTCCGTAAACGGAGCATAACCGGTCGTCCTAGGCCTGGCTTGATTAGCTGTTGAAGAACTGCAACTGTTATTGACAGCCCTAAGTGTCGGGGTATGTCTGGAATTGCGACCTGCGCAAGAGTCACATTCGTAGGCGGCGACGCACTTGTAAAAGACATCAACGCGCGCGCTGTAACTCGACACCCTTTATATGAAGACATCGGACGCGCACACAACTATTTAACTGTGTTTAAAGGGAGAAAATTGTTTCATTATCGTTCCTCACTTCAATATTACATTCATTTTATGTGTCCATACGTTTGTATGACTCGTACCTTTGTACAGACATTTTCCTTTATAAATTGTGAATGTATTTCTTATCGAGAAATAGCAGTTATGTTCTTGGCTGCAACAAGTACAAATTGGCTCATTTGTATAATTAAATATTAACAAGTAATTCCTGCTATTACCAGTCTCCTGGGGAATTAATAGATATGCTACATTGCTACCTGTAGATTAAATCTTACATAAGTTAACATTAAAGATGAAAAGATTAACGGTGCATATCCGGTGACAAGCGATTGGGTTCAATAGATATGATCCAGGATCTTTGGATAATGGTACTGTATTTGTGGATAACATTTTCATTATCGCTATTACTGGATAAGTTTTTGCGTTTTTACATTATTCTGCATTCACCTCACTGGCTGGGTCACACAAGACAGTTAGTGAATTACTAAGTCTTTAGTCACTATTATTATTAGTATAGATCCTTAGACATATAAGATCTCAATAATCCCGTAATTTTTCGACAGCCGTTACGAAGGAACTGAAGTTTCAAAGTTGTCTGACATTTAGGGCCTGTTTCACAATGTCCGAGTAGGCACTACTCACCGAATAAATTCAAAAATGTGACAGAATTCGTATGAAATTATCTGTCAAGTAAGATACTCGAAACTTAATCATAGGTGGTGAAACAGGCCCATTGTGTCATAGCAAAGAGCAACGTGTTGCACAGTAACTAGAAAGAAGTCAGTCATTCCATCTAAAATACAAATACTCAGCAACATCTGTTTAAAAAAAACCTGTACCCAATTTACTATAGATCCCTTCTTAAATGATGACCTAGAAGAACTTAATCAGACATTATGATACTAACGAGTAACTGTCTGACTGCCACCAAAGGACGCTTATTAGAAACTCATATTAACACCTCCCGCATAAAAGTCAAAAATGATCTCAAAGGAACATACTCCCAAAATAATAAAACGTAATATATGCTTCTCCAAATTCTAACCCATAGATACACAAATTCATCAAAATTGTTTTACCTTTTGAAGTTTAATTACATAACAAACAGATAGATCTATTGAATACAGTATTTGGATTTAAGTACGTGTCAAACCCTAGTTTCATAAAACATAGTTCTGAAAATGATAGCGAATAGATTGGTATGTGTTACAGATATGTACGTAAGAGACGACGGTATTGATTTTTTTTTTCACATGTTGTCTTTTTTGTACCTATCTAAATAATTGATTGAATTTAGAAATTTTGATTGATTAAGGGCCTGTTTCACAATGTCCGAGTAGGCACTACTCACTGAATAAATTCAAAAATTTGACAGAATTTGTATGAAATTATCTGCCAAGTAAGATACTCGAAACTTAATCATAGGTGGTGAAATAGGCCCTTACTCTAATGTACTTACCTAATTTTAATTAATGTTTTTTTTTAATTATTTTTGTAAATGTGAATGATTTTTATATAGTTATTGAACTAAATGAATTTTAATTTAATTTAATGCCAAAGTGTTCAGGCATAATAAGAGCTTTACTTATACTTTAATTCAAATTCTCAATTCAAAAATCAAAGGTCCCTCTCAATATTGAATCAGACACAACCCCCAACATTTAGTTGGAGTCGCAGTGCGAATGTTCTAGAGCGTAACAATAGGTGTTAACTCGCGATTAGTGCGGTGTTGAGTATCGGTGCGCGCAGTCGGTGAACTATGCAGAGTTGCAGGCTGCAGGGCGTAGGGCGCGGGCGGAGGCTGCGGCCAGCACCGCTACCGATGTAAGGAAGGTAGAAGGCTCACTATAAAATGTTGATAGTATAAGTAAACTACATTGTGGTTACTATAGTCTATTCACCAGAGCATGAGCCAAAAGGTAAACAAAGAAATCATTTTTTCAAAATGGCGGGTATAACCCGACCGATGACAAAACGTCACATTTTAATGTAAATAAATAATATAAATAATAAATTCACATTCTAATGATATTATACAACCGCCCATTGTAACACCCCATTCTTAAGCTCAAACTTATAGTTAAAATTATATTTTTGGTATACAATAAAGAGTATATAAATAAATAATTATGATGAACGCGAGTATGTGTGGATGCATAGAAGTATGAATGTTTGTTAAACTTGATACACGGGCAGGCCTTGTCCTGAAATAGCACATAGGTCTTTTTATCCCGGGAGTATGATCTCTTGGGATACATTTCTACTATCACGCAAGGAAACTGCTGGCAGCAGCTAGTATACTTACTTACTTAATGTCCTATGTCCCCTGGATGGGGCAGAGGGCGTCCACAGTAATCCTCCATCGCGAACGGTCTTGAGCTTCCCGCTTCACCTCGCTCCACGTCATTCCGTTGCTCGCCGCTTCTGCCAACACGGTGCGACGCCAAGTTTGACGGGGACGGCCACGCTTTCTTTTTCCTTGGGGATTCCAGTCCAAAGCTTGTTTGAGTATGTGATTGGAATCCCTTCGGAGCGTGTGGCCAATCCATCTCCACTTGCGACGCTTGATCTGGTGGTCGATCGGGCTCTCGTGGCATTTTTCCAACAGCTCTACGTTTGATATTGTCTCGGGCCAGTAAATTCCGAGGATGCGACGGAGACAGCGGTTGACGAAAACTTGGATTTGGCGAGAGATGTCCTTTGTGACCTTCCACGTTTCACACCCGTAGAGCAGTACGGGTTTGACATTGGACCCGAAGATTTTGAGTTTAATCCTTCGGGTCAGTTTCCGCGACTGCCAAACAGGTCTCAGCTGCGCGAAGGTTGCTCGGGCTTTGGCGATCCGTGAAGTGATGTCCTCTTCACTACCTCCGGTTTCTGTTACAACGCTTCCTAGGTATGTGAATTTTTGTACTCGTTCCACTACCTCTGTGTTCAACATCAACGGTGAGGGATTCCTGACACCAGCTCTCATCTCCTGTGTCTTTCGGATGTTTATTTTGAGGCTAGTTTTTGCTGCTTCCCGACTCAGATCGTCCAACTTAGCCTGCATGTCAGCGTGGGTGTGGCTCAAGAGGCAAAGATCATCGGCGTAATCAAGGTCCTCCAAGATGTCAGACAATCCCCATTCTATGCCTCGACGCCTGTTTTCGCAAACACGAAGCATTATTCCGTCAAGGACCACAAGGAAAAGAAGCGGCGAAAGTAGGCAGCCCTGGCGGACACCAGCGTGTACTGCGATGTCATCCGAGATGAGGCCGTCGTGCGTTACCTTACAAGAATACTTCCTGTAGATAGCTTCCAGAAGACGAACAATTTTAGGTGGCACTCCAATGCTCAGTAGGCGAGACCAGATGCTGGACCACTTCAGCGTATCAAAGGCTTTTTCGAAATCAACAAAAGTTAGATAAACCTCCCTTTGCCATTCTGATGCCTGCTCAAGTATGATACGGAGAGTGTTGATCTGGTCGGTGCACGAGCGGCCAGAACGAAAACCAGCCTGCTCCTTACGCAGTAGGGGATCCAGGGCCTTAGACAGCCTATCCAAGATGATCTTACAGAAAACCTTTGAGGGAATTGAGAGCAACGTAATACCTCTCCAGTTATTGCACTGACTAAGATCACCTTTCTTCGGCACAGTAATTAATAGGCCTTTGTTCCATTCGTCTGGGAGTTCTTCGGCGGTCCAGATCTTTTCAATAAGGGGCGTCAGAACATCGACGGCAGAGGATAAGTCAGCTTGTAACATTTCCGCCGTTATCAGGTCGAGTCCTGGCGCCTTACCTGTCTTCAAAGAGCGGACTGCTTTAGCAACTTCAGATGTTGATGGTGGTTCCGTATCGATGTCGAGCATCCGGGTTGGTGTGGGTTGGATCTGCAACGTGTCAGGAGTCCGTGTTGCAGACGAACGGAAAATCTCCTCAAAGTGTTGCCGCCAGCGAATCAGCTGCTCCTCCGCTGTCACAATGAGCTGACCGTCTTTGGACTTCAGTGGCTTCTTCTTGAATCTACTGTTTCCTGCCAGGGTTTTAGTAGCGTTATATAGCTCCTTCAGGTTTCCGGAGTTCGCAGCTCGTTGAGCACGATCTGCAATACCATCTTCCGCCCACTGTCTTCTATCTTTGCGGGTGCTGCGATAGATTTCTCTGCGTTTTTGACGGTATTGCATGTTAAGGTCGGCTCTTACGGTGCTATCCTGAGTCTCAAGCAGACTCAGATGAAGCTTTCTTCTGTCCTCAATCAGACCCCAGGTACGCTGTGACATCCAATCTTCGCGAGATTTGGCCGATTTGTGTCCTAGAACAACGGAGCTGGTCTCTGTATAGGCCACTTTGATGCGGTTCCACTCCTCGTCCAGTGAGTCTGTAGCAGCTTCGAGTGCTGAAAAGCGATTGCGTAGCTCAAGCCGAAATGATTTACGTGTGTCGGAGTCATGCAGTTTACTTACGTCGAACCTTTTTCCTATTTTGCCCGGTCCTCCAGCTTTATGGGCTACAGCAATTTTAAGCCGGACTTCAGCAACCACCAGATGGTGGTCGCTATCAATATCGGCGCCCCTGCGGTTACGGACATCGAGTAATGAAGAACGCCATGTGGAACTAATGGCAAGGTGGTCTATTTGGTTCTTGGTGACGCCATCGGGTGAGTTCCACGTGTACTTATGGTGGTCGCCATGAATAAATAATGTGCCTCCGATAGTCAAGTCGTGGTTCTGACAAAACTCGATAAATCGTTCGCCATTCTCGTTGATCACTCCCAGTCCATGCGTACCCATATGCCGCTCGCGGTTTGTATTTACATTCCCAACTTTTGCATTCAGGTCCCCCATGACGAAGACGATATCTTGCTTTTTTATGCTCCTAAGGGTGGCGTTGAGGGCGTTGTAAAAGTCGTCTTTGGTATCCTCTGGTGATGCATTGGTTGGGGCGTAACACTGTACGATAGAAATCTTCCGGGCTTTTGAGTAAAAACGGGCGTACATGATCCGGTCTGAGATAGGTTTCCAGTCCACAAGGCTTTTCCTTGCTGCATTTGAAAGAAGGAGTCCCACGCCATACTCGTGTACATCTTCCTCACTTTCTTTGCCCGAATACAGCAAAGTCAAGCCCTTGGACGTCCTCATCTCACCAAACCCATTTCTCCGCACTTCGCTTAGGCCGAGAATTTGTAAGTTGTAATTGATCATTACTGCTTCGGCTTGGGCTAGTCGACTGTCGCCGCTAAGCGTACGCACATTCCAAAAGGCAATTCGTGTCCGTGTTTTCATGCCAAAAGTCGTCGGTGAAGTATCGGTCCGGTTTCTTACTATTTCAGTTTCGAGAATCTATTGTTGTCGGGTAAGCGAGTGATTAGCCCACTGTACCTTAATCCGCTAGCGGGGCTGCCGCTTTAGAGCCTGTGGATGTGCTCGGTTTTGTTTCAGGTATCCTCCCTAGTGAGACGATTCTGTTTTAAGGCGCAGAATACTCGCCCTTCGCCCTGCATCCGTTAGCTCAGCTGCAACTCAGGGTGGCGGACGCGCGGCGGCGCGGTTGCAGCAGGTCCCAGGGAGGACGGCGGGGACGTGGATGGCTCGGACTGGCTAGGGCTCTGCTTTGTACGGTACTCCGCCACGAGCACAGCAGATGGTTATTTGGCACTTTATAGGTAATGTTGTCCTCACTAACAACGATTCCCACCAAGACCATACCCTAGCTTCCCCCCCCAAGCTAGTATACCCAGTATGTAATTGTTTATAGCTTTATGATTAAAGTTATTCATAGTAATTTCTTGGGATATTTAAAGTCATAGACATATAGTAGTATTTAATTCACAAAACCTAATCGATACATTGTAAGCGCGATGACACCATTTTTATTTTTTCATGAAGACTTGTAGGGGAATTAGTATAATTTTACGTTATCACATCACACTAGGGCGAAGGTTTTTATGCCGCGGCCACACACTCGACGAGTAGCATGGGAAGTAACGAGGAAAGGAGGCAGAGACATAGTGTGGCCACGTTACTCGTCATGCCACTCGTCATGCTCCTCGTCCTGCCCACTGCTCCCTATCTTGTCGGTCTTTGCGCGCGAGAGAGAGAGAGCAACATCGCGGCAAATCACGGCAGCGCGAGGAGCAGAGCGATGAGCAGCGCGAGGAGCATAGTCTGGCCGCAGCATTATGTACTCGTATATGGATACAGTTGTTATTCCTTCACGCTCAAACGCCTGAACGGATTTGGCACATGGGTAAACTATGTCCTGGAATGGAAAAGTATCATTACTTCTTAGCCCGATAATTATGCGATCGCAGCCGCTAGCAAGAGTGTTCAAATATCAAACATTAGCTGCCGAAAGCGGCTTCACCCGCGTGTAAGCCGAAAATTGTCCCAAACAGAAACAGAAGTACTTGCGGGATAAAAGTATCTTGTACGCTAGTCCAGGACGTGGTCTACACGTGTGTCAAATTTCGTCTGAATCCGTTCAGCAGTTCGAGCGTGCCGAAGTTAGAGACCAACACACACAAACATGCTCTCACAGTGCCCTGCTTGGGCGAAGCACCACCAAATTTGACACACCCTCCGCGCAGAGCGGGAGTAGTCATATCGATGATTTCCCACCTTAAAAAACACACACACTCACAAAATTCCACCTTATTACTAAAAGTATAATTTGTGTGGTTACTGTAACCTTTACAACCGTATCAAAGTTTATATTAGGAAAGTTATAAGAATCAAAGCTGAAAGAAGTTAGCCAAGCAACAATGTTCTGTTGCTACATAACAATAGCAAAGCTAAAGTAGGTACATTTCTACCGACGATCAATGTAAGTGAAAGTACTAGGTAAACCGAACAAAGCAAAATATAACAATGAAAGTATTGCGAACTCTGAACGGTCGCTGCGATTTTTCCACGAAGAACAAACGGATTCTATATCCTTTGAAAGCTTTGTGGAACAGATTTTGTTCCTTCAAACAGATTTCTCTATTTTAAATCCAAACAAATATCGGCCAAGTACGAATCGGAATCGCGGATGAAGAATTCCGTATTGTCTGTAGCAAAAAACGGTCAAAAATATCACGTTATTGTATGGAAACATAGAAGAATATTTATTTTATTCTGTTTTTAGTATTTGTTATTATAGCGGCAATAGAAATACATCATCAGTGAAAATTTCAATTGTCTAACTATTACGGTTCATGAGATACAGCCTGGTGACAGACAGAGAGACGGAAGGACAGCGGAGGCTTAGTAATAGGGTCCCGTTTTACCCTCTGGGTACGGAACCCTAAAAATCTTGTGAGTTATACTTTCAGGGTTCTTATTAGATTTTGTACCCACGTTCTTTGCGTATCGATATAAATATACTTAAGTAGTTCTATTTGTTTGTTTTTTTTTTCTTTGGCCTGGTGTTCAATTACGACAACGCCGTCATTAGGTCCATTGACGGAGTCATTAGGTCCTCAAAAGCACAGGTGACATGATCAATAAATTAGTGGACGGACAAGCTACATATACATACCTACTATAGGTTGAAATACACATGCTTAACTGCTTGTACCTGGCACCAAAGTACAAGTAGCTTACTGCATGCCAGTTAGCGGTACCAAGTTCTAATTGGTGGATATCAATAAGCCGAAACATGTCCACTGCTGGGCATAGGCCTCCCCCAAGCGTCGCCATAACGACCGGTCCTGTGCGTCTTGCATCCAACGGATTCCCGCGACTCTTGCCAAGTCATCGGTCCACCTTGTGGGAGGCCTCCCAACACTATGTCTCCTGGTAGGTACGTGGCCACCACTCCAGAACCTCCCGTCTCTATCGACCATCTGTTCTACGAGAAACAGTACTAGTAGTAACATTATTAGTTACAGTTGTGTATTTCGGCCATTAGGTAAGTGGGTTTCTTGTCAGAAGTGAGCCTTCTGCTCGCCCACTCCATAGAGCTACCGCAACCAGTTTATGTTTTAAATTCGCGATAAAAAAATATCTGCAGCGGCGCGTGTCATTAGCCGCGATGTCCCCCCTCTCCGCCCCTTGCCTCCCCCGCCTGCATTTATTAATCTTATTCGGAGAAATCGACGCATCACAAGACTGCCCCGCTCCCCGCCACCTCACCGTAAGGATACCAAAACTTCAGAAGGATATTGGCAGGAGATTGGGCGAAATTACCGTTTGATGATGTTAGAACGCTCGAGTAATTTTTTTTTTCTAGGAGCAGTTTCGTTTTGTATGCTGACATAAGTGCCTAATTTGATAGGTATTTAGAATCAGAGGTCAACAACTTTTTATTGGCTTACAACTTCGCGGATGAATGTCTGTTTGGTCTCGTATTAAACGCATTTTAAAATGTTGCTATTCAAATAGATTCGTCTTAGAAAATATGGAAATCGTGTTCGATTTTCTGTTAGTCTAGTCTAGACAGTAGAGGTAAATATTTCAAGGTATTGTCACTTCGATCATAAATCTCACAGGACATGAGTGATATCAAAGGAGGTCGCATGACAAACGGCCCTTATACATACAGGTTGATTAAACAAATATAGTTTTAAAGGTTTTATTTTAAATTTAGAATATGATAAATTAAGTAGAAAAAGAATTGGATTGTTTTTAAGTTAGATTAGAGGCCCTACCACGAGCTATTAATACGATTTATTTGACGACCAACCCTGAACTGTTAAAGGGATGATGGAGCTCTATAGAGCCCATGGATAAACAATTCAACAAAAGTTGCAGAAAATACAAAGTATTGAAATCTTGTGCACAGTTAGTTATCTTCAGAAGCACTAACATCCATCTAGGTCTTCACAAGACGATGTATGTTAGTGCTTCTGTACGAAAAGATTGATTAATCCCACAATGTGCAAACAATGATCAATCTTGCTAGTCGGACACACTGACCGAAGCCATGGACACAAGAGTGTCCGGTAGATACCTCCGTCCGTTCACTCACCGTGCGACAACGCATCGCCTTGAATTGATACATATGTATTTATTTATAGGCACCTATATATAATCGATTTCTGCTCTTATGTACACTTTATTTTTACACCAAACCGACTTCTGAAGAAAGATTTCTTCGAATTTGTTTGGAATTGAAATCGTTTTACTAAATGGGCTTCAGTAAATTATTTGGAGGTGATAAATACAAACTAAAAATATAGTTTTGGTTCAAATAAATAAATAAGAACCTCGCAAAAGTATGAACCGATTTATTAGCGCTACACTATAAACTAACGAAAGGTTCGCATGGATGTTTTTCTGAGACCTAAACGTTTTACTTTCAATAACTATTAAGTCAGTTCCTACATTGGCATATACGTGCATACAAAGACAGTTCGTAATCCCTGAAGATTAATTCATGAATCCCCGACCGGTCTCATTGGACCGCGCTGTTATTGTTTTACTATTGTGTCTCGTTTCGCGGGTATTGATAGGTTAAATCGCTAAACCAATAGCGATCAACAAAAAATCAATAGTGAAAAGCGCATATAACTCAATTTTCAAGAGTTACATACGTAAGCATAGTGTGGAAGACGCTCGACGATCAACTGCAGATTAATACTAGAAATCGCGGACTTGCGAGTTGAGAATTGAATCCGAATTTGAGACATCCGTGTACTCACTCCTATGTTCTTCCTGTTCTATTATGTGTAGAATCGCGAAGTACACCAAAATATGTGTAATAGATAATAAAAATATTGTATTAGCAGTTTTGTTTAACCTATACCTACTATAGTAAGCTATCTTTCCATATTACTGTAGGAAAAGTAAAATGGTCTAAATTGAAATTCATAATCCGCGCTTTTAGTGTTAAATTGTTAATGAAAGTACGAATATGTCTGACTAACAAAGAAAATCATCTACA
Organism: Mythimna separata; assembly: GCA_030763345.1. Classification (NCBI taxonomy): domain Eukaryota; kingdom Metazoa; phylum Arthropoda; class Insecta; order Lepidoptera; family Noctuidae; genus Mythimna; species Mythimna separata. Next base: position 21,824,366 of record CM061170.1, on the reverse strand, counting down.
TTATTTCAAACACTTCTTACTTTTTCTATCTTTAGTCTGGAATCGGGGAGCTCAGGTGAGATCATCTATGTACCTACTCAGATCTGTTATGTTCAAATTCTTCCTAACTTACTTATACAATTCCGTCAATCATGTCAAAATCTTGTCTAAAGATACATTCTCAAGGTCATCTGAAGCGTTAACACTTCCTTTATCGAATATTTAGTGACTTACAATCATAATTACCGGACGTTAGTAGGTTATATTAAATTCTACTCCGTCGGTTTAGGCAGTTAACTAAAGGTAAACAATCTTGGTATGTCTTTTTATATTAAATAGGTCGTATATAATATACACAAAGATTATTTATATTTAGTTTATTAGTTAACATCGATTTAGGTAATTACTTATTTGCAAAGATTTTTACATACAATTTATAGACAACTTTTAGATAAAAAGATATGCCAAGATTGTTTACATTTAGTTAACTACCTAAACCGACGGAGTATAGTGGTTATTATGTTCGACTGCTAGATACCAATTCGCGTTTGTACATGGAACCTCGTGTGTGTGGTTGGTAAAGTTCATACAGTTTTACACGGTCTTCCGTGTACATCCCGGCCTGCGTAGGCCAAACTGTGGTCAAACTTGCGCGTGTGGTAGACCCATTAGCCCTTTCCCAAACATGTTGAAGTCATCTTCTAAGCTAATCGAATGCAAAGGATTATCCAGTACCAGTAACTCGCCCCGGCTTCGGTTGACTTTAAATTAGGTATACCTAAACCTTCCTCGTTTATTGCCCTTTCTATTAGTGAAAACGGCATCAGAATCCGTTGCGTTGTTTACGACAAGTTAGTGCATAAATAGTCAGTTGCTGTAATCGACTCTGTCTTGTACTTAATTCATGAATCTCCGACCGGTCTCATAGGACCGCGCTGTTATTGTCTTACTATTGTGTCTCGTTTCGCGGGTATTGATAGGTTAATGAAGAACACAGAAGACAAAGATTACATGGAGCGACTGAATGATGTGTTTTCTGAGGCACTAACTTATTTTGAGTGGTTATGGACCGACTCCCATCCATGAACAGACCTCATTAAGGTTAGCTTAACCTAAGACTGTGTCCACCAACTCTTTTTCCTGACCTTTTGTGAGGCTTGCCAGCACTGCGTTTTCCGGTACATGGTCGCCACTTCAGATTCTATCGGTTCCATCGAGCATCTATTCTGCGAGCAATGCGCAATGTGCCCTACCAAAAATTGCCAAACTTTAGTGACAGTGATACCTACCACTAAAGTTTAACAATACTTCGCATTCTATTACGCTTAGATTAAATTCCCTGTCATATATTTCGTAGAAATTAAACAAACTATCAATAACTCATCCTTCCTAGTACCGAGGTCTAGGTAAATTGACACAGCATCCAAGGTGTGTAGAAACGTTTTAGAATTAACCGTTGAAATATTGGGAGAGGCTGTCTACTTGCACAGCTTTCACATAATATAAGAACGATTTTAACTTGAGTTATTTCACACAATCTTTGCTAATACTATCCTATTGATGTAAAGTGCCTTATTCCAATGAATAGCCTTTTGTATAAGAGCTATTAACTTGAGTAGGCTTAGTATTGTATATTTATAGAAACAACAAAACAATCAGCTATTTGGGCGAACATCAAAATATTACACAATTTATTTCAATAAGTACCAACAATAATTTAATGCTAATGATTCATGAAAACCACGCAATTAATATTTTGTTTATAGCAGTGAGGTAAATACTTAAATGGTAGGTAATAATTTATATTTGCGAATTATTAAAATTATAATTTTCGTAACGTTAATTTTATTCGGGTTCTTACTTTACGCGCTACCACCACAATAAATTTAAAAAATATAAAAATTTAGCATCTAAATTATGTTAAATTTCGATTGAAGTTAATAAATTGTACGTCAAGATAACATAATCCGATTCTTGAATTTTAATAAGGCAAAAAATCAACTTTAAATTTTAACTACCTACTGGTCTGTTAATAAAGCCACAATAATGCATTTCCAATATCAATATTGAATTAACATAAGTCGTAAAATGTTACACAAACTGGTCTTATAAAAATCGGGCTCGTGAATAAAGGTTTCAACAACTAAAGTAATTTTTGCAAAGAATAAAACTGTGCTATTTTTATCACTTTGATATTTTGTTAAGGTACCTTATGTTCAATGTCTCCTCCCGCTCTAGGCACCTATACTTCTCCCTCTATAAGGAGAAATCATTAGATAATTCCATAAAAAAAAGGTATGCACCTTAACCATTGCAACATCTTACGAAACCGCCATTACATTTTTGCACAAAAGTGATCAGAATGTAACAAGTACAGCAATCACCGGAAAATACTTTCAGGTCACTCCATCTTTGATCATGTCCGGCAGTGAGATCAAACTATACCATATATATATATACAAATTCGGAACAGCTAACTCTTGTTGTCTAGGAGTTTCAGTGGCAGACAGCAAAGTACAGGTTCAGGTCATTCTACCAAGAGTAAAGCATTAGAAAATACATAAGTAGTAGGTTTTACAAGTAGTAGGTTTAAGAACTGTACTACTCAGACCCGAATGACCGCCGACGCCATAGAAGCCTGGAGAGTTACGGATACTCACATTAGAATACTCTCTGATAGCATATACTCGTATATCCTACAATTCCTAGAAAAGAACTTTGCCACCGCTAAAACTCATTCTTATATGAGTCGCCAGTACGCCACCTTGCACTAGAACGCATTACAATGCTCAATCACAACACTGAATAATAAAACAGTGGTTCACTGGGCAATGACACAGCCATAGAACTGGCTGAGAGGAGTACCTATCTGGAGCGATATTTTTGGACCCAAACCCATATCGCACATCTGCTCTGGTCAGCTGCGTGCATGGTTACGAGAATACTTCTACACACAAGTGAAACGCAAATGCTCCTCGACAGTGAGCTGCTAGCAGATCAAGCAGAGCCATTCCTAATCAAAACCCTAGCCAGAAACTTTTTGCAACCATATCCATCCTTACGTTGTTCAAACCTCTACGGTCCGGAGGTCCGGACTAAGCGCTTCGCTTCGTCGTTTATACCGCGTACATCGAAGGACTGGAATAATTTGCCTGCTGCGGTCTTCCCGTCTGATTATAATTTGGGTGTCTTCAAGGCTAGAATGAATAGGCTCTTAATAAACTAGTGCGCCTCACCATCTACGATTGCATCACTGCTTACCATCAGGTGGGATCGCAGTCAAGCACTAGTTTATATAAATTAAAAAAAAAAACTGCTAGAGGCGGCCATCAGCTGACACTGCTACTAACCTAACCTAACCTTTGGAGGTTTGGGCTTTGCATGTACAAAAGTAGTACAAGGCTATATCAGAATGGTATGGGTGACCATAGGGTGTGCAAAATGCATTTAAATGACAATTAGCTGCGGGCAGTCGTATGTAGTGAAGCCAATCTTGGACAAACATGAAGCACACAAAAATACTGCCAAATAAGTTCAACATGCTGATTGAAGCGGAGCAAGGCACATGGACCGCAAGGATTTCTTTTTAAACAACATTACTAAATATTTTCTGAAGGATAAGTATTAATCAACTAGGTCCATTTGGTGTATAATTACCCTTTATAATATTCAGCTTACATTGAATTTGTCATATCGATGGTGAAGTGCCAATACCTCCTAACTGGCATTTTTTGAGAAAATTACTTTGTAGTTATAATAATTTCTATGTATGGTTCCGCATATTGTACTGAAATCTCCAAAGTGGATATTTAATTGCAACTGTATGAAGTTAAATTGTAGATACTTCCCCAACTAATCGAACATGTCAATTTATAGTATTACCTCCTCAAACATTTGGGTCAGGAAATTTTTGACTTTAGAGATAGGAGGTCTTGATACTTCGCCGTCGATATATGTGAGTCATGTCAAGAAAAAGTTCAAAATATATTAAGTCTTTACCACCCATTGTTTTTTTATGTACTGCTGCTAATCTGTCAAGCAAAGTCCTGCCTAAAATGATATACTTTTTATTTCGAAAGTCAGAGGAGCTTTAACAAAGAAAAAAAAACAATAAATAAAATAAAATAATTTATTTTAAGACTAATATTTTCTTACTTATAATTAACAAGTTTATATTACAACAATGTTTAAGACACATTGAAAAAAGAAAAAAGGATCATAAACAGTTTTATAAAGACAGTGAATATATTTTTTAATAATTTAATTTTACATAGTTTTCAGAAAATATGTCTGCAATCTTACAAGTTATCAGTTGATTTGAAACACATCATTATGTTTTTTCTTAACATTAACTCGTCAAATACCAAGAGAACGCCAGCGTCCATGACTCAGACACATGCAATAGTTTCACTGAACAAGATGTTACTAATTTATTATTGTGGGCTGCTTATCCTAAATAGACTTTTACTTGTTTAATGGTATGGGCAGAACTAATGCCGTAGGCATTCTCTAACAGTCAATGAAGGATGAAGACATAACCAAACTTCAGGTGTATAATTACTTTTGTTAGCTGAGCATAACATAACAAAGAAACAGTCTTAGTGATCTAATTCTTGTTATTGACAAGTCATGAAACTTTTTGGTGGTTATAGTTATGCAATATTTTTTTTTATCTTGTGTGTTTAGGAAACACAAAAACGTGTAGACGTGAGGCTGTTCTATTTTAAATGACTACACATTTACAAACCTTTACAGCCAGTTTTGGTCTGCAGTGATCATCAATGGTTAACGCAAGGCGAATGTTTTGTTTTAAATTGGAAAGTGCGGTTACTTGGCAGGCGCTGGAGCCGTGGGTGCTGCTGCTACGCGCTGCTGCGCCGCTGATAGCTGGGGCGTGGTGGTGGCCAGTGCCCTCAACTGCTGCTCAGCGGCTGCATTCACCATCTTCGACACATTCGTCTTCATCTTATTCCGTTCTGCAGCACTCTTACTCTTTACGGGCGCGTTTGGCCGCTTCGTCACTGCTTTACCCGCTTTACTCTTGTTCTTCTTTGATTTTGCTCCAGCAGGCAATTTGCTCTTTACTTTTAGTTTGCCTTGAGCCATTTCTACGTTCTATTAATTTATTTTAGCGCAAATACAACAAAACACAACAACGTGGTTTTGACGTCAGATTCTTGTCAATTTGAGTTTGACATTATATTGACAACTGACAGCTAACGCCCAAGCGTTCCATATTTTACAAAAGTTTTGACTTTAAGCATAATATGAATATGCCACTTTCTCAAGGTTTATACCAGTCTTATATTTAGGAGTGAATAGAATAGTTTTGATCCCATGCTTGAAATAGGATTGATTACAAAATATGAATATGAAACAAATTGTGTGCGAGGGATAATGAATAAAGATACAAATAAAGAGACAAAATTGTTATTTATTTTACGGACTTTTTTTTTATTCATAAATCGACTGTTGCAGTATATGAATTCGAGTTTTAAGTTAAGAAATATACATAATATATAATATCTTCTAAATATATTTTATGTACAGACAAATAGAAAAGTAGTCGAGTATAATTATCGGCTATCGATAGAATCGAGCGGCGAGAGTGCAGGCGACCGGCGGAAAGCGGTGCGGACGAGGGCGCACCTCGCCATAAAACGTCTAGAAAAATAGATAAATCGCTCAAAAACGTCAGAATCAGTCGAAAATATAGAAGAGTAGAGAACGGGCGACGTCAAAGGCGACGACGAGGTTAGGTCCTCAGGCCCTTCTCACGCATACTCCGTGTCGGTGGAGAGCGAGCGCTCCGCGGGAGAGCGCCGCCCGCTCGCCTCCGCCACCGCCGGCTCGCCCGCCTGCGCCTGTGCATATGCCAGGCTCTTCTGGTAGCTGAACAGCTGCCGCTCCAGAGAGTAGTTCTCCGCCTGAAGAACGGCTATCTCGCGCCTGAAAACATTATCCATGTCATTATTTATGAAACATGCCCCGACTTAGATAGGTACCACATACAGCAATTCACCCACCTCATCTGATGCGCGTGTAGCCGACAAAGGTCATCATAGACATGATAAGTAGCTTGAAAGAGTAGGTAAGTGTCGCCCCATTCCAGGCGCACACGAAGTTCACCACCTGGGTGTAAGAAGGCGCTGCCGGGGCGCGACATGTCCTCGACGCGCAGGGCTGTCTCCATCATGAGCCCCTCGTCAGCGCTGTCCTGCGCGTAGTAGTGCTCGAAGGGTGCGCCGGGCAGCTCCTCAGCGTCGGGCTCGCCGGCCGCGACGCCCGTGCGCACCAGCCACGCCGACCAGCTGACGTAGCGCAGGTGGTTGCGCGGCACGTGGTGCACGTCGCGGTACAGCATGTGCAGCCGCACCATCTCGGAGTGCATGTCGCAGCGCACCGCCCACGCTTGCTTGTCGCGGTCGTAGCACGTGGCCGCGCGCCCCGCCGCCGGCACCGCAAGCTCAGCCAGTGCTCGCGCCCACACCAGCTCCACTGTCAGCCGAACTCCTTTAGTTAAAAGCCGCGATGGCGGCCGCGGGTTCCAAGGCGGCGTGCGACCATCAGCGTCACAAACGCATTCTAGTGGCCCCGAGTGTAATCTTCTCTCGCCCTCGCCAAGTGCAAGCGCATACCGTACTCGGCAGCGCTGTCCTTCTCCTGATAATCTCATTAGCCTCAGTGTTAAGGGTTCCTTGCCACCGCCGCCGGTAGCTGTCACCTGCCAGTCGAAGCCAGCGAACGCTATGGGTGGTGTGTCAAGGCGAGGCGCGCGCAGTTCGCAAGAGTATAGTGTGCGAACTCGCGACATGCTGAGCTCCAGCTGGAACTCGCCGCGTGCATCCGCGAACTTGGTGTTGAGCTCTGCGATGGACACGCACCGCCCGCGCCCCTGCGCCGCGCATCCTGCGCTGAAACGCACCTGTTTTCCGGAGAAGCCCTCGTTAGCCGTGAAATGGTCACGACTGAGAAGCGTAAATGTGAAGTCGACGTACACCCGCATGCCTTCACACGCGCCGCGCCACACCAGATACACACCTGCAACAATAGTTAGTTTAGTCAAGTGAGGGCAGCGCCGGAGGGGTCATAAGTCTGGTGGAAGATCAGCACTAACCGAGCGATGCATCTGTGCGGCTGAAGGCGACGGCCCAGCGCTGGTGCGCGCAGCAGAAGTCCTTGGAGGTGACATCGCGGTCGGGCTCGCGAGTGGCGGAGCGCGTGACCACGAAGGTGAACACGTGGGTGTCGGCGCGGTCCTTGAGCCGCGTCGCGCGGTACAGCAGCGCCATGCGCCCGCGCCGCAAGCACCGCCCCCCGGGGCCCCGCCTGCGCAAGCGCCTGCCGACAAATAACATCAACACTTACACCAGTGAGAAAACCAAGAAACATTTTGTACAGGCTGTAACAGAAAGTTTTAGTTGGCTTATAAAGTATGATTATGACCTATCGGTTAAACAAGACTGTATCTATACTAATATTATAAAGAGGTAAAATTTTTAAGTTTGTAGGTTTATAAGTTTGTATGTTTGTATGGAGGGGGTAATCCCTGGAACTACTGGTCCGATTTGACAAATTCATTTCAGTGTTAGATAGCCCATTTATCGAGGAATGCTATAGGATATATACCATCACGCTACGACCCACGGGAGCGGAGCAGTAACGAAAAATGCGGATGAAACCGCAGGGGACAGCTAGTAAGTTATAATTAGGTATTATTAGAATGAGATTTACCAAAATATGGACATTAATACACACAATATGTATGGTTAAAAATATGTTTAATTATTTCTCAGTAGGTACATACGTATCACATAACTCCTCCTAAACGGATTGACTGATTTGGATGATTTTATCCCTGAATGGATTGGAAATACAATTGGACCCGCTAGGCGGCGCTGCAATCGGGTTCCACCTTTCGTGCCCGAAAGGTGGAACCCGATTGCAGCGCCGCAATATAATAATAATAAATTCATTTATTTTCAGGCTTGGAACCCATAGTACCTTCCTTTGTGTAAGATATATCATAAGTATCATAACGTAAACATAATACAGTAACTATTCAATGGATCAAAGGACAGCGATATCCGAGGCAACGATGCAGAGCACAACCTCGATAAAAGAGGTTCGAATATGGCATCAATGGCGCCTCCCCTTTGAATACCTACACAAACTATTTGTCGGCCGTAGTGAGTGCAGGCAGGTCAAGGACACTTCTCCAGTTATTGATGGCCGTTGTACAATATTTAAAAACAAATATCAACTAACTAAGTAACTGTTACTATTTTGGGGTACAATTAAGCTTTTAAATTCTATTCTAAAACGTCTCACTGCCATAAGAGTTCCAACTCTGCAAAGCCTTCATGGAAAATGTTGAGACCGAAGCTCATCTGCCTAGTCGTCACTAAATTGGTACCGGTTAAAGTACTTAGGAAACCCAGGTACCTTTCATGTCAGTAACACAAGGGAGCTACAGGCCTAGAAGGGCTGGGATGAATTGAATGACATATTAGTCCCACCAGTATGCAAAATATGCACTTTGGAGGTGAACACATAGACACCAGTCCGACATACATACGTTTGCACCTATAGGAATACCTACTGCTACATATGCGATCCTGAACGTCCGTTAAAGTAGGTAGAAAAAAATGTGCATTCATTTTTACAGCAAATTACAACCCCTAATAGATCCTCAGCTCTAAATCATTTCCAAGCACGAAAATCACGCTAAATCTACCTGAACTTCAACACAATTTACATACCGAAAGCTTCTAAAATGCAAAATCTTCAATCACTTAAAACAACGAAAGCATTTCGGAAACTTCCACCTCAGAATATGTCCTGACAAAATTGTGCTCTGCTCCGCGACGGAAAATTAGACTTCCTGTAAGTTTCAGACTTGAATTATAGAGCTCGCTAAATTGAGGCGCTTCCGGCCAATGGCGCAGCCAACCGACATTTGGGACTGGAACTGCATTAGCTTGCATCATGACCTAATCACTTAAGATGGCCCTCGGGACTGAATGTCGGTTCGTAACTTCTGACCTAGATATACTACGAAAAATCCGCTAGAGTGGAAGTTGTCCCCAAACTACTCAAAGTTTGGAGGAATGATATGCGGTCAGGTCTTTTTGCGAAGCAGTAATTCTAGCAAAAGAGGTAGTTGCACGCATGAGGGAAAGGACCCAGCCGCCGGGATTCCGACTTCGATTTCCAGCCGCCATAGGCGTGGACTTGTGGATAGCGAGCACTAGCTAGTTCGCCGTCCAGTGATAAACTCGTAGTTGGGAAAAGGTTAGGCATATGATAATGATAATTGTCAAAAATTATGAACCTGATTTTTACTAATCAAAGTCTTGAGTTACTGACGTGTGTCTATATTCATTATCCCTGATTTACCAGCTACGTCCTATAGATGAAGTTCCTACGGCACACTCTGATAAGATTTGTACAAAACTGAGCAATTACATTAAGGGATATGTCCAAGTAATTTCAGGCTCCTCTATCTGTTTCGTCCGACCTTAATTCAAAGTATATTTCGTCTACGTGACTGCTTGGATTTGCAGGAATTCCGTAAATCTCTCCGAGGGGAAGTGGGCAATACTGTCTGTCTACTTACTTAATATTTTATTAAGTTACGTCCTTATAGCTAAAGTTTTCTTACTGAAATTATTCGTAGAAGTGTTTTACTGCACCTGGCTTAGATTTATACTTTTAAAGTAAAGAGCTTAATATTACAAAAACAGTTTTGACACAGATTAGAATCAAGCTACCTTGGTTTTAATCTAAATTCTTCTTGTTCTCTCTTCTTTTTATTGATAAATACCAAAACCTAGTCTAGCGTAGGTATTAGAATTTATAAATAAAAATACCAGCCTCAAAGAACTCGGATGTAATCTATCTAATGAAACGAGGATCGGCCGTTGCGGTGAGATAAAAATAATATAGAATATATCCAACATGTAAGTAGAGTCTGTTGATACAAGTCTTGTTTTTATTAAGATTTATTTAGTATCAAAACAGAACCATGGATTTCCTCGTACCGTAATTAAAAAGCGTGAATATATAAAGTTAATTAACAAAGTTAAGCCTTTCTGTGAAGCTCGTAGATAATTCCTCGGCACAGCATTTATAATTACATGCTCCAACTAATTCGCCATTTGCGATTGCAATCTATAGCTCCGAATGTGCGCAGAAACCATATGTAGTTACAGTACATACCTATAGGTAACATCGAGTAGAATCGATATATCCGTAGGTAGATATATACGAGTAACTAGCTAGAACTACACAACATCAAACATGGCAATAAGTTATCAAGCCCGCGGGCAATTTAGCCTTACTAATTGATGATTGGCTGTGAGCTATTGTTATACGTACTATGTTTTCCAAACACAAAGAGCCGCTCTATAAACGAAGCGCATGAAATTGATAGGATCCATAAAATGTTCCCTACAAAAGTCTACTGCAATACTAGACTGTTCCACGTTCACAGTCACAGTAACACGGTTCGACATAAAATTTTCAAGATAGGAAGCTGTTTACGACATACAAAGGAGAAAAATCTGGAAGTAAGTTCGGTTCGCTAGATTTTATCTCACTGTCGACAAATGTTACATCCTTATTCAATACGAACGTAGCGGGTATTAAAAATGTAAAGACGTTTGCGGAAATGTGTTGAATATTTGCTTCGATACTTCAGTAGTTGGGAACCGCATCTGCTAGCAAGTTGCTAGCGGGGAAGAGCACTGAGCTAAATAGTCAAACGTTTGCTTTAAGTCGGGAAATCGAAGCTCCGAATATTCCCATTCTGAAATCCTACGTGGTAACGGAGATATACGGAGCTATACAACAGGTTGTGTGTGTATTTGTAAGTGCTTAATAACAAGAGCAATGTCAGGCGTAGCCAAGGTTGAATTGGACGATAGGAATTTATGCGGCACGTCTAGAACATAACTTCATTGTGTTCTGTAGTTAGATTTGACTATATCGTACTAAGTCAACCTTCTATTTGCATAGAAGGTAAAACTTAAGTTGGTAGGTATGTTCAATTATTCAAATCATGATCCACTTCAATCTCTTTTTGATGTAGACCCCAAAAATATTAATACATTTAAATTTGAGAAGGCATACGCAAGGTAACCACCTCGGTTGATTACGTTGGGCCCACAGGGCGGAATCGCATTACTTGGGCACCAAAGATATTTTCATATCATGTTTTTTTTATGTGACGCCTCCGCGCTTGTCTACGGATTTAGATCTATGTTCTGTGGAAGGAATAATGATATCATTAAGTTGGTTTATTGTTTGTTGCTCAACGATAATGTTGTCGTTAAAAGTTTTGGTGAAATTCCTATCCTTATGAGTAGATAGGCATCTATGTAGGTCTGAAATATATTATTGTCTTTGTATAGCAACTCTTCAGAACATAGATATTTTTCGAAGCTTACTGTGTCCTACTCCATTTCATTCTTCCACTCTTCTCTGTCCTTAGCTACTTCTAGCTAATCCTTTAGGTAGGATTTCAAGTCGTTACGCCATCTCCTTTAGCCTACCGCGTCAATGGCTGCCTTCGCCCAATTATATTGCGAAATTCGACAGATCTCCGTAGGGTAACGGTAATCTGTTAATTTGTTTGGCTTTACAAGTTAAAAGTTGTCTAGTCCCGAGATGACATAATTGGCTGGCCTCGTTAATCTCGTAAGCACTGTAAACATGAGGGTGTGATTCCAAATACGGGCGTGTTAGGTTTTGGGATTCTCTATCTGAAAGTTTTCAGTTGAAGCCTGTACGCGTACCTAGTCTAATTTGATGTCTGGTTCATGGCAATAACGCTTGCAACTTATTACATGAGACTTCAAGGCGATACTAAAAAGGCGCTATAGCAACATTTTGTTCTTTCGTACATGATTCAAATTTCGAACGGCGGGAAATTGCTTTTATTAATGGATTTACACTAGGTAGGTATGTTTCAAATGTGTTTGAATTTCTTATGAAGTAGGTAATATGTATTCTAGTATGAATTTTACAAAAAAATATTAATCCCTAATGTAAATTACGATTCATTCTGGGCGATGTTAGTAGTTCTATGGTAATAGAAAATGATTTCTTTTCAAAATAATACACACGTGTATCGAAATTGAACGCAATCTCTTCACGTAAATTGACAGAAACAGACGACCCGAAAGAACAAAAAAGACATGTTTTAGTTCGTATTTCGTTAGTAATCTTCAATTTTACAGCAACCGGAAGACAAAGATTGTGTACACCAAAAACAGCTAGGGACATAATTAGAATAAATAAAATATTATTACAATTAGTTACAGCACCTTTAGTCTCAACAGAACAGAGTTATTTTAGGAGCTCGACGCCCAAATTAAGCCCTGTTTTGTAATTAAAATGATGTTCGTAAACAATGTCTAGTCCGTGTAGCTATTTGCTACTGAATGATACGACAGCCGTATTGTGTTGTGTAAGTATTTCACTATGTTTTGAGACAAACATAACAACTGTATTCCCTGAAAGTTAAGCAGTAGTGTGCACAGAAGAAGAAGAAGAGCAGTGAAGAGAAAGAGATGGGCAGACGTATTTGTGTGAGTGTGTGTGTGTACAATATTAGTGCAGTAAATAGTGAATTTAGTTCATAATAAGACCATCTGTCTACTTATTCATATTCTACAAATAAATTATATGATTTGAGTACCTACAAACCACATTTAGAGAGTTTTAAAAACTTTATGATATTTCAACCGTGATTTTTGCAATGAGTCAATTTTGGCGATCTGATTCAGAGAAACTAAGATACTACGACCACTTTGACTTATTTTTTGGTGGATAGTGGAGAACATTTTATAATATAAATCACGATAGTCTCGCTTTTAAAAATTTGCTCTTATCAAGTCAACATTCTGACGCGAATGCACTTTTTTAAGCTCGTGAATACTGCAATAAGCACACGAAATTAAACATTCATAGTAATGCTGGTTAAATATTCCTACAGGTCTTCAGTATTTAAATACAGACATGTGGAATATCTAAAATGGAGAACATTAATTACTAAAAAAAAAACTATTAAAAACGCTTAGAATTCACTATAAATTTATACTCACTTATTAAAATTGTTACGTAAAATTAATGAGTGAATTTCAACAACTATGATTTGTTACCTAATTTTGGTGGAAAAGTTTGTTTCAGGTTTTTTTAATAATCTAAGATGTTGATAAGCAAGAGATACGTATTCAGGTACACAAAATGTAAGAGAAATTTATTTATTCCTGAAAGCTTCTAATATATTGTCGACACCAGAATTGGTACGACACCAAAATTGATATCTGACACCAAAATTAGAAATATCTAGTTTAACGGGATTATTCCTAATTCTTTCTTTTCTCTTCCTTTCTGCCATCTTTTTCCTCTCCAAGCACTCTGCGTGTGTCAACTTTGAATTTTTTTTCTTTGTCATGCTGGAAAGCAAATAATAATTATCTAAATTATTTTTTAATGCTATTGAATGATATTTTCGTTCTAAGCGTACAGTAAACGAACATTATACATTTTCTTATTTCTTCGTCACTCTCAAGCAACTCGTAGGTATAATATACCTACCGTACTTCCAAACCGAGTCATCTTATTATGTTTTTTTTTTATTTAGGTGGGAAAATCATCTAATGACATCCTCCACTCTTGGGCAGACCGGAGATAGTGTCAGAGTCTTACTGACTAAAAAACCACTCTTGTCCCTTCTTTGCCATTATTCCAGGGCCCCGGCATCACTTTCACATCACCCATAGCCCCAATAGATTTCTACCCTGTTGGGCCCTTGCGGGTACTGACAACTCTTTGAGGGGCGTGTGGAACACTACGCGCCGTCGACGACTTCGGTTTGGTCCGGACTGTTACCAAACGGTTAGACGACGAGCTACCCATTGCTAGCCGTCCGCAAACACGCGCCTACGGTGGCCGGAAACCGGGATCGATACCCCGGCGGCTGGGGCGCGAGGGCCATTGCCTCGTACTTGCAGCCGCCTCTTTTGCTAGCATTACTGCTTGGCAGAAGGAGGCGACCGCCTGCTTCTCCTTGCACCGGACCATGAACTGTACCAAGGCCTGGCGCGAGAGGTCGCTGCCGCCAAACAATCCCACGAGGATATGGTGTTGCTCTGCTTAAGCGGAGCACAACTCTACCGGTCGTGTCCTCTCAGCGGTCCACACAATGGTAACACCCGGGCGTTTTATCCGCACGAATCCAGTATAGGAATCTTCCGAACTGACCATGTCCACGTGAGCACCTGCGTCTTGCGGAAGGTAAGGACACCGTGAGGTCTTTCCAGCCACTCCTCAAAGAGGGGGCTTACCGCCATAATTATAGCGACAAATTAGTGGCAATTTAGTGGGTTGCGACAGTCACTGTCGCCATTACTCCATGAGATCCCGCCGGAACTCTGTCTGCCTCAACTTGGTGCGTCAGAGGCGTTTCACCCCAGTAGTGCATCTTCACGCGCAGATCGTACATGCGAGAAAAGGTCTTTTACCTCCAAATCACGGTGGCAGGTCAGCAAGGAGGTTCGCCGCTTCGCGGGAAACTGTGTCACATCCCCGCACCATCCGGATGGCCATGACCCTCTGGCTTGCGTTCAGCTTGGCCGCTGGTCGCTTTGACCGAACGATATTATGACCAAACGATCTTATTATGATTCGTTTTCGTTTGTCTTTGAATTACCTACCTACGTAACTCTAAAAACTAATTTTGGTGTAACTAAGCAATTTTGGTGATTGGTATAACACCACCAAAATCACCAAAATTGCACCACCAAAATTAGAATCTTGTTGAATATGTTTATTTAAAAAAAAACTACTAAAATTGTACTCTTTATATTTGTATACTTTTGAAAACATACCTTAACCTTTTTATTATAAATTTAAATTACAACACCGACCTAATCATAAAACGTTTTTAAAACATTACACCAAAATTGCTGGTTTTTTGTCCGATTACTAAAAAAAGACTTACTTACGTTTTTGGCGGAAAATCACAGCGTGATGGCACACGTCTATCACTGCTATGCGTGAGTGCCTGACTAAATGAAGTTTACGTTGGGAGCGTTGTCCGTCTAGGTTTATTCTATACGAGTCACTTAATGATTATATTACTCCCACCAAAATTTAAAATTTCCTGCGGACAGTCTTTTTTGATTTCCACTAGGATAAAGTAATGCCCTAAATATAAAAATAAAACTGTCATTAGATAGAAAAAATAATGCTGAATACAAATAAAATTAGTAATTTCTAGTAAACTAGTGTAGTTTCGTACAAGCGGTGGTCTTCCCCAAAAAAAGAGATTGTGGACGCGCCACCAAACTTAGAATTATGCTAAATAATTATTTTTTCATTTTACTATAAAAATGTTATCTACTAAAATATTGACGGCCTGATCAAGATAAATACGCCTTCTTTCTATAGAAAAAATAACTTCGTTGTACGTTTACTTTAAGATATGATTTTCAGCTGCGCCGCTTAAATATTATGCTTGAGAAATTCACTCTAATAAGCGTTGTAAACTTAACTTCTTTAAAAATTAAAACACTTTTTGAAATATAATAAATCTATCAATAAACGTTAAGTATTGTGATAGAGCCCTTAAATCGCATTTTATTATGTATTTTCCAGACTAACCCTCGATTTCTGATTTAACCCTTAACTTGGCAAAGAAATAAAAATTGAATAACTGTTTTTTTTTTTCAAATAATCTTATTTTATATGAACATAGAACGCAGCGAAAAATAATAAAAAAAATCAAAGCCTTTTGTTTCCTGAAATACCTTCCGTATCCTGTGAGATACATTGCCATGTTCGTAAGGAATGACTATCTCAGGTGAATGTATCCCCCAAGACACACTGCCAAAAACAGGTAATAATACAAATGGTATATAAAATAGTAATTTTTAATTGGTGAGATCGTTTAACAGGAAATTACTGATTGTGAAAAGTATAAAAACTATTTCTGCCAAGTATTCAGCATAATCTAACTCCTTAGTACTTAGTATATGACACAGTGGTTTGATTTTTGGTACATAGTTAGCACCTTCCTTCTGTTCCAAAAGTCGCGAAGTAGCTAAGCTGGTCACTACAAATTATTTAATTATTAGAAACAGGCACTTTTATTGGTTTTCATGAGGTTAGACCCTCTTCATTATTGTCCGTATGTTTCGTGGTGGTACTGAGGAGTAATAACAAGTTTTTGGCAATATTGTACCTGAATTTGAACCACTACCGATTTTTCTCTGTTATAAAATCCACCTATTATATATACATATGTTTAACAGCAGTGATATCAACAATGGTAGGTACCAGTCTTGTCCCCTCAGTTCAGTTCTATAGAGAGCAATTAGAATATCAGCTCAATCAACACCGCCTATATGGGCGTTGTAACGTTTTATAATTTCAGGACAACGCATCGCTAACCTCATCTTTTTCTCCTTGCTTTTTTTTTGGATCGTTGATATAGGGTGGGCATCTACAAAGCAGCTTGCGGCAGTGACACATTTATTGTCTTACTGATACCAATTGTGTCAAATTTTGCGCGACTGGTAGAGTGAGTAGAGACGCTAGCAATGGTGATGCAGTGACCGCTTTTTGGACATCTATTACTTCATCGTCGGATAGCAGGTTGAGATTTTTCATCGACGATGGTAGTGGAGGCCATCAAGGTTATGATTTTTTGTCTACCCTATGTCGAATTGAAAATTGTCGGGTTTCATTTTCAGACTCCGTCGATGAATCGTTTTCTTTACGCTAGATTTTGGGCACAAAGCTTTCTGCCCCTTATAATGGAAGGCTGTACTCCGCCCTAAGATAAACAAGCTTAATTAACCACCATGCGAAGCGAAAATCAAAACGAGCATACGTTCTATAAAAAGACTAGAGACCAAAAACCAGATTTCAAATACTAGAGAATAAAAATATGCACAGATTTTGCCATATAATTTTTTTAAATCAATTTTGTCTCGACCGGGAATCGAACCCTGAACCTTTTGATTTATTTTAACATCATTACCACTACGCCACCATTAAAGTAATCAATACAAAATAATAACAATCAAAACACTACAAACATGGCAGTGTGCACTACAAGATACAGTACACCAAACCAAAAAAAAACCAGTAAACATGGCAGTGTATCCTGTGAGATACATAACAGTTTGGCTCTAGTTTACTAAACCAAATATACAATTACGCATCAAAACTCATTCAATTGACACGTATATACTAATGTTCTTTACCGTGACATACACAGTTATTAGATTATTATGTAAAAACAATGTAAAATATTAATTATCTTAACTTTGTCGGGGGGTCCACTTTGAGTCGGTTCAGCATTTTGATTGTAATTGAAAAACGGTTGCGTCAAATTGACATGATATGACGTAAATGGGTTCAGAAACAGTTCCTTTCTTAAACAGTAGAAACATTTCGTTTTAAATAAGAATATTTTTCTTAGTATGATTTTTCAAAGTTGACTGTATCCTACAGTGCACACCGTCAAGAAAAGGGTTAAGCATTCGAAGTTGAGTATTTCTCGAAATCTACTTCAGCCTGATAACCTGCCTAAATTTAGCACTTAAGTAGGGTCCGAGACGTTTTTAAGGCGACACTAAATGCCATCGAACTTGAACGAGTGATGAGGACTCGGACTAGCGTCAAGAGCCCGCGATTCATTGCGCAACAAGATTATTCAAATAATAATATATCCTTCATTTATTAAACACAATACGAATAAAAACCGTTAATCAAAATATTGATAGTTAATTTATATTTTAGATTGAGAAAGTTGCATAAAAATACACCCAATAACTTCTGCCAGATCTTCGCATTTTCGTCTGCGATAGATATAACTTTGAAAAAAATTACACCAAGTCTATAAAAAAATAACTGTTTATGTGTGTATATATGTAATTTGACAAACTCAAATTATTATGGAAGTAGTCTAATTTAACATATTTTATTTTCAAAACATACAGACTAGCCGTTTAGATGTGATATTCGATTTAAAATCATGAAAATCCTCGTTACCACGGCCTACTGGACCCAAATTCGAAAAAAAGAACGGTTACTACGTATTTTAGACACACCATAAAAAATATAGCAAACAACCAAAAAATATTCATCCACTAAAAATAAAAACCTTCAACAATTCACTGTGTACTACTGCGTGAATTCCGTTCACAATAAAAATTGGTTATGTAAACGAAAACAAAAAGTCCAGTAGATAAACGAGGTGTCCTAGAGACTAATATCCATCGGTAGAATTTACTGCGCTATGAAATATGCATGGCACTCTTTTCCGTAACAACAGGTACAATTTTTCTGATTGATACCTACCAGGAAAACATGGATACCGTAGTTGATTAGAAAGGTAATCATCTTCTGTCTCCCATACTACATATTTCTGAAGTTTTTCCTCAATGTTTTTCTTCTAAGTAATAGAACAATTGCTATGACAACGGTTGTCGTTGTCAGCGGGAACCATTCTTTCTTTTCTTGTTATTATGTCAGTGCTTATTTATTTTTTTAATAAACTAGTGCTTGACTACTTACCATCAGATGGGTCTAATGGTAAGCAGTCGCAGCAGTAGTAACTTGCTTTTTAACTATATTATCTTTTACACCCACAAGTCAACTCACAGTTGCAATTGACAATGACAGTTCTTCAAACATTTACGTTCGCTGTTCGACGGCTATCTCGACGACGAGCTTGTCGCCATGAAAACGACTTTTAGAGAATAGCATACCTGGATGCATGTCATGTATCTCACCAGCATATATATCGGGACACCTTGTAAGAGATATTACAATACTGCGTCTTGTGCTCATTCCAAAATCTTTTTGCACCATAAACTATCTGTTCTGCGAGCAATCTGCCCTGCCCATTGCCATTTAAGTTACACACAGTCCATCCTTTCTTTCTTTTTCCCTTCCGCAGGCCTCTGCTTGTAGCCTTACACCTTTCTCATTACAATCTTCCCTGCCACAGGCCCCGCTTATAGACATGCACCTTTTTTTTCATATTCATCAGCATCGTTTACCCAATTATTCACCGGCCTCATATGACCAAACTATAGGTATATTAACATCGCCACTTTAATTACCGTGCATCATTTTCATTTCACCACTAAAATTCACAGCCATTCGGCTATTACGCGTCAGAACGAGCCCAATATTGTAGGTAGCGGCGCCTGAAAATTCATGGAGCGTGAAAACGGGTAACCGCGGGACACGCGGTGCACTCTCCGGTGAACGATGGACGCCGCCGGCCCAGAAACTAGACGTTTAGAAAATTTATGTTAAGGTGAAGAATGCTCTTATAAATTCGAGTCCTATTTCAGCATATGCCGAAATGATTGAAATTTATATAAATGCTCATATAAAAGACTCGAAAATTTTAGAATGAAATCATGTTCTTGTTTGTTTTTTCACCTCTTAGTTTGTTTCGGTGTTTCTTCTCAGGGGTATATGTATCTCTACTATTCATCTAGCCTGTATTGATCAAAACAAATTGACATGTGAGTGTTTTTGATAAAAATATTTGCAAAAATAAATATCATCTATTTATCAAGCCGTAAAATTGAAGTATTTTAAATTGTTTCGGGTGAAGTATTTTGGATGGCAGTAGCCTGAAACAGGGATACTTCGTAAAATTAAACAACAATATGATTTCATTCTAATTGATTCTTTTAGAGCGTTTTTATTTCACTGAAATAAAAACGCTCGCTTCGTTTTGGCACATACTGTAATAGAAACGGAATTTAAAAGAGCATTCCTTTATCACTTGGCGCAAATTATTCGACACTGGTACATGTCGTGTAGCATTGTACGAATGTTTGTGTATTATGTTAGTGAATAGCGTAACAACATGCCTGATGTGACGGCAACAGCGGAAACATTAATATTATGTGGCATAATGTTAGATGAGAATATTTAATATTCTCTCTTATTTTATAAAGGATTTTTTATTTTTCAGTAAAGCACGCAAGCTGTGGAAAGAGTGTTCCTAAGCAATCACATTATACAGTGGAAGCATGTTGTAAAATTCTAACGTGAACGTACGAGAAACATTACATACAGCGACGTCTAATCGATCGATAAACTACGATAAATATTTTGTGGAACTCTGACTGAGAAATGACTCTCGTCATCTCGCGATGATGGCACTTGCAACAGCGTCGAAATATCGGGAACTCAAAGCAACAAACAATCACGGAAGATATCCCTTAAGTGACCATTTAAATTCCGCTATTTAAAAGTCAAGGTCATAAAATGTAAAAGTCAAAAATCATTTATTTCAAATATACCATACAGGCACTTTTGAAAGGTCAAGACGTCAGTCTGACAGAAAAAAATGATGCTAATTGCGAAGATCTTTACGAACAATGTGCAAGTTCAACGTACAAGTTTCTCGCGGGTACGATATTTCCAAAATACATCTTTGAAAAGGTTAAACAAAATTTGACGACAGTTTCACTGGGATATAGCTAAAGTTATAAATGAACTTAAGTAAGCAACTTTTTTATTTTCCCGCAGGTACAGAACTTAATTCCGGAGGGGAGGAGACATCTTAGAAATGTTTAAACAGATTTCCACGCGAACGAATCACGGGTAACAGCTAGTAATGTAATAAAGTAGCAGATTATTTGTTTATTTAAAATTTTAATCTCTGAAACTTATAGTCGGGTTAAAAACAATCTTTCAATATATGGTAGCCAAATTATTGCCATAGTATTGGTTATATAACATCACACTACCGCTAACGGGAGCGGAGGAGCTCGTGGCTAGATAATAACAGCCGCACGGGCGATCTTCAAGGTTAAACAGCGCTTGCCAAAGTTGGTCTGTGGATGGGTGACCACCTTGACATACCGAGTTTCCTCCGTGCCTCGGAAAGCACGCTAAGCCGTTGGTCCTGGCTGTAATTTGTAGATCTTTGGCAGTCGTTACGGATAGTCAGAAGCCAGTAAATCTGACTCCAGTCTTGCCATGAAGTACCGTGTTACCCCAGATAATGGGTTGTGGAGGTCTGGTAGGCAGCCGCTCCGCATAAAATACTGGTATTCAGCTAAATCTGGCTTGACTGGAAGCCGACCCCAATATAGTTGGGAAAAGGCTAGGCAGATGACCGCAGGTAAAAGTATAACCAAAGACGCGGGTGAAACCGCGGGAGATGGCTAGATTTTAGTTTTATTTTTATTGTTTTCTGAAAGCACGAAAGCGATATTTGACCTATTTTCTATGAATAACATAATTGTTAACTTTAAACCTCATTGTACATACTCGTACGTATAATATCATCATCTACCTAGCCTTTTCCCATCTATATTGTGGTCGGATTCCAGTCAAGCCGGATTTAGCTGAATGCCAGTATTTTACGAGGAGCGGCTGCCTACCAGACCTCCAAAACCCATTAATTGTATGTATAATATAATATAGGTAATGTTTATCTTTGATTTAGGTACTTAATTGTGTAGGTATTGATCCAAATGAAATTATTTTATTATAAGACACCTAGTTTTTATTATCTTGTTACAGTTTAAGTACGTTTTCGTCTGAGAAGCCTAGCAACAGCAAAATAACAAAGGTATCAGACACAGAATTATTTATTTAAGTCTCTATATGTATGACTTTTCGCGATGTCTAAACTACTCGGTCCATTTTAATAAGTAATGGCGCACATATAATATTTTGTAGTTCTGTTCCAACCTACAAACTTCATATTATATAGCAGTGGTTCCCAACCTTATTTGACAGGACCTCTTTCGATACTTTGTCATTAGCAGGGACCAGTATTTCAGAGGATATAGTCCGTCTAATGAAAGCGCGACCTAAGAAAAAGAGGTTAAATCCAAAAAAAAATGTATGTGGTATTACTAACTAGTAGGAGAATCATGTTTTGACACCCCACAATTATTTTTATTTCCTACAATTGCGGCTGAATAATGTTGCCAATTAATTAAAAAAAAACTCCAGGTCGCGCTTTCATTAGACGCACTCTAATTAGATTACATATATTTATCTTAAAACAAATTATAACGTAAATTCAAAACTGGTAGTAAACCTAAAATAAAG
Organism: Mythimna separata; assembly: GCA_030763345.1. Taxonomy (NCBI): domain Eukaryota; kingdom Metazoa; phylum Arthropoda; class Insecta; order Lepidoptera; family Noctuidae; genus Mythimna; species Mythimna separata. The sequence goes on along the minus strand of CM061170.1, from coordinate 21,802,271 downwards.
ATAAAAAGAGCATTATTATTGAAAACAAAATATTTCTGATAAAACTTATGATCAGTTTGCATCAATGTTGCTAAGGACTACAGTTTGGGAATTAACTTCTCTCTGAAATAACTTCTCTCGCTCGCGTTCTGGTTGGGATAAAAGGTAGTGTCAGACTTTTACTGAATAAAACCCCTATATGTTTCATCGATTAGCCATTGCCGACTTTCGGCCACCGTAAGCATGGGCTTGTGAAGGATCACAGGTACCTGTTTACTGTTATAGTTAGTAAAAGTTGAACTCCCCTCTAGGTCCACACAAAGCGGTAGAAGTTATTTCAAAATTTCCCCACCCCAAAAAAGTCTGCTTAAGTCATCATCTGCCTAGCCTTTTCCCAATTATATTGGGGTCGGCTTCCAGTCAAGCCGGATTCAGCTGAATACCAGTATTTTACGAGGAGCGGCTGCCTACCAGACCTCCACAACACATTGGGGTAACACGACACTTCATGGCAAGACTGGAGTCAGATTTACTGGCTTCTGACTATCCGTAACGACTGCCAAAGATCTGTAAATGACAGCCGGGAACTACGGCTTAACTTGCTTTCCGAGGCACGGAGGAAACTCGGTATGTTAGGATGGTCACCCATCCACAAACCAACCTTGGCAAGCGTTGCTTAACTTTGAAGATCAACGCGTGCGGCTGTTATTATTTAGCCACGAGCTCTGCTTAAGTACTGCTATAAAATAAACTTGCCCACCCCAAAAAAGTCTACTTACTAAACTGTTGCTTTAAAACTCGCTTCTATTTGTCACAGCATCCCGTTTATCCTAAAGCTACGTAGTATCGACGTCGCATCGCTCTCCCCGATGTGTTTGCTTCGTTTTTCGGAACTACATTTGAATAGTATTCGTTCGGTCCCGTTCCGTATCCATTAGTGTTCGCGTTACCTTTGTTTTTCCTTTTCAGAATATTTTATCAGGGTAAGAACCATTTCACACTTCGGTAGATTTGTGAGGGATAGATGGATTGTTTAACGTGTGATTATAGGTTTAGAGATGATATGGGCATTTTTTTCTGGTGGCATTTTAGATAGTGATGGTACGAGTTATTTTGGTAGTGTATAGGTACACAGATACTACAATAATTGTAGTGAGTTTGAGTAAAAGTAGTGTGAAGACTCAGTCGAATTTTGGAATGACATATATTCCGAATTGCAAACTGTCGTAAGTCTGGACACAAAACAATACTTTATAATTTCAATACTTCTGTTACATTGTCTACCTAAACTTAAATTGTGAAACGAGGTCTATTAAGGGGTCTAAAAAGCCCCTTACCGTCATAATGATACTTTTTAAACGAGATCTTGAACGCCTCGTACCGCAGGAATGGAAATTATAAAAAAACAAGTGCCGCAGTTAACGTAAAAGAAAAACCCAAATCAAACTTTATTCTGAATTCGAATAACTCTTTAAAAGTACATTTGTCTAAACGGCCTGTATGTAAATAAAGGCGGTTCCTCTAGCGATCTCCTTGGATGTCAGAGTAGTCTTACTCACATGATAAATGTGCCCAGTCGCTTGCACAATTGAGGACCTAATGACTGCGGCAGCAAACGGTCTTATCTTGCCTGAATACTGAAAAACAAGCCACTTAATATTTACAGGGATGAGTGTATTTATTACCCGTAAAGAACAATACGCTAGGAGGAAAGAAAAAGTCGTATGGTATCTGGGATATCCTAAATTAGAAGTAAACGTGTTCGACCTAAAAGATAGGATCAATTACATACTGACACCTATAAATACACATGCATACAAACCATCGCTTTCATAATATTAGAACCAAAGTTCCGAAAAAGTAAGTTTTTTTTAACGAAATTTAAGTGACCTAATATGACTTCCAAATACACTATGCAAATGATCCTAGTACAGGCGAACTCGCCTAAGAAATGATGATGGTTTGTAATGATGACACACACACATATGTATATACGCATACGTATGTTGTGTGTATGGTATGACACACATGCATGCAAACCATCGCTTTTATAATATTAGCACAGAAGTTGCGAAAAAGTAAGCTTTTTTAATTTTGTCAGTCATTAAACCAAAATTTAACTGACCTACTCGTCATCTACTATCATTTCCAAATACACTATGCAAATGAGCCCGCTACAGGCGAACTCGCCTAGGAAATTAGAGGTGCCAATCATGCCACGCTATCACATGTACGTACTATCGGGCAGCTATACATCTTCATTTGTCGGCCATGGAGGGAAATTAAACGGTTATCTCACAGCTATCGCACTAACTATCGATCGTGAACGATGCATTTACGTACACAAGGGTGTACAGCAGACTAAATGTTTTTTTTTCTTTTGTTTTGGCTACCGGTTTGTGTATTTAGCCAGTGACAAAAAGTTTAGAAAGTTGCAATTTCTGCTAGTAGCTCCCGTGACAAAAGTATCTTGTGCTACCTGTAAGACCGTTTTCACATTATCCGATCCGATATCGGTATCGGACGCCAATACGATATCGGGGTAAGTAAAATGTATGAAATATGTACCTGTCTTTCATATTGTCCGGCCCGATATCGGATATCGGAGCACGGAATTTCATACATTTTACTTACTCCGATATCGGATCGGATAATGTGGAAACGGTCTCAGACCGTTTTTTTTACTAACTCCGATATCGTATCGGCGTCCGATACCGATATCGGATCGGAATATGTGAAAACGGTCTCAGCGGCTTCGTCCACGGCCCAATGTCAATCAGTGTCAAAATCGTATCACCTTTTAGATAAGTACATACGACTTTAACATTAAATTACAAATACAATTTTTTTATCTACTAGGATTTTGAAAGTGAATTATTATTGTTTTTATATACACGAATCTGTCCTCTTCATAATTGCACTTTCTTTAGACATTCACACCTTAGAGAGATGTCAGCACGATTATCAGGTTGATATAGCGTTGTTTCAGTCGACCAATAAAATTGGCAGGACATTTATAAAGTACCTAGGTATGCAAAAACTACTGAATGTATTTCTATAACACATTTTACCGGTAGGCCATGTCCTGGAAAAGCATATAGAATACCTACTTTGTATCCTGGGATTATATTCCCTCGGGATAATTCTCTACAATCACGCGGACAAACCGCTGGCAGCAGCTAGTATGTAGGCCAAAACCGATTCTTTGAATCAGAGATACAGATTTCTACAAATCGACAATTAAATCAAATTAAAAAAATACAATGTTCACTAATATGTTTTCTATGCCCGTATTCGTGACCCTGTTTTATTACCAATGAAAACGAGCTTAAAACGGGAGCCACAAAATAAGCTATAAAAAAGTCGCGGTTTAATTAGTTTTCCCGTAGCTACAAGGTTTTTGTTTTAAGTTAACTAAAGCCCTATAATTTAGGTGAAAGTTCAAAAAGTGTGGCAGCGAATGTTTAGTTTGGTGCTCCGGTATGTAGGTAGTACATTAGTATTTAATTTGCACATACGCTGTGCTTTTTGAAACAACACTGTACTCATCCAACATTTGACAGTTTTTTTAAAGCATTTATTACGCAAGGTATAATTTTTTATAGGTTCTCTGGTGGAAAATACCCAAAGCATTAAGTCCGCCTTTGTACAGTGTTCCTTACTAGCGCAAAAAGTTTTAATAAAAGAAAAATCATTTACCAAAAAATATCTGAGACATTACTCACTTAATATTAGGAAATTAATATGGAGGACTTAGGTATGTAACTGTCACAAGCAAACTAAGCACCCACGCTTAGAAATTTTCTTCTTTTCACAAAACTCAAATCTTGATATTGGAGAAATAATAAATGAAAAATCTGGCTCTTACCTCGCTCGCAAAAAAATAAATAAGATCTTTTTGGGACATAAGTTACCAGCTTTGCAGAATGTAAAAGATTTATCACTTAACCAAATATTTGGAATAAGCGTGGTAATGCGAGAGAATTTAAAATTGGAATGCGCTTAAAATATAGCCTCTTTTGTCAACAAAAAAGAAATCCTACCAGTATTTCAGTCAATTTTAGTTACATTTTTCAATAAACTTTTTTTATTTGAGTAAAAATTTGGCTTTGTGCCTATATAGTTACAGACTTTTTACGTAATTGTCGCGGTAAGTCAGATTACTGTAAAAAAGCCAGTTCAAATCATCTTTTTGTATAATTTATTCTAACGAACATAGAAAATAATAATTATTTTGATTTGTACCTTCCTACCAGTGTACATAATTGTTGGTTGTCCAATGAATAATAAAAAGGTTCTAAATGATATAATCACACTATAATCATGAAAAAGAATGTGCTGTAAACATGAAAAACTGAAAGTATGTAATTTGTCAACCGCTGTTATGAAATTCATGAAACAAAAAACATTTATTTAACGATCATAGAGTTATTCTAAATTGTGTAGAATTTAATCAGAATCACAAACAAAAACAGGCCCGTTTTTGTGTAAACACGTTTTAACAAAGTAGGACATATTAAAGTTTAATTAAAAAATCAAAGTTTGTTACGACCGAGCGGACACGGCGGCCACATGGCGCCATGTTATTTAATTATTTCAAATAAGGAACAGATGAAAATAAAAAAGATTTTCTTTTTTCTTTGTTAGATACAATACCGGGTATCGCGCTGCATTGATTGTAACCAGCCAGTAATGTTGTTTGTAATTGATTATAAAAGAAGTTTTATTTCGATAGAGTTAAATAATAATGCGTGTTTTCTGAGCAAAATGCCGGAAAAATTATTACTTTTATTCTACGCTAGGTATAATTTTCTACACGTTGGCATAATTTTAATTCCTTATGATGGATTATGACGACATTGATAGATCGTTGTGTAATAAAGCGATGGAAGTGAAAATCAACCAAAGAGGACCATTCTGCAGAGTTTGCAAAAGATATTTAAAATTACGAGCTTATTTTCCGCCCTTACAATTTGTGAATGGCTCATAATAAAAACAAATACCGCCATAATCTGATTTTATGCGCATTTTTTACTCAAGTTAATCTGCGTCCAAGTTGCTTTTTTTATTCAAATTCAGAGTCATCTAAAAATATGCGAGAGGTGTGTAGCAGACATTGTTGGCGTTTTTGCCTTACACCACATCACTGAAAAGTTGGTAGGCGGTTAATTAACTCAAGTTTCAGAATAGCCTTTGTCACGAAGTCAGCGCTGCAGCATTTTTATACAATTAAAATATAAAATGTTGTTCACGTTGTTAAGCGACTTACGTAGGTACTTAGTTACGAAAAAACTTAAGTGCCACTGAAATAACTTCGCGTACCTATTGAGTTTCAAGTTTCCTGCATGTTTTGTACTTAACTTTAAAAGTCTTTATTTGCGAGCAAACTATGTGCTTACATAAAATTTTATTTTATTTTCGGAAGTAAAAACATTGTAATTTATTTGGTTTTATTACAGCTACGGTAGCAAAAGAACTTACTACGTCATACATAATATATTTCGTCGCTAGCTCTACGTTCCCATTTTCCCAATACGTTCTTGATTTCTGCTCGCGTTATTTTTACAAAGTAAATCCTCGAGGGATTACTACGAACTAACTTATCTGTGGTTTTTAGAAAGCCAAGTATTGTCGATGATCAGTAAAATTCACTGTCAAACCTAATATTTATCTATCTTCTTTGTTATTGTGATTTATTATCTTTAACAACGAAAAACTTTCCATCAGAGATTTGATATCTATATTTAACTTTGTGAAAAGCTTTCGGGAACATTTGCGCTTAGGTATTCTTTTTCAGTAAAATTTTAAAACACATTTCACCAGTTACAGTTGCTAAAATATTTCAAAGTACAAAGATTTTTTAATCCATATATTTTTTAGTACCAAAATGAAATAGAACAACTGTTAAAACCTTTTTAGAACAATGGCTGAAAAAAAAACAATGGAAAAACGACAGAAAAGCAGAGATTGTGTTACGAAAAAACTAGTGAGCATTGTCAGGGGTAACGAATCACCCGCGTTTTTGTACCCCACAGATTAGCAGGGGTTAAACTCTCACGACCAAAGTAATTGCGCATTTTAATTCAAATTATACATAGACATGCGTACCATACATTCTCATGAATTTGTTAACGACGAAATGAAAGATCTTTTTGTGAATTAATTTAAAAAGTTAAAAGAGGTCGCTTTCAAGTTCAATTAAAATGTTATAGGACTTAAGAGTGATAAGGGGCTAATTGTCACATTATTAGGATTAAGAGGTGATTGTATGAATATTCTCACGATCGTTCTGACTTATGACCGTTTTATTTAGGTGGGAAATCATCAGAATTACTTCTTCCGCTCTTGTGTGGAGCGGGAGAGAGTGTCAGACTTTTACTGACTAAAGCCCACTTCTGTGTTCTTTTTTGCCTTCGTTCCACGGCCTCGGGTTTTCCTTTCAGTAGCCAACGCATGGCTACAAAGACTTTTCTAAGGTGGGAGAGTATCAAAATGACTTCTCCCGCTTTTATGCGGAGCGGGAGAGAGTATCAGACTTTTGCGGTCTAAAACCCACTCCTTTGTTTTCGTTCCAGGGCTCCGGGTTTACCTTTCAAAAGCCAACCCAATGACTTATTATAACCCTGTTTTCCCCTATAAAACGCAGTTTAACAACAAAGTCAACAATTCTAAACTGTCCTCATCCAGTCAAAGAGTTGTTTGTAGTCTTTCTGAGAACACTATCTCGTTACATAGAACAAACATCTATTCTGAGATAAGCGTAAATAGAAAGTCTTCAGAGTCTTGTCGGAAGCGAAGGATATTGTAGCTTTTGAAACAATTGATTGTTACCCAGTGATAGAGCACTGTACACTCCTTTTTTTTGTGCGAAATTTTAAAAATCGTTGACCAAATGATATTCTTTTAGCGGTAACCATCAACGTCAAAATGAAGGGAAATTACAATATTGATAGATGGAGTTTTTGGCGGGATTTTTGTCAGTAATTTTTTCGTGTGATATCAGTGACCATTTTAATTAGTCGCAATATGATTTCTAGTGGACGTTGTATTATGAATTTGGTATAGTCTGAAAAAATGGCCAATATTTGGAATATTTGAAACAGTAGCGATCACGGTAAAATGAAGCTGAGAATTTTATTGTAGCTTTAACTATCACAGCGAAGTTTCCGAAAGAATTGAGTTGATACATTTACGGCCAAATAATACAAAAACATCAGAATATGTACAGTGTACACCCATCCTAAAGGTAAACAAATTAACTATTCACACGAAAACATGGCTTAAAGGACTTAGTATCCAAGCAAAAAGCACTTACAAAAAAGAAGAGATTTAAAGTCTGTTTTTTAATCTCTGAGACTAAACCAAACAACCCTACGTGGGTTGTCACGCTTGTCACACTCACAACTAAAGAACTGGCATCATTCTTATTGTAAGTTTGACATTTTAACGTTTGTAACTATGGGGATGGCATGATCATGCATGATCAAATCCCTTTTTTTTTCCAATAAAGATTTAAAAAAAAAAAAAGTTTGACATTTGCCAGTGTCAATTTAGTCTCAGGGATTAAAAAAACAGACTTTAGAATGCCAGCATTCAAATATGAATTTCTTAAAAGCATGGAAGCTTACCTGATGTGTTTAAAAAAATATTTCAAATTAAAGATAAAGGCCCACACCGGTACGACAAACATCCAAAAGCCACTTTTCTCCGAAACACAGCACTGGGACCTCAATAATTAATTACTTTCAATTAACACCATATTCATTTCCCTCGCTAATCAACATTAATCATTTTGTTTTCTTGCTATCGACTCTAAATATAATTTCAAAGACGGGAAACTTTCTTAATAACTCTCGAGTCGACGCGAAGTGTTCCGAGTACTTCCGAACCCTCGATAAAACGCAATATTATTGTCTTTGTATCTGAACTAATATTATAAAGAGGAAATATTGGTTGTTTGTTAATTTGTTTTTAAAACATACTATAGGTACTCGTATTATGTATCTAAACTTAAAATAAAGAGGGAATATGGTTTGTTTCTTAATATGTTTGTGAAAGAAAAATCTATACTATATGTCATGTCATTTGTAATGACGCATCCAAGGCCTGCACAAAAATCGGCTTGTTGGGAATTAATGCAAACTGGAATCATAATTTAGTCTATTTTGACTGGACTAATACTAAATAATATTTTAATGAAGCTGAACAGTTTTTTGTTTAAGTATTGAAATGCACAAATTTCAAGAAGTTCTATGTCGCTATACTTATAGATAGTCTAATTCATGAAGGATAGTAGAAGCTATATACATATAACATCCAACCACGACCCGCAGAAACTTTATGTAGGTCCAGTAGTGGTAGGTACATAGGCGGACTTAAGGCAACAAGGCATTCTCTACCAGTCAACTTTTAGGTTACACTAGGACCTATGCACGACATATAAACGATATTTTGAAATGTAATTATTAAGGTACTCGTAAGTATCAAAGATTGGATACTGATAATAATATAAAATTCTGAAATACTAAACTAATAAATGCTTCGATAAATATCAAAACGTTATTTGAACTCAAAATATAAAATTTAAATGACAAAGATCCAACTAAGTTCAAGAGGACTTTAAGTAGTAGTGCGGAATTTTACGCTTAAAGGAAAATTTACTCGCAGCTATTTTGATGTCAACGGGAAGCGCACTCAAGTGTTTTATGGTAACGACAACGTAACAATCACATTTGTTTGTATATTTATGTGTGTTTACTCATTACTTCTTCACGCTCTAACTACTGAATGAATTTCGATGAAAATTGGTACACGGGTAGACCGTGTCCTAAATATGACTTAATTCATAAATCCCCGACCGGTCCTATGAGACCGCGCTGTTATTGTTTTACTATTGTGTGTCGTTTTGTGGGTATGTGATAGGTTATGGATACTTTTTAGAGAGCATGTTCCCTTGCGATAATTTTCTACAAAGCAGTAGCTAGGTTGACATAAACGTATTATGGTGAGGAGGAATACTAAGAAAGCTGCGGAAACACACACATACAAGTCTAGGAGAGGAAACAGACCGCCCCGTGGACCCTGGGGGTACACGTGGTATTCCGAAAGGTTGACACCGAGTCCCCCCCAGATCGAAGGCAACGAAGGAACGGGGTAGGGGTTTGTTCAGTAAGAGTCTGACACGCTCTCACACTCCGCCCAAGAGCGGGAGAAGTCATTCTGATGATTCCCCTACCAGAAAAAAAAACACGTGGACCCAATTTGGGTTGGAGGATATCGTATGTCTTCGAATTGTTACTTCTAGAACATGCCGCAGTGATTTTTGAAGCGTAAAAAAATATAATTTAAGGGGTATGACTGTATGAGTAGAGTATAGCAAAACAGATTCCGTATAGGAATAGGTAGATTAAAAAGTTAATTCATTGTAATAGGTACCAATAGCATTCCAACAAATACCTATCTATTAGTATCTTGGTATTAAAATAGAATAAATCGAAAAACGCACGGTTTCCATAAAAATATATCACGGGAGAGAAGACTCAAGAAAAACGTAGTTATTTATGAGAAAACTCAATTCACAATCTCCACGTCGTCCGAGACTGACACGAAAATTGATGCTTCGAGTATTTTATGTACATTTCACTTTTTCCTTCGCCACGATTGAGACGGACGGTTCGAAATTAGTCTTGAAAGTATTTTGTTAAGGAATTTCGTGGAAAATGTTTGGGGGCCGCAGATTTTCTTTGTAAATTGGTACCTAATGTGTAGATAGGTTTGTTGTTAACCGCGCCATTTGTTAGGACGAATATTGGCATTTATTTTATCGTACATTTAAAAACAAATCTTCACGAATTACATAGTTATTCAGAATGTAACTAATTCGATTTAAAATTAGTCTTTCTCTTACTTTCTTTCAAAAATTTCTTCAAAAATCTTTCAAATTCATAATTGTTACGTAGAAGTTTTAACCGAACTCTAATTGACAAATGACTTAAACTCCTTTGTAGTTCTAAGTTGAGCTACACGAATGCTGACAAATGCTTGCACTGACTGAACCAGTCTACTTAAATTAGTGTGGTTCTTTCCTCAAAAGACCATCTCAGACACTATATGGGTGGTGCTCTTATCGTTTAGACAAGGACTTTAAAAAAGCTGAATTGTTACCTCTGAGTTTATTTCGTTGTTTTTTCTCAGGATAATCAGCTAAAAAACACCGGTCTCATCTAAATTGTCAAAAAAATTGGCATGTAAACGCGTTTTTAAAACCAATTTGCAAAATAAATATCATTTACTGTGATTCTGAATTTCTAAAGATCGTCTTTTTCATCAATCAGCCCAGTTTTCCCCAATTTTTATAGGGATCGGCTTGCTATCTTTCCCGATCAGTTGAATATCAGTATGTTATGTATGGAGCTTCCCCTGTCCCTACAACCCACTAACCATCCACGTCACACAAGTAATTAGGTAACCACCACACATTTCCAATCATCATCATCTTCCTCCCTTTGCTACGTGTGTTTTGGGGTCACAACACATTCTTTTCTGTTAGCTATGCTATTCTCTAAAAGTCAATTGCGCTATTGTAGCTTCTGACAGTTTAGCGAATACCATTTCGTCGCTACGGCAGCGCTGTGCCCAAGGCTGTTTTCTTAGAGAATAAAACTGCTGTTCTTTCAACCGTCACACTATCACTAACTCCCTCTTCTTAAATCCGCCCCTAAGACGACCCGCTGACTCTCTTCTTTAATATCACTCCTCACATAAACCAGCTATCTTTTCTTTAGTGTCCCTCTCCCTTTCCATACATCTACATGTATATTGTGGCATTTAAATAGGTCACATACTGTTACTGCTCTTATTAACTTGCAAATTGCTAAGATAATTATACGTTTTTAAGGTTTATGGTTTATATAGCATAGGCGTTCAAATTGGTTAGAAAATAAAGAACAAACAGGACGGACGGATGGGCGGAGTTTTTTTTTACATTAACCTATCAATACCCGTGAAACGAGACACAATAGTAAAACAATAACAGCGCGGTCCAATGAGACCGGTCGGGGATTCATGAATTAATAGAAGATATAGTGCTTCTAACAATATAACATAGTAATTCAACTACAGAAGTCTTTATTATGTCTCTGCCCCCACAATATCATACATATCCAATAACAATTCGAAAAAAGATCAACCAGTTCAAAATCAGAAAGCGTAATTTGTAACATAAACACAATATCATACATTTCCAATACCAATTCAAAAAAGATCGTACCGATTCAAAATGCGAAACCGTTCTTAAAAATAATTGTCCAAAAATTAAGACGACAAACTAATTGCCAACCAATTTATAACATAAAAACAATATCATACAAATCCAATACCAATTCAAAAAAACATCGGACCGATACAAACTTCGAAAGCGTTCTTAAAAAAAATGACTAAAAATTAAGACTACAAAGTAACTAATTGACAATCAATTTGTAACACAATCACAATATCATACACTTCCAATACCAATTCAAAAACAGATCGAACCAATTCAAAATTCGAAAGCGTTCTTAAAAAAAAATCGTCCAAAAATGAAGACAACAAACTGACTACCAATTTGTAACACAAACGCAATATCATAAACTTCCAATACCAATTCAAAATTCGAAAGCGTTCTTAAAAAAAACTGACCAAAAATGAAGACGACAAACTAACTGGCAAACAATTTGTAACACAAACACAATCATTTCCAACACCAATTCGAAAAAACGATCGAATGAATTCAAAATTCGAAAGCATCCTTTAAAAAACCGTTTAAAAATTAAGACAACAAACCGACAACCAATTTGTAATACAAACTTCCAATACCAATTCAAAATTCGAAAGCGTTCTTAAAAAAAAAATCAACCAAAAATGAAGATGACAAACTAATTGGCAACCAATTTGTAACACAAACACTGCATAATACCAGCTTATCAGTCCTCCAGGAACCGCAGCAGCTGTAACTCTAAGTCCACGATCTCAAGCCCGCGGTATAATTGGAATATCTGTCACAAACATTTTCAATTATAGCCGGGAATTGGAATTGTGGCCGATAAATGGCAATAGCCTCCTGTCACGTGGGAACTAGCACTGTCACTGGCAATCTGTGGATGTACAGTCTGAGGCTTAAGTCTTCGTCAATTTCTTTCTATCAAGTCAAGACATACGTAGGTACTACTTCTTTTTAAACTACGCCACTGAGCATTGTATTATTACGTTACAATGTTCCCATTGCTGGGACTCAGGCCTCCTCTCAAGGAGAAGAAATGGGCTGTAATCCACCACGTGGGCCCAGTTGATGGATGTCACACTCACATGCCTTTGAATTTGTGGTTCTAGGACATGTCGGTTTCCTTACGATGTTTTCCTACACTGTTTTAAGAGTATTAGTGATGAAATAAATTACACAAAGAAATGCACTGACTGGGTTTAGACCTGCGTGCTACAACTTACTTATAAGTCGGGGCAATTACCACTCGGCCACCACTGATCTCCATACCATTCTATTAAACCACTTAAAAACCAATTTCAAATGACATAAATCTTGTAATTTGCAACAAAACATTTCATTAGACTAACTATTTACGAAACATCATTCGACATTGTTTCATTTAAATCTCAGTTTCATATTTCTTATTCACAACTGAGTGCTATTAAATGGCATTTACGTTTATGACGACACTGAGAGTTGGTTGAGCACTAAAACAGATTGCATCAAGCGAAGCACACAATAGACAAAGCTTTGTATAACCGAACAGTACCTATCTAACACAAAAGTACCTAATACTAAAGTGACGAACCTATTTTAACGGCAACTGTACGACTGTCACTCTTAACAAAAGAACTAATGAGCTATTAGTGTCTTGATACAAACTCAGTAACAGAAAAGCTATACGAGTATTTGATCGTTTTTGAAAATGAACTGGGTTAGATTAAGTTTAAAACAATTGAGTTTACCACAATTTTTTTTGTGTGGTTTAGGTAATATATTTAATACTCATAAAGAACTTTTCACTCACTTAAAACAAAATTAAAACTAATATACCAATCGCACTTCACGATGTTAAAAAACATGTTGCACCGACCCCAAATAATATGGGATAAGGGCAGGAAGAAGAAGAAGCACTTCACGATCGAACTTACAATAATAGTAATGGTAATACAGAAATAGCAATACGATACAGAGTTCCAATTTATATGGTTTAACCTATCAATACCCGCGAAACGAGACACAATAGTAAGACAATAACAGCGCGGTCCTATGAGACCGGTCGGGGATTCATGAATTAAAGATACCTATTCCTAAAATCAATATTGACTACAAACCAAACCAAATTACATACCTCGCTTGCACAAAAAGAATACGGTCCCGGTATTTTACAAAATTAATCAACTCACTAGCCTTAGGCAAGCTTTTTGCCGAAAAAAATACAGACAGACGCGGGAAATAGCTACTACCAAGGTATTCCATATAAAGGGAGGTTTTTAAGTCAAATTTGATTAGGTTACTTCTTGATAATGCTCCATAGTCGACCACATTATCGCACATATTCGCTACTATCACTTTAATGGCAACGGATGATCATCATTTGATTAAACTGTCAATGAAGGGTGAGATAGGTAGTTGTCAAACGCGAGCCGAACAATAATTAAAAGAAAACCTTTGTAACAAAACCTTCTTCAAACTGTTTTGTGCACTTTTTTTTTCGTAAGTAGAACAAAATGTCTGTTAACATGGGTTTATGTCTTCAGTTTATGACCCAAACAAAAGTCAAGCACGACACATTATGTAAAAATATTGTAATTTTCCTTACAAGTAGCTACCCGAGTAATTACTTAACATTTTTTTCCTACTTAAATATAGTGCTACACTCTTATTTTATAAAATATCAAAAAGAGATAACTATATCTAAGTATGGACATTGTACTTGGTATCAAACAAAAATTACTATTTATGAAGTTTTTACTTGGTACAAATATGTTTAGGCCACTAGTTTATAAAACGATTTTCCGTACCACCACGTCTCTAAAGTACCACATTATCAGCAATTTGTTAGTACAGTACCTCTATTAAAATGAATAATATCCCATAACATGTAGTTATCGTACATCCTTTCAAAATTTTGTTTACTTCAATTTACGTCAAAAATACATAATATCCTGCGTCTCTTCGACTCATCGAACAAGGATTTATATGTATAATATGCTATATCGCCGTTATTTTATGACACCGATTTAAAATAAGAATCTATTTGAAAAAAGAACACTGCAAAAAGAAAAAGTTGTTTTTTCCGGTAAAGCGCGATCTAACTGCTTGATGCCGCCCGTAATAGACTATGAGGGAAACAAAGGAGTTCTTAAATAGGACTATTATGCCCGTTTTCACCAACAGCCCCTAAAATTTAAGTGTCTCTTAATCCAATTTAATCACAGTTTTTACATATTTTTAAGTTATTATTCTGAATTAAAATATGAAAACTTTAAACTTACGTGTTCGATTTCATACTTTAATTCAGAATAATAACCTAATAATATGCAAAAACCTTGATTAAATTGGCTTAAGAGACACTTAAATTTTAGGGGCTGTTGGTGAAAACGGGCATAAGCCATATATCTTCACATAGCACCTATTCCTTCTCATCGACCGTTAGAGAATACCCTACCTATATTTATAGGGACCAACAAATTTTTTATAGGCACTTTCATCTTCAACTTAGTTTTCATATATTTGCCTGCTGAGTTAATAACTGAAAACCCGTGGATCAAAATTCTGGACAGTCATCTAATCCATCCAAAAAGGATGATGTATTTTCTCCGCCCGAAACATTACCAATTCATTAAAACCGAATCAAAGCCTACCGCAATCAAAAAACCGCCATTAAAATACCGCCGATACTCAATCACAAAAGGTATTCCATTCCCGCGATTATTTTGACATTCTAATCAAGGAATCATTAGAGTGCAGATTATTGCAGAACGTCTCGCATCTATTGACGGCTCGCTTCATTCTATTCAGCGAAGAATTTTCTTGGAAATGCCAAAGAGAATGAAAAGTCTCGCCTTTCACGCTCGACAATGTTCCGTTAACGACAAACTTCAAGAAGGACTCGTGCCCAGCGACGTGACAATAATAGGCTATTTCTTATTTCTTTTAACTAAGAACCACTACACATTCAACTTTGACGCCTCTTAAATTGAATTGTCCTTTACAAAAGCATCCAATAAATATTTATAAAGTCTTCATTTTATTCTTCTGAAAACTTTTCCAAGTAAACATTAATAATGCAGAAGCATTGTAACAAATGACAAGGATTACAAATGGTCATAAATAAGTTAAGGCTCAAAATGATTAAAAAGCGATCAGCGCTCCCACGAAGTATTAAAATATGAATTTGTAGGACAAATTGACGTCTATTAGGAACAGTAGATAACAAACATCGATCTATGTTGATTCACGATGGATAGCTATTGGCTCCATAATTGCGACAACAAACAAATCTAATTTACGACAGCGAAATTTATTTTTATCGAAAAGTTACAAACGTCTTGTTTTTGTTCCCTTTCATTGTATATTTATGTCGAACTGATTCAAAACTTCCTAATTCTATTCAAATTCATTCTGTGCAAAAAGAAGAAAATACTTTTGTTTTCACGACTATAAGAATGTTTTCGTTGCCGCCTCTCAGGCCGTATGTCGTGAAATTAGGCGGGAAACTGAGACACCCGCCCTATTTATACAATTAATTACAAAGTCGACTCCTCACTGAGCAGACTTGTTTTCGAACACAAAACGTGCGTAGGCATCAAATAGCCTATTATTTATACAGACGGTATTCTCAGCGAATACACCTACCTACACATAATTATTTTACCTAGTGTAAATCTACAAGTTTCGAGGAGCGAATCGATCCAGGTAAGTTGAAAGTGCGGAGCAAATAAACCTATCGATATGCTATATCAAATTTTGAGAGAAGTTCAGTAGCAGTAGATAGAGAGAGAGAAGAGACGGCGTGGTCCCGCCAGAGAGTCGTAGATTAAAGAAGATCGGAAGGTGCATGAAGGTAAACATTGTAGTGCAGTGCGCAACAGGGTGGCGCGTGATGCATGCGAGCGTACCTGAGGCGGCGCCGGAGCGGGAGACCGAGGCTCCCTAGACTGGCGAGCCAAGCCAGCGCGCCGCTCCACGCGGACTAACGCACCCGCGCGCCGCCGACATCGCTCCTCGACCACGCCGGCCTTGCCAACCTAAACTTACATTCTCCTGAAAATTAAATTTGAAAATTTTACTCAAAACTTTTTCAGTTCTCATCGGGGAATCGCTGGAAAATCGCACGTTATATATTTTCCTTGTTCAGCGAGTACATTCTGGCTACTAAAAATATTCGTCAGTATCTGGAAAGTATTTCTATATGTGTTTCAACTTCATATAGTTACTGCTGTTGCTCTGAAGCAGCAGTAAATAAAGTAAATATTTTCGTCAAAATGATTGAAGACTTTACCTCTAAAGGCGGGAAATGGAGCAGAGCAGCAGTCTGGCAACATCGTACCCGCCCGCACCCCTCCGACCCGGGCTGGGCGCCGAATAATGAAGCAGGGGGAAAAGAGATTGTGGAGCGGGGGATGCCGGAAGACAGCGGCCCGTGCCGGATGACGGCCACGCTGCCGGATCCGGCGCCCTGCCTGCACCCTCACGACTTCCCAAACACTAGTTCCATGTGCAAACGACGCCAACAACGGTCGCAAAGAAAAATAATTTCACGCAGTTTTATTGAAGCGGACCATAATTGTATGTTTTATTGCATTTTTTCAGAGGGATCCTCGCCCTCTCGGTATTCGAGACGCTCATAGTTTGTTTTACGGCTCCATGTTAGCCTGGCTTTTATATTTTTTATTTTTTTCTCGGGGAATTCAATCCACATATGAGGTACTTGACATCGTTATTGCTGCATAAGTAATGCACGATCGTAAATTCGTAACGTACTTATTCGAATATTTTAGATGTGCGAGATGTTATTGGAAAATGTTAGGAAATCTATTTTCGCAGGTCCCTGCGCTCTGGGAGCCGCAAGCCAATTTTAAGTTGTATCATCGGCAAATGTGGTATCAATACGCAATCGGGAGAGGTAGTTAGTGGGTCTCGACGGCTTAGCAACAGATTTTGGGAGTTTAACGAAGTTTTACGAGACAAACAAAATAGTGGGAGCGCTCTTGAAATAAGGTCAGATAGTTTTGTGCCCTTTTCATTACCCTATACATATCAATTTGCTCAATCTCGGTAAAGCTACATCCAAAACAAATGGATCGTAATA
Source organism: Mythimna separata (assembly GCA_030763345.1). NCBI lineage: Eukaryota > Metazoa > Arthropoda > Insecta > Lepidoptera > Noctuidae > Mythimna > Mythimna separata. The sequence continues at coordinate 21,784,956 of CM061170.1, read as the reverse complement.
AAAGCTTGTAGTTAATATTCATTTTACCAAATGTTATTAGTTTTATCATTTCTTTTCATTATTTTGTTTAATTAAAAGTACTACATTTGTTATAAATGGGTACATAAATCCTTTTTGGTGTGGTTATTTTGGGGGTGGCCTATGTCCAGCAGTGGACGTCTTTCGGCTAAGATGATAATGATGATGATGTGGTTATTTTATAAATAAGAAGCATAGCTAGTTTTTGCACAGAATAATTTAGACTTTTTATGTAAACTGAATTTATGTTTTCCAGCGTATGGCAGTTGTGGGATACAGCTGAAAACGAGCGTCTCATGAAAATCTGGCATTATGCTAAGCTGAGGCACTTTTGGCATTACCTATTCAGTGTACTTTTTACTTAATTTAATTTTAAGATCTTTCTGTTTTTATAACGCCAATAAACGCAATTTTCTTTCTAATAAATGTAGATGAAATTAAATCTTAACTTGTGTAAACTTGAAGATATTCAGTATAAAACTTTTCAAATTTCCACTGTGCCGGTTGTGTACCGTAGCCGCGTAGGAGAGGGCGCTTCACGGCGCGCACTTTGTTTCAAGCATGGCTACAATCCGAAATGAAAATACCAACCAACTTTTATTATCTATAACAATGTTACAAGTGGAAAAGGGGAGAAGTTTATCATCTCGAACTACGTATTTCTAAAATTTTTCCTGCTCTGCACCCCTTTATTTTTCCTTGGAAAACAATAAATTACATGCGCAAAAGAAGTTTTTTAGGTCACTCACATGATGAAATATTTTAGTCTGTTCGTTCACAGTGTAAACGTCTTCTAAACGGTTATAATGAGACAACTATTGGTGTTGGTACGTGAGCTTCTTAATTAAATGTTAGTCCACGGAGCTGATTTAATTTTGCTAATTACAAATTCTCCAAGCAGAGATGGTCCATAAAACGACGCTCCCGCTTAACAAATAATAAAATTGTAAAGTATAGACTAGGTACTGTGTTTGTATTCGTATTTTAAATCAAGTTAATGATGAATAAATTGAGTAGCAACCTTTCTCGGAGATTTTATCAAAAACCGTACGTTGATAAATCGACCTTTTCGAAATTAGGCCATCAATTTTTCAGCTTCAAAAACCCATTCATTATTTTTGGAAACATGAACGAATTAATTCGTGTAATAATGTTATTTGAAGAGCCTTTTATATGATGTGGTTTTTCGCATGAATGAGTACAATTGAAGCTTGACTGGACTATTCTTATAAGTGGAGGATATAGGCATTAGTCGTGCTCGTCGCGTCGGCTTTCAAGATGCGCTAATCTGCCCCGGTGGCCGGTAGTGCCGCTAGTTGGCGCGGAAGCCAGCCGGCACTCACTTTGTAGAAAATCTATCTGAACGATTGTGAGCCAATATCAACCGTTCGGATTGACTTTTAATCATATTATCCTAAGGGCCTGTTTCACCACCGCAATGATCGTATAGCTTTCTTTAAAATGACATCATATTGATGAGTAGATTAAGCTGTTTGCCCATTTAGATTTGGGTACCAACTCTCACCTGCGCAATTAAAGAGTCACAAAAGTTTTATAACATTTACGACCTCCTTGGAGAGCAGCGCTTCGGATCAGAGACGCGAACTGTGGAAAGATATCCCACTCCTCCAAATTTCATCTCTCCAGCAGAACATTTGCCACCGAGACACAAACTGCAGTGGCCAAGCTGACAATCTCTTAATCCAATGTGGATTCAGGTTGGCCGCTGCAGTTTGTGTCTCGGTCTTACCAAGGAGTATGGTCTTAAACAGTTACTGGGTCAGATAGGCAGCTGCTCCCTGTAAATCACTGGCCATCATAATTTCAGCCCAAAGACGTCCAGTGTTGGGCATAGACCTCTCAAATCAAGTGGTGCCATAACGACCAGTCCTGTGTTTTTCGCATTCATGGGATTCTCGTGACCCTCGCTAGGTTATCGGTCCATCTTGTGAGAGGGTTTCCAACGTTGCGTTTTTCGATACGAAAATACTAGTGTTTAGACTCTTTCATAGTAGGGAAAACGTAAGGTACAACTCGGTCACATTAACTTGATGCTTGGCGTCGATGAAACAATTCAAAAACAATATGACAACAGAGAACTATAGCCAAATTATCGACGCGTGTACCGATAACAAAGATGCTGACCATACCTGACACTTGCAGCGTGAGCTAAAGGAATGCGGTGGGAAGCAGGGGGTGCTGGCATATCAGAGATGCGTCAAGTTAACGTACCGGATTGTTTATTGATTAACACTATGTATTCAGATATTGTGAAACTGGTCCTTGCAGTGCACTCTTATACATTAACTTGAATAACGCTAGAAGACATAAAGAGGATATATTGAAACACAGATACTACGCTAGAAGGAAATCAGCGCTTGCTTTCAACGGAGCAGAAAAAGCCCCAGGCATGATGCATTCAGTAGTGTCTCCCTAAAAAGAGCAAAAAGAAAATGGGTTTTTCATGCTCGGAGTGTCGGGCTTTCAGGCTCTAAGTAAGTTGAGTGTGAGCGTTGCAACTTACATTGTGAATGTGAAGCCGAAGTAATAGGAACAGTCAACTGCATCACCTTGGTGATGGTGCCTTGCGTAGCGGAACTGACAATTGCCGTGTTTCGGTTGCTGTTTACTGTACTTCAAATAATAGTACTTACCTTATATAACAGCCAGTGGCTTATATTAATTTTTATATTAAAAAAATAGTACCGAAAAGAAACTCGAAACCGATATTTGTAATATGCACACATGATTAAAAACGTGCAAGACCTTTAGAGACTCTATGGAAATTTACGCTTTGCAATCAGCATCATTGTTCTGACTGACTTGAAACAATTATTTGAATCTTACGAACAAGAGTTCACTCCCTCTCGCTTCAGAGTTAGGTGAAACGAGAATGAGTGTCAGAAACTCAACTTTCTTCCATCAGTTGCCCTTTGCTTTTCTGTGCCGCGGTAACTCTTTGAAACACCCCCTTTGATCATCATCATCATCATCTGCCTAGCCTTTTCCCAACTATATTGGGGTCGGCTTCCAGTCAAGCCGGATTTAGCTGAATACCATTATTTTACGAGGAGCGGCTGCCTACCAGACCTCCACAACCCATTAACTGGGATAACACGGTACTTTATGGCAAAACTGGAGTCAGATTTACTGGCTTCTGACTAAACAGCCCCTTAGATCTGGAACAAATAATACCAAGACGCGAAATCAAAAATCGAAAATTAAAAAAGTGAAACACTCAAATTCAAGCGTGATGAATGAACATTTTTTATTATAATAAAACCTTACCTATGCTGTCAAGCGGCAACTGAAAATCAATAAACGCTCAACGAACGAAGCCGAATCCCTTGCTACACATAATTTAACTTTTTAATCCATTTTGTACCTACACAGTGAATCATTTGAATGTGAATGTTATTCGTCCCATAATGCGTTGCAGAACTCTGGGATATCATTATTATTCGTTTTAAATATTGTGAGTTTTCTGGAACACAGAAGAAGAAACGTGCGTTGTAGGTGTATATAGTCCGTCTAATGAAAGCGCGACCGGAGAAAAAGAAGTTGAATCCAAAAATTTTGTATGTGGTATTACTAACTAGTAGGAGAATCATGTCTTGACACTTCACAATTTTTTTTATTCCCTACGATTGCGGCTGAATAATGTTGCCAATTAAATATAAAAAAAAACTCCAGGTCGAGCTTTCATTAGATGCACTTTAGCAGATTTCTCCATACAGATTTTTGACCCCCGTTTGATTCCCTTTGGAGAGTTGTGAGAAATTTTCTGTGCCATCTGTTTTTTTTTACCCTGAGCCTAAAATGACATTACAACACAAAAGAACCGGTATCATTCCTATTTAAAGTAAGTAAGTTAAACATTACCTGTGTCAATTAAGTCTCAGGGTATAAAAAACAGACTAACTCCTCGCCTACATCATAAAAGCTTGTGCAAAATTTCACGCTCCTAGTCCCAGTAGTTTTGACTGTGCGTAGAAATAACTGCAATATTGTCAGATTCATTATTCATTAGTACTTATTAATTCCATGGTTGTAGCTAAGTTACATAAAACATACAGCCAACCAAATAAAAGACGGTCGGTTGAATCGAACGAACGAATTCTAAAATTGAAAACCATTTCGAATCCAGTGCAATAGCGCCACTCAAAACTCTATCGGTCTGTCGTTCACTTAATCCTATACAAACCAGAGAGTACGGGAATAATTGGACTAAAGTCTGTTTTTTAATCCCTGAGACAAAATTGACACAGGATGTCAAACTTACAATAATACTTACTCACAATATCGGCTCTCCTATAAAGTAATGCCACGTGAATACATTCGCAAGAAGTTGGTAGAATCATCACAGCTTTGATTTCGTTTCTCATAATAATTTTGGTTATATGTATATATTTATATAAGTATGTATTTATTTTGTATTACTTTATTTTTTCTTTTTGTTTGTTTAACAGTTAGTTGCACCTACTACGACATGTTTCTGCACCACCCTAAGGTCGACTAGTAGAAAATGTCTAAAGCATTAAATCCGCCTTTGCACAATGTTTTTGTGCATAAAGATTCAATAAATAAATAATAATGATACCAGTTCTTTTGTGTTGTGACAAGTGTGCTCACGTAATGTCATTTTAGTCTCAAAGATTCAAAATCAGAATAGTATAACGTAGCAATTTTCACCACACTGCTTACTGACAAATCGCTAGAAGGAAAAACTATTAAAGTACTTAGTGCAACATTGTACAACATTGCGGTTCAAGAGACCTACACGCTGTGAAGTTAACCCTACTTTAACCCAAGTACGGAAATACTAAATTGGATTAGCCGTCGTAGTCCACAGAACAAAAGACGGACGTAGCGAAGAAATCTGGATTTGTCTTTTTAACCCGCTTATAGCAACGGCAAAAGGAATATAATGGTAGCAGTCTATATTTGTATTTATAATACTGTACATAGTGCATAAACTATATATATATAACTATACCGACTTAGTACGTATACCTACTAAGTCGGTTTCGATACATGAGGTGATTCACATATTTACGAAAAATTCATATGACATCGAGAAAATTTAAGACTAGTGAAACAAGTGGAATATCAAGTCATCATCTGCCTAGCCTATGTTGGGGTTGGCTTCCAGTCAAGCCGGATTTAGCTGAATACCAGCATTTTACGAGGAGCGGCTGCCTACCAGACCTCCACAACCCATTAATTGGAGTAACGCGGTATTTCATAGCAAGACTGGAGTCAGATTTTACTGGCTTCTGACCATCCGTAACGACTGCCTAAAATCCACAAATGACAGCCGAGACATACGACTTAACGTGCTTTCCGAGGCAGGGAGGAAACTCGGTATTTTAAGATGGTCACCCACCCACAGACCAACCTTGGCAAGCGTTGCTTAACCTTGTAGATCGACCCGTGCGGCTGTTATTATCTAGCCACGAGCTCCTATATCAAGGGATATCAAGTAAAAAAGGAAATAAATTTGCGTTTAACAATAAAAACTGATACCAATAGATATGATTTTTCCCGAAGTCGGGTTTCAATATTTATTGTACACCATAAAAAATACAGTAGGAGCTTAAAATTAATGGGGTAGGGTAGAATACTAATAGGGTAATCCTCAAACGCAGATTGTTCGTAAGTCTTTACTACTGAAATGACCTCGAAAAACGCAGTTATAAACTTGATTCCGCCAATAATTTTGGTTTCTATAGCTTTGTTTTTCCTAAGGTCTACCCAAAACAACTTTTTTATAATAACTTTGATTTTTTGTGAAAACGTACAATTATACACCCCTATGCGTCACGAGTTAATTTTGTGGTGCATCAAATTTGTTAGTTTTCATAATTGGAAAAAGTTGGAAAATTACAAACCCAAATGCAACACTGGTAGCCACCCTCAGGCCGCTTGTAAGCCACAAGCCCTCGCCGTCGTCGTACACCGTAACCCCATGTCAGCCCGAGTGCGGATATAATTGCTTTATCCGCACTAGGGCCGTTCCGACGCTCATCGCCACATTTGGCCCATAATTAAAACAACAACGTTATGTCAAATGTCTTGTTATACGGCTTTCGCGTATGTTAGTGGTAAGGATTGGTTAAACGGAGATCTCATTAGACGGACTTCTCCAGAAATATACTTGGAAGCCACATCTAATGGATCATCATCATCTGGCTAGCCTTTTCCCAACTATATTGGGGTCGGCTTCCAGTCAAGCCGGATTTAGCTGAATACCAGTAATCCAGTATTTTACGAGGAGCGGCTGCCTACCAGACCTCCACAACCCATTAACTGGGGTAACACGGTACTTCATGGCAAGACTGGAGTCAGATTTACTGGCTTCTGACTATCCGTAACGACTGCCACATCTAATGGATATGAGTACGAAAGTTTCTGTTTAGTAGCACATAGGCAGACCTATAGGTCAATCGTCGAATCCGCAAAAAAAGAATCGCTGAAGTTCTAGAGTAGCAAACACGTTCCGGAAGACGCAGCGTTGAAAGATGATGCCTACGATGTGGCCTGGCTGGCCAGGAGCGCAGGATGGATGCGAGACACCCAGGATGAGGAACACGTTGTAAACAATCTAGAGACGAAGATACGATAATAAATAAAGATACTGGAAAAACTTAATGTTATGAACAACTTTTATTAAGAGGCCAATCCTGAAACCACGATAAAAATTACTAATTGCCACCAGTACCATAAGTGTAGTTTGTAGTATTGTCAATAGTTTTGAGTAAAACCCACTCCTACGTTCCTTCTTTGCCTTGCGTTCCAGGGCTCTGGGTTTTCCTTTTAGAAGCGGACATGGCTGTAGTAGGCTAGGCTTCGTCCCTGCTGGCGTTTCGGACTCGACCCGGACAGTTACCGGACGGTCAAACGGCGAAGTACCCATAACTCACAGTCCGCAAGCCCTCGCAATTATAACTACTTACAAAGTTATTTAATAACACAAGAGGATATATCGTTTACTCTCTACCCTATAAACATTTTCAGTTCCGAGTTTTATAACGTAGATATTTCTCTTATAGTTTCAATTTTTCTTTAGCTTGAACTAGAATTTAATCTCGTTTCTCAACATAGAACAGAAAGAATGCATATAAAGTCTGCAGAACGAACTACAAACTCTAGCGTTATTAGCAAAATTAAAAATGTAAATCCTTCATATTAAAGTTATCACCAAGCAACATTTAGTTAAGCTCAGTTTGTTTACGAACACAGTTTGTGTACTCCACGGTGACTAAGTATTAAAAATGGTTAACGTTGCTCGTCTGAAACGCTGAGATAAATCTCTGTGAGATACTCTCTATGAATGGCGCGCAGCTGGCTACACAGTGGCCGTAGCTAGCTACACAGTGGCCGTCGCTGGACACACTTTAATTGGAACTGTAAAAGAACCTTACTTTAATTGTTCACTATCAGATAATGGCGATAGATTGTGCTAACTACTCTCTTGTGGTTGGCGGCGAAGTTGAAAAGAAAGAACCGTTTATTTCAAACTAGGTCCCGGGGTACAACTTTTTTCTTTTATAATAGACTAGTTCTACCCGCCCCGGTTTCGCCCGAGTATATATTATACACACAAACGTTCCTCGTATATCGTTATATCTATTAGTAAAAACCGCATCAAAATCCTATGCGGATTAACAGACAGACGCGTGAAGCGAATGTTTTACTCGTATATATTAATTTAATTTTTAAATAGATAAAAGTTTAATTAATGAGTAAAAATATAATACATTATGATACAAGCGTGTGATTACCGCCGAGGTGGTATTTAGACCTGAGACGTAGGCGAGGTTCTCATGAGAGTCGAGATAATCACACGTAAAAGTCAAAGTTTTGTTACAAGCGCCGTTGTAGGTATACCTAAGTGCGGTGCAATTAGAGTCACTCTCTGAAACAATTGACTGAGTTCCGAACAGCAGGAACCGGCGACGCGGTAGGCCCGGAAGGAGATGGCGTGACGACTTGGGCTCCTCCCTAAAGGATTGGCCGGGAGTGGCCCAAGACAAAGAAATGTGGGACACGACAGGCTCATAATAATTCTGAGCAAGTGTGTCGAATATTATGATTATAAAAGCTGGTAAAAGGATAGCAAATTAAATTAGACCACAAAAAAAACAAAGCCAAAAACGTCTTGAACTTTAGAACAGAATACTTCCTTTTTTCGGGAGTGTCCCAGAGGCGATAAACGGATTATGACAAGACCATGACTCGCAGTATCTTTCTAAGCTCCTATTACAAAATACTCCTTGGTCACCAATCTGTTATAAGCACACTTTAGCGGTCTTTTTAAAGAGGTCATATTCTAAACATGAATAGGGAGATAAATCTGTGAAAACGTTTTGCATCTCAGATGGGCAAGTCATATAAATTGTCCTGTTCACTATGCATATCCTACATTATACCGCCTGAAATTTCGAGCGGCGCTAACTGCATTCAAAACTAGCGCAGACGATCCACTTTACATTGTACAATAGGAAATATGCATGCTATTTATTTACTCTTAGCTATAGTAAAGATTTTTTAAACATACTTGTGTATTTTATAATCCGACTAGCAGCCCGTCCCGGCTTCGCACGGGGTAGACAATTATTTATTTTTGGAATTTTTCCCGTCAAATGACTACCCTACATATCCTACGCTACCCTACCCTACCTTCCCTACACTACCCTACCTACCCTACACTACCCTACACTACCCTACACTACACTACGCTACACTACACTACCCTACACTACCCTACACTACACTACCCTACACTACCCTACACTACCCTACACTACCCTACACTACCCTACACTACCCTACACTACCCTACACTACCCTACACTACCCTACACTACCCTACACTACCCTACACTACCCTACACTACCCTACACTACCCTACACTACCCTACACTACCCTACACTACCCTACACTACCCTACACTACCCTACACTACCCTACACTACCCTACACTACCCTACACTACCCTACACTACCCTACACTACCCTACACTACCCTACACTACCCTACACTACCCTACACTACCCTACACTACCCTACACTACCCTACACTATCCTACACTACACTACCTTGACCCTACACTACCCTACTTTACCCAACTTTTTTTTTTTTTATTTAACTATCCTATCTCTCAAGTTGGATCGAACTGCACATGGTGTGCGAATTTTATTATAATCGGTTAAGTGGTTTAGGAGTCCATTGAGGACAAACATTGGGACACCAGATTTATATATATTAAGATAAGATGGTTGCGAGACGCACAGGACCAGTCGTTATATCGACGCTTGAGGCCTATGTCTAGCGGTGGAGGTCTTTCTGCTGAGATGATGAATATAATAATATATTCCACAACTTTCGCACAACGTCATCTAGTCCCAAACTAAGCAGAACCTGTGCTATGAGAACCAGAAAAGTGATAAACATACTTATATGTTTATTTCTAAATATACACAAATTATAGATAAATATGTTCATCAACAACGATGTTAGTTAAAGCTTCAAAGGTGCTAAGAAAGAAAAGTCCGTAAGGCCGCTATAGAAAACGGTGTCTTAACGAGAGAGACAGAAATATTTGTTTAAAACTGTTATATCTCGTTTACTTTTCTACTCATTTTCATTTTGATTTCACAACTAGTATTATAGTTAGATCCAACGTTGCGTCATAAAATCCGATGGATGCGAGACTCAGAGATTGTTATAGCGACACTTGGGAGAGGCCTATGTCCATCAGTGGACGTCTTTCAGCTGAAATGATGATGACGATGATAATGGTTGGACAACAAATTGTTTTCTTCATTTCCTATTCACTGTCGAAACTCAAGAACAAAAGAGACTCGTATCGGAGGATCCACCCTACCAAATATTATTCGAAAATATACTCTTATATAGATAGAACAATTTACGTGGAGGGTGAGAGAAGCGAGGTGTAAGGGTTGCAGCTGCCGTTCCTGAAATTGACCGTGAAATATCAACGGCGCATTTTCAGTGAGAATTTTCGTGGAAAATTAAAAGTTGGATGCTTTTTTCAGCACATTAAATTGGCTGAAACTCGATAAAACCACACGCTTCGGTACAGGCTTTTGTAGTGTACTACAATGGAAAGAGGAAAATTATTTCTAGAAGAGCTATTGCGTTACAGTTGTTACGGTTATATCTTTGTTAATAATTCTACAACCTGGTAGCTACAAACTAAGGGTCTTGAAGTCAAGAGTGAATAGGTTACTTCTAGGCAAGTGTGCTCCATCATCGACCACATCATCGCTTATCATCAGGTGAGATAGTAGTCAAACGCAAGCCTATCTAAGATATATGTTGAACCCACACCAATATTATCTAAACTAATATTATACAGAGAAAAGATTTGATTTTTATTAAATCTTGTTTCTATGTTAGAATAGAATAAACTTTATTGTACACCAAAAAGTAACGGTATTGCTTATACAATAACTTAAATCTATGGGTACAATGGCGGTCTTATCGCTGACAGCGATATCTACCAGACAAAGATTTAACATATCACATACCCGCAAAACGAGACACAATAGTAAAACAATAACAGCGCGGTCTCATTGGACCGGTCGGGGATTCATGAATCTTAAAAACTACATGACCGGTTTTAAAAAATCTTTCAGTTTTCCCGAGTTTTCCTTTCAAAACGGAACCCATTTTAACAAAAACCCTTTCAGATGAACTTTATTGAACATCAAGTTGTTGCTGAACTATATAATAGAATTTCATGACCTTCTATTGTCCTACAACATGTTCCGTCCCGAAATACAATCTCAAGTCCTTTCAGCGCCTTAATAGCGGTCTACCGCTAACATACCCGGGAGTCGTCCGCTTCCTAATAAATCATTTTAACTGAAACTGATAGCTATTTGGCTGAACATTTATAGCCTGTCTAGACTAGAGATGATACGGTGGTGCAGAGGTCCGCTTCTGATTTCGAAAATCCAGAACTATCGATTGATTTTAAAGATAGTTTTAATCAGAGCTTTTACCGTAGGAGTTCGTGGCTAGATAATAACAGCCGCTCGGATCGATCTACATGGTTAAGCAACGCTTGCCAAGTTTGGTCTGTGGATGGGTGACCATCTTAACATACCGAGTTTCTTCCGTGCCTCGGAAAGCACGTTAAGCCGTAGGTCCCGGCTGTCATTTGTAGACCTTTGGCAGTCGTTACGGATAGTCAGAAGCCAGTAAATCTGACTCCAGTCTTGCCATGAAGTACCGTGTTACCCCAGTTAATGGGTTGTGGAGGTCTGGTAGGTAGCTGTTCCTCGTAAAATACTGGTATTCAACTCAATCCGGCTTGAGTGAGAGCCGACCCCAACATAGTTGGGAAAAGGCTAGGTAGATGAATCAGAGCTTTTAGCGGAGGTACAAACAAAATATCTGTCCTGCGGGAAATCTCCCTCGAATCCCCGTGCCTTCTGTCGATTACTTTTTCTTTTACTTGTTTGTATGATTCGTAAATGGAATGTTGTGAGTTCGTGTTTTAATTATTTTTTCGACACACTTGCTCATAAAGTGGCTATTATTGCACTGCACTTAGGTATATAAAGGGGCTCGTTACCAAACTGTGACATTTTGATTACTATTATGCACATGTGCGGTAATGTAATTAGAACCTTTTTGTTTAACCTCTTTTTTGTCAAAAAGAGTTTTAAGACAAAAATAAAATAAAATTTGTTATTGCGTTTAATAGCATAAATTAGCGTTTTACTTACTTATTTCATGCAATTTCGTGTTTAAATAAACTATTTAAAATTTTACATATTTAATTAATTAAATCTTTTATCAAATTTGTATTTTCTGTTTATATGCAACCTCATTCTTATTTTTTCTAAACCAACAGCTAGAGTAGCTAGTCTATGGCCGCCATTTTTCGCGCATGCGCGCGTTTAAGAAAAGTCAATTTTTTTGCTGCCATATTTAAAAATAAAATACAGATTTTATAAATATGTCTGTAACAAAAACTATTTATGAGGAAAATGATTTGTGCTGTACGCAAGAAAATCTATGACCACTATACAGTCAAAATAGTTAATTATAACTTTACTGACTGCACATTTACGAACTGTTTCTTTAGATAAACTTTTCATATACCTACTAAATAAAGTTGATTTTTGATTTATTTTCTTCACAAGTGTGTCGAAAAACGTCGTATGATACATGTGAGTAATTGGTCATTATCGTTCTTGGTTCTCTTAAGACCCTCGCCATGGCTCGGGTCTTAATACCACCGCGACGATAATGCCCCACATTACACACTTGTATCATAATGTACTATTATAAGGGCCTATTTCACAATGTCCGAGCAGCCGCTACTTCCTGATTAATTCATGAATCCCCGACCGGTCTCATAGGGCCGCGCTGTCAAAAATGGAAGAGAATTTCTATGAAATTATCTGCCAAGTAAGTTATCGGCAACTAATCATAGGTACTACTTCCTGAGTAGTCACAACTTCCTGAATAAATTCAAAAATGGAACAGAATTTCTATGAAATTATCTGCCAAGTAAGATATTGGCAACTTAATCATCTATTATATACAATGTCCGAGTAGGCACTACTCACTGAATAAATTCAAAAATGGAACAGAATTTGTATGAAATTATCTGCCAAGTAAGATACTCGAAACTTAATCATAGGTGGTGAAACAGGCCCTTAGGGCCTCGTTCACCATCTCCGAGTAGGCACTACTCACTGAATAAATTCAAAAATTTGACAGAATTTGTATGAAATTATCTGTCAAGTAAGATACTCGAAACTTAATCATAGGTGGTGAAATAGGCCCTTATGCCCGTTTTCACCAACAGCCCCTAAATAGTCACCTAAGTAAGATTCCCTTAACTAAGTGGTCCCTTCAAATCATCCCATAACTAATATTCTGTTTCACCAACCTAAAGGTTACCTAATTAAGAGTCCCTTTGTTAGGTGACGTTTAGTGTTGAGGAACTATCCAAACGTTTATCGATAAATTAATCGAGTAGACAATTTTATTGATATTTGCGTAAATATGCAACATAAAAAAAGTAATTAACGTTTCTCACTTCAAATTTATTTCGAAAAAGAAGTTTTCGCCTTGTGAATGTTGGGTTAGTAACAAAAAGTTTCAATTATTTAGCTGTACGGCGAATGCCATTGCTTAAAAAGACGCGATGAAGGTGACATTTTGATTATTTTTGATTGATGTCACATGCCAGTTTCATTAACCTTCAAGCGGTCGCGCGGTGTCGAATCGACCGCACTCGATATATTTACGATCATAATTTCATAACTTTTTTTCAAAAGTCTGTGTCATCTGTAGTAGCTTTTCATAAGTTTACTACGGACGAAAAGAACTCCATTTCCTCTTTCTCCACTTCTCCTAAGAGACACATAATGTGTCTGTTTAGGTCGCGGCGCAGGCGTCGAAAAGACTACGCGCGCCTGCCCATACATTTTACATTGACGAGAAGACTGATTCTGAAGAAACGTAGACTTAGGTCTACTATATGTTAATGAAAAAGTCTTTGATGTCAATTATTCGATCTCTTGAAGAATATTAAAAAGAATACAAAATAATTGGAGTTCTAAGCAAGACTCGCCATCAGTCTTGTTATGTGAAGCAGAATTGATTCCTAATCCGAAGAAATCAATTTAACTTCAAAATTTTGCTATGATTCTGAACAAATTACTTTTTAGTTAAATAACACAGGTCTACAGTGATTTTGTTGCCGACAAAACTATAATAGATTTTTAGTATATTAGATCCCTGAATCACAACTGCATACTTACTTATTTTTTTAATGCTACGTGTAGTTTTTGAGATAAGACATATGTAAAAAAAAAAGAAATTAAATTTTAAACATTTGATTCGTTATTTTACAGGTAAGTTCTATTTGCAGTTTTTTTAGAATCCTCCCGTATACTCCAACAGTAATCTGCCATCATATTATGCACATCCCAGCGACCTTGGTAACAATCTTCCATCCATTTTAGATCGATCTTTCCAGATTTTTTTCATATTTACAAAACTTATGGTTCAAAAGTTAGAGGGGGGGGGGACACATTGTTTTTTACTTTTGGAGCGATTATTTCCGAAATTAGTGATATTATCAAAAATGAATTTAATAAACCCTTATTCATTTATGAATACCTATACAACAATATATCACACGTTAAGGTTGAAATTAAAAAAGAAATCACTCTCCACTTTACATGTAGGGGGCCTACACCAAAAAAAAAATTTTTTCCTAATTTTATTTTACTACTTTGTCGGCGTGATTGATATACATATTGGTACCAAATATCAGCTTTCTAGTGCAAATGGTCACAGAGATTAAGCGAGGACGGACGGACAGACATGGCGAAACTATAAAAATAAAAATGATCGCAGTAAACCAGAAAGTTATGGGTTTTTAATTTTTTTTTGCCAAATATTCGTCGCTAACCCAGCAAAATGTATTCGGATCATTTAAACAACTCCTCCTAGACGACATAATGCTATTATCCAATAATTACAAATATTGGCAGAATGCGAACACTGTAAACAGAACAAAATGGTTTTTTTTTCCGATATGTGTAGTTTAAACATTACACGTAGCTTTGACGATTTTCTACTTCAGTACGATCTAATATCAAGTAATTCATCAAATTTTAATATGGGATTGCTAGCAAAAAGATTTTTTGTTTTTTTGTAGGTAATAGATAATGTCTGAATATAAAAATAAAAAAATATGTATTTTATCAAAAAAATAAATTTGCGCGACCGCTTTTGTTTCAAATAGTCGCGCGCCCGCTTGAAGGTTAATTTGAATCATTTCGTTTATTCATAAATTCGTAATATTAGTTTTCTTTGGTGTGTTACAATGGCAGAAAAGAGGAAACGTGGTCAAAATTTTTCTGTGGAAGATAAAGACAAGCTAATAAAATTATTGTTGCAACACAAAGATACTATTTTAAATAAAAAAACAGATGGGTCCACGAATGAAGCAAAGAATAGTGCTTGGATGTCAATAACGAACTCCTTTAATTCGACATCCAACACACACAGGTATGTGAAATAAATATTTCCTTATATATTTGTCTGAAAATCGTCATCTAAAGTCTACGACAGTGCTATACGCGACCAGGTGGCTGACCGGCGGCGACCGGGTACCTACTATGTTTTAAATATGACTGGCCTGGTGGTCTAGTGGTCATTAGTTTGATAATGTTTATACTATTCTAACCTTAATATCTAGGTATTACCTACATTATTCATGTTTGTTTTAGAAACAAGGAATCGTTGGTGAAAATGTGGGAGAAATTAAAAAGCGATAGCAAAAAATATTACGCACAAGTAAAAAATAATACCACACAAACGGGGGGTGGTCCATCAATTTTAAAAATTGACCCTGTATTAGAACAAGTTTGTGCAATTCTTGGGCGAGGCTGCACAGGAATATTAGGGATACCAGATTCTGATGCTGCGACTGTACAGGATACTGAACAGGAGTATAAAGTATTTTGCACCCAGGATGAGTTTTGGCAACCTGCGGTTCTTCCACAGGCCAAAACGAGTACTTTACGAGTACTTACGCAAACAATTGCAGAACCACAAAACCTGGAGGTATATTTAAGTTGCTCTTTTAAAATAACTTGTTGATCATATTACAGTTGTTGATTTTATGTATGTACTGATATTTTATGGAAGCATTTATTTTCCAGGCACAAGAAGACATCCCAGAACAGACCCAGTATTCGATAAATGAGTATGTTATTGATGATTTAGCTGAAGAACCTGAGGCCATTGTAAGTAGAAAAAACTTTGTTTTCTTAAATAATATAAGTATGTGGGCATAGTAATGTGACTGTTGTTGCCCGTCTGGGTCAATAGTGTAGTGACAAGTGGTACATTTTTTATTGTATTCTAGCCCTCTGGTTCAGAACAGAAGAGAACCAGACTGAACACACAAGACACAATACAGAAGACACAAACTAATAAAACTCCGTTGTGGTCACGAAGGCGGCCTCAGATTTCGAAAACAAATGAGCGCACCGAGGCAACTTCCGCAGTTTCCAATACAATACAAAATTTGTATAAGAAAAGGGAAACGGTTGAGGACTTAAAAGAAATGCTATTGAGAGAGGAATTAGAATTTAAAAGGAAATTGTACGAGCTACAATTAAAAGCAGCAGCAAAAGAGATAGAAATTAAAACTGCAATTTTAGAACAAGTAAAAGGTAAATATCTATTTATTTCATATAAATTATACTTAAAATTACAGACTATCAAAGTATTGAGTCATCTGACTTCTTTGAAAGCCATAGACAGGATCACTAATAGTAATCGGTGGACGAGGAATTTGACCGTCATTAATTAGTGTTTCTAAATTTGGAATAGAACCATCATTTATGGGTTCATGTTCTTTCCGAATTATACATATATTATGTAAAATACAACATGCCAACATAACACGAATAGCTGTTTCCAATCGTAGTCTGATACCAACTGCTAACACTGGAAAACGTCTTTTCAGGACTCCATATTGCCGTTCGACTACATTTCTTGTTTTGATATGAGCTTCATTATATTTTTGTTGACCACTTGTTACAGGATTTAAGTAAGGAGTCAGTAGATGGCTCTGAAAAAGATAAATCATGTCTTCATTAATTTATTGATTTATTCATTGGCCAGTTCATGATGGAAAATGATCTTTCTCTGATTGATTCTGGGTCTTGGATATTTAACGTATTTATTATTATTTTATTTGCTTGTTTCAGGTGGAAACATCACTTTTAACAGTTCGAAATGAAAAATTAATATATAATATTAATCAATAAGGAATAAATAAATCTCACTTTTATTTACATTAAGTCATTAGTTTTATTTTTACCTTTAATGGATATCCACTGTCTCCTAACAAATAATTTCCTCTGTAGTCACCAATTTCAAACTTTGAATACCTCCGACTACTTTGGTAAATGGTAGCATCATGTGTTGATCCAGGCCAGCGTGCCACCACATCAGTTACTAATAATTTTGCAGTACTTATTGTTTGCATATTAATAGACATACTGCCTTTTCTATTTCGGAATAGTTCGGCATCATCTCCTCCTATAATTTAACATATAGATAAATAAGTTTCTAGTTCATAAAAATTGACACAGAAAACAAAAAGATACCCACCTGGCGATTGAATTTTTATGTGTGTACAGTCTATACATCCTAAAACATTTGGAAATTGAGCTATTCTGTAAAATTCTTCTTTTACTATTTGTTGCTCTTCTTCGGTGTCTGGAAATTGAATGAACTCGCTTCGCAGACTCAAGATAGCGTCAGACACTCTCTTTATAATTCTACTGCAAGTAGGTACACTGATGCCACTGAGATCTGCTATAGATAACAATTGATTGCCTGTTGCATAAAATCTTAGGGCACACAGTAATTGGTTCATCGGTGCCACAGATTTATTTCTGTAAATAAGATACAAGTAAGCTTACAAAGTTATATAAGTAATTATACAAGCAAGTAGCTAGCTAGTTAAAGGCACTGTACTGACCTGTCATCGTGAAATTCTAATAAATGTTCAATCTTATTCAGTATAAATAGAACACTTTCCTTGGATAACCTGTATCTTATGAAAAAGTCTTTTTCATCATATTTTTCAAAATCCTTAGATCTTTCACGATACATACGAGGTCGTCTAAACAAATTTCGGTCACTTAACAATTCTATATCTTCAATTGCTTCTAACTCTTCAAATAAATCCATTTTCCTCTTATTCAGTAGGAATATTTATGTTTGGTGCACAGGCGACTCGCAAAACTATGCGTCACTTAAACGTTACGGGGTCGTGAATTCGTCCCCTAAATTATAAGGTACCCCTAATGCTTTAGGTGTCTTTTAAGCGTTGGTGAAAACGAAACTCGCGATAAGTGCCCCTTAAATTAGCTTAAGAGACACTTAAATTTTAGGGGCAGTTGGTGAAAACGGGCATTAGTGTTTCAATTTACGCATCTACCTCCGGTTTAGATCCAAATATAATAAGTCCGCTTCCGAAATCGATTCCAATATAAACACTTCCGTTACAACCCTAGTCTTGACCGTGTCATCTTAACGACCCAGACTCGTAGGTATGCCCGAATCATTTAGGGACAGAATATTAAATTCTGATGGCCGGTGACTGTTTTAGAAATACTAGACTTCACAATGTGTGAGAGGAAGAGGAAGACCAAAGAAAAGATGGATGGATTGTGTGAGGACTGATATGAAAGAAAAGGGAGTTGATGATAGCATGACGAGTGACAGGACAGAATGGAAGAAAAAGACGTGTTGTACCGACCCCAAATAATATGGGATAAGGGCAGGAAGAAGAAGAAGAAGAAGACTTCACGATGTTAAGCAGACAACATTAATGATATCTAATACTCTGACTTCACTTTCTTGTTCGTTTCAATTGCAGGTTTTCCATTATTATTATTAATAGGCTCGCGTTTAACCACTATCTCATCTCGAATTCGGTTGACGGTGGAGCACGCTTGCCTAGAATTAACTAATTTATTTTTCCATTTATTAATTAATTTTATCACTAACATGACAATTAAAATAACGATTTTATACATTATGATTTTATAAATCATTATCTGAGCTATATTTATTTACCAACATTAAAAAATATACATAATATACAATAATATATAAATATAAATTAAATTCAGTACATTTTTTTGACGCCTATAAAAAAATTCACCGCTGGGGGATCCAGAACCATATAATCCAAGGTACTCGTCTATGCGTCTATCACTACATAGTTTAAAACAAAGTCGCTTTCCCTGTTCCTATATCCTCATGTATGCTTAAATCTTTAAAACTACGTAACGGATTTTGATGCGATTTTTTTGTAATAGATAGAGTGATATAAGAGGATGGTTTATATGTATAAAACATGCAATATGCATAGAGGAGGAGGTGTGGTAGGCAGCCACTCCTCGTAAAATACTGGTATTCAGCTAAATCCGGCTTGACTGGAAGCCGACCCTGATATAGTTGGGATAAGGCTAGGCAGATGCTGATGATGACATGCATAATAGAGTAGTGTAACACTGATAAATTTGCACCCGTGCGAAGCCGGGGCGGGTCGCTTTACTAGCGACCCGCCCCGGCTTCGTACGGGTGCACGGTATATAAAGGAAGAATAATTCAGAAACAATCACTTAGAAACCTACACCAATACACTCACTTTTAAAGAAATTTAATATTAACACGTGTATACAAAGCGCGACCTGGAGTTTATTTTTTTAAATTTAATTGGCAACATTATTCAGCCGCAATAGTAAGAAATAAAAAAAAATTTCAGTGTCAAGACATGATTCTCTTACTAGTTAGTAACACACACACACAACACACACTAAATTTACACACACACACACACTAAACACACATACACACACACACACACCAACACACACACACACAAACACACACACACACACACACACACACACACACACACACATACATACTAAATTTTTGGATTGAACCTCTTTCTCTCAGGAAGCGCTTTCATTAGACGGACTAACGCCCGTTTTCAATAACCTACCGCAGTTCATAGATAGATAGCTATCCCGGATAAACAGTAAGATTCTATCTATCAATCCACAACTTTTGGTAGGAAATGCTATCCGTCGGTAGGTTATAGGAAGTAGTACAACTGTCAACTGTCTACAGCTATCTATCTGTAGATAGCTTATTGAAAACGTATATCTTCAAAACACAAGGTTACTACCACAAGATTCTTAAAATAGACGCCCAAGAGCAAGAGATAACGTGGTAAGGTCGTACTATTTTTAGGGTTTCCCAAAAATTTAAGTATCACTCATCAATTAGGGAAGGTTCGCTACCCTTGGGTGGCCACTCAACATCAGGTGGCCCCATTGCAAACCTCTCTCAATTTTGAGAGGGAATTTTATAATCTTTGATAAAGTCCCTCTCTACACTCAGGTGCGATGGCATAGCGATAAAGGATAATTTTGGACCCCGACTCCAACGTTATAAAGTCATTTGGTATTTTCAGCAACATCTGCATAAGGATATTGCTTAAAAATAAATTTGGATCCCAACTCGAACCTTATGAAGTAATTTAGTATTTTCATATGAAGGAAAACCATTTTATTGTTAATCATTTTGCATAAAAATGTATATGCCTAACATTAGACGTGGATGTCCTGAGCCATTATTTATTTTGCCTACACTGTCCCACTGTTGGGAAAAGGTCTCCCTCCATTATGCCCGATTCTGAGCCACTTCTTCCCAATTTTCAAAGAGGACATCTAAGTCACTCCATCTCCTTCGTAGTCTACCACGACCACATCATGTAATATATACCTATTTTAAAAGTTCCAATTTTGTGTTTTACGGGCCCACCGCTCGATCGGCATATATGGCAGAATTATCCAGCCCAGTCCAACATAAGCTGGGCAGCCTTCAACGAGCCTGCGCCATATACACTGTAAATATTCCGAAGTACAGTCAGCACTAAAAGTCGATGAAGAGAATCAACATAACAAAACATTTTATTGTGAACAGATGAAACACATTTTATTGCGAACAGGTGTTTTGTTATGTTGATTCTGTTCATCGACTTTTGGTGCTGACTGTACCTAGTAAGTCGCATGTGTCGAGCAAGTTTTGTTAAATCGTCCATAACAGGTGTCTGTAACGCTGCCAAGCTTATAAGTCAACGAAAGGAAAAGGCTCAGAGGATTTATCTCAAGGACAGGACTCAAGACTAAGTTACATACATTTATATTTTAGCTGAAAATCGAACAGGTTATACAGGGTTATTTGTAAAACACTAACAACCTTGCAGGATTATATTACTGACATCTAAACATTGTTCTTTGGCTTTTTACAAAACATTATATATTTACCAAAAACAGACCTTCAAGATTTCGTGGTTCTACACATTTTAACTATTTATTTTGCTGTAAAAGTAACGCATCCCCCGCACTGTTCTCGCTTCCGCTCTTCCCGCTATTGTACTATCGCTTGCTTGGCTTAGACTTCGCATATTTTTATTTTTGCATGATAATATGATGAAGTAAATTATGATACATTTTTAATAGTCAAGAATAAAAGTTTTTATTTACGATTATAGTAAAATAGTGCGGAGAAGTTGCCAGTGTTTTACGAATAACCCTGTATACATTTACATTTCAGCTGAAAATCGGACAGATTATAGTGAAACCGTTTCTGTTCGTTGCTTATAAATGTTGGCACTAAATCTACTTCCGTTTACTGCCTTATATTGAGCGCAGATATCCCAACAATCCCGCCAAATATGTCGGAATGTAAAACGGCTTCGTTCGGATCCTCGACGATTTATCACATTTAATTTCACTTCAGCTCAATCCACCATTGAGCTCTGACTTTTGAAACATCCACTTTCTGATTAGTATTTACCTATATTTTTGTATTTTTCGATAGAATGCAAATATCCGATAGAGCCGTGTTGGCCCAGTGGTATTTGCCCGACTTACGAGTAGTACACGGGTTCATATACAGCCAGCCGAATTACTGTGTGTAATTTATTTCATCACCACTGCTATCAAAACGGTGAAGGAAAATATCGTGAGGAAACCGGCATATCCTAGAACCAAAAATTCGAAGACATGTGACATCCACCGACCCGCACTGGACCCAAATGGTGGATTACGGCCGATTCCCTCTCCTAGAGAGGGCTGAGTCATTGGGAACATTATAAGACTGATGCTATGCTATACCTATGTAAATTTCCATGTAATATGTAATCAGTTCCAACCTTAATTCAAGAATCCCCGACCGGTCTCATAGGACCGCGCTGTTATTGTCTTACTATTGTGTCTCGTTTCGCGGGTATTGATAGGCTAATTCCGGACAATCACAAACACTAATTCGTATTCTAATTTCCCGGATCATTAATGTCATTCGTTGTGTGAATTATGACTGGGAGCAGAGGGTATAGACAAACAACCATCCAGTTTTGTTTTATCTTTTGTCGATGGAACATTTGTTAGTCAAACACGAATCCTGTCAACAGTGCAAACATGTCCGCCGAGCGATTTTATATTCAAACATCAACATGGAAATTGAAAAATTATTGGAGGATTCATAGTCGAGGACTTTGAGACAGTTGTCATTAAGTATTGTAAAATGTTGGCATTCTCGACTATAGTCCGTCTAATGAAAGCACGACCTGAGAAAAAGAGGTAAAATCCAAAAAAAATGTATGTGGTATTACTAACTATTAGGAGAATCATGTCTTGACACTCCACAATTTTTTTTATTTCCTACAATTGCGGCTGAATAATGTTGCCAATTAAATAAAAAAAAAAACTCCAGGTCGCGCTTTCGTACGCAGTCTAGTCGAGGACTTAGAGACAGTTGTCATTAAGTATTGTAAAATGTTGGCATTTCGACTAAACGCAAAACTGCTTCTTATGCAAATAAAACATAGAAAAAAATTAAAAAGCACTAAAATGTACAAAATAACTTCAGTTTCGGAAGTCGGACTTTTTAGTGATTTTTTTTTTAACATTGATGCAGGTTATTATTTTTTTTTTGTAAAAAGTTTTTTATTGTGGTACAGTCGAACCTAGTAGTAGCAGACCTCCTCCTTTTGAAGTCGGTTAAAAAATATGCTATGGTCTGTTTTTTAAACCTTAACACTAAAATGACATTTCAAAACAAAAGAACTGGCGTCATTCCTATAGTGAATTTGACATTACTTGTGTCAATTTAATCTCAGGGTATAAAAAACAGACGATAAGGGCCTTCGCTAAGCATTATATTTTCCTAAATGACTCTATGGTTATTGGTTGATTTCAAGTTTGGAATGCACAAAGTTTTGACAGGCTCTCAAAAACTGTTATCGAAAAAAAAAAAGAATCGAAACAACAAGGCATCGAATTATACAGCCTCTCGGAACGGAAGTTCAGATTGAGTTTGGCACGTGTTATAATATTAATTACACGGAAACGTACAGAAGGGTCGGTTACGGAAAATTACACTTAGCTCCTAAGGGCTGGCTACCAGCGTACATTATGTCCGACTCGCCCAAACGGTTCAATTAGTTTAAGCGTACCATTTGTTACTCCATAACTTACTAAAAGGTTGTGAACTCCCCGGATTCGTGTTTCATTTGTTGTGTCCGAACTTCCGAAGGCTTGAAGAGAACTTTCTGCTCGGAAATTCGTGCTTTCACTTTATTAGGTAAGTACGATTTTTGTGATGTACGTACGCTGTGATCCCATCCGTATTCTAATAGGCACTTTGCTTATTTTTCTTGAATATGTGTTAGAATCGTGTAAAAAAATTATATTTTAGGTAAATCCTCTAAAATACTTAACCCTCCGTGAACCACGTGGGGTCTAATAGACCCCAGTCACACTAAAATCCTTGTATCTCTTTAAAAATTCGCCCGGTGTTTTTGACGCTCTAGGTAGCTGAACCCCACGTGGTTCGGGACGTCGTCTAAAAAGAAAGTTGTGATTTTGTTGTAAAATGCTGTATTTTTGGAATATTTGTGTTTATTTCGATTTATTTCAATAATAATCATATCTTTACAATTACAAAGTTTATAATAGCTAGGGGAATGTATGAACTTTGAAATATCAGCAGTATTTATGGCTGAAAGTGATTGTAATATAAATAAGGGTTTTTCTGAAAATAAAATTAAAATATTGAGAATTTTCAAGATTCTTTAAATGTGATAGGAAATATGTCTCGGAGCAGGGCTTGGTCCGGTTGGTTACCGGACGGCCGGACGGCAAGCTAACCATTGCTCGCCGTCCGCAAGCCGACACCTTCGAAAGCTGATAGTCGGGGTCTCGGCGGCTGGAGCGTGAGGATGGGTGGTCCTAAACCAGTGCAGCCGCCTCCTTCACTAGCATTACAGCCTCGCAGAAAAAGACGACCGCCATCCATTCCCTCTTGCTCCGAACAATGGCCTGTAACTGGTACATGCTATAGTCCAGAGCAAGGGTAGGTGTAGGTGAACTAACTCATAATTACTTGCCTGGGCTAGTGCCCAGGAGGAATTCTGAGTGCTGTGATATACTTATATACTTACACTCGTAAGTATATAGCTCTAAACCTTAGATCATGTTCATTTATATAGCAAAAACTATAGTAAACTTCATCAGCCTGAATGTCATGAATATTGACTTGAAATCAAGCTATTTTTATAAATTCAATATGCTCTACACTCTTCATTTTCAATATTTAAGATTATTATAGGTGTTTGATTACTTTTGTATTGTGAAAGTTAGACCAAAGAAAAGGAGAAGTTTTAATGGTTTGTTCTTCGTTCGTCTCACTGCGTTCTGTCCCACATAAAAAATTCCTGGTTTGTCCCAACTCATATGCTTCGTTTGTCCCAAACTATTATTTTAATTATTTTATTCTCGATTCGACCCAGTTCATATTCCTTATCTGTCCCATATTTTTTTTGTATAGGCTTAATTGACGTTTTTGTACAGTCAACAAAACGGATATCTAACTATTTTATTATTACTATAGCTCTTACCAGCGGCTTCGCCCGTGTGATAATAGCAAATATTTACCTAGCTATCTAGTGGTGGAAGAATGTTTAAAACCGGTCTTGTAGTTTTATGTTTTATTACAACTTAATAATTTGTTTTTTTTTACCAAAATACATTTTTTTTCTCTTTATAATATTAGTATAGAAATAAAGATTTAACGTCAATAAACTATTTAAATAATCGCTCCTCATTCGGATAGCGGAGGTATACATTAAAATTTAATGAAATATTTAATATCTCATCTGTAATTTTATAACATTCGTGGGTGATTCTAAAAGTTGGAGTAGAAGTTAGAAAAAAAATTTTAATAAATGTAGGTCGCAATGATACCGAAGTGTATGTATAGAAGTAAATGTTTGGATGTATGTTTGTATACATGCGTACGTATATAAGTGTAAAGGAGTGTATGTTTCGTGGAATGGTATCTGGTGATTTTTTACGCAGTGGATTCAAATAATAGTTCCGGTTTGTCATAATTCAATGAATTTAGAAGGTTAAAAATTTCAGTTTTATAAGCATGTTTATTAAGATGGCGAATTTGAGTCAAGTAGTACGACTGTCATCACTGGAATCTGTGTAGAAGAGTTTACCTTCCCTAATGGTCAATCCCTTTTTTATTGCGTCCTTTGTTTTTTGCTTGTAATGACTAATTTGATCAATAGTATTATTATTCAGCTTCAACTGAAAAGTGCTTCTACATTATGCAATATAATAATACTCTCAATTTTAAAACAAAAGTAATTGAATTGATCCAGGTTTTCTTTAATATGATAATATTTTTATCTGAAGAGTTGCTATTAATACAATGCTGCAAAGCTTCTAACGTTTTATAAGTGCCCATGTAGGCCTATGTGAAATGAAAAGATTTTGACTTTGACTTTTTAACTTGAATGAAAGTTTATTTGTACGTAATCGTTATTATATTAGATACTTAAACAAATTTATCATCTAAAAATTATGTGAGTTTATGCTACTACCTACGATTTAAAAATCAAGTATCACAGAATTTGAATGTTTGATACTTAATACCCGCTTTTTAGGATAAGTGAATTTACTTGATTTTTCGTTTAAATCGGCTTATGCTTGTGAGGAGCTCGTGGCTAGATAATAACAGCCGCACGGGTCGATCTTAGAGGTTAAGCAACGCTTGTCAAGGTCTATCTGTGGATGGGTGGCCATCTTAGCACGGTAAGCCGAAGGTCCCGGGTGTCATTTGTAGACCAGTAACTCTGGCTCCAGTCTTGCCATGAAGTACCTACTGTGTTACCCCAGTTAATGGGTTGTGGAGGCCTGGTAGGCAGCCGCTCCTCGTAAAATACTGGTATTCAACTAAATTCAGCTTGACTGGATGCCGACCCCAATATATTTGGGAAATGAGAATTACAAATGAAGAGAGATGATGAAGAATTACAAATAAGTACTTACGTGTTTTAGTTGACTGTACTTTTAAAGAACTTGGAATGTGGGACGAAACACCACATCAAAAGTGATGTGGGACATACGAGGAATTTTTTGGAATGAGGGACAAAAATTCGGGACGAACGAAGAACAAACCGTTTTAATTTATAAAAAATGACAATATTTTTTCCCTCTGTTGTAAATGAATACAAATGGTGATTATTTTACTTGTTTTAGTTTTATATTTACCCTTAAATAAACGAAAAGCAATATTTTGAAGTAAAACCAACAAATAATTGAAAACTACACATTCCTTGCCCCGAACATTATTGGGGTCTGAGAGACCCCACCTGGTTCACGGTGTAACTTTTATGCACGTGGTTCACGGAGGGTTAAGTGTAAATTTTTTATAGGGTCGTCTTTATCGTAGTAGCTAGTATCTTAGATTTGAAAATCAAATAACAATACCTATAACTTATGCTACACTAAACATATAACTTTATGAAATCCTTTCACCCCTAAAAAGGGCTTCTTTTATAAGATCTAACGAGAAGCAAACTAAACCCTTTTTATTAGCAAACACAAAGAAAAAACTAACCTAACTGCTCAAATCCGGCTGTTTCCGCCCAGTGCCGCCTTCACCGAACTGAAACAGTAAAACCACATTTAATACTAAGATTACGATCATATAACAACGAAAATAACTCAACATTACACTTGCGTGTTTATGGTAACATAATATTAATATACCCTCGCATTAAACCTCTTTGTTTTGTGTGACCCAACTGACCCGACACTGTTACAAAAAAAAACATTTGACACCACAGTGACCTTTATGGAATATACTCACCTACTACTTACTTGTTCTTAGAAAACTTAAGTTATTCATATAGGCTTTTAGTCGTGATATTAGTGGAGCTACCGTGGTCCGGTAAGGCTATAAATCGCGGGTAATTTTTCCACGTAAGAGGTCGCGACCGCCATAAGACGTACGCATAGGGTCAGTTCACATCGAGACGCGACGATGCAGAAAGAGGCCAGTAATTTCGTGCTGCGACGCGCGCCGCCGCGAGAGGCATCGCAACGTTGCGAGGCGGCATAGTAAAATCGTCGGCAACACGACGTCGCGAAAGTAAAAACGTTCCGCTGCGCAGCGAGACGCCGCGCGGCGTCACGAGGCGCTGAAGCAACGTATTCTAAATTCTCACAATGAAATGTGTATCTTTTCGTGTAGTAAATAAAGTTCTATTTAGAGTCACTCTAATAAAATGTGCGCGCAGCGTCGCGTCGCGTCGCGTCTCGGTGTGAGCTGACCCATGGACAAGATAGATGACAGTGTACATCAAGTTATGGAGGCTATTATAGTCGGAGGTCGGCAGTCGCTCCGTGAGGTTCTAATATATTCAGCGTCTAGCTACACTGAAAGCTTAGGCTTGAGAAACGGCTAGAGTTATGGTGATTGTATTTGTGAAATTCTGATGCATTCTGCAAGTTGGCGACGCCTGCTATAGCTGACAAATTTTTTGTGGAGTTATTAATATTTTTTAGATTATTTCAACATATTAAAGTAATGTTAAAAAATCATCAATCCTACGAAATACACATTAATAGCTGCTGTCAGCGGCTTCGCCCTCGTGAAAGTAGAAAATGGAATCAAGGGACATACTACCAGGATAAAAAGTCTTATGTACTATTCCAGGACATGATCTGCCCGAGTGCCAATTGCCATTCAAATCCATTCAGCCGTTTGTTTGTGAAGGAGTACCAAACATAATAATATGTTAGGTATATAGTGTGTGTTGTGTTGCTGTGTACATATTATCTACACACCCATAAGTACGTACAATATGTCGCCTTTACAATATTTGTGTAATATTAAGAACATTTTTAAACATCTTTTTAAGATTGGTCTATAATATGAAACACATCTTAATCGTCGGACACTTGAAACTAATAGTGGCGTCTAAGAGTGGCTATCATAGCACCCGCGTGTCCCCCAAAATCGTCAGTAATCCTTTAATGGACTTCACACACGCTTCAACATGTAGTATTGCAAATGCGATTATAAAATCCATCAAACTTGTATATTATCCGCTTATACAAATGTGTATTTTATAAGGTTCCGTAGCCAAATGGCAAAAACGGAACCCTTATAGATTCTCTTATAGAAAAATGTGTCCCTGTAACTTGTAAAATAACAGAAAGAAAAAACTAAAAAAAATATATGATGTACATTACTATGCAAACTTCCACCGAAAGTTGGTTTGAACGAGATTTAGTGAGTAGTTTTTTTTAATACGTCATAAATCGTAAATCGTAATTAAGTTGGGACGGAACCCTCGGTGCGCGAGTCCGACTCGCAATTGCCCGGTTTTTTTTAATAGAATAGAATAGAATTTTTATTTGCACAGAAACTATATGTACCTACAGAATACAGGTCTTTGTCAACTTTGAGGACTCATACTAACTACCTTAACTAAGGCAGGCAAACATTGTTACATTAATAATATGTTTAAAACAGACACACTCCAATTTATATAATACAGCCATCATCATTATCTCAGCCAGAACACGTCCACTGCTGGACATAGGCCTCCCCCAAGCGTCGATACAACGACCGGTCGAAATCCATCGGATTCCCGCGACCCTCGCCAGGTCGTCGGTCCACCTTGTGGGAGGCCTTCCAACGCTGCGTCTTCCGGTACGTGGCCGCCACTCTAGAACCTGCCGTCTCCATCGACCATCCGTTCTACGAGCAATGTGCCCTGCCAACTGCCACTTAGGTCTGGCGATTCTTTGGGTTGAGTAGATGTGAATGTAGTCTGTGATGTGATCTTTAGAAAAGATCTTGCGGATATCTTCATTTCTGATGTGTCTGGTGCGATCACGCAAGGAAACTCCGAGCATAGCCCTTTCCATTGCTCTTTGGGTGACTTTAAGAGGCCTGCGGAGACCGCGCGCTATCTCGAGTTGAGACGAAATAAAATACGTTTTTGAGGTTGATGGAAGCAATCCAGATGTATAAACAATTCTTGGACACACCGACTGGAGTAAAGTCATCATCCGCACACTGACAGTTGCTTGCTGTGATAGCAATACAAACTATTGGAAATTTGGGAGAGGTTCCGTAATACCAAAAATGATAAATGAAAAATTAATGTATTTCCAATATTGTTTCGAGTATTTATAACTTGATAATAATATCTGTGTTCCTACGAAAAGATATTTTGAAATATTGTTGTTTATAATATAGAAAAAACAAAATAAAAACATGACATTTTCGCTGTGAAAATGTGTAAATTTAAATTCGCTTAAATTTCGTTTGGGGTAAGTTTTTCAACAAAAAGACGATGTAGGAACCTAGATAATTATTGTCTGAATCCGAATAACATAATATTATGGTGTAAATATGCTTAAATTGCAAATGATTTTGGTATTACGTTTGTATGGATAATTCTAACGTCGCGCCCACCTGCCTTCTGATAAGGCCCACAATACAGTCACCAAGTCAAAAATAATAACTTTATCGTGTCAAAATGCAATAAATTATTTATGAGTCAAAAACAAAAAGAAAAAACGTACACAGACATATTATCCGCTGCAAAGTGAGGTATTCACAAATACTTTGAAAATCTTTCGGTTTAAAGCGGATTCGCGGAGATAACCCCGGTCCCGAGGGGACATAAAACATACCACGCGCAGGGGGTTGTGCACAAACTAATTTCTTTCCGGGCGGTCGATCCCGCAATAAATGACGTCGAATCCTAACTAATATTATAAATGTGAAAGTGTGGATTTTTGTTGCTTAACCTATCGGATACCCGCAAAACGAGACACAATAGTAAAACAATAACAGCGCGGTCTCATAGGACCGGTCGGGGATTCATGAATTAATCACGCAAAAACGGCTAAACGTATCTGGTTGAAATTTGGCATGCATATGGCCTATGACATGGAAAAAACGTAGGCTACCTTTTATCATGCCGACGATGTTGCGGGCGGAAGCTAATATACAATATACGTAGGCATATTGTATATTCGACATATTGACCTATTATATATCCTGCTAGGATATGGTAGGTATTATTGGGACTGTAGAGTCCCACGATTTTTTTTTATTAAGGTGGGAGATCATCAAAATGACTTCTCCACTCTTGGCGGAGTCGGAGGGCGTGTTAGACTTCTACTGATTAGAATCCATTCCTGTTCCTTAAATTTAGAGCCCCGGGTTTTCCTTTCGGAAACCCACCCATGGCCCCAGCTGCTTCGAACCTGGTGGGCCCTTACAGTTTGCTGACATCTCTTTGAGGCGCGCGTGGAACAGTACGCGCCGTTGACGACTTGGTCAATATATACCTACAAACTCAAGACGCATAAACCATAAACTGAAAGATCAAAATCCTACCAAATAAAATCCTCCCTTATTCATCGTAATATTTCTTTAATCTACTATAAAATCGGGGCAGTATGCGATTACTTCTAGATTGGCCCACATAAAGACCTAATTAAATATGAAATTAAATTCTGTGCTCAATCAAAATCGGTTCACAAAATAAAAATTCAAAATCGGTTCACAATTTTGACCGAGAAATCGGTTAACACACATTAAAAAAAAATACATGCAGTCGAACATAGAAACTTTTTTTTGAAGTCGGTTAAAAAGTAAGAGAGTTGAGTGGGTAGTTGTGATGGCTGTAGACAATGCTGCGTAATGGCGCCGACGCTACTTTTCAACACATAATTCTTGTTCTCGTTTTATATTGTCAGTCTTCTCTGCCTAGTGGGACATTTTAACGCTATTTAGCTGGCTGCTTAACTATGAAAAAAAAACTAGCTTCTGACAGCGGCTTCGCTTGAGTGAAAGTAGGCTTCTCCATACAAACTTTGGACCCCATTTTAGCCCCTTAAAAGTTTTTTTTTATAAACCCTTCTTAGTGCTCGCCTACGTTATACAAAAGGAGGCAAAATTTCACGCTCTTAGTCCCAGTAGTTTTGGCCGTGCGTTGATATGTCAGTCAGCCAGTTTCTGCTTTTATAATTATTATATAGATAGACCGTGTTTGACGTAAATAGACGTTAAAGTAAGTCATATATTTTATTTATAGTCCGTCTAATGACAGCGCGACCTGAGAAAAAGAGGTTAAATCCAAAAAAATTGTATGTGGTATTACTAACTAGTAGGAATAACGTTGCCAATTAAATTTAAAAAAAAAATCCAGGTCGCGCTGTCATTAGACACACTTCAGCAGCCCTTGGTCTGTTTCACCCGCGTCTTTGGTTACTGTTCCGCTCCTATGTGTCGTAGCGTCATGTTGATAATTGCTTGATATGCTGTTAAATTAGCTTGATAAATGGGCTATCCGATAATAATACAGTTTTAAATTCGAACCAAAAGCTCCTGTAATTAGCGCATTTAAACAAACTCCTCAGCTTTATTTAACTAAGATAGTTAACGATTTTATATATATGTATGATTTGCGGTGATTTAGATTTTTGTGGGTGTGTGCTCACAGCAGAAATCAAATCGATGCTAATATAATAAAAAGGTAAAGTTTGTTTTTTTGTTTGTATGAAGTAATCTGTGGAAGTACTGGTTCGATTGCTAACATTTTTTCACCAATAGAAAGCTGCTATATTCCTGAGTGACATAGGCTATATTTTATGTACGCGGGTGAAGCTGCGGGCTAAAGCTAAATAATAGTATTTAATGCAAAAAAAAAGATTAGTATAAAGCATAATTAAATAAAAAGCAAGGTGAGAATATCATCGCATATAATTAAAAAAGAAAATAAAAAATTAATCCATAAGTAACTAATATAAGGTAACCAAAGGCTAGAAAAGCACAAATCTTTAATTTGTAAATACTTTACTTTTTAGTATAAAATCCATACAGGGTACATAACATAAACTAGTAGATGTGTCAAAGGTTTCAATAACCTAACAAAGAACTAATTAACTAGATTCAAGAATAACGGTCATTTTCGAGACAGGTTTTCGCCATCTGGAGAATATATCAGTGAGGGTGAGGTCGCTTCCTGCTGAATAAGACGTACGGATGCTGGGGGAATTGTCGGCTCTAACAACTTCACACCGTGACCCTTCGTGACCGCTACCACATTCGCAGACAGGTTCATCCTCCTCGTTTAAGATACATTCATAGTCGTTCAGACAGTAATTTTGACAAGCGCTGAATTCACACCTCTCACCGGAATAACCGGCAGCACAACTGAAACGAAGAAAATATCAAATAAGGTATAACGATGGATGTTACACTAAGTTTAGTGTTAATTCATTATAAAACTAAAAAGGCCTACAAGGCGTTTATTAGTATAAAAACGCGAAAAGCTACGTGTAGGGTTCTATTAGAACCAGCAAGATAAATGACGATTACTATAAAAAAAATGATAAGGAAACAGTGATTAGGTATTCCAGCGAAGCAACATATGCAGAAGTAGTCATTGCCAAACCAGCTTGTCTTCAACGTAGTCTTTGATCTTGTAATGCGCTTTTTTGTAACTACATTTTTAATGTTGATTTTCAACTTCTCTCGCTAAGTTTTGGAACCGACTTTGACCACTAGTTGTAAAACTGCTGTAATTTCTAATATGTATTACCTGCATTTAGGCAATCCTCCATCATTGACAGTACAATTGCCATTAACACAATAGTTCAGACAGGCTGACACCTCGCATCGAACACCAACAAAATTTCCTTTACATTCACAGACTGGCTCACTCATTCCATTCAAGGAACAGTCACCACCGTTCTGACAATAACCATGGCACGCGTCGACTTGACACCTTTCTCCGGAATAACCGGCAGCACAACTGAAACGAAGAAAATATAAAACAATTTATAACGTAAATAAACACGGAAGGAAGCCACAATAAGTTTATAATTCAATTCAGTAGAAAAGTGAAAAGGGCTACATGAGCAAGTTCCCTTGTAGGCGTTTTATAAGTATAAACATTGAATAGTGAATTGGTATTCCAGAAAAGCAACATGTGCAGAAGTAGTAATTGCCAAACAAGCTTGTCTTCAACGTAGTCTTTGATCTTGTAATACGCTTTTTTTATAACTACTTGTTTAATGTTGAATTTCAACTTCCCTTGCTAAGTTTTGGAACCGACTTTGACCACTGGTTGTAAAACTGCTGTAATTTATAATATGTATTACCTGCATTTAGGCAATCCTCCATCATTGACAGTACAATTGCCATTGATACAATAGTTCAGACAGGCTGACACCTCGCATCGAACACCAACAAAATCTCCTTTACATTCACAGACTGGCTCGCTCATTCCATTCAAGGAACAGTCACCACCGTTCTGACAATAACCATGGCACGGGTCGACTTGACACCTTTCTCCAAAATAACCGGCAGCACAACTGAAACGAAGAAAATATAATATACATTATGATACAAGTGTGTAATGTGGGTCATTATCGTAGCGGTGGTATTAAGACCCAAGCCATGGCGAGGGTCTTAAGAGAACCAAGAACGATAATGACCAATTACTCACGTGTATCATACGACGTTTTTCGACACACTTGTGAAGAAAATAAATGAAAAATCAACTTTATTTAGTAGGTATATGAAAAGTTTATCTAAAGAAACAGTTCGTAAATGTGCAGTCAGTAAAGTTATAATTAACTATTTTGACTGTATAGTGGTCCCATGACATTTTCTTGCGTACAGCACAAATCATTTTCCTCATAAATAGTTGTTGTAGACATATTTATAAAATCTGTACGTATTTTATTTTTAAATATGGCGGCAAAAAATTTGACTTTTCTTAAACGCGCGCATGCGTGAAAAATGGCGGCCATAGACTAGCTACTCTAGCTGTTGGTTTAATAAAAAATAAGTATGAGGTTGCATATAAACAGAAAATACAAATTTTATAAAAGATTTAATTAATTAAATATGTAAAATTTTAAATAGTTTATTTAAACACGAAATTGCATGAAATAAGTAAGTAAAACACTAATTTATGCTATTGAACGCAATAACAAATTTTCTTATTTTTTGTCTTAAAACTCTTTTTGACAATAAAGAGGTTAAACAAAAAGGTTCTAACTACATTACCGCACATGTGCATAATAGTAATCAAAATGTCACAGTTTGGTAACGAGCCCCTTTATATGCCTAAGTGCAGTGCAATAACAGCCACTTTATGAGCAAGTGTGTCGAAAAATAATTTATAACGTAAATAAACGAGGAAGGAAGCCACAATAAGTGTATAATTCAATTCAGTAGAAAAGTGAAAAGGGCTACATGAGCAAGTTCCCTTGTTGGCGTTTTATAAGTATAAACATTGAATAATGAATTGGTATCCCAGAGAAGCCCGAGGGCAGAAGTAGTCATTGCCAAACCAGCTTGTCTTCAACGTAGTCTTTGATCTTGTATTACGCTTTTTTGTAACTAAACTTGTTGTAAAACTGCTGTTAGATATACTATGTTTTACCTGCATTTAGGCAATCCTCCATCATTGACAGAACAATTGCCATTGATACAATAGTTCAAACAGTCTGACACCTCGCATCGAACACCAACAAAATCTCCTTTACATTCACAGACTGGCTCACTCATTCCATTCAAGGAACAGTCACCACCGTTCTGACAATAACCATGGCACGCGTCGACTTGACACCTTTCTCCAGAATACCCGGCAGCACAACTGTAATAATAAATAATTATGTGACTAAAGGATAACTTAATTAAACATCAGAAGGAATAGTAAAATCTGCTAAATTATTCAAAAGAAGCACCGTGGCCCTGTAATGCAAAGGACAACTCAAGGAACCTAGGTGGGTTTTAGTCAGTAAAAGTGTGACACATCCCGTCGCTTCGCTCAGAGCGGATTTGATGAAAAAGAAGTAAAAAATAAAGAAGTAGAATAATTATTTTACCTGCATTCAGGAAGACTCTCTTCATTCACGCTACAATTGCCGTGGATGCAATAGTTCTCACAAACTGGGACATCACAGCGCTCACCGGTGTAACCAGGGGAACATTCACAAAGAGAGAGCCCATCAACTTGCTTACCATGAACACAAACCTCCGCCCCATATAGTGTAGCGATTCTGTATGTGTTGTCAATCGGAGACTTATTTTCCACCAGACTCGTTAGTGCTTGGCAATCCCGAATTCCTTGAATTTGATCTGACAATTTATAGTTAGCCGTTATACTGACAGGGATTTCTTTATGCAACTGAGGAAAAGATGTGTAGTTCGAGTATCGGTTAAGTGCAGACTTTTGGAAATTCCAAATGGTGCATAATGGGCAGTAGCCCACAAAGAAAAGTAATTGTCCTAAAACGGTCAAAGCGTTCAATGGACTGAAGATTTCTTTGTCATTAGGCGTATAATGAACATTTGTATCCTTATTGTTTCCATTTAAATCTGCACTATAAATATCGTAATAAACATGTCTGCTGGGCTCAAACCAGTATATTTTCTGCTTTTGTTGATCAATCGCTAAATTGTATGGTTCTCGTATACCGTCATGGGGCACGGAAGAATGTATAACAACTTCTCTCTCGGTTCCATTGAATCGAGCTCTCTCTATTGTAGGTGTCGTAAGGTTTGTGTTAATCCAATAAATATACCTGTTAAATGAAAATTACTTGATTGTCTTTTACAAAGTACAAGAGATGTCATTGAAAAATAAATTGATGAAAATATAGTTGATAACGTACCCTCTACAGCTATCTACTGCAATATCAGTGGGGATCCCGACATCCATCTTGATTAGAATAGTTCCGTAAACGCTGTTCTTGAATCCAGATTTTAATGAGATCCAATTAATACTTCTTTCTTTAGTGTCTGTGAAGAATAGTAATTCTGTGGCAGGGTCGAAGGCGAGTCCTCGAATGTTTCTTCCACTCCTTTCTGTTAAATATTTGTATTGCATGGTAGACATATTAAACCCACATATCGTGTCGTTGTCACTCTGTTTGTCAACGTACAGTATCATATTGTGAACTTCATCGTAGGCTAAAGCAGCGAGGTTCTGTGACTTGAAACGTACTGTGTCTATTTTGGTTTGGTTGATATAAAACTGTAGAAGATCTCCGTTAGATACAGCGAGGTCTAAAACAAGAGGAAAAATGTTTAAACAAGTTGATAGCTAAACTACTAACTAATTAAAGTAATAATATGTATAATCGGTTGGGTAATATAGCTAGCATGTTGTCAGATCATTTTTAAGGTCAAGGAACTGTTTAAGTGTGTAAGCCAGAGACGAATGTTCAAGGGGCTTTACAATAGGTCTGGAACGAGGGAGAATGGCAGGTGGTCGCCTAGCGGAGACGGCGTATGTCTAAGAAAATGGACCTCTTCACATCCCAGTCGGCGACCCCGACCCAAACCACCAGCCAAGACTCTACCTTGGTTTGTGGACGATAAACAACGGGTAGCTTCCCGTCCCGCCACCCGGTAATCGTCGGGATCAAACACAAGTCGTCGATAGCGATTAGCGCGTAGTATTCCTCAAAGAGATGTCAGCTAAACGTAGGGGCTAGTAAGGCCAATTCCCGCTACAACCGCAGGCATTTTCTGAAAAGGATACCCGTGGTCCTAGAACGCAAAGAGCAACTGAAGAACATAAGTATGTCCGTAAAAGTCTGACACACCCTACACCCTAGAGCTGCAGAAGTTGGATGATTTCCCAACTTAAAAAAAGTTTCTCAATTCCTCGTTGTCAACCGCACTCCTGGGCCTCAAGTCTGCTATTAGAATTGTATCAGAATTGTCGACCATCATCATCATCAACTGCCTAGCCTTTTCCCAACTATATTGGGGTCAGTAGTTGAAATATAGGGCATCCAGATCAAACAAGATCTGGATACCCTATATTTCACTATTCGAAATGATACTTCTAAAAACGCTATTCAAAATTACACTTAAGTATTTACTTTTGAATACTTGGATAACATTCTAACAACATAATTATAAGAACTGATGCAATATTCTGATCTGTTTTGTGGTTATATATTCATTATAACAGACCAGTTCATATAAGAACTGGTGCAATATTCTGATCTGTTTTACGGCTATGTATTCATTATAACCGACCAGTTCATATAAGAACTGCTGCAATATTCTGATCTGTTTTACGGCTATGTATTCATTATAACCGACCAGTTCATATAAGAACTGTTAATTTAGGTGTCTATGATGCAGTGACATGTCTCTGAGGAAAAACTGAATACCTAATCGTTTAAAATTGCATCTAGGAATCAGTTGTTAGGCGCGACTGCTTGTTTACATAATAACAAACACTTTACCATTCCCGTTAAGGAAACGGATCGCATTCTTTTCTACCCATCGTGTGCCTCACAGCTATTACTAAGCTTTAATTATTATTAATTTACGGTAGAAATCATCATGTACTATTATGATTAAACCAATATACCACGTATCAAAAATGTATATCTATGATAAACAAATAGGTTTACATAATTAGTATCGACATGAATAATAAGTACATTGCATAGAAAAATGTGAATGTTTCTCTACATTAATAAAGTTTTGAAATGATACTTATCTTGTTTATAAAACTATTACATAGTGTAATGAATTCTCCATACAGGAATTGAACCCGTAAACACTTAGTGCAGTTAGATATGTCTCGATCATTTATCTAATGCACTAAGCGTGTTGTGTGCGAAGGTAACAAACTTGATCACATAGGTACCTACTCTATGATAAGTCTATTCGACACGACAATGATGACAACCTAACGAAAATGGAATGTGCTTGGTATTATCCAACGCGCTGCCTTTTATATGTAGTGCTGTGGCTAATTACTTTGAAGGTTATGACGTAGAAATAAAAGCAAAATAATACTTCAAATAATTATATTTTAAATATTCATATTCGAAGTTGAACTTAACATTTTAACTATTTTAGTAACTAAATACTCAGTTTCACTCATGATTTCGTCAAAATCACTTCGCACTAAATATTGTACATTCACGCTAGCACAATCAGGATCACAGTCTATATCTTCCATATGACGACCATCCACATCATGTACCATTATTTTTATTATTCGACGAACATTTCCTGAGTCTTTACGAACGATAAACGATGTGTTTTTGAAAGGTTTTGATTTATTCTTTTTTTTCTTCAATTTTTTTTATTTTCTATTTCTTGCTGTCTACTTTCTTTACATGCATTTGCCGCAACCTCGGCGTACCAGCTCTCTCGATCTTGAGCATAATCGAATGGATTAAGAATTGGATCTGAGGCCCCTATCAAATTCTGAAATAAAAATATGAATTATTATGTGTTATTAAACAGCATCAAATATGAATTCAATCGTTAAAATCAATGGAAGTGACCATTGATGCGATACTTACGTTACATTGTTGGTCAACGATATCTAGAACAGGACTGTAGGATGGTGAGCCTGACATCGTGTTTAATTCGATATCCAGACTATGTCAAATATCTAGAAAAAAAACATAGTGTTATGTAAAATTAAATACTCATTTATGTACTGGACACATGCTTAAATTAAATTGCAATTATACTGTCTGATAATGATGTAGGTAATATTTTTTTAATGTTTGATAAAATACTGAGGAGTAATATAAAAACTTACCACTATTACACGTTATAGGCAGCTGCAACAGTCAGGTGCAGAAATCGAATACATTTTAAAAGATTTTTTCTAAATATATATATATTTCGAAATATATATATATTTCGATTTTTTCTAAATATATATATATATTTCTAAATATATAATTGTAATCTATAGAGTTCAAAATCGTATGCTTTTGTTAGATGTGAATCCTATACAAAAAATGGTGCAGTGAAATTGAAACCTTAACATCTGGACACGTGTTTAACAACTTATTGTTTACTTAAAATTATATAAATAAAACAAATATTACAATGCGTTTGTTCATTGTATTTTTTTCATATATCCAATTAAGAAAAATCAGTAGGCAAAGTCATTGTACATAGCTAGTATGTTAGAAACAATTATTTTTGCAACGTAAGTATTTATTTATAAGGAGAAGATCAAAACAATATACAATATCGACATACTATCGTTACGTTTGGATTTGTCTGTTAATATTGTAATATTTTTAAGCTTATTTTAATTGTTGTTACCGATAGAAAGGTAAGTAATATTTTTTTGATATTTCTTTGCGTCTAATAATTGGTTTATTTACCGACATTGCAGATGAAGAAAACTTAAGGGAAGGTATTTTTTTTAAGTTGTATTGGTTTTATACCTGTCCAGATTAAATATATTTTGTAATTAAGGTTCAAAATAATTAGATTAATAACTCATTATTCCTATTAGTTACCTAGAAATATGAGAGTCCGACTCATGTTATTTACACATGACTATGGGTTGCATACGAGCGTGCAAAACGCTGCGTTTTATGTTTTACGTTTGTAGCGTTTTTAAACAGACTTGAATGGATTTTGAACTCATGTACATAAATAAAAAATATGAAATTACAAATTTTATAGGTATCAATGAAAAATTTATTTTCAGATTAAACGAACAAAATAAAACATAAAACGCAGCGTTTTGCACGCTCGTATGACTAAGTACCTGATTATTATTGTATTTTTTTGCAACAGTGCAATTTTACAAATATGGATTGAATGATGTGATTTTTAGCCCTATAAAATCAGCTCCCAAGTTAGATTCGGTACACATCCTCTCTGGATCGAATCAACCACGAATCGATAATCCTGAGTTAAAAGTCATCAAGCTACTATCTATTCATCAACCATGTAAGTATTCATAATTAGTTTTCAACTATTAAATTGTTAATATTATTTTAATTAATTATGTATTCAAGTACTAAATACTTCATTAATTAATTAGCACGTTCAGCTTAGAAGCTGATATGCTTTCCACAGATGCTATGTGTCGTGGGTTCGATTCCTGCACGAATAAAATATTTGCTAATTATTAGTCATTTATTAAAAAAATAATTATCATTCTGTTTAGTGCAGTAGGTGAGCAAATATAATTTCTGTGCTAAATACACGTATAATAGTTGTGTTGAGATGATGTAGGTGTTTTCGGATGTATAAAGTGTGAGCTAACGAATGAAATAAATAAATATGTTTTACCTAGTCTAGCTTTCTATCTTTAAATTAATTAATCTTACAATGATATTGAAACTGATTGCATTGCTTTAATATTTTTTTTTTGTTCCCAGGTCTAACCTACTCGCCAATGACCTGTCCCTGTCTAGTGACTCTGAAGTAGAAGTAAAGGCGAAAGAAAAGTTGACGGAAAGAAAAACGAAGCGTGGAAGATGTAGCAAGTCGAATGAAGGCTCCAGTTCAAAGAAGTCGAAACCCACTATTTCTCCGACTACATCATCAAGCCGAATTACTGCCGCTGAATTATTTGGTGAAGACAGCGACAGTGACGAAAATGTCACCCGAATACAAAACTCTGCAAAAACCGGTAATATACCACCTCTTTATTCTTATTTTACGAGAAGATTGAGTAAGGGTTACTCTCGACAGATAAGTGAGACGAAAGAAGGGAAGTACTACGTGGAGGTGAAAATATACTACACGGATGAAATTAAAAAAATAGCACCAATAAATAGATGGCGCTCTGCTATTACTACCA
This sequence comes from Mythimna separata, assembly GCA_030763345.1. NCBI lineage: Eukaryota > Metazoa > Arthropoda > Insecta > Lepidoptera > Noctuidae > Mythimna > Mythimna separata. The sequence continues at coordinate 21,744,322 of CM061170.1, read as the reverse complement.
TAAAAACTAAATTAGATGAAAATAAGGAGTCTTGGCAACATATAAAAGAATTCGTGAAAACAACTCATAAAGATTTCAAAAATTGTGCAGTCACTCATATAGGATCCTACGATAATTAAGCGCTTTATTTTAAATAACACATTAATTGTAACCATATTTATAATAATAATAATCGCGCCCTCTATATTCATATTTTGTACTACCTGTGTAACCATGTATATTCATGACTATTTGTATTAATAAATATGTATAAATAATATCATCATTGTATTAATTGTTTTTTTTACAGTTACACACCTCAGCAACAATTTATCAAGATCTAGAAAGTCAATAAACTGTGAGAAATGTAACATTTTAATACCAGAAAATCAGTATACTTATCATATGAGAACTAATATACACAAAGCAAATTGTTTATTAGATACGATATTCAGAGATATCCATATTATTGCAACAGCATTTAAAAACAGATTAATGACTTACAGATTGAATGTCACTCAGGAAGACGAATATCTCAGTCTAGAGACGTTCCTGTGTGATCATCGAACAAATTTAATAGAATTGATAAATATGTCACTGAATGAACACAGTTGTATCAAATTGAATTTTGATTTGTTTGCATATTTTATGCTACCAAAATCAGACGAAAAACAATTAAAATCATTTAATACCAAGTACGATATTATTTATAAGAGCACTGATTTGAATGAATTATTAACGAAAGTAATGAATAAATTGAATAACAAATTAACCGAGTTTCAGCACTGTCAATCTGGTTGGACATTTATTTCTATGAATCATCTCGAAATTAACATTAACAAATACTCTCCTATGAGAGGTGGATCTTATATAGAACTACCGACAGCTATAAAATATTCTAAAAGTTGTATAAATATAAAAAATAATGATAATGGCTGTTTTTTGTGGAGTATAGTAGCTGGATTATACCCAGCAAAAAATAATGTATGTAGAACAAGTTCATATCCTCACTATTCTTCTGTTTTAAATACTGAAGGAATGTCATTTCCTCCTACGATAAATGATATTAAAATGTTTGAAAAAAACAATGCAAACATTAGTTTAAATATATATGGTATACAAAATGATATTGTGACTGGACCTCTTTATGTATCAAAAAATAAAAGACAAAATCATATTAATTTACTTTATATTGAAAACAAAACCATTGGACATTATTGTTTAATTAAAGATCTGACACGTCTTGTACGTCGTCAACTCACTCATTACAAAGGTAAAGTTTATTTATGCGAAACATGTTTGCAACTATTTAGTTTAGAAAAAAGATACAAGTCACATAACTGCTCCAAGATTTTATGTGTTTTACCTAAAAATAATTCAAAACTAAAATTTAAAAATTATGAGAGGCAGCAAAAAATTAATTTTATAATTTACGCTGATTTTGAATGTATGCTAATTGACTACAATGAAAGTAACTCTTTGAATACTCGGAAACTAAAAATGCATCAGCCTTCATGTTTCGCGTATTATATTTGTTGCGCGCATGATGATCAATTAAACAAATATGTTACATACCGGGGTGTAGATTGCGTCAAAAAATTTGTTAAATGTTTAATTAAAGACATCAAACGGTTACACACAATTTTAAATAGTAAAAAGCCAATGACCCCTTTATCTACAGAACAAGAGATGGATTATCGAAACTCGACTCTATGTCACATATGTAAACAATTGTTATTGAATGATAAAGTTCGAGATCATGATCATATTACATCAGAGTACCGTGGAGCAGCACACTCCCATTGTAATTTGATGTATAGAGTTTGTTCATTCATTCCTGTTGTCTTTCATAATTTGTCCGGGTATGACTCACACTTATTCATTGAAGAGTTAGCGAATTATGAAGGCTCTATTAATATCATACCGAGAACTAAAGAAAACTACCTTTCAATTACAAAGTAATAAAGACAGAAAAATATAATCATCCTATACAAATAAAATTTATTGATTCTTTTCAGTTTCTCAGTTCTAGTCTAGATTCATTAAGTAAAAGTTTATCAGAAAACGATTTTATTAACTTAAATAGAGAGTTCACTGTTAAAAGAAAATTTGATTTAATGCGAAAAAAAGGTGTTTACCCATATGACTATATTGATGCTTGGTCCAAATTTGATGAGACTAAACTTCCCTCAAAGTCTTGTTTTTATAACAGTTTAAGTGAGAAACATATAACTGAAGAGGAATATTTACACGCTCAAAAGGTCTGGAACGTTTTTGAAGTTAAGTCCCTTGGTGAATATACAGATTTATACATGAAATGCGATGTGCTTTTACTATGTGATATATTCGAAAAATTTAGAATTACAAGCTTACTTTATTATAAATTGGATCCAGCTTATTATGTAACGTCACCGAGTTTAAGTTGGGATGCCATGCTTTTATATACCGGTATTGAACTTGAGTTGATAAGTGATTTACAAATGTATGAATTATTAGAAAAAGGAATTCGTGGTGGGCTGGCACAGTGTTCTCTCCGCCATGCTGTAGCGAACAATAAATACTTACCACATTTTAATAAGTTAGAACCGAGTAATTATTTAATATATCTTGATTGTAATAATTTATATGGCTATGCTATGATGAAGAAGCTTCCAACTTCAGAATTTAAGTTTTTGACTCCAAAAGAAATTGATAACTTTGAAGTAAATAATGTGTCAGATGATAATGATTACGGTTATATTTTGGAAGTAGACTTGTTATATCCGAATTATTTACATAATAAGCATAAAGACTTACCTTTTGCAGTTGAAAAATTAATACCTCCTTACGGAAAATCAGCAAAATTGGTTGCGAATTTTTATGACAAGCATAATTATGTAATTCATTATGTTCACTTGAAAGAATGTTTGAAAAACGGTTTAATTTTAAAAAAGACTCATTGCATACTAAGCTTCAAACAAGAATGCTTTCTCAAAAAGTACATAGATCTGAATACAAGTCTTCGACAAAATTCCAAAACAGCGTTCGAGAAAGACTTCTTTAAATTATTGAATAATGCAATTTTCGGGAAAACCATTGAAAACAAACGCAAGCAAGCTGACGTTAAATTAGTAACAAAATGGAGAGATACTAGAAATAAAACGAACAAGTATCTAAGTGCCGAAAAATTGATTGCTAAACCAAAGAATCTTGGCGAATTCATAGCTGAAATTTATTGAAGTGTCAAGTGACTTATATACGAAGGCATTTCTATTATTTTTCTACGTTTTTCCAAAGTATCACATTAACTAGTTATAGCCGGATAAAAAAGATATTTGAAATTAAAGTTATTTATATTTATTCTGCCAAATGACAGTAATTAATGACGGGCAAAAAGACTATTATCCCAAATAAAAAAAATATAACTTGGTTTGACTTTGTCAATTGTTGATTGGTTTTACTCATGTCACAGACGCCTATCATTTATGCATATAAATCAACTGACGCCGAAATTATGTCCGGTCTATTTTCTTCTGGCAGTGCTTTAAGATAATATTTCAGAGAAGATGATGTGTTCATTCTGGATAGGGGTTTTAGGGACGGTATAAGTTTACTAGAGAACGTGATTTTAAAGTTTTTAGGCAAGAGTATTTTCATCGCTCTCTACCACACATGATGCAAACATTTCAAATCGCGACAGCTCTTTTGAACAAGTTTAGTGTTCGCTTTCAAAATAATGAATATGCTAATGAAATACTTGAAATAATTAGAGAATGGATGAACTACGGTGGGTACAGAATCGAAGTTTCCAGTGAAAACATTGATTCCTCTGAATATAATCTTAGGGGCACTGGCGTGACAACACCAACAACCTAAGGTCGACTGATAGTAAATGCCTAAGGCATTAAGTCTGCCTTTGTACAATGTTTTGTGCATAAAGCTTTAATAAATAAATAATTAGAGGAAAAATAAAGTCACTTCACGTATCCAGGTAGCAATATTATGTTTATATTGTTATAGAAAATGATATTCCTGATAGGACAGGAATCAGCGAGTATTGTTGTAATTGTTTAGTTGGTCAGCGCACAGTAGGATGTTGTGCTCATGTCATGACGCTAGTCTGGTATTTGGGATGGGCCAGACATCAGCAAAATATTTCAGCACCTGCAGAATTTCTGGATGAAATAGTTATAAGAGAGGATTACGAAGAATAAATAATAATATAAAAAAACTTGTTTTATTGATTCTTATGAACATACTCAATATATTCCATACGCATTCAAGGATTTTGTGTTTGTTTTTATTTATCTGAAAAGTTAGCAAGTAAGTATTTATAAAATCCCGGAATTCTATTATAGTCCTATTGCTTCAATATCTACCTAAAACAATGCTGATGGTGACTGGCAGCCTCAGTCCTATTGTACACAGTCACGTAGTAGGTACGTAGTAAGTATACCTAAGTTAACCTATCAATACCCGCGAAACGAGACACAATAGTAAGATAATAACAACGCGGACCTATGAGACCGGTTGGGGATTCATGAATTAAGGCCAAAGAGTAAGTATTTACACCTTTTACAATGCATTGCATGCTAAAATAACTGGGTCAGGAAAATAATAATGTAATATTGCCCTTTTAACTTCCTCGAATTGAAATTACCGTAAACATAACCTACAAAACTTCATGACTGAATTTCTATTAATTCCGGCCTTGTCGAACAAAAATTCTTGCACCAGCTAATTCAGAAGTTGACGCCGAGTTTAATAAGATATTTTTCATTTAAAGACGCTAGAATTTAATCTCAGCTAATTTAATGTATAGGCGGCTGCCATTGTTCTTTAAAAAGTATATCAATTTTTTCAGAAAATTTCGTAGCTGTGGAATTATATCGGGAAAAGATTGTCTTAGATAGACCTATTTATATTGGGTTCACAGTACTGGAATATTCTAAGCAACATCTATACCAATTTCATTACGATTTTATAAAAAATAAATACGGAGAAAACGCTGAGCTATGCTACACTGATACCGATAGTTTATTGTATTTAATTTATACGGATGATTTTTATCATGATATGCATGAAGATCTTACTAAGTTTGATACCAGTAATTTTGCAGTAACTAATCCTTATCACATACGGCAACAAAATGCTAAAATTCCTGGTTTATGGAAACTTGAACGACGATTTAATTAGAGAATTCATCGGTTTAAGAGCCAAATTATATTTTATAAATAGTATCAAAACTCAAATAAAAAAAGCTAAAGGTGTTTCCAAATCTGTGACTTGTGACCTGAAATTAAGTGATTACATTGATGTACTCTCAAACAATAAAGCATATAGACATAAAATGAATATGATAAAATCCATTAAACACGTTTTATACACTCAACAAGTAGATAAACTAGTTTTAGAAAGAAACGACGACAAAGTTCAAGTATTACAAGATCAAATTCATACATTACCCTGGGGTCACTGTGATTCTATGTTTTTAGATTATTCCAGTGACATGTAATATTTATCTAGCATTTTAATCTTTTATAGTATTTTATACTGTTCTTGTGTGCATAAATTAAAAATGTTTAATAACTCTAGTAAAAGTACTAATAAGTAGATATAATGATGATAATAATTTATTATTGTATAATGTCTCGAATAAAAAAATATTACTAAACAGTTTTTTTTATTTTATGTTTACCTTACACCTATTTTATTAAACGGTTATAAATTGGTATGTTTGATGGTAATAATATTATTAAGCAAGATGAAGTTGATCAAGCACCCCATATCCTTGAACGTCAACAATATAAACTTTAGTGACTCTCCTCACCACATTAGACATAGCCCTTTATTACCGAATACAATTCGTTGTATAATATGTGGGCCTTCCAACTGTGGTAAAACAAATGTTATGATCAGTTTAGTACTACATGAAAATGGACTGAAATTTAAAAATTTATATCTTTACTCTAAAACTTCTTATCAACCAAAATATCGCTTTTTGAGCGAAGTGATGAAAAGGGTGCCACAGATTAAATTCTACGAGTTTAACGATGATAAAGATGTTATGGCTCCAAGTGAAGCTTTAACAAATTCTATATTTATTTTTGATGACGTTGCAACCGAGAACCAGACAAATATTCGGAATTATTTCTGTATGGGACGACATAAACAAATCGATTGTTTCTATTTATCTCAAACCTATTCAAAAATTCCTAAGCAGTTGTTACGTGATAACGCTAATTTTCTTATAATATTTAAACAAGATGATGTGAACTTGAAACATATTTATGAGGAACATGTTAGCCCTGATTTAATCTGGAACCAATTTAAAGATATTTGTAAAACTGTATGGAGTAATCCTTACAGTTTTGTGCTTATTAACAAAGAATGTTCATTAAGTAATGGAAGATATAGAAAGAATTTTGATATATTTTTTAAATTTGATGAAAGTTAATTGACAATCTGATATAATTATAAATAACATGTAAAAGAAAATTAGTATCAGTTCTTCTTTGGCTGAATGCGGGCGTTGAACATAAGATGGAGAAAAATATTAAAATAGAATTAATTAAGTCTGTAGACTCCATAAAAAATAAAATAAAACAAATGAAGACTCAGGAACATGATATGAACTTATCCCTCAATAAAATGCTGAAACCTGTCGCCGATCCACTTAAGACCCTAGTTGATTCGAATATACCTATTATAAAAAATAGAAATGTGGAAAATTCATCTTTTATTAATACTGACAGCATTGAATCTGATAACGATAGTAAAAGTTCATTTGTGAAGTTTGAAGACTGTTACGAACCTAAACAAAATTCTGAAAAGTTAGTTGTAAGCTCACCTAAAACGGAGTTATCAGATGACCTAGAAATTTCATTAGAGCATCATGATGTACATGATATTTATGATGGCGTAAATATACCGTTCGGGATAAGAAGTGAAAATAAAAAATTATGGATCGGTAATTCAGTAGTATCCTTTTCTAAAATAGAAAATTTGAATAAAGATAATGTAATTTTGGTTAAAATTGGCGACAGAGCTTATAATTTAACTCCTGGTCTAAAAGAACTTTTACTTCGAAGAAAACCTGATTTAAAATTAATATCTGGTGAAGATAAACTTGTCTATAAGGACATGTTACATTTTACAAATGCACATAAGAGAGATTTTAATCCTAATGGTCAAATAAGAGGTGATAAAGGAATAAAATACCGTGCAATTATCAGACCACTGTTTTCCGAAATATCAAATGAAAAAGTTACTGCTAAATTTGGGGGAACCTTACCAAAGCTTAAGAAATACAAAAAGAACACTGATTTAGTATATTGGGATGACCCTAATGAATTGGTTGAGAGATTGCAATTATTGGTTGCGTCGAGAGATGCTGGCAACACAAATCATGATAATGAAATTTTATCAATAATTGAAGAATTAAAAGAAGCTGGCATTATTAAAGAATAAATAGTGAGAATAATGTAGCGTTTGTTTAGTTTTACATAAACCTTGATAAGAGATATAATTAAACTGAGACAAAAAAGGAAACATGAGTAAAGCCGACGTGGTCAACGAAATTCATAAAAATGCAAGAGTGAACTTTTCACGAAGACACGTCATCATGAAAGATATAGATGATCTATGGCAAGCGGATTTAATTGATATGCAATCAATTTCTAAGGAAAATAAAAACTTTAGATTTATTCTCGCAGTTATTGATACATTTTCGAAATACGCTTGGGTCTTTCCTTTGAAGTGTAAGACCAAAGATGCTATTAGTAATACTTTCAAGATGTTGTTAAACAAAGGGCGTGTGCCTAAAAATTTGCAAACGGATAACGGGACTGAATTTTATAATAATACATTTCAAAAACTTATGAAATCTTATAATATTAATCATTACTCAACATTTTCAACAAAAAAAGCTTCTATAGTAGAGAGATTTATTCGAACACTGAAATCGAAACTGTATAAAGAATTTAGTTTAAAAGGAAACTATAAATGGATAGATAATACTCTTGATAATGTTATTTACAAATACAATCACACTCAACATCGAACCATTAATGAAATTCCGGTAAATGTAGATAATAAAAATAAAAAACCGGCCAAGTGCGAGTCGGGCTCGCGCACAAAGGGTTCCGTAGCAGCAAATATAATACAGTTAAATCAACCTATCTCAAAAACTATAAGAGATACTTTGATCAAACCAAAAATCGTTGAAAGAGTTAATTAGCATGCATCACCTCTATTTTTTTTAGAATTTTATACCCCGTAGTTATAAAAATAGAGGGGGGGGGACATACTTTTTACGACTTTGAGAGCTGATATCTCAAAAACCGTTCACTTTAAGAAAAATGTTTTTAGAAAACTTTATATCATTTTAAAAGACCTTTCCATTGATACCCCACACGGGTATGTACATCGAAAAAAAATTTTCATCCCTCAGTTACATGTATGGGGGGCCCCACCCCCAATTCTTTTTTTTACTATTTAGTGTCATAATTTTGTAGCGGTTCATACAACACATATTCCCATCAAATTTCATCACTGTAGTACTTATAGTTTCCGAGTAAATCGGCTGTGACAGACGGACAGACGGACAGACGGACATGACGAAACTATAAGGGTTCCGTTTTTGCCATTTTGGCTACGGAACCCTAAAAACGTATACTGGAAAGATATGTAAGTTTGGTAAAAAATGTTAATATAAAAAGTAAATATAAGGTAGATGATTATGTACGCATTAGTAAGTATAAGGGAACTTTTGAAAAAGGATATACACCTAACTGGTCAACAGAAATATTTAAAATTACAAAAATACAAAATACATCTCCTATCACGTATTTAATTGAAGATGCCAGAGGCCGACCTATTTTAGGTGCATTTTATGCACAAGAGCTCCAAAAAACGAATCATCCCAATGTATATCTAGTGGAAAAAGTTCTGAGAAGGAAAGGAAATAGAGTTTTAGTGAAATGGTTAGGCTTGCCTCCTTCTGAGAATAGCTGGATCGATAAATTGAATAAATTGTAACAAACTAATAGGAGCTAACTTTACAATACTATTTATTAAGGGTTCAATCTATTACTCAATAGTCTTATGATGTGTATTGATTGTTATCAACAAAACGAAAAGACATATAAAAAAATTAAAACCGAAATGTAAAAAAGTGGCAATTGAGTTAGCTATGGCTGCTACTAGAGAGTTATTTAATGATTCATCTATTAAACTACCTCGCGTTATTCCTATACCAAAGTCTGGTGGAGTATTACCATTGATTCCTTTTTCCAATTCCAATTTTTGCGGGATTATCTGCAGTGGGAGCCTTAGCAGGCGGTGCTGCTGGTATTGCTAAAACCATAAATGAATTCAAGATGGCTAGAAAGTTGTATACTGAATCAAAGAGACATAATGAAAAGATGGAAGCTCTTTGTATCGGAAAAGGACTTCACCTTAAACCTCATAAAGATGGGCTCGGAATTTTTGTATCGAAAGAAAAAAACTGAGATATCGGCTACCCAAACGAGCCTTAACTAATTTAGACATTTTGAAGTATGGGGATAATATTCCCTACTTTAGAGGTGTATTTATGAGAGATGAGCTTCCAAAACACCCGTTTAACACGAGTTATTAATTTAGATAGCTCTAAAAAATCTGGTTCTCATTGGGTAGCCTATGCAAAATATAATGATTATATTGAGTATTTTGATAGTTATGGAAATCTCAAACCTCCAAAGGAATTTATAAAATACGTGGGTTCTAAAGTTCACTATAATTATGATAATATTCAGCGTGATCACCCTTTTAATTGTGGGCATCTTTGTTTAAACTTTTTGAATAATTTCTGGTATAGTGCAGGAATAAAACAAACATAATCATACAATAACGTTCAGTATACAAGAATGTCTACTACGGTTACGATCTCTGGAAATAAATCGGAATTGGTTACATACTTTCAACCACCACTATATTTATCCGATCAATACGAGTGCGGTTTGCTATACTTTTCAGTATTAAATTCAAGACAAAATATTCCCATTATTAACAACAGATTGTCCGTGATCAGAATCGAATGTGATCTTGTCCACGGTTCGTACTGCAACGGATTACCAACTCATTTTATTCATGAATTTGTATCTGATACTGCTCCAGGTCATCAGTGTATGGAAATACCGCAAAACGTCATTTACTTTCCAGTAAACAAAAACATAATTTCATCTATATCTGTTAAGATTGTAGATCAATTTACCCACTGTATTAACTTTGGAGAAGAACATATTGAATTACGTCTACATTTAAGAAAAGCAAAATGATAGTATACCATAAAATTACCCCAGTGAAAACAAAACGTCTTAGTTCTTCTACGATTGTCAAGGTGGAAAGACGTAAGAAAAAAGTTAAGAAGTTAACTGAAGCAAATAAGGATTTTCTAAAAGCCTTAGGGTTTAAAGTATGAATATACTACAGATTACTGAATTACCACACTTCGACACTTCGATTGAAAGTTATGAAGTCCATTCATACAATCCCTACAATAACAGCTTTAGAGAAAACGATGAAATCAGAATCCCCATACATCAGCAAGACGTATACGTGCTACCATCAGCCAGTTCAATTTACATCGAAGGTCAGGCAAAACTGTTCGGTAAAGATGGGAATCCGATCAAGAAAACTGTTACGTTCACTAATAACGCTGTTATGTCTTTGTTTCAAGACATCCGATACGAAATGAATGGTATTGAAATAGACCGTATAAAAAATTCGGGAGTGACATCTACAATAAAATCATACATCTCCTTAAATGAAGCAGAAAATAAAGTTGCTGCCTTGTGGGGCTGGAATTTAGAGGGATTTAAAAGTGATGGGCATTTTAGCGTTGTGATACCATTAAATAAAATATTAGGGTTTGCTGAAGATTACAATAAAATTGTCATAAATTGCAAACATGAACTTATATTGAATAGAAGTAACTCTAACTTAAACAGTGTTATCCTTACTGATGATATTGCTCATTTTCAAATAGATATGCAAAGAGTTCAGTGGAGAGTGCCACACATAAAAGTATCAGATCGAGAGCGACTGACACTTTTAAAACATTTAGAAAAAGATAAATCTATTCAGATGGCTTTTAGAAATTGGGATTTATATGAGTATCCTTTATTACCAAAAACCACTAAGCATTCTTGGTCAGTTAAGACTGCTTCACAGTTGGAAAAACCCAGATATGTAATTTTCTGCTTACAAACTGATAGAAAAAATAATAAAATTAAAGATAGTTCAATATTTGATCATTGTGAAGTGACAAATGTAACGCTCTTTTTGAATTCGCAATATTATCCATATGAACCAATGAGTTTAAAGTTTTCTGAGAATAAATACAGTATATTATACGAAATGTATGCAAAATTTCGTCAGTCGTTTTACAACTGTCCTGTAGACCCGTTGCTTAACCTAAAGGAATTCAAGGAAAAAGCTCCTCTCTTTATATTAGACTGCTCAAGACAAAACGATAGTCTAAAAACAGGCCCAGTTGACGTGCGGTTGGAAATTGAATGTTCTACTACAATACCAGATAAGACGACAGCATATTGTTTAATTATAAACGACCGACTTGTGGAATACAAACCTTTAAGCAACATTGTACGCAGATTATCATGATTGCCATTGTAGACGTTCAAGGTTTTAAAACTGAAGCAAACGAATTTATAATAAAAGAAATTGCTATATGGTGTAATAATAAGTTGCAAGTATTTTTAATTAAGTCACCATTTCCCTTTTACGATTTAACAAATCAAGAAAGACGACAAGTTAGTTGGATTGAGCGTAACAGAAAAATATACTGGAATGAAGGATTTATACCTTATTCAAACTATCAATATTTAATTTTAGATTTTTTAAGAGATAAACGTGTTTACACTAAAGGTACTGAAAAAGTGAAATGGTTAAAAAATATTTTAAAAAATAATAATGTAGTTGATTTAGAAAATAAAAATTGTCCTAATTTGTTAAGTCTGTGTGATCAATATTCTAAAGATTTGTATAGCTGTATGTATCATGACTCAATATGTGCTTTAAAAAATGTTCTGAGTTTAAAAAAATGGTGCTTTGATAATAATATTTTTAGTACAATATAATATATATTTCTAAGACATATTTATTCAAAAAATAAATTTGTCAAATTATTAATTGTGTTCTGTAAGGCTTAATAAATGAAACCACTCGTAGACCGTGAGAGATATAATATTATATTTGGAAAAAAACGTCCTTTCGTTACACAAACACACAAGTCCAACGTACAATACAACACTGACACTATAACTAGACAAGTTAGGTGCGACCGCCCGATGTCGGTTCCGAGAAGGAAGCCGACCGTGCAAGCCAGAGTGCGCTCAACTGCCCGTAACCCGTTCCGAGGTGGAAGCGTGTCCGTGCGAGCCGAACTGCCGCAGCCGCGGCGCGCGAGGGCTTATATAGCGGTCGGCCGCGGAGAGGTGGCGTCGTGCGCTGGAGTGGGGCTCGGTGGGAGGCGCGCGGTCAGGCGCACGCTCATGTTGTGAAGTCGTGTTACAGTCTCCCCCTCTGTCTCCGAAGACGTCCCGGTGAGGAAGACAGGACTTAGGTAGGCTGCTGCTTCTTTGGTGGTCTCCCGCGGGGGCGGGACATGATCGTGGCCGACGGTGTTGGCTTGTTCTTTCGCGGGCGACCTCGCCGGCGTAAGGGCAAGACCGGCTCGGGAGGGGCGTCAGTCGTCGCCCCTTGGTATGGTCGCAGGGCTGAGGAGTGGTACAACCCTGCAGACTGGTGTGGGGTGGCAGGATCAGCAATCTGAAAAGAAGATGGTCCGTGAATGTTTTTGATAACGTATGGGCCATCTCGTCGAGGTGCTAGTTTAGCACTGAAGCCTTGCGCTGATTTGCTTAAGGCATGTTTATCAACCATGACTTGGTCGCCAGGCTGATAATTTGGACACGGCTGACGTCTCTTATCAGCGTATTCTTTCCGTTTCTCTTCCTTCATCTCCTGCACTTCATGTGCTTTCTTTAATGTAGAAGCCATCATTAATAACTTTGGTGTTATCTCAGGAATGAAATTCTCGTTTTGCACTATTTGTCGTAGATCATGACTAGTGTCGTCGATAGTGCGTAGATCTCGACCAAAAGTTAGGTAAGCTGGCGTGTATCCAGTAGATGAACAGACAGCTGTGTTCATCGCAAAACGTATGCTTGGCAGATGTTCCGACCATTTTTTATGGTCGTTGCCCACTAGTATGGCCAATTGCGTTTTCAGATCTCTGTTGCGTCTTTCGACTGGATTTGTTTCCGGGTGATAAACAGGGGTAAAGCCATGATCAATTCCCAAACAGAATGTCAGTTGTTGCATCACGTTGCTGACAAATTGGGAACCATTATCGCTGATGAACCGACGTGGTGCACCATAACGTAAGATGATTTCATCCAGCAATACTCTTGTGCATTCTTCAGCGGTGGCTTGTTTTAATGCAAACAGTTCGACCCATCTACTTGCCAAGTCTTCTATAATGAAAATCCATGTTTCATCTTTGGCTGTCCTAGGTAGGGGTCCGAACAAGTCGAAGGATATAACTTCAAATCTTTGATTGAGAGCTGTAGTCTGGAGCAGACCAGCTGGTTTGAGGTTGCTTGGTTTATACCTCTGACATTCGATGCAGTTCCGGATATAATTTTCTATTTGAGATCTCATTCCCTTCCAGAAGTATCGCTTAGCAATTCGTTCGACAGTTTTCTCAACACCGTAATGACCAGCGGACGCTTCATTATGGTATACGGCAATAACCTTTTCCCACTCATGCTTAGGAACGACTAGTTGAGCGTTTTCATTATCATTATCTGATTTATATCTGTAGAGTAATCCTTGATTCATGAGATATCCTTTTGTACTCCAATATCTTCCGTTTTCATGTTGATTTCCTTCTAAGTCTTTAATTATTTTCACTATCTCTTGATCTTTTAATTGTTCTTCTCTAATTTCTTTGGACTTCTTTCGCGGCATATCAATCACTATACTGCATACTCCACAGTCTTGTTTCATTGTTGGATCGCAGTTTGGACGTGATAGTGTGTCGGCGACAACATTTGTTCTTCCCTTGATGTATTTAATTGTCAGATTGTAAGGTTGCAGCTGCAGGGCCCATCGTGCTAATCGACCTGTTGGGGACTTTAGTGTCATAAGCCACTTCAAAGCTTGATGGTCGGTGAGTACAGTAACATCCGTACCCTCGATGAAGCCACGAAATTTGTTCACTGCCCAGACTACGGCTAGAGCTTCTCGTTCTGTGGTGGAATAATTTCGTTCAGCTGGAGTGAGGAGGCGACTAGCATACTCAACGGGATGCTCGTTTTCGCCCTCCCCCTGCACCAAAACTGCACCTATAGCATAATTGCTTGCGTCTGATTTGATTATGAAGGGTTTGGTGTGGTCTGCCTGCATTAACACCGGTGCTGTGATTAACAGTTTCCGAAGCTCTTGGAACGCTTTCTGCTGTTCATCTTTCCAAGTCCATTCAGCATTCTTTTTCATCAATCGAGTAAGTGGTTCGGTAATCTTTGCGAAATTAGGAATGAATCGTCGATACCATGAGCACATCTGTAGAAACGATATCAAGTGTTTTACGTTAACTGGTGCGGCCATTTCCACTATTGAGGCTATCCTATCAGGGTCAACTTGAAAGCCATCAGGTGTTATGTAGTGTCCTAGATATTTGACTTTAGAACAGAAAAACACGCACTTGTCCTTGTTTGCTGTAAGGTTGAATTCCTTTAAGCGACCGAAAACATCGCTCAGGTCTCTGTAATGTCCATCTAGACTTTCAGACATCACTATCAAATCATCCAGGTAAACAAGCAGCTTGATATGGCTTAAGGAGATGCTAAATCTGTCCATGAGACGCTGAAAAGTCGCTGGTGCGTTTCGCAAACCAAAAGGCATTCTTAGAAATTTATACATACCGAAAGGAGTGATGAAGGCTGTCTTCAACTGATCTTCATCCTTAACCTTAATTTGCCAATATCCGGCGCGGAGATCTATGGTGCTCATGTAGCGAGTAGGCTTAGCACTATGGAGGAGATCATCGATGCGGGGTAGCGGGTACTTGTCGGCAGTTGTTATGGCATTCAACTGCCGGTAGTCGATACAGACTCGTGTACTGCCGTCTTTCTTGGGAACAAGTACTACTGGCGCTGACCATGGTGAGGAACATGGCACAATGACTTTCTGTTCCAGCATCTTCTCTATCTCTAATTTCAGGGCTTGCAGCTTTATAGGTGACAATCGATATGGGGGTACGGAGATCGGCCTGTGTGATCCAGTATCGATTGCGTGTTCTGTCTCCGTCGTAGGTTTGCCATTGGATACGAATACGGCTTCGTTTTCAGTGAGGAATTGTTGCAGACGTTCCTTTTCTTCTGCTGTCAGCGAACATTCGTGACTGCATATGGCAACGGAAGAGATCTCAGTGCTTGGGAATAAACTAGCAGAGTCAGGGGACAAGTTTACGTCAGCCGCATCGATATGTCTACGTGCATCCTCGTATAGGGCGTCAATGATTGGAGAGTATCCATCAAATAAGACCGTCCGTGGTCTCTTTGGTGGAGTCGAAAATCCTATGGGTATTAGCGGTCCATAAGGTCGTTCCAGTACTTTTTCTGTTGCGCCAAGCATAATAGTGTCACTGCCAGGGGAGCGAGGAGGCGTCATCAGATGAGGGACTTGTTCTGGCGTTTTCACTGGCGTTTTCACTGGCGTAATCATGGGACTGGGTGTGTTCATTATCGGTGATTCCATTTTTGGCAAGCACACACTGGATAAAACACCCGCAATGTCCATCGAGTTATCCATGCTCTCTGGATTCAACTCGTAAATCTTCCGTGGCTCGTCGATGAAATTACAAGTTCGTTGGGGTAGGTTTAGGGCTAACATGGCATCTTCTATAAAGCCTACTCCGAGGAGCGTTCTGTTATCCCTTGCGTCAGGAAATATGACGAACGAGGTGTCAATATCACGTCCGAAAATATTGACAATCGTCTTAACGGTCAGGACGTCCTGCTTCCTTGCTACTCCATCAGCGAGAGTAATATACATGACTTCCTTTTCAAAGTTTAAGCCATTCTGTTCCAACAGTTTGTAAAGCCGGTAGGAGGCAACACTTGATTTAGCGCACGTATCTATATACGCTATTCCCTTCAAACCTTGTATGGTGATGGGTACTGTGGGGCGCGGTCGAACATCAGCAGTCATGTTGGCGGAGCAGAAACAAAAATCAACTGATGTTGTAGACTGCTTCTCTTTACATTTCGGACAACGACTGCGTATTACTCCTGGTTCTCCACATCCGTAACATGAAAACTTTGGTTTGCCATCATTTTCAGAGTTCGTTGTGGGTTCATTCTTCACAACGTTTTGTTTCTCAGCGTCATCCTTTGCCTTCCTCCTACAGACCTCAGCCGCGTGTCCGGGAAGACGACAGTAACCACACCGTGCCTTATTCTGTTTTTTGCTACTTTTATGTCTCTGTATATTTTCATTGTTTTGTGTTTTGTCGTTCTTTTCTGTTTTATCGTTTTGTTCTTCTTTTTCTCTTAACGTTCTTTCTATGTTTCTCGCTTTTATCAGAAGATCGTCAAATGATTTTATAGATTCTCTGTTTATTTTCTCCCTCACAGCTATTCTGAGCTGGCCAAAGACGAGGTTAATCTCTTGTTGGTCGGTGTGTGGTTCCGACATCTCGGCAAGCAGCGCCCGCTTTTTGGCAACGAAGACTTCCGTGGGGGTCTGATCGTCTTGCTTAACACAGACTATATCCTGGTACAGCTCGTAGTCTAGTCTTTTCGGGGAGAATGTGTCACGCAACCGTTCCTTAAAATTCTCCCACGTCTTCACGTGACCCTTGACGCCTTGCCACCAAATGGCTGCATCGCCGATCATTACCAACGGCATACCCTCCAGCGCATTGGTGTCCGAAATCTTCTCGATGTTTTTAAACACCGTCACTGCTGCTAAGAATGGTTCCACCTCCGTCTTCGAACCTCCAAACTTAACTGGGCACTGGGCAAAGGTACTTCTTTCCCTTGAGGTGCTCGTGATCGCCGAGAGGAGTTCCTTGAATTGGCTGTCCGTCATATTGATAGCCATTTTGTCCGGGGTACTACTTCTATATCTGTCTGGTTTACGAGTCGGTCTGGGCCTTAACAATTTACTATCGTGCTCCACGTTGTGCGCCACTGTAAGGCTTAATAAATGAAACCACTCGTAGACCGTGAGAGATATAATATTATATTTGGAAAAAAACGTCCTTTCGTTACACAAACACACAAGTCCAACGTACAATACAACACTGACACTATAACTAGACAAGTTAGGTGCGACCGCCCGATGTCGGTTCCGAGAAGGAAGCCGACCGTGCAAGCCAGAGTGCGCTCAACTGCCCGTAACCCGTTCCGAGGTGGAAGCGTGTCCGTGCGAGCCGAACTGCCGCAGCCGCGGCGCGCGAGGGCTTATATAGCGGTCGGCCGCGGAGAGGTGGCGTCGTGCGCTGGAGTGGGGCTCGGTGGGAGGCGCGCGGTCAGGCGCACGCTCATGTTGTGAAGTCGTGTTACAGTTCTTATTTTACTTGATAATTACCTGTTCCCATCTTTAAAAATACTTACAAGTATATGATGATTGTAACAATTATGTCATTCTAGACAAGTATCTGAAAAATTAATGAAGAATGTAAAATGTAATGTAGTCATTACATTTTCATTATCATTCATCTAAACCAAGTGTTGTGGGTTCGATTCCTACACGGAAAGGTTGATATTTGGTCTGGTCTGGCTTTTGTAATTGTATTCATTACTACTGTTTATTTAAATACTTATTTGACAATAATAAGAGTAAAAGTATTTCATCAGATCAGATCAAGTCAGAATATTGCAGCAGTTCTTATATGAACTGGTCTGTTATAATGAATACATAGCCGTAAAACAGATCAGAATATTGCAGCAGTTCTTATATGAACTGGTCGGTTATAATGAATACATAGCCGTAAAACAGATCAGAATATTGCAGCAGTTCTTATATGAACTGGTCGGTTATAATGAATACATAGCCGTAAAACAGATCAGAATATTGCACCAGTTCTTATATGAACTGGTCTGTTATAATGAATATATAACCACAAAACAGATCAGAATATTGCATCAGTTCTTATAATTATGTTGTTAGAATGTTATCCAAGTATTCAAAAGTAAATACTTAAGTGTAATTTTGAATAGCGTTTTTAGAAGTATCATTTCGAATAGTGAAATATAGGGTATCCAGATCTTGTTTGATCTGGATGCCCTATATTTCAACTACTGGGGTCGGCTTCCAGTCAAGCAGGATTTAGCTGAATACCAGTATTTTACGAGGAGCGGCTGCCTACCAGACCTCCACAACCCATTAACTGGGTTAACACGGTACTTCATGGCAAGAATTGTCGATCATTGGCTTCATAATTGTTGATTTTGACAGTCTACTAAATGCTAGTAGACTACCAAACTTTAATTCTTATTAATTCTGATATAACTCTAATAGCAGACTTAAGACCCTACCGGAGGCTCAACATGAGGATCGTGTAATCTATGGCCCATTATCCATGAGGGTCCTCGAGCGCGGTCGCTGCGAAAGCGACCAACCCGCTGGCTGGACCACAGGGATATCACAATCTGATACATCCGCCTGGATTCATATTGAAATTAGAAATCCTACAAACATAGGTACAGGCGACATTATCACGCTTAATTTTGGTGTGAGCTACATCGATAGTTTGTAAAAATAATTACACCCTTCGTACTCACCCCATGAGTGCACCGACGCCACGTAAACCGTCATCAATACCAGGACAGTCAACATTCTACACATTTTATAATAAAAACACAAAATTATTCCAACACATGAAGAAACTTGCAATTCTAACGAACACTTCTGGAATATTGTAGCAATTAGCCTCATTATTCACTATTTATACACTACCTACTGATGATAAGAGAAACGGATGATGATATCCTCTTTATACAAAGCGGGTATTCCCTCAGTCATCCGGTCTAGATAACTTACTGACCTTTTAGTTTGTCTGTGTGCGGTCTCCCAGTCCTCACAGACCATCAGCCAAATATGGAAACTATTTGATAATATAAAGTATTTAGACCGCACACATTTAGTAAAGAATTAGTAAAGATGTTTACTGAATAACAGACTGCAATACGTCGAAAATAAAAAATATATACCATCAAATGAGCCCCAACAATTCTTGAACACGCGGACGAAGTCGCGGGCGGAAGCTAGTTAATAACAAACACGTTTTCTTCTTTTAGAGATAAATTGAGATGTGTTATTGTGTTTCATTAAAATTAAATAGTGTAAAAGACAAGTTGTGTTTTCTAGTATATTATGCATGTGTAAATTAGTCACCAACTACATACTACAGTTTCATTAATTCGTCTGTTTTAATTTACACATCATCAGAATTCTCATCTACCCAGCCTTTTCCCAACTATCGGGGTCGGCTTCCAGTCAAGCCGGATTTAGCTGAATACCAGTATTTTACGAGGAGCGGCTGCCTACCAGACCCCACAACACATTAACTGGGGTAACACGGACATGAAGTACATGGCAAGACTAGACGAGTCAGATTTACTGGCTTCTGACTATCCGTAACGACTGCCAAAGATCTACAAATGACAGCCTAGGGCTTAACGTGCTTTCTGAGGCACGGAGGAAACTCGATATGTTAAGATGGTCACCCATCCACAGACCAACCTTGGCAAGCGTTGCTTAACCTTGAAGATCGACCCGTGCGGCTGTTATTATCTAGCCACGAGCTCCTCAGCATTCAGAGTTAATTCAATAAAATAACTGTACATTCAGTTCATTAACCACAGTCCACAGCTGATTGCATTAGCTTGATGATATTTTCAAGATGTGTCTGTAAACCGCTATCCGCCTCATTCGATTCGATCCCAAGCTTCGGCTCGATCAGGAAAAATGCAATTGGCTTTTTCGGATAGAGAATTCTCCGTCACAACTCAGGATTGGATTGCAGCCGATAAATTGCGTCTGGCTTGTCCAACAAATGTTGAAATACACGGAGTAGTGGCCTGTGGAATAGAATACAATAAACTTTATTGTACACCAAAGAATTTTTTACACTAAAGTACACAATAACTTTAATTTCGGAATTCGGTGTTTTATAATAGTTTTATCTCTACGTTATTTAACACCGACTTCCGAATATAAAAGTTATTTTGTACTCTTTACATAAAGGAACAAAATAAAAGTTATTTTGTTCTTTTTAACATTGTAAAAAGTTTTTCATTTTACACTTTTTAGTTAGGGAGGAGGGGGTCTCCCCACGCCCCTTTTTCTTCAGTCAGTCATCGACTATATGTATAAACAAAACAATTTTATTTGTTACGAACTTTCTGCTATGATCCTATGAGGGTTCCGTCCCATGAATTCGAAGTTCATAACGAAATTTCTATGCGACAAATCCGGGAGTATAGTACCTTTCAACCAAAAAAAAAACAAAATCGGTCCGGTATCGGAAATCGGTAAACATATACATAAAAACAATACAGAACCTTCTTCTTTTTGAAGTCGGTTAATAGTAGATCATGTGACTAGGAAATAAAGCAGTGTCTTTAAGGCGAGGGCGGCATGTTGAATTCCGAACAAAACGAAGGTTGCTAAGTTTTAATCCCGAACGCGAGTGAGGGATTTATATAATTAACTCCCGAGCATTGCGAGGGAGTTAATAGAGGAACCTGAGTGAATTCAAGCCGCCCAAGACAAAGACAGCTTTATCCCCGTGTTGGATACTCTACTTTCACACACAGATACCTAATTAAAAGTCTAGTACTTACAATTGATTAACTACTACATATCGCATAAAAGAAATTATAAATAAATTAAAAAATACAGAGCATTATTTACAAGTTAATCTCAACAATCGCTGGACATGTTTCGAAATTAGAAACAAAAAAATTCAGTACTTCAATATTCGTTACTCTTTTTTAGAACCTCCTTAATCTTTTTCTCAGTAACCACATTTATTATTCTTTTTTTTTGTTAGTGGCCAGTTTCATTTTTGATTAAACTTGTCTGATGCACATAGGTACATTTTAATTCACTAAAGCCGTTTTCTTCCAACTATGCTTTAATTTCATCATAATCACACTAAAAACTCAGTACAAAGCGAGTCTTTATTGCTCTAGAGCAATAAAAATGTATGAAATTTCATTATTGCACAGTTTTTTTTTTATCGCACCATAAGGCGCTAATCTCAATGGGTTAGCTCTATTCAGCCAGCCGATATCAATATTTTTTTTACGTAGGTACGTATTATTTGTTTCTATCCTACTTGTTCCAAATTTAAAAAATGATTACTGCTAACTCTGATTTAAAAATGAAAGAAATTTTAAAAAGTGATTTGGCGGGAACTTTGTTTATTTTGTTTTTACAATATTTTTGGAAACGATAAAGTGTGATACTGTCTGATTTTGAGTGCTTCGGCTTCGAATTAAAATGAAATCATCTAGCGACACATTAACTCCGGAAAACATTCTAAATGAAGCCGACAGTGTTATAGAAACTTCTATTTTAACTGTTTGATATGAGTTTCTTTTATCTACTATTCCTATAGGTACCTAATAGTTGAAAGAAAAGCAGATTATGCACCTCGCCTTAAGTAATTTATTATCGCACCGAGTGCCTGATTTAGAGCCCGAGCGTTAGCGAGGGCTATAATCTAATAGGCACGAGGGCAATAATGCAATAATCTACTATTTTTTCTTCAAATAATGGTATTTGACGTTCCAAATTCAAAATATCTCATTATGCCCTAGAGATCGGCTATACTGTATTATCTCCCTAGGTGATAACGAGTTGCTTTAAGTTCAGGTTACATGACACATAACAGGGCCATTATCGAGCAGGTGGTGTAAAATAGTACATTACGATATTAGTGCGTAATGATGGTTATAACATGCGAGGCGGAATTTCAGCCCGAGCCGAAGGCGAGGGCGTAACTGAGCCGAGCATGTTATAACCAATACGCACGTATATCGTACGACGTTTTTTAACACATTTGCGAGGAAACAGAAAAAAAAGAAACATTTGACCTCACACAATAAGTACGCAGCAATTTTATTGTGTGAGGAACATCTTAGTGTTTAGCGCCAAAGAAATCGAACGCAAATATTGTTTGGTAAATGACAAAATTACAAAAAATGACGAAAATGACGAAAATGACTAAAAATGATTGAAATGACAAAGAGTGACAAAAAATTACAAAAAGTTACAGAAAATCACAACAAATCACAAAAAGTGACAAAAATGACAAAAAGTGACAAAAATGACAAAAAGTGACAAAAATGACAAAAAGTGACAAAAATGACAAAAAATTACAAAAAATGACAAAAAGTAAAAAAAAATGACAAAAAATGACAGAAAATCACAACAAATCACAAAAAATAACAAAAGGTGACAAAAATGACAAAAGATGACAAAAAGTAATAAAAAATGACAAAAAATGACAAAAAGTGACAAAAAATGACAGAAATGACAAAAAATGACAAAAAATGACAAAAAATGACAAAAAATGACAAAAAATGACAAAAAATGACAAAAAATGACAAAAAATGACAAAAAATGACAAAAAATGACAAAAAATGACAAAAAATGACAAAAAATGACAAAAAATGACAAAAAATGACAAATAATGACAAATAATGACAAAAAAAGACAAACAATGACAGAAAGTGAAAAAAAATGACAAAGAGTGACAAAAAATGACAAAAAATGACAAAAAATGACAAAAAATAACAAAAAGTGACAAAAAATGACTGAAATGACAATAAATCACAAAAAGTGACAAAAAATGACAAAAAGTGACAAAAAATGACAGAAATGACAAAAAATGACAAAAAATGACAAAAAATGACAAAAAATGACAAAAAATGACAAAAAATGACAAAAAATGACAAAAAATGACAAAAAATGACAAAAAATGACAAAAAATGACAAAAAATGACAAAAAATGACAAAAAATGACAAAAAATGACAAAAAATGACAAAAAATGACAAAAAATGACAAAAAATGACAAAAAATGACAAAAAATGACAAAAAATGACAAAAAATGACAAAAAATGCCAAAAAAAGGCTATTCAAATTTCGAACTAATCGCCGCGCGCGAAATTGCTTAAAACCTGCTTACCATCAGGTGGGATCGCAGTCAAGCGCTAGTTTATAACCATAAAAAAAAAATGGCAAATAATGCTGTTATGGAATTTGTATGGACTATAACTTAACTATTTGCTTTGGTATAACACACGCGTTTTTTATGACCCGCTTTACGTATTTAAAACCGGTGGAATTACATCAGCTTTACGAGCAACTGTGTTAAAAAAATAGTAACAGTTTTACAGAATCTTATTAAAGCCTATTACACTACTCGATACGTCGACTCTTTACGTCGACTTGATAAGTCGAGTCCCGTCGAAGACCGTCTTACCCTTATTACACTACGCAAAAACTTCCGTTCCCATTCGTAAAAACGAGTGGTGTAATAGGTTGAACGGCAGAATATCACGTACCTACCTATTTCAAAATAACTACAATATTTAAGCTACTTTCATAGTAGCAACTAGGTATTCCCTGTAGATTCGCCGTATAGTCAAACTTTTGTCAATTTGTGAACGTACAAAAAGTTGTAATATAGTGTAGATTTTTATATGACATAGTATTCATCGATCCTTAGGTAGATATTTTTTTAAGCACAAATAATTCGAAATATATCACTATCTTATCTACATAGTATAAAACGTTACTGTATATACTCGTGTAACAAACGACTTTGTTATAGGTACTATGTTGTGCAGCTGCGATAAACAAATACAATAAAGCCCGTCACAGACTTAGCTATAATATATATTAATATACCATACTATAACATATATTTAGCTAAATCCGGCTTGACTGGAAGCCGACCCCAATATAGTTGGGAAAAGGCTAGGCAGGCACTATAACATATATTATAGCAAGCTACCACACACTGAGAAATATATGTTTTGCCTTCATTAATTGATGGTCGTCCTAGTGTCTTGCTATACCATAATATGCAATAATGTATATTACGGTATCGCTTGGTGACGTCACAGAAAATATAAAAAGTTATATAAAAGAAGTTAAATTATATTGATTGCTAAGAATATTTGCAGACACTACACTGATTTGGCAGTGGAAAAGTTCAACAGATTCCTGTAAGTTGTGCTCCCGTCCGGGTAGTGCTCGCCACTTAAACAGTCCGGTTCGTAGGCATTTTGAGGGCTTCGTAACTTTATGAACTACTAATATCTGCCCGCGGCTTTGTTCAAACTTTTAGGTATTATTCCAAATGAACGCCAAACCATGATAAAAAGTATTTTTGTAAGTAGATTTAGTATGCTCTTCTTCTTCCGTCCCTTATCCTATATTACTTGGGGTCGACGCAACACGTTTTCTTCTTCCAATCTGTCCTGTCATACGTCAGACTATCACTCTACTCTTTTCTTTCATATCGCTCCTCACACAATCCATCCATCTTTTCTTTGGCATCGCTCTCCCTCTCCATCCATCTACATGTAAATTCAGAACTCTATTAGTAACATGCATTTCATCCCTCCTCTGCATTTGACTATATATATAAGACAAACGATTTCCTTTGCCATTCATTTCCTCCACACGAAAGAAAAAAAAAATTTACATAGGTAGATACCGGTAACCAGATCAGAGGAGCTCGTGGCTAGATAATAACAACCGCACGGGTCGATCTTCAAGGTTAAGCAACGCTTGCCAAGGTTGGTCTGTGCATAGGTGACCATCTTAACATAACGAGTTTCCTCCGTGCCTCGGAAAGCACGTTAAGCCGTAAGCCCCGGCTGTTATTTGTAGATCTTTGGCAGTCGTTACGGATAGTCAGAAGCCAGTAAATCTGACGACTCCAGTCTTGCCATGAAGTACCGTGTTACGCCAGTCAATGGGTTGTGGAGGTCTGGTAGGCCGCTCCTCGTAAAATACTGGTTTTCAGCTAAATCCGGCTTGACTGGAAGCCAACCCCAATATAGTTGGGAAAAGTCCTAGGTAGATGATACCGGTAACCAGATCAGCAATAAAACGACACGTCAAAACTCTCAATCTGAAAATATATCATTTAAACTAGAAAAGACGAGACAGTATATCATAGATCGTAAGACTTCGACAAAAGTTTGATAAATGGCACGACATTCATCTATTTCAATAGGTAAAAACTTCGTCTGCGATAAATTCGAAAAGAGGCCATTTTTCCAATTCAATGATATCGTGGAATCAAAGGATCAGACTTGATCTAAGATTAATTGGCTTAGAAAGATTTTTTTTCAAGGTAATTTCAGGTAAATTGTTCACGTCTCTTGTTTTTTAACCACAATCTTGGAATCTATACTAAATTTGTTATAGGATGGTTTCGGTGACAGCTGTCAGATTCATACTATGTAGCTCTCTATCCTTTTGTCTCATTTTAAAAATGCATATTTTCGCCCTGCTGTCACCCAACTCATGCTATGTAAAAAAGACTATAGTATATTTTCTTCAAGTGCGTTTGACTAATTAGGTACTCGTACTAATCGCAGTAAAACCAATCATTTTAATGTAGAACAGAACATTAACTGATAGAGTGCGTCTAATGAAAACGCGACCTGGAGTATTTTTTTTTAATTTTGTTGGCAACATTATTCAGCGGCAATTGTAGGAAATAAAAAAAATTGTGAAGTGTCAAGACATGATTCTCCTACTAGTTAGTAATACACACACACACACAGTACACAGTTTTTGGAGAGGTTAAATCTCTTTTTCTCAGGTCGCGCTTTCATTAGACGGACTATATTCGGTATGAACTTAACTTTTTGATCGTCACTGTACTCTTTACTGTTCACATTTTGCTGATGCAGGGACTTGCACCCGATGTGCATTATAAAACATTTTTTTTCTTTTTTATTGTATTACCATAAATAAATATTCATAGCAATAAATAAAGGACTGCAAATTACGTCTAAGCGATGACTAACATTAGAGAAAGTAAGTTGTAAGGCCTACTGTACACTAACGGACTGAAACTTAGTCGACGAAGCGGCCACGTCGTGCCGTCGCGTCGTGCCGACGACTTCGTCGACAGAGTTTCACAACATTCTATGAAAGCTTCACGCAGGTTGCGTATTCGCGTCAATTACAACTACTACTAAAAAGGGGAAAATGTTATATTAAGAATATGGAGCAGCTACCCTGGACATGCGGCACTTGCTATTCTGTTCTTCCTGCACAACCACCTGTACTTTGCAGGATCTAAACGAGGCCAATGCGTTACCAACTACTGGGCAGAAAAAGTTTAATGAGAGCATCGATACGAAAAGAAGAAGAAGAACGGTGGCAAAGAAACATAAAACTAAATTATTTAAAAAATAAATAAAACAAGAAATGTTGAACCTCGCACGCTATAAAATCAGCCATAGACGTGTAAGTGGACACTTAAATCTAGAGACAAGATAATATATTCTGTACTATATTTCTCTTTTATGTACAAAGACAGTAAAGCTCAGAGTTGCCAGAAATTACATTTTATTTAAATTGCTAGCCTTCTAAATTCCTCTGCTAGAGATGTCTAGTAAATAACTTATTTACATGTAAATTACTCCGCATAATATACGTCTTGTAGTACATACATAATATACACATACATTTTTATTCGAAATGAAGTTATAAATATGTACCAGTATAACCTTTAGCTGAAAATAATCCTGTTAGCCTGAATCAATACAATGCTAATTGGACTATGTGTGACTAAGGGCCATGTGCACCGACATAAGTTTAAGATAACCATCTGATTAACGTCAATAACCGACGATAAGGAACAGGAAATATTGCTAAAACAGCCGTTTTAATATTAAAACAGTCGATTTGGTGTCGGTGAACATCGCCCTAAGGGTCGGATTCTGATTGATTATTTTGAGTTATGACTACTGTCTGCATCAGCAATAAGTCATCATCTACCTAGCCTTTTCCCAACTATATTGGGGTCGGCTTCCAGTCAAGCCGGATTTAGCTGAATACCAGTATTTTACGACGAGCGGCTGCCTACCAGACCTCCACAACCCATTAAGTGGGGTAACACGGTACTTCATGGCAAGACTGGAGTCAGATTTACTGGCTTCTGACTATCCGTAACGACTGTCAAAGATCTACAAATGACAGCCGGGACTTACGGCTTAACGTGCTTTCCGAGGCACGGAGGAAACTCGTAATGTTAAGATGGTCACCCATCCATAGACCAACTTCGGCAAGCGTTGCTTAACCTTGAAGATCGCCCTGTGCGGCTGTTATTATCTAGCCACGACACTCCTCAACTGTCAGCAATAAGTAATAAGCTAATTATTGTCATATTTATTTATACAAGTTTACAGTTAGGGGGTTCATACATATAATCGAAAATGCACTAAGTGGATGCTACTTTAGCCAGTCGCCAGACGAAAAGAGAGCGGTACCTTTTTTTAACCCCCGACGCAAAAACGACGGGGTGTTATAAGTTTGACGTGTCTGTGTGTGTAAATGTGTATGTGTCTGTCTGTGGCATCGTAGCTCCCAAACGGATGATCCGGTTTTAATGAGGTTTATTTTGTTTAAAAGTTACATTAGCCGAGAGTGTTCTTAGCTATGTTTGGTGGAAATCGCTTCAGGTCTTCAAGGTCATCAGGACCTGAGAGGTGGAGAGTAGTCGAGTGTTTTTCAAAATTTAAATTTTTTGTGTAGCCTCTCGCAGGTCAACCTAGGAGGTTGCCGACTGCTTAACCGGACATGCCTGTGGGGGCCTTAATTCGAAAATCAAAAACTCCACAATGCGCTCCGCTCGTGCACAGCACTTATATACGAGGTGTTTGATGCCAAATTGAAGTAGTCGACTGGAGGGGTCATCTGCTATTCTTTCAGACCCTTGAACATTTCTCATGCCTTGTCGGCTTTTTCTACTACAAAATACACTGCTTAGTTCTACCAAACACAAATTGTAAAATATGCCTTTTCTGGATGGTTTAAAAAAAATCCGAGACGAGATGCCTCAAGTCCGTTAATAATTCTAAAAGTCCAGTAACGTTTAGTGTACAATTAGTGTTTTTAGTAAAGATTTTTGATTAACAGTAAAAAATATCCCTTTAAAAGAAAAACTCCACTTCAAATGCTGAAATCAGAAACCGAGGGCAACAGAATACCGAACTATTTCGTGAAATTGTTTTGCTTATACTAATACGAGGCTATGATTAAACGCAGCGTCATATTGCTAGCAGTCTATTTGCGCTGCAAACATATTACAAATTTCCCTTACACAATCCTCAAGGAATTTTCAGATTTCCGTTCCCCTCATTTCGTTTTATGGGAGTAAACGAAGTTACAGGGATGATAAAGGGTGTAGTGTCCTTTAAAGCCACGCGGAGTACGCACGGTGAAGGATGGCTCTCATGCATAAGTAAACAGTCCTTGGACGGTAACTGTTACTGCTAGTACTAGGTATGTACGCATACTCGTCCCCGGAAACCGTTCCGAAATACCTACTCATAGGTTTATTACTATACTTCTATTTGTTTATGGATTAACATTTATTATAAGTTTTGTGTGTATGATTGTGAGATATTACGGAATTTCCGTTACTAGCTGGGTTATTGTTATTATTAGAATTTCACCCGCATGATTGAAGTTATCTGAAGCCAACATTTATGCTCCGGTTACATTGAAGTATCTTGACTTACAAAGTTCAAAAAATTTAAACTCATTCAATCGTTATAAATACAATGATATTTCAGAAAATAAAAAACACAAAGAAACCAATGTCTAATTACCAAAAACAAATAAAGTAACTTTAATATAAAGTTACTCTAACTTATCATTCTAAGTTAATCCAAAGATATGACAGTTTAAATTAATCGGTTTTAAAAAGGGCTTGTGCGAGCGGCTTCGCCCGTGTAAAAGTACAACAAAATCCCAAGGGATCACACTTTCAATATAAAAATTTTCTGTCAAGACCTGTGTCTGAATTTTATCCAAATCCCTTAAACAGTTTCGTGAAAGAGTAACAAACAAACAAATATGCACACACACTCACAAACTTTCGCCTTTAAAATAATAGTGTGATTAGTATGAATGCATGTTGCCAAGAGAAGGCGCTTCGCGTTATAGATTTTGGGTCTCCAATAACCAGTAGACGTGAATTGCTTTTATGATGCATTGTACAATTTTTTCTTACTTTCATATTGAAAAATGGTTAGATATCTAGATCTACATTTTTTCAATAAAACTCTGAAAAATTACATTGCTTTTAAACAAGCATTTTACTGTGTATTTTATGAAAATCTTTTCTTAAAACTAATTCTCTTTGAACAAAAGCCCATTTGTTATAGATTACGTAAAAACAAATTGATTGATCACCAGAGGGCTTACCAACTTGCACTATTAACATTGATATAGCCGTCGAGAGACGAATAACAAATGAAAAAGTCAGACTGAACGAGTAAATACAAGTATTTTATATCTATGAGCGCTTCGTGTGATTGTGTCAGTGTACCCGAGAGAATTACAGCAATTATATTTTTCATAGTGCAAAGAATTACCAGATACTTATGTCACCCTAGTATGTAGTCGTTAAAGTTAGAAAATTTAATTAAGTCACGGCAAGTATTCATTCCATTCAGACTTTAAGTATCAGTTGTGTACTCGGCAACTGTTATTTTTATTACTCAAAAAGAGTATAATTTACTGTAATTTAATTAAATCTGCGAGCACTAGTCAACCAAGTTTAACATTTCAAAGCAAAAAGAATGGAGAGTATCTTTTAAAAAGCGCCAATGAAATAAATATTAAGCCAGTTATCTCCGCCGTCGCTTAAATAAAATAAAGTGCGAGGAAATGGGACAATTTTGTCATTCCGTATTTAAAAAATACTGCAAATATAAAATCAGAGATTACTTCCATATTACGGCGCGGCGCGGACTGCCGGACGTTTCAATTCAATATTTCGTTCCGTAATTTGGTTGGGGCGCCGAGATGACTGCCATTTATTGTCGGAAGCCCGAAAAAATTATAATTAACTTAATATAATTTTGTGGTCTCGTTTAAATGTTGGAAGTATGGTAGGTACGAGTATATCCGGATATCCGGCGCCCTCGGAGTAATTAGGGTGTTGGTGGCTTCTCAGATTGTCGGTGAGGCCGCGTCAAAAGTTTTGAATTTATTATAGCGTGCCGAGTCACGGAGCCGACTCGTGTTTACTTGGGGGTCGCCGCTCTCGATTACTTTACGCAAGTTTACGTTTCTCACTAGTTGCGTGTGGAACTGTCGAGTGGCCGACCTGTTATCAAAGTTTCCCCCTAACCCGTAAGTTACCCTAAGTCATCGACACCCGTCAATCTGTTCAGGTTTACTCAAGTCTAACGTGATCCATAATACATCAAGATAGGCTTGAGAATATTGGAGATAGAGGGCCTGGACCCGGAATCTAACCCCGCAACAAAATAACGATCCTGCGGAATTGAACCCATCGATCCCGCAATCCCGCACTGGTCATGGAAAGTTAAATTGTGAGGAAAAAAATGAGGCTGTGCTAGGTCTAAAAAATAAATCAGTAAATAAAATAAATCGGTGGCACGTCTTAGACAGGGATCCACTGTTGGATATAGGCTTTCCCTAGGTATCGCCATAATGACCGGTCCCGTGCGTCTCGCATCCATCGGAATCCCGCGATCCTCGCCAAATCATCGGTTCAGTTTGGCGATTGTGCGGGTTATGTCGGAAACGTCGTATTTCCTGCATAGAAACTCCGAGCATTTTATTTTAGCCCTTTAAGTGACTTTTCTTATACAAAAATTAATGCGGCGGAAGGGCGGGAAACCGTATAAGTAACCTCGTATATCTGATCCCGCAAAAAAAAGGTTCCATATCCTGCGCTTACAGGACTGGATTCCCTAGTCTGGACCACGACGCAACGCCACTTGAGAACCTTCAGACTATAGTAGGTAACGTCAACGAAAGACGTAAAGAGAAGAAATCATTCTTCATTAAAAGTTTACAAAAAAAAATACGAAGCAGATTGAATTGGAAAATCAATTTAAAGAATTTAATTTCATGACAGATTGAACAGGAGGATTCACAAATGCCATTATAATTAAGTAAATTTTATTCTTTCTAAAATAGAATTTCATTAGGCCTTCGCTCTTCTCATCTAAGTACCTAGAGTTAACGCCTTGTTGACACTTAGCGTGACCCAAGGGCTGGCTTTAACTTTGGCACTGCCATGCAACGTGGCAATGCTGCCAGTCTTTTGGGTTAGAGTGCGTCTAATGAAAGCGCGACCTAGAGTTTTCTTTTAAATTTAAATGACAACATTATTCAGCCGCAATTGTAGGAAATAAAAAAATTATGAAATGTCAAGACATGATTCTCCTACTAGTTAGTAATACCACTTACAAAACTTTTGGATTTAACCTCTTTTTCTCAGGTCGCGCTTTCATTAGACGGACTATACCTATGTATATTACCAGTCGACAGCGAATTGGAGGAGTTTTTTGACGCCATATTTTAGTTTGTTATATTTAGGTTTTTAAATTATTTTTTGATCTTATTGTAATTACAGAATACAACAACACAGTAGCACAACTACACATATACAATATGAAAGTACAGTTTGGTTTTATTTTTGTTGGCAATTTTAGGGTCCCGTACCTCAAAAGGAAAACGCTTAGGTATACATAGAATCACTTTTTTCTCTGTCTGCCAGTCTGTTAATCTCTTTTGTTCTTTATCTCTAGAACGCGTGGACGTATCGAGTTAAAATTATAACCGTGGCTGCCGTCGCCTGCTTGAAAATAAAAAATATATAGCCTATTATTCCTCTGTAATAAAATACCATTCTACTCGTCATTCGTCAAGGAATTATCCGGTAATCTATAATCTAATCAGTCCAGTATTTCTTGAGTTTATTTATCTATACTAATATTATAAAGAGGAAAACTTTGTTTGTTTAGTAGTAATGAATAGGCTTAAAAACTACTGAACTGTTTTTAAAAATTCCTTCACCATTCGAAAGCTACATTATCCACGAGTAACATAGGCTAAATTTTATTTTGGAAATAAATACGGTTCCGTAAGATATTTGGGTTTTTCGGACATAAGGTGTAAAAACTCAAGGTGTATAATTTATATGGCAGAACAATGTTTGCCGAGTCAGCTAGTTAAGTACAAATAAAAATACAAATCTTTTCTCTTTCTATTAGTAAATTAGATTTATGTGAACTTATAAAAATATAGCCAGCTGTTCCTACGTCGGTTTCTATTCTTGAAATTCGAAATATTATGAAAGTAATAAATACTAGGGCCAGTAACCGAACAATTTTCTCTAGCATACTACAGTAGGATCAGGTAGGGAGCTCGTGGCTAAATAATAACAACCGCACGGGTCGATCTTTAAGGTTAAGCAACGCTTGCCAAGGTTGGTCTGTGGATGGGTGACCTTCTCAACATACCGAGTTTCCTCCGTGCCTCGGAAAGCACGTTAAGCCGTAGGTCCCGGCTGTCATTTGTAGATCTTTGGCAATCGTTATAAATGGTCAGAAGCCAGTAAATCTGACTCCAGTCTTGCCATAAAGTACCGTGTTAGCCCAGTTAATGGGTTGTCGAGGTCTGGTAGGCAGCCGCTCCTCGTAAAAATACTGGTATTCAACTAAATCCAGCTTGACTGGAAGCCGACCCCAATATAGTTGGGAAAAGGCTAGGCAGATGATGATGATGACTAAGTAGGATCGGAGTACGGGATTATTCGGAAAAGTTACCACGCCCTGAAAAAACCAAGGGCAACTGAAGAAAAACAGGTAGGATTTAGTCAGTAAAAGTCTGACACTCACTCTCACTCCACTCGACGCAGAGCTGGAGAAGTCATATAAAAAAAGTATAATAGGATTAACTCGTTTAACCGCTAGTTATTTTCATATATTTATTTTCATATATTTATTTTCATACATACAGGAAAAGTTTTTAACCACTGCGTAAATTTTTTTTGGTGGCTCAGAATAGAACACAAGTCGACTTCAAGGTTACGCAACGCTTGCCAAGGTTGGTCTGTGGATGGGTGACCATCTTAACATAACGAGTTTCCTCCGTGCCTCGGAAAGCACGCTAAGCCGTAGATCCCGGCTGTCATTTACAGTCATTACGGATAGTCAGAAGCCAGTAAATCTGACTCCAGTCTTGCTATGAAGTACCCTGTTACCCCAGTTATTGGGTTGTGGAGGTCTGGTAGGCAGCCTATGCTTTCCGAGGCACGTAGGAAACTCGTTATGTTAAGATGGTCACCCATCCACAGACCAACCTTGGCAAGCGTTGCTTAACCTTCAAGATCGATCTGTGTTCTATTACTTACACTGAGCCACCAAAAAAAAATTACGCAGTGGTTAAAAACTTTTTCTTTATAGCCATCAAACCTGTATAAAGTATAAATAGCTCTTTAACATAATAAGAAAACATTACACAATAGAAATGGCTGACAACCTACACAAGGGTAAAAATAACACAATATGTTACGAGCTTTCCAAGAAATAAGCGTATCTATATCCCAGGGTACAAAGAACCTTCCTTTATACGCCACTCAAGCTCTAGCGAGCTTTACTCATAACTATAGCATATAGCATCAGCCTTATAATGTTCCCACTGCTGGGACTCGGCCTAGGAGATGGAATAAGCCGTAACACACCACGCGAGTTGGTGGATGTCACAATTCTTCGAATTTTTGGTACTAGACCATACCGGTTTGACCGAAATGTTTTCCATCACCGTTTTGAGAGCAGCGGTGATGAAATAAATTAAACAAAGTAATGTGCCTGGCCGGGTTTGAACCCGTGACCTACAGCTTATAAGTTGGGGCAGTTACCACTGGGTCATCACATCATCTATAGATATATCTAGCCAGGGTACAAAGAACCTTCCTTTATACGCCACTCAAGTTCTAGCAAGCTTTACTCATATGCTGCCATAATAATAACGACACTTAGCAAACTTCTGATTGTATTACACGCCAGATTACAATCTGAATTGCATGAACAAACCGAAACTGCAGTGCAGTTTGAAACTTTGACATTTGCGGGGAAAAGTAAGTAAATGCGAACGTTGGACACATCTTGGAAAGCCAGTTTTATTCGCTTGGAAGTTTTGGACTTCCACTGAAAGCCGGCGAGGTCGCGACCTCATTTCGTTACTTAAAAAGCGGCCAAGTGCGAGTTGGATCACGCGCGAACAGTTCCGTAATAAAATAAATATTTGAGCCCCACTCAAATATTTATTTTATCCTGTTTTTAGTATTTGTTGTTAGAGCGGCAACAAAAAAAAATCGCAGAGAAAATTTAAACTGTTTAGCTATCACGGTTCATGAGATACAGCCTGGTGACAAATGGACAGACAGAAAATCTGACAACGGAGTCTTTATAATTTTTTATTTATTTATTTTTACAGAAAGCTTACAGACTAATAACATAAGTAATTGTTGTTTATACATAGATAAGGAAAATTGCTTAAATTCATGAATCCCCGACCGGTCCCATGAGACCGCGCTGTTATTGTTTTACTATTGTGTCTCGTTTCGCGGGGTTCGATAGGTTAAAAACTTCCACATTTTGTAAGAAGGTCCCGTTTTACCCCTTGGGTACGAAACCCTAAAAACATCAATAAAATATCTTCTTTAAATTGACACTCAGCTCGTCGACTATAAATATAAGTTAGCTTTAAAAAGAAAACCGAAGTTCTAACTCCTTCACGTAGTTCATTGTAGAGAAACGTGATATCGAAGTCAATACTTCGATCCCGACGTAGCAAGCAATACGTTTTCCATTTAAAAAGTAGACAAGAACATCTTGAAAGACTGCCACACAAAAACAGACAACCTAAACACATATTTATGTACAATACTCTAAGGATACACATTTATATGACACTTTGCGCATAAACTATCGTTTCGAAGCAAATAAATTTAGTCCCAAACACCTCTGTCTAAATATTTGAGGCCACAATATGAATAAACCTATACAAATTTAACGAGGGTGTCTCTTACCTAGTAACAAATACCTTGAGCAGAACGTAGCTATTCGCTCATCGTAACACATTAATTTTGGTTAATGTAGTCCAGGCCACTCCAGGCTGTTTAAGTCCCATAAATTGTAGAGACAACTAATGTGTCTGTGGACATCAGACCAAGCGGACGGGTGCGACCAGTATGAGACGTCCTCTAGTCAGTGTTGTAAGAAACTCAAGTGTTGGAGTCTCATTTAATAAGCCTTGAGCTATTTTTTGAAGACTCAAGTCTTATAGTGGTTTAGAATTTGGAGTCTTTGCCAAAAAGAACTCAAAGACTCAGTTTTGTAAAAAGGACATATTTCTAAGTCCTCTAAATCTATAGCTAAAGTTTGAAGTAAATAAAATAGAAATTAAAAAATGATTGAAAAATGATTCTTCTCTTTCCGTCGAAACTGCCAGTAAAATAATCGCTCAAATCGCTTTCGTCACATCACCAAGTTCAAGACTCGAACTCATGTGACTAACGAGTCCTAGTCTTGAAAGTCTACTCAAGTCTCGAAATTAATACTAAAAGATTCGAGTTTCTTACAACACTATGTCGAGTGTTCGACTCGACCCAGACGTTGCATTACGAGTACGGAGTCACCTACGGCTACCTCAGCTGACCTCCAATTAGAACGGTCCATAAAGCACAAACAACATAAACTTAACAAGGCTCTAACTAATGACACTTCGCACCTGATTTAGACAAAGCAATTTAGACAATTTTGGTTTGGCCATTTACTATTTAAGCACGGTGATTAGGCAATTTCGTAATCCTCTTTCCTTCGGTTTTCATTAGCTAAATCTAATTAAGTTTTAAAGTGGTCTCTTTTGCTTTGTTTAATAACATTTTTTCCAGCAAGTAATATAGTGTTTTAAGAGTTTCTCTCTAGGTTACGAAGCTACTTGCCCCGGCTTAATTAATTCAGGCGGCAGTGAATCAGTCTAGTCCGTCCGTATCTTGTCATATTGTAGGTTCTTTATGTATCCTTCCGCGCGGCACTTCAGCCCTCCCTAATTGCATCAACCCTTGCCCCCTGCAGCGTTCTGAGGTTCTGTTATATCCCTTTTTAGTCTAGATTGAATGTCTTAAGTACTCTCGTCTGTAGCCCCTTCGAGGTTGTTTAGAACGATGCGGTCAACAGTGTTGCGGGGAAAATCTTGTACAATACTAAAATAATGTAAGCAAATATAGTCTACATTGATAACGAGATTTTTTAGGAGGCATCTTATGAGCGTAATATACTTTAAATGCTCGTAACTTAGAGCCTTCAGGAAATTTGAGATTACTGCGAATGTAAAGTAAGATGAGCGCGCTTAAAATGATTTCACGTGGATTCTATATTAAGACGCTCGTAAAATACACTGGCTTTATTACATCTGATAGAAAAGAAGATTCATTTTCGTAGCCATTTTCTCCGACACAATGATGAATTTGGGGACGAAATATAATAAAATACGTCGAGACCACACTTAAGTACCCGCGTGTGACTTTTTATTCCTCATTTTGTCGGAAGAGCGGGATGTGATGGATATAAATCAGAAATTCAGAGCTCTTTGTTGTAGCACCGTGTTGTCCGTTATGGGCATTCATTTCTGATGGTTAGCGTACAAATATTTATGAATGAACATTCATTTATCAGGAGCTACAGACAAGATGGATCCCTCATAAAAGCGATACATCAAACGGTCCATTAGTCATATTTCTCTGTATTCTTTCGCGCCATTTCCCCGTAACTAGCTATTAGTGCGGGTCTAGTTAGATAAGCCCGATACAATATGCAGTTTACTTTCTCTTAAGGCGCCACTTCACGAGGTGGGCCCAAATTTTAGTTTTTTTAAAACAATCTGAGACAAAAACTACAGTGTTTTAAATTTAAAAAAAAATATATGTTTTAGTTAAGGATCTTATCTAGTTAAAATCGCATTCAGTTGCAAGACCTGATGAACTTCACTCGATAGAAAAAAATCGCAAAGTTACCCCTTTTTAAAACGTTTTTTCAATATTATGACTATATTACTGATTTGTTACGTTTCATTTTTGTACTATAATAAAGAAACTAATTAGTTACAAACAAATTCGCAGAGTTTGAATTGATAAAATGATTTTCTTAATTACTATGTTTTAATAAGAATTAAAAGCGGTCGCGGCGGCTCAGACAGGTCCGTTCAGTCGCGCGCTGGCGCTTGTCGACGACGGACCTGTGTCAATTTCTTCAGCGACAACTACGCGCACCAAATCAGCTCTTTTTGAGAATTTGTTGCTTTTCAGTTATAAATTATAATGGGCAATAAACAACGCAGGCGAAAAAAGTCGCGTAAAGTGATAAAAGACACAAACAGAAAGAATGCACTCCAAAGATATGTGAAGATAGGGCTGCCATCCGTCCGGGTTTCCCCGGATTTGTCCTAGTTTAGAGGGCGTCCGGGGAGCGTCCGGGCGGGGTTTCAAAAAGTGTCCGGGTGAAACCCGGACGCTTTTAGTGTCAGGGGCATTCCCGATTAATTAAAAGATAAGCGATATCTAAACAAATCTTAGTTAAAAATTCTTGGTAACCGCAACTAAGCTAACTCCGACGGCGACGCTTCAAAATAGCCGATGACGGTCGATAAATAACTAGCAAACAAGCTGCTTAATTGAATACATTTTATTTTTATTGTAATATTTTTTTTCTGGGTGTCCGGGGAAAAACTGAATTTCATCATTTTTACAGTCTATGAACGTGTTCTGTGTTTTCCACCATATCAGTTAAGCTACTGAAATGAATGAGTTGTTGTTGTTGTTAGTGATTTGTTGTTGGCTGTTGTGTAGTTGAATGGATTGTGTTGGCTGTAGAGTAGTAGGTGACTGTTGTTTAGTTGTAGTTGGTTAATATTGAGTTACTGTTGGATGTTGTTGTTGTTTGTTGTTGGTTATTATTAATTTTTTATTGGTTTTTATTGACTTGTAGTAGGTGTTGTTGTTGCATAGTGTTGGTGGTTTCTGCGTTGTGAGCTGTTATTGGTTGTTACAGAGTAGTTTTTGGTTATTCCAGTTGTTGCAATTTTCAGCAAAACGGTAAGTTTTATCATATACATTATATATCAAATTAGTGATACGAATTACAATTCTTTCAACTTTTGAAATCGTTATATCTCAAAAACTTTTTTGTTTTCATTATAACTACATACATGAGGAAGCTTGTAATTAAGCAATGTAATTACCTACTATAGTCATTATGTTGTTATTAGTCTGTAAGCCTTCCTAAAATGTGAAAAATAAAATAAAACGGTGGCACTTAGGAAAAATGTTTTTAGACGTTTTTGTAGATAATTATCTGTACTGTGTAATTTTTGTATGTACTTACTAATTTTATGTAAAACTTACCGATTTGATGAAAATCGCGTACAAAAATTCAGTTTTTAGGGTTCCGTACGACTTTGTTGTCCGTCTGTCTGTCAAGAAGTCTGTCTGTCAAGTCACACAAGAACTTCCAAAAAAGCAAAAACCACTTTGCGATAACAATCAAGAGACACCACATCAATCAAATGATTCTGTGTGTGTGACAGTGCTCAATTTTAAGGATTTTTAAATACACAGTAGTTTGAACAAAAGCCGTGTTATTTACAGAAAATGGCTATTAATTCAATTTATAAATTAAGTCCCGGATACTCCCTCAGAGATAAATTTAAGGAATTTAATGTGATTTGACCATTAGGCGGACCCTGGCAATGGCCGGAATTAACGCCAGGCAGAAGAATGTGATTTGAC
The DNA here is from genome assembly GCA_030763345.1 of Mythimna separata. NCBI lineage: Eukaryota > Metazoa > Arthropoda > Insecta > Lepidoptera > Noctuidae > Mythimna > Mythimna separata. Next base: position 21,705,407 of record CM061170.1, on the reverse strand, counting down.
CATTAGGTACATTTTGTATGGACTTTATAAGAGACTGTGACCCCTTAGTTTGTTTCGGTGTTCCTTCTCAGGGTAGTTAGCTAGGAAACACCGGCCTCATCTAGTACATATAAACAGACAAAAAACAATGACGTGAAAAGTGGAAAAACCAACTTGCAAAATAAATATCATTTATCAGTAGTAGAAAATTAGTTTATGACTCTGGTTATATGTTATTAAAAAAAAAACAATAGGGTTCCGTACAAAAGCTGTAATAAGATAAAGTGTAAATAAATTACCTTTAAATCTCCTTACATCGTGTGATAAAAATATTGTTGATAGAAAAAAATAATATATTATAACTTTGCACAACATTTTTTTATGTCACAATAACGGTATAACTTTAGAATCGGGTCGCAGGAGTAGGGGGTTGGTAGTCGGAGGGGGGGGGGGGAGGGGGACTCCCCCCTCCCCCTTAGTACCACTCCCATGAAAAGGTAACTCACCGTTTCCGAAAAAAACGATCTTTTGTAACCTAACTTCAAAAACCTCAAAAATTGTTTAAAAGACGTAGTCGCCGGAGCTCCTACTTCTGGGTGGTTTATAAAAAAATAACCACGAACGAGGTGCCAGGGTCTGTGTTCGCTCGCTTCGCTCGCTCACTACGACCCTGGCACCTCGTTCTAACCTAACCTGTCCGAGTCGGGGTGCCCCTAAGTCTTACTCACATATAATTAGTATGATTATACGACTTTCTACTAAACAGGATATCTAGGATGATATAAAAGTAAACAACAAATACATATACAACTCGAAGAGGAACGGAAAGAATCAAAATAAAATTGAATGAATGACCGAAACGAATGACAGTGACACAGACACAAAATGTTGACTTTATTTTTTTTTACGTTCCGTTCTACCGATGTAGCACGATATTTTACACTACCAGGTAATAAATTGTGACAGCTTTGGTTGTCAAGTGCCCATTTTAACGTTCCGTTTTACAGTTTATCGAATTTGAGGTTAGAAATTTATTTCGTGAATTTTTCGAAAATTAGGCATTACCTTGTGAAAAGAGTGGTATTGTTATAATCGGGAACCCAAGCCCTACCAGTTCTGACCATTTTCAGTCCCCAAATCCTGCGACCCGAAACTAAAGTCAAGCCTTTTAGACTGTCGCAACCCAGTGCTGCAAACGTGTGAACGGCACTCACGCTACCGACGCCTAGATCCCGATTCCGATTTCCAACCAGGATACCAGGGACCAGGTAGACGCGGGCTCGCGGACGGTGAGCACTAGGTAGCTCACCATCCGGCAGTCTGGTAATAACCTGGACCGAGCCTTGTCGTCAACGGCGCGTTTTGTTCCACGCGCGCCTCAAGGAGATGTCATCAAACTGTAGGGGCACGTAGGGCCAAAAGCGTCTGGGGAATACGGTAATTCCGAAAGGTGAGCCCGTGTCCCCCAGATCAAAGGCAACAAAGGAACGGGGTGCGTTTTAGTCGATAAGAGTCCGACACGCCTTCCCGCTCCGCCCAAGAGTGGGGAAGTCATTCTGATGATTAATCACTTGAAAAAAAAAACTCTTATTCCTTCTTTGCCTTTGATCCAGGGCTCAGGGGTTCGTTTTAACATAACCTCAGTAAACTTCGACCCTGCTGGGCAACTACGGTTTTGTGGTCCAACAGTGGACGTCTGTTGGGTGAAATGATGATGAATAATTATGATGATAATGATTCTTAGTAGCAGTCTGGAGTATGGAAGTTGGGAATGTGACATCCCATGGGGTTTTAACGAGGCATGCTTTGTAAAGCTATAAGTGGTATATAAAATGAACTTTATCCCGATAACACTGCTACTACTTATTTTGGTGTAAGTACAATAAAGTTTATTCTATTCTATTTTAACACTGCGAATATTTCGTCAAGTCAAGTTCCAGCATTACGATCCTTACGTACCTACTAATTTTACTTCTTTTAAGTAATTGTACTTGAAACACACAATTTTGGTTTTAAACTACTCCGTATTTTAGAGGTAAATAATAAAATATAATTATGTATATATTTTTAGGTTTTAACTTATTATTATGAGATATTATTTACTTGTAAAAATATGTAACTAAGAAAATAAGTAGATTATAAAAAAATGATAAGTAGCTATAAAAAATCCGGCAGTAAATTCCTTTCTATTTGAAACGGATGGTTACCCTACGAAACTGACGAAACGAGCGTACGAAGAGGGGTGCATGCGCGGTCGCGGGACGCGGGTGCTAGCTACGGCCCGATCGCGCAAGGTCGCTGGCAAATAGTATCGCCTTAATCTGAATGCAATTAGCTCAGACCCTGCAGCGCAGGCTGGAAATCCAGTTACACTGAAAATGTTTATAACATGAATTCTGCTCGGTTGTCTTTGAATTTTCAATTAAGTTAAATAATATTTGCATGCTTCAAAAGGCACAGTATCATGAATGTCATAAATATCATGGTATCTATGACTTAGGTTTCTTTAAAGTATAAAAACAAAAAATAAAAAGAACTGGAACTACGTGAAACACAACATGGCCGAATTTCTCAATCGCTCCATTAACGCGCGCAGAAATTTTCATATAAATCGGTTCCTAAGTGAGGTTTATTGTTGTACATAACAGTAAATAAGCTTAAATAAGATTCGGAAAATCTCTAAACGATGTTTATTGGTACATGATATTACAATGGTTGTATTTTGTCAGTTCAGTTGTATCCACATCGCTACTCCGAACATTTTGCTTCTTCGCGGCTCGTTGCATCCACAGTTGCGCGGGAAAATAGACGCGAGATGATATTTTTGCCACTCGAAAATTAGTATAAAAAATACAAACGAGAGAAAAGTTTCGTAGTTATAGTCTGCCAAAACAATAATTGTGAAAAAATCGATGTGAATAGTGACAATCGGATTCCAACGAGCAATCGAAATTAGCGGAATGAGTTAATGGATTTGTTTTAATAATAAGTATCTACCAAACGCAATTAATTAGGCATGTTATTATTTATCAACAAACACTCAGCGAAACCACACATTTGGCTCCGCGATTATCCCCCATCAAGTGTTGATACAGCGGCTCATCAAAACCATGTTTACGCTCCCACAATTAGGTACCCTCTCGTTTGCGCTGTAGCACTGTGTTAATAACTTAATATCGGACCAAAGGGATCATTAATTAGCCAAGCAACCGCTCCCGCCAAAAGCATATATTCAGAATATCTCTTTGTTCCAGCCACTCATGCATATTTCATCCGATTTTTCGTACCCAAATCAAAATTCCGCGCTGCTCAAATATTTGTTTCAAAATATGATGATGAGCAATCTATTTCTGCCCTTATTCCGCACATGTCAGTTTGATTACACACGTCGAGCCCATCGAGGTGGGGGGCAGGTCAGTGGGGGGTGGGGGGTATCAGGTCGAGCAACAGGCGCCGGCTGATCAATGAGCCTGCCCCGCGCCCCGCGCCCACCACCCCGCGCCGCCACCTGCGCCGCACTTGTTGCGCGCACGTTCAGACAAATGCAAGCCCACCCGAATACCATTACCGCCCTTATTCCTTCGCGTATTAGTTCTATAATAGCCGCGCATATAACGTTGCATTGTTTCCTGAAGTGTGCTCGGCATATATTAGGTAATATCTGGCTGTATGTTTCCGAGGCGCGGGTGCGTTCCCGGCGCGTTAGTACCAGGCTCCCATAAACGTAGCGACGATAAAGATACGATGATGGCCGTGCCATTATGCACCCTTTTGTTCGCTCCTCTACCTTTTATCGATACCGATATCTTTGGCACATAGCCTTAACAAAGGCAGGACTAGATGTGCCGTCAAGTGGCAATCTTCAAGGACACTGTTTAACTTTCCCTATTGTTGAGAATAGATTGAGTTTCGTAGTTGATCTTGTAACAAGATATCCGTGTGGTCTAGAACTCTCGTCTCGGCTAAGAATAGACTTCACTGGTCGAGGTTGTCGTTTGAGACTAATAGCGGACTATTAGGGCTGATTTACACGCAGACTTTTGTAGAATCTTGCCATCTTGAGAGGCGTAATCGTAAACAGCCAGTGGCATCCTAATACCACGAACAACGTAGTTTCTCTTGTACTGTACAATGGGTACAATGAATATAAACATTTCAATACTTAGTCAACTCAGCCTAACGCAAAACAGTTCTCACTAATTCGCATTAGATCATTTCATAGCCCTCTTTGTTGGCATAAATAGCAAGAAGAACTACTTTATTCACAAAAACCACCACACACCCCGATCGAAAACATTCTTGTATGAAAATTAATAAACAACTTGTAATATACAAATAGTTGAAGCTAGTCAAAGGAATATTTTCCGATCCGCACAGACTTTATGTAAAGCGGGACAAAGGCGCCAAAAGGCTTTATACGTAGAAAAATATGAACCAACAAATACTCCACTGTGAAATCATGCGAAGATAAATTCACGATTTTTCCATACTCCACGGTTTGTTTTCTTTTGCCGTAGCATTGGAATCAATTAAAAATGTATAGTCTACGGAGTGAATGAAAAATATTTCAAATGCTTTTTCAGTTAAGAGTAGGGGCTCTAGTTCTCGTGGATATGAAAATAGTTGAGCGTTGGAATTATTCTCAGATAGAATTTGCTCGTTTGCAAGATTGCAAAATAAAAAAAACAGCCCTGTATAGACCAGTGCAGATAGCTTTCGAAACGGAACATATTAATTATAGTAGGCTGAAACCCATTGTAAAATAATAAGTAGGACTCGTAGTTTTGTCGGAATTAGGGATAAACTGTATTTTCCTCATAAAAGTGTATTAAAAATAAATTACAGGCGGTCTGAGGGACTGGATGGAAGAGCCATCCACTTCCAGATCTCAGATCGCCCGTAATTTATTATTTCTTTTATTTTTGCTATATTCACAGCATTAATTACTATATTTACTTTCATCCTACTATAAACTTGTTCCACTATTGAGGGTTAACGAAGCTATCTGCACGGGTCTAGTATTGCAGATCTTATCCTCCAATTCCACTCCACCTCGAATCATCAATGACGGTTATTGAACGACGGTTTCATTCCGTAGTCATGACTACAGAGTCGAGTGGAGGTCCTTCAAACTAACATAAAATACGGACTTGGAATATCATCATCTGCCTAGCTTTTTCCCAGCTATATTGGGGTCGGCTTCCAGTCAAGCCGGATTTAGCTGAATACCAGTATTTTACGAGGAGCGGCTGCCTACCAGACCTCCACAACCCATTAAGTGGGGTAACACAGTACTTCATGGCAAGACGGGCTTGGAATATAGTCTGAAAAATTGTCTAGTTCGATTAGAAAAATTAGAAAAATGGTAACCGGATGATCCTGTTGGAAATATCTTATGTCGCTTCGTATCAGAGACCTAATGATATCATCGAAGGCTTGTACTACCTGACATAAATGTTACGTTTAGAGCTTTTTTACATTTTGGTCACATAGGAGGAAAAAGATATTGTCGTGAATAAGATTAAGGAGTTCATCATCGTCATCTCATCATCTACCTAGCCTTTTCCCAACTATATTGGGGTCGGCTTCCAGTCAAGCCTGATTTAGCTGAATACCAGTATTTTACGAGGAGCGGCTGCCTACCAGACCTCCACAACCGAGTAAGATTAAGTAGTTAAAATATACATTTAAGCGGGAGCTACAAGACCGATGCACACATAGACCACGCCTGATTTGTATTTGAAACTATGTTGCGTGGTGTCGCGTGGCGTGGATCTAATGTAGGTGTACAAGTCTAGTTGCCATATTAAAGGTATGGAGACAGACGCGCAAATATCGGCGTACGTGGCGCTCGTGTGCGTAATTTAGTTTTACCTTATGTCTGTCTTGTGTATGTGGCTTTACTTGTTTGTCACGATACAAGAGTAATTGCTATATAGTGTATTCTACAACTGAGTGCAGGAGTTTTTAGCGGGATCTAAAATCTAAATTCTATTTTCTATAAATTAAAATAATCACTAGTCTCAAGTGACAGCGTCCATAATTATATGTTTATATGTAATTTGTACTTTGGTGTCTCCTTTCTATTGTAGCAAATAAATGATTTATCCATACATCTATCTATATTTGTCTTTTCAAACAAGCAATGCTCACACATCTTAGGTCCCAAGTCAGAGCCACAGTACTCTAATTGGATCTTCCTATTTGCAAATTGTCAATTATGGCCAGTGATTGGAATTCAGTTCGCTTGGTCGCCCAGGCGTCGGGCTTGGGCGCCCAATGTGAACACTGATTGATGGACGGACATGGCCGACGGAACATGATTTGACATTCGTAATGAAGATATGGACAGCAATGACAGTGGGTACACTAAATGATAAATGAATTTTGCAAATTGATTTAAAAAAAATGCTTTTGCTCGTCAATTCTTTTTTTGTCAATTTAAACTAGATAAAGTCGGTGTTCGCTAGTTGACTGATGCTGAGAAGAAACACCGAAACAAACTCAGAGAACAAAGTCTCTTTTAAAGTCCATACATGTACGTAACATATCATATGAGAACCATGCAGATTCAGAGTCTCAGATGGTCTCACTTGTCTTTTATCAATGTTGTACAAAATATTAGTAAAATTATGCCAAAGGAACATTATTAATGTGATAAAAGTATGGCGTTCTCCAGAGCCTAAACTTAGCAAAGAGACTAGACAGATTACTTTCTAGAATACCTATAGCTTCTGTCTAATTACTCGCAGGGAATGACTACTTCTCTCATTTACTAGCTGCTACCAGCGGCTTGAATGGGGAATATTATCCCAAGGGAATATAGTCTCAGGATAAAATTACCCTATGTGTTATTCCCGGAGTTAATCTACCCATGTACCATAAAAATAAGTTTAGCTGTTAGAACGTGAAGAACAAAAATGCACACGCACTCTCGTTCTTTTAGCTTTACTCGAATAATATTAGTGTAATACTCTATATTTTATATTGGTGTACAAATGGTGTACAAGCTGTATACTTACTGTAATTTTCCGAAAATTCGTTCCGCAGTGTTTACGTAATAGAGTAGGAAACATATATACCTATCTTTAGTCCATTTAAATAAATTTTCGCCTTTATAATATTAGTGTAGTTATATATATTTTACTTTGAACTAGCTTAATGTAGCGGTACCTTAAACCTAGCAGCCTCTTGTGTGTGCTGACAAAGTCCTCCTTAGTATAATGCGACCATGCTGTGATTTGGCGGAAGTAATCCCATCAGTTTAGCTTTCAAGAGAAACACCGAACCGTCGAGCAAGTACACCGACTTACCCACTGATACATCTAATTGATAAGTACTTTTTGTTTTAAGATGGTTTAAATTTCCCAATATATTATATTATTGTTTTGTTATTTTTATTTTTGTGGTATGCACATGTTTGACGCAAATAAATCATGTTCTCTCTTCTTTTTTTTTCTGATGTTCCTCTCTTCAGTTTTTCTCGACATTGGACAGGCGTTTGATAAGGTGTGATGAAGCTTCTTAAACAGTTTGGGACGCCTATTACAATCTGAAATCAAGACAAAATCAAATGTTTGTTTCCTCATTAACTCTTTCACATACTTTGATCGTACCAGAGCTACCGCTACTACGGCCTACCACAACACAACACGCGACCTACGCTCAACCACAACGACATAACCTGAGAATTGTGTAAAACATTTTTCGGCGTACCACAATGAGGCATTCAGGGACCATTACTGTACCTACCTTTCACTACCGACCTCACATCCCAATTACACAACCTCTACTTACAGAAAATAAAGCTTTTATCCTGAATTGACATCTGAGAACTCACAAGCCCTCTTAACCGAAATTGAAGTGTGGCTGAACAATTTGCCCATAAAAGTGAACCAAATGAAGTCAAATCTTGTTAGGTACCTTTACACTTAGAAGAAAGAGCTGCCATCCAATCAAACTTTAGAATGAGGGAATCCCTTGCTTTTTATATAACTACTAGCAGGCCGTCCCGGCTTCGCACGGGGTAGACAATTATTTATTTTTGTAAATTTGGATATAATACACTTTTTTAAGTTTTTTAAATTTTACCAAGGATCCCAAATTTTTTTCAAAATGAAATGTAGCCTATGTCAAATTGGAAGAATGTAGCATTCTATTGGTGAAAGAATTTTTTAAATCGGCCCAGTACTTTTTGAGCCTATTCATTACAAACATACAAAAATGGGTACAAATCTTTCCTCTTTATAATATTAGTATAGATTTATCTTTTATGCACCTACCATATTGTCTCTTTAAGTCTTCACCACCCTATGTTGACTGATAAAGAATGCCTAAGGCATTTAGTCCGTCTATGTACTTTGTTTTGCACGAAGAATAAATAAATAAATCACGCAAAAAGAAAACGTTAAGTAGTTATGTAAGAATGCATCTAGACCGCCAACTCACATGGCGAAAACACATGCGAGCTAAACGGAAGCAAGTGGACGTCAGTGTCAGGGAGTTATTGGATGATTGGACGGAAATCACAGCTATCTTTAACAAGCAAGACGATCTTTTACAAATCCATTCTCAAACCTATATGTAGTGATGCAATTGAACTATGATGAAGAGCGGAAAATAGCTCTGTAAAGAAATCACACAGATTTCAGAGCAAAACTCCTAAATATTCCACAATAGTTAAATAGCTACATAAATAGTAGCGACATCTATGACGCTACTTAGGAATTAAAATTTGTTCCTGTCAATCCTGCATCGTGGTATCAGAATTTTCAGCGCGATTAAAATAAATATACAACAGCCCAAAATTAACTACCGAAATACCTACCGGAACGGCTTGAGCGAGATTTAATACCAGTCTAGTTGGAGGATCCTCCAGCCCCCCCCACAGACAGAGCTTTAATCCTTAAATAAGGTCCTTTGAAAAAAGAAAGATACTAAAATAAACTAAAAAAATAAAACTAAAAATACAATTACAATAAAAAAATATAATTGATTTTTGTGTGGTGTGGAGGTCGTTTTGGTGTGGTGTGGAGGTTGTTATAGTGTGGTGTGGAACTGTGGACGTCGCTATAGTGCGGTGTGGAGGTCGTGTTGGTGTGGTGTGGAGGTCGTTATGGTGTGGTGTGGAGGTCGTGTTGGTGTGGTGTGGAGGTCGTTATGATGTGGTGTGGAGGTCGTGTTGGTGTGGTGTGGAGGTCGTTATGGTGTGGTGTACAGGTCGCTATGGTGTGGTGTGTAGGTCGTTGTGGTGTGGTGTGATTGTGAGGTAATTGTGGCGGGGTGTGGAGGTAGTTATATTTGTGATAGTAGTCATGGTGTGCGTGAAGGACGCTGTGGTTTGTATCTACAACTCATCTCTGAACACTTAGCAAATTTTCAGTGCTGTCATAGTCAAGCTTAAGTAAATAAGTGGAAAGAATTTGCTTGCACTTAGCTTTAGTGAGGTGGTATATATGTAACTTCGCATTAATTTTATTATACAGATAATTGCTAAGGAAACAATAGTTACGGTGGGATAGACTACTTTTACACCGTTTGGTGAGGCACACATTGGTTTTGATTCTTTTATTAGCGTTTAGATTTGAGTTGTAATTCAGTTCATTATGTTTCCGTAATATTGTTTGTATAACAAACAGTTGTCGAACAGTAAGAACCCCGCACTTAGCATAGAGTTCAGTGGTAGGATGAAAGAAAGATAAAGCATATGCCACCTTGAGCACTGCTCTTTGCGCTCGCTCGAGTTTTAACATTAGAGATTTGGAGGAATCACCCCATATAGTTATACAATAGTTCAGGATACATTGACACAATGCAAAGTAAACCGTTTTAAGGACTTTTGTATCGGCAACATGACGTAGGCTCTTAAAAATGTAGATAAGTTTTCTAACTCTCTTGGACAACAGGTCGATATGGATGTTAAAATTAAGGTTTTTGTCTATGGTAACACCAAGATACCTTATGGAGTCTACTTTCTGAAGTCTTGGGCATGAACAGGTGGTGGAAGAGTAATTATTGCACGAGTGGGCTATTATGTTCAATAAGGGGTTATGTGTGTTAAGAGTATTTGATAATAATAATAAGATTAAATGTAGATTTCTTAGCGTCCGTGGCCTGGTTACGGTTCAGTAACCTCTTTGGGGAAACTGAAGGTTTTGTCTGTGCGATTATGGACGAAGTTGTCCTGACGAATAACTACCGGAGACATATAATTAAGGACGGGACGGTTGACGTGTGTCGGGCATGCCATCTTCCAGGAGAGTCCATTAGACATATTATCTCTGGTTGTTCTCGTCTGGCTAACGGCGAATATTTGCACAGGCATAACCAAGTAGCCAGGATTATTCATCAGCAACTTGCTCTGAAATACAAACTTGTGGAATCAGAGGTACCGTATTACAAGTATGTGCCCGACCCAGTTCTCGAAAATGACCATGTCACGCTGTACTGGGATCGGTCTATCATCACTGACCGGACTATTATAGCCAATAAGCCGGATATAGTGGTGATAGACCGATTAGCGCGCCGCACAATGATAGTCGATGTCACCATCCCGCATGACGAGAACCTCGTGAAAGCCGAGAAAGAGAAACAGATTAAATATCTCGACTTGGCACACGAGGTTGTCGACATGTGGAATATGGACTCGGCTGTCATTGTGCCGATTGTTGTGACCGCCAATGGCCTGATGGCCAAAAGCTTCGACGACCACCTGTCGAAGCTGTCGTTGCGCGGTTGGATCAAGGGCCTGATACAGAAGGCAGTACTCCTGGATACGGCTCGTATCGTGAGGAGGTTCCTGTCTCTGGAGCCCTAACCACCGGTAGCTTGGACCCTGCTCCCGCTAACGGTGGCATTCTATTTTTTATATTTTTAAATGTTTTTTTTTAATTATTTTTGTAAGAAATATTTAAAAATATATTTAATATTGTAACACGACTTCACAACATGAGCGTGCGCCTGACCGCGCGCCTCCCACCGAGCCCCACTCCAGCGCACGACGCCACCTCTCCGCGGCCGACCGCTATATAAGCCCTCGCGCGCCGCGGCTGCGGCAGTTCGGCTCGCACGGACACGCTTCCACCTCGGAACGGGTTACGGGCAGTTGAGCGCACTCTGGCTTGCACGGTCGGCTTCCTTCTCGGAACCGACATCGGGCGGTCGCACCTAACTTGTCTAGTTATAGTGTCAGTGTTGTATTGTACGTTGGACTTGTGTGTTTGTGTAACGAAAGGACGTTTTTTTCCAAATATAATATTATATCTCTCACGGTCTACGAGTGGTTTCATTTATTAAGCCTTACAGTGGCGCACAACGTGGAGCACGATAGTAAATTGTTAAGGCCCAGACCGACTCGTAAACCAGACAGATATAGAAGTAGTACCCCGGACAAAATGGCTATCAATATGACGGACAGCCAATTCAAGGAACTCCTCTCGGCGATCACGAGCACCTCAAGGGAAAGAAGTACCTTTGCCCAGTGCCCAGTTAAGTTTGGAGGTTCGAAGACGGAGGTGGAACCATTCTTAGCAGCAGTGACGGTGTTTAAAAACATCGAGAAGATTTCGGACACCAATGCGCTGGAGGGTATGCCGTTGGTAATGATCGGCGATGCAGCCATTTGGTGGCAAGGCGTCAAGGGTCACGTGAAGACGTGGGAGAATTTTAAGGAACGGTTGCGTGACACATTCTCCCCGAAAAGACTAGACTACGAGCTGTACCAGGATATAGTCTGTGTTAAGCAAGACGATCAGACCCCCACGGAAGTCTTCGTTGCCAAAAAGCGGGCGCTGCTTGCCGAGATGTCGGAACCACACACCGACCAACAAGAGATTAACCTCGTCTTTGGCCAGCTCAGAATAGCTGTGAGGGAGAAAATAAACAGAGAATCTATAAAATCATTTGACGATCTTCTGATAAAAGCGAGAAACATAGAAAGAACGTTAAGAGAAAAAGAAGAACAAAACGATAAAACAGAAAAGAACGACAAAACACAAAACAATGAAAATATACAGAGACATAAAAGTAGCAAAAAACAGAATAAGGCACGGTGTGGTTACTGTCGTCTTCCCGGACACGCGGCTGAGGTCTGTAGGAGGAAGGCAAAGGATGACGCTGAGAAACAAAACGTTGTGAAGAATGAACCCACAACGAACTCTGAAAATGATGGCAAACCAAAGTTTTCATGTTACGGATGTGGAGAACCAGGAGTAATACGCAGTCGTTGTCCGAAATGTAAAGAGAAGCAGTCTACAACATCAGTTGATTTTTGTTTCTGCTCCGCCAACATGACTGCTGATGTTCGACCGCGCCCCACAGTACCCATCACCATACAAGGTTTGAAGGGAATAGCGTATATAGATACGTGCGCTAAATCAAGTGTTGCCTCCTACCGGCTTTACAAACTGTTGGAACAGAATGGCTTAAACTTTGAAAAGGAAGTCATGTATATTACTCTCGCTGATGGAGTAGCAAGGAAGCAGGACGTCCTGACCGTTAAGACGATTGTCAATATTTTCGGACGTGATATTGACACCTCGTTCGTCATATTTCCTGACGCAAGGGATAACAGAACGCTCCTCGGAGTAGGCTTTATAGAAGATGCCATGTTAGCCCTAAACCTACCCCAACGAACTTGTAATTTCATCGACGAGCCACGGAAGATTTACGAGTTGAATCCAGAGAGCATGGATAACTCGATGGACATTGCGGGTGTTTTATCCAGTGTGTGCTTGCCAAAAATGGAATCACCGATAATGAACACACCCAGTCCCATGATTACGCCAGTGAAAACGCCAGTGAAAACGCCAGAACAAGTCCCTCATCTGATGACGCCTCCTCGCTCCCCTGGCAGTGACACTATTATGCTTGGCGCAACAGAAAAAGTACTGGAACGACCTTATGGACCGCTAATACCCATAGGATTTTCGACTCCACCAAAGAGACCACGGACGGTCTTATTTGATGGATACTCTCCAATCATTGACGCCCTATACGAGGATGCACGTAGACATATCGATGCGGCTGACGTAAACTTGTCCCCTGACTCTGCTAGTTTATTCCCAAGCACTGAGATCTCTTCCGTTGCCATATGCAGTCACGAATGTTCGCTGACAGCAGAAGAAAAGGAACGTCTGCAACAATTCCTCACTGAAAACGAAGCCGTATTCGTATCCAATGGCAAACCTACGACGGAGACAGAACACGCAATCGATACTGGATCACACAGGCCGATCTCCGTACCCCCATATCGATTGTCACCTATAAAGCTGCAAGCCCTGAAATTAGAGATAGAGAAGATGCTGGAACAGAAAGTCATTGTGCCATGTTCCTCACCATGGTCAGCGCCAGTAGTACTTGTTCCCAAGAAAGACGGCAGTACACGAGTCTGTATCGACTACCGGCAGTTGAATGCCATAACAACTGCCGACAAGTACCCGCTACCCCGCATCGATGATCTCCTCCATAGTGCTAAGCCTACTCGCTACATGAGCACCATAGATCTCCGCGCCGGATATTGGCAAATTAAGGTTAAGGATGAAGATCAGTTGAAGACAGCCTTCATCACTCCTTTCGGTATGTATAAATTTCTAAGAATGCCTTTTGGTTTGCGAAACGCACCAGCGACTTTTCAGCGTCTCATGGACAGATTTAGCATCTCCTTAAGCCATATCAAGCTGCTTGTTTACCTGGATGATTTGATAGTGATGTCTGAAAGTCTAGATGGACATTACAGAGACCTGAGCGATGTTTTCGGTCGCTTAAAGGAATTCAACCTTACAGCAAACAAGGACAAGTGCGTGTTTTTCTGTTCTAAAGTCAAATATCTAGGACACTACATAACACCTGATGGCTTTCAAGTTGACCCTGATAGGATAGCCTCAATAGTGGAAATGGCCGCACCAGTTAACGTAAAACACTTGATATCGTTTCTACAGATGTGCTCATGGTATCGACGATTCATTCCTAATTTCGCAAAGATTACCGAACCACTTACTCGATTGATGAAAAAGAATGCTGAATGGACTTGGAAAGATGAACAGCAGAAAGCGTTCCAAGAGCTTCGGAAACTGTTAATCACAGCACCGGTGTTAATGCAGGCAGACCACACCAAACCCTTCATAATCAAATCAGACGCAAGCAATTATGCTATAGGTGCAGTTTTGGTGCAGGGGGAGGGCGAAAACGAGCATCCCGTTGAGTATGCTAGTCGCCTCCTCACTCCAGCTGAACGAAATTATTCCACCACAGAACGAGAAGCTCTAGCCGTAGTCTGGGCAGTGAACAAATTTCGTGGCTTCATCGAGGGTACGGATGTTACTGTACTCACCGACCATCAAGCTTTGAAGTGGCTTATGACACTAAAGTCCCCAACAGGTCGATTAGCACGATGGGCCCTGCAGCTGCAACCTTACAATCTGACAATTAAATACATCAAGGGAAGAACAAATGTTGTCGCCGACACACTATCACGTCCAAACTGCGATCCAACAATGAAACAAGACTGTGGAGTATGCAGTATAGTGATTGATATGCCGCGAAAGAAGTCCAAAGAAATTAGAGAAGAACAATTAAAAGATCAAGAGATAGTGAAAATAATTAAAGACTTAGAAGGAAATCAACATGAAAACGGAAGATATTGGAGTACAAAAGGATATCTCATGAATCAAGGATTACTCTACAGATATAAATCAGATAATGATAATGAAAACGCTCAACTAGTCGTTCCTAAGCATGAGTGGGAAAAGGTTATTGCCGTATACCATAATGAAGCGTCCGCTGGTCATTACGGTGTTGAGAAAACTGTCGAACGAATTGCTAAGCGATACTTCTGGAAGGGAATGAGATCTCAAATAGAAAATTATATCCGGAACTGCATCGAATGTCAGAGGTATAAACCAAGCAACCTCAAACCAGCTGGTCTGCTCCAGACTACAGCTCTCAATCAAAGATTTGAAGTTATATCCTTCGACTTGTTCGGACCCCTACCTAGGACAGCCAAAGATGAAACATGGATTTTCATTATAGAAGACTTGGCAAGTAGATGGGTCGAACTGTTTGCATTAAAACAAGCCACCGCTGAAGAATGCACAAGAGTATTGCTGGATGAAATCATCTTACGTTATGGTGCACCACGTCGGTTCATCAGCGATAATGGTTCCCAATTTGTCAGCAACGTGATGCAACAACTGACATTCTGTTTGGGAATTGATCATGGCTTTACCCCTGTTTATCACCCGGAAACAAATCCAGTCGAAAGACGCAACAGAGATCTGAAAACGCAATTGGCCATACTAGTGGGCAACGACCATAAAAAATGGTCGGAACATCTGCCAAGCATACGTTTTGCGATGAACACAGCTGTCTGTTCATCTACTGGATACACGCCAGCTTACCTAACTTTTGGTCGAGATCTACGCACTATCGACGACACTAGTCATGATCTACGACAAATAGTGCAAAACGAGAATTTCATTCCTGAGATAACACCAAAGTTATTAATGATGGCTTCTACATTAAAGAAAGCACATGAAGTGCAGGAGATGAAGGAAGAGAAACGGAAAGAATACGCTGATAAGAGACGTCAGCCGTGTCCAAATTATCAGCCTGGCGACCAAGTCATGGTTGATAAACATGCCTTAAGCAAATCAGCGCAAGGCTTCAGTGCTAAACTAGCACCTCGACGAGATGGCCCATACGTTATCAAAAACATTCACGGACCATCTTCTTTTCAGATTGCTGATCCTGCCACCCCACACCAGTCTGCAGGGTTGTACCACTCCTCAGCCCTGCGACCATACCAAGGGGCGACGACTGACGCCCCTCCCGAGCCGGTCTTGCCCTTACGCCGGCGAGGTCGCCCGCGAAAGAACAAGCCAACACCGTCGGCCACGATCATGTCCCGCCCCCGCGGGAGACCACCAAAGAAGCAGCAGCCTACCTAAGTCCTGTCTTCCTCACCGGGACGTCTTCGGAGACAGAGGGGGAGACTGTAACACGACTTCACAACATGAGCGTGCGCCTGACCGCGCGCCTCCCACCGAGCCCCACTCCAGCGCACGACGCCACCTCTCCGCGGCCGACCGCTATATAAGCCCTCGCGCGCCGCGGCTGCGGCAGTTCGGCTCGCACGGACACGCTTCCACCTCGGAACGGGTTACGGGCAGTTGAGCGCACTCTGGCTTGCACGGTCGGCTTCCTTCTCGGAACCGACATCGGGCGGTCGCACCTAACTTGTCTAGTTATAGTGTCAGTGTTGTATTGTACGTTGGACTTGTGTGTTTGTGTAACGAAAGGACGTTTTTTTCCAAATATAATATTATATCTCTCACGGTCTACGAGTGGTTTCATTTATTAAGCCTTACAATATGTATTTTAAAAATAAATAAAGAAATAATAATAACATGCTTATCGACGGTCTATAAACTTCTTACATCCATTCTGAGAACGAAAATTAACCAACATATAGATAGCAACTCAATTATGTCTGCTTCTCAGAATGGATGTAGGAACGGGTCCCGTGGTACTAAGGAGCTACTCCTCATAGACATGACCATAAGCCAACAGGTTCGTCGATCCCGCAAGGATTTGTCGACATGCTGGATAGATTATAAGAAGGCCTATGACTCTGTGCCGCATACATGGCTCATGAGGGTGTTGGAGTTGTACAAAGTAGATGCAACCCTACGCACCTTCCTCGAGTCATGTATGGGGCAATGGAAAACAGTCCTTAGCTATCCAGGGTGTCGACGAATCCGAGAGGGCGATGAGCCTATATGGATTAAACGGGGAATATTCCAGGGCGACAGTCTGAGTCCACTTTGGTTCTGCTTGGCTCTGAATCCTCTAAGCACACTACTAGAGGAATCAGGCTTGGGCTATCGGTTGAGAAGAGGTGGTCAGGTTCTATCTCACCTTCTTTACATGGATGATCTGAAACTCATTGCCCCCAACAAATTGCGACTAATGGAACTACTGAAGGTAACTGAAACCTTTAGTAATGCCATCAGGATGGAATTTGGTGTGGACAAATGTGCAGTCATGCATGTGAAGCGAGGAGAGATTATGGAATCTGAGGGGGTTCAACTCTCGGATTCCATATACCTTAGATCCCTCTCCTCGACCGAAACCTATAAGTATTTGGGTATGTCGGAAGCGTTAGGCATTAAAGTAGCTGACAATCATTGCAGGAGCGCTTCTTTAACCGCCTGAAGAAGGTGTTAAACAGCCTTCTATCGGGTGGAAATAAGGTGCGCGCCTTCAATGGTTGGGTCATGCCCAAGGGCGTCGCCAGCTTATGACAAAGGGGGGGGCAATATTATGGATGATAAAAAATATGAACGCCGAGAGCATAAAGCATTACACTTTGGAAGTCTTTGCCTCGATGACGTTTTTTTTTGTCAAGTGGGGAATCATTTGAATGACTTCTCCCGCTCTTGGGTGGAGCGGGAGGGCGTGTCAGACTTTTACTGACTAAACCCCACCCCGTTCCTTCGTTGCTTTCGATCTGGGAGGACACGGGCTCACCTTTCGGAATTTCCGTGTTCCCCAGGGGCTTCGGCCCTACCTGGCCACTACAGTTAGCTGACATCTCCTTAAGGCGCGCGTAGAACAGAACGCGCCTTTGACGACTGGGCTTGGTCCGGGTTATTACCGGACTGCCGGATGGCGAGCTACCCAATGCTCGCCGTCCACAAGCCCGCGCCTACGGTGGTCGGAAACTGGGATCAGGATCTCGGCGGCGGCGTGAGGGCCGTTCCCTCTTGCGCTCGCGGTCGGGAGTTTCCTTCGTTAGTATTACTACTTCGCAGAAGGAAGCTACCGCCCGCCACCCCTCCTCGCTCGGGACCATGGCCTGTACCAGGGCCCGGTGCGAGAAGTTGCTACCGCCGATAGCCTCCACGGGGACACGACGGTACTCCGCCCAAGTGGGGCACACCTTTACCATGCGCTCCACCGTGTCCTCCGGGCGGTCCACACAGTGGCGACACCCGGGCGTCCTTTCCTCCTTGATCCGATGCAGGAACCTCCCGAACTTACCGTGTCCGGTGAGGACCTGCGTCATACGGAACGAGAGGACGAGACAGAGAAAATCGTGCATGCGTGCAAGGACTATTGCCTCCAGATCCCACGGTGGCAGGCCAGCAAGGAGGCTCGCCGCTTCGCGGGAGATCGTGCGGTATCCCCGCACTATCCGGATGGCTATGACTCTCGGGCAAGCGTCAGAACCTATCCGACAGGTAGGCCTCGATCACGCGACTTAGGTAGGCGGGCACCTCATGGTGCCGAAGTGCCGCCTCGATGCTACTCCAGGGACTTCAAGGGAGGTGATAATTGAATCTAAGTATGGTATTACTAAAGATTTCTTCCAGTATTCTAAAGGGCTTTCTGCTGAATGATTGTTTCTATGACGTTGTTTCCCCCGTAATACGCGGCATTGATGTAACGTCCAACTCCAGTCCGACTTTCTCCGCAACAGCAATAGTTTCCTTTTATTATTTCTTGCAGTTTATAATATAGCAGAAGTATAATTTCTGCATTTATTCATATTTAAGGAAGTCAATTGCTCGCATTTTGATCGCTTTGCGGCTAACTACATTTGATCTCTAGGGGGGGGCAGCTGCCCCCCCCCCTGCCCCCCCTTGGCGACGCCCTTGGTCATGCCAGTTTTAATGTACTCTTTCGGCATACTCAAATGGTCTCAGACTGAGCTAAATGCTCTGGATAGGCGAGTCCGTACATTGCTGACCGCAAACCGGATGCATCACCCACGATCGTCGGTGATGAGACTGTACATCCCGCGGAAGTGTGGAGGTCGAGGTTTCTTGAACGCTAAGACCTTGCACAACCGCGAGGTGTGCAGCCTCAGAGAATATTTTCTCAAAACCGACGTGGGTATGCACCGCGATGTGGTCGCAGTGGATATCGGACTCACCTCGTTATCCATGGCTAAAGAGGACTGGCGCAAACCTGTGATACTTACAACTGATGACCGCAAGGAAGTATGGAAAAGCAAGGAGCTCCACGGGCGCTTTTATCGGGCTCTTCATGAGCCTGATGTAGATTTTGCGGCATCCGTGGCCTGGCTACGGTTCAGCAACCTCTTTGGGGAAACTGAAGGTTTTGTCTGTGCGATTATGGACGAAGTTGTCTTGACGAATAACTACCGGAGATATATAATAAAGGACGGGACGGTGGACGTGTGTCGGGCATGCCATCGTCCGGGCGAGTCCATTAGACACATTATCTCTGGTTGTTCTCATCTAGCTAACGGCGAGTATTTGCACAGACACAACCAAGTGGCCAGGATTATACACCAACAACTTGCTTTGAAATACAAACTTGTGGAATCAGAGGTACCGTATTACAAGTATGTGCCCGACCCAGTTCTCGAAAATGATCATGTCACGCTTAATAGAAAAGAAGAGCCGGCGCAGAGACTGTGTCAAAAGCCTTCGCTAAATCGAGGTAAATTGTCATGACTTTCTTCTTATCATCAAGCTTAGCAATTATACTATCAGTAAGTTGATGTACGGCGTCGCTGGTAGATCTACCTCTACGGAATCCATATTGGTGTACTGATAGCAATGTTTTCTTTTCTAAATAATTAATTAGTTGCCTGTTTATTACTTTCTCTAGAATTTTAGATAAGGTAGATAGAATAGATATAGGGCGGTAGTTATTGACACAATCCCTGCTACCACTCTTGTTGATGGGGTGAACTAGGGATTTTTTGAGTTCAGTTGGAAACACGCCTTTGAAAAGACATGTATTACAAAGAAACGCGATGGGACGGGCTAATGTGTTGGAGTATAATTTAATCAATTAACTGGGAATATCATCACATCTTATTGCACGATTTACTTTAAGAGAAGTTATGATTGTCGTAGAATTGATCCCAGAACTTACCCATTTCCTCACTAGTGCTGATAAGGTTATTTATACAAACCTACAACTATAAATCATAAGGCCACAGCTCAACTACTCTTTATTGAAGAGTTCCTACATTATTCATGTGTCATTTTAAACATGCAATATTTTCTACTAAAAGTGAGTTTACAGTTTTCCCCCAGTTGTTTAAAAGATTTCCTAAACAAAGTTCAGTAAGCGCTGTTGTTCTTCTTAAAGAGTTTACCCCTAACAGATTAGCGAACGATAAGCCCTCACATGGAGTATATACGAGAGGCTATTGAGGAGCCTTGAGAGCATATCATATCGGCTTAAAAGATCAGAGCAAGGAGGTACCCTTCGCACATACCTGAACACGTATGCATTGATTAATTTTGACAGCGTATTACGTATAAAGGCGATGGGAAAAGTAGGGTAGTCGGGTATTCGTTCGCTTGTTTTCATTTCTTATTTATCACTGTCACTACATAGTATAAAACAAAGTCGCTTTATCTGTCCCTATAGCCCTATGTATGCTTAAATCTTAAAAACTACGCAACGGATTTTGATGCGGTTCTTTTTAATAGATAGAGTGATTTAAGAGGAATGTTTATATGTATAATAAATGCACAATTATAGTAAAGTAACACTGATAAATTTGCACCCGTGCAAAGACGAGGCGGGGCGCTAATTTATTTTAAAAACTTTATACACAAGTTAACATACAAAGGCGGACTTAGTGCTTTAGGCATTTTCTATCAGTCGACCTTTAGGGACCTTAGGGTTTTTTTAGGTAGAACGGTGGGTTACTGTTCGACTATTGGCAAAACATAGTGCAGTTTATGCCGTTTGGCGCTCCGAATAGCCCTCTCAACGACCTTAACCTGTAGGGTAGGCATAGTCGGTACCTGCTGGAAAAGCGAGGGTAATAGCCAGCTTCGTTTCTTTTTAGCATATTAACTTTTCGTGTTCATAAAGGCACGCCCTTATACTCGTATTTATAATATATACTTTCCCCTTTCCCTTCATTATTTCATGAATCCCCGACCGGTCTCATAGGACCGCGCTGTTATTGTCTTACTATTGTGTCTCGTTTCGCGGGTATTAATAGGTTAAGATAAAATAATAATTGTCATAGTAATTGACGGCACGTGGCTATCTTTGGTCGTTCAAGCTGATTTAACCCATTCTCCTAATTGCTGTAATCCCTTGGTCCGCTTTTACACCTGTTTTTTAAAGTGGGAAATCATCTAATGACTTCTCCCACTGTAGGGCGGATCCCGCCGAAGAGCGGAACAAGTCAAGTCACTCACTTACCCAAACATACTCACATACACCTTCACTCACCCTTACACACACACAAACACAAATACACACTCACTCAGACACGGGCGTCTACTCCTAAATAAAATTGTAAAATTAGAATGATAGTAAATTATAATTGGAGAATTACTGGTACCCATACACAAGTTAAATCTTTTCCTTGGGTACCAGAGTTGATACAAACATTTGTATTAACATTCCTTACTCAGCTTTATAATTAAGTTTGTAACCTGTACAATTTCATGCTCCTATCTATTGTAAATGTTTGTCTGTATCCTTTCTTTTAAGTTTAATAAACATATTATTATTATTATTTATTATTATTTTGATGATTTCTCACCTCAAAAATAAACCTGTTAGAGAGTCTTCCATAAATTAAAACGACAATCTCTTCACATTTTTATTATTAAAGGAAAAGCACTTTTATCTCTGGTCTAAGCTGACAGCCAGCAGAGTTTCCGTTTAAAACTTCTCAGGCTTCTTTTAAAATTTCCTTTTCAATTTTATTCAGTTTAATGTAAGTCGAAAATGCATTTTCCTGAGCAAACAAAGGCTGTGTAATATATTAAAAAAGCTTCGTATGCTTCTAATGTTTACCTTAGGTACTTTACTCAGGTATTTTTAGGTGGGACATCAACAGAATGACTTCTCCCGGTCTTGGGTGAAGCGGGAGGGCTAGTCAGACTTTTACTGACTAAAACCCACTCCTATCCTTCTTTGCCTTAATTCCAGGATCCCTGGGTTCCCTTTCGTTCAACAAAGGTTCCCAGTAGACTTTGACCCTGCCGAGCCCCAACAGTTAGCTGACATCTCTTTGAGGCGCGCGTGAAACAATACGCGCCGTCGACAACGTCCATCGGCCGGACTGTTACCGGACATCCGGACCTTAGGTAGGTAGGTACTTTACGGTTTTCACAGGACTCATGGGACAAAAGCCGGATAAGATAAGTAGTAAAATAGAACAGTTGAAGAAATTTTCCACATAGGTATTTCTCCACAAGCAAATAAGTAGATACATAATAATACAATTTAGCTGAAGATACGCCCGAGCCGAAGAAGAAGTCGTTTTGGCGTCAAGAAACTGTAAGGCCAAGGTCCATAGACGCGTACGCTTCATAGGCGCTTCAAAATACGCCAGGCAGATTATCACAGCGTACTGAACCCTGTCCACGAGGCGTATTACACGCGTACGTTGAACTTACCGTCGCCGCGTCGGACGGCGAACATATTCCCGCCATTTTTATAAAAATAACAAGATGCTTTCGCTCGATGTACGCCCCGACGTATGACAGGCGTGATGAAGCCTGCATGCAGCGAGCACGACGTAGCCGGTCCGTTGAAATAGTTTCATAGTTTTGTTAGCTTGTGAGCAGGCGTACAAGCGTATATCTAATGACGAATACGCGTCTATCAAGCCACACGTCCATGAACAGTTTTAGGCCTAATGACACTTGCCCACGTATCTACTCGTAACAACAATTAACAATTGTTAGCACATTAAACTTAATATGTACTTCACTACATAGTATAAAACATAGTCGCTTTCTCTGTCCCTATATCCCTATGTATGCTTAAATCTTTAAAACTACTCAACGGATTTTGATGCGGTTTTTAATAGATTGAGTGATTCAAGAGGAAGGTTTATGTATACCTAAACTACATTAGTAGACTAACACTGATAAATTGGAACCCGTGCGAAACCGGGGCGGGTCGCTAGTATTCTATATTTTAATTAACATTGTACGTAAACCAATTGTAATAAGTATAAAAAGGGAACGGTCTCCTGAGTTATTTGGTAAGAAATTATTGTGAGACACAGCTCGTGGACTTTTATTTCTTACGCCCACCACCCCACCACGCCTACGTACAACTAGTGATGCTATAATAAACATAATTAACTTGCAGAGGCGTAACTATCGACGTATCAGCCGACCCCCAGCTGTCAGGAGCCTCGACTAATCCATATTTACTAAATTATTATAAATGAGAAAGTAACTCTGTCTGTTTCACTTTCACGGTTTAACTACTGAACCGATTTTGATGAAATTTAGTATGGAGTAAACTTGATCCCCAAAGAAGGACATATCATAACTTCAAATTCGCATCCGCAATAATCGACATTCTCGCGGACGAGGCCGCTGGCAGAAGCTAATATAAGCATAAAATCGTATAATGTGGGCCATAAGCCCAAATTCTTGTTAAAGAAGAGACTCTCAAAATTTCGGTGCTATTTGGTCATAGCATAGCATCAGTCTTATAATGATCCCACTGATGGGACTCTGCCGCGCTCGCCGTAATCCACCACGCGGGGTCAGTGCGGTTTGGTGGATGTCACATGTCTTAAAATTGTTAGTTCTATGACATGCCGATTTCCTTAAGATTTTTTCCTTCACCGTTTTTTAATCAATTACACAATGTTCACGCCTCGCTGGGTTTGAACCCGTGACCTACAAATTGTAAGTCGTCGTCGTGACAACTGGGCCACCACTGCTCTCTAATTGGTCATATTTTGTAATAAAAACAATATCCCTATTGGGCTTTATTGCACTCGGGTAAAAAAGGGGACCCTCAATATTTTATTACACAGGGTCCCTTAGGGACCAGCGGAGCTACTGTAAACTAAAGATCCAACCCGGCTTCGCACGGGTGCAAATTATATACATACTCGTAAACCATTCTCCTTTATTGCTCCCTCTATTTAATGAAACCCGCATCAAACAGGCAGACGCAGAAAACTAATCTTTGATATTAGTTTCAACTTCTAGGTAATACCTACACGCGTTCCTAAGAAAATCAGATAGACAGGCAATCGGACAGACCTATCTTTAATGTCTGGGCTAGGTAAGCAATGAAATGTTATCGAACTAAATCATTGCCTAATTGTTTGATTGAACAGTTTTATTTCATTCACTAATACCGTGGGGGCCCAGTAGGGTCAAAGTCTCAAGGGAACTCTACTCTTCTAAAAGGAAAACCCGGGACCCTGGAACGAAGGCAAAGAAGAAACAAAGGAGTTGATTTTAGTCAGTAACAGTCTGACACGCCCTCCCACTCCGCCTAAGAACAAGAGAAGTCATTCTGAAGCTTTGCGCCTAAAAAAAAATAGCATTCACTAATTCGCCGTTAGCTACCAATTTATAGACCGCAAGTCAACCTATACCTAACCAAAGGTTATCGTCTGATTAACCGGACTTGCCTGTGGCCGGCCTTAATAAATTAAAACCTCCAACCAGGACTTATAAAAAAAACTAAACAAGTACACGCTAAGGGCATGGACCTCGACTAAGGGTGTCGCTGGACTGGCTGACTGAACAAAGCACTTTTAATTTGACTAACCTTGATTCTCCATTACCGGAAGATCGGAGAATGGCCATGTCGTCAGCGAAGCAAACCGAACCAACTGGCACACTACTACTTTTTGGGATATCCCTGGTGAACAGCCCAAAAAATAAAAAGAGATATAGCATCTTAACTTACCTTATAGCACCTAGTGAGGAGATCCTCCATTTCGTTTGAGATAGGAGCAGAGGATCATCAGGATGTTTCACGGGTGGGAAGCTACAAGAAGGGGGCTTTGTCCGACTTGTGGAAAGCGGGACCCTTATCGGGGCAAATAAGACAAGGCAAAGGCATCCTCAGTGAATAGGTACTCTTAACTAGGCAGAATACGAGGTGAATGGAGACTAGCTCGTTAAGCATATTGCCCCTGCGCGCCATGCGCTGCCCTTCAAGGCGTTTCTTTACCACACGCTGTAATTTGCACAGAATTAAGAGTTTTGCTTGCGTCACAAGGAAATGTGCTGAACGCACAGATGGTTGCATTTTTCTCGGTTATCAGACACCGAATAACATCCAGCAGTTTTATACGATGGTCTTCCGTTACTGGAAACTCCCTTAAATAATAATCGTTCAGGACTGATTGTATGTACGTAATATATAAGTGAGTCCATCGAAGACGTGGATTAAAGGCCTATTAATTCCCCAAGTAAATTAACTTTTACAGCGGAGTCATTCAAGCCGAACGAGCAGTGAGGTCGCTGGTGGAAGTGACGGAATCTTCTGAAGCATATGATGAAGAAGAGAGTAGTGAGTAATAGGCGGGAATGACAGTGATCAGTTGGTGACCAGTGATGCCTATTTAAGTGAAATAAGTACCTACACGAAGAGAGATACGTGCACGGAGAAAAGGGATGCAATACAATACTTTCCAGTAGAAAACGAGCGTTCCACCACCAAAACAATACTTCCTATCGTTGCGATAAATTGAGCTCAACAATAAATTAATATTATTATTCATGAACACAAATTCGACTTATTTTTTTAAATAAGCAGCATCTTTGTGCTCTTCTGTCTGTATTGTTATTTAATTTTTAAGTATTTTTGTATTTTATACTCACAAACATAAATAAATAAACCCGCTACTGGCTAAAAGACTAGTATCTAAGTTTTAGATTGTCAAAAAAAGTAACAGGTGCTGCAGTAGTGATGTCCAACTTGTCTAGTTGTCTACAGTCCAACTCGATTATGATTTGCTCCTTATTTGAAAAAAAATGTAAATGTCCGTTTTGAAACTACCAAAGTGAAAGAGTGTAAACGTAAAGTTGAAACTATTTAAATCAATCATTGCTCTTATTTTTAGACACAATCTATCATCAAGATATTGAGGCCTATCGATTTTAATTGACAACACTACTACGGGCTGACACAGAAAAAAAATGTGAGTGCAGTGAATGTCAATTTTGTGCTATTTTTGTATTTATAATTCCATTTTGTGGTGTCGCAAAACAATTTATCACCAACGATAAGACACACAAACTTGATTAACACTCATAGAGTTCCTCGTAACGTAGAACGCGTAAGTCGACCTTGTATTTTAAACCCTGAAACTTGCTGTTAGTCGTTGTTAAAAATCAGTCATGAAAAATATTATTGGAAAAAGTTGGCGTGACTCTGCTTCGTTAATAGTGCTCACAAAGCGGAATAGCGAGTTGTTATCGCGCGGTGAAGATCGTGGCGGTGTTAATTACGACATATTGTTGCAGACTCGGACGCGCAGTGCTACGTTTGCCAACAGCGTGGTGTTTCCCGGCGGAGTTAGCGAATCCGTGGACGGGAGCCCCCGCTGGCTGGAGCTCCTCAAATCCTTCGGCTACACCAAACAAGATTTGGAAGCATTTCACCGCCCTGATAGTGTTATCAACCCGATTTTCCAAAATAATCCCATACAAAGGTAATATTTGTGGACCTTGACATCTCGGCTGACGTTTTCGTCAGTCACACAGTAAATGATAACGACAGTAAACACTAATGCCTCTACACTTGTACATCACTTTATATTTAACACCAAGTGAAGTGCTGTTGCAATCATTTTTATACTGTATTGTGTACATTAGCTTACTTGTATATTTATGTGTCATACTGATATTTAGTTACTGTTGTGATCTTCATATTATTTCTTGACAAAGACTTTCTAATACATCTTGTGTTTGTTGTAGCAGAAGCGTGAGTGTTTCCTTAATTTTTTTACATTAATTATGCATTCTCTAACAGTAACTGGTTATGTAAAATAAACGTAAATGCCAAAGCACTAATTAAAACAGTATTTGGTATGTTAATGGCTGGCTACAATTTGATAATCTTTTTCTGTAATATGGAAATACACACTCACACATTGAAGCAACCCAAATTATTGATAGTTTATAATACCTATTAGAATATTATTGAGGTTACTATAATCTACTTCTCTATAGGATTTTTCTTTTTTTGCTGTAACAAACTTCTATCATAAAAGTTGTTGAAGAAACCAAAACCACAAAGAGAAACCACAACTGAATCACGACATTTGATTCCTAATTGAGCCAATAGCAATGTTGTCAATACAATCATCTAAAGTAACTCACATGTACTCACTAAATATATTGGCCTCCAACAATGTCTTAAGTGTTATGCTCAATTACATTGCCAATTAACAATGTTGGTGCAGTTTTGGCATTCATTGACAGATTAAAGCTACTTAGATAAGACAATTGTGTACAAAACAAGTAATGATTTTGATTATGTGGCCAACATTTGCCATTGTGTCAGCGTTTCCGAGTACTCAATAATAATATTTGTGTTTATAGACATTTACAACTGCGGATAACAGCGATCAGGGAGACTTTTGAGGAGTTGGGCCTGTTGATCTGCAGCCGGCAGAAGAAGGAGCAGAGGACCGGGCTATGGGCAGACATTGTACACGATATTGATGTTAAGAACTGGCAAAGTCGAGTGAGTGTATTATCTTTGCTTTGTTTTACAGTTGTGTCAATATTTAGTTATACGTATTTACACATTGTTCAATGAGAAGCAAGAGCTACCTTACAAATGACATTCGGGCTATTCCAGTTTTCTTTGATACATATTTTGATAATGAAGTTTCAAGGTATTTCTGAAACTAAGATCATTACCATATATCATGTTTGGATTAGTAATCATTTAGTAAGAAGAGGTTTAGATGTACCTTACTAATCACTAGTGATAATTGTGTTAATCTTTTAGTTTATTTTGCTACTACTCTACATTCTTTTTTTAGTTTTCCTGTAATCTATGGTTAGGAAATTGTTTATCTTGGTATGGTCATGTGAAGAGGAGGGATGAAACCTATGTTACTAAGAGTTTACATGTTGGCAGGGGGAGGGGGAGG
This sequence comes from Mythimna separata, assembly GCA_030763345.1. NCBI lineage: Eukaryota > Metazoa > Arthropoda > Insecta > Lepidoptera > Noctuidae > Mythimna > Mythimna separata. The sequence goes on along the minus strand of CM061170.1, from coordinate 21,677,536 downwards.
CCAAAAAAAATGGATGGGTTGTGTGAAGAGTGATATGAAAGACAAGGGAGTTAGTGATAGTGTGACAGGACAGAATGGAAGAAAAATTGTCTTGTGCTGACACCAAGTGATATGTAATAAGTGAGAAGAGGTACCTAAACTATAGTATTTATTACTATTAGGGCCTGTTTCACAATGTCCGAGTAAGCACTACTCACTGAATAAATTAAAAAATTTGACAGAATTTGTATGAAATTATCTGTCAAGTAAGATACTCGAAACTTAATCATAGGTGGTGAAACAGGCCCTTAACCTATAAACTTGAAAAATGAGACACAATAGTAAGACAATAACAGTGCAGTTGCATGAGACCGGTCGGGGATTCATGAATTAAAATTATATGATAACTCTTATTCATCTCCATACCTACTAATATTATAAAGTTGAACAGTTTGTTTTAATTTGCTAATCTAACTACTGGGCTACATTCAGATTTTTTTTGTGTAGGATAGCCTATTTATCAAGGAAACCATCTCATTTCCTTCTCATCTTTTTTCGCATAAATATTTAATGTTTCACAAACAAGTGTAGACACTGACTCCTGTAACACAGGTACCACCTAGCTCAGGAGTCAGGGCTTCAATTGGATATGTATCAGCATGTTTATGTCAATATAAAGAGATATAATAAAGAGTAACCATGGAGTTTCGTGCCGGTTCTTCTCCATATGAAACAACCAATCGGAACCATGCCTTAGCTTCTAACATTTACTTCAACACACAAACAGCCTGTGTAAAATAAAAAACATTTTTGATTTTAAATAAATCATTATTATTATCTTGCCATGACCAACAGGAGCGGAGCCGTAACTGAGCAAACTCTTCTAGTGAAACAGTCATCGGAAAGACATGATTTCTAGTAAATGGTACATGAATAAGTCAATGTGCAAATTACATTCTTGTTAATGAATCATTTTGGCACCAGCATTGACAGCATAATTAATTAGTGGAATCAATCATTTGTAGTAATATTCCAGTTTCTCATTAAGCCATTGCTATACAAGTGCATCAACTAAACTGGATTGATTCAGTATTTAGTACATTTTACTTTTATAAAGAGACAAAATTGTTTGCGTTTTATACTTAAAAAAAACTCCAGGATTAAATGAGTCAACCTCCTGTTGCACTAATTAAAAACATAGAAAGGTTTTTTTTTTAAATTGCGTTACACATCGATATGGATTTTTGTAATAAGCTCTGTAAATATATACTAAAATTACTCTAAACTACTAAAACCCCTCTTTACTGCACTTTTAATTAGCGCAACAGCCTCATTGTAATATAGTTTCACGGATGGATAGCTATAGAATCGCTTAGTGCTATAGACTAATTTAAATCTCTCAAATCTTTCATGATAGTGCTTAGGTTCATAAGAGAAAACGCTTGAAATGTCTGCCAAACATGGTAGGTTCAAAATACATTGGGGTTTTTTTTTTGGGATAAGAATATAGGTTCATCATGTAAATCCCAGAAATACTTAGACCATTGTACTCTTGTGTCGTTTTATTAACTGTATGGCTTGCTAGCCGTACAAGACCCCAGAGCTGAGGCCTAAGGGAATAGGCCACTGAATGTAAGTTGCTGGAACTAAGTAGTCAACTAATATTTATGAGAACTTGAATATTCTTTCAGGTAGCCAAGGACCCTGGGGACTGGATTACCCTGTGTGAAGAGCATCAGTGTTACCCTGACATCTGGTCCCTGCACCTTTGGAGCAACTGGTTGACTCCACTCACCATCCCGAAGAGGTTCGACACTGCTTTCTTTGTGACTGCCCTTGAAAATAAACCTAAGAGCATCGGAAGTAGTAGTGAAGTGGTCTCAGTTGAGGTAAGTGCTTTTTGAAGTTATTTTTATATTTGTCAGTGTTATTAATAAGTAAAAACAAACATTTTTGTGAGCACTCAGCAAAATTCTATAATTGAATTGCTAAATCATTATTTATTTATTTATTTAGTGTATGGAAGACTTACAGCTAATAAAACCAGAAAAAAAGAAACCATAAACATTAGGAAGCCAATTACAAGTCCTCACATATAGGCCTTAAAATATGGTGTTAATGGTGTGAGCACAAAAATACACAGCTTCGCATTTTATTTAAGCGAAATCATTCATAAATGCAATACATTATCATCTGCCTAGCCTTTTCCCAACTATATTGGGGTCGGCTTCCAGTCAAGCCGGGTTTAGCTGAATACCACTATTTTACGAGGAGCGGCTGCCTACCAGACCTCCACAACCCATTAACTGGGGTAATACGGTACTTCATGGCAAGACTGGAGTCAGATTTACTGGCTTCTGACTATCCGTAACGACTGCCAAAGATCTACAAATGACAGCCGGGACCTACAGCTTAACGTGCTTTCCGAGGCACGGAGGAAACTCGTTATGTTAAGATGGTCACCCATCCACAAACCAACCTTGGCAAGCGTTGCTTAACCTTGAAGATTGATCTGTGCGGCTGTTATTATATAGTCATTTATTACATCATCATCACAAATTCAATGCTACTATTAATCCTATTGCTACTTGAAAAATTCAATTCAATTATCATTATGATACCCCCTGTATTATTTTGAGTCCATTCTAAGGTTGTCTGGTAGATATCACTGTCAGTGATAAAACTGCCATTGTATCCATGGATTTAAGTTTTTGTGTACAATAAAGTTTATTGTATACAGTTTTTCTTTACTTACCTTCATTTATTTCTCTTGCAGCAATGAACTCGATTTTATTATCATTTTCATTGTTGAATGTATTTATTGACTAGTAAATGATGTTGCAGTTCAAGTGTTGATGGTTATTCAACAATTTTTCTTCTTTTTTACAGTGGCTAAGCCCTGCAGAAGTATTACAGAGTGATAAGAAGCTACAACCACCACAACTTTATGAGCTCAACCGACTGGCCCATGTGAAGGACATAGAGGAGCTCGTTAAATTCGCCCGAGAGAAGAGCGGACATGGTACTGACCTAATCTATCCAGTATTTGTCAAAGCAAAAGATGGCGAGTTCTCTGTGCTACCAGGTAATTATCACATCATATTTTTATTAATATTTTCAATTGAAACACTTATACTAATAACTTTATTTTGTCCCCAGGTGATGACTTATACCCTTCAAGTGTAGACTACAACAACGACAATATAATTAATTGTAAAAACCAAACTATATTAGAGTTAAGAGAAGCTTCTAAAACCATTCATAGAGTTGAAATTGTTAAGGGGAAATATCAGTTAGTAATTAAGAATTACAAACCTAAACATCACATCAACATGGAAGATATGACCTTTCCCATTTAAAATACAGTTTGTAGTTCCAGTTCATGCCTTAAAGTTGGCCTTATTAGTGTACAAATAAGAACTTGTCGTAGCGGTAGAGCTAATTCAGGTGTAGGTACATTAGGCGGCGAATAAGATGGCGGGTTCCGGGCACACGTGGCCCAACAGCCAGGACGACTACGAGCTGCTGGACGTGATCGGCGTGGGCGCCACGGCCGTCGTGCACGCCGCCTTCTGCCGCCCGCGCGGCGAGAAGTGCGCCATCAAGCGCATCAACCTCGAGAAGTGGAACACCTCCATGGACGAGCTGCTCAAGGAGATCCAGGCCATGTCCAGCTGCAACCACGAGAACGTGGTCACCTACTACACCAGCTTCGTGGTCAAGGAGGAGCTGTGGCTCGTGCTGCGCCTGCTCGAGGGCGGCAGTCTGCTCGATATCATCAAGCACAAAATGAGGATATCAAACTGCAAACACGGCGTGTTCGACGAGGCCACCATCGCCACAGTATTGAAAGAGGTGCTAAAAGGCCTCGAGTACTTCCACCAGAACGGTCAGATCCACAGAGACATCAAGGCCGGTAACATTCTCCTGGGAGACGACGGCATCGTTCAGATCGCCGACTTCGGCGTGTCGGCCTGGCTGGCCACGGGGCGCGACATCTCGCGCCAGAAGGTGCGCCACACCTTCGTGGGCACCCCCTGCTGGATGGCGCCCGAAGTCATGGAGCAGAACCACGGATACGACTTCAAAGCCGATATCTGGTCTTTTGGTATTACGGCGATAGAGATGGCAACTGGCACTGCGCCATACCACAAGTATCCTCCGATGAAGGTGCTCATGCTGACGCTACAGAACGATCCGCCGACATTGGACACTGGCGCCGAAGAGAAGGATCAGTACAAGGCGTACGGCAAGACGTTCAGGAAAATGATATTCGAATGTCTGCAGAAGGATCCGGCAAAGCGGCCGACAGCCACCGAGCTGCTGAAGCACTCATTCTTCAAGAAGGCGCGCGACCGCAAGTACTTGGTGTCGACGCTGGTGACCATCGGGCCCAGCATGGAGACGCGCGTGCACAAGGCGAGCCGGCGGCAGCCGGGCGCGTCGGGGCGCCTGCACCGCATGGAGACGGGCGAGTGGGTGTGGGAGAGCGAGGAGGACGACGACGACGACGAGGACGACGCGGCGCGCGACCGCCCCATGAACACGCTGGAGCGCGCCGACAGCTCCGACAGCGACAGCGACGAGCGCGGCGCCGCCTTCACCATCGGCTCGCTGGGCGCGGCCGACGCGCCGCAGATCAACCTCGTGCTGCGCATGCGCAACGCGCGCAACGAGCTCAACGACATCCGCTTCGAGTTCGCGGCCGGCAAGGACTCGGCCGACGGCATCGCCACGGAGCTGGTGGGCGCGGGGCTGCTGGACGCGCGCGACGCCGGCGTGACGGCGCAGCAGCTGCAGCGCCTGGTGGACGACTTCCTGTTCCCCGCGCAGGCGCCGCCGCCGCGCTCGCTCACCTTCCGCCTCTGCTCCGCGCCGCCCGAGCCCGAGGACGAGCAGAGCCTGCTGGGCTTCGCGCAGATCTCCATCGTGGACTGACCGCCCCGCCCCCACACCGACGACTACGACTATGCTTAGGTACCTCCTACGTATTTTATGGGTGGATATGGAATTATATTAGTTGTATACCGTTTATGCGGAGGTGATTTTTGTGGACGGACGATGCGGGGCGCCGAGTGTACGCACTGCCCCGCACGTCCTCTGCGGGCGCGCTCCAGACGTCTGTATACGAAAACTATCGCCGCGTAGCTCAAATGAATGTATATTTTACATTATGATTATAAGGGTGAATCTGAATTTATAAGAGTATTTTTTGTGATCGTACCGTGTCAATTTTGCTGCTTTCAAACACTGTAATCGATTAGGACCCACATTCGCAAATTTCGCAATGCTAAACAAATAATGACAATGAATGACATAATAGTTTGCGCTGGCGTATTGAAGACATCCGGTTTGTAAGATAGCACTTTTTTAGCGTATTATACTTGTTTTGTAATAAAAAGCTACCTATATTTGTAATTCTTAATACTTTTTAACAACTTCCAAGTGCCATATTTTTAAAATATGAATGGATAAAAATGTATACTGTAAGTTTGACAGTGATAAAATTGCATATAATAATAATCATTACAGTGTTAATTTTAAATAGCAGGTCTATATAGCACCATAGAATGTTCTTTTTACATTGTTATTTGTTTGTTGCTTATTTTGGAAGTATTTTAATAATAAAAGATTAAATCGATTTCGGCAGGATGTTTTATTAAAACCTCTATGATTTTTCAAAACTGTTAACTAAAAGCTATGTTTGTTCTTAGACTACATTACATTAGTTTATAACAAGTTCACGAAGGTGGTACAGTACTGGCATTCTGCTTCTGTTCGAGCTCGCTCACACACTAGACTAGTGGCGCAGCAGACTGTACAGTGAGTGAAACAAATACGTATCTGTAAAAACTCAGTTTGGCATCTAAACATTGTCGAAATAAACCATCTATAAACATTCCAAAACATTACCAACTTTCATTCCTGTTCATAACATTATAAAGAGATTCTTAATTCTAAGCATAATAAGAGTTGAAAAAGCAATAACGGTATAAAAATAAGTTTTTAGGTACATACAAACTTAACTCCATAGCATGTTGGTCCACAAAGAAAAATTAAGAGATCTATTTTATTGGCTACGAGTATTACTACCACAACAAAGGTTTCCTGTCAATTTTTACAAGTTATTCTAGTTAAATGCGATGCAGTCCATACTTGTTTACTTTTTGACAGTTTAGTAATTTTAATTGACAATTTCGGTAAATTATGATCAAGCGATGTGAAGTGAAGGTAAGCGGAATTGTTGCTTCAGTACGAAATAGCTACAGATTAATTTTATTCAATTCACAGTACTTGTGTCGCTCACAACAGTGTTGCAATTTACAAGTTCGTAATTTATTATACCTACATGGCCATTAATTTTGAGTTTGAGAATGGTTCCCATTTCCAGTAAATTAGCACATATTGCAATAGAGTATTTCATTTTGTTGTCTTTGAGTACCAAATAAGTCTAAAAACACTGGAAAAACAAACGTAACATATCCAATTGGAACAACTTTTAAAACCGCGCACACATTTGCGCGAATGGCGATCACATTATATTGGTGTACCGCAACATTACAATAAATTACATAATTCCATCGGACACGGTCAGTTCAGTAGCTTAGCTAGTTCAGTCACGAGCCTCGTTTATTTGAAGACAGTTCATGTGTAAGTCCCCGGACTGACCTCATTTTGCGCGCACACTGTTGTGGCTACCACACAGTTACATAGTATACATATTATTTCGTGTAAAAAATATTCAAATCGCCATGATTTACAATTGTCATGTACCTTACAACTAGTGCTAATATATTAATGTTTGAGAATCATTTACATACATAGTGACTAGGAAAAATGAAGCGTCTAATTAAGTACTTAATCCTAACACACTCACTCTAGTAAGGCATTAACAACATTGAATTGTGTCGTAATAAATAAATAATTTAATCAATGTGTTCCTACTAAACATATTATAAATAACACTTGGACAACATATTACTCTTTAACTTATACAATAATTGTGCTGAAAGTATAGAACCAGCTGTTTATGACTAGGATTAAAAATATAAAATTATGGCACATCTAAAAAATAAAAATATCAAATATTTTGTGCTCGAATACTTAAACGTTTATAAAATAGGTACTATAAAAATAATTATTTAAAACACTACAAACAATACTCTTGGAAGACTAAATTATTAAGTGGAATGTTACGTGAAAATTGTAGTATAAAATTATGAGATTCATAATATCGCAGTTTGTAAGCAGGACATTATTTTACATTAACTGATCTAATATTTTTAAGTTATCGGTGTAATGTTCGTAAGGCCGATCTAAGCAGTAGGCCCGTATGTGTGAAAACAATTAGGAACGTAGAGACCCCACAAATCCTTGTGCTGTGCGAGAGTAGTGATAGCTTACAAATTAATTGTACTATAAGAAAGCGTATAGCGGTGACTTACTCTACGTACGCGAGAGTTTGTACAAATAAGACTCGTCGAGACGCGCTCGCCGGGGAAACGTAAACACAACCTGTGTTGGTAGGAGAGGAAAAGAGTTTCAGAAAATAGAAAAGGAAGTTTTGTAGAAATAGTGAAGTGTTGAAAATATAGTTTTCAGTGTTGAATAGACAAGTTTTGGCTGAAGTTGTGTTTACGTTTATCAGACGAGGTCAATCACTTTACCCTCAAAAACTTAACGGTAGGCGCCGGAAAAATTTGACACTCGGGAAGCGGACTGGGCCGGCCGCGAATCAGAAGAGTTCGACCACCTTGCGCTTGACGTAGTCCTTGAGCGGCGCGTAGTAGTGGCGGCGCAGTGCCAGCAGCTCCGGCGAGCGCCGCAGGGCCGCCAGCGCCGCCCAGTCCGTCTCGAACAGCAGCAGCGCCAGCAGCGCCAGCCCCAGCCACACGAGCGCGAAGCTGGGCACGAAGGCGCGCAGCAGCGAGAAGCGCGCGCCCGGCGCCGCCGCCAGCGCGCCCAGCGTCACGCCCGACTCCGACGACGAGTGCTCGAACGACGACCGCACGCTGTACTCCAGCGGCGGCGCTGCACCCAAAACCAACAATGCATTACACCGACATTACACACGAGCGCGAAGCTGGGCACGAAGGCGCGCAGCAGCGAGAAGCGCGCGCCCGGCGCCGCCGCCAGCGCGCCCAGCGTCACGCCCGACTCCGACGACGAGTGCTCGAACGACGACCGCACGCTGTACTCCAGCGGCGGCGCTGCACCCAAAACCAACAATGCATTACACCGACATTACACACGAGCGCGAAGCTGGGCACGAAGGCGCGCAGCAGCGAGAAGCGCGCGCCCGGCGCCGCCGCCAGCGCGCCCAGCGTCACGCCCGACTCCGACGACGAGTGCTCGAACGACGACCGCACGCTGTACTCCAGCGGCGGCGCTGCACCCAAAACCAACAATGCATTACACCGACATTACACACGAGCGCGAAGCTGGGCACGAAGGCGCGCAGCAGCGAGAAGCGCGCGCCCGGCGCCGCCGCCAGCGCGCCCAGCGTCACGCCCGACTCCGACGACGAGTGCTCGAACGACGACCGCACGCTGTACTCCAGCGGCGGCGCTGCACCCAAAACCAACAATGCATTACACCGACATTACACACGAGCGCGAAGCTGGGCACGAAGGCGCGCAGCAGCGAGAAGCGCGCGCCCGGCGCCGCCGCCAGCGCGCCCAGCGTCACGCCCGACTCCGACGACGAGTGCTCGAACGACGACCGCACGCTGTACTCCAGCGGCGGCGCTGCACCCAAAACCAACAATGCATTACACCGACATTACACACGAGCGCGAAGCTGGGCACGAAGGCGCGCAGCAGCGAGAAGCGCGCGCCCGGCGCCGCCGCCAGCGCGCCCAGCGTCACGCCCGACTCCGACGACGAGTGCTCGAACGACGACCGCACGCTGTACTCCAGCGGCGGCGCTGCACCCAAAACCAACAATGCATTACACCGACATTACACACGAGCGCGAAGCTGGGCACGAAGGCGCGCAGCAGCGAGAAGCGCGCGCCCGGCGCCGCCGCCAGCGCGCCCAGCGTCACGCCCGACTCCGACGACGAGTGCTCGAACGACGACCGCACGCTGTACTCCAGCGGCGGCGCTGCACCCAAAACCAACAATGCATTACACCGACATTACACACGAGCGCGAAGCTGGGCACGAAGGCGCGCAGCAGCGAGAAGCGCGCGCCCGGCGCCGCCGCCAGCGCGCCCAGCGTCACGCCCGACTCCGACGACGAGTGCTCGAACGACGACCGCACGCTGTACTCCAGCGGCGGCGCTGCACCCAAAACCAACAATGCATTACACCGACATTACACACGAGCGCGAAGCTGGGCACGAAGGCGCGCAGCAGCGAGAAGCGCGCGCCCGGCGCCGCCGCCAGCGCGCCCAGCGTCACGCCCGACTCCGACGACGAGTGCTCGAACGACGACCGCACGCTGTACTCCAGCGGCGGCGCTGCACCCAAAACCAACAATGCATTACACCGACATTACACACGAGCGCGAAGCTGGGCACGAAGGCGCGCAGCAGCGAGAAGCGCGCGCCCGGCGCCGCCGCCAGCGCGCCCAGCGTCACGCCCGACTCCGACGACGAGTGCTCGAACGACGACCGCACGCTGTACTCCAGCGGCGGCGCTGCACCCAAAACCAACAATGCATTACACCGACATTACACACGAGCGCGAAGCTGGGCACGAAGGCGCGCAGCAGCGAGAAGCGCGCGCCCGGCGCCGCCGCCAGCGCGCCCAGCGTCACGCCCGACTCCGACGACGAGTGCTCGAACGACGACCGCACGCTGTACTCCAGCGGCGGCGCTGCACCCAAAACCAACAATGCATTACACCGACATTACACACGAGCGCGAAGCTGGGCACGAAGGCGCGCAGCAGCGAGAAGCGCGCGCCCGGCGCCGCCGCCAGCGCGCCCAGCGTCACGCCCGACTCCGACGACGAGTGCTCGAACGACGACCGCACGCTGTACTCCAGCGGCGGCGCTGCACCCAAAACCAACAATGCATTACACCGACATTACACACGAGCGCGAAGCTGGGCACGAAGGCGCGCAGCAGCGAGAAGCGCGCGCCCGGCGCCGCCGCCAGCGCGCCCAGCGTCACGCCCGACTCCGACGACGAGTGCTCGAACGACGACCGCACGCTGTACTCCAGCGGCGGCGCTGCACCCAAAACCAACAATGCATTACACCGACATTACACACGAGCGCGAAGCTGGGCACGAAGGCGCGCAGCAGCGAGAAGCGCGCGCCCGGCGCCGCCGCCAGCGCGCCCAGCGTCACGCCCGACTCCGACGACGAGTGCTCGAACGACGACCGCACGCTGTACTCCAGCGGCGGCGCTGCACCCAAAACCAACAATGCATTACACCGACATTACACACGAGCGCGAAGCTGGGCACGAAGGCGCGCAGCAGCGAGAAGCGCGCGCCCGGCGCCGCCGCCAGCGCGCCCAGCGTCACGCCCGACTCCGACGACGAGTGCTCGAACGACGACCGCACGCTGTACTCCAGCGGCGGCGCTGCACCCAAAACCAACAATGCATTACACCGACATTACACACGAGCGCGAAGCTGGGCACGAAGGCGCGCAGCAGCGAGAAGCGCGCGCCCGGCGCCGCCGCCAGCGCGCCCAGCGTCACGCCCGACTCCGACGACGAGTGCTCGAACGACGACCGCACGCTGTACTCCAGCGGCGGCGCTGCACCCAAAACCAACAATGCATTACACCGACATTACACACGAGCGCGAAGCTGGGCACGAAGGCGCGCAGCAGCGAGAAGCGCGCGCCCGGCGCCGCCGCCAGCGCGCCCAGCGTCACGCCCGACTCCGACGACGAGTGCTCGAACGACGACCGCACGCTGTACTCCAGCGGCGGCGCTGCACCCAAAACCAACAATGCATTACACCGACATTACACACGAGCGCGAAGCTGGGCACGAAGGCGCGCAGCAGCGAGAAGCGCGCGCCCGGCGCCGCCGCCAGCGCGCCCAGCGTCACGCCCGACTCCGACGACGAGTGCTCGAACGACGACCGCACGCTGTACTCCAGCGGCGGCGCTGCACCCAAAACCAACAATGCATTACACCGACATTACACACGAGCGCGAAGCTGGGCACGAAGGCGCGCAGCAGCGAGAAGCGCGCGCCCGGCGCCGCCGCCAGCGCGCCCAGCGTCACGCCCGACTCCGACGACGAGTGCTCGAACGACGACCGCACGCTGTACTCCAGCGGCGGCGCTGCACCCAAAACCAACAATGCATTACACCGACATTACACACGAGCGCGAAGCTGGGCACGAAGGCGCGCAGCAGCGAGAAGCGCGCGCCCGGCGCCGCCGCCAGCGCGCCCAGCGTCACGCCCGACTCCGACGACGAGTGCTCGAACGACGACCGCACGCTGTACTCCAGCGGCGGCGCTGCACCCAAAACCAACAATGCATTACACCGACATTACACACGAGCGCGAAGCTGGGCACGAAGGCGCGCAGCAGCGAGAAGCGCGCGCCCGGCGCCGCCGCCAGCGCGCCCAGCGTCACGCCCGACTCCGACGACGAGTGCTCGAACGACGACCGCACGCTGTACTCCAGCGGCGGCGCTGCACCCAAAACCAACAATGCATTACACCGACATTACACACGAGCGCGAAGCTGGGCACGAAGGCGCGCAGCAGCGAGAAGCGCGCGCCCGGCGCCGCCGCCAGCGCGCCCAGCGTCACGCCCGACTCCGACGACGAGTGCTCGAACGACGACCGCACGCTGTACTCCAGCGGCGGCGCTGCACCCAAAACCAACAATGCATTACACCGACATTACACACGAGCGCGAAGCTGGGCACGAAGGCGCGCAGCAGCGAGAAGCGCGCGCCCGGCGCCGCCGCCAGCGCGCCCAGCGTCACGCCCGACTCCGACGACGAGTGCTCGAACGACGACCGCACGCTGTACTCCAGCGGCGGCGCTGCACCCAAAACCAACAATGCATTACACCGACATTACACACGAGCGCGAAGCTGGGCACGAAGGCGCGCAGCAGCGAGAAGCGCGCGCCCGGCGCCGCCGCCAGCGCGCCCAGCGTCACGCCCGACTCCGACGACGAGTGCTCGAACGACGACCGCACGCTGTACTCCAGCGGCGGCGCTGCACCCAAAACCAACAATGCATTACACCGACATTACACACGAGCGCGAAGCTGGGCACGAAGGCGCGCAGCAGCGAGAAGCGCGCGCCCGGCGCCGCCGCCAGCGCGCCCAGCGTCACGCCCGACTCCGACGACGAGTGCTCGAACGACGACCGCACGCTGTACTCCAGCGGCGGCGCTGCACCCAAAACCAACAATGCATTACACCGACATTACACACGAGCGCGAAGCTGGGCACGAAGGCGCGCAGCAGCGAGAAGCGCGCGCCCGGCGCCGCCGCCAGCGCGCCCAGCGTCACGCCCGACTCCGACGACGAGTGCTCGAACGACGACCGCACGCTGTACTCCAGCGGCGGCGCTGCACCCAAAACCAACAATGCATTACACCGACATTACACACGAGCGCGAAGCTGGGCACGAAGGCGCGCAGCAGCGAGAAGCGCGCGCCCGGCGCCGCCGCCAGCGCGCCCAGCGTCACGCCCGACTCCGACGACGAGTGCTCGAACGACGACCGCACGCTGTACTCCAGCGGCGGCGCTGCACCCAAAACCAACAATGCATTACACCGACATTACACACGAGCGCGAAGCTGGGCACGAAGGCGCGCAGCAGCGAGAAGCGCGCGCCCGGCGCCGCCGCCAGCGCGCCCAGCGTCACGCCCGACTCCGACGACGAGTGCTCGAACGACGACCGCACGCTGTACTCCAGCGGCGGCGCTGCACCCAAAACCAACAATGCATTACACCGACATTACACACGAGCGCGAAGCTGGGCACGAAGGCGCGCAGCAGCGAGAAGCGCGCGCCCGGCGCCGCCGCCAGCGCGCCCAGCGTCACGCCCGACTCCGACGACGAGTGCTCGAACGACGACCGCACGCTGTACTCCAGCGGCGGCGCTGCACCCAAAACCAACAATGCATTACACCGACATTACACACGAGCGCGAAGCTGGGCACGAAGGCGCGCAGCAGCGAGAAGCGCGCGCCCGGCGCCGCCGCCAGCGCGCCCAGCGTCACGCCCGACTCCGACGACGAGTGCTCGAACGACGACCGCACGCTGTACTCCAGCGGCGGCGCTGCACCCAAAACCAACAATGCATTACACCGACATTACACACGAGCGCGAAGCTGGGCACGAAGGCGCGCAGCAGCGAGAAGCGCGCGCCCGGCGCCGCCGCCAGCGCGCCCAGCGTCACGCCCGACTCCGACGACGAGTGCTCGAACGACGACCGCACGCTGTACTCCAGCGGCGGCGCTGCACCCAAAACCAACAATGCATTACACCGACATTACACACGTGCGCGAAGCTGGGCACGAAGGCGCGCAGCAGCGAGAAGCGCGCGCCCGGCGCCGCCGCCAGCGCGCCCAGCGTCACGCCCGACTCCGACGACGAGTGCTCGAACGACGACCGCACGCTGTACTCCAGCGGCGGCGCTGCACCCAAAACCAACAATGCATTACACCGACATTACACACGAGCGCGAAGCTGGGCACGAAGGCGCGCAGCAGCGAGAAGCGCGCGCCCGGCGCCGCCGCCAGCGCGCCCAGCGTCACGCCCGACTCCGACGACGAGTGCTCGAACGACGACCGCACGCTGTACTCCAGCGGCGGCGCTGCACCCAAAACCAACAATGCATTACACCGACATTACACACGAGCGCGAAGCTGGGCACGAAGGCGCGCAGCAGCGAGAAGCGCGCGCCCGGCGCCGCCGCCAGCGCGCCCAGCGTCACGCCCGACTCCGACGACGAGTGCTCGAACGACGACCGCACGCTGTACTCCAGCGGCGGCGCTGCACCCAAAACCAACAATGCATTACACCGACATTACACACGAGCGCGAAGCTGGGCACGAAGGCGCGCAGCAGCGAGAAGCGCGCGCCCGGCGCCGCCGCCAGCGCGCCCAGCGTCACGCCCGACTCCGACGACGAGTGCTCGAACGACGACCGCACGCTGTACTCCAGCGGCGGCGCTGCACCCAAAACCAACAATGCATTACACCGACATTACACACGAGCGCGAAGCTGGGCACGAAGGCGCGCAGCAGCGAGAAGCGCGCGCCCGGCGCCGCCGCCAGCGCGCCCAGCGTCACGCCCGACTCCGACGACGAGTGCTCGAACGACGACCGCACGCTGTACTCCAGCGGCGGCGCTGCACCCAAAACCAACAATGCATTACACCGACATTACACACGAGCGCGAAGCTGGGCACGAAGGCGCGCAGCAGCGAGAAGCGCGCGCCCGGCGCCGCCGCCAGCGCGCCCAGCGTCACGCCCGACTCCGACGACGAGTGCTCGAACGACGACCGCACGCTGTACTCCAGCGGCGGCGCTGCACCCAAAACCAACAATGCATTACACCGACATTACACACGAGCGCGAAGCTGGGCACGAAGGCGCGCAGCAGCGAGAAGCGCGCGCCCGGCGCCGCCGCCAGCGCGCCCAGCGTCACGCCCGACTCCGACGACGAGTGCTCGAACGACGACCGCACGCTGTACTCCAGCGGCGGCGCTGCACCCAAAACCAACAATGCATTACACCGACATTACACACGAGCGCGAAGCTGGGCACGAAGGCGCGCAGCAGCGAGAAGCGCGCGCCCGGCGCCGCCGCCAGCGCGCCCAGCGTCACGCCCGACTCCGACGACGAGTGCTCGAACGACGACCGCACGCTGTACTCCAGCGGCGGCGCTGCACCCAAAACCAACAATGCATTACACCGACATTACACACGAGCGCGAAGCTGGGCACGAAGGCGCGCAGCAGCGAGAAGCGCGCGCCCGGCGCCGCCGCCAGCGCGCCCAGCGTCACGCCCGACTCCGACGACGAGTGCTCGAACGACGACCGCACGCTGTACTCCAGCGGCGGCGCTGCACCCAAAACCAACAATGCATTACACCGACATTACACACGAGCGCGAAGCTGGGCACGAAGGCGCGCAGCAGCGAGAAGCGCGCGCCCGGCGCCGCCGCCAGCGCGCCCAGCGTCACGCCCGACTCCGACGACGAGTGCTCGAACGACGACCGCACGCTGTACTCCAGCGGCGGCGCTGCACCCAAAACCAACAATGCATTACACCGACATTACACACGAGCGCGAAGCTGGGCACGAAGGCGCGCAGCAGCGAGAAGCGCGCGCCCGGCGCCGCCGCCAGCGCGCCCAGCGTCACGCCCGACTCCGACGACGAGTGCTCGAACGACGACCGCACGCTGTACTCCAGCGGCGGCGCTGCACCCAAAACCAACAATGCATTACACCGACATTACACACGAGCGCGAAGCTGGGCACGAAGGCGCGCAGCAGCGAGAAGCGCGCGCCCGGCGCCGCCGCCAGCGCGCCCAGCGTCACGCCCGACTCCGACGACGAGTGCTCGAACGACGACCGCACGCTGTACTCCAGCGGCGGCGCTGCACCCAAAACCAACAATGCATTACACCGACATTACACACGAGCGCGAAGCTGGGCACGAAGGCGCGCAGCAGCGAGAAGCGCGCGCCCGGCGCCGCCGCCAGCGCGCCCAGCGTCACGCCCGACTCCGACGACGAGTGCTCGAACGACGACCGCACGCTGTACTCCAGCGGCGGCGCTGCACCCAAAACCAACAATGCATTACACCGACATTACACACGAGCGCGAAGCTGGGCACGAAGGCGCGCAGCAGCGAGAAGCGCGCGCCCGGCGCCGCCGCCAGCGCGCCCAGCGTCACGCCCGACTCCGACGACGAGTGCTCGAACGACGACCGCACGCTGTACTCCAGCGGCGGCGCTGCACCCAAAACCAACAATGCATTACACCGACATTACACACGAGCGCGAAGCTGGGCACGAAGGCGCGCAGCAGCGAGAAGCGCGCGCCCGGCGCCGCCGCCAGCGCGCCCAGCGTCACGCCCGACTCCGACGACGAGTGCTCGAACGACGACCGCACGCTGTACTCCAGCGGCGGCGCTGCACCCAAAACCAACAATGCATTACACCGACATTACACACGAGCGCGAAGCTGGGCACGAAGGCGCGCAGCAGCGAGAAGCGCGCGCCCGGCGCCGCCGCCAGCGCGCCCAGCGTCACGCCCGACTCCGACGACGAGTGCTCGAACGACGACCGCACGCTGTACTCCAGCGGCGGCGCTGCACCCAAAACCAACAATGCATTACACCGACATTACACACGAGCGCGAAGCTGGGCACGAAGGCGCGCAGCAGCGAGAAGCGCGCGCCCGGCGCCGCCGCCAGCGCGCCCAGCGTCACGCCCGACTCCGACGACGAGTGCTCGAACGACGACCGCACGCTGTACTCCAGCGGCGGCGCTGCACCCAAAACCAACAATGCATTACACCGACATTACACACGAGCGCGAAGCTGGGCACGAAGGCGCGCAGCAGCGAGAAGCGCGCGCCCGGCGCCGCCGCCAGCGCGCCCAGCGTCACGCCCGACTCCGACGACGAGTGCTCGAACGACGACCGCACGCTGTACTCCAGCGGCGGCGCTGCACCCAAAACCAACAATGCATTACACCGACATTACACACGAGCGCGAAGCTGGGCACGAAGGCGCGCAGCAGCGAGAAGCGCGCGCCCGGCGCCGCCGCCAGCGCGCCCAGCGTCACGCCCGACTCCGACGACGAGTGCTCGAACGACGACCGCACGCTGTACTCCAGCGGCGGCGCTGCACCCAAAACCAACAATGCATTACACCGACATTACACACGAGCGCGAAGCTGGGCACGAAGGCGCGCAGCAGCGAGAAGCGCGCGCCCGGCGCCGCCGCCAGCGCGCCCAGCGTCACGCCCGACTCCGACGACGAGTGCTCGAACGACGACCGCACGCTGTACTCCAGCGGCGGCGCTGCACCCAAAACCAACAATGCATTACACCGACATTACACACGAGCGCGAAGCTGGGCACGAAGGCGCGCAGCAGCGAGAAGCGCGCGCCCGGCGCCGCCGCCAGCGCGCCCAGCGTCACGCCCGACTCCGACGACGAGTGCTCGAACGACGACCGCACGCTGTACTCCAGCGGCGGCGCTGCACCCAAAACCAACAATGCATTACACCGACATTACACACGAGCGCGAAGCTGGGCACGAAGGCGCGCAGCAGCGAGAAGCGCGCGCCCGGCGCCGCCGCCAGCGCGCCCAGCGTCACGCCCGACTCCGACGACGAGTGCTCGAACGACGACCGCACGCTGTACTCCAGCGGCGGCGCTGCACCCAAAACCAACAATGCATTACACCGACATTACACACGAGCGCGAAGCTGGGCACGAAGGCGCGCAGCAGCGAGAAGCGCGCGCCCGGCGCCGCCGCCAGCGCGCCCAGCGTCACGCCCGACTCCGACGACGAGTGCTCGAACGACGACCGCACGCTGTACTCCAGCGGCGGCGCTGCACCCAAAACCAACAATGCATTACACCGACATTACACACGAGCGCGAAGCTGGGCACGAAGGCGCGCAGCAGCGAGAAGCGCGCGCCCGGCGCCGCCGCCAGCGCGCCCAGCGTCACGCCCGACTCCGACGACGAGTGCTCGAACGACGACCGCACGCTGTACTCCAGCGGCGGCGCTGCACCCAAAACCAACAATGCATTACACCGACATTACACACGAGCGCGAAGCTGGGCACGAAGGCGCGCAGCAGCGAGAAGCGCGCGCCCGGCGCCGCCGCCAGCGCGCCCAGCGTCACGCCCGACTCCGACGACGAGTGCTCGAACGACGACCGCACGCTGTACTCCAGCGGCGGCGCTGCACCCAAAACCAACAATGCATTACACCGACATTACACACGAGCGCGAAGCTGGGCACGAAGGCGCGCAGCAGCGAGAAGCGCGCGCCCGGCGCCGCCGCCAGCGCGCCCAGCGTCACGCCCGACTCCGACGACGAGTGCTCGAACGACGACCGCACGCTGTACTCCAGCGGCGGCGCTGCACCCAAAACCAACAATGCATTACACCGACATTACACACGAGCGCGAAGCTGGGCACGAAGGCGCGCAGCAGCGAGAAGCGCGCGCCCGGCGCCGCCGCCAGCGCGCCCAGCGTCACGCCCGACTCCGACGACGAGTGCTCGAACGACGACCGCACGCTGTACTCCAGCGGCGGCGCTGCACCCAAAACCAACAATGCATTACACCGACATTACACACGAGCGCGAAGCTGGGCACGAAGGCGCGCAGCAGCGAGAAGCGCGCGCCCGGCGCCGCCGCCAGCGCGCCCAGCGTCACGCCCGACTCCGACGACGAGTGCTCGAACGACGACCGCACGCTGTACTCCAGCGGCGGCGCTGCACCCAAAACCAACAATGCATTACACCGACATTACACACGAGCGCGAAGCTGGGCACGAAGGCGCGCAGCAGCGAGAAGCGCGCGCCCGGCGCCGCCGCCAGCGCGCCCAGCGTCACGCCCGACTCCGACGACGAGTGCTCGAACGACGACCGCACGCTGTACTCCAGCGGCGGCGCTGCACCCAAAACCAACAATGCATTACACCGACATTACACACGAGCGCGAAGCTGGGCACGAAGGCGCGCAGCAGCGAGAAGCGCGCGCCCGGCGCCGCCGCCAGCGCGCCCAGCGTCACGCCCGACTCCGACGACGAGTGCTCGAACGACGACCGCACGCTGTACTCCAGCGGCGGCGCTGCACCCAAAACCAACAATGCATTACACCGACATTACACACGAGCGCGAAGCTGGGCACGAAGGCGCGCAGCAGCGAGAAGCGCGCGCCCGGCGCCGCCGCCAGCGCGCCCAGCGTCACGCCCGACTCCGACGACGAGTGCTCGAACGACGACCGCACGCTGTACTCCAGCGGCGGCGCTGCACCCAAAACCAACAATGCATTACACCGACATTACACACGTGCGCGAAGCTGGGCACGAAGGCGCGCAGCAGCGAGAAGCGCGCGCCCGGCGCCGCCGCCAGCGCGCCCAGCGTCACGCCCGACTCCGACGACGAGTGCTCGAACGACGACCGCACGCTGTACTCCAGCGGCGGCGCTGCACCCAAAACCAACAATGCATTACACCGACATTACACACGAGCGCGAAGCTGGGCACGAAGGCGCGCAGCAGCGAGAAGCGCGCGCCCGGCGCCGCCGCCAGCGCGCCCAGCGTCACGCCCGACTCCGACGACGAGTGCTCGAACGACGACCGCACGCTGTACTCCAGCGGCGGCGCTGCACCCAAAACCAACAATGCATTACACCGACATTACACACGAGCGCGAAGCTGGGCACGAAGGCGCGCAGCAGCGAGAAGCGCGCGCCCGGCGCCGCCGCCAGCGCGCCCAGCGTCACGCCCGACTCCGACGACGAGTGCTCGAACGACGACCGCACGCTGTACTCCAGCGGCGGCGCTGCACCCAAAACCAACAATGCATTACACCGACATTACACACGAGCGCGAAGCTGGGCACGAAGGCGCGCAGCAGCGAGAAGCGCGCGCCCGGCGCCGCCGCCAGCGCGCCCAGCGTCACGCCCGACTCCGACGACGAGTGCTCGAACGACGACCGCACGCTGTACTCCAGCGGCGGCGCTGCACCCAAAACCAACAATGCATTACACCGACATTACACACGAGCGCGAAGCTGGGCACGAAGGCGCGCAGCAGCGAGAAGCGCGCGCCCGGCGCCGCCGCCAGCGCGCCCAGCGTCACGCCCGACTCCGACGACGAGTGCTCGAACGACGACCGCACGCTGTACTCCAGCGGCGGCGCTGCACCCAAAACCAACAATGCATTACACCGACATTACACACGAGCGCGAAGCTGGGCACGAAGGCGCGCAGCAGCGAGAAGCGCGCGCCCGGCGCCGCCGCCAGCGCGCCCAGCGTCACGCCCGACTCCGACGACGAGTGCTCGAACGACGACCGCACGCTGTACTCCAGCGGCGGCGCTGCACCCAAAACCAACAATGCATTACACCGACATTACACACGAGCGCGAAGCTGGGCACGAAGGCGCGCAGCAGCGAGAAGCGCGCGCCCGGCGCCGCCGCCAGCGCGCCCAGCGTCACGCCCGACTCCGACGACGAGTGCTCGAACGACGACCGCACGCTGTACTCCAGCGGCGGCGCTGCACCCAAAACCAACAATGCATTACACCGACATTACACACGAGCGCGAAGCTGGGCACGAAGGCGCGCAGCAGCGAGAAGCGCGCGCCCGGCGCCGCCGCCAGCGCGCCCAGCGTCACGCCCGACTCCGACGACGAGTGCTCGAACGACGACCGCACGCTGTACTCCAGCGGCGGCGCTGCACCCAAAACCAACAATGCATTACACCGACATTACACACGAGCGCGAAGCTGGGCACGAAGGCGCGCAGCAGCGAGAAGCGCGCGCCCGGCGCCGCCGCCAGCGCGCCCAGCGTCACGCCCGACTCCGACGACGAGTGCTCGAACGACGACCGCACGCTGTACTCCAGCGGCGGCGCTGCACCCAAAACCAACAATGCATTACACCGACATTACACACGAGCGCGAAGCTGGGCACGAAGGCGCGCAGCAGCGAGAAGCGCGCGCCCGGCGCCGCCGCCAGCGCGCCCAGCGTCACGCCCGACTCCGACGACGAGTGCTCGAACGACGACCGCACGCTGTACTCCAGCGGCGGCGCTGCACCCAAAACCAACAATGCATTACACCGACATTACACACGAGCGCGAAGCTGGGCACGAAGGCGCGCAGCAGCGAGAAGCGCGCGCCCGGCGCCGCCGCCAGCGCGCCCAGCGTCACGCCCGACTCCGACGACGAGTGCTCGAACGACGACCGCACGCTGTACTCCAGCGGCGGCGCTGCACCCAAAACCAACAATGCATTACACCGACATTACACACGAGCGCGAAGCTGGGCACGAAGGCGCGCAGCAGCGAGAAGCGCGCGCCCGGCGCCGCCGCCAGCGCGCCCAGCGTCACGCCCGACTCCGACGACGAGTGCTCGAACGACGACCGCACGCTGTACTCCAGCGGCGGCGCTGCACCCAAAACCAACAATGCATTACACCGACATTACACACGAGCGCGAAGCTGGGCACGAAGGCGCGCAGCAGCGAGAAGCGCGCGCCCGGCGCCGCCGCCAGCGCGCCCAGCGTCACGCCCGACTCCGACGACGAGTGCTCGAACGACGACCGCACGCTGTACTCCAGCGGCGGCGCTGCACCCAAAACCAACAATGCATTACACCGACATTACACACGAGCGCGAAGCTGGGCACGAAGGCGCGCAGCAGCGAGAAGCGCGCGCCCGGCGCCGCCGCCAGCGCGCCCAGCGTCACGCCCGACTCCGACGACGAGTGCTCGAACGACGACCGCACGCTGTACTCCAGCGGCGGCGCTGCACCCAAAACCAACAATGCATTACACCGACATTACACACGAGCGCGAAGCTGGGCACGAAGGCGCGCAGCAGCGAGAAGCGCGCGCCCGGCGCCGCCGCCAGCGCGCCCAGCGTCACGCCCGACTCCGACGACGAGTGCTCGAACGACGACCGCACGCTGTACTCCAGCGGCGGCGCTGCACCCAAAACCAACAATGCATTACACCGACATTACACACGAGCGCGAAGCTGGGCACGAAGGCGCGCAGCAGCGAGAAGCGCGCGCCCGGCGCCGCCGCCAGCGCGCCCAGCGTCACGCCCGACTCCGACGACGAGTGCTCGAACGACGACCGCACGCTGTACTCCAGCGGCGGCGCTGCACCCAAAACCAACAATGCATTACACCGACATTACACACGAGCGCGAAGCTGGGCACGAAGGCGCGCAGCAGCGAGAAGCGCGCGCCCGGCGCCGCCGCCAGCGCGCCCAGCGTCACGCCCGACTCCGACGACGAGTGCTCGAACGACGACCGCACGCTGTACTCCAGCGGCGGCGCTGCACCCAAAACCAACAATGCATTACACCGACATTACACACGAGCGCGAAGCTGGGCACGAAGGCGCGCAGCAGCGAGAAGCGCGCGCCCGGCGCCGCCGCCAGCGCGCCCAGCGTCACGCCCGACTCCGACGACGAGTGCTCGAACGACGACCGCACGCTGTACTCCAGCGGCGGCGCTGCACCCAAAACCAACAATGCATTACACCGACATTACACACGAGCGCGAAGCTGGGCACGAAGGCGCGCAGCAGCGAGAAGCGCGCGCCCGGCGCCGCCGCCAGCGCGCCCAGCGTCACGCCCGACTCCGACGACGAGTGCTCGAACGACGACCGCACGCTGTACTCCAGCGGCGGTGCTGCACCCAAAACCAACAATGCATTACACCGACATTACACACGAGCGCGAAGCTGGGCACGAAGGCGCGCAGCAGCGAGAAGCGCGCGCCCGGCGCCGCCGCCAGCGCGCCCAGCGTCACGCCCGACTCCGACGACGAGTGCTCGAACGACGACCGCACGCTGTACTCCAGCGGCGGCGCTGCACCCAAAACCAACAATGCATTACACCGACATTACACACGAGCGCGAAGCTGGGCACGAAGGCGCGCAGCAGCGAGAAGCGCGCGCCCGGCGCCGCCGCCAGCGCGCCCAGCGTCACGCCCGACTCCGACGACGAGTGCTCGAACGACGACCGCACGCTGTACTCCAGCGGCGGCGCTGCACCCAAAACCAACAATGCATTACACCGACATTACACACGAGCGCGAAGCTGGGCACGAAGGCGCGCAGCAGCGAGAAGCGCGCGCCCGGCGCCG
The DNA here is from genome assembly GCA_030763345.1 of Mythimna separata. Lineage (NCBI taxonomy): Eukaryota > Metazoa > Arthropoda > Insecta > Lepidoptera > Noctuidae > Mythimna > Mythimna separata. Next base: position 21,654,750 of record CM061170.1, on the reverse strand, counting down.
CCGCCAGCGCGCCCAGCGTCACGCCCGACTCCGACGACGAGTGCTCGAACGACGACCGCACGCTGTACTCCAGCGGCGGCGCTGCACCCAAAACCAACAATGCATTACACCGACATTACACACGAGCGCGAAGCTGGGCACGAAGGCGCGCAGCAGCGAGAAGCGCGCGCCCGGCGCCGCCGCCAGCGCGCCCAGCGTCACGCCCGACTCCGACGACGAGTGCTCGAACGACGACCGCACGCTGTACTCCAGCGGCGGCGCTGCACCCAAAACCAACAATGCATTACACCGACATTACACACGAGCGCGAAGCTGGGCACGAAGGCGCGCAGCAGCGAGAAGCGCGCGCCCGGCGCCGCCGCCAGCGCGCCCAGCGTCACGCCCGACTCCGACGACGAGTGCTCGAACGACGACCGCACGCTGTACTCCAGCGGCGGCGCTGCACCCAAAACCAACAATGCATTACACCGACATTACACACGAGCGCGAAGCTGGGCACGAAGGCGCGCAGCAGCGAGAAGCGCGCGCCCGGCGCCGCCGCCAGCGCGCCCAGCGTCACGCCCGACTCCGACGACGAGTGCTCGAACGACGACCGCACGCTGTACTCCAGCGGCGGCGCTGCACCCAAAACCAACAATGCATTACACCGACATTACACACGAGCGCGAAGCTGGGCACGAAGGCGCGCAGCAGCGAGAAGCGCGCGCCCGGCGCCGCCGCCAGCGCGCCCAGCGTCACGCCCGACTCCGACGACGAGTGCTCGAACGACGACCGCACGCTGTACTCCAGCGGCGGCGCTGCACCCAAAACCAACAATGCATTACACCGACATTACACACGAGCGCGAAGCTGGGCACGAAGGCGCGCAGCAGCGAGAAGCGCGCGCCCGGCGCCGCCGCCAGCGCGCCCAGCGTCACGCCCGACTCCGACGACGAGTGCTCGAACGACGACCGCACGCTGTACTCCAGCGGCGGTGCTGCTATCGTAAACAGCAACCACATTAAACGACGCCTGACAAGTCAATAGAATTGCGTCGCGTAGCGTGGGTTTAGGACCCTGTGTACACCACGTTTTCTAACCGCGCTGTTGACACACGTTATAGAAACGTGCGTCGACGGCGCGCTTTTATACTACAAAAAGTCTTCAAGCTATGCCTAACCCGTGTCAATAGCGCTTTTAAAAAACGTGATGAACAGAAGCCCTAAGGCGACACTGGATGCCAGCGACTTGGATTGTTGGTGAAGAGTTAGCGTCAAAAGCCGCCGATTCATTGTGCATCAAGATTCTTCTTCCTACTTGGCGTTAGTCCCGGCTTTTGCCAGGGTCCGCCTTCCGGCTTGGCTTGCTCCACTTTGCCCGATCTTCTACATCCTTGACAATAAGGCCATTGGCTCTATGTCGGACTTGACGACGTCCAGCCAGCGCTTGCGAGGGCGACCACGAGACCTATCGCCAAGGACAGCCATATTCATGCATCCCCGGCCAACGTGGAGTACGTCCCTTAAGCTTCGAAGGCATTTTGCGGTCGCATACAACGCCCGTTACCTCTCGCCATTTCGCCCAAGCCGCGCCTATACGTGCTTGAACATCGTCGTCCACGTTGCCAGACTCGTGCAGCACGGATCCAAGATACCTGAACGTATCAGAGCTTGTGATCAGGTCCGAACCTATTCGGATGGTATTTGAATCCATGCTGCAACAGGACATGTACTCAGTCTTCGCCACATTTAGTCTCAGACCCCCGTTTTACAGCGTGTCCTTCCAAATGTTGACCCTCCGCTCAAGATGGGCTTTGTTCTGGTTAACGAGGGCGATGTCATTGGCATACATCATTAGCCATGGAGGCTGATCTTGGATGTTTGCCGTAACTACATCGAGCACAACGTTAAACAAGAACGGGCTAAGAGCCGACGCTGGTGAACGCCAACAGATATTGGAAAGACTTTATTGTGCATCAAGATTATCCGGATAATAATATATCCTTCAATAACAGACTACAAAAAAGGAAGAGGGTTCATAGGGTAACTCCCGTTGACCTAGAATCTTGAAATAAAGCAAGGTCTCATGGCACAAATATAGGAAAAAATCTGAAAGTAGTTACGTCACAAAAAAAATGCGATTCGGAAAAATCTTCATGAACTGTTTTCATATTTTAAAATACTTGTAGTGCAATATTAATTTCTTTCTGTGTGTCATGTCACTTTGTCTTGAAAGTATTTCATTGTTTTTTTGCCATACCTTTTTATTCTAATTTACAGTTCCATAAGAAGAATAAAATCAAAGTGAACATACCGGGTGGTTTAGCTTCCTCCTGCACAGTCCTCAGATGGTCGGTGCAGGCCAAGGCGATGTCCACCGCAGGCCCGCTCAACAAACACGCGCCGTTACAAGTTTCATCAGCGCCGCTCTCCTCCAACGGCGCGCTGTGCGTCGACCGGGGTAAGCTGCTGTAACCTTTACACGGGGGGCGATTTTTAGAAAATTGTTCAACGTTTTGTCCTAAACTAGTGTGGAGAATAAGGTGGGTAAAAGGTTGTGTATTTTTCTTTAGACGACTTTTTAGTTAGCAATTTGGTGTTCGGAGATTTTGATTAACTTTGACTAAACTGGAGCAATCTTGGCGGACTTTCTTCCCAGTTAATTATGTCAAGTACTTTGTATGAAGGTGTTCAACTGATCTGGTCTGGTCCGGGTAGTAGATTTCAGATTATATTTCGCGCGCAAAACTTTAATACCATATTGTAGGCTATTGAATTTTAGTTCTATGAGGTGACATAGATGTAGCTACAGACATAGGTACGCTATCAAACTTTGAAGCTCTAACATTTCGACTTTTCAATCAACGTTATCGTTGCTAGAATTTCACTTTCCCTAGAGTCCAACTTTCTGAATTGAATAGTGCAAAAAGTGTTGTGAAATGTGAATATTCAGATTTTCAGACCACCAGCAGTATGAACATCATCGCTTACACCAACCATATTATTTTTTTACTTATAGTTCTCCAAATAAGACGTCTAAAGAAAAATGCACGCTAGGATAGTTCCCTAAGGTATAGTAGTGTGATAAAATAGATATGTACGATAAATACCGAAGTCTCCGGTCATGGGGGTGGACGGGGTGGCCGGCACACTGGACGCTTTCCTCTTACCACCTGTGCTTGAACCTTCCTTCTGAACAAAAAGAATTTTATCATGCATAAATTGGTCCCAATTAACATTGGCAGTTCTGCAAATAGAGTATCGTTCAGTAGGGCACTTCAAAGTTTGTTTTGACGATAAAAAAGAAGTATGAGACTGTTGTTCGCATTGGTGATTATGTAGTGTTTAGAATTATCGGCCTTGTAATGTTCCCACTGTTGGGACTCAGGCCTCCTCTCTAGGAGAGGGAATGGGCTGTAATCCACCACGCGGGTCCAGTGCGAGTTGGTGGATGTCACATGTCTTAAAATTTTTGGTTCTAGAACTTCGTTTCCTCACGATCTTTTCCTTCATCGTTTTATTATTATTAATATATTTATTTCAGATATCATTATCCATACAGAATCACAAATAAAGAAAACATTAAAACAATAAATTAAACAAAACATAGAATTATCAATTAAATACAATACGTCATTCAAATATTAAATTAAATACGTGGAAACAAAACAATAATTAAAAGATAAAGATAATTTAGCTAGCGCCCAGAACAATACGCCTCCATTTATTCTGGATTGGGCAATCCGTTCGAGACGAAATCATCTGCAGAATACTGTTGCTACTGCCTCGCACACGCTGCCACAGGGATGCTACTCTCTTGCGTATAATCGCGTGATACCCGTCCGTCCGTGCCTCCGCAAACATGCCGGACGCACTACAGTAGCGAGGCAGTCGCATCAGCATCCTGAAGATATTATTGTACTGGACACGCAAAGCACTAGCAGCCCGAAGGGTATAATTCACCCACAAGCTATTATTATTAAAAAGCTGCTCGAGTAAAGCGATTGGCAATACGCTTTAAAAAGAGTTACCTTTACTTCCCTCGAGCAGCGCGCAAACCGACGTGCAATCATATTCCCCCGAACTGCCAGCGCTCTACGTTCCCTCTCTATATCTGCATCATCCTGCAGCTCGTCAGTCACAATGTGTCCAAGATATTTAAAACTTGTCACCATCCCATCATCAGAGCAACACCATTAATCATGATAGGCGGAACATGGACTGGACAACGTTTTCCACTCTTGAAGACACGAACTTCACTCTTTTTAGTGTTGTATCTCAATCCATGATCCGCCGCAAATGCTTCACAAATGGCAAAAAGTTTACGAACTGACCCCACCGAGGGGCCCAGCAGCACCATGTCATCTGCATAACTGATGTTATTCATGCAAACTCCGTCAACATAACAACCCACATGTGTGCTGCTGAGCTCACCGATGAGGTCATTAACATGCAGCTTGAAGAGCAAAGGAGAGGAAAGGAAAGGAGGTTTTGAGAACATACAATATTTTAAAACGGTGTATAGTATTTACTATGTATGTATTCACAGTCTCATACTTTTTTTATCGTCGTTGAACTGCCTTGCTGATCAATACTCTTTTTGCAGAACTGACAATGTTAATTGGGACCATCGAATTATGTGTCAACCTAGGCGGTTGTCGGCTGCTTAACCGGCGTGGCGGCTGTGGCGGCCTTAATTAGGAAATCAAAGCCTCCAATCAGGGTTTACTAAAACTAACTTAAAACTAAGCGACTGCACGCTAAGGGCACCCACTGTGTGGTACGGTACTCGGCTTAGGGCGTCGCATGGGGAGGGCAGCAAGGGACGGGATGAATCAAACAAGGATTAATTATTATTAAAGGCTACAGGCTCAGCTGGGCGGGCTGGCTCGAGCAAGGGAAATGAAGGAAAAGAAATATAGCTTAACTTTATGTACAGATACCGGCACGAATCTTGAGCGCGCGGCGAAAGAAATCGCTTTGAGCTTCGTACACATGGGAGAGCCAATCACTGTACAGTGTACAAGGATTGCACTCCCCGCCCCCGCGTCTCACTTCATACCACTAAAAAGACCCGATATTTCACTTCTGCGCAAATGGAAGTCAGCGCTCAAGATCCATGTCGGTATCGGTATTTACTAGTTAATACTCGTCTGAAACTTGTTTTTTGGTTTCCGTTCTCGATAACCAACAAAACCCTTTTACTAAATTGATTGTCCTAAAGGAACTTACTACCAAAATGATGATTTCTATATCTTAATCCTTACTTACTTACTCATCCAGTAAATTAATAATCCCTCTATTTTAAATAGCAACAAATTAAATTATACACAACTAGGAATTTCAAAGATTACCCATCTCTTTATTATATTAGTTACACTAATAAGTTCCATTTTTGAGGGTGAAAAATTAACTACAAAGTGAAAGGTTTTGAAACACTTCAGCTTAACCTATCACATACCCACAAAACGAGACACAATAGTAAAACAATAACAGCGCGGTCTCATAGGACCGGTCGGGGAATCATGAATTAAATATACCTGCAATGTGTGGATTAGAAATTTTATAGTAGCCACTCACCATCATACCGCTTGATCCAGTGGCTTGATGAAACTGTGTGTGGGAAGAAATTTTAGAACGACATGCGACTTGACGTCGATGTCGGTTCTTGGCGCAATGTCGTCGTTTGAAGACATGATGGACGGTTGTTATCGGGCTATTGTATCTATATGTCAATGGCGTAGATAAATTTAAGGTCCTTACTGGGACGCCGCAGCGGTGCTGCCAGTTCTCGAATGCCAAGAATGAGGCATGGCCCTTGTATTACGAAGCAGACTTTTGTGTGACATCAGATCTATTTAGTAGTTCGTATGTAGTGTACGTGGTATGTGAAAAATTGCTGCGGTCTGTTGTTTTTCTAGTGCTTGAACCTAAGTTGGTATAAAAAATTGTTTTGCACCTTATTAAACATCGCCATTTTACTTGTTACTACGAGTGTTTTCGATATATGTAAATGCAATTAGCAACTCAAACAGTTAAGGACAGTTTCAACGTTTCTCCGCTGTTGTTCCAAAGTGTAGGTACCAGTAATCACACCCACCCTTGCGACTCAAGGCGATTGCGAAGCGACCCGATGCAGTTCACGTGAATTCAACTTTGTCCTACGTTCACGCGATAATAACAAAACTACTGAATGTGTCTGCTTGGCTTCACTCAGCGCTGCGCCGCACCCATGTATATTTGGTCAAGTAAGCCACCGCAGTTGAGTTTCGATTGTTTGTTCCTATCACGCCGCTTCGCTTCACTAACGCGTTCGTGTTCAGACACCACGTTACTGTCCCATCTCAAAAATCCACTCTGCATTATGTAGATCGCTGGTAACGACGTTATTCACGGAACATACCATATGAGAGTGGTGGAATGAAGGGTGGCAAGATTAACAAAATGCCACGGGCCCCCTGTTCGAGAGGCCACGAGCTCAGAAGAAATACAATCTTTTTTTGCAGAATTTATTGAAATTAAATCACAACACGTGAGGATTTTTTGAGGCCTCGTCCATTGACTTTGCTACGGGCCTCAGATGATATAGTTTTCTGAGGCTTAACTGTCCACTATACTTAATTTTCCGATCCTTTGTTGGTTAGTATTAATATTTGTATTAATTTTATTAAGTTGGTTAATTTATTTTATATTTTTGTTGATATTATGGATTTGATTTTGACAATTGACATGTAATTATAAATTACATTTTTTGACTACACTATCATTGGGTTAATCTGGAATGATAGCTGTATTAACTTATAAAGTAAATAGTTACCTGCGAGTCCCTGGGCGCGAGCAGGCCGTCCCGCTCGAGGATCTCGCGCTCGGTGCGGCCCACGTACTTGAACTTGGTGCCCCACGAGAACAGCCCGCCGCCCGAGTACACGCACGCGTCTGATGACGACGGTAACCTGCCAATCAAATGTCATAAAACACTACAATACCTAAAAAAAACTGGTTCGAGAAAGAAATACATACTTGGAAAAATAATGTTTCAAAGTTACGGTTCTGTTTAGCACGTGGGTCACATACATTCAGACAAAAAAGTATCGGGAATGGATGATTTGTTTATGGTTCCAAATTTAAATTTTCTGTATCTCACGAGTCGATCCGTACCATTTTAACTAATCATTTGGGTATGAAACATGTTGCTGCTCGGCTAGTCCCAAAAGTTCTAAATTTTCTCCAAAAACTCAATCGCATGAAAGTCACTGAGGACATGCTAGAACGAGTCAGTTCGGACCCAACATTCATGAAACGCATTGTTACTGGTGACGAGACGTGGGTTTACGAGTTTGACATGCAAACTAGTCAACAAGCTTCGAAGTGGCGCCTTCCAACTGAACCGAAACCGAAAAAAGGAGAATTCGCGGCAAGAACTGAACTCAATTCCGGAGGCAGCGTTTCAAAAATGTTTTGATGAATGGATTATTCGTTGGCACAAGTGGATCGTTTCTAAAGGAGCATACTTTGAAGGTGATAAAATAAATTTGGATGAATAACAGACATTTTGTGTATTATTGATCTTTTCCCGGTACTTTCTTGACAGAGCAGTACATGTAAATTCACGTACACTAGACATCCAGATACGGAACAACTATCTGTAGGTCATACAAATATTTGATCCGTACGAGAATCAAACCCGCGACCCAACAATATGGATGTTCTTTCTTTTACCGACAATGAATTGATTTACCGAAAAAAATATCATATTTTTAAGGGGGATCTTTTAAAAAATATGATAGGTCCTTATTTACGTTTGAAATTTTTAAGTTGCACATTTCTTTATTATTTTAAGGTTTTTATGAATATAATAAACAATTAGCTTCAAATTAAATAACATGGAAAATTGATATACGAAATACGCCTCCTTGACACTTTATTGTAATGATCAGCTGTCGACAGAAAGGAAAAACGTCCCATATACACATAATATGGTGTATAATGTGCCCTGTCCTATGTCCAAGATATAGACACACCAAAAAGTGTGTCTATATCTATCTACTGCCACACCATACAAGTTACAGCACAAAGGTTGGCCTTATCACTAAAGGCGATCTTTGAAAATAGACGTCTTCTTTGCTTAGACACTTTAGATTAGCATCGTCCAACTCTAGGCCTTCGGGTCCCAAAGTGGCTCGCTATCTGATCCGAGTTTACCCTTCGATAGCGTTCAGTGGTTGAAGATATTCTATTAGTAGGTACAGATTACAGGATTAGCAATAGTGTGCTCTTTGTGAACCTATTCGCAAGTATCTGTCCTGTCTAAAATAATGATCCAACTCGCCTAAGACAGTATTGAGTGTGATTTCGTCTGATATTGAATATTAACAGATAATATGGACATTTAAAAAAAGGTAAATAACATAAAAGTCGGATATTGTCGATTAGCAATTTTTACGTTGCCACTCAACCCATAAAACCGTTACATTGAAAGATATTATTAGATACTCGTATACATGGTCACCAATGTTTTGTCAGACTCATTAAAATTATGATGGCGCAGTGGTTAAACGATTGGCTGCATCACTGTGTGTCACAGGTTCGATCCCTCGCACGGAACACACATGTGGGTGTCCTGTTTATATGACTTTACATGTTTGTTAACGCACACCCCAAACAGGAGTCATTCCTAATGTAACATAAAGTTAATAAAAAATACGGAAGCAATAAAAAACTTCAACAAGTCAAAATACAACATTACTTGCACAACTAAAGTCTATTACACTTCGAATAAAAATTTAAGCGCATAAGAAACAAGTGTACTCACGTAAAAAACAGCATCTGTTCAATGGCACAACACCACACGTGGCGGCACGCCGGCCCGTTCGGACATTTGAACCCAACCGTGTGTTTCTTCTGAAATCAATCACAATAATTTTATTAGGATAACGTCACTATCATCATCTACCTAGCCTTTTTCCAACTATATTGGGGTCGGCTTCCAGTCAAGCCGGATTTAGCTGGATACCAGTATTTTACAAGGAGCGGCTGCCTACCAGACCTCCACAACCCATTAACTGGTAACACGTTACTTCATGGCAAGACTGGAGTCAGATTTACTGGCTTCTGACTATCCGTAACGACTCCCAAAGGGCTATGCTACACGGGCGGTTCTCCCGCCGCGGGAATCCGCTTCTGAACCGCACTAGACTCAATTCTTATGGATATTGTATGCTACAAACTACACGGCGCGGTTTCCCGCCGCGGTTTGCAGGCGGGAGATATTCGACCGCCGCATGCAGCGTCAAACCGCCGCTGTTTACCGCCGTTCTAAACTACACGGGCGGTTATCCGCTATTGCGTCATTGTGCACGGAACCTTCTCGCTCGCTCGCTCGTCGTGTGTGCGCTTGCATGGCTGGCTAGTGACGCGTCAAAATGAACACAAAACACAGCGGTAAACCACGTCCTGTGTAGGTTGTTGGTTTGCGGGAGCTTTGTCGACCGGATTCCCGCGGTGGGAGAACCGCCCGTGTAGCACAGCCCAAAGATCTACAAATGATAGCCGGGACCTACGCCTATCATTATGATAACGTTTTTATTCTAGTAGGGAATCATCAGAATGATTTCTCTTTTTCATGAGGGCGTGTCCGACTTTTACTAACTAAACTATCGGAATTCAAAGAGTGATGTTCTGGGGCCATCCCAGAACATCACTCTCATAGTGACTCTCACAGTAGACTGGCCAGATAAGCAGTAGGTAAATGGCTCATCATCACTACATGAATGCACGAGGAAGACGGCCATCAGGGACGAGAGGCAGCATGTTGTGAAGCTTGCTACCAAGACCTGAAATGACGCTGTCAAGAGTGATACCGACGAAGAATAAGAAGAATCGTTACCATGTTGGACAGCAGTGGTGGCCCAATTATAACTACCCCGACTTGCAAGTGGTAGGTCGCGGATTTAAAGCCAGTAGGGGGGAGGATGAGGGTAGGGGGTTGTCTGATAGATATCGCTGTCAGCGATAAGACCGCCATTGTACCCATAGATTTAAGTTATTGTATAAAACTGTACTGGCTACTTTTTGGTGTACAATAAAGTTTATTCTATTCTATTACTTTGTGTAATTTATTTCATCACCGCTGCTTTCAAAATGGTTACCATCGAAAAAAATAAGTTTCTTTATCCATACGCAGCCATTAATGCTAGTCTTTGAGTGCCCATTAATTTAATGAATTGATGTGCGAATAATGATCTCTTTTTCATAACCAGTCTTTACCCCATATAGCTCGGTTTCTTTTGTGCCTTTTTGTATATCCATCGAACGAAACAACACACCTGGGCGCTCACTATTTGTATGTAAACATACTGTGGTCACTTCCAAATAACGGGTAGGTATTTATGCAATTCTTAAAATGCGCAAGTAAATTGCTACGTGTGTGGCTACCATTACCTACATGATAAGAGCTAGTAAATCGTACAATGCAATGTGTAAGTGTTAATGATCTAGACCATACTTAGTTACCCAATCTTTTATGAACTTACGCCCTCTTTACCTAAAAGGAAAAAATAAATCCAACATCCCCTGTACATAATATTTACTTATACCAATTTTATATGTCTATTATCTATTTATTAATATAATCACAAATTAAAAAATAATTGTCTCTCTGTAATCGTAATACTCGTGGTCGTGATTAAAATTATTATTTCTAACGGCACCCATTTGCTTGGACCCGTTAAAAGCTCCAGCGCCTACTACTTTACATGTAACTCGATGTAGTAGCCCGAATCTTTATGATTGTCCTTATACCTAATTACAATCAAGAATACTAGACGTTGAAATGACAACGCCGCAGCATGTGTCGATCAGAAGGTGGCAGTCTTGAATTTCATATTTTGCAAAACTAGTAAATAATTTTTAAACTTGACCATTTCCTTTAGACAGACACCAACGCGATTAAAGTACTAATAATCATATAATCCTTTTAATTACCCATAAAATCGCAACTGTATACTATTTTAAGTATTTTCATGTCAAAATTACACAAGTTATTTACAGCGAGTCACGCATGGTTCCATTTCAGAGAAACAAATTTTAATTTCGTAGTAAAGCAGCTGTAAAAACTAACCTACAAATAAGTTAATTGGCCAAATATTCCGCTTCGAGAATTCTTTAAAGCGCGTGAGATCATAATCTGACCATTTCACTCACGATACTAATAATTATACTGGTTTTTACTCTTACTCTTTTTTAACCATTCAAAATGACCGTTATTTGCAACATAATAATCCTTTGATCAAAAGTGCAAGACGTAGTTATTTGAAGTATTTAAAGGGTCACAGTATATAAAGCTATTCAGTAAATCAAATTTTTATAGACACGTGTTTTTTGACAAAGGAACTGAGAGCTAAGTACTGGTCATTTGATTCGGAAACCAGTTGCACATTGTTAAAACCCCAAACTCCGTTAATCTGAGATGGGACTTCAAGGTTATGGAGAGCAGCTGTGTAGATGTATGTTTGTAAGATTTGTGTTGCTGCTTTATGCTTCACAATAATTTATTTGAATTCAATACCCAAGCTTTTGTTATTATAAGTACATAGTATTCAGATTATAATGCTTTTTATACGTGGGAAATCATCTACCCCCAATGTAAACTACTTTGGGTACACGAGGGTCACGTACGCCGATCTGGGCGCGTAGGTCTCCATACATTTTAGATGGCAACTAGACTTTTAGAACTACATTAGATCCATGCGTTCTACATACAAGTCAGGCTTGGCCCACGTGTGCTTCGGTCTAATAAAGTTCCCGATTAACTCTTTCGAACAATCTGCAGCCCTGGCAAGCATCGTGCATCGACCCTAACTGGCTTTGTCAGTATTGCTGGGATCTTTTTGAGGCGCGCGTAGAACATAACGCGTCGTCGACCTGGGCTAGATCCTTAACGCATGATGCCACCTATTGCTTGTCATCTGCAAGCCCGCGCCTACTGTGGTCAGGAATGGCCCTGCGACTCCCAACACCCAAGTCGTCTCCGACAGGGGCAGATCATAATGCTTAAGCGGGAACTGCATTAGACCGAAGCACACGTGGACCACGCCGGATTTGTACGTAGAACGACGTAGCGTGGCGTGGGTCTAATGTAGCTCTACAAGTCTAGTTGCCTTATAAAATGTATGGAGACCGACGCACCCAGATCGGCGTACGTGGCCCACGTGTGCGCAATGTAGTTCTACCTTTATGGTTACAGCTTAATACGTCACCGTTTTTTTTTGTCAAAATATTAAGTTAGATAGGTCAGAACTGCACAATTATTTTACAGAAGTTAGTAATAATGTATATACGGAAAACCAAATATTATTTTAGTTTCGACTGTTTTTACATTTCCTCATATTTTGTAACTGATAAGCGTGGTAAGCCCCAAAATATTTATTTATCGGTGTAAAAATACTGATAACAATGTAATATCAGACTTCATTATTATTATGTAGGAACGTAGAACTATTTTTGCATAGATTTTAATAGATATACAATTAATTAGTTAGCTACTTTCTATGTGTTATTGGGTATTGACATCTAAATATGATGATAATAAAAAAAATCATCTTATGATTGCTAGCAGTAGCAGTAGCTATGTTAATTTAGAATTAATCTTTGTTTTTTGTATTATTATTTATACTAAAGTGAAGAGTTAGTTTGGTTCAACAGGTTAACCTCAGAAAATACTGGTTCGAATTAAAAAATTGGGATTGCAGTCAAGCACTAGTTTACGGTATATAAAAATTGATCTAGGAAAGCTATAAGCTAAAAACATCACGCTAAGACAACCAGGAGAGCCCCGGGACCCCGGAATTAAGGCAAAGAAGGAACAGGAGTGGGTTTTAGTCAGTAAAAGTCTGACACGCCCTCCCGCTCCGCCCAGAGCGGGAGAAGTCATTGTGATGATTCCTCACCTAAAAAAAAAAAAGACTACCAGGAGCAGAAGAGAATAGGAGTGTGTTTTAGTCAGTAGAAGTCTGACATGCCCTCCCACTCCACCCAAGAGCGGGAGAAGTCATCATCAGACAATTTCCCACTTTAAAAAAAAAAGATGTATATCTCACCTCTGGATAATTAAGATGTACAATAAACATGCGTCCCTCGAAGTTGATCTTCTGCACTTCGGACCACTTGAAGTGGTGCGTCTTCCGACTGCCCTGGAAGGTGAGGATCCCGCTGTGGTTGATGCCCAGGTACAGCTGGTTGCCTCTGTGGTCCTGCAGCGGAGAAAGGTACTGTTGAGTGTGATGTTCTGGTGCCACAGTGGTAGAATTGTTTAAAGAAATTAAAGGAGTTGATAGAGTAGGAGTTTAACTTTCAAGTAGTATTAATTTATTTTATTTTTAAAACTTTATGTACTACTCAATAACACAAAGGCGGAATTAATGCCTTAGGCAATTATTTAGTAAGAATAGTTTTTATTAGAGTTAAATAGACAATTTTTTATTTGTTGTAGAAAACTTTATATCTATTAATATTGTAATATGGAAATATTGTATAATCAATCACTTTTTTTATGGAGATTTTGGCCAGTTTTTATTCATGGCCCATGTGGACCTATGTGAAATAAAAACATTTTAATTCTTTTTTATTATTTAGGTTATAAAATAAAATTCTATTAAAAACAGACAAATAAACTTAGTTTGACATTAGACATTTACGTAACTAAAAACTAATAAAGATATAAATAGGCAATAAAGGAAGGCAACACATATACCCAAACCTTGACAGGATGGGGGTCCACCCCATAGGTGTCGAGTTGGCAGGCAATCTTCACGAACTGTCGCTCGGCCTCCTGGGTGGACATGCCCTTCACGCCGCCGCTGCCGCCCGGGGTACCTTCCACTGGCTCTCGATGTAGCTCCTGAACACACAGTAAACCATCATTAATTTATTTCTAAAGTATGTATACAGGGTGTAAAAAGACCGATCACAAAGCCGATAACTACACATTCGGTACATGTAATTAAGCAACTCTCACCAAAAATTATTGCTGGGAAAAAACTTTTTTTTTTCATCTTTAAAAAATAATTAATTAATAATAATTTCGTTCAGCTGAGAGTTCGGCCGCTCGCGCTTGGTTGTTGAACCGACCGCACGCTTGTGTGTGTGAGGCGCTCGTTATGTTTAGTTTTTGTTGCATTTTTCTAACTTTAAATGCATATTTTGTTATGAAAAATTGATAATTTTGATAATGTTTGTTCAGAAGAAAGTTTACTAATGATACTTGGAACACGATTTTGAAAAAAAAACGAAAAAAAAATGTTGACTTTGACCTTCAATATCTCCAGAACCAGTGAATTCCCAGGTATGTCCTAGAAGAAAAAAAGTATCCCAGTGATGTGTAGAATATGGGGTTTTCGTTTTCGTTAAGGGTCTTTTTACACCCTTTATGTATCGACGGAGGTTTGGAGGTCTGGTAGGCAGCCGCTCCTCGTAAAATACTGGTATTCAGCTAAATCCGGCTTGACTGGAAGCCGACCCCAATATAATAGTTGGGAAAAGGCTAGGTAGATGATGATGATGTATATGTACTTATCTACGGGGTCGCGGCAGACCAAGAAGAAGATGGTGAGACGAATGGGATGTCTTCCTTAGGCCTCTTGTATAAGGCGCAGTTTTCATCGTATATAGGCACGGCAAATAAAACGTTCCGTGTACAAGCGGCAATAGACTACGATGACAACACTGATGAAACACGGCGGCGGTGCCGTACCGTAGCGTCGCCGTTTGCGTCAACAAGCTCTCTCAGTGATCCATACAACACTGCGCGCCGTGCTTACGGACGGCAAATTCACCGTGGCTACGTACAGAGTAAAAACGTGCCGAGTACAAGTGGCCTTAGGAATTGGCTATAAGTAGCTCAAGACCGGGAAGGAATGGAGGAAAGCCTTTGCCCAGCAGTGGGATAGTATAGGCTAGATATATCTAATAATAAACTTTAAGATGAAAAAAATTAAGACAATAAAAATAAAAAAATAAATGTGTTTAATACGTATTAAATATAATAATCGTTTGTTGAATACTTATGTTGTTTATAATAAATATACTCTAGATATTATTTTACCTGATCAGATAACATCCCACACTTAGCATCTACCGAAACTCTAGAACTTTCTAAGACATTGAGAGTTCTATGAAGTTATGTACCTTTCGAGTTAAATAATAAATAATTCCCAGCAGGCCCGCCGCTAGCTGTTTGGGCGCCCGCGTGCAACACCGGTTAAGGCGCCCCTGTTTTTTTTTTTTTGGGTAAATTACCAATGACTTGTCCCGCTCTAGGGCGTAGGGCGGAACGGGAAGGCGTGTAAGACTTTGTACTGACAAAAGCCACACGAATGTTCCTTCTTGCCATTCCAAGATAGGCTTTGCTAGGTTACTACAGTTATGTTGATATGATATCTCTTTGAGGCGTTCGTGAAACACTATGCGGCGTCAGACTCGGTCTGACTGGACGGTCTGACCTTTGCTCGTCGTCTTCAGTGGCTGGAATTCGATTTCGAGGGGATCGGCGGCTGGAGCGTGAGGATGTCATCTGTCCCTTACGCGGTCGTCTCCTTCGGTAGCGTTTTTACTTCGCAGAAGGAGACGACCACCTCCACCGGGTCAACTGAGCGATCCACACGCGTCACCATTGTATGGATCACTCAATAGCGGGCGTTTCTTCCTCGCAAATCAGGCGCAGGGACCTTCCGTCCTTACCATATCCGGTAAAGATCTGCGTCATGAAAAAGATGAGAACGCTGTGACGTCTGTCTAGCCACTCCTTAAAGAGGGTAATTACTGCCATAATGATGGCGTGCCAACCACTGGGTTGCGTCAGTAGCTGTCATCATTCCACCATGAGATTCCGTCGGAACTCCGTTTGCATGCCGCGACTTGTCGCGGCAGCGGAGTGTCGCCCCGGCGTTGCATCACCACGCATAAAATGTGCATGCGTGCAAGGATGTGCTCTCCAGATCCCATGGTGGCAGGTCAGCAAGGAGTCCCGCCGCTTCGCGGGAGACCGTGCGGTCGCACCATCTGGATGGCCATGACCCTCTGGCAAATGTTTAGCTTGGTCGCCGGTCGCTTACGCAGTGACGGCGCCCACACTGGCGCCCCGTGAAAGGCCATGGACTGAACGATCCCCACGTAGTTGGGCTGGAGCCACGATAGGACAGCCCCAATCCGTTCCAGTTTGGGGCCCAGCCCCAGACGTCGAAAATGCTCCTCGGTTTAGTTATGTTTTATATTTTAGTAATGCGAAGCTTCAAACATTTCTGTTTATTTCACGACATAACCGCTGACTTGTTTAAACTTTTCGAGTTAAGGGGCACCGTAGTCGCTTGTTCAAGTGGTGTTGGGTTTCGCGCGCCAAAGGTACACATATAATGATAATGAATCATCTGACACGTAGGTAAACATACATTTGAGACCTCATCACATCAGTTCCTTAGACATCAAGCCAGTGTATAATAAAAATATATGCCAGCATATGACACTGTTTAATTTTTGGCGCCCCCTTGATGACGGCGCCCGCGTGCGCCGCACGCTCTGCACGCCCGCACGCGGCGGCCCTGATTCCCAGTAACTATAAAGCTCTATCTACAGAGGCCACAACGTGTAGGTACGTGAGAGCATGCTCAGAAACAGAATATTAAAGGCCAAGTAGCCTAGATGTGTGATGGATGATTATGGGGATATGAACCTGGTATATTTGCGTTTTTCTTATGGTCTATTCGCCGAAGCATGAGCCAAAAGGTAAACAAAGAAACCATTTTTTCAAAATGGCGGGTATAACTCGACCGATGACAAAACGTCATATTTTAATGTAAAATGTTCGCAGTATCTGTGGTCTACAATTTAGTAGTATTAAAATGTCATTTTAGGTTCTTTTACATGTAAGCTATTTAATGCATAATTAATAAACATTAAGAAAATAATTAAAGGCATTTATAATGTTTGATTTCAAATAAATCTGAAAAGATAACATAAGTTCCACAGACATCATTCTAAAATATAATTTCTAATGTTGTCAGTGTACTAATACCGTAGTTATTTTTATAAAATATGTTCACTACATCAATCGTGACATATAAAGAACCCTTTTTATGGTTTGTTTACCTTTTGGCTCATGCTCCGGTGAATACACTGTAGGTGTATTCTCCCGCTTTGGACAGCTCTTTCTTCAAATATCTTCATCAACAACGAAATTATAAAGCTTCAAAACTGCTATTATGAAAAAGAAGTCCGACATGGCATTTGACGTCAAAGGCTATGATACCCCTACGGGCGCCATAGAAAGGGGTGACTTGGCGGGTGAGAAATATATTTGTTCAAAATTATTATATCTAGTTTTCTTTACTACCAATTTTGACACTGTTTCTAAAATAAGTATTCTATTTTTGTATATTTATTGATAAATTGATCAGTTAACCAATTTTTTTTTTATGCATATGTGAGTGGTTGACCAAAAAGGGACCTCAAGGGAAAATAATTGATTTCGAGTAAATCGTTGACCAAAACAAAGCTAAAAGACCACAGATTAAAAAATTCAAAAAAAAAAAATAACGGTTTCCAATCCCTCCAGGTCCCTTTTTGGTCAACCACTCACATATTCTCTATTACTGAATGAAATGAAAAGGGATAGGTACAGTACTGTAGAAAAGTATAAGTAAAGATTATGTTTGCTAACATCTCTATCAATTGTTTAGTCTATTGCTAGATAAATTAATGATAACAAACCTGTGTAAAGTGTGTAAATATGTTTCAAACAAACACACTTCACCCGACACATGTTTTATCGGAATGTGTAAAGTTTTCAAACATTGTATTTATCACAATTTATCTAAAGATCGTCAACTTTGGCCCCTCGTGCTGTGAACTTATAATTATTATTATTCTAGTATAAAATAGAAACTTATTGAACTGTATACATAGTAGAGTATTAATATAAACATGATCACCTTATAAGTGGAGGAGCTCGTGGCTAAATAATAACAGCCGCACAGGTCGATCTTCAAGGTTAAGCAACGCTTGCCTAGGTTGGTCTGTGGATGGGTGACCATCTTAACATAACGAGTTTCCTCCGTGCCTCGGAAAGCACGTTAAGCCGTTGATCCCGGCTGTCATTTAGAGATCTTTGGCAGTTGTTACGGATAGTCAGAAGCCAGTAAATCTGACTCCAGTCTCGCCACGAAGTACCGTGTTACCCCAGTTAATGGGTTGTGGAGGTCTGGTAGGCAGCCGCTCCGCGTAAAATACTGGTATTCAGCTAAATCCGGCTTGACTGGAAGCCGACCCCAATATAGTTGGGAAAAGGCTAGGCAGATGATTATGATCACCTTATAAGCACAATATTATTGTTACGAACGTGAGTAATTAAATGCCGGTTTACTAGCAGAGAACTTTATTCACCACAAAACAATGACAAATTAGTCCAATCAACAAATAACCAATCACTATAAACACTCAGAGTTCCGTTTAGTATCGCTTACGTCGCTAGGTATCACTTCCAGCACTTAGGTAGTTCGCTCTGTATCGCTGACGAAATCAAACTAACTCGTTTCTAGCCGGGGGCCCGTATTTATATGCGAAGTCGTCGAAATTTCTCGATACCGACGTTTCAAGGACATTCTAGCACAAAATAGTCGCATCGGGAGGCCATAAATCATTATTATTACTCTCGTAAGCAGGTACTTATCTACCACCTTACATGCGAATTTCGACTCTATTGTTAACACCGGAAGGTACAAATTCCCTTATCCACCCACATAACTACCTACTGAATGTTATCTAATAATAATAGCGTATGTCGGACTTTTCTGGAATTTGCCAGGCCTGAGTATGTACTCCTATTCTCGAAGCTTCGCACAGCAATGCGTTTTAATTATTTGATGCTACTCTTGGTTCCGTCGAAGATATAGCGTACTCAAGTTTCACGGCGTAACAGTGCCCCCCTCTTAGTCATGCTCGTCCCGAGCATTATTAGATCCGTGATACGGCGCCAATCTATCCACGTGGACTACCTTAGGTTTCCCTCGTAACCCTTTCTTGATGCGGTAGGTAACGTCGTTGATCCTTTTTATCACGGTGTAGGGTCCCTCCCATCGAGCTTGAAGTTTCGGCGACTTCCCTTTTCGTCGAAGTGGGTTGTGGAGCCAAACCAGTGCACCTTCCTCAAATCCCTTGGCGTTGGCATTGCGGTCGTATCTAGTTTTCATTTTAACGCTGGTGTGCAGGCTATTCTCACGCACTCGTTTATGCACTTCATCCAATTGATCTTGGAGGTCACTTACGAAGTCCGTAACTGGCTTAGTCTTGTCAGGTGGCACGCCGGTTATGGTATCGACTGGAAGTCTCATCTCCCTGCCGAAATTCACTCTTGCTGGGGTATGGCCCGTGCTATCATGCACTGCTGATCGATAAGACATCAGAAATAGTGGAATATACCGGTCCCAATCTTTCTGATGGTCATCGACAACCTTAGCCAGGTGATTCTCCAGGGTCTGGTTAAACCTCTCCACCATTCCGTCCGACTGTGGGTGCGCAGGTGTTGTGCGTGTCTTGTAAATCCCCAGAAGAGTGCACATTTCCTGGAACAGCGCAGATTCGAAGTTGCGGCCTTGATCGGAATGGATCTCCAAAGGTGCGCCATACCGACATACTACTTCTTCGACCACCTTTTTCGCCACTGTCGTCGCTTCCTGATTGGGTATGGCGAAAACTTCAGGCCACTTTGTGAAATAGTCCTGTATCACCACTATGTATTTGTTTCCGTCATCTGTCACTGGGAAAGGTCCAGCAACGTCGATGGCAATGCGTTCCCATGGGGCTCCTACATTGTACAACTGAAGCTTGCCCCTGCTCCTAGTCTGTGGTCCTTTCACGGATGCGCACGCTGTACATTTCCGACACCATTGCTCTATGTCTTCTCTACAATTGAGCCAGTAATACCGCTGTCTCACTTTCAGTAGAGTTTTCTTGATTCCCAGGTGTCCACCAGAAGCGCCATCGTGTATCTCCTGAAGCAGGGGGACCACTTCACGTCGTGGTACTATCACTTGTGTGGTCACCTCCTTGCCATCGTTCGATTCCCATTTCCTACAAAGCACGTCATTTTCTAGGACTAAACTGTCCCACTGTGCCCAGTAGCTCTTTGTGACAGGACTATGTGACGATACTTCATTCCACTGAGGCCTAGTTCCACTACGCTTCCAGTCCAGTATAGGTCGAATATCGTCATCTTCTTCCTGGGACTTCTTAAAGTTGCCTTCAGCCCTAATTAAGTTCACGTGTTCCCGGGCTTCATTTTGCTGGCAATGTCTACAGTCCTCATTACATGGACGTCGTGACAGGGCGTCAGCATTGCTATGCCCTTTTCCACTACGATGTTCCGTCACAAAGTTGAACTCCTGCAGCTGCTCTAGCCATCTTGCAACTTGACCCTCAGGGTTTTTGAATTGTAGAAGCCATTTCAATGCAGCGTGGTCCGTCCTCAACGTAAACTGTCTCCCTATGAGGTACTTGTGGAAATGTTGCAAAGTTTTTACAACAGCCAGTAGTTCTCGTCGAGTCACGCAGTAGTTCCTTTCTGGTTTTGAAAGTGCCTTACTGAAGTAAGCGATCACGACTTGCCTATCTTCTTGCACCTGCGACAGCACTCCACCAATTCCTGTGTTGCTGGCGTCGGTATCGACGACAAATCTTCCATCTCTGCTCGGATACCCCAGTATAGGCGCTTCACATAGCCGTTGCTTTAGTTCGTTGAATGCTGACTCACAGTTCTTGTCCCAGATAAAATCTCGTTTATCCTCAGTCAGCTGATGTAAAGGTTTTGCAATGTCCGAAAAACTCATAACAAACCGTCTGTAGTATGTGCACAACCCTAGAAATGCACGTACTTCTGTTTTGTTCTTTGGAGCCGGCCACTGTTGGACAGCCTTTATCTTCTCAGGATCGGTTCTCACTCCATCGGCGCAGATGACATGTCCTAGGTAGCTGACCTCCTTCTTGAACAGGGCACACTTCTTTGGGCTTAGTTTTAGGTTAGCCCCCCGTATCCTGGTGAATACTTTCTCCATATTTCTCAGGTGTTCCTTAAAAGTGCGGCCCATTATAATGACGTCATCCAAATATACCAGACAGACGTCACCAAGAAGGCCTACCATGACTCTATCCATGAGGCGTTCAAACGTCGCTGGAGCGTTGCACAACCCAAAAGGCATGACGTTAAATTGCCACAGGCCGTTGCCAATTCCTGTACTGAACGCTGTCTTTTCCTTATCTTTCTCGCTAATTTCCACTTGCCAGTAGCCACTTTTCAAGTCAATGGTTGAAAACCACTTCATACCACTGAGCATATCCAATGTGTCGTCTATCCTAGGCAAGGGATAACTGTCCTTCTTCGTTACATCATTCAGCATTCTGTAGTCTACACAGAATCTGGTACTGCCGTCCTTCTTCTTCACCAGAACGACAGGAGAAGACCATGGGCTCGTAGAAGGTTCAATTATTCCGCTATCGGCCATATCCTTTACCATTTCTGCTACCTCAGTTTCTTTAGCCCAGGGTATGCGGCGCGGTCTCTGTTTAATTGGTCTAGCATCACCTGTATCTATCTCATGCTTGACGAGACCTGTTCTTCCGCAATCTTTTCCCGTTGCAAAGATATCCCGGAACCGTAGCAGAAATTCCTTGGCTTGCTGTAGTTCCGAAACTGATAAATTGCTCTTAGAATTTTCCAGAAGTTGCTGGATGTGATCAGGTTCACCTTTTATTGCGTCTTGTTTTACTGAAGATGTGTTGATTTGGCGGAGATACTTCACTTCTTCACATCTTCCAACAACACTGTTTTTCTTCAACTGGATCTTCTTTTTCCCAAGATTTACAATCCTGACCTTGGATCTTCCTTTCGTCATAACTAATGTCCTCGCGGTGATAAGTTCCGGGTGCCGGCCAATGTCTTCAACCATAACACATCTGCGTTGCCTAATTTTCTTAGGAAATTTAACTTCGACTAAGGTTTCCGTTCTTGGAGCCAATATGGTATCCTTTAAGCAATAGAGGTTGCATGTGTTAATTCCTTGCAGGAAGACTTCTTGGTCTGGGAATTTCAATACTCCTTTATCGATATCTAAAACACATCGGTACTTCCGCAGGAAGTCGAGACCCAGTATGCAATCGTCGGTGATGTTCGCAATTAACGCTGAATGGGTGTACACTTGATCACCGATTTTAAACTCGATTTCTGTATCACCGAGGACGGAGACTGGCTGGCCGGTGGCCGTCTGAAGTCGGTAGGCTGGGGTTTCTGTTTGCCACAAGATGGTGCGTTTCAGCAACTCAGGTCTTATAATAGTCCGCGACGCCCCGGTGTCAACGGTGAAATTGCAAGCACGTTGATTCAGCGTTCCCTCGATGATCAAACTATTTCCGTTGTGGACTTGATTGATGGTGATGGTTGGGGCCTTCAGTTGACCAGCCAGCACCCGCCCCGCGGCCCTGGCGACATTTAGTTTTAACGACTCCTCGTTAACTTGAGTTCCGGAGTCCACACTTCCCCTCTTCCTCTTGGGGCAATCGGTACGAATGTGCCCTTTTTCTCCACATGCATAACACGTCGGAATATAGCGGGACTTTGCCGACGGAGCCACTTCTCGGTGACGTGGTTGCACTGAAGGTGAGACCACCACTTCCCGAACTCTGTGCGTACGTGAGTCTTGTCGTACGGCTTCCACTTCCAAAGCGTGGGCCATCGCACTCTTCAGAGTTTGGTGGTGTCCGAGTCGCACCGTAGCCCTGACTTCAGTATCCCGTAGACCGTCGATGAATGCTTGCACCAGATTTACTTCCACCATCTCCGGTGTCATCGACATGTATGCCCGCCGGACCAGCCGTTCAACCTCTACTCCCCACTGCTGAAGGCTCTCGTTCGACCTCTGCGTTCTCTCGCGAAGTTGCGCGCGGAAAACATGTTCGAGGTGCTTGTCACCATAGCGAGTGTCTAGTCCCTCCATTAGACGTTCCAACGTCCTGCCGTCTGGAGGAAGGTTCTCTAGGACCAGCAGAGCGTCCCCTCGTAGGGCCAAAGTTAACGCCGCGAAAGACTGGTCGTCATCCCAGCGGTTCGTCTTGACCAGTGTTTGAAATTGGTACTTAAAAGCCGTCCAGGACGACGTGCCATCAAAACGCGGCATATCAAATTTTGCGGCTGATGCACAGTGGGTGTGCGATGGTGCGCTAACAGCAACAGGTTCGCGTGCTTCGAGCTTGATAATTTTTTTGTTGATGTCCAGCAGGCGATCTTCGTGGCCATCAATTCTGGTTTCGAGGCTATCAGCTCGGGCGGAAACCTCCTTGACCTCTAAGGTGAGATTTTTTACTTTCTCGCCCAACGTGACGAGGCCGTGATCGATTTTTTCGAGGATCAGGTTCTGCTTAGCCTCTTGATCCCGGCGGGCTTCCTCCTCTTCGCGGCGGGCTGCTTCCTGTTCGCGGCGGGCAGCTTCCTGTTCGCGGCGGGCTTCTTCCTGGTTAGCCGCGATTAGGTCCTGGAGCTTACGTTGGTTAGCCTCTTGTTCGCGGCGGGCAGCTTCCTGTTCGCGGCGGGCAGCTTCCTGTTCGCGGCGGGCTTCTTCCTGGTTAGCCGCGATTAGATCCTGGAGCTTACGCTGGTTAGCCTCCATACTAGCTTGCATGGCGGCCAACACTGCGGCGAGGTTCATTTCCGAGGATGGCCCTGTTGGCGCCTCAGCAGCTGCCGTTGCTCCCATACCAGCCCGATCTTCCGCTTCCAGACGTTGACGTGCAGCATCCATCTCCACTTGCCTCCTTGTTCGTGGTCCCTGTTCGTCGTCCCTCTGTAGTAATGGCATCCCACTTCTGACACCAGTTGTTACGAACGTGAGTAATTAAATGCCGGTTTACTAGCAGAGAACTTTATTCACCACAAAACAATGACAAATTAGTCCAATCAACAAATAACCAATCACTATAAACACTCAGAGTTCCGTTTAGTATCGCTTACGTCGCTAGGTATCACTTCCAGCACTTAGGTAGTTCGCTCTGTATCGCTGACGAAATCAAACTAACTCGTTTCTAGCCGGGGGCCCGTATTTATATGCGAAGTCGTCGAAATTTCTCGATACCGACGTTTCAAGGACATTCTAGCACAAAATAGTCGCATCGGGAGGCCATAAATCATTATTATTACTCTCGTAAGCAGGTACTTATCTACCACCTTACATGCGAATTTCGACTCTATTGTTAACACCGGAAGGTACAAATTCCCTTATCCACCCACATAACTACCTACTGAATGTTATCTAATAATAATAGCGTATGTCGGACTTTTCTGGAATTTGCCAGGCCTGAGTATGTACTCCTATTCTCGAAGCTTCGCACAGCAATGCGTTTTAATTATTTGATGCTACTCTTGGTTCCGTCGAAGATATAGCGTACTCAAGTTTCACGGCGTAACATTATTAACTCTACCATTTGTTGTGCGTACAGCTAAGAAGTGGAATTCCTTAGCGGAATCTGTGTTTCCTGATAGCTACAACTTGGGGGTCTTTTAGCCAAGAGTGAGTAGGTTACTTCTAGGTAAGCATGCTCCATCATCAGTCACATCATCGCTTACCATCAGGTGAGATAGTGGGCAAACGCGAGCCTAGGCATAGCAAAAAAAACTAGGTCTAACCTGTATCTTATGACGTAGGGTTCGACCATATAGGTGCACTATTTATAACGTACTAGTTTCCGCCCGCGGCTTCGCCCGCGTGGTGTGTTGATAAAAAGCAGCCTATAGCAAAAATAACAAAATCGAAAAAAAAAAAAGTATGAGTAAAAGTAGCCTATATGTTAATCCAAGGTATAAACTATCTAAATACCAAATTTCAACCAGATCGGTCCAGCCGTTTTTTCGTGAAAGAGTAACAAACATACATCCATCCTCACAAACTTTCGCATTTATAATATTAGTAGGAAGTAGGATACATAGAACACATTACAAGTTCCCGTTATAGCATAATTTATGATAAAACTGTCACTTTCTATTGGTATTTATGTGTTTGGTTTTCAGTGTTAAAAATACCTACGACACCACTTAGCCTTATGTAATAGGCCTTCTAAGAATGCCGGGTGTCTAAATATTTTATTAAGTCTAGTTCGAAGGCCGACTCGTGCGATGGATCGCATATTGCGCTGGGTGAGACGGTTGATTGACATACGATAGGATTGTTCACACATGTCAATAAATCTATAAGTACTGTACTAATGTTGTACTAATATTGTATAGTTGAAAAGTTTTTTTTATTGACAGGTTATACTTCCACACCTGGGTTGTGGAGGTCTGGTAGGCAGCCGCTTCTCGTAAAATACTGGTATTCAGCTAAATCCGGCTTGACTGCAATATAGTTGGGAAAAGGCTAGGCAGATGATGATGATACTTCCACCCGAAGGTAACATATAAATATTGCTATGATCTGATAATGAACATCGAAGTTATGGAACGGAACTCCTCATAGGATCATAGCAGAAGAATGGGGAAGGGGCGGTACCACAACCAAAAAGTGTAATCTCAAGACTTACCTACTAGTGCGAATTGAAAAGAATATTGGTTGGCCTATGTACCGAGGAAGTAACTGACTGACTGCCATATCAACGCACAGCCGAAACTACTGGGACTAGGAACATGAAATTTTACAAATGGTTTGTTATTATGACGTAGGCGAGCACTAATGGCGCATTTTCATTAGTCGTTAACTCGTTCGGTATACAGCATGCGGGGAGTCCCTGCATGCATGATAACAACCAATAAAAGTTACCAAGTCGATAAATGTTCGGTATACCGACTACGGTTCCCCGAATGTGGGCCTTGTGGTACGCATTCCAGACATCTCTCGCACCCGGCATGCGGGCCCTATCGACTAATGAAAACGGTTCCCCGAATGCGGGCCCTGTGGCATGCTTTCTAGAAATCTCTCGCACCCCGCATGCGGGCCCTATCGACTAATGAAATTGCGCCATAAGAGAGGATTTCTCAAAATCCCCCTAAGTGGATGAAACGGGGGGTCAAAGTTTGTATGGAGAATATTAGTTTCACGCGGGCGAAGCCGCCGGCAGCAGCTAGTTTCATAATTATAAAATATGCTAAGGGCCTGTTTCACCACCTATGATTAAGTTTCGAGTATCTTACTTGGCAGATAATTTCATACAAATTCTGTTCCATTTTTTGAATTTATTCAGTAAGTAGTGCCTACTCGGACATTGTGAAACAGGCCCTTAAGGAAATTGTTTCATGGCCTAGAACTGGCAAGGATCTGAGTTCTTGATTCTGATTGTTATTTGCGGATAGTCAGATTTGTAAAGCTAGTAAATACGCTTGCCCAATAGAGTTTGTTTAATTATGAACTTGGACTTGACCTTGTTAGGTGTTTCTCAGAAACTAAATAGTTGGGTCGGCTGGTAATTGAATTGAGCGCGGTTAAATATTTTTTAATTAATTTTTTTAATTAATAGGACATTATCAGTAGCCGTTAGCAGGCATAGAATAAGTAATAATACAAGGACAGGTGGTTAAAAAACAATAGGTATCTGTTCCTCTGCCTCTAATATGTTATTTGAAGCTGTAAGATTATTACAGCTTAAAATATTCTCATCTATACATAATATTAATAAAATTAAAAAGTACCTTTTTGTAATATCAAAATAACATTTTATCACTAAATGCATTTATGAAAGTATATTCGATACCTACCACAACTGTCTGGTTGTTCCAGCTAATCTCCGAAACAGCTGCACTGATTTTGACAGGTCATTCACTTATAGATAGCTGATGTTATTAGGAGTAACTTAGACCACGGCCAACGGGTCCATAAAAACCAAATCCGTTCACGAGTCTGACGCGAAAGAAATCAAGAAGAACGAAAGACCAAGAAGATAGCGCCACAGTCACGACTACGTGACAGACTTAAATTCTAATAAATCTTATAAAAAAAGTAAAGTAAAAGTAAGTAAGTTACCTGTATTCTGGCTTCAATGGTGTCCGTTTGTCTTAGTAACAGCCTCATCTCGGTTACATAATTGCCAACGTGGATGTTTGGGTCGTAGTCGCCTAGTTCGACTGGGAAACCAAAGAGGTGTGTTAATAACAACAATATCTTGTCATTGCAATATTGATTAAACTTGAGGAACACGTGGCTAATAATAATAGCCACTCGTTAAGTTAAGCAGCCCTTGCCGCGGTCGGTAAGTGGATGGGTAAAGAATGAATACTCATTTCTCATTTTATTCATTCTCGTCATGCCACACATCCATCTCAACTTTCTCTAATCTGTATATTACAGGAAGTGTTTGCAAATGGCGTCAGAGGGTGAAAAATTGAAAGGGAATGGTTTTCTAAGAAAACTAAAACGTTTCTATGATCATGTGAGAGCGATGAAACGCATGTTACTAAAAATAATTATGAGTAGGTATACATGTAGATGGTCTGGTAGGCAGCCGCTCCTCGTAAAATACTGGTATTCAGCTAAATCCGGCTTGACTGGAAGCCGACCCCAATATAGTTGGGAAAAGGCTAGGCAGATGATGATACATGTAGATGGACTGAAAGAAAGAGGGAGGCCAAAGAAAGGATGAATTTTGTGAAGGGAGATATGAAAGAAAAGGGAGTTAGTGATAGCATTATGGGTGACAGGACAGGAGAAAAAAAACGTTTTGCACCGACTCCAAATCACCCGGGACAAGGGCAGGAAGATGATGATGATGGTGATGTAGTTATTTATACCTTTACACGCAGTCTGAAATTAATTAGTAAAATTCATGGATGCTTATAAAAGACATGCTCATATGAAATACCCATCATAATGGAATCAATAGGTGATAATTTGCCTATACATGCACAAAGCAACCAATTCATACATTTTATACAAGAATTTTGCAGCGAGCAAGTTAATAATCATTCTCAATTAGATACTACAATGTGGGCAATATCAATAGCTCACAATTACCGATGTAGGCAACGGTACAATGTCCACAAGTGAATAAAACTGCTCTACATAAATATATTTACAAAGTATGTCGTTGCAAACTGTTGTGTGCAAAATCAGTCACTTCCTGTAGCTTTATCAGTATGCCCTTGCAGTGATGTAACGTTCGAGCCACGAAACAGAATGTTAAACTATGAAAAAGCTGGCCAAGTGAAATTCGGACTCGCACACTGAGGGTTCCGTACAAGCTAACGTATATTTCGAAACTCAAAATTCATAGGCTACTTCCCGTTGGCCTAAAACCTTTGGCATGAAAAAAGGTCTTGTAGCACAAGTATAGGAATAAATCTGAAAATTGTAATTTGTATTTAAGTATGTCACAAAAAAAAAACTATTTCCATTTCGGAAAAATCCTTGACACTCGATTCGGAAATCGGACTATTTACATAAGTTAGATTGTACCCTCAGTGTGAGAGGAGATATGGAACCCTAAAAATACCATAATCCTTATCAGTAATGTCATGCGTCATAGATAATTATGGTGATATTGGTACCTCCTGCGGAAAACGTGTTTTTGAACATGGAACACAACATGTGTTGATTCTTGTATAAAGTTGGCAAATAATTTCAATGTCAAGATCATACATTATTAGTTACCTTCGTATGGATGAATTTGAAGTATGTTTTTATATTTGAAGTATATTGTATACAATATTAATAAATGTGAGAGGATAATGTAGAATGGTCAGTTTTGTACCCAAAAAAAGCACAATAAAAACCATAGGTAATTTAGCCATCATCATCTACCTAGCCTTTTCCAAACTATATTGGGCTCGGCTTCCAGACAAGCCGAATTGAGGTGAATACCAGTATTTTACGAGGAGCGGCTGCCTACCAGACCTTCACAACCCATTCACTGGGGTAATACGGTACTCCATGGCAAGACTGGAGTCAGATTTACTGGCTTCTGACTATCCATAGCAACTGCCAAAGATCTATAAACGACAGCCGGGACCCACGGCTTAACGTGCTTTCCGAGGCACAAAGGAAACTCGGTATTGTGAGATGGTCAACCATCCACAGACCAACCTTGGCAAGCGTTGCTTAACCTTGAAGATCGACCCGTGCGGATGCTATTATCTAGCCACGAACTCCTCGCATTTAGCCGTAAAAAAATTAATTAAAATCTTACTTTGTATAATTAGGGCTCCTAACATAGCAGCCTCGTTGGACGTACAGTACAACCTCCCGTGTAGGAGGTCTCTTTTGAGCTGCAAGTAGATCTGGAACCTAGTGACATCTTCCTTCAGGAGTAGCGGATTTGGCGGGTAAAACTTTACTCGGAAACTAAACAGTATTGGCGATGCATCTGGAAAGAAATATGGTGGTTACTATGGGGTTTTTAGGGGTGTATGGACGGTTGTCTGAGGAATATATTTGCCATATTTGGTGATATAAATGATGGGACACTGTTGATTGAATTTAAATTTCCAAGATAGATCCTACTAATACTTATTATAAATTAAGTTTGTATGTCTGTGTTTCAATCACACAATCAGCTATATTGATTTAGGTGATATTTTGCATAGAGATAGTTTACAACCGTTATTTTTGGATCAACATTGGGTCATTTCGTCTTAAACCAAGACCAGTAAAGACTCAGAAACTACCAGGGGACCAAAATCATGAACAATTATTTCCTATGCTGGAATCAATAGTGGTACAGACTCAAACTACTAGGATAAGCATTGTACCTATGGAGGATACATATTTCCTAGGCTAATAAATTTAAAACTTTCCCCAAATTCTAACCAAAATAAATAACAATCAAGCCATCATCATTAGTTTTTCAAAACTACCCTCACAATATGGGATTTTAAAATTTTTAGGGAAAACGTTCCGGCAAACAAAGTCACAGGCAAATAAAATTCGTTAACCGTAAAGTAATACTTTGAGTGTTTCATGTAAAACGATTTTATTATTTGTCCATAATCTGATCTGTTTTATCTCAATGTTTTAAAAACATAGAGCTTTAAAAGACTATTTGGATAATTTAAACAATTATTATAGTAGGAGACTTAAATTAATGTTATCAATTGAAACAGCGAATTAGTTAATTAAGATTAGTAGATAAAACAAAAGCCCACTTCTGTAAACAACACTTACCTTTAACTTGTTTGAGTATTAACTTTGCCATATGCAGCCAATGCTGAAAACAAAATAATCAAATTCACTGACTGTTACATATACACAGAAAAATCTTGGGAACACGGAAATTACACAGAAGTATTTGTACCCTACCTATTTTTATTTTATAAAAATTTGCAGATTTACAAAGACTACTGGATTACTTTAAAAAATGATACTTCGACTTCAATATAAACCAGATAATATCCACAAGACATACATGTTTTGTTTTACTTTGAAGATGTGTGACATTTACCAATCCGCACTGGTTTTCCGCGTATTACAGCCCATTTCCTCACCTAGAAAAGAGGCCTGAGTCCCAGCACGTGGGAACATTACAGCGCAGATAAAGTTAATACACACAGGATTAAAAAATATTGAGAGAAATTTTTGTAAACAACATAATAAGCGAGGGTTCGCTTACCACTCTTAAGTGGTAGTATAGAAATGTATCACAAATTGGTTTAGGATCAGGAACTAAGGATGATCCTCCCCCCAAAGGTGACACAAAAACAAAAATAATTTGGCCTAAAACAAAATTAAGTTGTATATATCCAATTTGGCCACCATGTAGGTATAGTGAAATCAAAAATACCATTTCTAAAAATCTAAATCCGTTTGTATAAAGCCTATTATAAAACCTATATGTTTTGAAATATTAATCAAACATCTATGTATGGTTGCTAAACTGTTTGAATCATTTTAGTTTCATTGTGCATGTATGTAACCCAGAGTTTAATTTAAATGTTTCATTAACTAATTAATTTGGACAACCTGTCATTGCTATATAAAAGCATTACATTGTACATCAAACTAGTAGTATTTTTAACTATTACTCAAGTCAAGCTATGAAATAGTTTAGATCATAAGCTGTACAGTAGTTTAAAACATTATGTTTTTAAAAATTCGGTCAGAGGGTCATCTTAAGTTCACTGTCAATGTTACTTGTTTTTCACCTCAAGATATACTGACCCTGAACAATTTCAGGGTCACTACGACTTATTATACTTATAAAAACCTACAAAATATCAGCTCACCCTTTGCCCACCGGCGTCCACATACCGAAGCCCGAAATAATCAGTCTCAGTAAGATTCAACTGTTGACATACATGCTCCAATAGAAATTTACCCTTGTAACTTGGCTGAAAAAAAATACGCCAATTATTAAAGATTCACAGGAAATAGAACCATTAATTATTAACAAATATACTTACGTGAAATTCACATTCTAATATTTCTGTATCTTCTAACAGTCTCACTGTACATTTATAAACAATATCTCCGCGACTTTTAAACATGCTGCCAACTATTTATTTACCACAGTATCACGTTAAATAATCCTACCAGTGAAACATTTTAACTAATTATCGCATTGCTAACATAATTTTGATTCCATTTATGAATTCATTCAAATTTTCATTTGTTTCGTTTCGATTTCGAGTGAGAAACCTGAATGGGGTGCGGACAGTGCGGTGCGGGGGTGAGAAAATTTGACATTTCCTACGTTCAGTATTAAATAGTTGCATTTATAGCTACAACCTACAACTGGAAAAAATAAAGACACTGTTTTGTTTCATTTTTTTTTGTTTTAGTTTACTTTTAATTAGAGAATATCAATATTAAATTTAAAAATCCTTATGATACTTATCAATTAATATTGGTAAAGTCTAATATTGGTATTCATACAATTATGTTATTTTTTTTATAAATATAATCTTATGCCTGGACCTAAAAAGAAATAAGATACCAATTTTAATTTATGAACAAGATCTTATAATAAGCTTACAGAAAATTTATCATATAGCTTGTGTTGTCATTAACTAAAATTCTTTTGTTTATATTTCTGAACGAATTCGCAAAAGAGATTCCTCATTTCCGTTTAAATGTTGATGTAGCCAGGCTTGATAAAATTTCCCCATAATAGTGGTAATTTTATTTTCTTTTTTAACAAAGAAAGTAATTTATTAAAAAAACACAAATATTCTCATAATAAATCAGTTATTCGTTTAATAATATGATTCTTTTTATTAGGTGGAAAATAATCATAATGACGGTAGAACACGTCATTATGATTATTTTCTGGGCGAAGCAGGACTCTGGGTGGTGTCAGACTTTTTTAGGGCCCCGGAGTTCTCTTTCATACATCATCCGTGGCCCAGTGGGCTTTGGCCCTACTGGGCCCAGCTCCAGTTTGCTGACATGTCCTTGAGGCGTGCGTGGAGTACTTCATACCGTCGACGACTTGGGTTGTAGACGGTTACCAGACGGCCGGACGTTGAGCCAGTCCGCAAGCTTACGCCTGCCGTGGCCGGAAATCGGGGCCGGTGGGATTCCGGTGGCTAGCTGGGGCGCGGAAGCTATGCCCTCGCTCGTGCAGCCACTTCCTTCACTAGCATTACTGCTTTGCAGAAGGAGGCGACCGCCCACCGCCCCTCCTCACTCTGGACCATGGCCTGTACCAGGGCTGACGCGAGAGGGTGCTGCCGCTGATCACCTCCACGAATCTCCACTGTAAGCTCTACCGAATAATATTATCTTTATTCACGTTATAACAATGAATGCGTCATGTTAAATGGCGCAATCAAACCCAAAGAAAAGATTTTTCATTTAGAAAGTTATGATATAACATCTCAATTGTTTTCCCCAAAGAATTAATTAAAGGTATACCTTTACGAAACACATTTCGATAGTCACGTTGATGAGCTCATCAAATTCATCCTTCGCCCCTTCACCATAAACTTTTCAAAAACTTGTTAACTTGGACTTAAAAGTTTGTAGGTATTATAAATTATAGCTAAGCTAACTTTGTGTCAGTTCTTATTAACATATCCTTAGACAATTATTATTTTAAATAGTTAAGAAAATTCTTGTTATGGTGCGTATCACGTATCTTTTTTTTCGTGAAGTCAATTGCAGCATGATGCTGCAGGTGCCCCATTTACACAATATAGGATTATACACATTTGTAATTCGGTACACCTTTCTCTTCCACATAGAATTACCAGCGTCATTAAAAAAATGGTAATTCTTAAATATAACATTGCCACACTGAGCCGGAAGTGACTTCTCTCATTCCAGCCAGCTGAAAGAGCAACCATTTCTCGTCCATTCTGTTGGAGTCTATCTCGGATATTACACGTGGATTGTAATCCGTGGTGAGTGTCAGAAGAAATTGTTTAGTGCAGTGTTTTAAAGTGATACTAGTTTACCGTAAGCATAAACGATTGTGTTTTACAGTAATATTGGCAAACCTCCATATCAATTATCTCGATTCTCATTGTGGTGTAATTTCAAACCTATAAATTACACGTTTTACATCGTAACGTATGGTTACGTTAACTTGTGAAAAGATTTCAATACTTCATTTGTTAATTCTATAGTTCTTTGTTTTAATCAAATGTCGAATTTAACACAGTTCTCGTTTGCTTACGCGTCACACTTGTTCACCGACCGGCTCACCACCACGTGGTTGATGCACACTTGTTTTCTCTTTTCCCTATCTGCTGTTAGTTAGTACGCTCAAATATAATAAGCTCTCAAGTTATTGTAATGTATTAAATGGTAATAAATTGTTAATTTTTGTACATTCGCCGTAATGGCTGACATCCATTGTGAAATGTCAAGATAGGGCGAGGCGGCCATGCGGCCGCCATATTGCCGGCCGCGCGATACATGAGGTTGCGACCTTGCAGATGCCGGCTCGCATCACACTACCCCTTGCACTTTTCTTATCAATAACGTTTTCTTAACTAGATTCTTTTGTTTTGTTCTAGACTAACCAAAAATGGGCAAGGAAAAGATTCATATCAACATTGTCGTCATTGGACACGTCGACTCCGGCAAGTCCACAACCACCGGTCACTTGATCTACAAATGCGGTGGTATCGACAAACGTACCATCGAGAAGTTCGAGAAGGAGGCCCAGGAAATGGGTAAGGGTTCCTTCAAATACGCCTGGGTGTTGGACAAACTGAAGGCTGAGCGTGAACGTGGTATCACCATCGATATTGCTCTGTGGAAGTTCGAGACCGCTAAATACTATGTCACCATCATCGACGCTCCCGGACACAGAGATTTCATCAAGAACATGATCACCGGAACCTCCCAGGCCGATTGCGCCGTGCTCATCGTCGCCGCCGGTACTGGTGAGTTCGAGGCTGGTATCTCTAAGAACGGACAGACCCGTGAGCACGCTCTGCTCGCTTTCACACTCGGTGTCAAGCAGCTGATTGTGGGTGTCAACAAAATGGACTCCACTGAGCCCCCATACAGCGAATCCCGTTTCGAGGAAATCAAGAAGGAAGTCTCCTCCTACATCAAGAAGATTGGTTACAACCCAGCTGCCGTCGCTTTCGTACCCATTTCTGGCTGGCACGGAGACAACATGTTGGAGCCCTCAACCAAAATGCCCTGGTTCAAGGGATGGAACGTTGAGCGCAAGGAAGGCAAGGCTGAAGGTAAATGCCTCATTGAGGCCCTCGACGCCATCCTGCCCCCTGCTCGCCCCACAGACAAGGCCCTGCGTCTTCCCCTCCAGGACGTATACAAAATCGGTGGTATCGGTACGGTGCCCGTAGGCAGAGTCGAAACTGGTATCCTCAAGCCTGGTACCATCGTCGTCTTCGCCCCCGCCAACATCACCACTGAAGTCAAGTCCGTGGAGATGCACCACGAAGCTCTCCAAGAGGCTGTCCCCGGTGACAATGTTGGTTTCAACGTAAAGAACGTGTCCGTCAAGGAGTTGCGTCGTGGGTACGTCGCTGGCGACTCCAAGAACAACCCACCCAAGGGCGCCGCCGATTTCACAGCACAGGTCATAGTGCTCAACCACCCTGGTCAAATATCAAACGGATACACACCTGTGCTGGATTGCCACACAGCTCACATCGCCTGCAAATTCGCCGAAATCAAAGAGAAAGTGGACCGCCGTACTGGTAAATCCACTGAAGACAACCCCAAGTCTATCAAATCTGGAGATGCTGCCATCGTCAACCTGGTCCCCTCCAAGCCTCTGTGTGTTGAATCCTTCCAGGAATTCCCTCCCCTCGGTCGTTTCGCCGTGCGTGACATGAGGCAAACGGTCGCTGTGGGTGTCATCAAGGCAGTGAACTTCAAAGAAATTGGTGGTGGTAAGGTGACCAAAGCCGCCGAGAAGGCCACCAAGGGCAAGAAGTAGCTAGCGCTGTTAACAGCACAATTTTTCATTCAACTGCGATACTTCATTCACCGCAAGGTGTTCCGAAGGAAAGAAGGGCTACAAACTCATTCCTTTTCTATATTTTTTACAAGGCTTATACTGTAACATTATTTTATAATTTATATAAGGTTATATCTGAACTATTTTGTTATAACTGCAAACTAATGTGTAAATTCATAGAAGAATAAAGGTAGCCTCCAGTAAAAATTATATCTACTGAATTTTATTTCACCTTCACCTAATCAATACACAAATTACATACACTGAGTACATACTTAATAATAATGACATAATTCATTTAAAAAGTACAGTTTTCCTAATACAGAATTGGTCATGCTGCCTTATGTTGCTGACCTGTCAAATTTTGGCAACTTCCCAGTATTCTACAATACAGTGGAAATTATTCCTTGTGCCACATATTTCGAAATCAAAAGGTTAACGAACTGAACTATTTCTGAAAGCAGGAAATAGGTGGACACAAGAGATGGCACTAAAAATATTTGCGTGTCTATTAGAATCAGCTTCTGAATAATTAGGTAGGTGTGGTAAATCCTCTACTCCACATACCTATCTAAGGTTCATTTAACTTCAACCTTTGGGCTCCAACCACACTGACGCCATCACTGGGCAGTTGGAATCGAAACTGTTCTTTATTTTACCTATCCATTATGTAGATCAGGCAGCAGGGTATTTTTTTTTTTATGAACCATAATAATTATGTAGGTAGAGGGTCTGATTTATCTACCAAACCTCAAGAGCCCCCAATTCTCCCTCGAGCAAGCTGCGTTGTCATTGCATTCATTGGTTGCGGGGGCATGGCAGGTACCTAGTACGTGCACGTGTTGATTTTTGGGCCTCTTTTTATCATCAAAATGCACTCTCAACGTAAATATATTTAAATTGATCGCATAGATAATGTCGACTTATATCTCATGGTCGTGCTACATTATTTTTGGCTTATACTAAAACTAAACTTGCATTATAAGTAGGTAGGTACCTACCTATTTTTGTGCATCGTGAAGTTTAAAAATAGGTATTCAGTTTTCTACATTTTGACAGTGTAGTTAGGTACCTACCTACTTTAAATATGTACCTAGGTATATTTTTATACACTCACTTTTATCGAACGTCTGTTATAAAACCTGGTAGAAGCCGAACTTTCATTATTTTCAAAAGGAGAAAGTCCGGATCTATCAAATAGTTAAAGAGACTGCATTAAAGGGCCCCCAACCTACATTGAAAACAATGGACATTGACTTGTCGATTCTACAAAACTAGAATATTAGATACCTACTTGATAATCGTATCTTTTTATTTTAAATTCCTAGAAGTAGGACCACAGAGGAAATCTTCAATGTACCTAGGTACTTTCTTTGTACTAGACCACAACCTAGAAGATTACTGGCAAAGTGGTGCACATTAGGCATTTAGCTGTTCAGTCTTTTATTTCGGTCAACCTGTTTTCGAAATAAATGGCTATGAACAGGTAATTTTTATGTAAAGGGAAATAATAGACATGAGAGCGAAACACTCCATAACCTACATCTTGAATCGATCATTTACGATGAGTGAAAGCACATTTTGCCATAAACAGAAAACTTTTTGACCAAATTGCTATTAATTTGATTGCACTTAGTTAGCCGTATCATGGGGCCTCACAAACTTATAGTAGGTAGGTACACCCCTTCCTGGTTAAGTTTTATTTCATTTGTAGTTCTAACAAAATTCAGCCGAGGTGAATCACCTCAATACATACGCGTCACATTCATGTCTTACAAGTGCGTCATATTTACGAGAATTAGCTGGGTGTCTGTTGATGACTATTTGCTAAGAAAATCAGAACTAGTAAATAGGTCCAGTCTGAAGATGTTTTTGATTTGTTGGATCACATCATGATTAGATAATATTGAGATTATTTTGATAATGTGTAACACAGTGAAATACTTCGTTATTTTGAGTATTTATTTCAAAGTATTTCAATATTGTCGCAATAATGTTACACGCTGTATCAACGTCATGAACACGTGGCGGTGAAGTCTCGCTTTTGTACTCTCACGTGGCGCAACGCAACCCAACGTGCCTGTTAATAAGGTTATAGCAAAAGTTAGTCTGACGAAATGTAACTGTCATTCTGAAGGCGTATTTAATTCTTTAATTATTATTATTTTAAATTCACTGCTCAATTATTAATACATAATATTCATAATATAAAAAAAATCACAATAATAAAAAATAACAATAATACTCTATTTTCCATATTTATTTACAAATCTCCTTTATTTATTACTTAGTGCTTCATTTATTTCGTTTTTGTTGCAAGTTACTTTATATCATTATATGACATGGTACATTTAGAAAAGTACTAGGAACGGAAAATGATTTACTACGAATTATGATTCATTGTGCAATCGATAAACGCGTGGATCTGTTTAATTAGATAAGTACTTGCACAAATTCACAATACAACCGTTTCTATAATGGTGAAATAGTACTTAAGTATTGTAAAGTAGGATAAAATACCAAAAATAAAAGCTACATAAATACCAGGATAAATATGTAGACACTAAAGGTTATCCGCGCGGTTAATTAATAATGTAAAACATGAAAAAAAAAGTAACCATCTATGGTGAAATAGATCAAGTACCTAGTATAATTTTCAAAGGGTCTTAATTATGATAAAACTCCAATTTCGAATGCCGTTTTGTCGTAGGGAGGTACCGTAATTTTCGTCTAGACTAGTCTGCATAAATTGTGGGCTGTAAATAAAATGTGGCGTTTGCGTCATGAACTTATGGCATTGGAAAAGGTCACGGGTCACGCACCCACGGGCCACGTCCTTTTATCCCTACGCCCTCCCAAGTCGCAAACCAAGTGCGTAGGTTTAGATGAGACAAAGGAATTCATTTTCCCAGTATATTTATATTTTACAAGTAACTTTTAATAATTATGAATAGGTAAGTACGTAGGTACCTAGCTAATGTCCTTTATGGTCCTAAAATAACATAGATTACTAGGTTAGACAATTAGTTTGGGTCCTCTAGGATAGGATGCTATATTAGAAATTAGAATGGACTTTATTTTAAAAATATCCAGCTATGGCCTATTGTTATAAGTAAGTAATAACCTCGCGTTTGATGCCCTCTTTTCGGTTTGATGACACTTGGCATAAAAATTGAGGGGAATATCACAGGAAACCGAGGCGTTGTGTGGACCAGTAATAACGTTTCTTTTTCCTTGTAGGCACAGGCATTTTCCATGAAAAACATTCACAAATGAATGCGAAACCTTGCGCAATATTTCTTCAGTGATGGCGCCATTATTCAGACAAGAGCCAAGTATTAATATTTATTATCGTTTGATAGGCTGTAAGTCTGTAACATGTGTATTGATCCTGTTCCCCAAGTTACCGTTTATCTCTAGGCAGGGTCAATGCCCCTTTCACGTCGATTTTTCGTCGTGCGAATGTCAAATGTGCGATAGCAGGTAAATGACCGCGACCTTCAAGAATTAGAAGAGCGAACGTTATGTACCTACCTATTTATAATCTTAATAGCTAAGTTACGTGAAAATCAGCATGAACTTTTCATTCTTACAACTTGACCACTCGGGTAATTGCGTAATGTAGGTTCGCAAAACGAAACACCTAATGTGTGAAACTGAGATTTACCTAAGAGATAGTTAGCCTACCTACTTACATTATTCGTATAAGTACTTAATAAATTAATTTTTGAAGTTTCAAAAAATAATCAGTAATTTTTTAAGTAACATTTAAAGAAAAACCGCGAGCTACGAATTACGAGAGCATTGCACAATGTTATTACACAATAGGTTGTATTTTATGGTACTTTTTGTGGCGCCAAGCCAGGGGCACACTCTACAATTCATGCAAGACATTTATTGACTTATGTTTCTTCCCAAACTGCAGCTGTATGCTCTTAAGTTACATATCACTCGACGTTTCGTTTAACAGTGTGATGAACAATATTTTTTCTCGACTTAGATTAAACCTTTTGGACAAATGCACCCTTTCCATAATTATTATTCTGTAAAATAAATACTTTTCCTTATCCCATTGACTCCCACACTAAGTGAGTGGGAAGAACAAGACTTTACAAGTCGATTTGATAAGCGAGGAGACGATAAAGACTACCTATTGATAAGAATTAGGGACTTGAGTGCGATACCACGGCTGATCCCTACCCACCTGCTAACCGAACCATGTGTTGTATTCTTGTATCCGGTTAAAAGAGTAAATGAATCATAAAGTAGCTTTCGATTCATCCAAAGTTTGTAGTGTAATTATTACTAAACTCATAAACTAGGTTTTTTTTTCTGGTAGGGGAATCATCAGAATGACTTCTCCCGCTCTTGGACGGAGCGGGAGGGCGTGTCAGACTCTTACTGACTAAACCCCTACCCCATTCCTTCGTTGCCTTCGATCTGGGGGGGACTCGGTGTCAACCTTTAGGAATACCACGTGTTCCCCCCAGAGATAAACTAGGTACTGAATGAATTTTCATGCGGTTTTCGCTAATACACGTAGTGAGAAAGGTGCATGAGGAACGTTTAGATGCATGTTACAGTAGAAAAATGTCAAGAATTTCAAACATTTATAACACCCTTGCGAAGCTGGGGCGGCTAGCTTATGTATAATTTAAGTTACCTATAGCCCTACCTGGTTCCCCAAAAGGGCGTAAATAAAAAAAAACGGGCAAGTCCGAGTCGGACGCGCGCACTGAGGATTCCTGTACCAACTTTCCTATGAAAACAGTACAATACCCGAATAGAGTCCTGAAGATTTTTTTTTATATTGACTTAACTACACAGTTTTCAGACTTTTCCCTATATTTGTGCTATAAGACCTTGCTGTACCTATTTTTTTTTTTCGTTAACTTACAAGTTTAAGATTTTTGCACAGCTTCAGGGGACCGCGGCCCTAGGTAGGTATTGTATATGGTTTTAATTTCAACTAGATACCTCCACGCGTTACCGAGATAAAAGGTCTTGACAGACAGACGGACATCAAAGTGGTCCTATAACGGTTCCGTTTTTTCCTTTGAAGTACGGAAACCTAAAAATAGTGTAGGGAATACGACACTTGGCCTTGGTTTAAGCATTTCTGCCCCCTGGGCCTGGGCACCCCGCTGGCACCACTCTATATAGTTACGGCTCTGCTAATGACATAAATTACGAGATCTAGGACATAGGAATTTGGTACCTAAAGATAGCAATTTTTTTAAATAGGTAGGTACAGTACGGCCGTTATA
The DNA here is from genome assembly GCA_030763345.1 of Mythimna separata. Classification (NCBI taxonomy): domain Eukaryota; kingdom Metazoa; phylum Arthropoda; class Insecta; order Lepidoptera; family Noctuidae; genus Mythimna; species Mythimna separata. Next base: position 21,614,117 of record CM061170.1, on the reverse strand, counting down.
AGTTGGCGCGTCTGAAGTTAGGCTCTGCGAATTTTGACGCTTGAAATCTCGTACAAGATTACAAGAAATAAATACAATTTGCAATTTTTAACAGCAATGACAACTGCATATTGCAATTATTATTTTATTTATGTATGGATTGGAAAGTTTACTCCTGTGTAATGTTTATTGAGGGCTTTGATCTCAATATTAATAAGGTATGTGTAGGTAGGTGAAGTAAGTAAATAAATAAAAATGTAACCTAGTCTTTAAATTATTTTATTTTTCTACTATTTACATTATTTACCAACTAATACGAGATATTGTTTGTACCGCCTTCCCCAGATTCTTCTTGTTCTATTATCATGTTGGCCCATTCCTCTGCCTGTCTGAACCGCTGCCGTCTTGCGTAAGGACCATACACAGTCCTATGAAACACAACCAATGCTGAAGTTATGGATACAGCCATCAACATCTTCATCAGCGGACTGGACGTCCTTACCCATGTTTTAACACGGTCCATTATTTAGTTTCACTGGCTACCTCAGCTCTTGGAACACCAGGTTTCTTGAAATAATCGTCAAATAGCGGCCTCCAAATATAAACTCCGCTGAAAACACCTAAAACTGTCACTAAAACTATCTGACCTCTTGTAATGCCTTTGGGTCTATAAATGCGCATTATATATTAGTAAAAAAACAAAAATGCCTAGATAAACAAGATTTCATTATAGTTTTTCTTCACTTTTCTCTTGAAAATTTTTAGGTTATTATAGTGTTATGTCATAGTGCGTTCCCAATCTTCTTGAGTCAAGTTGTATTCTTTAGCATAATAATAAAAAGAGGTGGATAAAAATCTATCGATAGATGGTGTCATGCGTGTCCTCAACACTTTTTTCGAAAGTATTGTCACGCGTGTCCTATAGTTTTATGTCGATGCCCAAAGTTAGAGTAAAATACAAAAAATCTCAACAAATATTAATAATTCAATTAAATTTTTATTAAATGGTTTTTGTGGAGATGAGACCAATAAATAAATAATAATAATAATCGGTTTATGTGAAACGGCATTAGAGTCTTCATTAGAGGTTGTAAAGTAACACATGACAGTGACAGTCACTGACATTGTTTAGTAAATATGTATTTGTCAAAATCAAAAACAACAGGATAACCTAAGAACAATATACACAAAATATAATACGTTCAATATTTACAACTTAAAACCATTCAGTTCATTTTAAAATGGCTAACACTAGAAGAATGGTGCCTAATATACTCATAACAGGTAAATTATATCGCCATAAATTACCTATGTGTTGCTGACATTTATAACTCACGTGTAAAATATCTACGGAGTTTTTGAAAGTTCATTATTTTTACTTTTAGGTACGCCAGGTGTTGGAAAATCTACTCTTTCTCGTCTAGTGGCCGAAAGAACCAAGTTTACTTGGCGAGAAGTGTCCAAGTTAGCTGAAGAATACAGTTGTTTGGATGAGTATGACCCCGAGTATCAGTGTCCTTTTCTAAACGAAGACAAGGTAATTTGAAGCATTTCGTACACAAGAATTCACATACCTTATAGATAGTATCTCTAGGATTTAATGAAAACCACTATAAAGAGCAAGCCTTTGAGCAGTACTGTAGTGAGTGATTAAAATATTCATTAAAAAAAGTTACTCCCAAAGTAGGTACCTACATTGCTAGTAAATAAATAATTCTGATTCTGAAAATATTACGCTTACTACAATATTTTTGATGAATAAAGCCTATTGCATTTTCTGGTCATTAGTTTAAAATCTTCCTGCTGGAATAAAATTCTGAAATTGCCACATGTACAATTTTATTATTTAGTGTATATTTACAGCAGATTACAAACTAACTATTATCATTTTAACTCAATACATTTAACCTGTGGCGCCCCGTGGGGACCGCCATTATTTATTATTTATTTATTTATTTAATATTAATAAATTAATATAAATAATATTAATAATATAAACTGTTATTGCTCTGTTTCTGTTGCTTCTGTAATTATACTACTAGAGTATAATTTTTAATCGGTCAGGTTTTGGTGGCACAATTTTTTTCCAGCGGTTCTCAAAGTTAAAAGGTAATTACTTGTTTACTGGCACGTTTTTGTGCCACGGGGTTCTACAAGTTAAAAAGATGCTTTCCTGCTGAAGATATGTAATACTTACCCTGTAACTGATAAAATAATTTTTACTATGCAGATTTTTATTTAAAAACTAATAATTTTAATATAATTTCATCCTGATTCCAGCTGCTGGACATCATGGAAGGTATGATGGCTAAGGGCAGCAACATTGTGGACTACCACGGCTGTGACTTCTTCCCAGAGAGATGGTTTGATGGAGTGTTTGTCATCAGGACCAACAACACAACTTTGTTTGATAGACTTAGTGCCAGGTCAGTTTTTATTATTTCATTTTTCATATTTATGAGTAGACTAGCTTCTGGTAGTGGCCTGCAACCCTATGCTACTCAGTGATAAAGAAGCTTTCTATTGGTAAAAGATTTTTTCAAATTGATCTAGTAGTTTTTGAGTTTATTCATTACAAACAAAAATAAAAATCTGTCCAATTTATAATATCAGTATAGAAGACTTCTCTGGGTCTCTTCCAATTTCAGTCCTTACCGGATGGCTGGATTGTCTTTGTCTGCAAGCCTGTGCCAAATGTTTTCCCCATTTCGGTTAATTTGGTCAAACTGAAACTAGTCCCCAGTTGTCAAAAGATATAATGTATCTATAGTATACTTACCTACGTTTTATATAGAGAGGAGTGATATGGAAGAAAAGAGAATTAGTGACAGCTAGACGCGTGACAGAATAGCATGGCACGAAAAAACGTGTTGCGCCTACCACAAGTAATATGGAACAAGGGCAGGAAAAAGGAGTATACCTCTTTCTTCTGGTCACTATCTCACCTAATGGTAAGCGATGTTGAGGCCGACGATGGAGCATGCTTGCCTAGAAGTACCTATTCAGTCTTGACTTAAAGACCCCAAAGTGGCAGCTATCTGGGAACACAGACTGGCAAACCAATTTTTTGTTTTGAATATTCTGTATGTCTACTGGTATTTCTAAATGCAACTGGCCTTAGAAATTAAATTTGCTTTACTGTCTTTCCAGAGGCTACACAGGAAAGAAACTAGAGGATAATGTTCAATGCGAGATATTCGAAACGCTACTTGAAGAGGCACAATCGTCGTACAAGCCAGAGATAGTGTTGGAGCTGCAGAACGACACCGAGGATCAACTGCAGAAGAATGTGGAGGCCATCGCGGAGTGGATTGAGAGGTGGAGGGAGGAGAATATATAGTTTAGACAATACTTTTGTTTTATTTTTTCGAAGACCCTAAAAAGAAAACTTTATGGACATGTGTATCCTGCCCGTCTTAACCTACAGTGCACAAAGTTGGTCATTTACCGAACAACAAAAGTCCTAACTCAGTCATTTAACGATTTATTTAGGGTGACAACGGCTAAGGTGTGGCGATCTGATCGTGTTCTCAGGGCAAACTTGGCCAGAAATGGCACGAGATAGAGAGATTTGGAAGGAGAAAGGGGAGGCCTTTGCCCAGCTGTGGGATACAACCTAAGCTATAAAAAAAATCTTACTAGCTTTTATCCACAGCTTCGCTCCCGTCAACTGACTACTTACCCTATCTAAGAACCTTCTCCTGACAATAACAAACACAATAAAAAAAGAATTAGCAAAATCAGTCCAGCCGTCACGCGTGATGCCGTGACCAAGGGAAATATTTTATAGGGGATTAATTTTAATACATATAGACTGATTCTGTAAGAAATCATTGTCTACGCTTAATTGAACTTCTATGTGCTATTCCTGGATAAGGTTTACTTGTATACCAAGATACACAAAAACCTTCTAAGCCTTCTACAGTCGTAGTTACTCAGATACCCGCGAAACGAGACACAATAGTAAAACAATAACAGCGCGGTCTCATAGGACCGGTTGGGGATTCAAACGTTAAATAAATAACTCGATTCCACCCAAATCTTAAGTTACTACTCCACTACTATTAGGCATAGCACAAACGTAGACACTTTTGTGTCTTGTGTAGGGCTGCCATTAATTCGGAGACGCCGACCGGGACATTTAGAACAGAAATAGGGCAGACCATGGATTATTAAAAAAACAGTAGGTAGTAATATTCAAGAAAATTTAATAATAAAATAACGAAGTCTTCGTACACTACACTTTTCTTTGCCCACTCATATTTTTCAGTAGATTTGACCTTTGTCAATAACTCCTTTTCCCCTTTAACATAAATATAAAATGACGTGCGTAGAATTTTGAGTGGGCAAAGAAAAGTGTAGTGTATGTATGTGTATTTTATAATTATAAATGCATTGAATGATGCTTTCCACTGCGCTTACACTGAGTGAATTTCGTTCTTCCGTCCACTGAACTGAAATTTACGAAAACACTCGTTCCACGTGAGCATTGTGGCCAGGGTTTGCAAATAAAGTATTTCCATTTTTTTGCATACCGGGACAGATAACTTGATGACCGGGACACCGGGACATGTCCCGGTGTACCGGGACGTATGGCAGCCCTAGTCTTGTGTCAGATACAAGCTACCGATGAATATTTTACTTCTATAGAACCAGTATGAAATCATACACTTCCTGCGCATACGTTTACATTTTTTGTGTCCAGTTGCTTCCACTTAACACATACTAATGACGATCAAAAAGTGTTCGGTGTTGGTAACTGGAAACTAAAAGTCGTCAGTTGACGATACAAGCAACATTATCACAATTTGTACTGAGCTATTCGGTGTCCGTGTCCTGTGTGCGACACAAGACAAGCGCCGCAGACTAGCCGCAATCTCGCTCTGTCCGTCGCAGTAGCAAAATGGCGGAGGAACCAGTCGTATAATCAACACAGCCAGCAAATATAATGTTTCTTCATCGACGTCCAACGTGAGACTGACGGAAAACAAGCAACGAATTGTAGCAACCGGTGACTGTGTCCGGTCACCGCTACAGGACACAGCAACTACGGTCCCCAGTGATGGTGTGCCGTGTCGGCACCAAAAAGTGCCTACGTTTGCGCAGCGCCTTAGTCGTAGCGTGCTGTTATATGTTAGCTTAGTCTTCTTCGATAAATGGGCTAGCCAACATTGAAAGAATTTTTCATTCGAACTAGTAAGTCCTGAGATACTAATTGAACTATTTTAGTCCTCTTTTTTTTTTTCAAAATCAATATCACAAATTTTTAAATAGGTAAAAACTGTTTTTATGCTTGTTATTATACACATCCCAATTTTATTTTTAAAATCCATCTACAGTTAAAAAAGTTCTGGGTAAAAACTCAGGCACTGGACTACTAAGGACAGTCAATATTAACATAGTTACGATTTTTCGTAGAAGAGAGGTTGAGATTTGACACATTGATGCCATTTTAATACAATTGTGCCAATAAACGCAATATTTTTTTTATCTATCTTTCAAATCTAATAAAAAGATAAGTGTACTTCAAGGAAATAAAGAAAGTGGGTCAAAGATAAACATCTTGTTCCAGGTGATAAAAAAAAAACAACAATAACTTATAAATTACAACCTAATTTATTTGTTATTCCACCGACACTATATAAAGAAATGCATTCAAAATTACTGTATTTAGATCAATCTAAAATAGATTTATAAAACTAACACGTCACTGAGCGTCAACTGGATGGAATATGAACCGCACGCGACTATGACATGTCAGTGGTTCTAGAGTCGTTCCAGGTATTTTACAGCAGACAAATAGCAACCTTATTGGAATGATAATAAAGGCGACTGTGGGATGGAGACAGCTGTAAAATACCTATGAACGGACTGTTTTAACACGGCCACTCACACACACACACTCGACCATGCACACACAGATCTTTCATGGAAAGTTTCACATCACAACTCTACAACTCTTCCTTCTTGGCATTGCCCTTTCTGTCCCAGCCCTTGAGCTCGCTGGAGGCTTGCTCGGCTATGTATTTCACGAAGTCTTCGAGAGCGCGGCCACCCTGGAAAAGATGAAATAGAAACGGCATAAAATTTAATTGATAATTTTACTAAATTGATGACACTAGCCACTGTCAACTGCGTATTGTCAAACTTTGCGAATACCATCCCATTGAAAGACGTCTACTGCTGGACATAGGCCTCCCCCAAGGATCGCCACAACGAACGGTCCTGGGAGTCTCGCATCCGTCGAATTTCTGAGGCACTCGCCAGGTTATCGGTCCAAGTTGTGGGAGGCCTATCAAAGCTGCGACTTTAAGAGCCATTACGCACTGTCGACTAGTCGCCGGCGACTCAGTCGACGGCGACTCAGTCGACGGCGACTGTTACTTACTATAGTTTAAATAGGTGCTTGCGCACTAGTCGTCAGTCGCCCAGGTGACTTGGCGACTCGCTGCGTTGTGGCGACGCACAGGCGACTGGCGGTCGCTGGCGACCAATAGAAGCACGGCTTCAAATGGGAGCGTTCACACTGCGAGCAACTGTCGTAGCGACCGGACGCCGCGCACAATGAGTTTTGACACGGATAAATGTACTTGGAATACTGTCGCTCGGCTCGGTCTCCGGCCCTAGTTTCCCATGTTTCGGTCGCCGAGGGACTGAGTCGCCGGCGACTAGTCGACAGTGCGTAATAGCCCTTAGTACGCGGTCGCCACGCCACTCAGGCCTTTTCAGACCCATCGTCCATCTGCTTTATGACCAATGTGCTCTGCTCACAGCCTAAAGTTTAGCGATTCTTCAGGGTAATGTTAGCATTAGCATTATCGAACTTGTAATGTTCCCACTGTTGGGACTCAGGTCTCCTCTCTGAGAGATCGAAAGAGCCGTAATTCACCACGTGGGATTGGTGGATGTCACATCTCTTCGAACTTTTGGCTCTAAGACATGCTGGTTTCATCATAATGGTTTACTTCACAATTTCAGTTTCCTGAGGTTTAGTTAAACTTTATTCCAACTTACGTTGTATCTGACAGGCTTCTGGGTGCTGTCAGCGGGCTTCCAGAAGATGGTGGGGAAGCCGGACACGTCGTACTGCGACTTCGGCCAGTCGTTGGCGGTCGCGTCGATCTTCACGATGTCCACGGCCTCGTTCTTCAGCTGTTAACACAAATATTACCATTATTTAGTTAGATTTTCAACAGGTATGTTGAGATGCTGAAATTTTGATTGGAATAGTGGATTCACCCGTGTAACAGTAGAGAATTATGCTAAACGAACATAGTCCCAAAATAGAATATGGTCTACTTGTGTACCAAGGTTCATCGAAATCCGTGCAGCCGTTCGAACGCGAAGAAGTAACAAACTAGTTTTTTAATATTAGTGTGATTATATAAAAATACGAAAATATAAAGGGAAGACCGATTTTGACAAGAATGTGTTATCGCTCGGTATATCCATCGCGCCAATTTAGGTAATAAAGAAAACGATCTGATATGAGCTGACAAACAGATAATATTTTTAGATACCAGAACAACGATCATCTTTGATAGAAGTTCAAACAAGTGTGACCCTTTTATGTCGCTATGCTAGTTTCAGATTTTTTTTAAGTTGTATAATTAATGGCACGGTTGACGAATGACAGCTGCGCTGCGGGTCGCGGACTCAATTCCCGCACGGAAAAAATATTTGTAAGGCCTACGGATTGAGGGCTTGAAGTGTTCTGGTTCTGGGTCAAGATACCCAGACCAAGAACACCTAAAACTCAATGTATTCACGATCACGATACAGGAGTATTTCCTAGTGTAAGGGGCAAAAAAAGGAATGGTTCAGAAATGACACAACAGACAAGTTTATTTCACAAGATTTCACAGCTTCTGGTAGATTTGTTACTAATCTAAACTCTAGCGTGGAAGTCGGCACAGCATCCTGAGTGTCATAGCCAAAAGATATTATTGTCCTCTCATGTGGAAATTGGTACAGCGGATAAAGTCCCTGTTTGCTATTGTGTATTAGTTTTTATATTTAATATGGATCTCAGTTATCTAAATAAAGAAATTTTATTATTATTATTAGTCACATTACCTTGTCGCCAAGCTCCTCCCAGATGGGGGCGAGTTTCTGGCAATGTCCGCACCAGGGGGCGTAGAACTCGATGAGGGCGTCGCGGCCGCTGTCGGTCACCAGCTCCTTGAAGTTCTTGCCCACGGCGACCTTGACGGGCCCGTCGTTGTTCTCAGGCACCGCCTCGGACTTGACGAAGGGCTCCAGTTTACCGTCGATCATGTCCTTAGTGAACGACAACAGGTTGTCGATGCTGTAAAGAGTAGAACCAAGAGTTTTAGAAGTATGAATAAACAGTCTTTTTTTTGCCATGTTTTTGACTACCCTTGGTTGACTGATAGAGAATGCACAAGGCATTAAGTTCGCCTTTGTGTTCTATCCGTCGCCATCGAGTTTAATAAAAATTCGCTAGCTCTTGAAGTTTCTCAGTAGCTGTCAAATGTCGTTTTATCGAACGTTTAGTCTGAACAGTTGAACTATTTACACTCATATTTTTTATGTATATGTACAGAACTATTTTTTGTATACAAAGGTGCGACAAACCAACAAAGCATTCCATCAAACCGGTAAAAAAAAAGATAAAAGCGAGCATAAATTATACGATGCAGACGGAATTTAATTAATTTCATGCCACCATTGTATTTAAATACTATCGAAAGGTAGTAATGAGTATAAAAGGAGGTTCATTTCCATTGCCTGCCTTATCATTACTGGCCAGTAAATGCTTAAAAACAAAGTTAACGGGCCGTAGAACACTGGCAGGCAACAACGCGAACGCCATACGATAACATTGCCATAAAAATATTCAGTACCATAAACAATGGAATTACATCTGTTGTGATTCGAGTTTTACGCACAACATTCTACCTATGTTATAGGTACGTAGAATGTACTTTTTTCATAATTGTAGGAAGGATTTTATTAGGTAATACTAGCTGTTGCCCGCGACTTCGTCTGCGTTAAGTTCGTTAAACTGCACAAAAGTAATCAATAATTAATCCAATTAATTAATTTTACTTTCACATAAAACAGTTTGACTTCATTTTTTTAGTTGGGAAATAATCCAATGACTTCTCCCGCTCTTAGCTGACGCATCAGGGCGTGTCAGACTTTTACTGACTAAACCCCACTCCTATGTTCTTTCTTTGCCTTGCGTTCCAGGGTCGCAGGAATGCCTTTCAGAAGCGAACCCATGACCCCAGTAGGCTTGGCGACCCTGCTGGGTCTCTATGGTTTTGCTGACATCTCCATGAGGCACACTTGGAACACCACCTGCCGTATACTCGGTCTCGGTGTAGATATTTGGTTACCGAACGGTCGGACGGCGCCCCATTGCTCGCCGTCCGCAAGCCCACTTCTACGGTGGCTGAAAATCGGGGTCGGGATCTTATTTCCTTAACGCTGGGGCGTGAGGGCCATTTCCTCATCCATGTAGCCGCCACCTTGGCTAGATTACTGCTTCTCAGAAGGAGGCAACCGCCTGCCACTCCACCCTGCTCTGGACCAGGGCCCGGCGCGAGAGGTCGCTACAACCGATGACCCCTACAAAAACACGGCGGTGCCTCGTTCAAACGGTGCACACCCGTATGTTCCACCGTGTTCTCAGGGCGATCCACATAAAGGGTCACCATTCCACATAATGGTGATTCACATAATGGGTCACCATGAAGATGAAGACGCCGATTGGCTTGCGAACATCAACGAAGCAGAAATAATAAGTGAGGGTTCCAGCAGTAGGTGATCTGAATATTTACCTACTCCATGTTTAAAGGCGTTTGTTTATGTACGTATGTCTCTAGTCTATATTACGGTTTAACAAAGATGTACGATTTTTAAATTATTTGCTGACCAAAAATATCATATTAACCTTGAATGAATTCCAAGCACCACTAAGTAGACACAGTAAGTTCGGGAGTTTCCTGCATCGGATCAAGGAGGAAAGGACGCCCGGGTGTCGCCACTGTGTGGACCGCCCGGAGGACACGGTGGAACACACGGTAGAGGTGTGCCCTGCTTGGGCGGAGCGTCGCCGTGTCCTTGTAGAATCTATCGGCGGCGGTGACCTCTGGCGCCGGGCCCTGGTACAGGCCATGGGCCAGAGCGAGGAGGGGTGGCGGGCAGTTGCCTCCTTCTGCGAAGTAGTAATGCTAGCGAAGGAGGCTGCCGACCGCGAGCGCCGCCGCCGAGATCTCGATCCCGATTTCCCACCACCGTAGGCGCGGGCTCGCGGATGGCGAGCAGCACGCCGTCCGGCAGTCTGGTAATAACCTGGACCGAGCCTATTCGTCCACGGCGCGTTCACGCGCGCCTCAAGGAGATGTCAGCAAACTGTAGGGGCCCGTTGGGGCCAAAGCCTCTGGGGAACACGGAAAATCTGAAAGGTTCTCACCGTGTCCCCCAGATCGAAGGAACGAAGGGGAACGGGGTGGGGTTTAGTCAGTAAGAGTCTGACACGCCCTCCCGCTCCGCCCAAGAGCGTGAGGGATCATTCTGATGGTTCTCCTTTCAAAAAAAATCACCACTAAGTAAGTGTAAATAGCACTTACTTATGTAGGCTGAAAAAAAGTGCATAAAGTAGTTTTTAGCTGTCAAAATATATGAATGGTCAGCACAAAACTGATCCTGAAGTCATTAGAAGGTTTAGTATTTGCCTCTTTTTTATTTGAGGTAGTTATCCAGCTCTAGGTGAAGCAAGTGGTCTTTTGCGGACTAAATTCCACCATGTTCCTTCAGTTGCCATTTACGTATCAGGGCCACTAACTTTTGCACGCCTCAGTTATTAGGTACTTCGGTATATTCTCTCTTTAAAGAGTAACTACAGAGGCGTCATGGCGTTCTCACTTTCTGCATTATGCAAGTACTAACCGAACATGAGTGTTTCGAGAGGTAGATATTTTGGATTCGGCGGGAAGAAAAGTCCGGGTGTCACCATTCTGTGGAAGAACGCCCAGAAAACACGGCAAACGTTATGGTCGAAGTCTACTCCGCTAATCGGAGCACCGCCATACTGTTTTGGCGTCAGAATCTGGATCCTACTGCCCTAGTTTGGGTCAATGTATGGGGCAAGACCTCCTCTTGCCCTGCCAATGGAATAAACCTGCTATCACAATACCGTGAGAAAGACACAGAGTGAGAAGACCTTAAGCCTCCTATTGTCGTTTAGATATTTCTTAGGTGTCATTAGTCACAAAGCGATTTCCGAAGTTTTTAGTTATTTAAATTATCCGTTTATTTAGGCAAATTTTTTACTTTGGGTGATATTTGACTGATGCCTTTATAAATCATACGGTGTTTTTTTCAGCGGGGACTACCTTCTTTACCGAGAGTTAACTTTACAATTTATGAATTAAATTAACTCTTGAGTGCGTGCATTTTTACTCAGCAGACTTCACATTATTGATGGTCAAACATGGTCAAACGCATCCTGTGGTGCGATTTAAAACGGGTACAGTTTGCAGAGCTGTAAAAAAAACCCACAATATTCCTTCAGATGCCCCTTGCGAACAATTTTTCAAATCAATTCTATCTACCTATACTATGATAGCACAATTCATAAGAAAGAGACTTCGCAACAGACCGTGCAGCAGGAATCGTAATATTTTAATTTCGCCATAACTTCAAAACCAAACGTCCAATTTTAATCATTCAAAGACCAAATATTATTTACATAAACTGTACTTAGTGATAAAATAATTTATTTTGATAAGGGTTAATAGCATGAGTAAAATAAATACGTTTAAATGTAGTTCAAAAAAATTCAAGATTTTTAGATAAAAAAAATGGTTGTTGTGCCTCACTCGACATAGATAGGTATAGTGCTTCGCGGACTTTTTTGTAGGTATTTATAAAATCTACAATTAATTAGAACATTTTATGGTTCTATCTTTTACAGTTTAGGCAGCGTACGCAAAATAAGTAACTTTTCTTGTTGATTTTTTACAGAAAAACCCAATTATCTTACGGAACCCTATTTTTTTCCAAAATAAAAAGTAGCCTATGTTTTTCGTGGATAATGTAGCTTTCGAATGGTGAAAGAATTTTTAAAAACGGTTCAGTAGTTTTGAAGCCTATTCATTACAATCAAACAAACAAAGTTTTCCTCTTTATAATATTAGTATAGACAATGAGCGGACTTAACGTTTAAAGCGATCTTTTAAAAAACAACTTTGGATAAATTTATTCGGAAACATGTTGGCTAAGATGGTCCAGTGGTTATGACTTGCAACTTATGTGTTGAAGTCGTGGATCAAATTTTGCCAAAAAATGTTATTTGTTTAATTATTTATTTATTTATTTCACTTTAACATAACACGGTCAAAGGCCAATTATGTTATTGAGGTCGAGTATATTATCATGGCGACGTTTGGGGGACGCCGATGTCCAGCAGGGGACGTCTTTCGGCTGAAATGATGATGATATCATGAAAACAGAAACTCAAATCAATGGAAAATCTACTAAGGATCGAAACGACGTGAAGCAGTTGCGCTTGCAAGCTGAATGAGGCAGTCAACGACGTCTTTATTATGCGGTGTAGTTGAAATGAATTTTATAACAGTGTTATTTTTGAGTGTTGGCGCGCGTCCAAGCTTCTGTTAATTTATTAGGGATCCTTGGTGAGATGTTTGCAAACACTTCTTATGCCTTCACTTGTACGCATTCTTGTGCATATGAGGTGTGAGTTTATTTTGAATTTGATAAAGCAGCGAAAGTCTTGAGTATCGAACGGCTTAATCATATATATTTAATATCAAGATTTAGTTTGAACTTTGAACGAATTTTCTCCTACTAGCGGAAATCGAGTCATTGTGTTGAATTAACTATAAATGAATAATGGTTTCATAAAATCAATGACTCAAACTTTGGTGAATACAATCTGTGAACTGCTTCTTCCAGATGGTTATAACGTCACCATACGCTAACGCAACATGCAACAAATGTAATCTAAAATTTGAGATTTGAATACAAAGGTATTCTAGTCGCTCTGAAGTGCTCAATAACTTTTGGAGAAATGTGGAAAAGCGAGTAAAGTCCCACATACCTCCGTTAAAAAGGGAGGATCCTCCGACTAGACGGGTGTTATGTCTGGTGGGCTACTGCCCGATAGATGATATTTCAATCGCCCGGAGAACTTTGATTGCGCGATGCAGGATTTGTAGTTCTTATGTAACGTCATAGATGTCGTTACAAAAGCTTTAATTATATTTATTTACACTTTATGCACATAAATGTATAGAAGCGGACTTAATGCCTTAGGCATCTTCTACCAGTCAACCTTAAGGTGAGTATAGACTACAACATTTACTTGTAACAGAACAACGAGCCGCTCTATGATATGTTCTAGTGTATCATCCTTTTACGAACTAAACGTCGAGCACGCTCGCCTCTATGTTACAAACCAACGAGCATATTGGTGCAACATTTCGTCGAGCGTATTGGTGTAACATTTCGTCGAATGAAAGAATTAAAAAGAATGAACGCGAGGTACAACCAAATGTTGGTAAATGCACACACGCTGTGAGCAATTACCCGTAACATAACGCCAAGTATTCGCAAGAACGTTACATTACATGGAAATGCTTTAGAAACTGAGCTTTTGTCTGTATTGTACCATTCGTAAGAACGTTACATTACACAGAAATGCTTTAGAAAATGTTGTAGTCTATAGTGATGCAGAGAAGATTAGTGGGAGATGCAATACAAGAGAGACAAAATGTTTCACGTAGATTTACGTGAAGTGTTATATGCAAGTTATCCATTTACCTGAACTCCTCAGTCATGATGAACTTGTTGCCGTCGGCGTCGCGGCCGGCGACCACTGGCTTGTCGCCCTTGGCGTAGTCGATGCCGTACTCGTTCAGCTCGTGAGTGAAGTCGTCCTTGTCGCTCACTGCGAAGTTAACCTCTGACAGCTCCTTGGCGACCTGAGTTGAGAAAGTAGGGAGTTATTGCGTGTTTCTTTTTGTAGTACTACTTGTAGGCTAGGTAATATAGCCTAGGTCCTAGGCTATCCTTTCTCAACTCGCTGACACAACCACTTCACTTCTAAACATTAGAGTCAGTTCACACCGAGACGCGACGCTACGCGACGATGCAGGAAGAAGCCAGTGATTTCGCGCTGCGCCGCGCGCCGCCGCGGGACGCATCGCAACGTTGCGAGGCGCATAGCAAAGTCGTCGACAACTCGACGTCGCGAATGTAAAAACGTTTCGCTATGCAGTGAGACGCCGCGCGACGTCACGAGGCGCAGCGCTGCATGAAGCAACGTATTCTAAATTCTCACAATGAAATGTGTATCTTTTCGTGTAGTAAATAAAGTTCTATTTTGAGTCACTCTATTAAAATGTGCACGCAGCGTCGCGTAGCGACCCTTAGGTATAAGTTGTCTGGCATATTAATTTTGACCTGGACCAATTTTGGTGAGACACACATTTTTTTTCCTTTTTACGTTACTACTTACAAAGCTTTTGTGCCTTGTGTTTGTGTCTTATAAACATGTCTTTCTTTTTTAATTGTATGGTATTACATCCGTTAAAACCTAAACGTAAGCTATTTTAGATGGAGGCTACACCTACCTAACCTCGACGGTGTAGTGGACGGTGATTGGTAGCTTAGTTATACGTAGTGCGAGTTTGTTTTAAGTTAATGCGATCGACAACACGTTTAACGTAAAAAAAAGTCTGCAACTCCATTAGTTTGCGAATCGGTCACATACACAAAGTAATTTACGCGGCCTAGTTATGGTCGACTTGACATAATAGTTAGTACAGAGTATAATAGAGAATTATAGTTGTAACTATAGTCCGTCTAATGAAAGCGCGACCTGAGAAAAAGAGGTTAAATCTAAAAATGTTTGTATGTGGTATTACTAACTAGTAGGAGAATCATGTCTTGACACTTCACAATTTTTTTATTTCCTACAATTGCGGCTGAATAATGTTGCTAATTAAATTTAATTCATGAATCCCCGACCGGTCCTATGAGACCGCGCTGTTATTGTTTTACTATTGTGTCTCGTTTTGCGGGTATGTGATAGGTTAAAAAAAAAACTCCAGGTCGCGCTTTCATTAGACGCACTCTACTACCTACTACCTGTAGATTACCGTAGTAGCCTATATTCAGGAAGGCTAGTGGGCAGCAGTGACATTAAGTCCGCCTATGTACTTTTATGTTGCATGAAGTTTTAATAATAATAATCAACAAGTAACAGATTTCTAATTCAGTATAGTGATTAGGTTTTTACGTCACTTGAATTCAAGTACGAAGTGCGATTGTAATCGTGAAATTACACAACACAAAATGTTATTTCTATTTTCCATGGCGTTAAATAGCCACGTTGGAAACGTAGGTAATTTAGGAACACCTTTCTTTCTTACTTATCCTTGACATTTTTCTAGTTACTTACAGTATTTACGATTTTACGAAGCTAAACGTTAAACTAGTTTTTAATGGACAGAAGTTAACTGTGGAAAATAAACCATGAAATTGCTAATTATGATAGTGGATTGAAGTTCATTTTTTATTCATAATTCGTTCTTAAAACTTCGTTTTAAAAAAAGAGTGCCATATTTCTATTCGATGGAACCAAATCAAATAGGCTCTATTATCGTAGCATTTACTATCATTGTAAAGTATGTTTACTTGACCGAAAAATCATATTTACCGTCGTGACGAAAGATACAATCGGTTTCTTATACGCTTAGTTTAAGTTTATAAAAGTTAGACTTCGTTGGTGAATATTTAGGTGTAGGTGTGTGACCAAATAAAGATAGAATTACTTTGGACCCATATGGACCACGTACGTCGATCTGGGCGCGTCGGTTTCCATACATTTTATGTGGCAACTAAATTTGTAGAGCTACATTAGACCCACGCCGAGCGACGCGGTTCTACGTGCAACTCAGGCGTCGCATACGTATGAGTCGTTCTAATTTCTATAGTTTCCGCTAAATTGTGAAACGGGCAAACGACAACCGATGGATTAGCGAGATGCAGCGACCTAATAGCCCAAATATGGCTCAACGACTTGACGAGTGGGTGGTTCTAGACCCGTCCTTATCATTATGACAATGCTCGATAGAGGTCTCTATCTTCAATCTAACAGAAGATGTTCTTTGTCGAATGCTGAAGAAGCTGACAAGGATCTAGTGAGCATATAAGGTCCTAGAACATAGTACATACCTTGAGCACACGGTTCCTCCAGTAGTTGGTTCCCTTGGGGTTCTTGACGTAGTCCACATCGTAGTAGGCGACGACCAGGGGGTCGGTGAAGTCGCGGATGTTGTCCTTCTGGCGGATGCCGACCAGGCCGTGGCTGTGGAAGTACATTTGCGTTTAAAAAATGACATTTTAAGCTCAGGTTTTAAGGCGTGACTCACGTGTCTTCAATGTAGTTCTTATATTGGGCATACGTAGGCCACTTACGTCAATCTGGGTGCGTTGGTCTCCATACATTTTATATGGCAACTAGACTTGTAAGACTACTAGATCCACGCCACGCGACGTGGCTCTACGTATAGTCTGTGCTTCTTACTGCCTGACTCATATTTCTCTCTTTATATGTCTAATATGGGTCAGGTAACATAGGGCACAGACTTTTGTAGTTGAGTATTTGAATTCTAGCTTAAATGTCTAAACTTAAATAAAATTAACGTTTAAAAAAATCTCAATTTAACAACTGACGATAAGTAGTTCGGTTTAAATATGTTATTATGCTCGTCTTTTGGCGAGAACTTTTGTTTGGACTATTCATTAGCTAGTAGTCGCATGGGAATAGTTGTAAGCACATTACGAAATTAAACATCGATTTTTAAGGGGTATGGTAACTACAATCGTTGCTTTAGATAAAAGTTCACAAATGCAAAAGATGTAACTATACAGGAGGAAGAAAAAACTGTGTTTAGTGTGCAATTTGGATACGTTTAGAGATGCATTTAGGTTATAATTATCTCAAGTTATTATTACGTCAAATGACATTTGTGAACTTTTCGTTAAGACACTTGTGGTTTTTTTACGAGATTCTCATGAACCGTCATTGTTAGCGTTATAGGTTATTGAACTTTTTGTGTTCAATTTGGGCGTGCGTCTCGAGATTTTCTTATTAAAAATATGATAAGATTAAGTGACTAGGGAATAAAGCAGTAACATAAAGTCGCGGGCTGCAAATTCCAACGAAAAGAAGGTTGCTAAGTTTTAGTCCTGAACGCTGGCGAGGGATTTATATAATTAACTCCTGAGCGTTGCGAAGAAGTTCTCTTAAAAACATAATTCATTTCCAGATTAAATCTCATCAGTATATCTTACCACGATTCTATACGATGTAAACCAGGTGTCCTGTTAACTACATTATTTTGATCCGCTAACATAATATTATACGCATTTTGTCTAGAAATATAGATATTAAAAAATAATGTTATAATTATAAAGTAAGTTTTAATAGCATTTATGCAGGTGTAGTTGTAAGTATAGCCTGCAGGCTATTACAAGGTGCGTTCAAATGTACTTCGGTGGTGCATCGGTAATGTTGTGAGAACTTAATAATTCTACTTTAATTAGGTTGGTTTACGAACACCTGGAAATTTCTAGATGCTTCTAATTTTATTTGAAAAAATACATATTCATAGATTTTATTAGATAAAATAATGGGTTAAAAATTGTCGGATAGATCCATCTGATAGAAAAAATATACCGTAAGTTATATTTCTAAGGGTGGTCTCTAGTCAACTTTATCATGTAATGTACTATGCTGCTTGATAACACAATTAATAAACTATATACAAATGAATACATGAGATAAAAAAACAACATCAATTAAGAGAAAAGAAAAAGAAACTTCGTTAATATCTGTAGTAGGTGTGAGCCCGGAGGTTTGTACATGTCTGTCCATTATAGACTCCAGCTCTCACAAAGGATAGATGTTGTTATCTACTAGTTACTACCTTTGTATGTTTTTAAGAGAAAAAAATAATTATTATTATTTATGATATAACCCCTGCATGTCAAAACGACCGAACACAATCCAGAAAAAGCCTTAACTTACAAAATATAATAGTTTCGAGTAAATAAAAGCAACTTACAAGTTCTCCTTGATGAAGGCCTTGAGCGAGTACGTCTCGGGTTCTCCCTTGTATGCGACGGACGAGTCTTCAAACTTGTTCTGCAGGCGTTTGGGCCGGAACAATACCACGTCGTTCCTGTTGACAATTGTGCCACTTTAGTTTACTCACTATCATACGGACTTGTCTTGTTGCAAGGAGAATAGAACAAACAACCAAGCTAGAGTGAATAGGCTCTTAATAAACTAGTGCGCTTCACTATCAATGATTGCATCCCTGCTTACCATCAGGGCCCCAAGTTTGCTATTAGTATTGTATCAGAATTGTCGATCATTGGCTTCATAATCGTTGATTTTGACAGTTTGTAACAACCAAACTTGTCAAAATTGAAGCCAAAGAACGACAATTCTGATACAATTCTAATAGCATATTTGAAGCCCAGGTGCGATCACAGTCAAGCACTAGTTTAGGTTACATAAAAAAAAACATACACACCAAAATAGTAACAATTTTACAAAAACTTAAATCTATGGGTACAATGTCGATTTTATCGCTCGAGTAATAATATCTACTCGAAAGTTGGGTTTGTTTGTACTAAAGAGGTTAAGGATTTGGTAGGGGTACTTGGTTAAAATTGAAGATATATTAGGAAGGTGTTAAAAGCGTGAATTGTTTGGCCAATGATTTCATGACGACAAGTTTTTTTTTAATTTCTACCTACCTATTTTGGGTAAGAGAGATAAAAATACAAATTATATGCAACTTCTGTGAATTCTGTAATTTAATGAATATATGTAACGAGTATTTTAATGCGTTTCGGGAACACAATCATAGTCCGTACAGATAAGGAGTAAAATTCACTACCGGAGTCTATGTTTAGTCACTACAGGTGAATAAATAGACTACTTTAAGGCAAGCGTTCTCCATCCTCAAATTATCACTTATCATTTCTTTCGGTGAGATAGTGGTCCAGCGCGAGGCCCATTAATAAAAAACGAAGTAATGATTCTATAGGTTCTCAAGGTTAAGCAACGCTTGCCTAGGTTGGTCTGTGGATGGGTGACCATCTTGACAGAACGAGTTTCCTCCGTGCCTCGGAAAGCACGTTAAGCCGTAGGTCCCGGCTGTCATTTGTAGATCTTTGGCAGTCGTTACGGATAGTCAGAAGCCAGTAAATCTGACTCCAGTCTTGCCATGAAGTACCGTGTTACCCCAGTTAATGGGTTGTGGAGGTCTGGTAGGCAGCCGCTCCTCGTAAAATACTGGTATTCAGCTAAATCCGGCTTGACTGGAAGCCGACCCCAATATAGTTGGGAAAAGGCTAGGCAGATGATGATGATGATGAAGTAATGATTCTATACTTAATCCCCACTACGAAAAAGTCCGAAATGTGTTAATAATAATAAGCCTTTAGGTTCCAAAGGCTCATATAATTGGCTAAAGTTTACAGTTGACTTTGAACAAATAGCATCTGACATTATAAAACGTTCCAACTCGTATATTTACGGTCCTCGTCACCTGAGTACACAGTCGCTGCATGACAATGTGCAATAAGGTCACATACGTCGCCTATTAATGCTTCCAAATTAACGTGAAACGTGGAAAATCGATTAAACCGCGTCACAGTTATTGAGTTTTCAGAGAAACAGTTTACTAAGGCTGAGGAAGTTGGAAAATAACATGGAAATGGCTCTTGTTTGGAAGGGGATCGGCAGAGACATAAAGAAAGAAACAAACCATCAATATGAACGAGTACAGGTAAACTTTAATTACACATAAAAAAAGCAAAAAAAAAAGAAATAAGTACAACAATATCTCACGGCTTCGCCAAATAGGTCCAGTTCAGCATAATGCCAGGCAACTACGTAGCAGTTGCCTGACGCTGATTTTTATCGGGAAAGTACACCCACATTTCAATAAGCATAGCATTGTATCAGCTTTACAATGTTTCCACTGTTGGGACTCAGGCCTCCGCTCTAAGAGAGGTCCATTTCGATAAACATCGATCCCTTTTCTAGACGATCGATGTGCAATTGTTGTCGTTATTGCATTCAAGATTTAAGTAATAAAGACGAACCTATTGCTAGCAACCAGACAAGCTATCCTGGTTCCGGGCTTCTGCTTTTAGAATCGATTGTAAACTCGTTAACCTATTTGGGCTCAAAAGGTGGATACTCAATGCTAGTGTGGTGCCTCTGTTCAAAACATGAGCCATACGTTAGAGATCTCCAAGTGC
Source organism: Mythimna separata (assembly GCA_030763345.1). NCBI lineage: Eukaryota > Metazoa > Arthropoda > Insecta > Lepidoptera > Noctuidae > Mythimna > Mythimna separata. Next base: position 21,593,795 of record CM061170.1, on the reverse strand, counting down.
CCATAGAATTTTACTTTGGAAGATTTAATAAGCACCACCGATGCTGCAGACTCAGACTGCTGGTGATAAATATAACCAGATCCTGAGGGTCCCCTAACCTGACCACCAGAATTAGGGTCAATATTTATTTATTAATCTATCACATACCCGCGAAACGAGACACAATAGTAAAACAATAACAGCGCGGTCTCATAGGACCGGTCGGGGATTCAAATATTAAGTACAATATACCTAATACATAATTATTCTGATATTGACGAATAAAAGAACAATTCGTGCGATACATTGTAAACGGGTGTTAATTATTCAAACTCTATAAACGAGATATTGACGACAGAATATTAATGTAAATTGTCTGTCGTGCGTGTAAACCTGTCTGTTGGAGCCAGTCGGTGAAGTACACGTGGTTTTTAAATAATGACCGGTACAAGTGTGAATTGTATCTTTATATCGAAACATGAAGTTTCATTTTGATGTTTTTATCGAATGATGAAACATTTCAGTTGCATAACGGTTTTTTTTAGGTGGGAAATCTGCTCTCTGAATCTCTGCGCTGTTGGGCGGGGCGTGTCAGAATTTTACCGACTAAAACCCACTTCTGTTCCTTTTTTGGTTTCGTTCCGGGGCAGGCAGGAAACAGTGGATATAAAGAGTTCTTTTGCTAGTGAATATGCTGTATTTTTCGATTTTCACTCGTCACTAAGATTGTAATCAACGAAAATTAAAGTAAGCAATGCCTTCTTGAGTTAAGATTCCAGTCGTGTTTTTTTTTAATGTATGAGATGGGAGAAATTGTTTGATGATAACCCAGCCGCCTCAAAAAAGTACTCTGTCTATCGTAGTTTATGCTTCCGATAACCTTCTAACAAATCTATTACTATGAGTAGAATACCCTGGTCAGTGGTAGCTCGCTACAAAAAACATCCATACATACATATAGTTTTTTATACGATTTTGGATATTGAATATATAGAATATTCAATTCAAAAATCGATATATCGTTACAAAATATCGATATTCTTCAACAAGCCTATCAACACGTGACGTCATCAAGTCACGGATGAGGATCATTTACTGCCGTTTCACCGCTGCCGCTGATGCAATTTTCCGCAGTTTCACAGTTATTAATTTAATTACAATAAGAAGGATGTTTTCTTGTCCGATTTGCCAATTTCTTGTTTTCATTAATTGTTCATGTTTATTGTATTACTTAAGTTTTTCAACGGTTTTCGTATCCTTCTTTACCGGAAATGTATATGGGTGATTCCACAAAAGTTGGGTAACTTTGTGTTCCAGTGTTATTTTATACATTTTTTTATTAAATAACCAGTGATAAACATTTTATCATATGAAATAATCATTTTTTTACTATGTCACTCACTTTTGATACAATCGTTTATTTTTTTCTATAAGAAAAATGGCCTTTTATACCCTCAATATCAGTCCCTAGCCATGTCACATTTCCAAAATAATGTTTTCGTTCGACTGATTTTAGTACGCCTTAATGATATTTGAACTTTATGTAACTTAAACACACTAACAATTACATTACCTTGTTCATTGGATCTATTAAGTAAATAAAATCAATTATTTTTCATATTTATTTTGTAAGAAAAGTAGTGTCATCGATAATCATAGTCAGGCCCTAGCCACTCAGTAAATTAAGAAATACGCGGTAATCGAAATAAGCAGCCATTTTAAATTGAACACGTTAAAAAGTGACAATGTGAAGGTAGCCATTAGTGGGGGCCGTTCCGCGTTGGTCATCTTGACATTAGTGAAATCGGCGTCGATGCTGAAAAAACACGTGCTGTGCCAGTCAATGGCTCAGGCCCTAGGTGTGTGATTTTATGTAAAGTTAATAAGTTGTTATTCTTTCTTGTTTGTGTGTACATGTGATTTGTTTGTTCTGATGTTGTTGTTATCTACAAATCTCGGTATTTCTTTTTAAAAGTGAACTAAGAGCGATTTTGTTCTGATTCGTCAGTCCCTAGACCATCAGGCCCTGGCTGTTAATGTGACTAGGGACTCTTTTACATAGATTCGTTATTCAGAAACTTTTTTGTTATTGTATAATATGCCGCCGCGAAGAAAAATACTGTTGTCTAAAGAAGAAAAAGCAAAAAATAGTAAAAACAGGCAAAAAAAAATACGCGTTTAGCTAGCAGAGTACAAGAAGAAAGAAAGATTAAAATACCTGAGAAAAAAGGAAAAAGGGCAGCAGTGCTGGGCACGCCGTCATTGCGGCGGTAATTCCCCTCTTTGAGGAGTGGTTGGAGAGATTTCAGGAAAACTCAAATTTCTCTTTAAATACTTAATAAAGTGACTGGCCCCTTTAGATACTAAAAGTATATTAATATATGCACTGTCTTTACTAAAAAGTTTTTGATTTAGTACATAAAAACATGTATGACAAAATTTGGACGAAAGTTACCCAACTTTTGTGGAATCACCCATATAACTTTTGGAAAATAGAATTTATTGTCTTATTTTTATTGAGTTACATAAACAAAGATCATAAGATGTGTAACCACACATCTTTGATCACAGATGTGCAATCACACGCGAGATTGTTCTAAAGAATCACTGTGGCTCTACAACACAAAGGGTAACCGAAGGAACATGGGTAGGTTTAGTCAATACAAGTGCGATACACCCGCTCCGCTCAGAGCGTGAGAAGTTACTGAATGATATCCGTTAATCTATACTAATATTATAAAGAGGTAAAATTTGTAAGTTTGTATGTTTGTAAGTTTGTATGTTTGTAAGTTTGTATGTAGGGGGTAATCTCTGGAACTACTGGTCCGATTTGAAAAATCTTTCAGTCTTAGATAGCCCATTTATTGAGGAATGCTATAGGCTATATACCATCACGCTACGACCCACGGGCGACTAACGAGCAATGCGGGTGAAACCGCAGGGGATAGCTAGTAAAAAATAAAGATCGTAACAGCTGACGATCTCCCATTTCTGCCTACCTCGATGGGAAAAAGGGAATAAAAATTATCTATGTATGTTCAACTAAGTAGTGTTTACATGGATATTGATAATATCAAGGCTAGCATGCCCACAGGCAACAGTAACTTTTAATTTACCCTATCTATTTGTTTATTGAAATTATCTCGATGCCATTTCATGTACGTTATTGTGTATAGGGGAAGCCAGACCTATCAATTTTGGTCTCGAGCTATTCAATGGTTTAATTTATATTTCCTGTAGTAAACTGGTGTTTTATTCGTCCTTTTTTGTACTATTGATAGGTTCGTGTTTAGCCACTATATCAAGTGGTGGTAAGCGATGATGTTGTCGACAATGGAGTAAGTTTGCTTAGAAGTAATCTATTTACACTTGACTTAAAGATCCAGGTTAGGTTAGCTATTAGAAAACATAGACTCCAGCATACATTTATTACAGTTTTTAGCTGTATGTGTTTCAAAGACCTGTCGGATACCCAATGTGAGTGCGGTGCTTCTGTAAAAAACATGTGCCACACGTTGGAGTGCCCAAGCACCTGCACTTTGGAGGATTTAATGAGTGCCACCGATACTGCAATTAACGTAGCTACTTACTGGGCCCAAAAAATCTAAAGATTTTACCTTCGATTCGAAAAGAAGAAGAAGCTGTATGTGTGATTCTAAAGCTTTCAGTGCATATGGCTGGGATGTCGTCCATGTCTCGGTGGCGCATCGCCGTACGTCTAGTAGACCGATGATGGAATGGACTGAACGGAATTAAAATATGCAATTCCGATTAGAAAACTGACAGAGTTTAATTCATGAATCCCCAACCGGTCCTATGAGACCGCGTTGTTATTGTTTTACTATTGTGTCTCGTTTTGCGGGTATGTGATAGGTTAATCATATACATATACATTCAAACAATTCTTAAACCATTTAAAATTCACGACATTACAGTATGTACTGATAAAAACAAGTTGTTATCAAGAACAAAATGTCATGAATTCCATAAAATACTTCAAAGGTTAAAAAAAATACCTTGATATGTAATAAATGTATACACATAGTACAATGTGTGTTTGTTTTATTATTATGAGGACAGCTGGTTAAATAATATTACTCACACTCGGTTATAATGGATAAATGTTAATTTGTTATGAATATTAATTAGACTACAATAGTGTTGAAAGACAATTTTAATTATATTTATGGTTTCTTTTAACCTTTGTTGCTGTACGAGTTTCTTTGAGTAATTTGAATGGTTTCTTTTTTAATATTGCTTCAAAAGTAGGAGAAAGATGGTGGTGTGTGTGTGCAATTTTAATTTATAATCCTAAGTATCCTGTTTCATTAAAGTAAAGGCGGATTTTTAATAAAATTTATAGTTGACAGCTTTTCTTAGAGCTTTTTTTTTTAAATATGTCATACAGTTTGTCAGTAAGCCTGATCTCTCTCTGGTTGTGTCGAACTGCCGTAACACCGGACTATGAGAGCAAAGGAAAAGAGAGTGCAACTGTTTTTGTGTAGTTGGCCACCATAGGCCGAAAATCGGTTGTGACTCACAACTTGTGAGGATTATTATGTCACATATTTATTAAAAAAAAAATAATGTAAAAATAATTATATGGAATGTGTGCAAAACATAATAATTTATACCAATTTAGAACCCTGCTTTTACTTTAGCAGTAAACAATAATTACTCCATCACAGAAGTGCAGTATAATTACTAATTATAACATCATTTCATGCTAGATATCAGCAGATACCATAAATAATGGTAGACCATAGATAATGTTGTAATTACCATAGATAAAAGTGCACTTAAAAAATAACTACATGGTGCAGTTACTGTTGCTATGTGTAATATTTTTTTTTTGTAAGAATTAATTGGAGTTGATTTTTCAAGTGTCCAACAACTTTTATCTCAGGAATAAATATTGTAAGGTGAGAGCTATTTAGTACCCTCTTTTTTTATGGTGGGAAGTCATCAAAATGACTTCTCCAGGTCTGGGAGGAGCGGGAACGCATGTCAGATCACAGAGTTCTAGCCAGGGTTTCGGGGTTCTATTTTTAGTAGCTCTTTAATTAATATTTAGATAATTAAGTAAATTTTGCAAATTATTAATAAAAAAGTCCACTTACTTGTATCCAGCCTTGTCAAGCACCTCCTTAGCTGTGGTGTGTCCGAAGGTGACTTCCTCACGCATCTTGTCAGCGGTCTTGACAAAGTCTCCCTTAAGGTCAGTCTCCTTCTCGAAGAAGCCGACGACGACCACCTCATCCTTCTTCAGGAAAGCTTCGTATTCAGCAACAGTCTTGATTTCCCTGGAGCTGGGCCCAACTTGTGCGCGCATGTACTTGACAATGCCGTCTGTAGAGAAAGTTAGGTTGGTTAATTAGGAAATAGGTAGTTGTTCGAATAAAGCCTTGTTTAAATTCATGAATCCCCGACTGGTTGCATGTGACTGCTGTTATTGTCTTACTACTGTGTCTCGTTTCGCGGGTATGTGATAGGTTAACCTATCACATACCCGCAAAATGAGACACATTAGTAAAACAATAACAGCGCGGTCTCATAGGACCGGTCGGGGATTCATGAATTAAAGCTAATATGAGTCTTTTCTATTTCTTTTTTTATATGCAACCTACTTGTAAAAGAATCCTTTTCATTAATAAAAATATTATATTAAGTATATGTGGAAATTTTCTTAACAAAACTAGTTTAAACTTACAATCAGCTCAGTTCTCATGATTGTATTTTCTTTTTCTTAATTAACATTGAATATAATGAGAAGTAGCATATTTAATGAAGGCTTGATTGCACTTTCAGCCCAGAAAAATACATTGGAATCAACAATTATATTGATAACCAGTTCTTTTCCCTTTAACCTATCACCTACCCGCGAAACGAGACACAATAGTAAGACAATGACAGCGCGGTCTCATGAGACCAGTCGGGGATTCAAACATTAATTACTAGAAAGTTTTAATTTAACAACTTTTTATAACATTGCCCAAAAATTTACGTACCAAATCCAGATCTGATGTAATATGGTTACAGCATTTAATTTATTTTCATTAAAACAGTCCCTAATCAGTGAGACTTATCAATATAACAGGAAATAAAAAATAAAAATTGCTTTTATCAGTATGACAACATTAATTCATTTTTTTTGCTGCTATTTTCCTGCTATAGGAGAGTTATATTGGCTTAGTTACTCATCTAATATTATCCATGACAGGAATAACCATGAACCACCTTTTGATACCTATTGATATCCACAGGCATATTCATCCTCTATATAGCAACCAATTATTATTTATCTGGCTACATTTTTCAATTGAAAGGGAGTGATAAATAATATTATGGATAAAAATGGAGAGATTATTGAAAGGCCTAACATGATCAGGATAGAGTAATGATGATTCGCTATTCTGTAGTTTAATTTAATGATTTGTTCATCAAGTAATATATGTTTTTAGTGATGATGAGTATATTAGTTCTTTACTCCTTGGTTGATAAAAAGAATTATTGTCAAGCTTAAAGTGGACATTAAAAAAACTTAAATTCAATAAGTTGTCAAAACACTGTAGATCCTCTGTAGTAAGTGGGAACAGCTAGATCCTGTTCCCAAGCTTTCTATTACAACAGTTACATTATCAAAATCACATACTTATTAAAAATATCAGTAAAGGGTTCAATAACATTTTCTAGAATCAGAGAGAGTTACTGATTAGATTAGTTTGTCAAAGTTATGTTATTGGGTGTGGGTACTTGATTATAAATAATTAAAATACTTTCGGAAATAAAGTTAATTCATAAAAGTTGTTATCCACGTCAATAATGGACGAAAAGTTCTAGAACTTACTTGCTTCCCTGGGACCATTGTACTCCTGTGAGACCTCTCCCTTTCTGAAGATCTTTAGCGTAGGATATCCCGACACCGAGAACTGCTCGCAAGTGCTCTTGCCGCCCTCGGTACAGTCCACCTTCGCCAGCGCGACAGGAGGGTCATCGGTCTTTAACACGCCGGCCGCAACCGCGTACTCAGGCTTCAATCTCTTGCAATGACCGCACCTAACAAACAATTACACACGCAATTCAAATAACCAGCTCATTAAACGCCATTCATTAGTTTATAGTTACGACAAATCATTAATTACTCACCATGGTGCGTAAAACATGACCAGAGCTGTATCATGTTGGCCTAACACCGACGAAAAGTCGGAATCTGTAAGGTCCAACACATCTTCTTCGGCAGCTCTACATAAATATATTACACCTAATAATAATACAATTTTCAGTGATCCCAACATCTTTGAATTTTTATCGGCACTTTAGTAAAACCGTGCGCGATTCTTCGCCGTCCAAGTCAAGCTGAAGAAAGTATGCAGGGCTACGAGAGGACAAGGACCGGAAAAATACACGTATGATGCCGATGATGACACTTGCCGGCACAGCGTTGGCTGATTCTTATTGGTCTATTTTTAATTCGTTCTGAAATGATTTTAAGTTTGAACAACTCTTTTGAATTTAGGCAAAAAATATTATATAGCTGATAATACATAAATAAATTCCATTAAAATTGAAGAATAAGAAACACATAGTTTTTCTTTAAAAGCAAAGCTTTTAATTATATTTGTTTTAATATTGAAAACTACCACTCGCTCAATTACTACTAAATGGGGATACCAGCATCTTCTTTGTTTTTTTGTTGAAACTCTAAATGAAAGCATCTTTTTTATTTTGTTTCTTTCTTTTTTGCGGTCATCGAAGCAGGATTTATTTGATTTAAGTGTGATATATTATTTATATGTTAGAATACAAAATGGATCGCAATAGAACTAAGGTGGAAAAATAGATTTAAAATTATTAATATTTTTAAAGAGACATTATAGTCAGGTTACTCAAATCTTGTAGACTAGCTGGAAAACTGCCTACCTTTATAACATGACGGCTTATGTAAACCATTCCATTTCTTCCGGGTTTACAGTGTAATTTAATGTTTATACATTGTTTTTTATTTGCTTTGAACTAATTTTCTCATATATTTCAGTATGCTCTCATAGTAAAAAGCTACCGTCAAACTTGAGAATACTCAAGAATTTCTGATCATTGTTGATTCTGTCATGGTAGTTTTTTTTTCATCAGTAGTAGCATCCTTTGCTATATCTATGGTAACACAAATAACTTGGCTTTTTGTCAGTTGGCTTCGCTGTCAAACGGAAAATGGCAGCGACGAGTGTTGTCGTTCTCGACAGAGGCAACAATACAACTTGTACCGTAAATCTTTTCGGTAAGTAATGTTTTTTATCATTTTCTAAGTTAACTTCGATATGTTATCATTAAATTTCCTTAATTTTGTGAATTAACAGAGCATTTTAAGTAGCGGCCGCATAACCCTAACTTCTTTATTTATTTTTGAATTAGGACGCGCGTAACTTGAAAAAAATAGTGTTTTTTTAATAATATTTTGTCCATAAATTAAATATGATTACAATATTATGAGTTTAAAGTACACGGAAAGTGTTTGTGTAAGGAGCACGTAGTGTAGTTAGTGGTGTTTAGTTGATAGGTAACTAGTTTTTTCACAGTGAATAGAATAAGTTGTCTGCTCGGCTCTGACCTTGGCTATTGGATTGTAGGAAGTAAACTGTAGATACTTGCTTTTAAATTGTAGGTTGGTATTTGATGTACTCACAAAAAATTATCATAAGTCATACTCTAGCAATAATTTGGCTAATACATTAGGAAATGAGGAAGATCATCAATGTGAGATTAGCTCAAAAATAAGATTTGATGTTTATTTAATTGTTGCATTATCTATATGATACTAGATTGCAGCATAAAAATGTAACTTTATATAATTAAATTTATTTTTTGTGGGTATTCTACACTTTATACTGTTTCCTCATTGATGCACTTCTCTTTAATAATTTGGAGAAAATGAAAATGACAACTTTTATCTTGTTTTAGGTGCAACGGTAGTATCATGGAGAGTGAACAATCAAGAGCAGTTATTTGTAAGGTAAGTTTAGTCAGTAAAACTAATTTAATTAATTAATTATAATTAAAATCTGATTTTATCATCTTTATGGAAAATCTAAAATTAGAGATCTGTCATAGGTAATTTTATTAATACTCAACTTGGAAAGCTTAAATATGTTTACAAAAAATATTGTTGCACTTACAAATAGCAAAAAATAAAATTTCTAATCCAGTTAATAATTGCTTGATTGAATTATAAGTTTTAATTAAACATTTAATCTGAATTGCCACAGTTGCTATAGTATTTAAATTTCTTAAACAATAATAGAGTAACAGTCCTAAATATGACCAAAAACTATCTAGCTACAGCAATTACCATCCGCATAGAAGCACAACTGAAACTATGTAACAGTCATACTAAAGACCAAAAATATCTAGCAATAACAATTGCTATTTACATAGATGCACATCTATTAAAACAATGTAACAGTCATAAAAATATTGCAATGCACATTTATTAAAAATATGCATAAGAATGTCCAAAAATAGTTGGACATTAATTCAAACAGTGTAAAACTCATAAAACTTACCAAAAATATCTAGCAACAGCAAATATCATGCATAAGAATGACCAAAAATACATGGACATTAGTAACAGTTGAAATAGTGTAAAGTTCATAAAAATTAACAAAAATTACTAGCAAAAACATACATCATCCCCATAGATGCTCATTTATTAAAACCAAACTAATAACGAAAAAATAGATGAACATTATTTGAAATATTGAAGTCATAATAAATACAAAAAAATATCTAGCAATGACAATTTACATCCCCATAGATGCACATTTACTGAAAGAATGCAAGACTCAGCAGAATGACCAAAAATATCTAACGATATCAATTACCATCAGCATTGATATAGATGTATTGAAAAATTTAATATTCATAGGAATGATAAAAAATATTTATCAACAAAAAGCACAATCTGCACAGTTGTAAATTTTTTGAAAGAATCAAGAATGTAATAGTCATAAGAATGACCAAAACTATCTAGCACCAACATTCACCATCATCATACATGCACATAGTATTTCAAGCAATCCAACTTATAATTACTGTTGACTGATTAATTCATCTTTGACACCATGTAATTAGTCTTTGTGCCAGTAATTTAATTTGCATTAATTACATATGCCATTTGTATTTGCATGAATTGAATGTGCTTTGGGGTTCTGACAAAGTAGTCATAATTCACAACTTAAGTGTTTCCTGATTAGTTCCTGATTTGTATTTTAGTCATTAAGGATAGTGACTGAAGCTAATCAAAGCATAGTTTTTTTCTCAAATGAAGAAACTGACCCTACTACTACAGTCGTAGTCCCTGTCCGTTCGTCAGTCTGTCTATCGGTCCGTCCGTCCGTCTTTCACCAGACTGTGTCACATAACACATTAACCGCGATAGCTAGACAGTCGAAATTTTGACAGATGATGTGTTTCTACTGTCGCTACTACAACAAAAACAAAAAATGAAATAAATACAATAAACGTGATTTTTTTGCCGTATTTTACTACGGAAAGTACAGAACCCTTCGTGCGCGAGTCCGACCTCGCACTTGACCAGTTTTGAATGCCAACCTAGTTCAAGATAGTTAGTTCCCTCAAACCGCGCTCTGTACAACTTCCTCGTGTTACAACTAGCAAAAAGAAGTGGCATAACAAACTCCCCAGCAACAATAGGAGTGGTTTCAAGCATAACATTATTTAAAATGTCAATTGAATAGCCATGGCACATGATTGATGTTGACTGTTTATTTCAATTAAACTTTACGAGAAATGCCATTTGTTATTATATTATGTTATTCACACCTTATTTAATTAATTTATAATCGAGGTGGGCACACTACGCCCACGGAAATTCTTTAAGATTTTCGTATGTGTTTTTTTTTGCGAATATTTCGACAAAAATTTAGTTTTGTATACTAATGACTACTAAGACACTCGTAAATGGAGTTCGTTACTGTTTTCGTGGCATTGCTGCAAGTCTACGGTGAAACACCGAAAAACAAACCCAAACTGTAAAACAACATTCATGAATCCCCGACCGGTCTCATTGGACCGCGCTGTTATTGTCTTACTATTGTGTCTCGTTTCGCGGGTATTGATAGGTTAAAGTATGGTAATACCTGAATTGAGTATGAAGACATGACGGCGTTAAACTAATGAACCTTACTTCTATCACTTGAATGCCTTTTGACATTAAATAAAACGTCAATAACTTATATACTACAGATTGAAGATATCTACAATTAATTACAGGCCCCAGAATACACCCTTTAGGAACCCGTTTTCTAAATAGTGTTATTCTATAGTGAAGTCATATACGATTTTCGTATTTAAAAACGGGCTCGTTCATATTGATGTCTTATAATGATTATCTACCATCTACACTTTTATCTTGTTTGCCAACAATAAGCAGTTATCATTAGTCACTCAGTCGAAAGCATATTGAGGTTCGAAAAATACAATATCACTGTTTCAGTGCACATTGTTAGATCATAGATTTTGATAAACACTTTGATTTCTTTATTTGCGATGATTCGAAACGTGACTACGTGTTACCAAACTAGATCACAAATAAACCTCAAAATTTAAACGTTTAACTAAAAGCTTTTTTAGAAATAGCTACTTCTTTTCGTCATGTATCGGCTCTTTACCAATGTAATGGTCGATTTATGAAACTGCAGACTTTGCACTGTAGCGTCTTCAGTTTGACCTGGAATTAGAAGTTCCAATAAAATTGTTATTCCCATTTTAAAATTAGTTGTTCATTTGTTTCTTTGGGTTTTGTAATACAATAATATAATTATTATGAGTTGCAATGTGGAAACAATACATTTGAAAAGGGATACAATATCAATTAAGTATTCCTACGGCTACATAATATCGAACGCATTTTGTGTTATTGGTTTAACAACTTTTGGTTTGGATATTTTATCCCGAAACCGCCCGGAGGAGAAAGGTAATTAGTGAGGTTAATTCTACCAAACGTAAGCGACTATAACAAAAATACACAAGTCGTCCGTATATACAGCATATTCGTGCCGCAGGCTTGAGACGTATAGTTTTCACCTAAAAGTGTATAGTTTCCACATTCTAAAAGAACACGAATATTCTTATATTTCTTAGAAAAATGGGTTTAAATAGCGATATAATAGAAAAACCAAAGCCTAAAGATAACAATTAATAACCAATTTTAACACAGGTGTAACTTTCCTTTAACTATAACGTTTATTTAAACTCATCAAGTTTATCTGTTTGTAATCTATTGTTACGGGATAAGCTTTCAACATAGCTTATAGTTGTATGAATCAGGTTTGTATGTTTAGACAGGTATCTAAATCCTAGGTATGTACATGAACAAAGAGCGACTTTCGGAACAAGTAAGGTTAGATTGTAGACTTGTAGACAATAGCTTGCCCATGAGGATGCGATGCTTGTTCAATGACGACTAGAGAATGGACGGAATGAGGTCCGAATGTGTATGAGTGGCTATTATGTATAAACCTGCTCTTAAATCATTTAGATGTAGGTACACCAGATGCATCTTTGCGAAATTGGCTAGTAGACTATTTTTGTTATTATTCGTGTAAAAAAGGAACTTTAAGTATCTAAAATCGAGAATAGAAAGAAAAAATTCAAATCTGTTCATATTCAGTAAGAAACCTTTCCGTGTTAATTGTTGTTTAGTCTACTAGCATTGTAAACGCAAAAGTTTGGATGTATGGATGTTTGTTACTCTTTCACGCTACTATTGAATGGATTTCGGTGAAATTTGGTAGGTAGACATTTCCTGGAATAGCACATAGGACTTTTTATCACGGGAGTATTTTCGCATTTCTCTTAGAATAATTTTCTACTAATATGCGAGCGAAGTTGCTGGCAGCAATTAACATAAAATACTGTACAATCAACAAAGAGAACTAACTACCCGATTAGCTAAGGATGCTAGTATATTATATTATCTGTGGCTAAGATCAGGTATTCAGTCGTAAGGTAAACAGAAATTTAGAAATGAGGCGTGTATAAAATTGATTACAATACAAGACCGATTCTCGACCGCAGAATCTTTTTTGTATGAAATTAACTCAAAGTTTTATACATGTATAGCTGCAAATAGTATCAATGAACGAAGGTAGCCGATGCGATGCCATGAAAATACAATTTCATATACCTAAATTAATAATCAGTCTTAAAAAGTTTTCCCCGAATTCTATTTTTTTGCATTTTCATTGCATTGCAATTCATTAATCTGATTCTTTTTATCGAATTTATTGCAGATGATTACTATCTTGATGACTATTAATTTGTTATCACAATTGTAACCGTCATTTAGTTCACCCTCTACCATTTTGCTCTAAATCTAATGATAGCTACTGCTGAAAATGTAACAGCCTCATAATTATACGATTTCCAAGTTAGGGAGAACATTAAAAACACTCGGTAAGTGTATCCGCGTTGAACAAGCGTCTTCTCTAATGATCCTTGCTCGATTAGTGAGGATTTCGGCCCCGCAGTCCCTGGCTAGTTTACTGCAGGAAAATGAAACCTGAATTTCGGGTAATGGCGTCTGACGCATGTAGTCTATGTAGTGCTTTGAAATTTACTGCGATTGTAGTTTCTTTCCAATACAACTAATATTATAAACGTGAAAGTTTGTATGTGTGGATGTTTGTTACTCTTTTACGCAATGGGATAATTTTTTACTATCACGCGTGTGAAGCCGCTGGCAGTAGCTAGTACTTCATGAAATTATTAACAAATAAATAAATGACGGTCCGAAAGAAATAGATTTTAAAAGCTCCTCTCTCAACCCTGGCAACTAGGTTTTTTTTTATGGCAATTATGCCATGTGCGACTGTTCTGAGAATCGGACTTCATTGATGTTGGACTTCTATATCGTCACACCCAGTAATGTCTTTCCAAACTCTTGTTTGATTAATAACTAGCTCTCGGCACAACGCTCCGCTAGTAATAATATTTCAGGCTACTTTTTTGGAGCTTGCTTGTTGATAATGTTTAGGCAATAACATAACATTTGATTTTGACTCAGTATGGACGTACGGCGGGTAAGTCCATTACACAAGTTCTTGAGTTGGGTATTTCTTAAACTCTAACTTGAAAACCTGTCATCATTTGGCATTCAAGTACGATTTGAGAGGTTTTAAAATAAAATACAGAAATCTGCCCACCAAAGCCAATTATTGTACTATATGCTCCAAGAAAATCGCAATTTGAAACCTTTTTAATCTATGAACAAACCAACAACTTGCAAGGCAACACGATAAATAATACAGTTGTATGCCAAGGTTTCTTTTATTCAACGTAATGACTATGAAAAGGCTCATTGAAGTCAAAAAGCTCTCTGAACCGCGATGATTACAGCAATCGGAAATTCATTAAATCATATTAATATCGACGTATCGGTGAAGACAATGCGATTCAAGAGTTCTTCCATATCCGCTAGTTAATTGAATACAATGGAAGTGCTTGCTTATCTCTTCTTATATTACGAATGTACATACATACATTGATTATGGATATTGGTAGTTAGTATCTGCAGCTTCACTCAACTATGTAGTTAACGCTCCTTATTATCATACTACTAAGTAACTTCTGCTATAATATTTTCTTGTGCTTCTACATTATGAAGACCCGTTTCATCTCGAAAATGAAAATGTTCTCTAATTCAAGATGCATTTATTGCGCTTCTTTTAATAGTATTTTCTGGACGTGGGTGCAATCGTATTAATAATAAATTTCCTAATTGCATAGACTATGTTATAGGAAATTTTAATGTATCGCAGACGGTGATTGAAAGTACTTATATTATTAGCGGATGTTTAATGTCCTTGCCTAGACGTTTAATACAGATTTTACTTATTCTTGCATTGCAAAACATTTTGTGACAAAGTATTTCGTTGATAACTCTAACTTGAGTTCAATTAAAAATGATTATGATTACATTTTAAAAACTAAATTAGCCTTTACAATAGCTTCAATTTCGCAACATTTGTCTAAATCTGTGCCTAGAGTACCCTTAATTTTTGCTTTATTGTTCCGAATTCTATAGAAGTTACGATCATTAATAAAATCATAATTCATGACTGTTGTACAAAGTCACACCATCTCTTATGTTACCGCAATTAATTCCAAATCAATTTACTGACAACGTATTGTGCGGATGCAATTTGGCGTTGAGACAAAAACCCGTCTCCGGGCCGCGAATGGCTCTAACAAACGACCGACTGCCACTAATGATTCTATGTACAATATAAATATAGCACATATAGCTAGCCAGTAGCCAGTGTAGCCACACATTTGATGCCAGTATCATTACCTACAAATTGATTCGTTGGATTAATTTTCACCAGTCCAGAGCTAATAGGATCATTAACATTCAAGAAATTTAGCTTAGTTATATCTAGAGTATGAGTTTCAAATATGATAGACTGTTTAATGACAACCGGTGGTCCTTGGATATTAATTACTTTTTGATTAGGTGTGGAGTGTAGAGATAATATTATTACGACTAGATCTACAGTTTGTGTTTGTATAGCGGTTGGGTTTTCCTCTAAATCTCCGTTTTCAATGCTTACAAATGTGCAGTTCGTTTAATCGATCATTATGAATCAATACACGCAAAAAGGTGTTAACAGCTTGTGTCATATTTCTATCTAGATTTCGTTTCTTTTGATCATCATCACAGCCTTATTCTCGCATGTTGTAATGGTCAGTTTAAATCTTTATGGGTTGGATTAAAAACCATTTTAATCTGTAATTCGCGCGGAATTTAGTAAATTAAATAAGCGATGTCCAAGGGATCCCTGGTCGCCAACAAAAACTTGTCGGCACGCGCCTTCTGTTCTAATATCCAATATAGTTTGTACTCTTGGCGTTTTTGCGCCTCCGCTGAGCCGACGTGACGCAACCGCTTGACCCTTTTATGACTGCGGGATTTTTCGAGGGCTCCAAGTTTTGGAACTGAAATACCGTATGGATGGAAGCGACAGCTTTGGTAAAGGAATTTTCGCCAGTTTAAATGGCCATCTGCTTTTTGCGTCAGCATTGGTAAACGCAAAGTGTTGTAGATAATAGAACCAAGAAATAATTAGGAAATAACATGGTTTATGTGAATCCATAAAAAAATTACGACGCCAAAGTTTTAATTGAACTTACAATTAAATTGAATCATTTGAATCTCGTTACTTCTAACTTTACGTTTCCTACAATTATACAATTTTATGTATCTTGGGCCCCATTTGCGTCATTTTGGCTAAAATTAAAGTGGTGGTGGTGGTGCTGTCGTAATCTAGCATTAGTGTTTTTTTGCGATACGTTAACGATTTACATAACCACTACGCCGAAACTTTCAGACAGAACTTAACTGACTGCCAATGGATAAATACTAAATAGTGTAGCTGCGTAAGTTTAAAGTTGGACCATAATTCAAAGTTAGCAGTGTCCAAACAGCATGTTGTACATAAGAGACCGTAGCGCGCGGCACATCCCTGCGGGTGGCAGCGGCAGCGCGCTGGCTGAGCCCGCCCCTGCTCTCCGCGTCTTGTTTTTGTGGTCGCGTCTGCAGCCGCCCCGAGTCGCCGCCACTTTCTTCCCGCCCCCCTCCCGCGCGCCCCCCACGCCTCCCTACACACCGCCGATGACAAATGGTCCCCGGACACCCCGCTCGCTCCCCGGCCCGCTAATGCCCAGATAATTTTATGCCGCTCCCGATGCACAGACAAAGTCGGGATGGGATGACCGCGAGATTACCCCATCGATCGTCGTCGACGCGCGTCAATGAGTGCAAGCTTTATTTTATGCTCAGCTTCACGGATCAACGATGGCTGAGACGGGTTTATCGCTCCATTAGGTGGAAATTGATGATGCTCGCAATTATTTTCTCCGGTTGCACGTTTCCTACGCAAAATACAATGGCGTTGTTAAGTTTTACTACTACAAGATCGACTTGGTATGCGACTACATTTTCTAATCGGTAGCACCGGTAGCGGCTGGCGACGCTACGTGCTTAACAACTGAATGGTCTTATATTTCAAAAAAAAAAAACAAAATGAAATAAGACGTGGGTAAAGAATGTCAGCGTCACCCACCGGCCAGCGCCCGGCAACCTCTCCACCGCCGCCGTCGGTCACACGCCATTGACTCCGCTGAATAGTCAGGCCCGCTCCGCTACCGTCACATTATCTCCTGCCTTCGGCTCACTTGATAAATCTTGATTTGAACGCTCAGGGTGTCGACTGACGCTAATTATACCTAACCCCGACGAGATAGAGTCCAACAGAAGCTGGAACGTTTCGGGATCAAGTTTTTTCTTATTTGGATCCCTCGAAATAATAAAGTTCTAGTCGTTTCACCATGTTGTCATTAATATAGTAGAAGCGTCACGAAGTCTGTCCACTGCACGTGCTTGCTCCATTACGGACAGTGTACACATGTTGCGCTTTTTTTTGGCGTCTCCAATGACAGCCAAGACAAAGATTGTCCCACTCGTTACACAGCTGCGGTGAAATATTAGAGGATCGAAGCGCTCCAGTCATTTCCACCGCGGCAGATTTAGCCGACCGATATGTAATTTAGTAATCCAAGCAACACCCACCTACAATATTCATTGTCTGATTGCTTAGTCGGTGATTTAGTACAATTATCCTGCAGGTTTGCTAACTCGGACATGATTTATCTCCCACTGTGACTGTATCTAGCCGGAGTTGTAATTAACGGTTACGAAGATGATTTATCACAATTAAGACATCTTTTCATTTTGACGTGAATTCATAAAGTAATAAACTTGACCTTTGAATTGTTCAAAGCCACATATGAGTTGGTATTTCCAAAGATTTATTATTTATTAATATAGGAATATGAACGTCAAGAGAGTCGAAGTATCTTGTCTAGAACGGTAAATCCAAATCGCGTTAAGATCATGGTATTAAAGAAATTACTTTATGTGGTTGGCTGTGTGTACCATTATTTATCTTATTATCGTCCTACGCTTCCATTGCGTGGTGATCACAATTTTCGTCTGTTCATGATGGCTCTGCCTGATTTTGTTTAGGCGTGTAATTATGTATGTTGGGTAACATTGTGCACGCTACTTGACAGCGCCCAGAGCATTTGTTACAACGGGAACAGAAATAATTATATAACAATTCATTACCACTGTTTTAAATTGTCGCTTCAAAAGCTACATGAAGAAAATGTTTAACCCTCTAGCTGTTTCAGATGTTAAAATAACTAATTTGAATAAAGTACTTGCAGTTTCGCAACTTGAATTCAATTGTCGTCTAGTTGCTATGTGAATTAAAAGTTACCAACATTTGAAGTCTATTTCAAACTTTACTCAAAAGAAACTGGAGTGAGTTTTATGAGGCACCCATTTTGTTACTACGCTGTGGGAAACCGTTTAATATCGTTTGAATGTAGGTACTTGCTATCACGGCTCTTTGAGATGCAAATTCGTGTCATTTGTTCGCAATTTGTCAATTCTGCTTTCAGGATTGCTTATATTTGACTGGGGACGGGTTAGGTTGTGTAATTGATCCTTGAAATTGTATTTATCGATATGTTTATAGTGGGCTTCACCAAGCACTGGTTGGAAACAAATACCGCTTAAATTTTTTAAGCGTGTAGTTGTTCGTCATGGGTACCGGGCGTTAGTTGTCTGAGCGAAGCGCATGACATCATCAGAATATGTCTCGTGCCACCTTACATGGTCGCATCGCGTATGATCTATTGACTACACACTAGTAACAGCTGATAATGATCGTGACGCGATATTAAGTTCGGGATCCGGCTAAATATGGCCACATTGATTCAACGCGTGCTTTCAAATATGTTTTTTTTGTTCGCCAGTGTGTCAGCACTGCAGCTTGTATGTTTCTACATGAATTAAGATTAGGCGACGATAAGCCTGCTAATTTGTGTTCTTATTACTATGCATTGTAGTATTTATCTTCATTTAGTTTGCAAGATGCTGCTATGCGAGCCGATAATTTATGTCAGTGTGTTCTAGTCCTTCTGGATGTCATTCTTTTTAGTTTAGCGCCTTATTTGTTGTTACATTTATCTTTATAATGAAACAACCTTTAAAAGTCAAGTATAGCGGAATGAGTAGATATTGTAAAATACTGTAAGTAGGTTCGTGTGTGTTTATTATCGACAATTAGGAATTAAGTCGAAAGAAGGGACATTGTAAAGTTGCTGGTAAAATTGTTGCCTAAAATACCGCCTATATCCGCCTGGACACTATTAATTTTAAGTTCATATTGTACAATTAATAGGCTATCTATCTATCTATTAATTTAAAACGATGCCTCAGCTTTATGAAAGCGGATACTTTGGCCATCATCTTCATCTCTCTAACAATATTTATGATCGTTTTCAAGATTAGCTGTAACGTTTCAAAAATACTTTTCGACGCTAAGTAAGCTATTAAGCTCCACCATGCCGACACATACAAGATTATACAGAGCACTAATCTCGAACTGAGCGCGAACAGATACCAGCATAACATAAACAGGCAAGCGTTTATCAGTGCCACTGTCCACAATTAGCATAGCCACATTATCTCCGGCGTAAGTACGTCTGTTTGTCTCCCAGATTCGGGTAATCGGCTTATCTGGTAGGGTGGTGTTTGTTAAATTGGCGCTGTTAAGTCGCCACCGCAGCCCTGCCTGGGGCGGAGTCCCTGTCTTATTAATCGGCTGTCCGGACCATCTGCTAGCGCTATTTACAGCGCTGACCCCTGTCGGCAAAAGGAGTTTTGTTGCAAGACCACTTAGTTCTTGTATGTAACGTTTGTCTCTGTCCCGTTTTCAAACAACACGTTACAGTAATTAAGTGGGGACTGTAAATCTTGAGAGGATATAGAAACGAATATGGACCGAAAGACCAAATATGCTGCTGTAGACAACCCAACCAAATAGCCCTTTTAAAAAACTTGCACGCCTTTTCGATAAGATCTTTTTTTTGGATTAATTGCTTTACCGTATCATGCATCGCCTTTAGCCTTAATTAAAAGGTGTGTAAACAATTTGCGACTAATTAATTTCAAGTTTCAATTACCAATCGATACAGAATTTTAGTCTTTGCTTGTAAAACTGATCCTTCTGTAAAATTTTATGATTTGGTCCTTACGGTAACTTAGACAGCATATTAATTTAATATGCGAGCAAATGTACCATGAAAACCGTACCTTCACTGATTGCGTAATGGAACAGGTACTAATGGTAGTTTTATGGCACATTTCATGTTTAATTTTATTGATTCTGTTCCGGTAGGTGTAATGATGGATGGCTATAAAATGTAGATTGATTAAACTAATTCACGTGTCTGTTTTATTTAGCTTGATGAGTTCATCAGTTCAGTTGAACTAGAGAATCTTACTGGTGTTATGACTGAAGTTAAAGTTAGAATTTAAACCTTTTTTACGGAGTTCTTTGTCTGAAAGTGCAGCGAGAATGTAATTTAATTTCAATATGTCGAAATTCCTCTGATTTTTCTTCAAAAGTTTTGATATTGTTGGTTTTTAAAATGAGATTGCGACTAGATTTTTAAATACGGGAATCCAAGTTCTTGTCTATACTTACAACACAGCTTCCTATGCTACGCTAATGTAAGAATACTGTTTTTATAATGAAATCGTCATCATTTTGAAAGTTTGCCTGTCTTGCAGTAGAAACCAGCAGTCCAAACTAGTTGGGATTCCGCTTCACTGGCTAAATTACAAAATGTCTCCGACTAGGCCACGGTTTGAAAAATAAACTAGTAAGCATAGCTGTCTCATTGTGTTGGAAGAAGGGGAAAATTCCAATCTATTCTTTGGTACAAAGCTACGTGCTACAAACATCTCAGTTGATGATTATGGCGGATGCGATCGCGATGACGACACCTCGAAATTTTAGACCCGTCTTGAAAACTTTAATTAAAATTTCAGATAACAATAACCCGTCACTACCTAATATACTAAGTTCGGTTTTTCAAATGCAAACGCCGACAGAATAGTTAATTTTAACTTAAGGTCATATAACTCGTATTCATAATTGATTGTAATCACAACTTAAATCTTGTATTAACAAATTACACGTTGCCGCTTCGCTTTGTGCAAAAAGTCTGATGTAATGAGGTTTTATTCATGTAACTGTACTAATAGGGTACAAGGAAGTTATTGTGGCTATCAATCAGAACGCGCCAATGAAAAATTTACTAAATATAATGAGCTTATAAACGTAATTAATGTATAATTAGTTGCTTTATCTAAAAGGATATTGGTGAAGCTTTTGGTTTTTATATAGTAAAGGCAAACTTTGTTAAATTAGAATAAAGAAGGAGCACAAAAATAACGTTTTCATATTTAATGATCCAGGCTAGTAGGACCAAGAGGAATACCCAAGGACCAAAAATATTTCACATTTGGAATTTGCGTTACGTTTTAATCAACAGTTAGTTACTGGTTATATCCAAGTCTATTTTTCTGTACATTTTTGTCTAGTTTCAATCGTTTTCATTAATTGTACAATTCATTTGGGGACTATTTATGATGCTCTATCGTATATATGTTACTAGGCTTCCGTCGTGTTTCGTCTCTAGGATTGTAGATGACCTATTCGTCAACTGTTAAAAACCTTAATTAAAGACTTCTGCACAAACTTGTCTCGTTTTCAGCTTATTAAATTAACTTGTCTGTGTTGTGACTTATCCGATTTGTGCAAAGATTTTTATATAAAAAAAATTCATCGCGTCTAGTCAGTCAGTCGTATCAGTCGCATTAGAGCGCATGACAAATGAGCAAATCTTAGCTCTTTACCATAAAAAGACAGAAAAGTAGTCGCTTTGACCAAAATAGGCTACCTGGCATCATCCTCAAATCCTCATATCGTATTGGAATAATTCTGTACAAATCATATTGTATTGGATACGTGACACGAGAGAAGGATACCTACCTAATCTATCTTTCTTTCAACTTTTTCCTTAACCTTGATACAGTTGGTTACATTACAATTCAGCATTCTTAAAACAACCAAAAGTTCTTATCAATGGCCACTACAAATGGCACGTGCTCTGTACCTCTCGTATTCGGTTTACTAATATTTTCCATCTCAAATTTGTCACGTAGACATCTTTTTTTACTAATCTCAAACTGACCACTATCTGGCTTTGCTAAAAAAAAGTAAAAGTTTATCAATTGCTTTGCTTATGTACTTAGAGCACGTGCTCAATTCTCTTCTGATAGTATTTTTTGACTTGAAGTTGTACGTTTTCTAGACCCCCTGCTATCTTTGTAATTATCTCTAAATGGTTGATCTTTTCGGTAACAGCCAAAAATCTTAGCTTTAGGAATTTCTGCAGCTGTGTTGACTTAGCCATTATTAAGATTTATGCTTTTTGCCTCTAACTTGTCACGTAGACATCTTTCTTTGATCGTTCAGCATTCCTCAACACAAATCAGAAGTGGTAATCAATAGCTTTACTTGTGGCACGTGCTCAGTACCACCAGGCAGCCTCCAGCCCACGCGTGTTCCGGCAGCGAGCACTTTCATTGGACGGCCCTGGTCTGCCTCTGAGCAAGGTTATAGCACCTCTGTTACCGTGGCACACAGTACACGATGGTGTTACGAAGGGATTTTTAGATTTTGGTCGTATGTTTGTAATCTGGCTTGTATCGTATAGAAAAGCTGTGTCAGGATGAAATGTTACATTTATCAGCTTGGTGCAATATCTATCTTGTTACAAGACTACTTGCTTCTAGTTTTTAAAGTAGAAAATAATATTAGTGTCTTATTGGTCCTTCGACGTTGAAGGCTTTTCTTTCATAAACTCCTATTCTCAGAGAGAGTCCTTAATCTTCTTTTTACTTAAAACTTGCATTGTCTCTCTATAAAGAATTTGTATCATTACTGTTAAAATGCACATAATTATTACCTAGACTTGACTGAACTATTTATACTATCGATATCTAAATCTAAACAATGCGTTTTACTGCAGTGTAGATATCTCACTGATACGCAGGTTATCTATCAGTGAAGGTTAAACACTTACTGTACACATCAATCACAGCAAAGAGCCTAGCATATAATTAATTACCATAATATTATGAGCTGCGTAGATTAATAGTTCAGCTTATCTTAAATTGATAATTGAAGTGACCCTTTTCTTCCTCTTCACATTTTTTTGATCACTTGCGTTTACTACTTCGGCTAAACATGCGAAAACTTACTTTATTTTACGGAACCTACCAGAGACTAGATCATAGACTGCTGTGAGTTAATTATCTTCTACAATCCAATCAGCCGTTAAGACGTGATAATTAATAAAGATACAAACATACGTACACTTTCAAATTTAAAATGTCATAGTAGGATAATATGACCGAGTAGCTCGCTGACTGCCTGTTTGGTAAGGACCGAGCCCAGCGGCGCGTAGTGTACCACGCGCATCTCAAAGAGATTTTAACAAAATTGTTGGGGCTTCTGCCCGCTAGGATCGCGGGTATTTCCGGAAGAGTTACCGTGGTCCTGGAACGCAAAGGGCACCTGAAGGGCACTGGTGAGTTGTAGTAACAGTCTGACGCTCTCTGGCTTTACTCTAGAGCAGGTGAAGTAATTTGATGATTACTCATCCAAAAAAAGGTAATAATTAATAATATTAAAAGTTTTGATTCTCTGCAATCAGCTTGGAAATATTATAATTCAATATGCAAAGGAAAATATAAATGTTTTGTTTGAAAGGCATTAACCGTGGTGACGTAATCTGACCCCAGTTAACATTAATCCAGATGTCTAGAGTTTCAAGCGAGAATAAATGGCGCTTTACGTTCTATCACGAAGCGTAAAGAAGGTCTGAAGGACTTATTTCAAAAACAGTATAGGATAGGAGAGATATATTGCCTTCTTCTTCTTCCTTCTTCCCTTGACTCATAATACTTGAGCTCGGCACAACACCTTTTTTTCTTCCATTCTGTCCTGTCACCCGTGTATATTATTTTACAACAGTATGTGCTGACTGCTCTTGTCTTACTTACATCATCATCACTTCATCAGTCAGCTCAAAGACTGCTACTTCTCCAGGTATTGGCAAAACAAGCGGTCCTGTACTCCCTGAATTTAAGGATTCTTCCAACGGAACACACTGCTAAGTCCCGCCTTATATTATGCAGTCCAACATGAGCTATTAGAACCTAGAACCAGGGACTTAAAAACACCTCCATAAAGGTTTCAGAACTATTAAGTGTTACATGGTGAATTGGTAACAGAATCAAATATGTAACACTTATAAATGTGTGTTCAATGTGTTAACCCAAAATACTTATAAAAGTGTTAACATTGTTAATAAGTGTAACAGGTAAACGCAGCGTTGTCAAACATACTTACTGTGTGCAACCGATTATTTCTGTTACACTACACATATAAAAGGTTACAGTTTGATTCGGTAACATTATTGTATCTGATACATTTAAAAGTGTTTTTCTGTTAAAACTGTTTTAAAAAGCAGTGTTAAAAACACTTAATACGGTTACAGTTAGAGTCCCCTGCCTAGACCTTACCCGATGTTGCTGTTTTTTCTCGTGGTTTTTCTGATTCTATCACTCAATGGGATTTTCTTATGTTAACAGACGAACAAGTTAAATGTAGATTCTTTCCTCAAAAGAATTTCACGTTTAGTAAGCTTTTGTATTTTGGTCCTTTTGTTCGCGTCTGTTACTTGGTGACTAGTTCCGTCGACGCGTTGGCGATGTATCGCAATGTTACGATACTACACCTCGGGAACTTTTGAGAGGTGGACACATAAAATACAATCAATTGAAACAGCGAACCTAGTCTAATATAAAGCTGATTTATTCGATGTTTTCTTGTAACATATTTTCTTCAGCTATATTTTGACTTAGATCTTAGATCCTTTCTATACTGCCAGTTAAATATTTTCGTCGTTAAATTTTTACTGCCATCTAACGCGCATACTGGCAATGTTTCATTTGCAGAGATATTTTAAGTATCATCCAATTAATTTTATAAACATTATCATTAACAATTTTAATGTCGAACGTGTAAGCCAATATCTATAACAGTTACTTAGCTCGATGTTAATTAAGCCGCCAATTTATTATTATGGCTCTTCAAGTTGTGGACATAAAAATATCTCACAATAATGAGCATATATGACAATCATTATCTTAAATTGTGTTTAATTCTGTGAGTGGCTGCGGCGGATTAAATACTGGTCATTACACAGTAGCGAGCTGATCCACTCGCACACTCAAGTGCGCTTTAATGTCATATTGCTTTTAAGAGTTTTTTATTGCACCTACCGGTTATTTGCAGTAGATAATGATATACCCAGCCGGCCAGCGGCTGCGGGATCGCTGCTCCTAAAAAGATCTAATTGCGTCCTATAGTGTCGCATCGTTTATGCGACCTTTAATTTGTTGATGCACAGGAGCCCCTGCCTTTATCCTCAGTTTTTTCTTTAAACCAGTTTACTGCCTTCTCTTAATATGTCAAAGTAACACGCTCCGAGTCATTAACTTGGTAGCGCTTCAAAAAAGGTTTTTCTATGCTTTTTGTGATAGCAACGCCACTTTTTCCATCAGCTCGCTAGTTAAAATAATTAGAGGATTCATTAACTATGAGGAAGGGTGTCCATTGGAACATGTCCACAGCTCGGGTTGCAACTGCTTTGTTGCTAGTCTTATCACTATTTTTTCTGCTAGTTCAACGCTAATATTGTTTTTTTCTTTTTATCTGGGGCTGGTAATGTAAACTGGTTCATTTTGCATTTTTATTGAAGTTGCTTTGTTTTATAAATTACCTTAATAATTTCTCGTGTGCACCCTCTGCTGGGACTGCAGGTATTAATGAAATTCCATTCATGGACATAACTGGTTGACGCGGCACATAAAAATGCTCGTCTAGTTAATTATAATGTTATCGTGCGGGGTGCGTGTGGCGTCCCCGGCGGCGCTGCCAGGGTGCGCCGGGGCCCGCCATCTCACGAGAACGCTACAACAATGTTGAGAAACGTGATGAGCTTATGTGATCAATAGTTACATGAAAGTCGAGAACAATGACTATGAGAGCTAGTCGCGAGAAACTATCGCGGGTCATAGCGTTTTTGCACAATATTGTGATCTCCGCGGCCGCTTCAGCGCCCCAATAAAATGTTGATTAACATTTTTCTTGGGAGCAAAAACTTAATCAATTATAAATGTCACGTTAATTTAGGTATCAAAGCTTTTTATGAGGATTCGCTGAGAATAGGCCGTGGCGGCGTCATTTGCAATGGGTATCACTGGTCTATGTCACGGTGTGCTGACATTAACTTTATCTCGCAACAGAAATATATGGATTATTACGCTTTTCTTGCTTAAATCCACAACAAACAAAAAACCCGGTGTAAAAAATAATCAGTGAAAAGAGAGATTTCGCTCATTTGCTATATTGTGTACAAAAGGACCAAAGTTATTTACTTCATTTGCGATGAGGGCGGATTTATGGGGGTCGTTACAAATACCAAGCCTTTAATTGGTTCAAAAATCACACGATTTGGGAAATTTTATTGTAACGGTAATATAGAGAAAGCAATTGGCTCCAATGGTATATTTATTGTCGCTATTTATCTGGCCGGAGAATGGCGGGATGGAACGAGTTTGCGTGGTGGTAAAAACTCGGCTGGTGCCGAAGCGGGAATGTATCGGCTCCCGGCGACTCATGGAGGAATTTCATCCGGAATCTCTAATTAAAACTTTATCTAGCCCCTCTTCCGATTCGTGGAAAACGTACTATTGAATTGCCATTTCGAAGTGAGCTCACTAGTTATTGAAATATTTTAAATTAAAGCGTTCATTGGTATTCTGTTCGCCTGTCCGCTCCGGCTCCGTTACATTTTATTCTATTTCATTGGGTCTAGTTTAATAAACAAAGTCATTTATCGCTGTGTATTATCAATGCCAAAATGCAATTATCGTTAAGACATTGTACGGTAATAAACGGTTCGTATCTTAGTCGGATGAGTGCTAACGGTGCACCGGTCTGTATCATCCGTAAGGGTTGACTTAAAACTCTATATATGGTGGCTAGTAAAAAGGTGGCTGGCATTACGCTGGAGACGTTTATTAATATTTGTGTGTCAATTAACATTTTTCACAGCAGTTAATTTGCGGATAACTAGAGTTTGTACTTAAAAAGGGGTTTAGACAAATATGTTTGGTGTATTTGGATAGAATTCGTTGAAACTGGCTGCACAACGTTCTGCTTGTTCAATTATGGATAATAATTAATGAATCCGTGTGAAATACATGCACCCAGATTGCTGGTAACGTGGGAGTTATGATTTATGCGTTTAATTTCTAGAATCGACTTCTAGATCGATAATTGCCGTTTTAATGTAGCAAATTTGTTTGAATGACGCAATTCAAATATTTAAGAATGAATATGCGCTCTGTTTAAACAGTTTCTTCTGTTTTTGCGATCCGTTCCGTACAATCAAATGAGAGGTTGATTTTTATGGAAGTAAGCGATACTTTTCTTTTATTTTGAACGATTTTCACTGACTTGGACAAAAACCACCTCCAAGTTCGGTAGTAGATATAATCCGGAATGGCACTTGAAAATTTGACGAAAGCGTGGTGCCTCAAAGTGCAAATTCCCGGCGCGTCGCGTTTCGATGACGATCCCGTCGCGTCGTGGTCATCATTCGCGACCACTCGTTTCACAAACTCCGAAATGCTAAAAATGGCATAAATAATTTATACGTGGCTTGCTCGAGCTCCGTTTTTGTCGCGGCCGACCTGTCCACTGATGCATTTATAATATAAGGGTGCTTTTTGCATCGTCCCCCGGCGGCGCTGGAATGCAACCGCTAAAATTGATCATGTTTCAAACGTGAGGTGGAGGAGTAATGCTACTGCTTGCTCAGTGCGGTCAGCTAAACTGTTGTGGTGCAGACTAATGCACGCGAGTAATATGTATGTATTGTAACACTCGATCCGACTCGTGAAACGTGCATGCGGCATTAGCTATGCCTGCCATTACTACCTACGTACCTATTTGGATATAAAGCATGACTTTACATTGAATACATAAGTACGTTCATGACTGGCCAATCTAAAAAAAATATACTTAAATCATGGACTGATTTTGAAGATTGTTATTCTAACAAAATGAGAGATTCGGAATGGATGAAAAACAATGAAACTCTTTGAATGTTTCGTAGCAATATCTTAGTATAAGTAAATATTTTCATTATCAATTCTGAAGATGGAAGTTTTCCGTCGGCAATTTTCTTTTCCAATTATTTTTGTTCGAGTTCTGAAGTTTAGTTAGTTAGATTGTTTTCGGAAATTCAATCGATACATATAAATAAAATTTAAGTTTCTGTTTGTAGTACCAAAATAATATTTTTTTACTAAATAAGCTTCTTGAAATTGTGACCAAATGGCATTGTGTTGTTATAGAGTTTGACGCGGACAAAGTCGCGGACACCAGCTGGTAGTAGATAAATATTTTTAAACTGAAGATAGATTAAAACTCTCTAGATTTTGTTTAATTAATGAAAGCTTAATAATAGCGGCCTCTTGTCAATTCATGTCTAGTCTTTTGAATTTTTGTTTGTGCTTTCATAAATAATATTATCCTTTTAAAATTTGTCTCCTTGATTAAATATCATAAACTTGCGACCCGTCCCGTTTTTGCACGGGCGAATTAAATAAAACACTGCTTATGTCTTCGTAAATTGTGTATTTGTGTGGTTTCTATTTAATAGTATTTTAAACGTTTTGTATTTAACTTTTGTAAAACATTCAGACACTGTAAAAATTGTTATTGAATACCTAAATAAAATTAGATTAAGTAAACTCTCCTATCTCCTAATTAGGAGTCAAAAATAAATTAATGTGAAGTATGTGAGATTAAAAAAAAACTTTAAAACGTAACAAATAAAATTACGAAAAATAAAAATTACTGTGCTGTGTGTTTGTTAATATGTAATCGATACGACTGCGCGGTTTATTTGAAGAACTAGAATTTGCAATATTGCTTGGTTTTTACTATGTCGACATTTTTTTTTAAATTATGGATAGACTCGCGTTTGACGACTATATCACCTGATGGTAAGCGATGAAGTGGCTGACGATGGAGAACGCCTAGAGGTTATTATAAACATAACACATCTGCGTACAATAATTAATTTGTAATAGAAGTGCTTTGAACTTTAAAACTGTCAAGCTAGTTAAACGTTCCTCATTTTCTTGTGTTGTGTTAATTAAATTAAGCGCATAAAACAATAATTACAGTTTATTACAGTTCTCAAGTAGGCGCTGCTATCCTGACATTCCAATTTAATAATTTGTCCTTTGAAAATTATCTTCGAATCGAATTAGTATTCCCGATATGTACTATCGATTTGATGACAACTTTGTAATTGCAATTTGTTCGCCATTAATAATATGTTTTTTTTTCTTTCCTTGCAGTAAACAAGCAGTATTTGATGGCAAGAGGGCGATACGAGGAGGGATCCCGTTCGTTTTCCGTAAGTTCATTATTAAAAGTTGTTCTGGAAGCTTCTAATTATAAATAATAATAGTTAGCTGGTAACTGGAAACCTATTACGATATTTTTTTTACTAGTTTGTAGACTTTGTAGCTATTGTGAGAAAAATGAATTATGAGAAATATTAATCATGAGTTCTTTTTCTTATATTTGGTCTCTGGAGTATCTACCTACACGTCTTTTTCTTTCAAGTTACTCCTGACAGTGTTCTGTTCGTTATTATGAGACGGGACCTTAAATAGGCATAATTATTTATTATATACTGCAGTGCAAGAAATAGTCTCGATAGAAAATGCAATTCGTGCAGTTTCCTAGAACCTACTATTTTAAAGCGGTCCTTCGAGCCGGATCATTGTTTCTTAGATTTAAAACAAAATTACTGTTTCATCATCAAGGTCTTGCTGGTCGACAAATAGATCCTATAAGACAAACTTGGAGAGTCGAACCTTAACTTACCTGTTTTGGATATTCTTGTGCATTTTACATTTTCAAAATTCCATTTTCCACTCATTCTTTGCAGCTCAATTCGGACAATGGGCCTTCGGTCCGCAGCACGGGTTCGCGCGGATAGCACGCTGGCATGTGGAGAAGATGCCGGAGCGCCTGCCCAGCGGGGATGTGGAAGCCGTGTTCAGCCTCATGGATGATGACTTCACGAGGTCCATGTGGCACTTCCAGTAAGTACAGTTTGTAAGTTGTCAAAAAATAAAACGGCCGTTTTGACAGTTGTCATCTTGACGGAACTGGTGAAGAAATAGAATACTCGTAATTGTGAATTCCCAGGTATGGTCTAGAAGAAAAAAACTATCCCAATGATGAGTAGAATATGGGTTTCCGTTTTACACCCTTTATTCTTTAACGCGCCAAAAAAACTTATGCATTTTTTTAAAACACTATGTATGTTATTATTATTTTACTGTTTCTTTCAATTTTGTTCAAAGGTCTTTCTCAAATGTCAAAACGGGTGTTTTATTTTTTGACAACTTTAACTCTATCCATATATTGATCTTCGATCGTGTAGTATTTCCAGTTAGTATTGTGTTTTGAATTCTCGTCTTGACATGTAACTGACTGCGGTTACTCTGTTCAATATCGAAAGCGATGACAATGAGGAGTGAACATTTTTTTTTTGAGAAAGCACTTCTTATAGCTTTCCAGGTTTCCATTAGCATTATCGGCCTTGTAATGTTCCCACTGCTGGGACTCAGGCCTCCTCTCTGGCAGAGGGAATGGGCGTAATCCACCACGCGGGCACAGTGCGGGGTTGGTAGCACATTAGCCTAAACTAAAATGTTTTAACCGATATGGCTGTGCGCGGATCTTTTTAAGAAGTGTTTTAGTCTTTATTATTCTATACCTAAATAGGAGTGGCGCTAATCGTCATTTTAGCTCTTTTTAGCATCATTATCGATATGACTAACACGTCCCAATGTCCCTTGAACAGCGTTTCACGTCTAAGTTTTAGTATAGAAAAATTAGTCTTATACTGTTCCTACTGCTGGGACTCAGGTCTCCACCTAATCCACCGTGCGTACCCAGTGAGGTTTCGTGCATGTCACATGCCTTCGAATTTTTGGTTCTCCGTTTTGAGAGCAGTAGTGATGAAATAAATTACGCAAAGTCATGCACCTGGCTGGGTTAGAACCCGCGTTCTAGTACTCGTAAGTCGGGGCCGTTACCACGCGGTCACCACTGCCACTGTTCGTCTAACTTTTTCTCATCATCATCGTTTCAGCCGGAAGACGTCCACTGCTGGACATAGGCCACCCCTAGCGTCGCTAACACGACCTGTGGCTCGCGCATCCATTGGATTCCCGATTCTCAACAGGTCATCGGCTTACAACGCTGCGTCTTTCGCACGTGGTCGCTATTGTAGAACCTTAATTGGTCCCCACTGACCATCTGTTTTACGAACAATGTGACCTGCCCACTTTTGCTCATCATCAGCATCTCCGCCGAAAGACGTCCTCTGCTGGGCATGGCCTCCCCCAAGCGTCCCCATAATAACCGGTTCTGTGTGTCTGGCATCTATCGGATTTCCGCACCCCTCACCTGGTCATCGGGAGTTCTTCCAACGCTGCGTCTTCCTCATCTTCTTCATCGACCATCTGTTCCACGAGCAATGTGCAAATTTTAAATTTTAATGTTTCTGTCTCGTTTCCCCAGGTTCAGACTGACGTACAGGCTGATCCTGCGCGAGAAGGAGCTGCACTTCAACATCGGCGTGTACAACCCGAGCAAGGAGCTGACGTTCAGCTGCCAGCTGCTGCT
This sequence comes from Mythimna separata, assembly GCA_030763345.1. NCBI lineage: Eukaryota > Metazoa > Arthropoda > Insecta > Lepidoptera > Noctuidae > Mythimna > Mythimna separata. The sequence goes on along the minus strand of CM061170.1, from coordinate 21,561,960 downwards.
GCACACGTACTTCAAGGTGCCGGACGTGCGCCGCTGCCAGATCACCGGCATGCACGGCTGCATGTTCATTGACAAGGTGAGGTGTTTGACGAGCAGGAGCTGCACTTCAACATCGGCGTGTACAACCCGAGCAAGGAGCTGACGTTCAGCTGCCAGCTGCTGCTGCACACGTACTTCAAGGTGCCGGACGTGCGCCGCTGCCAGATCACCGGCATGCGCGGCTGCATGTTCATTGACAAGGTGAGGTGTTTGACGAGCAGGAGCTGCACTTCAACATCGGCGTGTACAACCCGAGCAAGGAGCTGACGTTCAGCTGCCAGCTGCTGCTGCACACGTACTTCAAGGTGCCGGACGTGCGCCGCTGCCAGATCACCGGCATGCACGGCTGCATGTTCATTGACAAGGTAAGATTTAGTTGTTGGGGATGAGAGGATCTCGGCGATCTAGGAACTGGTTAGCTGGTCGTGGACATCCACTGGATCCTTAGTGCCAATTGACCACTGTTGGACACAAGTCTATCAACCGACGGCTGGCCATTTCGATATTTAGTACCAGTCTATATACGCATACTAGCTAACTCGGCTAAGGTACTGCCATATAAAATATTAAAGAAAAAAAATAGTGGGTGGGAGTGGAAGGTAAAAAATAGCCTTCAACCTATTCTCAAACAAAAAAAATATAAATCGATCGAGCCGTTACGGAGGATTTGGGATAAAGACACTACTGTAACACGGTATTTTCATACTCTAATAGTAGATTTTATGTGCGCGAAGAGAGCTTGCAGGATCTATAGGTGGCCATTTGCAAAACTAGATAGCAGTCTAGGTACGCTATTCACGTTCCTTACTAAATTTTTATGAGTAACTTAGCATCTCATAAAGCGAGAACTACATGCACACGTGGGCCACGTGGCGTGGATCTAATGTAGCTCTACAAGTCTAAGGGCCTGTTTCACCACCTATGATTAAGTTTCTAGTATCTTACTGGGCAGATAATTTCATACAAATTCTGTTCCATTTTTGAATTTATTTAGTGAGTGGTGCCTACTCGGACATTGTGAAATAATCCCTTACTGCCATATAAAATGTATGGAGACCGACGCACCCAGATCGGCGTATGTGGCCCACGGGTGCGCATTGTAGTTTTAACGTAATTGTGATGTGCGGTCGTGACGTCAACATACGATTAGACGTAGATCACAGAATTTAATAAACTGGACATTTTATTTTAAATTGTCAAGTAAAAATGGCCAAACTGTCCAAATATAAATGTAGGTAATATAATCAGTAATGATCTATGGCAGGTGGGCATTGTTTAGGCAATCACTTATGACATTTTCAGGGGTCAATGTCATTAGGGGCGTTCTTTTGAATTCTAACTCTACTCAGTTCTATGACGGTGTAACACTGAGGCTAGACTAACTTCTAATTTTTATTTTCGCAGTAACTCAGAGCATTCTGATAGGAAAATATTAGTCTCGCATTTTTTTTATTGATGATGGGCACACTTATTTATTTTAATTTGAAAATGTCGTTAGTCTTGTACAGAGGTATTGTGCTGTGGTACGATACGGTCGTATGGTGGTGGTCTTTTTGACTCAAACGTCTGATCTGGACTGGTTGAAAACGCCTTGTTGCAAAACCATCTTTGTACCGGTGGTAATGATACAAAAGTTATGTACGTAACATACTGTAGGGTAACAGATAAAACTGCGATGCGATACAATGCTGCTTCGCAGACACCGGTCGTGCGAATTGTTGCGAAGCGATTTCGTGCACCAAGACATCGGTTCAGGTGAATACATCAATTCTAGTTCTTACGATCCGTCGTGCGAGCTCATAGAGTTGTGTTTGAGCACTAAACGTTTCTGAAAATCCCTTTCAGAAGCCTTTACAGGTAAACAAAGTATTTTTGTAAGCATTGAGCGACTTTGCTCGCTTAGGCGCACCATTAAAACGAGTTCCGAAATTTCACAACTACAATAAAATCAGCATCAACTTCCTAAAGTAACGTTGCTACTACAATAAAATATTTTTATGGGATTTATGAAATATAATTTATTTGCAGACACGAGAAGGCACGGTGTACCAGGAAGGCAGAGAGGTGGTGACGATCAGCGAGTGGACGGACCGCATCTACCAGAACACCATGCAGGAGCACATCATCACCAACGTCGTCAGCGGCCGCAAGATGAGGATACAGAAGTACAACTTCCCTGATACCGGTATGTGCAGCTCATTTTAAAGTTGTAGTTTGTTCTAATACCACTGGTATTTCTTTGAACTCGAATTTAAAAACTTGTTCAAAGATAGGTACAAACAGTAAAAATCATTGATTTAATCCGTTCTAATACTAACTACTAATACCACTGGTATTTGTTTGAACTCATCCGACACCGGTTCGGTCCGGTTCAGAGGTACTGGTATAGTTAGTAAAAATACTTGTAATCGTAAGATCGTTGATGGAAAAAAAAACAGTTGAATCCGACAAAAATTAGTTTGATTATCAAGAGGTTTGGCAGAGTTGACTGCAGTATTTACACCAACAACTTTGTCCCAAGGAAATATAATCGCAGGATAGAATGTATAGTATGCGGATGCAGATTTGTAGGTATTTTTATTACTGTTACCAGGTCATCAAACTCATCACTCATCAACGTTTGTGATGACCTGATGAGCTTTGCAGGAATCCGATGAATGCGAGACGCACAGGACAGTTCGTTGTGGCGACACGTGGGGAGGCCTATGTCGTGAGTGGGGCGTAATCCATCACGCAGGCTCCGTGCGGGCTCGGCGGTATGTGACATCTAGTCACATATCTTCGAATTTTTACTTCTAGGACATACCGGTTTCCTCACGATGATAAATTGTTTCAATTAATATAACTCTGTTCTTCATAATTAACATCATCACCAATTCCTCCCGGCAGTGATCTGGAACCCCTGGTCGGAGTACGCCAAAGAGATCCCCGACTTCGGCGACGACGAGTTCCCGAACATGGTGTGCGTGGAGGCCGGCCGCGTCGCCACGCCCATCGTGCTGCTGCCCGGCACCGCCTTCGAGGCCAGCCAGATACTGCAGGTATGGACAACATCTCATCATTAATCTATCAACACCCGCGAAACGAGACACAATAGTAAGACAATAACAGCGCGATTGCATGAGACCGGTCGGGGATTCATGAATTAATGAGGAATTGTAGGTTTTTTAGGAAGGGGTTTCATCAGAATGACTTCTCACGCTCTTGGGCGGAGCAGGAGGGCGTGTCAGACTCTTACTGACTAAACCCCACCCGGGTTCCATCGTTGCCTTCGATCTGGGGGACACGGTGAGCACCTTTCGGTTTTCCGTGTTCCCCAGAGGCTTCGGCCCTCCGGCCCCTACAGTTTGCTGAAATCTCCATGAGGCGCGCGTGGAACGCGCCGTTGTCGTCTAGGCTCGGTCCGGGTTATTACCGGACTGCCGGACGGCAAGCTACCTAGTGCTCGCCGTCCGCGTGCCTGCACCTACGGTGGTTGGAAGTCGGGATTGGGATATCGGCGGCAGCGACGTGAGGGCTGTAGGAATTGTAGGTGGTTATCTTGTCTGCATCATCGAGCAGATCCCATATACCCAGAGTTTTTTAAAAATTAATTTAATCTAGTGCTTGACTGCGATCCCACCTGATGGTAAGCAGTGATGCAATCGTGATGGTGAGGCGCACTAGTTTATTAAGAGCCTATTCAGTATACTCTTATTATTTGTTGTTTTGTATAACTAAATACATAATATGTTTAGGAAAATACACAATGATTACCTTTTATTGTTTGTGGTTTAGTTTAATTATAGTAATATGATTAGGAGTATACATATGCGATATAATTCCTTCCAGTTACACTACTTGCACCATGGCAATAAACTGTTATATAATTTAATGTACATATTACGATTTTTTTTAAGCGAACATGTTGGAAATAGGAATAGAAAAATCTAAAGCAGAAACAACAGCTATTGCTTCAGTATTTACCATTAAAAACTATTAAAAAAATTAAGGACTTCCACATAAGGACTATGCACCCCAGTTAATGGGTTGTGGAGGTCTGGTAGGCAGCCCTCCTCGTAAAATACTGGTGTTCAGCTAAATCCGTCTTGACTAGAAGCCGACCCCAATATAGTTGGGAAAAAGGCTAGGTAGATGATGACATAAGGACTATGCACAGTACAGATGATGAAAACGTGATCCTATTTGTATTGCAGGTGATGTAAGAGGCCAGGCGCCCACACAACGCAGCCGTCCACAGGAGGAAGTCAATTGAGGAGTCCGCGTCATTCCACAGCTGCAGTACGTAGCCGGGGGCTCTACGGTGGCACTGCACACATATCTCTGTATATAATGGATTATACTGGCCTGTATTTACGTTCAATGATAGATTTCACTAACAAAAGTTCATGTTCTATCCCTTCACTCCATCAAGAGCGGGAGAAATTTGATGCCCACTCCCTCCCCCGAAAAAATAAATTGTAGATAAGTATTGTGTAGCCAAAAGATTTAAAACGCTAAGATGATCCGCACAACACCCAGGCGCCTCGATAGCCACTATTGAAGACGGTATTATCACTTTCCTTACTTAGCAAGCGTGTTATTGTAGGTACAGCAGATCTATACAAATTATAGCCATCACAAAATTGTATGTCAAGCTTGCGCGACTACAAATACTTGGCTGTATTACTCGTATCTCATTCTTGCCACTGCTGGACATAGGCATTCCTCAAGCATTGGCATTCCACTTTGTGGCATCTCCAACATATTTTCAAAGTTTTGAAATCTCAGTTACTTGATAATTTATAATGGTATTGAACGTAATGATGTGTCCAATGTAATCCATTGTATACAGAATCCTTTACATAGTAAACCAGTAATCACTAGTAATCCAGTAATTTTGTACTTTTGGAAATACTGTAGCTTCAATATTCATCCATCATCATTGATAGTTAGTATAGGTGTAATGAATTGATACATCACACGTAGATATTGTTCGAATGTCAATTTTTATAACGTATGAAACGTATCGTAAGTTATATCAAATTTTGAAGTACAAGATGCATTTTTCTCACACAATTTTGGACAGATTAATTTTTTTTTGCTTTTATTGTACCGCCAAGCCCCCAATTATGTTAACTAAATCATTCCGAATGTACAATTATTTTGTAGTTTCACATAATGCTCCTATAGTTTTAACGGTATCCATAACTCTAGGCTTAATATTGTTGAAAAAGTAATTTTGATTTCAATTTGTGGCGGTTAGAGCCAAACTTTTAAACCCGATTCAGGCTATGTCGTATAGTCGACTGTACGACCAAAATATAAAGGTTACTTTTTTTCTATAAAAAGGTAACAATCGAAACGAAATAAAAAGACATTAGATATGTTTTAACTATTGTTTAATGAGTGGAGGTTAAGTTTCTATTGTGTATTTAATTGCAGCTTCTAATAATTGTTTTAATCTTGCCAAATGGTGTCTAAACGTGTTCTTCTTTTTCGTTTTTACTGTGGTAAACTTTAGAGGGTGATACATTCTTTTTCAAAATGAGATTTTTTGATAATGCTTCGTCCACGACATATCTATTTTACTTGTGCGTACGACAAAAGACCTAGGTACTAGTACCATATAATTATCGCATAATACACACTGTTAGATCTATGCGCGAAACCTGTTGAAATTCACAAGAGCCAATTGTATCACATAACTTGCGTTTAATTTGTATTATATTCTAGGATATTTTCAAATAATATAATAAGCAAAATTAATTTTGCTCTGTCGTGGATGAAGTGCTAAATCGTTTTTCGATACTATTGAGAATAATTCCTTGTATCGATTCTTAAATCGAATACTCGCAAATAAATTGTTATCGAGTCCTTGTTGGCACACAAGCTTCCTTCTGTCTTCCGCTATTCTCTACACTTGTTGTCATTTGTTCTGTTTGTTTACTAAGTATTTAGCTGTAAGGTACCTCAGTTCTGCTTTAACACTCTCCTAAATTGTGCACAAAATAATGAATTAAGTTTTTTTAAAGGCGTGTCTATGAAATTATACATTTTGTATACTTGTTCGGGTGCTAAAATACAAGTGAAAACTGTTCTGATGTTCATTTTCTATTAAGTAAAGCAAGTAAACTTGGGAGATAATATTTCAATAACTAACGTAATATACGATTTTATGTAAACTGTCTCATTAATATGTCAGTAATGCTGGTTGCATACATCTCAGTAAGCAATTCTTATGCAGTTTAGGGTTTCAAAGTAATAAAATATGGATTTTTATTGTAATATAAACTGTAATTGACTGCGATCCCGCCTCATGGTAAGCAGTCATGCACATGAAGGGCACTAGTTTATTAAGAACCTATTCACTGAAGCCTTAAAGGCACCTAAACTATAATCGGACAGGAAGATCGCAGCAGGCAAATTGTACCCATCCTTTGATGTACGCGGTATAAACGACGAGGTGAAACGCTTCGTCCTGACCATAGAGGTGTTAACAATGTAAGGGTGGATACTCGCCGTACGTCGGGTTGTCCAATGGTAGAAAGGTGATGGCGGATTCAAGTCATGCAGATAAGTTTTTGTTTTAGTTTTATTTACGGATGAATGCGACCAGCCCAACATTCCTCTTTAGTAATACTCAGGCCACTCTAGTAACTTATTGTAACGGTTAAGTAAACAGGTTAACTATCTAGTGTAATACTAACATCTATGTTCATATCGCGAGGAGGCAAGTTCTCCAGTATCAGTAACGTAATTAATAAACGTAAGAATTTACAAAATCAGTTAGGTTTTCTCTTTCTTGAGACTTCAAAAACATTTCCATTCATTTCTAAATAGTTTCTGATTTTATACCATTTTCTAAATTACTATATCAAACTGGAAATTCAGTGTACATGTACATTTTGTACTAAATTATGAGATGTTTTTAAGTACATTTATTTTGTACATTTTGTTTTTCTCTCTCTAAATATTGGAACGTTTTTGGAGGCTTTTAAAGTATACGAAGATTAACATAAGAATATGTACTTAGATATAACGAGTTCCTTGTTTTTACATACAAACGATTGGGTAGGTTTTTTGTACTAAAATAACTGTGTTGTGTCATTATCGACATGATGTTGTAAAGGTAATATTGTTATTATGTATATTATACATTTTGTAGTGTCTTGATGCTCTCTCGGCGTAGAGGTAGGCTTAAGATTAAAACATCCGTTCTTTAAAGTATTTGATCTATAGTATTAAGTCGATTTTGACTTTTTAATGTCCAATTATTATGCCAAGTGAGTCGTAGGACTGTCGTAATAATAATATTTGTAATTTGTAAACTAACTTGGGTCGCTATCAGTGACGAGAAACAACGAAATATGCAACGAAGTGTACTTCATTAGGTGCAATAAAGTGAAGTAAAATTAAATATTATGGTGTTTTTTTTTATTCTTTCACATTGAGCGTAATTCCCTTTTCGTGTTCAATTAGAGGCACCGATTGCAAGAAATTGCCTCCGATTTTTTTATGTCAAGTTTGCAACCCTGAAAACCATGCGTTACCCGTTTTTTTTTTTTTTTAAATTTTGTCTAGCTATATCTCTTCAATTAATGGACCTATTTAGAGTGCTGGTCATTATGCAAGTCTGGTCGAATCCGTCGATATCTTGTTTCCACACAATACACTATGTAAGTAGATGTACTGTATGGGTCCGAATTAAGGACGGTTTCTGTAGAGTCATAATTATTATAAACTCTACTTTCTCAATTCTAAGGCCGGCTACAAAACAAAAAGGGCCTACGCTATTTGGTAAGAATTCAGTTAATAAAAGTCCAATGTGACTGTAACACTAAACATATTTATTTACATACATAAATAAACCTATAAATTAACTCTGCTTAGCTTCAGCACTAGTCGACTGGTGATCCCAAGCACCAACCTCTGTAAGTAAGTCTTTCTTCGACTCAAAATACTCCTTATACCACATGATATGGTCTTTCTTCTCCTTCACCGTGTAGAAAGCGTTTTTGGACAAGCCCACGCAGACGAGCTCCATGAAATGCCTGATGGGACCCTTCTTCGGGCACCAGCCTTCGAGGTGGGAGTCCAGGAATATGTGCTCTGAGAAGTGGACATTCTGTTCTTCTTCTAAGCCTGGAACAAAAAATATCACTTTTTAGTATTTGAATAGCCTTCATATTTATTTGTAGCCAGGCATGCAGTACCTATCCATCTCAAGTTCCGAAGTTTTATTTCCATAATATCCCTAATCTATAAGCTATATCTTCTATATAAATAAAAATCAATTGCTGTCAGTTAGTCTCGCTAAACACTCGAGAACGGCTGAACGGATTTATCTTATCTTGGTCTTGAAATGTTCGTGGAGGTCTAGGGAAGGTTTAAAAGGTGAGAAAAAATCGAAAAAAAAAATCGGCAGTACGAAGTCTACCGAGTCAGCTAGTACTCTATATATGTATAGGCTGACTGTGACTGATAATTAGTGATCGATACATAAAAACGCGATTGTACTCAGGATAACAAACAACTTTTGTTGTAACCAACATGAAATCGCGAAAAAAAATTAATGTTCTCTATGTTTTGACCAGTTAGTAGTCGAACACTGAATATGAGTACATTTGCGTAGTATTAAATATTGGTGACTAATACTAGCGACCCGCCCCGGCTTCTCACGGCTGCAAATTTATCAGTGACATATAAACCTTCTTCTTGAATCACTCTATCTATTAAAAAAAACCGCATCAAAATCCGTTGCGTAGTTTTAAAGATTTAGTGATGATTTAATCATAATTTTAAATTTTATCATCATCATCTCAAAGGGACAGAGAAACCGACTTTGTTTTATACTATGTAGTGATGTATACAGCACTTACCTTGTTCGTTATCGATGGGAAACTTCCAGATCTTGCCCTGCTCGGTCCAGAGAGCCATCTTCTGGAAGTAGTTGACGGGCGGCTGCGAGGTGGCCAGCGTCAGTTCTCGCTGCTGCAGGCTCTCCCAGACGTCTAGCTTCGTGCCGTGGTTGGACTCTTTAGCTCGGAAGATGCCGAGCGGCTCGCCGCTGAAGATGTTCTCTGTGGTTACTGATGTTGGCGTCAGTGGAGACGGTCTGGAAGAGAAACAATTATAATTATTTTTTATTTTTGTTGTTATCATCAAGGTAGACGCGTGTTCTTCAATGGAGATCGCGAATTGGTAAAGCGTAAGGTGGGTGTCCTAATTTTCTTCAAGAAAGCCCAGTTGTCAAAATTGACCCTTTTAACCCAAGATAGCCACTTGGCGCTTAGGAAGGTGAGAAGACCCGACTAGGGAAGGAGAAAGACGTCAAATAACTTCTTTCGCTCTAGGTGCAGGGACAGCGCAAGTCAGATATTTACTGACTAACACCCACCTGCAACCACTATTTTACGTTCCAGCACCACAGTATCTCTTTCGAACATTCCCGCAGAGGTGGGAGTTTGAATTTAATGATCTTTGCAAGGTAGCTGGTCTCAGGTGAAGTTGCCGTGAAACAAGTGTGGATAAAAATTTCAGCGATCTAGTGCTAACAGTCACAGAGATTAAGCGAGGACGGACGGACAGACAAGGCGAAACTAAGGGTTCCGTTTTAGCCATTTGGCTACGGGACCCTAAAAAATATAGTCTATGGATAACCTCCAGCTACATTTCTTTATTTAGTTCCATAAATAGACCAGCAAACTTACCTTCTACTCCTTTCATCCCTTCCTTCCCTCTTCTGCTCCCCGTCTGCTGACCGGCCTTTCCTCTGGGAGTATCTGGTCTGCTGAGCTTCTGACTTGGTCTGGCTCGTGAGGCGCTTCACTTGCTGGCCTCTTGTCTCTGGCTTCTTTTGCCTTTCTTCAGGCTCTTTGGAGCGGTCTATCTTCATGCCCACTAGGAGATCACTGGCAAAATGTATGATTTCATTAACTAGTTTTTTTGTAGGAGAATTGTACCATTGTATATAATATATTGGGTTAGTATTTGCAACTCCATTTCTAAAGCGTGTATGTTGCGAATGGGTGGGACAAATGTGTTACTCTATTCACCCCAGCTCCTCAAGGGAAGCCAGCAGTGCCTTGGTGTTACTGAACATTTCACATAGAGAACCTGGGGCCCTAGTAGCAAAACTAAAGGTCCTTTTATATGTAAAAGTCATTAACGTTTGAATCTCCGACCGGTCTCATGAGACCGCGCTGTCATTGTCTTACTATTGTGTCTCGTTTTGCGGGTATGTGAAAGGTTAAATAGGGTATGTTGATAATTTTGTTGACTATATTTAAATATGTATTATGCCCACATATATTTTTTTATTTTTTCTGCAATCAGCTTATGCTAGAAGAAGCTGTTTTGCAAGATATTATGTTACCTTACCTAAGGGTGGTTGATGTCTGGTTGATCTTGCCCAGTACCCTGGACAGCAGTTCAGCCTCAGTCTGCTTCACATCACCACCGAGAGCCTGTGCCACTTCACCCGCAGCCTTTGTGATGCTCTCCTCTGAAAGTTATGCGGTACGTTTGTCTTAATAACTGATTAACGTTTGAATCCCCAACCGGTCCTATGAGACCGCGCTGTTATTGTTTTACTATTGTGTCTCGTTTCGCGGGTATCTGAGTAATTAAACATGAGCTACTTTATAAGAAGTGCAACCAACTGTATCACTTTACCAACAGGCGGGATGGCAGTCAAGCAGTGGATTACATCATTTAAAAATACTTTGAATTAAAATACCTTGTAATTCTTTAGATATAAAAATAAATACTAGTCTACCTTGCTACCTACATTACTAAAATCTGAATTTTTAATTCAAGAAAGACTAAGAAGCCTGTACCTATTTTCTCCGTTTTGACTTCGATTTCATCGCTTCTCTTCTTTCTTTGTATCACAGGTGCAGAAGCGAATTTATCCTTGTATTCACTCTCCTTTATTTTGGGCTCAGCCATCATTAACTTCAGCAGTTCCTGGATCCTTTCCGTGGCATTGTCTGAAGACTTCTGTGGTTCTGCTGGTTTCGGTTTGGATTCTGGTATCTTTCCATCGCCATCTGAGGGCTTGTCTGCTAAACATCTGACTATAAGCCGAAAGTCCCTTTTGAAACGGAGCCTGAAATAAAATTCATAGGAATAATAAAAGTATGAATGTTAGATCTTTAATCAACTATGCGAAAGCTGTCGTTTTATTTACACTACTGTACCTGGTAAGCATTTTCTGATAGAAGTTTACAAATATTAAATTTTTAACAACACAAGAAATCGTAGATTTTTGAGGTTACAAAGTTAGTGCGTTTCGTTTCATCGAAGATGACACTTTGAAATGTCTGAAGTTTGACTTGTGAAGTTTAGGAACATTCCAAGTGAAACGAAACGTAAATCTTAAATGGTCGACAGTCGACTCTGGTATTAAGTGCCTATTTTACGTATTCTAAGCACATGAATCTGATACTAACGAAAAATGAAAAAAAAACTTAAGCAAATTGGCATATTACCTAAAATGCTAATGCTAATTAAAATTGGCTAACTAGTTTGAACATTCCCTTAATGAAAATTATGCGCAATTGCGAGATTTCCCGATATATTACTTTATACTATAGGGAGGATTTATTTATTTATTTATTTAAACATCTTGCACATAATGGTACAAAGGCGGACTTAATGCCTTGGGCATTCTCTACCAGTCAACCAAGGGTGGTGAAGAGAAAGCATGGTAGGTGCATTAAAAAAAAAAAACCTATTAAGATGGAAAAACTAAATATAGGTAAAATAAACATACACAAATATTAATATAACATATACCTACATATATATGTATATATATATAAAGTAAAAGAAAGGGGTTTTGAGACGACTCCGCTATTTGTGAAGAAAATAACTCCTTAATCTCCGCTTAAATGCATACCGACCGGTAGCCGACCTGATGTCGAGAGGAAGCGCATTCCACAGAAGGATGGACTGTATATGAAAGGAAGAATGAACAAAGTCAGAAGTATGGGAAGGACAAAGAAGTAAAAGATTGTTAGAAGAGCGCAGATTTTTAGAATGAGAAGAACATAGATACTGAAAGTTTGATATAAGATAAGAAGGAGGGTTGGGAGAGTTGAGTAGAGAGAAAAGAGTAGTCAATGCGCGTAAACTTCTTCTCTGGCGAATGGGCATCCATTTGAGCTCAGTTCTAAAACTCGAAATATGGTCATATTTTCTTAAGTTAAATATGAACCGGATGCAGTTATTGAGTAGCCTGTCAAGTTTATCCAGCAACACCGCGTTAAGATCAAAGTAGCACACGTCACCATAGTCGATTATTGGGAAAATTAAAGTTTGCACAAGCATAGTCTTCGTCCTCACGGGCAAAAAGTTCCTCAGACGATACAGACACCGCAGAGTCCCGTTGACTCTTTGGCAAACACTGGAAACCTGACTTTGCCAGCCAAGCATCGAGTCTAGATGCAAACCGAGATCTTTTACGCTAGGACAGATGGGGATGATGGCACCATTAAAAATAATTGGAGGAAGGGAGTTAACTACCACTTTACCCATCATGCGCGAGCTACCGATGATGATAGCCTGACACTTTGAGGGGTTTACAGATACCCCAAATCTATCAGACCAATCCTTGATAGCGTCCAAATCCCGATTTACATCCTCTATAGCGTCCGACAAACCTTCCACCCGTGTAGCTGTATATAATTGAAGATCATCGGCATAAAGATGATACGAACACCGAAGACAGAGAGTTATAAAATTTATGAAAATGGAGAATAGTAAGGGGGAAAGAATACCGCCTTGTGGAACACCAGAATCCAGAACACGCCAACTCGACGAATTCTCGTCAACGCGAACTGACTGCTGGCGTCCCCGAAGATAAGAAGAGAACCATTCCAACGCCTCAGACGAAACCATAAGATGGGAAAGGATGGATAGAAGAATATCGTGACTGACAGCATTAAAGGCATTTGAGAAATAGATTCAGGATTCTCCGACCAGACGGGCTGGAGTATTTAGACCGGGCAACGACTCGATAGATGTTGCGACAACAGCTCGATATCATTCGAGCTGTTGTCGCTACTCTAGGTACCACCTTACTGTACAGTTTGCTTTCTGAACCTTCATGGTATTAATTTGTCGATCATTTAATTAAAAATCGTTGCTACGTAGGATACTACTACTACTAAATACCAACATATTATGTATCTACATACCAAGCATTGCTCTTCTTTAGCTATATCAGCATGAATGAGGCTGGGATCATAATCATGGCCTTAAGTCTCCTAGTTTTTGAGGAGCTAGAGAGGCGTCACGGAGTCCTCACCTTCCGCATGACGCAGATCCTCATCGTGCATGATAAGTTCGGTAGGTTCCTGCACCTGGTTCAGACGGAAAAAACGTCCGAGAGTGAATTCCACGCGTGTTTCAAAGACGTAATTATCAGCAAAACCTTAAGGGCCAAGCAAGTTTAATTATACAAGTATGAACTTTATCGTACAACAGCACTTTTTAACTTTTTAATAGGAAATCGTCTAATATCTCTTCTCAGTCTGGATGGAGAATGAGTACAGCTTCTTCTTCTACTGTCTTCCTCCAATTCCACTTTGCGTTCCAGGGCCGCACATAACTCATTCAAACAATTTCGTAGCCCTGGCGGTCTGAGTAGCATAAATGTTGCCATTTGAGCTTCATGGAGTGTTTTGATTTATACAGCATAATAGAGAATAATCAATGTTCTGTTCAGCCATTCAGCTTACCACATTAAAGTACCTACAAAACACGTTTTGAAAATCGTTATTTCGTAATTATAAAGGTGAACGTTTGTGTGTTTATTACTCTTCACTCTAAAACGGCTGAATGAATTTGGATAAAATTTGGCTCATGGGTAGACCATGGTGTCCATGGTCTTTAATAGAATATAAGATACTTTTTTATCCCAAGTGTATGTTAACTTTGGATCCTTTCTGATCTTGATCTACCTACTATCACGCGAGCGAAGCTGCTGGGAGCAACTAGTGATATTTCCAAGTTATTCTTAAGATGTTTTTTATTTTAGATGGTGACTGGTACACAAAAATAAAAGAGTGCAGTTTTCACTTGTAAGGCACATTTATTTACGGACGGGAGTCATCTCCAAAAATGTTATACAAAGAAACACTTAGCACGTATTCCGAATAATTTTAAGTAGACAAAGAACATAACTGTACATTCAGAATTTCACGAAATCATACAAATTAAATTTTATTACTAAAGGTATCACATTTTTCGATATAAACACTTATAATAATTAAATAACTACTCAATGTAACATGAAACGTGTATTTTTATCAATTAAACACGTAAAATAAAACTTAGTTTTATTTTTTACGTTACTTTTTTCGGACTCATTGATGAATCGTGACTCTTAATAAGTATTTCTATAAAAGGCGTATTACACCACCCGTTTTTACGACCGGTCTACGTAGACTGTCGTTGAGTCTACGTATAAGTAAGACCGTCTTACCGTTATTACACTACGCGACGTAGACTAAGACCGTTCGTAAAAACGAGTGGTGTAATAGGCCTTTAAGGGTTCGTGCAGACAATCGAAATCGATCACTGCCACAATTGTCTCCGGCGACTAATCGTTAATCGTAAACGTTAGTAAAAAATGTACGAGATAGATAGACACGTTCATCTCGTACATTTAGGACCTACGGATTAAGATTTTGATCAGTCACAGTTAAGCTATTCTCTAAAAGTCATTTTCATAGCTGTAGGCTGCGACGAGCTCGACGTCGAGACAGCCTTCAAACAGCGAACGCAAATGTATGAAGAACTGTCATTGTCAACTCACAGTTGTCACAGCCATGAGCGCTAGTGCAATTGACAATGACTTCATACATTTGCGTTCGATGTTTGAAGGCTGTCTCGACGTCGAGCTCGTCGCAGCCTACAGCCATGAAAATGACTTTTAGAGAATAGCATAACTGGTTTAATTGTGGTTCTAATGATCTTAGTTTTATTTGATCAGTTACAGATTGTGTGCCCGAACCGTTTCTTAGCATAAATGCGTCAAGTTTCCATAAGAACTACGCTGGAATTGTAATTGCATACTGACTGGGTTTCTATAATAAGCCGGGTCTACATGAGTGAACGAAAAACTTGGACCAACTCCTCACGACTGTTAGAAGTTTTAAATTGCTCGTATTTCTGTTCACTCTTGTGAATCCGTCTAAACACTATACAAACGAACACGTATTGTTTATAATATACAGGATAACTTTTTTTAAACATTTGAAATCTTTCAAGGGGTGAGTGCCAAATTCGGAAATATTAAAAAAAACAGGTTGTTGTAAGTCCTTTACAAAATTAGACGAATTGTTTTTATTTTAAGAATACAGATTTTGCGGAATAGGTACTTATTCACCAAATGACAAATTGCCAGTGAAATTAAAGATGTCCTGTATATCAAACTTTCTACATACTTCTCTCAACTATCAAAAAAAGTAATTCTAAGAGTTATTATAAGGTTTTTAAGGCACAATAAATAGCAGCTACTCGTAACATAACTGACACTATAAATGTAATTCTCTAAACATAGACTTAATTTTCCTTCCTACAAAATGTGGTTTAACAACTGTCTGACTTGGGTTAAACTAACTTATATCCAGAGAGTTTGAAACCAGTTTTCTTTAACCACATTTTGTTTTAACGGAATATAATAATTAAAATGAGCACCTACTGAAATGTTATGGACATGATATAAATGCTATTGTATATGATACAATCATTATTGTGGCACATACAACGTTATGATTGATATTAAATTTAGGTTGTTGATTAAATTATTAAATCAATCTTTATGGCAAAAATCATTTTAGGTCTACTTTCTACAGAGGGGTAGTTTCATAGACTTGTAATCGTCATTATACGCTTGGTGTACCTACGCCTGCGTGAAGCTTACATGCAAAACTTACAGCCGAAACCTAAATAACCTATCTATCACATATTGGAGATTGAAAAACCGATGATACCATACAAAAATTTACATGTTTTCTGTTGTTTCATTTGTTTTTCAATCTCCGATATGTGATAGATAGGTTATTGGTTTCGGGCGTTAGTCGACCAAGCGGCAGCGTCGTGCCTTCAAGCTTCACGCAGGCATACACGATGCGTATAGTGATGAATACGCCTCTATGAAGCTACACAACCGTGGATAAGTAGGCCTTAGAACTACAAAACTTGCACTGCAATGATTATTTTCTTCCAGGATATGTATAATTAACTACTTGCTATGGCCAGAAAAACCACAACTTATATCTATGTATTTCTACATTTACGTCATTGTATGTGGCCAGCATTCTACGTCAGTCCAAAACTGTCTTAACAAGATACTACAAGGTAAACACCAAATAATGGTAACTTACAACTACTAACCAACCCAGCATGGTATAGCTTTAATATTGCGTAAAAAAACTTAAAGTACAAATGTATAATTACATGTACACATAAAAATATGAGTCAATGTAAATAACGCTCTTGAGCAACTCGGGTAGTTGACACTACAAATTATTATTATAGTAATATGTACAACACTAACTTTAATAATGTCAATAAATCATTATAACCGAGAAAATAAACATTTTTCATTTTTTAACACGAGAATTTGGTACAAAAAGTGGGATCATTCTTACCAATTAGGAGATCAAAAAACTGGTAATTGACAATACGTAGCACCCGTACTGAATGGAAGATACAGAAATCCGAATCGTTGCTTAAACATCAATATTATGAATTAAAATTACAATACACGCGAAGTGTGATGTTTTCATAACTTTATATACATTATGGCACGCGCTATCACCTTAATATTTAATTAAACATTCGTCCTGTTGCCTTGAGCTCGTATTTCTTTTCTTTTACTTAACTTTCGTTTATGTTACTTAGTGTAACAATCTTATTCTTATTTATACAGTATCTAGCACCAATCTCACTGGCAGTGATAAATTATCACACCCCACCTAACTAGACGAAATTATGCAGACAGTGAGTAACGGGATAGTTATTGATTTACTGTAGGACTAAATAATAGAGCTGTTCATATGTATCTGTTCCTATATCTACCCAACGTTACTAGTCCAATCATTTTGTACGATTTTCAACGAATTTTGGGCCGAACTTTGTGTATTATTGATCAGCAATAGCTAACACAAAGTCGGATCACTGTTTAAACAGTTGCCTGGGGCCGCATGAATAACGGGAATTAACTTTCTTTTGTCCCAACAAACCTGTTTATTCCCTAACCGAATAACAAACACGGCTTCTAATCTGACTTTGTTTATAAAATTCCCTGACCACATCACTGACGTTTTCCACTGCCTGCATAACACTCGAGTCTGACTCACTGTTGAATGCTCGGGGCTTCATTCAAACCTTTCATTTACCTTAAACTAATTCACAGCCTTTTAGGAACTAAGTTTTACGAAACCGAAGTAACTGTATCCTGGTCGGAGCCATACTGTTCTGTTGAGTTCCCTCTGAGCGATGTTCACGCTGTCTCCTTTGTAGAGACGGGCTACAGTCTGAACGGAGCACGACATCTGGGACCTGTTGAGTGGTCTCCGACTGGAGTCGTCTCCTGTCGCGCATGTGGAGAGTAAACGGGGCTGCTTGCCGGTCTGCCGCGCCCATATGAAGTAGCAGTTCGGTGATTGCGTTAAGTACACCACCTGGGGATAAAGAATAGTAGAAATAAGTATTGTTAATGTGAAGAAAGTATGCATTGTCTTCCACAAGATGGACCGATGGTCTGGTGAGGGTCACGGGAATCCGATGGATGCGAGACGCACAGGATGATTGGGGAAGGCCTATGCCCAGCAGTGGACTGGTCTTTTGTCTGAAATTACGATGATGATGTGTTGATATGCATTATAAGGTACCCTGTATCCCATATCATGAATTTACATGTTAAACGTTGCCACTATATTTTTCAAACTAACGAGCTAGAAGAGCGAGGGAGGATGGGTATGTCGTAGCAGAGGTAGGAGAAGGAGGGAGTACAGATCAGTGCCCTCATTAAGACGTCCCGTAATGCTACGTACTCTTTAATAATGACGTACAAAACCACTGGCTATTACGTCGGTCTAGTTATATTCGCTGAAATCCCCATGTTTTGCGGTCAGAAAGGCCTCCTTTTCACTGTCAATGTTCTTTTGCGATTTTACACTTAAGTTTTTTGAATATAATCCGTAAAATCCCGTGTGGTCTTATGCGACTTGTGGAGGTCTGGTAGACAGCCGATCCTCGTAAAATACTGGTATTCAGCTAAATTCGGCTTGACTGGAAGCCGACCCCAATATAGTTGGGAAAAGGCTAGGTAGATGATGATGAGATGATGGTTATAGGTACCCTTGACCAAAACCAGCCAATTGCCGTTTATAGAAATAGGCTTGGAGATAACGGGGTAACATACGTATATATGTGTATATTTTATTTAATATAGTAACGTTAACCGCAAGTTGTTTGTATGAGCGAGTCATTATTAAATTAATACTGCTTTTGCTTTTACGTAGCTTTTAATAAATTACATCATTATTATGGTGTATTATGCTTATTATTTACCTATTTATTGATTACTAAATAATAAAGTTGTTTACGTCGTCATGAAGCCTGTTTTCGTCAATGGGGAATTTGGTACAATATTAATTCACCATTAGTCATATAATTATACTATTGTGGGTGGGAACTGCATTATTCATTTGCTCTTATCCTAATTTATCTGGAGTTCCTATTGTTTTTAAAATATGTAATAGTAATAACCACTTAATATCAATCGTCTGTTTTTTATACCATTTATTTCAGACTAAAATGATATTAATACAACACAAAAGAACTGGCATCATTCTTATAGTAAGTTTGACATTACTTGTGTCAATTTAGTCTCAGGACATAAAAAACAGACGATAATTTGCCATTTTCAACCTCAAGGAAAATGTTGCATGGGCAGCCGCAGTGCGATTTTCGGCTTGCGTACGACGAGCATCCAGTAGCTCGCCGTACACCCGTCTGGTAAGGACCTAGCCTCAGTCGACAGTGCGTTAAGAGATGATAGCAAAACTGAAGAGGCCCAGTACGACCGGCGCCTACTAGGTTTGCGGTTTGTCATTCATCCATTGTTTTTTTTATTGTTTGTTGCATGCTTATGAATATAAGTACCGTGTTACCCCAGTTAATGGGTTGTTTAGGTCTGGTAGGCAGCCGTTCCTCGTAAAATACTGGTATTCAACTAAATCCGGTTTGGCTGGAAGCCGACCCCAATATAGTTGGGAAAAGGCTAGGTAGAGGAGGCATCAATGTAGGGAAGGGGGTATCAATATTTTTATATCGACACTTTTTTTTATTAATCGAAATATATTTTCGGGGGCAACAAACCAAATAGAATTCTATACTCTATGGTAAAAAATCAGCGTTATGAAAATAAAACTGTAATATTATTATTATTAGTTGTTATCAGTCGTTTACTGTGCCTATAGTGTCCGATAAGTAACGATAAACTTTTTATCATGTGGAACGTAAACAGTCATCGGAGTATAATAATATTGTGTACTATAGCTTCTGGCCGCGGCTTCGCTCGCGTGAAAGTAGGACATAAAAAATAACCGATAAATGTTGCTCAGTCAAGATGCAGTTTTCTAATGGTTATAACATTTTTGAAATTGGTCAACAAACAAACAATAAATCAAATCGTTCCTTTTTATAATATTAAAACTTCAACTTTGACGCCAGTGGTTTCCAAAGTTGAAGGGACCGCCACCCTCCTATAAACCTTTCCAAATTGGGAGAAATCCCTTAGCCTTCTGAACACAAAAAGAGACAAACTTTAAAATTAAGCAAAGTTCATTTTAAGACTGAGAGAGATTGGTTTAATTATAATAGTTAAAGAAATACTGCTATATTCTCTGTCCCTTTCTGGGTCTGGTCTTTGAAAATATTACTTGTTCGGAGAACCATATATTAATGTTTGAATCCCCAACCGGTCCTATGAGACCGCGCTGTTATTTTTTTACTATTGTGTCACGTTTCGCGGGTATGTGATAGATTAAATAAAGATGCTAATATTCTGCTTCTAGCTCTATCTAAGGGTACAAATTAAAAGCTTGATTCACATCATTACTAGGCGAAATAAGTAGCTAATTCGGCCAGTAACAAGAGTTCAAATTGTACCCGGAAGCCGGAAAGTGGTGATAAGGTCGACCATGTGACACGGTATCATTATAACACGCACTGTTTACCAAAAAGGGACCGCGTATACGTTGTTATAAGGTTACATTTCGGCTGAAGCGAGGAACATGTGAAGGATGAAGTGAAGATGTTAAGGAATAAACGAATCATAAATTCTCTCTCTCTTGCTGACATTTCTTTGAGGGGCGCGCGAAACATTTCGCGATGTCAACGACTCAATCCGGAAGATTTCCGGTCGGCCGGACTGCAAAAAACAATCATCATCATCGTCTGCCTAGCCTTTTTCCAACTACATATGTTGGGGTCGGCTTCCATTCAAGCCGGATTTAGCTGAATACCAGTATTTTACGAGGAGCGGCTGCCTGCAAAAAACAATGACGGTAAGATACATACCTGAGCATAAACTAAGTAGAGACCGCTCTCCTTAATGGTGACATAATTTCTGTCGGTGTTCAGCTCTATCTTGTCTTCGCTGCTCTTCGAGGAGACCTCCTCGTCGCGTACCCAAGGACCCATTATGGCTGTGGACAAGAAATTAAAGGAAATAAGTAAAACATTGGTAGATGGAGAAATAATTTTCGAACTAAAAGCTTGATCGGCGATGGGCGTCTTATGTTAGAAGTATGGTTGAAAATTATAGTGTTCTGTTGTACTAATATTATGAAGTTATGAAGAGGTCAAGTTGGTGTTTTTGTTTGTAGGAGGTACTCTCTAAAAGTACTGCTCTGATTGCTACAATTTTGTCACCGTTAGAAAACTGCTTTATTCCTGAGTGACAGGATATAATTTATATACGCTAGCGAATTCGGGGGCAAAAGCTAGTAATTATTATATTGAGAAATGTTGAAAATCTCCTAATCAAAATGTTTCCTGAGCTGCGGCGCGTGGTCTGCAGTCCAGCATTCGAAATGGTATGCCATCATTGTTATCCCTAATGACGCGTCCATTCCAATGAGTTGACCCTGAAGTTAGCTCACTGATAAAACCTTTGTAATTTATGGTCACTCTCGCGGTCTTGTGGTTTAACGTCGCGGTTTATAGGCTAACTAAACTTTAATCTAGGTTACTTTATGGAACGCGTTGCCATTTTAGCCCAGTGGCCAAACACCCGCCTCTCAAGCATGAGATTGCGGGTTCGAAACCGGCCGTGTATGACTGTATGTACTTTTCAAAGTTTATCTGGGACATTACTGACACCCGGTACCTCGGAAAGCACGTGAAGCAGTGATTGTTATTCGTAGATCTTTGACAGTCGTTAAAGTTAATCAGATGCCAGCAAGTCTGACCAAGGCATATCGCGTTGCCCAGTAACTGTGTTGTGGAGGTCTGATAGGCAGTCACTCCATATAAATACAAGTATTCAGCCGCATCCGGATAGACTGGAAGCCGACTCCAAGCTACTTGGGGAAAGGCTAGGGAGATGATGTTACCACATAGTCACGTGCCACACTTTCCTACCTTACTTTCGCCTGCTTATCAACCAGAAATGTGTTTCATCATTTGGCGTAATATAAAAAGCCAAAAAAATATCGCAGTTTCGATAGTAACGATAATAACAGTGACACAGTCATATAGCCTACTGACATAGTTCGTGATCTTTGTAAAGTGCGCAGGCGCTGAAAGATAAGCAGCTAATATTTTGGTATACCTATCTGCTGTTACAAAAATAATTTACGCATAATTATAAAAAATCGAATCAGGTTAATTCGTCGTTTTAGCCTAGTCTACGACTGGATAAAGCGCAAAAAAGTGGTAAAGTAGGTTTTTTTCGCGATTTATTTTTGTATCCGTTGCCTTGGTAGCTTAGCCATAGATTTAAGTTTCTGTACAATTTATAACTACTTTTGGTGTACAATAAAGTTTATTCTATTCTCAACAAATAAAATCTATAATTCATTTTAGACTAGGGCCATAAGAAAACCGGCTTACTTTATTTTAAGTTGAAAAAAAAAAATAGATTTAAGAAGAATAACTTTGTGAAACTTTCATGAATATCAAATGATTTCAGAATCGTTTGTTTATCTTAATACTTCAAAAGGTTCAACAGTTCAAGACTTAGCCTAAGGATTTTATACATTTTGAATATTTCAATATTACTCCACAATGTTGCCACGTATTCCAAAGGGAATTTTAAGTTGTATAATGTTATGGACTTACGGTACAATCACCTCTATGGTCCTTCATAAAATTAAGTGTGACTCGTAAAATGTTTAAGCATGAACCATCTACAATGTGTTGAACCTTCTTTTATTTCAAACCTAATTGATTTTTGATGTGCTTTTGTTATTTTTTTTTTTGGTAAATTGAAAAAGTGAATGTTTGTAGGTATTATTTTATGTCGTTATATGTACGTATTTAGGTATACTTAAAGCTTTTTGTTTAAGTTTTAGAGATTGTTTTTTATTAATTAAGGTAATTTAAAAACAATATCGCTATTAAGAAATCCATAATAATTCATAAATTAATAAATTTGAACACATATCAACTCTTTTTAGACAGAACATCGTAAACAACAGTTTTGCATTTTTTTGCAGGAATGGGTTTTCCCATAAATAATTATAAAGTAACTTAATATAAAGTAAAGAAAAACCTTATTCATATAACTACTGATCTAATACAAGAGTTGCTGTTTCTACTATATTGAGCTAACGAAGAGAAGCGAACTATAGGTATAGCTGAATCTAAAATAAATTTTCATTCAATTGTCGATACGATGTTATCCTGAAAAGGTTCCACACTTACCTACATATTAATAGAATATATATATTTTATTTGTATGTATCGAACATTTTCAGCCTACCTGTTGGCCCAGGCTAATTGAATCAGCTTTTAAAACTTTTATACACAATTTCTACCTCCACGCTTTGTTTGTATCCGTACTAAGTACTTTTCAAACTCGATTAAATTCAGCTTGTAGGCCTAAATTAGCAATTTAATGAAACCTTTTACTGGAACTCCCACACAGAGGGCAATCGGTTTATATTGTACCCGATTTAGTACACACCATTTTAGTAGAAAATGAGGAAATATTTTAGCCTAATTGATAAAATTGCAGCTCTTTTCTTGTTTTCAAAAACTACTGCGAATGGAAGATTCTTTTTTAAAATGATATAATTTTGTGCTTGACTGAATCGTTAATGGACAAGCGCACTATACTATATTTACTATAAGAAAAGAAAATTAAAGAAACTTGTTTTCGTGCGTTCAACCGATTTTGACTTATATTGCGTTATTGACATGACAAATGACGGCTGCAGAAAAAGTTGGTATTGTAACCACTTTTTTTGCTTTTAATGTCATCCTTATGTCTACGGAATGAAAGTCAAAATCGGTTGAATGGACAGTAACATAAGTTTCTTTTCTTATAGTAAACTAGCAGCCCGTCCCGGCTTCGCACGGGGTAGACAATTATTTATTTTTGGAATTTTTCCCGTCAAATGACTACCCTACATATCCTACGCTACCCTACCCTACCTTCCCTACACTACCCTACAGTACCCTACACTACACTACGCTACACTACACTACCCTACAATACCCTACACTACCCTACACTACCCTACACTACACTACCCTACACTACCCTACTTTACCCAATTTTTTTTTTTTTTTTTTTTAGGTTTAAACTATCCTATCTCTCAAGTTGGATCGAACTGCACATGGTGTGCGAATTTTATTATAATCGGTTAAGTGGTTTAGGAGTCCATTGAGGACAAACATTGGGACACGAGATTTATATATATTAAGATAGAGTATAGTACATACCCTAGCCTTGAAGGCATCTAAATTGTAATCGGACTGGATGAGGGCAGCAGGCAAATTGTTCCAATCCGAAGTGCGCGGTATAAGGGACGAGGCGAACTTTAGAATAATTGATTGAATATAGGTATCTAACATTACATTTTATAATGATACATTTTTTTATTTAGTTTATTCAAAATTATCATCATGTAGATGATGATTCAAAATTATTATATATTATATTATTATGACAAAACTCTAAATGGAAGCACAGATTACTAAATAGTTACTACGTAACAGATACTTCACTCAGTAGAAAAATTACAATACCTACTGCTTTATTAGCCTACTCTGTCGCGTCAGCAACCACTGCATGCTAAAATGTGCCTAAACGCTCAAGCGTAAAATTGTGATTGCTTCGCACCGCGCGAACCCGCAGCAATCGCAGGGCTGCCTCTTCGATAAAATTAAATTAACATGACTTTTTGTGTTTATGTTATTCAGAACTGTGAATGTTCTGACTTATAGTTACAATTTATTTATAATTAATTACAGTTTAAAATCTTAAATTCTATCGTTTATAAAATATTTCTTTTATAAGTTTCGTCGTTCTTTGACAGGTAAAGGGAATAATGTTAGGTGTTGATCCCTTCTTTTGCTTGATTTACACCCATCTACAGCACATAAGGCACCACACGGCATCGTAATACGCGTGCGAACGAACATCACTATTAAAATTGAACGGCGTGCGCGCGTTTCGCTTGCGAAAACCGCACTGAATTAGATCCGCAAGCGGACCGAGACCGCTCGGCTGGGCGGTAGGCACTTATAACGCGCAAGTACATGGAGTGACGGAGGCCTGATGGAAGGTAAGTATGTTTAAAGAAGATAGGTGGTATATTGAATAAATTATTCTGTGGTTGGGTATAATTTATCTATAATATATATGTATTTAGGAAAATAGGTATGTATGTGTATCAGTTGTAGAATATTATTATTGTTATATTTAGCTTTAGGCACCTTTTGTTGCTCAGCACTGCTTTTAAAGCTATCAGGAGTTTAAGGAAAATATTTTGTTATGAATAATTAATGAAACTATTGCTTAATATTTAGGTATAAACCAATTAGTAACCTCCTAAAACTTAAGTTAAACGTAACTATGTACATATAAAACTTACCTACCTACTTACCTAATGTATAATCAATAGTACATTAGGTACTAATATTACTAAACCACAACCGAAATAACTAACATAACTTGACGACCTAGTTAAATATTCCATATTAAGTATTATTAAGTATAATACTTAATATGGAACAATACA
The DNA here is from genome assembly GCA_030763345.1 of Mythimna separata. NCBI lineage: Eukaryota > Metazoa > Arthropoda > Insecta > Lepidoptera > Noctuidae > Mythimna > Mythimna separata. The sequence continues at coordinate 21,536,662 of CM061170.1, read as the reverse complement.
TTAGGTAAGTATACTTAATGATAAAACTGAAGAATTTGTTTTTACACACTAATCACTATGGTCTATCGGTTTAGGTGGTTAACTAAAGGTAAACAATCTTGGTATCTCTTTTTATATTAAAGAGGTCGTAAATATAGGTACATAAAGATTATTTAAATTTAGTTTATTAGACTAACATCATCATCATCATCATCATCTGCCTAGCCTTTTTCCCAACTATATTGGGGTCGGCTTCCAGTCAAGCCGGATTTAGCTGAATACCAGTATTTTACGAGGAGCGGCTGCCTACCAGACCTCCACAACCCATTAACTGGGGTAACACGGTACTTCATGGCAAGACTGGAGTCAGATTTACTGGCTTCTGACTATCCGTGACGACTGCCAAAGATCTACAAATGGCAGCCGGGACCAACAGCTTAACGTGCTTTCCGAGGCACGGAAGAAACTCGTTATGTTAAGATGGTCACCCATCCACAGACCAACCTAGGCAAGCGTTGCTTAACCTTGAAGATCGACCAGTGCGGCTGTTATTATCTAGCCACGAGCTCCTGTTTATTAGACTAACATACATTTAGGTAAATACCTACTTGCAAAGATTTTTACATACAATTTTTAGACAACTTTTAGATAAAAAGACATGCCAAGATTGTTTAGATTTAGTTAATTACCTAAACCGACAGACCATAGTGCGCTCCACCATTAACGATTGCATCACTGCTTACCACCAGGTGGGATCGCACTTAAGCAGAAGTTTATATGAATTTAAAAAAAAGTGGTTGGAATTGAAAAATGATATGTGTTTAATTGCGAGAGTTACCATTTAACCGTGCTGAAACCGCGGTAGCTAGTTTTAAATATAATATAACTTTTAATTAATTAAATATAATTACTTATTTATTAGTCTAATAGTAAGTAGGTACCTAACAAAACAACAGAACAGAAAATGATAACTAATATCCATAATAATACTCGTCAATGATACATGACTATGTATGTATTATAACTGTTGTATGTATCTAAAGCTCTTGGTTGGTATATAACATTCTTGATGAGAACAACTTACTCACAATGGAGTAATTTGTTATAAATATGCATGCCTACTGTATGTGGTTGGAACAAAGTATGTAACACAAAAAGGTAGTCGGAACTTTCATTGACTTAAAATTTTCTTTTTTAAGTATTATAAACTACTGGTAGTTTGTAATGCCCCAATTTCGTACATTATGATATAAATATAATTGAATTAGTGAAAACTGCATCAAAATCTGTTATTCGGTTTAGAACAGGGATCGATGAAGCTCTGTAACCGAAACTGATACTTATTTTTTTTTCGAATAGTTATGGATGAAGGCGAAGATTTAAAGTGGCTACAATATTTACTTATATGACTGATTAACTAATATGATCTTGTTGACACTTCGCGTGATCCAAGGGCTGGCTTTTACCTTGGACAGAAAATAAGCTGCCAGTCTTTTGGGCACATTACCAGTCGACAGCGATGTGGAGGACTTTTTGATGCCATACTTTAGTTCGTTTTGAACTAGTAAGGAGTTCGAAGCTTTAAGGAATCCTTGAGAGGAAAACTGTACTAATAACTTCGTAACTTGTGAGCAAAGACAAATCATAAAACCACTTCACCCGCTCTGAATGGAACGAGAGAGAGTGTCACTGGTCCAATTTAAAAAATAAGTAACTATTCTATAATGTATATTTTTATGTCGATAAAAAAGGAAAAGAAATATCGGATCTAGGTAGCATTTAAGCTCTCGTATCTATAATATTCTTCTATATCTATATATATTCTCGTATATATATAGTATTGTTTTTATTTATTTTTTGTTTAGATAAAAATTCCACTCACTATTAAAGGAGAATTCTTATATTTTCTAAGTATTTAAATGCCAAGAAGTAGATATTTAATAATATTGTATATGTATTGTTATGATTTTTTGTTTTGACAGAATCATCATCATCATCATCTACCTAGCCTTTTCCCAACTATATTCGGGTCGGCTTCCAGTCAAGCCGGATTTAGCTGAATACCAGTATTTTACGAGGAGCGGCTGCCTACCAGACCTCTACAACCCAGTAACTGGGGTAACACGGTACTTCATGGCAAGACTTTGTGTTGACAGATTATGGGGAACTTTTTACCCTTACGACGACATCCAAGTACGACTACCCATATTTGCAAATATGTACATAAATGATTATTATTATTAAACAATCAGACCCTCTCGAATTCGAAACAATGAGGTAAGACATGATTCAGTAGACAACCTCTTTACAAAAGAGGCACTTATAACAATTTCCAATTACTATGTTATCTATGTCATAAGTGTTCATCACTATTACCACACTCAAGATTATTTCAAGAAGCATTGTAATATTATTTCTAAGCCGGTAAATTTATTTTAACACGTACGGAATGGCCAAGAATAAAAATAAAATAATAAAATTCCGTATAAACATTGGCAATACTGAAAATATTTTTTTATTTTCGCTGGAATTACCCAGTATTATTTTTGGTTACATAAAGTGATAACCCACGTTATGCCGATAACCCAGATAAGTAAACAAATGAATTTAGTATGTGTGTGTTATTATTATTATCATTTAAAAATAACTTCCTACGGGGGAGTCCCCTTTATTTAAAAACCGTAGTCATGTGAAATAAATTATGTTTGATGTGTGTAGTACCTATTTTTAAATAGGATGTAATGTCAAAAGAACACATGTGGTCAATGTCGGCACAAATTTAGCTACTTAATATATAAAAGAGGAAGCTGACTGACTGACATATCAACGTACACCCGAAACTACTGGGACTAGGAACGTGAAATTTTGCATTAAGCTTCTCTAAATGATGTATGTGGGCACTAACATGGGGTTTTTCAAAATTCAACTTTTAACATCTGAAAAGGAGGACTATTATTTGTATGCAAAATTTTATTCTTATATACTTGAAACTTAGTATATTATCCAAGTCAAAAAGGTTGGGCCAAGTAATAAAGGATTTCTAACTACTACTTCTATAAAACGATTTAGTGGGTGCAAAAGCTTATAAAGGAGAATCTTATTTCTATGGAAACTTGGCACCAATTGTAATCAATAATGACTGTAATTTTTAGTTTTTTAAAACTACCCTTAAAATGCGAACCGTTAAGGGGTGTTAAAAGTTTAAAATATTCTTGAGTACAAAGTTGCTAGCATAGTGATAGTAAAGAATATAATTTACGTTTTGGCTAGCTACAATAAAGTAGGTATGTAGTTCTAATAACTAGCCCAGTTTTATTGGTCAATTACTTTCATATCAGAGGTCTATGAATAAGTAGATAGGCTCTTTCAACTGTTCTGTGCTTGAATCAATAGACTCAAATTGTTACAATTACAAAACAAATAGAAGCTACATTTTTTTAGTTACTCTTGAATTGGACTTTAGTAACAAACCAAGATGAAATTTTAAATTAGCTCTGACATTGACTGAATTGCTTAATATATTGAAATGTTTACATATCTTAATTTATAATATTTTCCTAATCAATTTTTTTTATTAGGAAAATATTAAAATACAAAATAATTCAATATTTAAACTGTTTCATTTGACTGTTAATTTGTTGTTGTTCTTTAATTTTTTGTTTATAAAAAGTTGAGTTACCACAAAGCAATGATATTATTATTACTAATGTTAAGGTAGAAGTATAGTTGAGGATATCAAATATTCCTAACACCAATATGAAGCCGGGTTAGGTAGCTAGTAAATTATGCTTTGAATTTTGTGTATTTTGCCTCATTTAGACACCTTAAAAGGTCAAAAGAAATGACTAAAACCGTCCGCGCGCAAAAGCCGTTAGGACGCCGTTCAAATCTAAGTCCTAAAATAACTATTAACTAACAGCTAGCTATAAATTGGTAGCCACAATTAATGAATGCAGATTATACAAAAGGAATTATCTAACATTGTCTGGGAGCTTAATTATTATGAGCAGATTAATTACGACTACTCATCCCATATAAGTTGGAAGCCAAGTTTCTTTACACCCAGTAACTATGTCAATCAGTCAGTAATTTTCCTAACACAGGATTATCAACCCTATTACTTCCGTTTAAGGTTGTAAATAGTGTGTAATTGTAATGTACACAATGCAAATATCTAGGCGTATCCTGTCTGTGTCATATACACATAAATTATCATTTTAATCACATATTTGCAGTAGTATTAGATCTACAGTAGTAGGTATAAAACCTTATTGTTCTTTTGTTTTTTAAAAGCTGCCAATGTTAGCCATTTGCTTATAAAAAAAGTATAGATTCAAAACAAGTTATTAATTTTATACAAAAACTTACAAAACAACTTTTTTATTTTCTTTGTCAGTTGCACGGTGTCTTTTTTAATGTAAAATAAATATAATAAATGTTTGGGTTTTCTGACTTAAATTATGAAATAAATAAATTGGAAAAAATGACTACATTGTAGTAGTATTATGTCAGGTATTGATAAGAGTTGGTAAACATTTAAACGAGTAAATAAAGAGATTGATTCAGTAGAGTATATCTGTGATTAATGCGGTCTATGCCAACTGTAGTTCTCTGTTGTCTAGTGAACATATGTGACCGATTAGCAAACCAATATGAAGCTTGCCACCTTGTTATAAGATATATTTTTAGTTGATCAAGGCTTCAATATCAGGAATTTATCTGCCTACTATAATTGTTATTATGTAACAAGCTATGTACAGTACATTAATGATTATTTTCTTAGTCACTGGCAAGATCGGCAGCTGTTTTATATTTTTTTCTAGTTTTGTTTTTATGCTCGGTTGTCATAGTAATATTGACCTTCATAAAATAATGAACAACATATTATAAAATAGTTTTAAGCTACTTACATTCTGTCCCCATGTTGAACTCTCTTAATGCACCATTGAATTGAGCTACCACCAACTCTGTAATTAATTTTAATTATAAACATTATTATTATGAATATGACACACATGTTTATTTTTAACATAAAGGATAAATAAAGGTTCATATTAACCTTTTTGTAGCACTGTTAAGTCATAAACAGGAGCATTGTCTCTGCTTGCATTTTTTTTCTTAGAGTCTACTAATAACATATCTTCTCCCAGGTCCTCAACATAATACTTCCTCGCATTCTTTTGGACCTCTTCGTCCTCAAAGGACCTCTCTCGTGGTTCCCGCGCTTCGTTCGCGCCAGGCGACCTTGGGCGCGCGACCAGGGCACTCTGCACCCCTCTGTCCTGGTTTACGTTGTGCAACATAAAGTGGTCGTTTATCATGTCGAGTTGTCTCCTCATCGATATCATCTCGTTCCAGTAATAAAACGCTATCGAACAACTCAGTACCATACAAATAACGCTCAACAAAAAATTCAACACGAACAAAAGCTTTATTTTCTTGGAAGACGCTATTGAGAACGTCGTATTTATATGCACGCCGAGGTCTGACGGCTTCTCTGTAATAAATAAAATACCACGTTATTTACATGCTCCTACAACTTATAATGTTAATTACATGTCATTTTATAAATAAATACTTCAGTCACCTGTATTGAGATGTATGACAGTCCCCTCGGGTGAATTGACTTTCGTATTTTTGCCAGTATTCAGAAAAATGTTAGCCGCACCTGGTGAATTCAAGGGGACACCCTCGCTCATGTGGATTTTTCTTTCACCGTCCATTATAAATACTACCGTTACTTGTTTATAGTACGAGCCTTACGAGGTACTACTACTATTCGGGCGTAAGCGTACGAGTTGCCGGCGATACCTAAACAAAGGATGTAAAGCTCAATCAAATAAGTTCGCACTGACCGCACATGATAACCGAGAGTTGATAAAAAAACATAACACACTTAACATTCACATACCATGTATGTATCCGTTGACACTGTATTTACTTTTGTTAATATTAATTTAATACCACACTGAGGCTTGCACTAACACTAAAATCTTTCATTATAAAGTAAAACCAGTTCGATGACTTCCAACAAAAAGTAAACACAACAAACAAAAAGTTTTCGCTCGCTCCCTCACTACGTTTGGTTTGATACAACTTCCTTGGGCAAAGGCGCGCTCGTCGCTGGCGGCCTGACCGGTACCGGTTGCGCGCCAAATTCGAACTGAGCGTGCGAACTTGCGAACAGCGAAGCGATGCTAGCGAGTGAATGCGGAATGACCGCGATTAGCAGGCTGGATATATTCACCGGTGGACAGTGGACGATGGGTAACTTTTACAAATGGTACAGGCGCGCTTGCTTATATCGGTTTTATTCGTAGAACTCGCTGAATTTGAACCAATTCAGCAAAATATGCGTGGCTGACTTACATGCGAAGAATTTACCAATTTCAAAAGTTGGTCAAACATTGGTCACCAATCAAAATCCTATGCCTACATAATTATTATAATATGTAGATAAGACTATACATCATTGTTAAAAATAGACGCAACTTTTTCATCCTTTTATGATCCGAAATCGACAATAACCTCATTTTTTGTTTTTGGGGGATTTCCTCTACCATTGATAAGGATTGTGTTTTAAAATCAAATAGATAAAAATCTAGTCAAGGTAATTATTTATTAATTACAACATTTTAATCAATAACCTCCATTTTAAATATATATATGACTTATGTATATATTTATGTATTTTCAATTACCTGCATAATTATCTTTCCTACTTTTGTTACATTTATTACAATTTCGGAACAAGCAAAGACACTCACTTGTGTCGTGGCCCAAAAATTTAAAAACCCAAGCTTTTATAAATTCCTTAGAGCGTCCTTTACCTGAATTGCACCTTTGTTATTGGTAATCTTGTTTCTCGAAACCCTTATCTCGGCAGGTAATTACTCGCAGAACGGTAGTAAAGTGTAACCCAACGTGCTTGGATCTTTAAACAAATGCGGAGTTTGGGGAACTATGGTATAGCATTGCACATTGAGAAACATTGTCGCGAGTCCGCGCTGGTATGCGCGACCAGCTGCCCGCGTCTCAGACTTAGTTATCTCGGCTGGGACGGATATAGTCTGTTTTAGGGATGTTGCGTCCGTTTTAGATCTTATCTTTTGCCTGTGTGTGTTGCTATGCATACCACTTGCATGCCACTAGAAGAAATTTAACTAAAGCTTTTGTACTGAACCTAGTTTCTTTGCTTTACTTGGATGATCATTTCAGAGCATGTAAAATGATTATCCTTGCAGTTATCATTACAGATGATTACTCAGGTGGGATTATGTAAATGAATAAACATTTAAGACTTGTTCTACTTAACTAGGCCATAGTAATAATTTTCCGCAATTAAATCTCACAGCACAGGATGGTAGAAAAACGTCGCAAATAAGGCCACGTGTAGGATGTTGTGGGTGGAGTTTATTGAAAAAAATATACGCGCCCCAAAGGCAAAGGAATTTGTTTATCTGCCTGGCTTGCACGTGGTATTATAAAAGCTGCGTAGAACAATGATAGATTAGAAGCTAATTCTAAAGGTCTGACGCATTTTACTAACCAAAGGAAAACAAAAGCAAAGCGATTAATACGCGCGGCTGAGCCAATCAAGTTGATTAGCGAAGCTTCAACTTTCAGGGGTCACCCAATAGCTGCAGCAAACTCTGAACTACAAAACCAATTACTTTACTGTTCGCCATGTGATCCTAACAATAAGTAGCAGAAATCTGAGCACGATAATTATTATTGGCTAATTTGAGAGGTGCCTTTACGTTTAGCTTGAGACGAGTCGATTTATGAATTTTGATTCCAACCATAGAACTTAAGAATGCCATAGACTTATGAAAAATCAGGATGAAAAAAGAACTTACCTGTTGCGGTCTTCCCGTCTCAATATTATTTGAGTGTCTTCAAGGCTCTAGCCTTGAAGACACTCAAATAATGAATAGTGAATAGGTTCCTAATAAACTAGTGCGCCTCACCGTCAACTTCATCACTGTTTACGCTCAGGTGCAAGTACTTTTTTAATGTCGAATAAAAAAAAATTGGTCGCCATTGCCTCAATTTGCTATGATTTTCTTTCAAACAGCTAAGAGTTATCCTTCGAGTACCGTAATTAGAGACATAATAGAAAGACAATAGCTAGGTGTGCGGACGCCGATTACCGCTCGGGGTTCAACAGATTAAAATAAGTCTCATATTATGTCTCCCATAATTAATCTGTAATAGTAGGTAAACCTCGTTAGTTCCAGCCCTGCAGGCCAGTTCTATTTCTGCACGAGCCAAACTCTACACCATAAGATTTCGCAAACTTATGTACATACCGGCCATGTTTTTACTGCTATGGCGAGAATAGACTCAGATTTCATTGGATTTACTGCGCAGAGGGTTCACACTGAGGTCAAAATGAAATGGATGTCGGTATGTCACTTACATGTGGTAACTTATTGTTATGTTAGGTGTAAGAAATATGGGCTATGCTACGGGCAAGGTTAGAAAAAGTTACCGTGACTCTGGAACGCAAAGGGACACAGGTGGGTTTTAATTAGTAAAAGCATGACATGTCTTCTTTTTTATTAATGCGCTCCTGTTTAAAAAAAATAGATATTGAAATAATTAAGTACATGATCGAAATTGCCATTCGATTGATATTTTGGCAAACACACTGCATACTGAATCAAGTCATTTTAACCCTACTAAATGGTATACTTATGTGACAAAAGGCACCCCCCCCCCCTACCTTCCTCGTTTTCTTGTTTTTCGTTACCTGCAAAACTGCTAACTTGTTCAAGGCTTAAAGAATCTTTATCCATCACTAGATTCTGCTAACTTTTCTTCGCTCGCGTGAAAGTAGATTTCTTTGAATCGGTTCAGTAGCTTTTGAGTTTATTAGTTACAGAAAAAATAAAACTGTTATTTTTATAATACATATTAGTATTGATTAGCATCCTATGTTTTACCTTCATGTGGTAGAAAATCAAATTCGGAATCCCTTTGGTTGGGGCGTGAGAAAGGTCTTTCCTTCACACGTGTGGCCGCCTGCTCTTCGAGAAGGAAGGAGCATGGCCTGTACCAGACCTCGCGTGAGAGGTCGTAGCCGCCGATCGTCCCCACAGGAACATGGTGATGCACCGCCCAAGCGGGACATATCTCCACCATATTATTATGCTACACAGTGATTTGTGGGCGCTCCACACAATGGAGACACCCGGGTGTTTCTTCCGCATGAATCCGGTGCAAGAACTTCCCGAACTTACCATTTCCAGTGAGGATACCTGTGTCTTGCGGACGGTGAGGACGCCATGACGTCTTTCCGGCACTCCTCAGAGAGGGGACTTACCGCCATAATCACGGCGTGCCAATTTTATTTAGGTGTGTTGAGGACGCAATGTTATTTATCAATGCTCACTTAAATGCCCACTTATGTAACAATAAGTTTTCTAACAACGTTTCGTCATAATTATTAATACAGTCAGATAATATTAGGACTCGACAGGTAGGTAGCATTATAAACTATATGATTAAATTAGTAACTACTATTTTATTTACAACAAATATCTGCTTCCCTGCGGTTTCACCTACGACTTTGGTAACTGCTCCGCTTCCGTGGGTCATAGCGTGATGTTACCTACATAAAAATTATTCGGTAAATAGGCTATCCAATACTAAGAAAAATATTCGAACTTCAAGATTCTGGGGATAGCGCATTCAACTCTCTTCAGTTTTATAATGTTCTATTTTTGTTCTATTTAGTAATATTTGGGGCAGTCGTGTAATAAAGATCTAAATTACAGTAGGTATTTTACTAAACACGGTTCTGGGTCTAAGTTGCGTTTTAATTAGGCCAATAGCTCCATTCCAATTAGTCTAAGCTCTCCAAAAATTCCAGGATCAAACACAAAGAAAACCTACTTTCAGAACGAAAGCAGTCATTAGTAAATTAAGCCGCCGTAATAAAAGTTAAGCGTCAGCTAATTTACAGACGATAGTAATTTGTCTTTTTATAATTACTTAGAATATTAATGAGTGTGTGTTTGGTGAAGAAATTGGAGCTTGATGACTCACTGAGGGACTGCTGTCTTGACTCACGCACCCATTGCACTATGCTACATGCTTACAGTCATTATTCCACTAAAGAATTCTGCTTTGTTACACTGACCTCTTTTGTTTTTTATAAAGGCAACAAATCTCGGAAATACTTCCGCTGCCGTTGTCGTGACAATGACCTTAGTGATCATAGCCTCTTTATGATGTCATTCGTAGCCATTTTAGAAATTTGACACGATTTGGACGAAAAATCGTTTTCTAAACTAAATAGCCTGAATTTCGCGATATTTAGTTTAGAAAAGGAAAAGGATTTTTGGAGCTTATAGTAGGCTGTCGAAAACTATAAACAATTAATGTTTTTTGAAAACCAATTCAGAGGTAAAACCTAATTAATTAACATAGGAGGCCTGACCTAATAATGACGCTGTGCACCTTACAAAATTTTAACCAGTTCTTAAATTCGTAAAAGAAATAATACGCAAGCTTAACAATTAAATATACGCTTGCGACTTTGTGAGTAAGGTTTCAAACAACAGCTATTTTTTTGTGAATAGTAAAATTTAAATATAGCCTTGACAAATAAGGTTCTGTGAGATTATGAGTTATCGCTTTCGATTTCTCGATCATTCACAGTTAAAATAGCGGTAAAAGCAGATGTAACTTTCTTTATCAGTGTTGCAATATTAAGAAATCTTTTTTTACTTTTAAGAATGTCGCGGCATCTGCGTACTGGCTGGTTTCCGGCTGGCAGATGTTTTAATTCCGATTATATATAGCCTATGGTTCCGATGTCAGTCTGCCATTGCCCTATATTTCTGTTACGGTAATGTTGACAAGGTATTCCCATAGAGATACACGCTCACCTACTTAGATTAATTACTGATAGAGTGTTGCGTTTGATCCCCAAATATTTAATGTTATCAGTCATGACTTAAAATAGCTTTTGTGTGTAATTTTGTAAACCAGTTTTCTTTGATGTGATTGCAGTTTTAGAGGCCATTTTTATCGATTAGCGTAACGATAAATAGTTATCGATTGATTAATCGTTGCAATTTTGTGTCCTAATTTTCTAATTTACTAATGTTTTTTTTACTTGGAAATTGACCTAATTCTGAATTCCATGAGTTTGATATTTTGTAATGTTAGGTAACATTATATTACTATGTGATTGTCGTATACTTTGCAAAAGAGTTCTATTTTTTGGATACAAATTCTCATTTTCAAACAACTAGCTACATTCACATAGTTGGAGTAAAGATGACTAGTAAATATAATGGTCCCATCATCATCATCATCTCAGCCGAGAGACGTACACTGCTGGACATAGGTCTCCCACAATAGCTGGTCCTGTGCGTCTTATATCATCATAATGGTCCCATATCTGAATTTAATTGTCTTCTGACCACATAGGGCCTATGTGACATCCACTGCGTAACGTCCAACGGAAACGCATTTCAGCAAATTCCTTCAGTTAGATTCATACGATATAGTAAGTAGAAACAAAAACAAACAATGTTGCTCATTATAAAATAGCGGCATCTACAAATTTGCATAAAGCCTGTGAGTCAGATGACGCGAAAGAAAAAAGTTGAATGAACGAAAATGATGATGCTGAGTTTTCTGAAAAGTAAACGGTTATGTAGTCATGTAGGCCTTTGTCCTACGTGATAATTAAGACGGACCATGTATTGTCTTCGGCCGACCTATTGAGGTTGGCCGTTAGCATGGCCAATGTTGGCGTATTATTGATGTAGCATGAGAGTTACCTAACTTGAAGTTATGAAATAGATCCGTTTTAAGTGGAAACTGAATTACCGCTTTGGTATTTAATCTCCATGATATCTTCAGTTTAGAAATGCGAGAAGCATAGCTATGTTCACAAACTTATCTACTATCGGCACACAACACGTAACAGAGATGTGGCGGAAAATTCGTATGTATACAGCAAAATTACTGCCGGAATTTAGGTCTCCTCTCCAGGAGAGGGAATGCAATGGGGAACGCATCCTATTGCGGGTTGGTACAGTCAGCACCAAAAGTCGATGAACAGAATCAACATAACAAAACACCTGTTCACAATAAAATGTTTTGTTATGTTGATTCTGTTCATCGACTTTTGGTGCTGACTGTACATTTTACTTTTTTTTTTTAATCTGTTTTTGTGCCACTCCGGCGTAAACGCCTGCCTTTACTCATCTTTCGCGTTCCTGCACTTTCTCCTTCCAGTTTTGGCGAAATCTGTCTAGTTTATCGCGCCATCTCTTTCGTGATCTGCCGCGATCCCGTCTCACTGTTTTAGGGCACCAATGTCATGCTCGTTTGGCCCACAGTTTATCGGGCATGCGGCAGACATGTCCTGGCCTGGCCCACAAAGTTGGGCACTTGGGTAGCCTTTTAGGTCACAACAGTTGTCCTGATTTTGGAGCACAGTAGGCATAGTGCTTCGAACGATCCTTTAATACCTATGTTACTGCGCTCCTTTACTCGTTGTCAAATCTTGCGTTTGGACTTCTGAATGTTAGTCAAAGACCAAGTCGGTATACCATACGTCAAGATTACCTACAGTAGTATAGTTATTTATCGGCTTTTTGTGGAGAAAATGATAGTACTACCTACAGTGGAATATTCAAACCACTACAAGTCAATAAAATAAACCTTAAACTTTAAAATTTAAACAAAACCTCGACTTTTGCACTTTTACATTCGATTTGTTTTGGAAACATTAGACTTCATATCTTTTCATTAATTCACCCTATAATTATCTTGTAAATGGTCAAACTGATTTAGATCAAACTAAGAACCATACCAGAACTTGCTTGCAAATCGAACTCGATCCAAATCGTTTCACTCGTTTAAGAGCTATGGCGCCACAGACAGATACACACACACAGCTTTGTTATGTAAACCGGGATTGCTCAGATCATCGTAATTTCCTCAGATAAAGGCTATCTACAAAGTAGACATACTCATTTTTTATCTGCAGTTAGCAAATCATTCTCCTTACTCAAATTACAGAATAAATATGTGCCTAGGTGACTCCGTACTTGACCCAGATACTTGACTGTCATGCATTCCTACCTGTGATGCAATGGCAGAAGCCTAGCTCATCATATGCAATGCACTGAGTTTGCTTATTTTTATAATCTTCCTAGCTTCTGCTAGCGGCTTCGCTTGCTTGAAAGTCGAGAATTGTCCCAAAGGAATATACTATATAATATATAATATATTTTTGGAGTCGGTGTCAGCCAACTAGATAGGTTTGTTATTTATCACTACAAAACATCACAGTTTTACACCAGTTGTGTAAGTAGTTGTACTTAAATGTTAGTAAGTTCATATTATTATTGCTAGGTTGTTGGCGTTTCCTTGGCTGACACCGACTCCAAAAATAAAAATAATTGTACCTGCTTACAAAAATACGCAATTATTTTTTTACTTTTTAGTGCATATTAATTTGTTTTGGAATATTTATTTATTGAAGTCGGTGTTTTTTTTTTGTTAAAATTGTTTTTTATTTCTTGATTTTTAGTGAATCTGAAAGACACTAATTACTTATTTGAGTATGGGTAGACCTACTAAACGCGCTGCTCATAGAGTCCGCGCCGTTTAAATGAAACAAAGGAAGACAGGGAGAATCGCCTATTTGAAAAAAAGGAAACTTAACTCAAGGACAATTTCAGTCGCGTGAAGTAGCAACATATGGTAGAACACTACCAGAGAACGTGATTCCCAAGGACGTCAACAGCTGTGGTGTGGTTTTCTCTCATCAATAAAAATTGGCCTCGAATACCGAGTGATGTTGAGACGCAACATCGCCGTATCAGAAGGACTAGTGAATGGAGCTATGGATATTATAAAAAAAATCAAACGGCCAGCCTTGTGGAGAGACCAACTGGAGGATGGCGAGCTACCAGATGCCGTATATATTAAACTAGCTGTCCCCCGGGTTCACCCGCATTTTTCGTTACTGCTCCGCTCCCGTGGGTCGTAGTGTGATAGTATATAGCCTATAGCATTCCTCGATAAATGGGCTATCTAACACTGAAAGAATTTTTCAAATCGGACCAGTAGTTCCAGAGATTACCCCCTACATACAAACTTACAAACATACAAACTTACAAATTTTACCTCTTTATAATATTAGTATAGATTTGATGACGAGTCTATTGGGCTTAGACTTAATTAACAATAATGGTTGGATACCCATACCTCCATCTAGTACTACGTTTCAGGCATTGAGAGGTTACGGAGATGTGGAGCGCCGTATGTTGCATCTAAAATTAAGCTGGGCGGTTACAGTTCACAAACTCCAGGGTACCATCCTTGAAAGAGCTGTAATTGACCTTGGCAAAAAAATTGCTAAAGGGCAAATATATATTGCACTAAGTCGTGTCAAAAGTTTGGCAAGCATAGTTTTATCGGATTTGGACGCCAACAAATTGTTAAACAAACCACACGACGATAGATCATTGCAGGAAATGACAAAAAAAAAGACTACGAAATCTGTCTTCCGATAATGAAGGTCACACATAAGTACCTAAGTCATAATACACCTTTTTTTTACGAGGCAAAATCATCCAATAAGTCCCACCCTGAGTGGAGCGGGAGGGACTGTCAAACTTGTACTGACAGTCATACTACTGTCATACTCACCCACAGTGTTCCTTCAATAGCCCTTTAAGTTCCAGGATCACGATTACCCAGGGACAGTAGTGCGACCAAGGACCAGCTAACGTAATTAGGACGCATGAAATTTGAAGAATAATATCTCATCAGAACAAACATCTAATTATGTTTATTTTAGTTTCAGTATTGCGTTTTTCGTAAAACGTTGAAGTGCCCTTAAACATATTTTTTTTCGAAATAGTTTTTATAACCTTTGTAGTGAGTACAGACGTGATATTATGTTGTGTGATGGTGTAAACAATGCTTAGATATGCTATAGCAACAATCGCGGTTAATCTGCTGTTATTTATTGAAGAGTTCCCTCGATTTCTACAAGATCCCATCATCAGATATTAAAATGGTGACAATGGGACCACACGGGAAGCACCAGCTTTCAAATAAAAAAAGAATCATGAAAATCGGTTCACCCAGTCGCAAGTTATGAGGTAACAAACATAAAAAAAAAAAAAAATACAGTCGAATTGAGAACCTCCTCCTTTTTTTGAAGTCGGTTAAAAAGAACATACTCCCGGGTTGAAGTGTTTCTATTCTTTGTCCTATTCTAGAACACGTCCATTGCGCCACGCCATTCCATGTGCCATATTTCATCCAAAATCTTTAAGACGTAATGAGCTAACAGACAGGCAGACAGTTATTCGCATCGATATCACTATCACTACATAGTATAAAACAAAGTCGCTTTCACTGTCCCTATATATCCCTATGTATGCTTAAATCTTTAAAACTGCGCAACAGATTTTGATGCGGTATTTTTAATAGATAGAGGGATTCAAGAGGAAGGTTTATATGTATAATATAGTAGGGAAACATTGATGATTTGCACCCGTGCGAAGCCGGGGCGGGTCGCTAGTTAATATTATAAACTAAAAAAATAAGGGACCTATATTTAAAAATCCTTTCACCAGTATGATGCTACTTTATTCATGAAAGACATAAGGCTATTACTTAGTTTCAACTTTCACGCAGGATAAGCTGCTGGCAGAAGCTAGTAATTTGTAAAATTAGTACGGACTAGATGTCTATAATTTTGTCGATCTAATCATCCTCCTGCTTTTATTCCAAACTAGCTTTTACCCGCGACTTCGTCCGCACATGAATGTTGGTTACAGCTATCACGAAGTCGAAGACAGATAAAAACTAGCCTAGGCCCTGGGGTTCAAGCTAGCTCTGTACAAAATTTCATCAACATCGGTTCAGTACTTTTACCGTGAAAGCGTAACAGACAGAGTTACTTTCACATTTATAATATTAGTATGGAAGTATGGATTGTTTGAAGTCTTTATTTTTGTATTTTTTCTTCTATCGATCATTTTACCTAGCCAATTATCAATTTTGGAGACAGTTTTCAGTCTAATCTGAAAATGCTGAATACCCGTGTTATACATGGAGCGATGGTCTTCTGACCTGATGACCTCCACAATCCAGTAACTCAATCATTGGTGAGTCTGGTCTTTTGAGCTGACTTTCAGACTACCTAACCGAAAGGACTGCGAAATATCTATAAATTAGGTACAGTCGGTTCCATTACTTGTCGTGCTTTGTTTTAAGAGATTGTCCGAAATAGTTACCGTGGCCCTGGAACGACAACGGCAGCTGAAGGAACACAGGTGGGTTTTGGTGTGATAGAGTGTATATTGAGATTCTTTCACGTTCTCCTCCATAGACGCTTTGGAACGTGCGATTTAGCTGCTCTTTTTTTGTCTGACCGACATTTTGACCATTAAAAAGTGTATACATATAATTGAAATAAATTTGTTTCTGTTTCAAAAGTCATACACTCACACCATCATCATCATCTAGGTACCTAGCCTTTTCCTATATTGGGGTCGGCTTCCAGTCAGGCCAGATTTAGCCGAATATCAGTATTTTACGAGGAGCGGCTGCCTACCAGACCTCCATAATCCATTAACTGGGGAAACACGGTACTTCATGGCAAGAATGGAGTCAGATTTACTGGCTTCTGACTAACCGTAACGACTGCCAAAGATCTACAAATGACAGTCGGGAACTACGGCTTAACGTGCTATCCGAGGCACAGAGGAAACTCGGTATGATAAGATTTCTTCACTTACACCAATGAAGCTAAAAAACCAAATGTCGTGAGATGCTTTATGGGGTATCGTGGAATCTTGGTTAAAAAAGGTGCACTGCACCCATTGATACCTACTTACTTATTATGCGAATTAGCTTTTCCAGGTATCAAAATACCTAAATATTTGGCCGGCCACTGATCCTTTCCGACATTCACAACATGATACGTAATGTTTGTTTTGTTTTGGAAGCCTAAGGACTATCAGGAGACATTTTTGAAGCATTAGTGTTCGTATTTCCGCCCCCCAAGTCTGACATGAGAGCCAATGGCCTTACTGGGAAGGATGTTTTCGATCGGGCAAAGTGGAGAAGACTTAGTCGGAAGGCGGACCCTGGCAATAGCCGGGATTAACGCCAGGCAGAAGAAGAAGAAGAAGTGTTCGTATTTCCGGCCAGTGTCAACGTTATAAACAATTTGTATGTGCCTTCGTGCATTATGATTATGACCCATCATAGTTGTTCTATCATTCTTAAGTCTAGATACTATAGAAGGAGATCTATAATAGGTACCAGGAATATGACACCTTACGACTGTGGACATAAGGGCCTTTTACCCATAACGTAAAAATATCCCTTACGTTTTTTCATATTTCTGGTATCAATATTTAATATTTTTAAAGAGTTATTGAGTATTGAAGAAAATAATTATATCTAGCCTGCTTCCTTCCATTGCTCCCGTCTTTAAACCACTTCCTACCAATTCTTAAGGAAGACATCAAGTCGTTCCGCCGTAGCTAGCAAGCTAGCTGCAGTTTTTTCAATCCCTCCTATAGAAATATTACTCGTCTGGTTAATTGAATTTTATGTAACAGTAACAGCGTTTATAAATGTTAAAATATAAACCAGCAGTGGTTGGTACCTCACTTTAAACTAAGCTGCCGCAACGTATCGGAAAATCGAGTGCATTTGACAGGCTGTACGAATTTATTCCAGTGCCCGTACGAAAAACACGCTACATTTTAAAGCAAAAAACTTTGTTTATGGTTAACTGAACAAATTGCTTTGATGTGGTAAAACTGTATTCGAAAACAATACCCTTGTGGTCGGAATAATA
Organism: Mythimna separata; assembly: GCA_030763345.1. Classification (NCBI taxonomy): domain Eukaryota; kingdom Metazoa; phylum Arthropoda; class Insecta; order Lepidoptera; family Noctuidae; genus Mythimna; species Mythimna separata. Next base: position 21,518,817 of record CM061170.1, on the reverse strand, counting down.
GTATAATATTTTATATTGCCACCAAAGAGAAAACATGAAAATTATTAAAGTCGTCAAAATGTCCTAGTAATATAGATACATTTTTCGTAACACGTGGTTCACTATTAACAGTGGCGGATCCTGTAGCATATCCGACCTGCATCTACGTTTTTATTATGATAATCCAAATAAGTATGTTTTACAAAGTGATTTGGCAACGATTTTATATTTTCCTCATTTAACAAAATATACTATATATACTTCAACAAAATTACTTTCTTTGAACGATACTGACTAACATAGTACCTACCTACATTTGGAAAAACCTACATAGATGATGCTGATGATCCCCGAATGCGCGGGGCCTGTAGCATTTGCTATTCCTGCTATATGTTTAACCTATTATGTCTAAAGCGATTATGTGACTATTGGATAAAGCAGTAACTGGCGGCATGTGGAATTCCGATCGAAATGAACGTTGCTAAGTTTAAATCCCGAACGCCGGTGAGGGATTTATATAATTAACTCCCGAGCAAGGAAGTTAATCCGCTACTCACTATTAGTCATTTAGATCCATCATTATCTTACTCTCCATTATACCTAAAGAATGATAGTGCTATACAGTCATACAAGGACCAACGGTATTTTAAATTCGTAGTTCATTTACACCATGATGTATTCTTTAACTGTGATCCTGCAGTAAGTAGGTCGGACCGTTAGGCTCACAGTCATATCTTCTTTTCCTCGGAGAAAGCTTGTTCGAAAAAAATGGCGGCCACGGTACTCAAAGACTCTAGTTTAAAAATATTGTCGCAGAATTGGGGTCAGCAGACTTGTAAATTGAAAATGAGGTTTGTTTTGGCGCCTTTAGCGTAACGGAAGACCTTTTACTGATGTATCTTGGATAGTTCGGAGTTCATTCTTAATCGCATTCTAAATTTTACTTAAAAATATAACCATTTTAAGAGTTTTCGGGATAATTACCTAGGAGTAGGCTTTCTATTTGAGCGGATTACTTATTACAAACTTTTCAGGACTGTGTATTTTTCCGAAAGAGTTACCGCAGTCCCAAAAAGCAACTTATGGATTAGTTGGGTTTTATTCAGTAAAAACTCTGACATTTCCACTCGCTTCAACCAGAGCGGGAGGAGTTATTTGATGATTTTACCTCAAAAAAACCTGTATGAACATAAATGACAACATAAGTATCATTTCTCTGAACAGGCATCAAGAAAACTTAATTTTCTACATACTACACGTCTAATGAAAGCGCGACCTGAGAAAAAGAGATTAATTCATGAATCCCCGACCGGTCTCATGCGACCGCGCTGTTATTGTTTTACTATTGTGTCTGGTTTCGCGGGTAGGTATGTGATAGGTTAAATCTAAAATTTTTGTATACAATGTGGTATTACTAACTAGTAGGAGAATCATGTCTTGACACTTAATAATTTTGCCAATTTTTTTTTTTTAAATCTCCAGTTCGCGCTTTCATTAGACGCACTCTAGCAGCAATATGTGCTTCAGCTAGGAACTTTTTATCCCTCAATTTTGTTTTTTATAAGTACATACACTTAAGTATGTACAAAATACGTGAGACGTTATGTTTTAAACACGCCAACTACCAGCACCGCCTACTCATCATCATCATCATCTGAGGCGAACGAAGAAGTTGATGTATTGTATGATGTTAATGCGTCCCTATGTGTGTGTGTTATATTTTCTAATTGTTGTATGGGTGCTGTTGGTTGCCTGAAGTAAATGATTTTTATTTTTTTATTTAAAGACGTCCACTGCTGGACATAGGCCTCCCCCAAGCATCGCCACAGCGACCGGTCCTGTGCATCTCGAATCCATCGGATTCCCGCGACCCTCGGCAGCTAGGTCGTCGTCGACCACCGCCAATGACCACCGCCTACTAGGTAAACCTCTAATGGGTGCTGGAGCCCTGAGCAGAGACCTATGGAACCGGTACTTCTGGTTTATTATACATCTAATGACTTCTTCCTATCTAGGCCGGAGCGAGAGGGAGTATCAGACAAACTAACGGATTAAAACCACAGATATGGTCCAACTATATTTTTTTTATTGTAATAAACTAGTGCTTGACTGCAATCCCATCTGATGGTAAGCAGTGATGCAATCGTCGATGGTGAGGCGCACTAGTTTATTAAGAGCCTATTCACTCTAGCCTTGAAGACACCCAATAATAGTTGCCATTTGTGTCCCAGGACGAGTAACCCTTTCAGAAGTCGACCCATGACATGACCCTCGGGCCTGCTGGCTCCTAACGGTTTTCCTGGTATCTTTTTGAGCCGCAAGTGGAAAAGTTACCGCGTCGTCGATTTGGGCTCGGTTTGGCCAGCGAAATCCCGACCCCGACTATAGCAGCCATTACAAAAAGCGCTCTTGCGCTTTATAACCTGAATCTGAAAAAAGGTTTTTCATTGTAAACTTATTGACGTAGGATTTGATCTACCTCAATGTTTATTTGTTCGTGTGTGTGTTGTTGTTTATATAATAAATAGACCAATTAAATTGTTTTCTATATAGCGACCTTCCCCATGTATTGACGCAGTTTCTATTATTTTCTTATAGTAAATATTTACCTAAAAACGCTGACTTTATTAATTCTAGGTAGGTAAGGATGCTGACTATTGTAATCAAACAAACACATTTCATAATATTATTGTACTATTACGTACAAATGACAAAGTGAGAAAAATAGGGCATATCCGCGCCAAAATTGTACACAAGGAGTATTATGTAAGCGCTGTGTCGGCCATTTTGACTTGTTTATCGATATTATTGGAAATATTTGATTGATCTATGAAATAGGAGCCGATGATATCGAGACTGTTACGCCGGGTACATACTGCTGTAACGTAACAGGTTACATGAATGAGGATTTATATATCGCACTTCCGATAAAATAGGGTTACAACTTGAAAAATCGATTTTTGAGTAAAATCCGTGAGTTTATTTTCACTTCGCTTAAAGTCCAGGTTTTCGTTGTAACCGTATTTTAATCGGAGGTGCGATGTGTGTACGCGGAAGCAGTGTGCGCACCAAAGATTTGCAGAAAGGAGATTTCTGTGGTGCGCACGAACCGATCATGTACCGACTACTCTAGCTTATTTAATGGTGACTTAATCCAGCCCCTACGATAGTACGAGAAGATGGTTTTACTTCTCCACATGTGCTAATAAATTATGTAAATCGTTCACGCGCGCAAGGGCTCCACTGCCTTCCGAAAGGGAAGCTCGGTGTCCTCAGATCGAAGGCAACGAAGGAACGAGGTGGGGTTTTGTCAGTAAAAGTCTGACACGCTCTTCCGATTCCCCACTAAAAAAAGGGGGCCCACGGCCCACGCTATGGGAATTCTGCTACATTGCATGTTACGTGAGAGCAGTGTTAGTCAAGTGGTACGAGTATCAGCCCCGGTTCAAACCTAACCAAGCGGATTACTTTGTGTAGTTTATTTCACCATCGCTGCTTTTAAAACGGTGAAGGAAAACAACGTGAGGAAAGCGTCATGTCTTAGAACCAAATTCGAACCGAAGATATCCACCAATCAGCATTGGGCCTGCGTGGTGGATAACGGCCCATTCGCGCTTCTAGAGAGGAGGCCTGAGTCCCAACAGTGGGTAAATTACAAGGCCGATAATGCATGTTACGCATGTTACGATATAGCAGTTTGTACCCAGCTTTAATACTACGATGGCCTTTGGATTTATCCACCTTGCAGCGTAATTTGAGTTTCTATAATATTTTTTAAGATATCGAGGGCACAAGGTGTTGCACTAGTAAGCTAATTTTTGTACTGTAGCATTATAGTACGTGCTTTCGAGCTGGGTATGCGCATTTGCGCCGTTCATTTTAGAGTCAACACTGCTGTCCACATGTTTATATTTACCTTTTCTATTATAGAGTACCTAAGTAGGTTTACGGTACGTTTTGACTCGTTTAGAAAATACGCTGGGTAGGATAATTAAACGCAAATTGTATTTTTTTGTTGCTTACTCAATAAAAAATGCGTAAATCCTGTTCTTAGCATCTGGAACAATTTGCCTGCTGTAGTCTTCCCGTCTGATTATAATTTAGGTGTCTCAAGGCTAGAGTGAATATAGGCTCTTAATAAACTAGTGCGCCTCACTATCCACAAGCAGTCCATATATAGTTATCAGGCCTTTTATGAGTTTAACAAGGAAAATAAATATTATTAAACTTCATCTTAAATATTCTATTTTCGTTTGTTATATAAAAAAACGAAAATAGCACCATTAGCAACTAAAAGCGGTTTTTACTTTTTCCTCAATGAAATATCCTTTTAGTTTCTAATGGAAATAATAATCCTTTATTATCAGGCAACTAAGGCCCATAGAAACAATACACAAATAATATTACCTACAAAATTATAAACTTATACATATAAGTAACATAAACTATTAAACAAATTATTAACTACTGCACACGAAGTGACGGAGTCGTGTTTTCAATGCTAGCAAAGGGTAGGTTAAGCTCACAATATTTTTTCGGCTTCAATTTTCAATATCGAACCTTTTTAGGAAGATACGACGTAAGCGACAGTTTGCGTTTTTTGTAGTTTTCGGGTTTTCCGTTTCTATTCCATAATAAAAAAATATGATAATGTCATTTTTAAAAAGATATCGGTATTCGGTAGGTAACTTATTATTTATAAGTACTGAGCTAATCCATTAGTAGCTATTAACATATTTTCATAAATACTTACTTTTTAATTGAAGAGAAATCTATTCTTGCCAGAAGGGCCAAATTGTCGCTTACGATCATCTGCCTAGCCTTTTCCCAACAATATTGGGGTCGGATTCCAGTCAAGCCGGAATTAGCTGAATATGAATGTATTTTACGAGGAGCGGCTGTCTACCAGATCTCCACAACCCATTAACTGGGGTAACACGGTACTTCATGGCATCATGGAGTCAGATTTACTGGCTTCTGAGTTCTGACTATCCGTAACGACTGCCAAAGATCTACAAATGATAGCCGGGACCTACGGCTTAACGTGCTTTCCGAGGCACGGAGAAAACTTATTTTGTTAAGATGGTCACCCATCCACAGACCAACCTTGGCAAGCGCTGCTTAACCTTGAAGATCGACCTGTACGGCTGTTATTATTTAGCCACGATTTCCTCAAATTGTCGCTTACGATGTTATTCTTAAAAAGGCTCGTTATGTACAGTGAAAACGATAAAGAGCACAACTAATTATGATAATCCATTAAGTAAGTACTTATTTTCCTCATTTCTGACACCAGTGACACCATCCATCAAGTCAAAGCCTCGCTACGCGAAACCAGTCACGATTCACACCCTCCACACAAGCATTAATTAAAATCATAACAGCTCATAACAACCCAGAAATGAAGCACTTGTTTTGAGTTAAAGCTTTTACTTTGTACGCCCGATGACTGACATACGAAGCCATTGTATACAATGCAGTATTACGCACTTATTGACTTTTCAGGAGCCGTAATGCAATGTTTTGCGACCACGTGCTGGTCATAACCGTTACTGATACCTAGGAATCCGTAACTTAACACCCTACTATGAGTCACGCACGCACGACATCGTACGTTCATTCAACATTTTTCCGTATTCACTCGTTTAAAAAAGGAACTGAAAATTACGCGCCATTTTTAACTCTATGGTTTCAGAATAGAGGTGTAACGAAGTCGATGAACTGTATTGTTAACGTTGTGGAATAAACACGCCTCTTTCTGGAGAAATGATGATTTATAAAACAATTGTTCGATAAAGTTAGTTGACTGATCTGGGAAACGATATGGGTTTCTGATGAATTGTAAACTGCGGTGCCGTGCTGTCTGGAACCAGGCTCAGAGAAAAGTCTGGTGTAGTTTTCAGCATGCATATCTCATAAAGAGACGTTACTGATTGTTAACCTATTTGTTTATTTTTATTGTGGTACATAATAGATACATAATTTGACACTGGAGAATGAAATATTATAGAATTTATAATTTACTTTTTTGGTGTTTTTTGGCAAAACTGCATGAAAAAGCATAAACGGCAACCTTATTACAAAATTTACAAAGGAAACATAAGGAAGTAATTTCTAACCGCTATCTACCTATACGTATTCCAAGGAATTTACACCACAGTTTTAGTGGACATTGTAATAGTGAAAACAACAAGAGCGTATGAGCATCGCGCCACGTGTTATCCGAGCCATGCCCATGGCCCGATGATATCATGTTCAGATACTCATGACCGCTTTATTAGGATATAGTTCAAGGCTGCTGCAATTCAGATCAAGGCTGGAAGCTAAATCGTATCTCCATTTTTGCACTACTCTATATTTGTCTTTGGTTTGGCGCCTAGTTGGGAACTTTTTTTCTCATTAAAGTTCAAAATTATAAACTTTATATTGGCTATCGCCCATTTTCAATAACCTACCGCAGTTTATAGATAGATAGCTATCCCTGATAAACAGTATGATTCTATCTTTCCATCCATAACTTTGGTAGAAAATGCTATCCGTCGGTAGGTTATAGGAAAGCAAGTAAGGCCAAAAGGATAGATTTGTTTATAATCTTTAGTAGCTACTGCAGATAGATTGCTTATTGAAAACGGGCGTAAACGTACAAACCATAAGCAGCCAAATAGGAGAAAAAAAAATCATAATTGTTTATGGTATTTCATGTTAAAGATACCGACTGAAGGTTTTTAGAGGTCTAAGTAATGAAAGGGTAAAAAAAATGCTTTCTTATCTGAAAAGGCAGGTTGAAACGTTTTAAAGTAATCTTTCAGTGCTGAAATTTAATAGCGTTGGAGTGTCAGTGAGCATTCCTAGAGGACTGCGGTTAATGGATTCTGCAATCAAGATAAATGACCAACAAAGGCGGCCATTGTAAGAATGTAGAGCTTCGGAATTCGAATTTGTCTTTGGCATCCGAACTAACGATTTTTGTTCGCTTTAAAATTTTATTCTAGTAAAATTCGTTCATTAATATATTTTAGCAATTTGTCATTTAAATGACTAAATATTAATCTTGTGTCTGAGGATTTAGTGGTTGTCCCTACTCTCGGCTTTGTCTAAGTCTAAGCTTTATCTAGGTCCTCTAGTGTCTTTGATCTCCTTTATACCCACGTAAAATGTCCAAGCTTAGACAGGTAGGTAATCTATTGCAGCCAATACCTGCCAATTACCAATAATAAAAAAAAATATTTAGGAAAGTAATTCTTGAAATACGCAACTTGGCTAAAAACATCAAATCCGATGGATACCGAAATGGACAGGTCCGGTCGTTGTAGCGACACTTGGGGGAGGCTTACTTCCAACAGTGGAAATATTTCAGCTGAAATGATTATATCGTCCACTATTGATTGGGTTGTACTGTGTAGTACTATATAGTACAACCCAATGAATAGTTCTTAATTGCGAATCATCATACGATTTTTTTTTATATGTTCGCGCTTGACCGCTATCTCACCTGAACGAAAGCGACGAGCGATTTCATTATTTCAGCTGAAAGACGTCCATTGCTGGGGCCACCTCCAAGTCGTGACACTTGGCCCCAGCAATGGACGTCTTTCTGTAAATTTTGTGCGAATCCTATTCTTCGGATTCTTGCCCCTCATCCCGTCCTCGGTCCATCTTGGATCTCTAGATAATATTTTTTACGAAATTCTTACTACAAAATTCAGTTTTCTTTACTTGATAGTCCTCTGTATGTGTCCTATGTCTGTCTATATCATTGAATTTTGTAGCTTTTTAATTCCTCTTTTTTGTTCAAACTTGTTGTACTTAGGACTTTTGTTATTTAGGAACGCAATAAAGTTATTGATTTATTGGAAGCATATTGAAGTGCGTCGATATTTGTAATATCAAATTTCTATTGATCGCCGATTCACCACATTCTTGCTATTTTACAATAATATGTTATTGTTTCTATAGGGTAAATCCGGTGGAGATGGCCCTATTAACGTTTAAGATTAGTTGTAAAGGAAATATTATGTTAGAGCAATAAATTATATATCGGAATTGAACTATCATTATTTCTTATAGTTAAAGTTGAAGTGATTTTTCGTACTTACCGTTATACAAAAAATCACTGAAACTTAAGCTTAAACTTCACTTTTTTACCACATTTGGAAGAAAACTGTTAGAGTGCGTCTAATGAAAGCGCGACCTAGAGATTTTTTTTTATATTTAATTGGCAACATTATTCAGCCGCAATTGTAGGAAATAAAAAAAAATGAAATGTCAAGATGTGATTCTCCTACTAAGAAGTAATACCACATACGAGTACAAAATTTTTGGATCAAACCTCTTTTTCTCAGGTCGCGCTTTCATTAGACGGATTATATTACGACTGTGATGATGTAGGTACTGCCTGGCTACATAGGTACTCGTTGCAATTATCATCAATCTTAATTTATTTTTATATTTTATAGTTTAGTTGATAAGAACCTTATGCAAAAAGGAATGATGTCGAGTCGGTTTGTCTCAATCATTCTTTTTTGCACTCCGTATATTAGTGTTTGACTGCTATCCCACCTGATGGTAAGCACTGATGCAATCGTTGATGGTGAGGCGCACTAGTTTATTAAGAACCTATTCGGTTCTAGCTGTATGGCGGCTGTTGGTTGCCTGAAGTAAATGCTTTTTATTTTATTTATTCACTCTAGCCTTGAAGACACCCAAATTATAATCGGACGGGAAGACCGCAGCGGGCAAATTGTTCCAGTCCTTCGTTGTACGCGGTATAAACGACTAGGCAAAACACTTAGTCCGGACCCTAGAGGTTTCAACAACGATATCTTCTTAGCTCCAAGCAGTTCGCAGCAGCAGCCGCTTTCTGCAAGTAGTGGTTAAGAATCCGTAGAAAACAACAAAGATATCGAATAAACTTTATCGTACCAAAATAGTAACGAACATTACCTACATTTTTATAGCTCTCTACGGGAAGCTTTTTTAGGGTTCCATAGCCAATTGGCAAAAACGGAACCCTTATAGTTTCGCCATGTCTGTCCGTCCGTCCTCGCTTAATCTCTGTGACCGTTAGCTCTAGAAAGCTGAAATTTGGTGCCACTACCTATGTATGTCGATTACGCCGACAAAGTGCAAAAATAAAAATTGGAAAAAAATGTTTTAGGTATAAGGGTCCCCCCTACATGTAAAGCAAAAAGCGTTTTTTTTTAAATTTCAATCCTAACGTGTGATATATTGTTGGATAGGTATTCAAAAATGAATAGGGGTTTACTAAAATCATTTTTTGATAATATCAATAATTTCGGAAATAATCACTCCAAAAGTAAAAAACATTGTGTCCCCCCCCTCTAACTTTTGAACCATAAGTTTAGAAAATATGAAAAAAATCTGGGAAGTAGAGCTTTATAAAGACTTTCTAGGAAAATTATTTTGAACCTGATGGGACGAACAGTTTTTGAAAAGTTGGGGACACTTATTGTGACGGACGGGAAACTACGGAACCCTACACTGGGCGTGGCCCGACACGCTCTTGGCCGGTTTTTTATAGTTTCTCACAGATGGCCATATTTTAAGTACCCAAGTACCGGTACCTAATGAAAGCAATTTCTAAATGTAATTCATTTTGAGGTTAAAATACAAAAATAAAGCGTAAAGTAAAAGTTATTTACTTTACAAAGAAATACCTAATACGTCAAACATTCGATAAACTTAAAACGAACATGATTTAAAAAAACGAACACTTTCAGTTTACCCTTTTATTTTCTACTAGCTGACTCGGCAAACGTTGTTCTGCCATATAAATAGGTGACATGATTTTTTACACCTTGTGTCCGAAAAACCGAAATATCTTACTGAACCCTATTTTTTTCCAAAATAAAATATACCCTATGTTACTCGTGGATAATGTTGCTTTCGAAAGGTGAAAGAATTTTTTAAAACGGTTCAGTAATTTTTGAGCCTATTCATTACAACCAAAAAAACAAAGTTTTTCTCTTTATAATATTATTATTATATAATATAGTATAGACAAATAATTATACCATTAGTTACTATTAGTTGAAGTAATACTATTACTCTCAAAACGGTGAAGGAAAACATCGTGAGGAAACCGGCAAATCCTAGAACGAAAAAATTCGAAGACATGTGACATCCACCAACACGTACTGGGCCCGCGTGGTGGATTATGACCCATGCCCCCTCCTAGAGAGGAGGCCTGAGTCCCAGTAGTGGGAACATTATAAGGCTGATATAGCATCATCAGCTATGCTATGCTAATACTATTTCAAGTTGGCCGCTGTAAAAATAATCTGGCCAGATCTGCCAGTGTGGAGCCTCCGTACAAGACATGCGTCACCTGCTATGCTAGTGCTACCCATCCTGCACAACCACCTGCATTTTACAGGATATATGTGAGGCCAATAACAGAACCACGCAGGTAGCCAAACACTTGTTAGAAAAAAGAAGTAAGAGATGTACTCTTACTAAATTTAGATAATTTTAGAAAAGAAGAAGAAGATTAATTGAACTTTTTTCTATTTTCCTTACCTACTACCCTATGAACATCTTTCCCGAAATTACCCTATTTTATTTATAGATGAGGAATGAGAAATAGGCATTATGTAATTAATTTGTAACGTAACATCAGAATTCTATATAATAATTTGAAACGCAGTACCCACTAACACGCAGCAATTGCATGATTTTAAAACATCGAATAATATGAGTAAATAGTATCTAAATGTTTAACTCGTTTTCCTCTCTTATCAATATATTTTAAAAGTAGGTACTTATGTAATCACACTGTTCAATTTGGGTTTTTTCATAGTTCTTAGTAACAGTCCCCTTTAACCTTTTAAATCCACAATATACGTTTTCCTTATTAGTCATAGAAATCTTAATAATTTAGATCTCTGTGTTATTAGTCCAGTGCCTGGGGGTTTTTACCCAGAACTTTTTTGACTGTGGACGGATTTTAAAAAGAAAAATGTGTAGCTAATAACAAGCATAAAAAAGTTTACCTATCACACCTATCACCTACCATTGTGATTTTGATTAAAAAAAATAAAAATTACTTTAGTTCAATTACTATCTCAGTTTATATATCTTATAGGCTTCCTCAATATATGGGCTATCCAACATTGAAAGAATTTTTCAATTCGTACCATTAAGTCCTGAGATACTAATTGAACTATTGGATTCCTAATTTTTTTTTTTATGAATATCACAATTTTTTAATAGGTAAACTTTTTTCTACTTATTATAAATAATATTTTCTTTTTAAAATCCATCCACGGTCATTAAAGTATTGAAATAGTTAATTAATGTGATATTATATACGGACCTATTTTAATAGGTGGTACCTATCTGGCTATCGATAGAACTATGTCAATTTCATATAAACCTAGTAACCGTTCCACGGATTGTTTGTTTATATTTATAGTTGTCAGTTGATCATAAACAGTTCTCAGAATAACACAATAAAATTCATTGTATACGTTATCCTGGTTTCCCTGCTTACACTCTGCTTAAATATTGTGCCCCTACAGTGGTTATGGGCCCAGAACGCATAAATCAGGAGAGATTTAAACGTGATAAAGGAAGAAATTGGAGTGAAAATGAGTTCTGTCAAAATTGATCAACTCCATCAGAGCAACTACGAGACCTGGAAAATCCAAGTGGAAGCCGTTTTAGTTAAGAACGATGCCTGGGGATACGTGAACGGAAGTATCGCACGCCCAGCAGAACCAGCCGAAGCAGTAAAGTGGGACATTGGAGACTCGAAAGCTAAGTCTGATCTCATTTTATCGATAAGTCCGAGCGAATTACGACATCTACGAGGATGTAAGACTTCGCGAGACGTATGGTTAAAGTTACAGAACATTCATGCGTCGAAGGGACCTGCAAAAAAGGCGACATTACTAAAACAGCTGTTGCTCCATAAATTGGAAGAAGGTGGTGATGTAAGAGAACATGTTATGAGATTTTTCGATGTGAAAAGCCAGTTAGCTGACATGGATATCGAAATGCATAATGATCTGACCTCGATAATGCTCCTGTACAGTCTGCCGTCCAGCTTTGACAACTTTAGATGTGCCATAGAATCTCGAGATTCATTGCCGGATCCAGATACGCTCAAGATTAAGATTTTAGAAGAAGATCATTCCAGAAATCGAAAAGAAAGTGTAGATAGAGCATTTCTTGTAAAGGGAAAGAAGTCTTCTAAACCAAAGAGTGGTACTGAGCTGACAAGTTCGAAATTCAGATACAAATGTTTTAAATGTCATCTGTATGGTCATAAAGCCTCTGATTGTACGAAGAAGAACAAAGAACAGTGTAGTGATACCGTAAAGTATGTGTCGAATGATTATGAAGTACCTGATATCGATTCCAATTTTGTAACATTTAATTGTGTTTCAGATGTTAATGCTGTTTGCAACGGGAGTGGAAATTGGATCATCGATAGTGGCTGTACATCACATTTGTGCAATGATGCAAGTAAATTCGACAAAACACTTGTGCCTTTGTTCGGTAAGCTAAACTTAGCAACGAATTCAAGCACAAACGTACAAGGTAAGGGGACAGTCAGATTACTTACATGTGATAATGGTTCTAAAACAATTGTTCAATTGCCCAATACTCTATTTGTTCCGGATTTACGATGTAGCCTAATTTCAGTAAGCAAAATTACTGATCAGGGGTTTAGCGTTACGTTTAAGGATAACATAGCTAGTGTTCAAGATAGTTGTGGTAACACTAAACTTGTTGCGAATCGTAGAGGTAATTTATATTACGTTGAGGAACATTTAGATAGTGTGTCAGCCATTTCTGAGCAAAAGGTTGACGTATGGATGTGGCATGAACGTTTAGGACACTTAAATGCAAAGGATCTCGTCCGAATTTTAAATAAATCTGGCATGAATGTTAAGATGACAGATGTGAGTGACTTGTACAATTGTGATATTTGTGCGAAAGGTAAAATGTGTATGTTACCGTTTACTAGTTCAAATGGGCCATGCGATGAAAAGTTAAGAATTATACATTCTGACGTTTGTGGACCCATGCAACATACGTCAATAAATGGCGCGAAATATTTCGTCACTTTTATTGACGATCATACTAGGTGGTGTGAAGTATACTTTCTCAGCAAGAAAAGTGAAGTGTTCACGACATTCAAAGTATACAAAAGTCATGTCGAGAATTTGTTAGGACATAAAATAAAATATCTTCATACAGATAACGGCGGTGAATTCTGTAATCGAGATTTCGACGATTTTTTGAAGAAAGAAGGAATAGCAAGAATGTTGACAGTTCCTGGCGTCCCGCAACAGAATGCTGTTGCTGAGAGGAAGAACAGGACGTTGGTGGAAATGGCGAGGTGTATGCTCATCTCGTCAGGATTATCTCCGGGTTTCTGGGCTGATGCTGTAGCGACAGCATGTCACGTAAGAAATCGTTGTCCAACAAGAAGTCTTGAAGGTGAAATACCGTTTGAGAAATGGTTTGAACGACCTGTCAGATTAGACTACTTACAAAAGTTTGGGTCTAAGGTACACGTGTTGGACAAGACACCCGTTAAAGATAAGTTTGCTCCACGAAGTTTCGAAGGAATCTTCGTAGGTTATCCTAGAGATCGAAAGGGTTATAGAGTATGGATACCAGCGCAACGACAAGTTATCATGTCAAGAGATGTGAAGTTTCAAGAATTGAAGAGTGAAGAAAAAGAAAATTTAAATTTACGATTTGATCCCTTCAAGATTGACCAAGAAGGGCCTGCAAATATTTCGGACCAACCAGCAACGGTGGAAATAGAATTCAATCCTAACCAATCCAGCAGAATCCAAGATAACAAAATTCCAGAGGTGGAAGGTGAAGGCATTTCTGTACCTGTGGAAGGATATGAAGGTCAAGAAACATCCTTTGATGCACCACAACTGACGGACGTTCCAGATATTGCTGTAGGACCATTTCAGCACGATCATCATCGGGATGATGTTCATACTGATGGGGGGAGGGCAATGAAGAGAGGTCCAGGGCGACCACGACTGGAACGAGGTCACGTCGGACGTCCACGGAAAATATACAATATGGTTAACGTAGAGCCAGATATTCCCGTGGAGGAACGCGTCGAATCAACGGAAGAGTTTGTTGATTGTCAGGATTTTGCCGGAGTCGTTGAAATTACTTTAAAGGAAGCTTTATCCAGTAATGAAAGAAAAGGATGGAAAGATGCAATACTTTCAGAAGTGAAGAGTTTAATCAAGAATGACACCTTCGATATAGTCAACAAACCTATGGGACGGAACGTCGTAGGTTGCCGTTATATTTTAACGACAAAGTTAAATGTGGATAAAACTGAGAAGAAGAAGGCCAGGCTGGTGGCAAGAGGTTTTAGTCAACTTTATGGAATAGACTATAAGGATACCTTTGCGCCTGTAGCTAGACTTGACACAGTAAGATTGCTAGTTGCACTTGCAGTTGAACTTGACCTTGAGATTCATCAATTGGACATAAACACGGCCTACCTAAACGGTTTGTTGGATGAGGAAATATATATGAAGGTGCCAGACCTCCTAGAAGAATGCCTGCAAGACCTCATGCGGATAGAACAGCCAGGTTCAGTTATACATGAACGTGCCAGCAAGTTGTTATGCAACCTGAAGTCTGGGGGCGAGGTGTGCCTGCTGAAAAGATCTTTGTACGGTTTACGCCAGTCAGGTCGTCAATGGAACATCAGGCTGGACGAGGAGCTGAAGTCCATGGGGCTACAAGTCTCTTTAAACGAGCCATGCCTTTATTTTAAGGCCGTAGATTCAGAAACGAAACTCTTTGTACTAGTTTACGTAGATGACATTTTAGTCGCATCGCAAAGAGGTGAGTGTATACAAACTTTCAAAAGGGAACTGGCCATGAAGTTTGAATTGAAAGATTATGGCATTGCGAAGTATATGTTAGGCATAGAGTTTGACAGATGTGACAAGAGCATTAAATTGTCACAACGAAAATATATTGACGATTTGTTAAATAAATTTGAATTAAGTGGATGTAATCCGATTTCTACACCCATGGATCCGAAAACTAAGATTACGAAACCTACGGAACAATGTGATACGGGGCAGTATCCGTATCGAGAGTTAGTCGGTTGTTTAATGTATTTATCTACGGGCACAAGATTGGATATTACGAATACTGTGGCAGTATTGAGCCAATTCTTGGATTGTCCTAATCAACAGTGCTGGAATGCAGCAAAACGTGTACTGCGCTACCTAAAACATACGAGAAATCACGGACTTATGTTTACGAAAACAGGTAAAACATTGCATGGTTATTCAGATGCCGACTGGGGTGGATGTTTGATAGATAGACGTTCTTATTCCGGTTATGTTTTTATGTTAGGAGGTGGATGCGTGTCTTGGAAGTCACAAAAGCAGAAATGTGTATCGACTTCGAGCTGCGAAGCCGAGTATATAAGTTTGGCGTCATCTATGAAGGAGGCAATTTACCTGAACAGCTTGCTTACTGAGATTGGGCTATGTAAGTTTGCACCATTATCTTTACATGTAGATAATCAGGGGGCGATTTGCCTTGCCGGTGATCCAATGTTTCATTCTCGGAGTAAGCACATTCACATCAGGTACCACTTTATTAGAAGTGTATTGAAGAACAATACGAGTATTGAGCTAAAGTATTTATCGACAGACTCAATGCTCGCGGACATATTAACGAAAGCTTTGCCCAGAGTAAAGCACTATTCGTGCATGCGTGGTTTAGGCATTGCTTGTTAATTGTTTATTTTGTTATGATTGTTCTTTGATATTACTTTCTTTTGTATGTGTTTTTTCTTGTATTGCTGTTTGTATTTAATATGCGCATTAAGGGGGCGTATTGAAATAGTTAATTAATGTGATATTATATACGGACCTATTTTAATAGGTGGTACCTATCTGGCTATCGATAGAACTATGTCAATTTCATATAAACCTAGTAACCGTTCCACGGATTGTTTGTTTATATTTATAGTTGTCAGTTGATCATAAACAGTTCTCAGAATAACACAATAAAATTCATTGTATACGTTATCCTGGTTTCCCTGCTTACACTCTGCTTAAATATTGTGCCCCTACATAAAGTTCTGGGTTTTGATGATTTTAACGCTCAAGGCACTGGACTATATCTTAGAATAGTTAACCACCAATCGACTTGCATTGTGCGTATTCATGGATAATCGTTGTTCGATGACTCGAATCGCCTTCCAAAGGTTTGCCATCCCAAAATTGTGTGAAAACGGAAACAAATATGTTACTGTATATTACTTATTTAACTTTCTAATTAAAGTTTTTGAGAATTTGTCGATCACGGTGTCGTTCTGTTTCTGTTGGAGAGTAAACTTTTAACTACTTATTAGCTTTACATTCTACTAAAATGTCCAGTCCCTATTCTACATAGAGTTTTAATTGGTCTTTAATTAACCGAGTGAACTTTGGTATGTCCAAAATAAACAGTAGGTATAGTAGGTACACACTGCTGTAAACTTACCTCATAAATCAATGTGTATTTGTGAAAAGCACATGAAAATCTGGTCACTAGTTGTTGGGAATAGCGCGAACAAACAGAGGACACTTTGTTTCATAATATGTATATGTGGGCGCAAAACCAAACTACCTTTCGATTTCTTTTGTAAATATTGCAATACCTTCTTGACTTAATATGAGAATTTAATGACTACCTTCCAATTCTTTTGTAAATGTTGCAAATACCCTCTTGAATTAATATGAGGATTTAATTTGACAACTTCCTTTCGAATTCTTTTAAATATTGCAAAATCTTGTTGAAATTAATATGAAACAACTTCCTTTTAAATGATTAATATTTAAATAGTATTTTCCATTAGAATCTCTCTTTAATAGAATTGTCACAGTGAATTCTACTGTGACAACTTCCGTTCTAATTTATTTATTTTAAGTATTTTTCTACCCTCTTAGTGAATTTTATTTAGTGTGGTGTTTTCCCGCCTAAATTCTCTTATTTGCTGGGTATAAAAACCAATGTAATTCAAATATAAAACAACACTCTTTCGCCGCCCGTGGAATAGACCAGAACTGATGTAAGGTATTTCTTTATTATCACTCACTTTTCCTGACGTTCTATTTTACTGTGTCTGTGTATTTTGTGTGACGTCAACCTCGATGGCGATCAAGCGCCGACAGCAGCGGTGGGATCCAGCCCGCTCTTACTGAAGCCCTGACTCCAGCACGTTTCGCTACCCTGCGCCTTCATGAGATCATGGCAATTCCTACCTACTGCCATTCGATCCTGAAGTGCGCTCTCATATCAAGAACCCCAGTGTGCCGATGTTGACGAAGCCATTACGAACTGAAGAAGACCGAAGAAAAGTCAAGCAGGACATGATCCAGATATTGAAGAGTTCCGTTATGCTGACGACGTCCAGTGTTGACGTGACTACACATCGGAGCAGGCGTGTAGCTACGCTGACCACATAAGCAAGGAATGGACGCTCTTCAAGACAGTGCTGCTAGAACCAGCGGATGGTGAGATAATTTACTCTGTAATCACTGGTTTCCTGATTTTATGAAATGTGTATCGTGTAATTTTCCTGACTCTTTGCCCAAAACTAGTTTCCATTTTTGAATACTTTTTTGTAAACGTGACTTTGACGCACTAAAAATAACGGTAAAAACAAATAGTTCAAATCACTCTTAGTTGACGATAGATATCATTGTCGTTGACGGTAGTTGTCATTGTCTTTGACGGTAGCTGTCATGTTGTTGTCTTTGACGGTAGCTGTCATGTTGTTGTCTTTGACGGTAGCTGTCATGTTGTTGTTTTTGACAGTAGCTGTCATGTCGTTGTCGTTGACGGTAGCTGTCATGTCGTTGTCGTTGACGGTAGCTGTCATTTCGTTGTCGTTGACGGTTGCAGTCATTTCATTTCATTGTCTTTAACGGTAGCTGTCATGTCGTTGTCGTTGACGGTAGCTGTCATGTCATTTTCGTTGGCGGTAGCTGTCATGTCACTGTCGTTGGCGGTAGCTGTCATGTCACTATCGTGGGTGGTAGCTGTCGTGTCGCTGTCATTGACAGTAGCTGTCATTGTCATTTTGTCAGTAGCTGTCATGGTCCTTGTCAGTCCTGAACGCCTGACTTCTCGGGTCCGTTTCCCATTCGTTTTCTATGTAAAGAAACCTGGTTGTGTTATCCATGACTGTAGAAAGAAACCTACAAATATTTTCCGGAGCCGTCTCCGGAAAACCGCAAGTTAATAATTTAAAAATAAATATTGCTATAAAAAGGGTAGGTCAGAAATTATTTCTTGCCGTAGACAAAATATGGTGAGAATGAAATCAACCGTCCAAAATTAATATTTTGAGTTAAAATTAAACATCTGTCAGAATTGAAATGACTTCAATTCTGTCTTTTGTTTTAGTTACTACTGGTTCGACTCCTAGTGGATTTCGTTGTTTTAATTTAGAATGCAAGCAAAAATATGCGTTGCTCATTTTATTAGACAAACAAAACAAAGTCAAGATTTTAGTGTCAAGCATGATGTTTCCCAGCCGGAGGCCTGAGTCCCAGCAGTGGAAACATTAGGTTAATGCTATGCCATATAATGATCTGTTTCGTGACGCGCGATATATCGGAGTGCAAATAATAATTTATATCATTCGGTGAAAATACTTTTACTCGTATTTTAAAAATACCCACTAAACAAAAGCTCTTTCCCTTTCTACCTTAAAAATATTTTAGATTTTTTTTAAATGTTTCAAATGCCCCATAAGTCTATTTTTTTTTAGTTCTGGATTTGATAATTGAATCTACTATTTATTGAATCCGAATGAATTGAATGTTCGGTTATTGAATCGAATATTGACTCGGCGATTGAATCGATTGTTGGTACGGTTATCGAGTTGATTATTGTTAGATTGGTTGGATTGGTCGACTGATCGATTGATTCGATTCTTGTGTCGATGAATTCGATTATTGGATCGATTGATTCGGGCGATTGATTAGTTCGATTATTGTTTCGGCATTTCGAT
Organism: Mythimna separata; assembly: GCA_030763345.1. Taxonomy (NCBI): domain Eukaryota; kingdom Metazoa; phylum Arthropoda; class Insecta; order Lepidoptera; family Noctuidae; genus Mythimna; species Mythimna separata. The sequence goes on along the minus strand of CM061170.1, from coordinate 21,499,793 downwards.
TGTTGGGTCAGTTAGTTCGGACGATGGATTGATTGGATTATTGTGTCGATTGTTGGCAAGATTCATTTAGGCGTTCGATTTGTTCGGTTAATCGATTGATCGTTTGGTTTGATTGATCGACTGGTTCGATTGGTCGATTCATTCGATTATTGGGTCGATTCATACGATTATTGGGTCGATTCATTCGATTGTTGGCTCGATTCATTCCATTATTGGGTCGATTCATTCGATTATTGGGTCGATTCATTCGATTATTGGGTCGATTCATTCGATTATTGGGTCGATTCATTCGATTATTGGGTCGATTCATTCCGTTGTTGGAGCGACTGTTGGATCGATTCATTCAGATGTTGAGGCGACTGTTTAATCGATTATTGTGTCGATTATTGAATCGATTATTTCAATTGTTGCATCGATTATTTCAATTGTTGCATCGATTAGTTGGATTGTTGCATCGATTAGGTCGATTGTTGCATCGATTAGGATTGTTGCATTCGATTGTTGTGTCGATTAATTCGCTTGTTATGTCGATTATTGGATCGATTATATCGATTATTGGATCGATTAGATCGATTATTGAGTCGATTGGTAGATCGATTGATTTGATTATTGTATAGATTTATTCGATTATTGGTGCTGTATTGATTGGGGATCCTATTTCAATTCAGTTATATCGTTCTTAAGCAATGTATCGATTCTGTAAAGCTCAAAATCACAAATTAACGAATAACTCGGTTTTGTTGACATGACTGATACTTGCGCCTTATAAGCTGCTTTGATAAAATTCGAATCGAAAATCAAATTTGTAAACTTGATTGCGTCACGTAATTAAAAAAAATCCCATTTACCTTCAACATTAGTTAAATATTTCTGGTCGGGCAAACTGTCAGGTTGACATTTGTAGAGCTTGGTAAACAGTGGCAATACTATTAGACATTTGCAGTTAACTACATTTATTTTACCATCAAAACATATTTGAAACTTCCCCATGCTTGTTGCATTTACGTGTCACCACTGTGTGTTAAGCTTTCATGTAAAATAAGGATGGACGAGCGATGTTTTCGAGACAAATTAAGCTTGTTATAAGGAAAAAATATAGTTGTCGTTGAACTGCTTTAAAAATCGGTTTGATGGACTTAAATGTCTCAAATTTATGATGTTCTGAAAAAATCGCTGTTCATGATATTGAGTATTTGATGATAATTAACCGACCGTGTGGGCGGAGAGCTTGTGAATTAGATTAATTTCATTAACTAGTCCCTTTCCCACCTATTACGCTGACTGATCACCAGTGTATCCTTTTTCCCTGTATTCGGAGCCAATAGCCTATGCGGGTGACGCCATTTGGTATGGCATATAGCCATACCAATGGTGACCTAGGCGGGTGAAGCCTGAATTCGGAGCTATATCCTATGCGGGTGACGCCATGAAGGAATATGGCTAGATCCAAGGCGGGTGACGCTAAATTAGGTAGCTATATCCTATGCGGGTGACGCCATGAAGGAATATGGCTATATCCAAGGCGGGTGATGCTAATTAGGGGGCTATATCCTATGCGGGTGACGCCATTTGGTATGGCTATATCCAAGGCGGGTGATGCCGTATTTTTGATGTGAATTGATTTATTGCGTTTTATAAAAAAAAAAAAAATGTTGATTTGTTGTTTGAACCTATCCAAACCATTCTGCTTTAACCGCGAACTTAGAATCTTATATTAACTAGTCCCTTTCCCACCTATTACATTGACTGATCACCAGTGTATCCTTTTTCCCTGTATTCGGAGCAAATAGCCTATGCGGGTGACGCCATTTGGTATGGCTATATCCTAGGCGGGTGATGCCTGAATTCGGAGCAAATAGCCCATGCGGGTGACGCCATTACCAAATTTTGGTATGGCTATATCCAAGGCGGGTGATGCCAGAGTAGGGCAAACAGCCTATGCGGGTGACGCCATTTGGTATGGCTATATCCTATGCGGGTGATGCCAAGTTAGGAGGCTATAATCCAAGACGGATGATGCCTTAATAAAATGTTAATCAGTCAATTCACACCAAATCTTTGAGAAATTCACACCAAATGTTTGAGATTTACTTAATGTTTGAAATTTTTATCCTGTAACTCTACTTTTAAGTTTCTACGTTCACCTGAACGCATGCCTCCTGGGCTTTTGTTCCGTTTGACGCGATATCCGTCCGATGGAGTAAAAGTTCATGATGTTGAGTTCTCTTTGGTAAACCCCCTCTGGGTGGATGTGATTTTTCACGTCATTTGTTTGTCTTAGTAGGCTTCATCGTATCTTTTTCGGTGGTTTTGATATGATGAGGTTTAAGCATGACGACGATTATTTTGTTTATGCATGATGGCATATTAAATCTTAACTTGGTTGACACTTAGTGGAGTGTCAGACTTTCGCGATTCGTTCGTCCTGTTCTTAAGCCTTCTCTTGCAAGAGAAAGACCTAACCATGTAAATTGTAAATGAGTTCCCACCGTTAGGTAATCTTTCAGTTAGGTTCAGGCAGGTAGGATCAGAATATTCGAGCAATCTGAATAAGAGTCTTGTTGGGTAATATGATTTAAAGGTGCATACAACCTTGTTGGATCACCTGGCTTGATTAAAAAGTATAAACATATATAAAAAATAACAGTTCGAATGTTCTGAAGGATTTGTTTTTTAAATATTGTAATATTTGAAACTGTTTGATATTGGGCTAACCCTATATGGGTGACGTCGATATAATAATTGATATTTGTAACGAGGGCGACTCACACAGAATGCTTGATGTTATGTAATTTTGGGCTAACCCGACGAGGGTGACGCCGATTTCATGTAAAATTTCGGATGCTCTATAATGAAAACTTAACCCAGTATTGAGCGATGCTAGCTTAATGTAAAGTTCTGTACAGCGCAGAGAGCGCGCTGAAATCAGAATGGCCGTGTGGGCGCAAAACCAAACTACCTTTCGATTTCTTTTGTAAATATTGCAATACCTTCTTGACTTAATATGAGAATTTAATGACTACCTTCCAATTCTTTTACAAATGTTGCAAATACCCTCTTGAATTAATATGAGGATTTAATTTGACAACTTCCTTTCGAATTCTTTTAAATATTGCAAAATCTTGTTGAAATTAATATGAAACAACTTCCTTTTAAATGATTAATATTTAAATAGTATTTTCCATTAGAATCTCTCTTTAATAGAATTGTCACAGTGAATTCTACTGTGACAACTTCCGTTCTAATTTATTTATTTTAAGTATTTTTCTACCCTCATAGTGAATTTTATTTAGTGTGGTGTTTTCCCGCCTAAATTCTCTTATTTGCTGGGTATAAAAACCAATATAATTCAAATATAAAACAACACTCTTTCGCCGCCCGTGGAATAGACCAGAACTGATGTAAGGTATTTCTTTATTATCACTCACTTTTAGAGTTCAGGAGGAGCTCAGTACAATGCTCGGTGATCTCAGTAGGGCTTCCGAAAGAGTGGGACTCAAAATGAACATGGACAAAACCAAAGTCATGGTAAACATCCATGTAGCTCCCACTCCTATCAAGATCGGAGACTCTACACTCGAAGTTGTGGACGACTACGTCTACCTGGGACAGACGGTCCAGTTGGGTAGATCTAACTTCGAGAAAGAGATCAATCGTCGAATCCGACTCGGCTGGGCAGCGTTCAGGAAGCTGCACGGTATCTTCTCGTCCAACCTACCGCAGTGTCTCAAGACAAAAGTCTATGACCAGTGTGTGTTGCCAGTGATGACATATGGCTCGGAAACGTGGTCGCTCACAATGGGCCTCATCAGAAGGCTTAAAGTCACCCAAAGAGCAATGGAAAGGGCTATGCTCGGAGTTTCCTTGCGCGATCACATCAGGAATGAAGAGATCCGCAAGAGAACTAAGGTTATCGACATAGCCCGAAGAATCGCCAAACTTAAGTGGCAGTGGGCAGGGCATATTGCTCGTAGAACAGATGGTCGATGGGGACGGAAGGTTCTAGAGTGGCGGCCACGTACCGGAAGACGCAGCGTCGGAAGGCCTCCCACAAGGTGGACCGACGACCTGGCGAGGGTCGCGGGAATCCGATGGATGCGAGACGCGCAGGACCGGTCGCTGTGGCGACGCTTGGGGGAGGCCTATGTCCAGCAGTGGACGTCTTTCGGCTGAGATGATGATGATGATGATGATGATGACTCACTTTTCCTGACGTTCTATTTTACTGTGTCTGTGTATTTTGTGTGACGTCAACCTCGATGGCGATCAAGCGCCGATATATACATATAAATTATGTAAGGATAAGAATTAGTTACACGCGCAATGGTCAATCGAGGACTAAGTGCGGAAACCAGTTCAAAAACTCAAGATAAAAGTAGACAAAGAGAAAAAATAGAAGACAAAGAAAAAGAAGAAGAAAGACAAGAGTAAGATTCAAGAAGGATAAGGATTTTAGATTTTAGTTAGTTTCTTGTTTCCCTAGCGCCTGATTCTAGCGACTGAGCAAACTGCGTTAAAGAGTAAACTATTGCTTTTGAAAAGGGGCAACATGATTTGTGCCGCCATGAATCGAGATTAACAGTCGTCTTATTTTATACAGGAATATTATTTTAAGCACTTAAAGTAATTTTTTTGGTTGTTTAGAAATTATTGGATTTTACAAATGCCATGTTGTTACTGGAGACGTCATTCAGCAATCGATTGCTATATAACTCGTGTAGGCGTTCTGCTAACAATAGCAGGAGGGGAGACACACCATAATTAATGCATTCATTCATTCGAAAGGGTATATTTATGAGGAGATTAGGAGATACATTACATACCAACGTATCTCCTAATTTTATTTTAGACAATCATCATCATTTCAGGTAAAAGACATCCACTATAGGACATACGGTCAAAACGGCGTAGGAAAACATCGTGAGGAAACCGGTAAGTCCTAGAACCAAAAAGTCGAAGACATGTGACATCCACCAAGCCGCACTGGGCCCGCGTGGTGGATAACGGCCTATTACCCTCTCTAGGAGAGGGTCTCCTAGAGAGGAGGCCAGAGTCCCAGCAGTGGGAACATTATAAGGTTGATGCTATGCTATGCTATTTGACATAGACCTATGCCTCTTGCATACATCGGACTCCCGCGACCCGAATTGGCAGTGGGCAGGGTACTTTGGTCGCAGAACTGATGGTCGCTGGGCTTTGGATTGGTAAACGATATTTATTTTGTAAGTAGGTTTAAACATACCTATACTTTTACACTTCGATTTTTTCTTTCGTCTTTTTATACTAGACTAGCTGTCCCCTGCGGTTTCACCCGCATTTTTCGTTACTGCTCCGCTCTCGTGGGCCGTAGCGTGATAGTAACACTAAAACTGAAAGAAATTGGACCAGTAGTTCCAGAGATTACCCCCTACATACAAACTTACAAATTTTACCTGTTTATAATATTTGTATAGATGAGGCCGGTGTTTCCTAGCTGACTTCCCTAAGAAGAAACACCGAAACAATCTCAGAGGTGACCGCAAACCTACCGGAAGACGCAGCTTTGAAAGGCCACTCGTTGTGGTACTCTTGCGGACAGCTTATGTCATCATGTACTCGAGACATTCTAAAGAACCCTAGTGTAACAGTTATAAATAGCAATGACAACCACTTTAGCGTTTGTTAAAAACCAAATAGACTGTTGAAGAATGGAAAATCCCTTTATTAATTGAAGATACGTCGGAAAGTACAGATTACAATGAATGTAAGTGCTCTCTTCTCTTTCTGGCCTGATAACAAGAATTACAAAGAGTATGATAGTATCGTCTGTGCGGGCCGGTATAGACTAACGATGGGGATTCCCCAGATATTGAACAATAGAAAGAATCAGAGTCGTTAAAATAATCCATCGACTCGCAGTTCTACAAAATAATCGAGATGTTATTCGATTGTTTCGAGTCAACAGAATCGACAACTAGTTTTTGATTGTACGAATCAGTCACTCTCAAACCATCGAGGAATAGAGTGCGTCTAATGTAAGCGCGACCTGGAGTTTCTTTTTTAAATTTAATTACTCAGATACCCGCGAAACGAGACACAATAGTAAAACAATAACAGCGCGGTCTCATAGGACCGGTTGGGGATTCAAACGTTAAATTTAATTGGTAACATTATTCAGCTGCAATTGTAGGAAATAAAAAAAATCTGACATGATTGTAAGTAATACCACATCCAAAATTTTTGGATTTAACCTCTTTTTCTCAGGTCGCGCTTTCATTAGACGGAATATAACTTGCGAATGAACGTGTCAATGAGCCAGTTGCATTATCAGGCCGAGTCGGACTCGAGTCAAAGTCGAAACAATCGAGAACTTTCGAGATGTTCGAACAAGCGAGAGGTTTTATTCGATACTAGCTTTAGCCCGCAGCTTCGCCCGCGTACATAAAATATGCCTATCGATGGCTTAGAGTGAAAACCTCGTAACTGCAAAATACGTAACTTTTCAGGAGGCCCAAAAAACCAAATAAGATGTTTATTGTTAATTAATTCTAATTGACATCTACGTATTTTATTCAAATGTTTTTAAAATATTTATGTATTTTAAAGCTTATTATATTACCCTTGTTTAAAAAAAAAAACCAACAAGTTTTCACGCGCCATCGCGATGTTATCGCACTAACCTGACTCAAGAGAGATATACATTTAACACCGTAGACGGCATTACAAATAACCAATCAAAATTTTTCGTGATTCAAAACGGTGTTTTTCAAGCTTATTTTTCCAAAAATCTAATAAAATAAAATTACCCAAAATTGCAGATACGAGGTTTTCACTCTAAGCCCTCGCTATGTCACTCAGGAATACAGCAGCTTTCTATTGGTGAAAAAATTTTAGCAATCGGAGCAGTACTTCCACAGATTACCTCATACAAACAAAAAAAAAAAACTTTACCTCTTTATTATATTAGTGTAGATAATTCCTCTCGCCATTGTCATCATCATGTATCGCTAACATAGACTCGTAGCGAGAGTAGCAAATACTACAGGCCCCGCGCATCGGCAGGCCCCGCTTGGACGTACAAAAAGAAGTCCGGGTCAGATACCATACTATATAAAATCTAATCAATCCGAATTATCCATAAAAACAATGTAAGCCTATATAGGTTCTATCTCTTCCAAATATCCCTAGAAACTCTAGGGTGAGAAAAATAATTAAGATTTTATATTCATTTTTATTTAACAAAGACTAAGGAAGGGGGACTAAGGGGGACTAAGGGCTTAATCTGAAACTGACTACCGCATTTGACCCTTGTGTTGATTTGTACTTGAAGTATCAAAATCAAATATTGACTTTCATAGAGTAGCGCGAGCGCCTGAAGGTAACGCAACCGCAATACTATCGTCTGCGTTATTTTTTATAACTGGTTGCTTTGCGCTGAAAAATTACTAGGTAATGGTTGTCAGAGGAAAGGTACCAAGGAAAATAGAATAGATACTAATTACTGTTACTATAAAATTTTGTACTTTTTAGGGTTCCGTATCTCGAAAGGAAAAAACGGAACCCTTACAGGATCACTTTGTTGTTCGTCTGTCTGTCTGTCAAAACCCTTTAACTCGAGAACACGTCAAGATATCAAGTTGAAATTAAAACTATATACTCAAATCTGCGGTCCCTTGAAACTGTGCAAAAATCAAACTTGTAAGTTGACGGGAAAAAAAGATAGGCCCGTTTATGTTGCAAAAAATGTACATTTCGACACTGTCAAAGGAATTAAAATTAATAGGATACTTCCCGTTGACCTAGAATCTTGAAATTTGGCACGGAGCAAGACATTATAGCACAAATATAGGGAAAAGTCTGAAAACTGTTAATTTGTAGTAACGTTACAAAATATTTTTTTACGGTTTCCCTTTTAGTTGATTGATTGGAGTTAGTTTCCCTTCTCACATTAAAATATTTTAGGGAAGGGGTGATTTCGGCAGTTGGAATGCACTTTTTAGTGTTTCTTTTTACATTGAAGTCGGTTCTATTTTTTTTGTAAAATGTTTTTGTTTATGTACGAGCAGACTTTATTTGTCAGCTTTCTTTTTATCCTTTCATTTGTATTTAAATAATCTTAAAAACACGTTACCCTGTAACGTATTTCCCTACGAACCAAGATCGCGATTACGTAGAAAGCACGCACTACCTAGTATACCTACAGAACGAGCTCGAACTAATCCTAGGTATCCTGTTTGAATCAGAATGCAAAATAGCTGGTCTAGAATACCGAGGCTACAAATAGAGGTGACTGTGGTTCTTTTTGTTTGAATTACACGAATCTATTAGCCGAGAGGAATCTAGACTGTGTGCTGTCTAAAAGCTGGGACTATTCTAAATTTCTTGGAAGCCTCCAGGCTAAAAGAGTTACTCTAGCAAGGTGACGAGTCACAATAGATAATTTTGGTCACAATGACTACATCCCCTACACTACGGGTGATGCATAGCCCAATATCTTAAAAAAAAAAAAATATGGGTTCATTAGTAGTGTTATGTCAAACGTTTGCTATAGTCCGACCATTTTGTGGTGATTGAAATGACATAATCATAAAACATGCGTAATGTCAAAAGCTCACTATATACTACAGAACGAGCTGCAACTGATCCTAGGTATCCTGTTTGAATCAGAATGCAAAATAGCTGGTCTAGAATACCTAGGCTGTAAATAGAGGTGGCAGTGTTTCTTTTTGTTTGGATTACACGAATCTATTAGCCGAGAGGAATCTAGACTGTATGCTGTCTAAAAGCTAGGAGTATTCTAAATTTCTTGGAAGCCTCCAGGCTAAAAGAGTTACTCTAACAAGGTGGCGAGTCACAATAGATCATTTTGGTCGCAGTGACTACATCCCCTACACTACGGGTGATGCATAGGTCTTTATCTTCAAAAAAAAAATTACATGGGTTCAGTAGTAGTGTTATGTCAAATATTTGCTATAGTCCAACCATTTTGTGGGGGTTGAAATGACATAATCATAAAACATGCTTAATTCATGAATCCCCGACCGGTCTCATAGGACCGCGCTGTTATTGTCTTACTATTGTGTCTCGTTTCGCGGGTATTGATAGGTTAATGTCGAAAGCTCACTATATACTACAGCACGAGCTGGAAATGATCCTAGGTATATCCTGTTTGAATCAGAATGCAAAATAGCTGGTCTACAATACCGAGGCTACAAATAGAGGTGGCAGTGGTTCTTTTTGTTTGAATTACACGAATCTATTAGCCGAGAGGAATCTAGACTGTGTGCTGCCTAAAAGCTAGGGTATTCTAAATTTCTTGGAAGCCTCCAGGCTATAAGAGTTACTCTAACAAGGTGGCGAGTCACAATAGATAATTTTGGTCACAATGACTTCATTCCCTACACTACGGGTGATGCATATCCCTTATCTTCAAAATATGATAATAATAATACATGGGTTCAGTAGTAGTGTTATGTCAAATGTTTGCTATAGTCCAACCATTTAGTGGTGGTTCATCATCTGTCTAGCCTTTTCCCAACTATATTGGGGTCGGCTTCCAGTCAAGCCGGATTTAGCTGAATACCAGTATTTTACGAGGAGCGGCTGCCTACCAGACCTCCACAACTCATTAACTGGGTTAACACGGTACTTCATGGCAAGACTGGAGTCAGATTTACTGGCTTCTGACTATCCGTAACGACTGCCAAAGATCTACAAATGACAACCGGGACCTACGGCTTAACGTGCTTTCCGAGCCACGGAGGAAACTCGTTATGTTAAGATGGTCACCCATCCACAGACCAACCTTGGCAAGCGTTGCTTAACCTTGAAGATCGACCTGTGCGGCTGTTATGATATAGCTACGAGGTCCTCGACCATTTTGTGGTGGTTGAAATGACATAATCATAAAACATGCGTAATGTCGAAAGCTCACAATAATATAGGTACTACAGAACGAGCTGCAACTAATCCTAGGTATCCTGTTTGAATCAGAATGCAAAATAGCTGGTCTAGAATACCGTCGCTACAAATAGAGGTGGCAGTGGTTCTTTTTGTTTGAATTACACGAATCTATTAGCCGAGAGGAATCTAGACTGTATGCTGTCGCCTATTTTAAACCTCTTCAGTGTTAGCTGGTGAATGCACCTAGATTATAGTTGGTTATTTAGTATAGATAAATGATTGAAATTTTTAATCTGATCGTATTAGGTACCTAATTTTTTTTTTAAATTAGCCTTGGTATAATTCAAATTTTTTATTTGATCGTAATATGTATTTTTTTTTCAAATTTCCCACTGCTGGACAAAGACCTCCCCCAATTTCTGCCAGGTATTCTTTTCCTGAGCCACCTCAAACCAGTATTGGTTAATATTATTCACGTTATTAGATACCTACGTATGTGGGTTCAGTAGTAGGGTTATGTCAAACGTTTGCTATAATAGTCGGACCATTTTGTGATAGTTGAAATTACATAATCATAAAACATGATTTATTTCAGAGCTTAACTTAAACTAATATACAGCGTGAAATCATAAAAATAATAAAGGACTTTGCCCTACACTATATGTACATAATGCTAAAATAGATAAGTACTCTTCTTCTTCTTCCTGCCCTTATCCCATATTACTTGGGGTCGGCGCAACATGTTTTTTTCTTCCATTCCGTCCTGTTACCCGTCATAACATCACTGACTCCCTTTTCTTTCTTTGGCCTCCCTCTTCCTCTCCATCCGTCCACGCGTAAATTCATAACTCTTTTAGAAATATGCGTTTCATCCCTTCTCTTTAGATACATCAATACAAAATAAGTTGTAAATAGGCAAGTTGTAAAACGAAAACATGATCATAGTGACAAATAATGTTCCTTCACAAGCCTTCTATCATCATCATCTGCCTAGCCTTTTCTCAACTACATATATTGGTGTTGGCTTCTTACCTCTATTACATGTCACGACTGGAGTCAGATTTTACTGATTTCTGACCATCCGTAACGACTGCCAAAGATCCACAAATGACAGCTGGGACCTACTTAACGTGCTTTCCGAGGCACGGAGGAAACTCGTCATGTCAAGATGGTCACCCATCCACAGACCAACCTTGACAAGCGTTGCTTAACCTTGAAGATCGACCCGTGCGGCTATTATTATCTAACCACGCGCTCCTTCCAACACTTCAATACACACGCTTTATTGTTGCGCAGTCAGAAAACCCCAAAAACCACAAGAGTTGGAATGTCAAAGCGGTATTATATGTTCTCAGTAACGTTACCCATTAAAGTTAGTACGTTATATAAGGCAGCTCTACAGTACAGACCTAATTACAATGTGCCCTGGAGTGAAATCGCTACCTTTGTTCCCAAAGGCTCTGTTTTTGTACTGAATTAATCTTTTTGTGGTGCTCTCTGCTTGCCTCGAATGTAATTTAGATTTTTTGCGAATGAATTTGTGCGTGAAATTACTAAACTTCATTTCAGTTTCATATTCCGCCTGAGGGCTTAATGCTCAGTCTGGTAGATTTTGGAGCTTGTAGATATTGTAGGTACTTCTATCTACCAAATTTTACTTTAACTTAAGGGAATAGGTACTTGTAGGAACTGATTTAATTTTTACTATGTAGAATTTTAATTCATTTATTTGTTTTTTTTTTTTAAGTTATATAAACTAGTGCTTGACAGCGATCCCACCTGATGGTAAGCAGTGATGCAATCGTAGATGGTGAGGCGCACTAGTTTATTAAGAGCCTATTCACTTTAGCCTTGAAGACACCCAAATTATAATCGGATCCACATTATTTATTCAAATTGTGATATAGGTTCTAGGAAGGTATACCAGAAGATGCAGCGTTGGATAGGCCTCCGACAAGGTGGACTGATGACCTAGCGAAGGAAGCGGGAATCCAATGGATGCGAGACGCACAGGACCGGTCGTGGCGAAGCTTGGGGGAGGCCCAGCTGTGAACGTCTTTCAGCTGAAATTATAGGTTCAATTTACATCTAATAGAAAGTCACAGATACCTATTAGAAGTAAATTGAGGTAAGGCAAGTAATCTATGCAAGTCATTCATTACATTCGAAAAAAGAAACACACATGAAACTATTTTGAAACATCTGAAAAGCAAATAGTCGTGTGCAGGAAAAAGTTTTGAATGATTTTAAAAACAACAACGGCAAAGTGAGTTGGCATCAATGATACATCTCACCTCATGCATCACGTTACGTTTTTGGCGCATTTGAAAATAGAACTTTAAAAATATAGCTGTTACACGATTCTGTCAGAGACTAAAGTTTTTATGAAAACACGTAAAAAGAATTCGCACAGCCAGCTACATCACTACGATTTAAAAAAAACGGTTAGGTATTGCCAACATTTTGTTTGGTGTCAAAGTTCGATATTTGGTACCTGAAAATCGAAATCGATATCTGAAAATAAAATAAGTATGTATAATGGAAATAATCGTTTATTGTAGGCTAAACAAAAATAAACAAAAATTGAAAAAAATATGAAAAGTCTTCAAAAATTATTCTGTTAAAACATTATCATAATTAGCTAAACCTATTGAATAAGCCTTACTACGTTTATTTTTATATTAGGTTCAACAGTTTTTGAGTTTTATTCATTACCAACACAAGTAAATACTTGAAATTATCCTCTTTATAATATTACTATAGAAATACAGATTACTGAATTAAACAAAAATGTATTAAAGAATGCCAGCTAAATAATTTTCTGAAATCCATTGACGCACTGAAAAATTTTTTCAAGTAATAAAAAATAACTATCGTCGTCTGTTTTTTATACCCTGAGACTAAAATTACATTATAACACAAAAGAATTAGCGTCTTTCCTATAGTAAGTTTGATATTACCTGTTTAAATTTAGTCTCAGGGTATAAAAAACAGACGATACGCAGAAAACAGTTTCTAACTGCCAATTTCTTCACCAAACGTAACAACCAAAGTAACAGCCAAAGTAACGTCATAAAGTAATAATAACGGTTAAATTCGTTTCTTCACAATTTTAACTGTTAGTTTTCTCCTTAACTTTAACTGCTCATTGAAAGGCTGTTAAATCCAAAGTCACTGTCATTTTGACAAAATTGTATAGGTTTCACTGCGTTTATCCCTACATTTTATTTTAGTCGACTTTTAATTTAGCTGTCACTTGGATGAAAACATTGACAAGATGACAGTTGCTATTGACAACAGTAATGGTCAAGGAAAAGTTATTACTTTAGTTTTAGTTTTATCTTTTTTGAAGAAATTGGCCGTAAGTATTCACTTCATGTGTGCAACTCCTGGCACTCCAATAAGGCAGTGTTGCCAACTTATACCCATTGTCATTGATAGATAAAAATCAATAATATGAAGATAGTATGCGGGCGCGTCTCTATTACACAATTGGTATAAGAAGCGGTGCGATCGACGCAAGCGCATCCGTGCTAGAAATCTAATAGAGCGATCTCTGCCGGGAATGGTTGCGTCATCTGTTTTAATATCCTCGCCATTGATTATTATAGATAATTTAATGTAGTCGAGTCTTAACTTGTGAATGGGGCTCAGCGCTGCCAAAAACGTATATAAATTATCTTGAAGTTTTTATATGTTTCTCATTAAATTATATTAATAATTAAGTGACGTGTATGTCACAATAGATAACAAAAATTGCCTAAATCTGATTTAACCTATCGGCAGACGGCTACTCCACGATTGTCTGTGCCATCTGACCGTGCTACTTCAGCACACTGAACGCTCGCTCAAGTTCAAGAAAACCGGGACATTTAATTTTGATTTAAAAATCGGGACGTCCCACCAAAATCGGGACGTCTATCAACGGCCGGAGTTGGTCATATCTACAGTTTTCGAGGAGCAAATAGGAAAAAATAAGTGGATCCTCTCAAACGCCAGGAAACGAAAACGCCAGGTCATAACATCCCAGAAGACTTAATGAAAATATAGAAAAGACCTCCCGTCTTTTCCTCACAGTGGGTTCAGTATTAGTACTCGTAATAATAACATTTTTAACAGCATGCTTGGTGGCCTGATAAGCTCGAGTTCAAACTCAAATATTTCAGAATTCGATTATCAAATTGAATCATTTAGGTACATACTTACAGATGACAAGACTATTTATGTTTTTATATGGAAATGTTGTTTTTCGAAACTAAACCACAATTCTTTATTGCTATTACATCAATAAAATCTTTTTACAAAAGAAAATATTATTGTTAAACTAATTGAATAGTCAAGTTGATGATGCAAATGTTTTACCGACCACATACTTAAGTATTTACCTACACGACTGCGAACCAATGCTCGAACAGGCAAAAATTTAAATAAATTGAATTCAAATTATTAACCGAGATAACTTGTAATAGTCATGTAAGTTAGATGCGTCAATTGGAGGGAAAAACACTTGAGCTAGGTAGACTGACTGACATATCAAACGCACTGCCTAAACCACTGGGACTAAAAGCGTGAAATTTTGCACCAAATTTCCTTTTACGTATGCGAGGACTTTCCAAAATTCACTCACTCCCTAACGGGATGAAACCGCCAGTCGGCGAGTTAACGATAAATGATAGTAGTTATGTAGGTTTTACAAAACATTTTTACACGTCAATTTTTTTTTTTGTCTGTAGATTTATACTAGATGAGGCCGGTGTTTCCTAGCTGACTAGCTATCGCTTGTCATATGCCCGCGTCTACGTCAAGTCGTTCTGTCAGCAGCTTCACCTACGTACGAGTAAAAGTAAGTTTTACCACACAAATTTTGGCCCCCCGTTTTGCATATGGCTGCAAGTCCTGAGTCCCGGCTGGGGCGTGAGGAACTCCGCTTCCTCCTCTTTCGCTAGCATTATTGCTTCGCAGAATGAGGCGACCAGCGCTTTGCTGCCCATTTCCTCTTGCTCTGGACCATGGTTTGTAAAAGGCCCCGGTGCGAGAGGTCGTCATCGCCGATCGCCCACAATTACTCTGTAGGAACCTCAGATTATAAAACCTTTTGTAGGAACACTCACAATCTCACATAGACCACGTGGGCAGGCGTGATATTATGATACGATCGAAGGATACGATACCCGATGAGAATTATCTCATGAATCTCTCACCAATGTGTGCAAACAATCAACAGAACGTTGGTACCTATGTAGGTAGCGTAATGGCTGACGTCAATTTTATTATAAGGATATTCTTCGTGGACTTTACCCGTAAGTTTCATGAAACGTGCACATTATTGTCCACAGAAATGACAGTTTTAATTAATTGACCTAATTTTTGCCATTTACAGATTTTACGGTTAATTTAGTTTCGTTTTTGGTATTTTTAGGTACAGTCCTTTTTGCTGACTGATGTATGAGCTAACTGTTTATCCAAAACGTTATTATAGGTGCCTACTGGCCATGTACGACAGTTTTGCTGAAATTAAAAAGAATAGGTGTGGTGATTTTACCAAGCGTTTTATTTGAAAATTCAGGTGTGACGGAAATCTTTTATTTTCTATACCTAAATATCGTTTTCGGTGTAAGAAATAATAAAAACGTTATTGTAATAGTAATATACTTGAATCTACATAGTTTGTTTGGCGCCTATAAGAAGTTGCAATTACGAGGTACTGTGTTTTAGTATTTACGAAAAACTAAGGTCCCATTATGTTGCCTTGTAGTATGCCAAAGGTACAATAACTTCTTTTGACTTGAGAGCGTCATACTAACAGTTTAATGTATTTCTAGGTAGTTACTGCCCGGAGAAGTGTGTGACAAATCTCTCTCTTTCTAATGCCCTTATTATCGAGACATGTTGTCTAGTTAGTATACTTATACGGATTGACGCATAGGTATCGAATGCTTAACGTGGAATAAATACTGCCAAGGATTCTAGTTCAGAAAACTTTTTAACATACAATACTGACAATAAAGGACTGGATTGATTTGCCTGCTGCGGTCTTCCTGCCCGATTGTAATTTTATTTAGGTGTCTTCAAGGCTAGAATGAATAGGCTGTTGATAAACTATCTCTACTTACCATCAAGTGGGATCGAAGTCAAGCATTAGGCCATACAATTAAAAAAAAATACGATGATTCCTAATAATACTTTGCAAATATATTTACTGTAGGTAATAATCCAGCTTAAAAACCAGCTCAGACTCATATTTAAAACCACAAAACCTAGCATTATTTTAGTTTATATTTTTCCAATGACTTTCATTCCCAGACGTCATGCATAGATATGACTGAATGAGTAAGTTTGTGTATTCCATTCAGTACGGTTTGAACTACGTTCATTAATGTTCTTATCATAAACCGCACTCACTGTGACGTACACATTTATTGACTAAACATTATTTAAGTCCGTATGTATTATAATTTATCTGTGGTTAACTACTCTAAATGCGTCGACAAGTCTGGGCTATTCGGAAATTTGTCTAGAATAGCCAAGGGATCTTTATCTGATTCGAATAATGGGGCTATTTAAAGGTTATTTCATAGTTACATAATATAGCTAGTTGACACAGACTGTGTTTTGTTTACTTACCTCTAGATTAGAGTTTTTATAAAAAAAATCTTATCTTCAGAAAATTTTGTTGAGATTCACAAACGTCACAAGTTTAAATTGCTGTTATTTATTACAATTAGTCTTAACTGTGTAAGAGAGTTTACAATTATAATATTACTTATTAGATCATTAATCACAATTTAGAAAATCAAAATAGTAATTTAAACAAAGCAAAAAATTAAACATTACAAATCACAAATAAATTAGAATATTATTAAACATAATTATAAATTCCCGAAATATAATCGATAATAAATCGTAAAACCTACGCCAATTAAAACTAAATGCGCATTTAATTAAAATAATGTTCACATTTGGACCTGAATTTTGGACTAATTGACTTATAAATTACATACTTTTATTTTTCTGCATGCGTACATATACATATTATTATATTTTAATCGCAAGTCGACTCGTTTTGTTTGTCGATCTCAAAATCGGGTTACCTCATTTCCATAATGATGTTAAAATTTTATCTTTCTCGAGCGGTCAACGAAGGTTATTATTTATAATGCATGCGCCGTATTCCGATATGCGGGATCATCCCGGTCCCCACAGAGAAAAGTAAAGGCCGAAGGTCCTGTCTTTCTAACAAGCGGTAGCGGTACTAAAGGGGCTCAAACTTGTGTTCGAGTTTCAATAGCAGGTAACATGGAAAAGTTAAAATCCGTTACACTCTTAATGGTGAATGGATAAAAGTATTTTTGTTTACATTGTCGTCTTTGTTTGTGAATGAGCTTGCTATCGTGATTTGTGCGGAGTGAAACTTCTGCATTAATAAGTTTCGTGGTGGGCCGGTCCGAGCTATGCGCGCGCGCCGGTTGCCGTGTTTCTGATTTCGCGTCCAGTCGTCCGCCGCGCGCGCACCCATCTACATAGCTGTCGCTCCGCACTCGCGCCCCATCCGTCTCGTAGTGCACGCGCATCACTCTCCCGAACTACTCGGCACGTGCACCGACCTACTCTATCTCTTTCACGGGCCCCACGACCCGCCTTCCACGAACCTCGATAATGGGCCGATAAAGGCTAATTACTCGCGTAGTTGGCCACTTAGGGATCGAGTGACGGGTGACGTTCGCGAGTGCAGTGTCAGGGCTGTGATGGCTGAGAATCACGCACTTATACCCGAAGCCAACTCGATGTACACTCAGACGAACATGAAGGAGTCACAAGACATATCGAAGAACTTGATGAGCGGTGATTTTGAGAGACAATTTAGAGGTGCGATGGTTGAGAAGACGGACAGGCGGTGGCAGACGTGGCTGATCACGCTGGCCGTGGTGGTGGGCGCGCTGCTGGCGTGGCTGCTGGTGTTCACCATCGTGCGCGAGGTGCAGATCCGCCAGCTGCGCCACGAGGTGGACGAGCTCACCGCCAGCATGATCGCCGTCTCCGCCAACGTCAAGTCTCTCAGCCAGATGATCGAGAAGAACAAGCTGTTCAACGAGTTCAAGGACTTGCAGGACACGGTAAGTCCATATCATTAGACAATACGACAACACGACTGTTTACTCGCAGATTATGCCTGATTACAAAACTCGGCGTCAACATTACAACGACTTTGAACTAAAACGTGAACAGAACAAAATACAGAAAAATAAACTTACGTGGTTGATATTAAAATAGTAGATGCATGCACATTTTTATTTCGTTTCAGCTCACTGATAGGAACGCAGTTCGTTTTGAACGGATGTTTATTTAATCCCTAACAACATGGCGTTGTCAGGTAAAAATAATACAAAGGATAAAATCAATTCCATTTGACTTTTGGGCAAACCCAAAACAGGCGTAGACCCGACTTTATTTACGTTGGAGACTGGTAAACAACAACATTTTAAAGAATAGATAATCAGATTCCAGGTAAGCGAAGTGCGGCTGGGAACGTGTGGGGAATGTCTTATGTAATTAGCGTAGTGTTATGATGTTGTAGATAGCTCGCCTTCACTCGCTCGGTGCCTCAGAAGCTCGCTAGTTAGTGGCCAAGGTCTGCAATATAAACACTCCACTCTATTATAGTCAATTGAGTGAGCAATGATACGATCGTTTGGCATGGCAGCTATTTAATAGACGACGTTCAAACGGTTAGTATCCTCATACGCACGTCTATTACTATCTGATGGGAAGTGGTGGCCATTCAATAGATTTTGAAGGTTATTGTGTTGGTTTTGGTCGCGAAACTCGGGGGTATCGCCGCATTGGGAGGACTCAGCGTGGATCTAGAGAGCACAAAACTGGTTTTGTTAACACTACAACCAGTTACGAATGTAAACAAAAACGTGCCGGGCGGCCGGCGCCGATCTTGCGCAACACATCATTTGTAGTATTGTCGACTTAATTGGACGACAATTAAATCTTTTCATTAAGGTCTTCATTCTGGTTGTAGGATCCATAAAACTCAATTAGCGAATATTACCTAATAGGATATTTGCAATTTTGATAACTGTATTTAAAATTAGCTTGTGACAACGGCTTCATCAGCGTGGAATGATTTCTTAACCTCATTACAAATTAAAACTCGGGATATAAAAATAATTCATCATCATAATAAAAATAATTGAATTACACCAAATCATGTATTTGATTGAGTATGGGTAATACATGAAGTGGTAAAATAAAACAGTCGTCCTTTCAACCATATCTTGTCTTTAGAGGTGTACAAATATTGCATAGGTACTTACTTAAAATACAAATAAAATAAATATGCATTTGTTTACAAGTTTCAGAGATTACGACCTCGGTAATGTACGTTCCTATAGATTTAGTATCATCAAATACATATACAAAATTTCAAATATGTATTTATGAACTTCATAACGTAATGAAGCTGATAAATATTTTAGGACATACCTACTCGTTTTTTTACCAACGGTATCTTGTTTCACATCGTATTTACTCTTGAATTCTTTATACGGTCCTCAATTCTCCTTTATTGTTAGGTTATTAGTAAAATACATGTTATTATTCGTGGACCTCACTTTACTTACTTTTAGAAACGTTTTATTTCTATTTATTTGCGTGACAGAATACGCCTCCGTCACATTTTTTTTTTGTACTGATCAATTATTGATAGAAACGAAGACTGACCCAGTTACTTACCTGTAGATATTACAGAGTTACTGACTAAAGAAATTAATCAAACTTTAAAGTTTAGTTCTAGCACCGTAAAAAAACAAGCAAATCATTCGGTTTCTACTAACTGGATCGTCTTAATGTTTTAGTTGTTCGAAGATGCCTCGAGGTTCACTTGGCTGCTGT
This sequence comes from Mythimna separata, assembly GCA_030763345.1. Lineage (NCBI taxonomy): Eukaryota > Metazoa > Arthropoda > Insecta > Lepidoptera > Noctuidae > Mythimna > Mythimna separata. The sequence continues at coordinate 21,480,011 of CM061170.1, read as the reverse complement.
TCAAAGTGCCACTAACCAGTAAACTTTATTGTTGTTAGACTGAATATTTACTGTCCATACTTTCTTGGAGAAAACGAAATAGATAATAAATATCTATTGACATCTTTCTGTTTGAATATCTTCTCTCTTACAATAAACTATACTCTAGAAATTGTTTAGGATTCATCATCTACCTAGCCCTTTCCCAACTATATTGGGGTCGGCTTCCAGTCAAGCCGGATTTAACTGAATACCAGTATTTTACGAGGAGCGGCTGCCTACCAGACCTCCACAACCCATTAACTGGGGTAACACGGTACTTCATGGCAAGACTGGAGTCAGATTTACTGGCTTCTGACAATCGGTATTCAGAGACACGGAGAAGTATGGATGGTCCAGGATTAAACAAGAATATTTCTAGTACTTAGATAATTAATATATTCTACATGTATTGTTCACCTAATCATGGACTTGGCATTGTCTCCTAATTCTTCTTTGTTAAATCGTTTGATTTTTAGGATTCGAATAAAGAATTAATTAACATTCGTTTTCCTTTCGATAATACAATGCCTCATGACGAGTCTAGAACAACTAAAAACAAAACATTTCCCAGAGCCACCAAAAACTCCTACTAATTACTCAAGATTATATGTAAATAAAATTAACGTTAATGAGATGGTCAATATAAATAGCAACAAAGCACTCGACACCGTGAGAAGTTAAACAGAACATAAAAATGTATGAGTGTTTAATTTTTAACTGCCTGCCCCACACCACTCGAACGATTAACGAGATATTAAAAATATTATTAGATTCTAAGAGCTACCTTAGACAGTAAAATATTTATGATAGAATTTTAATTTGTTATTACATTAGGAGCTGAAGAGGCTGACGATAGATCACTTATCATCAATTACTGTGATGGTTATATCATCGATACAAACACTGTGAACGATGTAAGTAACACTTTAGCAATAGGTACTGAATAAATATTGAATAGAAAAAGGGCAGAATTCATTCAAAATAATAGAAAAATAAAGAGACCCTATATCCCTTTACTTATTAGATAGATATAAATTTTATTGTACACCAAATATAAACAGTAGGACATCAAAATTAATAGGGTGTCACAATGGGAGGTCTTATCGCTTAAAGCGCTTTTTTACAGACACGTTTTTTACAGTTTACCTTTGGTCGCTCTGGCTGAGAACAAGAAAAAGTTATGCAGGTAGTTCAAGGTATACTATTTACATAATTATACGTAGTTTTGTCAGTCACAACTCATTTTTGATTCAGGAAGGAATCCGTGTAACTATGCATGAAGGTAGATAAAACATTTGCTAATGAATCAACCATGGATTTCAACGAACAAATTAGTAAACAAAAACATCAAAAAAATAAAATATTAGCCTTAAAGGTAAAAATTGTAGCTCATTTCTGTAGCAGACAGAAATGAGCTACAATTTTTACCTTAAAGAATTACTTTTGTCAGAACCTCTATAAGAAGCTTACTGAGTCGTTGAGTGGTTGACCAGTTACAATGGCTAAAGCCGTTTAAACAAGGGTCCCTCAGGGACTATACTTATGCTCACAATGGTAGAATACTCATAAATCTTTGGGCTATTATGACCAAATACTTTATTGGTAATACGGGTCCTGTTCATAGTATTTGAGGTGCTATCACCGAATAGAAAAGTCATAATGTGGATATTACTATTTGTATTTATAAAGATATATTAAAGCCGTATGTGAGAATAATACTATTTTACATAGATATCGTAAGTTAGCATCATAATTTGTGTAGGTAAAAAGCATAAGGGAATTATGTAAATGATATTGCTGACTTTATGGCGATAAAAACAAGGAAAAGTAGTTAGACTTACATCAGGTTATTCAACATGTTTCCTTTGAAGCTGTGAACACACATAAATGGGCTATTAGAGACCATATCTTACTTGTGTTATATATTAATAATGATACTTAAGGGATAGAGGGGATTACAAATGTCTGTTAGTCATAGAATCTACTTTATTACTTCCAAAACTTGTTTTGTTTTGCAATTTATCTTCAAATTTGCTCAAATAAGAAAATAATTAGCAGTCTTTCAAAGCTTTTACGCTTTTACAGTTTGAGAAGTAGAAAATCCTATTGGAGGAGAATAGTCAAAGATTTAAAATACCATATTACCTAGGTAATGACAGTTGATGAACATAAAACAACATTGAATGAAGGACGATTTATGACAGGAATTTTGCAGAATGTTACTATAGATAATATTACTGTGATGTTACGATCGTCAGTAGTGTGAAAAGTCATAAATCGTTTACGATGGCGGCTTGGTTATTATACGACGAATATAAAGGGATCACACTTTAACACATCATTATTACTGTTATCAGATACTATACTAGCTTTGCGGAATAGTATAAATGTGAGATATGCTATGAGTCTCTCGATTTCAACCAAATTCTTGGCATATTTTGTAAGTAACACCGTTTGGCGAGGCCATCCGAAGCCGCACATAAAATTCATCGAATAAATATAGAAGCGTATAAGATGAAAGTTTACAAACACACAGGTTGGATTGGCGCCAATTTTTGACACACCGTATCACGGGCCCAGGTCGCCGTTGACGACATACTGAAGCATAATATTGGGCTACAAAGTAAATGGCTTGCTATGAGAGATTTATCGCTAGTTCCTAGAATTAGATTTTATTAGTTCGTGTTTTGAATAGTGGTTTCTAATAATATTTACAACGCAGATTGTTTTGTAGCAGAAAACGTGGAAAATAGAGCGGTTCTTTCCAAAACACCGGTCAGTATTGTGTATGTGTGGCTATAGGCGACCGTTTTGATATTATGTAACTAGCTTTAAAGTTTGAAAAAAATTCGATGTCTCAATAGCATATGACTATGACCTGCGACATATATATGACAATCAATAAAAATTGTGTTCATAATAAATATAATATTATTTTTTATAAATTATGTAATAGAGTATAGTAATGTAGGAAATATTATGAAGCTAACTACTTTTTCTCGGAAAATTAAAATAAGGATTCCTTTGAAAAGAAGTCGGTTTCATGAAAAGTATCGTCACTTAATTTCGTTTGATGTTAGACGTTGAAAAATGCGATAAGGTATATTTTACCAGTAATTACTTCTAACTTGTATTCTTTCCTGTACATTTTGTGAAAGTAGGCTATAAAGATAAAATTTCATGGTGTCGTCGCGGTTTGAACAAAAGTTTGTTAGCAATTAATCTTGCTACAATATGGCCCGAAGGTTGAAAAGACGTGGTAATAAAAGTATTCCTTGTAGGACTGTAGGTGCTTATTTTTAAATTGCGTGTAAATTTTAAAGGGCACTTATTGAGCGGCACGTCAATAAGAACCCTTTAAAATGATTCTATAACTTGTCAATAACAAGGTCTACTTAATTCATGTGATGATTTTTTGCAACTTACGTCGTGATGCCTAACCTATACTCATTGAACTACTATAAAGTCATCATCATCATCTGCCTAGCCTTTTTCTAACTATATTGGGGTCGGCATCCAGTCAAGCCGGGTTTAGCTGAATACCAGTATTTTACGAGGAGCGGCTGCCTACCAGACCTCCACAACCCATTAAGTGGGGTAACACAGTACTTCATGGCAAGACTGGAGTCAGATTTACTGGGTTTTACTATCCGAAACGACTGCCAAAGATCTACAAATGACAGAAGGGACCTACGGCTTGCTGCTTTCCGAGGCACGGAGGAAACTCGGTATGTTAAGATGGTCACCCATCCACAGATCAGCCTTGGCAAGCGTTGCTATCTAGCCACGAGCTCTTTGGAAAGAATGACTGTGAAGCTTAAAATACAGAAAGATTCTTTAACTTGTTAATAACAAGGTCTAATTCATGTGATGATTTTTTGCAACTTGCGTCGTCGATTCCTAACCTATACTCACTGAACTAATTTATAGTACCGGATAGTAAATTATAACTATTTTATATAGGTACTATTCGTTAAGCATTCGCTTTTCATAACAGCTTTTCATTTCCTAGTAATGCTTCCAACATATGTCACTAGATAATTGAAAACACAGTTTATAATAAATGTGAAATTATAAATAATAATAATAATAACTAACAAGTTTAATCTCTATTTTTATAATAGGTATATATAGTAGATTATCGAATTGGGATACGATTTATTTTATTTGAAATGCCTTTTCTAAGTATGGGGACTGGAGAGTTTATACTTTTTTTAAGATTTATTAGAATGTTATAGTGCTTATTATTATTTGGTGACATATTCAAAGAATAAAACAAAAATTCAAACGTATAAGAAGAAGAAATGATGAGCATGAACCAGTAATACTTATTTATAATAATGAACCGTATGCATGATTCATATGCAAAAAAATAATTGAAGCTTCAAATTAATTGATCAAAGCTAATGCATTGCTGTTATTTTTAATGTTTCGGGCAGGAGATATCTTACTTGAAAGCTGATATTTTAAGACTGGGTGAAAGCTGATTTCAGTGGACTGGAATGTTGGCGAAAAAAATTCTGTTTCTCAACGTAAAAAAAACAACAAGTGAATAATCGAAATTTCTTTTTGCATGAACAATCGTAAAAATTACCAGATTCGGAGTCGAAGAAATTTTATTTGGATGCGCCTACGCTGAAATGAAATCCGGCAATAACTTCCGAGTTATGCCTGATGGCCATATATTTTTGTGATTTAAATGACAACTGTCATGACAAACTAAACATTGCTGTATAAGCGTGTGAATATACTCGTAAAGTGTTCCTTAATAGTCAATAAATTATTTCATTATTCAGCACACTTCAGCAATAATATTTTGGTGTTAATGTTTACTGGCAGGGCTTAGGAAATAAAACGCAGTTTATGAGTTTATGTGGTGTAACCTTGAGCTTAGTAAATATGATTGGAGAATTATTTTTAGTTGGACTAAAACCATGTATGTAGGTGCAATATGTTCCATAAGTTTGTAGGATATTGCAATGTCACTTCTATTTTTTTTTGTTAGCTTGTTCTGCCCCAATTCTGGGCAAAGACCTCCCTCCACTCCTTACATTCTGGTGGAATCTATCTAGTCGGTACTGCCTTCTCCTATGTGGTCTCCCGCGACCCCGTCGCAGTTTCAGGGCACCAGCTTTGTGCTACTTTGGCCCACAGTTTATAGGTCAGCGGTGGCTTCAGGTTTTAGATGAATATGCAGAGGTTAGGAGATTTAAAAAAGATAAACATTCGCTATGTTATTGACTACATGTTCCAAAAATATGAAAGGAAGGTTATTCTATTTCAACTGACGTTTACGATTTTGGCATAGATACGCGTAAATTTTCTGTTTCGTGTGTGAAATCAAATGTTTCTTATATCTATGTAGTCCAAGGGTTTTTATGTTTTATTGCAGTTAAATATCTTGCTCGTAGAATTATACATCTGCTATGATAGACACAGTCTCGTAAATTTTGTCGAATAACTTTTTAATAGAGTAACCTACTTTATAAAAGTTTCATAAGGGGTAAAAAACTTTTAAATTGCTGTCTATAAACGCGAATATTTGTATATGTGTATGACTATTACTACTTATGCTCAAAGTTTAAATAGATTTGGACGAAATATGTGGAGGGATCATTGACAGAGTTGCGATTTTAGCAAAACAGAGCTAAGAATTTTATTGTTGTATTGACTATCTCAGTGAAGCTTGTCAAGTAGGCTGACTTGATGCATTTGCTGCTAAATACCGTAAAAGCAATAAAATTTGAGTTGCATCCGCATTCTAAAGGAAAATAAAGTGACCTCTTTCTTTAACAAAAAACTAAATTGACTCTGGCTAGATGCACCAACCGTGAGAAATCAAAAGAAAAAAACAATCCATAGTATTCGCCGCGCTTTACTTTCCAGCCAGTAGCTGAATAAAAATGTTCGCCCAAATTATGGCATTGTTCGTAAACCTGATTTTAAAACCGGTTGGACCGGACTGAGACGACCAAATTCGAAGAACCCAGTCCTTGTCGGAAGGATACGAGCTATTAGCCGCTTGCCTAGTTGCAATATTAATGATGCGGTCAGATTAGTTAGGAGTTGGGAGACACTTTTTTGGAATCTTTATTTAAATTGATGTTGAAAACTTATGTAGATTGATTTGACTAACAACTAATAAGTTGTTAGTATTAGAACGGAATACTAATAACTAATAAGTTGGAGTTCGTTGGAATTTGATAAGACTCATATTTAAAGATATAGGTAAGAAAGTGCAGTCGGTAAAAACGCTTAGTTTAAAAAAAAAATTAACGTTATATTATGATATTTATGATTACGTAAAAATATCAGAAAACAAAGTTACTTTTTAATTAGGTTTGACTGAGCTGACTAAACAAAATTGAATTTGTCGGTATTCGTTTGATATGACAAAATAAATATGGTTTTAAACACATGCAAGGGATATTATTAGTTTCTACACGACTGCCCAAAAAAAGAGTGTTGTTGGCAATATAACGGAATAAATCTTATTCGCAGCTACGTTTTTATCCATTCAACGAGCTTTAACCTATCACATACCCGCTAAACGAGACACAATAGTAAAACAATAACAGCGCGGTCTCATAGGACCGGTCGGGGATTCATGAATTAAAGTCGATTTCCGCTTCAGTTTTGAATATTTTTGCCTTGTGTATTTGCATTGCTCCCAAACATGACGTTCGGTAGTATGAATGAACAAAATCTAAAGAGCGAACAGGAAAAATAAAGGGCCCTTACCTATCTCGTAGTTATCTACATAACAGTTTAGCAGTTAATGAAATAATGACGAAACTCGAAGCGAGGCCTGACGAGGCTTGATTGCTATTCCAGGCATTAGGCGGTTGAATCATGGACGATGGGCGATGCGGCTAACAGGGATTAACAATTAAAGTGGCCGCTGACCCGCCACCCACGTGCTCGTCACACGTTCTACCTAACAGGACTACATGTTAGTCGTATAAGTCGATTGTAAGAGATAGTATACAGCTTGTATCGTTAAATGCGCAAAACCTCAGCCACTGGTAATGGTTTTTAATTCGATGGACCTAATTCTGGGGATAAAAAAATAATTAAAAATCATTATCGGTGTCCGAATTGTCAGTGAAGAAATATTCGTTTCGGACACAGTCACAACGAATTGTGTCCGAATTGTCAGGATCACAAATAAGGTGCAAAAAATCATAAAAAAATGATTTTCAATTCAATTGACCAAATTCTAAAAGAAATTTAAAAAAAATGTTGATATTTTATGTGTTATTTTTAGTTGATTTAAGATTCGTATCTGCATTGAAATAAGCACTATTATTATCCCGTGAATGAGAAAATTTTAATTGGACGTCAACCATTTGTGTTTGTTTACTTATTTTGGCGGGTTTGCGCTCGTGATGGGTTGACCTATTAATAAATGTACAAGGCAGCATTTTTAATGAAGATTTTTTGCAAAATGTGACCTGTATTAAAAAAAGTGGTTCAATTGATTCTGCCCGTGATTCTTTTCGAACTATTTTCAGGTTTTGTTTTTAACGATACACGTTGTATAAAAAATAACAAGACAAGTTACCTACATCTTTCATGTTCTCTGGTTACGATTTCTTGGAAAAACAGATATGAAATATGAAAGAGAAAATGTTACCTACGTATTTATTTGAGATGAACGATATTTTATGGATAAAATCTTAAAAGAATAAATGTTACGGAATTTCTTACTGGAATTGGAATTTATGTTGGAAAAGGAAAACTGCACTTATTGTAGAATGCGTTGGAAGCATCGGGTTTTTTTATCTGATTAAAAAGCCGATAGGAAAGGTTTTGATTTTACTGAACGAGGTATCAATCAATTCGTTATTATGGTTCAGGTGACAAATGCTACATTAAATATCAGCAGTGCAACATAAAAATACTGCTATGACTTGGTATATTTTTATAGGTATTATACGGTTGATATTTTTAATCACAGAATAATATTGATACTATATTTTTATTGCGTTTTGAAGAACTATCCTTGTCACTTCGGGTTGTTTGACGTAACCTTGAAGGTAATGTCCCAAAACCAATTCAAACAGTTTGTAGGTCAAGCCAAAGATAAAGTGCTCAAAAGGGATATAAAAAGACGAGATAAAGATCTACCAATTGAGCACCGACCCATCTGCTTGCTTCATAGACAATTTTATGCTGAAGACTGCCCTGACCTGTTTTGTGTCATGAATGAAATCAACGTTGAACGTACGAACCAATCGAGGTTTGAGAACGATTTATTCTAAGATTGTAAAAACAACAATATTCACTTACTTACATGAGAATATCAATTTGGTCAAGAATCAAAAATCAAGAAGAAAAAAATCAAAGGAATCAAGAATTTGTTGGGCATATTAGAAAACTAGATATCGATTATAAAAAGTTTTGAGAGTAGATTCAAAAAGATATTGACACTAATTAGTTTCATAAGTACCTACACTGGCTCAACTGTTACAGTAACAAAAATAAGCTGACGTAAGCGTAACTGGATGTGAACCATTTGCAGTTACAACACCGTTACATATTTAAAATGGGTTATTGTAAACTCGTTACATTTTTATTTCATTTTCATTCACCAGTGCATTGTATGGCGTATCAAAATGTCAATAATCCAAAGACTTGTAGAATTGCAGATTGTTAGTACATATTCTACTTGTCGGTACCTATTTTTTGTAGATTCGTGTCTTAACCTATCACATACCCGCAAAACGAGACACAATAGTAAAATAATAACAGCGCGGTCTCATAGGACCGGTCGGGGATTCATGAATTAAAGTGAGTTTCCCATCATAGCTTCATTCTAACTGTATATTAATGAAATCGGATCCCTTTGCCGTGTAGGTATAATATGTCAAACATCTTAGTTAAGTTTAGTATGTAGTTAGTTAATTATACCCGTAATTACTTTGATAGGCATTGTTTAGACAAGCCGCCTGAGGCATATTAACTAATCGTTTTGTTGAACTACATTTCGAGCGGAAGTAGTTATGATTGATTTGTTTGTGGATTTGTCATTATTTTCATCATCTTTCTGTCTTTTTTTTTAAATATACAATTTATTCTCAACCTTATCCCGTAGCCACATCATTATTTCTAGTATTTCCACAAATTCCATTTCTGCGTAGTATCTTTAATGTAATTATAATTCTCTATGTTTCGAGATTCATACTCAAATTATATCTGAATTTAACCTTTCTTATCGTGTGACATAGTAAAATTTTTGTGAGTCATGGATGACTTCCTTGAATGACTAAAGGACCATTATTATCAAAACGCTCGATAATAGATAAACCTAAATAAAAGTAACTATTGAAACGAGCACAGAATCAGCGATAAAATAGGTGCCTATGAGGATATACACATTGATTTGAACAATACGTATATTGAATGAGTTGAAATGAATGAATTTGACCTTTGTTAATTGATAGAAACCGCTATCGATGAGTAAGTCGTAAAATATATGATATCTGATGAATATGTCTGTGTAGGCCTTATAGTGTCTGCACGTGTCAAGTTTAATATAGATATTTGTAATACTGATTATAATGTCAATCGATTTATGTTCTTTGATATTTTTCGAAGTTAGAGATATACTCGTAGTTGAATTAATGTATAATAATAAAAACCAGACAGGAGAATAATCATAATGGTGATATTGTAAAAAGTTTTTGTCAATAAAAATGCCTAAACGCCAACGGTATCTACCCACGTAACTTGGGTTTATAAATTTAGGATCAGAGGTTAAAAACACAATGATATGCTCTAAGTCTGTTCTTAGTTCGATGATATTTTAGCTTAGTTTACGTATATGGTATGACGGCCGACAATTAGTGTAGGTTGAAGATAAATTGTGTTAATCTGAAGTTTGGTTTCAGTAATTGTTCTGTTTGTTACCACTAATTGTTCTCTGACAGCATTCAACATGAATGACACTCCATTTGGCTCAATATTACCACTATTCCCAAATGCCATATCAATGAATTCTGACGTTAAACCTGACACAGTGCACTCATTGTCGTCATTAACATTCCTGTATTCATTATCTTCATCAAAAACATTATGTTAAATCAGCAGTTGAACTTTGCCATATTAATTATTTTAATGACAATCATAAAAGTGATAGATATTGTGGTGATGTGGTCCAATTAGTTCCTATTGCACTTCGCACTAAAAATAGAGAATTGAGACCGCGGAGCATTTGTCATAATTGTTGAATGCACTCCTTTAATTAGTGGAAATTAAAGCTGTTAGTAGGAATCCTAGGAACTGATGACGGGATCTATTGGCGGTGACGTTGATGTGTGCTCGTAAATTGTTGGCCGAGCTGTACCTACATATATGGACAGAAGATATGCGTAGTTTTGTATAAAAATAATGGAGAGAACTGACTTCTTGAAGCTTGTGTAGTTAAGCATTTGGTAATTAAAGTGTAATATGATCACGTCACGTTGTATATGTATATGTAATGTATAACAGGAACATGTTAACGTAAAAGTTGTTTCTAAGAAAATGAAACAGAAAATCGACCTGTTACATTTTTATCTACGTAATCGAGACGGAGAGATAGGGGTACATTACAACGGTTACTGGACAGTGGACAATAACAAAAAATTGCTTCTTGTGCAGGAACTTTGGTAATTACAGCGTAATATGAACAAGTTAGATATAATAGAACCCTGTTAACGTAAAAGTTATTTCTAAGAAAAATGTAAGAGAAAATCGTACTGCTACATTTTTCTCTAGTTGAGACCGAGTAGACAAGGGTACGTTTTACAGCCACAATATGAACAATACGGCTTGCAGTATCAGAATCTGAGAATCTGAACACTAATTGGATAACGAGTTGTTGAGGATAATGACTGAGACTTAACAATAGAGTTTCTTTTTATTTTCCTGTACTTGAGAACTAATTGTGGATAGTTAGGTCTATGTTACAAAAACAGTTCCTAAAATTGTCTCGTGTGCTTCTCGCATTGGTAGATTCAGATTCAGGTAAAACCTGTACATTCAATGAAATCTCATACTATAATTTATCATGGTGATCAAAAGAGTAGTAAGTCAGAACAGGCGTATCTGTAAGTTTTTCACAAACACGTTAAATATTGACACAATTTTACGCTCTAAAAATAGCTTTGTTTACTTTCTGTTCTCTACAATACCCACAACAGTAATGTCTATACAGAAACAAACATTTGTCTTAAGCTGTTATCTCAATATTCGTTCACCGGTAATCCATAGATTACAGCCAGGTTCAATAAATTCGTTTTGGATCAGTTATTGATGAAGGCATTACCGGTATCGCTACACCGATAGATTTCTCTTCGAAAGAGGTGTCAATACGTCTTGATCCATATGTTACTGTAAAAGCACGAACTACGGTAAATCCTAAGATTTTCCAGTAAATCCTAAGATTTACCAACTCTTTATGGTAAAAGTCCGAACCGTTCTATGATCAACGTTTATTTTGGACTTTTACTATCTCTCACTTGGTAAATTTTAGGATTTCCCTCAAAGACACGGTAAATGTTAAGATAAACATTACCAAAAGATAGGGTAAGGATTTGACTGATTAGTAGTATAAATGTTTAATAATTGCTCATAGGTATTTAAGGATTTGAATAATTATTGATTGAAATATTTGATTAAGAAGTATGCATTGTTCTGTAAGACTATGGACCGTGTACTCACTAAGTTCCTGGCATTCCTAGAAACTTATGACATCCTAAGTGACCGTCAATACGGCTTGCGCCGACATTGGTCAGCTGGTGATCTTCTAGCGTATGCCATCCGTATCTGGAGTGTGACATCGAGAAGCATGGTAAGCGCTTGCCGTCCTTCTCGACATCTCGAAGGCTTTCGATAGGGTCTGGCACGAAAGCCTTATTAGTAAGCTTCTTTTTTTCGTCTTACCTGCTGGATTGTGTGCTTGGATTGCAGACTTACTGCACTAGATGACAGCACTATTATTGAGAAATACATATCCAGTGCACAAACTAGTGGGTCACAGATCCAGTCTCTCCGAGTGGCTATGGTTGAGCGCTTGATTGGTCCTTAATTCATGAATCCCCGGCCGGTCTCATTGGACCGCGCTGTCATTGTTTAACTATTGTGTCTCGTTTCGCGCGTATTGATAGGTTAAAGGCAGTCACTGAATGGGGCGACACAATTTGGTCAAATTCATTGCTGCTAAAACCCAGGCGTGTTTGTTTTCCGCTAAAAAGAGCCAATTCAGCCCTCCTCTTTCTTTCCTGGTTGCAACCGTGCCAATAAACGACCATCTTGATCTTCTTCGTGTTACTTTGACGTCAACTCTCAACTTTGCTCCATATAATAATGAAGCAAAGGCTCAACTGGGAATCCTTGCGAAGGTGAGACGCCGGAACAGAGCTGCTCACACTTTATCAAGCGCAAGTTCGATCGTGTATGGAGTGCTGCTCTCATCTTTGGGATGGATCTGCCCGATATCAGCTTGAAGCGCTTAAAGCAATTGAGAGAGGAGAGCCAAGAGTATCATTGGTCGCTAGCCTGTCGGTTTTCTACCGGTTGCATTTTGGGGAATGTGCGTCGGAATTGCATATCCTAATTCCGCCTAGCCCGTTCCATCATCGGATCACCAGGCGTACGGCGATGCGCCACCGGTGACCGGTACATGGTAGACATCCCTCCTATATGCACAAAACGTTTTAGGAACACATTTATTGTGCGTACAGTTAAGGAGTCGAATTCCCTGCCGGAGCCTTTGTTTCCTGATAGCTACAACCCAAGATTTTTTAAGTCAAGAGTGAATAAGTTACTTCTAGGTAAGCGCGCTCCATCGTCGACCGCAGCGTCGCTTTCCATCAGGTGAGATAGCGGTCAAACGCAAACCAATCTACGATAAAAAAAAACAAAACCAACATTTACCGACCCTCACTGGTAAGACCTAGCATGTACCAAATTCTAATGGTAAAAGCCCGATAAAATCATTTCTTTTTTACATATTCTTACATTTACCGACTCGTGTTGGTAAACCCTAAGATTTACTGGTAAAACCTAAGATTTACCGTGGTTCGGGCTTTTACAGTAACACATAGACAAAGAGAATGGACTGAGCAGTATACTTATAAAATTGATGACTTAATAGAAAGAGACGAAACGACTGTGTAGCGTATAACTAGTCTTCTTTCTGTAGGTCGTAGAGACGAGGGTGATATTTCAAGCCTTTGACGTGGCCCAAACAATAGTCGAAAAAGACAACATAATACATATATGGCTGCACGATCATTATAACTCTTCAACACTTTTCTATCTAGAAAGGGACAAACTACCTCTTTCTCGTTGTTTTGCTCGGTACATTTGTTCCGTTTTGCTTGTCTATAAAAAAACTATGAATTTAATTCCAATGAAAATAAAACACATTTCAGAATTTGTAACATTGCTTCGTAATCAATCCAGTCAGTTTGTAGGTTATACAAGATCCTTGCTTCATACCTGGATAGGAAAGCTCAATCCATTCTCTACGTATATGTCTTGAACCGATGTAATCCGATGAAAGTGTCGATACCGGCATTATTTACAATCCGAGAAATATTAACTCGATTGCGAAGAAATGGAAATAGGGACGATATTTCTTTATTGGAAATTTTCAAATGTGTTTTGAATTCATCACTATTTTCTGAAAGCTATAATGTCACGGAATGCTTAGAACTCTTTTATATCTCATAAAATTTTAAGCAGCGGTTTCTGAGGCTTTGTAAACACTGGCATTGGTCACACACTCATCATCTACCTAGCCTTTTTTCTATCTATATTGTGGTCGGCTTCCAGTCAAACCGGCTTTAGCTATTCACTAGTATTTTACGAGGAGCGGCTGCCTACCAGACCTAGAGGTCTGGTAGGCAGCCGTTAGCCGGCAGTTAATGAGTTGTAGACAACTCATTAACTGGAGTGACACGGTACTTCATGGCAAGACTGAAGGACTATCTGTAACGACTGCCGAAGATCTACAAAGTAATATTGAAAACAGATTTTTTTTTTGTAGAATATATTAATTTCGAAAACTAGAAGTCTCAAACTATTATTGACCATTTTCTTTAACAGCATAGAGATGGAAATTCTATCGGTATAACCTCAATATCGTTATGCATAGAAATTGAAAAAGAATGATATAAATATAATATGTCGACATACAGTCTATTTTGATTTGAATATCGTTTCCAATACAGACGGCTCCCACGCCGACGATATATATTATATGTATAATAATCTATATCTAAACTAATACTATGAAGAAGAAAACATTTGATTTTTTGTATGTTACTATTTAACTAAAATTATACTTGACCGATTTCAAAAAGAAGCTAATACATCTAAAAGGAGAAACTGACTGACTGACATATCAATGCACAGCCGAAACTACTGAGACTAGAAACGTGAAATTGTGCACACAAGGTTTCCTTTTATGACTTGAGCGTGCACTAAGAGTCAAAATTCATCTCCTAAGGGGATGAAACGGGTATCCCAAGTTTTTATGGAAAAACCTACATTTTCGTGGGCGAAGCCGCTGGCAGAAGCTAGTCATATATAATAATAGAGATGGCTCGGGTTCAAATACTGGTGTATATTGAAAATATCTAGGATTACTGATAGGGCTGTTAGAAAACTGAGTAGGTACGTAGGTAGAATTTTATTAGGTTATCAAGTAAGTAGGACTTACATTTCACAAACGTGGGTTTTTTATCTCAATCTATCTTAACAGCTATATTCAGCAATATATTTGAGATACGCAAGATACGCAAGTTTTCCAGTGATTGTCTCGTTCATTCATATAACCTCCTAAATTAAGTCTTGAGGAATCTTTTTCTTTTATCTACTATTCTATCTGCTTCTATCTACTATTTGGAAACTTTACTGCTAGCTTGTTTGGATGTGTTCTAAGTCGTTCTTTGTACGATTTTGTCCTTTCTGAAACACACAGACGTGCGATGGATGTACCTATTTACAGTGCTCAAATGTGTGCGCAAACACGGGTGCACTCTCTGTTCCTTTACTCTCGTAGTCCGATGGGACGGCAATCCGACACGACCGGAGGGAGATCTGTGGAGGGGTTGGTGATGTCACCCCCCTGCGCTGCGGAAAGCACGTAAAGCTGTTAGTCCTTTGCCAGGATAACTATACTAGGTTACACTAGGTTTAAACTATCTTTTTCGTATGTATTGATTAAGGTGTTCTTTTTTTCTTAAGTCTGACAGATATTTGAAATCCGAATTGTAGAAGTAATTTTTATAGAAAAATAGATTCGTTTAGGAAGATAGATACAACCACTTGGACAACTAATATACCGACATATTGCTACCGACATTATAAAGCTGAAGGCTGCGGAATTATTTATTTATTATTTATTTATTTATTAACATGGGAGACCAACAGCTAAATACAATAGATTCAACATTAGAGACAGAGTAGTAAGGAGTTGTGATTGTTAGGATGAAAAATGTTAGGAAAAACATTTCCGGATTTCCAATTATCGGAGTTGAAAATTTAGGTGAACTTTGGCGAACCCTAATATTATTTACTTACTTGGAATTCAGATTCAAGTATGTATTGTTTGTCACAGGTGAAATGTGTTTTTGTTTTTGTTTTTGTTTTCATCTTATAAACTTCGCTTCCATTAGCGTTACACCGTTCTTTTGTGGTTAGTGTGGCTGTTTAATGGGATTGTAACGTATGGTGTTGCTAGCTTTTAAGATGTTATGGTTAAAAATTGTAACATTCTGTTTTTGAAATTCGAATTGTTTTGGAAAATTTTATTTAATAAATCGAAAAAGCCGAGCTTTCGATTTTTGTTTAATAGTGGATTAAAATAGGTATAATCTGATAGGTAGGCAGTAGTTTTTGGGGAAATAATTAGTAGATAGTATCTAACTATAACATGTAGATATGTTTCATATCGTTTAACCTATCACATACCCACAAAACGAGACACAATAGTAAAACAATAACACCGCGCGGTCTCATAGGACCGGTCGAGGATTCATGAACTAAAGTTAAATTTTCCATCGTAGGTGGACATAAAAATAACCTGATAAATATACGGAATTCTATCTAATGCTATTTTTCATTATCTCTTGACATTTTTCTCGTCTTATATCTTATATATTTCCTAGAGCCTTCTAAAAATACCGGTAGGAACAGAAGATATTATTAATATTGAATAAAATATAAAAATATTTCTACGTAAAGGTCGAGTATGTAACATAACGTATGTATTTTTCGTTACCTTGTTATGTCACTGGAATTGTCTTAATTCTTTGTTCCTTTGCCCTTTAAGGTTATATAAAGCTCGAATATTTCAGTACCATTTTCAGCTTAATTTGTAAAACCATTACTTATTTTGTTGAGGAGCTCGTGGCTAGATAATAACAGCCGCACAGGTCGATCTTCAAGGTTAAGCTACGCTTGCCGAGGTTGGTCTGTGGATGGGTGACCATCTTAACATGACGAGTTTCCTCCGTGCCTCGGAAAGCACGTTAAGCCGTAGGTCCCGGCTGTCATTTGTAGATCTTTGGCAGTCGTTACGGATAGTCAGAAGCCAGTAAATCTGACTCCAGTCTTGCCATGAAGTACCGTGTTACCCCAGTTAATGGGTTTTGGAGGTCTGGTAGGCAGCCGCTCCTCGTAAAATACTGGTATTCAGCTAAATCCAGCTTGACGGGAAGCCGACCCCAATATAGTTGGGAAAAGGCTAAGCAGATCGATCGATTACTTATTTTGTTCTATTTGTGAACTGACAACTTTAATCAGATTAGAAATATTTATTTATTTATTTAAACTTTATGTACAGTGGTGGTACATAGGCGGACTTAATGCATCAGGGCATTCTCTACCAGTCAACCTTAGGGTTAAAAAGCACGCAGTTAAAAACACTGTGGTAGGTTTGCACAATAAATAAATAAGTGATAATTAAAATAGAGGTTTTAACGATCAAGTTTGATTATAATTTACATACATACATACATATTTATTACATATTTCCTTGATTTATATACCATTTGCTACACAGGCCATTTGCTGTACAGGCGCTAGGAGTTGGTTACTGAAAATATCGATAACTCAAAGATATAGTTTTTGATTTTTTTTTTTAAATTTGTATTTTTATAACATAACTATAATTATGTTTTTTTACGCCTAAGTAAAACAAAACTACTCCTACAATTCTGTTTCAATCTACAGAAACAGAATTATACTAGCAGAACTTTTATTTAAATACAAATCGAATACCAATCTATAATTTCCGTAGAAAACTCGGCATCGTGTCGTAATTAAACTTTCATAACAAACTCCCTATATGAAATCAACACGTTCCATCCGTCCGTGCGTTGAATACCAAATAGGAATTGGTTCCCTTGCGAATGCACTGCGCTATTTCAGGCTCAAATCTAGGTTAACGTAATTTTGCATGTTTCATGCGCGCAAATTGCGTCACTCAAACCTACTTGATACTTGTAAATACCTGCACTTAGCGATCAAACGAAATATCGATAGCTGAGTAGTTGATAATGGGGTATTTAGTTTACTGAATTTTCAAGCGGTACCTATGTCGTTTTATGAAACTGCATTCTTTGAAATTTTGATATCTTCAGGCCAAATTGGAATGTCAAAGGTCAAAGTAGAAGTTTAAGATGTTATATTCCCATTTTGAGATGGGAAAAGATTCCCATTTTAAAATTAGTTGTAGGTACATTTGTTTCCTTGGGTTCTTTTTTTTGTAATACTGTTTTCTATAATTTATTATAGAAAACAGCCTGTAGGTCCTCGGTGGCACGAAAACGTGCCATTAAAAATGCACTAAAAATGCATTATCTTTTGACTTTGAGAACCGCTGGAAAAAAAATGTGCCACCAAACCCCAACCGATTTAAAATTGTACTCTAGTAGTATAATTACAGAAGCAACAGGAACAGAGCAATAACAGTTTATATTATTGAAATTATTTATATTAATTTATTAATATTAATTATATTAAAATAAAAATAAATAATGGCGGCCCCCCCGGTGCTCGACAGGTTAAAATATTTTTTTTATTACAACAACTGGAATTTTAACGGACCATTATTTAGAAGTAGGTACTACAGAATCATAATACTTATTTGACAAAAAGGTACACAGGTGAGATTTAGTCAGTAAAAGTCTGATACTCCCTCTCGCTCGAAAGCCATCAAATAAGCGCAACAAACAAACTGAATTTTGATATTTGTTTCTGATATTTTGTTATCTATAGCGGAATTAAACGTAAAAAAATTCAAGAAAAACCCGAGATATCGTATCTTGGGTTTTTTTTTTAAAAAGGGGAAAGAAGATAATAGTTATTTGTTATACAAGAGTGCAAAGTTGCTTTTTAACCGCGAGTTCAATTTTGATGACCGAGCAAGCGAAGGATTCTAAAATCGAATCACGAGCGCAGCGAGTGATTCAAAATTAGAATCCTGAGCGTTAGCGAGGGAATCAAAAGAGCACGAGGTGAAAAATCTTTGCACTCGAGTGCAACACGTAACTTTTCATTCCACCTCAGCGAGGAAATGACTAAATGCAAAAAAAACAGTTTTCTGAGAAAGTTTTGGCTCCTTTTGCTAGTCGCCACGTGTTGAACATATCGTACTGTTTTAAATACTTCTCGCGTGATTGTTGAGGGAGAAAGCTCATTTGCGCATTATTAACAGTTTCAGTCAATTCTGTTGGCGTCAAACAAACTTCCTCATCGCTAGAATCACTCATTTTAGTTTTTTCACTTGTTTTCAAGTTTCTTGTTTTTAATATAAGGTTTAACAATGACGTGAAAAAATGCCGCGTAAAAAACCGCGTACAAAGCAAATTGAAAAAAGAACACCAAGAAGGTTCCAAGTCTGAGTTTTTAGCAAATAAAAAAAAAGTAGTATGATATATTCGGCACCATAGAGGTAGCAGTAAATAAGTTTAATGTTTTTTTTAAATTCACAAACTTAGTGCACACGATATTCTAAATTCAATTTACTTTATCCTCTAGAGAATAAAAACGGCTTTTCCACTCAGATATTGAAGATTAAAAATACTCTTTCCGAGATGGTGGGATGAAAATACATTTATTTGATTGTTGTTGAATATGAATCATCTTGATTGGGAATCAAACTATTCTTCTTAGTAATAACTTAAGGAAAACATGGCATTTTGCTCAAAAACAGATCCATTTTTGTAATTAACCTAATATTAATTGGTCGTTAATAGGTCATTGAACCCACCAAGTTATAACTGTCGATCGTAACTACTAACATCTTTACAATTTACGAGTAGGTATGATAAAAGTACAAAAGAAAATCTAAGGCCATACCATGATGTGTTAAGTGTGTGAACAAGAAAGAGGGATGGAGCTCTACATCCCTAATCTCCATCCCTTTGACATTTCAATTTAGGTCGCCAAATGGATCGTGTTAAGAGCAATGGAGCTATACATCCCTAAACTCCATCTCTTTGATAGTTCAGTTTAGGTCGTCGAATAGATCGCGTTAAAAGCTTGTGGTAGGGTCTCTGAAATTGTTTTGCTTTTACGTTTGTAATATTGTAAATCATATTTTATGTTTCTCCACATTCAAGAAAATGTACAGCACATTTCTTTATGCGCCACTGAAGACACAGCTAGAATATCTAATAGTACAAGCTGGAGACTAGATCTACGGAGATCCATACAAATGAAAAACCAAGTAACCAGTGTTGAGCTCAGTTGACTGTTGAGATACAATCCAATTATGGCGACTTGGCGAGCCATTTTCATCTGTGAGCTCATAACTGTAAAATTAAGGTGACGTGGAAGTTTTCACAAATTATTCTGTCTTATTTTGGAAGGATAAAATGAGAATTTTAATTTGTTCGTGTGTGATTCGATGTGATTTTCGTTCTGTCGTTAAATTGTTCAAATTACCTATGAAGTTCACTTGGGGACCATCTCTAACATCACATCACACTAAGACTATGCTAGACATGTCCTAGAATTGCATGTGTTACTTTTTATCTCGGGAGTACTTATGTTTTCCTTTTTTTGAAGGTGGGAAATCATCAAAACGATTTCTCCCGCTCTGGGCGGAGTGGGAGGCGTGTCAGACTTCTATTGACTAAAATCTACTCCTGTTCCTTCTTTGCCTTAATTCCTGGGTCCTCAGGTTCTCTTTCGTTCAACTCAGGGCGCGTATGTTCCCTTGGGATAATATACTACTTTCACGCAAGCGACACCACTGGTAGAAACTATAGCAGAAACAATCGATTATTCCCTACATTTTGTCGAGTTACGCGAACAGTTTCAGAGACCTGTTTCAAAGTTCTCCCAAAGTACCTAAGTCCCTGAAAGATTGCCAATAATTCAGGTCAGGGTTGGGTCGTAACTTCAGTGAAGTCGTAGGCTTTTGTCAACTGTTGTTTGCAGCTAATCTCATCACCGCAATTCTTTGCTTATATTTCTTGTTTTTCTGTTTTTAATTTAAGGTTTAGATGACTAAATATATAGGCTTTGATTTTTCCTTTGTATGCCGATACTCAAAGAACACTGGAACGTGTGACTTAATGCCCGATGTTCTTTAACATTATGTCCCTTACATGGGTTATATATCTTCACGTTTCACCTCCTCAACGTCGCTCTACGTCATTCTATTTGCTCGTGGTTTGTGCGAACACGGCTTCGCAGCCAGGATTTGATTTTCTTTTGAAGATTTCCGTTTACCGCTTGAAGTTTCGTCCCTTGGGAGTAAGTGACCAATCCATCTCCACTGCCGTCCAACCGTGGAGTGGTCACTCACGACCTGCCGTTTTTCGACAGTTTCATAGTTTTGTACGGTATGCAGCTTCATTCAGGTACCCGCTTAGCATATAATAATGACGAATACGCGTCTATGAGCCAGTGGATTCAGGGACAGTAGTAGCTCTTGGAATACATTTAACAAAAGTATCGTATATAGGTATTATTATATGTTATATATCCCATGATTCATATTATTTATCACAACATAGTCCAGTTTGCGGTTTCACATTTAATTTCACAATAAATGTGCTAAAACTTATTGATTTCCATATAATAATGCTATTCCTATTGTGGTCTTCTATTGTGACTAATTTCCGCTTATTCATTAGTAAAATATTATATTAATTGTACTTCGTTACTTTTGTCGTAAACAAGGAAGATGTACGCTGTAACTGTATCTTGAGGTACAATACTTGTACCTATACGTATTATACTTGTACCTACAATGACATGCTGTTTTGAAAGGGATTTGGAAAAGTCCAATTGTCATTCAATTGGGAAGGTAATACGACGTGTTGGGAATACTGGGGCCTTGGGTTGTGAGAAAGAAAACCCCGTGACTCTGAAACGAACGCAGAGAATAGGAGTGGGTTTTAATCAGTAAAAGTTTTACTGCCCTCATGCTTCGCTCTAGATCGGGAGAAGTCATTGGGTGATTTACTACGTAAAAAAAGTGTTAGAAAAGTTGTTGTATTAATGATTAGGTTAATTAAACTGATATTTACATTTATTTATTTAAATTATTTATTAAATTATAAAATCTCGTGTCACAGTGTTTGTTATGGAATACCTCCGTATCGGTCTGACCGATTTCTATGATTTTGTTATGTACATTTGGTAGGCCTAAGAATAAGACGTAGATTATTTTTCACCCGCTTCACCTCACCCCACATTTTTCTTTGCATGCATTTATATGGCAGACCAACGTTTTCCAGTCGGTTATTAAATAAATAATATTTGAAATTGAATTAAGTATCATAAAAATTGTGCACCTACAATATAATGGAATATTCCCGTCACAAGTTTTTCGCGTTTATAATACCTAAAAAGTAGAAGGGTACCTACGTAATAACTAGTCAGTCCCAAGCTTCTCCAGTTACCTTACTCTCGACCACCCTGCTGCAATGCTAATGGATGTCTATTTATAAACTGTATTACATAGAGAAGTATTAAAATAGACTCTTTCAGTAAAATGAACGGATTTGACGTCACGGTTCACGCAATGTGAGTGATGGGCTGTTGCACTTCGCTGTCGACTGGTAATATACCCTAAAGATTAAAAGATTGGCAGCATGCATTGTCACGTTGTATGGCAATGATCCTATGTCCAGGGTAAAAGTCCGCCCTTGAGTCAGGCGAAGATGAACAAGACGTTTATTTATTTATTTGAACTTCATGCAACATTTAAGGTACACAGGCGGACTTAATGCCGTAGGCATTCTTTACCAGTAAACCTAGGGTTGCGTTCCGACAGATCTTTATACAACTTGTGAGCACTCGGACCTCTCAATCTGACAGTTTAAACTACAAAAGGTTCGAAAACGTAACTTCTAACAAGGTATTTTTGCTGCTTGAGTTTCTCCAAGACACGCATCTTTATAAGTAGCATGTCTTAAGGAAACCATCAACTCAAGTCCAGAAAAAAAATGTGGATGCGTGTTATGTGTGAACACGTGTACCTACGTAACGGTTAATATACGGTGCGTACACAGTCAGTATCGACCCCGGGTCGATATAGAAACGATTTCATTAAACATTTGCAAAATTTCAACCGCTCTAGCTACCGATGTATTAACACCATCGATGATCAGCTCGACCGTATTTTTTTTACGTCTTTGGAACTAAATCAAGCAATTTCAAAGAAGCGTTTACGTGAAAAATTTAATAGTAACTTTATTAAGGAAGCAAGCTTCAATCACGCTCACTTACTACAACCTTATAACTATAGTAACGTTCACAGCTGTTCACGTAGCAATCTGCTACAGTTGCGGTCACATCCGAGTCTCTCGACATTAACCACTGTTTGTATTCGGTGGACTGTGAATGCTCAATTTGGGCCCGAGGCTACATGTGTCATGTGACGCAAGGAGCTTTAGTTATCAATGGATGTATAGTTGAGTATGTGTTTTGAGGTACTTTTGCATTGGGTGTAGGTTCAGCATAAGCCTCTAAGCGTGGGCACCTCGTAGAATCGGCGTAGGCATCTCGTAGAATCTGCGAAGGCATCTCGTAGACTTGACGAATCGGCGTAGGCATCTCGTAGAATCTGCGTAGGCATCTCGTAGACTTGACGAATCGGCGTAGGCATCTCGTAGAATCTGCGTAGGCTTCTCGTAGACTTGACGAATCGGCTTAGGCATCTCGTAGAATCTGCGTAGGCATCTCGTAGACTTGACGAATCGGCGTAGGCATCTCGTAGAATCTGCGTAGGCTTCTCGTAGACTTGACGAATCGGCGTAGGCATCTCGTAGAATCTGCGTAGGCATCTCGTAGACTTGACGAATCGGCGTAGGCATCTCGTAGAATCTGCGTAGGCATCTCGTAGACTTGACGAATCGGCATAGTGGACTTTTAGGATCAGCATAGGCATTTTGTATACTCGTTGTAGGGGCCTCGTAGAATTCGATGTAGTCTCTTCGTAGCTCATCGTAGACCCCGCGTAGGCCTCACGTAGTAAAGCCTCGTAGGCATGTCTTAGACTACAACGTAGATCGTAGCTCTACGTAGGCGCTTCATAAGCTCGTAAGCGCTTCGTAAGCTCCTTATAGATGTTTAATATAAACTCTCAGACGCAGTGTAGACGCATCCTTGTGTTATGTAACACGTTAAGATGATCTATAGATCCAGGCATTGTATCTTCCGTTAGAACAGGTAGTCCTTCATGTTAATTGTTTCCGTTCATGCAGATGAACCTTTTGAAGTGAACACTGATGTAAATGTAGGTTAATATAGTCCAGGGAACTAAATTAGAAAACTTGTTGTGTACTCAGTAAGTTTGTGGATTCAACACAATCAAATTAGTGAGTAACTTCCACCACTGGTAAAAAGGTTGCCTAAATAGAATTTTGTTTAACCTCAACTTTTGTTTTGTTTTTGTGTGCGTGGATTTGTTTTCAGTTAATGAAAATAGGGTTAGGGCCTGTTTCACAATATCTGAGTAGCCACTACTTTCTGAATAAATTCAAAAATGGAACAGAATTTCTATGAAATTATCTGCCAAGTAAGATATCGGAAACTTACTCATAGGTGGTGAAATAGGCCCTTAGGGTCAATCCTTCTAACCAAGTTAGTTACAAAGAGAGTGTAACTATGAACTATTTATTTTTCGATTGAAAATCATCATACGAGACACACCTTCAGCTCTGGGTGGGAGTGTGAGAGGGAGTGTAAGACTTTATTAAGACAAATAAGCGTTCAGTAAAGTATGCTAGAGATCACTCTAATGTTATAAAGGCGAAAGTTTGTGATTGTGTTTGTATATTTGTTACTTCTTCAAGCTCGAACGGCTGTATGGATTTGTATGAATTACACGGGTAGACTATTTCACCAGGCTTTTTATTTCGACAGTATGTTTTCGTGAGACAATTTTTTACTTTCACGCAGGCGAAACCGTTAGTAGAATATAATAAAAAATAAACTTTTAAGATGTTTATCAGCCGACAGCTGTTCAACTTACTTTGGAAAAGTGCTGACAAAATATGCCTTCCTGAAAAATGTTGCCTATCTCCTCTGTAAGCCCATGTTTACAGAGCTAGCGGCTCAAGTGTTTGACTTTACTTAGATAGTGTTTTCAGGTGCTACCAACCTATGGAACGACCTACATATATTGGGAAGATGGTTTTTTGAGAAAATTCGTTGCTTGTAAATAACCAAGTATTTGTTAACGCACTAATGAACAGTTAAATATTGATAAGTAGTTAAGTACTTATACGTTTTGTATTGTTAAAATAACATCCATATTCTGCAATGGGTAAATTATAAGTTTATTATACCAACTAACCCCTTAGATGTCCTGCCTTAGCTTAGATGAACTGTCAAACCCATGATTTATCAAACACGCGAACTGTCTAATGCACGAAGGTTTTCTGAAATGTCCCAATTTTCTGGAAAAATTTCTCATTTCTTTTTCCGTTAAAACCTTTTATAAGGCAATAAAAAATTAAAAAAAAAGATGAGTGACATCGGTATTGTCGATTCTGAAATTATGGCGTTACCAACGAAAATAGGGGTTCCGTTTTATAAATGAAACGGGGCGTTCGTCTTGGCTTTTCCTCTGAATTTTTCAAGAAACCTTTAATACAAGATTTGTCCCAATAATTACGGGGAAGCCAAACAAACCAAATCGATCCGATATAAAGTGATGCTCCGTCATTGAGATTCTGACTGACAAAACGCAACTCTCCACAAAATTAGAGGTTTGCGCGCCCGTGCAAAGAGATGCAAATTATGCACAATTGTTTTTGTTGTTTATCATATAATTATTGCTTTTTCTATTAGTAAACATTGCGCCAAAATCAGTTGCTTGTGATAGGACTTTGTTTGTTTTATAGTTTGTAGATTTTGTGAAGGCTGTAAAAATTACCATCACTAATACACACAGCTAATACTCGTACATGTCTATGTTTTTCTGACATACCGTGTATATATCCAAGTCTTTTGGGAAACTATGCTGATGAAGAAATAAAACTGTTCCCTTAAAAACGTTGAAATATAAAGTTAACATTCATACAGTTTTCTGCAAGTCTCTAGAGTAATAGTAAAAAACAAATGAGTTTTAACATTTAAAACTTGCTCAGCAATACTTCTCTCAACGGAATTGACGCAGTTTTTCATCTAGAATTTTGCTTGCAATGTAAACTTTTATTTTTAAGTTGTTATTATGAGAGTTGGAGAATATGACTTTTTGAATGTAACCTAGATGGAATTTTAAATAGTGGCCACAGTACAACTGTAGTTTGTAGGAGTTTTATCTATACTAATATAACAAAGAGGTAAGGTTTGTTTTTTTGTTTCCATGAGGTAATCTATGGAACTACTGGTCTGATTTAAAAAATTCTTTCAGTGTTAGATAGCCCATTTATCGAGGAATGCTTTAGGCTATATACCATCACACCCACGGGAGCGGAGCAGTAACGAAAAATACGGGTGAAACCGCAGGGGACAGCTAGTTGTAAATAACTTGGATAAACTTGACGATTATGAAAACCTGATTGATTGATATATGTCAACGGACCGCTAGAAACTACTGGGACTAGGAGCATAACATTTTGCAAGATGCTTTTTTCTAAATTTCACCACCTTAATATCCAAAACGACGGGGGTCCAAAATTTATTTCTGTCGTTGGCAGAAGCTAGCTAGTTATTTATACTTATCATCAATCAGTTAAAATAGATTTCTGTGGTTAAAATCTAACTGTAGACACAGAACGAAATAATTCTGTATTCCTCAACTTATTTAGTAGAATTCTCTCATCACTCGTGAATGTTCGCATTTTTACATAAATATAAAATTATATCATCTTCGAATGAAAGATTCTATTTGAGTGGAAACGATCAAAGTAATTACACGTGCAAGTATATAAGCGGCTTTTCTCAGAAGTCGAGAAGGCCGCTCGTAATCATCTTATCAGCGACGCTTTACGCCTACACGAGTTCAATTATTCATGCTCTTTATATACTTAAGTATTTTGTAGTGTTGGTGCAAAAAGCTTCAGCCAAAAAATTATGAACTTTAATTTGGCTATTCGTATATTCTGGGAGGCGCTCACAGAAGCGGTCTTAGTTTTATTTGGTATAATTTTGACGTACCTATCATTCTATGATTTCTGTTAAATACTTAAGGGATTTCACTTCAGTATTTTGGTTTAACTGTCTATAACCCACTTGTGTTCTTTCAGTTGCGTTTTCAGTTCCAGAGCCATGGTTACTCTTTTCAACTATCCCGCAGTCCTAGCAGGTATCGGGTATCGTTTCTAGTGGATCCTGTCCATTTTAGAACACAACGCGCACTTCATCCTTACTCGGGAATCGGCCTGTATCTCCCGATACTGGCGACACGGCGGCGCTGAGGCGTGTGGAAGCCTCCTCTTTCACACTTACGGTCACGTTTGTTTCACAGAAGAAGGTCCCTCTCGCTCCATACCACGGCTTGAAACAGGGCTGGGCGTGAGCGGTTGCCATTGTCGATAAACCTACAATAGTTTGAAAGTTAGCTCTTACTTTCATATGCAACATACAACAAGATATAGATATATATAAAAATCCAGATTTATAGTGACTACTTGAACAAAAACCGTCTCCAAACTTTTTATCTGAAAGATGGGAATCCTGAACAAATAAAAAACTTATCTGATATCAAAGTTATATCGTATTAAGTCGTAGACGGCATGTTTTGAAGAGGGCTATTGCACACGTGCCGCAAGATTCTGATATCTAAAGAGACACGTTCTTTTAAAAATCCTCCGTATTTTTGTGAGAGGTCGGCTTTGCTGGAAGATAAAACACATTTATGTTGAATACATGTTTAGTACGTATGTCGTGGTATATCAACACGCAGCCGAAACTACTAAGACTAGGAGTATGAAATTTTACACAAAACTTCCATTTATGATGTAGATGATGCACTAAGAGAGGATTTCCCAAAAAGTCCCTAAGGAGATAAAATGGGGGTCCAAAGTTAGTATGGAGAAACAAACTCTCACGCGAGTGAGGAAGCGGTCTCATATACATGTACAATGATATATTGACAATAAAACTATTTTAAACAGGGCGTTGAAGAGCGTTTACTATCAATAATAAAAAAGCGGTACTACTAAAATAAAATCGCGTACCTATTTTATTTCTGTTTTATCGTTGTTAAATATCCTATAAACCTGTCAAATCATTCGAAGTTTCATCGATCAAAATGTTACTCCGTCATCATCATCCGCCTAGCCTTTTCCGAACTGTATTGGGGTCGGCTTCCAGTCAAGCCGGATTTAGCTGAATACCAGTATTTTACGAGGAGCGGCTGCCTACCAGACCTCCAAAACCCATTAACTGGGGTAACACGGTACTTCATGGCAAGACTGGAGTCAGATTTACTGGCTTCGGGCTATCCGTAACGACTGTGAAAGATCTCCAAATGACAACCGGGACCAATGGCTTAACGTGCTTTCCGAGGCACGGAGGAAACTTGTTATGTTAAGATGGTCACCCATCCACAGACCAACCTAGGCAAACGTTGCTTAACCTTGAAGATCGACCTGTGCGGCTGTTATTATCTAGCCACGAGCCTCCACAAAAAATGTTACTCCGTACAGTCAGCAAATTCCTAACGGAACGTTCAGGGTGCCCCGCATCCAGACTTTAGTACATTGAAGTGGAAGATTTGCAAATACTTACACCACGTTCTAAAAGATTAGATACTTTTCTACCGATAAGTTTCATACAAAGTTGCGGCTGTAAGCAGTAAACACAGCTAAGGGACAATCGCATCACACCTTTACCATTAGATACAATAGTTTTATGTTAGAACGTCGATATAAAGAAGCAGAATCCATGGTTACTGGACACTATCGCGTCTCGTTCTATTATAAAGTATAATGAACAGAAGACATAAACACATCGTCTTATGTTGGTCCTTCGAGCCGGATTATAAGAAGCGAATGTCGTTTTATTTATTAGTGATTGATTGTATCGCGACAGAAAACAAATAATTTAGGTTTAGAAATAAAATAGTGCCTAATATCTAAGTATTAGGCGTTCTGCTGTCATACGAGTATAATAATATAAATCTATGACGTTCGTTACGGGCAGACATAACTTTGCCAAATCAAGGATACACTTATAAATAGCTCCATAATTATGAGGATCAGACCTTTAGAAACTCACTTTGTACCGTCGGAGTGTCGTATTACTTAATTATTTTAGCAAATTTACCGCTGGCAAAAGTTAGTCATTTATAATTATAAATAATTAAGTTTTACCAGCAGCTTCGCCTACGTGAAAGTAGGAAATCAATAATTTATGTTACTCAGTGATTAAATACCATTACCATTTGAAAAACAGTGCTGTAGTTCTCGAGTTTTGACGTACTTAACAAATAAACACAAAAACGATTATTGTCTCTTTATACTCGTAATAGATATTAGTATAGATAACATTTTTCGTGAGGAGTTTGTCAGTAACAGCCCTAACCCTGAATGTATTTCATGGGATTTGGGAAACCTGGTGAAATGTGGATATTGGTACTAAAAGTACACCTATTCGATCTGACTTTAAAATATTTCATTTCACATATATCTATCTACATTTACTACTTGCTAAACGTCGAGTAACTTATTTAACGTCGGAAGTATTGCACAGTTCCGATTGTTCGTTTCCTAATGATAAAAACTGACCGGAATCTTCACGTTTACTCTTTTAAAAATAGATTATCTATATAATTAGTGTTCTCAGGTTCACATTATAAACAAGAAGCTATGTAAAAAAAGCTTATTAACTAATGGTATGACTATATAAATTTAACACTAAAGGTCAAAGAGTGATCGAATCTTGTCAAATAAACCAACATGATACCAACATTTTCGTTGTCCTGTAAAGGAAACTCCCTAAGGGCAAATACTAGAGAAAAGACTTCAGAACTTTTCTAGACAAAATAACATTTGATGTGTTGTCCTAATTTTGCTCGAATCCTTGGGGGTTGCTGCAATATTTGTTACAATGTAGTTTCATATGATTGGGTCTGGGCTGCAACTGCGGAAATAAGGAGCACTGTTGTTTGAGCTAGAATGTTATTTGTTACAATTTCTCAAATTGATGCACTGTATATTTTCTACAAACTAACGCTGCCCGCCCACGACATACTTTTTGTAGGTCTGATAATCGTCACAAATTATAATCCTATAGTATATTCTGACCGACTTTTTGTAGGTCGTGTGCCTTGCAGATTGCTATCAGTGTGTTCTATTTATCACCTACAAAAAATCGTTCACCGATTGTCGGTCGCGGGCGGGCAGCGTAAAAATAATATTATCCTGTTGTTAGATTTAAATGTTACATTTTATTCAAAATTTAAACGGTTTTCAATCATGAAACTGCACGTGGATATTACCTCCAAATACCATTTTTTACATTTTTATATCTTCATAACTAGATTATTTGTTGAAAACTGAAATGTTTGGTTATGATATTTTTATATGAGTGTAGGTTGTAGTGTTTACAGATTTCATAAATAAAAACTGATATGAGGTAAATATTTCAATTTTGTTTTCGTGAAAAGTAGGCGTAAATATAATAAATCCATTTTGATTCAAAGCTTGAGGACTATTTGTTATTTTTATTTGACGGCTGATGTTTTTACCTTACCTCGTGATTTATTTTCTAAAAACAGCAAAAACATAGTTATTTGCTATTTCATGTATGTTTTTCTAATTGAGGTTCGTGTATACTAAAACTTGTGTGAGGAGTGTTATAAAAGAAAAGGGTGTTAGTGATAGTGTGATGAGTGACAGGACAGAATGGAAGAAAAAAATATATGTTGCGCTGACCCCAAGTAATATGGGGCAAGGACAGGAACAAGAAACTATATACAGGAGCTTGTATTCCTGCGTAGTAGATAAATCACACTTGATACTAATTAATCAATAACTATCGCGCTTTTGCTGCAATACGACTCCGCCTAGTTTATATTCAATTTTATTTAACGATCGATTGGCTCTTTCAGTACCTTAAACCAACATAAATACTACGGTTATAAAATCTTCGCTCTCCCGCAGTATTTTGTAACTTTTCACATGCTTTGGCTATTTCCACCTTTGACGTAAACAAACCTTGAAATAGGAACATTTCCAATAATATTATAGCTAGAATATACTTGGGCACGTTCGTACGTAATCTATATATATAAAAGGGAAAACTGACTGACTGACACATCAACATACAACCAAATATACTGGGTTTGCCAAGTTTAGTCTGTGTATGGGTGACCATCTTAACATAACGAGTTTCCTCCGTGTTTCGGAAAGCACGTTAAGCCGTAGGTCCCGGCTGTCATTTGTAGATCTTTGACAGTCGTTACGGATAGTCAGAAGCCAGTACCTAAATCTGACTCCAGTCTTGCCATGTAGTACCGGTTTACCCCAGTTAGAGGGTTGTGGAGGTCTGGTAGGGAGCCGCTCCTCGTAAAATACTGGTGTTCAGCTAAATGCGGGTTGAAGGTTGAAGGTTGGAAGCCGACCCCAATATAGTTGGGAACAGGCTAGGTAGATGATGATGACTTGATGACCCCATGAAAGAACGAATCAAGTGTTCAAAGTTTGTACGGAGAAACCTACTTTTATCCGGGTGAAGCCGTTGGCAGAAGCTAGTAGTATATATATGTATATAGTAGGTTTCAATATGAGTGTGTTATGTACAAGTGCGGAAAGAAGGATGTCAGCTGCGCTTGACGGGCGAATCGTGTACAATGTCGGAAAATTCTCGTATTTATATGTTGTTATTTTTATTTCAAAATAAATATTGTTTTCAGGGTTGTGAACTAGTTTCAGCTTTAGGAACAGTTTTGAAAATTGTCGTTTCTATTATTGTTGTGAACTTGTATTTTCACTTCACTTTAAATTTTCAGTAATGCATTTTCGTGGGTTAGATATCTTTAAATCTTTAAGTGGGTTAAGCCGCTGGTAATGCAAATATTAGATGAACATTATGAATTAAGGTTTTTTGAGGATTTTTATTGGATTATTATTATGTTAGTCGAATAAAATGTCACTTGAAAACTATACTGTATTATATCCTATCATACAAACGATCGGCCTTACAATGTCGTGTTAAAATGAAAAGCGTACGAGCGAGAAAATATTAGATGATCATTATGTTCGTCTAGTACGAAGATTTTTTGATAGTATGTTAAGTTACTTTCAATAAACCTGTAAGATACAAAGATCCTATCATAAGATCAGTAATAGCTTATTATCTCTCCATCTAAACAGTTAATATTCATAGAAAACGCCATGCAGCAACAGGACTTGGACGCTCGCCCGTTAAGCGTCATTGGCGTTTAAATCCTCCAGCATCTGTGTCCGCGTCATTCACGTCTGCATGAAGCGTCAATATTTCAAGATGGTATCTGTCTTGACGCTCGCGGTATATTCGCGCGTCAATACATCGTGTGGGCAAGGCATTATGTTACTTTATTGTTGCTATTTTTATGTGAAGAGGTACAGATGGTATTGGGAAATCTTTATTTCTTGAGTATCGGATTGGTAGTGTTTCAAGTGGCGTTTTCAGCTTTATTTTCTGTTTAACAATCTACTAGCTACTTGAGAACGCATAAAAAAAATTGTATCGCTCCCGATATCAAAAATAACAAGTGGCCCTTATTTTGTTTTGACTAGTATAGATTTGATAGGCAACTTTTCAATACATACGAGTATTGACGGTTTGTGATGATTTTTATGTATATCTGCTTACGTAACTATTTTCAGGAGAATAAATATTATGTTATTAATTAATTTCAATTGTCAATAATAAGTAGGGTACAAGCGTATAGGCCATAGGCTATCAAAGGTTAATTTTCTAAGCGTTATCTATATTATAGTAATTAGTCAAGCAAAGAGAAGAAATGAAAACCTTGATAGGGTGAGATAAGAGTGAGGTGGGAGTTATGGACATAAAACTAGTTTAAGGAAAGGGAGGCCAAAGATGGATTAATTGTGTGAGGAAAGATAGAATAGAATAGAATAGAATAGAATAAACTTTATTGTACACCAAAAGAAGTTATAAATTGTACAGAAACTTGAACGTGAAAGAAAAGAGAGTCAGTGATGATGTGACTGCTGAAACGATAGAATGAAAGAAGAAAACTTGTCGCGCCCCATGTAATATGGGACAAGGGCAGAAATAAATGATGATGATGTTGAGCAATATTTTGAAAGTAGGTATTGGACAGGTAAAGATGATGATCAATTATAATGATGATGATATTTAAAGTAAGAAATGGATAGGCGTCTTCCTGTCCTAAGTGAACTTTAAAAACACAACTACCTACGACGTACGTATAATATGTTTAAAAGTCCACAGGTGCAACTCACAGTAATGCAGTCATTATTAGCCTGCCGGTCTAGTTTCCGATGCAAGCACGCCACAATGACGCTGGTCGCAGAAAGCTATGCGATCAAAACAAAATCAAAACGATGAGGAGAATCAACAATCGCTGGCACCGGTCCATTTCCTCTCAGAAACGTTGTAAGAGAACCGTAGTACATATATGAGAAAACCGTTGGTACGATTTTTGTGTGGTTTATTATGTACTAGCTTTAGCCCGCAGCTTCGCTGGCATAAAATGTAGCCTATATCACTCAGGAATACAGCCGCTTTCTATTGGTGACAAATTTTTAGCAATCGGACCAGTACTTCCACTGATTACCTCATACAAACTTTACCTACTTAAATTTTTCTAAGCGATGATGTGACTTAAAGACCCTTAGGGCTAAACTTACAGACTCATAGCTATTAGGAAACACAGACTTAGGTAGAGAATTTTACTCCTTAGCTGTACGCATAATGAATGTGTTTCCAAAGCGCTTTGCACGTATGGAAGGGAATGAAGGGATATCCACCATATACCGATGGTGCAACGCCGTACGTCTAGTGGTCCGATGATGGAACGGACATGACGGAATTAAATTGTGTAAATCCAACGCACACTCACCGAAATGTGAAAGATAGAAAACCGATAGGCTAGCGACTCGGCGTCGATGCTCAAGACTTTGGAACTACGTTGGTTTGTTTTGACCTATGTTGGTATCTTGGTTTGTTCACCAGAACAGTTAAGTAGATAAAGCTGAAATAATCCCTTGACGGTTATTACGGCCGAGAGTAGCGATTTGCATACTCTGTAGTGAATTTAAATTAATCATGTGAGCGGTGTGACGGGAATTACGGAGCTTTGTTTGATATGTTAGATTAAATAAAACGTTATACAGGTGTTATAAGGATTATTTCGTTTTGTTCCAAAGTGTTAACTCGTTTGTGAGGGAAAGAATTTGGTCCTTTTAGTCTGTTGCTAAATGTTTTTGTAATGAAAACGGTTGAATTTTTTATGGTATTTCATAGAATGACACTTATAAAAATAGCGGCATTATTCAACAGAGTTAATGTGGCTAGTGGCTACGGAACGCAAAGCTTAACTGAGGGAAAACTGCTGTGAGGTTTAGGGCCTGTTTCACAATGTCCGAGTAGGCACTACTCACTGAATAAATTCAAAAATGTGACAGATTTTGTATGAAATTATCTGTCAAGTAAGATACTCGAAACTTAATCATAGGTGGTGAAATAGGCCCTTACTCTGTAAAAATCTGACCCCCCCCCTATTTCCCTACCTCTGGGTAGGTTGAGTTTTTGTACTTTCTTCTCCATAAAGATCTGCACTTAGGAACGTGCCATTTACCTTCACATTTTTTACTGACCGAAATTGACAATTCAAAAGTCCCTGTAACTAAATGGTTTATTTTAAGTAAACATATAAATTTTTGAGTCCATAACTTTAACCTAAGTAATACTATTTATTCAATAATGCCACTACAACGTATATAAGTTTACAATTCTTAAGCATTGCATAAATAGTTGCACGCGTGCTTCAGATTCTAGTGCATGCGTCATTCGCTTAGAATAAACAAGTGCGGGAATAGACTTTGCACATCAGGACCAAAAAAATAGATCGCGGCGAAAATGTGCTGAAAGAGATATTGTTCTAAGAATATAGGACCGTGAAGAATGCTATTAACTACTGTAGCAAAATCTATGGCGTCACATAAGAACTACGAAATCTTGCATGACGCAGTTAAAGTTTTCCGCGCGATTTAAACAGATACGATCCGAACATCCCGAAATCGTATAACAGGCATTTGCCATAACACCCGTCTTTTCAACGGAAGTTTGCGGGATTTTACATTCTGGTCCGCATTCCTCTAGAATATAATGAATAGTATAAGACCAGGGTCATTATAAGGACGTGTAAAGATGACAAGCGTGCGAGCGAGAAAGAGGGACGGAGCTATACATCCTATATAGCTCACATCCTATATAGCTCCACCCCAACAGTTCAGTTTACATAGGTAGTCAAGGCATGATATTCTTTGAAATAATATAACATAAATTTTATTAATTCATGAATCCCCGACCGGTCCTATGAGACCGCGCTGTTATTGTTTTACTATTGTGTCTCGTTTTGCGGGTATGTGATAGGTTAAATACCTTTTAATACAATTTGCGTTGGAAAGCCTCCTATTATGTAGACCGATGACTTGATGAGGATCGCGGGAGTCCAATAAATGCGAGATGCACAGGACTGTTCGCTGTAGTGACACTTGGGGGAGGCCTATGTCCAGCAGTGGCCGTTTTTCGGCTGAAATGATGATGATGAGATGATAAACCCTGTAACTAGCATTATAATGTAGTATGTGATATGTAGCTACTATGTACTTATATTATATTATCTACTTAGACATTTTTGTTACGTGGTTTTAAAGTAGGTATAAAATTAACAAAGTGGGACAAACAATGTCAAAGATTTACGAAATTATGTCACAGAATATTATTAAATTTACTTCCTACTTTGCCAAATATACTCGTAACTACCTATTGATATAGTGACTAAGTGTACCTTGACATTTTGAAATATACGAGTACGTAATAGGTTCTTTTTATTTTAAGTTCTTATAGTCCATTCTTAGGTTGTCTGGTAGATATCACTTAGCGATAAGCCAGATTTAAGATTCTGTAAAAATGTTACCAAAATATTTTGGTATACAGACTTGCGATGGTTTACTTCTCTACGGGTTCTGATTTCGTTTTCACTAATAGAAAAAGAAATACACGAGGAAAATTTTGGCCATAATTTTCACCTGTGCGAAGCCAGGACGGGTCGCTAGTTCAGTAATCAAAACCAATTAACTGAAAGAAGAATATGTGTGTAACCTATAGAGTGCTGAGTTTTACGTTTACGCGATCGACACGTTTATGACGTTCGGCGCTCCGATTGGACCATTCCAGGCTCTTAACCAATCAGAGAGCTTAACGAGTTAAACGTTTTGATCGCGTTAACGTAATAAGAACTCGCACTCTGCGCTCAGAACAGTAAACAGTTTCAAGAATTGATTTCTAGAATCTGAAGTAAAATTCCAAGTAAGTGAGGAACTAGGGAAAAGTGTGTGGGAGGTTTGCAGTACAAAGGTCAGGCAAACTTAGTAATGAAACTATTTCCTCTGCCACAAAAGTAAACGTAGGTGGTTCACTGTGGTAAACTTATTTGAAAACCCGTTCTTATCATTAGATGAAGCTTAACGGTTTTAGGTACAGATTTGACTGTTTTCCGCACTAGTACGAAAAAGTGTGCAAGTTCGCACCACCACTGTTTGTATTTATCGTATCTGCGACCCTCATATTCGTTCATGATCCCGGTAATCAACTTTGATGATTTTTTTAGAGATGAAAAGGAATGAATATCACTTAATTAAAAATTCTTCAGGATTGATAAAATCGATGACATTTTTAATTAAAACGTTGTCTGACTCAGTTGTGGTGTACACTATTTTCCATGAAATAATACTCCACATTTTTCGAGATGACCCAAATATTGACAATAGGTGCCTTCAAAAATAGACGCTTGTGTTGAAATGATAAAGTATCCAATTCTACAATATTAATAGCAAGTTCTAATATAACGACGTGGACTATTTCTGTTAAGATAGAACTATATTGGGCACACGTGGGCCACATACGATATGTAACCCGATTCACTAAGTCAAAATCGTAACGATATCGTAGCGACTTAGGGCCATGTGCACCGACATAAGTTTAAGATAACCATCTGATTAACGTCAATAACCGACGATAAGGAACAGGAAATATTGCTAAAACAGCCGTTTTAATATTAAAACAGTCTATTTGGTGTCGGTGAACATCGCCCTTAGTCGTTTAGACCATTATCGTATTCACATTATCAATAGAGCTTGAACGACACCGATTTTAAAGTCGTTTGATCGAAGTGTCGCGATTCAGCGTATTCGCGTATTCAGCTATGTCAATCATTATCCTGGTAGAATACATAATAACGTAACCGGCAATAAGCCATCGATGGATCGTTTAGTTTCAAGCTAATTGAATTGTTTTTCTATCGGATCCCGGTCAAAGAATAGGTTAATACCAATTTATTTTGGGTCGAACGATTAAAAACCTGAACGATATTTGATTTGGTTTGATTTTATGTGAATCGTGCTACTGGCCGCGTCAGTCTCCATCTCCATACATTTAATTCGGCAACTATACTTGTAGAGCTACATTAGATCAACGCCACGAGACGCGTGGTTCCACGTACATATCAGGCGTGGCCCGAGTGTGCGTCAGTCTAATGTAGTTCGCTTTAATCTTTGTTTTATTTTAGAGGAGTTGCATCGCCAAATGATACGAGTTCAATGATCCATCGCGAAGCCATGTGTATTTTTTGTACGAGAATGTCATAACAACAGCTTTGTTTTGTATTTCAATCGTTAGGTATAATTATTATTATTTGTCCTGACATGTGTTACATTTCACCGCAGATATTGAGTAAACAATACAATCTCGCATATTGTTGGAAAGCGATACCTATTACGTAATAAAAGAATCGTTTCTGGAAATACTTTCTACTGTCCCATTTACATTTTTATTGAATGTGATACTAGACTAGTAACTCACCTCTGCTTAACACGGGTACTATTAAGTACGTACGGATATTATTATATTATATACCTAAAAATCTTTGAAATTCTCGATTTTTCGTTCCTACCATACATTTATTTCTTAACTAGGTAATTACAGTATAATAAAAACTCTAAACTAATTATAACTAACTAAAAACGAACTAAAGTATGGCGTCAAAAAACTCCTCCAAATCGCTGTCGACTGGCAGCATTGCCACGCTGTATGGCAATGCTTATTTTTCTATGATATTCATTTATAACTTACGTCAGTCAGATTGGCATTCTATCAATCTCAGACAGAAATTAACCTTTAGTAAAATGTTATCAAAACCTAAGCTGCTGTAAATGTTCTATCCGGTATAATTAGTTATGAACTAACTTACCAACTGTTTTATCACAGTCTTGAGTTCCTACCACTAGCTCGTGATCCATTTGAAGACCTAAACTTAATTGTTAAAGAAAGAGCTATATAGGGATAGCTAAATCCCTCTTTTCATTATCCCTCTTGTCATTTAAACACGTCATTCTAAGCCTCCGAACCGATATTTATTTGAAAACAACAGGCTCAAAATTACAATTATTCATCAATATTCCGCGAAGGATATTTTCAGCGGGTCAGCGAAAACATGTCAGTCATCCCGTAAATTGGACCGAGGAGGATGCATATCAATCGCATGAAATACGGAAATACTCGTAAAACGTTTTGTGGACCACCCAGAAATGCTCCGAGTGAATCTTTATTATTTATAGCTGTAATTTATCGCGAGAATGTACTAAAGTTAAGTTTCCTGCCTCTTTTGGGTCTAATATTGTGTGAATGTGAGACAAAAATTGTAACTTTATTTATTCACGTTAAGAAATTGAAAAACTTTGCGAGTTAGAAGCGACTTTGACACTATTCCAAAAATTATTGTTCAGAAAAATAAACTAAACGTCCAACTAAAATACTAATACGGAGGCATATTAGAATTTTAACGTACAAAGTTCTTACATAATTTAACGTTCTAACTTGTCAACTGAGCAGGTACTATAGCATACCAAACAAACAACACACTTTGTAAAACTTCTCTAGTATTGAAATAGTTAAGCGGCCATTTTCTCACATTCCCGGCAGCCATTTTGCATTTACGGGTCACCGGGGATGGCGCGGGAAATGGCAAATGGAACCAATCCACTTACCCCACTCAATTTAGTCGCAAATTTAAACGCAGCAAATAGGTGACACTATAAAACTGTTTAAATTGTCTTCGAGAGGAAAAAAATCGCTCTTAATGTAAAGGAATACTGGATATAGTCCCGAAAATGATTTTTGTAAGTCGCAAGTCAAAGACCCCGGACCGTGTGCCCCGAAAAACAATATTGCGAACAAAATTCGCGTATTTTATCTGCTCAGTGATCTCTTGCCAGGCTCACACAAGATAAACATCGATCCTACGAGAGATTTTGGGATTATCGAGTTGTATACAACGTGCTTAAAATTTTGTTGCGATATAAGAATGGAATCCATTGAGAAGTAATCCGTACGCGTATAAATTACGTTTTTATCTTATCTTTCGGCTTCAGGGCGGTCTTGACATACGAAATGCTCGTAAGTTTCTGCATCATGTTTATTTGAAGGGTTTACACCGAATACGTATGTTCAACATCCATATATGTACCTATTATTATTTACAGAAAATGTTTTACTGCTAAAAATGCTTCCTGCAGCATTCGTTTCGCTTTAAAACCAGACATTCCACTTCAGATCGGGAACTGGTTGATTTTATCAACGCGGAACCTATAAGCAATGCGATGGAAAAACACCGATACAAAAAAAAGATGTCCTCTCAATGAATGCAGTCCTCATTAAGTTACTGGTCGCAGCTAAAGCGAGCCTTTAAAAAGATTAAACTTTACTTCGCCAACAGCAAAACACGTTAAAAAGTAATCTCCTTGAAATGCAATGTTATGTCATCTCGACGTCGGGGAGGAAACCGCTGTCAAATATTTTCTCATTTTACTCGACTTCAGTAAATGGTAAATGAAGAGTTATGAGTTTAGCGGTGACAGTATATGCCTGTGTTTAATTTGCGTCATTGTTGCTGAAATACTTTAGGTATTTAATAAAGCATAGTGCTCTTCTAAACTTTGAGCAGTGAGGTAAAATTAGGCATATGCTTGTGATTTTTTTTATGTTTGTTTTTCAGAACTTCATCTATGAAAGTACTGTTTTGATTACGATACTTATTTCTATAGATAAAATACACATTATCCGTGAGTACCATAGGTCACTTTTTGTTTCTTAAAATGTCACGGTTTATGTAGAACAGGCCACAAGAACCAAACCTCGGGACAAAGCTAGTGTTAGTACATATGTACATGTCTATATAAATGACATAACCTTTAAATGAGTGTAACCAATTAACTATTATTAGGTACATTTCCAATCAACACTAATTAATTACGGTTGCACAACAGCCAGGTTGATTGATAAATAAATGCAATTAAGAACGAAACGTAAAACAATTAATATTCATGAATAACAGCTATTGTTTTGTGGCATAAGGTCGTGATCCCACAATGTCGTAAGTCGTAACGATTAATTTATCGTCGGACGATTATCGTCTCTAGCTGTTCCCTCTATAACAACTGTTTGTCGTGGCTACGACAGATAATCGCAACAACGACGCATGATTTACCGTTACTGTTTAATTGTAACAATTTTTTTATCGTTTTACGACTGTCGTGCTAGCCGTTCTTACTGTCGTGACAATCTCAAAGTCGTTCGACAGTTAATCAAAAAGACATTATTATGTTATTATTATTATTATACTTAGCCTATGCTGTCCCACTGCTGGACAAAGGCCTCCCTCCATTCCTTCCATCGCTCCCGGCTTTGAGCCACCTCTTGCCAATTCTCAAGGAAGACATCCAAGTCATCGTGATGACCGATAGTCTTGTAATTATTTATCGTCAAGACCAAGTGGGAACACGGCCTTATGCATAGTCAATACAGTCCAATAGTCAACAGCACTGCAGTTGACCTATATTTGAAACAGTATTCCGTTTTAAAATGTTACAGTTTTCATCGAAGCAGAAACTTATTAAATTGTATACCCTTTCAGCCGCGCTGAAATCAATTTCAACGCTACAACAGGTTTTATAGACTTAATTTTATAAAATGCTGGCTTTTTGCCCGTAGTTCCCGTGGCTTATTATGTGGATATTTACTCAGTCGAGCTACATAACAGGCAGCCAATTCCACTTAGCGGTAATTAGTGAAAGAATTTTCGATTCTCTCATCAGTGTTTACTAAAATACTTAAAAAATGTTTTTTCAACACATTGACATAAAAACAGTTTTATCAACTTATGGTATAGGTTTAGATTAGTTTTTGTGGGGTGAGGTTTTCTAATAAACCTAGCGGCGTTCAGTGGCCGCACCCGCGTGCTTCCAGAAAATTATCTCAAGTGAACATACTATCTAGAATAAAAAGTATCCTATGTGTTAAATCAATCTTCAATACTTGTACTTGAACACCCGCTCTTATCCCTATTACTTTCAATTAACTGTTTTCCGCACTAGTGAGACAATTCCTGCCACAATTTATTGTACTTATCGTATTAAGCTGGTCGCTAAGCAGCCCCCATGAGTCACCAGGTAACCCCTGTTTATTTATTTCTTCGTAAGTATATTGAAAAACGTCATTTGATAATGTGCCACTGCGGTACTCAGCACTATAACACCCTCGCCTCATGCTCGGACGAATTCCGCTTCGGCTGCAATGACAAACTTTCTCCACTTGTATAAAATTGTACGAAAAAAATTTACAAAATTAATTATGTAAAATAACACTAACAATTTTGCTTACGAAGGGACGCCATGAAATCCAAGCGACAACAATTTTAATTAACACAATTAACTTTCAAGCTTTTAAAATAAATTAATTTTGAATTTATGAGTGCTCAAAAACATTCCATTTAAGTTAAATGGATAATTCGTTAGACATATGAAACGTTTATTCGAGCTAAGCGTTTAAATTCTAGTTGAAAATGTTTTATAGATCAATTGAGCGAGCACGCCCAGTGAATAGGTTCATTTTGTGAAAACACACGCGGCGCTGAGTTATGTGAATTTAAGCTCTTTTGGTACTATATCGCATACGTATATGTATATGTAGAATGAAATTTAGCTAAATGGAGAGAAATGTGTAAGAAAGTCTTAGTGATTTGTATACAATGTTGATACGACAGAGCCCCTCTGTCGTATCAACGACTTTTATTATGTGACCAACCCTGATATCACGAAAAAAAAATCCGCTGCTCCATACAAATGTTGACATAATTTGACAAAATGTGTAGAGTAGTTGATTATTTTTTTTTGGAGTAGTGATTTCAGGGTTGGTCGCATAGTAAAAGTCGTTCATATTGATGAGTACAACAACCCTTTAAAAATTCATGAATTACCGACCGGTCTCATGTAACCGCGCTGTTATGGTCTTACTATTGTGTCTCGTTTCGCGGGTATTGATAGGTTTAGGAAAGCCCTTGTCGTATCAATGTGGTATATTTTTACCGTGTTTCTTTCTTACTTGAAATTCAGGCTTTTTTACCACAGGGTTTTAGACTTCTAAAGTATTTTTTTTTAATAAAAAACCGCTCTCATAGTTTTGTGTACAATCTTTCACGTAGGCGGACACCAAGCGTCTAATGACAAATACGCGTCCGTGGACAATAGGCCTTATAAATAAATATATAGGTTTAGTATCGAAAATTCATTAGTGAAAAATCGACAAAGAATATATTAGTAAAACCTAACGAGTAGACCTTCACCGTCATGCAATTTGTGCACTGACGGAGCGGAATTTCGGGATGGCTAAGAGAGCAAATCGTTTTTTTTAAAGTCGCTTTTAGTCCTGTATTAGATACTTA
The DNA here is from genome assembly GCA_030763345.1 of Mythimna separata. NCBI lineage: Eukaryota > Metazoa > Arthropoda > Insecta > Lepidoptera > Noctuidae > Mythimna > Mythimna separata. Next base: position 21,437,542 of record CM061170.1, on the reverse strand, counting down.
TGCAATTATGCATGTATGTGCGGGAATCAACGAATCAGGTTTTATCCAATCTTTTAGGCATCGATCGATATTTATACTTTCTCTCCTGGTGACACGAAATTCCACAGTTCCACTTTGGATACTATAGCTAGATATACATATTATATTGTTGTTAAAAAAACGAAAAAACAAAACCAGAAACTGCCTTTGAAATAAGTTGTTTTGTATTTTTTTGAAGTCAAGTTATTATTTTGTTTTTTTTTTATTTTACAATTTTGTGTAATTTTTTCACCATCATTTTCTTGCCCTTGCAAGAGAGTGAAGATGAAAAGCTACACAGAAAACCGTTGGCAAAACTCACGTGTCCTCTAATACCATCGTACTAATAACCAATAAAGGTGTACACGTGCTCCACCTTATGCAATATCTACTAAAATAGCACAGAAGCTTTCATTAGTATCCGACGACATTAGCATAATTATAGCGACAGGAAGTTCATACCTGTCCGTGCCAGAAACAGCTCCCTAGGGACGAAAGCGAATATGACAGAAACAATTAAAGGCAGGCATAACCGGGGGACAAAACTGTTGCGCAACATGATGTGACAACACAATCAACCGGAGTATTTATTCCAGTTTCGGCACCAATATTTTCGCCACCCAGGATATTCCCGTTTCGGTACCAATAGATATTTTGGATTGGAATTTAGTATAGATTACTATAGTCCGTCTACTGAAAGCGCGAACTGAGTAAAAGAGGTTAAATCCAAAAAAATTGTAAGTGGTATTACTAACTAGTAGGAGAATCATGTCTTGACACTTTATAATTTTTTTTATTTCTTACAATTGCGGCTGAATAATTTTGCCAATTAAAAATAAACATCAGCTCGCGCTTTCATTAGACGCACTCTACCATCCAAAATACCTATTGGTGCCGAAACGGGAATAGTTTGGGTGTCGAAAATGTTGGTGCCGATACGGGAATAGTCCAATTAAGCAGGGTGCCACGTGGTCTTCAGTGGCAGCTCGCGGCTGTCAGGACCAATTTAGACGCGAATTGATTGCACACATAAATTTTATACGTCTTTTATTCACTTTGCGTCTTTGTGATAAAAATACGCGCGTAATCACGCGTTGGGCTTGTTTGGCGGTGAAACTGCTCTTATGCAAGGATTTAATTCATTTAGCTTTAAAACCAAAGGTCTTTTTTATTTTTGCGAGCTTTTCAACCGCCAAATTACTCGATTAAATTTGGTTGGGGCTTATAATTTACGAGAACGGCCGTTTATCACGAGAAGGGTTTTTGGCAGATAAACCACCTTTTAATAAAGAATGCCAAAAACAGGTTTGTCTATAGATACTAGAAGAATTTGAAAAAAAAACAGTTGTAGACCTTTATTTTTGTTTTGAGCTTGATAAAAAATAATAACCTTGCCGACGGAATTTCGATCATTTTTCCCAATGTCAAAGGAGATAAGCACGGTATGCAGTAGATTATAGGTATTATAGTGCTTTAGCTGTCGAGCGTGTGAACAAACACAGGTGCACTCTGTTCCTTTACTGTCCGATATGTAGTGAGTCGGATGGGTCGGCAATCCGACACGATGGGGGAGAAATGAGGGCTCAGGATCAAAAACGTTACATGTTTTTCGAGGCCCGAGCGTATTACATTCAACTTTAAATTGTGGGCTGCTGCAAAGTAATTATTATTAGTGGAAACATCTAACAATATAGTACTCACTGTTTGAATATCATTGTATAAGCAAACGCTGAAACAAGAGCCCATTCTGTCATTATTAATAATGAAAATGTGTGACTCATTCACACATTTTCATTAAAATATAATTTTAGCTAAGACACCTCTAAATTAATTCTTCGTCTCATTGATCATGTGTGACGTTCAGATTAATGACTGTATAATTTATTTTAACACCTTAATTCAGAACACTGCGTATAAGAATTCGAGATGAAAATCTAAAAACGTCTGTGTTTACGAGTTGAGAAAAGACTGTCTGAAAACAATTCAAGAGATATGTATTTTAATGTCGTTGATTTTATAAAAAATAAAGCGATAATTTGACAGGTTGAATTCAAAAAAAGAACACCAAGAAAGTCTCAGAAAATCGGTTATGTATACCGTATTGCGCCCTACATACATCACATTTTCGAGTAGCAACTGTCCTGTCACAGTAAATGTGATCCCAACGTAACAAATTCCTGCCACATCTGGTCAAACATGTGCTGGTAATGAGTACGACACTGACCTATACGAAGGGCCTGACCTTTCTTCCTTTCTCGTCAATTCCAATCACATTAACAATAAAAGAACCATTAAAACTAACAAGGACTTTGATTTCAACAACGGAGCGTGTTTTGTTCGAAACAACTGTTGAGAAATGTCACGCGCAGATATTAGAAATGATTTCTCCGAAGTCTATTATAGTTCGAGTATTGTGGGACATATACCTTCCTACGTAGAGTTCCGAAGAGGCGCCACAATTGCCGGTCATTCACCTCTCTCATCCACACATTTCCGCGTGCATTAACATCATCGATTGGCGAACTATATTAAACGTCTATGAGCTTGTTCGCGTACAATAGCTTCAGAAACTTCGTCCAATACTTGACAAGTTATGTCTTAATTGGAAAACTTTGGTCCTTTGAGTCTCCAGGAAATATCTATATCGGAAATTGTAATATTTTAATTGATTTTCTGGAATTCTGTGAAAAAACCAGCTTATTCACTTATTTTATCAACTGTGTTAGCATTTTTAAAATTCATTATTAGTTTTTTATTGTCTTCTGTACCAGTCCAGTCATTTGCATAGTTCGTAGAACTTTATACAACCTCTATATTTGTCAATTCCAAACAATCAATTACTAAATATATATTTATACTCTTGGTTTGCTCATGTTATTCCGTGGCTAGTTCCTAGAAAGGTGTGACGAGTCGTTGAAGCGCCTGTTGCATTATAAAATCTATATCGAGAGTAGATCCATGATCCATCACACGCTAACCTTTAGTTACGCATGGCTGCACCTCCGATCTATGTCTTAACTACTCGTTGTAGCGAGACGATAATAAATTGATATGTCAGGTATGGGAGCTAGCTGTGAAATAGTCCAAAAGAACTGTGACTTTGGAACGCAAAGAGGAACTTTGAGAACACGGGTCGGTTTTACTCATTCCACTTCGATTGGGAGAACTTGTCGGATAATTTGCCACCCTCAATAAAAAAGTTTTGGTGGTCCTTTACTGTATTAAGAGATGTATTTATTGGCTGTCGATTCTTTTCAATATAGCGGGACATTTCAGTCCAAGTGTTTATTTTTATATCTCCTTTATTTATATGTTTATTTACTCTAAAATTCTAAAAAAAAAGTCTATAGTAATTTTAACTTTCTGCATATCTGCACTTCTTCTTTATATGTATATCCCCTGCTGTATACGAAGCCATATATGGCTTTATAAGATTTCAATTTTATTACTTTTATACTAACAATTAACAAAAATCATTTAGTGAAGATACTATTCGTGGCTTCTGACTACGAATAACGTTTGCCAAAAATCTACAAACGACAGCTGGGACCAACGGCTTGACATGCTTTCCGAGGCACGGAGCGACCTTGGCAAAGGTTACTTAACCTTGGGGACCGGCAGTGCGACGGAATCGATTAGTTAGATATAGGTCACCTATATAGTGATGTTGTCGGTACTTATCGTGTATTTCGTATCTATCTTCTATTATGCAGGATATAATTATATAATCCACCGGTACATGGTGAACATCCCAACTATTGTACACTCAAAATGTTTTAGGAACACTTTCATTTTGCGTACAGCTAAGAAGTGGAAGTTTTCTGCCGGATTCTATGTTTCCTGATAGCTACAACTTGGGGATCTTTACGTCAAGAGTGAATAGGTTTCATCTAGGCAAGCGTGCTTGATCGTTGACCACATCGTCGCTTTCTATTAGCTGGTAAAGCGGGAGCCTATTAATAATAAAAATTTAATTGGTTTAAACTTGTGTTTGATCGCGATATAGAAAATAAAAGTACTTGTTACACTATTAATTAATAGAAACGCTGTCGTTTTCTTTATAATATGTCAGTAACTCATCGCTATCATGGTTTTTTTGGATACTTGGCAAAAATGTCTTTAATAGTTCGCGAAATAAATTTGTTACTGAATATTAAAGCGATGTTTGAATATAGCATAGTTAGTATACGGATATTAATCAGAACTCATTACGCTAAAGACAAATAAGGAATGTGAAAACTAGTAAGTGCTTAATGATACAAAAATGTTGTCACATCATTATCTCACATAATTACTGCGGACTACAAATATTTGTACTTTGCCCTTGTTGCTCGTGGGAGAGTGGAAGTGTATATAAGTGCTTATGTACTGCGTTGTATGTACCGTGTCTGTTTAGGTACGTTTGGCGTATGTCACTTACGTACTCGGCTTAAATGGGACGTGTTAAATACTCCATGAACTCATGGCTAACCCTGTTAAGGCTGGTGACGTCTGCTTTCTCCATCTTGTATTTGATTAGCAAATATAATTTATGTTTTATTCTTTACTAGCTTCCGCTAGTGGCTTCACCCGCTTGAGAAGTAGGTTTCTCTTGGATATTCCTCTCTTATTGCCCGCCTACGTCATAAAAGGAGACCTACTGAAAAAAATCACATTCTTCCCAGTATTTTGGCCTGTGCGTTGTCATGTCAGTCAATCAGTTTCTCCTTTTTTTTGTTGTCATCTTTATTTGAATTGTCAGCTTGTGATTTCTGGTTCTTTGCGTCACAATTTGCATTTACATCTGGGTGGGCTTTTAGATGTCCTGATGAGTATCAGCTGTTGGTAGGTGCGTTTATTATTTCATCAGCATTGACAGCTCGTGCCATTATTTCTGCATCTACATTATTGCATCTGATAAAACAACGCATACGATCTCCAGCCTCGCCTGTCTCGCGATCAAACACCGTGATAACCGATTTATTTTTGTAGCCAAGCGTTTAATGTGACGTAGAGCTTTCAACTAAACGTATGTCATCTCTTTCACTCGTATGGTTATAGATGATGTGTGAATGAGGTGGATATATTGTGTAAAGGTTGTTGTGAAGACATGCGATACCGTACGGCTCACGTTTCGCGATCCAAAGGATTAGTTAATTAAGTCGTTCGTGTGGGATTCTCAATCAATGTTACATGTGCCACATGTTTTGATTGATTTACGTATATTCCGTTCAGGAACCTACTATTGTGTAATACGTTGGTAGTGCTAACAACGTAACTCATTGATCGATCAGGAGAAACAACCTGGAATTTTACCTGGCAAAGAATTTTGAGCAAATTCTAATTTAAACGATAGAACTTTAGAGAAATTTCTTAATTGCTATTTGTCTAGTAAATTCAAATTAATTTAAGGACAAAAATAAGTAACCTTCTCAGGAAAATTATTTAATAATACTTGTTCTAGAAAATAATAAGCTCTTTATAAAACAGACATTCCTGTTACAACCCGTTAGTCAAATTGTAAGAACAAGACTCATGTAATGAAACTTCCAAGAAAATATTTTAATAATATTCTGTAGGAGAGATACCCTGAAGGAATATTTTAAGGGCCGTCATATTACGATCGTACAATCATTTATTATGATTGATAGCCTCTGCCACCACTAAATTGAAAACAGAAGGTTCACTTTCACTGAAAACAAATCGTTACTTTTGAAATAGTAACGTAAGTTCCCTTACCTGTCTGTCAATATTAAGTGTACCTAGTACCTAGTCAATAACAAGAAAAAAAATTAAAACGTCGTATATTACACAATTCTTATAAATTGAAAGACATGTAACTAAAACAGTGATACAAATTTTCTGGATGGAGAGAGGGAGATCATATTCTACTATTCGGAAGCAGACGCTGTTATTGTTACAAACGGTTCCTTTTTGGAGATGGGATATTGCCAAATAGGGGAGAAGTCCCCTTCAGGGTTGAACGAGAAAGCGTTTCCAAATTTTTTATGACTAAAGTCAAACTGTGTTTTTCAGTTATTTACCCTTTGCGTTCAAGACCATAGTAATACTTTGGTACAAGCTCGCAGTCTTTAAAGCGAACTGGGGACATAGGTTCTGAAAGGCAAAGAATCATCATCATCATCATCATCTACCTAGCCTTTACCCAACTATATTGGGGTCGGCTTCCAGTCAAGCCGGATTTAGCTGAATACAAGTATTTTACGAGGAGCGGCTGCCTACCAGACCTCCACAACCCATTAACTGGGGTAACACGGTACTTCATGGCAAGACTGGAGTCAGATTTACTGGCTTCTGACTATCCGTAACGACTGCCAAAGATCTCCAAATGACAGCCGGGACCAACGGCTTAACGTGCTTTCCGAGGCACGGAGGAAACTCGTTATGTTAAGATGGTCACCCATCCACAGACCAACCTAGGCAAGCGTTGCTTAACCTTGAAGATCGATCTGAGCGGCTGTTATTATTTAGCCACGAGCTCCTCAAGGCAAAGAATAAGGATTGTAAGTGTGGTTTTAGTAAAAGTCTAACAGTTAACGTGACTTCTCTCACTCCGCGGTCTGCCCTAGAACGGAAGAAGTAATTAGATGATTTCCCGCTTTAAAAAAAATCCGTACAGCATGGTCCTTCTGTCTATATATCTCTGTAGTGTACTACATATCTTTCACATCAATTACATAGCCCATTGTAGGAACATGTGGCTGGTGGGGATGCTCACTTCGGATGACAAATTGCTTTAATCACCTATAGGGCTCTTCGTAGTGAGATACTCCTTGCAGACGGGAAGGGATAAGTGTAGTAGTTTGTTGTTAATTTAATGTATTTCATGAAGATATAAGTAAGACGTTTTGGGTGTTTTTTTGATTCGAGCAAGGAGATGCTTATTATCTAAGTAAATTAACATTGATCATATACCTGAGAGCAGTACTGGCCTAGAACCAAAAATTCGAAGATATTATAATACACCGACCAATCAACACGAGGCCCGCGCGGTGGATTACAGCCTATTCCCTCTACTATACAGAGGAGGCCTGATTCCCAGCAGTGGGAACATTACAAGGACGACAATGCTAATGCTAAACTGCTGTCTCATACGAAGGCACCAGTAATATGAATACTTTCATTAGATGCCGTCTACGAGAAAAATTGTAAGGAAAGACGCTACGTAACTTCTAGTAGGTGGTATCTAAAAGAAATCATTTACAAGATATCTCTTAGCTGACTCTTAATGTGTTAAAAGTAGAAAAGTCTGCAGGATTGTTCGAAAGAGTCACCGCTGACCCAAAGCATAAGTAAACCGAAGAAATGAGAGTGATTTTCTGTCATTAAAAGTCTGTCACTTCCTCTTCCACAGCGTGAAAAGTTATCCCACCCTCAAAAAAATAAGGAGTTTATCTTACCTTGTAGATATTGGAAAACTTTATGTTCGTAAAGTTTCGGTCCACGGAGATCATTACACGTTCTTCTTCAAAGGTTTTCGTAATGGCACGTGCCACCTGCAAAACCAACCTTTAAAACAATTGACGGACTCCTTGATAATAAAAGTGTCTGAAAATGTTTCAGTTATATTAAATACTTTGTTTATAAGTCGGAAGGATAGAGGCCCTACCACGCGCGATCCATTTGACAACCTAAATTGAACTGTCAAAGACATGGAGCTGTATACCGTGTGTCAGACATCGACGTACAAACAAAAACCATGGTTCTGAAAGCCCCCAGTGTTGAACTTTTTCGTCAGCTTGTCCTAAATATTTTTTAAATCAGTCAAGTCTCTATGACATTTTTAATTTAAAAGTAATGAATTCATTTTTTTCACCAAAAATTTTAGAATAAGTATTTTATATACGAGTATGTACAGTTTTAATTTAAAAAAGTAGTTTTTATATTCGATTACTGTCACACGATGTACAGGGTGTTAGAAAGCTCCATTCCTCTTTCTCGCTCGCACTCCTGACTTTTTAACAAGGTCAAACCCCAGTTCAGACACGTTAACCACCACTTCCAAGCGATGCAACAGATAAGTGGCCTCAGCTATTTCGATCACGACTAAACCGACTTAAAAGTTCTGAACTTGACCGAAAAACTTTACCAGTTCGCCGCTCAGAACGTGACTGTACTAGTAATGGTTCACAGTTACCGGAAAAATAATACAGCGTGAGGCGGTTAGGGTGTAGAATAAAAATAAGGCAGTCTGTAGTTTCGTGTAGAAAAAGTTTAGCCTTAAAAGACATGGTTTTTATTTAGCCTATAGGTACTTTCCCACTGCTGGGCAAAGGTCTCCCTCAACTTCTTCCAGGTATTCTTGTTTTGAGCCACCTCGAACCAGTTCTTGCGGTAGGCTTACGTATGTCATCTCGTCTCCTCTTCCTGACCTGGGAAATTATAATAATAAACTAAAAACAATAATTTTTTGCAATTAGTTTTTTAACTAAAAAACATTTGTGCGGAAATTGATTCGTTCAATTTTATGCCATTAATGTTTTAATATGATTTCCCGCATATGCATATGCGCAAGGCTTGAATGAAATGTAATCTGGAAGTCCAATTTTCGATCACTTTTTCGATCTATACTACTATCATTGACCGGTTCTATTCCCTTCTATTAAACCCAGATTACATGTTAAATGTTTAGTTTTGTGAGAGAAGTAAAGGAAAACAGTCCGTATAGTGCAATAGAAATCCTCGTGTATCGTGGTACTAACCGCTAATGGAGAGAAATGGGCTGTTCGCGCTGTTTTACTGTCTCAACACACGACCCAGCCGGTCTACATTTGTTGCCTCTAAATTCTGATTATCAATGAAATAGGGGTTTTAGTTTGTTTCGTCTTCAAAGTGTATTAATGTACTTAGGTATATAAGTGTTGTGCAAATGATTTTGTCTTTAAATGTGTGATGTACATAAAAAAAAAATTGAGACACCCAAAAAACATATAAATTGAAGTGCACAAATTAATGTTTTTAAATTATAAAAAACAGTAATGCAATAGTTGATGTTGAGGTGCAATAGTTTATTAAGAGCCTATTCACTTTCGCCTTGAAGACAACTAAATTATAATCGGACGGCATGATCGCAGCAAGTCAATTGTTCAAATCTTTTGGAGTGCGTGGTATAAACAACGAGGCGAATAATACAACTAATTTGAACAAATAAAGTTTCATAAAACCTTAAGAACCAAACCCAGAACATAAAATATTTTATCTTAAATATTCTTTATCTTTGTCCCCAGATTTACGCAGATGATGACATCAGCAGTATAATAGACGGTAAAGAAGAAACGAAGGATCATTCGTTCGAGTCCCTGGAGAAGCTGCATGGCCTCACGGTGCTAGAAGATGATAATCTCGGTGATGATGAAGATCTGTTGGATGCTGGAGAGGACGCTGAGAGCGGGGACTGGTACCCTGACTATGATAAGAGATCGCAACATGTAAGTAGTTTTATATAGTCTTTTATTTAAAGATATTATTGACGAAAAAGAAGGTGATATTTTCGAACTCGGTTAGGAACTAGTCATCATCTACCTAGCCTTTTCCCAACTATATTGGGGTCGGCTTCCAGTCAAGCCGGATTTAGCTGAATACCAGTATTTTACGAGGAGCAGCTGCCTACCAGACCTCCACAACCCATTAACTGTGGTAACACGGTACTTCATGGCAAGACTGGAGTCAGATTTACTGGCTTCTGACTATCCGTAACGACTGCCAAAGATCTACATATGACCGCCGGGACCTACGGCTTTAGGTACTTTATTGATCGATCAAGGTATTTTAAAAATAGCTTATAATAAGGTAAATTATTAAGTGGTGATGCAGCGGTCGTGTGTCAAGGTGAGGCTTGCTTGCGTCAGGCAACGCTTTAGTTGACATTTGTCGATAGAACCAGTTTTTGGTTACTATGCCTTTGTGTAAAGATTAACGCACCTAGCTCTTGTCTGAGCGCTACGATAGTCTGAGGTGTCTTAAAAAAGGATTAAGCGAATCTGATATTCGATAAATAGTTGTTTCGTTGATAGGTTATATGGCAGACCAACGTTTACTGAGTCAGCTAGTATACGTAGACACCCAATCTAAAGTCAAGGTCATAGCCTGAAGAATCTCCAATATTAACTGGCAATGGGCAGAACACAAGAGAACAGATGGTCAATGAAACCGGGAGGTTTAGGAGTAGCGTCGTGTACTGAAAGACTCAGCTTTGGTAGGGTAATACTACAAGTTGAGGAACGGGGGAATCAATGTATACTAGATGCACAGGGCTTAAGGTGACACTGAGGGGCGGCCGGTAGGTCCAACAGTAGACGTCTTTTTGCTGAAATGATAATGTGATGTTAATTAAGATTTCTCAAGCGTAAGATTTAAGCTCTCATTAGATTTTCAATGATTCTCAAACAATTTGATCTCTTTTCATCAACGTTTCCATTAATTGATCAAATAATGCCATCGGACACTTTAACAAAGGTACTAACGTAATTGACAACACTGAAAAATAAAACGAAAGAAACAAAAATAAAAAAGAAATTTCTGTATTTTCTCTGAAACAGAAAGATATAAAGTGTTCAGGATTTCGTGAAAACGGTGCTCCCTTTTGTAAACGATTTGTAAGCTTTTAAATTCGAGTAAATTGTTTTATGTACCGGCTCGTTTGAGTGGCATTTATGTAATAAACGTGGAGTATTTACGATGTGCTAATATGGATGTTAAATAGGGTCAGATTTTTCCTCAATAAGACGCAGTCCCTCGGTAAAAAGTCACAAATTCAGGTCACATACATACATACGAGTACAGTATTTTCAAAGATATATAAGGACTTACACAATTGGAGGGAACGCACGTGGAACGTTTTAAATATATTCTGGGTACGTCTTAAGAGAAATAATTACACTCTCCAAAACTCATACAAAAATCTAGAAATGAAACCAGTTTATGATGAAAATATTTTTTTCATAACAAGATTTTATCGAGTGGTATTGCGATCAAGACCATTTCAAAGAGTTCAAACTCTGATATGAAGCAGACTGACTCCATGCTACCATATTAATGTATTGTCATCCAAGTTACAAAGGCATACCAAATTTCAGCTCAATCGGTTAGTGTTTCAAATTCCATTTGCAAGATTTGCCCCCTAAACATACAAACTTACCAAAAATGCGTATTAAATGAAAACTTTTAGGAACACAAAGTACCGCCTTCTCAGAAATAAATAATAATAGCTTTTATATTATAGGTACAAAATTATGTAAAATACAATTTCAAATTTCAACCACCTCATGTAACATTAGTACTTAGTATTAGTATTAGGTACACGTGTCTAACTAGACATTATTTATTTAATTCATAATATAATATTCTTACCTTGTTAATAACATGACTAGCTTCTGCCTTGCGGCAACACCCGTGAGAATGTAGGTTTCTTTATGTTTTCATCCCCTTAGGGAGTCCCTAGGGGAGGATCATTTCTTATTCTCTAAGTATCCTACTAATATTATAAATGCGAAAGTTTGTGAGGATGGATGTACCTATGTTTGTTACTCTTTCACGCAAAAACGGCTGGACCGATTTGGTTGTAATTTGGTATGTAGATAGGTTATACCCTGGATTAACATATAGGCTACTTTTTATCCAGGTCAGAAAAAAAAATTGAAACGTAATCTTATTTATTCTTCGATTTTGTTATTTTTGCTATAGGCTGCTTTTTATCAACACACCACGCGGGCGAAGCCGCGGGCGGAAGCTAGTATCAAATAAAAGGGGCAGCAATATTTCAGCGTTCTAAGTTTAAGGGTTTGGGCTGGGTGTTTATGAGTCAGTGAGTGAGTCAGGACTTTACTTTTATACATATACTCGTATAGAGAACATGCGTTTCATCTCTCCTCTTCACATAACCATACCAACTTTTCAGTCACTGACACCACTTTGAAACTTCTCCTACTATAAAAAAAAGAAAGAAAACACATTTATTCCACCCTAAATGGACGCACAATAAAATAAACAAGCATTAAAAATATCGTACTCATACCTAACTCACTTTATCCATTCTCGTTACATCACACATCCATCTCAACATTTATTTTACTAAGTATCTTACGGCAATTTTCCGGTTGCATATACTATGCAGATGTCAGAAAGATATTATTCGTTTTGCTTAGTTTTATTTTTATTTTAATATTCTTAAAAAGCTACTAAGGTCGTCCCTATGCATTACGCAAATTTTTCACGTTATGCTATGTCATAAAGTGCACATTTTGAGAGCTGTCTAAGTGTACAGGAGCTGCTTTTAGCTTTTAGATGTGAGCATAATTTAATGCATTTCATCTTTAACATATAATAATTTATTTTTTGTTATAATGTAGGAGAATAAGACGTATGGGATGACTTTTAACTCGAAGGGTCGTAAAGGGTAAAAGTAACCTATCACATACCTGCGAAACGAGACACAATAGTAAGACAATAACAGCGCGATCGCATGAGACCGGTCTGGGAATCATGTAAGGATGACCTTACATGATTCCCCGACCGACTTTTTTTTATGGATAATCTTGATATATTCTTTCGTGCTGTGGGCGGAGCCAGAGGGACTATTTGATGAGCATTAGCTCCATGTCTCACTGACAACGAAGTAATGACTATGAGAGAGAAATCACATGCCTTAGGAACATGTGACTCCCTATCACAGTTGCTGCATTTCACGAATACTAATTGTTGCAAATCCGTACAAAATTCTATCAAAATCAGTTCATAAAAGCGTAACAGACCGAATTACATTCACATTTATTGTATTCATATGGATAAAATTTTCACGCTTGCTTCCTAAGGACTATATTGAAGAACCTATCAACTTACCTATAAATTGATCTGTTTTTCTTCAAAAAGGGCCACTTTAGGGGTCGCTTCAGCCTGACGCAGGTCGACAGGTAGACTCAGCTTTATTGGCAGGCAATCAACCGTGTCACCCCCGAGCCACGGCACTCTGTAAACACTTCGGGTAGTGACCATTCAAGCTTTTAAAAAGTCTGGAATATTCCACTGAAATAATAATAATAAATTACATATCCATACCATTACAATAAAAAGTTAAAAAGTATCCTATGTCCTTCCTTGAGGTTCAAACGTACTCCGGACCAAATTTTATCAAAATCGGTTCAGTCCATGAAAGCGCAACAGACACACGTTCACATTCAGTAAAAGCCTGACACACCCTCCCGCTCAACCCAAGAGTGGGAGAAGTTATTCTGATGACTTCCCTTCTAAGAAAAAAAAAACAGCTGCGAAAACAGTCACAATATTTTATAGTACGGTCACAACACAGTCACTTGTTATTGGAAGACTATATTGAAGTACCTACCTACGAGTATTTACCTATAAATTGATCTGTTTTCTTCAAAAAAAGGGCCACGTTAGGGGTCGCTTCAGCCTGACGCAGGTCGACAGGTAGACTCAGCTTTATTGGCAGGCAATCACCCGTGACACCCCCGAGCCACGGCACTCTGTAAACACTTCGGATAATGGCCATTCAAGCTTTTAAAAAGTCTGGAATATTCCACAGAAATAATAATTATAAATTACTTTTTTGAGAAGGATTCAATTAACGTTTCGTTAAAGGAATTTTCCATAAAGAATGCCTGTTGCGTTAAAGGATTTTTCCAGAGAATTTTCTGATTTTTAATGTACCGAAACCTTCACCGAAACAAAAGAAAAAATGCTATCCATAAAGCTTTTGGATCGGATTGACTTATTTAGTTTCACAAATACGTTTTTTTTGAGGTGGACAAAAAAATAATTTCTTAAAATATTTTCATACAAACAACCACCTAATCGTAGTCGTTGCTTCGTAATCAACAAATTAATATGAAAATGGATAACAATAAACCCCTTGTGGCTAAGACGGCCAAATGGCCGCAACCCGTCCGCAACTACATTTCGATGGTTTAGAGTGAAAACCTCTTAACTGCGAAATACATTATATTTTCAGGAGGCACACATATATTTTCAGGAGACACAAATGCCAAATTAGATCTATATTATAATTTAATTTAAAAGCGCTTCTATGTGATTTATTCAAATATTTAAAATATTGATTTATTACAGCATTCATTTCTCTTGTTTAAAATTTTTTTCGACAAGTTTTGAGGCGCCATTCCAAGTTTATCACCAAACTGACTCGAGAAGGATATGCAAACATCGTAGATAGCGTTACAAATAACCAATCAATATATGTTTTCGTGATACAAGATGGTGCATTTCGAGCTCTTCTTTCTAGAACTGCATAAAATTACCTAAAATAGCAGATTACGAGGTTCACTCTCCTTACATTTAGGGATTTAGAATGTAGGTACCTTTGTTATTTGTGTCTAGGGAGCGGTACCTACATCATCGTAATATTTATTTTCACATGGGATTCAAACACGTGTACGTTACGTGGTTACATGAATATTTCATTAATATTGTTCTCCGTCTTTTACTGGATATTTGCTCTCATCTTGTTTATGTTTTTCAATTAATCCTGTAATAATAATCTTTATAGTAGTACCAGTAACTTCAGCAGTGCTGTAGACAGGCTTTGTAGGCTTATTTTTGTCCAGAGAAACTTACCATTAGTCTTATTCTTCGCACCCTTGTCTTATATGTTACATGGGGTTAGCGCCACTGGCGTAGCCCTCGAAGGGCTCGACAGGGCAAAACCTTAGTAAATCTTATATTGAAATACCTCGAAACTATCACACTATCAAAATAAACTAGGTTGCATGCAGCCTATTTTATTTTGATTTCACTACTTTAATCAAGGCAAATCGATTTAGTTTTTAAAATTCTGACACTCCTTCCCACTCCACTCAGAGCAGGAGAGGTTATCAGATTTTTTTCTGCTAGCTACGCTACTGGTTAGCGCGTTACTTTTTTTTTTCTTCTGTAAACCGTCACACTGTCCTCACTTCTTTCCTTTCATATAATTTTATATGGAAGGATCCATTTAAAACTTTTAATTATTGTAAATCAATTTTTTCTATCTCGATCTTTGCTTAATTGCTTCTTAAACGATCAATTTAAATTCAAACAATCTTATTTTTCACTTTTCGATGAAACACAAATTTAATTTACTAAAAATAAAGCTGATTTCATTTTAAGGATCGGCAATGCATATTATTACCAAGTATCGACTTTATGCGAGGGTGTTGATGAATAATATACATACACTAAGCATTTCAGCGCCTTTTTGCAGCGTCGGAAGGCCTCCCACAAGGTGGACCGACGACCTGGCGAGGGTCGCGGGAATCCGATGGATGCGAGACGCGCAGGACCGGTCGCTGTGGCGACGCTTGGGGGAGGCCTATGTCCAGCAGTGGGCGTCTTTCGGCTGAGATGATGATGATGATGATGACTAAGCATTTAGCGCTTTATCAGATCGAGACATTTATACCCGAATCTAGTTTTTAAGCTGTTTTTATTTCAATGGCACAAGACTCGCTCCGGTCTATCAATTTATTACAACTCTCTTTATTTAATTGATTCATGGACACTTCTAACATTTTATTATCATCTCTGACGAAACAATTTTCATTAGCTTTTCCTGCGTTTTCGCTTGTCTGGTCTATCCTACAGGGATTAGTAGCAGTCTGAAACTGCTCAGCTGCTCCCTGCTCTGGCTGACCTCTGAGTGGGTTTTGTACATACAAGGAAGTACTGTACTATTATAATATGTAAAAAAAACTTCGCCCTTTACTAGGCATGACTCCTTTATCGTGGGTGCATTCACAATCATGTAACCCCACATGATACAAGACACCCAGATCCGGAACACTTATTTGAATTGAACCTGCGACATTTAACACAGCAGCCAATCACTCCACCACTGTGCCAACCGTGCCACAATTAGATTCGATTGATTGTTGTCCCAAAATTGAACCTTGAACCTTAATCTCGCTTCATTCATTTCGAGTACTGTCTCAATGTCAGTAATTCATCCGTCAGTAATTCATTCCTTCTGTCGGGGATTGAACCCGCAACATTCATCACAACAGCCGAACGTTCCACCACTGCGCCAATCATCCCACAAATTAGTCTGGAATTAATGTGAACTGAAAATTGAACCCTGAACCTTAATCCCGCTTCATTCATTTGGAGTAATGTCGCAATGCATCTTAAAATCTACGTCTGTCGGGGATTGAACCTGCAACACTCAACACAACAGTTAATCGTTTCACCACCGTGCCAACCGTGCCACAATTAGTTTCGATTGATTATTGTCCCAAAATTGAACCCTGAACCTTAATCTCGCTTCATTCATTTCCAGTACTGTCTCAATGTCAGTAGTTCATCTTAAACCTACGGTCGGGAATTGAATCCGCAACATTCAACACAACAGCCGATCACTCCACCACTGTGCCAACCGTGCCACAATTAGTTTCGATTGATTGTTGTCCCAAAATTGAACCTTGAACCTTAATCTCGCTTCATACATTTCGAGTACTGTCTCAATGTCAGTAATTCATCTCAAACCCACGTCTGTCGGTACTCTCGGTACTCGAGGAGGCGCAAGTGTCTCGAGTGTCACTCCTCTGTCCATCGCACTCCTCTCTGAGTCGCCATCTTGACGTACTCTTTCACAATCGCTTATTTTGAGTGCTCTTTGAAAAACACTTTGTATTTATTGTGTTTATTTCAGATTTGAGACGGTTTGGGTGATGATTTCTTGAGTTTGATAAGAAAAGAAAGAAAAAATGTTTTATTTGGCACACATGAATATAGGTACACACAGTGTAGAAAAACATTTTCATTTTTTTTCATTTCATTACATATTTTACATATCATCTTTTTTCATTTTTTGTTTGTTGGGTTTTTACTGCAGAGATAGCGAATAGTAAGGCGGGTTTATTTTTTTTTACGTTTATTACCACCTAATTATACCAACAACATTAAATGATTACAATCTCATTAACGTATTTACATACCGGTACAAACCATTGCGCTCATTCCATTGCTGCATGCTGTATAAATAGGCTTTCTCAAAGACTTCTAGAACTTATGTAAATGAAAGTCGATAAACTACAAAGTTAATTTCGTTCTTAATCTTGTTACACTCATAGTCCAATGTGATCTTAGGATTATCCATTGTTTAGTGGATTACGATTAGTTTAACTTACAGCGATCCCAAGTCTGTATTTACTAGTTTCATTTGACTGAATAATCTAACTTACTGCTGCCAGCGGCTTCGCCCGAGTGATAGTAGAAAATGATCCCAAGAGAATATACTAACGAGATAAATAGTATCTTACGTGCTATTTCAAGACATCGTCTACCCGTGTACCAAGTTTCATCGATATCCATTCACCAATTTTAGCGTGAAAGAGTAACCAACATCCATACATCGGTATAATATTAGTAGGATTGTCGTTGAACATAGCCAGTAAATCTGACTCCAGTCTTGCCATGAAGTACCGTGTTACCCCAGTTAATGGGTTGTGGAGGTCTGGTAGACAGCCGCTCCACGTAAAATACTTGAATTCAGCTAAATCCGGCTTGACTGGAAGCCGACTTCAATATAGTTGGGAAAAGGCTAGGTAGATGATGATCGTTGAATATTATAACTGAGTTTTCTAGCTTTAGAATCTCATCCACATAATTCTTTCCAAAGCAAAAACAAAAGCTTTTTTTTAACCTTAATTGGAAATAGGAAAAAAAAATATTTATTTGAACCGGCATCGCAAAACATTTCAACGCCGAGTCCTTTCATATTTATCGTTCAATTCTCCATCGTCGTCTGTTTGCACTTTTACCGGACCGCTATCAACGCCAGCACTTATCCGCCGGCTTTTCTTACTCTGAATCATAACTTAAAAACAAAGAACAACAGAAGGGTCAACATCTTCGTAAATAAATCTTGAAACGGGTGGTAGAGATCAGAAAACGAAGACGAAAAGGCACAATTTCGGGCTTTTTGTTTTCTTGTATTTATACAACAAATTCACTTTTTTTTTAGCATTATCGGCCTTGTAATGTTCCCACTGTTGGGACTCAGTCAGGCCTCCTCTCTAGGACAGGGAATGGGCTGTAATCCACCACGCGGGCCCAGTGCGGATTGGTGGATGTCACATGTCTTCGAATTTTTGGTTCTAGGACATGCCGATTTCCTCATGACGTTTTCCTTCACCGCGACCGTTTTGAGAGCATCATTGGTTTAGTATTCGCTGCAATATAATTTATAAAGTAAAAATGCCTGGTGGGGGGAAGGATGATAAAAAAATTAGCCTATGATCTATTCTCAGACCTTCCAAACATACACAAAACAAATCAGTCAAGCCATTTTGATGAATTTCAAGAACTAAGAATATGACACGAAATTTTTATAGGTATACTGGGTGTAAGGGACAGCTCTCCACAAACTTTAAGGATTTGCTCAGTAGACGAAAAAAATTTTCAGCCTCACCATACAAAACTATAAATTTTATCGGACAGTTTGTATGAAGAGGTGTAACGTTACGTCAAGCTCGAGGAAGCTAGACGTAAGCCACGTTAATATAAAAGATAGAAAATTAGGTACAAAGGATTAAAAAATATAAAAGGAAGGGTCAGCTTCACACGACGCAGGATGCTCGGTGGTAGGCAAGGAACACAACGGCAGCTCGACGTCGGACAAGCACGAACTAGGCAGCAGCCGCGCAGCCACCAAACAACTCCATTCCGGCCGGCTTCACTTTCAAATTATGGCAAATAGAAGTATCTATTATTTTAAATTATCATTCAAATATCATTTAACTGCATAATATTTGCTTGTGAAAATAAAAATCAACAATAAATAAACGCCTACAAGTTTTTTCGGGGCAATATCAACTCCGCAAAACAGGTCGGTACCTAGGTAACTCGGTTAGCCAAATCGGAATCTCATACATTTTAATTCATAGTTTCTAGCGACATCTAGCGGTGTTACGCCGGCGTTAAGCCAGTATAACACGGCTAAATATTAGTTCAAGGGAACCCGCTATTAATCGAGTTACATATCATAAAATGCTTCCGCTAGAACGAGATGGAATGATACTGAACTTCTTAATTTATTTAGATATTATTATTTAATTTGACATTTGACAATAATGACAACAGAGTTGGTTCGCGCTTATTGATGTGTCATATTTCACCTGTTCATTTGCATTTTATTTGATATATTCGTATTATAATTTAGAATCTTATAGTTTTATGGTTGAAATTGATTTATTATTATGTAAACTAGTGATAGTTTTGCGTAGTGATAGTGCAGTAAAAACAAGATTAGTTCAGTTGTATTGTTTGGTAATCGTATTTGAATAGGTATTTAGGTAAGTAAGAATAATATAGTGGTTTTAGTTTGTAGTTTTATTAGAAAGTAGAATCCCTCATTCTCTGGTCTTTCGAGTGATATACAAAATGATTTGATACAAAGTATCGCATTCGTTTTACGCGACCAAAAAATCCTGTTCCCAAAATTAAGTTACGACAATTAATAAAAACTATTGGATTGGATTTATTGCATCATTGAGCGAGCGGCATTTGGTGAGTGAACATTCATAATATTACTTATTTTTAAAATTGTGTTTACATAAATATTGGTTGACTGCGTCATCTTTTGAGGAAATTGTGAATTTGTGAAAAAAGTTGGGAATGCGGTCACTAGATGGCGTTGTTAGTTGACCGACGGTTTCTGAATCTCGCAGTTAATATTCTCCGTCGCTTAATTAGGTCAGGTTTATAATTGTTGGTACAAGCAGCGGGTTTACTCGCACGTAGGTTAACCCTTCGCCACTGCTAGGCAGTCAACACGACGGGCAGCCCGACGTCTAGGCATCCAACTCGTCGGACAAGCACGCAGTAGGCAGGCAACACGGCAGCAGCCCGACGTCTAGGCAGACAACTCGTCGGGCAATCACGTAGTAGGCAGGCAACTGACCGTCAGGCCGTTACGACGGTCGGTAAGTCCGTATGCAGATGCCAGGACCGTGGAGGCTGGCTATGGCAACACACACACCGTTTAGGATCCTTGAATGATCGAGTAAAACGCTCAGGTAGAGGTACTATTCCGATTTATGTTAATTTGTAAACAAACTGATCAAGGTTAATAAAATTAGAAACACTTTTGGTAGGTAGCTCTAGGATAAGAAAGACGACTTTCAGCGTTTCCAAACAAAACCAAACTAAGACAGGAGTGAAGGCCGTTTTCCTTCGTTCTGAAATCTCTTCTGAATTTAAAATTCAAAATCTCAATTAAAAAATAAAGAGCAGAACGAAATAAAACGGTTTACAAAGGTGGCAGTCTGCCGCTGCCCTTCTTATGAAAATTATAATGTAGAACGAACTTAAAAGAGGTCTAACTACTGTATGGTATATTATGTCTATGGCATAAGAAAATAAATTTACAAAGACACATGTCAATTCAGATGACAATGTCAGACTATAAAAATATTCTAAAAAATATGCTTACATGAATTAATACTAAATCAAAAGATTTGAAGGTGAGTTTTGTATAGTGTTATAAAACGTAAGTAAACTAAAATATGTGGTTCTGTGTAGCAGAATACCACAGAGGTTGATATTTTTTTTCGTTTCCTGAAAAAAATAATTGTGGGAGGATGTTCAGATTCGTCTACTGAGCAAGCCCTTAAAGTTTGTGGAGGGCTGTTCCTTACACCCAGTATATTAGATGATTACATAATTATTGTTATTATTTCGCACCTCTGCCTAATCTCCACTAATATTATAAAGGAGAACCAATAAAAAAAATCAAACCAGTACAATGCTACTTTATTATTGATATCTAGGCTATACGTCTCTACTTTTACGTGGGCGAATTCATATATTACTTGGCCTTGGCTTTTGGCCACAATCTTCTTATTTCATCTTTAAATTCAGCATAGGTATTTGTAGATTTTTTTCGAATATTTTTTGTAGGTATTATTATCTCTTTATTCATTTTATTCTTATACGCATAAATTATATTTTTAATTATTTTAATAAAAACAATATATAAAAAATATGTTTCATCGTATCGGGAACAGAGTCCAAACTACTGACCAGTCAGGATTCCTGAGAAAGGAAACTCCTAACAATTATTATTATTTTTACGTCTTATCTTCTCAGTTATTATTTTTTACTACTCGGAAGAATAATTGAATGAATTTATTGTACCTGCTCTGATCAACGTTTTAATTTATTATCTTGACAGACTCTGTGACTGTCCTGCCAAATCTCAGAAAATTTCGTAAAAATTTAAAAGTGATCCTTCTGAACAATCCTTGTTTTACAATTCCTTTTAAGTCTTCCTTATTGTTTTCTTTTTATTGTTTGTTAAGAACGATTTACGAGCTTTGTTTCATTAGAACAATCCAGGTTGTTGTTGTCGTTCACGTTGGAATCAATGCGAAAATTGCTTTCATTAATATTGGTAGTAATTAAATTTTATTAATTGATTTGGTTTTAATTTTGATTTAAATGTGTTTAACGCTGATTGTTTGCATTGTAATAATACAAAATATTAATAAAAATTGAAATGGATATATTTGACCTTTATAAAAAGATCATAATTGTTATTATTTCTAAAGTCATTCTATATTTTAGCTACGTAGGCTAGATGACGTAAATAAACGATTAATTTATTTCAATTAAATCTTGATTAGAGATTTACATATTTACATTGAATTAATCTATATTTAAAATTCTCATTCACTAACAAATTTATCAATGAATTTATGTAAGCCATCTCCTTAATACTCATTAATATTGAAATAAATTCAGCAATAAATTAGTGTTTTAGACTATTTTATTATTCAATGTCGAAATTGGCGTGCATACAAGAGTAACATTTTATGCGATATCAATAGATATTAATGAATACTAATCAGGTTATTCATTCTGGTTGTTACTAGCTGAATAGACTTTATCATCCTCGATGGAACTTTAATTTACTTTCGATTCACTTCAAACATCGCCATTATCCTAATCTATTACTAATAGGGAATAGGGGAATATTCTCTATTTGGAATGTAATTATATGGCATCAAGACCTTATTTATTATCTAACCAGTTTATCAATAAATATAAAGAAATTAAAAATAATATAATTTTAATTAGTAGAAAAACAAATGAGATATTATACTCGTCTGTCTCGCCAAGACGCCGCCAAAACGCCTCATGCCATTTTCTAAGGCGGCCATACGTGTGAGATGACTTTGAATTGACGTCAAAGTCGATGTCAAACTTACTTGTCATTCTAAGCTTAGCTTTGAAACCTTATTACTTCAATAGGTACTTTTAAAGCCAGGTGAACAGCACCAATTTTTTTGTTAATATGCTTGTCAGACTTGTGGGGTTCAACTACCGTCGGTTTTTTATACTCTGAGACTAAAATGACATTACAACACAAAAGAACTGGCATCATTCCTATAGTAAGACACATTTGACATTACCTGTGTCAATTTAGTCTCAGGTTATTAAAAACAGACGATATATTCCTTATTAATTATCCAGGCTTATTGAACGTTTTCTCTTTCAGATCGGCACAACGAACATGGTGCACCTCCAGCCTGAGGACTTCATGGACAGTGACGTGACCTTCGGAGACAAGTCCGTGCTGTCCAACATCCCCGAGCTCAAGCGCAGACTGAACGAGAACCCTGAAGACCCTGACTTGCCTGGTAAGGCTGTTATTTTGTACTTCAAGATATAATGTACACATCTACCTAGCCTTTTCCCAACTATATTGGGGTTGGCTTCCAGTCAAGCCGGATTTTAGCTGAATACCAGTATTCTACGAGGAGCGGCTGCCAACCAGACCTCCACAACCCATTAACTGGGGTAACACAGCACTTCGTGGGAAGACTGTGGAGTCAGATTTACTGGCTTCTGACTATCCGTAACGACTGCCAAAGATCTATAAATGACAGCCGGGACCTACGGCTTAACGTGCTTTCCGAGGCGCGGAGGAAACTCGGTATGTTAAGATGGTCACCCATCCACAGACTAACCTTGGCAAGCGTTGCTTAACCTTGAAGATCGGTCCGTGCGGCTGTTATTATCTAGCCACGAGCTCCTCGATAGAAGAGATAGTGTACACACACTTATAATAAAAAGCGGTCAAGTGCGAGTCGCGCACCGAGGGTTCCTTATCTAATTATCTATTATAGATAAGCTGATAATTTCTAAATCTTCTAGACTTAATTCAAAAATCCAACTATGTATTTACCTATAGTTCGATTCCTGATTTTAGTCTCGGAGATTTAGAAATTTACTGATTAACACTACCACAGGATATACACATTTAGGCGTCCTACAAGGTGGACCGACGACCTGGCGAGGGTCGCAGGAATCCGATGGATGCGAGACGCACAGGACCGGTCGTTGTGGCGAAGCTTGGGGGGGGGGCTATGTCCAGCAGTGGACGTCTTTCGGCTGAGATAATGATGATGATGATGATACACATTTTATCCCGGAAGAATGGTCCTTTGGGATAATTTTGTACTAAAACGCAAGCGAAGCCACTAGCAGCAGCTAGTTATTAAGTACTTATAATATTTATTTTTAAAAGTTTATCGTCGACTGTAATAAGAAAAACATTTTTAGCAGGCTACCTATTTGAACTAAAAATAAAAATAAATACCAGTTACGAACTTCCAAAGTATCAAGAAAGCGTTCATTATGTAGTTTCTTGAAAAGCAAACAGTTGTATAGAATTTTCTAGAGCGAAGTTGCTATGGTAGTTAAGCTTCTTACTGCCTTATATACCTTCGTAAATAGTCCGCCTTCTAACAACTTCAACATAAGGAGAGTAGGTTTTTTCCAAGTCATTTTAAGTTTATTTTTAGATAATAAATCGTCAATTGCTACAATTTTATATTGATTCGTCCTAGATTTGTACCGTTTGAAGTTATGTGGTGGTGTAATTATCTGGTGACCTAAAATACAAGCCCCTAAAGCATAGTTTAGGCGGCAGATTCTCACGATAAGCTAGAATAAGAATATCAATTGTATTATTACTATTTATTTTGTTTTATTATTATTGTTTGGTTGGAACATAGGCGGACTTAGGCATTCTCTTCCAAATTCAATTTTTTCTTCTATCCTCTATTATTTTGTATATGCGTGGTGAGAAAATATAAATTCATATTATATACATATACTAACTAAGGCCTGCTGTTCACGTACGCGCAGCTTCATAGACGCGTATTCGTCATTATACGCTTGGTGCAAGGCTGCGTGAAGCTTACATAAAAAACTGTGATAAGTACTCTGTCGACGAAGCGACAAGGTTATGATGTCGTGTCGTTGCAGATTCGTCGACATTTGTCTATACTAATATTATAAAGAGGTAAAATTTGTAAGTTTGTATGTTTGTAAGTTTGTATGTAGGGGGTAATCTCTGGAACTACTGGTCCGATTTGAAAAATTATTTCAGTGTTAGATAGCGCATTTATCGAGGAATGCTATAGGCTATATACCATCACGCTACGACCCACGGGAGCGGAGCAGTAACGAAAAATGCGGGTGAAACCGCAGGGGACAGCTAGTAATCCATAACAAGATTGAAATGTACCTATGGACTTTCTTGCGTATGCTTCTCTACAGAAATCTATAAATGCTTTGAATCAAGGTCTGTGTTCCAAGTTTCATTCAAATCCGATCACCCTTTCAAGCTTGATGAAGCAACAAGCATTCACCAACACTCACAAACTTTCACCCTTCAAATATATGTATGTATGATAAGAGCAACAATATAGTGATTGAATAACGCTTCTAGAATCTAAAATCTTTCCACTGAAACCGATAACTTCAGCACAGATAGAAACTCGTTTAACAATAGTTACCAAACTTTGCCGCCGTTAGCAACAAACTTCAAAATTTGACAGACTTGGACGTGTTTCATGAAATTGAGGCTTTTGTACAGTTTGAGCTCCCTAGCTTAACCGCACGACGAGAAATGAAATGGCATTTCATTGGTAAAACGGGTAAAACGGTTTCATTGAGATACCTAGTGAGCTGGTACTCTAAAGTGGGATTGGGCCGGACATGTCTGCAGCATGTCAGACGAGCTGTGGGCTAAAAGAACTACTTACTGGACCCCATTAAACGCAAGACGACATCGTGGCAGACCGAGGCGAAGGTGGAGATCTCTCCACCTTCGATAGTTGTCCAACTCATCTGAGTTGGACAACTATCCGAGGGACTGGCCTGCAATGGCGAAGATAGGCGTGTGTGGAAAAGGGAGAGGGAGGCCTTCGTCCAGCAGTGGGACACCACAGGCTAACTAACGAACTAGTGAGCACTAGTTTTGGGTATAAATATTTATAAGAGTAGAGGCTAAATTATGCCGATGTATGAATTTTGAACGATGAAGGAAAACGTTGTGTGTAACCAAAAATTCGAAGACATGAGACATCCACCAATCTGTACTGGGTCGGCGTGGTAGATTACGCTCCATTCCTTCTCCAAGAGAAGAGGAGACCTGAGTCCCAACTGTGGGAAAATTAGGAGGATTAAGGCCATGAATTTTGTGAAAGTTGCTAGGAATAGCTAGCTAGAAAAAGGGTGGTGAAGAGAGGAAATATGCAGCTGTCATCTTCTTCATGAGGAGGTGGCGGAAATCGTGAGAGAGAGGACATCTTCAAAGTGGAAAATTATTAAATGACTTCTCTTAGTCTGAATGAATCGAGAAGAAGTATCAGCCTTATATTAACTCAATCCACCTGTGCCCTTTACGTTTCAGACCTACGGTGATGCTTTCGAACAATCTGCAACTCTGGCAGATGAAAATCTGCTGTAATAGATATTTTCCTGGTTTTTACTACCAATGCGGTTTTCGATTCCCAAAATGTTCAGGGTCAAACATTAGACAGCCAGTAACACATTTTGCAACCACAGCTGTAGATAACATTTGTATAGTCAAACCTTTATGGCTTCCTCTTGCAATTTTGCCAAATAGTTTCATTTTGTAAACCACTCGGTTCCTGTCTAGTACTACTAGCTTTTCTCGCGGCTTTTACCTTCTGGCTAATCACCGCACATGAATACACATAAAAACTATATGAAACTAAGCGAAAAGTAGCTTTTCGCATAGTTTCATATAGGTATAGGTAGGTGGGGCTTACTGTAATTTAAAAGAATAAAAAAAACTTAATTGATTAAACGGAACAGAATTCGTCTTTGCAATGGTTGAACTAAATTTGATGGTCATTTCACTGGGATATATTATATAGCTGATGTTGTAATGAAAAACTTTTTAATTTTCCCATAAGAATCCCGTTCGTATGGGAAAATTTATTTAATAAAAAAAAATTATTAATTTTTGGGGAAATCTCCAAAAAATTAATTATATGTAGATTTTGACAGGACTTTTTGTTTTCACTAATAAACTCCACGCGAACGGAGTCGCAAGTAACTGTTAGTGGAAAATAAAACAAACATTACCTTTCCCAAAGTGGTCCATCTTTGATTACCATTTACAAAAATATTATTTCATAATATAAGTTTAGACACCTTTAGACTAGTATTAGATTGAAAGCACTCGCAATGATGAGACGGGAGATACGGATACAGGAATACGGTGCGATAAATGTTTACAGTTAGGTCTTAGGGAAACTAGTGACCAGCGCAATGAAATTCAGGTCAGACATGTTGAAGTGTTTGCGAATTATCACTCAACAGGACCAACTAGGATAGAGACTAGGTAATTAGGTACCTACCGTAAAATGGGGTTAAAAAGGGGCTCGAAAACCAATAGAAATACAATAAACACAGTTTCTCGTATGCCTATAAGTTAATAAGCTTGTGCCAAAGTTATGCCCCAGGGCCAAAGTAACCCAACTTTACTCAGTACACAAAAGTAAAGGCTGTGTAAAGCAAAAATGTATCTAGTGCGTAGTACATTAAGGGATAAAATGTCCCCAAAAATGACGTGCAACGCTCGAACTTCGTGACGCTGCAACATCACCTAGTGTCCCGCAGCTTACCCTCCGACTTTTTATAACGCATTCACATGACGCGGGTAGTACATATCGTTGGACATTTTGACAGCGTGTTGTTGGGGAGCAATTTGTCCCCCAATTTTTCAGAGGTTTTATCTGTTCTAAGCTGTGAAAGAACCCATTCGCTCTTCCATAGAGGAGGCCTGAGTCCCAGCACTGAGAAAATTATGAGGCTGAAAATTATTATGCTTATATTTATTCGCAGTTCAAAATTTTACTTTCTTTACCGTATTTCATGATTACAACCTGTTTCAGAACTGCAAGCGGTGCGAGCAGTTCATCCCACCAAGCCAACGGATGATGAAGGATCCAGAACTAAACGCAGCGTCTTCCCGGACTCATCAGCTGACTCCGTCGACGAGTACGCGGCTCCTAGGATGATGGCCAAGACTGATGACAGGTAACTATCCAATATACCTTTGCAAGTTTGCACTCACAAGTAGCACAACAAGCTGTATAAGAACTGTATAAAGGTTCCAGTGTACACTCTAAGCTGTATAGTAAGCTGTAAAACACCTGTATAAGCGCTTATACAGCTTACACAACATTAATGGATCTCAAATTTGACTAGATCGCGACTAACCTAGTAAAAGTACCAAAATAGGGAATCACCTGTTGATTAAAGGAAAAAGGGCTATTTGAATGAAGGGCTACTTAAGCTCACACAAGCGTAAGTATGAGGTGCTGAAAGGAAGGACTCATAACTTCGCGCTATAGTGCGATTACCACCTGATGGCACCAGTGTCGCCTGACTTTTGGCCCATCGGTCGATCTACCGTCCCATTTTCAGGGTCCTCAAATATTCACTCAAGACCCGCCAGTGGGTCGCGCTCCATAGCTTGAGAACCACTGCTCTATAGATAGATAGATAGGTTATCTTTTCTATCCTTGCCTCAGAATCCTCAGATAGATTACCTTTCGATTAGGACTGAGGTGCAGGGTTCTGCGGCGGTATCTGCAGCGTGACACTGAAGCGTGTGTTCCTCCTCATCTCCCCAGCGCTCTACGCGGGCTGCTGTTGTTGGTGTGCACGCTGTTATTTTACCTGTAACATAAATACGATTGAGTACTTTCCTGTTTATTAAAACAGTCACTAAACTTCACTTGAAAAAAATCCCGCTTAAAACTCCATAGTTCCGAAACGTACATTCATTAAAGTAAAAAATACATTTTAAAAATAATATCTATAAATGAAACCTTTTATGGTTTTATTTTAATCGTTTCAAATCTTCAATCAAACCATTCACCTTCGTTCATCATTCACTCTCAAACCAAGCCCACTACAAAACTTTATCAATCAAACTCATCTCAAGACCCACACGCTAAACTTAGCCCATCTTCCAAACTGTCAAACTACTGGAAGATCTAGTCCTAAACGTCAGGCTGACCGCAAATTCCAGCCGATACGTACAGATAGCAGAACCGAGTATGTAGTACATATGTAGTCTATATACAGGGTTATTTGTAAAAACACTGGCAACCTTGCTAGGCTATGACTTAAAAAACATAACACAAAGCTTCAAGATTGTTCTGTCTAACACATTTCAACTCTGTATTTAGCTGTTCCTACCTACGTACCCCGCGCTCTGTACTCGCCCCCACTCCCCCGCTATTGTAATCGCTTGCTTCGCATAGACTTCGTAACATTTAGTGCAATGTTCAATTTAAATATTTTCATTATTGTATGAAAATATTCGCTGTGGCGACGCTTGGGGGAGGCCTATGTCCAGCAGTGAACGTCTTTCGGCTGAGATGATGATGAAAATATGATGAACCAAAATATGTTACTTTTTTTAAAGTTATAGAACAAAAGTTGTTGTTTATGATGACGGAAACAATCCTGAAAGGTTGCCAGTGTTTTTACAAATAGCCCTGTATAAAGGTTTGTGTCGGTCGGCGGCGCGGCGAGGCAATCAGGAATGCGACCGCAG
Organism: Mythimna separata; assembly: GCA_030763345.1. Classification (NCBI taxonomy): domain Eukaryota; kingdom Metazoa; phylum Arthropoda; class Insecta; order Lepidoptera; family Noctuidae; genus Mythimna; species Mythimna separata. Next base: position 21,408,624 of record CM061170.1, on the reverse strand, counting down.
CGCGCTCGGGTTTCATCATGAGAAATATCCATGGATTATGTTTATTGCTATTTTTATTGTGCCGTCTTCGTAGCGGGCTTTCATCTGAGGTGGATCCCGCAAATTATGATCCTTAATGGTGTTTGTTTGTTGGTTAACCTACAGCGGTGATTGTTCTTTTGGTTTTTCGGAAAATAATTGGATTGAAAACTCAATTCATTTGTAAAATAATAAGGAGGTACCTTGCTCAAGAGTTCTGACCACCGGTAACAAATATACATTTAAGTATCATAATACTAAATTCATGATATTTCCAAAGCCATCAAATAACTTCTTCTGTTCTGGGTGACACGAGAGCGAGTGTAATAATTTAACTGACTAAAAGCCCACCAGTGTTCTTTCAGTTGGCTTTTGCGTTTTAGGGCTATGGTAACTTTGTCGAACATTAGGTACTGCAAGCTACTATCACCCCTACTACCCATATTTTCCAAAAAAAACTTAGTACCTATAGTCTAAATTTTTCCAGACTATTAACATACGGCTAAATATAAATAAATTAGGCAATCAGTTTTTTTTTTTTTTTTTTTTAATATACCATAACTAGTGCTTGACTGCAATCCCACCTGATGGTAAGCAGTGATGCAATCGTTGATGGTGAGGCGCACTAGTTTATAAAGAGCCTATTCACTCTAGTCTTGAAGATACCCAAATTATAATCGGACGGAAAGACCGCAGCAGGCAAATTGTTCCAATCCTTCGATGTACGCGGTATGAAGGACGAAGCAAACCGCTTTGTCCGGACCGTGCAGGTTTCGACAACGTAAGGATGGATACTCGCCGTACGACGGTTTGTCCGATGGTAAAAGCGAGATGGCGGAATTAACTCATGTAATTCCTGCGCACACTCTCCGAAATGCATCCTGTAGAACACCGATAGGCTGGCTACCCTACGCCTGTGCTCTATCTATCTATCTCTCTCAGTTTTTTTATATACTGAGCGAACATGGCGATGGCGTCACTAATATACTAACGTCCTTTACCATAAATAAACTTCGTGCAAAAGAGATAATGGTAAATTAACGTTATAATGAAGAACGCCTACTGCTTGGACGTGAATTGCATTCGTCTGTATGGAAAGCACTAAATCGATTGCGGCACCCACATAGGCCACATAGATACACAACTTGGCCAAATAGGGTTTTATAGACCCGTCGGATATTCAGTGTGAGTGCGGTGGTCCTGTACAAAACATAAGCCACACGTTGAAGTACCCCAAGTGCTCAAATGCCTACATTTTGGCGGATGCTGCAGTAAACGTCCTGCTAGGTGTCTTGGTCCAAACAATCTAACGAGTTTACCATCGATTCGAAAAGAACGTTATAATATAGGGGTTGATGATAGCTGATATCTTGAGCCACAAGCTTTATTTCGTTGGCCACCCCTTTCAAACGAGGTGTCAGGTAAATTAGTCACATAATAGCGTTGTAGGCACTCTGCTCCTGACACATCACAAATATTTGCCATTTCAGTGGTTTAAAGGCACGTTTAGACGAGGTGAAAACTCTCTTGCGGCCGCCTTTCGGTCCTTGTTTTCGTTTAAGTAATATCAAATTTCAACTCTATTGTTTATTTATAAAATTTTATTCTTTTCGCAAACCGAATCGCGCAGTTGGTTACCGCGCTCAATAATTCACTCGAATATTCGCGATGCTTCGGATTCCCGCGACCCTCGCCAGGTCGTCGGTCCACCTTGTGGGAGGCCTTCCAACGCTGCGTCTTCCGGTACGTAGCCGCCACTCCAGAACCTTCCGTCCCCATCGACCATCTGTTCGACGAGCAATGTGCCCTTCCCACTGCCACTTAAGTTTGGCGATTCTTCAGGCTTAATTCTCTTGCGGATATCTCGGCAACGACAACGTAATTGTTGGCGATAAGCGAACTCGATAAGCGCCCTCTAGTGGATTTATAGTGAAATACAATTATAGGGACCATGCGATTTCACATAAGCGACCTCTCAGAATGTAACTACGTTTCAATATCGCTACATTGAATAATCGAGTAGTTTGGTTGTGACCATTTGATGCTGAAATAAATAATTATTGATCCTCCTGTTCTGTTAATGAGGTCCAAAATTCAATAATTTTCTAGATTTTTCGTACACAAATTTGTCTTAACAAACCTAAAATGATTACAACTCCCATAGGCTAATGACAATCCTCGACATACATAAATCTTCGGGGATTGGTAAGTTTTCTCAGTGCCATCAAAACAACTGCTTACTTCTTCGAATTACTTGTTGATGTTACGCGAATTTAATTCATGTAAGATGTAAGTAGAATGTTCTGGACCAGATTTATTTAAGTATGTGGTTTTCAAAACTTTAAGTATGTAGGTTTATTTATCAAACATTAGGTAACCTTAAGGGCAAAGGGTCTTTCTCAAAGTTTATATTTCTGACGCTGCCACATAACACCACGTAGGTATGTAGCTATTACGGTAGAAGTACATTGCGCACACATGAACTACGTACGCCGATGTGGGCGCGGTGGACTCCATACATTTTATATGGCAACTCAATTTATAGAGTAACATTATTTATTTAATTTCAAGTACCAAAGACTCATTTTAGTTACATTATCATGGACATTATAGAAATATTTTAAAATTACACATAAAATTACATTTCAATGTTAAAACTTAAATTACATTAGATCCATCCACGCCGCGTGGCAAATTAGGTCCACGTGTGCGTCAGTCTAATGTAGTTCCCTTAACATAAATCCACTCCACTTGCAACCCTTACACAAAGTAAGTTCCTCAAACCTATATAACTACAAACATTATAGATGAACTTGTTATGGCATTTTCACTGGTCGTTAACTCGTTCGGTAACAACCAATGAAAGTAACATGTTCGTTATACCGTCTGCGGTTCCCCGAATACGCGCCATGTGACACGCGTTCCAGTAATCTCTCGCACCCGGCATGCGGGTCCTATCGACTAATGAAAATGGTTCCCCGAATGCGGGCCCTGTGGCATGCGTTCCAGAAATCTCCCGCACCCCGCATGCGGGCCCTATCGACTAATGAAAATGCGCCATTTACAGTGAGCACTGAAGGCGACACGTGCCGCCTCGACAAGTCCACAGCACTCGGGTTCTGCCGACGAAGGCATTGTGCGTAGAAGCCTTACCAATCCTGCATTTTGTAAGACTTTCCCAGAACTAATTAGTTGGTAGACGAGCTTTTGTTACGTTAATGAAGCAGTTGTGATATAAATACCCCTCAGGCTATAGGTACATTCTCAGGCTTGTAGACGTCGAGCAATGTGTAGATCGATAAGGACCGATGGCAAGTCAGTTGTTGCATCGCAAATTGGTAACAAATCGAAACCGCAGAGGGGGATCGATAAACGCTAAGGCCGCAGTATTTTTTGGAAAGAATTACTGTTGTCTTAGATCCAATGCTCTAGAGACATCAAAACATTTATTTGCTAGAACATGGTACATAAGGTGTGGTATCAATACACCACTCGCGCATATAGTCCGATACAATTATTGGAGCGAGAGGACATAATTATCAGATTTTTTACTGACTAAAACCCTCCTGTGTCCTTCGCTTCGTGTTGCCTCTTCGAGGCACGTTTGAAACATTACGCGACATCGTTTTTTTAAAGTATCTGTATTAGATTTGTGTGTAGTGGCATGGCGTCACATGAACGAAAATAGAATTATTCTTTGTACAGGAACTACCTATTAATATGCACAGTTGACAGTAAATTAGTTTAATTTAGCATAATAAGTTTAATTTAAATGTGCATTATTTTGTTTTCTATGGTGAAGACTAGTTTTACCGCACTCTGGTGAAACTAGCGGAAAAATTAATATAAATTTTGGAAAACTTATCTGTTGATTATATGAAAAACACAAAAAAAGTCCTCTATTTTATTAATGAACAACACAAACAAACATACGTTTTCATATAGCAGAGTGCCTAATGCGAGTTTGTTTACGTTAACGCGATTCACACGATGACGTTCGGAGCTCCGATTGGCCCGCTGCAAGCTGGTAACCTATCAGAGAGCCAACCATTTCTATCGCTTTAACGTAAAAACAACTCGCATTCAGAGTACAGAAGATCAAGAGGTATAAAATTATAATCTGATGGGAAGACCGCAGCTGGCAAATTGTTCCAGTCCTTCAAATCCAACAGAATGGGTCCTCTACAAATATCATTTTCCTAATTTTCTCCGTTGAATTATACAAGTTTGTGTGAGGATAACTATACTTTAGGCTTAACATGTAGGTGTAGTGAGCCGAAGTTTCTCAAGTCACTGTCCTCTTGAGTATTATTCTTGAGCAGAATAATTATCATCACTCTCATATTAAAGACGAAAGTTTGTTTGTATGTGCGTTTTTTTGTTGTGGTGGTGTTCAATTCTGCCACTCGAGGGTGGACCGAGACAGCGTGTCAGCTTATATTGACAACCACCTGTGCTTCTTCATTTTTGCCCTTTATGGTCTAGGGCCACGGATATCCTTTCAAATGTTCTCGCAGCCCTAGCAGGCGTCGGCCCCACTAGGCTCCTTCTGTTTTGCTGATATCTCTTAGAGGTGCGCGTGAAACACTCAGCACCGTCGACTTGGATTGGTATGGTCCTAACTGCATGGGCGGATGACGAGTTAACAATATTTTCCCTAGAAGTATACCTTGGGATAATTTTCTAATTTTATGCGGGCAAAACCGCTGAAAGAAGCTTGTTTTCATATAATTTCTAATTAGAACTCCTAACAGCGTTGTGTAGATTAGTCTTAATTATATTTTGAGAGAAGCTAGTACGTACATATATGTAAGGCTACAAAGACGCTTAACATACCCAATGTTACATAAACACTATATCCCTAGGAACTTAATGAAATAAAAAGATGTAAGTACATTTTTCTGCACTAGCTTTCCAGGTCCGCTTAAAGCGACTGGAAAGTAAAAGCAATTAAAAGTTTTTTAGTTTTGCAATTTTAATTAAAGGACGTTGATGAGGTAAAGTTGGCACAACTTACGCTTGGCCGGGCAATGAGGGCGTTAAGTTGTGGAGCTAACAGGAGGAACCGGGGCAAAGTTGTAGTTCTCACTTTGTAATGTAATAATGTGTAGCTGAGGAGCGTTAACTAGATGAAACATGTTGGACAAGGATGAATATTCATGCTTGTTTGGGAAATAAGATGAACAAGATGGCTGGGAAATCATGATGTTTACGTACTATATACGATACATATTTTAATATTATCTACTACCTAGATTCTGCAAGTAACAAAGTAAGATTAGGATTATAGAAAGTTGGTTTCTTCATACAAACCATAAAGCCCCGTTTCATCCTCTTGATGGTGAATTTTGAAAATCCTCTTTTAGTGCTCGCACACAGATGCACAAAGTTTATTTTTTATGACTAACATAAAAAAGAAACCTTGTGCATCTATCGCTCCTAGTCCCAGTAGTTTCAGCTGCGCGTTGATATATTAATCAGTCAGTTTCACCTTTTATGTATAGGTAGGCACCTGTGGTCCTTCAGTTGCCCTTGGAGGTTTCAAAAATAAAGAAAAATAGGAGACTTTCTACTTAACGTACTATGAACATGCTGTTTCGAAGGAATGATCTCATACTTTTCAGTGCTCATTAGACCGTTCCGTAAACTCCTGGATCTGCTTCAGCAAATACTTAAAGCTCAAGCAACAAGTTATCCTATTATCTTTTATTAATACTTACAGTTATTTCTCTTAATCCTCGTACCGCTCCGCAGGTTGGTTTCATTGGAGTTATAATCTTCATCGTAGAAAGTTTGTTAACTAGTTGTTTTTTTTTTTAAATGGTTATAAACTAGTGCTTGACTGCGATCCCACCTGATGGTAAGCAGTGATGCAATCGTCGATGGCGAGGCGCACTAGTTTATTAAGAGCCTATTCACTCTAGCCTTGAAGACACCCAAATTATAATCGGACGGAAAAACCGCAGCAGGCAAATTGTAATTTTAATTGTTTCAGACGTAAGACCAAGAAGTTCTCTTCAAACACGGACTACGCCCCCGCAGCCAAGATGGCGATGCACACCGTCACAAGAACTGTCAGGAACAGTGATTATGAGGTACGTTGCTTATTTTTCAGAGTTCCAAATTCGATAAAAGTGATTTTATCATAAATCCGATAAAAAATAAGCACAACATTATAAGCACTCATCATCTGCCTAGCCTTTTTCCCAATTATAGGTATTGGGGTCGGCTGCCTACCAGACCTCCACAACCCATTAACTGGGGTAACATTATAAGTACTATTGAGTAATATTTGTGATGTTGCGCATTGATCGGAACGCAAGTAATATTATCACTTTTATCGCAATTCGGAACGCAGGTTTTATAACACTTTGTACTAGTTCTACTTACCTATAATAGGGGGGTGGGGAGTTGACCAGGCCTCAGGCTAAAAAACAACCCTTGATAAGCCAATGCCCCCGATAAGTGTTTTGTTATTGCAAGGAAACCTACTATCGAGTCAAAAAAAGATCCTTTGTCTTTATCCTGCTCATGGCATGAGTCTCTCTTCTCTGTGATTTCTCACAGAGTATAAATCAGAAACATTATACTAAAAACCACAAAGCCTTTAATGTCCTATAAGTATGTATATGGCTAGTGAGATATCATTATATATTATTATACTGTAAATAGCATGTTGTAAATAAATGATACCTAATGTTTTCTAGTGAGATTGAAATTAAATATGTATTTAGTTAGGTAATGTTTTACATTGCAAATTGATAGCAAGAAAATAAGTAGGTACGCAAACTAGCAAAAAAGTTTAAATACAAAAGCGTTCAGGTGTTAAGGCGTACAAAGTTAACAAGCGGACGGAGCTTCCTTCGCATTATTATATTTAATTTATAACTAGCTAGCTACCCTAGCTTTGCACGAGGATTGGAATTCTTTTAAATTGTTTTATGCCTTATACCTTTCGTATTAATAACTCTCTTTTCGTGAAAAGATAAGTACATTGCAAAAAGATAGACAAACAAACAGACGCGTTAGGGGACTTTATTTAATATTTAATAATCAGTGCGCTGAGTGCGAATTGTTTTTACGTTAACGCGATTGAAACGTTTACCGCGTTTGGCTCTGATTGGTTAAGAGCTTGGAATGGGCCAATCGGAGCACTGAACGTCAGGAACATGTCGATCGCGTTAACGTAAAACAAACTCGAACCAAGCAGTATGTACGAATAAGTATGGTCATAAAATAAAGTTGTGAATAGACGCGTACGTTGTTGAGTTTATTTAACGATCGCGTAATATTTTTTGCTGAAATAAACATTATAAGATCTAGACCGCTTTCTTTATAAACATTACTTTTTATTTTCTGTTTTCCATTTTTAAGATTTTATAGTAGTCGTTACAAAAAGTAGTTTTTTTTTTGGGATTCTTCATTATTCATACTCCGAAAGTAAAACTGAAGTTGCGTGAGGAGCGGGTTGAAAGTTATACGTTTTATCCCTAGGGAGAATCGCTTTCAACTGACAGCTGTCAATTTATTAAAAAAAAACTAGTTCTATCTTTGAACCATGTCCGAACTTTCTATACAGCCAGCCAATTACAACGGGATGTCAAAATTGAAGTCCATCGAACTAGTTATTGGCTTTTTAACTTTTTCTCGGGACTAAATAAGTAACTTTTACCCCTAAGGTAACAATATACTATTGTTTATTAACATAGGTGTATACTTAGCAACAATCAATGGTTGATCTTAGTCATTCTGAAACTATATGACTGTGAATCCGCCCGGTTGTAAACGATTTGATTTTCGCCATAATTCCATCCAAACAAAAAGTTTTTTTTTTCTGAACCCCACTCATTCCAATTTTTTTCATTAACCAGGGAGGCTTAGGCATGGTTTATCAACTTGATCCTGGTTTAATCAGGAGCCTCCTAATCCCTACAAGATGAGTATTAATCTAACTGAACTCCATTCCAGGATGGCACGAGGAGGCCGTTCATCGCCGCTCACTTCCATGGCAACACGTCACATCTGAGCCCGGAGATACACGAACATTACAAAGGTAAGATATTCACTGACGGCATACATTTGAGATGAGATGAAAGCAACAGGTACAAAATTGATATACAGGGTTATATGTACAACACTAACAACCTTGCAGGAATGTATTTTTGAAATCATAAACAACAACTATTGTTCTATGACATTTTACAAAACATGTAATACATTTACAAAAAACCAAACCCTCAAGATTTCGTTGTTGTATCTAACGCATTTCAACTCTGTACTTTGCTGTACTTACCTACAGTTACTGAGCACTGTCCTCGCCCCCCGCTCCCTCTGCTATTGTACTATCGCTTGCTTCTAAGCTTCTAAGTCTATGACTTTGTAACATTTAGAACGTTTAATTTAAATAATTTTATGTTTGTATAAAAATACGATGAACTAAATTATGATAATTTTTTAAAAGTCATAGAACAAAAGTTGTTATTTATGATGATAGTAACATAGTCCTGAGAGGTTGCCAGGGTTGTACAAATAACCCTGTATATAGGTACGGAACGCGAAAGCAAATTGCTGTTTGAAAATACGCCGTGGGCTTGACCCAATTGTCTGGACAAATATTAGTTTAATTCTTATAATATAGAAATACTCAACAAAGAACTGTTTTAGGATCGACATACGCACGCGGCGTATTTTGTACGCGCTGTCGTCGCGCGTATTCACGGTACTTTACTTGCACTTCTTTTTCAAAGCAGTAGGCATGCTGTTAACACGCGTGAAGTTGAACGCGTGAATTAGATTTTCCAATGACGCTTAAGTGGCCTGCGTACACTGCGCGCTATCTCGAGTTGAGACGAAATAAAATACGTTTTTGAGGTTGATGGAATCAATCCAGATAGTTTAAACAATTCTTGGACACACTGACTGGAGTAAAATCATCATCCGCACACTGACAGTTATTTGTTGTGATAGCAATACAAACTATTGGAAATTTGGGAGATGTTCCGTAATACCAAAAATTATGAATGAAAAATTAATGTATTTTCAATATTGTTTTGAGTATTTATAACTTGATAATAATATCTGTGTTCCCACAGAGAAATATTTTGAAATATTGTTGTTTATAATATAGAAAAAATCGCTAGTAATATATATGTCAATGGAAAAAATAAAATAAAAACATGACATTTCCGCTGTGAAAATGTGCAAATCTGAATTCGCTTAAATTTCGTTTGGGGTAAGTTTTTCAACAAAAAGACTACGTAGGAACCTAGATAATTATTGTCTGAATCCAAATAACATCATATTATGGTGTAAATATGCTTAAACTGCAAATGATTTTGGTATTACGTTTGTATGGATAATTCTAACGTCGCGCCCGCCTTAAATGTTATATATAAAAACCTGTTACAGCAATATGCAGATAATAATACTCCATTCATTGATTCAATTCATTCATGGTCCGAAAATAAAATGCATAGATACATAATTCATACATATTTATAAACCTAAATACCAAGAACGTATAATTATTAAAGATCACATAATATTTTAAGCTTCTATGCATGATAGAATATTCATAAGATACTTACGCAAAATGTCGCATAATATAATAATTTCAAACGTTGACATTAATGACATCATAACATAATTTTATATAAAACTCGTTCACAGGCTGGACAGATACTGGATATGATATTGCGTCCAAACCTAGAATATTTATAAGAAAAACTTATTCTAGACCAGGGGTTCCCAAACTATGCGAGCTACGTCCCGGGGTCGCGGTACTGGCCTAGAGGTGTTGGTACACTCTGCGGATTAGTTTGAAAGAGTCATCTTGACCCTAGAATGTTAAGGGCAACTGAAACTGAAAATCTGCCTCCTTCTCGCTGTATCCAGAGACAAAGAAGGTTTTTTTGATGACAGTCTTAAAAAAAAACTGGTACGCTCCAATCGCAAGCAATTTCCAACTGCCAAAGAAGACCACCGGATTAAATGATCTTGTGATATAAGTCTAAAACTATTATACGATTTGATAGAGATTCAATTTTGGATTAAATATAACTGAAAAATATCATATTGGTTCAGTTTTGATTACTCAAGAATATTATATTAAGTAGTACAGTTCAGCTACACGCACGTAGATATCTTCTTTGAAAGGGTGTCGCAAAAAAGTAAGCATGTAAAGGTAAAAAGATTGTGAACCTCTGCTCTAGACTATGAGAAAACAGACTTATTGGTTTTTCTTGACCTCGGGCTTAGCTGGGATATCTAGATGTATCTATATGACCTCTCTGTTGTTTGGTGGATGATCACGTATCTCTGAGGAATCTCTCAGAAAAAAATAGGCTATAAGGATACTTATTAAAAAATTTAAACTTAGTTTATGTAAAAAAAAAACCTGGGCTGTGGGATTATTCGAAAGAATTACGAAAACCCTGTAACGCAAAGGGTTTATACCAAAATATAGAAACTCAGATATAAGCCAGGGATGTGCGATTAAACGGAAGATTTACCATAACCCTGTAACGTAAATAGTTTTTAGTCAGTAAAGGTCTGACACTATCTTACCCAACCAGAATAGAAGTTTTGATGGTTTATCTCCCTAAAAGAAACTAAATAAACAAAAATCTATATTAGATACTATACCATCTAGAGCGGGAGAAATTTTGAATTGACCTCTCTAAAAAAAAATTATGACAAATCTAGATACTATCTCAATGATAATAAATTCAAACAATAAGTATTTTAGCAATATTCATTATTTTCCATTTTATTATTATATACATAACTTATACACTATCATATTGGGTTCATTTCATACTGTAAATATTTACCAACTAACCGTGATTGCTTCTTAATTTCTGCGAATTTCCCTTTGAAAACTAAGTCCCTGGATGGGGCTTCATTTCATATTCTATTAATAACTTTCATCCTGAATGTTCCTTACATAATTACGACCTGATATTAATTACGTTTTACTAAAACCATATCAAAATAACTTGAAAATCCGCTATGAAAGAGTCAATTCAACTTCATTGGCTTCTTTAAGCTCCTTATAGAAAATGATTGAAGAAAATTAATTAGGTACTGTAAAGTCTTTTGTAATATTCTTTTCACCGTCTATAGAAAAAGTTCTCTTTTCATCGTCTCTGTTCGATAGATTTTCATTTGATTGGTTCTGATATAAAACACTGGCCTTTTTTTCCTTTTTTCAATATATTTAGGGCCAAATTGGTGTGTGAATGTGACCATCTTAACGTAACGAGTTTCCTCCGTGCCTCGGAAAGCTCGTTAAGCTGTAGGTCCCGGCTGTCATTTGTAGATCTTTAGAAGCCAGTAAATCTGATTCCAGTCTTGCCATGAAGTACCGTGTTACCCCAGTTAATGGGTTGTGGAGGTCTGGTAGGCAGCCGTTTCTCGTAAAATACTGGTATTAAGCTAAATCCGGCTTGACTGGAAGCCGACCCCAATATACCACGCAGATGATTATAGGGTCAAAATTCAATATCAATAATTGTTTCTTCTTAGTTTCACGGCCATATAAATATAACATCGTAAAAAGTTATTTCACAATAGTTTCTTACATATTATACTTGTGTTCATGAATGTAGGTGGACGTATCACCCACACATCCTCGTGTCATGGAAGTTTTATAAAGCATTCTATTTATCAAGATTTCATTTCCCGAGGTTTTCTGGAACACGATACTTTTAGCCACCTACAAGGGATGATTGTTATTTGAAATAATAGTACCTACCTAGTAATATTTTAAGATATTTAGTTAAGAATTTTTAATTTAGATGTACATACTCGTACGTACAGTACCTATATTTATATGTAAAAGTAAACAGTTAAGTAGGTAGCTACAGCAGAACCCAATTTAGGAGGTGGGGCGAGAAATGCCCAGGTTAGGAAAAAGGGCAGTTGACGGCTACATTAGGTCATCAATGAACTCATCAAAAATAGATTACAAAAAAATCCAATGAAGTTTTGATCGATTTTACATTTTAAAATTGGCAGCCTGTTCGTTTCGGTATAAAAAGCAAATTAACCGAGGTGGATTGCCTAAATCGAAACTAAATAACTTGCAAAATAAAGCATCTATGGAATGAAAACTCTAAGCTCTCCTGTTTTACTTTTATCACGAAGTCGATTCGATCAGGCAAAAACAAAAAATGCAAGAATTTGTACGAAGACAATGTAAAGGGTGGTAGATACTAATTTTTATTTTAATAACTTATTGCTTTTTTTGCCGCATCATTGTAGATTTGTTTACTAATAAGATACTCTGTGTGAGTTTACCTAGGATAAAAAATAACCATTGCTATACAATGTGGATATGACACTACGACATTAACTGAAAATACTGGCACTACTCATCATTATGAATAACTTTTAGGTTGCTCCCACTCCCATACTAAAAGTTATTCATAATTTATTATGAGTATTGCCACTGTTTTCATTTAATGTCCTAGTGTTATATCGATATTGTATAGCGTGGTAGTGTCGCCAGTATTTTGGGCACACTACCTGACGACAGCAATGTGGAAGATTTTCGACGTAATACTTTAGATTGATTTTAATTACTTTGTAAGGGTTTTTATTTATGTATAACACGATCAAAGCCTCACTTCCACAAAAGGCTTCATATCGTATTCGTATTCTATTGCCTCTATCAACGTCAATATCGTCTTGCTCTCTTGTCTATAAACTAACCTACACAAGTACACAGCTCAAGTTAGTTCTCAGCGAGATCTTCAGATTGAATTCAATAATACTGCTCACGTTTCAAGGCACAGTAAAGCTGACTCAATTTGTCAATTGTTGGGAGAGTAATTCTACGGTCAACATCTATATATATAAAAATGAAACCCGTTTTTCGTTGTCACGACATCACATGAAAACGGCTTGACCAATTTGGCTGATTTTTTTTTTTAAATGTTCCTTGAAGTTCAGTGATGGTTCTTACGGAGAGAAAAATTCTAAAAAAAAAAAAGTTAGGTAAAGTAGGGTAGGTAGGGTAGTGTAGGGTAGTGTAGGGTAGTGTAGGGTAGTGTAGGGTAGTGTAGGGTAGTGTAGGGTAGTGTAGGGTAGTGTAGGGTAGTGTAGGGTAGTGTAGGGTAGTGTAGGGTAGTGTAGGGTAGTGTAGGGTAGGGTAGTGTAGTGTAGGGTAGTGTAGGGTAGTGTAGGGTAGTGTAGTGTAGGGTAGGTAGGGTAGTGTAGGGAAGGTAGAGAAGGTAGGATATGTAGGGTAGTAATTTGACGGGAGCGAAGCCGCGGGTAGAAGCTAGTTATATATACAAATAGTTTAAAGCCTTTCCAAACGCCTTGTTGGCACTTCGTGTGATCCAAACTCTGGCTTTTACTTTGGACAAAGAATAAGCATTGCCATAAAGTGTGGTAATGCCGCCAGTCTTTTGGGCACATCACCAGTCCACAGCGATACGGAGGGCTTTTCCGACGCCATACTTAATTTAGATTGATTTTAGTTACATATTAAGGGTTTTTATTTATAACACACTTAAAACTCAAGCCTCATTTCCGCAAAAGGCATAATATCGTATTCTATTGCCTCTATCAACGACAATATCATCTTGCTCTCTTATCTATAAACTAACCTACACAAGTACACAGCTCAAGTTTGTTCTCAGCGCGATCTTCAGAGATTGAATTCAATAATACTGCTCACGTTTCAAGGCACAGTAAAGCTGACTCGATTTGTCAATTGTTAGGAGAGTAATTCTACTGTCTACATTATATATACAAATATGTAGTTTAAAGCCTTTCCAAACGCCTTGTTGGCACTTCGTGTGATCCAAACTCTGGCTTTTACTTTGGACAAAGAATAAGCATTGGCATACAGTGTGGTAATGCCGCCTGGCTTTTGGGCACACTACCAGTCGACAAAGATGCGGAGGCAGGGTACATTGCTCGTAGAACAGATAGTCGATGGAGACGAAAGGTTCTGGAGCGGCGACCCCGTAACGGAAGACGCAACGTTGGAAGGCAAGATAAGATCTATGTGCAGTAGTGGACGCACTTTGGCTGAAATGATGATGATAAGGTCCATTTTAAGATTAGGGTATTAACAACACGCTCAAAACCCAAGCCTCAGTTCCGCAGAAGGCTTGATATCGTATTCGCAATAACTTAGCAATGACAATATCATCTTGCTCTCTTATCTATAAACTAACCTACACAAGTACACAGTTCAAGTTAGTTCTCAGCGCGATCTTCAGAGATTGAATTCAATAATACTGCTCACGTTTCAAGGCACAGTAAAGCTGACTCGATTTGTCAATTGTTAGGCCGGTAATACAACGTTCAACATGTTGATATGTCTCTATAAACTTTGTGCTCTCGACGAATTGTGATTGAAATTGAATCGTCAGAAAGCTTTGCTCCCGTTTTCTTTGAAGCTATTTGATTGTCGATTCGTATGTTGATTTGATTGGCTAGTGATTGTGCGTGACAACAGATTTTCTGATTGAAAAAGGCCATGTTGCTGATAAGCTGCTTCTATTGTGGGTTTCTACGTTGGGTTTAAAGCCCAAATCTACAGAGTTTTTGAAATTGTTGAAAATTGATCTAGTACCTATGGTCTGTTTTTTAAACTCGGAGACTGAATTGACACAAGTAATGTCACACAGACCATAGTTTAAAAACTCATTTTTTGACACTGACTTATTTTATTTTGATCTCTACCGTCTGTTGTTTATACCCTGAGACGAAAATGACATTACAACACAAAAGAACTGGCATCATTCCTATTGTAAGTTTGACATTACCTGTGTCAATTTAGTCTCAGGGTATAAACAATAGACGATATGTGGGCGTCAGATCCATGACAAGAATTCTCACAAGAAAACCACTTCAATGAAAAGATGGCGACGAAAACCTATTCACATAAATGTAGCTTGGTGTGAGTCTGACTTCACAATAAACCTATTGATGAAATTCGACACCTACATTTAGACATAATACAGCAAGGCGTACTGGAATTCTTTAGAACTCTATATGTTTATTTCCAGGTGTCACGATGTATTTAGTACTAGCTTTTGCCTGCAGCTTCGCCCGCGTACATAAAATATAGCCTATGTCACTCAGGAATACAACAGCTTTCTATTGGTGAAAAAATTTTAGCAATCCGACCAGTACTTCCACAGATTACCTCATACAAACAAAAAAACAAACTTTACCTCTTTATTATATTAGTGTAGATAACTGAGTGATCTATTTATAATGTTAATTATGTTTAAGTGGCCTATTTCTATTTATTCTTCTTTCCTACTTCATGTACAGTAGTGGTACATAGGCGAACTTAATGCTACAAGGCATTTTCAACCATACAACCTTTGGTTTCTTTATGAGAACAAATATCTTTAAACCGAGGGCAATCATGAGCATTACAGAGAGGGTTGGGGGGCAAGTGGGTCGTGCCCACCCCAGTATAGTCTGGAAGTCGACTCGCGATGTTGCGCTACCGATTTAAAAGTATATGATGGACGCCATAATACTGATACTGCACGCGAATCATTCACATCAGTGGCTAGCACCTCCTTCTTGCCATGAAGTACCGTGTTACTCTAGTCTATTAGGCAGCCGCTCCTCGTAAAATACTACCTATTCAACTAAATCCGGCTTGGAAGCTAACCCCAATACAGTTGGTAAAAGGAGGGTAGATGAAGAGTGGCTAGCACCTCCTGAAAAATAACCCCAAATACACTAATGAGGTCTATAACCGTAAATCCTTTTTTTTCAGGTAACGGCCTAGTCCGCGTGTCGCACGGAGCAGCCCACGACGTGTGGTACCCGGCGCCCTGGACCGTGGCGTCGCCTCACCCGCGCCCCACCCTCACCAGGAACGGACACGTGCATGTGCATCACACGGGCGTGTATCTCGTCTACGTACAGGTAACATATCTCACCGTACTTGTACCACGACGTGTGGTACCCGGCGCCCTGGACCGTGGCGTCGCGTCACCCGCGCCCCACCCTCACCAGGAACGGACACGTGCATGTGCATCACACGGGCGTGTATCTCGTCTACGTACAGGTAACATATCTCACCGTACTTGTACCACGACGTGTGGTACCCGGCGCCCTGGACCGTGGCGTCGCGTCACCCGCGCCCCACCCTCACCAGGAACGGACACGTGCATGTGCATCACACGGGCGTGTATCTCGTCTACGTACAGGTAACATATCTCACCGTACTTGTACCACGACGTGTGGTACCCGGCGCCCTGGACCGTGGCGTCGCCTCACCCGCGCCCCACCCTCACCAGGAACGGACACGTGCATGTGCATCACACGGGCGTTTATCTCGTCTACGTACAGGTAACATATCTCACCGTACTTGTACCACGACGTGTGGTACCCGGCGCCCTGGACCGTGGCGTCGCCTCACCCGCGCCCCACCCTCACCAGGAACGGACACGTGCATGTGCATCACACGGGCGTGTATCTCGTCTACGTACAGGTATCATATCTCACCGTACTTGTACCACGACGTGTGGTACCCGGCGCCCTGGACCGTGGCGTCGCCTCACCCGCGCCCCACCCTCACCAGGAACGGACACGTGCATGTGCATCACACGGGCGTGTATCTCGTCTACGTACAGGTAACATATCTCACCGTACTTGTACCACGACGTGTGGTACCCGGCGCCCTGGACCGTGGCGTCGCCTCACCCGCGCCCCACCCTCACCAGGAACGGACACGTGCATGTGCATCACACGGGCGTGTATCTCGTCTACGTACAGGTATCATATCTCACCGTACTTGTACCACGACGTGTGGTACCCGGAAAGTTCGAAAGAATAACCATGGCCCTGGAACGCAAAGATCAACTGAAGGAATACAGAGTACTGGGTTTTAGTCAGTAAAAGTTTAACACCCGATCCACTTAGTCAGAGTGAGAGAAATTATTTGAGGAGTTTCTTACGTTCGAATTGTAATTATCCGTTTTAATTCGTTTTGAACAAACATCTGTTTTGACAGAAATCTGAGCTTTTCTATACAGAGATTTTTGCTCTGAATGTCGAGTCTAGAGAGCTTTAAAATTATTGTATAGGTACCTATACTATCCCACTACTAAACAAAAGCTTCACTTAATTGATTTCTTCATTGTTCTGGTCTCAACCATTGCTTGCCAATAAGGAAGACATCTAAGTCGTCTCGCCATTTTCTTGGTCCACCGCGACCCCGTCGTGCAATATCAAAATGAATATACAATAAGTAACCTCTAGCTTGAATACAATATTCAAAGAGTTCTAGTCCTTTGTCTTATTTAAATTAGTTACTTAAGACAATGACCAAGTCCAGAGTCGGCTTTATAATAGTTAAGTTTAGCTTTTGACTCGAACCTAAGTCACTTCAGACTTATGTTGTGACCTCTTTCATTTGTTCTGTGGTTCTGCCCTTAGGCCATTAGAAGCTTTTGAAGATAGGGGTCAGATATAAGAGCTCCTCAAAATTTTACCCCTATTTTCTTAAACACATTAATCTGTCTGCTCCTATTTTACCGACAATCGCTTGCCCCCTCGAAAAGTTAACGTACTTTGTTCCTGTATCGTGGTCGCGTTCACAAACATGTAAATTTACTTACACACAACCTATCTTTAGGCCAAACATAGATTTGTACCATGCGAAAAGCAGTCGATCGCTCAACCAATCTACTCGCGTTAATTTACTTTTATAGTTTAAACTAGTGCGAGTTATTTCTTAATAAACTAGTGCGCCTCACTATGAATAGGCTCTTGCTTTTTCACTCCAGCTTTGACGACAACTAAATTAATATAATCAGACTTGAAGACCTCTTCGCCCGTAATTTATTTTTCCTATCGTTTTTGTTATATTCTCTTTCATTTACAAAGATTTTATCCTACTATAATTTTGTGTCCCTTTTTATCATTAACGAAGGCTTCTGCACTGGTCTATTTAGACGATGTTAACTTTGTAAGATTAAACATAATTTTACTTTAGTTGTACCAAGCAACTAACAGTTCAGCTGTTGTTGTTGACACTTCAATTTTATTTATATCTTTATAGATATATGCAAAAAGATACTTATAGTATGTGTCATTGTGGCGGCGCATGGGGGAGGCCTATGTCCAGCAGTAGACGTCTTTCGAATGATAATGATGAGATACTTATAAGTTCTTCTATTTGTCCACAGATCTACTACCTAGACAGCCACGACATAATCTCCTGGGTGCTCCACCGCACGAACGCCGAAATCGAGGGTCGGGAGACTCTCCTGCAGTGCGCGCAGTCTTCCCACTCCACGGAACAGGTGGACAAGCCCAACTCCTGTTTCTCAGCAGCCGCCCTCTTCCTGAAAGCAGGTGACAGGCTCGCTGTCAGAAATACAGGAGGAGACAGGCACTCCTTGATGCAGCCAGAGAAGAGCTTCATCGGTCTCGTCAAACTGGCTGATGCGGAGGATCCAGTCCAGGAGTTGTAGACTCTCTACCTCCATGTTCCGTTAGACTAGTTTAGAAGCTTTCTCTTAAAGTTCTTTCGAAGTATATGGACGTGTGGTTTAGTTACTTGGTGTTATTGAACGGTTTTCAGTACGGGAGTGGTGAGAAAATTACACGAAGATTGAGGGACTAATCTCAAGAAAATTGCCATTACAAAAAACTTTCCCCAAATTATTGGATAAAGATTAACCACGTTCAAACATCTAACTCCGATAAGTTACTATAAAACTTGGAATATTTTCTCCTAACTTGATGTTAGCCATAGATTTTTGTCTGAATATATTTGTAGAACTTTACAAATGTATTGGAAAGTGATAATATTGTTATATTAGTCAAGAAAGTGCCATTGTTATGGGTTTATGAAGAGATAATTATAGGAACAAATTAATTAGTTATTTTAGTATTGGCATGTTTTTGCGTAACTGCGAATAGCAGATTTAATTCATGGAAACGACCTCGCCGAATTTACATTTATTCTATTTTTGTTCTGGCAACATTTTGCATGTGTTGCCATATAATTTAGGCAAAATAACGGCAATGCAAAAAATTTTGGTACATTTATTGTAAAAGTTTTAAAATTAATATTTTCGTGTTTTTTTTTATTGTTTTGAAATATATGTTTACGTGTATTTTAGTAATATATCGAGGAATCAATCGAAAGATCTGTTATACCATTGATATTATAAGTACCTACTAACGTTAAAACTTAAAATAATTTATTGTACGTACATAGGTATTCTTATTTAACATAGATGTTTAAATGCAACGATGCATTTTTGATATTCATGTTTTGTAAGTGAAAAAATAAATTGTATGAAAAATAATCATTTGTTTTCGTTAATTTTTTAGCTGCCACATTTATATTATTATACTCGTATCTAACGAATTACAAAAGATAACAATATGTACTCGTATGTAACGAGTTGTTTCATTAGACCAGAGATTAAACGTGATTATTATCAGTTATAATTTCAAAGATTAGGCAGTATGAGTAATTAATCAATTTTCCGATAATATGGACATAGTCTGCATATTACGCTTCATCGAAATTCCTTCAGTTTTTGCGTGAAACAGTAACAAAACACACTTTAACAGTAACATATAAACTTTCACGATTACGGATTGTTAGAAGCCAGTAAATCTGACTCCAGTCTTGCCATGAAGTACCGTGTTACCCCAGTTAATGGGTTGTGGAGATCTGGTAGGCAGCCGCTCCTCGTAAAATACTGGTATTCAGCTAAATCCGGCTTGACTGGAAGCCGACCCTAATATAGTTGCGAAAAGGCTAGGCAGATGATGATGATAAACTTTCACGATTATAAAATTAGTAGGATTACTTACTCACAAAACGGGAACAAAGAGGGGAATATAACTAAATAAATCTGATAATGGAAATAAGGAGAAACTTAGGTTCACTGAGAGCATCAGCGAGGGCACACAATGGTACAATAGATAAACAATCTCCTTAGGTCATATGGGACTGTGAACGGTATAAGTGCTTCGAGTGTAGCCCCGACTTTACAAAGTAAAATACCAATTCCCTGGAGCTTTATGCCATTTCACTTTGTTCAGCCAAACATACCTAGGTATAATTCTGCTGCGGAATTGTTCGAAAAAATAACCGCGGAACTCAAACGCCGAGGCCGAATAATAGAACACAGGTGGGTTTTAGTTTTCCCGTAGGTGAAACACACGGTGGGAACTGCCCACCTGGGTAGAGCACCGCCGTGTCCTCGTGGGGGTGAGCGGTGGGGAAGACCTCTCGCGTCATGCCTTGGTACAGGCCTAGGCCTTATTCCTGAGCGACTGGAAATAGGCGGCCTCCTTCTGCTAAGTAATGTCAGTTGAGAAATCGGCCGCTCGCCTCAAGAAATGGACATCTTCATGCCCCAGCCTTCGAGATCCCGACACCGACTTCCAGCCTCTGTAGGCGAGGGTTTGCGGACGACGAGTAATAGGTAGCTCACCGTCTGGTATCCATCCAGACCGAGCCCAAGTCGTCGACACCACTTAATTTTTCACGCCCGCCTCAAGCCTCAAAGATATGCATACTGTAGGCATCCAGCAGTGTCGAAGCCTTCTGGGGCCATGGGTCGACTTTTAAAGGGATAATTCCTCAAGGTCCTCAGATGCAAAAGGCAAATGAAGGAACGTAAATATGGGTTTAGTTAGCAAAAGTCTGACTCGCGGGTAAAGCCATTAGACGATTGCCCACCTCAATAAAGAAATACCTAGTTTAGGTACTATAGATCATACGATGTAGGTACAAAACAAGATCAAATTCGTTACCGTGTAGCTCCCCCAATTTATAACGTTTATGAAACACGATATTTTCCCGACAAACCCAAGTTATAAGGGTTTCCGTTGTCAAAAGGAATTTACTAGAGAAAATAATGTCGATGGCAACACAGGTTTATCATCCAATATGTTTTAGAGGAAGTTGGACAGGGAATAGTAGGTACAGTAGCGTAGCCAGGCGTAGGCGAAGTGGCCCCTTGCCCACGGCCACGGACTCGAAGGGGCCTCACATGTGCGACAGCTCTTAAGGAACGAGGGTTTTCTATAACTGATAGGGTCGCGTTTGACCACTATTTCGGCTGATGGTAAGCGACGAATGTAGTCGAACACGGTTGCGACAGTTGCTATCTCGTTTTCGAATTTACGAAAGAAAAAGGCCTCGCTGATGCATCTTCCCCCATGTCTAAATTTGTTCGCGCTACGCCTCTGAGCAGGAAAGTATGTATCTTGGGAAATATAGTTCATATACGTAGATCCGAGAACCATACGCTGTTCCCGAAGGATCGGCGAAGGTAATAATCTAATTTGTTGTGTCTTCAAAGGTGGACAGGAAAGACATTTCCATATTCATATTAGATCATATACCTATGAAATTAGTATTTTAGGTTACTGTTTAATGTAGCGATATTACAGAAAAAAACAAATCTCTAGGGATAAAAACATGATTAACTAATATCAAAAAAGAAATATCTTGCCTGTAGGACCTTTCCCAACTCGAGGAGAACTTGAGGAGCTCGTGGCTAGATAATAACAGCCGCACAGGTCGATCTTCAAGGGTAAGCAACGCTTGACAAGGTTAGTCTGTGGATGGGTGACCATCTTAACATACCGAGTTTCCTCCGTGCCTCGGAAAGCACGTTAAGCCGTTGGTCCCGGCTGTCATTTGGAAATCTTTGGCAGTCGTTACGGATAGTCAGAAGCCAGTAAATCTGACTCCAGTCTTGGCATGAAGTACCGTGTTACCCCAGTTAATGGGTTGTGGAGGTCTGGTAAGCAGCCGCTCCTCGTAAAATACTAGTATTCAGCTAAATCCGGCTTGACTGGAAGCCGACCCCAATATAGTTGGGAAAAAGGCTAGGCAGATGATGAGGACCTTTCCCAACTCGACAATCAACAATGCATCTTTGGCTGGCTGAAAACGTCGCCTATTTTATCGCTTCTGATTTTTCCGTCGTCCCTCAAATCATTAGATCCACTCTGAACACCAAGCTCTCAGTAATGCAGAGTCTATGTGGTTAATATATTCTTTGAACCTAGATATCCCAAGATAAGTCCGTTCCTAAATAAATTAAACCTTATATTTGTTATAAAAAATGAGCAACTAAACAGCAGTTGCCTTCTTAGCTCTAGGACGTTATAGAAAATAGACAGACAGATGACATTATCCCAGAGAAGGCCAATGACCTTTGGGGCCAAGTTCGACACACACCCTAAACACACACGGCCTGTGATAAACGCCGCATGAGTAGTTGAGTACACCTCTAGGTACGTACGGTACACTAATAAACGTTTCGCTTGGAATATATCGCCAATATCAGCTGAGGTTACGTGTCTTGTATATGTATATTATATGTACCTACTAGCTTCTGACAGCGGCTTCGTTTTGATATGTTAATCAGTCAGTTTCTCCTTTTATTATAATTAGAAGATATAACAATGGGGGCTATATAGAGAAGATATTAATTAATTACGTTTGAGATGATTTTAGCAAGATTTTGACCACCGCCTACGCCTGCCCCGTGGTGAGATACCAAGAGATTTGGCTCGACCTCCTTTTTCTCCACTTATTCCACGTGAGATTGTTTAAAATGCATATTAGAGGTATATAAGTTATTTATACTTGATTGCGTAGGATATGTATTTTATTATAAAAAAAACGTAATTAACCAAGCTTTGTGGGATTAAACATTGTCTTTTTGCGGTATAAAATACGCTGGCACGACTACGACCGACTATATAGAGGCGAAAGCTCAACTGGCTGCCAAAAAACTGGGGATTCTGGCTAAGGTGAGACAGTACTTCACGCCGGAACAGTTGCTCAACCTCTATAAAGCACAAGTTCGATCATGTATGGAGTACTGCTCTCATCTTTGGGACGGATCTGCCAAGTACCAGCTTGAGGCGCTAGAGTCGATTGAGAGGCGAGCCAAGAAGATCATAGGTAATGATGCACTCTTCGAGTCGAAGCTTCAAAGTCTGGAGCATCGACGACGAGTTGCTAGCCTGTCGGTTTTCTATCGGTTGCATTTCGGAGAGTGTGCACAGGAACTGCACAACTTGATTCCTTCAAGCCCGTTTCATCATCGGACCACTAGACGTACGGCAATGCGCCACCGGTACATGGTGAAAATCCCACCCATACGTACAAAGCGTTTTGGGAGTACATTTATTATGCGCACAGCTAAAGAGTGGAATTCCCTGCCGGGGTCTGTGTTTCCTGATAGCTACAACCTAGGGGTCTTTAAGTCAAGATTGAATAGGTTGCTTCTAGGCAAGCGTGCTCCATCGTCGACCACATGATCGCTTACCATCAGGTGAAATGTGGTCAAGCGCAAGCCTATCAATAATAATAAAAAAAGACCCCTCTTCCCAACATCCATGGGTTATGTGAAAAAGAACCCCGGGGCCCTACAACAAAGGCAAAGAAGAAATGCAAACTCGATTTTAGTCAGTAAAAGTCTGACAAGCCCTCCCGGTCTGGGCGGAGCGGGAGGGCTTGTCAGTCAGGATTCATTTTTAGGTTTTCCCGCCTTTTAAAAGTGTGTAGGTAATTATTGAATGTGTAGAATTTACATTCAATATAAAAAAAAATATGACTACAGTTAAGATTGATTAAGATTTACACCAACCCAGTTTTCTAGAATTAAACACTATCTTTTCACGGAAAAAATCCTACGTAGATACCTACCCTCTCCTCCACGTAAGATGACATGACATTTTAACACCCTCTCCGTAAATAATGGCCGCCTTCCAACGTAACGTAATAAACTGAACTTCTATGTTTTACTGTCTCGAACGAACATTGTCGGGATGTGCTATTTCTCCGTAACAACGTTTAGGTACTTAGTCTATCTTTCAAGCCTCTGAGCAGGAAAGTATGTATCTTGGGAAATATAGTTCATATACCGATCCGAGGATCGTACGTGATTCCCGAAGGATCGACGAAGGTAATAATCTAATTGGTTGTGTCTTCAAAGGTGAACAGGAAAGACGTTTCTATATTCATATTAGATCATATATACCTATGAAATTAGTGTTTTAGAAAAAATAAAACTCAAGAGACAAAATCATGAATAGCTAATATCGAAAATGGAATGTCATGCCTGGAGGACCTTTCCCTACTAGACAATCAACAATGCATCTTTGCCTGGCTAAAAACATCACCTTTTTCATCGCTTAATAAACCGTACCTCTATTGTTTACTGTCTCGAACGAACATTGTCGGGATGTGCTATTTCTCTTTAACAACGTTTAGGTACTTAGTGCGATGTTCACCGACACCAAATCGACTGTTTTAATATTAAAACGGCTGTTTTAGCAATATTTCCTGTTCCTTATCGTCGGTTATTGACGTTAATCAGATGGTTATCTTAAACTTATGTCGGTGCACATGGCCCTTAGTCTGTGTTTCAAGGAACCCGAGTACGAGAGAAATAAACCGGGCACTCACAGACTTCCTTCTACATTTTACCTTTTATTCCGTTTAGTTTAGCAGGAAATTGCTTTACTACAATATTTAGAAGCACCTTGAGAACACAGCTTTTATTGATATTATTTGCTACCAGGGCCAAATCCGCCATGTAGCAAGAATAGCAAATGTTATGACTTTAAATACCCACTTGGTCGTACAAAAACTAAGTTAAAACAACTACTAGTCTAGTCAAATGCCTATAAACATAAGAGCTTTTTTGGAGTTTGTACTTCTTAATACTTCCACGATGTTTTCCATCACAATTTTTCCATCGAAACGAAAAATAATGATGTACACCATAGGCGGGCCTCAGATTTTGGTGCAACCGCCTCACACTTTTTAACCCAAAGCAAAATCTGAAAACCAATAACCAGATTGATGTTGAATCATCAATCTGGTTATTATTACCCAAAATCTGTTTTCACACTAAACTTTAGTGATGATCCCATTTGTAGGTAAACTGATAGGTGAACTCGTTGCTACCTCCACGAGTAATTTCACTTGAAATATAGGCAATGAATCATCCTACAACCAACCTAATAAAAACCCCTTAGATCCAGCTCATTCTAGAAACATCCACAACTCTTGAACAGACCCAATTAATAAGGCTGATCAATACTAAAACGATTAGTGCCATGCATAATATTGTTCGATCACTTTACTCATTACGCTCGTCCCTCGACTAGCCTCGTACATAGGGTTGCCAGATCTTCAAACTGAAAAGCCGGACAAACCAAATGGTTTAGCCGACATTTGAGTAAAAAGGCCGACAAATTTTCTTTTAAAGCCATTCGGAAGTTTTAATTTTTACATTCTAATGAAAAACAAGTCATTACTGGTCAGCAAACGCTTGCAATTGCAAGAACACATGACAAATCAATGAAAATGGTCAAATTAAAAAACCTAACAAAAGCCGGACAAGCCGTACTCCACCTAATTTGGCCGGATACACAACCAATGCAAGAGTGTCGTCTGCGATGGTATGGCCACATCATGCGCCGCCCTAGGGAGTACGTCGGCCGGAGATGCATGGATATAGCTGTTCTTGGGGCTAGGTCCCGTGGTCGCCCTCGCAAGCGCTGGCTGGACGTCATCAAGTCCGACATGAGAGCCAATGGCCTTACTGGGAAGGATATTGAAGATCGGGCAAAGTGGAGTAAGCTTAGCAGGAAGGCGGACCCTGGTAATGGCCGGGACTAACGCCAGGCAGAAGAAGAAGAAGACACAACCAAAAAACCTGACCATATCCGGCTTTTCCCGGACGCCTGGCAACGCTACTCGTACATAGCCGTCATGGGAACGAGAGCAGCTGACAGCTTAGTTATTATGATATTATCGTGGAAACTTCAGGACAGAATATTAGCTTAACATTGGATATAGTTTGTAGTGAGCTCGGAGCTTAAGTGACAGTGGGCAGGGCACATTGCTTGCAGAACAGATGGTCGATGAGGACGAAAGGTTCTGGAGTGGCGGCTACGTAGCAGTAGATGCAGCGTTGGAAGGCCTCCTACAAGGTGGACCGATGACCTGGTGAGGGTCACGGGGATCCGATAGATGCGATATTGGTACACAGAACCGATCGCTATAGCGATACTTAGAGGAAGCCTATTTCCAACAAATGACGTCTTTTGCATTTATGTGCATTGCCATCGCTCACCCATAC
Source organism: Mythimna separata (assembly GCA_030763345.1). NCBI lineage: Eukaryota > Metazoa > Arthropoda > Insecta > Lepidoptera > Noctuidae > Mythimna > Mythimna separata. The sequence goes on along the minus strand of CM061170.1, from coordinate 21,382,468 downwards.
GAGGATATGTTCTAGGCCTCTGCGATTGTTTGAAGGAGTTACTGCGGCTTTAAAAGGCTATAGAAGGAGCACGGGTAGGTTTTAGTAATAAAACCACCCACAGCGAGAGAAGTCAATTATCGATTTCCAACGCTCTTTGGAATACAAAAGGCTACTGAAGGAGCACTGTTGGGTTTTAGAAGTGGAACCACACACATTGCAGGAAAAGCAATTTATCGATTATCAATGCTCAAATTACTATGAGGAAACGTCTTCCTGACATTCTTCCCTGATTCAATTGTTCGTCTAACCCTCATCAATGGATCCCGCAGTCTTGAATCGCTATTCGATCGGTTCGTTGCTCCTGCAATGTCAACCGCTGTAGGATATACCTATATGATAGCTTAGAGTGAAACCCTCGTATCTGAAATTTTAGGTAATTTTATTTTATTCCATTTTTGGCAAGAAGAGCTCGAAACGTACTATCTTGAATCACGAAAAGTTTTGATGTGTGATACGCCGTCTACGATGTTAAATTCATATAATTATTATCCTTTTCTCGAGTGGGGTGATTGGGGTCCGTTTACATCCTAAGGACCCAAGCCAACCTCACCTGCTAGCGGTGCACCCTGCTGTTCAACGGACGAGGCTCTGGCGATCCTGGTTTCCCTCTCGTAGGGTTGTGGGGGTCAGACGGCTGGTCGCCCCACATAAAACCAACATCAGTCATATAATTATGGATAGTAAGTTGCGAATGGGTACTCGGGCTAGGGCGTCGCCGCATAACGACGCGCAGGCACATCGCCCTAAACCTGCGACAAGTGGGCTAGGGCTACCGTGTCAAGTACGGGCACGGCTAAAGATGTCAGTACCCAAAAGGAAGTTCCGCTTTGCCACCTGGAACATTGGCTCTCTAAGTGGACGTTGCAGAGAACTCGCGGACGTACTTGCGAAGCGTCGGGTCCAGTGCGCCTTCCTTCAGGAGACGCGCTGGAAGGGGAATAAGTCCCGTGACATCGGGCAGGGGTACCGGCTAGTGTACGCCGGATCACCATCGGGCAGGAACGGTGTGGCCGTAGTGCTGTCTAAGGACGTTCAGGATGGACTTCTTGAAGTAAACCGATACAGCGACCGGTTGATGCGAGTTAGGGTGCTGATCGAAGGGTCGGTAACGAACCTAGTCAGCGCCTATGCTCCTCAAACTGGTTGCTGTGAGTCTGAAAAGGAGGCCTTCTGGGATGAGTTCGAGGACGTATTGCGCGCTATTCCGAATTCCGAAGATGTTTTGGTTGGGGGGGACCTCAACGGTCACGTAGGTCAGTTTGCTGGAGAGTACGGACGTGTTCACGGTGGTTTTGGTTATGGTCAAGTAAATGCAGAGGGAGTTAGTATACTCAGGACCTGCGCTGTGTCTGACCTAGCCATCGCGAACACATTCTTTCAGAAGAAGCCCCAGCATCTTGTTACGTATCGTAGTGGTTCCTACTCAACCCAAATAGATTACCTACTGGTGCGACGGTGCCATATTGGCAAGGTTACCAACTGCAAAGTCATCCCAGGGGAGAGCTTAACGGCTCAACACCGCCTCCTTGTCCTGGACTTGGCAGTTGTACCAAAGAAGAAAGTGGTCGAGAAACGCAAACCCCGCACTAAGTGGTGGTTGCTTAATGGTCCTAAGCAGTCGGATTTCATTGCGGAGGTCGAGCATCTCGAGATCAGTGCTCCGCATGAATCCGCTCAAGAGATATGGAGTAGGATTCATTCTGCAATCACCGCTGCGGGTAAGCGCGTCCTTGGCACTTCTCGTGGTGGTAGAACCATAGACAAGGAGACGTGGTGGTGGGATAACGGGGTTCAGGGGGCGACCCGGAAGAAGAAGGCCTTATTTAAAAAGTGGCAGGGGTCCAACTCTCCGGAGGACAGGGAGGCATATGGAGCGGCTAAGCGCGCCTGCAAAAAAGCTGTAGCCAGAGCCCGCAGCAAAAGTTTGTCGCCCTTGTACGACAAGCTGGAAACTGCGGAGGGGTCGAAGCTTATTTTTAAGCTGGCGCGTGCCCGGGAAAAAGCTACACGGGACATTAGCAAATGTCTCTGTGTAAGGGACGCCGAGGGTAAGCTGCTCTACGATGCCCCCTCTGTTAAGGAGAGATGGTGTACATACTTTGCGGAGCTGTCAAACAAACAGCATCCCCATAACCTTCCTCCCGAACCGCCTCCTAACCTTGGACTTATTTCCCCTATTTCCCCCGACGAAACCCGCATTGCTCTTCGCTACATGAAGAACCGGAAATCGGTCGGGCCTGACAACGTGCCAATTGAAGTGTGGAAGGCGATGGGCTCACGTGGTGTGGACCTTCTGACGGATCTAATTAACCGCATCCTGATCACCAAGGAAATGCCGAACCAGTGGCGATCTAGCCTGATCATTCCAATCTACAAAGGCAAAGGTAGCGTACAGGATTGTAGTAACTACCGCGGTATCAAGATCATGTGCCACACCATGAAGCTCTTCGAGCGCATAATTGACACAAGGCTCCGTACCGAGTGTGCTGTCTCTGAGTGTCAATACGGCTTCCGGGCGGGTAACAGCACCATGGACGCAGTGTTCGCCTTGCGGACTTTGACTGAGGCGTACAGGGAGAGAAGGAGAGCTCTGCATATGGCCTTTTTAGACCTGCAGAAGGCCTTCGACTGTATTCCTCGGCAGTCCATCTGGTGGGCACTTCGCTTCAAGGGTGTGCCCGAGGCCTATATTAACATTATCAGAGACATGTACCGCGATTCCGTGTCCTCTGTCCAGACCGCGGTTGGCGAATCCAACGTCTTTCCAATATCTGTTGGCGTTCACCAAGGCTCGGCTCTTAGCCCGTTCTTGTTTAACGTTGTGCTCGATGTAGTTACGGCGTACATCCAAGACCAGCCTCCGTGGCTAATGATGTATGCCGATGACATAGCCCTCGTTAACCAGAACAAAGCCCAACTTGAGCGCAAAGTCAACGTTTGGAAGGACACGCTGGAAAACGGTGGTCTGAGACTGAATGTGGCGAAGACTGAGTACATGTCCTATGGCAGCACGGATTCGAATACCATCCGGATAGGTTCGGACCTGATTACAAGGTCCGATAAGTTCAGGTACCTTGGATCCGTGCTGCACGAGTCTGGCAACGTAGACGACGATGTCCAAGCACGCATAGGCGCGGCTTGGGCGAAGTGGCGCGAGGTTACGGGCGTTGTATGCGACCGCAAAATGCCTCCGAAGCTCAAGGGGCAGATATATAAATGCATCATACGGCCTGTCCTTCTTTACGGCGGCGAATGTTGGCCAGCACTGGGCAGACACACCCAGGAGCTTCGCGTCACGGAGATGAAGATGCTGAGGTGGATGAGCGGCGTAACGCGATCCGATCGCATACGCAATTCATACATCCGAGGCAGTCTTGGTGTCCGTGACGTGGGGGAAAAACTGCAAGAGTGTCGTCTGCGATGGTATGGCCACATCATGCGCCGCCCTAGGGAGTACGTTGGTCGGAGATGCATGGATATGGCTGTCCTTGGAGCTAGGTCCCGTGGTCGCCCCCGCAAGCGCTGGCTGGACGTCGTCAAGTCTGACATGAGAGCCAATGGCCTTGCTGGGAAGGATGTTTTCGACCGGGCAAAGTGGAGCAGACTTAGTCGGAAGGCGGACCCTGGCAATGGCCGGGATTAAACGCCAGGTAGAAGAAGAAGAAGAAGATTATCCTTTTCTCGAGTCAGTTTGGTGTGATCACATCGCGACGGTGCGTCGAAACTTGAAGAAGTGAGAGCTTGTAATAAATCAATATTTTTTAATATTTGAATCAGAAATGAAGTTATCCACAAGAGAACCAAGGTTACCAACATAGCCCGAAGAATCGCCAAACTTAAGTGGCAGTGGGCAGGGCACATTGCTCGTAGAACGGATGGTCGATGGGGACGGAAGGTTCTCAAATGGCAGCCACGACGACGCAGCGTTGGAAGGCCTCCCACAAGGTGGACCGACGACCTGGCGAGGGTTGCGGGAATCCAATGGATGCAAGACGTACAGGACCGGTCGTTGTGGCGACGCTTGAGGGAGGCCTATGTCTAACAGTGGACGTCTTTCGGCTGAAATGATGATGATGAAATATTTGAATAAATAACAGAGAAGCACATTTAAACTAAATGATAATAAAGGTTTTTTTGTGGTTTTTGTGCCTTCTGAAAATATACGTATTTCGCAGTTACGATGTTTTCACTGTAAGCCATCAATGTATGTATAGGTACCTACCTAAAGGGTCGCCTCGTGCCGGCAATTTCATTAGATTGAGACGCGACGCCATTCCTGCGACTGGAATCTTATGTACAGCCGTGAACAACGCTGATATGAAAAAGCTTTTAAGTAAATGAATGAATTGTAAAAATGAGTCTTCTTTGTACAGATGTGCCATCTCTTGAAGGTAGGTGAGCAATACTTCTGGTTGTGATGATACTCGTACTTCGTAGTATAAACTAGAGATGACGAAAGTTTTTTTTTTAGGTTGTAAGTCATCCAATACTTTCCCCGCTCTAGGGTAGTACAGGAGAGCGAGTCAGACTTTTACTGAATAAATCCCACTCCTATGTTCATTCTTTGCCTTCCGTTCCATGACACGGGGTTTTCTTTTCAAAAGCCAACCCTGCTCATACTAACAAAGTAAAATATAGCCGATGAATACAACTAATTTAATACGATAGAAAAATATCACGGAGATGCCTCTACAAAATAATTTTATCGATTAAAACCCAAATTATTATACTTACCTGAAGTCATTCTGATTGTTCGTCAAGTTATTCTACAAGCAACGTTTTACCGTTATAGTGTTTTCATTTTATAATGAAATCTGTAGATTTTTACTAAATCATTAAAATGCTTCGTATTTTGCAAGCATTGTGTCATACGCATCTCTTTCTTTAATCATCTATTGAGGAGCTCGTGGCTAGATAATAGTAGCCGCACGGGTCGATCTTCAAGGTTAAGCAACGCTTGCCAAGGTTGGCCTGTGGTGACCATCTTAGTATACCAAGTTCACCACGTTAAGCCGTAGGTCCCGGCTGTCATTTGTAGATCTTTGGCAGTCGTTACGGATAGTCAGAAGCCAGCAAATCTGACTCCAGTCTTGCCATGAAGTACCGTGTTACCCCAGTTAATGGGTTGTGGAAGTCTGGTAGGCAGCCACTCCTCGTAAAATACTGGTATTCAGCTAAATCCGGCTTGACTGGAAGCCGACCCCAATATAGTTATTTGGGAAAAGGCTAGGCAGATGATGAGATGAGGTAGTCCTCTATTTAGAGACAACAATAAAAGTGCTATTAGACACATTCTTAGTTAAGCTAGGTTGTAATTAAATACATAGATACTTGTTAAGTCTACAGTCTTTTAGTTCAGTCTAGACAAAGCCGTAACAAGATAAGGGTTCACTATTTCCACGAATTCTAGGATAAGAGAAAAACTAGAGCTTTCTACACGTGTAGTATCAGATTCCCGCAGCCTTCGCCAGGTCAATGATAACAGACACTCGTGTATATACTTACCTATACTATAAATATGTATAGGTATATACCTATAAGAAAACAGAACGTCTGACTTACTGACTTATCAACACCTGACCTGACATAAACTTTTGGACCTATCGTCTGTTTTTTATACCCTGAGACTAAATTGACACAAGTAATGTCAAATTTACTGTAGAAATAACGCCAGTTCTTTTGTGTTGAAATGTCATTTTAGTCTCAGGCTTTAAAAAACAGACGATAGATAGTAAATCTTTTATATACTCGTATATGTACTCGTATGTATGTTTTTTTTTATTGTTGATAGGTTCGCACTTAACCGCTATCTCACCTGATGGAAGACGACGTTGCGGTCGATTATATTACTATTCACTCATGACTTATACATTCCCGGGTTGTAGCTATCAGGAAACACAGACTCCAGCAGGCAATTCCACTCCTTAGCTTTTAAGCTTTTTAAAATCTAGACGAGAAATAAGAATTTTTTTTCGAAATAAGGGGATTGAAAATTATAATAAATTGCGGAAGACTGCAATTTTTGAAGTAATTTTTTTATATTAGCCCAAAAACGCGAGCCAAGCCGCGGGAAAAAGTTAGTTAATTTGTAGAACAATAACTTAATTAAGAATATGGAAAACGCGCTTGTAAAACATCACGAACAACATACTTTTATTAGACAATTCCGTTTCTGATGAAAGCCTAACATGATATTCGTGATAAGGTTCTATTTTAGTTATCATAGTAGGTATTATACCTAACATACGAAAATTGAAACGACAAAATAGTTACTGATAATTTTTCTTTAATACCGCGTATAGACATTCGAGGTTCGCCTTTCACCTTGTAATTCGCGTTGCCGTTTGCCTAGCCTTTTGACGAAACATTTAACATCTATCTTTATCTCTTTCTCCATTTAAAAAAAAAAAATCTTTGTCCCTCACTAGGAATGTCTCATGTTGGGCTCATGTATGGCGGGAGCGCTCACAAACATATAAACTCATACGTGAGAAGACACTCAGACCCAGAACCCCTATCTATAATTCATACAAATATTTGTCCCGTTCGGGAATCGAACCCACGACAGGCAGAGCAACAGCCAATCGCTCAACTGCTACGCCAACTATGCGGAGCTTTATAAATGAAGTGTGTGAGACATATAGCGAGTGCGCCTTTACACATATGTACTCACCATTCGAGCGAATGTGTAAAAAAAACATGAAATACATATTTCTAGACCCAAACCCTTTTCTATCATAATATTCGTAAAATTCCCCTATGATTTTCATTATAATATCTACTCATACTTTCTATTTTGGTCTACTAAATTAGTTTCAGGCAGTGTCATAACTTCGTTTACCATTTAGGCAGGTAAAATCTATAGAGGTAATTAAAAGCTATTTAGAAAGATATTATTTACAGTTCCAACAAAATGTCTGACTTCAAGTTATTTACCGTTATTTCCTTTCACAAATACCTATTGTTTTCATCTAATGTTCAAGTTTCAAACAACTTTAAATTACGAATACGAAACAATAATTTCTCGGTTCTCCAGAAGTTGGTAACAGAATCCTTGTTTTAGACTTAAGTTTATTAATGTTCTTGAGTTTGGTTGTCGTCTGTATAATATTGAAGAAGACTAGTGAATGAATCTGGTTTTGCACAGGTGAAAATTATATATTTAAAACTCTTTTGTTAATTGAGTGGGAACCTATCGAAATACGTTGCTTAGTTTGGAGAAGTTTGTGGGTGGATGAAGACAGATGTAAAGTAACTGCCGCCTTAGCCTACGCGGTTTTTTTATAAATACCCTGAAATATACTCAGGTAACTTATTTAGCCTCACTTGGGTTTATATTATGTACATTGTATCAAAATCGTGACTTCATTATTTGCTTCACTATCTCCAAATTGCGATTATATCATTTTTTTTCGCTCTTTAATTTTCAATTCCTGCTTTTATTTTGCTGTCGACCAGTGTTATTATAACGCTTTGTAGGAAGCATTTGAAGGATGGTTATCCCAATTCCTCTTTTAAACTTTGTTGATTATTTTAGAGTTACATTCATCATTTTGTCACTGACAGACTAAACGTCTCCAAACTATATGGAACACAACGCATCAGTAATAGCTTCTAGTGTCTTACAAAATAATAACATACCTAACTGCATATGTCTGCTTGTATTTCCACTGTATCTAAACTACAAAGACAGGTCTTAGTCGGTGTGTTTGTAACAGCTGTGTATACTAGGTCCGAGGATTTAGCGGCAAATCCTAGATTTACTGGTAGTGTGTGCTATTATACATTGTCTATACACGACGTGTTGAGAACCTACATGATTGAAGGGCGAAATCTTGCTTGCGAGATCTTGCTTGAACATGGCTCGTTCGGGTATACAAAATAAGTTCTTATTCGTGGGTAGTTAGTTGGTGGTTGGTTGGTAATATAGTTAATCACACTAATATTCGTAGTTACTCAGATACCCGCGAAACGAGACACAATAGTAAAACAATAACAGCGCGGTCTCATAGGACCGGTTGGGGTTTCAAACGTTAAGGTGAAAATTTGTGTTTATGGTGTTAGTTGCTTCTTCACGCTCAAAATTTGGCATATGGGTAGACTATGTCCTGGAATGGCACATGGAGAACTTCATATCCCGGGAGAATGTTACCTTGAGACAATTTTCTACTTTCAGGCGGGGGAAGCCGTTGGAAGTAGCCAGTAGTTAAAAAAACTAAAACAAAAAACTACTTCATTGAAATCTCAGAACCTAATTTAGCCTAAAATAATCCTCACACCAAACATATTAAACCAGAAACACGCTAAAATAAATAAATGAAATCCATTTAAAGCACATACGTCTCAAAAGAATCACACAGCAAAATCTTCTGTGCAATAGAATTAGATTTACTGACAACAATACGTAGAAAAGCACAAAGCAAGCGCGACCGCGTCCTATCACACGTCTTCACAACGGTCGACACTTTTCTGCCGCTTGAGAACTGACACACTACAATAGATGGGGGGGGGGTCTCCGAGATGAACTGTCACTACAATAGAGGGGTGGATCTCTCTGTGGAAAGAGCCTGGCTTTAGGATGGCCGGCACGATGTAGCAGCCGATAAGAACTGTTTTAATTAATAAAATACTAAAGCGATTTTAATTTTCAACTTTACCTAAGCTTTTTATCTTTATTGAAGATTTTTCTACAATTATTATTAAAAAAAAGTCTCCCATGAAATTGTGTGAAGTTTAACACTAGAGTGTATGGGGATAGGTATTTCAAACTTAATAATGTAAATGCTGTACCTACACGTCTATTATTGACATTAGTTTAAGACAAAATATGTCCATGTTTAGGTTTGTATTGTTGATGTGTAAATAAAAAGATAAATATTATTTAATCAGGTCAAGCCCATCGATAAATCCGGAACATATTTAACAGAAGAACGGAAACCTTTCATAACACGTCTATAAAGAATCACACAGTAAAATCTTCTTTGTAAAATGATATAAGATTCACATACAACAGTACACAACAACATACTTTTCTGCCTCTTGATAAAAGCGGACTGGAATCTCGCAACAATGGCGGGATGGATGGACTCTCTCTGTGGACGGTGAAGCCCGATTTATTCCCCGATGCCTGGTTCAATATGATTGCCGATAACGGCTGTCTATCTGTCTGTCAGTAAAGCAAAGTTCGTTATTATTGACTAGTTTTTTGTATGGGAGTATAAGGTTTAGAAAGTGAAGGTCTTTAATCAAGTTTGCAAGGACTGAAAACTTGCAACAATATCGGGATGGACGGACCTCTCTCTCTGAGTTTGTTTCGGTGTTTCTTCTCAGGGTAGTCAGCTAGGAAACACAGGCCTCGGCTAGTACATATAAACTGGCGAAAAAAATTGACGTATGAAAGTGTTTGGAAAAACCAACTTGCAAAATAAATATCATTTATCTGTGGATGGTGAAGCCCGATTTATCCCCCGTTGCCTGGTTCAATATGATTGCCGATAACGGCTGTCTGTCTGCATGTCAGTGATGCAAAGCGCTTTATTCTTAGGTAGCTTTTTGTATGTGAGTTTGAGGTTTAAAAAGTGATTTGGAAATTGAATTGTTGATAATGTTGATATCTTTTAGTATGTTAGGAATTTTAATTTGAGTATAAAAATAAAGGACCCGATATGGTTGTAGTGTCCAATAGATATGGTTGTAGTGTCGTTTTTAAAAGGTCTTACCAAGAGGAACAATATTTACTATAGCCGCCAGTCTCAAATCTGATTGCGTTTGGAGATAAACGACAGTTTTCCTAACTAATAAAAACCCTATTCCTTCGGTTGCCATTTGCATTCCCGGGTCACGGTAACCTGTTTAGACAGTCCCGTGGCCCCGGCGATAAACATACATTACGAGTACCTATATTAGGTACCACTTACTCTACTTAAAAAAATGAGTAGGTACCAAGGTAATATTTTCTGCATTTTTCCGTTCATGTTTTCTATTAGTAATGCTTTTACGTAAGACTTCACCATGCACCCGGCCTGCTTTTAACTCGAGCCTCGCTGCTCCCGAGCGCGGGGTGTGTGCAGGAGCATTGAGGGAGGCGTCGGTGTCCGCGTCAGTCGATCGTTCGTATTGCGCTTGTGACGACGTTTAGCTGCTGTTTGAGTTTCTTTTGTGCTTTCATAACTCGATTTTACCACTGAACCACTGAACAATCCAACGAAGCTCGATCGGTAACGCTACGCTAGTTGGTTGTGGAAGTGGTAAACGGCCGATTTAAGCGTGATTTTAAGCTCTTGCGGCAAAAATATTTTAATAAGTCACTGCCCAATATGTTCACCGATTTTAAGATAGCCGCAGCTATGACGAACCACTTCCACCAACCCATCGTGGATAGCATACACGCAGACGAATTCCTCAATATTATAAGGCAGAAAATAGATACCTCGAATCTTCTGCATATGTATGTAGAGAGAAAACGTCTTAATCACAGAAGAGTAGATTTTCAGAGGATAGAAGCGAGCCAGATAGAAAACTTCCCTTCAATGACGGAGGAGGATATAATTCTACTAGTGCTAGGTACATACCAACTCAAGCTGGCAAGATCTTACTGTGCCGAGCATTTATCAAATGGTCTGTATATAATTGAAACGTACAGAGAGGGAGCACTTGAAGATCTGCCAGACTATGGTATACACGAAGATGCCTGGCTTTTGCGTGGACGAATCCAGTCGCGACATGTCCGTGTAAAAACATATTTTTGTTACATATTGATCAACAATGCAAATACTATTGTCCAACAATATTGCACATGTTTAACCGGGCGACGTACGATGGGCACTTGTGCACACATAGTGTCCATCGTATGGTACCTAGGCTATGCGAGGCATACGGGCATCTTTCCTTAATGCTGTTATAGTTGATGGCGATATGTACCTAATGTTTTAAATCTATACTCACTTATTGCTAAAATATATGACTTTTATTTGAAGAACGCTTGTTTTCTTATTTCTTTTAATAATAGAATCCTAAGTGTGTTATATCATCGTCTAAGTCAATCTTATCCTAGCTTTCTTTTACTAATATTAATATTTTTTAGTAAATTCTTATTTATAAAACTTAGGGAGATTACTGCTTCCCAAACGTGAATAACGACAAGCGCCATGGTAGACGTTTTTGTGCATCAAAATGTCTTTACAATGATATATTAATAATGACTATTGGAGCGGATACCACGTCCCATACATTTTTGCCCATTGTCCTTTGGCACATGGGTAGACTATCTCCTGGAATGGCACATAGATAACTTCATAGCCCGGTAGAGTGTTACCTTGAGATAATTTTCTACTTTCACACGGGGGAAGCCGCTGGAAGTAGCCCGTAGCTAAAAAGCTCAAAAACTTACTTCATTAAAATATCAGAAGCTATAATTTATCTTGAAATAACCAAATACATTAAGTCAAAAACACGCTAAAATAAATAAATGAAATCCATTTATAGCACATACGTCTCAAAAGAATCTCATGAACAAAATCCTCTGTGCAATAGAAAATAGATTTACTGACAACAATACATAGGAAAGCACAAAGCAAGCGCGACCCCGTCAAACCGCACGTCTACACAACGGTCGACACTTTTCTGCCGCTTGAGAACTGACACACTACAATAGCGGGGGGTGGGAGTCTCCAAGATGAACTGTCACTACAATAGTGGGGTGGATCTCTTTGTGGAAAGAGCCTGGCTTTAGGATGGCCGGCACGATGTAGCAGCCGATAAGAACTGTTTTAATTAATAAAATACTAAAGCGATTTTAATTTTCAACTTTACCTAAATTATATTTATTAAAGATACATATTTTTGTACTATTATGATAAAAAAAAACTTCCAGGAAATTGTGTGGAGTTTAATACTAGAGTGTATCAGGAAACTTAATAAGGTAAATGCTGTACACGTCTATTATTGACATAAACAATAGTTTAAGATTCCCAATATTATGTTATAACATAAACTGCAATATTATGTTCATGCTTAGGATATTGTCGATGTGCCATAAATAAATCAATTATATTCGACACGACCAAGCCCATCGATAAATCGGAATAATGTTCAGTAGAAAAAACGGAAGCCTTTCATAACACGTCTGAAAAGAATCACACAGCAAAATCTTCTTTGAAAAATGATATAAGATTCACATACAACAGTACACAACAACATACTTTTCTGCCTCTTGATAAAAGCGGACTGAAAACTCGCAACAAAAGCGGGATGGACGGACCTCTCTCTCTGAGTTTGTTTCGGTGTCTCTTCTCAAGGTAGTCAGCTAGGAAACACCGGCCTCGTCTAATACATATACATTGACGAATAAAATTAACCTGTAAAAGGGTTTGGAAAAACTAATAGTCCAGTCAAAATAGACATTCAAGTTTGCATTAATTCCCAACAAGCCGGATTTTTGTGCAGGCCTTGAGTACGTCATTACAAATGATATGTCAAAAGTCCCCATCGATCCCGCTAGTGCGTTGTTTTTTATTCGAGGTCAAAGGTCACAAATTTGCGTTTTTTGCGTATATCTCTGAAAAAACGAGAGCTATCGAAAAATAATTCAGACAAAGTTTGTAGATCGTAAAATTGTCTACAAAAAAGATCTCAACACTTTTCTTCTACAAAGTATCGTTTTCGAGATATCGTGACTTTAGACCGCAGGAAAGTCGTATTTTAGTGTAACAATCACTGTGGTACGGTTAGCCTCAGCAGCAACTAAGTCATATTCATACTGAATGCGGGCAATGACACTACTTGCTAGCTCATCAAAACGAGTCTGAGCTTCCTTCAAGATGGTTTTCTTAAAGTCAAAGGGTTGAAAGTTGAGGACACTCTTGGTCAAAGATGATGCGCTTTTTTTTTATTTCAACCGTTTTATCTGCTTCATTGGCACAGAACAAACATTATTTCGTCAAAAAGACGATTCATTACCTCGTGCTAGTACGAGGAGGACTAATCCCAGATGTGGTTAGCTATCTCCGCCTCACGCTGTCTTTTAGCTGCAGCGATGGTGCTCTTCCGGGTGTATGCTTTACGACACTACTTATGTATAGTTACAGATGGTTTGTCCTTCAAATATTCATCGAACCCATCATCCCTTAGTATGAGTACATATTCGTATTTTCTATATTTAAAATAGCCATAATTCGAGAACAGTGCACCGTAGAAGAAAAAGTGTAAATCTTTTTTGTAGACAATTTTACGATCTACAAACTTTGCCTGAACCATTTTTCGATAGCTCTCGTTATTTCAGAGATATACGCAAAAAACGCTAATTTGTGACCTTTGACCTCGAATAAAAAACAACGCACAAGCGGGATCGATGGGGACTTTTGACATATCATTCGTAATGACGTATTCAAGGCCTGCACAAAAATCCAGCTTGTTGGGAATTAATGCAAACTTGAATAATAATTTAGTCTATTTTGACTGGACTATAACTTGCAAAATAAATATCATTTATAATAACTATCTGTGGATGATGAAGCCCGATTTATCCCCCGTTGCCTGGTTCAATATGATTGCCGATAACGGCTGTCTGTCTGCCTGTCAGTGATGCAAAGCGCTTTATTCTTAGGTAGCTTTTTGTATGTGAGTTTGAGGTTTAAAAAGTGAAGGTTTTTAAGTTTGTATAGAATTTAACTTTAGTATAAAAATAAATTAAAATATTTTTTGTTCATACAAAAATAACTTACAGGAGGAAAGAAATATGCTGATATGCGTCATTAAATGAATAAATATTGAATAGGTATTTCATGAAAAATTATATGTTTCATAATATAATGAAAATAATAAAGAATTTCGCCGACGACCCTCGAGTATTTAACAATATTATTGTATACATGGTCTCTGCAAATTTTTTGTAAGATTTTATCGAGTCAAGTTCTGATCTGATTTAATTAATAGTAAATTAATTCGTAGTGAAACTGTTATTTAAAATTGGTGTAGTTTTATACCCCAAGTGTTAACACAACTGAACAATGTGGAATTATTGAAACAGAATTTCATCTACATAACGTCGTATACATTTCATCCCAAACCAATCCCCACCTGATGGTAAGCAGTGATGCAATCGTTGATGGTGAGGCGCACTAGTTTATTAAGAGCCTATTCACTCTAGTCTTGAAGATACCCAAATTATAATCGAACGGGAAGACCGCAGCAGGCAAATTGTTACAATCCTTCGATGTACGCGGTATAAACGACGAGGCAAAACGCTTTGTCCGGAGTCCGGACCGTGCAGGTTTCGACAACGTAAGGATGGATACTCGCCGTACGAGGTCCTATTCCCTTGACCCTGACCAGGTTATCGGTCCCCCTTGTGGGGGGCCATAGCAGAAGCTTTGTATAACATTACAATAAATAAGTTTTCTATATACAAACTTGTGCTCTACGCCCACAGGACCTAGTTTTCCCTTTCAAAGAATATATTTCTACTTCATGCATATACTGAACATAGTGTTAGAGATGTGCCGACTATTACTTACACTAGTCGACTAATCGATAGTCGAAAGATTGACCAATCGGGATACATCGGAATAGAAGCTTTCTGTAATATTGAGTACCTCAAAATTAGGACAATCAAAGGTCAAAAAAATGAAAGGTTAATACAGTTGTAAAATAATTTAAACAGTGTAAGGCAAGCCCTTTGTACTATTCCTAACCCGAAAAAAGTAGCGTAGCAATCTACACTACTTTTTTTTAGATTGTGTAATCGTCAAATAATTTCTCTCGCTCTGGGCGAATTGAGAGGAAGTGTCAGACTTTTATTGGCTAAAACCCAACCGTGTACCTTCAGTTTGCGTACACCGTTATGTAGGTATATAATTTGCGGTGCCCACTAGAAACGATGCCTGCTAGGGCTTTAGGAGTTCTATAACTTATTTCCCACCTTCACAAAAAAGTCAAGGTTACAATTTATTTTGGTGGATAAGGACAGAAAATAATAAATAGCTACAACTCGGTCACACTAACTTGACGCTTGGCATCGATGAAATAATTTCCAACAGCAATATAACAACAACAGAGAACTAACCAAATTATCGACGCGTGTATCGATAACAATGATGCTGACCATACCTGACACTGGCCGGGCGAGCTAAGGAAATGCGGGGGAAACAGGGGATACTCGCCTTTCAGAGATGCGTCAAGTTAATGTGACCAGATTCTAGTTGCTTTCTTGTTGGCCAGTTGACTTTCCAAACTAGTCGTTAGGCACATCTCTAAAACCTATTGTTTTCAGTCTACTCATGAGAGGACTTCCCACACAGATGTCGATGGAAATCAGCCGGCCCCGACTCGGATGCGGCGATGTGATTACATCAGCTTAGGTACAGTTGAGGGTTCTTCTTGTTTTCCAAGAGCCGTGGGTTGGCACGTGTAGGAAGGAATCAGCCTTCAATGCAGTCTATTAATAATACTGAAAGTCTTTTAGCTATAAGTATCACTAACTTGCAGTTTTCTTGTGACGTTGTTCTATCGTCTGTTTTTTATACCCGGAGACTAAATTGACATAAGTAATGTCAAATTTACTATAGGAATGACGCCAGTTCTTTTGTGTTGAAATGTCATTTTAGTCTCAGGGTTTAAAAAACAGACGATAGTGAATTTTGAATCGTTTATTTATTTAGACAGGTTTAATGTCAGATTTACATGGTCCCTGCAGTGATGATGTACTTTCTAAATCTGGGAGGAAAGTTTAGTATCTTGATGTACCTACTCGTTTTCAATTAAGCTGAACCTTTTCAGTAACATGAAACCATAGTGGAACAATCTGAAAGCTTTCAGTTTCCTCCTGAAAGCTCCACTTCAAAACGAAACTTTTCTTAACTAAATTATTCTTATTTCAAATCCATAATGGAGTTATGGGTTTAAAATAAAAAGTCGTCATGGATTTAAAATTAGAATGAAAAGTCATCATTTGAAATTAGATTTATATTAGAATAAGTTAAATTTCTTGTTAAACACATAATGTGTTTTTGTGCAGAAAAATGTTAAGTAGGTATGTAAATGATTTCCATCATTTACATACCTACTTAACATTTTATCAGTAGGTACTAGCACCTAACAAAAAATAGACTTATTTTATAGGTGTGATATTGATAGGCAGATGATGATGATGATGATATTGATACGTAAAAAAGTAACTTTTTTACACACCACATTGGCCATTGTAGTTAACCAGTTTATTCAAAAACATTTCCGAAATCAAACATGAGGAGCTCGTGGCTAAATAATAACAGCCGCACAGGTCGATCTTCAAGGTTAAGCAACGCTTGCCTAGGTTGGTCTGTGGATGGGTGACCATCTTAACATAACGAGTTTCCTCCGTGCCTCGGAAAGCACGTTAAGCCGTTGGTCCCGGCTGTCATTTGGAGATCTTTGGCAGTCGTTACGGATAGTCAGAAGCCAGTAAATCTGACTCCAGTCTCGCCACGAAGTACCGTGTTACCCCAGTTAATGGGTTGTGGAGGTCTGGTAGGCAGCCGCTCCGCGTAAAATACTGGTATTCAGCTAAATCCGGCTTGACTGGAAGCCGACCCCAATATAGTTGGGAAAAGGCTAGGCAGAGATTTCCGAAATCAAACAAAAGCCGTTATCAACGTGAACGTACGTGAAACGGATTACAGCAAACGTCAGCGTCACACTGACGAGTGCGGGCGCGGTGCATGCAGCGCGCCGATAAAGCGGTGCCCATCAATTTGCGTCGCATCACAATGACTGCGGCTGCCGACTCGTGTTGTACGTAGGAAGCAGGGATGTCATGAATATGTAGTGTCGGATACGGATATACAAAAGAGGAAACTGACTGACTGACATATCAACGCACAACCGAAACTACAGGGAGTAGGATCGTGAAATTTTGCACAAGGTTTGCTTTTATAACGTGAGCGAACACTAAAAGAGGGTTCTCTACCTGAAAAAAAAAAGAAATGACAATGATACGTAAAAAGTAAGTTCCCTATAACATACCACAGTGGAAATTGTAAACAATTTATTCAAAACCATTTCCAAATTCAAACAAAAGCCGTTATCAACGTGATCGTACGTGAGCTGGATTTCAGCTCACGTTTGAAACGTCAGCGTCACACAGGCGAGTGCGGGCGGTGCATGCAGCGCGCCGATAAAGCGGTGCCCATCAATTTGCGTCGCATCACAATGACTGCGGCTGCCGACTCGTGTTGTATGTAGGAAAGTAGGGATGGCATGAATATACCTATTTAATTTCGGATGCGGATACGGATTGAGCAGTGCTTTTAATGATGGAACTTGTACCTAACTAAAAATATAGGCGTGATATTAAATCATAAAAAGTAAGAAGCTTGTAACATACCATATCATAAAATAAACTGTATTTATTCAGAAACATTTCCGAAATCAAACAAAACCCTTATCAACGTGAACGTACGTGAACTGGATTACAGCTCACGTTTCGAACGTCAGCGTTCACACAGGCGAGTGCGGGCGGTGCATGCAGCGCGCCGATAAAGCGGTGCCCATCAATTTGCGTCGCTTCACAATGACTGCGGCTGCCGACTCGTGTTGTACGTAGGAAGCAAGGATGTCATGAATACATAATTATGTAGTTTCGGATACGGATATAGAAATAAATAGGCTATAAACTGAATAGGCTTTTAATTAATAAAAAATCTAATATAACGGGAAAAACTGAGTAACATATCAACACCCATCCGAAACTACTGCGGCTAGGAGCGTGAAATTTTGTACAACTTTTCCTTTCATGACGTAATCGAGCACTAAGAAACGATTTTCCAACTGAAAATATGGATATTCTACGTAAAAAGTAAGTTCCCTATAACACACCACATCGGAAATTGTAAACAGTTTATTCAAAAATATTTCCGAAATCAAACCAAAGCGTTATTAACGTGAACGTACGTGAAATGGATTACAGCTCACGTTTCAAACGTCAGCGTCACACAGGCGAGTGCGGGCGGTGCATGCAGCACGCCGATAAAGCGGTGCCCATCAATTTGCGTCGCTTCACAATGACTGCGGCTGCCGACTCGTGTTGTTCGTAGGAAGTAGGGATGGCATGAATATACCTATCTAATTTCGGATGCGGATACGGATTGAGCAGTGCTTTTAAGCAAGAAAAATGTTATGTCAATGATGGAACTTGCACCTAACTGAAAATATAGGTGTGATGTTGACTCATAAAAAGTAAGTAGCTTGTAACATACCAAATCATAAAATAAACTGTATTAATTCAGAAACATGTCCGAAATCAAACAAAATCCTTATCAAGGTGAACGTACGTGCAATGGATAACAGCTCACGTTTCAAACGTCAGCGTTCACACTGGCGAGTGCGGGCGGTGCATGCAGCGCGCCGATAAAGCGGTGCCCATCAATTTGCGTCGCTTCACAATGACTGCGGCTGCCGACTCGTGTTGTACGTAGGAAGCAAGGATGTCATAAACAACTGTGAAATTTTGTATCCGGATACGGATTGAGCAGTGCTTTTAAGCAAGAAATAGTTATTTGTGCAACAAGAGAGCAAAGTTGGTTTTTGCCGCGAGTGTTGATTTTGAATCCCGAGTAAGCGAAGGATTCTATATTTGAATCACGAGCGTAGCGAGTGATTCTAGGTTAGAATCCTGAGTGCAGCGAGGGATTCAAAGACACGAGATGCAAATAACTTTGGTCTCGTGTAGCACATACAACTTTTCACTTCAGCAGCGAGAACAAATAATGTAAATGTAATAAAAAATACAACTTGGTAATATTTAAACCACGTGTATATTTGTAAAAATTAAAAGTTAAAAGTAAAATTATTGCAGTTATGCAAATTAAAAGTAACAGTTTTATTTGGAACCGATATTGTTGTGTTAGCGACTTGCGTTTGAGTATTCGCTGCGGTTTCAGCTTCCTTCCTTAATTCTGCATTTTTTACATACTGCTTCAATTCTTCCGGTGTTAAATCGCAGACATCATCACTGGATTCACTCATATTTATTTATTATTATTTTAATAATATCCAACGTGTATCGCACTTTGTAGCAAGCAAATAGAACAAGAAAACAATAAAAAATTAAAGCCCGCTATTTTTTAAAGATGCGTTCGGAAATGGCACTATTACTAAATTATTCTGTCACAATAAAGATTGTTAAAACTTTAAATGATTATGTAGATACATGATAAACTTCGTATTTTTTAATTTAACATCTCTTTATTTGATCATAAAAAAATATAATTCGATTATTAAGAGAAAAGTATAATAATTACATTTAAGGCTGGCGCGAAGTGTCAATTTTCCATACAAACGTAATACCAAAATCATTTGCAGTTTAAGCATATTTACACCATAATATGATGTTATTCGGATTCAGACAACAATTATCTAGGTTCCTACGTCGTCTTTCTGTTGAAAAACTTACCCCAAACGAAATTTAAGCGAATTTAATTTTGCACATTTTTACACCGAAAATGTCATGTTTTTATTTGTTTTTTTTCTATATTATAAACAACAATACTTCAAGATATCTCTTCGTAGGAACACAGATATTATTATCAAGTTATAAAGAAAAGAAAAGAAATTGGAAAATAATTAATTTTTCATTCATCATTTTTGGTATTACGGTACACATCCAAATTTCTCCCAAATTTTCAATAGTTTTTATTGCTATCGCAGCAGGCAAATGTCAGTGTGTGGGTATGACATTACCTCAGTCAGTGTATCTCAGAATTATTTATATTATCTGGATTGATTACGTCAACCTCAAAATCGTGTCTCTTTCTACCATGGTGTCCATAGACGAGTAAGAAAGGGACACGCTACCTCTTTCTATGCTCCGTCTTGCTGGGTACATTTTTTTCCTTTTTGCTTGTCAAACAAAAATATGAACTTAATGGCAATGAAAATGAAGTACACTTCAGATTGTGTGATATTACTTCGTAATCATTCCAGGGTACACAAAGTCCTTGCGTGTGTGTCGCTCCTACAGGGTTACCTACTTATCATAGGTTCGAAAAATATTTGATCGAAATTCATTTCCTATAAAATTTTTAAACAATTATCGTTTCGTTTTAAGGGTTCCGTACCTCAACGGGCAAAAACGAAACCTTTGTTTGTCAAGACCCTCTATCTCGGGAACACGTGGAGTTGTCGAGTTCGAGAATAGGCCCGCGATCTCTTGAAGCTGTGCACAAATCAAACATATAAGTTATCGAAAAAAAAAGTTACAACCGTTTATATCGCAAAAAACGTACGTTTTGATACTCTCTAAGTAATCAAAATTTATAGGGTACTTCCCGATGACTTAGAATCATGAAATTTGGCATAAAAAAGGTCTTATAGCAAATATAGGGAAAAGTCTGAAAACTGAAAATTTGTAGTTACGCCTCTAGAAAATCGGTTCCCCTCCTATAGGCATTCACACTAGCGTAGGGGTCATATCGCACAAGCGGTTTGCGAGCGTTTGTTCCTTATATTATTTAGATTTTAATCACCATAGATTCATTAAGTCGTGATTTATTTTTGTTAGTTACATCTCATGTTAATAGGTTTGTTATTTTTTCTTATATTTATATTCTCTCTTATGGTGTGAATGTGGGAATACTAGACTACGATTCGATTACTACTATTTCGACAGCTTTTTGATAAATATTATTTTTATTGTACTTTTGGTTATCAATCTTAATCTGTCTGGTAGTATTGTAATCTATACTTGTAATAAATTTGTAGAAGTATAAATTCTGTACATTGAAAATGTCAAAAAAAATAATGGCAGGGGGTGTTACGAGACCGACACCGAACTCATTTTTTTTTAATTAGGTAGGTACTTAGGTTTACTTTTATAGGGCGCAGACCGTATAGATTTTAGTTTCAAGTGTAGGTAGTATATTTGATAGTGTGTAAGTAACGTAGGGTATTTTAGTATTCTTAGGTAAGATTAGTCATTCGTATAATTATGTAGATATTATTTTTTTAGGCATTTTGCTTATTTATTGATATACATAGAAGTGAAGGTACTACACTAAAAACTTATTGATAAGTTTTGTCATCCACGCGAACGAAGTCGCGGACACAGCTAGTATGGAAATATTGTAAACCCAATATTTTTTTGAAAAGAGTAACCATGAAGTTTCTTGCCAGTTCTTCTCAATAGGAAACGACGAATTGGAACTACGCACTAGATTCTGACGTTTCATAAGTGTCCATGTAGGCCCACGTAAAATAAAAATATTATTGATTTCCATTCGATAGATTGATCACTACAGAACACTTTTTTTGCATTAAATTTATTTTTAGGATAACATTAAAAGTGACGACCCTATTTCTTCAATGGAGCATAGGTAATCTGGGGGCACGGTAGTGTCCCACCCACCAAGTCACGCAAAAATGTGGCATGCTTTTCTCGAAACATTTCGAGCCATTTTCAACCTCTTATAAATTTGTTGTGGACGAAACTAGATCAAGCAGGCTTCTTAAAAAGACGATATATTTCAAATCTCATTAAATTTTCTTATCAAAGTTTCTATATTTTGTCATTCACTGACTGAACGAACATAAAAAGTCTAAGGTACTTTTAGCAGACATAGAGACAGAAGTTTCAAATTTTGATTACAATTAGTGTTTACTATACAAACCAAGGGAAAACTAAAATATTTTGCAATTTCGGCCTAGTTTTCTAGATACACCAACTGCATATATAACTTAGTAATCCCATATAAATGTATAGGATTACAAAGTTACATTTTTAAGATTTGACTTGGTAATCGCACTAAACGATTTACTTAATTACTTTTGAGATACATTGTGTTTTCATGCGATTACAAAGCTAAATTCATTTATTTAAAACATACAAGATATTTTGACTTGGTATAACATGGATCTCACATATTTTTACGGTAGAAGAGTAGTGTTGCGAGACTTGAGTTTTTTACAAGCTGTGTTTTTGATGGAATTATTTTGTCAAGTTCAAAACTGTTCCATATTATGCTGTGAAGATTGTCCAACTCACACGTACACACACATATGCAATTTCGCATTTGTTTTTGCTAAACAGAGATAGCAATATACCGCGAACGTATTTTATTTTCATCTCAACTCGAAGTAGTGAGCGATCTACGCAGGATTCTTAAACCGTTAACATTTACAACAACTTAAATTATTATTTTCAAGCAAAACAGCTGTTCTTGATATTCTACCTGACACCTTTATACATACGCAGAGACATCCATACTTATACACTGTTATGTAATTCTGTTTATCTATGTCTGTTTGTAATTAAAAATACTATAGCAATTATGCCATACCGCATGATACACATAAGTACGTTAATGTGCAAAACGTGACGGTAACCATCAAAACAAACGTGAACTAGAATAGGAAAAGGTGAAACGATTGTCTAAAATAATTATGTCTGCGAGACTTGAGTTTTTTACAAGCTGTGTTTTTGATGGAATTATTTTGTCAAGTTCAAAACTGTTCCATATTATGCTGTGAAGATTGTCCAACTCACACGTACACACACATATGCAATTTCGCATTTGTTTTTGCTAAACAGAGATAGCAATATACCGCGAACGTATTTTATTTTCATCTCAACTCGAAGTAGCGAGCGATCTACGCAGGATCCTTAAACCTTGATTTGAAATTTTATAGGTGACGTGTTTCCGAACGTTTTATTGTTGGTTTCTTTTTTGAGCCTATTATATATGGAATTTGAAAATCGAACTTTGAATCGACTTGTTTCTATATCTCGCTCTTTTCGTATCGAAGTGAAAGTGACAGAACAAAGTGAAGTTCAAATCTTTCGAATGTTGTGAGTAGACCCAGCACTGACTCGGCATTTAAAAAAAAAAATTAAAAAGTTACTTTGTCTCACGCTCGCAGCAAAATCGAATTTTGCTCACTGTCTTTAAACTGCAAAACATACTTGTTTGAGGTGCTGAGGTGAAAAATGTTATGTGAATTATAGAACTTGCACCTAACTGAAAATATAGGCGTGATTTATAATGACTCATAAAAAGTAAGTTGCTTGTCCACCACATCATAAAATAAACTGTATTTATTCAAAAACATAAATACATCCGAAATGAAACAAAAGCCGTTATCAACGTGAACGTACGTGAACTGGATTACAGCTCACGTTTGAAACGTCAGCGTCACACAGGCGAGTGCGGGCGGTGCATGCAGCGCGCCGATAAAGCGGTGCCCATCAATTTGCGTCGCTTCACAATGATTGCGGCTGCCGACTCGTGTTGCATGTAGGAAGTAGGGATGTCATAAATAACTGTGAAATTTTGTATCCGGATACGGATTGAGCAGTGCTTTTAAGCAAGATAAATGTTATATGAATGATAGAACTTGCACCTAACTGAAAATATAGGCGTGATGTTGACTCATAAAAAGTAAGTAGCTTGTAACATACCAAATCATAAAATAAA
This sequence comes from Mythimna separata, assembly GCA_030763345.1. Lineage (NCBI taxonomy): Eukaryota > Metazoa > Arthropoda > Insecta > Lepidoptera > Noctuidae > Mythimna > Mythimna separata. Next base: position 21,358,985 of record CM061170.1, on the reverse strand, counting down.
CTGTATTAATTCAGAAACATGTCCGAAATCAAACAAAATCCTTATCAAGGTGAACGTACGTGGAATGGATTACAGCTCACGTTTCAAACGTCAGCGTCACACTGGCGAGTGCGGGCGGTGCATGCAGCGCGCCGATAAAGCGGTGCCCATCAATTTGCGTCGCTTCACAATGACTGCGGCTGCCGACTCGTGTTGTACGTAGGAAGTAGGGATGGCATGAATACCTATGGAATTTCAGATCCGGATACGGATATAGAAATAATACTAGGCTAAAGTGAATAAGCTCTTAATAAACTAGTGCGCCTCACCATCAACGATTGCATTACTGCTTACCATCAGGTGGGATCGCAGTCAAGCACTAGTTACATAAAAAAAATCTGCCTCTCTAGTGCTAGTTAGTTTTATCTGTATCTGACTGCGGCTGCCGATTCGTGTTGTAGGTACGTAGGAAGCAGGGATGTTCATGAATATGTAGTTTCGGATATGGATACTGTTTTTTTTTTATTAGGCTATATTTCCCACAGCTGATCAAAGGCTTCTTCCAGGTATTCTTTTCTTGCCCTTGCGGTAGGCATGTAGGTCATCACGCCACCTCTTCCCAGGTTGATACGGATACAGAAATAACATTATATTTATTGCTATATGCATATTTTAATGTAAACTAAGATTACAATTTACAATACGAATCGATCCTATGTAATAATAAAAAAAACATACAACTGGCTCCCTTATCGCGGTTGACAATTTCTTTTTTTGATTTTGGATACGGTTACGGCTATGAATTCATTTACGGATATTTTAATTTCAAAATTATAAAAATAAAATACGAATAACAACATTTAAACTTTTATTTGAAATCTAGATTACTATTTGTTTGACCGGCCAAAATAAAATAAAACCTGTCGAAATCTCTTCATTTAGACTAGTTCGCCTTTATCTGAAACTTTTCATATATACATTCGGTTACAGTTTCGATGGAAAACGCTACCAACGCAACGCCTATAGTGTGGTACCTATATACCTTTATACTTGTGCATGGATAGTTCGGAAACCGCATCAATTCTGAATCCAGAGACAATTTGACTCAACTTTATTACCGATGCACGTTTAGACGTTTTTCAAAAATAGAGTTTTACAATTTTTATAATTTTGTTCACTCGGATGAGGTTTGAAAAGAAGTTCACGTCGAAGGAATACAGTTACTACAATGTAGAATCCTATTTGGATCATGAACAGCTATTGTGTTGAGTATTTACTTACATCTCACTTAATTACATATTATTATGACGAAAGTTTGTCAAGTTGTGTATGTGTGTATGTTAGTTACTCCTTTCTGAAATTTGGTACACACGGTGGCGGAGATTGGGTAGCAGGTCATAAATGTGTGCGTAAACGCTACCGCGTGAAACACAACAGGTATTATCGTTGTGTGCTACAAAGTAACTCGTCGTTTTTATACTCACACTCTTGCAAAAAGCAATTAGTAGCCGTACACAACTATGAAAGTACCTACAGCAAAAATTGGCTACTGCTGTTATCGGCCCCGTGGCGCAATGCGTATGATACGTGACTGACGAGTAAGAGGTCCTAAGTTCGATTCCAATCGTCTGGTGTAACAGAAAGTTTACTTGTTTTTATTTTCTATTTGACCCTTTTTTTTAATAGTAATGTTATAGTTACTCTCATAATAATTAAAATATTTCGAAAATATTGTGACAAAGAAAACTGCGATAACGATCCAACTATGTTTATTACAACTTATTAATTACATACATTAAACGGAATGGTCACAATTAACGAATCTGTTCATGATTATCCTTAATACAATATATAAAGTGAAAATATTCTAAGTCAGACAAGGATGGACGTCACTTTTTTTTAAGTTTTTTATTAGTGACATAAATCAACATGTTATCAAGAATGAATTATGATAGATATCGCAACTCTTGATCTCGATAACAATAACATCATGTCACATAATACAACAACAGTATAATTACCTACAGCTTACTTCTTAGTCTTTTTTTTTACTTATCAAAGTTATCAATCAACATGTTTTAAAAAATGAACTATGATAGGTATCGTAACTCTTGATGTCCAAGTAACCTTGACTGGTATTGCGACCCCCTACCTCCACTAACTCACCGGGACCCATCGATGACATCCAGCCCCAATAACCTAACGTAATGCGACCACTAGACCTGCATGGGAGAATATTTTTGTGATGGTAACGTTCTCCATTTTTTCTCCATAATATTTTACGCCCATCCTTATCTGACTTAAAACACTTTTCATCACTAAATATAACTATGTTATTGCACCAATCAAAATCTATAAATTTTCTTGCAAACCGCATCCTTTCTTCCTTATGCAACGCCGTCAGTAAAATTTTTTTCGCGGGCTTGCGACATTTTTGGTGCTCGTAAGTGGCGTCAAACAATTGTCATAGACACGTCGTGCATAATTGCAGTGTTTCTTGTTGTAGCAAAGCCGTCAGCGCTATACGTAGCAACAATATTTCGATGCAGTGGGTTGGCATCCGTATATGCAATTGCTTTTGGACCCGGACGTTTGGCATCGATTGTCCCTTTAGCTGCATATCTATGCACCCAAAACTGCACAGTTTTCCTCTGTAAACAATCACAAAATTACGTTAAAACCTAACAAATATCAACAATGTTAAATTATTTTGCATTACCTATATTAAGTTTGGATTTGTTACTTACCGGTAGCATTAATCTCCTCGAAATTTCACTTATGGATACATTTTGTTTATGTAATACTATTATCTCAGCCCTCAAAAGTGTAGACAAAATAATGAGACATGTTGTTTATTATTTGTAAAAAGTATCACTTTCCACAACGATTAATTATTTTTTGTCTCGGAGTAAGTTGTAGAACACACGATCGTGATAGGCAAAAGCGTTATGCCAGGTTAACTTATTATCCGACTCATTTCTTAGTAAATAACTAATAAAGTGGGTAGATGATAATATTCATACACTTAGTTTTTAATTACTCAGATACCCGCGAAACGAGACACGATAGTATAACAATAACAGCGCGGTCTCATAGGACCGGTTGGGGATTCAAACGCTAAAGCAAATATTCTAAGTTTTAGTTTTATTAAACTTCGTTATCATTATACTACAATAAGGTAGAAAAAAAATGTTTTGTCAATGGCAAGGATCGAACTCGATACACCTTTAACGGCAAGCAAGCACTTAATAATCAGTGCTAAATTACCATCTAATGAATGAAGCGAATTTGTTTATCTGATTCGTAGCAAACACATATACAAATATGTGTGTGTGTATATCGAGTAGTAAACGAGTTTTATTTTGTTTACGAGTTGAGCTGGAGACATAATATTACTTGAATAGGTGAATTGGTTGGTGGTATGGTTTTACTTTATTTTTGATTTATACCCACAGCTACTTGATTATTGTGAACATTATTACTGATTACCTACCCATATCATAAAAATATACTTTCCAAAGATTAAGTGTAAGTGTTTGATGTTATTTTAAATAACTATAATAATTTCATAAGTGAATGTTTGCGAAAATAAAAAAAAAGTTGACAGTGAAAGTATTGTCAACTAACAATAATTATAATAATAACGTATCTATTATTATATTACGTAAATAATATATGTATTATATATATATATATATATTATAAAATTATTTATATTACAAGTTATATACAAAAATTTCGTTAATTAATTTCGTAAATATACATAGTTTATATGTATAAAATTACAAAATTATATTTATCAGACGATAGGAATCGAACTTGGGACCTCTTACTCGTCAGACATGTATCATACGCATTGTGCCACGACGCCGTTGCGCATTGCGCAACGGGGGCCAATTTCGTCTACTGTTTTGGAGATGAATAAAATACTTCTTCGATAGAATTTAGGCGTATAATCATGAGAATATAGTTTTTACAAAATTGCGTGTGCGTTTCGTTTACCGGTATAATGGCGGAATGACAGTGGCGGCGCGCGCGTAAGAAAACGGAACTAAGCCCCGCACTTCCCCTCTGGGCCGTCCAATCGTAGCGGCTTGCTGGGATGACGATGCGCAGACGAGTTAATTTGTAGCACACAACGATAATACCTGTTGTGTTTCACGTGCTTGCGTTTGACACACACATTTATCACATTAGTGTGGGGGTGCTACGCGAATTAAGTAAGAGAGTGTACATGAAAACCAATATAGCCCGAAGAATCCCCAAAGAAAGTGACAATGTAAAGGGCATATTGCTCACAGAACAGATGGTCGATGTGGCCTAAAGGTTCTAGAGTGGTTACCTCGTAACAGAAGACGCAAAATTGGGAGGTTGCACAAAAAACGGACCGATGACCTGGAGAGGGCCGCGGGAATCCAATGGATACGAGTTGCACAGAAAGAACCGTTTCCTTATCACGAAACTCGTAGGAGGCCTATGTTCAACAGTGGACGTCTTTCTACTGATATGATGATGATGGTGATGACTGGTTCACGAGTCGACCATTTTCTGGAAAAGCACAATGTTTACTATTTATCTCTGGAGTATATTCCCCTGGAATAATTTTCTACTTAGACGTGGATGAAGCTTCTGGCGGAAACTAGTTAATTTAATAAACTCGTAGAGTCTACAAATCGTTCTCTCGTCTACATTTCTCGTGACGCATGTGGTCGGAGGCTTTGATACATTATAGTGTCGGGAGACATGTCAGCCTCGCAGCCCACAGGCTTAGGCGCGAGTAATTATGAAACCTCTAGCTATGTGTAACGGCGCCACGGATAGCTGACGTAAATGCTGACTAATGAGACTTGTGTCTGGTTATCATTTTCTTAGTTGATATGAAAGGCATAATTATTATAACTTTAATTATTATATTTCAGCTACTCTGGTAAATCCACCGATAACTTTATGTCTGAGTCATGATTATAAACACTGTTTTTGGCTATCACGGTTTATTTCACCATGTAAAATGTCACTTACGGGATATCTTCCGTGTTTCCGTCATCCCGCGATCATGGCGCTTGCAACAGTGTCGAAATATCGGGAACTCAAAACAAAAAACAATCACGGAAGATATCCCGTAAGTGACATTTTAAATTGAGTCATGATTATGTTTAATTTTTTGCTTACTACTTCTTGGTGAGACTGTTTAAGTTACTTGAAAGCGTTAACGTAAACGTGCATGAAAATAATGAATTTTATGACTAGAGGTTAAAGTAGTAGTAGATATTGAATTCGGAATGAAAAGAAGGAAGCTAAGTTTTAATCCTGAACGCAGTGAGGGATTTATATAATTAACTCCCGAGCAATGCGAGCGAGTTAATTAAGAGAGACAAATGCAGCTTTATTCCCTTGTGGTACTCTACTTTTAACACATTCTGTGGGATAATTAAAAGACATTCTACTGAAAAAAATATATATTTCAAATCATGTTAACCCTTTTACTTACAACATGTTTTGAGATTTCATAAAAACAAAATACGTAACTAAATAGAACTATGAGAATATTTTAATATTCTATTTAAAGCACCCCGTTCTTTCTAGGGAACGCCTATACGACTTTAGATGCCTCGGTACAGAAAAACTTGCTTTAGGGGAGTTACATTATTATAGTTATGACATATAAAAACGCCTTATCGAGCCGGTCGTGTAAGAACAAAATCCATAAATATAAAAAAGTAGTATACTAATTGTGAAAACAATGTCAATATTGGTACAAAAGCAAACGAGATACCACAATTTTTAACCAAACATCAGTATAGGTATATAATTATCCACACAATTATACTCATCAATACCAAACATAGGTACAACACTCCAAATTAGAGAAGCATTTATATCACAAAAAATATTCACATTTACTAATCTATTACACAATGCACCAGAAACTGACTAACGACCGTATTCAGTCCCTTATGATAAGGGGTGAATTATTTCCGTTACGTGTGTTCAGCTTAAAGGGTTTTTCCGGTATAAATCATATAGGTAAGGTAACGCGGCAATTTAGTTGTCGTCGTGTCAATCCGTAGGGACCCGGGGGATGGGAGGGGCCCCAAGTTTCATAACTTCCGACTAGACGAGATAAACGAAAGGTTTAGGAAGGAAATGATCATTTTCAACACGCTTACTCGAAAGAGCGGGTTTTTCCTACCGCTTTTCCGGATGTTATGGGGATACCACACGGTCTCCCGTGAAGTGGCGAGCTTCCTTGCTAGGTTGCCGCCATGATTCTGAAAACAACAGTCCTTGCACGCATGCACGATTTGCGCATAGAGATGCAACGTCAACTTCTGAAATTGAAACTCGTGGTCCAAGAACGCAAAACACGACTGAAGGTTATAATGTATGGTATTAGTCAGTAAAAGTCTGACACACCAGATTCCATTTCAAAAAAACTCTACCACTTTAGACTTGCAATAATTTAATGTATTTCGTACTTGTGCAAAAAACGCGAATAGGCGTTATTTTATGTTGCACATCCGAAACTACTGTAACTAGCAAGCAGTGTGAAATTGTGCACAAGATTTCCTTTTATAACGTAGGCGGGCACCAAGAGAGGATTATTAAAAGGGATGAAACAGGTGTCTAAAGTTTGTATAGAGAAACCTTATTTCGGGTGGGCGAAGCCGCTGACAGCAGCTAGTAATATCTAAAAAACAATCTGAATAAAACAATTAAATACCTATAATAGTACCCTACCTAAACGCTATACTACCCAAACAAGCACTATTAGGTCCCAAGGTTGAACTACATACAGCCCAAAAAAAAAGAATTAGGTGAATAAACACAACTCGACAACATGACATGCCCAAACATTGTCGTAGAAATACGGGCTGTTTACTCAACCTAGAAAATCGAGTACGATCGTCAGTGGCGTAGCAACGTGACCTACGCCCAGGAGCAAAAAATGGGGCCCCTTTTTTACGTGGTCATCATCTGCCTAGCCTTTTCCCAACTATATTAGGGTCGGCTTCCAGTCAAGCCGAATTTAGCTGAATACCAGTATTTTACGAGAAGCGGCGGCCTACCAGACCTCCACAACCCATTAACTGGGGTAACACGGTACTTCATGGCAAGACTGGAGTCAGATTTAAGCCAAGGATACACTAGGGAACATTTTGTCCCGAAACACGACGCGCTACACCTTCTGACTAGCTAGTTCTTCTTCTGCTTCGCTAGTTTGTTAATCAGGTTTGTGGCCCCCGAACTTGGGTCACGGGGCCCACCTAGGACCCCGTCTAGGTCTTCGTAGAAAATAGTCTTAATTTTCTCTTGACATACTTCGGTAACAGGTCGTAGTAAAACATTTAATTAGAACATTACGGGTCTGAGAGGACTGTTAGAAACTATATTGGAAGTTTTACAACACTTTTAAAGCGAAGGCTATTGGATGCAGCCTCTTTCCTCCGTAGTTATTACGGACGGCTTTGATATCATATAGGAAATGGCTGCTATCGAATTTTTTTCTAAACCCGTCACTAGAAATTACTTATGTATCATGATTTCTTTTTTAGAGTGGAATATCCTCAATTGACTTCTCCCACTCTGGGTGACTTAAACTTTCAATAACTTATTAAACCACACCACAAAGTAGGTACTTTGTAACATACTGAAAAACAACACCAGCGTCCTTCAGTTACTCTTTTGTGTTCTAAGGTCTCCTCTGCTCCGTTTTATGGCACTCGAAATTTTAAAATAATAATCTTCCAAACGAAAACAATGATCAAAATCGGTGAGCATTTGGCAAATATACCAAATCTTCCAAACAAAAATAATTATCCAAAATTTAACATTTGGCGTACAAATGAACAAAATACATAAAACATTCAGTCGAATCGAGAATCTCCTCCTTTTTAGAAGTCGGTCAAAATCTAATTAAATCACAGTCCAATTTATTTAGGTCTCTTACTTTATTCCTTTTCTTTGGCCTGATTTCGGAGAAAAGGTAGGTAGTGAATAAATTCTCGTCCACAATTACCTAGGCAGCCTAAACGACTTTCCCTTACGCCACATTGCCTAAATTATCTGATACGGTCCACCCAATGCCAAATGGAAGTATTCCTATTTCGGCACCTAATACAAAATAGTAACTAATACAAAATTCGTTAAGTCAATTTCGTGTCGGATTGCCGTCCCATCGGACTATGAGAGTAAAGGCACAGAGAGTGCACCTGTGTTTGCGCACAAACTTGTGCACTATAATATCTCCTGCGTACCTACTTGGCTGATCTCTGTTGAGATTGGACACCGTGATCGAAATTCGGTCGGGGGTATTATTATTATTAATACAAAATACTAATCCCAAATACCAATTAGTGCTGAAACGGGAATAACTTGGGTGCCGAAACCTTTAGTGCTGAAACCGGAATACCTTGCCAAATGAACTCCGGTCCTTAGGGATTTAAAAAATGTACTCTAATTCCATTGACATGATTACGGTAATATTCCTCGAAGCCAAATTACCTAAATTACTAATTAAGCTTGCGAATACCGACGACCGACTTTGTAAATGGTGTTGCCAAATTAACTTGTACGAAATTAGTAATTTATTTGGTGAAGTTCAATTTAGTATAGTCACTGCTGTAATGCGTCGAAATATTTTAATTGGTTTGCGTCTAGTAGGTTATTTGACTTAAGGGTGATTGATGGTAAATATAATTTACCTTTTAGGCATTTTTGAGAAGGGTATATCATATTTAAAGTATATGTAAAGAAAACGTGAGTATTAAAAGTAATATTTGAAAAAAAAACGGCCTATACAGATAAGGGTTGTGTTTGTCAAAAAAAAAAAACTACGGACACCAATCAATATGCTAATTTTCCCATAAGTTTTATTTATTTAACATTATAATTTTATTAAACCAAATCTTAATATTTATTGTGTCCTTTTGTATGTTACCGTGTGTCACGCTTACTCTGCTGTACGAATTTCGATAAATTTTGGCACACATAACCATATCGTTGAATAGGATACCTTTTTATTTTAGTAGTATATTCCATTGAACTACGAGTAATATACTACTTTCAAGTGAGAGTAGCCACCGGCAGAAACTACAATTAAGTAATTAAATAATTCACACATCATCATCAACCTAGCCTTTTCCCAACATAATTAAATAACAATGATTGAAGATAATGATTAAATATTTTTGTGATTTTTGGTCCTTGGACCCAGATTATAAAAATATGTATCTTATGTTGTATTGTAATTAATTGACAAAAAATTACTAAACCTTGCTAAAGACTTACGATTTTCTGTAAGTAGGTAAATAAGTATATTTTCTTCTAAACAGCTTATGACCTACATAGCAATCGGATCACTTCCATAATTTTCTGTTATTCTAAGTCAACATAAGTCCAACAAACACGTAATAAATCAAGCAAATTTAATTGTTTCATTAACGCGGTCCCATTAGGCGCAATAACATAATCCATGAAAAATATTAAAAGCTCTGTCAACATGTCTGACATTCCACGTTTTATTAATTGAAAAGAATATTGCTTTTGCGGTCCCTACTAACGATATTAAAAATCTCTCGACACGCCATTACGATTGAAAATAATGATTTTAACGTTTTAGTCATTTTTGGTCCTTCGAGCCGGATTGCAAAAATATGTATCTCATTTAGTTTTATTAAACCTAGTGGGGTAAATTGGTTTGTTCGAATTTATGATTGAACATACGAGTGATTTCTGATGTGAGCCAAAATTTTCTCTAAATACGAGTACCATACGTTATTTCTTACCTCAAAATGTGAGTTTTCTAACACAGCCTGATGAAATGTCAATTGAAAAGAAAATACACAGTTACAAACCAATGCAAGTTGATGAAAAGCTTGTAAAAAGTTAATTTTATATTACGAGGAAAGTAACTACAAGCCAAATCAAGTTTTGATCGTACAGAACAGAATCGTTAGGATTAAAATAGAACACACACCAAAAAGTAACAGTACAGTTATTCAATAGGAAACGCGTTTAGGATTGTGTTAGAACGAGTATTTTCGAGAAGGGCGATTATGAACAGCTGCTCAATGAAGGCCAAGGACGAAGGGGTGTATATGTCGTTTGCAGAACGATACATTTAGATCGGCAACAATCCATGGGACTAATATTTTGGTACATAATATATTTTAATATATCTCTCTCTAATGCGTACATTGTGCTCTAAGTGTGTTTCAGGCTGGTCGAGGATTCTGGAAGACATCGCAATTATTTCATGACTATCATCATCTACCTTGCCTTTTTTCCAACTATATTGGGGTCAGCTTCCAGTCAAGCCGGATTTAGCTGAGTACCAGTTCATGACTATATGAAAGAAAAAGAAAGCAAGAAAAACATTTCATGAACATACACACACTGAATGTGTCTGTACCGAGAGGATTCGATATTCAAAAGCTTCACCCTCATAGGGTGCACAGTATATGAGCAATACAGCGCAACAGACTGGAAATTTGTATGAGATCATCTTCTCTTATTTCATATAGCTTTTGTATCTATACGTATCAGTATGTATATGGAGGCATATAGAGCTTAAATGGATGTTCTTGCGACAGTATTAAAATTATTATTAATAGCGCTAAACGCCTCGTTTGCCGTGCACCTCGAATTTAATGGTCCGCTTAAAGAATGGAAGCATTATCACCTACTGTTAGACCCCGTCCATAAAGAAGGATCCACTTTGGATTTGGCAGAGGAAGCACAGAGGGTACTGTCTGTGTAACAAAAGCTAATGGAATGGAAGATGCTTTATGATAGCAGTTTACCGAAGTATATTTTTTAGGATGTTAAAGCTCTCCGCGTTTGGACACAGTATTGAAGAGAATTTTGAATGAAATGATGAGTCTAAAATTTTTGCAAAATAGGTAGGTACTACGACTTTGTTTCATTCAATTTGAAAATTGTAAAAGAGCTTTTGACAATGAGCTTTTCCGTAAATTTTCCGCCCAATGAATATTCCACAACATGCAGCAAGTGCAACAACAAACAAAGCGTGTCATTTAAAACTGATAGCTGTAACAAACGCCGCAATAAAACAAAGAGTATTACCCGCCGATGTATAGTTCGCCGATAAAAAGGAAAAACGGTTGTGTTCGCGCCCTACGCTCGCGCCGCCCCCGTATCGATCGGCGCGTTATATAACCCTCCCCCGCGCGCCCCCGCCGCACCCCGACTAACACAAGATACCTTTCGCAGGGTATATCATTCATAAGTCAGGTTCCGCAGCCGGCGGACCGCGTTCGCTCCTTCCGATCCTAAAGCCTCCCGACCCTGCGCAGCCTGAACCGCGCAAGTTGCCCAACACCGAGACTCAGTTGTTTTCTTAGATCCGGAGTGCACGAACGCTTTGCTCCTTTCAACTGTGTTTTGTTGTGAACAATCGCGATAAATGTTCTAAGGTAAGTCATCACAAATTTGCAAATTATTAGATTGTTTTCCAGCTATTTTTTTTGTGTATAATCCGGGCCCGGTCCTTCAATTAGCACGTTTTATGGGGCTGTAAAAAAAGTAATTAATCAGGTCAGGTCAGAATGCGGTGCCTGACTAATTGTTTGGTAAATCAGCTGTTATATGATTAAGCTCCAATTATTGTGTATCATGGAATTGGACATTATAATTGACATCCTAATTGGAGTTGTCAACAGGCATTATTGTAACCCGGTAGAGCGCGGTTGATTATTCCAATTAAGATATTGCCTTAGTCCTATTCGTAATTGTTGCCCGTTTATATAAATTAATGGCTTTGTTTAGACAGCAATTTTCCATCATATCATGTCATTTAGACTACGAAGCGTCTATCTACAGTTTTCAACGCCCGTCGTTTATGATCTAAATATTTAGAAAGATGCCAACTATCAGATATTTCACCAACGTTTATTTGTTCTGCGTTAAATATTGAACGTGGGGTGCTTCTGAAATCTAAACATTATAACACAATTTGTTTTTGTATTGGTAAACGGGAAAATGGGTAGCTTTTATGTGTTTTAATATGGTTCTAAGGAACCGTTTGTACGTAACAAAAATTGAACATCAGTCACTTATCATGAATCTACGTCGCTCATAAAAAACTCCTTTATAGTACATGGTTGGGGAACAAAGGGAAGAACATAGTAACAACGATTAAAATTGGGAAAAATATCTGGCACACTACTGGATTGTCCAAATTTTATGACAATTTAGTACCTAGTGCTCCACAAAAATAGCAATCCAATATTTGGGATTTTTTGACAATCATTTACTGACAGAATTTCACGGTATCTAGAGCTCTGGCGTAGCTTTCTGATCACAGGCTCTGGGTAAAAATAAAAGGGCCCCAGGGTAATGGAAAATCTATTTTATGATGCAAAACTATTTTATTTCGATTTCGAAGGTGGAATCTTTTCCCGGTAGTTCAATAAGAGCTTGGGGGCCCGGGGCACTGGCCCACCTAGCTGGTCGGTAACTACGCCTCTGATCTAGAGTGCCTAGCTAAAGCTGGCCCAAGCTTTGTAAGTTCAACTAAATTTTACATTCTTTCAAAACGTTTTATGTTTCCTCGCGTAAACATATTTAATACCGAAGCAAATAGGGTCCTATAAATTTTACAGGATAAGAATATTCTTAATGAACCAGCCGCGCTTTAAAAAGGATAAAAAGAAAACCACAACCATATTGTTTATAGTTGGTATTTGCATATTAAACGAGCTGCAAGTTGTCTGGCTACTTATTTGACATATTTACGTTCCTTATTTATTTATTTAATTTGCATCGAAGCCTTCCTACAGTCTTTAGAGTACCTACACGATCATAAAAATAGTTTTTATGTTACCTCTAGCAATGGCACGCAAGGCTATAAACGTATTTTGTTTAAATTGGTCTTTAGATCCATCGAAGGGATCATCGTATATACAAGTATTTATATAATAAGTACGTACTATCTGTGTTTTTTGGGAATAAAAGTTATTATTATATTATTCCTTTTATTCATAATTATATGTATTTTTTAAAATCAAAGTTTAAAAAAAAATATTTCAAATAAATAGTAGCCCGTCGGTATCGGGAACAGCTTCCAAGCTACCAGCGCTCAGAGCTGAAAAGAAAGGAAGCTCCTAACAATACGAGCCGTGTCCAGGAGTACCGCTTTCTGAATCTAGCCCTTAATCCAACCGCCTAACGCGAGCCTCCTAAGGTGTTGGTCGAGGTTCTTGGCTATTTAGCCATTCCCTGACACGACTATCAGTACAAACGCGAGCCTCCTAAGGTGTAGGTCGAGGTTATTGGCTATTTAGCCACTTCTTGACACGACTATCGGTACAATGATCGCAGAGTATATTAGTTCAGTAGCTTTTTTAACCTTGAAGAAACACAAAGTCACTTGCTGCTAAGTCCTATCTAAGATAACACTGCTAAGCCGTCTACAAATCAAATAGGGTTCGGATTGAAGGATTAGGGCGGTCCTCGCAGCTTTGCGAGCGGCCTGCTCTTAATCCGAGGGTGACACAACAGCCACAAATTATCACTCGACCTACTGGCTTATTTCAAGGTCAACTTCGCCTCATGTGCGGTTGGATTAGAACTCCAGAACTGTAATCGAGTCTGGTATATCTATTCTTGTATTCGCTTTTTTCTCTCTCTTTTATTACCTACGACTATTATCCTCTGCATCACCCATAGGTTGACTGGTAGAAAATGCCTAAGGCATGAATTCCGCCTCTGTACTTTTGTGAATATAAAGCATTTAATAAATAAAATTCTCAGTGCGTGTCTACAATGTACAATACTATTGGAACAAGGATTATTTATTTAGAAACATGAGAACATGCTGTCGTGAAACCACCTGTTACTCAAGACGTCAATCTTTCCGTTTTTCTTTCGACAAAAGTTGAATATAATCCCAAGACTTAGACACTTTCAAATTCAAAACAACTTCCATAGTTGCCTACATTCAAATTTTCACTTGTGGATCATTCGAATCGTTAGCTTTAATGTGGCGTGTCAGACTTTTACAGATTAAAGCCCACCTATATCCTTATGTTGCCCTCTGCTTTGTAGAGCCACGGTAATTTTTTCACGCGTTTTCCTAGCCCTAACAGGCATCGGGCCTACTGTCTGTTTGACATCTCTTTGCGAACGCGTGGAGTTTGGGCATAGGGCATCGACGGTAGTCACCCAACACAAATGGTCTTGAACTTTACGCTTCGCTTCGCTCCATTACATTCTGATGGCCGTCGTTTCTGCCAACACGGTGCGTCACCATGTTTGCCGACGGCTTTTTCCTAGGGGATTTCTAGTCTAATGTCTGTTTAGGTATGTGATAGGAGTCCCTCTTAAGCGTGTGACCAATCCATCTCCACTTGCAACGTTTGATCTGGTGATCGATCGGGCTTTCGTGGCATTTCTCCAGCAGCTCTACGTTAGAGATGGTCTCGAAATCGGTCTGAAATGATGATGACATTTAAGTTAATGTAATAAGTTTTGTTAATATTTTGATATACAGTGGGTGGCCAAATTATTAGGGACAGTACCTAGATTTCTTAAATTATTATCAACTTTAATTGCATTTTGCAGGTAAATGGTTGGTTGTAGGTTCGGCTAATATTTTTTATTTATAGGCTTCATTGATTGAGATAATAACACATCAAATTTGAAGTCAAATTATTTATATATTTTTGAAAAAAAAAAGATACGTTATAAGATGGATGAATATTGCTAGTATTTTGTGACAGCATCCATTTATCGTGGTATGCTCTCTATGCAAGTTCTGGCTTTCTGTAGCAGGGGTCTGGTATAATGGCCACTGTTTAATGAGGGCTACAATCAGCTGGTGTTATTTTTTTCATCGGCAAGAGGATCTAAATATTCACCCAATGTTGAAAAAAGTCAACAAAGTTAAAAAATATCACGTAAAAAAAAATGGCGCGATCACACAATTTTGTTTTATATCAAAAATAATAATACTGATACCAATAATAATACCAAATAAAAAAATCTTATATAAAACCGTTGGTGAGCTTAAAAAGTGAGATTTATAACTTTGTTGAGTTTTTTCGAAATCATCGTATTACGTCTTTTTTTTTTTCAAAAATATATAAAACAATTTGATTTCAAATTTTATGTTTTTATTAACTTAATTAATAAAGTCTTTAAATAAAAAATATTAGCCGGACCTACAACCAACCATTTGCCTGCAAAATGCATTCAAAGTTGATACTAATATAAGAAATTCAGCTACTGTCCCTAATAATATGGCCACCCATGGTACAATAAAGTTTATTAAATTCTATTCTACGGTTCATGAGATTACAACCCTGTGAGAAACAGATGCCCGGATACCGGCTTAGGCATAGGGTTCCGTTGGTTACCCATCAGGTACGGAACCCCCCAGTCTCTCAGTCTAGTCTCAAAGCCACACACGCTTAAAACTAATTAAATAAACGAAACAAATTACCTACAAAGACAAATGGCGTCCTCCCATTTAATTAAAGTAATAGACTCCACAGTTTGCCTACTTTGTCTGCTCGTTCCAGACCAAAGGGAATAGAGATCTGACGCTATAGAGTCTGGAGGATATCATTAAGTAAATTGGGTATTCAATTATGCAGAAAATACTTTATAATTTGTATGGGATTGATGAGGACTTTGATCTTTTTTTCGCTTTTTAGTTCTGAATAGATAGGTACTGAGCGAAAATTCGGTCGAAAACCATAGATTTTATTTTCATTTTAAGGCCAGATTAAGGTAGATATGTGGCGCCATAGTGGGAGGTACGTTAACTGTCGATTTCCTAAGGCAGGATTATAATCTCTATCGGATTTTCATGATCCCCACCAGGTCCTCAGTCTTTGTGAGAGGACTTCCAACACTGCGTCTTCCGGTACGCGGTCGCCACGCCAGAACCTTTTGATTCCATTGACCACCTGTTCTGCGAGCAATGTGCGCTACACACTTATACAAATTATGTTTGACGATACTTAATCGGTCTATGTTGGTAACATTGGTTCTCCTGCGTCGTCGACCCACCGGTGCGATAGTTAAGTATTATTTAAGCTTCGAACTTCTCTATCATCATAGAAGATGAAATATTCTACATATTAAGATGGAAATAAAAAATAATTCGCCTGCTGTTTGGCTATGCGCGACATTTATTCGTGACATGTAACTCCCAGTAGATTTTATACGCGATAGGTAGGTTGGCAGATATTTTTACGATAGTTTATCGGTAAACGTCTAAACTAATAGGTACTAAGTAGTTGGAACGGGAACAATCGTGCAATTAGGGACTCGTAAGTAAGTGAAAGGTAAGATAGTGGAACACTTCAAAATAATTCGACTAGGAAATGAAAATGTTATAATGACTTTCATTTGGGATATTTGTAAAGTTTCGAAATTTGATTTTTCTATACGAGTGATTCATTAGAAAGGTTTAAATGTATAATGTAATTGTAACAAATAATATACCTAATTAAAAAAAAAATATTTTCAAAGATTTGTAACCACCCCTTTTTTGAGGGGGAAATCATCAAATGTGTTTTCCCTCTCTGGTGGAGGGTGGAGCGGAAATGCGTGTGAGACTTTAACTGACCAAGACCACACCTGTGTCCTTCAGTTACCCTTGCGTACTGGGACTGCGAGTTTCCTTTTCAAAACATCGGCCTTACTGGGCCCCTATGGTTTTGCTAGCATCTTTTTGATTCGCGCGTGGAACGCTGGAGGCTAGAGACTGTGGCATGAAGAGTGTAGCTCACGCACGAAACTGGGACGGGCCGCTTCATAATACAAACATCCAAAAAATTTAATATCTCAATTCACCCTGTATCATAAAAATATTGTAGGCAGCCTCGAAAAACACAACGTGACCTTTTTGCGAGCAAAACAAACCATTAAAAAAGGTTTAAGGATTCCTAATCCCGAATTATCCGGTTCAATTGGCTGGAAAATTCGTAGCAGAAAGTTTAAATGGATACAACAAATAAAACTCGTTTGTAACTTAAGTTGGGATCGAGTTGAGACCTAAATGCCTAGAAATGTGATTGCGTAGGATACCTTTGGGATCAAAAAAGGGTTTAGAGGTATCTTTGGCCTGGATTTATTTTTATACGAGTGTTATCTAAAATATGTAGGACAACAAAGCTTTGAACATCCACGCATCACAACTAAAGTCTGGTTTTTTAATTTACATTACCTGGATTTGTTGTGACACTTGTCACAACATAAAAGAACTGGCATCATTATTATTGTAACTTTGACATTTGCCTATGTCAATTTAGTCACAGGGATTTTAAAATAGACTTTAAATCACATCTCAACGGCAAAAAGTGATTAAGCGTAATAATGTCGCTTCAGCTTCTTGTAGTTGCGTTGTAGTAACTACAAATGGTGAAGTGGTTGCGTTGTAGTAACTACAAATGGTGAAGTGGTTGCGTTGTGGTTACGTTGTAGTGTTTTCAGACAAGCTCGCGATGTTGCTGGTGTTTGCACTGTCATCATCTTCATCTCAGCCGAATGACGTCCACTGCTGGACAAAGGCCTCCCCCAAGCGTCGCCAGAACGACCGGTCCTGTGCGACTCGCATCCATCGGATTCCTGTGACCCACGCCAAGTCGTCGGTCCACATTATGGAAGGCCTTCCAACGCTGCGTCTTCCGGTACGTGGCCGCCACTCCAAAACCTTTCGTCCCCATAGACCATCCGTTCTACGAGCAATGTGCCACTTAAGTTTGGCGATTTTTCGGGCTATGTCGGTAACATTGATTCTCTTGTGAAGTTGCAATGTGGTTATAATGTATTTGCGGTGCAGTCGATATCAACCACACGGTTGCATTCGACAACAAAGTGTGGTCAGTGTGATTGAAACTATTTATTTGTATAAAAATAGAGTCCATTGCCCAACCGCGTGTTTTTGATGTTGTGTGGTTGTAGTACGTCTGAATAGACCCTTAGCTGTGGTTTCAGAACTGGTGCTACTAATTACTCAACCATTGTTCAGCTCCAAGCTCTGTTGTTGAAAATAAAAACTCGTCGACGCCAATCAATTTCACGTAACAGCAACACAAATAGTTGAAAAGTGTTGCGAGCTGAAACTCCGGGAAGCTGTCAACTAAAAAGTCGAGCGAGAATTCATTAATGAAAATTCAGAATGAAAATGGTATTCGCTGTAAGCTTTTCTTGTACTAATGTATATTACAAAGTAGGTACCTACATCATTATAAGCGAATGAGAAAGTCTTTCGGCTGAACTGATGATGTTGAGGAAGTGTTTTTATTAATTCCTTTCATTCATTTTGGTTGTGTTAGTACTTATTTACCTTTCCTTATTTGTTGTGGTGATTGAATGGGCCTTACTTACTGACTAAGATATAATTAAGAAGAAAATGACACATGCTGTTAGTAAACAAGACTTAGGGCTATATTAGTAACAATTCACACTTCACTAAATTGTGTACGTGCTGTTCTGTGGTTCTCCGTGGAAAAGGAAAACCACGCACTACGGTCAAAGGTCTTCTTTCAAAACGAGGAGCAGTAAAGTGTTTGAGAGTCACACGACGATCGATTTGAAAGTGACGTTACGGTGCGACTCAGAAGTATTCCCGTTTCGCAATTATATAATTATCGGGATTGAGATATTGTATTGGTTACTACCATCCAAAATATGGTATGATGGATGGTGTATTACCCCAGTTAATGGGTTGTGGAGGTCTGGCAGGCAGCCGCTCCTCGTAAAATACTGGTATTCAACTAAATCCGGCTTGACTGGAAGCCGACCCCAATATAGTTGGGAAAAGGCTAGGCAGATGATGGTACCGAATCGGGAATAGCTTGGGTGCCGAAACTTTCGTTTATTTTAGGTGCTGTCTCTACTTTTAATTTCTTTTCATAAAGCTCTTAAGTTTCTGTATTTTAAGTTTCACAGTCATTCTTGCCAAGCAGGCAGAATAAGTTCTTAAAACATGTTTATTTGTTTTTGATAAAAAAAAAGTTCTTTCATTCAAAGTTTTTATTTTTGCGTTCCTAAATTCCGTCTTTCAGGAATGAACATGGAAGAGGCGTTGTATGTTACGGTCGTAAACTCTCGGTCTGGAGGTAGCATTTCAGTATATTACGTAAAAAAAATAGAATTAGGTTTAGAAGCATTCATTTATCACATTTAATTTCATACGTAGGGGGAAATGGGAAAATTATCCTGAATTCATGATCATAATCACAATCATAATAGTGCACACATAAAGATACATACGTATACACTTACGCCCGTTTTCAATAACCTACCACAGTTACTCGATAAACAGTAAGATTCTATCTATCCATCCACAACTTTGGTAGGAAATGCTATCTGTCGGTAGGTTATAGGAAAGCAAGTAACTGCAAAAGGATAGATTTGTTTTTCTTTAGTAGCCGCAACTGTAGATAGATAGCTTATTGAAAACGGGCGTTATTGATTACGACGAGTGGTAAATACTGACATATTAACGCAATGTCGAAACTATTGAGACTAGGAACGTGAAATTTTGGACAAGGCTTCCTTTTTTGTCGTAGGCGAGTACTTAGAAACAATTTTCCAAAATCCACTC
The DNA here is from genome assembly GCA_030763345.1 of Mythimna separata. Classification (NCBI taxonomy): domain Eukaryota; kingdom Metazoa; phylum Arthropoda; class Insecta; order Lepidoptera; family Noctuidae; genus Mythimna; species Mythimna separata. The sequence goes on along the minus strand of CM061170.1, from coordinate 21,339,424 downwards.
CCTACGGGGATAAACAAAACTTACTTTAGAGTGGGTGAAGCCTCTGGCAAATAAAGAAATAGGACAGGTTTGAGAAAATTAAAAACAGACTAATAGAAGGCCGTTACAATTATTCTAAACCTACTTTCGTATACCTCAACTTGTTTATTCTAAAACAATCGCGATACGCGTGGGTCCCGGCTGTCATTTGTAGATCTTTAGTCAGTCCTTACGGATAGTCAGAAGCCAGTAAAATCTGACTCCAGTCTTGCCATGAAGTACCGTATTACCCCAGTTAATGGGTTGTGGAGGTCTGGTAGGCAGCCGCTCCTCGTAAAATACTGGTATTCAGCTAAATGCGGCTTGACTGGAAGCCGACCCTAATATAGTTGGGAAAAGGCTAGGCAGATGTTGAATTGCGATACCAGTTGAAACCTCTAAAGAAATTCTTAATTGTTTTCGTGAGTAAATAAATAAGAGGCACGAAACTTACAGCCGCCGTTAAAAATGAAAAATATCTCCGTCCACGGGTAAAAAAGCTTATCCATAAATAATTTCCTTAGAATAATAAAAATATACGCGAAACAAAACGTGACGGGAAAAAATTAAAAACAAAGTTCGTGTTCTTGAAAACCTTCTGATATTTAAATAGGGAGACAAAGACTAACACAATAAGGAAAGAAAGGAAATATAAAAAAAATTCTTTACTTATTTTAGTTACTCTCAAAGATTTTCTTTTCATAAAGTGTTTTTGTTTAACAGGGATACAAGAAACCTGTTACGCCATTTGTAAGACTTCTTTCATATTCTGTTTAAGGCTAATAAATTCTGAATTAATAATAACTTTCTTTAGTATTCCTTTTGTTCACTGTTCACGTTTGTTAATTTATAATTTATTTTTAAGCCTGGAAATCTAATCCTATTAGCATTTTTTTAACAACAGCTAGACGGAGTTTGTGTTTTAAATTAGAATAATATTAAGTTATTAATTTAAAAAAAAACATTTTTTGTGTAGGGATTTCATCAAAATGACTTCTCCCGCTCTGGGCGGAGCGGGACAGACTTCAGGTGTCAGACTTCTGCTGAATAAAACCCACTCCTGTTCCTGTTTTGTCTCCTCCATCCCCAGAGTTCTCTGTCGTTCAACTCAGGGCCCCAGTAAAAGACATTTAATATATTTAAGTATAATATAGCTTTTCGTTTTAAATAAGCAGCACCTTTGTACTCTTCGATCTATTTTTTTTCTTTTCAATTTATTATCAGACTGGACTCCATAAAACCAATCAACATATTATTATTATATAGAGTCATGCACAAACAATTTGATGACAGTTAATTTATTAGTCTGCTTTCACTGTCAGACTATTTCAAATACGAATACAAAATTTTAGTTTTAACATTTTGACAGGCAGCCTTCTGCCTAAAGGTAGCCTTTCGAACCGAGCGTCTATAGCGTCAGTGACGCCGCGACTGTGACGCCGCGACAGAGCGACAGATAGATGACACTGACGCGGCGTACAGTGTCGCTGGGTTCGAAAGTCGTTCCCTAGAATTTCATACATTTGCATAGAACATCTATCTGTCGCTCTGTCGCGGCGTCACAGTCGCGGCGTCACTGACGCTATAGACGCTCGGTTCGAAAAGCTACCTCTACGTAGACATTATTAATCACAATCTCATGAGTAATTTATCTGACAACAAGTAATCACATTAGTATTTCATCTTACGCTTAGTTAAGGACTGGAATATGGAATTCCACTCGTCTGTGCTTCTTGATAAGTATAACCTAGGGTCTTTAAGTCAAGAATGAATAGGTTACTTCCAGGCAAGCATGCTCCATCGTCGACAAACAATCAAGTAAAAAAGTAGTGAATTTAACCATTATTTTTTCACTTGATGGTTTGCGAGCCAATCTTTATATCGTATTTAATAAAAAAAGTCGCTTTCCATATCTAATTGTACTCTTACACTCAACCTTGGGGTTGATTTAGTGGATGAAAAAATGGATTTTTATGCGGTTTTCACAAATAGTGGTAAATAAAGAAGGTTTGTATGTCATGGGAAAATCGCAAACGCCATAAGATTGGAAAATATCGTGAGAAAACGTAAACTATTTTTTCTAATTAAGACACGGTTATGTTTGAAAACTAATGAATTTGGATATAATTCATCGTATGATATCGAAACGATTTATTCTTATATCATGAAATTATAATCCAATAAAGACATGTTATAATACGGAGTCTGGAATTTTCCAGTAGCATAGGAAGGTATACATAATTCGCACTTGTGAAAAGACGGGGTGGGTCGCTGTCAATAAAAAAAATATTCAAATACACTTTCATTGCTTTCAACTTTTCCATCTATTTTTATACACTTACATAAGGTGAGGCAAAGAACTTACTAAAGGACTAAAGGTTTCCACCTGAAATATATTTTTTTCACTAACAATGAGTCCATCCCGACACACGGCACGGCACATGAATACAATACACATGAAATAACTCGGTCCCATGAAAACTGAATATGACAGCTTCGTATGAAAGCCGCCAAGAAATTCCTGTTTCCCTTTTATTATTCAACAACATTTGTAAAGTACAAATGTTTTTGAATAATATTCAGAGAGATAAACGTGAATTCCGGTTTCAGGATTGTGTTTTGACGGTAAAATAAACTTCAACTTGGTAAAGTAAAGTTTGACTAAGTCTTGACTTTGAATTCTCAATAAATAATGAATATGGGGACGAGTTATTTTTTTATTGTCTAAAGTAAATAAGGTTCTAGTCTGAAAATATTGCAACAATAATTTATTAAGTCAAGCTTCGTTAAGTTAAACTGTAACATTTTTAAAACGAATAACGCTCAACGAGATTTATATCTTATGCTATATTGTTTCAAAACTTCTTTTACAACATTTTACAAGCTAATTAAATTAGTGAGAGATAAATGGAGCTTCTTTAAAATAGGAAAATCTATAGTGGTAAGTTTCCCTTTGTTGAAAAGAAATGTTATTTTATCTTTGTTAGTTAACCATTTTATGTACCTACATAACGAGTTTATATTTAACTTCTACGAGTACCAGCGGCTTGGCTCGCATGAAAGTATAAAATTACGCACAAAACATATAGTATCCTATGTACTATTCTAGGACATAGTCTACCCGTGACAGATTTGTTCCAAATCCGTCCAGCCATTTGAGCTTGAAGGAGTAAAAAGTTTTTACTCCTTCAAGCTCATTTTTACTAAAAACATACACACAGACAAACTCCAATACACAGTGGCATAGATACCAACCGCCCTGGGTCAAAAAAAAAAACTCTTTTTTACATGTGAAATCATCATAGAACATCTCCTGCTCTAGGTGGAGTGGTAAGGAGTGTGATACTTTTACTGACTGTTACTGTGTCGTCATCATCTACCTAGCCTTTTCCCAACTATATTGAGGTCAGCTTTCAGTCAAGCCGGATTTAGCTGATACCAGTATTTTACGTGGAGCGGCTGCCTACCAGACCTCCACAACCCATTAACCGGGGTAACACGGTACTTCATGGTAAGACTGGAGTCAGATTTACTTGCCAAAGATCTACAAATGACAGCCGGGACCTACCTACGGCTTAACATGCTTTCCGAGGCATGGAGGAAACTCGTTATGTTAAGATGGTCACCCATCCACAGACCAACCTTGGCAAGCGTTACTTAAACTTAAAGATCGATTCGTACGCGGCTGTTATTATCTAGCCACGAGCTCCTCTTGACTGTTACTGTGTATGACAACCTATTTTTATTTTTCGAAGGTTGGAGAATTTATTGTTAGTTCAGTAAGAAGTTTGCTAATGAGGTTTTGGGGACATCCCAAGCTTCAAGATCGGGTGGATACCAAAACCTGGGGTACTGCACCGTTTACCCTTTGATAGCTACACCAGCTTACATACATATACAAACCTTCGCCTTTATAATATTAATGCGTTGTAGTTAATCATCCTACATAGTCGTAACATGATAACACAATGATTGATGATACTGTAAATTGTAACACATTTTTTTATATACTCGTAGTATAATCAATTATTTATAATGTCAGCTCGAGTTTTCTAGCACATCACTTTGTCAAGTGTCAGAGCTTTTTTTTATATACATCAAGGTGGAAAAATATCATATGACTCCGCCCACTTTATGGTAGAACGAGACGGCCATGTCAGACTTATTAGGGTTCCGTAGCCAATTGGCAAAAACGGAATTATAGTTTCGCCATGTCTAAAAAAGATCATGTCATGATAAAAATTGGAAGAAAATGTTTTATTAGGGTAGCCCCCCTACATGTAAAGTGAAAAGCGTTTATTTTTTAAATTACAACGCTAACGTGTGGTATATTTTTGGATAGGTATTCAAAAATGAATAGGGGTTTCCTAAAATCATTTGATGATAATATCAATAATTTCGGAAATAATCGCTCCCAAAGGAAAAAACAATGCGTCCCCCCCCCCCCTCTAACTTTTGAACCATAAGTTTAGAAAATATGAAAAAAATCTGGAAAGTAGAGCTTTATAAAGACTTTCTAGGAAAACTATTTTGAACTTGATGGGACGAACAGTTTTTGAAAAGTTGGGGACACTTATTTTGACGGACGGGAAACTACGGAACCCTACACTGGGCGTGGCCCGACACGCTCTTGGCCGGTTTTTCTAAGTAAAACCCACATATTTCTTTCAATTGCCCTTTGTGTTCAAGAGTCACGATTACTCTTTACAACTGATGACGTGTCAAACTTTTACTGAGTAAACCCACCTGTGTCTTTAAATTCCCTTTGCGGTCTAGAGTCACTGTTATTTTTCCAGACATTCCTGAAAGTGCTTGACTTAAAGTTCTGATGAGGCTCGTCAGTGATACCATTCAGGAATTTAAAGGTATACCGGGCCCTCGACTCATGGTGAAGTTTAGAGTTTTAGTCGATAAAAGACAGGTCTGATATAATTCCATTATTTTTCAAACGGAGAGTATACAAGAGCTTTTCCTCATATCATAAAAAATGATACGATAGCTATATATTTTCCGTTATAAGGGTGAGAAGTTGCGACTATATCAGTAGATTTTAAAGTCTAGGGTTTTCAAAATAACGAACTAGAGTTTCCAAAATATACGTGACTAGCTTCTGCCAGTAGCTTTGCCCGTATGGAAATAGATTTCTCCATACAAACTTTGGGCCGCCGCGCCGTTTGCATCCCTTTAGGGAGTGTGTTTTAGAAAATCCTTTCTCACTGTCAGTTCATTGTAAATTGAACTCACGGAGACTCTCATATCACGTCAAATACTTAATGAAGTACCTACTTCTTGGTCACTGTTTAAAATTAACCTGAACTGAGGGATCCTGAGTTCCTACCGTGCTTAAATAACACAAAACACTCCATTTACGAAGCTAATGCACGATTCTAATGAAACGTTTCCTATGGAGAAGAAACTGCAAGAAACTCCACGGTTACTCTTTAATTAAAAATAAAATTGTTGTCATGTCTCGATAGAATTTACTTCAAGACCTAACTTAATCCAGCACTAGCCTGAAGAGTCGATGACGTAATGAATAGAACTGTACTAACTCGACAGCGAGACGCGATACATCACGTCCGCCATGAAATATTCATGAACCTTCGCCTCATATCTCCGCGAGGACTTAGGTACGCTAGCCTTAATATAAGGACGGTCTTCACGTTCCATGGAGTCGCATAACTGCTGCGATGGGACGGCAGATGAATTTCATCTTCATAATAGATGTCTGTCTCTGAATAATTAGTTTTTCTTGAATATTTCCTATTGAAATGATTGTGGAAGGATGTACATATAATAACTAAGATATTTTCTATGTTTATATTAACTAGAGCAGTGTTGGCCCAGTGATAATGAACCCGACTTGCAACTTTTAGGTCGCGGGTTTAAACTTCAAACCCGATCAGGCGCATTACTTTGTGTAATTTATTTCATCACTACTGCTCTCAAAACGCTGAAGGAAAACATCGTGAGGAAACCGGCATGTCCAAGAACCAAAAATTCGAAGACATGTGACATCCACCAATCCGCACTGGGCCCGCGCGGTGGATTATGGCCCATTCCCTATCCAAGAGAGAAGGCCTGAGTCCCAGCAGTGGGAACATTATAAGATCGATAATGCTAATGCTATATTAACTAGTACAAAAGCCGAAGTGAGGTTGTAGTAACAGAGCGATTGGCTACTGCGCTGCGTTTTGGTTCAATTAGCGCATGGAAATAGGGTAACCCATATAGTTATTGCCCGGTTAAGGAATTGATAGTCGTTTCTTCTTATTATTATGTTTCTTAATAACGAAATCAAGAAAAATATTTGTTTTTATGTAACTTTATCATATTTTTAATAGGAAAATCAGTCATTAGTTTATATATCTTTAGAAATAAAATAATAACAAATCAACAAAAGCAAAACCTCTAAAATCACAGTGATTGCCCACCATGACATAGTAATTGCCATACATAAATGGACAGTTATTGCCCACCTAGCAGTTATCATTAATTAACGTCTTATTCTAATAATAAGACTTAAAAGTTAAGAATTTTTCCAGCCATTTGAACATTTAAATGTAATTCTTCGCATTCAGAATTCGTGTCATCGTCAGAATCATTAATTTTATTACAAAAATGACATAAAAATAGCAACATATCGACATCATCAGGGATGTTACTTTTATGGTGTTCTGGAATACATTGTAAATAGAACAAAAAACTTTTTTTCAAGTGGGCAATCATAAGAATGACTTCTCCCGCTCTTGGGTGGAGCGAGAGGGCGTGTCAGACTATTACTGACTAAACCCCACCTCGTTCCTTCGTTGTCTTCGATCTGGGGACACGGAGACACGCACACGCACCTTTCGGAGTTTCCGTGTTCTCCAGAAGCTTCGGCCCTATCGGAGCCCTACAGTTTGCTGACATCTCCTTGAGGCGCGCGTGGAACAGAACGTGCCGTTGACGACTAGGCTCGGTCCAGGTTATTACCGAACTATCGAATGGCGAGCAACCCAGTGCTCACAGTCCGCAAGCCTGCCTACGGTGGTCGAAAATTGGGATTGGGATATCGGGGGCGGCGGCGTGAGGGCAGTTCCCTCACGCGCTCGCGGTCGGCAGCCTGTTTCGCTAGCATTACAGCTTCGCAGAAGAAGGCAACCGCCTGCCAACCCTCCGCGCACCGGACCATGGCCTTTACCAGGGCCCGGTGCGAGATGTCACCGCCGTCGATAGCCTCCACGAGAGCACGGCGGTGCTCCGCCCAAGCGGAGCAGGACCAGCGTCATACGGAACGAAAGGACGCCGTGACCTCTTTCAAACCACTCCTCAAAGACTTACCGCCGCAATGACGGTGTGCCCTTAAGGATAAATATACAACTATTGACCGGGCAATAGCTGTATCTATTGTCAGTGGCAATAGCTAGATAATGATATGGCAATAACTAAATTTATTAGAATATTGGTACAGTGATTGCCCACCCCCTTTTAAAACTTTACGAAACAAATTACCGTTATTACAAGTAGTTATATAGGCACTTAAATATCTTTTTTATCGAATAACATTAATCAAAAAACACCTAACACAGAAAAAGCCAACAAATAATGCAATTTTGAAACAACTATTCTTAAGAAATATCACAAGAAACTTGATTTTTTTTTGACGAGCTGCACACCTGTTCCATCAAAATCGGTTATGACACTTAAAAACTGAAATACTGCCAGTTATTGAAATTTAAAATGCTACTATATAAATAGTTGTAACATCTATGGTTGTTAAATTTATACTAACCCTTTAAAAATTACCAAAAAAACGGATTGCTTCTTAATGTTGGCAATCACTATATGCTGGGCAATCACTATAGTGGTTACCCTACCAAGAAGGTACCGAGTCTGAGTTTTTAACAAATTAAAAAAAAGTTGTATGATATATTCGGCACCATAGAGATAGCAGTAAATAGGTTTAATGTTTTTTTTAATTCACAAACTTAGTGCACACGATGTTCTAAATTCAATTTACTTTATCCTCTAGAGAATAAAAACGGCTTTTCCACTCAGATATTGAAGATTAAAAATACTCTTTCCGAGATGGTGGGATGAAAAAGTATTTGTCCGATAGACGGTTTCACCCGTTTCACCGGGTCGGGTGTCTTGTGTATGTGAGTTTACAAGTTCGTGAACGCATACCTATGATACAGGAGTAATTTATTAACATAATATATCACATCTAAGCTACCGCTTAATGAAAGTTCCGTCAAAATCTATTTATTCGTTTCTGAGATGTCCCCCCCCCCCCATCTGAGAATGAAGCGCCGTTTTCTTGGGAAAATGAAAAAGTTACTCGTTATAACATTGTCTATATATTGCAGTGTAATATTTCTTATTGGTAAGAAATATTATTACTCGTATAACGTTACGTTATTGTCATGACAAACATAGATGAAACAATGTAAATAATAATGGATATTTGATGAAAAAACAAAAACATCCACTCAGAAAATAGGAAAATAGTTATATTATTATTGTCTGAAGAAACTCTTGAGACTGAATGCGGAGAATTTTGTTATGAAGCGTTCAATAAAGTATTTGTGATATACCCTGAGCCCGATGAAATATTACAGTCACGTGGGAGTCATAAAAACTGGGCAAGTGGGAGTCAGACTTACGCACTGAGGGCTACGTACAAACTTACCTATGGAAATATGTAGTAAAATTTTCGATAGTGCCTCAAAGATTTTTCCAAATCTCTTTTTTCTTGTGACGTAATAAACATTTAGTATCGATATATACGTTTTTTGCGATATAAAAAGCCATATATTTTTTTGTTCGTTAACGTAGAAGTTTGATTTTTTCACAGGACCAACTTTCAACTTGATACCTCCACGCATTACCGTGAGACTATCAAACAGATAGAAAGACATTGTCTGTCTTTCTATCAAAGTGATTCTACGAGTATAAGTACGAGTTTCGTTTTCCTTTTGAGGTACGGAATCCTAAAAATACTTGCTCACAGACTAGTAGGTATTTATTTGTATGAAAGGCTTTACAGGGCGGTAGGCTGACCTTATCATGGAATGTGACGTCTATGATTTATGCGTCTCGCTTTATTAATAACGATCAAGCCTTTTTTCGTGTTTTCTTTTATATAAGTGGCCTTGGTTTTGCTCTGTTAATTTCGAATTAATGAATCAAGTCTTGAAGATTTTTAAGAAAACATTTTTCTTGTTACTAACCACCTACTAATTTTCAGTCTTTTTCCTATATTCGTTCCATAAGACCTTGCTTTGTGCCAAGTTTCAGGAATCTAGGAAATCTAGTTCAACGGAAAGTAGGTTCCCCATGAATTTTGATTCCCTTGAGTATCCTTTTAGTAACAGTCGTATTCTTTTTTTTTCCTAAACTCACAAGTTTGAGTTTTATAAAGCTTCAAGGAACCGCAGACCTGAGTACCTAAATTATTTTTATTTTAACTCGATACCGACACACGTTCTCGAGATAAAGGGTCTTGACAGACAGGCAGACAACAAAGTGGTCCTATAGGGTTCCGATTTTTCCTTTTTGAGGTAAGAAACCTAAAAATAACTACAGGTCTAACTTTCACTCAAGTTTTTCTCATAAGTTGAAAATTAGACACAGTGATATACTTTACTTATTGTCTTACTTGTAAATCACTTGGATTGTACTTAAGAAGGCTTGCCTCTCAAGGGCAGATCCGATTCGGCCCGGGTATAAGCAACGTTCTGTACTAGTTGCTGAAGGCCAGCCCGCGGGCAGAAACCAGGTCCGTTGCTGGGCAGCAATTCGTACAGATTGCAGTTGCTCTAATCGATTAAAAGTTTGGCTATTTTATCTTATAACTAGTGCCGTGTTGCGGGATTGAATTTGCTTCAATCGCCAATTTAGCAAGTTAGAAATGAAATTAGGGAAACCGGGGTGAAACATCTGCTATGAAAACTCTTTTCACCCCCTCAAAGGATGAAACATCTGTTATTCAGTTAGAAAATACTTGTTATACATAGATTTACGGTGTAATCTTCCCGTAGGACCACAAGAGATCAGGCGTAGGACCAATAGGACCACGGTTTTACGTGCTTTTACGGCTGCTACTGAGTAATTCCTATTCCTCGTAAAATACTGTTATTCAGCTAAATCCGGCTTGACTGGAAGCCGACCACAATATTGTTAGGAACAGGCTAGGTACATGATGATGATGACTGAGTAATTCCTAATGTATATCCCTACTTTTACTCCTTAATACTTTTTGCACGACCTATCAATAACAATAGACATATATCTATTATATTAGCCGTTCAACCTATGTAGGTATCACATCGATAAAGCAATATTATGTGGTAGCGGAGCACAAAGACTTTTCCTATCAACTTGATAGGAAATTTCTTTTTACTACGCCTTATTGATATTAACGTTGAACGTTTGATATTAGAACCATACACATAAGCATATATTTGTACATATAATCAGATGCCCGCGTGAAGAGCTCGTAGTACGAGCTCTTCACGCGATCCCTTGGACGACCTAAACTGAAACGTTAATTAATTGAAATTATATAAGGTGTATAGCTCTATCCCTGTTTCTAAGTCATACTGCAAATATTTTTTCCCTTACCATCCGATACTGTACTGCAAATTGCAAAAAAATATACGAAAAGTATAATATATTTTATTTCCAGCTGTCCTGTGTTAAATAACAGACTCATTTGCCAACAAAGGCTTTCGTGAAACCTGACAAACTTTGGCATTTAAGTATAGCGAAGACCGCCCATTGTGACAACCTATTAATTTTATGGTCCCATTGTAATTTTCATTGTTGGCGTACAATAAAGAGTATATTAATCAATCAATCAATCTTGGCATTTTCTTAATTCCCGTATTAGGTACCAATTACGCTGCCCGCCCACCCACGACAGACTTTTTGTAGGTCCGATATCGTCCCGATAATCATCACAAATTATAATCCTATAATATATTCTGACCAACTTTTTCTAGGCGTTGCACTATTGTTATAGTGTGTTCTATTTTTCACCTACAAAAAATCGTTCACCGATTGTCGATCGTGGGCGGGCAGCGTTATATACATCAATGTGATTAAGATTCATAGCATATTTCTATCAATAATATTAATAATTCTTTATTTCAGGCTACTAAGGCCCATACAACACTACTACACATAAAATAATCATGTATAAACATAATAAACTAATACATAATAATAATAACACAACACAACATATAATGTGTAACAATGTGGCGTAACGTAACCGTAACGTAAACGTAACATAACTAAAAGCTTTGAGTATAATTACTAACCACACTGTCACTTTAACGTGTTATTGTAGCAACATAATTGCTATTCAAAATGAGCAGGCATTTTTTTGGATCTTATTTATATTGGCTCTCGGTTCTTCTCTGATCATAAAACTTAAACTATTTTAAAGCCATAACTCTTAGCTTTAATACAACGTAGGTAGGTACTGTATGCCTGTGTACATGAAAATTCGTTTTTGGGCAAAACTTTGTACTTATTCCGGCCATGTCGTTTAATACGGAGAACTGCATTGTGACAGCCGAAACTCGTGCTTGGCGCACATAGCTCATGCGTGAACAGCAATGTCGCTTCTGTCGCACGGCTTAACGATCTGCCGAACACGTAATACCTACCTGGGACTTTACCATGACGTGTTAAAACACAACCTATAAAGCTCCATCCCTTTAACAATTCAGCGTTTGTTGTCAAATAAATCGCGTTAAGAGCTCGTGGTATGACTCAATAATAACTTTGTATCGCGGCGCGGAAAAATGAACAGTATCAGTGGATCGGGCCTTGAAAAAAGAAAAACGGCTATAATTTTATATTAGGTAAGGTATATATACCTAATACGAGATGAGGAAAATTTCTTCTGGAAAATATCCTTCTGTATAATGAAAAAATCGACCGCTGCGGGTAATACATAACTTACACCACATGTACACGAGTTTAAGTAAATGTCTACTTTCCTGATGTATTTCCTATCATCAAAACAAATAACAACGAATTAAAATGTTTAAGTTTCTACTGAAAAAGGACCAGATTAAGAACAATATTGAACCTTTTTCACCGTAGACGAAATAAAACAACAGATTTAAGTGAAAGTGTAGACAAAGCCAAACAATGAGATACGGGGAACCCTCTTCAAGTCAATAGCAATTTACTTGTTGAGAGAATAAAGTGCTTTTTTTGCACTTCAGAGTAACAGCCAATGTTGATCTTTCATTTCAGAAAATAATTTTCTCTCATTTTATTCCATTTTCCAATATTTTTAATTGCTTTTCAGTAATTCCTTCTGAATAACTTAAAAGCAGCATAGGTATTAGGTATGGATAAATAAAATTGCCTGATTGGATCATAAGAATAGATTACAAACTTTTCCTTTATTTTAGTAACGTTTTAATGCATTGTTCATGTTCTTGCAAGATTTGATGACTTCTAAACTTGTTTCTTCATCAACTCCACATAGTTGTAGGAGAAAAAAATAGCTGTTATTATTATTTAGTATATACTCTCTCACTCAATAACTTTATTCAACGTTTGGTGTTGAAACCCTCGGATCGTGCGATCCGAGTGCTCATAAATTGTTTAAAGACCTTTCCACACTTGACACTTTGCTAGACCAAAAGGCTAGCTCTTACCATGGACAAAGTATAAGCATTGCAATACAGCTTGGTAATGCCGCCAGTCTGTTGGACTCCCTACGCATCGACAGCGATGCGGAGGAGTATTTCGACGCCTTACTTACTTAAGATTGATTGTTAGTTCATAAGGGTTTATATATTTTTTATACAGTTTCTATAGTAGGTATATACTCGTATATGTATAATGCTGATTAACTTAAGGTGCTGGCAATAATTTAGCTCGCGACTTCGTTACCGTCAGAGTCAAGAGGGAATGTCCACAAAATCCATAACGCATCTTTTTAATCTGCCGTTTTTTCCACAAACAATAACCTTTTCTATTTTACCTCTTTCCAGAAACGTCATCTACAACCATGGGCCTAACATGGCTACTTCTGGCGGCGTGCGCGCTAGCCTGCGCGGGCGCCGACCGCGGCGGGTCTTCGCTGCGTGGCGCGCTCGAAGCGCTGCAGCGTCGGCAGCGGGGGCGGATGCATGGACCCATCCTGCCGCAGCCCGACTACGAGTCGCTGTACGAGTTTGTGCCACCGCAAGGATACCCTGGTATGTACAAGATCAGCTTTCCTCAGCATTTTAGGTTCCAGCAAAACCCACGTCTGATAGGTATGGCTCTAGAAGTATATCCTTTCTAGAACCATTATCCCAAGTAAGAATATTCTTTCCGAACATTATTGGTTCTGGAAAAGACCATGAGTATATACTCAATGCAAAAGGCCCCTGAAGGAACACAAGTGTAGTTTTAGTAGTCATTGGATGATTTCCCACGAAAAAACAAACCTCAAAAATAATATAATCAGCATTTTAGGTGATAATGTAATCACAGCAAAGACTGCTGTTCCTAAAGGCAGTGTGCATACAAATGCTGCTTGAAAATAGTCAAGTGAATACATGCAAGGCTAACATGCGCTCCGAAACATCGTGTGGTTAATCGTAAACGATTTGGCCTTTTGCCGTGATCGCTTCTAGAATGTCGCTTTATCTTAAACTACGACAGAAGATATACGAGTACTTTTCAAGCGACTAGAACAATTTCTAACACCAGTACAAAACTTACAACTTCTGTAAGGCAGTTCTCATCGGCTTATACATTATTCACAAGTCTACATCGTATTGTAGTGTCAGTTTAGTCTAGGAGCGCAAATAGCTGTATTTATGTCTGCTATGAAACTTTTAGTACGCAATTATTAAACAAAAATATTATTATTATTTCAGAACCCGATTACGCTGTCGACGTTGAAGACATTGAAGATGAACCTAATCCGAAATACATTGTGAAGTTACTAGATAACGATGAAAGGCCACCCGAAGCCTACGAATATAAATTAATCAAGAAAAAGAATACCGCTAATTTGGCGTCCAAGAAAGAATCCGCTTTCCGCGAGAGGAGTCACCACTCAGACAACGACAGACTACGAGAACTGTTCATGGACAAAAACGAAGCTGAGGAGAAAAAGGAACTCGAAGATGTACCTGATAACGACGCAGAATATGCGCTGCTTCTCGGACAACTTTGGTCAAAGTATAAATACAACAAAGAACACTCTAACAATGTCGAGACTGCCCCTCAAGGTGTTGTAAAACTTTACAAAGAGAAAATCGTTAAGAAACGTTACCCAGATAATTGGGGCCCTATTGCTTTCAAACGGAAGCGAAGCTCCGACTCCGATTCTGATCGACCAATCTTGTTCGACTATGAAAACAGGAAGAGCCAAATCCCAGGGCCAGTAGATCCCAATAATTATAATACCTACGATGCTTCTGATGACGATAAAGATGATCTTCGTGAAGAATACGCGATCGCTTTCCAACCACTAGACGATGACAGCTTATCTGATATGGCGGATGAAGATCAATACACCTATGATGCTGTTGAAAAGCGGTTCCCTGTCACCAAAAGGAGCAGTGGTTCTTATAGCTTAAATACCCAAAAGAAAAGGTTTGCCCCAAACCAAAACAAGCGTGATACAGCAAAATCGTTCCGAAGCAGCGCTGGTACTGACCCTAAGCTAATGAAAGATCTTTCAAAAATATTTGGTGATTCTGAGATTGAAATTATCAAAAACCCGGTAAAACGGAACACTGATCATGAAGAACATGAGCATGAGCATGAAGTAAAGCCACCGATGCTGAAACCAGCGCACAATCTGACGCATGAACACAACACTTCAGCTGTGCATGACGACGATAGCCACGAACATCACGGTCATAACATTCATCACCCAGGCATTTCCGGGAAAGAAGTGGGACACGAACACGAGCATGCCCATGACAGCCATTCGCACGACCACGATCATACCCACGACCACGACCATGACCATGCCCATACCCAAGATCACAACCATAGTGATAAAAATAAGCCAATCATCGTTAGGAAGAAGTCTATCGATTGGTCTGATTACTTTGGAATCGACAAACGCTCTAACAAACCGGTTTCATTTGTAAACGGCTTAACTCAAGATAGGCTAAGGAAACAGTACTTCGACACTTTTAACAAGGAAGTGATTTATCCTTTAAATTCATTCCGCAAACACAGCAATGTAAAAAGGAACTACGTCGAAACAAAGCAACCCAATGAAGAAACTGAGATTCAAATAGACAGGGCTCATCTTGCGGTTCAGAATGAAGACAAGAGGAGCTCAGCTAGTGACAACGATTCTAAACTGGACAATATTGACAAAAAACTAAGAAGCATGGAGGGACTGATTGTAGATGAGGCACTACATTACTCAAATGTTGGAGAAGAGCTTGATTCCAAAGAAGAGCAGGAAATGAAAGAAAAGCTATTGTCACGCTTAGCAGCCGCTTACAGCTTGGAAAAGATGAGGAAGGCATTGAAAGAGTTTAAACAAAGTTTGCAAATCCAAAAGACGAAACCCAATACACAACCAGGTCCGGTTCCGACTGATGAGTCCAAAGCCAAACGTGTAGCCGTCAAGAAGGAGAAAGTAGAAATTTTGAGCAATGTCATTCCAGGATTTGAAAAGGCTGATGAAAGGAACAATGAACATGATTTTGAAGATGAGCAAGGAGCTGGTCACTACTTGAATGGAAAAATTGAAGAACAATTCTCCGAAGGTTACATGGGCGGCAGTGGCAGGCATCGTATTCCCGCATCGGCTTCAGGTAATTATAAAATAAAGCACCTCTTCGATCATTATTAACAAAATAAGACAACATTTACCAAATTGCGTTCTGTAGTAGGTGCATCTGGTGCGTGCCCGGTTCTGGCGAAGATTGTGCAGCGCTGCCGAGGAGTAGACTTGCTGGCTGGTGACCGCGGACAGCTGTTCCTACCGCTTTGTAGCTTGCATCAGATCTGCTATCTTTGCGTAAGGACTCCTTCTCATTCATCGTGTAATATTCATACATAAGATGTTTTTTTTTTAATCTAACATTCCTCTTTATTTATAGGGAGAAGCCCCACCAACAACCTGCGACCTGGTATTCCTTTCTGAAGCTGATACGACCTGCGAAGGAGATATGAGTTGCCAACGAGCTGCTCGCTCTGCACTCATGGCACTTCGGGAACTACACGACAACCTGGCTGACGAGCTGGACGGTGAATGCGAGGCCAGCCCCTGCCTGCCTGCCACCCTCAAGCTCAACCTAGGCTGGCAGCGAGCCTTCCAGCGATAGACTATCATGCGACATTCCTCCTGGCGAGAATCACTTCAGCCACGTCTCATTTAATGGACTAAGGCTTTCTCTACATGTCTCTCGGCGAGCTGTACTCGTGATCCAATGGTATTAATCTACTTTCTTTTAAATCGTCACCTAAAGGTATATCATTTCACCATTAGTATTATCTAGTTAAAACTTTGTTATTGTATTCGTACGAGTCTAACCAGCCATAGACCCGTAGGGATATAGCGTTAAGGTTCACACAAAGTTGATCTCAATAGTTATGTCAGCTAGCTGTTATTTATGCGATAATTCTACGCTTTCATTGTTAAATGTAATTTGAAATTATTATTATTATATTATATTGAACGTTGTATGGACTTTTGCTAGATATGTTTTTGCGATTGTATTTCAAGTGTAGACTCATCTAATATAATAAATGGAGCTCGGGGCGGGATTAGATGTGCGGTTCTATGCAAATAGATGTGTCTATGAGTGTATTGAGATGGTAACTTTATTGTTGTTAAGTATTTACTTACATATATTTATATGTATTTAAGTGTGTCCACGTAAGTATTGAAACTAATCAAAATACTAAATGTATAATAAATGTAATTCCAAAATATGAGACTATTATAAATGGAAGTATATTCCAGTGTATTGAGAAATATCATATAGGTACTTAGATACCTTTATTTATATCTATATTTTCTATTCGTTTAATTAAAATGATGTTTAGGAATAAAGAATTGGAAAAGTGAGTCATAAACAGTATTGCTTTGTCAGATCGCCCCCACCGTACACCATCAGGCCGGAGATGAGAGCGCATGAGTCGCGCGGCACTTTAGACTATACTAGGACAATAATCGTTTCGTTAACACGCGTGGCGTCGGCTTCGGTCGCGTTACCAAGTGTCTTTAAGAGAGTGGATATATTGCACTCGCCCTCTAAGTCTTCCGATCAAAATTTGGCTTCAAATGTGTCCTTTGTACCGAATCTGACAGCGTCGTTTACAACTCCCTATGCGAAATTTACAATGTTTTATCTTGACATTTACAATAAATGTTAGTTGGAGTGATGAGAATTAGATAGAATATAATGAATGTAATTTATTAAAAAATACTGTACGGTATGTGCCGGTCATTTTAACGACTTGAATGTTATCACTTTATTCAAGTAATTATTACTAACACCCGAATATAAATGGTTTTCAATAAAAATTGTTTCAATCATATTTACATTTTTCTGCATCCTGTATAAATAGATCCCTTTCCTCGAATTATTTATAAGAATAAAGTATACATACTGTATATCAAACAGCGGAAGGTAAGTTATTAGATAATTAGAATATTAGTAATAAATTATTTGATTACATAATGAATATCGAAAATAATGCTGTTTCTAAGCATTTACACTAACACACAAAGGCAAATAACATACACAATTACAGTAGATGTAATTACTAAGCCAATCGTAGTTCAACATATCCATGACGATAATAACGTTGAGATATCTTTTTATCGATACCTAGATAGCGACGAGTCAAAATTGTCGATAACACAGTCTGACCAAGCATTGACAACAAACAACATCTACCTGTAAAAAGTGATTCAACTTGTGAAAATTTGTGCAAAATCGCGACCATTTTGAAAATGGGTGATAGTGGTGGTGCAGAAGTAAGAACTGAAAATAGAGGGATTGATAACAATGGCGCTACTAACGGTAAGTACGTTAATTTAAGTGTAAATTTTGAAAAAGATAAACACTCCAAAGATGATTAGTTTGAACTCGAGATGAGTATTGAAACAATGAGGTAATTACACTAATGATTTACGATTTTTGACGTCATCGATCAAGCAAGGTTTAAGGAAAAAACAACAAATATATTTGTGTGTTTCGTCAGGTCACGTAATATGTGAATATGTTTTCCTAACAAAGAAAATAAATTTATCTTAAGATCCTTTTACCAGGGAGGATTTGAGACATATACTCATGTTTATACAACCTATTCATAAGATAGACGTAAGATATTATGAAAAATATCTCAAGCAGGCAAAAATCTTAATACAATTATAGTTTTACCCTTGAACTTGAATGATAGGAACTGAATGATTTGACGAAAAAATTATTTCCACAGATGATGAAACACCTGTGAGACCAGACCTAGTTATAAGTGTCCAACCTACAAATGGTAAGATTTTGTAAAATATTTTACTAGAGATACAAAAACAAATTGATGAGGAAAATTATACCTAAAAATACTAATACAGACTAAGATAGGACTCTGCGAATTGATATCATTAGATAAGAAGATGACACAAATTATTTAAAAATGATGGAGAATTTAAAATTTTTGTCCTGAATTATCTTCTACGAAGATTAGTTCCAGTCTGTTTTACTATTTTGCTGTATTTTTATCTTGTAGACTAAACTTTTCTGATTAGTCTTGTCTTCAAGCAATTGTTACACTATGGATAACTAACGCCCGTTTTCAAGAAGCTATCTATCTACAGTTGCAGCTTCTAAAGATAAACAAATCTATCCTTTTGCCCCTTATTTGCTTTCCTATAACCTACCGACGGATAGTATTTCCTACCAAAAGTTGTGGATTGATAGATAGAATCTTACTGTTTATCGGGGATAGCTATCTATCTATGAACTGCGGTAGGTTATTGAAAACGGGCGTTAATGGACAGCTTGATCGTTTCTTAACCAAGCTTTTATTACTGAAATAATATTCTCTAGGAGGTGACCGTGCCCAACTGCCGGTGTCCACCTTGGATTGGCGCTCAACTCCTAGAGGCCAGTTCATTCCAGTAAATGGACTGGACTTCCTCATAGGAGTCTCTAACCTCCTGATCCAGCAAACTGTGGAACTGACTGATCGTAAGTATATCTAACTACTATGATGAGGTTGAAAATAAATGACTTCATTCGCTACCCTAGTGCTTGAATGGCCAATCGACCAGCAAGCAAATTTTACAAACTTATGGACATTACCAGACATCTATATTCATAAAATCTTTCATACAATAGAAACATGTAGTGTTTCTCTGTATATATAGCTAAATAATATATATATCCGGCTTAACTGGAAGCCGACCCCAATAAAGTTGGAAAAAAAGGCTAGGCAGATGATGATGATATCTAAATAATAAAGTAATAAATACTAAAAATTACTTGCTCTTCTTTGAAAAAATAAAATCTGTTTTGCTAAAAAAATCTCGATTACTCATTCAAGCGCTTAGGACAACGTGGTGGCTTCGTTCTCGTATATACTCCCCAAGGACCAATTATTTCAACAAGAAAGAAAGTGGCCAATAACAATCTGCCACAGCGTAACCTTAATTAGTGAAAGAATTTTCGTAATCAAATAATACAAATAAAGAAATTGATTACAATTGTTGTTTAGTTCAGTAGCATTTCTGGGAATTTATAGAATCGAGTCCAAGTAGCTGATACCGGCCTACGTAGGTGATATTTATTCGACTTTGTCTTTAAGGCGGCCGCGACGTTAGAATTATCCACACAAACATAATACCAAAATCATTTGCAGTTTAAGCATATTTACACCATAATATGATGCTATTCGGATTCAGACAATAATTATCTAGGTTCCTACATCGTCTTTTTGTTGAAAAACTTACCCCAAACGAAATTTAAGCGAATTTAAATTTGCACATTTTCACAGCGAAAATGTCATGTTTTTATTTTGTTTTTTCTATATTATAAACAATAATATTTCAAAATATCTCTCCGTAGGAACACAGATATTATTATCAAGTTATAAATACTCGAAACAATATTGGAAATACATTAATTTTTCATTCATCTTTTTTGGTATTACGGAACATCTCCCAAATTCCCAATAGTTTGTATTGCTATCACAGCAAGCAACTGTCAGTGTGCGGATGATGACTTTACTCCAGTCAGTGTGTCCAAGAATTGTTTATACTATATGGATTGATTCCATCAACCTCAAAAACGTATTTTATTTCGTCTCAACTCGAGATAGCGCGCGGTGTACGCAGGCCACTTAAGGGAATTAAATTAATCTAGATAGAAAAATTTCACTCGAATGACACATGAACATTTTGTCATCAAAACATGCTCATAGCAGATATCATAATTTTTTTATTTGCGTCATTTGCAATATAATGTTTATTTATTTTGTAATATATCTGACAAGGACACATACCTTCATTTAAATTACATCTCCTTCTCACTCCTTCCTTTTAGACTTCACTTTAATAACTTAAAAGTTAAACCAAGGTTACAGGAGGTAAACCTCTTACTCAACTTTACAGCTTTCTTCTGAATTTACTCCTCCTACTCTCCTTCTTTTAACTTTTACACCTCTTACCTCCCCCTCTCATAACTTTACACTTCTTTATCTCCAACCTCTCACTCTTACCCTCTCATAGTCTTACATCTTCTCCTTCACTCTCTTACCTAACGTGTCACACTTACGTTACTCTTAAAAGAAATATTTGGCGCCTTTGTCTATAGGCAACGTTACATGTTGTTGCTATGCTGTATTGCTATGTTGTTGTTGCTATCTTAATTTAGGAGATTTCAGCAAAATAAAGATAGAAACTTGTCAGTACATGCAACTTACAAATAGGATAATCGAAAATTTGTAAACAAAAGGATCGAGTAAGTAGATAAGCCTTGATAAAACTAATCTACATAATAATATTGAAAATTTCACAATATTATAATTACGTGAGGCTAATAAATCATAGAGATCATAAAAAATGTAATGAAGCCCAGGAATGCAGTGAATTTAAAAACCATGAAGTAGGCCTATAGTAGTCGACAGCGTGTATAATATATTGTTCCACGCGCCTCTAAACAGACGTCAGTTTACCGTTGGGGCCCAACAGGGCCGATACCCGCTATGGCCGGGTAATTTCTGAAAAAGAAACTCGTGACTCTTTAGTTAGTGAAGGTCTGACACGCCCTCCTGCTCCGCCCAGAGAGGGAGAATGCCCATATTTCAAATACATATATTATGTAGATCATCCAAAGACGCAAAAATAACATTATCATAGGTTAGGATAAAATAATATGCGAGGAGCTCGTGGCTAGATAATAACAGCCGCACAGGTCGATCTTCAAGGTTAAGCAACGCTTACCTAGGTTGGTCTGTGGATGGGTGACCATCTTAACATAACGAGTTTCCTCCGTGCCTCGGAAAGCACGTTAAGCCGTGGGTCCCGGCTGTCATTTGTAGATCTTTGGCAGTCGTTACGGATAGTCATTTTTGGGGGATGAACTGCTCGCGTCCGTAGGTTCTACTTAAGTTCTGACCACCCTACACGTGTCCCCTGGGTAGTGCTAAACGAGCAGTAAATTCGGTGGTAGGCCTTAGCATCGGCTGCCGGCTTAAAGTTACCACCCACCAGGCAAAGTCTTGCCGCCAAGCGATACGTCGTGTTCCGGCTTGATGTCTGGTGAAGCCGTATGGTGGAAGATGGGTCTGAGTAGTTGTGTTGCGATGTACGCCGGGTATGATGCGCTATTTGTTGTTGTGTCGGATGGTTGATCATGGAGGGTAGCGGGATCCGAAGCACGGTTACTCCGCTGGCCGACCGCAGACAGTTGGGGGCCCAAGTAGTGTGCCAGCCACACACGAAAGGCTGCCCCGCCATCTGTGAAAAATCCTAGGGTGGCCCCATCGTGCCGGTTGGCGACCGGACGAGAGGACCCGATGGCGATCCCTGGGGGGGTTCGGGCGTCCCCGCAGTCTCCATATCAACCCTCCATTGGCGCAGCAACGCTGACCGTGTTGTTGGGTCTAATATCGCAACACCTCACTCAACTGCCATCTTCCATCGATCCTATTCACTCCGAATTGGAAAAAAAAAATCTATGAAAGGTCCAAAAAAGAAAGGCAAGTCTGTACAGCGGAGGCACGTCCTCTCTTTTCAAGTGCAGCTCTCGAATATTCGAGGGCTGCACTCAAATCTCAATGCGGTTCACCACCATCTTGAGACCGACATGCCTCACTTGCTTTTCTTGACGGAGACCCAGATCAGATGTCCACCAGATGCGGCGTACCTCAACTACCCGGGATACTCACTGGAGCATCACTTCCTGCAGCGTGCCGGGGTCTGTGTGTACGTCCGTAATGACATCTGCTGTCAGCGTCTCCGTCATCTTGAAGACCCATCACTATCCACCTTATGGCTGTTGGTGGACACCGGTATGGACAAAATTGTCTATGCCTGTGTCTACCGATCGCACAGCGGGGATCAGGAGACAACTCGGATGTTTGACCACCTCAGTGAGGCTGCCGATATGGCTCTTCATCGACACCCTGACGCGCAATTCGTCGCTCTGGGGGACTTTAACGCCTGCCATCAAGACTGGCTTTTCCCATACCAGAGGACCGACCACGCTGGGAGGGAAGCGCGAAACTTTGCAGTAGCGATGGGCCTTTCCCAGCTGGTTAAGCAAGCGACCAGGGTGCCCGATGTAGTTGGTCATACCGCCAATTATCTGGACCTTCTGCTGACTACCGACCCGGACAGATGTATTGTAACAGTCTCCTCGCCTATAGGAACTTCAGATCACTGTCTGGTGAAGTCTGTGTCGACCTTCTCCCCACCTGACTGCGACTCTCGCGGTGAGCGGCGAATGTGGCGATACAAATCAGCAGATTGGGATGAGATGCGACATTTCTTTGCGTCTTATCCTTGGCAGCAGGTCTGCTTCTCTTCAGAAGATCCGTCGAGCTGTGCGGATGCTATATCCGACGTGGTGCGTCAAGCTATGGAGTATTACATTCCTTATAGTGACGTACCCGTCGGTGGCTCAGCTCACCCATGGTTCAACGCCGATTGTGCTGAAGCTGAAAAGCGTAAGCATTCGGCGTTTCTTGCCTGGGCGGACGCTCGTGATCGTAAAGCTCCGGATCTGAGCTCAAAGAAGAGAGCCTTTAACCATGCTGCCAAGTCCTACAAAAAGGCACTAAGGAGGGCTCGCTTCGATCGTATTACTCATATTGGCAAAAAACTCTCTGCACAGCCATCTGGTAGCAGAGCATTCTGGTCCCTTGCCAAATCGGTCGAAGCGAACTTCTGTCGACCCACACTGCCTCCGCTGGTTAAACCTGACGGAACACTGGCTCATACGGCGAGAGAGAAGGCAGGTCTCTCTGCATCTCTCTTCGCTCATAATTCGCGTCTTGACACTAGCAGTGCTACTCCACCGAGTTTGCCTCATTGCGACTCTTCAATGTCCGAAGTTCGCATAAGGAATAAAGAGGTTCTGAGAGCGCTGTGTCGTCTAGACGTGAATAAAGCTAGTGG
Organism: Mythimna separata; assembly: GCA_030763345.1. Lineage (NCBI taxonomy): Eukaryota > Metazoa > Arthropoda > Insecta > Lepidoptera > Noctuidae > Mythimna > Mythimna separata. Next base: position 21,315,798 of record CM061170.1, on the reverse strand, counting down.
CCCAGATGGTGTACCAGCGATAGTTCTCAAGGCTTGTGCGCCCGAGTTGTCTCCTGTTCTGACACGCTTGTGTCGCCTCTCATATAGGACTGGAATAGTGCCCAAGTCCTGGAAGCTTGCCAACGTGCAACCCGTGCCAAAAAAGGGCAGTCGTGCCGATCCTGCCAACTATCGGCCGATTTCAATAACCTCCATACTCTGCAAGATTATGGAGCGTGTATTGAACTCGCGCCTCATGGCATACCTGGAAGGTAACGATCTCCTCAGTGACCGACAATACGGGTTTCGCCACAATCGGTCTACTGGGGACCTACTAGTGTATGCCACTCACTTGTGGGGCGAGGCCCTCGAGAAGAATGGGGAAGGTCTTGCCGTTTCTTTAGACGTCTCGAAGGCCTTCGACAGGGTATGGCACGCAAGCCTTTTGAGTAAGCTTTCAGCGTATGGCATTTCTCCTGGTCTGATTACCTGGGTAAAAGACTTCCTGAGTGAACGGTCTCTCCGAGTCGTTATCGATGGATGTTCATCGGAACCCATGACAACGAATGCCGGGGTTCCTCAGGGGTCTGTTCTCTCTGCAACTCTCTTTCTGCTGCATATCAACGATCTGCTAATGCCCGGTATCTATGGGTATGCAGATGACAGCACAGTTGTAGAGAGATACCTGCCGGGTGCTCGGGCTAGTAAGGAGTTAATCCAGTCCGAAAGAGAGGCTATGGTAGAGCGTGTGAATGTCTCCCTCGAGGCAGTCTCCAAATGGGGTGAAGCCAATCTGGTAGAATTCAACGCTGCCAAAACACAAGCGTGTCTAGTCACTGCAAAAAGGAGTCCGTTCACCTTGACTCCTACTTTCCGGAATGTGTCACTGGAGTGCACCGACCGTCTTCAGCTTTTGGGTGTTGAAGTTGCTTCAGACCTTAACTTTGGGCGGTTCATTGAGTCCAAAGCCAAAGTGGCTGCAAAAAAACTCGGCGTTCTGGCAAAGGTCCGGCGGTACTTCACACCGGGACAGCTTCTTATGCTATACAAAGCACAGGTCCGATCGTGTGTGGAGTACTGCAGCCACATATGGGCTGGCGCTGCAAAATGCCATCTAGCGGCTTTGGATTCGGTGGAAAGGCGTGCGAAGAGGCTAATTGGAGACCCTGATTTGGTTAAATCCAATCTGCAAAGCCTCGAGCACAGGCGTAGGGTAGCCAGCCTATCGGTATTCTACAGGATGCATTTCGGAGAGTGTGCGCAGGAATTACATGAGTTAATTCCGCCATCTCGCTTTCACCATCGGACAAACCGTCGTACGGCGAGTATCCATCCTTACGTTGTCGAAACCTGCACGGTCCGGACAAAGCGGTTTGCTTCGTCGTTCATACCGCGTACATCGAGGGATTGGAACAATTTGCCTGCTGCGGTCTTTCCGTCCGATTATAATTTGGGTATCTTCAAGACTAGAGTGAATAGGCTCTTAATAAACTAGTGCGCCTCACCATCAACGATTGCATCACTGCTTACCATCAGGTGGGATTGCAGTCAAGCACTAGTTTATGGTATATTAAAAAAAAAAAAAGTCAGAAGCCAGTAAATCTGACTCCAGTCTTGCCATGAAGTACCGTATTACCCTAGTCAATGGGTTGTGGAGGTCTGGTAGGCAGCCGCTCCTCGTAAAATACTGGTATTCAGCTAAATCCGGCTTGACTGGAAGCCGACCCCAATATAGTTGGTTTTCCCAGGCTAGGCAGATGATGATGAGGATAAAATAATATGCGTCTTACTATAGAATTATATTAAATATGTAAGTAATGTCCTCTAAAACACTTTCGTTGGCAATAATTCGGACAGAAAACTTTTCTTTTACAAAACATGAAATGCGGAAAACATTAAAAAGTACAAAACTTCAGTTTCAGAAGTTGGTGCTTCTGGTTTTGTTAAATAACACCGACTTCTAAAATTCAATTCGATACACAAAAGGAATCAAAATGGTTCAGGCGTCTTCGAGTAATGGAGTAACATACATTACGAACGAATTGAGAATCTCCTCTTTTTTAAAGTCAGTTAATTATCCTATTTCTCAAAACCCCTTATTGATTTATTTAATTCTTTATACACACAAAAGTAAAGACCTTCATAAAATTCCAGTGACATCCAAAATCGAGTCAGAAAACCGGTACATAGTGAGGATTCCGTACGGGGAAGCTCTGTTCATCGCCAGCGAGACGTCCAGCTCCACCCAGCGCTGCCTGTGCGGCACCGGCCGCGCCTTCTCCATGCACCTCCACGACAGCACCCGGCAAGAGGCCATGGTCTTCACCAGGAGACTTGCAGCCGCCTCCTGCTGCTTCCCTTGCAGATTGCAGGCAAGTTTTGGAATATTTCATTAGCTGAGAAATACAGGGTGTTAACCACGCAAACAATTTGACTCACGATGCGATGCACCCATCGTGTGCCAAATTGAAATGATCGACTTGAGAGTTTATCTGCTATCTTTAAAATACCGACCCCTAAACACTTCTCATGCACTGTTTGAGTTCCCTCAATTCTTCATGGATCCCATCATCAGAACTGGATTTTGAAATAAAAAAATGCGTCCAATCTGGAAGCATATAGCATATACGATATAAACGACGGACTTCTGAGCTAATTTTTTTAAACCGTTGAATTGAGAACCACCTCCTTTTTTTGAAGAAAATGTATCTCAGATTCAGTCAGAGAGCGTTGAGTGCGATTTACATTCAAGGAATGGATTACATAAGGAACTTTATAAGTAAAAACAGTAGTACATAAGTAGTCTAAGGGAATCCCTGCAGGCCAATAATCAGACAATCGAGGGAATCCCCAAAAGAAATTCCATACGAATTATATACGTGTAAGCGAGTCATATGAAACGTTATCGCGCTTACTCTTGTTCATTATTACTAGGTAAAACGGGGTGAATAGGAAAGTAAGGGTGAATAGAAACAAAACTTTGGTTAGGATTTTTACTTTGGTTAAATTTCACACGAATTTCCATCTTAGCATAGAATTTTATTACAATAAATGATTGAATAGGAGTACTCAAATGCTGCGAAAACTGGTTGAAAAACGAGAAAATTCCCTTCAAATTTTTGTTCCTATTCACCCTTACGTTCTTATTCACCGCGTTTTACGTATTTTACTTTTCGGGGATTCCCTCGACCCAATAGTAGATAGAAAAAATAGCTAAAAAGTTTAGCTTCCAGTTGTAGTTGCCCGACATCAAAAAGTAGCAAAATCTAGCTATAAAATAGCTAAATTGGCAGCGCTGCATTTGTCGTCGAGGTTCTACTGTTCTATAAAAAAATACCTTTGGGCGCTGGTGGGTGTTGGAATCCGATGGATGCGAGACGCACAGTACTGATCGTATTGGCGACACTTGGAGGAGGCCTATTCAGCAATGGACTTTTTCGACTTTAATGTTAGTCTATAATTCATTTTACAAGGATGATCGCTTGAACACAACCCATATAACAGGAACAGAACGCAGACTTCCCATATTTATTATTGTACTCGTAGTTCTCACGGTATGACTAGAAGCCTGCACTTTCACGCGCGAAAACTTACGAAAGAATGCGGCTATGAACAGTGTTGGATTATGAATAAATAATTAATGAACAAACGATTAATGAGTTACTTAGAAAATAATAACTTAATTGCACCGACTCAATTTGGATTTCGTTCAGCCAAATCGACCTCTGATGCGGTGCATGATCTCACAGACTATAGACCAATAGCGACCTGGCCTAATAGTCTCAAAAATGGATAGTGGGGATAAAGGTTTCGGTATATTTTTGGACCTTGCGTAGGCATTCGACACAGTTTGTGTTCCAATTCTTGTAGATAAGATGGAAAGCTTGGGAATCAGAGGACTGCCGCTGGCCCTTTTTAAATATTATCTGAGTGAGCGTACCCAGAGAGTCAAGATAGATGAATTCATCTGTGAATAGCAACCACTTACCTACGGAACTCCTCAAGGTTCGGTCCTTGGACCTACACTTTCCTCATTTACATCAACGACCTGGGTGCGCTCAATTTCAAAACACTAGTGGTAAAATCGTCAGTCTGCACTTTTGTTCAGCGCAAGATCGTGGGATGAGACTTATCAACTTGCACAGTGTACGGGCTATAGGAGAATCGAATTCTGTCTGAAAACCAATGGACCAACGAATGCTTGAATGCTTGTATATGAATTGTAGCTCACATTTGTATAGATGCACCTACAGGTAGTTGTCACTGTGTAACTTTGTCTAAGACAGAAAAATTTAAGTACCTTGGAATAACAATAGACGATAAACTTAGATTTCAAGAGCACATTAACATCCTTAGTAATAGATTGCGTAAACTAACATATGATTTAAAACACTAAGACACGTAGTCGATAAAGATGTCTTGAAATTAGTGAACTTTGCCCTTGCTCTGTCCATAATAAGCTACTGCATCACCTCCTGCAGTGGAGCACCGAAAACTACCCTACTGGAACTGGAAAGATCTCAAAGGGCTATCCTGAAGGTCGTTTCCTTTCGTCCGTATCGATTTCCCACTGAACAATTATACAAAGAGAGCAAAGTGCTGACAGTCCAACAACTATTCATACTAAACACCATAGTGAAACAACACTCTCCCTCTCCCAGTTTAGTGGAAAAAGGCGGTACAATCCAGTAAAACGGTGACCCTCGTCTAAAAACGACTTTTGCTAGACGCTTTTTTGGTTATTTGGGTAGTCATCTTTACAATAAAACTCACAAATTGCTAAACATCTAAGTATAATCTCAAAAACCATAAATGCAGAAAAAGCTTACTAATGACTTTTAAAGCTAAACTATGATGATACCGAGCATATGCTTACTAATAATATATAATATAGTCTTATCATTCTTAAGTAACTAGAACCACGAAAACGCACATACACACACACTTAAATACACTTCGCATATAATATACTTATACTAATTTTTACTTAAAACTAAAATTATAATAAAATATATAATCATCTTCATATTTTATCATAATGAATTTAAAATGTTGACATGTTAATTTTTTAAGCATTTTAATATTCACATTTTAATTTATTGAACTTTTTAATTGTTTTCGTTTTAATTTAAATTTGATGATTCATGGACTAACATAGATATAAGAATTACTAACAATTATTGTGAACCAAAATGTTGTCTTTTGAATCAATAATAAGATAAGCTCGCCTTTGTACATGAATCGTCAAATGAATGTGTAAATAAATTATTGTGTACAATAAATGAATAATAAATTTATTTTTTTTACTACATTGTCAGCGCGCGCTAGTACACAATCTGAGTTTTATAAAAGTTAAAGGGTGGGAACCTGGTGTCCTGAAACACAGACCTAGAGCCACCATACCAGTCTCTGACAATATAAAAACAAAATATATTCTATCCAAGCCGAAATATGTTAAGCTAATTTGTATACGAGTTTAAATACTCCGGCGTCGTGTCGTTAGGAATATCTGGGATTGTGCTTTCGGTAAGGTCAATTTTTTCCGTAAAATGATTATAATATTCACTATAAAGAAAGTGAAGGTTCCGGTCGAAACACTCCATTTTTAAGTATTCCAAAAATATAACGTAGGTTCTCAAGTTTTCACTGTGTTTTCTGTCTTAAGTGCATTCCATATTTTCATCAGATATATCTCATGTTCAAGGCGTGAAAAGTTTTGTAGTTTGTACGATGGACCGAACCATTGTTCTAATTGGGATGTTGGCAATGCTGTGATCCAGATTGTATTCTTTATACCATCTTTATCCTTGAACTCCTTTAACCATTTTCCAAATATTATTTTATGTTTTGCATTCATTTCATCGAAGCCCTCGAATACGAATGTCAATTTACCCCTATTGTAATAGTCCATGAATATTTGACGCTGAAAGATATATAAATAACCATCACCGAAGTAAGGAGAAGTTTTGTTGAGCGATTCTTCCATCTTTTTTTTTATAAGTTCAATAGATTCATCGCCCAGTGCAATTTGTTCTATTAATTCCCAAATACTCGAACAAAAGTCTAAATAGTTTTTTGTCCTGAATATTGCTTCGTGCTCCTGTAAGTTTATTCTAACAATCCAAGCTGTAGGATCGTGTTCCTTCGTTTTAAATATCAAGTGACTGAGAAGTGTTGACTTACCCATTCCACGTTCAGCAGTTATAAGTACAAGATCGTCTTGCAGGTCGTACAAAGTTTTTAAAACTTTATCTTTTACATCAAACTGATTTCGCTTTTGGGTACGACTAACTCGTCTGTCAATGTAACTTTGCTTGTCGTAATTGCTATACAAAGGTGGATTACCAATTTCGACAGTTTCATTATTCATAATTTTATAAAAAACGCCATAATTTATAAGTCCCATAGACTTGACGTCTACTATCGTACCTAAACTGACTTCTTCGCCCTGAAATAGTATTTTATATGTCGCTAAGAACTTTTTCTGCGAATCAATACTCAACTCGGTAAACAAACTTACTTCGTCCCAAACATCATTAGCTTGTGAAAAATATTTATTCATAATTTTAGCAGTATTTCTGTTTGTAATTACTATTATTTGATTACCATAAACAGCTTTTGCGATAGTTTTAAGCCTTTTGCAACAATCGCTGGAGTCTTGAAAAGTATTGCAAACAATAATAAATATCTTCTCTTTAGCTATATTTGTCAATTCCTCACATAAAGTATTGTGGGTGCATAAAGGTAGTTTGAAAATATTTTCTAAATCTAACACAATATGCTCCTTATTTCCCAGATACTGTTTTACTTTAGCAACTGTTAATACACAGCTCTCTGAAGCAATAATTGTACCTAGAATTTTCCCATTTAATACAAACTCTTTCATAACGTCATCATTAAATGTAAAATCTTGATTCGTATTGGTATGCGTCTCTGCAAAAAAACTTTTTAAGGGTTTACTCAAGGCATAAGTTACCGCATCCTCATATATTTTACATTCCTTCGTAAGATATAGTCCTATTTTAGGTGTCATCCATAGTTTTTGAATTTTATTATGATATTCTAGAAATATCAATCCAGATCGGTCTTTAAAGTTTTTGACATCATTGCAAGGGTGATTTTCTATCTCTGCTTTCAAAATTTCCTCTACGCGATTCTGATCAGCTTGGTTAGTGTAAAATAGTAATTTCTTATAGAAATCTCTCACCAGACCCTCGTCAAATTGTCCTCGTTCAAAGGACAATTTTGGGAATCTATTAACTTTAACATCCAATTTATATTCGTGCAAATTAGGAATTTTGGTATTTAATATTTCATACCATGTTTTAGAAAGCTTACCTAAAGATTTAGAGGTATCGGTAAACTTCAAAAGTTTTGAAGTTTCATCGAAAACTAATATGTTTCCGACAGCAGAAGCTATGCCTCCATTTAACTGAAGAAGTCCTTCTTCCAAAGACTCGTCTATAGTGATGATGTGTTTAGGTTTTGATTGTTCTATTAAATCTTGAATTTTTGTTGTCAGGTAGATTAGTCTCTTATGAATTTTTTTATCGTTGCCTCTTATTGCTAAGTCTTTGTTGCCGAAAAAAGTCGGGACTTTAAGCTTTAGAGACAGTAAATAATCTTTAGCAGCCAGTTCTGCTGCTTCATAGACAGTCGACTGTGGAATATTTGCTTTATCGAGTTGTCGCTTATGATCTGCAGTTATGGATTTGCTGACGAACTCTAGCTTGTCGTTTTTATATTTAAGAATACTTCCTGATAACAATTTACTTAGTGTCGTTATATCCAAGGGTTCTCTAAGGAAATTATGCAACAAGCTTTGTACATCAGTCTCTTCAAAATTTTGCTTTTTGAGTACCTCTAAGCACAATATGTTCTTGATCTGCACAATAAATTCTTCCTTGGCTGTAAAGAAGTCTTCTCTAAAGCTAGCAATCCGATGTCCTTGAGGTTGGATTTCAGAAACTTCAAAAACGTTGTGCGCTAGAATTACGTGATAGCGCAACATGATATCGTTATTCATAGACATTACGCTATCAGATTTATCACAAATGAACTTCGCCAACTGTTTAGCTAGTGTTGCGATTTGTTCTTTCATAACTATTTTACATAACACATCCAAATCATCATCTGTGTATGAAGGCTGTGTGCAACAACCTGCCGTTCCTATAAGCTTATTCAAATAGTCAGCAAAAGTACCTTCATAGGTTTTATTATTATGGACCTCCTTTGCTGTAGTATACATAATGAAAAAGCACTCAGTTTCATCAAAATTTCCTTTAAAGAACATATCTGTATTGCTCTGTGTGAAAGCGCGTCTGATTTCTAAATAACTATCAAAGTATTTTACCTGTGATTTTACCAAATGTGTTTTACTAGTGAATGGGATAAATTTATCATTTTCTCTGTGCTTGGCTTGAAGGAACACAGCGAGTGGTTTCTCGAATCCCTTTATATTTACTATAAAGCAGATGTCATCGAAGGCCCCTACGTCATCTCTATTGGTGGACAGACTAAACTGCTCGACATTGTCGTCGTGTATCAATCTAAAATATATCAGACTAATCAATTTAGTCTCGTATAGGTGTCCCTGGATTCCCGACGTACCTGCACGCTTTTTGTACATTTGGCTGCTCATGGTTTGATGGTTATCGATTCTCTTTCGTTACTTAGATATAAAAGACGTGAAAACACAGCTTTTCTACTTCTTGCTGTCGTTTAAGTGTACCTCAACACACGATGAACTCTTTCAGGATTCGTGACTTCAGCTGATGATGAGCGTAACCTGTAAATATATAAGTTTGTATATGAATATCTGTTGACTTGTGTAATAATTCTACTATTGTATACATTGCCCGCACTCATAGTTTACGAGTACATGTGGATTAATGGAGAGAGAGAGTGGGAGAGGGTGACCCAATGAAAGATGGATGAATTTTGTGAGAAGTGCTATGAAAGAAAAGTGTGTCAGTGAAAGTTATGAGCGATAACTGTGACAAGGCAGAATACCTTCAGGGTAAGTTCAAAACCTACATCAAGCGTGGTCATAAATAAAGACTACGTTGAAGATGCGCTTGTTTTACCACAATTGCTTCTGTGCAAGTGGCTTCCCTGGTAGTTATTAACCGCAATGGTATGAAAACGTCTATTCGGTTATTGAATGACGCATTTATTGGGTTTAAATATACTTAATTCTCGAAAAGGACATGGCATTCACTTGAGATCAATTATTTTCCTCATTTGTCAACGCGTAGGTAATATAATTAACTTATCCTTAAGGTACCATTCAGTCTTTAAATTGTGTATTTTGTTTTACTTAGCTTCTGGCAGCGACTTTACCTGCATGGAAGTAGGTTTCTCGCACAAACGCACTAACCTGAGGGGTTTCAGGGGCCCAAGTTGGAAGCATGAAATTACTGTCCAAAAACTCAAATCTATTACATAAATTAAAAAATTATTATTAAAATTATTATTATTATTTATTTAAATTTTATACATTGAAAATATCAAAAAAAATAATGGCTGGGGTGTAACTAGACTGAACTAGACCCACACCGAACCTGAAAATGTGATTAAAAAGAATGTTGTCTGTTTGTTTGTTCAGGCATCAAGCAAAAACTACCGGTTCGATTACGATGAAACATGGTATACTTAATTATTCTTTAGTATCCTGGGCACCACACTGGGTACTTTTTATTCCGGAAAAGTACACACAATAAAAGACAAACTTAATTTTGCGGTCCGATCCCTAGACCCGATTACTGTACCAACCGTAAATAATAAGTTTGGTAGGTTAGGTCACCCGCAGTGGAGTTCACTAAGGGGCGCTGCACATGGCTAAGACCGTTTTCACATTTTCCGATCCGATATCGGTATCGGACGCCGATACGATATCGGGGTAAGGTAAATGTATGAGATATGAACCTGTCTTTCATATTGTCCGACCCGATATCGGATATCGGAGCACAGCATTTCATACATTTTACTTACCCCGATATCGTATCGGCGTCCGATACCGATATCGGATCGGATAATGTGAAAACGGTCTAAGATCTACTATAATATTTTATCGATACCGTACAATTCCGCACACGACGAATATAATAAATAATTTTTCATATTTCTTAACACGAATTTCAATTGCACTTTTGAAAGGTGAAAAGGTCAATTTTTCAGAATAAATGATGCTAATTACTTTAATTTCACACTGGCGAAACTGCGGGCAGAAGCTAGTTCTTACTAATAGCTCTTCGGGCTGCCATTTATATTATTTTCAGGGGTTTTTTTATAAATAAGGAAATACACTTGTTTATTTAAAATATTTGTTTATATAATTTTCCTTAAAGTCGACTCATATAACCAAGGATCTTGTGTACCTTACTGGATTGATTACGAAGCAATATTACTCATTCAGAAGTGTACTTTATTTTCATTGTAGTTAAATATTTTTATTGACAAGCAAGGATTGCGTCACTGCTTATCATCAGGTGGGATCGCAGTCAAGCACGAGTTTATAAAAATTAAAAAAAAATGCCTAGACAAATGTCTTCGTGTGTAGAGAAAGAGGTGGTGTGTCGTTTTCTTACCTAGTGTGTGGACATGCTAGTAGACAGAGATAACTTACATACCCTTTTGCATCGTTTTTGAGATAGACACAATCTATTCATGCATATAACAGGCGTCAGGCAAAGCCGTGTGGCACGCAGTGTTAGTTTCATTTTGTCTACATGTTGTTTCTACACTGTGTGTATTTATGTATACCAAATAAAATATTTTTCTTTCAAATATTGCGTTGGATGTACCAACAAGCTTTTACACCATGCCCAGGTTGACGATAGACGGGTTGGGAAGGGCCCTCTTCACTATATAGTATAAAACAAAGTCGCTTTCTCTGGCCCTATATCCCTATGTATGCTTAAATCTTTAAAACTACGCAACGGATTTTGATGCGGTTTTTTTAAATAGATAGAGTGATTCAAGAGAAAGGTTTGTATGTACTTACCATTTTTTTTTTATAAACTTGCTTCTGCCAGCGACTTCGCCCGCGTAAAAATGGGTTTCTTCACATAAACTTTGAACTCCCGTTTCATCTCCTTAGGGGCGCTTTTTAGAAAATCCTCTCCCGGTGCTTGCTTGATATTTCACACTTCTAGTCTCAGCAGTTTCGGTTACGCGGTGAGATGTCAGTCATTCAGTTTTTTTTTCACTTTTATATAAACACTTAGTTGAAAATATTTTGTATAATGATTACTAAAATAGCACTATTATGTTTGTAAACTAGTTCTTTCTTTTACTATTATTCACAATTAACTTTTTACGTAGCAGCACAAATTCTATTGGATCAGCACAATAGACGTATGAACTAATAACTTACAAGTAAATAACTGGGATTTTATATGAGGGCAATGATTCATTTGCCAACAGAGTAGCGATGGACGAATCCGAGACAATTTAACAATCGAAAAGTCCACCATCTACTCGCAGTTCTACAAATAATTGAGATGTTTTTTGATTGTTTCAAGTCAACGGAAGCGACCTCTAGATTTTGATTGTATGAATCAGTTACTCTCATTCGCAACTATAAACTATTAGCGTCCTCTCGTTCCGTATGACGCAGGTCCTCACCGGACACGGTAAGTTCGGGAGATTCCTGCATCGGATCAAGGAGGAAAGGACGCCCGGATGTCGCCACTGTGTGAACCCCCCGGAGGACACGGTGGAGCACACGGTAGAAGTGTGCCCCGCTTGGGTGGAGCACCGCCGTGTCCTTGTGGAGGCTATCGGGGGCGGGGACCTCTCGCGCCGGCCCTGGTACAGGCCATGGTCCAGAGCGAGGAGGGATGGCAAGCAGTCGCCTCTTTCTGCGAAGCAGTAATGCTAGCGAAGGAGGCTGCCGACCGCGAGTGCCTGAGGGAACGGCGGCCCTCACGCCGCCGCCGTAGGCGCGGGCTTGCGGGCGACGAGCACTGGGTAGCTCGCCGTCCGGCAGTCTGGTAATAATCTGGACCGATCCCAGTCGTCAACGGCGCGTTCTGTTCCACGCGCGCCTCAAGGAGATGTCAGCAAACTGTAGGGGCCCGGTAGGGCCAAAGCCTCTGGGGAACACGGAATCCGAAAGGTTGTCACCGCGTCCCCCAGATCGAAGGCAACGAAGGAACGGGGTGGGGGTTTAGTCAGTAAGAGTTTGACACGCCCTCCCGCTCCGCCCAAGAGTGAGAGAAGTCATTCTGATGATTTCCCTCATCTACCTAGCCTTTTCCCAACTATATTGGGGTCGGCTTCCAGTCAAGCCGGATTTAGCTGAATACCAGTATTTTACGAGGAGCGGCTGCCTACCAGACCTCCACAACCCATTAACTGGGGTAACACGGTACTTCATGGCAAGACTGGAGTCAGATTTACTGGCTTCTGACTATCCGTAACGACTGTCAAAGATCTACAAATGACAGCCGGGACCAACGGCTTAACGTGCTTTCCGAGGCACGGAGGAAACTCGTTATGTTAAGATGGTCACCCATCCACAGACCAACCTAGGCAAGCGTTGCTTAACCTTGAAGATCGACCTGTGCGGCTGTTATTATTTAGCCACGAGCTCCTCATTCTGATGATTTGCCTACCGGAAAAAAAAACTGTAAACTATTGAGGAACAACTCGCGAATGAAGGCGCCATGCGGTTGTCGCAATAACAGACCAAATCAGACCCGAGTTAAGGTCCAAAACAATCGAGAACCATCGCGATGTTCGGACAATCGAATGAATCGAATAAAACCTCTCATTACCTCGCATCGCGACAACAGTGTTGCCATAGTTTTTATTACCTACATATAACAATTAAAACCAGGTCTTACTATGCAATCATTCCATGCACTCTTGCGGTGGAACGCGCTGCGGTTATTACCCGAACGGCCACGGACTACGGAAAAACAAACGAACGTTTTAACTATGCTAGTATATACAGGAAAAGTTTTTAACCAATGCGTAAATTTTTTTTTGGTGACTCAGTGTAAGTAATAGAACACAGATCGATCTTAATAAGTAACAGGGTACCTACTTCATGGCAAGACTGGAGTCAGATTTACTGTCTTCTGACTATCCGTAACTACTGTAAATGACAGCCGGGACCTACGGCTTAACGTGCTTTCCGAGGCACGGAGGAAATTCGTTATGTTAAGATGGTCACCCATCCACAGACCAACCTTAGCAAGCATTGCTTAACCTTGAAGCGAAACTTACACTGAGCCACCAAAAAAAAATTACGCAGTGGTTAAAATTTTTTCCGATCGATAATCGATCTATAAACGACGGAGTTCTGTGGTTATATAATATTCCTAAAACTATAATTGTTTTACTAGTTTGGTGAATCATTGATTGTTTTATTTGAAATAATTAATGATTTTCGAAACAATTATTATATTTAATAATGTCGTTTACAGAACTTGAATCACTTTTCTGAGGATCCAGTAGGTGGTGCGCACTTGCTTTTTGTTTAGGAGAATTGATAATGGACAGCATGCCATTTATCTTTATTACAAGTTGCATTTTTGAGCAATGATTTTTCATAAAAAAATTTTCAACTTTCTTAGAAGACAGAATTTTTTTCTTACAGAAATTTCTGTACCTTTTATATACCAATCGCGCAGATGCATTTTGAGGATTATTGCTGGAAAGTTTGTGAAGCTTATCTCTATGGCGGATACATCGTAGCAATCCAGGGGTTTTTTTTTCTGGTAGGGGAATCATCAGAATGACTTCCCCCGCTCTTGGGCGGAGCGGGAGGGCGTGTCAGACTCTTACTAACTAAACCCCTACCCCGTTCCTTCGTTGCCTTCGTTCTGGGGGGGACTCGGTGTCAACCTTTAGGAATACCACATGTTCCCCCCAAAGGCTTCGGCCCTACCGGGCCCCTACAGTTTGCTGACATCTCCTTGAGGCGCGCGTGGAACAGAACGCGCCGTTGACGACTGGGCTCGGTCCAGATTATTTCCAGACTGCCGGACAGCGAGCTACCCAGTGCTCGCCATCCGCGAACCCGCGCCTACGGTGGTCGGAAATCGGGATCGGGATCTCGGCGGCGGCGGCGTGAGGACCGTTCCCTCACACGCTCGCGGTCAGCAGCCTCCTTCACGAGCATTACTGTTTCGCATAAGGAGGCGACCGCATGCCAACCCTCCTCGCTCCGGACCATGGCCTGAACCAGGGCCCGGCGCGAGAGGTCGCCGCTCCCGATAGCCTCCACAAGGACACGGCGGTGCTCCGCCCAAGCGGGGCACACTTCTACCGTGTGCTCCACCGTGTCCTCCGGGCGGTCCACACAGTGGCGACACCCGGACGTCCTCTCCTGCTTGATTCGATGCAGGAACCTCCCGAACTTACCGTGTCCGGTGAGGACCTGCGTCATACGGAAAGAGAGGACGCCGTGACCTCTTTCCAACCACTCCTCAAAGAGGGGACTTACCGCCTCAATGACGGGGTGCCCAGCACTGGGTTGCGACAGTCGCAGTCGCCATGCCACCCTGACGATAAAAAACTTGAAATGTGCTCAACAAAGCGAGCAGCGACTGTATTTGCATCCGCATCACTGTTTATGAAAGAGAAGTCAATAGTTTGTAGGTGTGCAAGGGCTGACTCGTAATCGGTTTTCTTGTAAATATTATTTCTACTTGATCTGTGATTTGAGTAGCATAGACTTAAGAGAACAGAGGCATGGTCAGTCACAGTAGAATCCATAACGAAGGCCGCAGCAGAGTCGGGTGTGTTTATCATAATACGATCAAGACAATTGTTATTTCATTTATTTTTCCTATTTGTAAACATGCTTAGTCATTAATAACTTGCCGCATTTAGTAATGTGTAACGTAAAAGGATAGTATTAACAATGACCTTTTAAAGGAGCTCGTGACTAGATAACAGCCGCACAGGTCGATCTTCAAGGTTAAGCAACGCTTGCCAAGGTTGGTCTGTGGATGGGTGACCATCTTAACATAACGAGTTTCCTCCGTGCCTCGGAAAGCACGTTAAGCCGTAGGTCCCGGCTGTCATTTGTAGATCTTTGGCAGTCGTTACGGATAGTCAGAAGCCAGTAAATCTGACTCCAGTCTTGCCATGAAGTACCGTGTTATCCCAGTTAATGGGTTGTGCTCCTCGTAAAACACTGGTATTCAGCTAAATCCGGCTCGACTGGGAGCCGACCCCAATATAGTTGGGAAAAGGCTAGGTAGATGATGATGATGATTTAGTAATGTGTAAGTAGGTACATAGTAATTTATAAAATGTAACCATTTCCGAATGAGAGGGAGTCCTGGTGTCCTGAAATACAAGCTTTTTGTCTAGCTTAGGTAACAGTCTCCCACAATATAATTGTAAAACTGTAGTTATGTACTCTAGTCGTGATACTATGTAAATGTACGTTATATTATCGTTATATGTGGTTATCTTTATTATTATCTATACTAATACTAGCTTTTACCCGCGGCTTCGCTCCCGTCAAATGACTACCCTACATTACCCTACACTACCCTGCCTACCCTACACTACCCTACACTACCCTACACTACCCTACACTACCCTACACTACCCTACTTTACCTAACTTTTTTTTTTTAGATTTAAACTGTCCTATCTCTCAAGTTGGATCGAACTGCACGTGGTGTGCGAAATTTATTATAATCGGTTAAGTGGTTTAGGAGTCCATTGAGGACAAACATTGTGACACGAGATTTATATATATTAAGATAAAGAGGTACCTATAGTTTGTTTTTTTGTTTGTATGGGATAATCTCTGAAGATCCTGATTCGATTACATAAATGTATGTATTGATAGAAAGCTGCTTTCTTCCTGAGTGCTACAGGCTATATTTTAAGTAAAAAAAGTTACTTTCGCGGGCAAAACCGCGGGCGGAAACTAGTTATTAATAAACATAATAAAAAATAACGAAAAAAAAAACTTTTTTGTAAGTAGGTTCCTACTAACCTTTCAAAAATCCTCGTAATAACCTATATATTTCATCCACCTTCTCTTTCCAGGAGATAAAAGTGGTGACTCCGCCCGGAGACTACGTGGGACGGGTCCAGCAGCAGTGCACGTGGCTGGTGCCATTCTACCTGGTGCGGGACGCCAATGATGATGTGCTGTTTGTGGTGGAAGGCCCTGAAGCACTGCTGAGGAGTGCCTTGCTCATCTCCGAGTTTAAGGTAAGCTTCTGTAGTTGATAAACGAGCTTATGGCGCAATTTCATTAGTCGATAGGGCCCGCATGCGGGGTGCGAGAGATTTCTGGAACGCATGCCACAGGGCCCGCATTCGGGGTACCGTTTTCATTAGTCGATAGGGCCCGCATGCGGGGTGCGAGAGATTTCTGGAACGCATGCCACAGGGCCCGCATTCGGGGTACCGTTTTCATTAGTCGATAGGGCCCGCATGCCGGGTGCGAGAGATTACTGGAACGCGTGTCACAGGGCCCGCATTCGGGGAACCGTAGACGGTATAACGAACATGTTACTTTCATTGGTTGTTATCTCGCCTGCGGGGACTCCCCGCATGCGGTATACCGAACGAGTTAACGACCAGTGAAATTGCGCCATTATGTCGTTAACTTGCCAAGGTCGGTCTGTGGATGGGTGAACTTAACATAACAAGTTTCCTCCGTGCCTCGGAAAGCACGTTAAGCCGTAGATCCCGGCTGTCATTTGTAGATCTTTGGCAGTCGTTACGGATAGTCAGAAGCCAGTAAATCTGACTCCATTCTTGCCATGAAGTACCATGTTACACGAGTTAATGGGTTGTGGAGGTCTGGTAGGCAGCCGCTCCTCGTAAAATACTGGTATTCAGCTAAATCCGGCTTAACTGGAAGCCGACCCCAATATAGTTGGGAACAGGCTAGGCAGATGATGATGTCGTTAACTTGAAAGGGCTCGGCTTCCAGGATAAGTTCAAAAATCGAACAGAACTTCTATGAAATTATCTGCCAAACAAATTACTGATTTAATCACAACTGGTGAAACAAACCCTTCGCTTTTTTAGTACTTATTTTAAAACTTTCAGTCATTGCTTCCTCCAAACTATTTAAACGAGTATGTAGCTATATTTAGACAATATGCTTGTAACCATTACTGGAAACATGGTGTTTTGAACTAAGTCTTAATTATCATTGATTTCCAGATAATGACCAGCGACTCCCTCCGCGTGGTGGGCAAGATAGCCCACGGCTGGGACAGAGAGCTGAACAGCTTCATCACGAAGATCCAGATGCCTGCCCCCGCAGTGCAGCCCAAACACAAAGCTCTCATATTGGCCGCTGCTTTCCTATTGGTAATATTTTAATACTATGATAACACTTGACCGACCGCCAAGACGCAGACCCATTTGGTATAGTCATTGGCAGTAGGGTTTCTTTGAGGAGTGGCTGGAGAAGCGTCACGGCGTCCTTACAGCAAGACGCTGCAATGGTCCTAACCGGACATAGTAATTTTGGGAGGTCCCTGAACTCGATTCAGGCGGAAGAAACACCCGGGCGTCACCCTTGTGTGGACCGCCCGAAAGTGACGGTAGAGCTTACGGTGGAGGTGTGTCCCGCTTGGGCGGAGCTCTGCAACATCCTCATGAGAGTTATCGGCGGCTCACACTTGGTTCAGGCCATGGTCCAGAGCGAGGATCAATGGGCGGTGGTTGGTTCCTTCGAGACGCGTAAAGGAACGGATATCCTCACGCCCCAGCCGCCGAAACCCCAACCCCGACTACAGAGTGGGGTATCAAATGAAAGGGTATAAGATGTTCATTACAAAACTGTAGGACAGGGATTTTTTAATTTTATGTTCTTCTTCTTCTTTTTCTGTCGATATACACTCACAATTTTTTTTCTGCCCAGTATTTGGCAACCTCTGGTATTGGCCTCGTATAGATCCTGTAAAGTGCAGTTTTATGTAACTATTAGGTATGGTAAGTTGTCCCACATTGAACCAGGTAAATTTCAAAGTCTCATAGTGGGCTGGATGTTCAATCAATGCCTTTCATTTTTTGTGTATAGTTAGCATATTTATTTAGCTTCAATTTTGTAAAACATTAATTTCTCATATTCCTTTTAGTTTCGGTGTAAAACAGGTTTTTATGAAAAATGATTTTTGGTTAAATGTGTACCACCGGTGGTACACATTTAACCAGGGTATCGTCCACATTGAGAAACCTTATTAACGATGTCTTCTAGTTGAATTTATAAGGCAAATACTTTGTAATAATAATAATAATAAACAGTAATAATAAAAATCAGCCTTATATTTATAAAAATCACTTTAAATCATATGCAATTAAACCGAGAGTCTTAGTTTTATACATCACAAAACCTTTTCAATCAAATTCCTATCATATTTTAATAATAAAAACAAAAGTAACAGTTTTTAATTATAAAAACAAAAGTACCTTCCATAATATAACAAATTAAAATTAAATTTAAATAATTGTAAAAAATACTCCTTTAACGACTGGGGTGTACACAGTAAACCGTGGTTAAATGTGTACCACCCTCAGGTGGTTAAATGTGAGACACACCACGTTTTATCACTAAATTCAATATTTTACCGGCAAATCAATCTCTTAAAATCACGAATTATAGCGCTTTTAATTGCTAAATAACCGTAGAAAACAGTGTATATATAAATAAATTGATATTATTTAAACGAAAAAAGCTAAAAAAGAATGAAATTGGCAAAAAATTTTTACTTTTTGAGTCAGTTTTCTTTTGAATGCTCCTCACACAACCACTTTGCACGCGATCGCCACGCAAACTAGTGGGCAGGAAAGGAACGTAAATACCTCTCTTTCACTCATATTAGTGCGGTTTGGCAATGTCGCATTTTCGAGATTCGGCGGTGGTTCAATGTAGCTGCCTGGTTCAATGTGAGACACCCGACCCTATATATTATTCTGGTATTTTATTGTTTCAGGAATACACTTACTTCGAAACGCCGAGATCGAGTTGTTGCAGTTGTTGCTAAGAGGTGATGACGTGAGATGGCTCAAATACCTACAACTTTCTGGGAAGAAAGGATAGCCAGGAGTATATTCTAGTAGCCCAATATAATAGGGATACTTATACTTTCTATGTGCCTACTAAATAAGTAAATAACGATTTTATTAGCTAAGTAGTACATATCTAACTAACTAGCTAGTGCGCCGCACCTTCAACGATTACATCACTGCTTACCATCAGGCGGGATTACAGTTAAGTTTATGTTATATAAAAAAAAAACTTAAAAATCTAGAAGTATAGAAAATACATCATTTATTTTATACCCGTAGATTTTATACGTATTAAAAATATAAGCATATGACTATTTTGTATAATATGTGATAAGTTTTATAAATAAAATATTTTTCATATTTACTGGAGTTTTATTTATTACGCTAAATGACCTCACAAAAAAAAACTGACTGACTGACATATCAACACACATCAGAAACTACTACAACTAGGAACTTGAAGTTTTGCACACAAGGTTTATATAATAACACAACACTACATAATATAAAAAATATATATTAAGAAACTGTAAAACCTACAGCCCACATAACCTTCGATACCCGGATGGCAGGGGCCCGCACCTTTCGCAAAACAGGAGTGTGTTTTTAACCGGTAAGTGTGCGCGGGAATTGCATGAACTGATTCCGCCATCCCCATTTTACCATTGGACAAACCGACGTACGGCGAGTATTCATCCTTACGTTGTCGAAACTTCTACGGTCCAGACTAAGCGTTTCGCTTCGTCGTTTATACCGCGTACATCGAGGGACTGGGACAATTTGCCTGCTGCGGTTTTCCCGTCCGATTATAATTTAGGTGTCAAGGCTAGAGTGAATAGGCTCTTAATAAGATAGTGCGCCTCCCCATCATTGACGATTGCATCACTGCTTACCATCAGGTGGGATCGCAGTCAAGCACTAGTTTATAACAATAAAAAAAAGTCCGGCACTGCACAGACTGTCTTACTTGTGGGACAATGTAGACGCATATCAGCCGAACCCAATAACCTATTTAACACATACCGGAGATAGAAAAACAAACGAAACAAGGGAAAACGAATAATGTTTGTATTGAACTCTTACTTAAGAAACTAGAGTTGATTGGAATTAGAGGGCTTCCATATGAACTTTTCAGAAGTTATCTTGAGAATCGCTCTCAGGTTGTAAAAATAGATAATTTTACTAGCAATGAGATGTACCTTACCTACGGTGTCCCACAGGGCAGTGTGCTCGGGCCGACATTGTTCCTCATTTATATAAATGACCTCTGTCGGCTTCCACTGCCTAACGCGAAGGTCATCTCCTATGCCGATGATACAGTTATTTTGGTCCGTGGTGATGATTGGAGCGAGGCTCGCTATTTTGCAGAATCAGCCCTTCAAGCAACTATGACATGGCTTGCGCGCAACTTACTTACTTTGAATGTAGATAAAACTTATTTTATTACTTTTGCCGCAAGACAAATGTCACAACCTACCTCTTTTAATTGCCTGACAGCCCACAACTGCAGTTTACCGACAGCAGCAAGTTGCAACTGTAACACAATCTCGCGTACTGATTGCATTAAATATCTCGGTATTAAAATCGATAGTGCTCTGACATGGAATGAGCAGATCAATGCACTGGTGTCACGAGTGAGAAAACTAATATTTGTTTTTAAAAATCTTAGAAACTCTGCAGATCTTTCCACTCTCAAAACTGTCTACTTTGCCCTGGCCCACTCTATTATAACTTACTGCATTGCAGCCTGGGGGAATGCAGGCAAATGTCTATTTTTGAGACTGGAAAGAGCTCAGAGAGCTGTACTTAAAGTTATGGCACACAAACCCATCCGCTTCCCGACTGAAGACTTATATAAAATGTGGAAACTTCCAACAGTAAGACACTCATTTGTTCTTTGCGTCATTGTTCGAAAGCATTCTGAGTTGAACTATGATCCCATTCTCTATACGAGAAAACGCAGAAGTGATAGAGTGTGCGAGGTCACCCCCACCAAATTGCAAGTTGTACGACGAAAGAATCTTGGCGAATTCATAGCTGAAATTTATTGGAGTGTCTTAAAGTGACTTATATAGGTACGAAGGCATTTCTATTATTTTTCTACGTTTTTTCAAAGTATCACATTAACTAGTTATAGCCGGATAAAAAAGATATTTGAAATTAAAGTTATTTATATTTATTCTGCCAAATGACAGTAATTAATGACGGGCAAAAAGACTATTATCCCAAATAAAAAAAATATAACTTGGTTTGACTTTGTCAGTTGTTGATTGGTTTTACTAATGTCACAGACGCCTATCATTTATGCATATAAAGCAACTGACGCTGAAATTATGTCCGGTCTATTTTCTTCTGGCAGTGCTGATCATATTTCAGAGAAGATGATGTCGTGTTCATTCTGGATAGGGGTTTTAGGGACGGTATAAGTTTACTAGAGAACGTGATTTTAAAGTTTTTAGGCAAGAGTATTTTCATCGCTGTCTACCACACATGATGCAAACATTTCAAATCGCGACAGCTCTTTTGAACAAGTTTGGTGTTCGCTTTCAAAATAATGAATATGCTAATGAAATACTTGAAATAATTAGAGAATGGATGAACTTACCAAACAATTTGGCAAAAATGAATAGACGAACCTCATAATTTCGTAGCTAATGCTACGAGTTACGAGACAAGTTTATCACGATCAGCGGTAATCCGCTGATCGCGATAATGTTTTATGCTTCCCAACCCTGGAATATAGAGACTTGATTCTCTTCGCCCAGGGAACGTACCAAATAAGACAAGCTCGCTCATATTATGGCGAACATATACGTTTCCACGGTGGGTACAGAATCGAAGTTTCCAGTGAAAACATTGATTCCTCTGAATATAATCTTAGGGGCACTGGCGTGACAACACCAACAACCTAAGGTCGACTGGTAGTAAATGCCTAAGGCATTAAGTCTGCCTTTGTACAATGTTTTGTGCATAAAGCTTTAATAAATAAATAATTAGAGGAAAAATAAAGTCACTTCACGTATCCAGGAAGCAATATTATGTTTATATTGTTATAGAAAATGATATTCCTGGTAGGACAGGAATCAGCGAGTATTGTTGTAATTGTTTAGTTGGTCAGCGGACAGTAGGATGTTGTGCTCATGTCATGACGCTAGTCTGGTATTTGGGATGGGCCAGACATCAGCAAAATATTTCAGCTCCTGCAGAATTTCTGGATGAAATAGTTATAAGAGAGGATTACGAAGAATAAATAATAATATAAAAAAACTTGTTTTATTGATTCTTATGAACATATACTCAATATATTCCATACGCATTCAAGGATTTTGTGTTTGTTTTTATTTAAGTATCTGAAAAGTTAGCAAGTATTTATAAAATCCCAGAATTCTATTATAGTCCTATTGCTTCAATATCTACCTAAAACAATGCTGATGGTAACTGGTAGCCTCAGTCCTATTGTACACAGTCACATAGTAGGTACGTAGTAAGTATACCTAAGTTAACCTATCAATACCCGCGAAACGAGACACAATAGTAAGACAATAACAACGCGGTCCTATGAGACCGGTCGGGGATTCATGAATTAAGGCCAAAGAGTAAGTATATACACCTTTTACAATGCATTGCATGCTAAAATAACTGGGTCAGGAAAATAATAATGTAATATTGCCCTTTTAACTTCTTCGAATTGAAATTACCGTAGACATAACCTACAAAACTTCATGACTGAATTTCTATTAATTCCGGCCTTTTCGAACAAAAATTCTTGCACCAGCTAATTCAGAAGTTGACGCCGAGTTTAATAAGATATTTTTCATTTAAAGACGCTAGAATTTAATCTCAGCTAATTTAATGTATAGGCGGCTGCCATTGTTCTTTAAATTCTTTGCCCCAGTCATTTATAACAAAATTAATAAAATTATCAATATCTTTCCACTTTGTTCCCGAGATTGCAAAACCCAAACTGATAAATGGCTTTCCACTCAAACTTACGACAGTATTGAAATTTTAGTAAAAATTTGAAACTATTGGTTTATTTTTCTTTTTTCTTGTACCATAAGTGCAGATAATTATATCCAAATTTCCCTCGTCACAGACATGCACACACACTCACAATCACAAACACACACATACGCACACGCTCACAACACACACACACACACACACAACACACAATACACACGACCCACTCATATAATACACATACGAACCACTGTCTTTCATAACTAACCCAGTATTTATCCTTATTGTGAAACTTTATTAAAAATACAAAAATATGCATGCATGAAATGTACGTAAAATAAGACCACTGATGTACTCAACTCTTGGAGGTGAGCGTTAATAGCTGCAACACAGTTTATTTTAAACTATCGTAGCTATTACCGTTACCATAATATATTGTAAAAATTGTTTTTGGTTCCAATAAACATTTATTATTATTATTATTATGTATCCTTTGCTTTACTATCTCCAGTATGCCAAAGCTGGGATGGGTTCGTCCGTATGAGGAATACCAAAACCTGCCAAAAAAAAAAAAATCTCTTTAAAAAAATACAAATGTACAACCTTTTTTCCCATTCCCAAAAAATATTATCAACAACTGTCTAAACTGATAATTGATAGCTGTCAAAACTATTATAAACAATCATAACATTTTGACAAATTTTCACAAAAACTGGTATATTTATGAACATAAATACAGCGATGCCTTGCGCCCCGCCCCCGACCGGGCTTGAGAAGAAGTGGCCTTACGTGGAGTACTACATCGGGGAGAGAGATGACGAGAACAGGAAGCATGGGATGGGGATACACCACTGGAGCGGAGCTGAGGTTACTCTTGCTTACCCTATGTATTGCATTTTGGAGTGTGTGCGCGGGATTTACATGACTAGATTCCGCCATCACCTTTCTATCGTCGGACAACCCGATTACCCGACGTACGACGAATATCCACTCTTACATTGTTGAAATCTCTACGGTCCAGACTAGCGTTTTGCTTCGTCGTTTATATGTATCGAAGGACTGGAGCAATTTGCCTGCTGTGGTGTTCCCGGCTGATTATAATTAAGTTTAGAGTGAATAAGCTCAGTGTGCCTCTCCATCAACGACTGCATCATTTGCGTCACTGCTTAAGTGCTTACCATCAGGCGAAATCGCAGTCAGGCACAAGTTTACATTATTTAAAAAATATATACCTACATAAATTTCATAAATATACTTATCAAAAATGGGAGGAACCTTCCCAACTCGTCTATAGTCAACGTGAACGTGATTTAAAAGCTTGTTGATTCGCCAAACGCAATGTTTGATAGAGGCAATGCAAAAAAAAACGGAGATAACGCCTGAACATTCTGTGTGTATTCAGTAATTCCGTCATTCACTCGAATATTTCGCAAAACATGTTCTAGAAAATACGTGCTTTTTTATCCGCTGTATATCAATATTTAATGAGAGCATGTTTTATATGTCACAAACGCTTCCACGAATAGCGATAACCACTTACTTAGCGCTATCATCACCCCGCTCACATCCAGTGCCGTAACTAGGGCGGTGCGAGCAGTGCCCAGGCACATGGCGCAAACCCTGGAGGGGCGCAGAAATGACCAGACTTGTATCTAGTTTTATCTAATGCATGGTAGCTAGTAGGTACATTTAGTTTTATTGCGAACATGGCGTAGACGCACCCTACTATACTATCTATAGTTATATCTAGGTATATCGCATTTTTCAAGCAATCTTGAAACAACAACACATGTGAAGGTATTCAGGACGTCCTCGGCACCCTGTGCCTGGGCACTGCTCGCACCGCCCTAGTTACGGTACTGTGCGGACGGCCAGTTCGGCTTTCGCTGGGGGCGTTTCACGGTGGACGCCATCATGCGTGTGAGGGGAGGCGGTGATTCGGGGCAGGGTCGTCTTGGCGGTGTCTTTGGACATCGCCAATGCCTTCAACTCCCTGCCCTGGAGTTGCAACGGGGCGGCACTTCGGTACCATGAGATGCCCGCCTACCTCCGTCGTGTGATCGAGGCATACCTGTCGGATAGGTTCATCATCTATCCCGGTCACCAGGGAGAGTGGAGACGGCGAGAGATGTCGTGCGGTGTTCCGCAGGGATCGGTACTAGGACCGCCCATGTGGAACATCGGATACGACTACGTGCTGCGCGGCGACCTCCCCGACGCGGTCAGCGTGGTCTGCTACACGCTGGTCCTGAAGCGGGGAGAGTCGTACCAGGCGGTGGCCGAAACAGCGACACGCGGGGTTGCGACAGTCGTGGACAGGATCCAGCAACTGGGACTTAAGATGGCATTGCACAAGTCCGAGGCTATGTGCTTTCATGGCCCTCGGACCGCGCCACCACCGGGTTCCCAAATAACGGTAGGGGGGGTCCACATCGGCGTCGGGTCGACGATGAAGTACCTGGGACTCGTCCTCGACAGCCGGTGGACTTTCGAGGAGCATTTCCGACGTTTGGCCCCCAAACTGGACAGGTCTGGGGCCGCTCTGAAGCGGCTCTTGCCCAACCTAGGGGGCCCAGACGCCCCCTGCCGGAGGCTCTACGCGGGGATCATTCCGTCCATGGCCCTTTACGGGGCGCTGGTTTGGGCGCCATCGCTAGGTAAGCGACCGGCGGCCAAACTGAACGCTTGCCAGAGGGTCATGGCCATCTGGATGGTGCGGGGATGCCGCACGATCTCCCGCGAAGCAGCGAGCCTCCTTGCTGGCCTACCACCGTGGGATCTGGAGGCAACAGTCCTTGCACGCATGCACGATTTGCGCATGGAGATGCAATGCCGCCGAGGCGAAACTCCGCTGTCACGACAAGTCACGGTATGGCGGACGGAGTTCCGGCGGGATCTCAGGGTGGCATGGCGACTGCGACTGTCGCAACCCAGTGCTGGGCACGCCGTCATTGAGGCGGTAAATCCCCTCTTTGAGGAGTGGTTAGAAAAAGGTCACAGCGTCCTCTCGTTCCGTATGACGCAGGTCCTCACTGGACACGGTAAGTTCGGGAGTTTGCTGCATCGGTTCAAGCAGGAAAGGACATCCGGGTGTCGCCACTGTGTGGACCGCCCGGAGGACACGGTGGAGCATACGGTATAGGTGTGCCCCGCTTTGGCGGAGCACCGCCGTGTCCTTGTGGAGGCTATCGGCGGCGGTGACCTCTCGCGCCGGGCCCTGGTTCAGGCCATGGTCCGGAGCGAGGAAGGGTGGCGGGCGGTCGCCTCCTTCTGCCAAGCAGTAATGCTAGTGAAGGAGGCTGCTGACCGCGAGCGCGTGGGGGGGGGGTCATTTCTGTATTTGAGCAAATATTTTTGAATAAACAATTTTTATTTTAAAGAAATATACTAAGTAGGTACTTATATACTTTGGTAAACAATAAATAGATAGATTTATTTGTATTCACATTTGTCCATTTTATTGACAGAGCCTTTATTTTCAGAGCATTTTTCAGGGGCGCAGTTTGGAAAGCTCGCACCGGGTGAATAAAAGGCTAGTTACGGCACTGCTCACATCCACCTTGAGGAAAGACTACAATATTTTTTCTGTATTAAGCAAACGGATGTAATCGAGCATCCAAACAGAGGCCACCTTGGTAGGAATTTGGGGATTGTAAACCAAGCCAACTACTGTGTTGATTGTTGATTGGTGGATCATCTAATTACATCAAACTGTCATCTGCTGTCTACAC
The DNA here is from genome assembly GCA_030763345.1 of Mythimna separata. Lineage (NCBI taxonomy): Eukaryota > Metazoa > Arthropoda > Insecta > Lepidoptera > Noctuidae > Mythimna > Mythimna separata. The sequence goes on along the minus strand of CM061170.1, from coordinate 21,289,112 downwards.
GAATTGAACCTAGTAAGGTCACCTCTGTGGCCAGTGAACGAAAATATCTGCGGCCCTTTTGGGACGCTGGATTTCATCCTATGGTTTTCAAAAAGATTGTGACGCATACCGAAATAACAATTTTAATGTCAGAATTGGAAAAATCTACTTTCTTTTGATGCGATTTGGTTATTTTTTCGCTTGCTTAAATATATCCTGATATGACATTACGCTTCTGTAGATGAAACGCTTTACACATAAGAAACTAATTTCATAAGCAAGGGCTTCCTTTTTGCAGTCTGACTACGTGTCCGAAGTAAATTAATCTAGCTAAGCCAGTCAGAATCACTGCAGTCTGCTAAAGTTTATTCAAAATTAATCTCAAAGTAATTAGTTCAACGAAGAAGTTTGTAGTTTATTTCCGTTTAGTATGAAAGTAGTCAGAAGTTTCACCTTGTTGGACTGTGGAGTTCTTATGGAAGAAATATTAAAGTGTAATATTAGGTACGATGGGATTGACATCGTCACATTAGAGTACGAAAATTCTTTAAATACCAGATTAAAAAAAACAAAAAAAAACACATTCGCGTAGGACTACTTTAATCATGACTACCTCTAGCTTCTGCCAGCTGCTTTTTTGCCAGCGTTATTACGGACGTGATGTCGAGATCGAAACCAGATAAAAAATTGCCCCTTTTCTTCCTTGAGATTCAAGCTTACTTCGTCCCAAATTTCCCCAAAATTGGTTGGGTAAATCCGTGACAGTGTAACCGACAGGCAGAGTTACTTTCACATCTATAATATTAGTATGAATAATTATGTCATCTAATGTAATCCACATTTCTTCATAAATGTAAAGTCATGGCTCACTCACTGACTCGTCAACGCCAAAATTTTGCAAAGAGTTTTCTTTGAAGATCTATACAATGAAGACGAAAGGATTTTCCAAAATTCAACCCCTAAGTGGATGAAAGAGGGTCCAAAGTTTCAATGGAGAAATCCACGAAACTACTGGCAGAAGCTATTACCAAAGGAATCTATTCCATATTAAGCTAAGGCATACCATGACTTGTGTATCCTGACTAGGAAAAATCAGACTTTACGTTTGACACCAGTTTTCGGTTTTTCACCTACGTTTGCAGTATTACTAGAGTAAACATTTTCATCATTTCAGTCTCTCGAGACCTATACTGGCCGAATGTTAAACAACACGATGCATGGGCCCGGTGAATACCGCTGGCGCTACCTCTTAGGTGACCACCTCGCTATCACCTACGAGGGCTGGTTCTACAACAACAACATGCATGGCTACAGCGTCATGTCCTACCCTGATGGACGCGTGTTTAGTGTTAGTATGCTCTTTATTGACCCTACACCTGATGACTGCTGCTCGCACTACCTCGCCATCACCTACAAGGGCTGGTTCTACAACAACAACATGCATGGCTTCAGCGTCATGTCCTACCCTGATGGACGCGTGTTTAATGTTAGTATGCTCCTTATTGATACTACGCCTAATGACTACTGCTGGCACTACCTCGCCATCAGTTACGAGGGCTGATTCTACAACAACAACATGCATGGCTTCAGCGTCATGTCCTACCTTGATGGACGCGTGTTTAATGTTAGTATGCTCCTTATTGATACTGTACCCGGTGACTACTACTGGCACTAACTCGCCATAACCTACGAGGGCTGGTTCTACGACAACAACATGCATGGCTACAGCGTCATGTCCTATCCTGATGGACGCGTGTTTAGTGTTAATATGGCCCTTACTTACACTGTGCCTGGTGAATACTGCTGGCGTTAACTCGGAGCTTAAAAGTCCCCTCCACTATTACCTAAACTAACTTTATCTCTAGCAATTTTTCTACCGAAAAATAGATGTCCAATATTTTGATTTAGGCTGGTTTTACTCTCACGCTTACCGCCGGCGCTGATAGTCGGCGCGTAGCCGTCAGTGCTGAGCCAGGCCTCCGCGCATAGCGCGCAAGTACATGGAGTGACTCCATGTACTTGCGCGCTATAAGTGCCTACCGCCCAGCCGAGCGGTCTCGGTCTGGGGAATGCAATCCGGACTATCCGTAATCCGAAAAATCCGGATATCCGCACATTTTTACTCGACTTGTAAATCCGGATTTGAAAATCAAATCCGCGGATTTTCTGAATAATAAGAAATTTTAATTCGCGATGATATTATCTACTTTTATTATTAGTTTAGCACTAGCTTTTGCCCGTGGCTTCACCCGCGTGGAAGACGGATAACCAAGTACATTCAGAAAAAAATATCGTAACGTGGGTCCAATATAATTTGTGGTCTACCCGTATGATAAGTTGCAATGCATGCGTTCCCAAAAAAAACTGAATGTCTTTTAAGGCGCCAAGCGTCATCGTGCGGACAGAAAAAACTATGAACTACTACATTTTTTGGGCACGCCATAATTATGGCTATAAGTCCTCTCTTTGAGAAGTGGTTGGAAAGACGTCACTGCGTCCTCACCTTCCACATGACACAGGTCCGGATTTGTGCGAAAAAAACGCCCAGGTGTCATTATTGTGCGGATCGCCTGGAGGACACGGTGGAGCTTATGGTTAAGGTGTGACGCTGACTGTCTTGTCGGACGAACACTGGGTTCGTAAGGGCAAATGCTGAGAGTGGGTAGTGGGCTCAAACTAGAGGTCAAACAAATAGTGCTATTGGCTTTTTCCATTAGCAATTACTCTATAGCTGCCTGGAGTTTGGAAGTTGGTGGTATGATACCCATGGGGGTATCATACCACCAACTTCCAAACATGAAACATGCCTCTTCCAAACATGCCTCTGAAAACACGTCAAGCTGTGGGTCCTGCACCTGATCTCTCTCCGGTCGTGTTGAATTTCCTTCCCATCTGAGTATAAAATTAAAAGAACAGAGAGTGCGCCAGTGTCTGCGTACACACTTGTGCACTATAATATCTGCAGTATACATCAGGCTTCCAGGTTTCAGTAGGCATCAGGCCACCGTGATCAAAATTCGGGCTGGAGGACTATTATTAAAGGTATGCTCCGTTTGGGCAATGAACACTCACGCCGGGTCCTGGTACGGCCCATGGGCCGGAGCGCAAAGGAATGTGACAAGCGGTCGCATGCTTCTGCGAAGCAGCAATGCTAAAAAAGGAGGCGGCTGCACGTGCGAGGGAATGATCCTCACGCTCCAGCTCCCGGATCCAGACCCCGATTTCCAGCTACCGTAGGCGCAGGCTTACGGATGGCGAGCAATGGGTAGCTCATCGACCCCGCCACGGCGCGTAGTGTGTCTCAAGGTGATGCAAATCGTAGTGGCCTAGCTGGGTCAAAGCCTACTGTTGCCATGGGTTATGTGAAAGTACTTTTACATTATGTGAACCCCGGGGCCCTAGAACGAAGACAAAGAAAAAGAAGAAGGAAGAGGAGTGGATTTTAGTCACTAAAAATCTGATATCTCGCTCTGCCCAGAACGGGAGAAGTCATTGGATAATTTCCAACCCAAAAATGGAAAAAATATACATTCTTTGTCTTTACATGTTGGGAAAACGGCTTCTTGGAGAGGCCGTAATCCACCAGGCGGGCCCAGTGTGGATTTGTGGATGCTACATGTCCTAAAAGTTTTGGTTCTAGGACTTGCCGGTTTCCTCACGATGTTTCTCCTCGCCGTTTTGAGAGTTAATGCTCTCAAAACGGCGAAGGGAGGGAAACAACATGTTAAAAAACTAATAATAATAATAATAAATTTATTTATTCAGATAATACAATCCATATGGTTAGTAAAGACATACACAACTTACAAACTAGTATTAGTACATAAATATCATCATATAAAATTCACATTAAAATTCACATTCACACACTACTTCTGGGCACGGGTTGTAGGCAACACTTGCGTCTTCGTCCAGTGTTTTAATATGAGGCCATCATTCCTATCCGCCACAGTCATCAAGAGACTGTTGGCGCTGCCCCGCACCCGCTGCATCAGGGAGGCGACACGCTTTCGTATGATTGCATAGAAATCATCTATACGTGCCTCAGCGAACATCCCTGATGCGCTGCAGTGTCGCGGCAGCCTCAACAGTGCCCTGTATGCATTATTATATTGGACTCGTAAGGCGCTGTAAGCCCTCTGCGTGTAGTCGACCCATAGGCTGCAGGTATAAAAAGATTGACAATAAGCCCTGAAAAGTGTAGCCTTGACATCATATGAACACTTTGCAAACCTACGGATCAACATATTGCTCCTGACTGACAGCGCCCTACGTTCCCTCTCCATGTCCTTATTATCGGTCTGTGTGTCAGTGACCCAGTGCCCCAGATATTTGAAAGACGTGACCCATTCCAAAGCAGTCCCCACAAGTGTAACGGGTGGTACATCATAGGTTTTAGTACCTGCCTTGAAAAGTAAACACTCACTCTTCCTTGCATTATATCTAAGACCCTGGGCCCCGGCATATCGCTCACACACCGACACCAGCGTCCTGAGGGCGCTGATCGATGGGGCCAGCAGCACCATATCGTCGGCATAACTTATGTTGTTGACAAGTGTCCCGTTGATTGAACAACCTACCATAGTGCTGCTGAGCTCACGAATCAGCCGATCTACATACAGACAGAAGAGTTTCGGTGAGGTCAGGCCGCCCTGCCTCACCCCACACTCCAGCCTATACGGATCGGATAGCGCGCCTGCCCACCTCACCATATTGGTTTGATGACCATACCAAAACTTGAATAACTCAATAAAGACTAATATAAGAAGGTTTGTTTAATTTTCATGAAAAATCCGTAAAATCCGGATAATCCGGATCGGACCCAAAATCCGTTTTAAAAAATCCGGATTTTTAAAACACGACGGATTTGCATTCCCTATCTCGGTCCGCCGGCGGATCAAATTCAGTGCGGTTTTCGCAAGCGAAGCGCGCGCACGCCGCGCGTTCAATTTTAATAGAGCTGTTCGTTCGTACGCGTATTACGTTACGATGCCGTGTGGTGCCTTATATGCTGTAGATGGGTGTAAATCAAGCAAAAGAAGGGATAAATACCTAACATTTTTCCATTTACCTGTCAATGAAGAAAGGTAAGTGATAAATTATTACTAGTTTTTGTCGTTTACATTTTTTTCCATTCACATACCGTCATTAGAGACATAATTAAATCAATCAATAACATAATCATAACATAATCATAAACATAATCAATAACATAGATAAAAAGTTATGTTAATTTAATTTTATCGAAGGGGCAGCCCTGCGATTACTGTGGAATCGCGCGGTGCGAAGCAATCACTGCTGTACGCTTGAGCATTTAGGCGCATTTTAGCATACAGTGCAGTGGTTGTTGACGCGAGGGAGTAGGCAATTATCGTAAAAGGTATTGGAAATTTTCTACTGAGTAAAGTATCTGCTACGTAGTAACTATTCAGTAATCTGTGGCTGAGCGGTCAGCATTACTCAGAAACGCTACCTTACTACATAGAATATTGACCCATCAGCTCTGACTATCCGCATGCGGTCAGCGTGACAGGAAAACCCGCCTAAATATAATGATAAAAACTTGTACTGAAACATATTTTTTTATCTATACTCCGTCGGTTTAGGTAGTTAACTAAATGTAAACAATCTTGGCATGTGTCTATAAGTTGTCTATAGATTGTATATAAAAATCTTTGCGACTAGGTATTTACCTAAATCGATGTTAGTTAACTATATTTAAATAATCTTTGTTTATATTATATACCTACGACCTCTTTAATATAAAAAGACATACCAAGATTGTTTACCTTTAGTTAACTACCTAAACCGATAGACCATAGGAATCAACCTTATTAAACATAGGCATCAGAATGAATCTGCCTTATCAACTATATCTGTTTTAGTGATCATAAACCATCCCTTTTTCACTTCAGGGTCTATTTCACAAGAACTACCGCTTGGGTCCGGGCGTGGAGACGCACGCAGGTCTTCAAGAGAACGTGGGGCTCTGGCATGGCTACCAGCTCATCCGGCTGGCGTGGCGACCCCCATTGCCTAGCGTGGCTATCGACCTGGTGTCGACCCCCATTGGGTCGAGCATCGTGGCACCACATCGGGTGCTGTTGGCTGCCAATGTTAAGATTGTTAGTAGAATTTAATTATGTTTTGAAGTGTAATAAAGGACAATAAAGTTGTGCCTTCCATTCAGTTAAAATTCGAGGCTGCTAACGCGTAAGGGTCAGTTCACACCGAGACGCGACGCGACGATGCAGGAAGAGGCAGTGATTTCGCGCTACGCCGCGCGCCGCCGTGAGATTCATCGCAACGTTGCGAGGCGCAAAGTAAAATCGATGGCAACACGACGGTCGCGAATGTAAAAACGTTCCGCGGTGCAGCGAGACGCCGCGCGGCGTCACGGGGCGCAGCGTGACGCCACGCGGCGTCACGAGGCGCAGCGCAGCATGAAGCAACATATTCTAAATTCTCACAATTAAATATTATGTCTAACTTTTTATGTAGTAAATAAAGTTCTATTTCGAGTTACTCTATTAAAATATGCACGCAGCGTCGCGTCGCGTCGCGTCTCGGTGTGTACTGACCCTAAAACACTTTTAAAAGTTTTTAGGGTTCCGTACTCAAAGGGTAAAACGAGACCCAGTTACTAAGACTGCTGTACCTCCGTCTGTCTGTATGTCTGGCTATCTGTCCGTCTGTAACCAGGCTATATCTCAGGTTGATGTATTTCTGTTAGCGCTATAACAATAATTAGGTACAAAAAAATACAATAAAACGCCTCCGGGCAATTAGTCGGAAATCGCAGGGATCAGTTTTTTGATTACCTACCGGCTTATTGCTATGTATTGTATGTTCTCAAATCTACTCTCAGAAAGCACGCAAGCCTTCCACCTCCTATTCTAAATAATCGCACTTATCTTCCACCAAGTATCCAACATAAGACTTCCTTCGTCAAACATCAATATTATATTTTAAGCACTCATATTTATAAAAATGTTAACCAACACCTCAATATCATAATGTTGAACTCGCATGCAGTAAAATGTAAAGTAACAGAGTGGCTGCTCCTTAAGGATTACTCATATACGGAGTATTTACTTACCTTTCTTGTATAACAAACACACACTGATATACATACACACACTCGCATGCATACACACTCTGATATACATACATACACTCGCATACATACACTCATTCAATTACACATGCACTTAATACGCACAACGCATTTTTAATTTGTAATTTAATTTTAGTCTATTTTTTCCATAAAGTATGAATGAACACAGAATGACACAGTCCACTAAAAATAAGTTTTTGTTGATAATTGTACACCGACCGCAAACTACCTCTTGTAATATAGGTATACCCAGCTTAAGAGGTAGAGTATTAATTAGTGTACAGATTTCCCAACATTAACTGTAAAGTTTTCTTGAAACCCCAAACTCTGTATGTGTTTTTTTTTGTAAATAAAGGTATTTATTATCATTATTGCTGTAACCTGGATACATCGAATTCACTATTTACAGATCGGGCAAGTAAACTCAGCATTGGAACTGCTGAAAAAGTCAGGTTGTGAGCCTCTAACAGCCGTGGACAAATGGCCAAAGCTGTACTCCAAGAACTGCACGGACCTATCAAGCCCGATATGCCACGTGGAGGCGTTCAACCGAGCCTACTATAACAACGACATTAAGACGCTCAGTGAGGTTACAGCTGCTGAGCTTGAGAAGGTATTTCTTTGAATCAGTATTAGCTGCTTTCTTTCTGAAAAGTTGGTGTGGCTGGAACTGAGTTGAACTGATATTTTTCATCCCACCATCTCGGAAAGAGTATTTTTAATCTTCAATATCTGAGTGGAAAAGCCGTTTTTATTCTCTAGAGGATAAAGTAAATTGAATTTAGAACATCGTGTGCACTAAGTTTGTGAATTAAAAAAAACATTAAACCTATTTACCTACCTCTATGGTGCCGAATATATCATACAACTTTTTTTAATTTGTTAAAAACTCAGACTCGGAACCTTCTTAGTGTTCTTTTTTCAATTTGCTTTGTACGCGGTTCTTTACGCGGAATTTTTTCACGTCATTGTTAAACCTTATATTAAAAACAAGAAATTTGAAAACAAGTGAAAAAACTAAAATGAGTGATTCTAGCGACGAGGAAGTTTGTTTGACGCCAACAGAATTGACTGAAACTGTTAATGCGCAAATGAGCTTTCTCCCTCAACAATCACGCGAGAAGGAATTTACACAGTACGATATGTTCAACACGTGGCTACTAGCAAAAGGAGCCAAAACTTTCTCAGAAAACGTTTTTTTTTTTGGATTTAGTCATTTCCTCGCTGAGATGGAATGAAAAGTTACGTGTTGCACTCGAGTGCAAAGATTTTTCACCTCGTGCTCTTTTGATTCCCTCGCTAACGCTCAGGATTCTAATTTTAGAATCCTTCGCTTGCTCGGTCATCAAAATTGAACACGCGGTTAAAAAGCAACTTTGCACTTTTGTATAACAAATAACTATAAACCAATTTGAAGTTTAAAATAGTAAAACCGCAACCACATAGGCCGTATCTTAACGAGTCCAAAATTCATTTACAAGAACATACGATCATTTGCGTCATTAATACGATGACTTATTTCAATTACTAATGACTCATTCCATATAGCATACGGGGATATCCCTCACCAAAAATATTGACAGTTTAAAAATAAATGATGACACTGACACTGGCACTCAGATACAGGTAATGATTCATTAGCGACCTATAACCTTTCGAATATTGTAATTAGAGACGCAATAGAAAGACAATGAGAGACCCCGAGCGAACGCCTGCGTTCGCTCGGGGTTTAACAGATTATGTCCATTAAAGTTAAGCATCACTTAATCTATCACATACTTACCCGCGAAACGAGACACAATAGTAAAACAATAACAGCACGGTCTCATAGGACCGGTCGGGGATTCAAACATTAAGTAACTTCTAAACAGTCCATTAAGAAACGGTAACATTGACAATTTTACAGTTTTACAATGAAAAACTGTCAATGTGACTATTTCCTAATGGACCGTTAAGAAGTTAAGTGAAGATTTGGCAATAAGCGCTTGAACTCTTCTCAGGGTAGCAGCCCAAATAACACAAACAAAAACAACGAAAAAACTATATACTACGCGTGGAACAACAACAAAATAATTCTCTACACGATGAAGCACTGTTTTACTCACGAAGAGCAGAGGAGAGACAGTCGGGTCAACCTCGAAAAAATACTGTCTGGGCCTAGGAGCTATTTCAAACGACCCGCCAAACATGAAATGGATTGCAGGTTTGGAAACGTGCTTGTTAGTTATTTAAGTTGATAGATACCTAGTTTGACAAACAATTTTAATCTGTGGGAGATCTAGAGTCTAAACTAAGCCTAGACCTAAGTGTAGCTACGTCTATGACGTCACATGAGAACTGCAAATCCTGTATCGCAGCAATCGAAGTTCTCCACCCACAATTTGAATAGATACAACAACCCTAAGGGCATGGACCCTTGTCTACGGTGCGGCGCCTTTTGCCGTGCAACGGGACGGCATCGCCGCGCGCGGATGGCGCGGCGCCGTGTGCGGTACGGTACCGCGAACGGTGCACCGTCCATTGCCCCTCAGTCGATCGAATCAACAGCGAAATATCGACTGAAAGGAGCAATGGATGGCGCACTGTTCGCGGTACCGTGGTGCGGCACGGCGCCGCGCCATCCGCCGTCGGCCTCGGCGGTGCCGTAGCGTTGCACGGCACTCGGCACCGCACCGTAGACATGGGTCCACGCCCTAAGGCCGCTATCCCACTGGCGTTTTACGAGCGTCGGCGTCACTCGAACGTCTGCGCAGCGTTGACGTCGCGTCTGCACGTGACAAGCATTAACGTCCGCTGAACGCGATATCAACGTCGCTACGTTGAAGTTAAGGCTCGTAAAACGCCAGTGGGATAACGGCCTAAATCATATCAGCCAGCCAGACAACATCATGCATAGCATCATGTAAAGACATCTTTTTGAGATGAATAGAAGTGATGAACCTACCATTACTGCCATTTATTACGTGAACGCAAATTGCTAATGAACCTCGTAAATCCAGGTCCATATTGATGGCGAGCTACCTGGGGAACATCGCGAATGTTGCCAAGCTTATAAACGAAAGCGACGTCACGCCAAACGTTACTGATGTACAGGGGAACTCGGTTTTAATGTACGCAGCAGTGAGTATTACTTAATATTATTACGAGTAGGTATACATATAGATTTAGTCATTTGTAGTCAAACCCAATGATTTCTGCCGCTGTATCAGCTTTAACATAGAATAGGACGGAGTTAGTTGCCATTGTACACTTTTTGAAATCACTTTATCTCTCAGTACCTAAGTATAATAAACTATAAATATTTTAATTGTAAAACTGGCTAGTACTTTGAAAGCTACAAATTTTAATTATTTCAGTTCTGTGCCTTCGGCTTGTCCTTTCGGAGATAACTACCCTACATTAGTGCATACACATGCTTACTACACTCTACTGCTTTAACCCTTTGTGTGAGCGATATCTGACTAGAGGGCGTGACCTCGCGTCCCGCGCGCGGCGCATGCGCGGGACGTGACGGCGGCAGGCGCGTGAGGCGCGCGCGCGCTCCTGTTACTGTTAGTACGCTATCACCACGCTAGAGTGCGCACATGCTGCTATTTAACGCAATAAAATACGCGAAAGGAGCATACGAGTAACGTTTGTGAAGTGTTAAGTGACTTGCCAGTGGATTACGACTTGCAGCTAGCTAATGTAACGAAATAGTAAGTTCTTGATATTTATTTTAATCCTTGTGTGAGTGTTTTTATTTTTTAAAGGAATCTGCTGGGTGTAAATAAAATTACAGTGGAATCCGCTTATAATGACATCGAAGAGAAATAACAAACACGTCATGCTAAGCTGACGTCATACAAAGCATTTTGTAGAAAATAAACAATGTCTTAATTTTGTTAGTACGTATTTATTTTAACACAGAAAAATACAGCATTTACCCACTGAGACTCAAAAACAAAAACAACATGCACGCACCAAACGTCGGCGTCGTCGGGTGTCACGTGAACACTGCCGAAGGTGATAGGAACCATGTCCGCCACTATACTTGGACACGATTTATTAAAAATGGGTCACAATAAGCGGCATATCACTATAAGCGAAGTCATTATATCCGACTGTGTTATAAAAAAAAATATAATAATATGATAACCAAACATCGCTGTAAATTACGTCACAATAAGCGGTAGGTCATTATAATAATAATAATATATTTATTCAGAGTTAAATTTGGTAAAATAGTTAAGTACATCTTAAGAATAATTAAAAAGGTATAGCTATGTTATGTGCCTGTACTAGGATAAACCTGTATCACAGGCGGTAGGAGTTCTTATACTATGGATTTGTAGGGCATTTAATTTCGTAACAATATTTAACATTGATAGTCTCGAAATATAGTAAAAAATATTAAATTATTTATAAAATTATACCCTAGTTTACTTAACACTAAAAGTTACAATATGTTATTTCGTATTTTCAAATTGTTTTACTCTACATACATGATTGTGCGTCAGCAGAATTAATAATGCGGTTAAAGTCAAGGTTGCATTAAATGCTGAAGAATTATTTTTATATTGGACAAATATGTTTCAACATTAAGTCAAAAAACAACGGTTTGTAGGTCAGCACATTGGAATTCATGAAAAAAATGAAACGTCATCTGTCTGTACAACCTTATCCCATGAAATATTCGAAAGAAGTTCAGAAAGCTTATCACGGTCACATTTTTTGAAATTCCAGTCTTTGTTAGAATCAATATTTCTTGGCTCAATGACATCAGAAATATGTGTAGATTTTATTTGGATATCAATGTCTAATGGTGGATGATAGTTGTCAGGGTTGACTAGACCATCCGTGGCGGTAACAGAAGTATGAACCGCGTCATCGCTCTCTCGGACCAACACAACATCTAGCATACCTCCATTCGAATTACTCACTACATTCTTCTCATCCAGGCAACAAAAGGATACAAAATAAGAATAATAATTAACAATGGATAAAGAAGCACTGTTCAAATTTAAATCTCCTAAAATTAAAACAGTTCCCTTCAAATTACTAACAAAACTTTCAATTTTACAAAATAAACGCATATAGTCCGCATTATTGGCGCTTGGCTTAATATATACTACACACACATAAACTGTACGACCACACCACGTGAAACTTGCCCACAAATCTTCACCACAGTCGGTTTCGAATTCGCGGCGCCGTCGCAATACAACAGGCGACCGCGCGGCAAGTAGTACACCTCCACACGGCGTGCCTCTGTCACGACGAAGAATATTCCAGTCTCCTACTGCTAGTTCTAGTGCGTGTGTTGGTGATACCAACAAGGTTATGTTCTAATAGCAGTAAATTGTTTCACCACATACATAGTTTGGTTTTTAAACCTCTCACGTTCTGATAAAAACAATGTAAGTTTGTGAGTTTATGTGGTACGAAAGGGCTGGTGGTTTGAAACCTGAGTTTCCACACCATGCAGTGTATTGGAGCCAGATGGTCTTCTGTAGTTTACCCAAGGCCTAATCTTTGCATTGACTGGCCAGACATCCGCTGAAAGAAATATTTCGTAGTTAGCTACTGGTACGCCTATCTTATAAGATTTGTAGTCGCCCTTTGATGTCAACAATTCCACTGAACATGCGCCTGGACTTCCTGGACACAACTGCTGTAATCAACAATGGAATCATTATAAGCGGAGTTATAATAAACGGATTCTACTGTAATTATACTCGCTAAAAACCAGATAGGTACTCGCTCCGGCGCAAGCTACCGGCCAGTTGCACGCCTCGCTGACTATCCAAGCCGCGCTGCTCAATATTTGAGCCGCGCGGCTTGGATTAAGGCTTCATACGCACTATGCGGGTAGCCGCATTACGGCTAGCCGCGCGGCTGACCGCAGGATGCGGTTGCGAATGCGGCCAGCCGGATCGCGGGCAGCCGCATTCGCAACCGCAACGTGCGGTTGAAGAACCGTTGCGATTTGCGGTCATGTCGATCCATTTCAAAGATGGACGTGGAAGAAGTTGCAGCTATTTACTACATTTACACACGTTACGTAAAGAAGACAAAACAAAGAAAGAAGTACTGGATGCATCCTTATTTGCAAACACGAGATGAGAGCAAGCATTTTGCAATATTTTTCGAAGAACTAAAAAACTATGAAGATAAGTTTCAGAGCAAGCATTTTGCAACTAAAAAAATATGAAGATAAGTTTTTCGGATTTACTAATGAGCATAAAAACGTTTGAAGATTTATTGAACATTTTAGAAAAATTACAAAAATGCACACACTCACTCAATGGCGGGCAGCCGCAAACTGAACCGCACAGTGCGTATTGCAACCGTCCGGCTGACCGTCACTCGGGCCGCAGCCCTCCGAGCGACCGGAGCAGTCTGCGGGTAGCCGCATTGCAGTGCGCATAGAAATGAATATTACGTACATAATTGTGCTTGCGGTCAGCCGGACGGCTAGCCGCAATGCGGCTACCCGCATAGTGCGTATGAACCCTTAGAGCGGCGCGGCCCAAATTTTGAGCGGCGCGGCTCAAATTTTGAGCAGCGCGGCTTGGATTTTGAGCGGCGCGGCTCAAATTTTGAGCAGCGCGGCTCATACAGTGAGCCGCGCAGTTCGATTATTGAGCGGCGCGGCTCCATCATTGTGCAGTGCGCTCGAAAGATGGGTCGCGCGTCTTGATTGTTGATCAGTGCAATTCTAATGCTGACTGGCTTGACGGTTTAGTAACGTCCTCGTTTCTTGCTTCAGATGGCGCAGGGAGCAGGCTATACGACGCTTGGGGAGTTGCTTGACGAGAGTGGAGAAACTCAACAGGATGAGGTGATATTGGAGCGTGTAAAAGTCTTGGCGCAGGAGTCCTTACCCAAGGGTTGGACGCAGTGGGAAGTCGTCAACGCCTCGAAGGAAGAAATTTTCGGAGACAAACCTGAACCTACTGTTTTAAACAAGCTAATGTTCGCCCTCCCCACAGTAGGTTTAGTTCGAGCCTTTGACCTAGAGGCAGATCATCTCTCAGAAAAGGGGTATCGTGAAATAAGGTGCAAATTGCTAGATTGGGCATTTACTCGCGCCCTCATACTGGGGCCTCCCTCGATTGCAAACCGAATAAGGGGATCAGCGGCTCGTACCGAGCTGTTTAAGCAATCTGTGGAAGATTTACGACCTCTGCTGCACACCCGGAATGAGGCTAACAAAATTCTGTCGGGCAGTCTTTCCGAGTCCGAAATATCTACTCGTAAGAGGAGAAGCTCCTCATCTGTGCATGATCACAGTCAGACACAAAAGCGAAGACGGACGTCACCCGTGCCCTCAACATCGCAAGATAGTAGGATCGAGAGCTTGGAGAAAAAAATGGACAGTATGTTTTCTGTCCTTTTAAAAAGGATTGATCCTCATCACCACCAATTGTCTGAGCCAGACTCAGATAAGGAAAACTATAATTCAGACTCGGAGGAACATTCAGGTTCTGAGTCTTCAGGTGGCTGCTCTTGGAATACCCCTAAGATGGATGTTTTTTCGAACGCTCCAGAGTTGTCACTGCTCACTGAAATTGAATTCCGTCCCAGGATAAAAGAGATGGACCCTCTTATACCAGAGCCTACCGAACCGATTAAGAAAGTGGGCATAGAGTGTCAAAAACTGGGGTCAGAATGTTGGAACCGAATCCGATACAAGGAGGTGGAAAAACGTCTTCAAGCTGCCCCTGTTTTTAGTGCCTTAAAAGCTAATGTAGAGCTTGGAAACCTAAAAAATCAACCATCTCCTTTCCTGGCTAAGCAGGAAGGTATGCTCGGCACTATTAGCCATGGGTTGCTCCTGCAGAGGAAGGCACTGGCTGATGGGCTGAATAATATTATGAAAAGATGTCCGGAAGCTAGTGAGGAATTGCGTAAACTATTAGCTGATGATTCCCAGTTTAAGGTCTTGTCGGATGATCTGCTGCAGTACGTTTGCGCTCATCGTGCAGAAGCTATAGAGGCAAGACGAAGGGCGTATAAATCAAAAAATGAGTCGCTAAATGGTGCTTTACACCGCATCCCACCATCTCCAACTCACCTTTTTGATGAAAGGCAGTTGGGAACTTTTTTGAGAGACAACGGTGGACTAGCACAGATATTTCCTACTATAATCAACAGGTTTTCGGAGAGGAAAGGAAATAAAGAGTTTTTTCGTAAGCCAACGGCATTACGGCACCTTCCCATCCGGCAAAAGTTACCTAAGCGCCGGTATTGACATTTTTCGCGGGGGACAATTGGTGAAATTTCTTTGGCAATGGGAAAAATTAGGAGCCCCAAGGAAGATCCTAAAGATAATATCCGGTTACACGATACCGTTTATAACAAAGCCACCATCTGTCTCTTTGCACGAAAACCTCAAATGCAATGTGCAAGGAGTTGAAAGTTCTCCTCAGATCAGGTGTAGTAGAGAAGTGCGATGCTGTAAACGGGTTCTTGTCCCGGATGTTTTTGATCCCAAAAACCAACGGAAAAGTGAGACAAATCTTCGATCTTCGTCACCTGAATATTTTTCTCAAACCTGCGAAGTTTCGCTTGATAAACCAGAACTATGTTCCAAATTTTCTGCAGGAGGACGATTATTTAGGAAAGCTAGATATCAGTCAGGCAGGGGCGTAGCTACCGCTGTATCTACCATATCAATTATACGGGGCCCCCGGGCCACAGGGGGCCCCGTATGTGATTGTGTGCAAAGTGTGATTTTTATTTGTAAAATGGTTTATGATAAATAAATATTTCTTTTCACAATATATTTTTTCTTTTGTAAAAAATCTTTACCCTCATATAAGGGCCTTGTTTCAGATAAAAACACTGAAATTGTCTTAGAAATCTTTTGTATTCAATTTTCTTTTCTTACATGTCAATCTGTTGATGTCAATTGTTTTCTTATATGAGGAGCTCGTGGCTAAATAATAACAGCCGCACAGGTTGATCTTCAAGGTTAAGCAACGCTTGCCTAGGTTGGTCTGTGGATGGGTGACCATCTTAACATAACGAGTTTCCTCCGTGCCTCGGAAAGCACGTTAAGCCGTTGGTCCCGGCTGTCATTTGGAGATCTTTGGCAGTCGTTACGGATAGTCAGAAGCCAGTAAATCTGACTCCAGTCTTGCCATGAAGTACCGTGTTACCCCAGTTAATGGGTTGTGGAGGTCTGGTAGGCAGCCGCTCCTCGTAAAATACTGGTATTCAGCTAAATCCGGCTTGACTGGAAGCCGACCCCAATATAGTTGGGAAAAGGCTAGGCAGAGGGGGGGGGGGGGGACATGTCAATATATGAAGTGACATCGACTATAACAAAATCAATTTTCAAAAATTATCAATGTCTCATAAAAAACTGCCAGCAACATACTCCTCCTCGCTCGACCCTGACCGTCGAGCTCACACGGTGGCAGCTGGCCCCACTGCTTTCATTAACACCACCAACTTGTTGACCGGGCGCCGTAGCACAGCACCGCCGTGGGTAGCCACATCCACCATGCGGACACGGCTGTCCCGGCCTGGCAGCGTGGCGACAACTCGACCTCTAGGCCACACATTTCGAGGAGATGAAGAATCTGCAATTAAGACTAAGTCATTAAGCCCTACCCCACACCCATAATCGTGCGTCCATCTCGTGTGCGTCTGTAGGCTGGGCAAATATTCGCGCATCCATCGAGACCAGAAATGGTCCGCCAGTCTTTGGCTTATCCTCCACTGCCTTCTTAGGTTTAAGTCTGCATCTGTGAAGCTTCCTGGTCTACCCAGCCCGTTTGAAGATCCAAGCAGAAAATGGTTGGGTGTCAGTGCCTCCTCCTCGTCGGGGTCGAGAGACACGTCTGTAAGAGGCCGGCTATTCACGACGTTTTCAGCTTCAGCCATGAGAGTGATAAGGACCTCCTCCTTGGGCGCTCTTGAGTGAAGGATCGCTGAGAGGGCCGTCTTTACTGATCGAATGAGCCTCTCCCATACACCTCCCATGTGTGGTGCATCTGGGGGGTTAAAGGTCCACTCAATGCCTAACGGCCGAAATTAATATTCAATCCGTAACCCAAGATCGAAATCGATCGCAGACATACACCGATCTATGAATCGATCTCCAATCCAGGTCCCAATATCGAAAAAAGGAAATCCCGCTGTTGCTCAATCCGTAGATTAGTGGAAATCAGTGGAAATCCATTCCCTCTTGCTCATTCCGTTTTATGCAATCGCTATGATCAAAATCATTGTTACTTTATACAAAATATAAAAGAATTATTTATTATCAGTTGTTCTAATTTATTGTAGGTACTTTTTATTGTATACATATCTAATTGTATAAGACTCAAACGCACATTTAAATGGTGACAAAATTCTAAATGTTTTGGTTAAAATGGAACAAACTCCGTAGAACGGATTCAAAAGGACCCGTTTTTTTTAGTCTGTGGTAGTTTGACGGATGTTTGTTTTTTCCAAGTTGACGCCGCGTCTGGTCACTGCTGGCTGCCAGTACTAAAATAAGAATGAGCTGGATCAAAGAAGGTCTTATTTAATTGCTTTTTTCGAAGTTCAATATCAAGCGATTGATATATTTATTTAACTATATATTGTGCCATTTGGTGGTGATAAGGAACCATATATTTATTTTGCTGGTAATGGTGATGGTAGTGGTGATACCTACACCAAGAACCAGTAATGGTTATTCTTTAATAATTATTTATAAGCCGTTGAAATTACAATGTAATTTAATGTAACCTTCACCGTTTCATAAAGTTAGTTTATGAAATGGTAAAGATTATTATTTACTTTTGGATTTGTTATTATCGCTGCTTAGCTCTTAAGGGCTTGTCCAGAAAGGGCGAATTCGTCGCGATTCTCTCTTGCTTATCAAGCGCAACCGTTGCGCCCAGAAAGAGCGTACTAACGCGGGAGCATTCAACAATAAAGTCCGGTTCAAAATTTTGGCGCTCAACTTCCCTGGATACGTGCACTCGCTCTGGAGTTCGCGCGTTAACTGGACGCAACAAGGGGTCTCTAGTATCTCGACTCGCGCGCAATACGCGCGAATCACGCGCGTGTCGAGGATCTGGCGTTGTACATACGATTTACGCGCGTATTTTGAATTCGCTTTTTCTGGACAAGGTTTAGACCTTGAGCTACTTATGTAGCTGAATAGATTTTACTGAATTTAGGATACTTTATTCCAGAAAGCATTGTGTTACCTTGAAACAGCAGCTACTATCAAATCAAGAATAAATAATAAAGAAAAAATAATAAAACTAATTTGTTATGTGGATACATAATGTTTTATTTGCCTAAGTAAAATAATTAGCAATAGGATCCGTTCTAGTTTGGATATCATGGTCATCTGTATTCTGGCTATTATTATCATCTCTCGTATGTGTTGTATCCTTGACTTGGTTCCTCAGGAGGAACGTTTGCAATATTATTATTTGTACAAATATTATGTAATACTGCAGTAGCTGGTATATAGCCTGGACAACTGGCAATGATACACGAAGTGTGAGTGCCACAACTGGAAATCTACGTTTCCAAACACCAAATGTTCTGTAAACAAACATACACTTTTATTAGATCATAAGTACCAAGGCAATAAAATGGGTACATTAAATTAATGCATTAGAAGGAAATACTCTGATATGGACTATCATAGTTAATGTAAGATTTGATCTGTGTGCCTAATTTCATTAAAATTCTTTCACTCCATGGTTTCTGCAATCATGTTTACATATTTTTATATCTACTGTAATACAAATTTTCTATTTTACTAGACATTTTATATTGTTAACTATTGAACTCACCTTGATGAGGTTACACGGACAACCGCATAATTTCAGTCAACAACAAATTAATGCAGATTTCGATAAACTGAACCTAAATGTAAAGTTTGCATCATCCAGACTCTGCACATAGTTCACCCTTTTCATCCTTCTTGAATTTACGCGTCGGCGTCGCAGGTCTTCACCCGCTTCACTATCTGAGCTATCCCAATCTAATAACTCAAACAGGGCCTCCATATCAATGTCACTATCACTGGAGCTAGAGAATACCGACACTGCTATTTTTACAAAATTAAATGAAATCTGTATCTAAAGCAAATATGAAATCTGCCAACATTTTAAGATCACAATTTGGATTGTTTTCATCGATCCAAGCAAATGTCAAATTCAACGGATTGGTTATTGACACGCTCAAACTGTCATTTCCGAAAAGAAGTCACTCTATTATCAGTGATCCGACCTCTTCAGGATTGCTTGGTTTTAAAGATTGCGCTTTCAGTTCGTGGATAGCTTATTGGCACACTTTATTACATATCTGGATTTTATTTTCGATCTTCAATCCAAATATTTTAGATTAGATTGATTATTAATTTCGGCCGTAAGTCCGCAGTCCTGTTAATCACTTCTTCATCAATCTTCAGTAGCTCCTTGTTTGCAGATCGAAAATTAGTGCCATTATCTGAGTGGAGTTGTTTGGGGTATCCACGTCGCGCCGCCATCCTTCTAATCGCCATAAGAGTCGAATCAGTGTTTAATGACGATGCTATTTCAATGTGCACGGCTCTGGTATTCATGCAAGTGAAGATAACTCCCCATCGTTTTTCTTGTCGTCGCCCGATGGTCTCTGTCATTGGACCGAACATGTCGACACCGCAGTACGTGAATGGTCTGCAGTGGTGTTCGAGGCGCATAGTTGGTAATCCTGCCATCATTGGTTGCTCGCAACGCGCACGCCGCGCTTTACAGATAACACAGTTAGCAATTAATGATCGCACTGCCGCCCGTAAACGGAATATGTAGTAATCTTGTCGAAGCTCATTTACCAGGGTCGCTGTACCGAAATGTCCTAATAGTCGGTGCTTGTATTCGATAATAAGCTTAGTTACATTGTGTCTTGCGTCGAGTATAATCGGCTTTTTTAACTCAAGCGACAACTCTCTGCCAGCTATCAAGCGACTCTGAACTCGCAGCACACCGTCGTCGTCCAGTCTCGGATTAAGTTTTCTTAACTTACTTTGCGGTTTTATCGTATTGCCATTCTTAATCGTAGCGATTTTATCATAAAATAACTCACATTGTGTTTGTCGGATAATATGAGTTTGAGAACGACGTTCATACACCGGTGACATTCTAGTGTCAAGTCTTTGACATCTATCTATGAAAAGCAAAACGTATGCAAAACTTCTTGTTAGTCGGCGCCAATTCGAAAAACGAGTATGGTCAATAAGCACTATAGCTTCCGAGACGGTCAAAATAGTTGTAGGTGGCTTTATCTCCTCCTCGTTTTCGGCCGGCTTGAACTTAGGCCATGCATCTTCTGAGAGGTGAAGAAAGTCAGGTCCCGACACCCATCTTGACTTGTCCATGTCGAGGACTACATTAGCTCTAGTGGCTTCATCGGCGACATTCATGTTTCCAGGCAGCCATCTCCACTCTTCAGGTTTTGTGAGTTCGTCTATTTCTGATAATCTGTTAGAAACGAAAACGTTTATCTTTCGTGGATTGTTCTGTATCCATCGCCACACTGTCAAAGAATCAGTCCAATAGATGCATTGAGAGATTGTCATGCTTTGTTCTTGCTTGATTGTCTCTCCCAAGCGTGCTCCAAGCAACGCAGCTTGTAGTTCCAGGCGTGGTATCGTCGTGCCTGCTTTCAATGGGGCCACGCGGCTTTTTCCAGCGACAAAGGCAATTTGTGTATCACGGCGCAGGTAGGCTACCGCTGCATAGGCCTGCTCAGATGCGTCAACAAAGATTATTAATTGAAATTTGTCCATTGCAGGGAACCCGTAGTGTCGTGGTATGGAAAATAACCGACATTTCTTCAAGTCTTGAAGCCATTTGATCCATACTTGAGCGAGATCGTCATTTATCTGTTCGTCCCACTTTGTCTTGGTCCGCCACAACTCCTGCAGCATTATTCTCCCTCTAATCAGGAAGGGACTAAATATTCCAAGCGGATCGAAGACTGACATCACCACTTGCAGCATCTCACGCTTAGTAGGGATTCTAACACCATTGGCAACGTCCTTGTCAATCTTCTTCATGCTGAGACCAAAACCCAAGGTGTCTAAAGATGGTCTCCAGTTCAAGCCCAAGGTTCTTTGGACTTCATCGTCTCGTCCGAGTAACATGACAGGTTCTGTTTTTGCTTCTTTAGGTAGAACATTTGGCCGGTTTGATGCCCATCCTCGAATATCAAAACCGCCCGTCTTGTGTATCATCACTATATCTTCCACAAGTCGCTTCATCTCCTCCTCATCATCAAGGCTGTCAAGATAATCATCTACATAATGTCGTTTCTTGATGGCTTCGACGGCTCTTGGGTGAGAAGTAGCGTATTCGTCAGCATTGCGGCGAATGATGTACGTTGCGGTACAGGGCGATGACGTGGCTCCGAAAGTCATAGAAGTCATCTTGTAAATGCGCGGTGGTTGCTTTCGCTCCATTCCTCGCCATAGGAAGCACTGGGCGTTCTGATCGTCTGCGTTTATCTTCACCTGGAGGAACATCTCTCTTATATCCGCTGTTACAGCGACAGCTCGTTCTCGGAATCTCAGCAATACTCCTAGCAGGTTGTTCAACAAGTCAGGTCCAGTAAGTAGCTCTGTATTCAAAGAAATACCATTAGTTGTAGCTTTGGCGTCAAATACAAGTCGTAGCTTGCCAGGTTTGTTTGGATTGCGGACACCAAAATGCGGCAAATACCACACACGACCAGTAGGTTTTTCTTGAGCTTCTTTTGCATAACCTTTCTCAATGAAGTTGACCACCTGCTTTTCGTAATCAGCGGCGGCTATAGGATCAGCGTCCATCATTCTCTCCGTGCTTCGTAGTCGATGTTCAGCATTTCGGCGGTTATCAGGCAGCTGTACGTCGTCGCTCCGCCATAACAAACCGGTTTCCCATCTCTTCCCTATCTTTCGGGACTTCGTGTCTAGGATGTGAATGGCTCTCTTCTCATCTGGGGATAATCTGGGCCTGTCAAGGCACTTGACACCAAGGCTGTCCAAGTGAAAGTAGTTTCTCACTAGTTCGTCCAACCGATTGTCTTCGTCTAGGCGTCCATGAAGCGCAAACTCAGGCATGATATTGGATGCTATGGAAGAACAAACACCATGGAGCACCCATCCAAGTTTTGTCAACGACGCGACAGGTTCACCTTTACCGCCTTCCCTTAGTGCTCTGCTCACGATTAGGGGCCATTGGTCCTGGCCGATCAGCATAGCTGGTTGACCTTCAAATGCATAGAGGGGAATGTCTTTCAGGTGGTCCAAGCTCTCGATCTGTTCTTTAGGGATTGTATGGTAGGGCAGATTTAGCGCTTTAACCGTTCGTACTCGATCTAGCTGATGAAGACCCCAGGGAGTTCGTATCGTCAACGTTACCATCTGACTTGATGCGCTGCTTGTTAGGCCTACTACACCATGAATCTTCAATTCTTTTTCAGGACCAGAAGCTCCGATCTTTTCGGCGA
This sequence comes from Mythimna separata, assembly GCA_030763345.1. Lineage (NCBI taxonomy): Eukaryota > Metazoa > Arthropoda > Insecta > Lepidoptera > Noctuidae > Mythimna > Mythimna separata. Next base: position 21,266,545 of record CM061170.1, on the reverse strand, counting down.
TATCGCTTTCGATCAGACTTACTGTCGATCCTTCGTCAAGTAGTGCATAGGTCGTAACACTTCCTGATGGCCCTTCAATCTCAACCGGCAGCACCTTCAGAAAGACCTTATTCTTTACAGACCATGTATTTGCTGTAGTCTCGGGCTTGTCCCAGTCAAGTCTATGTAGAAGCGAGTGGTGACCTCTCTTGCACGTTTTACATCTGACCTTGGATTTGCATCGTTCGCGGCGGTGAGCGGACTTGAGACATCTAAAGCATAATCGGCGCTTACATGTCCAATCCCATCGTTGATTGATATCTTCATCTGCGAACTTGGGGCAAATTGTAATCCCATGGCCCTTATCTGAGCAAAACGCGCATTCCTTCTCTGTGGGTGTTTTGCATGTTGTCTTAGGCATCACAACGTTTGTTGATTCCTTGTCAGGTTCGGGGTGGCTTTCCTCCTCCCCCACATTTGTCAATAATATTGAACGCTTGGTGCCGGTGGTCTTAGTCTGTGCTGACTCCAAGGCTCCTCTTAAGCAGATTTCATGAGCTTCTTCCATCAGGTACTTGGCCAATGCTGGCAGCTGTGGGTCACGAGAGGTGAGACCCTTGCTGTAATCTAACCAGCGGAAGAATATTGGCTCCGTCAATTTGTCGATAATCATTGTCATCAGATCTGGACTGTATAGGTATCCGATATGATCCATGGATTCTATAGCCGCGACGCAATTGTCCACTTTCGTTGCTAGTGATACTAGGTCCGTGCGTACCCCGGTCAGCTTGGGTATCTTCCTCACCTCGCTTATAAGTCGGTGTAGCACGAGGTCAGGTCTACCAAATCGCATTTCCAAGGTCTTGATAATCTCGTCGGCAGAGGTGACGGTGATGAGTCTGGCGGCTACCGCTTCCCAGGCTGGACCATGGAGACAACGTTGTAATCGTGCTACGTTTTCCTCATCTGAATATTGGCCGATTCTAGTCGTAGATTGGTATATATTCTTGAACCTCAGCCATTCGATCGGGTCGCCCGTGAAGGTTGGTAGATCCTTTGCTGACATACGGCCTAGTAATTTATCGGTGGTGGGAGTGCTGTTAGTAGTCGTCGTCGTCTTATTTAGCGCTTCTGTGATGGCACGCGTAAGGTTTACGATGTCGTTGTCGTGACCGCTGCGGTAGTCGTTAACAGCGGTGCGGTAGTCTTGGTGACCTCGCTCCTGTTTATTATCTGCCTTTACCTCACATTCAGCGTTGCAAGTCTCATCCACCCACTTCTGAACCTGAACCGATTTCACAGCCTCTGATACAGCGGAGACGTGGCTCGCCGCATCCTCTTCCAACAGGGCCGTCTCCTCGGCGAGTCTGGCCTCGACAAGGGTTCGCTCTACCTCTAGCTTCCGCAGATCAATTTCCGCTAATTCTTTTGCGGCGCGAGCTTCAAGAATGCGCCGCTGTGATGCACTAGAATTATTAGATCGTGCGGACTTTAGCGATGACGGGGTCATAGTAGGATTGGGGCTTACTTGTTTAAGTTCGGGAACAGGTTTATTTTTCTTTATTAATCTTTCACTTCGTCGCGGTAGATCCATTTAGTCGTGCACTGTTTTTTATCCGGCTCGAAGGACCAGTTGTTTCAGATAAAAACACTGAAATTGTCTTAGAAATCTTTTGTATTCAATTTTCTTTTCTTACATGTCAATATATGAAGTGACATCGACTATAACAAAATCAATTTTCAAAAATTATCAATGTCTCATAAAAAACTGCCAGCAACAGGCCTCCAAACAAATTTTTTGTACGGGGCCCCGACAAGGCACGCTACGCCACTGCAGTCAGGCATATTTTCATATCCCCATAAAGAAGACTCATCGAAGATACCTTGCCTTCGTTTATGCAGGCGAACTCTGGCAAATGACGGTCCTTCCATTGGGGCTATCCAGCGCACCATTAGCATTCTCTCGAATCAGCAAGTGGTTAGCGAGTTTTCTAAGGGAGAGAGGGATTCGAGTTCTCGTATACCTAGACGACTTTCTGTTCGCGAACCAAAACCCATACGTGCTGGAGAGTCAAATGAAATATGCAGTAAATCTTCTACAAAACTTCGGCTGGTGTGTGAACTTACAGAAATCGGTTCTAAATCCCAGGAAACAAATAGAATTTATAGGAATTGTTTGGAACACCGAACTAAATCAGAAAAGATTACCACACGAAAAGGTAGTCTGGTTACAGGCAGATCTAGATCTACTGCTAAGAACAAGGCGTTGCTCTTGGCGAACAGGTACAGCTCTGGTGGGATGACTAGATTCGCGTCACTGGTAACCCCTCTTGGCCGTTAACTAAAAATAAAATAAAATATAACCGTTTTCCCCCCAGAGGGAAGAAAACGAGTATTTCAGATCTTGCCGAGGCTTGACCTAAGCAAGTCCTTTCCGGCTTTCGGAGCTAGGTACTAACAGGAGCGCGCTCGCGCCTCACGCGCCTGCCGCCGTCGTCGCGTCCTCTATTCAGATATCGCTCACACAAAGGGTTAAAGTAGTAGAGTAGTAAGCATGTGTGTGCACTAATGTAGGGTAGTTATCTCCGAAAGGTCAAGCCTCGGCAAGATCTGAAATACTCGTTTTCTCCCCTCTGGGGGAAAACAGTTATATTAAAAAAAGTATAAATAACGCGGCGTCCTACATGGGCATTTGGGCAATACAAAGTGATGCGGTGACTCTGTCCTATGTCGTCGCACTACTCGCGACGGCTTCGCTTTGCTCGTCGCCGCACCACACCCACTGTGATTGGTCATGTAGACCTCGCCCGTAAAGAATAATGCGTTAGCTTTTTCCCAGACGTCTACATTTTTGCCCCTCTGTCTATATTATAGCTTAAATGGGATAGTTTTGATCGCACTTTACCTTCATATGTAATCCCACAAAGACGATGAGACATTGTCAAGCGTATAATGAAGGATACGCGTTTGTAAATGTCTATGAATCAAATATAAAGGTGCTCCCTCACCGGGAGCATTCGCGTGCAATGTAACATATAGATTCGATTTTGAGCATTACATTACAATACTACCTCCGTGACTGACGAGCATTCCCGTGCAATGTAACATATAGATTCGATTTTGAGCATTACATTACAATACTACCTCCGTGACTGACGAGCATTCCCGTGCAATGTAACATATAGATTCGATTTTGAGCATTACATTACAATACTACCTCCGTGACTGACGAGCATTCCCGTGCAATGTAACATATAGATTCGATTTTGAGCATTACATTACAATACTACCTCCCTGACTGACGAGCATTCCCGTGCAATGTAACATATAGATTCGATTTTGAGCATTACATTACAATACTACCTCCGTGACTGACGAGCATTCGCGTATAATGTAACAAAGATTTGAATTTGCGAGCATTCTGATATAGTTGTTGATGTTACAAGTTGTATCAAAATATTACACATTGTATCATTACAAGGTGCGCATTGTAATGCTCGGTCCTCCTTCACTGAAACTCGTTTTGTATTTACAGATTGCGCTCTGTAATGCTCGGTTATCCTCCCTCACCGATGTAATGCTCGACTCTGTAACATTACATTACACGCGAATGCTCCCGGTGAGGGAGCGCCTTTAATCTAAGGTCCCAAGTATCAGTCTATTATAGCGAATATTATTTTTATTACTAGATACAAAATAAATACTAGGTACCTAAACTTTGTTGACAGTGCGGAGATCAACGTGACATAATACACTTTCTGGTGGAAGCCGGTGCTGACGTGGACGCGTACAACGACGCTTGCTGCACTCCGCTAGCCATCACCCTGTTGAGGTTCGCGCTGGAGACGCGTGGCGTGACGCCCCAAGCGGCGCTCCAGGCTGTGCTACCACCGACCACTGCAGTTAATATGTGTTAGTTTAAAATAGACACAACAATAATTGTTGTGTAGTAAAAGTAATTATTACTTTTTAGTAAAGCTCGACGGAGATCTCGGTCTCGGTCTCGGCATTCTCGGTTACAAATCTGACCGAGAAAGGAGAATGCCACGGGGCAGGTCCCTTTTGTGCTGTCGTGTACCTGTTTGGAGTAATAACCTAAAAATATTATTTATTTTTTTGTGTGCAAATTATTTTTTATATAATTTTTAATAAACTAATGGAATTAATGTAATAGAGACATAATTCCATGCTCATGGTGATGTTTAGTCAGTCAATTTGTAATTATAACCTAGATTTTTAAAACAGAAAAATAATGATATCTCCTGAACCAGGGTGTGGGTGACACAGTGAAAAAAGGTTTCCGATTATGAAAATGCTATGTTTTTACTATTAGGTAAAATAAAAATCTTCAGGGCACAAGCATTTTCCACTGGGACCCAACTTTCCTTACAAAACGGGCAATCTGCTTTGTCTCGGTTCTTGGCTAATTATAGCCGAGATTCTCGGTTATGACCGAGATTGTAACTTTGTTCGGTTTGGCATTCAAATTTAATGTGACGACATTGACATCTTCAACTAACTTTCAAATTTTGCAATTATTAGCAGTAATATTTTAAAAAAAACCTTCTTCCGTAAAATTTAGTTTTTTTCGGTTACGATAAGTCGGCGGTAATGGCTCGTTATGCTGCTCATGATTCCATAGAGTTGGAAGACGAGTCAATGACCAATGACAAATACAGTTCAAGCTCTGTGATCGAAATAGCGCTAGAAAGCTTTCTAGAGCCAAAACTGCAAAGAAATGCTAATATTATTTTTGAGTATTGGTTTTCGTCACTTTATAAGGTGCTTAGGCCTGCAGCAAATAAGTTTTTTCTGCGCCGCTTACTAGTGTAGGAAGTAAACAACTATTATTTAGCAAAGCTGGACCATTTTATGACAAGAGGTGACACTCTTTAAAGGGCGAAAATGCCGAAAAATTGTTTTTTTATGTTATAATATAAAAATGAAACTACTCAAGTGTCACGAAAGTAATGCATCCATTGTAAAACTGAACATTTACACGTGAAATTACTGGTCAAATTAGTATCATAAAACTAATTTCAAGCCACTAGTTTCATAATATAAATCCGGCTTAATGTTATTTAACTTTGATTATTAAAACAGTTAATTTTCTCAAACAATGCTGTATTAAAATGTTAATAGCATTAAAAAAAAATCACGCTTTGTCTTTTCTAGAATGATTGGAGTGGCATTTTAGAAAGCAAACCAGTGAATGTGGGGTTAGTGAGAATGATTAGTATAGACGAAGTCAGAATAGCAGTGAGTGGAATGAAGAATGGTAAGGCCATTGGTCCTGATGGAATACCTGTTGAAGTGTGGAAGTTATTGCGGATGGATGGATGGACGTGGTTAGCTTTATTTTTCAATAAGTTGTTGCGGGAAGAAGCCATACCTGACGATTGGTGCAACAGTTCCTTGGTGCCCATCTATAAAAACAAAGGTGATGTGCTGGAGTGCAACAATTATAGAGGAATAAAGCTAATGTCACACACTATGAAAGCTTGGGAGAAAGTTATTGAGAGGCGGTTGAGAGAAGAGAGTGAAATTTCACAGAACCAGTTCGGTTTTATGCCTGGTCGGGGTACAACGGATGCCATTTTTGCTATACGCCAGTTGTGCGAGAAATACAGAGGTGCACATAAAAACTTGCACATGGTATTCGTTGACCTCGAAAAGGCATACGACCGGGTACCTCGTGAGGTTCTGTGGTGGGCCCTTAAGGAGAAAGGTGTGCCTGGGAAGTATGTGCAGTTGATCCGGGCTATGTACAGTCGCTGCAGTACTCAAGTCCGGTCTACAGTGGGCGCCAGTGGCAGCTTCAATGTGGCGGTCGGCTTACATCAAGGGTCGGCTCTCAGCCCTTACCTCTTCCTGCTGATAATCGACGCTTTGACGTTAGATATCCAGGAGGAGGCCCCTTGGTGTATGCTGTTTGCCGACGACATTGTGCTGGTTGCTGAGAGTGGCCTGGAGGTCCAGAGCAGATTGGAGGTGTGGTGGCATAGACTGGAGAGTGTGGGCCTGAAATTGAGTAGAACCAAGACGGAGTACTTGGTCTGCGATTTCGGCGGTCTCTCCAATTCTGTGCCCTTAGCTCTCGCCAGAACGCCCATACCAATCTGTTCCGACTTTCGGTACCTTGGGTCGCTTGTCCAAGGGGATGGTGAGGTAGACCGGGACGTAACACATCGGATCAACGCAGGATGGATGAAATGGCGACAGGTCACGGGAACAACCTGCGACCCACGGATGCCCCTCAAGCTGAAGGGTAAAATTTACAAGTCCGTAATAAGACCTGTCGTACTGTATGGATCAGAATGTTGGGCTGTGAAAAAGACGGATGAAAAAAGATTGCATGTAGCGGAGATGAGAATGTTGAGATGGATGTGTGGTGTGACGAGAATGGATAAAGTAAGAAATGAGTACATTAGAGGAAGTTTGAAAGTGGCACCAGTGACTGAAAAGCTGAAAGGAAACCGTTTGTCTTGGTATGGTCATGTAAAGAGGAGGGATGAAACACATGTTACGAAAGTGGTTATGAATTTACATGTGGACGGATGGAGAGGAAGAGGGAGACCAAAGAAAAGATGGATGGATTGTGTGAGGACTGATATGAAAGAAAAGGGAGTTGATGATAGCATGACGGGTGATAGGACAGAATGGAAGAAAAAAACATGTTGCGCCGACCCCAAATAATTTGGGATAAGGGCAGGAAGAAGAAGAAGACGCTTTGTCTTTTCTTGGTCTCGAGTCTCGGTCTCGGCCGAGATATTATTTTATTCTCGGTCTCGGTACCTTACTTTTTAGTGATAGGGCCAACAGCATTTGTGATAACAGTAGTCAAACACTTAGGGCCCTCACTTACGGCGACTCTTTGTAGCGATGCTTTCGCGCTTTTCGTATACGCGCGACGGCTTTGCGACTAACGCGCGTTAGTCGCATTGGCCACGCGCTACTATCTATGGTGGGCCCTAAGTGCACGAGTTCGACTCGTACTTGCCCGGTTTTTTTTATTTTGTCTTCGTACTTTTTGTACTTTTAGCCTGTAGGTATCAAGTTTAACCATCTTCACTTTATTTTATACCTGAATTCAAAAACAATTAAAAGTCGAATAATCAAATGTCAGTTTTTTCCTCTTTTCGCACGAAAACTGAATCAAACCATGATCTTAGATTTCATGCGAAAAAAGTTTCACTCTGAAGTCTGACTCCAAGCAGGTTTTATTTAGATTCAAACAGGCCAGTAATCCTTAGTAATCAAAGGCCAGGCGCGCTCTAGCGGCCAGTCCGCAGGCGGCCAGGTCGCGGCGGCCATCGAGATACTGTATACATTATTATAACCGCCATAGAGCGCGCGCACTTGTCCGCTCGCGGCCAGCGGCCACAGGTGCGCGCGATCTATGGCGGTTTCATACTAATGTATGTATCTCGATGGCCGCCGCGACCTGGCCGCCTGCGGACTGGCCGCTAGAGCGCGCCTGGCCTTTGATTACTACTTAGATTAGAATTTATAAAAATATTATCAAATTCTAGCACTGCCGCGACCGGCTGAAATACTTGAATGGAATATTAGCCGAGAATCTCAAGATTTAAATAAAGAAAAAGAAGACAGTTTAAATAAAGTTAGCAGTAAAACAAATTATAAACAAGTTTTACCTGTTAAAAAGGGTTCTGTAAAAGATATACTTATGAGAAGGAACACTAAGCAAATTTCAAAACAAGATATATTACAAGCACAAAAAAAAGTAAATGATGTAGATATGGATGCGATTACTGATGCGTTTGCTAAAGATAAGCTCGCATATGATAAAATTAATACTGAATATATGATAAGAGTGGCCGAAGAGTTCTCAGTTGTCAGTGAACTTAGTCCTATACCATACATTTTTGAAGTAAACGATATGTATAAAGATGTGGAATTATTTTATGAAGAAGAAATCAAAAAAAATACTGACAAATCCTCAAAGAAAATTGATAAAACTGTATCTAGACCCGCAATAAAGGAAACACCTAAGAAACCTAGCAGAGATGTTATGTATCAGGAAAAAGAGGATCTTTCTGTGGATGCTATGGAAGAAAAGAAACAAGAAAAGTAAGTAGATATACATTTTGTCATGTAATATCTTTCATTATTTTTCCCTTTCCCCGTTGCATTCTAGGAACACAGGTTTCCTTTTCAAAAAATTCCCCTTGCGTGGTCCTAGCGGGCATCGGCCCTAGCCGTCAGCGTGGGTGTGGGCTTGCGGACTGTGTACAATAGGTAGCTCACCGTCTCAGAACGGGAGGAGTCATTAGATGATTTCCCACGTAAAAAAACTATTAAATGTGTATTTCAGAATGGATAAAATAATGTCGACGATCCTACAGCTGTTGTCCGAAGGAGCGGACCCGCGGAAGGCTCGCTGTCCTCAACCGCCGCTATTCATGGCTGCCGTGTCGGAGAGTGCAGAACTTGTCCGTCAGCTAATCAAGCATGGCGCTGATGTTCATGAAGTTTACCCACAAGTAATTGATTCTTTCTTAATAACATTTTCCTTCTGAGATCATTTCATCCAGTTACAGAACAAAAAATACAGAGTTATGTTTTAGAACCATTGCATAAAGGCGTGTTGGTCTTATATTAGTTCTGTGTTAGCTTAGAAGCGGTCTTTATCGCCACTCATTTATATAAATGAATTCATATAAACGACTTAATTTTTATGAATATCGATTATTGCAGACGCGAAGTCGGATATAGAATAATCAGCCTTATACTCGTAATGGTTCCACTGCTGGGAGATAGGCCTCTTCTCTAGAAGAGTGAATTTAATGGTCCATCATCCATCACACGGGCCCACTGTTGATTGGTGGTTGTCATGTTGACTATTGTTGATACTTCGGTTTCGGGACCTACGACTCGTAAGTCGGGCCGTTATCGCTGGGCCACCATAGTTCTACTCGTAAGTCAGATATAAAGTACGTGCATTACACCATTATGCTATTATGCTAAGGACGGAAACCTATTGCATCACATCCCTAGTCAAATAAAATATTAAGCAATCGATTATTATAGCAATAAACTTTTCTATTCTACTGTAAATTCCAGACTTATGATTACACAACGTTAGACGTGGCAGTGAGCGGGCCCCTAACACCTGAAAACTTGGAGGTGGTCCGAGCATTACTGCAGAGTGGGGCGAGCCCAGACCACCGGCTGAAGGTCCCACCACCAAGTCTACCACCCACTAAGTCTGATCTGAAGGTACAGGTACCTTCATCTCAGTCTTCTGATGGTAACATGGAGGAGGGCCCGAATTTGTTGCATGCGTTACTGACGAGGAAGATAGATACCGATGATCTACAGGTCGTTGAAGTAAGTAAATTATGGAATAGTTAATATAGGTGTTAAGTACCTGATGGCCTTATTGGTCCAATAGTTGTAAGCGATACCTACTACTGAGCACGAGCCCTTTTTGAGGCTTTTTTTTTTGGAGGGGTTCATCAGAATGACTTCTCAGACTCGCGTGTCAGACGCTTACTGACTAAACCCCACCCCGTTCCTTCGTTGCCCTCGATCTGGGGGACATGGGCTTACCTTTCGGAATTTCAGTGTTCCCCAGAGGCTTCGGCCCTACCAGGCCCCTACAGTGAGGTCTTTTTGAGGTGGGAAATCATCAAATAATTCGAACCACTCTACAGGTTAAACAAATTACTAATTTTTCTTCCAACTATGCTTTAATTTCATCATAATCACACTAAAAACTCAGTACGAAGCGAGTCTTTATTGCTCTAGAGCAATAAAAATGTATGAAATTTCATAATTGCACAGTTTTTTTTTTTTTAATCGCTCCAAAAGGCGCCAATCTCAATGGATTAGCTCTATTCAGCCAGCCGATATCAATACTTTTTTTTTACGTATGAAATATTCGTTTCTATCCTACTTGTTCCAAATTAAAAAAATGATTGCTGCTAACTCTGATTTAAAAATGAAAGAAATTTTAAAAAGTGATTTGGCGGGAACTTTGTTGATTTTGTTTTGACAATATTTTTAACGATAAAGTGTGATTCTATTTGATTTTGAGTGCTTCGGCTTCGAATTAAAATGGAATCATCTGGCGACAAATTAACTCCGGAAAACATTCTAAATGAAGCCGACAGTGTTATAGAAACTTCTATTTTAACTGTTTGATATGAGTTTCTTTTATCTACTTTTCCTATAGTTAATAGTTGAAAGAAAAGCAGATTATGCACCTCGCCTTAAGTAATTTATTTTGCCCTCGTGCCTATTAGATTATAGCCCTCGCTAACGCTCGGGCTCTAAATCAGGCCCTCGGTGCAATAATAAATTACTTTGTGCTCGATGCAATAATCTACTATTATTACCTTTGCATTCAGAACCACGGCCGTATGGTCATTGGGCCTGGGTTCCTTTTTCGAACAATCTCGCAGCCCTTGGTTTTGATTCACGGATCGGGCAATTTCTTATTAGATTTTTTTTATAAAGTTCTTACAAGCTTTTTAATGCACTTTTTCACGCTATTTCGATTGGTAAAAAATAGAACCACACTGAAAAACTAGGTGTAGGTAAATATGTGTTTTTACTGAACATCTCCTTAAAGCTCTAGAGAGTCTGTAAGTATTGAAAGCGTGTCTTTATTTAGACGCTTGAGGAAGACTTTTTGCTATAAATTTTTACTACACCTAGCCCCTGCTGTCCCACTGCTGTGCGAAGACCTCCCTCCATTCCTTTCATCGCTCCCGGTTTTGAGCCACCTTTTGCCAATTCTTAAGGAAGACATTCCTATTAATTGATCATTTGTATTACTTCCAGATTCGAGACCAACTCCTGGAGTTGCTACTGCGATACGGTTGCAATCCGATCACCCAGTACAAAGGTCATTCAGCCGTGGATATGGTTCTCAATAGAAATTTGGAATTGTTTGACATCTTCGTAAAGAGCCCTCATACTGACCTCAATGCGATCATCAATGACTCTAACCAGACTATTTTGGTGAAAATGTTCTATTTGCCGTATTGCAGAACTATTCCTCTACCGGATAAGTTACAAATGGTAAGTTCCTTACTTAATACTTACAATTAAAATCTAGATACTAATTAGGGGTTTGTGTCTCAATTATGTCTCTAATAAAAATGTGATATACTTATACAGCCAAATTTTAACGTGTTTTCAGGATAACGACAATTTAAAAAAAATTAATGTCCAAACATCTAATTTTGGATGTCTAATACTCTTTCACGCAAAGAATATCAATTGGATTTCGTTGAAACTTGGCTTACGCGTAGACCATACCTATCCTGGAATAACACATAGGATACTTTTTTCCCGGGAATATGTTGCCTTAGCATAATTTTCATTAATTGTTGGGCGGGAGGGAATGCCTAGGCCACGGGAGCCAAACCGAAGGCTAAAGTTAGTTAAAGATAATATATTGGATAGGTACAGTAATACATTAAAGTGCTTTTTATTAGAGAGATAGAAGCTTTTCAAGGTGGCAACACTTCGAAATATGTGCATTGTAGATACGTTGCTCATTCCACTTCTAACTCCTGAGTTTTGGTACCTAATTAGCAAAGCGCGGTGGTGAGATATTTTATTTGATTGTTGGAACATCTCGATGATTCTCGATTGTTCCGACCGACCGCCTGTTATTGCGTCTGTCGCATGGCGCGTTTATTTGCGAATTGTTCCTCGATGGTTTCGAGTGAGATTCACTCATTCAAACCATCAAAAATTAGCGGGCGAATCCGTTGACTTGAAACAATCGAAAAACATCTTGATTATGGATGAATGGTTGACTCAATCGTTTATGTGTAACGACTACGTTTCTTTCGATTGTTAAAACACCTCGGAATAGCATATCGCTAGATTAATTCATCTCATCATCATCATCATCATCTCAGAAATCTCGAAAGACGTCCACTGCTGGACATAGGCCTCCCCCAAGCGTCGCCACAGCGACCGGTCCTGTGCGATTAATTCATCTCCCTCGATTTAATATTTTCAGCTGACGAATCTACTGCTGTTTGGAGCAGACCCCTTAATAAAATGTCGGAATGGTGACGATGAATATGATAACCTGTTCTCCTTTGTAAAAAGCGTTTTAAGTGATAAAGATCTTTCTGGTAAACAAAACTTCATTGTACCTCACGGGCTTTTGATGTAGGTAGTTGTAGAATTGATAGATACTTTGTACCTACTTACTTGCAAGTGGTTTTCAGTATAAAAACATTTAGAAATATCTACTACCTATACTAAATTTAGTATAGGATGATTTCGGTGACAGCTGTCAGATTCATACAATGTGACTAACTAAATTTTATCCTTTTCTCTCATCTTAAGGTGAATGCTTCAGGTAGCCCGCGAAATTCAAATTTTCGTACGTTTTTTGCAATTTGCAAGCCAGTGGTAGGTTGTATGAAGTTAAAAATACTTTAGCGACTGTAAAACGTAAATAGTTACATAATTATAACCATAAAAATCATCAATACAAGCCTCCAAGCTCATTTAGTTGCAGGATCGTTTTTGACCTCGAAAAGATCGTTCCTGCACTTAGGTGAGCTTGGAGGCTTCTATTGGTGATTTTTATGTTTATAATTATGTAACTAGTTGCGTTTCACAGCCGCTTAAGTATTTTTAACTTCATACAACTTACCATTGGCTTTCAAAATGCAAAAAACGCAAGAAAATTTGAATTTCGCGGGCCAACCTAGAACATCCCCCTTAAAGATGCATATTTTAGTCCTGCTGTCACCCAACCCATGCTGTGTAAAAAAGACTATAGATACTTAAAAAACGGTTGTAGGTAACTTTTTGTGAATTCTGAGATACCGTTTGGTAAGTAGGTACGTAATACTAGTATGTAGCATGTGCCCAACCCAGAGTCGGACTAGCCACGTAGAAAGAGCAGCAAAACGTACGGGCCCTGAGAATTAAGCTTGCCCCCGGTTGAACGTAAAAAAACAAATACCAAATTACTTACCAAATTTATTATATTTTTCGTAATTTGGATTTTTTGTGACAATACTGCCTACCCTTAGAGCAGGTTAAATGCTCTAAGTGCCTACCCCTAGGCCCCGGGGCCCGTATGAAAATAAGTTAAATGATAAATTTTCTTTGGATTCAGTTATAAGGCTGAGGCTACAGTTGCCAGCGACTTGCGATGCGACTGGAAGTGCGAATCAAATATCACTAGTAAAATTTGGCGTACAGTGTAGCCGTAACCATGAATTTCCATTATTTGTTTTAATCGCTCATGAATCGCCAATCGCGTTGCGGTCTAATGTAGCCTCAGCCTAAAGATTTTGGAGCCTCATGGTAGAAATTGCTTTACCCCACGCAGGCTTAATTCGACATTGGCCTGAACATGTTACATTGTCGGTGTCGATGGCAATAGTCCATGTCACCCTTCCTTATGACTAGATCATGAGCAAGCTGAGAAAGAGTAGCAAAAATCTCTGCCTGGCAGCACACGAGGTTGCCGACATGTAGACATGGCTTTAATTATGCAGGTTGTAGAAACGACCTGATGATTTAGGGGTGATTGGGGTCCGTTTACATCCTAAGGACCCAAGCCAACCTCACCTGCTAGCGGTGCACCCTGCTGTTCAACGGACGAGGCTCTGGCGATCCTGGTTTCCCTCTCGTAGGGTTGTGGGGGTCAGACGGCTGGTCGCCCCACGTAAAACCAACATCAGTCATATAATCATGGATAGTAAGTTGCGAATGGGTACTCGGGCTAGGGCGTCGCCGCATAACGACGCGCAGGCACATCGCCCTAAACCTGCGACAAGTGGGCTAGGGCTACCGTGTCAAGTACGGGCACGGCTAAAGATGTCATTACCCAAAAGGAAGTTCCGCTTTGCCACCTGGAACATTGGCTCTCTAAGTGGACGTTGCAGAGAACTCGCGGACGTACTTGCGAAGCGTCGGGTCCAGTGCGCCTTCCTTCAGGAGACGCGCTGGAAGGGGAATAAGTCCCGTGACATCGGGCAGGGGTACCGGCTAGTGTACGCCGGATCACCATCGGGCAGGAACGGTGTGGCTGCCTGTGGTAGTGCTGTCTAAGGACGTTCAGGATGGACTCCTTGAAGTAAACCGATACAGCGACCGGTTGATGCGAGTTAGGGTGCTGATCGAAGGGTCGGTAACGAACCTAGTCAGCGCCTATGCTCCTCAAACTGGTTGCTGTGAGTCTGAAAAGGAGGCCTTCTGGGATGAGTTCGAGGACGTATTGCGCGCTATTCCGAATTCCGAAGATGTTTTGGTTGGGGGGGACCTCAACGGTCACGTAGGTCAGTTTGCTGGAGAGTACGGACGTGTTCACGGTGGTTTTGGTTATGGTCAAGTAAATGCAGAGGGAGTTAGTATACTCACGACCTGCGCTGTGTCTGACCTAGCCATCGCGAACACATTCTTTCAGAAGAAGCCCCAGCATCTTGTTACGTATCGTAGTGGTTCCTACTCAACTTTGATTTTGTTGCAATTTTGATAGACTTAGAGTATTTCTGGTTAGCATTAAAGTTGCGTGTGATGTTATTATTTTAACTGAGTGCTGGCTGAATGCGAACACAACGATTCCAGCGCTTGAAGGATACACTGCTTACAATACAACTACGCCTAGGAACCAAAATGATGGAGTCATAGTGTACGTTAAAGCTGATTTGCCTCACGCGGTAACGGAACCTCAGTTTTCAGATGTTAGCTGCCTGCAGTGTTACTTGAGGAATATCGATCTATGTGTGGTAGCTGTTTATCGCTCGCCATCTTTTCGGAACATCGATTATTTTCTTAATGGGTTAAATTCTGTGCTCACTACTGGATCCGCGTATAAGAATATCGTTTTAATGGGCGACATAAACATCAACATCATACCATCCACTCTGAACCAACAAGCTAACGAGTACCTCAATCTAACCGCTTCGCATGGCCTTCTGCCGTCGCATGTATACCCCACCCGTGACTCAAATTGTCTGGATCATGTAATGGTCAAGACTGATCTAGATACGACTTTGGTTTTTGACACGCACATTACTGATCATAAGCCAACACTTCTTGATATTAAACCAACAGTGGCACCTACTAAATCGAAAGTTAAACGTATTGCAGTTGATTACCCCGCTGTAATCTCAGAGATCGTAGATATGGATTTCAGTTCCGTCCTGCAAGTCAATGACGCAAACAGTGCTGCAGATTTACTGATATCGGGTATTGGATCAGTTATAGAAAAGCATTCTAAGTCTGTGGATATACTCTCTAGGCACAGAATTCTCAAACCTTGGATTACTAGCGGCCTACTTCGCTGTATCCGTAATAAAGACCAAATGTTGCGCAAGCTGAGGAATAACCCTGATAATTTAACCCTTAAACTTACCTTTACCAGATATCGGCCATTTACCAGATTTCTGCAACAAACTGCTTAAGAGATTAAAAATAATGTATGAGAAAACTGAACTTCAAAAAGCCGGAAACAACCCTAAAGCAACGTGGAAAGTTATAAAAAATATAACTCACCGGCATCAAAATGTAGCCTCGCCTACCGAGTTACTTGAAACAAACCATGATAAAATGTCTTCAATTAATAGTATAAATGAGTTTTTCGCCAATATAGGTAAAAATTTGGCAGATAAGTTTGCCCATAAGTCCTCTAACAAAGGGTCTACATTCAGTGCTCTTGTCAACTCCTTCGTTCTCTTACCAACTGACGAGGCAGAGGTAGAAAAAATTATTGTTGGTCTGCGTTCGGATGCCGCAGCAGGCTGGGATGGAATAACTTCGCGCCTCTTAAAGTCCTGCTCCCGTACCCTTGTCCCGGCTATAACTCATGTTTGTAACCGTGCCATTAGTTCTGAACGCTTCCCCAAAGCCTTTAAAAAAGCCCTGGTACATCCAATCTACAAAAGTGGGGACAGACACAGTGTTACAAACTATAGACCTATATCTGTTTTACCTACCTTATCCAAAATTTTAGAGAAAATTCTCAATACTAGGTTAGTTAACTTTCTGGAATCACACCATCTCTTAGCCGACAACCAGTATGGCTTCAGAAGATGTAAATCGACTGAAGACGCTGTTAGTTCATTTATAGACTGTACAGTGGCTAACCTCGATTGCGGGAAGAAGTGTATGGGTATTTTTCTGGACCTTTCCAAGGCTTTTGACACTGTGTCTGTTCCACACCTACTTTCAAAACTAGAAGCCATTGGTGTCAGGGGTGACACACTCAGAATCTTCCAGGACTATCTTGCTGATCGGGAACAGAGCGTTAAAGTAGATGGGCTGGTTAGCGACAGTAAAATATTGAGTTATGGTGTGCCGCAGGGCTCAATTCTGGGACCAACCCTCTTTCTCATTTATGTCAACGATCTCTGCAAATTTTACCTGAAAAATTGCAGAATATTTGCATATGCTGATGACACGGCTCTACTTGTACATGGTGATAACTGGACTGAGACAAGGAACCATGCCGAGAACGCGTTGACAACAGTAATGAACTGGCTGTATAATAATCTACTGACAGTAAACTTATCGAAAACCACCTTCTTACCCTTTTCCTCGCAAGCCGTTGCTTTGCCTGCCCCTGACGCAATTACTCTAAAAGCTCATTCGTGTTCTCCGAACACACCAAATCCACGATGTTCCTGCCCACTATTAGCGAGATCGACCGTCATTAAATATCTTGGTGTGCACATTGACAGTCTATTGAATTGGAAATCCCAAATTTCTAGTGTCACCTCTCGGGTCCGTAAACTTATTTATATATTTAAAAAATTGAGACATTCTGCTGACCAAACTACCCTAAGGACAGACTATTTCGCTCTCTGTCAGTCATTGCTTACGTACTGTGTCACTGTATGGGGAGGTGCAGCCAAGACATATCTTATTGATCTTGAGCGAGCACAGAGGGCAGTCCTTAAGGTCATGACCTCCAAACCCTTTAGGTATCCTACACTCAATCTATACAGAGACTGTAAAGTGCTTTCCATTAGGCAGCTATATGTACTAAACGTTGTTATGCGTAAGCACACTTCGCTGAAGTATGAATGCTAGCACTAAAAATAAGCGCCAGCGCTATAGGGTATGCCCAACTCAAAGCTGTAGGACGGCTCTTGCTCGGAGACATTTCTACGGCATTGGAAGCCACTTATACAATATAAGTAACAAGAAATGCTCCATTTATTCTGCCACATTACGCAAATGCAAAGCGAGGGTTTATGACTGGCTATAGATGCAGAGCTATGACGAAACAGAAAACCTCTTAAAGCTGTAGTTAAAGTTGGGCTTTCTGGGCACAAATAACACATTATAAGTCACTACTCACACACATGAAAGGGCTATGTCCTTTTTTAACTTTTTGGCTTTTGACCGATTATTATCTACTTTGCTCCTTCTGGTGTAACACTTTGTGAGAATCCTGGTACCCATAACACTGCAATCACCGCTGCGGGTAAGCGCGTCCTTGGCACTTCTCGTGGTGGTAGAACCATAGACAAGGAGACGTAGTGGTGGGATGACGGGGTTCAGGGGGCGACCCGGAAGAAGAAGGCCTTATTTAAAAAGTGGCAGGGGTGCAACTCTCCGGAGGACAGGGAGGCATATGGAGCGGCTAAGCGCGCCTGCAAAAAAGCTGTAGCCAGAGCCCGCAGCAAAAGTTTGTCGCCCTTGTACGACAAGCTGGAAACTGCGGAGGGGCAGAAGCTTATTTTTAAGCTGGCGCGTGCCCGGGAAAAAGCTACACGGGACATTAGCAAATGTCTCTGTGTAAGGGACGCCGAGGGTAAGCTGCTCTACGATGCCCCCTCTGTTAAGGAGAGATGGTGTACATACTTTGCGGAGCTGTCAAACAAACAGCATCCCCATAACCTCTCTCCCGAACCGCCTCCTAACCTTGGACTTATTTCCCCTATTTCCCCCGACGAAACCCGCATTGCTCTTCGCTACATGAAGAACCGGAAATCGGTCGGGCCTGACAACGTGCCAATTGAAGTGTGGAAGGCGATGGGCTCACATGTTGTGGACCTTCTGACGGATCTATTTAACCGCATCCTGATCACCAAGGAAATGCCGAACCAGTGGCGATCTAGCCTGATCATTCCAATCTACAAAGGCAAAGGTAGCGTACAGGATTGTAGTAACTACCGCGGTATCAAGATCATGTGCCACACCATGAAGCTCTTCGAGCGCATAATTGACACAAGGCTCCGTACCGAGTGTACTGTCTCTGAGTGCCAATACGGCTTCCAGGCGGGTAACAGCACCATGGACGCAGTGTTCGCCTTGCGGACTTTGACTGAGGCGTACAGGGAGAGAAGGAGAGCTCTGCATATGGCCTTTTTAGACCTGCAGAAGGCCTTCGACTGTATTCCTCGGCAGTCCATCTGGTGGGCACTTCGCTTCAAGGGTGTGCCCGAGGCCTATATTGACATTATCAGAGACATGTACCGCGATTCCGTGTCCTCTGTCCAGACCGCGGTTGGCGAATCCAACGTCTTTCCAATATCTGTTGGCGTTCACCAAGGCTCGGCTCTTAGCCCGTTCTTGTTTAACGTTGTGCTCGATGTAGTTACGGCATACATCCAAGACCAGCCTCCGTGGCTAATGATGCATGCCGATGACATAGCCCTCGTTAACCAGAACAAAGCCCAACTTGAGCGCAAAGTCAACGTTTGGAAGGACACGCTGGAAAACGGTGGTCTGAGACTGAATGTGGCGAAGACTGAGTACATGTCCTATGGCAGCACGAATTCGAATACCATCCGGATAGGTTCGGACCTGATTACAAGGTCCGATAAGTTCAGGTACCTCGGATCCGTGCTGCACGAGTCTGGCAACGTAGACGACGATGTCCAAGCACGCATAGGCGCGGCTTGGGCGAAGTGGCGCGAGGTTACGGGCGTTGTATGCGACCGCAAAATGCCTCCGAAGCTCAAGGGGCAGATATATAAATGCATCATACGGCCTGTCCTTCTTTACGGCGGCGAGTGTTGGCCAGCACTGGGCAGACACACCCAGGAGCTTCGCGTCACGGAGATGAAGATGCTGAGGTGGATGAGCGGCGTAACGCGATCCGATCGCATACGCAATTCATACATCCGAGGTAGTCTTGGTGTCCGTGACGTGGGGGAAAAACTGCAAGAGTGTCGTCTGCGATGGTATGGCCACATCATGCGCCGCCCTAGGGAGTACGTTGGTCGGAGATGCATGGATATGGCTGTCCTTGGGGCTAGGTCCCGTGGTCGCCCCCGCAAGCGCTGGCTGGACATCGTCAAGTCTGACATGAGAGCCAATGGCCTTACTGGGAAGGATGTTTTCGACCGGGCAAAGTGGAGGAGACTTAGTCGGAAGGCAGACCCTGGCAATGGTCGGGATTAAACGCCAGGCAGAAGAAGAAGAAGTAGAAACGACCTGATGGCCAAAAGCCTTAAGGGGGAAGCTTCAGGGTAACCCGCGAAACTCAAATTTTCTTACGTTTTTTGCAATTTTTAGACCAGTGGTAAGTTGTATCAAGAATACTTTAGCGTCTGCAAAATGTAACTAGTTACATAATTATAACCATAAAAATCATCAATACAAGCCTCCAAGCTCACTTAGTAGCAGGAACGTTTTCTACAACTAAATGAGCTTGGAGGCTTGTATTGGTAATTTTTATCTGGAGCCCTAACCACCGATAGCTTGGACCTTGCTCCCGAAACTGCACGACTACTATTTATTAATTTATTTTTAAATATGCTTTAAAAACACGTAATTTTATTTACTTATTTTTTTAAATGATGCACCGAATCGCACTTTTCTGCTTCTGTCCTTATCTGTCACTTAGAATTGTAATTTACTAGAGCGAGAAAGAGAGCGTGTTGTCAACTGCCTCGTCGAATCTAGTGCGTTCTTATCTATGTGGCGGAGGAATGATGGCGTATCTACAACTGTTCCGTGGTTCTACTTCTAACTAACAGACAAGGATAGCATAGGAAAATACAACTTGATGCGACCTGCGGGGGTATTGCCTATCTCAGTTGACAACCCAAATGATGATCATTCCTTTTAGCTAGCGTTCCGAATTGCAATAAAAGTGATTATATCGATGTCAGCAAACTGTAGGAGCACAACAGGGTCGACACCCCTGGGGCCATGGGTGGGCTTCCGAACGGAACACCCTGGAACGAAGGCAAAGAAGAAACGGAGTGAGGTTTAGTCAGTTAGTCTCACACGCCCTCTCGCTTTACCCGAGAGCGGTAGAAGTAATTCTGATGATAACCCACCTAAAAAAAACGAGTGATCGTCAATTGAGCTATCAACAGACATAGGGAATAGCCCCTCAGATGTAGCTACAGTCTGTTTTTTATACCCTGAGACTAAAATGACATTACAACACAAAAGAACTGGCATCATTCCTAAAGTAAGTTTGACATTACCGGTGTCAATTTAGTCTCAGGGTATAAGAAACCGACGATAAACCCTAACACGTACTTCCGACCTTTCCGAATCAGGACAAGAAAACGCAAAAAAAAATAAAAACGACCCTAAAGCAAAGAAGAACGTTAAGCGTTCAGGATCAAAGACAAGTACCAAGGTGTCAGGGGCAAATAGATCGCAATTAACATTCAAATTGTCAAAAGCAAATGAGGATTACCAAGCCGATTACAAACAAGCTCTGGACCTGGTGGTGGAGTGCGCGAGGCTTTTGTACATCAGGTGGCTGCAGGCCAAACTGATGAAGGAGCTCATCGAAGTTGTGAACAAGTATGTGTCGCTTCCTTAAAATACCTACTATTCTATTAGTCAGATACGACTTGGGTAGGTAGACTGTTGTAACTAAAAATGTAATGTTTATTAGTAAGAGCATAAAGTAGGTACACGCAATATATAGTAGATTGTATCATAAGGGAGCAAAGTAATATTTTTACGGCGAGGGCGTTTTTTGAATCGAGAGCGAAGTGAAGGATTCTTGTGTAGAATCCCGAGCGTAGCGAGGGGTTCTTTAGTAGAATCCTGAACGTAGCGAGGGATTCAAAGTACGTCGCTCGAGCCAAAAATATATTTGCGCCCGAGTCATACACTCTACTTTTCATCACCCTCTATGAGAAAATAAAAGCCGCCTCATCATTTTATCATTTGTCAATATTAGTCATTTTAGTAATTTTTGGTCATTTTAACCTATTTTTAGTCATTTTTTAAATTCTTAGTCATTTTTTGTAATTTTTTGTCATTTTAGTAATTTTTTGTCATCTTTAGACAATTTTGGTCTTTTAGTCATTTTGGTCATTTTAATCTATTTTTAGTCTACTAACAAAAATGACTAAATTTTATAAAAATGTCTCAAAACAGACTAAAATAGATAGTCTGTTTTGAGACATTTTTATAAAATTTAGTCATTTTTGTTGCATTTATCATTCAAACAATATATGCGTTCAATTTCTTTGGCGCTAAACACTAAGATGTTCTAAATTCATTGCTGCGCACTTATTTCAGATAACGGGGAATAAAAATACTTAACGGGGAATAAAACAATTAACGGGAAATAAAAATACTTTTATTTCCCGTTAAAAGTTTGATACAGAAAACACTACCTTTGGGCGCACTTAAAGGCGAACAAAGTCGTCCTTTTCGAATAGATGTGATGAAATAGTAGATTGTATCATAAGGGAGCAAAGTAATATTTTTACGGCGAGGGCGTTTTTTGAATCGAGAGCGAAGTGAAGGATTCTTGTGTAGAATCCCGAGCGTAGCGAGGGGTTCTTTAGTAGAATCCTGAACGTAGCGAGGGATTCAAAGTACGTCGCCCGAGCCAAAAATATATTTGCGCCCGAGTCATACACTTTACTTTTCATCACCCTCTATGAGGAAATAAAAGGCGCCTCATCATTTTATCATTTGTCAATATTTGTCATTTTTAGTCATTTTAGTCATTTTTAGTTATTTTTTGTAATTTTTGGTCATTTTAATCTATTTTTAGTCATTTTTGTAATTCTTAGTCATTTTTTTGTAATTTTAGTCATTTTTAGACAGATTTGGTCATTTTAATATATGTTTAGTCATTTTAGTCATTTTTTGACATTTATGGTCATTTTAATCTACTTTTAGTCATTTTTGTAATTCTTCGTCATTTTTAATCTATTTTAGTCTATTTTTAGTCATTTTTGTAATACTTAGTCATTTTTAGTCATTTTAATCTATTTTTGTTTGGTTTTAGACATATTTATAAAATTTAGTCATTTTTGTTGTATTTATCATTCAAACAATATATGCGTTCAATTTCTTTAGCGCTAAACACTAAGATGTTCCAAATTCATTGCTGCGCACTTATTTCAGATAACGGGGAATAAAAATACTTAACGGGGAATAAAACATTTAACGGGAAATAAAAATACTTTTATTTCCCGTTAAAAGTTTGATACAGAAAACACTACCTTTGGTCGCACTTAAAGGCGAACAAAGTCGTCCTTTTCGAATAGATGGGATGAAAAATCTTTTTTAATACAGTTGCTCAAAAAGTGGCGTATTGCAGGGACGTTTAGCGTTCGGGAAGTGGGCTATTACATACTCGTGCTTTTTCTTTACCATTCCCGAACTCGTGCTTTTTCTTTCCCAACTGTCAAAATAATGTCTATTAAAAAGAAAAAATCAACCACGAAGTTTTTACTAAAAAAGTTTTTAGTGCAAATATTTCTAAAAAGAAACTACTAATTTGTTTCAATATCAAATTTCAGAAACATATTATTAAAACGCGACACGACGCAACGTGACGACACCCGATATGCACCGTGCATATTACCAACACGCGACGCCACGACACACTAGCAATTTCTGAGCTAACAGCAGTGGAAGGGTATGGTTATGTACTATGGATTTAATAAATAACGAGTCAGATGAAGACTTTGAAGAAGATTTCTCACAGTATGATCCCTGTATATAGCTAAATTCATGTCATATAGAACATGATATCGTTTTACCAACTCAATTTTTTTTTTCGTCGGTCATTTCGCTCAATAAATGGAAATTACTCAGATACCCGTGAAACGAGACACAATAGTAAAACAATAACAGCGCGGTCTCATAGGACCGGTTGGGGATTCAAACGTTATTAACGTTTGAATACACTACACTACATTAGCGTAAAGTTATAATTTCTGTGACAGTTCTTGAACGACTGACGTGAACAGACTGACGCGTGGCGTCGGGTGTTGTCTAGAAACATACCTCGCGCTCCGCGTCGGATGGCGTGTTTACCCCCACCATGGGCAACACACCGATCTAGCACGTCTGGATCAGGTGGCGTGTGCGCGCATGGCGTCGCGTCGGGTGTTCATAGTGTGTTTCTGGTCTATAGAAAACAATACATTTGATTCGACTCAACACGCATCGCGTTTCGTCGGGTCGCGTGGCGTTTTAATAATGTGTTTCTGCCAATAATGATTTGATTCAATGAGTTACGTTAGGTTTCATTTAATTTCATCTCATTAAATTTCATTTCATATCAATAAAAAAATTCTACTGAAGTCTTGGCTGTATGGGCTTAGTTCCCTTTGCTTACCCAGAATGGGTGAAAAAAAAATCTGCTTATATTATTTTACGGTTGGCGCCATTTTGATTAGTTAGTTGAGTTTATTGTATTTTATTATTTCATTAAATTGCTTCATTTTTTTGCAACTGTATTAAAAATAGTTGTTCAGTACACGTGCGGAACTGTCATTGCAACTTGTTCCGACTGTCAACCCTCACCTTCGGCTGCGCCTCGGCTCGGGAGACATTTGTCGGAACTCTTTGCAATGACAGGCTTTCCGCACTTGTAATGAAATATACTATTTACACCCCCTGCTCGATAATGACCCTATTATGTGTCATGTATCCAGCTGCTTAAAGCAACTCGTTATCACCTAGGGAGATAATACAGTATGGGCGATCCCTAGTGCATAATGGTTTTTTTTTAAATTTAGAACATCAAATATGCCTTCACCTTCAGTCATTTAAAATGTACCTACGTGCATCAAACAAATTTATTCAAAAATGAAACTGGCCACTTACAAAAAAAAAGAATAATAAATGTAGTTACATACTGAGGAAAAGGTTAAGGAGGTTCTAAAAAAGAGTAAAGTTATAGAGTAATATTGAAGTACTGAATTTTGTTTGCTTCTAATTTGGAGTTGAGAACCTGTGGCGCTCCGTGGGGACCGCCATTATTTATTATTTATTTATTTATTTAATATTAATAAATTAATATAAATAATATTAATAATATAAACTGTTATTGCTCTGTTTCTGTTGCTTCTGTAATTATACTACTAGAATATAATTTTTATTCGGTCAGGTTTTGGTGGCACAATTTTTTTCCAGCGGTTCTCAAAGTTAAAAGGTAATTACTTGTTTACTGGCACGTTTTTGTGCCACGGGGTCCAACAGTGTTAATAATGTTGCATATTTTAATTTGTTTTATACGATACTAGCAGCCGATCCCGGCTTCGCACGGGGTAGACAATTATTTATTTTTGGAAATTTGGATATAAAACACTTTTTTTAGTGTTAGTTTTCTACACCTTCGGTTACATTGTTCAAATTTTACCAAGGATCCCTAATTTTTTCAAAATGAAATGTAGCCTATGTCAAATTGGAAGAACGTAGCATTCTATTGGTGAAAGAATTTTTTAAATCGGCCCAGTACTTTTTGAGCCTATTCATTACAAACATACAAAAATAGGTACAAATCTTTCCTCTTTATAATATTAGTATAGATATAGTACCTAGTTAATTAATCGTAGTAGACTTGTAATTATCTCACACATGGTGTAAAAAGTAGAGTATCCAACACGGGAATAAAGCTGTCTTTGTCTTGGGCGGCTTTAATTCCTCACTTCACTCAGGTTTCTCTATTAACGCCCTCGCAATGCTCGGGAGCTAATTATATAAATCCCTCACTAACGTTCGGGATTAAAACTTAGCAACCTTCGTTTTGTTCGGAATTCAACATGCCGCCCTCGCCTTAAAGACACTGCTTTACTCCCTAGTCACATAATCTACTATTATCTTCGCTAAAGCATTTTATGTAACCTACTGTTTTGTAGTCTTCTGTATTTACAAACGATAGTCTTAATACTTCTGGTCCTAGCTCACTCACTAACTCATCAATGCCCAGCCCAAACCGTTCGACCCAGAACGCGAAAATTTGTCAAAATTTGGTGTCTGGGACGTCTTTGGTATTTGACTTAGCTTCTAAAAAATCTCATTTGGTAGGGCTCAGAACCCGGGTACGACCATGGAAATGTCAGTCAGTCTTTCCCCATTAATTCATGAATCCCCGACCGGTCTCATTAGACCGCGCTGTTATTGTCTTACTATTGTGTCTCGTTTCGCGGGTATTGATAGGTTAATAGATTTAGAGATAGATATTATTAACCCAAACTATGGCCTATCCTTCCACTATTACAATAGGTAATGGAGTAGTTCTGGTTGTATAAGAATAGAATTCACTTTTGTGACTGGCGGTCAGGCGAACTACTCGTATGTTGAGTTGTAGGTATATAACTATGGCCTACCAAACTAAACTACTAATGTACTTTTACTTATTCAGGTATAAATATCGCAATTGGACCATGATACTAAAGGAACATAAAAACAAGAAGTGTACAAGCCTCTGGTTGAATGCTGTTCGAGGTCTCGAAATATGGGATGTCCTAAAGACAACTAAGAAAAAAATATACAACAATGATAACATTTTAAAACAAGTGTTATGTATAATTCACTTTTATTCTATGAGGACTAAAATTCTACGAATACCCGTTTGCACAAAGCTTTGGTTTGGCCCTCCTGTCACTTTTCAAGAGAAAGAATTCATAGAACGTGAAGTAGCCAGGCTTATCCGAGAACATTGGTTGGCTGTAATGTCCAAGAATATGGCCCCAGCTATTCGCCCGTACGTTGCACCTGAACTTACAACGGTCAAAGAGGTATGTATTTTAGGGTTTTTTTTTGCGTACATTACCTAGATATTTATCACAGTGAGTACAGCTGCTACAAGTAAAGATAACGGTTGGGGCAATGGATAGGTTGTAGTCGTTTTCAATGGGAAGGATTTATCCTCGGAGTAACTACATACCTAATACCTACTCTCTAGCGAGGAAGCTTTATCATATAAGGTGGTCAAATAGATATTACTTAGTCCAGATAAAGAAAAACCATGGTAGGAAGTGATCTTCAAGAATCTGAATTGTTTTCCTATATACATATCCATTTTTTGCTGACAGCTAGCGTGCTATATTTTTGTGGGTTCCCTTTCGTCTGTCGTTTTGTCGGTTGTGTTTGAATATTTTATTAGGACTCGTCAGTATAGGTTTTGGTTGGGCATGCTCAACGTTGCTCAA
The DNA here is from genome assembly GCA_030763345.1 of Mythimna separata. Classification (NCBI taxonomy): domain Eukaryota; kingdom Metazoa; phylum Arthropoda; class Insecta; order Lepidoptera; family Noctuidae; genus Mythimna; species Mythimna separata. The sequence goes on along the minus strand of CM061170.1, from coordinate 21,240,221 downwards.
ATTTTGGTTTTGTCATGTTCTTTAATCTACTTACATAGGTACCTGATAAGTATTTTTATTTTTGTATTCAAATTGTTATAATTACTGTACTTGTGTTTTCAGGTAGAAAAGTTCAACGTATGCTTCGAATGTGTGCTGCCACTCGGAAATACCAAGATTCCCTGCGACTGTTGCAATCTGGTGGCTTTTTGCTCGTATGAATGCATTAGAACAAACATAGACAGATTTAACTGTCATCCATGCAGTGACTATCTAAAAGAAAAATATTTCCCAACTCCTGAAGAAACTGAAATAAATAGTGAAGAAATAATTCAAGACTTGTAATATTGCGGCACACTAACTACCTACTTACTAAAAACTAGAAATCTTAATTTCATCAAAGTAGAAATTAGGCCAGTAGTTACTATGGGACGGAAACTTCTGAGCATTATCACTGATCATGTACAATCAATGCATTCTGCACAACAGCAAATATGACACAAAATGATGAGAATTTTGCGCGAAATGAAATGTCAAAGGTGCCAAACATCTGTCATGTTGTCGTCATTATATTATTTTAATCTGTATTTTTGGCATTGCTTTGTTATGGCGTGTTCGTGGATTTCTTTAAAATAAAGACTTTGATTACTATTTATGAGATTTCCCTTGTTATCATCGCGATCTACTCTAATACAAATGGCATCTGTAGCGAAAAAGATTAAGCTTTCAGCTTCCGCTTCAGGGGATAGCAAAAGCAATGGAATTACTTCAAATTCTAATATTGAAGAGTTTGCTAAGAAGTTACAGGCTAAGCGTGAAGACACGGCTAAGTCAATTTTAGAGTATAAGTTCAATAAAAAACGTGTTAGAATCATATCTCAGGAGCAGGTAGTGCCTGATAAATGTGAGGGAGTGGTGTACTGGATGTCTCGAGACAGCCGGGTTCAGGATAACTGGGCTTTCTTGTTCGCACAGAAACTGGCGCTCAAAAACCAAGTACCTCTTCACGTGTGCTTCTGTTTGATAGCCAAGTATTTAGATGCCTCTGTTAGACAGTTTGATTTTCTTGTAAAAGGTAAACTAATCTCATCTTAATAATTCATACTTAGCAAGTCCTTAGGAATGGAGGCCATTATTTTTACACTATTTTAACATATTTCCAGGTCTAGAGAAAGTAGCAGCAGACTGCAAGAAGCTCAACATATCATTTCACCTGCTAGAAGGGAGTGGGGCCGAGGTGTTGCCACAATGGGTTGTAAAGCATAACATAGGAGCTGTGGTGTGTGACTTCAATCCTCTGAGGGTGCCTCTGGGATGGGTGGAAGGTTGTAAGAAGAAATTGAAGAAAGATGTGCCACTCATACAGGTAACATGTCCTAAAAGTTCCAAGTTGAAACCAGTTAAAAATAGCCTTATGTCCTTCTTTGGTATTCTACTACCTTAGTCTGTACTTACTAGATTAAAAAAAAAATCGGTTCAGTAATTTAATCTCCATGAATTTTTATCAGCAACAGAAAGAGTTACTTTCACATTTACAATATTATAACAGCCCCTTAACCTTTCACATACCCGCAAAACGAGACACAATAATAAGACAATGACAGCGCGGTCTCATGAGACCGGTCGGAGATTCAAACGTTAAACAACAATTTATGAATATTCCAGGTAGATGCCCACAACATTGTGCCATGCTGGGTGGCCTCAGAAAAGCAGGAATACTCAGCAAGAACAATCAGAAACAAGATAAACTCCAAACTTGATGAATACCTGACCGAGTTCCCTCCAGTTATCAAACATCCATACACTGCCAAGTTTGAGCCAGAGGTTAGTGTAAAATACTTATTTTCTTCCTGTTAAAATACCTCATCTGATGAATAATTAATCTACCAGTCAAGCTTGAAAGTGTAAGAAAAGTCTTGGTATTTAAGACTTGTATGTAGTGTTAACAGATGCTCAAACTTGGTTTGACAAATTTGGTCCATCTGTATCAAGGTTGAGTTTGACTCAGAGTAAGCTTGGTATGTAGTAGCCAGTCTGAGCATGTGTTGATACTAAATAGTTTTATTAACTTACATGCACACATGTGTTAATTCTACTATGCTTCTATGCCTACCAGTTTAATGAAATAATGAAGATGCTGTTATTTTTCATTTATATTTAATCTCAAAATAAGTAACTCTCCTTTTGGCCTCTTCTGCAGTTCTGTCAACAATCAATCTACCAACTAGCCTATTAGAGAGGTTTATTAGGAGAAAGAAAAACTGCACTCTGAAACTTTATTAGCACCACAACTTATTTAAATATTATGTGTATTTTAGTTTGCACTTTAGAATTTTTTTCAGATATGTTTCTATTTAAGTTATATAGCATATTTCGAAAGTTATTATTATAAAAACGTCAAATTCTACTAGCAAGCTTTTCATAAAGACAAGCATATTTTTACGAATCGCTTATGATTCTTGTGAACCGTCATTGATAGTATTGTAGATTATTAAACTGTAATGTGTGTTAAACTAAGTTGTAGCTTTCTTTCTATTATAAATCATGATTAAACCAAGGTTGAGCATGACTCAGAATAAGTTTGGTCTATTATAAATTACCTAAAACACAGTGACAATTTGTATTTTTAGCCCATAGACTGGGATGAAGCAATAGTATCCAGAGAGGCAGATAAAAATGTTGGTCCTGTTGAATGGGCTCGGCCAGGATATGACAATGCCCTGAAAATGCTGAAGAGCTTCCTGGACCAAAGGCTGAAGGTGTTTGCTACGAAGAGGAATGATCCTACCAAAGATGCTTTGAGTAATTTATCACCATGGTTTCATTTTGGTAAGTTATTGGTACCTACTTATATTTAGCTGAATAATTATAGTTTTTTCTTTCTTGGAGAGTACTATAAAGGTATCTACATTGCGCACACGTGGGCCAAATACGCCGATGTGGGCACATCGGTCTCCATACATTTTATAGGGCAACTAGACTTGTAGAGCTACATTAGATCCACGCTGGTCGCGACGTCGTTCTACATACAAATAATGCGTGGCCCGAGTGTGCGTCGGCCTAATGTAATTCCCGCTTAATAGTGAAATCTGAAGGCATTTTTGTTCATTAACCTATCAATACCCGCGAAACGAGACACAATAGTAAAACAATAACAGCGCGGTCCAATGAGGCCGGTCGGGGATTCATGAATTAAAATTCAGTTACCAACCTATTAACCTCAACTATGGAAGCTAAGTTAAAATTGATTTAATAATTTTCTCTTATTCTAAAACTAGCATATGCCTAGTCAGTAAACTAACACCCAAAGACTGGAAACACCACAAAAATATCAAGATTTATGTGCCGGCAACATTCAACTTCAACAGTAGTTTTAATAATAATGAAATAAAAAGTTGATTTCCTGCATTTGATTTAAATATTTGTTATTGCAGGTCAAATATCAGTTCAGAGAGTGGCCCTTTGTGTCCAAGAGCACAAAACAAAGTGTACAGAGTCCGTGAACGCATTCCTGGAGGAAGCCATCGTGCGTCGCGAGCTCGCAGACAACTTCTGTTTCTACTGCGAACATTACGACAGCATTAAAGGAGCTAGTAACTGGGCTCAGAAGACCCTAGATGATCACAGGTATGAACTGATGTTGATGTTTTTTGTAAGTGACAAATATTCTCTCCCGCTCAAAGGTATAGGTAAGATTTTTACTGAGTAAAACCCACTTTCATTTGCCCCTTGCGTTCTGGGGCCCGATTAGTCTTTTAATCGTTCCCGCATCCCTAGCAGTCTTCGGCCCTACTGGACTCTCTCGGTTTTTCGTTCGGTTCGTCCGCAAGCCTTCTACTCCTAATACCCTCACTCACGGTTGAGGTCATCTCCTTTGCTCGCATTACCGCTTCGCATTCCCTCTCACTATCCGTAGTGAGAGGAAACGGACCGTCATGGCCTGAAACAGACGCGAAACTTTGCTCTGTTCACCTCCATGAGCATCAACATCCCTTGCAATTGAATAAAATTTTAGATCCTGTATCATAAAATTCTAAAGAAAAGGTCGCCGCCAATTAATGGCTCGCTGTCTGTTCTTTCGGTAAGCGTCGGGTCCGGGCCCGAGTCGCCGACGACGCGTAGTGTTCCACGCGCGCCTGAAAGAGGTGTCAGTAAAACCGAAGGGGCCCAGCAGAACCAAAGCCTATGGAGACCATGGTTTCGCTGCACAAGGAGATGGTTTTTAGTCAGGAAAAATCTGATTCGCCGTCCTTCTCCGCTCTAGGGCGGTAAATGTCATTGGTTGATTCCTTACCTGCATCGATTTTATTTTACTTGATAATGATTGAGTTTATTAACTTCAGAAAAGACAAAAGATCGCATATCTACACACTGGAGCAGCTAGCGAAGTCGGAGACGCACGACGACCTGTGGAACTCGGCGCAGATCCAGCTGGTGAAGGAAGGCAAGATGCACGGCTTTCTGCGCATGTACTGGGCGAAGAAGATCCTGGAGTGGACACCGACGCCTGAAGACGCGTTGAAGTACGCCATATACTTGAATGATCACTACAGTATTGATGGACGAGACCCTAACGGATATGTCGGTGAGTAGTAAACATAACGGGCCCTTTTTTAGTGGAACTAACTTCTACAATTTAAAACTATGTAGTCTGTGTTCCTTCTATAGCCTTTTACGTTCCCCGACCAAGGCCCTGGCAGGCATTGGCCCTTGTTGGCTTAATCCGACCGTTTTTGTCAATAATTCTGACAGGCGTGCGTGAAATACAACGCTCCGTCGACCCAGGTCTAGTCCTTCTTGGACGGCGAGCTACTCATTGCACGTCATCCGCAAACCCACGCCTACTATGGCCAGGAATCCCCCTGCGACTCCTTACGTCTAGTTTGTCTCCTGTGACGGCTGGGGCGTGAGGATTGCCTCTTCATAACGCTTCCTACTACCTTCTTCGCACTAACAAAAACTGTTTCAATTTCCAAGACCAGTTCAAAAGAATGAATGGAATGTGGTACAGATACTATGACGTGAACCAGGGCAAGAAGCTCTAATCGTCCTCCATGAGGACACGCCTGCACGCCTGCGTACTCCGCCCAAGCGAGGAAGATCTGCACTGTATCTGTCTAGTCCACCGAGCGAATGGTAGCCTCTCAGATCAATTTCTCGAGCCTGTAGTCCTGCTGCGGAACAGTACAGACTAAAGGATTTTTCATGAACTCTTCGCTAATAATACTATTCAGTTTTCGAATGCCATATATATCCAATTGTTGCCCATGAAAATGTCAATCTTATGGAAAAGCAGCATATTGTCGAAACTTTAGCTTACGCCCAATCCAAGCTTGTATAATTTAATTTCAATCGTGTATCACTTTATCTTTCAGGCTGCATGTGGTCAGTTTGCGGTATACACGACCAAGGCTGGGCCGAGCGGGCAGTGTTCGGCAAGATTCGCTACATGAACTACGATGGTTGCAAGCGGAAATTCGACATCAAAGCGTTCATAGCGAGGTATGGCGGGAAGGTACACAAGTATGTAGCGAAGAAATAAGTTCAGTTTTAAAAATTTAAGGAGAAATCTGCTCTTCATGCAGGATCTGAATATTCTTGTTTAGTATTACTTTATGTTTTATTCATTTGTTAATTATTATTAATATTTAGGTATGGTAAGTTTTTACTAACTCAGTGCACCACTGTTAATTTTTATTGGGTACTAGCTTTTGCCCGCGGCTTCGCTCCCGTTAAATGACTACCCTACATATCCTACGCTACCCTACCCGACCTTCCCTACCTACCCTACACTACCCTACCTACCCTACACTACACTACCCTACACTACCCTACACTACCCTACACAACCCTACACAACCCTACACTACTCTACACTACCCTACACTACCCTACACTACCCTATACTACCCTATGCTACCCTACACTACCCTACACTACGCTACACTACCCTGCACTACCCTACACTACCCTACACTACCCTAAATTACCCTACACTACCCTACACTACACCACACTACCCTACACTACCCTACACTACCCTACACTACCCTACCTACCCTACTTTACCTATTTTTTTTTTTTTAGAATTTTTCTCTGCGTAAGAACCATCACTGAACTTCAAGGAACATTATAAAAAAAAATCAGCCAAATCAGTCAAGCCGTTTTCATGTGATGTCGTGACAACGAAAAACGGGTTTAATTTTTATATATATAGATAGCCAAAATACTGGCATGTATTCCCCCAGTACTTAATAATTTTTAAGTATAATCCAAAGTGCAAATAAAAGTAATCAAAGAGTACAAATGAACAGGGAAAATGGTATACAATACCTAATTATTATTGTTTATTTATTGCTGTGAATAAATAATTAGAGTCTGTATAATGATTTTATATTTATACTTTTATTGTTATTATTGTTAACTGGAAACATTTGAATATAACTCGCAATACTACACACATCAAAAGTGTCTAGGGATCAAGCATTTTTATGCGGATTTCTTGAGATTGAGATGTGGCTTTGTAATAAATTTATGATTTTATAAATTTATATGGATCCTTTTTGGTGCATTTCATAATTTGAATCAGGAACTGTGAATCAAATTCGAGTAAAAGATGGAAATCAGCTGTCAATATTTTCCCTATAAAAACATACAACGCATTGAAGACATTATTAGTGCTACTGTTTCCCTACTACTGATTAAAACCAACGTTATTATGGAGCGGCGACGTCATTTAAGCAGGGAAGAAATGCTCAGAGCCGTGGGAATGATAGAAGCTGGTTCATGGCAACGTACTGTGGCTTTAGCTCTGAATACAAGTCAGAGTGTTATCAGTCGACTTTGGACACGTTACCGAAGCACTGGTACCGTGGCTGAGCGCCATGGAGGACGGTATCGCTGCACCACACGGAGACAAGACCGATACATTCAAATCTTAACTCGAAGAGCTCCAACAATAACCGCCATGATGTTAGCCGTGAGGCTTCATCACTCTTCAGGGAACTTAATTAGCGACCAAACAGTCAGAAACCGCTTGCATGAAGTGAACCTTCATTCCCGAAGACCGCTACGGGTACCACCTATAGCAATGCACAATCGTAGGATTCGATATCAATGGGCTCTTGAACACAGAAATTGGGCAGAAGAACAATGGCGTTTCGTGTGCTTTTCTGATGAGTCTCGTTTTGGTATGAGACCGGATACAAGACGTATACGACACTGGAGAACCCCTGGACGCCAACAGCGATTAAAATCCTGCCAGGAAGTCCATCCTTATAGTGGTGGAACCATCATGGTATGGGCCGGTATTTGGATCGGCGGAAGAACTGAGTTGATTTGGATCAGAGGCAACCTCAACGCTCAAATTTATGCTGAGACGATTGTATCAGACGTCATCGTTCCTCTACAAGTGCAAATCGGTCCCTTATTTCAGTTAATGCATGATAATGCACGACCGCACACCGCAAGAGTTGTAAGACAGACTCTCGCCGCAGCTAACATCAATGTCCTGCCCTGGCCTGCTCAGTCGCCAGACTTGAACCCGATTGAGCATGCATGGGATATGCTACAGAGAAGAGCTCTGCCGAATATGGAGGGTATCCAGTCGCAAGAAGACCTTTTTTTGTTGTTGCAACGAACATGGGCGGCCATTCCACAGCGTGATTTGGATAAACTCATTTTGAGTATGCCAAACCGATGTTCTTGTGTTGTTAGTGTTCGCGGTAGAAACACGGATTATTAATTGTTTAAGTTACCCAATAAAATTTTAAAGAAAACTGTTATTTCAGTCTTTTTTTCGAACTTTAATGTTAGTGGTTCAAATGTCAAAAATCCCTTTATTAAGAAAATGGCAAATTTCTTTATTAATGCAAAGGTGACTTGGTTTATCGTTACTGTGACAAACGAAAACACTTTATTTGATGAATCCTTAAAGAAAGTTTTAATTAATATCAATCAGGAGAAAAGTTATTGCAAAAATATATGTTGATCCCTAGACACTTTTGATGTGTGTATTTATGTATGTTTAAATTCTTGTTTAGTATATACTTTGAAGTATATCATGTTTTTCAAATTGATTTTGTTATGATATGAAAAGAGTTAATCAAACAATATGTATGATATGGTTAACTCAACTCTACATACTACCTCAGTTAGGTTAAATTTTATCTCATAAGTAATCACTTTTGTAAACTGTATAAGTACTAAAATAAAACATCCATTTTGCTTATAAATATTTTTATTTAAGAATGTGAGTTCTTGTAGTTACACTTTTCTCATATATTTCGATAATAATCTTCATAAAATTAGAAATAGAAAAATAATATCAAAGAGCTATTTTCTTCATTGGAACTTTTCGGTGAGTCAGGTTATATTGAGTTTGATTAGATTTTCAACACGTTTGGGCAACTAGTCAAAAGCTGAATGCTTGTGGGTCCCCAAGCTAAGTGGAAAGCATTCAAAGTAACATTGATTTCTCACAATATTCTTATAAAAGCAAAAATTTATAGAATTTCATGTCAAATTGTCTCAGAAACACAAAACCATAACGATTTCTATTATGTCTCAAATTATTATTATTATTATATAGGTAAATATAAGTCTCTACAAAGGAAAATAATAGGAAAACATGATTTCACCACACAACGACATATTAATATAAACGGAAAGAAATCTAAATGACGTTGACTGATTCGTATTATTATGGATATTGAAATTTATTATGATTCCATATAGGCATGTGAATAGCAGAGTTAACTGTTTCAACTATGAACACAAATCGTGGCTCGCTTCTATTAACATATTCCACTAATACACATTACAGCACAAGGGTTATAACACCTTTACTTCCAACATACAAACATTAGCTTACAATAAGGCTCTCAATTAAATTTCATAGAAAACCCGAGATAAACATGTCGTAACGGGTAATAAGGTACCGAGATCATAACCAAATTCTCAGTCGTGTCAGTTTAACTCAAAAGGAATGTGCTAATTCCAAGCTCTTGCAGGTTAAGGCAGAATTCGGTTACAACCCCCCAACGAAACGAGAAATAAAGAAAATAGTCGTCAAAAAGAGGCGACACTAGGATAAAAAAACTAATTGATTGTTGTCTATGCTCCCCTGTGTCAGTGTGTGTGTGAAAGCAGAGCTACATTCGCTGTTACGGGCGCAGGACGGTTCCCCACGGACGCTTACTGCACGCAGCAGTTGTTCTTGTGCCCGTTCTTCTTGAGCCGCGACTTCGGCCGGTACTTCTCCAAGTACGACAGTTGCTTCGCGTTGATAGCGCCGCGCCGTTGACTGGAACGAACACAGAGAAACACTTAGAACATTGACTCCCAAAGTGGACCGCTGGAGTATTTCGTGGAAGCGGTAGCGAGTTCAGACAGTACCACGAATAGCACGATTACAGAGATAGCGAATTAAATGTTTTAATTTATGATTATTAGACCTAAATTTTATGTAAAGTTGGAGTATTTTTTTTTTGTAAAGTATGCTTACTAACTTATTATAGGTTGGGAAACTATGACTTGAATATCGTGACAAGACGAACGACGCAGTATACCTGCATAAACTCAGCTATATAAGGTAAGTCAACGCCTAGTCCAACACTTCGATCTAAACATGTGCATAAATATCGACTTTTACGCGTTACCCGTTCAATTATCAATTAATTGACATGTGCGTCACGATCCTTAGCATCCTGAGTAGAACGTACAAGGCGTTATAACGTGCAAGCACTTTTATATGTACAGGTATTATTGGACTTCGGCGAACAATCGTGATTGATTGATTTGTATGGCGAAAATATTTACCAAACAATAGATGTATAGCCTCGGACGGAGAGGAAGGGGGAGGCTAAAGAAACGATGGATGGACTGTGTGAAGACTGATATGAAAGAAAAGGGAGTCAGTGATGTTATGACGGGTGACAGGACAGAATGGAAGAAAAAAACATGTTGCACCGACCCCAAGTAATATGAGATAAGGGCAGGAAAAAGAAGAAGATGTATAGACTCGAAAACGATTTTACTCGTTATGAATGGACCTTTTTGTTTCTTAATTACTCAGATACCCGCGAAACGAGACACAATAGTAAAACAATAACAGCGCGGTCTCATAGGACCGGTTGGGGATTCGAACGTTAAAAAAAGAAGGTCACAATCAGCCATCTTGAATAAGTGTCGTCACTACTCAAGACAATGATCGTCAAAGAGTTCTCACACATGAATTTCTCAAGAAAGCTAAACTGTCGTCAGTACGTCAGTTTAGCTATAATCGGAAGCGTGCTTACACGCGAAACCATCTTATCGGTTCTAACAATTAGCTGCTCGTTCCGGCCGCCTTTTGCCGACCTTTAAGCGTTCACGCGATTTGTCGCATGATTTTAATGAGATGTGGTGTAAACTGTCACTATTTAGAGAAGCGAACGTCATGCATAGCTCTGTCTCTTTCTTTTATAATTCCGCTACGTTTATTTTGATGCGCCACCGGTACATAGTGGACATCACACCTATGCGCACAAAACGGTTTTGGGTGCATAGGTGAAAAAACAAAAAACATTAATTGTGCGTACAGCTAAATAGTGGACTTCCTTGCCGGAGTCCCTGTTTCCTGATGGCTAAAACCTTGGAATCTTTGCGGTCGGTGTTGCCATACTTTTATCAGTTATCCTCCATTTTAGTAGTCTGATAATAATAATAAATCGTAACTACACACATCAAAAGTGTCTAGGGATCAACATATATTTTTGCAATAACTTTTCTCCTGATTGATATTAATTAAAATTTTCTTTAAGGATTCATCAAATAAAGTGTTTTCGTTTGTCACAGTAACGATAAACCAAGTCACCTTTGCATTAATAAAGAAATTTGCCATTTTCCTAATAAAGGGATTTTTGACATTTGAACCACTAACATTAAAGTTCGAAAAAAAGACTGAAATAACAGTTTTCTTTAAAATTTTATTGGGTAACTTAAACAATTAATAATCCGTGTTTCTATTGCGAACACTAACAACACAAGAACATCGGTTTGGCATACTCAAAATGAGTTCATCCAAATCTCGCTGTGGAATGGCCGCCCATGTTCGTTGCAACAACAAAAAAAGGTCTTCTTGCGACTGGATACCCTCCATATTCGGCAGAGCTCTTCTCTGTAGCATATCCCATGCATGCTCAATCGGGTTCAAGTCTGGCGACTGAGCAGGCCAGGGCAGGACATTGATGTTAGCTGCGGCGAGAGTCTGTCTTACAACTCTTGCGGTGTGCGGTCGTGCATTATCATGCATTAACTGAAATAAGGGACCGATTTGCACTTGTAGAGGAACGATGACGTCTGATACAATCGTCTCAGCATAAATTTGAGCGTTGAGGTTGCCTCTGATCCAAATCAACTCAGTTCTTCCGCCGATCCAAATACCCGCCCATACCATGATGGTTCCACCACTATAAGGATGGACTTCCTGGCAGGATTTTAATCGCTGTTGGCGTCCAGGGGTTCTCCAGTGTCGTATACGTCTTGTATCCGGTCTCATACCAAAACGAGACTCATCAGAAAAGCACACGAAACGCCATTGTTCTTCTGCCCAATTTCTGTGTTCAAGAGCCCATTGATATCGAATCCTACGATTGTGCATTGCTATAGGTGGTACCCGTAGCGGTCTTCGGGAATGAAGGTTCACTTCATGCAAGCGGTTTCTGACTGTTTGGTCGCTAATTAAGTTCCCTGAAGAGTGATGAAGCCTCACGGCTAACATCATGGCGGTTATTGTTGGAGCTCTTCGAGTTAAGATTTGAATGTATCGGTCTTGTCTCCGTGTGGTGCAGCGATACCGTCCTCCATGGCGCTCAGCCACGGTACCAGTGCTTCGGTAACGTGTCCAAAATCGACTGATAACACTCTGACTTGTATTCAGAGCTAAAGCCACAGTACGTTGCCGGGAACCAGCTTCTATCATTCCCACGGCTCTGAGCATTTCTTCCCTGCTTAAATGACGTCGCCGCTCCATAATAACGTTGGTTTTAATCAGTAGTAGGTAAACAGTAGCACTAATAATGTCTTCAATGCGTTGTATGTTTTTATAGGGAAAATATTGACAGCTGATTTTCATCTTTTACTCGAATTTGATTCACAGTTCCTGATTCAAATTATGAAATGCACCAAAAAGGATCCATATAAATTTATAAAATCATAAATTTATTACAAAGCCACATCTCAATCTCAAGAAATCCGCATAAAAATGCTTGATCCCTAGACACTTTTGATGTGTGTAGTTACAAGTATCTAAAAACGAACTAAAATATGGCGTCAAAAAACTCTTCCAAGTCAAGAGTGAAATCCTCAAGGGAAATGCCGTAATAGGCGTTGATGCGCGTTGAGGTTGCGGAATGGTCTTTTGAGAGGTAAAAATTCCACACACCCCCGGACTTATCCCTAAAAGTCCGGGCGCCTTTTGCAGGTCTCCCCTCGAAAACAAATAAAAAGTCTAGAGTGAATAGGTTACTTCTAGGTAAGCGCGCTCTATATCGTAAACTGCGTCGTCGTTTACGCCATCAGGTGAGACAGTGGTCAAGCGCAAACCTATCAAGAATAAAAAAAAACACGTGGCCTATCAAGCCAGGATACTCACTCTCGAATAGTCTCGACGGCTTCCTCGTACTTCATGCCCAGCTCGATGAGTGCGATGGCCACCATCACGGGCGCGCGGCCGAGTCCCGCCACGCAGTGCACCGCCACCGCCGCCTCAGGCTTGTTCTGCGCTCTGTGGATTGAATAAGAACGGTTTTACACTACGGAATTTTATTAGAACATTTCTTGAATTAACAACTCGTAGAACAGATGGTCGATGGAGACGGAAGGTTCTGGATTGGAGGCCACGAACCGGGAGAATCAGCGTTGGAAAGCCTCCCACAAGGTGGACCGATGGCCTGGCGAGAGTCGCGAGAATCCGATGGATGCGAGACGCACAAGACCGGTCGTTGTAGCGACGTTTGGGGGAGACCTATATCCAGCAGTGGACGTCTTTCAGCTAAGTTGATGATTTCTTAAATCATAATTATGCTTTCTGGGCTTAAGTTGATAAATCGATGAGCGTAAGGAAGTGGATGCGTGAAGTGCATAGGACCGGTGGATATTGCACCGTCTGGAGGTCTTCTGCTTTAATGATGATGTCAAGGAATAATGTCTAACCCTAGAAGACTAGTGAAACTATGAACGCCAGAATGGCATGGAATACGATTCCAATCATTCCATATCCTGCCAGAACGGCTAACTGAAAGGAAATTACTTTGGTTTCTGACATACATTTCACATTTATAGCCCATAATTTATCCTCCAAAATTATTATGCCTTTTGAGGAACGCCAATGAACTGATATCAAGTCAACATTATATAGCTGTCGGTGTTTAGTTAGCAACTAAACAAACAAACATTCCTCATGTTTGATAATGCGGTCACTACATCAAACAAAACACAATTTACATAAGCCGCAATAACACGACGTAACATACCAATTTAACCTATCACATACCTACAAAACGAGACACAATAGTAAAACAATAACAGCGCGGTCTCATAGGACCGGTCGGGGATTCATGAATTAATAGTTGGTAAATGTACTGGCGAATCCGAAATATTCGAATGAATTGGTCATAATCAGTGCGTCACGGCGCAGTTACGTAAATGCAACTTTGATTAAGCGACACTCGATAATAAATAGAATTTACTTTAAATACGTAATTGAACTTCAATTCGAGAGGCTCTAATAATATTACAGCAGGATTTCCATATTTGCATCACATTTTGCAAAGTTAATAATGAGATAAACGTATGAAAAAATACTGCTATAAAACTGGGGAATATAAGGAAAGTCAGACAAAAATCCTTGTCGAGTTTTCATATCCCACACCTCGTACGTATGTATGTCATTGAAGCTGGGTTTATATTAATCTACAGCTCTTCCAATTCTTCTCCGACACCCACATGGTCTGGCCGACCACAATGACGCATTTCGGGTAGTTTAAAATAATATCATTCACATGTGGATTTTTAACGCTCACTAAAACGACTTACGGCCGAACCCAATTACCTATCTCCAGTTTTGGCATACCGGATATAGTAAAACAAATGATACAATACAAAAATTATAAGTACATTTTTTCTGTTGTTTCATTTGTTTTTCTATCTCCGGTATGTAGTATAGGTTATTAGGTTCGGCTGTTAATCAGACTCCTTGCTCACTAGAAACACATGTTCCAATACAGTTGTAATTCTTACAAAAAGGTTCATCATCATCATAATTCATCACAAAAAAGTTATGCCTTTGTTTTCAAGTGATCCCAAGAATCGCCACAGCGAGCGACCCTGTGCTTCCTACATCAACGAGTTCTATGGATCCCACCAAAATCTTGTACAGGGTAACTGAAGGTCAACAAGTCAACGATTGCATCGCGTTCGGATTCGCAATACACTTCCATGTTCCGAATACACTGCACTGGTCGTCTAATATGCATGTCGCGCAATAAGAATATATTAGGGTACCTAACCGTTTTATCCGTCGTTCCTACGTTGTTTATAAAGAACTATAAGGCCTCTCGTACACGACACGTTTTTTAACCGTATGGCTAACACGCCGTAATCGAATCGTCTTTCGCCCACGTTTCTTATCATCATCATTATTTTCCAAACCATCTCCATTTCTTACATATCTTCTCTGCGTTACCCAAAGGTGGACTGGAAAATGCCTAAGGCATTAAGTCCGCCTCTGTACTTTTATGTTCATAAAATGTAAAATAAATAAATTTCAGCCGAAAGACTGCTATACAACACTGATGAAATACAGCGGCGGTGCCGTGTCGTAGCACCACTGTTTATGTCAACAAGCTCCCCCAGTGATCCATACAACACTGACAACCTACATACAAGCAAATTAACCGTGCCTACACACGGTAAAAAAAACGTGCCGTAAAAGAATGAGGTATACTCACTTTTCGCGCAGAATCTCAAACCAGTCGTCGACGACGTTGGCAGGCGGGAAGGTGCCGTCGTCATAAGCCAGGTCGCGCACCTCGATGCTCTCGGCCTTCAATGGCGCCGTGTCGTAGCTGGGCTCGCACACGCGTACCACCGTGCACACGTTGTGCTTCCTCAGTTCCTGTACCAAGGCAGAAAAGTTTTTAATTTAACCTATCACATACCCACAAAACGAGACACAATAGTAAAACAATAACACCGCGGTCTCATAGGACCGGTCGGGGATTCATGAATTAAGAAACAAAATTGCTGTGGCTTATAAGAGAGCCAAGAAAGATGACCGTCGGCCACACCATCGCTTACTATCAGGTGAGATAGTGGTCAAACGAGAGCCTAAGCAAAATAATATAAAAAAGATGAACACTACAGATTCAATCTGGCGTGGCAAGAAAAAGGTATCTCCTTTTCAGATCATGAATACAATTTTTTTAAACAATCCAAGACCATGTATGTTAGACCAAGAGTAGAAAAACTAAGCAAGTTGTGGTAAATTGTGGTCCTAGTCCACACTATCTTATAATTTGCACAGAAAGTCGAATAAATCGTTCGTAAATCAAGACCTGACATCCTAATTGAAGGCTTCACGGCCACCGTCTCGCAATTAGTACTCATTTTATGGTTATCGTCAACGGTATCTTTTTTATGATAATATCCCTTCGCTTCTCTGCAAGTATCAGCTTCCAGACTATAACTACTAGCAGAGGCTGAGTATCACTATTTTAGAAGGAATTACGAAGCTTCGCAACGCAACCGGTGAGACCGGTATTGCTGGTGATATTATCGTTTATTGACTTTTCAACATAAATTCTAAGCGTTATCTCATTTGCCAGTAATAAACCTTTTTCTTTTTACAGTTCTTGAGGAGCTACCACAACATTTCATTTACTTGTTCGTAAGTCAAGTACGAATTAGTGTAAGTATCAAGTAATTGTCTCAAATCTAATTTTAATTGTTAGAAATATTTCCATGCGCACCATGTTCTTTTTTAAATTCAGAATGCACTTAAGTTAATTGATCATTAGCGTCGCTTAAATAAAGATTAAGTAATTGAAGATTTAATCAATTAAATATCTGTTTGGTCTCTGATACATGAGAAATTCAACAAAGAGATTCACCAAGACGCAGTATTTAAAGAAAAAGAAAATCAAAGCTATTCAGAGACCAAAGATAAAAAGCGGTACTGAAGAAATAATCTGTATTCAAAGACAATCTTGAAAGTCGAAAAGATTTGGAATCTTACAAAAGCGAGAATCATTGAAAGTTTTGAAAGAACTCAAAAAGTAACCTCTTTATAACTTTTTGAACAAGTTTTAGCCAGTTAAGCCGGATTTAGCTAAAATTTGAAGGGTTTTTAAAGGGTTAGAACTTGAAAAATATCTGCTAGTCTCGGTCCCATTTTCCAGGCCCAGTTATAGAAATCGTAACAGTCATTGACTCTTCCGTCATTAGTTGCCCTAAATGTCTGTCTGACCTACTCTTCACTAGAAAGTACACAGTATATAGTCACTCGAGTTAAAGAGGTGTCATTTATGCTAAGCTAATGATAAATTGTACAAATAGCGTATATTTACCTGAAGATAGGACTGAATGGTGACGTCGGACGGGCGGTCGGTGATGAGGAACCGCATGTTCTTGTACTCGATTAGCGAGGGCGCCGGCCTGATGTCCTTCTGCTTCATCGTGATAGAGTCGCTGCTCTTCGCTCGCACAAAATCCGCACCCGGCTGGTAGTCACGTCACACGCGTCAGAAAGATGTCACGGTCCGTCACAGTCTAACAGACAAACTGTTACTCTATTTCCACACAACACACGACAGTTTCGTTACTTTTCTTTAGAAAGGGTCCAATTATATAATGAGAACCACCCGCATGGATGTCGCTTTCAACCACTTGATCGCATTCGGAGACGAACAAACAAAAGTTCAGAATGTGGAATGGAACTAAAAGAAATTATGCGAAAAACATAAGTTTTGTTATCACACGAACTTCGGCAACTGAATGATATGCTCCAAATAACTGTGGCTTCCGACTTTAAGGGAACTGAAACAAAAATAATAGTTTTGTTAATGTCAGCGATCCAGCCGGCACCGCGCTTAAATTTACGACGAATATCATTTTTAAAGCGTATTTGCGTCAAAGCCCGAGCAACTACTGAAGTGGAATAAAAAATGGCTTCTAAAAATAGTGTTCGGGATACAGCGAAGTTTCGGTCATGTGGACGTGTGCGATGTTCTGAACGACTATGTCTGTCCATCGACATCGGTATTTCCGAGCTGATCCAGAGCCAACATCGCGTCAATTGTGGACGTGGCTCATACCACACGGCTCAGCACTCTTATACACAAAAAACACTATGATAACACACTATGTAAACACTACGCCATCTGAACAACACTGCTGTTATTTTATTTCGATAAATACCTGCTCAACAAGTGCATCTATATTATTATAGCGATGTAACGCGTTAAGTAAACTGATTCGGTTACAGTACTATCACCGGTATCGCGGTCTTGTCTTGGTCAGGAGCAGATAACAACTGATAGTTCGGCCGTGGGACGCCGGCTTCGGTTCACCCCACTCTGATTTCAATATGGCGGTTAGGCGAAGTTAGCAAGAGCTCGTGCTTACCTGTGGGTGAGTGTACGTGGTACAGCGCTTGGGGTGCGTGGAGTCGCGCGCTCCCGGCAGCATGGGTCCAGCGGTGGCACGCTCCGCTACCTCGTCACACGAACGCCCTGCAGTTTATTTGTGTTGGGCCTGGCAGTACTCCGCGCTGTCCAAGCGGAACTCCATCAATGTCGCCACAGAAGGGATCTCCAGCTGCGACAAACAAATAACACTAATTAACGAAATGCCGCAGTGCCTCACTTATGACTCAATGCTGTTGTTTACACTATGCACACAACGATTGTGGTTCTTGGAACTCGTATATAAACAGCTTCATTAGACAATGTAAAACTGATATAAATATGCTAGTGAAATATATTCTATCGATGGCAAAGAACCATGCAAGATAAATAAAACGATTAGTTCAATATTTGTCTTGGATATCAACAATACCTATCCGATCCTTCGTGATAGACGAATGGCATTCACGTTTCAACGAACAAAGATTATTCACGTATATCTATGGTACACATGCTATATTTAACGTTATAGTTCAAACACTTATTAACACATTCCTACACAACGGGAGATCACGAAATTTATTTAACAAATGCGGTATAACAGAGAACAGTGCCGTTAGCACGATATAAATGATATCGTTTGCCCTCAAAATATGTGGCATCTTACGCGTGACACGGCTGGAGTCTCACTAAACACTTCAGTGCGAAAATAAAATGTTGTTACAATTAGCACAGAACAATAAAGACAATGAATTGCAGGAGCGGCGCGGGCGCGACTCCGAAGCAGGGCGGCGTACGAGATGTTGGCAGCCGCGATGCCGGCGTGGGATTTACATTGTATTGGAGTGATGTAGGCAAAATAAAGAGAACTGTTCAAGTTGACGATTCGTGTATTAATGATATAAATTAGTGTGTGCAGTTACAAATATAAGGTTAGGCGAGCTGCACACTACACCTCCCCTTTTCAGAAAAAAAAATGATATTATTACATAATGCATTTTTTTTGTTTACTTATTTTAAATTACCAAAAACATAATCTTATTATACGTTTCACAATATAAAGATTAATTCTAAAAAGAAAATAACATTATTTCAATCTACAAACAGTTTTGTATTATTTTTATGAATAACATACTCTTTATTATCTCTTACAATTTTCACATTTGGAGAGACATCTTCAATGACTCTGTATGGTCCTAAATAAATCTTATCTAACTTATCTCCTACTTGATTTTAATGAGTTAACATTCTTGTCAAAACTTATTTTTCTTAATTGTTTACTTAATAACAAATTGTTTCTTGCTTCAGCTTGTGCTCTTTGAAGTCTGTATTTTAGTTCCAAAGGGTAAGAGTCTGAATTATACAATGGATCAACATACGAATTTTTCTCTATGTTTGATGGTAAATTACATTTTTTACCAAATACTAATTCAAATGGACTGTATTTTGTCTCAGAGTGAACTGTAGTGTTAAATGAAAAACACCAGAATGGAAGCCAACAGCTCCAATCTGTTTTATTATTATCACACTGAATCCTAAGATAAGCTCCTAGAACCTTATGTGTATTTTCTAAACCTCCAAGAGTCTCATGATGATAAGCTGTTGAATGCAGTTTATTTATATGCAGCAAATTACAAATTTCAATAAATACTGATGACATAAACTCTGTTCCCTGATCTGTTATTATCTCGCTAGGGATACCATATCTCAGAATAAAATTATTTACAAATGAGCGGGCTACTGAAACTGTATCTTTTTTCTCTAAGGGATAAGCTTCAACATATTTAGTTAGATCACACTGTAATGTCAGAATATACTTATAATTAAAATTATCTACATCTAATGGACCCATTAAATCTAAACTAACTCTCTCAAAAGCAGTAGATGCCGTGGATGTGATAACCATTGGCTCCTTTGTATGTCTATTAGAATGCTTTTGGATCTGACAACTTTTACACTTTTTTACATATTCAGATACGTCATTGGTCATTCCTGGCCAATAATAATACTTCCTAATATTATTTAGCATTCTGTTCACCCCCGCGTGGCCACTCGTGGGTAACAGGTGAAAGTCATTTAAGATCACAGTTTTTGTGTCTTTGTCAGAAATTCTTGTCACATCTTTAATAACAAGTAACTTGGGAATATCTTTTAATTTACTAACTTCCTTTATTATATCGTTTACAAATTGTTCACAGCGCTTGTTTTTAATTATTATGAGCTCACTTATTTTGATTTGCTTGCAAAAACGTTGTAATTCTCTCGCTAACACACTTACGGTAGATAACGATCGAGAAATCACATATATTGCTGATTTTTCAGGCACATATTTGCAATTACCATTATCACTAGTATAATGTTTTAATTTTTCTACCTGATTTATAGTATTTTTACTACAAAATAAAATCAATTCTACGCTATCAGTTGGTCGTTTGAGGATTTCCACTACCTTAGGTTGATCAGGCCTTGGGGTAGAGGATACCTCGGTAGTCATGTCGTTGTTGTCACAGTCACTACGTAACCTACGAGCCTGTGCTCTTGTCATGACCGATACAACATGCTGTTGCATATTCTTTAAACTGTTGGTCGTAACAGGTATCCGGCTCAATGCATCTGCAGCTGCGTTGTGCCGTCCTGGGACATAGCTGATTTCAAAATCATACTCTTCAAGATAGAGCCTAAACTTAGTTAAGCGGCTTGAAGGATCGGTCATATTAAATAAATAAATCAATGGCTTATGGTCAGTCTTTATATAAAACTTTTTCCCATATAAATAAGGCCTAAAATGACGTACTGCCCAAACAATAGCTAGTAATTCTAACTCAATCACAGGGTATCGCGTCTCAGCAGGTTTCAAGTTACGGCTGGCATACGCGACCACCTTGCCATTGCTATTAGACAGCACGGCGCCTAAACCAAGTTTTGATGCATCAGTTTGTAGCGTAAATGTATTTTTGTCGCTAAAATCTGGATAGTCAAGGACAGTCGGACTAACTAGTATGTCTTTTAACTTATAAAATGCTCGCTCGCATTCATCACTCCATACGAACGCTACGTTTTTCTTACATAACGCATTCAAGGGATAGGCTATTTCAGCAAATTTTGGAATAAATCGCCTGTAGTAGTTAGCGAATGCAACAAATCTCTTGACTTCGTCTACATTCTGTGGGACTGGGTATTTTTGTAGGCATGTGACCTTTGATGGATCGGGAAATATACCTTTTGAAGTAATTTTGTGTCCTAAATAAACTATTTCCTTACGCAAAAATTCACACTTTAATGGATTTAATTTCAAATTGACCTTTCTTAAACATTCCAAGATTTTTATGAGATTCTTGTTGTGCGTTTCCAGGCAATTACCTACGACAATACAATCGTCTTGATATAGGAAACATGATTTATAATTTAACCCTGACATTGCTATGGTCATAAGTCGTGCAAAAGCACTTGGCGATGTCTTTAATCCCATTGGACAACGTTTCATTTGATACTGCTTGTCCGTTGTGAATGCAGTATATTTCCTAGACTTTTCTTCTAACGACAGCTGATAATAACCTTGACTGAGATCTAATTTTGAAAAATAGATATTATTTGATAGCGAATCAAGAATCTCAGTGATGTTAGGTAAAGGAAACTTATCATCCTGTATCCTATTATTGAGTTGGCGATAGTCCACTACAAGTCTCCATTTTCTTTCTCCTGACCTATCTGTCTTTTTTGGTACTAATAGAATAGGACTTGACCACTCTGAAATAGTCTCTTCTATAATATCGTTTTTAATCATCTCATCTATCTGTTTTTGTACTTCGCCTTTCAATGCTTTTGGCAATCTGTAAGGCTTGACGTATGCTGGAGACGCATTTTCTTTTAGTTTAATTGAATGTTCTACTAAATTAGTTGTTGTGAGCGTATCTCCTGGCAAATGAAAAACATCAGCATACTTGGCACATACTTTCTCAATACTTCTTTGCTCCTCTTTATTCAAATATGTATGCAGTTGCAAAGTAGTGAGCAAAGTTCTAACTCTATCCACTGATATACTATCGTCATCAAAGTTACAAACGTAATAATTATCTAGACAACTAATACTTAATTCTGAAGTTTTTATACTAACTGAACTATCTGTTGTATTTAATATCCTAACAGGTATAAGCCCATTATGTGGCTTCGACACGACACCCGCTGTATACACACCCTTATAAATTTCCTTTGACAAAATAACGCAATCACTGTTGTGTGACGTCGGGATGTGTTTGATTACTTCGCAACGCGGTGGAATAGTAAACGTATTTTTGTTAACACTAACTCTAACAGACTCGTCTTGGGTTTCTAGACTCAATGTACCATCTTTGTAGTCTAATACCGCGTTATATCGCTCGAAAAAATCCTGGCCGAGTATACCTTCTGCGGCGCAAGATAAATGTTCAAAAATGTAGAATTTCTGTTGAAAAATCACATTATTAATTATAATATCTAAATAAATATAACCCATAGACTCTAAATTACCACTAATTCCTTTTATAACTATTTTATCCTGTTTTACTAAATTCATTAAATTCCTATGTCGCGACAACCATTCATACTTAAGTACACATAAGCTAGCTCCACTATCAATTAATAAATTAAGATTAACATTATCAATTCTAAGTTGACAATTAATTACACAAAAATTACTATTACTAAAAATAGAATGAGTTTGTTGTTTAGGTACGAAAAAATTCTAACTCTTCATGGTTATTTTCGTAATTGTTGCGCAAGTTGTCTTGGACATTGGACTCTTGCGTGTTGTGCTGTACCCGCTGACAACGCACCGGACGTCCGCGGAAATGCTGACGCTGGCGCTGATCGCCTGAGTGTTTACCTCGATTTACGCTATGTGAGGTTCTTTGACCTGTGCTATTTTCATAATTTTTATAATTACGATTGTAACTATTCTTATTTTTATGGAAATGGCTATGGCCTCGGCCTCGAGGACCTCTGTAGTTTCCTCTTTTGACGTTTTGGTTAGCTCTAAATTGCATAACCTGCTCTTGTGGCTGGAACGACATGGATTGCTCGTCCACTGCAGCCGTAATAGCTTCAGACAAAGACGCAAACTGACGCGAGGCAATTATTGTACTTAACCGTTTGTCTGTCAAACCATCACTAAAGCGTTTTATTGCAGTCTTCTCATTGAGAGGACGCAAGACCTCATAGGCCTCACGCTTTTCGTTAGCCTGCGCTATCGTCAGATTTACAAACAACTCCTCAATCTCAGTACCAAATTTCTCTATACTCCTACGACCTTGGGTAGTTCTAAATAATTGTGTCTGTAATGCTACAGCCGATTTTTTCGGTAATAAATAAGAGCGAATATCTTTTATCAAACTATCAATGTCAGCATAAGTAGCTTTAAGACGCAGTTTTGCACTAGGTGAGAGACGAGTTTTCAATACAAATTCTATTAACTGACTTTTGCTGGCATCATTTATGAGTGAACTATAGAGCATAATACCATCAACTAGCTGATTTGTCACCTGCTCCTGGCCATTCATTACTGGCAAGAGGGAAATTGCAGTTTTAATATCAAATGAGTCAGACATTTTGGTAGCTAAATTAGAATGTTCTATTAAATCTTTTGAACTAGTTTGACTACTGCTATCTTTCATGGAAAATAAACCCTTTATTTTTTGAAAATTAATCTGTATCTCTTCAATCAATGTTTGAAAAACCTCACAAGATTTTTTATCTAATTTGCGATCTTGAACTTCTTTGTTCAACTGAGTCAAAATACAATCCAATTTACTATATTCCTTTTCAGCTTCTACTAGTTTCTTAAGTGCTAATTCTTCTGTACGCCTATTTGGACCAAGTTTCACTAGATATTCTTTTAAGTATTTTAAATTAGCGTGTAAATCTTGCAATTGTTGGGACATACCTAATTCCTTAAACTTGACATAAAATTATACTGCATGACCTAATTATAATTACATATAAAATATCGTTTAAAACTCGATATTATTGTGCAAAAACTTACATTGCATTACGCACATATTTACTGTCAACGTATATGTAGGTCATGACGCCTCACGTAGAATGGGTGAATGAACTCCTCAGCACTGGACTCGAACTGACTCCCAGCTGCTCCACATCGGACCCGTACAATTTATCTCCCGGCGCCCTGCATATCCTCTCATCATAAGGCTTGAGCATTCTCCCGGCACCCGGCAGCACATCCTTTTCTGTCTTCTTATAATAATTGTCATCCTCTTCTGCGTGGTTTTTTCCTGACTTCTATGACTTGCTGATCTTCTTCACTTTCTTCTTATTGTTTTTCTTCATAAACTTCTCATATCTTCATAATGGTTTTTCTTCTCAATCTTCTAATATCTTCGTAATTGTTTTTCTTCATAATTTATGCAGCTATTTTTGTTTCGTGCGCATGTTGCAAAATTTTAACTGCTGGCTAAGGGTCGCCATGTATTGGAGTGATGTAGGCAAAATAAAGAGAACTGTTCAAGTTGACGATTCGTGTATTAATGATATAAATTAGTGTGTGCAGTTACAAATATAAGGTTAGGCGAGCTGCACACTACAACATATACACGTCATATGTTTACATTTAAATTTACAATCAATGTGTATGTATATAATCTTGATGCAAAACATTGGCCGCAATCGAATTTTCTCTCCTCCCCCACTCAATACCTAGATGCTCGAAAA
Organism: Mythimna separata; assembly: GCA_030763345.1. NCBI lineage: Eukaryota > Metazoa > Arthropoda > Insecta > Lepidoptera > Noctuidae > Mythimna > Mythimna separata. The sequence continues at coordinate 21,215,877 of CM061170.1, read as the reverse complement.
TCTTCACGAATATTTTGAAGTGTTTTGCTTTATTTATTTCCTGCAGATTTTATCAAGGAGATGGCGCAGACTTGGGTCCAGGCCAAAAGGAACAGTGGCTCGCGCCGACACGAGCAAATATATCTCACTTTGGGAATTTAATTTTCCTTGAGCGCAAATAGATCCCTGATCCTACAATGAGTTTCTAATCTTCAATAACCGAGATACAATTCAATAAGCTTGGCTTTATAAGTGGCGACAAAGTCATTACGCTGCACGAGATAATTGCCCATTCAATCTATTCTAGATGGAACGGTCAACAGTAGATAAAAATAAGAGTGACGATGTCACCGAAATAGCACGTTATCTGCTTACACACTCCTGATTTATGAAATTGCGAAGTTGTCCACAGTTTTTTCTTCGCTATAATGTTAAATGAATACTATGTAAGAATACGACTGTGGACTTGTTAACATAACCTAACAATTTAACGAATTGACATTGTTAAAAATGTTGTTTTATGTTCCAAGTGGCGCACAAGTTTGTCAGTCGTAGTTAGTAGTTGTTTTACTACTATTGCACATCCATAAAAAAATAGTTCTGTTAGTAATTGTAGTGGTAGTGTGAAAGTAAACAGTGAGCAATAAAACACTTGTGAAACAAAGGGAAAAGTGTGCAGTCTCAGCCGAAGGGATGATCGTCTGAACAGGAGACGCCACGGTCGATAAACCCAAGCCAGACTGCACACACGTGCAACAATGCAGACGGTTCAGACTAACATCTGTAACGTCTGGACCCGGGAGAACGTCTAGTCGAGATAAACAGGACCACCAACGGATACAGTTGGTACTTGAAAATTTATACGGACAACCACTTGGAAGGTGGCAACTATTTCTTGATGAAAGAGCGGAACTGAGAGATCTGCTTATAGATATTTGTTTCTTTGGTTGAGACATTCAGAACTTAATCGCATTCAATTTAATTCATGAATCCCCGACCGGTCCTATGAGACCGCGATGTTTTACTATTGTGTCTCGTTTTGTGGGTATGTGATAGGTTAATCACAATTCAGGTCATTATTGTCCTCATCACAATGCGATATTCTATTGTTCCGCTACGCATAAATTAGATGTGAATAGTATTTTTGACACAATGCAAGATTCATGGGTGCAAGGGCACGAGGTTGTGGATATTATTGGACTATCAATAGCACTGGCAATCTAGCTATGGTATTCAATGGACGAAGACTAACATAACATAGCATGAATTTATAGAGTCGACACGTGGCAAACACCGCCTGAACTTATAACTGCAAACAATTATTGGAAACAATGTTCTTCATTGTGTTGGCCTCAAAGTCACGCACAGGTATTATCTATTGTTATATTTTACGATTTTAAAAGAATAATGGTATTTAACAAGGACTGTCAGCCTGTTATTTAACTTGTGCTTGAAAAGGGACTTTATTTTTGGAACTGGTGATTTCCTAATCTGCAAACAATCATTAGAAACAATCCAATTTATTGTGATCGTCAAAGACATGCACAAATTTTAACTATAGTTAAGTTTTTAAAAGAATAATGGTATTTAACAAGGATTGTCAGCCCGTTATTGAACTTGTAATTGAAAAGGGACTGTTCTTGGGACGAGTGATTCCCTAATCTACAAATGGTAACAATGTATTTCATTGTATGGGTGAGACACACTCAAGTAATAACTTGCAAAACTTTACGTTCTTAAAGAAATAATGGTATTTAACAAGGACTGCCAGCCAGTTATTTAACTTGTAATTGAAAAGGGACTTCGTTTTTGGAACGGGTAGTTCCCTAATCTGCAAACAATCCAATTTATTGTGCTAGTCATACGGCCGAACGCATAGTCCAGCTAATGGTTCATTAGCGTCTCTAATGTCCATTAAAGTTAAGTATTGTCAAACCTTCACTGAAAAACTATGTAAAACTGTCAATGTGACAATTTCTTAATAGATGGTTTAGAAGTTAAGTGATGATTAACGTTAATGAAGGTCCCTGAGTGTGGCCGTTAGACTTGCAGAAATATTAACTATTGTTATATTTTAGGTTTTTAAAAGAATAATGCTATTTAACAAGTATTGTCAGCCCGTTATTTAACTTGTAATTTGAAAAGGGACTTTCTGGATCTGCAAACAATCTATTGGTATATTTCATTTTGTCGGTCAAAGTCACGTACAAGTATGAACTATTACAAAATTTTACATATCGTCGTCTAAAAGTGTTAAACTGCTAACTCCCTTCTAGCTAAAAGGGAGTTAGCAGTTTAACACTTTTAGACGACGATATTTAATAAAGGAATGGTAGTTAACAAGAACTGTCTGCTCGTTACTTAGCATGTAAATTGAATAGAAACTTTGTTCTTGGAACGAGTGATTCCCTAACCTGTGAACAATTATATTTATAGTAACAATGTAGTTCATTGTGGTAGACAAAGTCACGCACAAGTATTAACTATTGCTAAATTTTACGTTTTAAAAGAAATAATGGTATGTAGTTAGTTACTCAGATACCCGCGAAACGAGACACAATAGTAAAACAATAACAGCGCGGTCTCATAGGACCGGTCGGGGATTCAAACGTTAAAAGTACCTTCTACCAGCCCGTTATTTAACATGTAGATTGAAAAAGGACTTTGTTCTTGGAACAAGTGATTCCCTAATTTGCAATTATATCATTGGTAACAATATAGCTTATTGTGCTGTTCAAAGTTACGCACATGTATTAACTATTGTTAAGATTTATGTTTAAAAGGCCATGGACAAGTAACAAGTACTGTCAATCCGTTAAAACATGTAAATTGATAGGTAACTCTGTTCTTGGAACAAAACCTTCATTTTACAACTGTTGTATGTTATTTTTATAATCACTCAAATTCAATAGGTCATGGTTCACTGAGCAGCTAGTTAGACTACATAGCAGAGTAGAAAAAGGTGCATTCCGCGAAGGGTAGTTTTTCCAGTGCATCAAGTATCGCAGTAATGGCGGAAACCGGGCGAGGTCGTTGCCCGCTATTATCTATGCAACTAGTTTCACATTAAGCTTCATTGCCGGTAATTTCAGGAAGCGGTCGTAACAAACCTTGATGTTGTTTACCCCAAGTCAAATTAAAACGCAATTTCTTCCACAACTTCGCGGTTAGAGTTTTTCAGTTTCTCTTTGTGTAAAAATTCAATTTCCTTTCATAACAACGCAGGTGTTTTGAGGAAATTTCATACAATTATACTCGTACACCAGAGTAATAACTTCTGCAGTTAAATAAAATTTATTATGCTGTCTTCAGCCAAGAATAGAACATCCCACTTCTTCCCGTGGACGTAGTATCAGACAATTGAGGAATTATATCATACAACATCTTTCATGTAGCTGCGGAATACAGTCAAAATGAGCTCTTCAATAAGCAAGCTTCTTGATGTGAAGCAGTTTAGGCTACGACGTCAACGTCTGCTTGTTAACCAGTGCACAAAACCGCGTCTTTCAAGAAAAGCTGGTTCTTGACAATGAGTCCGGAAAACGACAGGATGGGCTACTTGTAATTTAACAAGTTTTAGTAGGCCCAAAGACATTAAATATGCTTGGCTAGAGAAGCGAGTGCAACTATACTAACATACATACATTTCAATTTCGGTGCTACCCGCATTTGCAAATACTTCTCGAACTCTGTTCGCTTGGGGTTTCGATCGACACCATTTCGGATTGCAACAGGCTGAGAATGTTTTCATATTACCGACTTTAGATCGTACTTTCAGTAGGAGATGGCCCCAAAGATTTATAGTATATGTCGCTTGGAATGCTCTTCCATATCATTGTAATGGAAAACAGATCAATCTGATACCGATATCCGCCTATCTCGCGGGATTATTATGAACTGATGGAACAATAGCGATAGCTTATGATTTAGTCACGAAGCAACTCCGCAACTGAAGGCCATGAGTAGATAAACAAAATACCTATGTATGCGCTATCAATGCGACATATACTATAGTTAGTTACTTCATAAAACTGCGATTTTTTATCCTTCTTCATAAGATTTAACCCAAAAATGCTCTCCTATATTTACCAGGGTAATTGCATATGCATTATCATCTTGAAAACAATTTGGTACTAACCTGGACCACCCATTACCTATCCATATAATACAACGTCAAACATTATAGCAACATGCGCATGAAAACGATTTGACTTTGAATTGCTCCAACGCACCTCGTTTGCTACCTATTAGAGTGCGGCTCATACATACATGACATCATGCTTGTAAATTGTGATCCCAAATGGAGTAACTAGATTTACCATTAGAAAAATAAAACTACGTACCGAGTCCTAGGTATGAAACTGGTAATAATTTAACTGTAGTGGACACTAGGACATAAGAGTATAAGGAAATTTATCCTTGTCAACATAAACAAGCCTACAAAAACTGCATCAATAAATCACGGGCGCGGAACATTTGTAGTTGACTCATTCTGTTTTTCATTTTCATTAACTACCAGACCAGCGAATTGCGACTCATTTCAAAAGAAAAATAAAGCGTCAAATAAATTTCCCAATAAAAAAGCAAATTGCGTCAACACTTCCATCACCACGTTCTGAAATGTTTACTCCTTGAGCTAGGTTACGAGTGAATCACAAATGAAATTGAAAACATTATGCTAATATTTACGAAAATAAATCATCAAGAATGTTATCAGTATTTATCTCGAGCGTTATAACATTAGTAATTTATGTATAATCATCCGAATGAAGTCATATCCGCTGCCACTATCTTGATATAGGAACTACTCGAGCAACATCTTCGAGATAAAACAATTAGCTGTCTACAGTTCAATACCACTTACATCTGATAAAACCCTAACAATATCCTGATTTCTAAAATGTAATTTTTAAATCCGAAATAATTTTTACCTAAATTTATTTTTCAAAATGAATTTCTAACATCAAAACAACATAAAACTTTCATAGCTCAATTCATTTCGCTCTTACCTAAGGACTTATTTCTTACTACAATGGCTTTCGCGACCTTTACGACGGTGTCACGTTTGCCTGTGACCTCTAAGACAGACCGAATACAATATAGAAGATTGTCTCTCTTTATCACTAAAAGGTTTGCCGGGAGAAATTTCAGTTAAGCTTGCAATTACATGAAATCCAAATCCAACTTGTTCTGGTCTACAATGAAGAATATATAAATAAAGAGATTAGAAGGTATATCGAGAAAATATTGGGTAGGATCCAGTGCCCACCCAATATAAATATTAGCCATTGTAAACGTTATGATTAACAAGTTTTCTAAATAAGGGTGCATAACTAAAGTTGCTGCTAGTGTTGTGATGCATTTAACCTATCAATACGCGCGAAACGAGACACAATAGTTAAACAATGACAGCGCGGTCCAATGAGACCGGTCGGGGATTCATGAATTAAATAATGACTATTCATGAATATACGGAACTACATTTGAATACCTTAACAATAAATAACTTTAGCAAATTCCTGATCGATTACTCTCAGATGAATGAATACAAATCATCAATGCAAAAAAAAATGTCAGAAAGGAATTTAAAGAACGCAGTTGTTTTTTTCAGATTGACAATTCAATAAAATGTAAATGTTCCAGAACAATACAAAAAGAACTGAACGCATTCAAGGTAAGATAAGTAAAATGTGGTTAAGCAAGACCATTAGGAAGTGGACGATAAACAATATCCACTAGCAACAAAGGAGATGCTACATATTATATCGTAATTGACCGTGACATTGATAGCCCACGTAATTTGTGGTCTTGGTTATCCGATATAAAACAAGGAAATACAAAATAACAAACTGGAGATGTTTTCATGGTTAAGGATATTAATATCGCTATTAATGTTCCTTATATGGTTGAAGTACCTGTTAAATAGAAGTGATAACTCATGTTCAGTCATGTACGTAAGTTGCCGCGCCCGCCAACTACTAAAGTGGTATTAAATTAACACAAAACATAGTCATTAAGCCGACGTGTAGATATTTCCACTGCCACAACACACCCTACTACAATTAGTTAATTTTTGTAAACGGCAGCTTTTTCAACACAAAAAGAATTGTTCATTTCAATGAATTTGATTAACTTGACTTATAAACATGACCCAAAGTTAACGCTGTATGTTGATTTTTTTAATTTGAATGATTATTTCATGCACAAAATGTTCGAGTTAGCAAACGTTTGAAATTCAAACAAATTTGAAGATATCAGGGCTTGTAAAGTTCAACGTCATCACTTTATATATCTTTGTACGCACTTTCTACGTGATTATGATCATTACAAAGAACTTGATCATCAATAAATGCAAAGTTGAGTGTAGCTACTTATTTTTTACGCCAGTTACCTCTAAGTGCGAGGCGTGACCACGCTTTTGAGTTGAACACCTGTTGATTCAAAATGTGAGTGATAATTTCAAATGCAAACACTAGAAACGATCATAAGTTACTCTAATGAGATGCATCACTACAAAAGAAAACAGTTGTGCAATTTCAAAAATTTACCTGGTCACTTATTTTGACCATATCCAACCAACCAGGATCGAATGGCGTACGTGTTCCCCAGACTGTCTTACTTTGGTCACGCTCGCACGACTCTTGAGGATTCGTTTAAAACGCGTCGGTAATGCGGGACACCGACGTTAATGATGACACAAAAACTTCACTTACATGAATCCGGCGCGGCGGATGCGAAAACAGTTATTGTAACACAAAAATAAAGTTAATAAACCGATGAGGAAATTAACTGAAACTATCGTGCACACGCAACTGAGGCTGTCGTTGTAGACAGATTAGAAGGTTAGGCGTTTACATCGCAACGGTTCGACACTGTCGGTGCCGCGGTCGTGCAGAGACTGGCGCGCCACCCAGCGCCGGCCGCGAGCGCCGACGTCACGCCAGCGGCGCGCCACCGGAGCTGGCGGGGGCGTTGGCGTCACTCGCCAGACGTACTCCGCGCCGCACGCCGCCATCCACACACGCACACCGATGTCTGCCCACACGTTTCGCACAAGTTTTCAAACTTTTCACAAGTTATGATCCATCATATGAATGAAACAATGAATGTTTGATAGATATCATTTTCGAACAGTCAGAAGTTACGAATCGGATTACAAATCCTCATTATAAGACGCAAGACTAAACAGTAGGTGCCGTGTCAGTGTTAAATCATGACTCAAAAAAACATTTGGTCCAATAAGCGTTCTAACTACAACTTTATTTAATTGATACCGATTGATCTGGAGTTTTTCTCTGATCATGAGACAGTTCGTAATTGCTGTGATAAAAAGCAAATCGAATACTATAAAACTGAACCAATTGCATTTTAAACGACGCATCTGTGACCGAGAAGATTCGATTAGCAACCGCGACTCGGCTCGTCGGTCACATTCTAATAATAGCGAGAAAAACGAGAAAGAATTCGTATTAAGAAACTCCCACGCGTGGCTATATGTACACACGGGCAATAAAAAATGATTTAAGGGAGTCCTTGTATCATAGAAAGTCAATTCAAGGATAAGCCTTAATTTACAACAGACAATTATTCTGAAACCGCTCTGTGAATCAACCGTATTAAGTTTAGTCTCTTCATTGCCTCCGAGAAAGATTTAGCGTACAAGCTACAACGTTTAAATCCTGAAAATGTCGAATTAAGGTTATCGCTAAAACGACCTCGTTCGCTTTCGACGGCTGGGCAGTCTGCATGTAAGTCTCAAGTCTTTCAACTGACATTTTAGCAAAATTTAGAATATTATCGCTACGTGCACTGAGTTGGCAACCTCCTACGTCTGAATAGAAAAACAGGCTTTGCGATACAGCTGCCGTTATTGTCGAAGCCTGCCCACCACAACCCGCCACGGATAAATTTAGCTCCACCCACGCCGAGAGGAAATTTTCTAGTCCATTGAGAATTTTATGGAACACTCGTAGAACGAGCAAAATGAATGTTTATCATAATAGAGTTAGGTTTATTTTAGAAGAAGTATAGTGTAGGCGTGGTGTAGGTTGCCTTAATCCTAAAACGATGATATATAGCGATAAATTTTCATAGACAGCTGCAGTAACGTACGTATAATTTTAAGTTGCTCTCTCTATCGTCGATTAGTGCACTGATTCTGGAAAACTGATTAGAAAGTTAATAAAAGCAAGCGTTCTATTGCTAAATTAATTACTCAGATACCCGCAAAACGAGACACAATAGGAAAACAATAACAGCGCGGTCTCATAGGACCGGTTGGGGATTCAAACGTTAAATATATGAAATATTTTTTTGGATGAGGGTTGGCATGTTTGTGATATCAATAAAAATATATCTAAAATGGGGGATTATGCTAATAGAAATATGGACTGATTCGAACCCATAGAAATTGAGAAAAAGCCAAAAATTTTAAGCAGTGATCAGAAGATCAGAACCGTGGAGAAATGCAGAATATAGCTGTTATTGGGGGCTTTTAGCCGAAAATTCGTGTAATGTTTCCACGAACCTTTAACGTTTTAAAGACATTCAAGAAACGAGACGTCAATAAACATTCAATTTAGCTGTTAAAATAAGGCTAGCTCCAACGTGTCCATGAACCCACGTGATTCCAGCACGTGGCATACCACAACGTGCATTTCTAGGATAAGTTAAATGGGGCTATTTTTTCTTGAATAAGTATTCACAAACTCTCACTGCAAACGTGCTTAATATTAAAATACGTTTTACAAACCGTACTGTATGCAGAATGCAGATATCTAATCAATGTTACCAATATATCCAAATTGAAATATCAATAACGTGCATTCATGAATAACGGACTTCTGCAAGGATTAGCAGATTAAAATCAGTTCACACTAACTCAGTTCATATCGCAGTAATTATAGATTTGATAGAGAGTTTATCAGATAAAATATGTTTAAAGTATAGTTATCTTAATGAAACGCGTCGGTTTGGCGCAGTGATATCAGTAACATTAACAATATAACAGGTAAGTTAAGTACGAGCACTCGTGTGATACATGGATTATCCTATATTACTGAAGGTGTAAAGCGAAACAAGAGTGCTGGGATACTAGAACCTCGCAAAAATAAAAAAGAAGAAACAAAAATATTTTATTTGGCACACATAGATACACAAAATGTAGAAGAAACGTAAAAATTTAAGATTAAAAATAAATAAATATAACTAACATTGTATAGACATACAGTCACACAGTCGTACAGTGGTAGTTGCCCGACCCTGATTTTTAACTGAACCTTATTACCTTAATTACTCAGATACCCGCGAAACGAGACACAATAGTAAAACAATAACAGCGCGGTCTCATAGGACCGGTTGGGGATTTAAACGTTAAAATGAAGAAATATTCGTAGACTTCTGTTACCTATTTCTTATAAACCATAATTATAGAGAACATTTGCAGTCTATGGCGCCAAAATCTTTATGATGTAATATAAAGCAGTCCGAAGGTCATATCCATTGGCGTCGACATGGCAACTGGCATTGTAGATTATTTTGGGATAGGTACATTGACTGTCTATACTGTGATAAAAATTGATTTCTAGAATCAGCGACTACAGCTTTTAGATAACACAAGCATGCGATTTAGATAAAATAACGTCAGAATGATTTATATTGTCCAGAATTTTCTTATTCAGATAAGAGGAAAACGAACAAGATTGTGAACTGGGGCAACACGTTTAAGGAAAATTACGTCTATTTTCAGATGTTTATTCTGCTTTACAATTTGTGATGTTTCGAGCAACCTCGCAAATATATAGCTCCTTACACACTTCCTTCAAATATGAATAGGTCTTCCAACAAAGACATTAATTCCAGCAGTGAAAAGTGAATGCTCCATACACCTATAAGCAGCATGGAGGGGAATACGCGGTGCAAATCAACTTTCACAACACTGATACTAACTTACCCGCGCAATGGACCAATCACAACGATTTATCGCCTCGACGTAGGTGCCTTCAGCAGTTTATTCACACAAACGAACCCGGCCGAGGAAAGCGTTCCATCGATACCCGACCTCATTATCAGACATGAATTATTCACACTTTCTCTTTATAGTAGAATTTCCATTCAAATCCAACTTACAGACACGTTATAAATTAAAAAAGAGGATACAGGTCTTCATATCACAGCCACTAGGAGAAGTTTCCAGCTCGGTGTTTAGTGAAGAATTAACGAAAATTTAGCAGGATAGCTGGGCAATAACTCGGTACCGGTTACCGCGAAACACGGAATTGACGTGACTGACATTTAGCAAGTCGGGTACTAAACGTCCGAAGGCCACGCACCACATCGACCGTCCTGTGCAACGTTCATAAAATGAACGTGTACTGAACGTGCAATATAAATATTTATGTCTTTCATATCTGTAAATACATTTAGTCATTATTGAATTGTAACTCAACAATATAACAGACTATCACAGTCTATAAATAGAAAGCGAAGTTTATACGGAACCTAGTCACGGCAACATGGGCAGAATCAATAAGTCAGAAATTGGGAGCGCTGAACGGATTTTACAGTTTTCCTTATTACCAGTAGGTAGATGATATTATTATATACAATTTTAGAATGATTGCTTCTCCAATTAGAACTGTATAAGTTATAGGGAATGTAGTCGAATTTTGTAAGTATTTGAACGAACATTGATATAGACAGGTATGTAGAACACGTCCACGTGTAGGAGAAGCGTCACCTATTCACTTGGATCTAATGCAATGTATCGAGATGACCGTTGCATCGTTCCCCTTGAGTGTATTGCAACGGAAAACGGGTCGCGACCCACTTCGTCGGGATCAATACTCGGTCATCGACTCCGCCCGCGCCTCTAGCCCCCTCATGTCTGTTAGAGACAGACATGGATTTGAACTTATGTTATGCCTACTAACTTCCGCAGCTTGACCATTGAGAAATGCATTCAGATAAACGTGAGACCATTCAGTTTTATTAGCTCTGTAGAGTAAACTGTCAATTTTTGTTTTTCTTTTCTTAAAGATTTATTTTACATGTGAATTGATGGAGAGGAAGAGGGAGACCAAAGAAAAAATGGATGGATTGTGTGAAGCCTGATATGAAAGGAAAGGGAGTTGATGATAGCATGACGGGTGACAGGACAGAATGGAAGAAAAAACCATGTTGCGCCGACCCCAAATAATATGGGATAAGGGCAGGAAGAAGAAGAAGAAGTATTTTACAATGGGGCAGCATTTCAAGATTTTATTTGGACGCTCGTCTATATTTTAAACAAGTTAGTAGCACATAAATATTACTAAATGTCTGTTGAAAGGAAGGGTCATAAATCTGTGACGTTTTATTGAGTTATCAACGTGCTGATGTTCGGTTGATGAACGGCATGTTATCGTCGTGTGGCTGGCGGAATGATAACGGGTGAACCCTATTACGATGAACTTTGCATCAAACGTCGTAAACTATAATAGGCACAAGATCACTACCCACACTGTAAGTAAACAAGATCAGTCGTAAATGATCAGGTGATTTATGTACCTAGCTTGTATACCCATTGGATGTCTGACGGCTAAATGATGAGTGTTTAGGTATAGCTCATGCAGTTCACTTCTGAATATAGGTTGCTCCCAATTTCTACAAACAAGGAGTATCTTCCTGTATGTATACTCTTGTTTTTACCAGAGATTTAACCAAATTCTGGGAGGGGGGAATTCACTGTCAGACTTTTACTGTCTAAAAAACCCAGTGTTGCTTCAATTGCCCTTAGTTCATGAATCCCCGAACATCGCGGTCGCATGAGACCGGTCGGAGATTCATGAATTAACCTATCACATACCCGCAAAACGAGACACAATAGTAAAACAATAACAGCGCGGTCTCATAGGACCGGTCGGGGGTTCATGAACTAAAAGGGCCACGAACTCATTCGAACAATTTGCAGGCCTGGCAGGCATTGGCTCTAATCTAACTGACCTCGTCTATTTTGTTAACATCTCTTTGAAGCCAGCATGTTTCTTGCCGAACGACCGGACCGCAAGCTACTCATTGCTCGTCGGCCACTAGCGTCTGCGGTGGACGGAAATCACCCTACGACTTCCGAAGCCCGGAGCTTTTTCGAGTTGAGGAAGCCTCGGGCTTGTTTGCAGGCGTGAAGCTTGTCTCCACCCTACGGTTTCGGCCGCTACCTTTGCTCACATTACTGCTTCGCAGAACGTGACCGCCTCCCGCTCCGTCTACCTCCTTACAGTGGTCTAAATCAGGGCCGGACGCTAGAGGTCAACGCCACTGATCGCTAAGAAGACGGCTGTATTCTGCCCAATTTTGGTAGAATTCTACCGTCTGCTCAACGGTGACAACACTCGATCGTTTCTTCCCACAGAATTCGACACAGAAACAACGGTGACTGATAAACCTATCTATCTACTCTAACTTCCGTATGTCTATCGGCTACATTCCACGCTAGTCTGGCCGTGTTCAGGTTGCTTCTACGCTTTGCATGCCGATTTGATTAGTAATCTTTATTTCGGGAAGCACACTCTTATAACAAGGTTCTCCATCCAGCCTTTCAGTGAATTGTTTTTTAAATTACATCGTATAATATTAGCTTGCAAGAGAATACTTGCTGCTTTCCGTTTCACTTAGGGAAAAATGTTGATTAACATCAGAACAAATTCTGATGTTAATCTATCACAGCGGAGGTTGCGTTGTGCCTGGAGACCAAAAGTAATCTGATGCAAGTCACTTTTTTACTAGTTCTTTATCAATTACTCAGAATATTGAAAATTACAGGAAATTACTGCATAGCGGTACCTGTCCGTTTGCATGTAATATGATAACAAGTAGGTAATGCACCGAAATTATAATAGCCGATAAGATTGGAAGTCGGGGTACGAAACCCAGAAGAAAAGGTTGAATATACCGACAAGTATTTCAAGGTCTCAAGATTATGATGATATTAACCGTTTATCTTTTTAATTAGATTAATATTAAAGTATGCTATCATTTTGGTGTGTTACTGATTTGGGATTTTGGTTTTACCCAATTGCAGAAGACAAATCAGAATCTGATTATTATAACCTTTACTGTGTGATATGATAAAACTAAAAGCACTAAATATCAGCAGAATGTACTGGAGGGTGCGAGTCGGGGCGTGACGTATTAACTGTGACGTACTGCGCATGACGTCACGCGCAGTGGCCAATGGACTATATTTAGGGCACTAGTTTTTTCCCAGAACTTAGTGTACCTGCTATTAATAGTCTCCATGCCAGATTACGGATAAGGATAATAATTTTACTCATTCATTAACGGTAAAATGTTGCGTGATTTCAGGTCACCTCCAAAATCTGTTTTTGTTAAGAAAGCACATAAAAACCGCACGAAAACAAATCCGTTAACCGGTTATATTTACTCAGAAGGTTGCTTGACAACTTTAGTTTTTGCGAGGATTTGGGTATTAGATTAGAAATAACTACAACATTACTGAATCAGATTCTGGATTTATGACATAGTGAGAAAAAAGTAAGCACTTGGCAAGTACTTGAAGATGATTCTATTTTTATCCGGGCTTCAGGAGGAGAGTCGTCCTGACCGTGATGGTGGCACATCGGCGCGACCTGGCTCAGTGACCCGGATCCGCCCGCGCGGACTACGCCGCGTCTCTGACCCCCTTTACCTGCACTTACACGATCGTGAATAGAGCTACCTCTATAGAGCGCGCAATGCAGCTTTAATTACGAATTCTGACATTAAATGCAAGACCAAGGTTGGCTCCAACAAATTGGCACATATTTGCGGAGGCAGGAAGGGCGTTTTGAAATGGTATATCGAAAGAATTTCGTAAAAATAACTCTGACAGGGAATTTTATTAAGACTGTGCTCACTGCGGTGAGTCCAATATTATAATATTTCATAGTGTTTCATGATTCAGTAGATGAAGACGTAGACAGTGCATATTATTGCGAAACCAAAGTCTAAAGATGTTGCAGAGTTTCGTAACCAAGCTTCAGAAGTTTCAGCAAATGTTTAATTTTTACGTCAATGAATTACAAAAGCCACAAAATTAATAAACAAGCTTGCCGCTTCGTTCACGCTGTCTCGTTATCGATAAATGTATTTTTGCTCATGACCTAGAAATACTGTTTGAACTCCCAAAACTAATCGAATTAAAATCAGGTTTTGGTTAAAGACCGATCAATCATGTTAATACTGTGCGTGTTATGTCAAAAGGACGAGGTTGGGTGCGTCGCCCTGTGGTTCGAAAGCCGGTCTATGCAAGGAGCTCGGAGCAACGACCTTAGCCCTTGCTGAATAGCAGCCCGAGTTTTTCTATATAGCTACGTAGTACGTAGCTATCACTTGTCAAGCGGCCCTCTTCTCCCCCGAGGCAGGCGGCGCTTAATGGCCACGCCATTTAACAGCTTTAAGCCCAGTCTGAGTGGCGCTTTCCGGAAATTCCGCAAATGTTTGCGGTACCTCCATGATATAAATACATTGGTAGCTTATCTAATAGCAGAAAAATTCCTCATAACTCAAATCAATTCAATAGCCATTTACTGACGTACGTCGGACGCAGAAGCATCAGTCTGTTAATTTGTTTGTTTAGTCGTTAAGGTCGCTTGACAGATAATAATAAACTGAACGGTAATAACAGTTGCTAACTAATCACGCCATTTACTAGTACATAGGTATTCTGGTATAAGGATAGTGTCTAAGAAAAATATGGACTAGAAACAGAGCTGATAGATTAGCTTCAGAAAAATAGGACGTGCGTTTATTAACAAGTTAATTTATGATTAAAACATTTGTATGGACCAATGAACTGGGAAAACAACACGTACTCGTTGAAGAATCTTAGCAGAGCAGGCAACTAATACAATCATCTATAATAAGAATATTTTAAAGTTCTTGAGACAATTGCGTCCTATCGTCAGGCCGTCAGACTAACTATGCCGAGTGGTGACGTCAATTAAACTATGTAGGTATTGTTAGCTTAAAATGGCGTTGGATGAAATCAGTAGAAAACGGTGTGGCCTCACTCCGCACTCCACGAGTAGTCAGGCGGGACCGCGTATGGTCGGGGTAACGGACCAGCGCTTGCGCAGGGTCAACACACGCTAGCCAAGGTCGAGTCGACGCACTATCCAGAGAGTCCTGACACAGTGCATTAAACTCCCATCATGTTTAGTCTAGTACTCAGTATATTATAACGTTATTATAAATTGTGCAGTTTCTGAGTAACTGTGTACCTATGCGGTCTTCGAGGGATCACGTTGCATGCAAGGTCTTATACCGCATAAGGACACACACATCGGCGCTTATCTCGCCATATGTAAACGTTTGGGCAGCTGGCTGCGCGCAAATATCTGTGTAAAACAAGCACCCATGGTTTTAGTGTTAGGAAGCGTGCAGAATCGTAGACTTTACACGTGCATGAAATACTGTGTATAACAATGACTCTATGGCAGCTCATGTTTCACAACTTATATCGATAAACCGCATTATGCAATTCTGACGTAATAAATTACCTCCTAACATTGCAGTTAGGTTTCAGTCTAGGAAACTGTACTGGACTAGCCGACTTGGATTTACGATCGTATGCTAATGACGTCAACGCTGCTTGTTATTTGAAATACGAAATGCGCCGTGTTTTCTATCTAGAAAGATCTTCACTAGATAAGTATTAAAAGTAAAAAGTATGATACATACTTTCATGATGTTTGCTATGTAATATAGACTGCTCGTAATTCAGAATTGAGTAGGTAATAAACTAATAACTAACACATAAAATGAGCAAACTCAGGTACCTACTAAAATCTAACAAAACCATTTTAGAATTGCTTGAAAAACTTGCATAAAAAGTTGATCCATTCATTTATCAAACATAGAAAACCAGATGGCCAGGTAACATTTCTGTCAAAAGAAATAGTAACCATACATTCCTATGTGTGGCAGGTAACATTTCTTACAACAGGAAGAGAACCTTTTGTTTGTAAACAAGTTTTGACAGGCGCCATTTTGAAAAATTTGTAAGTAGTTAAATGCAGGTAGAGTTTTATAACTTTCTTATAAATATTTTGTTATTTATAAAATACACTATGTTCAGAATTAGTCAGTTCTTTATCACTGAGACTAAATTGACACAGGCAAATGTCAGACATACAATAATAATGATGTTAGTTATTTATTCTTGTGACAATTGTACCCACGTACCTCAGAGATTAATTCATGAATCCCTGACCGGTCCTATGACACCGCACTGTTATTGTTTTACTATTGTGTCTCGTTTTGTGGGTATGTGATAGGTTAAAAAACAGACTAAAGAACTAAATTATAACTAAACAAGCATCTCTCTTGACTTGTTTGGACCTTGACTGAATGAATGAATTCATGAACTACGGAAATAATGTGAATGACCTTTAGAGCAAGACAATGAACAAAAATCCACAAGCGGATAATCACTAACTTCTTCAACGCTGCGCATTAGAGCAGACAATCGGAATCAAATTGCCAAAAGTGCATACAAATAGCCACACTTATGGGTGCAACTAACACTCCTGTCAACTTAGTATGGACAAAGGGAACCAAACACAATGGACTTTTCAAATGGAAACAATCATACAGTTGCAGCTTGGTTTATAAATGAATGCTGTAACAATCATACTCTCTGTAAACATTTGAGTTTCAATTAAATAACTGATATTTTAAAACAAAAGTATTAGGGCCTGTTTCACAATGTCCGAGTAGGCACTACTCACTGAATAAATTCAAAAATGTGACAGAATTCGTATGAAATTATCTGTCAAGTAAGATACTCGAAACTTAATCATAGGTGGTGAAACAGGCCCTAAAAGGTGCAAAGTAATGCCATAATTATACTTAATTATAATTTTGTAAAAAAAACAATATCAGACTTGACATGTTTAACATAAAGGTTGCTTCATAATTACAGGTCATCATGATATTTAAATATGCAATCTTATGTAAGTAAATTCAAATTAAGAACATTTTTAACAGATTGACAGTGTTCAATTAGTATTTGTTAATTAATTAAAACTCCAACAGCTTATACAAAATTGACCCAATATCATACAAGTTAGCCTCATTTAAACAGCTAAATATAACCTGAGCAGCAAGCTGCAAATGATTCACAAACAGCAGCTTTGTTGTGAGTTGAAAGTTTCCACAACATAACTTCACTTTCCAATTTTGCTACTTAGCTAGAACTGTAAGTAGGTACCTACAACAAGTACCTACATAGCTAGATTAGGTTGCGAATGTGCTACTCAGCGACATCATAACTTTTTGTCTACAATATTGCGTGACTCATTCCACAATACAACATCAGTATATCGACCGGCGATTTGGTCGGCAGAATTAGGATTCGAACAATGAAATAAAGAGCACGCGTAAGACAGAAAACGGCGGTGGGTACGGGGTACTAAACTCCACCATGGGCGGGGACGGCATAAATTCCGATTACCCTATCATAATTAGCTAACGCGAGATACGTGGATAATGATATAGAAGCTAGTAACAACAGGATAATGCAAATTGTATTATAATTTAAATAGTTTCGTGACGCCTGCTGACGTTAGTCGCTCAGCGAGGGCACGACCTTTAAAGTGATTTCGTTACAAATTGATGAGTGTAAGCTTACTGAAAGTAATTAATCAATGTAACTTACCTTCACAGCCATACACATTGAATAGAAATTGAACGGTTGCAGCCGTGAGCAGCCAAGGAAATTCACTACACACGCGGGAAACGTGTGCACCGCACAAATAACTTGCTAAACTAAAAGTTCGGTGTTACCAGTTGTGACTAGTCAAATTTCCACAAATATGTTGCTATCATATAAATCGAAATTCTACTAAGGTAAAGTGCCGCCCATTTAATGTTTAGTTTTAGTTTCCTTTTGTATGTGTAATGGTGTTCAATAAAGTGTATAAATATGATTCTTTCCTCTGGTTATAGTTTGGATCGTATGACGTCGCTACACTGCGTAGTATGAAGTGTAGCGAATTTAGTAAGAATAGCGTTTTTACTGGAACTGGAAAACAATTTCGGAATAATGAGAGGTATAATTATTAAAAATCATCTGACTATCATACCTACTTTTATAAAGCAATAAGAGAGGAGTATAAGGAATCTGTATTTGATCAAAATAGTTCAATAAGCATATCTATGAATGTCGCTGTTCACTTGAATTAAGTACACATGGGCATAGTCGAGGCGCTGTGAAATCTACTATCCTTAAATTACTACCAAATATTTATCGTTACTTTTTAGCATAAGACTTGACAGTTTCATTCAGCAATGGCGGGAATATTAAAAAAGTAAAATTATCTTGCAAAAAATGTGTATATTAACTTTATATTTGTATTATATGTAACATTTCCTTTTTACGTACGATCTTCATGAGGCGGAGCATGTCAGCATAGTATGGTAGCCATGCTGTTTAGTATGTAAAACAAACTTTCTGAAGCAAATTCATGAGAAGTAATTAGAGTAATTAGTAGTAGCTCCGATACTGAGAAATTTTCAATGGTTTTGCTGTTTCTAGGTTTAATCTATATTTTTTCTTTTAAACCATCTCTGTATTAGAGTGACCAAACAATAATTATATGTTTAAATATTCAAATTAATCAAGGCGTGGTTTTTTCCACTTTACTTACCAACATGCGGGTATTTTGACGTGAAAACGTATTTTTACTGGTAGACTAATAATAACTACTAATGATTTGTCAGTTAAATATTTCAGACCATCAAAATGGTAGTAGGTTTTTATAAATGTGGGTTTCGCCGATACCCTACCTAATGGTTAAGCCTATGAATGGTCGGAACGCAGCATGTGTGAATTTGAATTTTATTTACCTTACCTTTATGTACTTAACCTATCAATACCCACGAAACGAGACACAATAGTAAGACTATTGTCTTACTATTGTGCCTATTGTGTAGGACCGCGCTGTAATAACAGCGCGGTCCTATGAGACCGGTCGGGGATTCATGAATTAACAAAACCTTGCATAGCAGACGGAGTCACTGCCCTACATTTTTTTTCACGTGGGGAATCATCAGAATAACTTCTCCCGCTCTTGGGCGGAGGGGGATGGCCGTTCCTTCGATCTGGGGGGACACGGTGAGCAACTTTCGGAATTTCCGTGTTCCACAGTCTTCGGCCCTACCGGGCCCCTACAGTTTGCCGACATCTCCTTGAGGCGTGTGGAACAGAACGCGCTGTTGACGACTAATAGGCTCGGTCCGGGTTATTACCGGACTGCTGGATGGTGCTATCCAGTTGCGCTGCGATCATTAGACCAATGCCGCCAAGTATTTCAGGCTGCAGTCAAAAAGGGCTTACAAAATGGTTAGGAAAACAAGGGATTTAATGAAAATTTCAATAAGTATTTCCAAATTAACTTTATTCATATTGATGTGGACAAAATTAAGAACAGTATACTATTGAGCGGCTACATGAACATGTTGTCGTTGAAGCCGGGGGGCGGCAGGTGGTCTGCGTCCGGAGGAGCTGGTCGGCGACCCGGCATGGGCCCGCCGGGAGGTCCGAACGGGTCGAAACGAGCACCAGGTGGCACTGCCCCTCTGTAACACAAGGTTTAGTAGGTATATTATTAGGTGGCTAACATACTGTTGACACATTTGATGAGTGTAAATGGATGAATGAATCTGTATGAACGATGATTCACTGCATAAAAATGTTGCGAGACTTTACTTCCTCAGACAAGGTTTTAGTAGGCTCTACAAGTATTATTTCTGTAGAACTAAATGGCTTACAGTTTATGATTATCAGAAGCATCTTACTTACCACTAGCTTACTTAGCCGAGAAATAAGAATAAAAGGGTGTATGATTATAAGTCAAGATTATACTATATTCTGTTCAATAATTCCGGAGACTAAAATGACATTTCAACACCAAAGAACTGGCGTCATTCCTATAGAAATTTTGACATTACTTATGTCAATTTAGTCTCCGGGTTTATTGAACAGAATATAAATATGGGTCATTCCCGCTCGTCCACACCCCGTCATCTCACGTCTAGTCTAAGAGTTAATAAAAAGAAAATATGATGATAGTATTTCCTTATATAATAAACATACTTTTAAAATGTTATGTACTTAGCTTTATTACTTTAGTAAGGCAAATACTTTAAAAGTAAATAGGTACCTAGTAAATCTAAAGCTTTTTTTCGTATTTTGTACTAAATATATAGCATAAGAATGTTTCACATTTTAATTTTACACATTGGGTATTGTATCAATATCAGTTTAAATGCAATTAATATGTGAAAAGTTTGAAAGTTACAATCGCCTGGATATATCATCTGCCTAGCCTTTTCCCAACTATATTGGGGTCGGCTTCCAGTCAAGCCGGATTTAGCTGAATACCAGTATTTTACGAGGAGCGGCTGCCTACCAGACCTCCACAACCCATTAACTGGGGTAACACGGTACTTCATGGCAAGACTGGAGTCAGATTTACTGGCTCCTGACTATCCGTAACGACTGCCAAAGATCTCCAAATGACAGCCGGGACCAACGGCTTAACGTGCTTTCCGAGGCACGGAGGAAACTCGTTATGTTAAGATGGTCACCCATCCACAGACCAACCTAGGCAAGCGTTGCTTAACCTTGAAGATCGATCTGTGCGGCTGTTATTATCTAGCCACGAGCTCCTCATACAATCGCCTGGATATACTCAACTATTATAACTGCATCCTGTCGATTCTCCAACAAAAGATAGTCTTTGCACTAAATTTCTTTACACTGACTCTTAAACTAAACATGAAACGAGGTGCGGACGACTGGGAATGATGCGTTCTGTTCGTTCACAGTGTAGACGAACAGAACGCATCATTCCCAGTCGTCCGCAGTGTGGACGACGGGGTGTGGACGAACGGGAACAACCCCTAAATACGAGTACTACCTACTGCAACAACTCCAACTATGCTATACTAGTATAGCATAGTTGGAGTTGGCACGAGGTGGCAGCACTAGCTGCCACCTCGTGTTTCACTGCCAACTAGTATTTGACTGGGATCCCACCTGACGGTTAGCAGTGATTCCACATTATTGTGACGTTTAGAGAATGCCATGTCAGCCTTTCACAGCTGGGCAAAGGCCTTTCTCAAATCCTTCAAGTGGATATTAAAACTGGTAAAACAAGATTGAAATTGAGATGCCAGTCTTGCCATGAAGTACCGTGTTACCCTATTTAATGGGTTGTGGAGGTTTGGTAGGCAGCCGCTCCGCGTAAAATACTGGTATTCAGCTAAATCCGGCTTGACTGGAAGCCGACCCCAATATAGTTGGAAAAAGGCTAGGTAGATGAAAACAAGATGGAAGTTGACAAGACCTCGGTAATCCTCCAGGTATGCCAAGACCTAAAAATACTGGTATTCAGCTAAATCCGGCTTGACTGGAAGCCGACCCCAATATAGTTGGCTAGGTAGATGAAAACAAGATGGAAGTTGACAAGACCTCGGTAATCCTCCAGGTATGCCAAGACCTAAAAACACTGGTATTCAGCTAAATCCGGCTTGACTGGAAGCCGACCCCAATATAGTTGGCTAGGTAGATGAAAACAAGATGGAAGTTGACAAGACCTCGGTAATCCTCCAGGTATGCCAAGACCAGGATTCTCAATATCCCTGCGAGGATCGAACGGGTTGAAGAGCATGCCGCCGCCGCCGGGTGCGAATGGGTCCAGGTCGGAACTGCCGATGTTCGGCAGACGGGGTGGTGGCATTCCCCTGAAAAACAAATTAATGTGTTTAAATGCTAGCTAGAGTCGCATTGATATTTTCGTGGGAAAAACACATACTTTCGTTCTACTTTCGATTTGTATTATTATGTATTTATGTGTTTTATTTACTGTTTTTGATATATATAATACTAGCAGCCCGTCCCGGCTTCGCACGGGCAGGCCTCCGTCACTCCATGTACTTGCGCGCTATAAGTGCCTACCGCCCAGCCGAGCGCTCTCGGTCCGTTAGCGGATGAAATTCAGTGCGGTTTTCGCAAGCGAAGCGCGCGCACGCCGTTCAATTTTAATAATGCTGTTCGTTCGTACGCGTATTACGATGACGGGTGGTGCCTTGTTTGCTGTAGATGGGTGCAAATCAAGTAAAAGAAGGGATAAACACCTAACATTTTTCCATTTACCTGTCAATGACGACAGAACGACGAAATTTGTAATAGAAATATTTTATAAACGATACAATTTTAAACTGTAACTATAAGTCAGAACATTCACAGTTCTCAATAACATAAACACAAAAAGTCATGGTAATTTAATTATATCGAAGAGGCAGCCCTGCGATTTCTGCGGGATCGCGCGGTGCGAAGCAATCACGACTGTACGCTTGAGCGTTTAGGCACATTTTAGCATGCAGTGGTTGCTGGCGCGACGATGTAGGCTATTATAGCAGTAGGTATTGTAATTTTTCTACTGAGTGAAGTATCTGTTACGTAGTAACTATTTAATAATCTGTGGCACGGGGTAGACAATTATTTTTTTTTTAATTTTTCCCGTCAAATGACTACCCTACATATCCTACGCTACCCTACCCTATCTTCCCTACACTACCCTACCTACCCTACACTACCCTACAGTACCCTACACTACACTACGCTACACTACGCTACACTACACTACCCTACACTACACTACCCTACACTACCCTACACTACCCTACACTACCCTACTTTACCCAATTTTTTTTTTTTTTTAGATTCAAACTGTCCTATCTCTCAAGTTGGATCGAACTGCACATGGTGTGCGAATTTTATTATAATCGGTTAAGTGGTTTAGGAGTCCATTGAGGACAAACATTGGGACACGAGATTTATATATATTAAGATTATTATTAGTATTATGGGCAGAAACAGATGGATAAATATCATACAAGTAAAAGTGATGAATAGGACGCAAGGAGGAGTATATGATTGAATTTAGATAATATTATAGTATAATAATTAGCTAGTCGTTAATTAGTAACTCTATAGCTATCCACGTTCGCAGGAGCTAATAATAATAACTAAAGGTCCGCAGGAGCTACCTGATAACAACCCTGTACGTGTCCCCCGGGTGGTGCCAAATGGATAGAAACTCCGAGTCTCGGGCGTCGGTTGAATAGCGCCCTGCACACGTACAGTTCGAACCACAGAACATATAAAGGAAGTTAGAAAGGAAATAGTTCCTAATTTGTATCGGAACGCGTGTCGCCGTTTGTCTCCCACTCTTTAACTCCACTACAGGCAAGAAACCTATACGGACGCGCATTACGCACACTAGTAGACAACGCACACTTAGATAACAACTTTGCTATTGGTTGTATCACACATGCAAAAAAGCAATTTAGGGCGACTAAAAGGTCGATAATTCATATCGATGAAATTCAAAAATAACGGATAATATTGTCGACTAGTTATCGTTATAATTTAAGGTGGTGTACCAATACGATAGATTTATTGGTACACCTGGTTATATAAAAAAGTAATATAAATGTTATATTAAGAATAAAAAATAAAATAAAACAAAACTATAAAATTAAAACATTTGGTTCCGAAAAACCTCTTACGCCTACTTTTGAATTATTTATCAAAAAATTGTTCAGTCAGAGAAGTGATGCTAATTACATATTCCAAAGCGTAGATTTCTATGGAGAAGAACGTGCAAGACTCCGTATCTCCGTAATCTCGGTTACTCTCTTTTATGGTTTTTATTATGTAAATAAATAATTAAAAAAAAAGTAAACGACGCATGCTCAGGCACACTCTGTTCAACCTTTTTAAAGCAATGGAATGATCCAGTCACTCTCCGAGACATTTGAGTGAGCATAACAAACTCTCAATTACCATTGCTTTTTTATGTCAAACAAGTTATAGCCTATAGGTAGTATATTAACAGATAAACATATTTTTTGCTAAAAATACAAGTGTGTTGAATACGATACTGTTGAATACCACAAGAGAGCCAAGAACGGCCATCACCAATTACTCACATGTATCATACGACGTTTTTCAACACATTTGTGAGAAAAATCAATTTAGCTAACTATTACATTACACAACAGTAAAACTAGTATAAAGAATTGTAACATAGCGGTAAAAAATGAAAGTTTTCTTATGCGTACATCAAAATTAAGATATAGTCTTTTGATTATATTACCTAGTCTTATGTTTATACTTGCGTAAAAAGTTTTTATGATACCTAACGTCTTTCAGAGTGACAATAGAATAAAATTCATTTTCTATGTATTTTTTTTTCACCATACCATAAACTAGTGCTTGACTGCAATCTCACCTGATGGTAAGCAGTGATGCAATCGTTGATGGTGAGGCGCACTAGTTTTTTGTTGTATATAATTCAATTTAATTAATACAGCCGCCAAACTTCGCTCAAATATATCACGCCAAAAATCACGGGCATTCTTAAATGGCGGCCATAGACCACAAAGTAAAACAAATTTTATTTGTATTAAACTGGACGAAATTGCGTGAAAAATTACAAATAAGACACTAATTTATACTTTTGAATGAAAAATACTTAACCTATTGATTAGTATTAAAACTCTGTTCGAGGACGAATAGGTGAAACAAAACCGTTTTAACTACACTACATTATAGCACTAATAATAAAATATTTAAAAAATAATAACTGCTACAAGAAACCAAGTTATTTTAATAGATCGATAATGGTTACAGTTACAACTTGGTACAACACTATGTCCATGGAGTGAAGTTGTCAAATTCAAGACATAGTTCTCCACACGTGATATCGCAATGAACACATTACATTGCGCGCTTGTTTACTCAGCACAAGATTGTACCAATGAATTGCACACAATGTATAATTTTGCATGTCATTGCGATTTTATCGTTATAATGTACAAATTCCATAATATTATCATTATAATATAAATATCAATTGTATTTAAAGGTTTTTAGACTAATCGGTGAAAAGAAATCCCTTCTTGGGCTACACTACACACTTGGTATTTTTTACGACACGTTGCGATAGCGCAAGTCGGCATAACTGATATTTTTCACGGAGCTTCATACACAATAACAGTAAGATCGCGATTGACGACCGGTGTCAATCAAATTTCGGTTGAACCAAAATTGAACTATGACAATTTGGCGTACATTGAGGCACGCCTTCCCCGCCTACAAGGCCATTCTAACTTCTTTCAACTGTTCTGTGGTTCGAACCGCGCATCTTGGACTGCGTTCCAAACCGCGGTTAGATCTGTACGGTTTGGACTGCGGATCAAACTGTTTTACTGATTACGGTTAAAAATGCATTCACGGTTTGGACTGCGGACGAAACTTACATATCTAGACAAACGTTCCGAACTGTGCGTGTAAATTGATTTTCAAGAGTTTGGACTGCAGTTTGGAATGGCGCGTGGAACGTTATAACTTTTAAAAGTTTTTGTTCCGTGTCTCCGTTACTTTCTTCAATTCTTTGCGAAATGCACCTCTTTTTTTATTGTAGGGGAATCATAAGAGGTTTAAAAATTTTATGGTCTAAAAATGTGAGTTTTTAGTTCATTTGAAGATGTTGAAAGATGGTTTTGCTTTATCAAATTATTTCTCCCACTGTGAGTGGAACGAAATTGTCACTCTTTTAAGAAACTCTAATGTGTGTACCTTTAGTTCCCTTTTACGTACCAGAACTGTAGTTTTTTTTCGGGTAGGGGAATCATCTGAATGACTTCTCCCACTCTTGGGCGGAGCGGGAGGGTGTGTCAGGCTCTTACTGACTAAACCCCTACCCAGTGCTCGCTGTCCGCGTCACGTTACTATACTCCTTACTTTTTATCTTCCAGAGACACGGATGTTCACGGAACAAACGAATGAACTCTGTGATAGCTTGGACGCTCCAAACCGCCATTTTTTGTAATTTACGTTTATACGTGATGCGCGCGTAAAACTGTGAGACATGCGTTCGCATCGATGTGCCAGATCGGACTGTTAGACCCGTACATCTACACGTACAGTTCGGAGCGCGGGATGGAACGGCGCGTGGCGTTTCCCGCAGTCCGAACTGTACGTGTGCAGGGCGCTAATAACCTGACTCAGCCAGCCTAACCAGCTTGGCCCCTCGTGTCGGTTGTAAATAACCCTCACAAATTGCAATTTTGCAACATCGCAGGACTGATGGTTTTGGCTTAATAGCCCAACTATGAGGTAGAAAGCCTCTATAAAAATTTACCCCATTTCTAGGGTAGTATAGCTACACTCCAAGGCACTGCATGGCTGGTGGGTGACCAGCCACTAGCGACGCCGTTGAAGAAGCCTTCTAAGGAGAATAGGTCCTTCCTAGCGACCTGAATACATCGACCTTGCTCTTGGGAACACAAATCAATGCATTAGAAAACAATATTATTAAAAAATAACTTAAAATAGGATATGACTTGATCACGGCCAAAATCTTAAGAGTTGCAAGACACAGGATACAAATATCTAACTCAACTGTTCAATGCCTTTGGAGAAATTTTATTTCACCACAATGAAAAGTAGCTGATATTATTCTGATCCCTAAACATGGCAAAGACACTACTGACGTTAAATCTTACCGGCCAATTAGTTTCCTCCCCACAATGTCCAAAATACTAGAAATCCTGTTTCTAAAACGCTTGACCCCGGTTATTGCGAACCCACAGCACGATAGAACAGGTGTACAGAATTGTTTGAAATAAGTGGTTTTGCTCTGCTGCATTCCTGGATATCTCACAGGCTTTTGATTGGGTCTGACCAATGACTATAAAACCACTTGACCGCTCATACGGGCGTCTCAGGCTCGCGACACTTTCATGATATAGCACTTATATTAGTTGCCGATATAAGTGAATTTTTTAGTATTGACCAGTTGTTGGATCTGTGCACACTCCTTAATTTTGGTACCTTATAAATATTTATTCAATAAATCCGAAACAAAAATGAGTACCTGTGCAATTAAATGGTGCGGGAAATCAACTAGAATATCTAGTTATAAAAAAGATGGCATAAGTATTCATTGGTAAATAAAATTTGATATATTTATTTACAATATTAGCAATTATAGAGGGTTCAAGCTAAATTGGTTGGTTACGGAAAAAATGATACCGCGTTGATGTCTTTTGAAAAAGTCCTTTACTTTCACTAGAATATTAGATAAGTCTATCCCTTTCTATCCGTAAGTACTTTCTACATAGTGCTGAAGTGACGTGCTAACTTCAAAACGCAGTTGATAAATATTATTTTATCGATGATTTCAAATAATAAATAAAAAATAATATTACGTTTTAATGTTTTCGATTTCCAAATAATTCGGAAGTTAAAGAAAAGTGGATTAATGCTATTCTAAGCTAATATTTCTTTTTTCATTGATATAATTTTGATTTAGAACAAAAACGTACCGATGCGCATTCCACTATTTATTTGCTACATATTGTTTTATTTACATCCAGTTAAAACCCTATCAATATAGTTTTAAAAAATGTAGAATTTGTAGATATCGATTTTATCGATATCGATATTATTGTTGCAAAACTGACTTGCGAATCACTATGTTTGGAATATTCGTCCTGACATTGTTGCATCGGCCAATCGCAACCGCTATATTTTCTTCGTCCCCCGGCCCGCAGCGGTGAGTCGTGTGCCTAAACGAAATCGGTCTATCAGCTCTCAAGTGGTTTAATTCTCTTTGGGTCTGACACGACGGACTTCTATTTAAAATTCTGAAGAACCTTCCAGTAAATTATTATTTTTTTATAAAGTCCTACCTCCACGACCGACATTTCTACGTTAAACATGGTGGCAGCGTCACAAAACTGTATGAAATAAAGGCCAGGGTTCCTCAGGGAAGTGTGTTGGGTCCTATACTTTAGCTGATTAACCCATCGTATCTACCGAATACAGAACATGTTCTGACTGGCATATGCCGACGACACAGCAGTATTAGCAGACGACAAAACAGCTACACTAGCAATGAAACTAATTCAGTGCATGTTACATTTAGTTTGAGGCACGATACATGTGCAGAAGATGAGCTCAATGACATTAAAATACCAGAAGCTGACGACGTACAATACTTGGGCTTATACCTTGACCGAAGACTACGGTGGAGAAAGCATATCTAAACAAAAAGAAAAGCACTCGATCTGAAACCCCATAATCTGTAATGGCTAATAGGTTAGACCCATTAGCCTCTTCTCTATAAAAGTATTTTAAAACCTATTTGGACCTACAGCATTCAGCTGTGGGGGACAGCATCCTAATCTCACATATCACTGGATATTGTGCCAAACACGCTCATCGTTTCAAACATATAAAATCCAGCTAAATGTCGAAGAGACAGATTGCAGGATAAAAGACAAAAAAAAACCGTATTCACAGTGTCTACTTCCCTCACCCAACTCTCTTGTTGCAGGTCTGCTGGAAGAAATTTCATTTCAAATAAGCAGAACCTTTATGCTCTTCTATGTTTACTTGTGTTGTTCTTTGCATATTTAAGTGTTTGTGTAATAAATAAATACAAGATCCTCAGAAGCATACATATACAGTATTACATATTATAAGTACTAAAGGGATTACTCCTTAGTATTATTTTGTTCCAGCACGCGAATTGAGAGTTTTACGTGATTGTTGAATTTAATAAAAAAAGACGACCATGTGCAAGTCGGATTCGCGCGCGAAACATTCAGATATAAAAAAAAACTTTAGCCAATGTTAACGGGCTTTACTTAAAGGTACCATAGGTCTGGGGTGTCAGGGTTCACTCCAGGCATCGGTCGGGGCGGCACTCTCAGCGGATCCTCTGGTGGCCTCCTTGTGTTTTGGTCGCCTGAAACAATAGTTTTCCATTTTGGTAGGTTTCTGTAATCTGATCAATACTTCCTCAAAGTGCCTTTTACAAAAATAACTTAAGGCGAAATTTTTATTTTAAAAATAGTTTGTGCTAAAATGTTCATAAACTGTAATAAGACTTAAACTTGGCAATATAATATTTTGTAAATAATTTGATCATAACATGTGTTATCTTAAAATAATTGAAATTAAGGTCTTAATTCTTTTGTAAAACTTATTTAATCTCTTACCTCCAGTCACACTGAGAGTAAACAATACCCCTAGTGTTACTAAAACTAGCACATCACTCAGAGACAACATCTTTCCGAGTTTAAGGTCACAACTGAGCAAAAATCTTGACAGTTTACAATGCCATATTATTTATGAGCAATCCAATAACCTGTTTTTCTTAGTTGACTCATAAAACTTGAATAACAAACGAGAACCTGATACCGTTGTACGAGTATGTCTGAATGACAGATACATTCCTGTTATTTTCCATTGAGAAATTGACCTCCAGATAGCCAGATATAATTAATTAGAAAAGGTGAAAGTTATCAAAACAAATCATTTGCTTGTTATTATTTACATTCTCAAGCTACATAAATGCATATTATGTATAGAGCAAAAATCTAGAACTATTTACAATAAAAACGATATTGAAATTAATTGTTTATTAATTAATTATAATAAAGGAACTGTCATCACAACCTGTAAAGAGTAATGTTTGTATTGTTTAGTATTATTCAAACTAAAGTGAGACTAGTTTGGGCAACTTAACAAAAATAGTAACACTGAAATTGTAATCAACCCTACAAAATGCCCATTTTACTACCGTGAGTACCTTAGTCAATAAATGAATTATTAACATGTTCTAAAATACATCTACCACCCTTAACATAAAATTTGGTTTCCGCTGCACCTGTTACTTAACATTCCTTGAAGTCGTAAATAAAATGGTATTTTGTTTTTAAGTTAGTTAAATTATATACAAATTCATCATACTTCTCGAAGTCTGCGTCTCAGAAGTAACAGTGGACCTCTCCGTGACTGTGTCAATAAGGTCCCGCTTCACGTTGTAAATCAATTCCTTGTGATTCGGCATCATCTTATCAATACTGCCGGACAAGGCTTTCACTGTATCATCTATCTTCACCGCTATGTTGGACACTGCTAAGTCTTCTGATCTCTGAAATTGAATTCATGTTGTTTTAGTAATATTGGTGTTTATGGAATGATTATTATCATAATGATAATAAAGAAATATATTTAATGTTTTTGGTGCTATTTATGTTTTTGGACAGTCACAGTGACAGAGATACTTTACAGATAATAAATTTGACAGAGAGCAACTTGTGAGCAATTAAAACTATTTTTATTCAAGGACTGCAATGTTATTATCTACTAATAAAAAAAAATGATCACAGCTGTTTGTTATCAAACTCCTTCAAAATGACTTGACTAATTATTATAAAATGTTTTTGTATATATTTGGTAGGTCTGAAAAAAGGTTGCCTAACAACATTTGCTAAGTCAACTAGTTTTAATATAAAACTAATCTAGGTGTTCAGTGCTTAGTTACCATGAGATTAACAATGAGGTTGCCATCAGTATTTAGTCCATGTAGAATGAATAGTTTGCTGTCCAGCACATATCGCAGGGCATAGTTCTCTTTGTCATTCCAGCCAGTTGGCAGCAATTCAGACTTGTCTTCATCACCAGACAAAGTCCTCTGAAACAGAAATGAATTGGTTTTTAGAAATTTGCAAACCAAATGCGGGCTATATGCAATATAAGGCTTAAATGCAATAATCGTATTCGCCCATTACCTACAGATTGCGCTTCGTCATCAATAACACAATTGCATCAGTGGATTGGATAGCGAAGATTTGTTAAAATAAAACCCTAACTATGAATGTTTTGTTTTGGTTTCATGAAATACTTCCGAACTTATTTGATAAATGAATGCTAAAAGCACTCACTCAGCCTAGAATCATGTCTGTGCATTCGTATTGTACCTAAATATACTAGTGGAGTACAGTAAGTATAGGACTCGTCACGTCTCACCTCATCTCCAATTCCAATACTCCTAAATCCCCTCTTCGTTAGGTTCCAATGGATAAACGCAATAATAACATCGGATTTTCTCTTGATATCTCTCTCTATGGTTTTAAAAGTTAAATCCCATCCAAATAGTGGATCGACTGCCATATTGATGTGATTGTGTTATATTGTGTTCTGAGATTAATATTCGTAAATCTGAGTAATCTTTCAGGATCTTGTTAGTAAAACTTCTAAACTTCAGAGAAATTGAAAAAGACTCGTCATGTTTTGCTTCGGCTGTCAAAGTGACATTTGTAACCGGCGGATGTCATAACAGGTTACGTTTCTTTACGCAGTCAATGTACTGACTTGGTGAGAGTATTTGAATGAATTAGCATTATTTTATTCATATAAATATCATGAAAAATAGTTTCATCATAATTAAATAATCAATATGCATAATTCATTTTAAGTTATAATGTTGGCAGAAACAGAAAAATATTCTAAAGTATTTTATTTAGGTAACATTGGCGCGACTGCTAGTGTTGTCCTGGTGCCATAGAACGTAATCGAATACATCTAAATACATCTTCTACTATTAAGTTTGTAAGCAAAATGAACAAGAACAAGCTTATGAAAGTCAATATTTACACTGACAGCTGATGGAGGTAGCGCCCCTGAGTTTGTCAATGATTTCATTACTTATATTAATAAGAACCTTTAGTTTGTTTAGTTAAATTGAAAACATACAAACAAAAGCAGCCAAAAAAGTATGTACTTTTCTATACATATAGCAAGTGTATCATGAGTCATTAAGACTAAAAACAACTTTTTTAATGTGGTTAACTTATGTTACCTACTCGTTCGGTCGCTACGGTTCCAACACCACTACACATTACTCTATTCGACTATTCCTTTCAATCGTTCGAAGATATGTTATGATAATAATCACAAGAATGTAAATATTGTATGTACGAAAGTTGCTACGGAATCGACATGTAAGATTTATTCGAATGTCACATTAAGTGTTATAGAATCGATTTAGATTTTCAATCGTTAACGTCTCCACAAGAAGACACGTCAAGCACTATCGAACGTAGTAAAAAACAACATGGCGGACAGTGTCAATCCGGGAACGTCGTGATCGTAACGTGAAATAATGAATTTTGTTTTTTTAGAATATGGGTGAATATGTGCAATAATTTACTAAACAATTGTGTGCAAAGTGTTGTGTTTTAATTGAATTTGTGTAATTTAAGTGTGAAAATGGCCACGGATAAGATTAAAGTAGCCGTTCGGGTTCGTCCTTTTAACAGGCGAGGTAAGCTGGTTTCATTTTGCTAATAAATAAAGAAATCGCTATCGCTCAGGTGACTACGTTGTTTCAGTTTATCTGTGTACCTTGTGCTTAAAATATACAAGATAAAATTAATGATAGTTGTACGTATTTCTGTATAAATATAATTGAAGAGAATTGATTACTTTTGTGGATAGAAATATGTAACTTTATTTGAATTGTAACACTTATAATCAATTTGAAATCGTTATTGTCTGTAAATTAAATGGTATTTCTAATTTCATGATGGTAACTAATTTGTGGTTGTTATAATTCTCATGTTTAACTTGCAACTATTGTTTATTTACAACTGCATAAAACAGTCTTTGTTCCTAATTATTTAACTACACTACATCGCGTTGATTGATTTTGTTCCACAAAGTTTCATGTGTATTTGCCATTAATCATTTAACTTATCTTTGTACGCATCCTGTTATCCCTGCTAATAAAAAAATCTGAAATGTTTTTTTGATAACATATCAGAAGTCTAACTAAAAACACTGTTTTGTTGTAATTTAAAGAAATAATAAAGCTTCATGGTTTGGTGGTGATGTTATTATTTTCACCTAACTTTAGTTAAAATGTATAATTAAATCTTAAAAAATTCACCCTTCCATAGAACTATGTATTTTGGTCAATGTTATATTGTTTTCATAACCATTTTTGCTTATTTTATAGAAGTAGTAAAAACTTGTTTAAATTTAGGAGAAAATATAGCTGAAATATTTTCCTGATAATGAAAAATTGTCAGTATTCAGTATTAGACATTGGAACTACAATACTCTCATAAAAAAAAACAAATGAATAGGAAAAATGAAAAAAGTCAAAATCGTCTCTATCTTGTTATAGGTAAGGTAGAATTCTTAATAAACATTACATAATTGTGTACATATAAAAAATACTTAGGTATCTAATCTAATTGACTTCTTGGATTCTTTGAATTATTATTTGTACAAGTTACTCATATTTCAAAATAAGTATAGCCTTGTCAGTGTACAAATGAATCACTCTTACATTTTTGCTGTTGCCTCATATTAGTATTAGTGTGTTAATTAAGTAAAAAGGAATTCTTTGTTGAGGTAACATCTCGAGTTTCATCATCATCAGCGGCCAGTGTTCACTCACAATATTCAGTATAGGATTTTGCCTTCCGGCTCTTTATTTTGTGGCAATAGGTTACAACAACCAGTAGGTCCTGCACACGTCTTTACATAGTATAGTAAAACAGGCTCGTATCCGCAACTCCACGACTAAAGCATGTATTTTGCGTATGGTGCTCACATCTTTACATGATTCTTCATTAATTCCTCAAACCCCAAGCAAACAACGATATTCATTCAGATAAGCACAACTCTCCAAAGGTTAAGAATTGTCCAGTTCATCGATATCTGATCCATGCATCCAGCAATCTCTTGAATCTATTGATGTAATGACGTCCTAAGCCTGTGGCATGCTGAACTCTCTAGAGTTAGAAAAAGAAAAACAATTTTTCTTGGACTATAAAAATGATAACTGGTATGTCCACTTTCATTGCTAAAGCAATATTAGTGTCTAAATTGTTTTAGTTCCTTTTTTTCTGTTTTGCAGACAATCAAAAGATAAAATCTTGTTTTTGAATATTTATTTAAATATGAATAAATTCTTGAGTTCTTATGTAGTTTGTTAAGTCAAAATTAACATTATTTATTTATTTATTTATTTAAACTTTATGTACAGTGGTGGTACATAGGCGGACTTAATGCATCAGGGCATTCTCTACCAGTCAACCTTAGGGTTAAAAGAAAACACTGTGGTAGGTCTGCACAATAAATAAATAAGTGATTATTAAAATAGAGGTTTTTAAGATAAAATTTGATTATAATGAAACATTGCTTTTTCCTTTACCTACTTCTACTACCAAGGTATTATTTACAAGTTTGTAGTAATATAGGCATGTATACTATAAAACCTAAAACAGGATATTTAATAGATTTAACATGTTTGTAATACTCATTGTATATACTAACACAGCCTTGTGCTGAATTGAAGTTGTAATTATTTTAGTTGTAAATGGTTTCATTTTGAAATTATATACTACTATTCACCTAAACATAATTACTTTGCAAGATATCTACAAAAGAAGTGGAAAGAATAGAAGAATTATCTATCCTAGAGTAAAACAACCTTTTCTTTGGATTTATGATCTTTTTTGCACATTTTTTTCAGAGATGCACCAATTACAGAGTGCATTAACCTTAGTACAAAGGTATTCAAAGATAAATGAAATAAATTAGGCAGCCATAAAATTTACGCCTTACGATAGACAGATTACCTCCAAATTGTGCAAAAACTTATAGTTTCACTTCCTTATCAAAGTCGTCAGTGTGACGAATCATTTCCGATAGCGATATTGTAAGTTACAATCTGTAATTACGAAATATATCTATAGCTTGTGACCCAGATTAATAAATTATTAGTTTTCCCGATAAAGCTACATTCGTCACACGTCCGAGTGTTCGGGAACATTGAAAGAGGATTTATTCTGGCTACTACACCTGTTTCGGCTGTACAATGAAAACGAATGGACTGGATAAGCATAATGACGCTGTGAAACAACAGCTGGCTGACCTACATTATTCTATCATGAGCCCTATTGTGAATTCCATCGGTATTTATAATAATACAATACTAGAATCGCCGGCAGACCGCGCCGTGTATGGAGGCTATAACTGGAAAATTCGCAATTTTTCTTCGACACAAACGTAAATAGGTACAATATCTTCAAGGTAGTTGAAGGTTGTTTATTAATACACAACCGTGATAGGATTATTTTAACAAGTTTATGAAGATAATCGCTAAAGATTTAGGGGCTTCTTTTAGTTATTTGATTTGCTAATTCAATCACCAGACTGACTAAGCCGGTCATTTACTTGCGAGAATTGATTTTTTACTACTGCTGCATGGACTATAATAAATTTCATGTCGATATCGGATAAATTGTTAATCTTTATCCGTCCCGTAATGCTAGGTTGATCTTTAACCAGAGATCAACTTTTTCGAATTAGGTGTCAATCCAAGACATTTAACCTTGACAAAGACGTCTGTCTGAATGACTTTGTTAGTAAATAGTTGTGTAAACGGCGAGATCATTTTATTAGCAGAATGCACGCTCACTTGCATTCGTCATGGTAAATAAACTCGGTGGAAATCCTCGGTGTGACTGTCGCTCGCCGGTGCTCTACTTTCAGCAAAACGTCTTTACGTAATTTGTCAAATCGATTCTAGACTGGACTGTTCGTTGCGACACGCAGCGCCTCGATGAGCACTATTTCTTTTTTTTACCACAGGAATTCGGTATCACTGTCTCACGACATCGAAAGAAATATCGTTTAATCGAGTCGACATTACCAGAAATTGCAAGCTGAGAAGTATCATTGTGAAAATTCTTGTTTCTCTTCCGATGATATTGACATTGGAGAATCGAATAAATACATACTAAGCAAGATTGGAACATATATTTGACTCGTGCACGATCTCAAGATATGCCGTTTTATTCGATCTAACTTTTTTATCTGAAGCCAAATTAAGCACTATTGGAAATTCTGTGATCAGTAAAACATTATTTGTTTCTGTTACTGAACCTCTGTGTGCAATGGTAAGTCTTCATACAGTCTGTTCGGATGTCTAGCCGAGTTAATACCGTTTGCTTTACATAAGCCGTACATGAAATGGTCTAGTAAAACCGGATTTGAAAGAGCAGCTCCTTGGACGTACGGCCGACCTCGGCTTGACTCACCGCTTGTGTACCTACTTACAATTTAAATTAGTATATTAAGTATACGTTAGAGGTTTTCTCCATACGACCGTATACTGATAACTGATAATACAGTACCAAATTGGACGATGATCTTTTCTATATCCGTAAATGCGCGTGCGTTATGTATGACAGAATCATCTCCGAAAGATGTTCGAGCAACTCCTTTTAAGGACACAGAATCTGACTCGTCTGTCTGCAACGATTGGAGGCAAAAAATACCTAGGGAATGTTATTTCTATAGAGACAAGCAAAGCAATTTTAAGAGAATCCCATAAAAGATGGAATGCTATTTGATTTTTAATTATATATTCTGATAGGTTTGGCATTTGGTAATAAAGTGAAGGTCGTGCAGCAGACTAGACTGCTTGGGGTCATCGAAAAATATTCGACTTTGTGGATTGTTTAAAAATATAATATAAAACAATATGTATTGGCAAATAGCCTAATTAGCTTATTAAAAGGTTTGTTATTAACCCACCGTGGGATGAGCCGCTCCGCAAAGTAGTTCAGGAAAACCTGATTGAAATATCTGCAGCTCCTGCGAAGCGTGCTTTCCTGCTGGCTATGTGGGAGCGGGAGTTGGGTCTCTTGGCTTCACGCAATATCGGCGTTGAACATAGGCCCCTTGTTTCAAGGCAATACTTTCTACCTCGCTGCTCCCTTACGTCTAGTTGCTCCCTGTGGTCTTCCTCATTGCTGCCATGCCACGCACTGTGGCGAAGTTATCAAAAGCCTCAGACACAGAATTCTACCGGTTTACTAAGTTTCAATGGAAACCTTTTGAGCGTGATGAAGTAAAAAAAATACACACTCAAAAGGTTTGTCGATGTGCAGGTTTCAAAACGCGGTACGCTAATATCAGGGTCAATCAACTTTTAAGTGTCCATCAATAATAAATTTGATTTTTTAAATTTTATTTGTGAATTAAATTTTTTTAACATGTTTGGAATTGATAATTATTTATATTTTAAGAAAACACATAGAGCAGAAAGATTTATTTAAATAAAATAGCAATTTTGCCTCCGAAATCCACATGACCCTAGTTAAAACAGTTCCTTGGACAACTGAACTAAATAGGCTTCTGAACCATTAAAATTCAGTCAAATTGTAAACCGTCACTTTATTTCCACTGAATATAGGATAGATTCCAATTTATTATTCATAAATAAATGATGTGGCTTTTAATTTCTAAGTTATTCCCAATAATATTGTCACCTGGACAACGACAAACTTTAAATGTAACAAACTTTACATTTAACTTATAAAATAATAATTTATAGCGTAATATTTAACAGTTTATGAATTCACTTTTAATTTTTACATTCATATTTGAAAATTTTGTATACCTTTCTGTTTTTTTTAAGTATTTATGACGATAATGTATCTTTCGGAGACAGGGACAAAATGGTTGTCCAATGGGGAGTCGCACGTCACTTGGGAGTCCGAAGGAGATACTAGGATTGAAATCGCCTGTATTTGTTCTTTTTATGTAAAACAAACAACAATATGACAATAATTATCAGTTTTATTATATTTTTTTTTATGAAAGAATCAACATGACCATAAAGTATTCAATAATGAACAGATCTAAAAATGTAATACTATCAGCTCTTTAATAATTAATATCAGCTCTTTGGCAATTTCTCTGTGACGTTTTCGCAGCTTCCATATAATCCTGCAGTTTTCTTATCTTCTAGCAGCATACTTGAAACTAGTTTTTTATTCAGGTATGGTAGCTTTCCCTTTTTTTCTCTTTCACTCAGCTAATTTCTCCGGGTCTGCTTTACGTCTTTTTCTATAGCGTCTTGATTTTTCTTTTTCCGTCAAACCCATTATCTAAAAATAATAATAAAAAATAGAATAGAGGACTATAAAAATGTGTTAGGTAAGTAAGCTAACACACGTCAAGAAGTACTAAGTTGAAATTGGTCAAAATATCAATATTGTTTATATTAAACAATAATAAATGCTCTAGCCCTTGTAAGGCTAGGCTAGGCTCTTCAGTGACTAATTATTATTGAAAGAAAAAGTATTGCTTTATACTGATTCTATTATTATTGTCCTAAGAACAACCAAAATGCCCCACGGACAACGGTTTTGGTTGTCCAAGTGACCGGTTGTCCGAGTGACATTTATCAGTATTTGCGCTCCCTGGTAATAAATAATGATATTTTGAATTAGGTCCTAACGCGTAATGAAAAATATAGACTAAATAGAATATTTTCACTTTAATTTACTACGATATATCAAATACTTACGTTATTGTCCCGGTTGTCCGGTAGACACACAATAAAGCCACCCATTTTTTCAAAACACACTCGGCCGACTGGCGCTGCGGGAAAGATGAATTCAAAATGGCGGCTAGATGAGTGATGTCAACAAATTAATCGACTTGTTCTCAAGGCACTAATCACGCCATCTGTGTTTTGGTTGCGGAACTTTTTTGCCGTTGCCCGGTGGAAGTCAAGATATTAAAATATATTAGGGACCAAAATGAACATGCCAAAATATCGTTAAAATTTTAAATCGAACAGAAATCTATATGCTAGCATCATAGTAGATATTGTAATAAATAATTATGTAAAAGCGTAATTAATTGCCATACAATATTTTTTATATAAAGTAATGTTTCGTTGTACTAACCTACTGGGGGACAAACAATAAAACACTTCATCAGATGTTTTGTTAACCGGACAACCATTAAAATTCCAGTATAATAGTGATTTCTTTAAAATAATTTACTCGTATATTTGCTTAATAATACGATATATGCGACATATGCCAACAAACCACTTAATTTTCTTTAGAACTGCGATTATTGGTCAGGGACATAACATAGTTCTTACAGGACAAATAAAAGTTGATTGACCCATCAACATCATCGACGAGCTTATGTCACTGTGAGCGTTCCAACCGTATTCCTTATAATCTGGCACACGATGATGGCTAGAGACTGAACGGCATTTCGTTATTTCCGTGGAAAATGGATAGGGCTTTGGTATGGGACGCTACTTGTGTCGATATTCTTGTGCCATCTCATGTTCCTAGCTCGTCGTGTTGTACTAATGCTACCGTTGCGGCTGCGGAGGATCTAAAGCGACATAAAAATATAATAACCATGTTGGAAGTTATATTTTCGAACCATTTGGGGTTGAAATTCCGGAATTGTGGGGTCTGAGTGTTCACAAATTGTATAAAGATTTGTCGAAAGTCTTGTTACACTTCGCGTGACCCAAGGGCTGGCTTTTTTTACCTTGGACAGAAGGTGAGCATTGCCAATAGACTTTAAACTTAATTTTTTTTATTTTTAGATTCGCCTTTTCGAATTCGTGTTTTGATACCTCACAAATAATGTGACAAATAAAGTGGGAATGGTTGCTAACCAACTAAAATTTTTCAACAAATGAAAAGTGGTGAAAGAAACCGATTAATTTAATTTGGATTTTCAAATATCTGTTCATTGATACCCCACTTGACATTGATTGATTTTTTTACTGTCATGATTTTCTTTATTGATACTCGATCAACCAAGACGAATTGATTGACGTAAAAATCAACACCATCAAATCGGCCCACACATTTGGTATCTAGAGCGCCACAAAGAAACAAAACTACATAGACTGAAAAACACATAATACATAGCCCTCCCTTGTGTCATGTAGTTTGATAAAATTACTATACCTACGACAAACATTTACAATTTTAGAATGATGTAAAATAACAACTATTTACACTTGAGCAATACAATAATAGTATCGTATTTTCCTGTTAGATACCTACATACCAATAATTCTAAATATGTCGCCTAAACAGCAACTACCAGACCTAATCTTATCGTTAAACCACTTACTATAAAACTATATTAGTAATCTAACACATACACAAATAACTATTGATTACCGTATGGGCTGAATACTAACTAGGTAATTCGTTATTAGCCTAAGGTCTACCATTACCCTTACACGAAATAATTAAGGGTGATTAGCATGCGAGTAGGCGGTGTTCCCGTTTCGTATTAGCATTAGATTCGCCGGTTTTCTTCGTGACTTGGAATGTATCTACTGATAGTAGTTCGGTTTTCTATAGATTAGCGTGTACGTAGTAAGGAATTATTTAAAGATAGCGGAGGATAGCGTGCGTGACAAAACGCTATAGAAGAAAACGTAAACTTAGAAAAATCCACAGGATTTTTAAAAAGAGTTACCTTAGCTCAGGAACGCAAATGTTCTTTGTCCCTATGAACCAGTAACTGAAGGCCACAGGTTGGTTGTAGTAAGTAAAACTTTGACACTCCCTCCTGCTCCACTCAGAGCGGAAGAAGTCATTTGATGACTACCTCAAAAATAAGAGCAGGAAGATAATGATGATTATCAGACAACAGCAGACCGTTTCCAGACATCTAAGGTTTTTCCGTTCACACGTTATTGAAGTCAATTCCTGTCTGGCCGCTTTCATCCAACTTTGTAAAGCCATTTTATGACCAACTTAGTGTTCATTTTCACTGTTCGTTTGTACTTGGCTAAATTACCATATGTTTTGCGTCTCCATCCGTCCACATAGTTTCTGTGTACAAGGTCTCGTTTTTAGTCCTTTATTTTTAGCTTTCGAATGAGTCACAGATGTGTGTTACTCATAGGGTTTCGTGCAGGAGCTTAAAATTGTTCACCAGCTAAAATCGATTACCTATAACCTAAGTAGGCTTTTGCTTATTTGGTCAAAAGGTTTTAGGACTAACGTACGGCGAAGCACGTCATAGTGTTAGCATCGTTCATTAACTCACTGCGAGAGGACATCCACATGTTCAGGAAGGAGATGGAGGTGGAGATGGCAGAGCTCAAATCCACTCTCGGCACCTGTAGCACCCGCATAGACAGCTTGGAGGCAAGGGTGGACGTCTTGGAGATGCAAGCCAGCTCAGTTTCCGCTACGAGTGTAGACCGGGTGGTTGAGGAGTTGAGGCGTGAGCTAAACGACAGGGACCAGGACCTCCTCTCCAATGACATAGAGGTGTCCAATCTGCCGGAGCACAAGGCGGAGAACACGGCTCACATCGTTTTGGCTATAGGTCGAAAGCTTGGAGTCGCCATAGAGGGTCGCGATATTGTCAGCGCGGAGCGTGTGGGGGGAAGGCAGCTCAACGTGTCGGGCCCAACCGGAGCGACAGAGGCGCGTCCGCGTGTCGTTGTGGTGCGGCTCGCGCGTCGTGATCTGCGCGACCAGCTGCTGACGAGCGCGCGAGTGCGACGGGGAGCGACCACTGCCGATCTGGACTTGCCAGGTCCTGCTCAGCGGTTCTACTTGAACGAAAGGCTGACTAAAACTAACCGCCAGTTGTTTCGTCGGGCCAGGGATGCGGCGAATCTCCATGGTTGGAGGTTTGTGTGGACCAAGCAAGGCCGCATCCTCGCCAGGAAGACACCAGCAGACAGGACGCAGCGAATCCGCACTGAGGAGGACTTATCCCGGATCTTCGGCTCTGCAAACGACACAGCTTAATTATTTCTTTGTTGGATTAA
The DNA here is from genome assembly GCA_030763345.1 of Mythimna separata. Classification (NCBI taxonomy): domain Eukaryota; kingdom Metazoa; phylum Arthropoda; class Insecta; order Lepidoptera; family Noctuidae; genus Mythimna; species Mythimna separata. Next base: position 21,174,337 of record CM061170.1, on the reverse strand, counting down.
TTCTAGCCAGGGGAAATATGCCTCACGATCGTCTATTCGGGTTGTGGCGATGCGGATGGTGTGGACCAAGGGATTTGAATATTTTACATCTTCATATGCCTATTAACTACTACTATATACACACTTTTACACTAATACCTAATATACCTACATTATATGTACAATTTACATTTTTACTACATCATTGTAACAATGCACCTATACTCACAACATATATACAAATATTTTCTACACTTATTCTCTATAAACAAACTTATATATACAATTATCATAAACTCGCAATATATGTACAAATATTATCAACACTTATTCTCCATAAATCAAGTTATGTACACATAATTACATTTATTACTATAAAATATACTTTTAAAACACACTTACATTTACTTACTACTATTACATGGCTATATTCACTTACAATATATTTCTTCTACATTATATACACCAGTGGGTTTGCTGCTCTTTCTCATGCATGCATAGTAATATATACAACTACTTACACTCATGGCTCCTAGTAAGTGTATTAAGTTTGGTCTACTCAATGCGGGTTCTCTGAGCACAAATCAGGATGAGTTCTTGATAGCCATGGGCAATCATTCTGTGGATATCATGGCTATTAATGAGACTTGGCTACGTAAAGGGGAAGAGGATCGAGCTCCTAGCATACCTGGATATAAGCTAAGACACATACCGCGACCTGTGTCTATTCGAGGTGGGCGTGGAGGGGGGGTAGCTTTTTACATCAAGGATGGGATAAACGCGAGGGTAAAGGTACATCCTGAGCATCCTAATGTGGAGCAACTATGGTTGGGCTTAACCATAAACAGGAAAAGGCTTCTCATTGGTACCGCATATCGTCCGCCTTGGCAGGACTTGGAGGAATTTCTCGACGCTATAACTGCCAGTATTAGTGCCTTGGCCCCTTATGACAGTCTGGTGCTCTTGGGTGATCTAAACGTCAACCTATTGCATGTAAACAGCTCTAAAACTAAACAACTAACAGCTTTTCTAGATTACTCCAACCTCATCCAGCTTGTTCAAACGGCAACACACTTTGTGGGGGACAGTAGCTCACTCATTGATATCATATGCTCTGACGCCACAATACGAAATGTTGTGGTGGATCACATTAGTGAGCTCAGTCACCACTCTTTTATCACATGTGAGGCTATTTTTAGAAAACCCAAGGCCAAGCCCAGACTAGTACAATTTCGTCCATTTTCTGACATATTGCAGGATCAGTTTATTGCTGATCTGAATATGATTCCTTGGTCAGGTATAGGGAGTTTGGGCGATGTTGATGCCATGGTGCAAACTTTTAACTCCTACATGGCCCAGCTGTATGATCTTCATGCTCCTCTTAAGCGTAGGACTTTCAGGAAGCCGCCTACTCCATGGATAACTAGCAATATACGCCTGTTATTTAAATTGCGAGATGAAGCTAGAGCCAGGTATCATGTGACTAGGGAGCCGAAACATAGGAAGTACTATCTGGATCTTAAGCATGAAGCCGCCGCTGCGTTGGTGAGGGAGAAAACTGCATATTTTAAGAAAAATATCAACGACCAAAAAAATAACCCTAAATTGCTGTGGCGGAATCTTAAGACAGATGTGCTTCCAGATCACAGGCAGAAACTATTACCGAGTCATTTCGATAACCCAGACAACATCAATGCTGCATTCCTGGATGTCCCTGGAAGTTGCAGCGATAATACCTCAAAAATAGGTTATTTTAAGTCTCACAGACACGGACCGGCTAATTTTTCACTCACTACCACCAATAAGGAGACAGTCCTAAAAATAATGGAGAACTTGGGCTCGAATGCTCAGGGTGTTGATGGTATCAGTTTGGAAATGTTATCTCGCACATTGCCAACTACCTTGCAGGCCATCACTGACATCATCAACAAATCCATTGTGACGCGCAAATTCCCTCAACTATGGAGGCGTGCAATGGTGCGCCCTATCCCCAAGACCAACGACCCAGCCAACACGAAAGATCTAAGGCCAATCAGCATTCTACCCTGCCTGTCGAAGATCCTGGAGCGCGTCGTATATCAGCAAGTAGTAGAGTATCTCGAGGTAAATAATATTCTTCCAGACCTCCAGTCAGGTTTTCGGAAAGGTAGAGGTACTGCAACAGCCCTGGCTGATGTTGTGGGCAATATCCTAGAGGCGCGTGATCAGGGGGAGGGGTCCATCCTGGTCTTACTGGATTTCTCGCGTGCTTTCGATGCTATTAATACCAATCTGCTGTTGTCTAAGTTATCGTACTACGGTTTTGACGGGGATGCAGTGGATTGGTTTAATAGCTATCTATCTGATAGATCTCAGTACGTGGAAATTCATAAGGAAGATGGCTCAACCATTTCATCCCCCCCTCTTCCTGTGACAAGAGGAGTCCCACAGGGATCAATCCTGGGTCCTCTTCTGTACATTCTTTATAGTGCTGATGTAACTGGATCCTTTAAAAACTGTAAATATCACATGTACGCAGACGATATCCAGTTATACATATCCTTTAAGGGAGACGACACGACACTGGCTGTGCAGAAGGTAAATGAGGACCTGGCTAGGGTGGTGAACTGGTCTGAGGAAAACTCTCTAGTTCTAAATCCGCTAAAATCCAAATTCATGGTGCTAGGCACAAGAAGACAGGCTTCCGCTATACGGTTAGCCAAGCCTAAGCTCATGATTGGGGGAGAGGTGATAGAGTGTGTAGAGCAAGCATGTAGCCTTGGTTTAATATTGGATCCGGAGTTGCGCTTTGAGGCCCATATAAAAAGTGCACTGAGGAACTGCTTTTACAGGCTTAAGGTTCTGTATGGGATACGGAAATACCTTAGTGTCCCACTCCGCAAGCAACTGATAGACAGCCTAATTCTCTCCAAATTAAATTACTGCGACACTGTCTATGGGCCATGTTTGCTTGCCAGGACTGACAGAGTAGTTCAGCGCATCCAGAATGCATGTGTTCGCTTCTGTGTACATGTCCCACGAAGGAGTCATGTAACTCCATACATAAATGAACTCAAAATGTTGAAAATGGCTGCTAGGCGTAAACAACATTTGGCTAGTCTACTGTTCGGCGTTATAACAACCCATAAACCACGCTACCTATATGACAAACTTACTTGGCGTCAAACACATTACAAGTATGGTCTTCGCTCAGTGGTAGGTCCGCTGACGGCACCGCGACACAAAACCGCAGCATTCAGGGGCTCGTTTAAGTTTGCGGCCACGCGCTGCTGGAACGATCTTCCACCACCAATGCGAGGCCTAAAATCATTACAATGTTTTAAATATAATCACAAAAAGTTACTGTTGCATGAACAACTTGCACTGTAACAGACCTTCACTCACCGTATGGGTCATGGCCCGCAGTCTTGGGTTTTGATCTTCAGCAGCGCTGTGCCTTGGTTCTTAGAATCCCTGTGACGTGCCTTGGTGCTATCGGCGTACTTTTTTCTTCGCTTTAATTTAGCACATAGTACTGTAAACCTACAAATAAAAGTACTCACGATTAGTTAAACTTTCTACGTTAACTATAAATATAATGCTCTTAACTTTTAATGATACACCAAAACCATACTATTTTATTTATTTTTTTTATTCGTTGACTTAGCAATCCATTGATTGCACACTAAAGCAATCTCATACAAAATCACTACCTGTTGTTTTCGTGCAATCTATTCCTGGAATTTTTCATAAGCAATGTGAGAAACATTTCAACTTTACCTGTCCCCGTGTATTGCTTTTCTGCAGTTCATCTGATCCACACTTTATCACTAATATTTATAACACGCAAACAACACAATACTTATTAAATATTTGTCACTCTGCACTAATTTATTTTAAATTTCCGAGTCCCATCTTGTTTTGTCATTTCCTTTGTTAGTGTCAACAGTATCGCGTCGCGTCCAATCGCCGATCGCGTATCAGCGTCTGTTGTCACAGATTATACAGACAACTGACAAGCTGCATGATTGCGCTATGGACGCGTCGTGGTGTTGCCACTATGTATATATATTCTATTTCACATTTATGTGTATCTATTTATGAATTTATTTTTATTTATTTATTCTTTAGCCTCTTCGTATTTGAATCAATTGGCGTACCACACCGCCCGACGTCTTTTTTTTGTCATACTGTGACCGGCCAACGCTGAAAACCAGCGCTGTGCCCTCGTCGTTTTATGTATGAGGGCATGGCATTTTGCTGAGCGTTCGGCCGTTTTGCGCGGTTTTTGACGCATATTTCCCCCTTTTTTTTTTTTTTTATAGTTTTGTTTCATAATTCTTATCATGTATGCGTCTTTCCGCACAAATAAACCGTTTTTCTTTCTTTCTTTCTTTCTTAACCTTTGTCATCGAAATTATTTTTTTATCTGACGATCAATATTTCGTTTCCATTGAGGCAATGTCGTAATAAGTGATCAGTTTTTACCTTAATTTGTTGAAAATTTATGGCACTGAATCGTGGTCGCCCACAATGGGCTTCATTTTAAGACTTAAAGTCACCCAAAGGGCTATGGAAGAAAGGGATATACTCAAAGTTTTCTTGCGTGATTGCATCAGGAATGAAGATAAACGCAATAGAAACGAGTCTATGGGGTTGAAAGGTTCTGGAGTTGCGATCGCGTACCGGAAGATTTAACATTGGAAGGTGGACCGATGACCTGATGGAAGTGAGACGCACAGGACTGGTCGTTGTGGCAACACTTAGGGGAAGCGTATGTCCAATAGTGGAAGTTTTAGTTTAAATTATAATGTTGATATTAAAATTCCTTCTCTTTCTTTTCAGAACTCGAACTGGGTACACAATGTGTGGTGGAAATGGAGAATATGCAGACGATTCTGCAGATTCCTCAGTCAGCGCACGAAAAAGAAAGGTACGGATAGCAAATAATCTGTTAAAAGTTTTTTTTTTGTATTTTGCTCATTACCATAACGGATTATACTTTGCATAAAACACGAGTTACTCCTTTTAATGTTCAGATTATTATTTTATTAGTGCGTTATTAAATCTGCTTTCAACACAAAAGGCTTGTCGAAATCTTTTTGTTTAACAGGTGAATAAAAATCTTTACTGTTATAGTTATTGTTGCCTTTGTAATGTAATAGATATCTGAAAGGATTGGAAATCTCTCGCAATACAAAAAAAGAATATGAATTCGGGCTGTTGGGTAGTATTTCTTTACTTTTTACATGTCTGATTACAACGGTTTCAGTACCTAGTTTAATAGAAACCATTGTTTAATAAATATGGTTTTGTAGCGTCGCTATAGTTACGCTGTAAATAATGAATATTTCAAATGTCACGGACGTACATCTTTTATTCTGTATTATTGTAATTTCTTACTGTGCCTATCCTTGTGCGACTTTCACCTTCCACTCTTAAACTGCTATATGTGTATCGTGTGTGGACTTCTCACAATATACCACAAGCTAAGTACATACGGGTTTTATTCATCTCCCATAAATATCCACTTCATTGGTGACCCCGGAAGAACATCATGAGTCAGCCACAAGGAAACGAAGCCAAAGGACAAACGAAGGATGCTACGAGCTACGATGTGTATCGCGTCGGCGTGCGGGTACCCCCATTTTATCCGGAAAAACCGGCGTTGTGGTTTGCGCAGCTAGAGAGCCAGTTCGTGCTCGCGAATATCACAGCCGACGCCACGAAATTCCACCACGCTATTGGAAGCCTGGATCCCATTTACGCATCCGAGGTAGAGGATATTATCACGGCACCGGCAGCGCCGAACAAGTACGAGCGACTCAAAAGTGAGTTAGTGAAGAGGTTATCTGCGTCGAGAGAGAAGAAAGTACAGCAGCTCCTGACTCATGAGGAACTTGGTGACCGCAAGCCCTCGCAGTTCTTGCGACACTTGCGCCACCTGGCGGGACCGAGCGTACCAGAGGAGTTTTTACGAACTATCTGGACCAGCCGTCTGCCGAGCAGTACGCAGACTATTATTGCCTCGCAAGCTAAGGCAAGCCTAGAGGAAGTGGCCGAGCTGGCTGACCGCATACAGGATGTAGTGCCAGCAACTCCGCAAGTAGCAGCAACAGCAGGTCAGATGGCGACACCAGGGAGCAGCATGGACCAGATGAGTGGTCAAATCGCCGAACTCACACGACAGGTACAAGCCCTCACGTCGCATGTTGACAGGTTATCCCGGTCAAAACAAAGGTCCAGCAGAAGTGCCAGTCGGGGACGCTCACCTTCAAGAAGGTCAAACTCGAACTATAGGAAATTCCCAAACTGCTGGTACCATTATAAGTTCGGTGATAAAGCAACGAAATGCGTCAAGCCCTGCGACCAGTCGGGAAAAGCAACAGGCAGTCGATAATGGCGACCGGCGACTGTCGTAGCACTGGTCGCTTATTTGTCACTGACCAAAACACCAAGATGCAGTTTCTCGTCGACACCGGTAGTGACGTCTGTGTATACCCAAAGTCAGCAGTGAAAGTGCGGTGTAATAAAACTAGCTACGAACTATGTGCGGCTAACGGTAGTGCGATAAATACCTACGGTTACGCGTATTTAAAATTAAATATAGGTTTACGCCGTGACTTTGCTTGGCGATTTATAGTGGCGGACGTGACAAAGCCGATAATAGGCGTAGATTTTTTGTCACACTACAACTTAATTGTAGATGTTAGAACGCAGCGACTAATCGACGCCTACACTACGCTTGCGACCCCTGCTTTGCCTGCTCGTCCTTCTGACATTGTTTCTTCAGTTAAGGTAAGAGTTGGTGACACGACATATCACGACATACTCCGGGAGTTTCCTGACATAACCCGGCCGTCGGGTATACAACGTACACCTACACACAACACCTTACACTACATACGTACAACACCTGGACCACCCGTATCGTGCACACCGCGTCGGTTGGCTCCAGACAAATTAAAAATTGCTAAGGAGGAGTTTGAATCTATGCTTTTGAATGGTACAGCCAGACCCTCCGACTCACCTTGGGCTTCACCCTTGCACCTGGCACCAAAAAAGAATAATGGATGGCGCCCGTGTGGTGATTTTAGGATGTTAAACGCGCGAACAATACCTGATAGTTACCCAATTCCCCACATCCATGATTTCGCTCACAACCTTTCTGGATGTCAAGTATTTTCAACGATAGACCTGGTCAAGGCATATAACCAGATCCGCGTCAATCCTGAGGACATTCCGAAGACGGCGATCACCACACCGTTCGGATTATATGAGTTTCCTTATATGACGTTTGGTCTACGCAATGCAGGGCAAACTTTCCAGCGTTTTGTCGACGAAATGTTACGAGGCCTGGACTTCTGTTTTGGGTATTTAGATGACTTTTTGGTCTACTCAAAAGACCAAAAAGAACATGAAGACCACCTGCGTCAGCTGTTCTCCAAATTACAACACTATGGGATGGTCATAAACACGTCAAAATGCGTATTTGGAGTCTCACAGGTAACATTTTTAGGTTACCAAATCACATCAGGTGGCACAAAACCATTGCCAGAAAAGGTTGAAGCGATCAACAGCTTCCCAACTCCAAAAACGGTACGAGAACTCAGAAGATTTCTAGGGATGGTAAATTTTTATAGGCGGTTCATTCCAGAGGCTGCTCAACACCAGGCACCGCTGAACAAGCTTTTAGAAGGCTCAGTAAAAGGCTCGCATCCTGTCAGTTTCACAGCAAAGGAGGACGACGCGTTTATAGCTTGCAAAACAGGTCTCTGCCAAGCAGCAATATTAGCTCATCCAGACTGCGAAGCTAAGCTAGCCTTAGTGACAGACGCCTCCGATACTGCGATGGGTGCAGTCCTTCAACAGTTAAAGGATGAGGAATGGCAACCCTTAGCTTTCTTTTCTCGTAAGCTAAGCACCAGTCAGCGAAAGTACTCACCTTATGACCGCGAACTGCTCGCGATATATGAAGCGATTAAGTACTTCCGACATATGGTCGAGGCAAGAGAGTTTGTGATTTACACAGATCACAAGCCCATCTGTTACGCGTTTCGTACGCGAAAGGAGAATTGCTCACCACGACAGTTTAGACATCTAGATTTTATCTCGCAATTTACTACAGACATCAGGCATATTTCGGGCAAGGATAACGTTGTTGCCGATACCCTGTCACGAGTAGAGGCTATCTCCCAGCCTATCGATTTGAACGTACTAGCCAAGTCCCAGAGTTCCGATTCAGAGCTCAAACAGCTGCTCAACGGGGAAACGTCAATGCGCCTGAAAAAGGTTACACTGCCGGGAACACTGTCTGAACTGTACTGCGATGAGAGTAGCAAGACGCCAAGGCCATATGTCACGAAAGAACTTCGCCGCCAAGTCTTTGACAACCTACACTCCTTGAGCCACCCAGGAGCCAACGCCAGTGCTAAACTAGTAGCAGAGCGTTACGTGTGGCCCGAAGTGAAGAAAGACTGTAGGGAATGGACGCGAAACTGCTTGGCATGTCAACGTGCGAAGATAACTCGCCATGTCTCAGCAACCCTTGGGAACTTCAAGCTGCCACGATCACGTTTTATGCATATACACATAGACATGATCGGGCCACTGCCAATCTCTCATGGTTTCCGGTATTGTCTCACCGCTGTAGATCGCTTCACGCGATGGCCTGAGGCAATACCAATCAAGGATATCACAGCCGAAACCGTGGCTAACGCCCTTCTGTATGGTTGGATCGCACGCTTCGGCTGTCCCACAAAAATTGTAACGGATCGTGGCAGACAATTCGAGTCATCTCTTTTCAAGCACCTGTCACAGATTGCTGGATTCGAGCACAGAAAGACAACTGCTTACCACCCTGCCTGTAACGGTATGGTTGAGCGGTTACACAGACAGCTAAAAACAGCCATAACCTGCCATGGTAATCAAAACTGGGTAGAATCACTACCACTGGTTCTTTTAGGCATCCGAAGCGCATTTAAAGAAGATGTGCAGGCAACACCGGCTGAACTGGTATACGGCGAAACATTGCGGCTGCCAGGAGATTTCATTGAGCCAGAAGCCGTTAGCAACACGGATATGACCGACTACGTGTCAAGATTACGCATGTTTGCCAGTAAGATTCAACCATCTCCAGCATCGCGACATTCTAATAGCCGGGCCATATTCGTGTTTAAGGACCTTGCTACCGCAACGCACGTCTTCTTAAGAGACAACGCGTCATCCGGTTCATTTAAACCAGCATACACAGGGCCACATAAAATACTAGAGAGGGGTGACAAAGTATTCAAACTCCTCCTTAAAGGAAAAACAGTCTCAGTATCAGTAGACCGAGTAAAACCGGCCTACATACTTCAAGACTCACACACCACAGTAACACACAGCAACACTAATCAAAACGATCACGGACATAAACAAACTTCACATGACACACCACCAACGCCGACGACCGAAGACGACAATATCAAAAGGACACGGTCAGGCCGTAGGGTGCGATTTCCTGACTACTATCGCCCTTGACGGTCTCAAGAGGGGGGTGATGTAGCGTCGCTATAGTTACGCTGTAAATAATGAATATTTCAAATGTCACGGACGTACATCTTTTATTCTGTATTATTGTAATTTCTTACTGTGCCTATCCTTGTGCGACTTTCACCTTCCACTCTTAAACTGCTATATGTGTATCGTGTGTGGACTTCTCACAATATACCACAAGCTAAGTACATACGGGTTTTATTCATCTCCCATAAATATCCACTTCAGTTTGGCAACGTATTGCCTTCGTGTTGTAAGAATGTATTTCCGTATCGACCTCACAAATCATCCTTGCCCTACATGGAAGGCGAACACTGGCTTAGCGGATAGGAAGACTTGAAGTAAGGTCGAACGCGATCTTCAGTCAGATTTCTTGAGTTATTCTTTATCTATATTATCTACGTTGTTACCAGATACCTCCTCCTACCATCGAATGTGATCTCTCTCTCTGTCACTCAAAGGTTTGCTGGGAGAAAACTCATTGTTGTGTTCAGCTTGCCTTTGTACATGAATTGTCAATTCATGTACAAAGTCACTGTGCGAATATTAAGTTTTGTGTACAATAAAGAATTAGGAAAGATTTTTAATCTTAGGGCTCGATGGTGAGCTAGACATTACTGGACTGTTCGGCGGCAGTAGGTTAGACTGGAAACCGATCTCAACATCGGGTAAAGTCGCTGAAAGATGGATTGATCACTGAACTTGACATAGTATTCCGACATCTTTCAATTAGAATGTAGAGAACATTCTAATTCGGTCCATATTTTTTGAAGTTATTTAGAATTTCCGTGAGTTATTTCCTCCGAAACCGCCGCAATCGTAACAGACTTGCGTTGCCAAATTTGCGGTAACATAAGTACATACCTGGCGAATCGAGATGCTCTGATTGGCGCGTTACTGCCGCGGGTTACGCAAGTGGCGCTTGCGCATAAAAACCAACTAATGTGAACATTGAGTGAAACGTGAATTGTAAAAGTAATAATTACGTGTAATGCTCTAGAGATTTGAAAATAGTGACCTTAACCTACTCTTGAGAGATGGAACGAATAAAAAAACCTCTTCATCACAAATGTTTATTTTTGTTTAAACGGAAAACACTTCTGATTTTAAAACTGCCTATGAATGTAAATGTCAAAATAATAAAATTAGTTGCTGAAACAGCCAAAGGGCTGCTCAGTTTAGCAGTGTAATTAATTACGAAAAATGTTTGAAGCTAACTAGGCGAAAATAAAATTTGAAGTAAACAAAAGCTTTATATTTTGGAAAGTATATTGTATGTACGCAAAAACCTAGGACTTTTTAAAATTAGAAGCGATTTACATGACAAAAATACGCGTAGCAAACACCAAATCGTATTACCAAAATGGAGACTAGCTAAGACCAGTAAGTCATTCCTTGTCAATAGTATACGCTTTTATAATAAGTTGCCCAAGTCGGTTATTGAACTTAGCGAGGGAAAGTTCAAAACCCATATTAAGCGTGTCCTAACCAAAAAAGCATATTACAAGGTTAGAGACTATGTCGAAGACGCGCTTGTTTGGAAATAACTGCTTCTGCACATGTGACCCCCTGGTAACATTATTGTGTAAATTTGTCTATTAACTGCTCCATGTTTGTTTTATTTCATAAAATATTACTCATAAATTTATTTTTTACACAACACGTTGCTTTTGCAATATTTTTATATTATTTGGATATTAATCACCTTAATTTCATTAAGTCGTGATTTCATTTTGATAAAAACTAATTTGTTGATAGGTTTGATTTCTTTTCTCTCTTATTTATATAGCCTCTCTTAAAGTGTGAATGAGAGAACACTGTAGACTACGAATTTTAATTACTACTTAATTCAACCCAGTTTTTGATTGAATCTATTTTTATTTGGGTTACAATTTTGATTGGTCTACACTGTCCTCGCATATGTGTCTGTTTTGTAATGTGAAAATATTGTAAACCCAATCATTTTTTTTGAAAAGAGTAACCATGGAGTTTCTTGCCGGTTCTTCTCCATAGGAAACGACCAATTTGGAACCGTGCACTAGCTTCGACTTTTTATAAGTGCCCATGTAGGCCTATGTAAAATAAAAACATTTTTTATTATATTTATTTATTTTATTATTTATTGTTTTGTGGTTGAAGCTTATCGCGGTTTTGTTGCCTCTCTCTGTTAATTACTGGGCTAGGCTTTCTGGGTACTAACTTGAGTTATGTGTAGGAATCTAAATATAAAGCTTTATAGCACTAAGAGAGTAGGCATACAGATAGTTAATTTTGTTTAGTAACCTTTGCAGAATTTGATTCAGATAGTTTTGCAATTTTTTTAGAACGGTTTTTAAGTTGTACTGTAAAACCTTATTGTGATAGTAAAAGTATAGATAACGAGCATATTGTTTGTTATATTTTATTTATAACAATTGAACTAATATTTGCTACTTAATGATTGTTTTGTAAATATGTATGTAGATAAAAAAATCTAAAGCATTTATTTAGTTTCTTTTAGCTGTTTATTTTTTCGGGTGAGTAATCACGAACTTAAATTACTCTTTCTGGGTTGAAAGAATCGACAGGGAGTGTCAGACTTATACTGACTAATACAACCTATTTGTGTTCCTTCAGTTACCTTTAGCAGTTGCTCCCCAAAGCGGACTTCGACAAATTACATATGTATGCTGACTACTCTTTGAGGATCGCGTGGAACACAACGCGTCGTAGTCCCAGGTTTTGGTCCTTCCTAGGCGGCAAATTACGCATTGCTCGCCGAACGCAAGCTTGCGTTTGCTGTGGCCGAGTATCGTCCTACGACTCTTGCCGTCGCTGTGGCGTGAGGGTTGCTCCTCTTTTCTGCTTTCCGCCACTTCACTGTAGCATTAGTGCTTCGCGTTTTGTTAGGAATGTATATTTTCTCTTTTCTAAATATTAGTCCTTTCCTTCGGCTTCGCTAACGTGACCTTGCCCATGTGACCTAGCCCAGAAACCGTACGTTTCCGGGACACATTATATTTCGTATTCAGATCAGTTCTTCAAGAAACTAAATCTGAAATCACCAACCCGCATTGAGCAAGCGTGTTGAATAGTGTTGACTTACGCTTGAACTTGGTACGAAGGATTTGGTCCGTTCGTACCAAGGTCGAGCGTGTGGTAACGATCAGAAGCCTTCTCAGTATTCACCCCAGAGCGGGAAAAAATACTGGATTATTTTCCTTCTCAAAAAAGAAAACTTCAGACAATGAAAAGTGACCCTGCAGAATGGGGTACTTAGGTTGGTACCTGTATAATTATTATTAAAATTATTGTGGAGGTCGATATTTTTTCCTAGTTGTTATTTATCGCATGTCAGCAAACTTAATCAGCACATAATTTATAACCTACGAAGTAAAACTAATGTACTATTTTGCACACGTGCAATAAATATGCTAGTGTTTACTTGTTCAAGATACCTTTGATTTCTAGGTCAAGATTTTTATGATACCTACCAAAATCGCAAAAGTAAGAATTATATCCTCCACTGAATACACTTTTGAAAGCGTGAAGATTTTAATCAAACTTGTTGGGCGAAGGAAATAAAGCCTTCTAATAATACTTATTTTTTTAAATGTATAAAGTAAATATTATAAGATTCATCACTATTTCACATGGAGCATGACAATCAGTCCTTACCAAGGGATTATTCTTCTAAAAGACCTGTCAAGAATGTCAAAAATCTACAAATGACAGCCGGTGATTTTCGAAGGATTCACCTTGACCCTGGGACACAAAGGACAACTGTAGGAACACCGTAGGTGGGCTTTAGTCAGCAACCGCAGTCAGGTTCTCGTTCCACCTAGAGCGGGATGAGGTATGTGATGATGCCCTGATGTTTTTTGTTTTTTGCAAGGTATGAAATTGGTGGTCACCCAGTCGCAGACTTGCCTCTGAAACATATGCTAAACTTCAAAGATGAACCCGTGTGGCTGTTATTAGGTACTGAACCATGAGCCCCTATTTGATAATTATACATAGCACAAAACGCGGATGAGTGGAGGAGGTCGCGTCATATATCCGTAAAGCGGAAATATCCGTTCGACTGAATGGCTGGTATGATTCATGAATTTTGATTGTTAATGAATAAATAACTAGGCAGTGTTGAATCATTGATACGGCAAGAAATTTCCTAAGTCGGTGAACGCTATCTCTGTCACTGAGTCGTGGAAAGTACTTGAGACTTTGGTAAATATTGCAGAATATAATAATGTTTGTTTTAGACTAGTTATTTTTCTATAGTTTCGCTCGATTTTTTTATTGGGAACGATGGAATGGAATGGAAGAAAAAACGTGTTGCACCGACCCCAAGTACCTAAGATGGGATAAGGGCAGAAAGAAGAGGAAGAAGAAAACTTCTTCTTTTCGATAACTGCAGATGGTTATGCAGTATGAGCAGCATAGCAGGTGACCTATGTTCTGTGCAGTGGCTCTACACAGTCTACACTGGCACTGTGGTCGAGGAAGCCCCATTGGGCCAGAATATTTTTACAGCTTCTTATTTTCTCATTATAGAAAATATAATTATAATAATTTTTGAATTAATGACAACCCTTTACAAACTAATATTTTTTATGACTTTATACTATAAGTTTTGATTATAGAACAGAACAATGTTCATTGTAGATTTGTTGCAGTAGTCATACAATACAATGAACACAGAATAAACTCTAATTCTATTATTTAAACATTTCGCAGTAGCAGTAACTAAAATAATAAAATACCTAAGCTAAACTTTCGTGAAATGGCCAGTTACGTATAAATCAATGCGGGGTTTTTGAAATTTAAATTTTCACTAACGCCTTGTTTTAAATCCGCCCACCGACCGCGGTTGCTCGGGAACGGTTGGAAAGGTCAGCTTTGCATTTCATTTCATACGATTATTGTACGAGACTCTTTTGCGCTGGAATATATACTATTTTATTATATGTACCTATATGCAGGTGTAGGTATGAGGTAGTTACCTACCTAGTACCTACTACTTGGTTCTCTTGTGTGTAACTACTGCTTGGTGCTACAATGAGCAGAGTTGGTATAATAGTAAAAGTATGGAGAATTCCTGTTTGGATGAAAATTGCCGCAACTTTATTCAAACATTTTTTAAATATTTCATTTTAAATTTTTAAGGGGAGAAAATGAAATGACTTCTCCAGGGCTGTTTGGAGCGAGAGTTTAAACATCGCAGCTTATGCTGAATTAGGTGCCATTTTGGACTCACAGATATTTTGCTGTTATTATTTCATATCTATTTTATTTCTATTGTACTCTATATGTAAGATCCTAATAAACGTATTTTTTCTTCGTTTTTAGTTAGGTAGACACCCTTTGTGTTCCAGGGAAACAGTAACTTTTTTAACTCTTTCAAACAATCTCGCAGCTCTAAGTCCCTACCTGAAAACTACATAGCAGCTAACATATTCAGTGGCAATGTCCACATGAAGAGTAGCGCCCATTTCCCAGATGTCGCCCGTGGCCATAATAGCTGGCTGTTAGTCCGGAAAACTGGGATCCTCTGTGAGTTGCCACAATACAGCGTGTCCCATTTCAAACGCCGCCACTCCGAGATAGTTTTGTGCTCGATTCTTTTGAAAGCCGTTTACTTCTCTCCCTCACGACTATTTTTGGTCTCCGCGCTTTCATTTTCTGTTCAACCTACGTTCGCAACGAGCCCTGTTTTACATGGTATTTGAATTTTAGTAAAATTGCTTTTATTTACGTCTTACACCATACAATAGAATGGAATAGAATAAACCTTATTGTACACCAAAATAGTAACAAAACTAAAATAAAACCTCGTGTCGAAAAAATCTTCTATTTCTCTTCCTTTGTAAGTTTTTCTACATAAGTAGCCGTCCTCTGTTCTGCTATGTTAATAAGAATAAAATTTACTCACATCTCAAACGTCTGATGGAGTTTCATCTAATTAGCCGCCTCATTACCATGATTAAACCGTTACCACAAAGTTTTTTGCTAGAATATAATAATATTAGCCACATGAATTCACATCACATGACTCTCGCTGCAAAAGCACAGGTGCTACTTACAGTTACTTAGTGAACTTTTTTCAAGGCACATTGTAGCTCACGCCATGCATTTTATCCACTAAATAAAACATGGAATGCCAACTAAAACGCAGTCCACCTGCATTATGCAAATCGCTGCTGGCGAGTTTGTGGTGCAAAATTAATTTCTTACGTCACTTACTTTTAAACTACACAACTAACTGTGTTTTGTGGTTTTCAAATGACGTAAATTGTACAGCTTAGTTATGTAAAATGAATAATAAATCAAATTCGTGTCGTAATTGGGTCTCGGTCTTCTCATTGCTTCGTTGAGCTTGAGAATCTAGAGTGAGACGCTGTTGGTGGTACCGTTACTCTGGTATTAATCTTACTGTGACCGCAGAGTTTCAGTTTGTTTGATAATTCAGAAATGAATTGTCTGCATATCTCATTCACAACAAAGATTACTTATCTATTCTTTTCCGAGGTACAACAACATCGCGCGATGCGAAAGAATCTCAGGTCATTGATCTATTTGCGGAGTTGTTCAGTCAACATTTTTTTACTACATCTCTCAATTTTGTTACTACATAAAACGTTTATGTGGCCGCCAATAGTTTCTGTTGCGGAATATATTGTTATGAAAGTGTTTATTTTGTTCGTAAGCTGTAAACAGGAGGTGTTCATTGCCGAGAGCGACGTCCTCTAAACTATAGACTGCAGTAATATTATAATTGTTGGTATTTGTATAAAGTTTTATTATCAAAACAGGTTATATTTCAATCTTGTTTGACCTTGTGTGTTTTTTTTTATAACGAATCTTGCCCTTGGTTCATGCAAATATACTTATTATTAGTATTTGAATATAATTTATGTATACTAGCGGTTCCCTGTGGTTTCACCCGTAATCTTTAGTAAATGCTCCGGTCTCGTGGGTCGTAACTTGATTTAATAACTATAGTCTATAGGTGCCCTTCCTTGATAAATGGGCTATCGCAAATTATAGGATTTTTTCAATTAGAACTAGCAGTTCCTGAGATCAGAACGTTCAAATAAACAAAGCGAACTGCACAACTTTATAATATTAGTATAGATTAGGCCTTTGTCCAACAGTGGATATCTTTCAGCTGAAATGATGATGATTACGATGCGTTACGCTGTTCAATGGGTTTCATACATTTCCCTTGCAAAATGCAGTTTATAACAGTGGCCGGTAGTTTCCTTGTTTCCGACGTAACCCATCAGGCTTGTATAATAGACAGTCATCGATTCATAATTATTAGTTTAAGCGGAGGTGCGTGTCGTACGATCCGACACGCGACCAGTCGTTTGTCGTATCGATTGACCCAAATGTACTGACTGTCGTACCTTAGCGTGTTCTTATTGGCAAGCCATCCAGTGGCCACTTATAATAGGATTTAATAATAAAGCTTTTTTAGCGTCAAAGTTTCCGATGCTTGGCAGCGACCATAAATTAAGATTGTGCATATTGACATTGCGAAGTCTTACCGACGCTCTTGCAGTGTACTTCAGTTAAGATTTAAAGTTAGTGTGATATTCATAATCATCTTTCTGCCCTTGTCTTCTTCTTCTGCCTGGCGTTAGTCCCGGCCATTACCAGGGTCCGCCTTCCTGCTAAGCTTACTCCACTTTGCCCGATCTTCAATATCCTTCCCAGTAAGGCCATTGGCTCTCATGTCGGACTTGACGACGTCCAGCCAGCGCTTGCGAGGGCGACCACGGGACCTAGCCCCAAGAACAGCCATATCCATGCATCTCCGGCCGACGTACTCCCTAGGGCGACGCATGATCTTTCTGCCCTTGTCCCGTGTTATTTTGGGTTGGCATACAACGTTTTTTCGTTGGTGATGAAAATCGGTGTCACCCATAAGTCTACCTTTTGTTTGTGCCTATCAACGTGCTCCTGCGATCACTTCATCGAGGGTTTAACCATTGGCAACTGCCGACCCCCATTTTGCCGTCCGACGACTTTCAACTCTTAGGCGCTACTCGGACACTCCCTTTTTCCACTACTCACCACAGCTTTACTAAGTATCCCGTAAAACTCCAATTAAGGTCTACAATTATTTTCCCCATATTGAGATAGGCAACAAAGGGAGAATGTAATAATTGGAAATTACCAAATTATGACGATCAAATATATATTATGTCGTCAAAAGGCTTTGCACTCGCATGATTAATGCTCGCAAAAACAATTATTGTTTATTAATGGCAATACATAGGTACATTGTTTATTAAGAGCGTCCAATTCGAGATAGTACATTTTCATACGCTCTTTGTAATTATTCCGTTTTTACACATCTTTCTCTAGTTAGGTATTTTGCAAACAGATATCTTGTGGATATTAAGTATAGTTTTCTATTGTATTCAGAAAACAAATTTGTGTAAAAATAGTTCAGTAGATCTTTGAAAATCTGCTATTTGGCGAGAACTTTGGCTCTTTCTAACGTACACTTCAATTTAAAAATTGCAAATAAATAATATCTCCAGAAACCTTGCAACCTTGCTTGCAATCCAGCTGAGCAAAGTTGATCCACATAAATTTTGCCCATTGCACTGTATTGCAGACTGAGAATTCAAACTGTCAATGTGTCGAAATTGTCGCAAATGACACTTGTGTCAATAAAATATTATTCAAGTCAAGATCGTACGAGTATATTTTTAACTACTAGCGTGAAGTTGGCTATTTGTTAAAATAAAAATTTAAGAATCCAATTTATTATATTTTCAAATCATCCAGCGTTCCCTATCCCCAAAGCCATTCAAACTTACACACAAAATTTCATCCAAATCAGTCATTCCGTATAGGAGGAGGTACGTGACAAACACATGTACCTACAAAATAATTATTATATAGATAAAGACGTACCTATCAATCAGTTTAGTTACAAAACTTAACATGGTTTATTTATAAAAAAACATTCCAGCATGTTATTTATAAGAAAAGCGGTATAATACCGCATCTCATTATAATAAGGGTTGAAATATTTAAAACAATCTGCCGTAAGCCTCTTACGAAGTAAGCCAGGGGTGGCTGGATATGAAACTCTCATTCCTGCTTCTTACGTAACATAAAAGGATATATTAACAATGACCTTTTACCTAATCCATTAATTCTCCAAGGTCCTGAACTGCTATATGAAAGTTTCGCCATGACATGGCTCCCTTGAAACATTTCAGAATTAGCTATTCGTGACGTGACCCATTATTTTTGAACGCAACAGTTTTCCGCTTACATAAAAGTGTATTTTAATTTAAGTCAAGACGGGGAAAATTCTAGAATTTTTTTCACGTTCTGCAGAAAGAAAATTTTATAGCTTTTGGACGAACAATTTGGGCAGATATTGACTCTGTTTTTTCTTCATTGACCTTTTTTGGGGAGTTAGAAGGTTATTAATGTTAAATAAACTAGCTGGGGCTCGCGATTTCTTTCGTAGACCAAAAACAAATAACTCTTTAGTAATAAAACGACTGAAAAGTTCGAAACACGACGCTTTAAGCAGTCTGATGTGAGTTGGTGGAATTTAATTCAAGTCAATCTGGATTTAAAGCTATCTGTGTGCCACAGCATATTTTTTGCGGTCGAGTTTTTTAACACAGTAAAAAATATTCTATACATTTTAGTAAGTAGATAATACTTTTGAAATCGTGAAAATTTATTTTCGTGACAATTTTTTTTAAACCATATTTAGGCGCTAAAATCCGCCATTTTTTTTATTTTGACGATTCCTGTGTCACTCCTACAACTAAGACGAATTGAACGACACTTTTCAACCAAAAAACGTGAGAAGGCTCTAGAGCGCAGGTAGTTCCCTCAAAATGCAAACACTACTTTATTTTAAAAAGAAATATCCCACCGCCTTCTGGTCCAGTCGGGTAAAAAATGTTATTAAGATATTACAAACAGACACTTAAACTTTATTTATACGTATAGATGTATTGATATGCCTGTGCTTTTGTTAGGCTATCTGGTTTATGTAGGCACATAAACCAGATTAACAAAGGTAACGCTTTTTTCCACGTCCCCTTATCGCCATGCCCGAGCGAAATTAAGGCCACACAGTTTTTATTCCAGCTTTTCATTTTTAGTATAAAGCTCAAAATATTTCAATGAAAAATTTAAAAGAGATACTTTTCGAGGTATACCTTGAATTTTCCAACTAGTGGCACACTTTACAAATAGTTGTTTGGCTTTCCTTTCCCTGCAGCGCGGCAATCTCGCATTTTTTCTCCAATCTAAGAGCTCGGCTTAGACGCCATGCTGTTCGTGATTTCCCGAGGACCCCTAACAATCTCTTTGTGCACGACCTCATTTTGTGCTGAATGCTCGCTTTTAATAGAGCCACCAAGTCGCTGTCGGATAAACATCTACACGTACAGATGATGCCTATGTTTGTTGCCTTTGGGTATTTTTAGTCGTGTTTCAATTTTTCACTTCGCAATACTTGGCATCGTTATGAGATTATACAGGACTAAGACTAATGGAAGGCTCATGTTTTGATTTTGACGTGCAGATTGGACCCATTATCTTTTAAAAATATTTAGGTATTCTTGAAAATAATTTTTATTTTCGATAGAGGACTAAGTGCCTTGCCTTCATTGAATCCTTAGTGTTCATTAGTTACACGGTCCACCTTTCGAAAGACAAGTAACTAGAGAGACAAAGTCGAGGTCGCAAAATTCCCACAAAAAAGACAAAAGGAATTCTTTCAATTTGAAGTTCCTCCAGAGAGAAGATAGACTAATTACATTACGTGAAGTAGCAAACTGTGACAATTTACTGCCTTTGCTCTACTTACTAAACTTGTTCGAGAAAAAAAACGAGATTAGTATTCCATTTAGGCGCAATTTTCTATTCAACTTTTTTGGAGCTTTAAGAATGCTGAGCCTGTTTTAATGGCCTAACACTGTAATTTACTTGATATTCTGGCCTGCGAAAATTGTTGAACATCTGAATTATCTCATGTACGCAGCTAAGTTCTGCACAGGCCTCACTACGCTTAAAGGGCTAAAATGTCAGATATATTTTCATTAAGAGACGATTTATACTGCTTTTACCAAGTTTCATATTATTTCGTTCCGTTGAATTTACGCAAGCAACTCTCATGGAATTCAAATCGGGTGAAACTACACTGTAAATAAATTCGCTTGGTAGTAGAGGCGCCTTAACTGCTGCTCTTCAAATTAATTACTTTGGAGATAGTAAAGAGTACGTGAGCGCTATTTGGCAGCGCCTTCTACTCCAGTTACAAGCCACGATAACGTCAGATGGACGGGTTGATGAACTGATAGGTGAACCGATACAGCAACATCACAATTTAGAAGTAAGAGCGTTTTCACATTATCCGATCCGATATCGGTGTCGGACGCCGATCCGATATCGGGGTAAGTAAAATGTATGAAATGCCGTGCTTCGATATTCGATATCGGGCCGGACAATATGAAAGACAGGTAAGTACATATTTCATACATTTTACTTACCCCGATATCGGATCGGCGTCCGACACCGATATCGGATCGGATAATGTGAAAACGCTCTAATAGACGCTGTATTTTAGTCTGCTACCTATTGTGAAAACAGTTTTCAGTTTTATATAGGTACTCATAAATCAAAGTAACCATTTTCAGTAGAACAAATTCTAAAAATGTGTCTGTTGACTAAAATAATCCATCAGTTGAACATGCTATATTTGTTTACAGTTTTTCCGAACCTTTTTTTTTGTATTTGAAATTGCTGAGTGCAGTGTTCGATCACTCATTTGCCAACTAGTATAATAGCATAGAATGATCAGCCTTAGAATGTTCCCACTGCTGGGACTCTCTCAATAGTCTGTAATCCACCACGTACGCGGTGTATTCAGTTTGGCTTGGTTAAGTAGATATGTCTTCGATTTTTGGGTCATTATGATTTTCTTTTTTTCACCTAGCTTGATATAATGTGCACTTTTCTGTAAGCCGCTAAAATAAGTTCTTTGTAGTAAAGGGCCTTTTACTAGAACGCTGAGTTGACATCGGTATTTATGACACGCACCTTAAAATAATACCGCGTGAAATATGAACAAGGATTAGTTGTTCTTGCTTTAGGCTCTAAATTATAAATTATTCGATCAATAGATTAACTGCGGAGTTTTGCTTCGATACCTGCCAATAAATCGCCTTATACACCAAGCCCATTAAATAGGGAAACCCATTTCAAACGATTAGAGACTTGCGAAACGCCGAAATGGTTTCAGCGGATACTTCGGCTGCAAATCTCGATTACTGAACAATAAATCGACTATGTAATCTCATTAATACTAGACCCTTGTTCATTTCCGTGGTAACGCGTTAGATCTCCCGAAGATTCCGGAGTTGGGGCGATAATCTTGCGGAGTTGCGTTCAAACAAATAGCACTTGATTTCCTATGATGTCATTTGGGATCTAACATGTTGGGTCGTTAATGTCCTCCATTTACATTTGAAGAGTTATGGGTTTGTAATTTTAAGGTGATTGTTATACGCTACATTCATTTCATTGGCATCGTTTTGAAATGTCGTAATGAATTATTTTTTAGTTGATGTAATAATTAAATAGTTTTGTCTAAAAATAATCTAGATTTTTAAAGCGTCCCGTTAAGTGTAAAGTATTGTGCGTGGATTTTGACAAAAACCTTTTCCTATTAAGATTTGTTAAAATGTCATCTTTAGCTAGATAACAGTACTCAAACTACACCGAACACAATACGTGCTTAAAAAAAATGGCCTCTACTATGACTCTATTCTTTTCAGATTTTTTCTTCGGATTACAAAATCCAATATCGTTTTCGCTTAATACGTCGCTCAGTGTATTTCGCAACAAGGCTGGTACAGGCCATTATTGTTAAAATTGCCGTTAGCTTTGTATTCCGAGTCCCTTTCTGTCGGAAAATAGACCTAATTGCATTACTTGAGCCTTCGGGCTGAGTGGGTCGTGTCGAGGATTTAGGGATATGCCGAACTGTAGTGATGTCGTGTTGGAAGTATTCGCGGAGGGAAATAAAATATATCGCTGGTAACTCTTGATGGATTGGCGGAGTGACTTACGTAGGCTTCGTGTGTGAGTGACTTGCTATTTTATATATAAGACGTGAGCAGTATAGCAACCGATATTACAGCTGTCGTAAATCCGAGGCGAATTATTTGAAAGCTTTGGCGAGCTCTGCTCTGATTATCTGCCCTAATTTCGTTCCTTATTGAACTACAGTGCCATAAATTGCGGCCTTCCGTTTGTTTAACGCTTTTCTGAACGAACATAAATAAAATCAAGCAACAAAATTCTTTTCGCCAAATTCTACGTGATCGTGAATCCGGGCACAATGTATAAAATGGCCAGTTCTTTTCAAGCTCCATTCGAGTGTAGGACATACGTTGGTTACTTTGATTTATGTTGTGGTATCAGCCGTACCAACCCACGCTTGTTAGAATATTTAACGAGGGAACCGGGTTACTTTGAGGTGTTCGTAGGTGGTCAGCCAACCTGACATTATTTATGCACATTGTAAACGTCTAACCTTATCAGTTATTTCTGTATCGGGTAGCTTTTTGTACCATAGGCTATCGATATCGATTGGATCGCTATTTGTTACATTTACTTTTCTAGTTCCAAGTTACATAATTTCAACTACACATACACAAACTTCTTCGTGAGTAGCCTCGGTCAGAAGTTTTGGCCAGTTTATCGGAAATATTTTCGGGTTAGATTCCTGTGTCGCATAATCACGCTAAACGAATAAATTATACTCAGAACAGAAGATGTGTCATTTGTAGGTAAATGTAAGTAATTCAGATAAAGCTGAGCTTAAACTATTCATTTGGTCGCCTCTGCCCAGGCTCGCGGTCCAGCAGAATTATTTATAAGGAAACCGGATAGGGTGCCCATTATTCTCTTCCAGTACAACGCAAATTTCATTTATCTAAGTGAATATAGATTAGAAGGGAGCTGTGTAGGTTATATATAACAATACAAATAGCACTCTCTGAGCATGAATCAAAATTAATTACTCAGATACCCGCGAAACGAGACACAATAGTAAAACAATAACAGCGCGGTCTCATAGGACCGGTTGGGGATTCAAACGTTAATCACCTTTGTATGTCTATTTATGGAATCTTCAATTATGTGTTCGAACCGGTTCTAACATGACAAATAACGATTTGGTAATGTTACTCACTCATTTTTTGCACTACCTTGTTGTGTCTCTAATTAC
The DNA here is from genome assembly GCA_030763345.1 of Mythimna separata. NCBI lineage: Eukaryota > Metazoa > Arthropoda > Insecta > Lepidoptera > Noctuidae > Mythimna > Mythimna separata. Next base: position 21,150,576 of record CM061170.1, on the reverse strand, counting down.
AATGTAGATCAATGGAAGATTGATCTACATGGAGGTACTTTATCTTTAGGTATATGTATCATTGGTAGGGGTACAAAACATCGCCGGAAGAAAAGGATTTCTGGTAATGCGGCTCGATTAAACTAAAATATTTGAATGTTTATTGGTGTTGCACTTTGTTGGGTGTAATCAAGAGTCTGAGTTACTTGATTAAATAAATGATATTATTAAACTCTAAAACTAAACATTAAAACGAATAAATCCCGTGGCGATTTACAATTCTGGTTACCCTAGTTGAGGGTTATTTCTCCTCATCAACGTGAGTGCTGAGCTTTAGACCCGGCCCAATGCGTGGTTATGTGACTCCGCCATTACTCTTTATGACTTCTCTGAAAATTTACGCCTATCCGACCAAGTCAAACATCCTAATGTCCTTTTATATCGACTACCCACAAAATCATTGCGACCAACAGATTTCGCGTAATTTTTATGAGGTTGTATTTTCTGGCGCCGGATTTCAGGGCTTAATGTTTGGGAAATGTGTTGAGGAAAAGGCTTTTGGCTTGACAAAAACTGAAAGGAAGTTTATGGTTGGAGTGGAGAGACTTTTTTTGTCTTTAAGGAAATGTAATGATGCTTTATGAAAAGTTGTGGAGTATACGCCTACATAATTTATGTCATTAGCTGCGCAAAGCTGCCGTCCAGACAGACAGGGCGCGTGCCTGTGAACCTGTTATGCTGGTCTCGTCTCGACACGGCAATTTACTATTCCTGTTTAGAATTATAAACAGCATTGGTATGTATTCTTACTACGTTTGTCCAGCTCCAGATCATCTAGATCTGGAACTGAATACTGCAGGCCTTTGGTGTGAGAACGAACTATCTTTTTTAATTTTTGTCATCACAAAGAGTAATTGCAATATCCTGGATATTCTGGCTAAGGGACATAATGTCGTTAAGAAAGTCACAATAAAGAATTTAATGGAGCTGTTCTGTGTGGTGACGGTGATGGATGAATTGTATGAAGGGGGAAAGGGTGATAGCGGGACGGGTGACAGGATAAAGTGGAAGAGACGTGTTGCGCCGACTCCAAATAACGCGGGAGAAGGGTAGTAAGATGATAGAACTGTTCTGATGATGGAATCAGATAGTGGCTATAAAAACTACTGAGCACAACAAGATAACTCCATCGTTTTTGAGCTCTTTGGAATGATTTTGCTGAGAAGTACATCGTGCAATAAAAGCAAATTGTAAAAAAAGGTTTTTCATTCAAAACTTATTTTTGTTTGATGTATAGGTTCGACTTTGTTGTGGCGACCTTGCCTCCGAACAACATAATCCCAAAAACACCTAATTGGATAAACCTAACAGAATATAATATAGACGTGACCTACGTCTACGAGTCTCATCCATCACACAAAGGATCCCCAACATGTAGGTTTCACACAAAAACAGCTAGGCCTACCTGAAACAATGGCAGGGTATCAGCGCGCTTCTTGCGTGACTGCCCGTTAGTTGCACCCAGACGGAGCGAAGACTTAACGATGTGATGATTACACACCACTGGCTCTTAATAGCAGACGGTAGCGTCTAGCTAGCTTACTGCCGGCTTTAGTGTTATATTGAGGGCAATAAACGTAAAACTTGAACACTGTATCATGTGTTTGTTAGAAGTAAGATGGACATTGATCAATCTGAGGCAGTGATGACTATCTGATTGTGAACTCTAACAGATAATGAAACTGCATTATGTAATCAGAGCATTGTTCAAAATTATCAGCACGTATTTGAAAAGCTACACATGTATTGTTCGTATTTTCTACTAACATCAGCAAGACCAGTCACGTTTTTTCCTTATACGTTATATTTAAGTGACATAAAGATGTGCTGATACGCCACGAGGTCAATTGGTGCAAGACCTTATTACCCGCTATTGTAGGCTGAAACAGTGACAGATTGGAACACTGTTACATGTTCAACAGGGTGACCCATTTACGTTGAATCCCTGATTAATGAGCGGTTGATGCGCGACATTCTGATATTTTGACGTTTGATTTACTGAAACGATGCGGTGGAACGTTACTGGGTTCGTATTTTCGAAATATCGGTGCGTATTCCAGGACTAAATAAATAATGGGTTCGACATTTCGAGAGTACAATTGTAAAGTTTATTTTGTAATGTTTGCTCTTAATTGCAAAATAGATTAGTTGTATCTGATTGCATTAAAGTGAACTTCCGAGGTTTGATTTTGATCAGAAGGAAACTCCGTATCAAAAGCAAGGCTTTGAGGAATTGGTCAGAGTTGCAAATTTCCTCTTCCATTTCAAACCAGTCCTTATCCTAGATCTGGTTCTCTGACTACCTTGCGTCTTATACGTTGTGAGTTAGCAGTTTATCCAAGGATGACAAGTTAGTGCCGTACGGTTAACTGCAGTGCACTCATACAATGGCTGTTCATTCAAGTTGACTCTGCCGTGAGACCGGTTTCGATTGCACTCTATTAATAGACAAGCAGTCAATGAAGTTAAAGATAATTGCAGTTTAGTTTATACGATGGGAAGGATAAAATAAATACACTTCGCGACATTGTGAGAGAGATACAATCAAGATCTTCAGTTATAAAGGAAAGGAGTTTATAGACTGTAGATATAGAGTCGCAAAAACTATTAGAATTTGTATTTACGGTTCATTTAGTTTATTAAGAACAAGTTGGGATTAATATCAAGCACTTTCTCAAGGTTATTAATCCTCTGGAACGAATTTTGATCTCCGTGGCCAATCTCAACGGAGATTAGCCGTAGGCCAAGTACGCAGGGTATATAATAGTGCATAAGACCACCACAGGTGCGCTTTTGTGTTTCTTTCTCTCATAAATCTAATGGGCTGGCAATATGATATGACTGGGGAGAGATCAAATGTAAGAGACGAAGGATGTCATATTCCAACATCAATGTTAGCTAAACAAACAAATAAGCAGCCCAAAACAAAGAAACAAAAGTGTAGAAGCAAAAAGGTAATGAGTAATGTTTCCGATCATTACGTTTCATTGTTAAGATTAAAGCAACGCATTGTAGGTAGTGAAGGAGTATTTACACTCAGAGTGTAGTGTGTAAACAAGCATCTATGTCACACGTTAGGGCTGACGATTTTCAATTTACTTTAAAGGAAATGAGGAAGGTGAAGCTAGTATCGCGGAGGCTAGACTTTGGGAAGATTTTGGGAAAGCTTTCACCCAGTTGCATGACAATAAATACGAAAAAATCTTCTTTACGAATGTCTGGGAAGATGAATCGGATGACACAAATGCTTTTGTTGGTAGGTAAGCAACTTGTAGTACTATTGATAAAGATGCGTAGTATGTTTGAGACTGATAAATTGTAGATAAAACTACGTGGCTATCTTCTATTTGATTGGAATTGTTAGACGCACCTGTATAGGTACAGTTTGCACTGATCTCGACAAGTAGCGTTATCAATTCAGAGAGATATCAAATTCCTATTCATTCTTTTTTCTTTTAATTCGGTTTTTCCCCACACTACGAATTACTCTTTCAAGTCTTAGTTTAGTTAGTATTTTTAGCTTCAGAGAGACAACCCTAAATTAAAGATAACAGTACACCAGATAGATGTGAGTGGCATATAGTTGATAGACGTAGTACATGTACCCGGTGTTGTTTACACAACGGTGCACTACGTATCGACGTTTACTCAGTCAGGCTGGCGATCGTTAAGCCGAGATGTTTCAGAGACAGACGCCCTTTGATGCAGACGGAGCTTTGAATGCTGCTTGCTTAGCTGGTGAATTAGCTGAATGGAACCTTATTGGTTTTCGGAGCAAGTTGAACCTGTGTGGAATCCGACGGAGCTTATGGTGACAAAGAGTGTTCTTAAAAATATTAAGATTGTGAGTGAATGAACCATTTAGTTCGATTAATTCATGAATGCCCGCCCGATCTCATGCGACCGCGCTGTTATTGTTTCACTATTGTGTCTTGTTTCGCGGGTATGTGATAGGTTAAATGCAGAACGTGTTGCTACGTGCAAAAAAAACTCCAAATAAACAGCGACCAATGATGACCGAACAATTGTGATCCAAAGGTGCACGGATGACAGTTAGGGCGTTTTCTAAATAGAGTCCCGTGTGCTCTCTTGACGTTTGGGAGGTTAAGCAATTTATTATTTTAACCTATCACACACCCGCTAAACGAGACACAATAGTAAAACAATAACAGCGCGGTCTCATAGGACCGGTCGGGGATTCATGAATTAAGACAACTTATGTGAGAGACGTGTATAGTTCGAGAGGTCTATAGTTTAATTCACAAGATATAAATCTGGGTCGATGTTCCGCTTGAGGGCTACAAATAAAGTTTTAATTATCTCGTAGAATTATCTAGCTCTACCTACATAGAAATTTAGTTAGGATTAATCAAATATAGTGAGTACTCGTATAGTGGAGTAGTCTGTACCTAACAGTTCTGTTTTATAGACAGTTGGAAATTTTCCTAAATACGTATAACTTGATAACAGAATTGTTAGGTACACACACTATGCTCAATATGTTTGATTACTCCTAACCAAATTTGGAAAAAGCTATCCTTTATGCTATTCTAGGACATGGTCTATCCGTGAGCCAAAGTGAAGTTCTAGCGTGAAGAACTAACAACCGTACACAGACACACCTACTTACAAACAATTCGCCTTTGTAACATTAGTATTATAAAACTAAATACCTAATTATTATTTTATTTCGGAATAAAATCTCTATTCTCGGACACTGCGAGGTCTGAGAGACCAATTGGACGCGCCAATGATCCGATTTATCAATTTGGTTTATTTATTTGCCTTTGGGACGGCGGCGGCGTCAAAAAGTTTCGTTACCCCTAACAAGATTCTCCTTCAACCTTGAATCCCAAGAGATGGCAAACTGAAAACAAGCAAAGACCTTCAGCGAATACAACTACATTTTCTTAGAAGCTACAATTACAACTTGTCCAAACAAGACTAATTAAAATTACTGAAACTAGGTTATCTTATCCTTCTTCTTTTCGAATCAATGTTAAACTCGTTAAACAGGTTGGGCCCAGTAGGTGACTACGTTAACAGCAGCATCGGTGGCACTCATCAAATCTTTAAAAGTGTAGACAGGGCACTTGGTGCACTCCAACTTGTGGCTTGTGTTTTGAACAGGGGCACCGGACTCACATTAAGTATCCTGCGGGTCTATTAAACTCCATTTCGGCAAGGCGTGTTTGCAGCAGCATACAGGAGTGCAACCGATTTAGTGCTTTCAAGAAGTCTGAGGGTGATAGATGATGTTTTTTCTAAAGCTTGATTCTTCCTGTAGGTAGTGGTATAGGATGGCCTGTTTGCTAAGGAGAAAGCTCTTGACTTGTTATATTTCTTAATTTTCCTTTGAAGATTTGTTCCCCGCTTGACTAAACATAGCAACCAGCCAACGTTTATGTAGAACTCGTTGCAAGCGAAAATATTTAGCTTTTCCTTCAATTAACTTACGTTTTGTAGATTTAATTGATACTTGCATTTAATGCACGGGTCGCTGGTTTCGATGGAAATTCAGAACCTCTCGTACGTTCGTTATTACTTGCCTAACGATTCATCAGAATTGACGAGGAAATGTTATCCGAATTTTACTTTTTTCTGGAGGATGTAACAGTTAGAATCCGTAATTAGTGGGTATTGTATACGAATTTGATTAGTTTAATTGCACTACCAATTTGTCGCCGCAATTTGAACGCCACGCCACCAGTAACTTCATGATTTACATTCTGATTAGTAAGAACTAATCTATGAATGTGGACAGAAAAATAATGTTCAAACCTTAGGTGGGTTTTTTATGTAGGACATCATTCAATGTCCTGGAGCGGGAGAAGGGCGGGGTGTTAAACTTTTTCTTTGCCTTGCGTTCCAGGACCTCGGATTTTCCTTTCAGAAGCAAAACCATAGCCCCTGTAGGCTTCGGCCCTGTTGGGACACCTTAGGAGAGAACAAACAAAATTTTCAACGTTTAAAATAAAATAGGTAATGTTATAAAAGCGTGACAAAGACTTGTGATGTAACTCAATAACGTAATTCCTAGTTGTGGTCAGGTTCTAGGACACAATGTTACGATATCGTCATGATGAATAATAAAAATTCCATAAACACAGTTGGCACGAACAGTTTTACTTATTTATAACCGCCATTACTCTATATTGACAATCATTTGTCACTACAGCAAAGGTTAAAAAGGAGCTGAACTTGACGAATTCATTTGTTCCAATTGGAGTCTGTCTCACATTTTTTGTAACCTCCTAGCCCAATTTATTTCAGATCAATTCTTCTTCTACTTTTTTGTGAATACGGTAACTATAGTTGGATCCATAGAACAGAATACACTTTAATTGTACTCCAAAATAGTATCATAAATTTTTTCTAAGGGTACAATGGCGATCTTATCGCTAATCGATGTTATAGGGTCTGAATAAGGAAATGTAACGAAAATAAACCATAATTTAGAGACTGTTTTCCTAATTAATTTCTTTCAAAAGAATATTGTAAGTAGCTAAAACAGTATGATATAATAAGACGGTAGAAGAGGTCCTTTTTCCTCTTATCGTTATTATCTTCGTACAAAAACTCTTTGATCTAATTAGGGAAGCCGTCCGTCCCTTTGTTATTGTAATATCAATCAAATTACGCTAAGTCACAGGCCTCAGGCCGCATTTACACATTCGCACGAGTGTCGAGGCGAACCACGAACACGCATGTGTGAATAGCGCGCTCGCTATTTGCCTGGCGTCCATTGTACCAGAATGTTTCATCGAACAAGCGACAAGGCGAAAAGCGAGGCGACTAGCGAAGCGAATGGCGAACACGAATGTGTAAATGCGGTATCACAATATGTCCCTGACGCATACAATTATCCGTTGAGACTACCAGTATCAATAATTCAGGAGCAAGTGAATATATTACCATGGTCGTCTGCCCCCATAGGATTCAACTGCATCTCCCTTGATTTACTAGAGATGTGCAGGTGATTAATGTGTTTCAGGATGAAAATGCCACTACATGGAAGCTTGACTGATGATACGTTATCATGTGAGTAAACGTAGTGCTTACTTATTCATCAGATGAGGGATAGCCGATGGAACTTGAAGCAAGGGTCGTTCCACATGTTAGTACGAGGGTTTTATCTAGTATGCGATTAGAATTTTTAAGTCGAGCCAGCTTTGGCGGCTTGCCAAGTAAAGGCGTTCGTTTAAGAAGAGCTTAGGATTATAGTCACTTGGGGACTTAAGTTTTCAGCTCAATCTATCGCAGTCGACTGCATGTCAGGGTCTTATAAAAGTTGCATTAAAAACTCAGTTCTTCCTCTTTTTTAGACCACTTTAAGACTTTTTCCACTTTTATAAAAGATGAAAACATGTATTGCCTTTTTAGTTATGCTAAGAATTAACTGTAAGTACTCACAATTAAACCTAGTTTTGAATAATACCACTTCGTGATTCTTTAAAGCAATTTACCTGCCGTAGCAGACCAGCAAAGTATTCAAACGAAACATCATTACTCGGTCCTTAATTGAATCCACGACCTTTGCTCTTATGCCAGGCAGTCAGGCATTCGAACAATTAGATCGAAGAACGTAGATTAAGATCTAGACGATCAGGAATAAACGCCCCAGCGTCTTACCTGAAGGTGAAGGTCAAATATAATGTTAATTTCGATTTTGTCTTTATATTAAAATACTAAACATCTTTCACGAAATATTGACGATGACGACATTCATTCGTGTCAAAGCCATAACTATTATCATGTTCATACATAGTCGCAAAAATGCACACCCGAGAACCATAATGACTATGAGTTCATACGTAAACACAACTGCAGAACACATAAATTATGCTGAAAATGAAAATAAAAGTGGCTTAACAAAAGGTCATTGCATATAGGAAACACATGCGCACACAAAAACCGTATAAAACGAGAAGCAATTTGCGCATGCCACCAATGTCGAGGTAAAAATTAACTATGTTTTACAACAGGCTGGAAAGCATGAGTCATCCATTAACATGTTTGTAAGGTTATGTACTTGTACGTAATGTGACATTGTATTTCGTTTGACATCTGTACTCTGTACCTATTATTCGCTTAGACCTAACAGGCTGGCCAAGGCTGCGGAATTGTTAGAAAGAGTTACCGCTGCTCTAGAACGCAAAACTAAGCTAGCTAAGCTAGAACGGGTTTTAGTCAGTAAAAGTTGGACTGTCTCGCTCCACCTAGAGCACAAGAGGTAATTTGAGGATGTCCTAACATCATTATTTCAGCCGAAAGACGTCTACTACCTACTACTGGACATAGGCGTCCCCCAAGTGTCGCCACAATGAACGGTCCGGTGCGTCTCGCATTCATCGGATTCCCGCGACTTTCATCGGGTCATCGGTCCACCTTATAGAAGGTTTCAACGCTACATCTTCCGGTACACGATCGCCACTCCAGAACCACTTCAATCTCACCTCCACTCACAATCGATAAAATACCACTTAAAAAAACAAATTTGCTTGATATTCCTTGGATATAGAAGAAATAAATTGATGAAAACATTCTTTGTGTTGTTTGTTTGATGCTTTTTTAATAAGTACACTTCCCTCATCATAACATAAAGGTTTACGTGTGAAGAGAGATCTGGCGCAGTAACGTAAACATGCCATTTGCATCAACCAAGGCTGCGGTAGGTTCCGCTCTGATAATACTCGAGGCCCAGATGATAAATATTTTCGTTTCAACTCAATTCTACGCACGAGCCGACGAGCATAAGGTGTGAAACTAAATTATCAGAACTGGTATCCCTAAGAGCTGCCCGTTCCTCCAATTTGGGTTATTTGGTAACTTGTTATTCCGCAAACCAGTTTCCTTATTACAGACAGCGGACCTCCTTGCCGTTTAGGGTGTCCTTCGAAAATTGTTCTTTGTATAACAGCAGGAAGTAAGGACGAACTAAGCAACTCTTGTTTGAACAATACAGAATTATCGTTCTCCGGGAACGTTTCATTGTTCACAGCTATTGTCCGATCTTACGGTTGATCCTGGCTTTGCAGGGATTTGTGGTTTAATTGTGCTATGCTATTCCCTAGTTGCCTATTGATGCTTTCGCAGGTTTTGGCTTAGTCTTAACTAGGTTTACGTTTTAATCAAACGGTATATTCCTTACATATTATAAAACAAAGTCACCCACCGTATCTATGTTCGCGATAAACTCAAAAAGTACGGATTTTTATTAGGTGTTGACCATTTGAGTCATGAGGAAGGAAGAAGAAGTAACGAGAAGTCAAGTATTTCAAAGATTTGTAACGCTTGTACGAAGTTAAAATATAAAACAAAATTGTATTTCAGTAATAAAAAATACTTACAATGTCGTTGAATAATGCGCAAATGTATTAAAACTAATACACAATAGAGGAAACGCCTATTAGAACATAGAATGATGATAAGGTGAACATTATCATTTCCTTGACATAACTTTGCAACAATGAATTTATTATTTTCTGTATAATTTTCTGTTCCACATAACGTATACGTAAGAATGTATGTAATTAGAACAATTTGATGACGGCATATTTTGATTCTTCTGACATGATTTTCCTTGTGTGGTGTACAAATATCTCTCATTCTAACTGAAGGTGGCAACAGCAAAAGATTCAATGTATAAATAAAGTCAACGAGATAATTGTAAACATCATAAATGTCGACATGGTCTGTAAGCATTTAAATAAATGTAATCTCAAAACGTCACAAACAGACTTGTTCTACGCGACCTCAAGAGTAGGTATTAACATTTGTTTACACGCCGCGTCGACGGCTGATTCACTGTGTAAATATACGAACTTGATGTTTAAGGTATTACTGTATTATTCCACCAAATTCTCGGTTTACACAGGGATGTGTTGACATCTTGAAACCCTACAGCAATACAATAGAATAAATCATTATTGTACGAGTACATCAAAAAAGTTACACAAATTTTACACTAACTTAAATCCATAGGTTTAGTGGGTTTAATCTACTAGACAATCGGATTAGAATTTCTTACTACTTAGCAGGGGCACCGAATCTCCTTTTCCATGTTACACAATTTTATAGCACCTAACTAGGGAATAAAAAAGCAATGGTAGAATTTCTCCTACGCCTGGCATAAGGCTTTGAATAAGGAATAAGTACATGACGTATGATGCTTACCTTACCGTAGGCAAAGGCGAAGGTAACACAGTTGTGGAGCTGATAAATGTTCAGGCAATGAACGCCGACTTTTAGTCAGGTAAAATCAAGGGTTCAATCAATACTGAATGTGAAATATACAAGAGTGTGTTTGACATTAAAAACTAACGAAAATATTCTTTGGTATAATCGGAAGGCACTCAAATAAAGTGTCTGCAAGCGTCGAGAAAAGTTAAAATAATTCGGTTGTTAAACAACTGTGTCACTGAAAGCTTAGATATTAGTTATACAAAAGCTTCCTGAATCGAAAACTTGCTTAATATTTCAATACATGTCCCTCTACAACACAGAATCTGCACTCGCTCGTTTCCAGTTTTTGAACAAACTCTTTGCCGTACAGAAGCATACAATGTTGGATTCGTTCCGGGTTATCACTTGAACAATATTCCCGGAAGACTATTCCATTCAAACTGCGATTTTCATTGAAACCAGATAAAAGTCGAACGCTTCGCGACATACGAATTTTCATTACACAATATTGTAGTGAATGACAGAGTAAAGAATATGAACATCGGGTCTCCATACAATCCGAGCGCGGCCGTAGACAGTTGTGATTGGCATTTTCAATACTGTTCCGTGGATTTTCATTTCGTCCCTGGCACTTGATCCCTGACATCAAAATGCCCGCGTGTGTATCAGAAAAGATTTTTTACTTCTTTTGTGTAAAGCTCGGAGTTTTGTAAAGGTTTGCTCCAGTTTCTTTTCCGTTTCCGTGTTATTAAGCTTGGGTTAAATTGTATGCGTATATCTTCTATGTTAGGGTGGTCGTATGTTCAGCTTTTATTTCTTAAATGTTGACTGTATACAATTTGAAACTTCGTCATATTTCAGATACAAAAATAATTTTAGAATAGTCGAATTTAAATGTGCCTCAACTACATCGCCAAACTCTTAACAGATCATGCTACATAGTTAACGTTTTGACTGCGAATAGTGAAGTAATAAAACAGACATAAATTACCGAAGTTTACCGTTTTGCTATCGATTTTAAACTAACCAACGAAATAAAAGATGAGCTGAAATTATGCTTCTGCATTTCAATCAAGTTTGATAGAGATGATCAGGTTGGAAACTTATACGTATTTTGCATTCATTACCGAAATTTATTAAAGCTGTTTCGATTAAGATTTTATACGTAGGTGATGTCATTCACTCTACCTTTTAAAATATATCTTATACTTTTTTTGTCGAATATTTTCTGACCGCAATAAAAAAGAACTAAAGACGAACAACAAATTTTTGGTGCCACAAAATTCCTTGCTCCAACCAGGCGTTTTCTCCACGAAGGACGTCTCTCGTTGAAGCCTACTGGGGCCTGGGTTGACGAAAGAGAACCCCGGGACCCTGAAACTAAGGCGAAGAAGGAACAGGAGTTGGTTTTAGTCAGTAGAAGTGTGACACACCCTACCGCTCCGCCAAGAGTGGGAGAAGTCATTTTGATGATTCCCCACCTAAAAGAAAAACCAAGCGTTTTCTGCAAGAAATATTAAGAACATAACTTGTCATACGAATCCAAATCCACCATTCTCATAACAATGGCATCGATTATGTCAAAGCTACCGCGTCCAATCATCAGGTGCCGTCACGCTGGATCGCTCGCCGTATCAATGGCTAATAAATATTTAACACCCATTTAACTGTGCATACAGCTGCATACTTTGTAACATTTATCTTCTATAAGAGCTCTTTTTGTGGGTTTTATACTTCGCTAGTTTTGCAGACATTCTTACTTATACGTCGAACGGTCGTGGGCCTTTGAATCTTGTATTGTCTTCTTTAACTTCCAGTTTTGCAAACGAAGCCTTGTTTGTTTTAGTACGAACCTTATGTGCTCTGTACGTGGTTACATTAACGACCGCAGGATTAACTCTTGTTTTCGTTTCGCTTTCTCCACTCCCACTAATATTTGTTTCAAACTTTTCCATTTTGCAAGTAAAATCATAATTAAGTTTGTTGGTTTTGCTTTCCACTCCGTGATTTGGGACTGCACTGTTTGCGGTCATGAATCCCAGGGCAGTATTATTTAGTAGCTTTGTGTAGGGTTTCTCTACCAGACGGAATTCCAAAGAGAAACATTCGTTGTGGTTAGAATTTAGTATAACTAACAGAATTGTAAATAAGAGAAATAAAATAGAGGTTACATATTTAATAGACTCCTTCAAAATTAAATAGGTACGTATGTTTTTGAAACATTCTAAAAATAAGTATTAAACAAACAAACTTTGCTTACATGAAAACTGTTCATATGCACGTATACAAGGTCCTCCGTAATTGTGCTCATGCTAAACTGAGTGTGAATGCAAACATAATTCGTGTTAAAAATAAAAGCGGGTGTAACTCGTGATTCACGAGTCGCAGCCAGCCTGTCTCCTGCCACGTGGGAGGCCTCGTGATGCTTGCGCAAGTGTATACCAACCACAATGGCGAAACTACCTCCGACACGTGACTTACCGTCTGTGCCTGTCAGGACTAGAAATGTTTGTAAATAGGATGTTGTAAAAGCAAACGATGAGTGGAGCATTGAACTTGAAAGTTTCTAAACTATTACGGAGTAAACACTTTCTTAAATTGCTGATCTCTCTGGAATAGCAAGAGTTTCACCAGATAAGCAGTACAAGTAAAGTAAACTACTACATAATGCAGCTAAAGAGGTGACATCGATATAAAGTAAGATTCGACGCGCCAATCCCAGCAGCTTTACTGTAAGTCGATTTGCTTCGTTCTCACTTCGCCCACACGTAGAGAATACGATACCTGAATTCGCCTCCGCAACTCTTGGTCCATATCATAGTTGACAAGTTAACGATGTTGACCGAGCACGGGCGCTAATTCCATTTATATTGGATTTGCACGACCGCACGTGTTAAGAATAGAGTTCAAGTTCACATTAAATGTGACCATAAACGCTGCAATGTCGTGATACATGCTCGTGTCCAATTTAGCTCTCGATGAAATGCCAACGGAGATTTAAAGATATATGGTATGAGATGATTTAAAGTTCAACAATATATGAAACCAGTGGATTGCTAGAGAGAAATCACATGTTTTCTCCACATTTTATAACGTTCTTATCTCTTTACTTGGTTTAAATCCTTATTTGTAGCCAGTGTCTCAAACGAATACTCGTTCATTACCTTTAAATTGCTGTTTGCTTTCCGTGCAGTTCGCTTAGCGGTTAAACATTGGATTCATTTCATTACCATACCGTATAAGAACGTTTTCTGCAGTATTTCTACGTTAGTGCATTTATAGAACGGTGCGCATAACATGACTGCCTACGCAAACGTGGCTGAGTCAACGATCCCCTACTTAGATATTACCGGCCCACGGTTCTTGTGCGACAACACCCTGCGTTTTTATGTTTTTTTACATCATTACTATGGGGCACGTATTACATTTTATTTGCATAACTTTTTATGCTTCTTTAGCTGTTAGTCCGATTGTTTATTTAGCTTGTCGTATTACTGATGATATCTGTAAAAACAGTGAGTGCGGACCTGGAAAGCCGGTGGTGATTCCCCTCAGAGGTGTTAGTTTTGTTAAGTGGCCCTAAGAAAGGCTGTTGGTCATGGTCTTGAAGTGAACCGTTTTAATTTAATATAGGTAGGTACGCTGAAATAAAATGGTATAAGTCAAAATTTCTTTCTACTCAGCAAGTGGCACCCCACCCCGCATATTTGCCTCGTTAAGTATTCTATTTCAAATTGTGTACTGAGCTTTATTGTGCTCATAATATGGTCATTCTATAGCGCTTATGGGAGTAAAAAAGCTGAATAGAGAGCCAGCCCACTTTCAAGAAATTGTCGTGGGGCGCTTAGAACGTTAGCATAATGCAATCTCTTTTTGTAGTCGACGACCTCGTGAGTAAACACACTATCTCCATGTAGTATAGAGTGACGCACGTGCTCGCCAATTTACACGCTACGTGCCACAACAAAGACGTCCAACCGTATTGTTCTCGCGGGACCACTCCACTGCTGACATCTGCAACTGAGACTTCCTTTTCTCAAGGTTGTGCCATTGTACCATCTCGATATGATTCTTACTTGCCCAGCAACAACTGACCCATTGTCTTACGCACTACAAGGCCGTGTCAAACGAGAACAGTGTAAGCTTTGTAAGGGCTTCGCAACAGATACATATTCGGATACGTAATTCACGCAAGGCCGAGGTCACGGACCCAACGCCGTGTGTCGAATTGATACAGTTTGTGAGATTGAATCCCATATTGGAACTTTTCTATTTACCCAGTGTAGCGTGATGGTAACGGTCCTAATTTCAATTCCGTAGCAACGAGCTGGGGTATTGTTACGAACGTTCGTCTGAATAAGTTTCAAAGAGTTTCTATCTAAATCGCAGACCCTCTAGAAAGGGGCGCATTTCGACGCGGCATCACGTACAGCTTCCAAATGAAATTTCCAAGTGCTAAAAGAGTAACGTTCCGTGGCGCGAAGTCCCCTGAGACCGCAGCTAGCTCATGAATGGCTACAGCTATTTGCTTGCACATTCACAAGTTTCATTCCAGCAAAGGATTCTTAACCAGAGGAACTGTATGAATTGGAAACGAAATCGGACTTCTTCCTTTGGTCAGAGGGGCATAAAATATTTCTGGGAGAGTATTTTTCACAAAAATAGAAGATATGTTTTAAAATTATCCCTCTGTAAATAAATAACACACAACAGTCTAATTTAAAACACGTGAATTTAAAAGTAGCAATCCCACGTAATGTTTTTTGCTGGCTTTACCTGTCCGTCCCGTACGTACCCTTTACAAATATAGAGTCAATTTGGGTGGTGTGCACAGTTTTAGCAATAACATTTCGCACTATTTGCGGTCTTGCAATTACTACTGTAATTGTTTTTTTTTTTACTGGCTTTATCTTAATTGTCCAGGCTCATTTTATTTTGTGCTATAAAAGGCAATGGTATGAATCATAACAGGATCCTTTAATTATTCAGAAATTCGAGGGACGTTTGAGGTAAAATACGCCGGTCGGTGGCGGGGTGGTATTTTTAGAGCGGCCACAGATGGCGAAGGTCGTTCCAGTACAGAATGCTGCTTATTTATTTAGCGCCGCCTACAAAACGCGTCTGCTTGTCTCCCTTCTGCAATGAGACGTATAAAAAAACACCAAAACTGCCGTTACAAGGGGGGCGTGCGACTCGGATGTCATTTTTTGGTATATTTTTTCCAGTTGCGGTAAAACGCTCTCGATTCATTGTTTCGACACACATGTGAATTGGCCTGGAATGGAAGTTCGTCCAAAAACATTTTTTATGTTCGATGTACCCGTACACTGCCAAACACAGAGTACGTTGTTGTTTTATGTAAATGAGTCGAAATAAAATGAAAGAAGTATCTTACGGGATTTGATGGTAACGACCATGGAAATTACGCTCATATTTTTTGCTTGAAAGATACAAGAGTTACGGCCTTACGACTCAGTTGTTGAGAGCTGGGATCGGATTTTTTTATTCATGATTACACTGGTTGGAAGTTAGGCGTAACGTTGGGACGCTAATGCGTTTCGGCTAGGTGAGAAGAGGCTTAAATAAACGAGTTCACTATAAATTCAACGACTACTGGTTTGTGCGGAGTAAATTTAATTTAGATGTACTAAAAGATGCAGCAATCTAGATTACAGGGTGGTGGGGCGGTGAAAGCATTTTACAACAGTAGCACCTTATCGAAGTAAATACATATTTCAATCAACCGTTATCATTTCTATATCTGTTCTTCTGAAATGTAGGTTTAACAATGGAATGATGTCCCAGTATAGTCTTACAAATAAAATAAAGAGTAGGAAACAACCCCCATCACAAACAGTCCACCAATAACCCACTAATAGAAGAATAATGTCTTCACTAAGAAAAAAAATAAAAAAATCCGGTCACATACACAGTTCATAGTACGGCTGTCACAAGTAGTAAGCTATGTTATTGTAATTAACAATATTCGGGTGCGTGCAGGGTGGAGGCTCGCGTGTTTGGCTTTCATTAGGCCATCGCCCGCACCCACCAAATATACTCCTGTCATATCGGTCGCTGTATTTGCTATCTATATCGGGTCATAGGGCCAGTTATTGTTATGATTATTCTGATCTTGATACTTTATGCTACTCATTGCATGAGGGAGATTGAGATTCCAAAGCTGTGAGAATGAAAAAGTCGATGTGCCTTGAAGGCTTGAGAATCGATACTGCCATATCGGCCGGTGTATTTGCTATCTATATTGGGTCATAGGGCCAGTTATTGTTATGATTATTCTGATCTTGATATTTTATTACATGAACCCCAAATGACCAAAGCTGCAAACAAAGTACAAGCAGTATTCAGACTCTGGCTTAGTGAAACGTGTGACATAATAAAGTTATATAATAGTAAAGACCTAGGGTAGAAGCTAGATTTGACTTAGCGGTCATTGACCTTATAAGGGGGTCTTGGTTCTTAATAAAAATACGGAAGAAGACATAAAAACTGTCTTGAATCTACATCAGCTATCGTGATCTATTACATCGTGTAGCGATGAAAAACAGTTTATTGTTTGTTTTTCAGGTCTATGCAGAGATGTTAGGAAAAGGTCAATGTACTTTATGGCATATTTATCTGGCGCCTACCTTAAGTAGTATAAGTTCACAGCTTTATGAATGTTCTTGTTTGAACTTGTGCAAATCGACACTCGTTCGCTTTGTCTCATAGATATTTATTAGTTCCTCGGTTCGTCAAAGGAATAACAAAACGATAGCTACTATAAATCCAAGCGGTAACACAGCGAACTCGTCGGAGTTTTCGTTTATTGATGCTTTTGCATAAATACCTACTCAAATAGATTTCTGTGAAAAACTGTAACTGGAATCTCGCCAATTTTCCTTTAGTTTTTCAATAATGTATGCTTTTCAGTTTCTATGTTTAATTAATATTGTGATTTAAACTTGACTTGTGTGGTACAAATAGTAAACTGGAAGATTGCGTATTCAATCCTTATCCTTGATTTTATTAAACAAAATCCACCCACTGCGTTTCTGTTTATCTGTTCACTATAAATTCAAAAACTACTGCACGGATTTTCATACGTATAATACATACCAATAGATAAAGTGATTCGTGAGCAAGGTTTAAATGTATATATTTCATGCATATTATGGTTATCTACCATAATGTATTTTCTCTAAAAAAGCGGAGAATTCCAAAGATTTCTAATTCCCGTGCGGAATTGGGGCTAGTCACTAATCACAATGATAATATATATGTTACGGCTAATACCCGAAGTGCGGCTACACCTAGTTTTAGCCGGTTAGAACTAGGTGTAGCCACTTACTCTTGGTTAAACCTAGTACGAGCCGATTGTTTTCGGGTAAAACTAGGTCTAGCCTTCATCATGCCGGCTACAACTAGGTCCAGCCATTCCCTGTTGGATAAAACTAGGTCTATCCGATATCATTCCGGCTAGAACTAGGTCCAGACAATCCTTGTTGGATAAAACTTAGATGCGCGTCCCGCCAAGCCTTCCGCCCCGCGTCACACTCATGACTCACAGCATCTGCAGGTTGTGAGCGCCAGGTGCTGCTGATCTTTTGCAGGTCTACTAGCGAGTGTAGCTTACAGCATCTGCAGCAACAGCGCGTGTCTTAGTTTTATCTAATAGGGATTGGCTGTACATAGTTTTAGCCGGCATGCTATCGGCAGAGCTTTTTTAGATATTAAAAAAACATCCAATGTCAAAATGTCACTCAAGTTTATGTTGTTCTAATAAATAGTTTGTTACTTTATAAAAGTGTAATTTATAATTATAATAACCATTCTTTAAATTATAATATGCAACTACTTATTGTCTGTTGTAAAAAAAATGTTCCTGATTGTTCCTATTATATTAAAAATTGTACTCCTAATAATTCGTGTTAATTATTACAATGTGATTTATAAGAATAAAAAACTCTACGTTTCTTTTTATTGGATGTTTTTATGCCCTCCACCCCGCGCCGCTGCTGCAGATGCTGTAAGTCATGAGTGTGACGTGGGGCGGAAGGCTTGGCGGGACATGCATCTAAGTTTTATCCAACAAGGATTGTTTGGACCTAGTTCTAGCCGGAATGATATCGGATAGACCTAGTTTTATCCAACAGGGAATGGCTGGACCTAGTTGTAGCCGGCATGATGAAGGCTAGACCTAGTTTTACCCGAAAACAATCGGCTCGTACTAGGTTTAACCAAGAGTAAGTGGCTACACCTAGTTCTAACCGGCT
This sequence comes from Mythimna separata, assembly GCA_030763345.1. NCBI lineage: Eukaryota > Metazoa > Arthropoda > Insecta > Lepidoptera > Noctuidae > Mythimna > Mythimna separata. The sequence goes on along the minus strand of CM061170.1, from coordinate 21,132,079 downwards.
AAAACTAGGTGTAGCCGCACTTCGGGTATTAGCCGTAACATATACAAAAGTAATAAAATCAGTGCACTTTGATTCAAAATAATTAAATCGCCACGCAAACCTAACAAAGAGAATTCTTTCTTAAAGAAATACGAAGCAACAAAGACAGAAACGATCGTATTTACCGAAAGCAAGTACAAAGTAAATTCAAAGAAAAAAATACGAACTCCATAACTTACAATTTGCTTTGCAATGCCCCAAGTGACGGTGTCGTGACTACAAGTCAGCGTTTTGTAAACGCCGCGCCCTACAACCCCTATTTAGAGGGGAAGCTTATGAAATTATATTACGCATTTATTTCCCACTAGTCATATACTGGGGGAAGAAAAACTTTTAGGGAATTTCCCTGAGCGACCTGTTATTATTAAATTTAGTACGAGACATTAATAACAGTTTTCTTTTTGAATTTTCTAAAGATTGACGAAGTCGTTTTACTGTTAGTTTAATTACTATGTTATTATTACCTTTGGAAATGTTTCAGTCAATCAATGTCAGGTAATTTCTTCATCTAGGTATACTCGTACTTCTATACTAATATTATAAAGAAAGATTTGAATTTTTGTTTGTAATGAATAAACTCAAAACACTTTTTTTTAATTGTTTTAATCTAGTGCTTGACTGCGATCCCACCTGATGGTAAGCAGTGATGCAATCGTTGATGGTGAGGCGCACTAGCTTATTACTATTGGCCCTATCATCTTTGTAAATGTTTTAGTCAATTTCAGATGAAATGTAATTAAACAAATATACTAATATTTTGAAGAGGAAAGATTTGCATTTTTGTTTGTAATGAATTAATTGAACAGCTACTGGACCGATTTTAAAAAATTCTTTCATCAGTAGAATACTACTTTATCATTGAGTGACTTTATATTTAGTACATTTACGCGCGCGAAGTCGCTAGCTGAAGCTAGTACAGAATAATTTTACTTCAGTATAAATTACCGGTGAAAACAATGTTTCCAAAGTTAATATATCTATCTTCTTTGACTACTTGTCAGGAACAATGGAGGGTAAAAGCTTGTAGAAAATAAAGGCAATTAACAAATTGCCGAGTTAATTACATTATCATAATTGGTTTGCGTGAATGAGCTGTTTTGATATCCTCAAATTCGGTGCGCTGTTATTGCGGTGAATTTTAACAAATACGCAAACGTTTGCACCAGGAAAAATACAAATATTCCTCTACCCTTTCTCAAATATAATTTTCTACATGTATTTAGACCACACCTCCAAAAATCAATACACGCCACCTATTTCTTTGCGTAAGAATTTGATTATATCAGAAAATATTTTAGAATTTTAATAAATTTAAGGTAACCACGAAACCCCAATTTTGGCAGTTCCCTTCAGAACAAAAGCCGACAAAATTAACTGTACTTGTGTTGTTAATTTTCGCTCTTCCGCCATTCCTGATCGGTTCGTTGTATAGGATTAAATTGGGGAATTAGTTTAGGGTCTGCTGGCTCGGGTGTAAGGCACGTACTCTCCCTAGGGATTCCAAGGGAAAGTTCAATGTTTTATTTCTGCTTCCAATGTTTGGATTTTTCATGGTGACTTTGGATGTCGATTTAGAAGATTCTGTGTTTAGTTAATAATGTATTTTGGGCTTAGGCGGTATTGATATTTACTTCTAGCTTTTGCCCACGACTTCGTTTCGGTGTATTTCGGTTACGGACGCAAAGTCGAAGTTAGATAAAAAGTAGCCTACGTTCTTTCTTGGGGTTCAAGCTTACTTCTTACTTAATTTCTTCGACATTGGTTTAGTAGTTTAACTGTGATTTCCTACTGCCCACAGACGCGTATTTATCATTATACGCTTGGTGTACGCTTGCGTGAAGCTAACAAAAAACTTTATAACTGTATCGAAGAAGTAGCAATGACACGATAGCACGACAATCACATTTTTTATATTAGTATGGATTGTTACTAAGGGCTTTCCAGTGCAGAAAATATCCAGACGTTAAGGCTCTTATCATTAACCGATGGCAGAACTGTTTATCAGCGTTAAATCTGTTCATTTACTCCAACCTCTAGCAGGACACTTTGCCATTTTAGTGGGGAATTGATCTAAATTGAATCCATCTATTACGCCAGCTAGCTGGTCCTCAAATTGAATGGCTACGTGAACCACGTGTTCGTCGTTGACCTCGACACGGCCTCTCAATAAATTCATTCATGTTATTTAGACTGATGGCCTTCGCTTTAATTTGGGCAATTCAGCTTATCTACCTCATTTGATTGTTTATTTTCTTTTGTGATGACTACTGAAAGAAAACTGCAGGCAGGTATTGTTGCGGAAGTTCGAAAGAGTTACCAGGAACCTGGAACTTAAAGGGCAATTTAATGAACACGGTTGGGATTTTGTCAGTAAAAGCCTGACATTCCCTCTCATGCCACCTAGAACGGGAGAAGATATTTGATTGCCAAACCACAAAGAAGGCTGCAAGTGTTATGGCTTGTGTTATTTTTTTCATGGCATAAACTAATGCTTGACTGCGATACCACTTGATAGTAAGCAGCGATGCAATCGTTAACCTATCACATACCCACAAAACGAGACACAATAGTAAAACAATAACACCGCGGTCTCATAGAACCGGTCGGGGATTCATGAATTAATTGTGATGTGCACTAGTTTATTAAAAGCATATTCATTCCAGCCTTGAAAACATCTAAATTATAGTCGAACGGAAAGACCGCAGCAGGCAAATTTTCCCAGTCCTTCGATGTGCGCAGTATTAACGACAGCGACGAGGCGAAACGCTTAGTCCGGATCGTAGAAGTGTTAACAGTTCAATATTTCTGTCATATTTATAATAAATCAACATTTTAACATAAAATTACCCCCAAGAAGAACATTTTTTTTTAGGAATTTACTATTACTTCTTTGAAGAAAACAAGAAGCAGTATCTTAAATGTGATCACCCATTTCCGTTACACCCTGAATTTTATCTAACTCCTGTACCATTTTGGCCTTGAATACGAGAAAACCTTTGATCCCAAGATTCAGAAATGCCTTTGGCCTATTGATATTGTAAATCAAGGCTTTTATTTCTTTATTGGACTTCGAAAATCTGTAAAGAGCTCACTGATAAATCGAGGTATCGCTGTTTGAATCGCAAAATTGTAATACAAAGGCAAAACCGTACCGACCTGAAATACTATCTATTAACATAAACGCGAACCCAAAACACAGTCAAAATCGATCTGAGTTATCTGTGTCCAACGATAACTATGCTGCTGTATCGATAAGATAACATAATAAATTATTTAATGGAAGAAAGAAAGAAACCGTTTAATGGTCCAAGTAAGTGTATCAGTATCAACACGGTGACGTCTCCGAGGTCGGTGCTCGGTCGAATCGATACGCGCGGACGTGGCACGTCACTAATGTTTACGTTCTGTTTCTAAGGCGACCGATTCGATTGGTTAATGATGCGAGTTTACATTGGCGCAGACAAATGTTTATCGATACTGTATGCGAATAATCGTTATTGCTTCTTCAATCCTTTGATCTACTCGTAAAGTGTGTTATTTGAAATTGATTTATTTTATTATTACACTGCAAACGATCTATTCCCATCCAATGTTATATCAATTCACGAATGTTTGAAATAATCAAAACATCAGACGTGCTAAAATTGTATTGAATGACAATTTATTTTTATTACAACCAATTTAACATATTGCTCTTTCTATTGTAGATTGGCTGTTATTTATTCTGTCACAATAAATCCGATACAAAATTAGTATTGTTCTCGAAGAAGGACAAAGTAAATCGTTCATCGCAAAAACTTCGTTGTTGGAATCTGATTACGTTCTAGCTTGATATGGCTTCTTGTAGTATATAGGGGAAAGTATTAAGAGATGTAGGTTTACTTTAAAAATTGTCTGTGCTTTGGCTTTCTTTGTGGGCGCAGTTCACTTCCTCTGCAGCTCGCATTGTGCACTGAGACGTTCAATGATCGTGTAAGCCGCTTTTGTTCTTATATTGAATTCAATAAATTGAAAGTCGCTCAGCTGAATCCCAATTCAAATGGATTTAAAGTTTTATGACGTATCAGTAAAGTTCTAGGTCTAGACGTTCCTATAAACTTTCGTTAGATATAAAACTTTTAGATGCCCCACTGGAGTGTTTATGGAAGAAGTTGGTTTTATTTATTTTTTTAGGGATCCATTCAAAACTTTTTACATCGATGTTTTTGTTGAAATATTTTGTTCAGCGAACAATCTGACTAATAAACCAATTATTTGTTTCAGGTACATAATTTCGATTTTTCGGAATGGAGATCGGATTTCGATGCAATTTATAGGTAACCGTATACACCAATTAGTGAAATATCAAACGAACCGTTTACAACGTTGACGGTTTTATTGGAATTTCATTACAAGCTTGTAGAACAAATAAATGAAGCTTTTTGCAAAGTTAGGAAAACGTGAATTTTTATAAGTACGACGATATTCTTGAATGCGCAATATTGCCAACATTGAATGAATATAGAAAGGATACAACTAAGCTCCATTGAGTAACGGAGACAACAGTAACAATACGTAGTTCAGATCAATAGCGGCAGAGCTTTAGACATGAGACTTATATCACTGTTTATTTACCAACGCCTTTCTTATAAGACAACACTGGATCTGCGTAAAGTAGCATTATCCGAGCTTACTGTCCTAAGAAAAGTTATAGTAGCGAAAGCCAGAGACGAATTATTTCGCAATGTATGTCACATCCCAAAAATGTACGCGTACTCGGCCCTATTCTGTTTCACGGTGTCATTTCATAAACATAAGAATACGCTGCTTCCACGCACCGTACATATCTTGAAGAACAATTTATACGCCGCCCTTATAGGGGAACGTGTAGAATTAGTATTCACTCTGCGTATCCACCGAGGGGCGAGGTGTCAAGTTCGAACGAAAAAAACTCCCTCGGGAATTGTAGTCAAGCATTATAATGTCATCTGTTGCTTGTCTTGAATTAATTTTGCACATATTAATGTTAGAATGTTTTTGGTATATTTTTTTTGGGAGGCTAAATATTTGGTCAAATTGGAATAGAAAATAATTGTAAAAATAGAAGCTAATTGTAAGTAATAAAAGGAAAATACATACGCAAAATACGCGCTTTAGTCGTGAAGTAACGGAAACCAGTCCGAAATACAAATACAATAAAGTGAAACTGACTGACTGATTTCTCAACGCCCAACCGAAACTATAGGGCCTAGAAGCGTGCAGGTTATACAAAGGCTTCCTTTTATGTTTTCCAAAATTCCTGTGGCGATGAAACGGTCTAAAGCTTATTAGTCCGGTCAATTTAGACATCCAAGGTTACAATAATTCGCACTTGGCTGAAAATTGGTAGGATTGTTCAATACACTATTATAAAGGAAATTTGAAAAGTCCTCATCGATCCAGCACGTGCAAAAAAAATACACGTGGTCAAAGGTCACAAGAATGGGTTTTTCGCGATTTTCAGCAAAATGGTAAGTTTTATCATAAAATTAGCTCAGACAAAAATTGTAGATCGGACAATTATCTATAAAAATGTCTAACTACTTTTTTTCCTAAGAGCCACCGTTTTTAAGATATAACGATTCAAAAAGTTGAAACAGTAGCAAGCGCAACCTGAGAAAAAGAGGTTCAATCCAAAAATTTTGTATGTGGTATTACTAATTAGTAGTTGTGAAGTGTCAAGACATGATTCTTCATGTCTTGACACTTCACAACTTTTTTTATTTCGGACAATTGTGGCTGAATAATGCGGCCCATTAAATCAAAAACTCCAGGTCGTTCTATCATTAGACGCACTCTAATAGCATTGAATGTATTCGGCATAGTAAAATAAAGCAGGTATACGACCCTAGCCACGCAGACAATTGAATGGGAGGCAGATGTTGCTGAAGGTTACACTGGCGTAGAAGATAAGGGAATGGGTTTTTTTTTACCCCAAATTTTCATATTTTATATGTGTTAGTCACACTGACCGATAGAACGATATTTTTGCTTGTATTACGGCTTCAGTGATGTACGAGTATATACGTGGTGTACTTATTCATATTTTGACGATTACAACTCTTTCAATATTTTGAATCGTTATATCTCAAAAACGGTGGCTCTTAGGAAAAAAGTATTTAGACATATTTATAGATAATTGTCTGATCTATAATTTTTGTCTGAGCTAATTTTATGATAAAACTTACCATTTTGCTTAATAACGCGAAAAACCCATTTTTGTGACCTTTGACCGCGTGTATATTTTTTTGCACGTGCCGGATCGATGAGGACTTTTCACATTTCCTTTATAATAGTGTATTGAACAAACCTACCAATTTTCAGCCAAGTGCGAATTATTGTAACCTCACCCCAATTAATTAGTCTATTTTGACCGGACTATATATAGAGAAGCCTACTTTCACGCGAGCGAAGCCGCTGACTGAAGCTAGTAGTAAGTAACTAAGGAGCAATCCCTTCAGGGGATGCACATTACGCCTCTCTTACGTAACGAAGTTTTTCAAGACGTCTCGTTTAAAAGCAGAGTTTCACGGAAGATTGTCCTTTGTGGTACATTGCCTTTTGTACAAAGACGACGTTTTCCAAAGATCCTTTAGACAAAGTTCTCCAAAGCTTCCTTTGAAGCAGACTCGTTAAAGCTTTGTTTAATACATACTAAGTTGTTCTTAATTATTGGCCTCCAATGTCGACCTTTACCAATGTTATTTAATTTTATGAGTTCTTGAAAACCAGACGAAAGGAAAGCCTCGGTAACAGGAAAATTCTCGAAATCAGATTTTGTCATTAGATCGTCCAAATGGTATCAACGTAATGGATCTATTACGCTGATACAATTTAGACGATAACGAAGTTTTGTTTTTTAGAGATTCCGACGTAAAAGTCTCTTTTTCTAGGGACAGCTAATTCTTTGCCAATTTAGTTCTTGGTAGGGCGTTAGACAAAGAAAATTTATAAGAATAACAATCAGCAGCCCCAGCTGCCGGGATTCTGTCTGTGGGCTTATTGATGGCGAGCAGAGGGTAGTTCGCCAATCGGCTGTCAAACAAAGAAGGAACGTAGCAGTGGGTTTTAGTCCGTAAAAGTCAGATACCCCTCCCGTTCCGCCTTGGCGTGGAAGATGTCAATTTACGATTTCCTACCTAAAAAAAAAAACATCTGCCAAGTTTATTTTTTTGGAATTGTGATTTGAACTTTACCAGAGAACGCAAAGCTGTTCAAAATGATGACTTTAATTGTGTAACAAAACACACCTACTATTAATAGCACAATATTCTAATAACGTTAATAGACAGAGCGTTAATTATGTAAGTAGCAATTACGCTTGTATAGTATATATGTCAAATTGAAATAATAAAGGTATATTATGGCGGATTGTTACGTCCCGACTCGACTAATTACTTACTGTGTAGTTTATTATTGACTGTATACTAGGTTTTTACAATGTAGCAGAATGGTTTGTCGGTTTTCGTAGTAAAATACTTTGTAGAGTTCCCGCCTAAACCAGTTGAGGAGTAACGGTTCAATTATACAGATGACCTTTGCAGTACTCTTGTCAATATACTACTATGTCTTGACAATATACTGCTTCAGTAAGTAACAAAAGTAAACTACAGAGTAAGGAATTATTGGTGACTGAGAAGAAGAATTCAAGTAGAAAATGCTACTAGGCATTAAGTTCGCCTCTGTATTTTTAAATAAACTAGTCAATTAGAGATTTATGATAAAGGAAAAATTTAGGAGTATACATATTTGTATGTTTGTAATTTCTTCACGCTCGGTCGGCCTTACGGATATGAATGAAAAGTACGGATTGGCACACAGGTAGACTATTCTATAGGTCCGGGAATGGCACACAAAATTAACTTTGTACTTTCACGCAGACGAAGCCGCTAACAGCAGCTAGTATGTAATCTGTAACTCCCCTAACTCGTAACGCACTTGATGCACGTTTTCATTCAGTTCCACGAATTCTGTAACTAACATAAAGTATCAGACTCTCCTAATTTATGGAGAAGTTCACATCAACATGAGAAGTAAGTACACGTGCAGAATTTCCAAGCATCCACAGGCGTTACTACGTAGTATCGTAAATGACGAGAACGTGTTACATTTTCGCTTCACTTTCAGCGGAAAATTACTTACAGAAATTTCCTCGAACTCATTATCATGGCTTTTCATAATAATACATCAATTTAAAATGAAGACCCGTGTTTGGTAAACGAAATTCGTCGAATTGTGGGTTGATAGGTACAGTCACTAGCAATAAGATATTATTTAAAATACATTGCCAATTTTTTTTATGCAATTTGGCTTTTGTCATTCAAGATAATCGGCTCAAAGCTGATTTTATAAAGTGCTTAGTGCTATTTGTATTTATTTTTTTTTATTTTTATTGTTCTTGTTAGTGATCCTAAGTTTTCTACTACTTTTTCTGTGTCTACCCGTGAGAACCAGTAATTGGCTCAATGTTTCATACACTATAAATTGTTATCCATTTATTATAACTGTTGTTTCTCCTACGATTAAATAAATAAATAAGGTTACGATAATTTGTTCGTGACTATACAAGAGCTGCATTACAAACTCTAAATAAACTTCAGTAACACATTACAGTTAATAAATGTATCGCCATTTTTAATATCTTTAAGCACGTGACCGTTATCGCATTGTGTGCTAACGTCTGATAAGCCAATATTAATCATGTTCCACTTGTTATAATGATGTTTTTTGAGCGCTCGATTGAATGAAAAAATGGAAAAGTAGGTTAAGCCGTAGGACGTGGTTCAAGGTTGATCTTCAAGGCTTCCGAAGGACGTGAGAAGGAATTGAAAGCAATAAGTTGAGTTTAGTCGCTTCAGACTTCAAGTGTAAGTGAATTTGCTGTAGGTCTTTCTGCTAGATGCTGGCACATTACAGCGGCGAATGCCTTGATATTAGAGGCACTGGAAATCCAAGGAATTTCTCTGTATGGTTCCTTGGACTAGGACATATTACAGCTACTTATACTTTGATGTAGTGACACCGGTGATCCAGAGTGTTTATCTATTTATGGTTTCTGAATAGGATCCACTCTAATGACTTGCTTTAGAGGCACCAGAGACCCAGGTCGTTTCTCTGTATGGTTGCTGACTAGGACATTCTCTGACTTGCTATAGAGCCATCGAAGATCCAGGTCCCATTCCTTACGGCTTCCTGACTAAGACTCACAACAGCTGCCTTGCCTGTGTGTCTTGCCTTGTGTAATGCCTTACTGTAGATGCATCGGGGACTCAGGTTGTTTCTCTTTTTGGTTGCTGACTGGGATACACTACTAATGCCTTGCTGTGGAGGCACTGAAGACCCAGCTCGTTTCTCTGTATGTTTCCTAAATAGGACATACGTTATAGCTACTAAAACCCTTTTCGTAAAGGCACCGAAGACCCAGGTCGTGTCTCTACGGTTGCTGACTAGGACACACTACAGCTTTCTGTGCCGTACTTAATTGGCTCTTGAGTTCCCCGTCGTCTCTCTGTCTAGCTTCTTGCAGAGCAATCGAATGTACAAAAGATTTTATTGACAAATTATTTGTTTCATAATCAAATAAAGTTCTCTGAAATAAAATCAAACTGGTTCTCGTTTTTGTGAATAGAAATCCAAGTTTCCTCAACAATTAAAACGAAACGAATTTATTCGACTGTTTTTTTTTTAGTGTTCAATGTTTCTGAAATTTTGTTAGATATACCGGAACTTTCAGAGGTGGAATAATTGAAACTATTTGGAACACTGAATGTTATGCTATTTCCATAAAGGTTTTCTGTGTAGCGCTTTTGCAATACCTACCGCGCTCGGCGAAAATTCGCCGAATTACGAAGTATGCTGCTCCCAGCTTTTTATTAATTTCTCTTTGAAAATGCTATACAGCATTGAATTTCCCGGAAGTTTTATATTTAAAAGGAAAAACTGTTAATGAAAATAGTGATAAAAGAAGTTATGGGAAGGGAGGTTTTCAAAAGGCAATGTTAATGCGTGTAGATTCAAATCTACATGCAGTGACATTATTCTAGAAAATGAACAATTCTGCGTTCAACTACATTTTCCGATTATAAAGCGTTTATAAAACTGAGGAATTAAAGAACAACCATGTCACATTAAAACACAAATAGCGATTTTCACAATGATAACAATTCCTTGCCGCCATTTTCATTTCGTATCGCTTTCCCGCCATAATGAGACATTACCATTACAGAAGCGTTTAGACGTTATGGCACATTTTGTAGAAAGCTAACAAACGTTAGGTACATTAGACCGTTTCTAGTGTGTCTAAGTCTGTCTTAGTATTGTTATTTGTCTAAGTATTAAACCGAAATAGCAGTTTAGAGAACAATTCGTATCTAACCTATGTACCTACCATGTACGCTTTAGGTACCTATGAAAACTGTTTGACATGGCTTTTAAGAGGATAGAAAGAAAATAGCCATTGAAATTCACGTCACCAGATTCACACAGCGAAAAAAAAAAACAATAATTAAAATAAAACAGTAACATTTTGTGTACCTCACGACTGCGCCAAAACGGTTCGTTTCAGTAATGTTACTTGACAGATATCTCACGCTGGTCTTCCAATGAACCTTGAGTGTCTATTCTTCTTATTCTATTTCTGATTTGTCATCATCATCATCATTTCAGTTGAAAGACATCCACTGATTCCCGTGACCCTTACCAGGCCATCGGTCTTGTTAGAGGCCTACCAACGCTGCGTCTTACAAATATAATCCAAAAAAACAAAGGTGCTTTTTGTGTAATTTAAAAGTTTCACCTCAAAAACAATTAGATAACTAAACATCCTAATTTCAAGAAAATAAGATTGCGGTAACCAATTCATAAATCTTCACAAAGTTATTGTTTAATTAATCCGTTCAAAATTAACTTTGACTAGTATTCATTCGATTAAACTCTGAATAAGTAATAGTCTCGAATCAAATTGGCATCAGACGAGCTTTTATTCTGCCATTGTAAAAGCGACCTTTAAAATTTTATATCCCTAACTTTGACAGAAAACAGGAACGTGTGTATAAAGCATTATCAAACTTATATTACTGTTGGGAATTTTAAAATAACTTGTGAAAGTAATATCTTTAGTTTGAACATTTGAATACACTTAAGTCTGGGGATAATATTACATAAACCCTTTATTTTTAAAAAGAAATTGTTTGAAAAGGGCAATATGTTCGAGTAATGGAAACTGAAAGTATAGGTGGCATTTTTTATTTATTATACAGTCTATAACGAAATGAGTTTTACTGTTTCTTAAACAAAGATTCGCTCTACCGTTCTTTTACATACAAAAAACAGGTCTCGTACTACCCACGCGAATCACAACTTCTGTTCAATGTAGATGACTCAACTGATCGTGGGATCTTCACAGAATCCACCTTCAATTCAAGTCGTAACTTTATTTACCTGAATTTAAACATCATTCATCACAAAACTGCCATCAAGAAAAACATTACGGAAGTCTAAGAAGATTTAAGACCTCTTAAATCTTTTTAATGTGACCTATTTTCTTCAAAATGCGTCGCGTATTCCCTCATATGCTCATACCACATACATATTGCACCAGTGACTCGGCTATGTTTTTCAAGCATCTTAGAATTTTCATATCATTACCCGCGCTCTCTGCATCCGCGACGAACTGGAAAATTAATGCAAATTCTCCATCACGAGCTATTTATCCGGATAATTTGAGTGGTGAGCTTCTCAGTACCCTCCCCTGTGATAAATTGCGGCATTATCTAATAGTAATTAGTGTTGTCTTTCTTGTTGGCAGCGGTATGACGTAAGGATGTCGTTTATCATTCTATTGTTCTCTCCTTCGCGCTGAAAGGGTAAAGTTATGTTTAATATAATGTTTCTTGTGGCAACCCTGTTCGATTGACTATGCTGTCAATGTTAATGTATAGCTAGCCCCGATTTGATATTTAATTACTCAGATACCCGCGAAACGAGACACAATAGTAAAACAATAACAGCGCGGTCTCATAGGACCGGTTGGGGATTCAAACGTTAAAGCCTTAATCACATTTGTTAGTGTCGATAAACATTTCATCAACGTAAAATAGATTCGGGTCGTAATCACTGCTGATAATAATAGATTCTACCGCAGATTAATCAGACTTAATCAACCTCCAGAACCAAGATTAGTTTCCGTTTCTGGACGTCTAACGATTACCGTCTTATTCTTTTGTCGGCGTCAGAATAGTGACCCCATTCTTATGTCTTAATTAAAATGAATGAGAAGGTCCTTTTGCACCTGTAGTCCTCTGTCCTCATAGCGTTTCTTCTTCACAATATAATTTCCCGTTCAGTTCCTTATCAAGCATTTACTTTGTCAATTTCCCGTCATACTTGACAACGTTTAATAACGACACGATGTAAATTAGTCAAGCTGTCAATGTGTCCGCAATAACGCGGGTTTGATTGAGAAACAAGCACTCAAGACGCTTCCTCTCTCATTAATTATGGAGTGTCCCGTAAGGAAGATGTTTTAGCGATAACGTTTCCACGGCTGGGTTTTATTGCTTGTCTGTTTGAATTTTAATATCAATTACCGCAACGCGTCTGGCTCGATCTGGGTTATTTAACCGTCGCGTCGTTTCATTTGCGTATTGCCTTGCCTCACAGACGGTTTAAATGCCCTACTTAGCCCTAAAGGGGTTTCCTGGTTTAAAGCCGCCGTGCGCTTCACTGAAAAGAATTAAGTCGTGGGCTCATTAGTAAGAGAAACTCTACAATTGAAATGAGTCGTCATTATGGGTTTTTAACCCCTTTAAGACTCAGTTACAGCTCTGATAAATATTCTAGCTTAATGAGATTCCTTTTGTTTTCAGCGTTTGCACAGTAAAATCCTTAATATAGTAGAGATACACTGAGGCAAAGACCACATTTGGGCCGTTTAATATTAAGTTTAAGCCAACTTAAAAGGAGAAAAGAGGTCACACATCTCAAAGCGTGGCTTAATAAGGACAAAGAGAGCTCGTGTGGTCACAACTAGCGACTATTCACTTTGTAGCCTGTGTTTGTAAACCGAAATGGTTTAGGAATGGTTTTTGTGGGTTATCTTATGTTAGGAACTCAGGCTCACGACTATCTATAAATAGAACAAGCTACAAATATCTGAGGCGTAGTGTTGAGGATTACAGTGCTGATTAAGATTGAAGATCCATTCGGACGTTAGCGTTAACATAATTATTTCTAACTGGACTAACTTCTGCCAAGCGCCTTCGCTGGTGAGAAAGTAGGAACTTAATTATGTTTCATTCAATACTTCAAAGTAACATTATATTGGTGAAAGATTTTTTTAATCAGTCCAGCATTCTTCGATTTTATTCTTTACAAATCTTACCTTTTATTAGTATCTATCATCATTGAAAAATATTTACCTAGCTATGAGAGTTTGTAATCGGACTGAGTGTACACTAGTGCGCAAACACTCTGGGGTTGCATTACGCATAGTTGAATGACCTTTAATACCTGGGGAAAATCTCATGGGGATTGTCGTCCAAGGGAGTGAGAAGGGTTATGTCGGACTTATACTCAAAAGAAGCCTTAAGGTATTACTTAAAGTACTTACCCTTGGAATAAGAGAAATGCACACACAATGGGTATCTAGCTGACCAAATTATCTGCGCCCTCCGAAGAAGTATTTTAACCTTGGCCATGACCGAATTGATCGACATTATCTTTGTTATTGTAACAAAGTCTTATTCATTCATGCGCGTCTATTATGTTTACCTACATAGATTCTTAGTATCATCATCATCATCATCATCCTGCCCATATTCCGTTTTGTTCTTCCATTCTGTCCTGTCACCCGACACGCTATCACTATCTTCCTTTCATATCCTCACACAATCCATCCATGTTTTCTTTGGCCTTCCTCTCAATCTGTCCAAGTCTTCTTCTTCTTTTCGAATCGATATTAAATTGTTTGTGACAGTAGGTTGCTACGTAAACTGCAGCGTCGATGGAACACATTATATCCTCCAAAGTGCAGGTGTATGGACACTTTTCTTTATTATTGCCATTGACATAGGCTCGCGTTTGTCCACTATCTCGCTTGATGATGTTGGTAAGCGATAACTTGGAACACCGCAACGTGTGGAGTATGTTGTGTGTTAACAGGAGCACCGACTCACATTGAGTAAAATCCACCAGTGTAATAAAGGAAACAACTTGACAAAACATACCTAAAAAAATCTCACACTACTAGGTATGTCTCTGACACGATGTTGTTACACATGAGATGACAGACGCAAACAGAACTGTTTAGCGACAAAGTTATTATCCAATCAACCGAGAGTCGAGGCAAATTCCTTTATACTCGCAAATGTTTTCGTGTTGCGATAAATGGCGCTGCTTATCAATGATGTCAGCTTTTATGTACAATTTTATCGTGTTTATGATGAGTCATCGGACGTTTTTTCCAATGTAGGGGAAGTACTGTTGTGTAGGTGCAGTAGTTTTGTTTGTGTGAGTGTAGGTTCCTGTTATATTTTTGATTATTTTTAGGGTTCCGTACCTAAAGGGTAATTTGTCTGTCCGACTATTACTATGTATCTCATGAACCGTGATAGCTGGATAGTTGTAATTTTCACAGCTGACGTATTTCTATTCACGTTATAACAAAAAATACTAACATCAGAATAAAATATGTTAGTGGGGCTATAATACAACAAACGTGATAGTTTTGCTATGGACGGTATGGAACCCTTTGTGCACAAGTACGACTCGCACTTAACCAGTTTTTTATTGAATGAATGTAACTGAAAAAGCCTCTCTATCTCATGATAAAACATGAGCCCTCAACTAGGTACATAAATGAAATGCATGAATTAATATATTTATTTTCACTCTATTTAAGATGATTGCTTTTGGCACATGCAAATTCTCAACATATTCACATGTCACCGTCTCATCGGCGGCGTTTCAACGCGAGCTCAGTTGGAACACGCCGAGCCACCGGGGCGCCGCCCCGTGACGTCATCGCCTCGCCTGTGGCCCATTCGGCCCTTAATACACAGTAAACACGACCCTCGTGCCTTGTTTACCTTTTCACCCTTACGTGTGCCACTATTTTACTCCTACCGTTGATTTTTGTACTATCTAACTTCATTTTCCGCGAAACGGCGACGCCATGATGTCATTGTGGATTGACGAATATTAAAGCCTGATTTGGTTAGACGAAGCTGAGGGAGGCTAACTATGAGCCTGCTAGCCTTTGCGATGACTCGCCTACACTACTGCTAATGTTCTATAAGGTCTGGTCATCGACTTGGACGGTCATTAATATTGCCATAATGGTGTGATGTGAGTCGACCTGGAAACTAGATCAATAATAACCATCAATTTTGTATATCAACCAAAACTGACTATTCTTGAAAACGTAGGTATTTTTTTAGGTAGTTGTTGTTTTAAACTAACAAAACTCTCGTTTCGCGTGCAAAATTCCTATTTTTGCATAGTCCTGGAATATACAAAAAGCTGAGTCAAATTGTACTCGTAAGTTTTATAAGCGTAAGCAAACTTCTACTTTCCGGAATATCTTCATGCTTTGCTGAATTTCCAAACTAATGATTATTTGTTTCCCGTATACTCGGCAATTGGGTGAATTTTGTACATAACTTTTAATAAAGAACTGTACAACGTCTTCGTAATAAAAGATCACAAAGTTTTCCAGTTAAAGGCTCGTCTCCGAGGAATATCTTTTTCTTTTTGTCACGGCGTAGAAACATTTGTATGCGGATCTTTTACTGGGAACTTATCCCATTACAAGTTTCGTAAGTTTTGTCCGAGTCATTATCATAATCATTGTCACTATGCCACTACACTATTTCATTCCACTCTGAAGAGTTTTCATCAAGAAACTCTTAACAGCTTTTTTAATCTGTTTTAACTTTGATATTGACAGCTGAATCATTGATAAAGGGTAGACAAGTTAAATTGGCTAACTTTAAAATGAAGATTAAAAATTATAAGTCCTTTCATCTTCTTTTAATCTATTTTTGTGCAGTCATCTAAATGGAAGATTTTAAATAAATCAAGATAACTTAAAAATCTTTACCAAAATATGATTTCTTATGCAAATTAATTTTGTTTTGGTTTGACAAAGAACTTGTAAATTCTACGATTGGCGTATTTAGTAGACAAGAAAATTGTTTTGTTTTATTTTCATAAAGGTATACCTACTTCGCTATTTTCTGGAAGAACAGGTTTTTCACCTACGACTTCGTGCGTGTGATCATCATAGTTATGCTATGTTATGTAAATAAAGGAAATAAACATCTGTTATCGCCACGTTGAACAATATCAAAAAGGAAGCAAGAGTTGTTATCAGATAAAACGAAAACGAGTAATGACACTTTTAACCAAACGTCATGGTAGGCGCTTACGCAAAGGCACGGGTCATGATCATTAGAAAGTTGCCTTTTATACTCTTTGTGCTCTATTGTCTCTTACTTTACGCAACTATAACCTTTTTTTATACTGTGATTTCTATTTCTTCAAAAGGATAGCGAATAGTTTGTGGTCAGCTGATAATGATCTCATCGTCATCGTTGTTGATCGACTCATATGGATGTATATGTCCATACGAGTCTATAACCACAATAGCTAAGCCATTATAGTAATCTTCAATTATTTCAAGATGTCTACGAATATAATTGTTTGTAATTTTCTTGCCATACTATTCGGGATTGCAATCCGATACGACAGATCTGGTACCGAATTCTCATGAAACTACAACGTACGTATTGGAAAATGGAAAATAAATCCCAACAAATACGCTTTACTTAGTTCGAAGAGTATTTAACTGAAAACTTTCCCTCAGAGAGATTACAGAAAGCTTTACCTAGCACAGTTATCGAGATAGATAACAGTACAGTAGTAGCTATACAAGAAGAATGACTGTTGTTAGTATTTTGATCCACTGCATCACTCGCGCGGGTGAAACCTTCAAACTTTTTAATACTTTCAAGCAAAGTAACAAAACTGAAACCCACACAACAAAGATTCCGTAAGACTGAAATGGATGGCATCCAAACATTGCAGGTATGCGGTGCCCCAAATGGATGAAAGTTTTTAAGAGCATCATAGAGAACTGGAAGTGAGATAACTTTTCTTGTGGAGTATTCAATTCGTTCCTTTTCATTCTTATAAATTTATGAAATTAGTGCTCTTGGTCACGGTTAATTGTATTTCATTTTAGGGCATGAAAAAAAACTACATTTTATGCCCACACAATGATTTCCTATAGGCCTTTATGGGCACTTAGAATGTATATGGAGAAGAACGGGCAAGAAATTCCAAGATCACTCTTTTAAAAAAAATGTCTTTATATCGTCAAAATATGTAGGTTATCGCACATCTTCTTCCACACAAAAATTCGCTCAACTAAAATCTTCAGTCGGTTCTTCAATGTTATCTTTAAAAACCTCCACCACATCATTCACCTGCCTATTTACCTTCTAGCTATTACCGCCGGCGTGCCAGACATGATAATCTTCAGGGGGAGCAATATCGGCCGTATTATCACTGTGTAACTTTACAGAAACGACGGCTTAACACTTGAAGGGGAGACCATATTACCTGCCACGATATTTTCGACTACCCGCGAATTGGATACACCCTTCTTTGCATACGTCATGCTTTCGGTGCGCTCCTAAAATTGCTGCAATATTTTCACCCTCTGTGGGTATTTTCAATCTAATCAATCTTGCCCTTGGAATTCTCATCGGAGCTTTCTTTTATGTGTTGTAGAAAATATTTACGTTTAATATTAATGGTTAAGGGTTGTGTGGTTAAGAATTGATGTGTATAGATGGAGAGGGAGAAGGAGGCCAAAGAAAAGATTGTGTAAGGACTGATATCAAAGAAAAAGAAGTTAGTGATAGTGTAACGGACGACAGGACAGAATGGAAGAAGAAAACGTATTGCGCCGATCCCAAGTAATATAGAATAAGGGCAGGAAGAAGAATTAATGGTTAAGGATTACATCACATTACGTTGTGACATTGAATTATTGAGAATAGTAAATACAAGGGACAATTGTATTTCTTCCATGTGGTTGAACCCTTTCCCAAATGGCCATGAATGTACATCTAAACGAAATTCAATTTGCCCCTTTTACGTGTTTGTTCTGTTTTTATTCTCCCTTTGTTACGTTGCTTATTTTTCCTCCTTACCTACAGCAATACGCTGCTATGCTATGCTGTATGTTTGTTCCTAATTTTGTTTTTAATCATGTTATTATACCTACAGCCTTTTTGGTTTTCCTTACTGGTAATATTCTGACGTAATCATTCTTATGACGAACAAATACGTATATCAATATCGTATCGGTTCCAATTTAGGTGAAACATAGTGTGTCATCGATTTTCTGTCGGATTAAAGTATCGCTGCTGTTTGTAGCACTATTCGTACGTATATCTGATGTGACTGTCGAAGTTAATAAATATAGCGTGGTAATAGATTTACATTCTCTGTTCTGTCACGTTTATTTCTGCTGTCATTCAAGCAGATAATGTTCGTTAAGCAAGACCTAGGTTTAGCACGAAACAAATATTTTATCTAGAAGAATCTATATTTATAACCAACACGATTCTCATAGGTGGAAATATTTTATGAACCTCGTTTTATTGCTTGACTGAATGTGTAATAAAAGTGATATGTAGGTTTCTAAAACCGTCTAACTTGCGACATAGATTTAGTGGCCATTCGAATCTATAACGTTGATCATAGCGGTAATGGATCCGTGTTCAGTGCTGCCTAAACTTGAATCTGGAAGGTATACCTTCAGAGGGTTGTAGAAATAAAATTTAATGTTACTACGTACATTTTATTTCACCATTCCACAAATTCTGCTCTGTAAACATCGAGCTTGAGACGTAAAACGGGTTTAATTTCCATGAAATCAGAAGATTATGTTTTATGTTACGCGAATAATTACAGGATTGGATTTTGGAGTTATTACGGAAATAGCTCTGTAAATTTATCTACGGCTGAGTTTGCAGACGTAGCCTGTGTGTTGATAGTTTATGTGGGTGTTGATCCACCGATTCCCGAAATGTAAAGTTATTTTGCGTTTTTCAGTGTTGTTTTTAGTATTGAAGTCGATTATATTTGTATTTTACACTTTTTAGATGTAATTGCGAACCCTAAGTAGTATCTGTAGAAAGTAGCATAATCAGCATGTTAATGTACCTACTCACTGCTGAGACTCAGATTTTCTCTCCAGGGGAGGCAATGGGCACTATGGGCAGTGGTAATAAAATAAATTAAACAAAGTAATGTGCCTGACTGGGTTTGAACCCGCGACCTCTAACTCGTAAGTCAGGGCAGTTAACACTAGGCCACCATTGCTGTATAGAAAGTGTAACCATTCTATTCAAAATATTTTATAGCCTAAATGGACACTTCTAAACCGGCAAGAGACTCCATGGTCCAGATCCTGCCCTTAGGACCAAAGGGCTACTTTGGGGAAGTACCTACCAATACACCCTTTCGAACAAAAACGTAATTTTCCACGCAATGACTATAAAACCACTTGACCGCTCATACGGGCGTCTCAGGCTCGCGACACTTTCATGATATAGCACTTATATTAGTTGCCGATATAAGTGAATTTTTTAGTACTGACCAGTTGTTGGATCTGTGCACACTCCTTAATTTTGATACCTTATAAATATTTATTGAATACATCCGAAACAAAAATGAGTACCTGTGCAATTAAATGGTGCGGGAAATCAACTAGAATATCTAGTTATAAAAAAGATGGCATAAGTTTTCATTGGTAAATAAAATTTGATATATTTATTTACAATATTAGCAATTATAGAGGGTTCAAGCTAAATTGGTTGGTTACGGAAAAAATGATACCGCGTTGATGTCTTTTGAAAAAGTCCTTTACTTTCACTAGAATATTAGATAAGTCTATCCCTTTCTATCCGTAAGTACTTTCTACATAGTGCTGAAGTGACGTGCTAACTTCAAAACGCAGTTGATAAATATTATTTTATCGATGATTTCAAATAATAAATAAAAAATAATATTACGTTTTAATGTTTTCGATTTCCAAATAATTCGGAAGTTAAAGAAAAGTGGATTAATGCTATTCTAAACTAATATTTCTTTTTTCATTGATATAATTTTGATTTAGAACAAAAACGTACCGATGCGCACTCCACTATTTATTTGTTACATATTGTTTTATTTACATCCAGTTAAAACCCTATCAATATAGTTTTAAAAAATGTAGAATTTGTAGATATCGATTTTATCGACATCGATATTATTGTTGCAAAACTGACTTGCGAATCACTATGTTTGGAATATTCGTCCTGACATTGTTGCATCGGCCAATCGCAACCGTTATATTTTCTTCGTCCCCCGGCCCGCAGCGGTGAGTCGTGTGCCTAAACGAAATCGGTCTATCAGCTCTCAAGTGGTTTAATTCTCTTTGTTTCCACGTGTGGGTATATAGATAACGTCACATAATAAATAGTAAGCCTTCTTAAATATTTATAAATAGCTTCGTGTCTATTTACCTCCATTATTATTACGGCGCATAAATAAAATCTTCAAACATCATGTTACTTTCTACTATACAGTAGGTACTTTTAGGTAGAAGTTCTCAGAACAGCTAATTATGTAAACACATTCTTTGAATTAGTACAATGTCGAGAAAATGGTTTTTCCTCTCGTTTTACTCTCTTACGGCCATTCCGAGAATTGACAGCAAAATATTGTAGAAACGATTTTTCTCCACTTTGTAGAATAAAATTCTTCCAGTAAGTATTTAAACCTTCTCAAAGTATTAAAGCTGCACAAAACAATTTTGCCAAGAAACGTGCCGAAATCCTAGAAAGTTATTTTACTACGTTTCCAAGAGCTATTACAGTTCGTAGTTTCCTCTAGTAAGATTGAGTATGTGTTTTTGCCAATCCCACCTACATATTTCTGCCAACGAAATGAGGAATTATTTCTCCGAGCTCCACCAATAGGTTGTTGAGATGGCTTCCACCTGAGATGTATAGCAACAATAACTTTTAGTTAGTTGCTGGCCGTACAATATTCTGTGTGTCGTTAACAGACTAGCTCTTAAAAAGAACTACTGGCCAGTGGTAGGTTGTAGGCCAGGAACAAGGTCAAAATCGTTCCTACACTTAGGTGAGCTTGGAGGCTTGTATTGATGATTTTTATGGTTATAATTATGTAACTAATTACGTTTTACAATCGCAAAATATATTTTTAACTTGGTACAACCTACCACTGGCCTGCAAATTGCAAAAAAACGTAAGAAAATTTGTATTTCGCGGGCTACCCTGACGCTTTCCCCTTAATCTAACCAAGCAATTTCTCCGAAGAAAACCAACTTCAAGGCATAGTAATGAATATTAACTTTCAGTCTGGCAACGATAAAAATAATATCGAGTCCGCTATCCTTTCAAGAGTCAATGGATCTCGTTCGTAGTCAGTGAACTAGATAGTTCCAGTGCTTACGACTGTGCACTCCGCACAGTTGCATTCTTCAAGCTCACTGCATTCATTGTTCCTTTGAGCACTGATAATTTGCTTTTAATATAGCGCTGAATTGTTAACCGACTTCTAAAGATGGAGTTTCTCAATTCTTCTGTAGTTTTTATGGTTTAGTACTGTATTTAAAAACAGCGCTTCTACCAGTAGCAATACTAAAATTCGGCCACGGCAATGCCGTCCACTGATGTTGTCATTAGGTCATGGCGTGAGCATGTAACAGGGCACGCAATGCAGGATGGAAGGTGGGACATGGTCTGCGGGGAAGTCTTCAAATACATTGCCGTGGCCGAATACTGGGCCAGGCAATGTATTTGAAGAGTTTTGCCATCGACACGCTAAGAAGAAGAATACTAAAATAGATTCGGCGCAGTCATTATGGAAGTAAAAAAAATATTCACGCCGCAAATGTCCTCTTTGACATACTTATGTTCTATCGTATTTATCGTTTGTGGGTTACTTTACCCTAACTTAGAAAAAACATCGATGTTAAGTTATATTTTTGCCTGTCAATTCAGGCTAAACTGATTAATTATAACAGTGACGGTAAATAATGTAATTTTTTATGAGTTGTGAGAGCTTTACAACCTAAAGTATATCGATATAAAACTCGTGAAAACTTCTAACGGGTCACAAAGGAAATATTCACAGTGAAATCTGCAGCGATAACAAAGTTACACGTTCAAATACCAGTTTTATTGGCTTTACTGTCGATTAAGCAAAGTTATAGTGCCCGTTTATCCGTAGAACACTGATTTTAGCACTATCATAAATATCTTAATGAGCCCACAGTTTGTAGTACTAATTCAGTTGCCGAAGTTCGTTTCGATTATAACTTCTAAGTTATAGATGGTTTGTTTATTTAACAATACTATTTACTTATTTATTAAATACGTAAATACCTAACTTAAAGAAAAATAAATAAAACACATAACTATTAATTAAATCAAACTAAAAACGATTTCAAATATAGCGTCGAAGACGTGACACATTGTAATGTGTTCAAAAGACTAGCGGCATTGCATGGCTGTGCATATCCTCTGTCAGAAGCAAAAGTCGACCATATAGAGATGAGTAGAATTTATATTCATTCGACGACCTACCACGAAGTTAAAGTTTTAGCAAATTTTCTATCATTTAAATTGTTAGTGATATTGAAGCCATTTGAAAAATACTTTACAGTTAGCAACGTACTTAACGCCTTTTTTACACACTACAGATTTACCGAGGTAATTTATTGTTGTGTTGGAAATATAAACCGAACCTTTAACCTAAACTTCTGTTCAAGTTAAACAGGCAAAATGAAGTTTGTACTTTCTTGTCAAGTGAGCTCCAAACAAAATGGCAGTAATCTAAATAAAGGTGGCTCACGTGTAAGCTTTACCGCCAACATGAAACGTTTCATTACTTCAGAACTCTATTTTACGTCTGCACTTAAATGATCCCTGAATCCTTGCTAAGCTTAGCTGACTCCGTTCAACCAAGTCGCCGTCATAAAACCCTTCAGAAACTGCTTGATTTGCAGAATTTATCCAAGTTTTTTGACGAGCGGTGTCTTGCGGTCCCGTCGCATCCATATTATGAGTAAGCATTTGGATTGTTGCCAGGAAATGTTATTTTATAGCAAACATTGCAGAGCCTTCCGGCGTCCTGCGGCCGCGGACTTCGCTTCGACATACACTCGCTATTATTGCGCTCGTTGATATGCCCGTGGTTTATTTGACTGCGAGCCAATTCTCAAACGTACCGAACTGTTTGAAGACATCGCAGGAAATTGCACGAAAACGAACATTGAGGTATTGACTCTTTTTACCAGCTTGGAAATTGTACAGCTACACCACCCACAATTTTCGTTTAGTTTGTTATCGTCTTTTTTCTGTCTTCTAAAGTAATGACTTAGACGTCTGGCGGCTCCTGGACTTCAAGAATTGCTAGTAAAACAAGCGGACCGTTCTCGGTTGCATGTAAAGTTAGACAGGACTTGGTCCGTAGTGTACCTAACTAAGTTTAACTACAAGGTTATAAGCAAAATTGCTAGTAAATTTAATGGAATTGAACTTCCATTTCGTGTGTGCTCTGTTGTTGTTATAGCACTTTGGGGGATTGGCACAGACGTTAGGTAGGGCTTCAACCTTAGAACAGAATTAATAGTCTTGGGTCAATTTCGAATATACTTTACATATACTCGGTAATGGTATGTCGATACCTGAATAAACTGTTCGATCACGTAAACGAAGTTTCAAACTTCTACATTAACGATATTAGCTGTTGAATACAGAGTTGTTTAGAGAAAGCCAATAAATCAATCAAAACTTTATAAATTTTCCTTTGCACGTTCTAAGAAGAAAGTGAAGAAAACTCCGTTATAATTTGACGATCGGATATTTATTGCCTATCCCTTTGAAGGGAAACAGTAAATACAACAACGTTACCTGTAGTATTAGACGAGTGTAAACGTATTTTCCAACCGTAAACACTGAACATTTTCGTAGCAGTGAAAAATGTTTTTAACTTTTCACCGACTTCGGTACAGGAATGAACGAATGTCATAACCTAACGTAACCTAACCGAGTTTCGGATTATTGGAATTGTGATGACATACGATTATAAATGGTTTTGTGATTATATTCTAACAACTTGCACACTACTTAGCTTTAGCTGTGGCGTAAGTCCCTACTAAAAAAGACTTTCTAATATAAAACAGTACTAAATTAATATAAATTCGGAAATCGGGGTCAATAAGAAAATCCAGAAACACAAAATTCCCAAACTAAAGTTATTTTGCACTTTTTAGTGTTTTATATGGAAGTCAGCAGTTATACTTTATTTTACAGAAGTTTTTTCCATGTCCAACTTAAAACTCAGAAAGTTAAACGAAAATACTGTTGCCAAAAATGCACCTATGTCTTTTCACTGTTCTGCTTTCAGATCGCACGTAAGATGTTTTGAAACAATACGTCATGTCATTCTATCCGTGACTCTCAATTGAATCCATGCTTTTTGTTACGGCTGACTTGGTTTTTATTAAAGTTTGTTGTCTCACAGCGAAGTCTCTTGAAAGTTTTCTCGTTCAGTGTTATCTCGTGAGAACGAGAATATGAGAAGTGTAATACACGTTGTTGTCTAATGAAATTGTAGCAAGACGTGTTTATGTAGCTAGCTATTCTTTATAGTAGCAGAAATTTTCCAGCTCCATATATATATTTTTACTAGCATCTGCCAACGGCTTCGTCCGCATGTAAGTTGGTTTCTTCGCAGAAACTTTGGACCCTCTGTTCAACTCCTTTGGGGGTGAATTTTAGAAAGTCCTCTCTTAGTGCTCGCCTACGTCATAAAAGGAACCCTGTAAAATTTCACGTTTGTTAAATGTCGTAGTAGTTTCGGCTGTGTGTTGATGTTTCAGTCAAACAGCTTTTAACTACACAGCTTAACAGCTTAAAACTTTTTTATTTATGTGTGTAGATAAGTACACACATCCTCTAAAATTACAACACATTTTGTTTGTTATCAACATCTAATGTTCATAGCTGAACTCCTAACTATTGACTTACTAACTACCGCCAACGATCTAAAATGTCAAACCCTCACCTGCATCCGAAATCAGAACATGTTAAGTCCTGGCAGCGTACGGAAACTACAACTTTACCCTACCGGAGACAGTCTAAGTTCAGACGGCAAACGCTCGGCTCCGTTTATATGTTACAAGTTACATATACGACACGGTTTGTACGTCAGCCGCTCACCTAGAAAGGCGTAGCTCATTAGACGTTGTAAACTCGCGTTCATCAAACGGCCGACAAGCTTTCATCATTAGAACTCAGCCTTATTGCCGTACTTGTGAGAGGCTAGTTGATTTCTATCTATGTATGGAGAGCGATGCTCGTTAGCAACTTTAATCTCTGATCTGCACAAATTAGCTGAACTTATGCAAAGTCCGAATCTGGTAGAAATGAGTTTTGCTTCGTCGTCTGGTTTGGTTTGTTCTAGTTCTGGGTTGGTCTTTTGTTTGCCATGTTTTTCTAGTCTTCGGTTATTTTTTATTCATATTCGATGGAAATAGAGTGATCTTCGCCGTACTTGAAAGTTTGTGTTCCAAGTGTCTTAGACGCTCTAACTAATTAATTTATGACTAACAAAGTGACTAAGTTTATAGCTTTACGGTGTGTGGTCTCAAGTCTTAAGACCACACACCACCGGGTATAAAAAGGCGACTTTAGTATTTTGCCCAATACAAAACCGGGGCGGATCGCTAGTGTAACATAAATAAGTATTCGAATTAACATTCATGTAAAACAAACACAGACAACATTTGTACATAGTTATCAGTTGAGATCTATTTATTGGCGTCTTTCGCAATTTTCCCTTTCGCGTAGGTTTCCTTAGCTTGCATAATTTGAGTGCTGGGCTGAAATTGGCACAGCATGTCTAGGCGTTGATTACTAACTCCCCGTAGGTGTGACGTGTTAGTCGCTTCGGTAAATTGAATTCTGTCATAACCACCAGCGTGTGTAGTCTATGTAAATAGAGTGACGCTGGCTTTGATGAATTTTGTTGTGATGGAATGGGGATACAGGTGCTAGGGGTTAAATTCTTGCTGCGGGAATGTTCGAAAGAGTTACCGTGGTGTGTTTGAAAGAGTTACAGTTGTCCTGGAACGCATAGAACAACTGAGGTACACAGATGGGTCAGTAAAAGTCTGAGACGCCCTCTCGCTCTACTCAGAGCGGAAGAAGTTATTTGATTGTTTTCCACTTAAAAAGAGGATAAGCTTTGGTGGATTCCAAACCTTTTATTTTAGTAATTCTCATAAGTTTGTATTCTGTGTTTACCATTAAATATAATTAGTTTATTTGCTTTGAATTCGGTTGGGTAGAATCCCATTAAATCAAAATTGTGAATTTGTGATGATAATTGTATTCCTAAAAAGTAGCTGTTACTTCTGTTACATTTTCAACAAAACTTGGTTTTGTCCTTATCGTTTAATTCGCTCCAAGTTACAAACTTGATCGAAAATTCGGAAACGTATCGTCTCTCATCGATAGGAAACTTTACAATTCTGCTCTTAGAAACGTGAAAAGGGTTAAAATGAATTTCCAAGAGGACGAGCAACTGTATGGAAAGGTCAACGCTCCCCGTTGTTGTGTACTTACCTAACTCAATAAAGTTCTTGGACTCACAAATAAATCTTAGGTCCAGGGTATTTGATATATTCTTTGTTGCTTACTGAAATGCGTCCTTTTGGGGAATATGTAGGAAACTAAATTATTTATTTATTAAAAAGCATAGTAATGGAACCATTGGTCAAAGTTTCGGCAAGCTCACCTTAAGGACGATAATTACACAGCAAGGCTCACAACTCGATCGCTCGATCCCTGTTTTAGGCTGTCACGGTTTATTTTACAATTTAAAATGTCACTTACGGGATGAACAATAACGGAAGATATCCCGTAAGTGACATTTTAAATTGTCGATCGCTCGATTCGTGTTTTGTCACTATCTGCGCGTGCATAGGACTATTTTCTTAACTGAGCATGCGTAATTATCGTCGACCGAACATAATCAAACATAATGACCAAGCATTCTCAATTATGTCATTCTCATTCAATTATGACTTCGAAAAGGTCATTGACGCTTACTAAAAAATCGCAAAGAACTACTATGTCTAACTTCGCTCGTAAATAGTAGTAGTAGTAAAGTATGGCTTCCTAGTCCTGCAAAGCTCTGTCCTGTTTAACGTGTTAAACGTCCCATTAACACGCAATAGTGTAGCGTGGTGGGTGGACGGGGTTCCTACACTTAGGGGCACTGACCGAGAAACGCAGGCACAGCCTGGCTTACACTGTAAGTAAATCTGGAAGGCTTAGCCTAGGAAACAAATTAAATTAGGGACCTGAAAACGCCTTGTTCCATAAAGATTTTACAAAATGTTTATCACCCAGGCACCCTTTTAATTAAGCCATATTTCTGGTTAGCTCAGAAACGCCAGGCACCTAATTTTAACTAATTACTTGAGCAACGAGAACACATTAGCATATTAGCAAAGTTGCTAACGTGAGCGAATGCGCCAAAACTGAGGTCACTGAACTTTTGACAAAACAAGCGTTTGTAAGCTTAACGTTACGCTACAAAACTAATGAAGCACATAGATACAGATCTAGTAGGAGTAACAGTCACCCCGCCATACTTAAGAAACAACAATTAGGTCAATAAATCGAAGTAATAACATTATCTTTTGGCACGCTACCCGTATCCAATCCAAACGAAAAGTATTGAAGGAATTTATTCCCCCTTTCTGTACCTCTCTCCATGCGATTGTGTGAACGGGCAAGAATATATTGGATCGGAAAAATAAGTTCAGCTGGGAACCTTTAAGTTGGCTGACAATTTCTGCAGCTCGAATTTAGCTGCGAAGCGGTATAAAGTGATTCAACTTTAGGAAAATATATTATGATAAGGGTATTGGCTTGTGTCATACTGTGATCGGATTTTATTGCTGCTGTTCTCATCTCATTTGATTTTATTCAGCTTTTAATTTACTTTTTCTATGCTCGATTTTATTAGACCATCATAAACTGCGTTACCTAACTATATTAAGCACCATAGAGTTATAAAAACATGTAGAAGTGGGTAGTTTATTAACTTTGGTTAGGATAATAAAAAATAAACAATATTTCTCGGCAGCTCGTGTGGGTGGCAAAATAGTTAAAAAAAACCTGCAGTTTCCAATTAATACAGAAACTAACTATAACGTGGTTATCAAGCAAACTATCTGTAGAGTTGTGCTATACTATTTTAACACAAAAAGTATAATACTTCTCAAGCCTATATTAGTTGTCATTGCCTCTACAACTTAAATAAATTATATTTATATTATGAACCCTACTTCACTTTTGGATGTCCGGGTTTAATTTGATTACAGTTACCGGAAATGCCAAACACGTGACCAAACTAATATCAAATCCTAAAATGATTAAATCCCATATCAAAACCGTACCTAATATAACTTTAACTAACAAAATAGAAAGCGTAGTTCACATAAATGGCGTAGTTTCAATGAAATTATAGTGTTTTAACAAAACGTAGTCTTCAGTAAAGGTCTGGCTGGTCGGGAAATTAATTAAAAGTTAGTGCCATTATCATAGTTTGATTAAACGACCCACATGTGTGTGTATTGCCCGTCCATGGGCCGTTTACGCAATCTTTCTGTTCATGTGTGGGTTACCTTTGCCTAGCGTTGCCATGCGTCCGGAAAAAGCCGGACATGGTCAGGCTTTTTGGTTGTGTGTCCGGCCAAGTTAGGCGGAGTACGGCCTGTATGGCATTTTAAATTTGACCATTTTTATAGATTTATCATGATTGTGTTCTTGCAATTGCAAGCCTTTTCAGACCAGCAATGACTTGTTATTTCATTAGAATGTCAAAAGCAAAATTTCCGGAATGGCATCAAAAAAAAATGTATGCTTTTATTCTCAAATGTCCGGCTAAACGGTTTGGTTTGTCCGGCTCTTCGTTTTGAAGATCTGGCAACCTTACCTTTGCCTAAAATAGGAAATTGTGACTGTTTCGAACTAAAGACGACCTCGGATGTGTTCACGTTCACAAGTTTTTATTGTGAGTTTTATTAACATGGCTGTAATAGAGCTTGTATATATATTCTCATTGTTTTCTGCTGTTGTAAATGAGTTTTATTATATGTATTAAAACTGATATAGCTCTATAAAGAGCTGGCGTGCAATATGATGTAGCCAGTGAAAGCAATCGATCGCTTGTGGCAGGAATTGTATGTACATATACCTAAGTATATTAAAATCTCAACTGTTCCGAAACGCCTTGACCAATTTTTTTTTTGGGTATATTTCGTAGATCCGAGAGTACGCTGTAGACTCTTTTTTTCCCTCCTATCTCACCCCATATTCTCCTTTGAAAATTTATATGTCAGAGCAAAGTTTTCCGAGTCGGCTAGCAACTATAATTATATAGCATCGAAACTTATCGAAACCGCCAGATCCTTTATACAGAGTATCTCGTTTGTCCCCAGTGTATATCACAACTAACGAAATCTTTTCTGTTTCTTTCCAGAAAACAACCAAAGACATTTGCGTTCGACCACTGTTTCTACTCCCTGGACCCGTCCCTGCCTCACTTTGCCTCTCAAAAGACAGTATTCGAATGTCTGGGCAGGGATATACTCGACAATGCATTCGACGGGTACAATGCTTGTATCTTTGCGTATGGACAAACAGGTAAGTCTTAGTGTAATTTATTTTTACATTATACTAAAATTCTATTATGCCTGGTTTGTCTCAAAAAGCTGATTTCAAATCGTAAAATAATTTATAAGCTCTACTTGTATTGAAGTAAATGCGTATGTTAGCTGTTCCAAAGTTCAATAAATCTATTCAATACTGGAGAAGTTTAATTCCATTTTCAACTGTACTCTTAACATGAGAACTAAAACGTGCCTGAAATAGCTTGAAAGTATTGACTCTTACAAGTATTTACATAACTTAATGCAGCAGTAAGGAATTCAATAAATGTCTAGGAAAATATCATGCGATCGCTCAACATAAGTTTTATGAAAAACCTCATATTGAGGGAAACTTCACGCATTACTATTTTCTCGTAAATTCTCTGCGTCGTTAACATGTTCCTACCCTCAGATACTATTTCACCGCCCCAGGAGTAAGCTTATGAGATTCCGGGAATCATGCCCAATGTTCCCGGAAATTGTCTAGCTACTAAAAATACTGCCAACTTATTCGACAGACTTCCTATTAAGCTTACACTTCTTCTGGATAGAAACATTTTCGTTGATAAATAACACTTCTAGACCAGTATCGATTACTTCCATCATAATTAATAGACCAATGTCCAATTGTGAATGCCTGTGGAGGACGAATATGATATTCGTATTGATTATATTGTAAATATCAGTTCATATTGTATGATTTTTGT
Source organism: Mythimna separata (assembly GCA_030763345.1). NCBI lineage: Eukaryota > Metazoa > Arthropoda > Insecta > Lepidoptera > Noctuidae > Mythimna > Mythimna separata. Next base: position 21,101,500 of record CM061170.1, on the reverse strand, counting down.
TGTTGTTTATTAATTCGAAGAATTTAATATTTAAATAAGTTGTATTCAACGATCGAATTAACAAATTAAACAACAACAAATTCCTGTCCTACTCAGGTGTTATAATAAAATTCTGTCTCTTGAGACAAATAAATTGAATATTTTGTGAAATAAAACAGCATTGAATTCAGACTTGTCTAGTTAATGTTAATTTATATCTCAGGAGCATTGGCCTGGGAACGGCTAGTGTTTCGCCAGATACTGATGCCCTGAGCGGTTTAAAGTGCCATGCGCTAATACGGGCCAAAGAGGGGTGTCCTATGTCAGAAAGGGCTTTGACCGAACAGTTTAGATCCTGAATTGTATTCAGCAATATATTTAAGCTAAAATATATTTTATTATTCAATGGGAAGACTTTCTTCAGCCCTCTGTTATAAACTCCATTTTCCTTTCGTTTACTTTATAAAGGTTTTTTTTTTCGTATTTGCGTAGATACTCATTATACTACCATTAGGGAGGTCCGTTAACCTAATTCATACGTTCTCCTGTAAGCACCAGTATATTTAGGTTTATTCAGAGCGCCTTTTTCTCAACCTTTATTATAATGTAATTTTACTAAAAGGATTTAGAAGTGACAGTTCGAATCCCTGAAGCATATTCTGTTAGACTAAATTTTATTTTCAGCTTCAAGCATGTGAGTAAGCATGAATGTTTTTGTTACTAAATTCCTTTTGGCAATGTGCGTGCTAAAAGAATATTTGAGTGTGTCTTAGTTAATGAAAATATTATTATGTATGTAAACATTTACCCTAGAGCTTTGTTTTGGGTGGAAATCATCTCGCATGAAGTGAGAGGGCGTGTCAGAATTTTTCTGTCTAAAACCCACCCGTGCTACTTTTGTTTCCCTTTGTTGTTGAACAAAATTTGGAACAAGTAAATAATATCTCAGCTAATGTATTTATTTTTAGAACCTGAAATTAGGTTGTGACATTAATTATGCTTCGTAATTATGAAAGCTGAAAGAATTCTTTCTCATTTTATTAACAAAATGATGAGATAATATTTACTGTTCATCCGTCGGGATCATGTTCGTGTTTACGACTGTCTACGGGTATTAGCTTTTACGACCGTATGTAAGAGAATAATCTTTTGTATAGAACATGTCCCGTACCTGTAATATATAGTCTGTCTGTGGCCTTGAACTTCCATTGTCCTCTCAGCTTTATGATACCATTCTGCAGTATCATTTTCTCTTTCATTAGATATTCATAGCGCAGCCTGGTCGCTGGTGGCTGCTTCATTGTTTCAAGTGTTTGTATTTCGTTGTTGACCGTTTTATTTAGACTATAAACTAGCCCTTCAACTCCAGCTTTCCTTCGAGATTTATGCCCCAGCCTCGCCCACTTCGCTTCGTGTAATTTTAATCTTGTTTATCGCTCTTGGCCGAAGAAAAATACGTATTCCTTATGTAGTAGGATTATTTCAAAATTTGAGAAATAACGACCATAATTCTTTTGCTGTGCTGGATCTCGTTTGGTTTTTCTGCTGAAAATGTTACTTGCTGAATTATTTATGTGAAAATTTAGTTTTTGTGCTCCACTCGTAAATCGTTTTGTGGTTTCTGTCGTGTCTACAAAGGTTTTATTCTCTAGAGATCAAGTTTATGTAGTGTAAAAGAATATATGATTTCAGTCGAAGTTTTGGACAATTATTTGGAGGATAATTTATTAAGTTCGGAGTGCTGTAGCAAAACTTTTCCTCTGGGGAAAGGTCGCTTGCTTGTTTGATATTTATTGGGTTCTTTGAAAGCACCGGATACTAAGGGACAAATAAGATATTGAAAAATACGTAAGAAATCTTTTATCATCGTTATCGTCAAAGTACTTTTCTGTTTCAAGATTGACAAAATATCCAGATAGATTCCATTGCAAGGAGAAAATTGTTCGCTATCTACTTGTGACTGATTCTCAAATAAGTCTATTATAGATTTTGTTCTATGCAGAATTACTGTTGAACGCAGATACAGATACTCAGAGCAGTTATATTGTTCAAAAACATGATGGCAAACAAAGATCTGTATTTATCTTGCAGCTTCCAAAACAAATTTTAAAATTAAACACAACGTAAGTACCACGAAATTAAATCTTCCCAACACCTCAAACTGCATTCAAAGCCCAACTAAGCACCAAATAAAAATAGTAAACATAACTAAAAAGAAATGAGCAAACGTCCCTGCGTAAATTCCGTCCGGACATCAGCATGATTCACTTACCGGACGGTGTTCCGGTTCTATTAAAAATTCCGACACGTGGACACAAATGGCTCGCGAAGGGTGGACGTGCGCCGGCGCTATCGACCGTGGAGGGATTTGTGCACGCACCGTCCGTGATCGTGACGTCACGTGCCAGACAGATACACTTGTATGTGTTGCCACTGTTGAATTTTACATGGTGGTCCTTTTTTGTGCCTAGTAAAGGAACTGTTGGTTTGTTTTTCGAATTATTTAGTAAGTATGGACCCAAACACAAAATGAGAGCAGTGGTGGCCTAGTGGTCTGCCTTACAAGTTGTAGGTCGCGGGTTCAAACTCTGCCAGGCGCATTACTTTTTGTAATTTGTTTTTAAAAACGGTGAAGGAAAACATCATGACGAAACAGGCATGTTCTAAAACCAAAAATTTGAAGACATGTGACATCCACCACTGGACCCGCGTGGTGTATTTACGACCCATTCCCTCATCTAGAGAGGAGGCCTGAACAGTGGATACATTATAAGGCCGATAATGTTATGGACCCAAATCGCAACTAAAATTAGGTTAGGTGGCTTTTTTTATTGGTTAACTTTGAAAGCTTATATTTTGCTGGGATTATAAATATAGCAAAGCGACAGTGTATTAGTGATCCATCACTTCAGTATGTACCTTCATAGAATCTCATACAATTTTACATACTTTCTTACAATATTAGTATACCTTATCTGGCAGCAACCAAAAGATCGACGCTATTTTTATTCATAGAGTAAATTTCGCCACTCATATTAAATCTACCTTAACTTTATGAAAGGCCCCATTCAGCACGTTCCATCGTTGACACAGAAAGTTTAATGATATCCCAACATTTATGCCTACATACTTAACTCACGTATGAGAGTCTCGCGCCTCGCAGTATCTTATAAACGTTATTTTTGAGCTCATTACACTGAACAATGTCTCGCTTCTCCGAGGGTGTTTGTGAAAAACTCTTGGGAATAATTAGCGCTTTTGTTTTGTGCCTCTAGCTTTTTCGTTTCAATTTCTCCTAAAAATATTTTGGTTGAATCAAGGTGTTTTTGATTGTACTTTTGTTATCACGCGGGAGGACCTCGATCTAAACATCGTTTAGACATATTTGACTGTCGTTATAGTTATTCATGATCCTGAAAAATCACCTACCTATTCTTGCTTAAAAGTCGTGTTGTTTCCAATAACTGTTTTGTGGAATTCAAATTGGAACTCACTTTACCTTAAATGTCAGTATTAAGGCAATGCATTGGATGAATCGGAAAACGAATTTATAATAATTGGGGGAATAGGTTAAGCAGACAATGTGGGCGTACCTACAGTTGGACTACTTGACTTAACTTGACTCATTTTTGTTTTGTTATTTGTAACAAAAATAACTTGCTTGGATAAAGTTACTTTCGCAAATAGAATGAACTTTTTACATCTGTTCAAATTAAGTAAGTTATAAATACCTTTGAAACCTGTTGGAAGAGTAAACTGTATGTCTGTTGTAAGTTGCATTGTTTATTAATTACTCAGATACCCGCGAAACGAGACACAATAGTAAAACAATAACAGCGCGGTCTCATAGGATGATAGGACCGGTTGGGTTAGTTGATTCAAACGTTAAATATTTTATGCAAACCAAAGGACTTAAAAAAACTAATTGCTGCTTCATTTTATAACCGATTTTTATGCGGTTTTCAGAAAAATATTTAATTTTATTGTTATTTATTGTTAAATACAAAATATAAAAAATATCCCGAAACAAGTACCCAGTTAGGTTCAAAGACAGTTTGAATTTATCAGTCGCTTAAGCAAAGCAAATTACACTTCCAACTTTGTATAACCTACATTCTTAGCGACACTTGTACAAGCTTTCATTACAGGCTCGCACTTAATTATTCGCCTCGCTCCACGAATGTATGCTTTGGAAATTGTTCAAGTTTGCGACGTGGAGAGCAATTTTAGTTTCCTATTAGTTTTCTATGTTTACAGGCTGTAACTGGGAAAGGTTAGGGTTATTTGGAACTTGGTCTTGAAATTTGTTAGTACTTTTTTGGTGGTGTCCGACTGAAATAAATGTTTTTTAGGCTTTTTCAGCCTACCGTAAAATCCACTTCTACTTTCAGTATTAGTTTACAATCAAATCTGAAACGTATATGGGCTACAAACAAAACTGCTATTTCATACTTATTGTATAAAATGTTGAGCTGGTTATGAAATGTCTCTATTTCCTATAGAGACATTTCCAGACACGCATTCACATTTCCTATCAATACAATTCATATTTATGTACAGGTTTTTTTATTGTATGTAGTTAATGTACTGTAATTATATGTACTGTGTAGTAGGTACATGTATTTGTTTAATTTATTGTTAGTTTTAAGTATGATTTATTTCATGTTAGCTTAAGTTTTGTTGGGCATTTATCTTAGTTAATCTTAGGTGCAAAATAAGCTTTGCTGCAAGAAAACCCAATTTGTAGGTTAAGCTCCTCTCTGTATTTCTTTTTCATTTTCGTGTTCAATGAAGTATAAATATAAAAGAAAACATCCACAACTGAAAGCGATCCTTTGCCCTCAAACGTTTCATATGCATACACTGCTTCAGTTATTCCAAGAATCATTACTGCAAACTGGCAAAGGTAGAACGAATATTTACTACGCGACGAGTTAGCAAAGAGTTCACTGCCAATTTAAATTATTTTCCTTACTCTGTGCATAGTTTTTATATGTTTGGTATATGTTTATTTGAATGTGCATAAGTAATTGCATGTGACGTTCAACGCGTACTTTGTGGTTGCAAGTTATTACTTAGTTTTCGGTTCAACCTTTCCTGCTTTTGCTACTGCTTCATAGAAATGCCTGCAAAATGAAGTTGCTAACTAGCGTTTGAATCCCCAACCGGTCCTATGAGACCGCGCTGTTATTGTTTTACTATTGTGTCTCTTTTCGCGGGTATCTGAGTAACTAGTAGAGCTTTTTTTTTCCCTTCCCTTTGGATGACGGCAATCCACTCGTGTTGCCCATTGCTTTCTAGGGTCGTGTTTAGAACGATCTGGCGGCCGTGCGCTCTTAGACAAATATCTTTTATGTTAGCCAAACGCTACGTATAGGTAAAATGTATGATAATCACATTACCTGCGGAGAAGTCATGTGACCAAGTGGCGTGACAGCAGGCTTAGACAAAAATATTTTTTTAAGCGTTCAAGGAACATTAACAGAAAAGTCATTTGTCTTAGCCTGTGAGTAATGTCATATTACTTTCATGGTCAGTGTGGGTTCATTGACACATTAATAAACGTACGGCCTTATCTGTACAGACTTTTCCAAAATCATAAAAATTATGTAAAATGTATTGTAATTGTAACAAAGGTTTTTTTAAGCCAATACACTATTATGATCACTTAACGTTTGGTGGAAACGTAACAGAATAGATATTAGTCATATATCCAACCTCCTTTGGTAGGAAGCTAACAGAACTCGGTTCCAAGAAACAATTCAATGCTTTTACTACTACTAGCTATATGGTGATGAGAACGGATAGTGGAATCGATATTGGGTGGCGCCTCTGTAAAACATGTGACAGGGTCGGTAGGTACTGTTGTGACGTAGTTAATAGGTTTAACGGATTACTCCAATAAGTAGTAGCTGTGGTGACAAGAGTAGTTTAAAATAGATCGTTATCTTATTAGGCTTTCCTTCATACCAAATTAATTTCACACAGATATTAAGTGTTTCTATGCAACATTTAACTGGAATAATGCCCAATGCTTATACACTTCAATTATAAAATTATGTTGAAACAATTCAAGCACTGAAATTTCAGTTTTATGCGTTTAGTTAGTGTTTTTAGAAAGTAGTTTAGATAGTAATCTTCGCACTGCACTGGTAACTATCAGTATTGGTAATCGATGTACACACAAACAATGACATGATCATTCAGCACGTTAAACCGATGTCGACTGTCATTTGTAGATCTTTGAAAATTTATACGATTTTATTTTAACTACATATGTGTCATGTTACCCAGTTATTGGATTGTGGAGCTCAAATAAACACTCGCTCTGTGTATTATATTGTTGTTATTTAGATGTATCGATTGAGGCGAAAGGTTCTGAAGTGGTGACCGCGTACTAGAAAACGCAACGTAGGTAGGCCTCACAAAAATGGTCTGATGGCCTGGTAAAGCTCGTGGGAATCTGATGGACGCGAAACGCGCAGGACTGGTTCGTTGTGGTGACCTTGGTTAAGGTATATGTCTAACAGTAGCCGTCTTTCAGCTGAAATCATGATGATCATGAGCTGCATCCATTAATACTGAAAACTGGAAGCCGATTCCATTACCTATATTATGTAGTTTGAAGAAGAGTCTGTTAGAAAAGGCGAGTATGTTTGCTTAAACCAGATTAATTCCACGGAGATATGAAGTGTTTCTTTCTATTTTTAGACGTGTTTTTCTCCGAAACGACCTCGATAGAGAATGTATTACTCGTGAATGTTTACAAAATATAAGATCTTTTTTCGTAGGACCGGTGGATTCTTAGCGCCGTCGATGTGAAGAGAAAGATATCGTAAAAAATATTAATGGTCGGTATTGAGAATGGTTTGTCTTTTCTTTTAGAAATGAATGATCAAATTAGGCGTTATAAGAGAGAAATTAACCTTCAATTGAGGTAATAATTATTTTTCCTATTATTTTATTAATACATAATATTGTTCTAAAATGTTAAGATTTGTCCTACTAATATTATAAACGTGAAAGTTTGTATGTGTGGATGTTTGTTACTCTTTCACAAGGGTGCTTTTTATCCTGAGTGGTAAATCCCCTTGAAATAATCCCCTATCATCACGCGTGTAATAGAATGGGCCTTTTTGGCATTTTATGATAAATACTTTTTAAAAAGTAGGAAAGAAGGAACTCCTTCCGCGAAAACTGTCGATTACTAATAAAAATTTCAAGGAATGTCGCTTACGATTTTCTGCCTGAAAAGGCTCGATATTTCCGCCTGGGTTATAGCAAACTTTTCATTGCACAAATGTCGTTCACCCTATCGCTTTTCTATTTCAAAAACTTTTAGAGGACACTTTCGAAACTCCAAACAAAAAGTAGAGATCGAACAGTAAATCGACTATAAAGAGATAAATCATGCGCGAAATCTGGAAGATTTGAGATAGAAAATATTCCGATAGTACAGAATAAAGTCAAGCGTGGTTCAACGTCTTCGAACCTCTGCCATCAATCATATCTGTCACATTTGAGGGATTATTGGAAATAGACTGGGTCGAAGTGAAGTTTTCTGCCTTCAAGTTTAGAAAAAATATCAGTTGTTTAGCCTTTTTACAAATAAGTTGGGGTTGGCTTCCAGTCTTACAATATGCGCGGCTGCCTATCTGACGTCGATAACCTAGTATCTTGGTAACAAGATACCCAGGCACAACTGGTGCCAGATTTCGGCTTCTGACTATCCGTAAACATTTCAAACATCTATATGTGGTTAATGCCAGCTAGAACTGCGGGATTTTTCGAAAGAGTGTACCGTGGCTCTAGAACGCAAAGGTTCTAGAAAGAAAAGTCTGTCACTACCTCTCGCGCCACCTAGAGTGGGAGGATTTAGGTATTTGATTATTTTGTTTCTCAAAAAAGAAGCCGAAAAAGAAGACGCTTGAAGCCCCTTTGAAGATATACGCCCGTTTTCAATAAGCTATCTATCTACAGTTGCAGCTACTAAAGATAAACAAATCTATCCTTTTGCCCTTACTTGCTTTCCTAGAACCTACTGACGGATAGCATTTCCTACTAACAGTTGTGGATTGATAGATAAAATCTTACTGTTTATCGGGGATAGCTATCTATCTATGAACTGCGGTAGGTTATTGAAAACGGGCGTTTGGTGATAAAAAGTCGTGTGTTTCGTACCGTTTTTGTTTATCAAAAGAGACATGTGAGAAAAATGTGACAGGACAGAGTATTCCACTATACGAATACTCTGTCACGCCTGGCTCGGAAATTCAACGGGCTCCCGTCAAACTTATCGACGGCGATCAATATTAGCTGCACAGATTGTGCATAATATATGGAAACGGTGACGTCAGCGAGGTAAACGTTTGTTTATTTCAGCACCTGAAGCTACCGGTTCTCGAAAGGTTACTGAACGTTTAATTGTTATGCTAATGTGAATATTGCCACCGATCTAACTTGAAGGTTTTCCTGACAGTGTTCATGTGTTGTTTTGTTGCAACATGGTGTTTATTGAATAGTTTATTTTCTATACAGGTACATAGAAAGAGAAACTGACTGACTGACATATCAACGTAATGGCCGAAACTATGGGCCTAGGAGCCTGAAAATTTTGCCGCCCCGGCTTCGCACGGGTGTACGATTATTATAGTTGTTTTATCTCACGAAAGCGGGTGAGCCATACTTGTAGTTGTGATGTGTATAGACACTCGCTCTTGTGTGCGTAACTACAGGTAGCGTTAGCAAGCTCATCGCTATTGAACAAAATAATAAAGTTGCCACTTGTTGCCCAATTTATTTAATATCTTACGCAGCGTTACGATACACCCATCGAAAGCAACTTTTTCATTCAAAACTGACCTTAGCTTTGCCAATGTTATACAATTAAGGGAAGGAACGAAATAACCCTAACACAAATATTATTAATAACTTACTGGGGCTGTTTCATTAACACTTGTAATGTAACCTTTTGAGACCAAATAAACAATTTATTTATTTTATTTGATTTAATGTTGGAATTTGTTTTAGTACGATATGAAAATTTTGTATTGTGCTCCGTACAACGTCACCTGTAAATCCGCCTTTATTTTCTCTCTTTCTTCGGTTTTTCATGGGTGACATAAAACTCGAAGATGTACTTGCGACATCTCTTCCTTCTTTTATTAGTTTTTTGCACTGTTCTTTCACTTACCCCCGTCGCTGCTGCAGTGCGTTTTGTAATATTACGCAAATATGATAAATCACAATTTGGTTCTCGATGAAGTTCCGTGAATTAATATTCTTATTTGACAAATTATAAATATTTGCAATCATTTGACGAGCCTAAAATAAACAAAACAGTTATAAAATCGTTTAACATGTTGATGTGTTGTGGTGGTGGAACACAATCAAACGGACCAGATACTTTTTCAATAGTTTATTCTCACCATTAGTATAGTTAACACAGCAAAAGTAAGAGTGTGGCGTCTGTCATGTGTGAGCGAAGCGGACTGACAGGCGCTGGTGCGCGCGTCGATGCTCCTTCGATGGTTTTTGTGGTTACCGTGGTTACGCCACATAAATAATCTGCTGAACGCCCTGATTGTTTAGGAACCGAAATTCGTTTTTTTTTTATATAGCAGTAAAGAAATGATCAATATCTGTGTAAAATTCTCTAGTTCGTAAGTTGTTGGCTAGCTATACGCTTTGATGCATACTGTAAGTATAGCTAGTAATTGAAATAAATAAATACATTCATATATTACACACAACAACAACAACATTAAGTTGCCTTATCGCACTGCGAACAACTTTCCTCCGTTTCTTCGTACCTTGCATGCTGACGGTACTCGATAAATTATTTTGACGCGAACCAAGAAGCACTACTGACTCAGCCGGCGACCCGGCCGCGACTGAGCGCTCCCGAGCTTACGCACACAAAGACAGTGTGCATGTACACTTACACACACAAGTATGGGTCACCCGCTTTCGTGAGATAAAACATCTATATCAGTGTTTCAATTATGCATTTAGGTATTATGTGTAGAAGGTTTTATATGTAGGTATAAAACCTTCATCTTAAGTAAGTATAACTATTAAATAATCGCATCAAAATGAAATGCGTTTCGGAGTGTTAGAGATCTAAGCATACATAGGGACAGACAGACACTAGAAAGCGACTTCTTTTTATACTATGTAGTAAATTCCAAAAATTCACCCCCTGACAAACTGGGGGTCCAAAGTTTGTAGAAAAAACAACTTACACGCGGACGAAACCACTCGCAGAAAAATCTAGAAAAAGAAAATTAAAAGCAGCCTTTGTACCTATTATACAACAGTATAATTGTTTATTTTTTAAAATCGAAAACGCCAGTCACGTATGAAACGATACAGCCAGTTGACTAAGAAAAGCCCATTCATTACACAGATACATTCCGTCATAGAACCCGCTCTTAAAATAGTCACACAACGTTCATTCATTGCTTCGCGGACGCACTCAGCTGGAATGACGACTGGATCCCGGCTGCTATTAACTTTTCAATATACACTGAACATTCCACATTATCTTTCTTAGCGTATGGGCGCGCACATAGCCTTTTTTTAGTGCCTATAGCGATTGGACGGCGTTTACGCAGCGATTTCGCTACGGCTGGGTATCGTTTGCGTTGCGTGTGCGCAATGGATGCAATTGGGGCGTCCAAGAGAAAGAGGAACAAAAGAGCAGTATTACAAACTCAGATAGAATGTTGTAGAGTGAGAGCTGTAGCTGCCTGACTTTCGTCATCTTATAAAGGCTAATAACTTGCCAGTACATGTCCCCACAAAACAACGATACAGTGACAAAGGTACAAGCTGAATTTTATATAATTATGTTTAGCCTATATTGAAAGAAAATGCATCCTCAGCCACAGGTTGAGGTGTGCTTGTCAGAGCATGTCCCCAACGCAGATTGGGGACATGCTCTGACAAACTATCAGCTTTTATAACATTACAAAAGTCGGGCGGCCGTAGTCTGTTAGGCTACTTTTCCATTTCAGTGGAATCACGCTCAAAAATCACCAGTATGATAGCGCCTTTAGCCGCACCTACATTTGAATATTAAAGTATAAAATATATTAACGCTGGAACGTCGGCGAAGTAATTTTGGGGTAACAAAATGTGCAATTTACGTCTAATGTATCAAGTCAAATGGCGTAAAAAAGGTAAGCGTAAGCGTAACGTAATATTAAATACTTATTTGAGAGTACGTCGCGATTCTTATAGAAACTTGGAACTGGTATTGGCTGTTTCGGTACGTTTTTATGGACTTGCGATATTTATTAATAATAACATTGTATGTTTGCCTTTTTTTTCAAATTCCGCACATGTATTTTAATTGGTGTGTAGGTACATACCAAGTACGTGTTCAAAGTCCTTCCTAGAATTGATAGCTCATTATAAAATCATTACATATCAGCAAGTTGCAGCTGTAGAGTTCCCATGTTTGACACAATGAATCGAACCAACGTCGACATGGCATCAATATTATCGGGTCGATATTTAGATACCTGATATTCGAGCATATTCTGCCATATAATGTTCTCACTGCTGGAACTCGGGCATCCTCCCTAAGAGAGGGAATGAGCCGTTATGCACCACGCGGGCCTAGAGCGGATTGGTGGATGTCACTGTCTCCAAATTTATGGAATATTCAAGGTTTGCTTTTCCTTCATTGTTTGGGAACCCCTAATGCAGTATGACAATGATGACAATCATTAATTAGAAATGATATCATAACCAAATTGCATAATACAATTAATTCAGTTTGCCTTCAGCGTTATCAGTTCAACAAGCTCTAATTCGTCTCATGAGGTTAGATCAATTAACTGGGGACAGTAATGGTTTGAATTTACGCGACACGTGTATTGAGGAAACTGGCAACACTGCAAATAGACTTAACTAAATATTGACCCCTAAATCTGTATAGTTACTGAAACTGAAAATTAACTGTATAGTATAGATTTAAAGCTCGGGAACTTAAAAGGCGTGACACCGTAATGCGATGAGGCGAAGTCGCGTTTTCAAAGAAATTCGTCTAAAATATTAGTATTATATAATATTAGCACCTATTATATAATATTAGCAAAATATTCAACTCTTTGTTTTGTCAAGGACCGAGTTTATTTGTTTTAGGCTTTATTTAACACTAGCTTTAGCCCGCAGCTTCGCCCGCGTACATAAAATATTGCCTATGTTACTCAGGAATACAGCAGCTTTCTATTGGTGAAAAAAAATTAGCAATCGGACCAGTACCTACTTCCACCGATTACCTCATACAAACAAAAAAACAAACTTTACCTCTTTATTATATTAGTATACATAGATTAGCTGCCCCCCGCTGTTTCACACGCGTCTTTGGTGACTAGAATGCTTTCATAGAATCTGTTTTGAATCTAGCTATCGCTATCCCGTTACAGGGAAATTAGTACGTCTAAACAAACAAAAATCTTTTCTGCTTTATTATATTAGTATAGATCAATTTGGTCTCCCCAATCTAATAGAAAAATAATAAGTTATCCTATAAAATTATCCTACTTTTTTCAATATTAACGTACTATCTATAAGCTAGCTTTCATAATATAATCCCAACTGGAAGCTTTCAGGATATAAATTATGATAGTCAAAAGGAACTTCAATAAGTAGATAATAAATCGTTAAGCGATATTGAATCTTATACCACGAATATTATTCATATTTTAAATTTAAAAGGCGTAATACTTCATGTTTCTAGCCAATCTCTATCCTTTTTCCCTAGAGACAAGATAACGGAGGCAGCGAAATAAAAGAATGAAAACTTTCTTTGTGGAAATGAAAAAAAGATCCTTTGCCGTGGTCTGGAAATGAGTATGAATGGCTTCGGAATAAAAATAATAGGTAGTATTTTTCAGATTTTCTTTTTGTTTGAACAAAGCAGAACATTCTCCCTTTCGATTCGTTGATTTCTTCTTAAATAGATACTAGCTACTAGCTTTTTTCCGCTGTTTTGAATCTGTAGCTTTATACGACAGGAATCATATTTTTTTAGGAGAAACCGTAGCCCCTGGTAAGTACTTCGACATAGTATACCTCATAATCGATTACCAAAAGAGAGAGATAGTGGTCAAAATTGAGTCAGTCAATAATAAAAACAGAAAAGATGGATAACAAATTCCAAGGCTCCACCAAACAATAACTGTACATTCATTTGACTGGCCTGTTGGTCTAGTGGTTAGTGACCCTGACTGCTATGCCGGAGGTCGTGGGTTCGATTCCCACCCAGGACAAATGTTTGTGTGATGAGCACGATCATTTGTTCTGTGTCTGGGTGTAATTTATCTATAATTTGTATGTATGTATTTAGAAGTATATAAGTATGTTTATCAGTTGTCTAGTACCCATAATACAAGCTCTGCTTAGTTTGGGACTAGATGATGTTGTGTGAAAGTTGTGGAATATTATTATATTATTATTATTTCTCAAGCTTCAGCCAGTGACTACGTCTACATGAGTATTGGTTATTTCGGATGCGAAGTCAACTTCAAGCTTACTCCGTACAAACATTTATCAAAATAGTTTACACGTAAAAGCTTCACAGATAGACAGAGATACTTCCATAATTTTAGAATAAAGAATTCCTTTTATCAATTCAACAACTAACATTAGAAGTATTTAATTTATATGTGTGAAATAAAACCACACACAGACCTCTAACTCCTCTGGCCATCCTATATGGGTCATATGTTTTCCCTCGAATTTTTTCAACATTAAACAACCACTCGCGGTCACCATGTACACAGGGCTCGTAAACATAAATAATGCAAAGCTTGCGAGTTTAAACAGCTTTTATTTTGTGCTCATCTGGTGATGAAAGAAACGCGTAACGTACTTTTATGGTCTCGTATAAATTTACAATTGTACGACAAAGCGGTTTCTTTAACGGCTGCCTTTCAAATACGTTAACTTAAGAACCGTAACCCGATTCCCTTAGATTAAATTTTGTTGTTAAACTTCTTGTAACTGCCATCTTATTTAGTGGTGGTGTCAAAGGAATGGAGATTTCATGTCTTCTTATTAAGATCTTCCTTCGCGTAATGTGCTTAGAAATCCAAATACAGGAATAATTAAATTATACAGCGCCTTCACCCGCGTAGCAAATTATCCCAAGGGATAAAAAGTATCCTTTGTGATATTCTAGGACATGCGTCTACCATGCACCAATTTTTAATCGAAATCCAGTTTGTAGTCCTTGCCTGAAAGAGTAAGAAACATCCATACATACACTTTCACGTTTATAGTAGTTGTAGTATTGATTTATCATTCTTCGTCTACTGTCGTTGGCATAATGTTTTTGTCCCTGATGAGCGGGCATTTCAATACTAACATGCTAACCTCTGTGTATAATGTACAAAACTGTTCAGAGGCTCTACCACAAGCTCTTAACGCAACCCATTCAACTCATTCACACGCATATCCTATAAATACACCAGACACTGGTCCATACAGTTATGGACAAGCATTTGTTTCATACTTAGTTACCCTGACCTTCTTCCAAGGTACCGTTTTCCTCAAATTAACCAGTACCGGTGTTTTGCGGTTAAGCTTATTAATAAAAAGTCTAATTATTATTCCGTAATGCGGAGTGTCATGGTTCATGGCTTGACACAGAATTAAGAAAGAAATTAATGTGTAGATTTGGCTTTTATATTTCCTGAATGGATTTAATGTTCTCTTGTTTCACGCCTGTATTGTCGTTCAATGAACTGTATTTTTTTATGTGTCAATCATCAGAATGACATCTCCCGCTCTTGGGCGGAGAGGGCGACTCTTGGAAGACTTTTTCTGACTAAAATCCACTCCTTGGTTCCTTCTTTGCCTTTGTTCCAGGGTCCCGGGTTTTCCTTTCAGAAGCCAACCCATGGCCCTAGACAATTAACTGTATTTGTTGTATACTAGTTGATTGATTGATTACACTAAGGTTACATTAACCTAAAAATATACATTCAAAAGTAACATTAGCTCCTTGACTCAGTTAAAGTTCATAGTTCATTTTCCTTTAGGCAGTAATAAACTTATCATCAAATGCACGCATTAGTTCCATACAATGTACCCAAAATAACCTGCCAAAATGTTGTAATTAACGACCGAAATGAAGATATTTAGAAGCTAAACCGTCTGTATCTAACTCACACACTCAGCTGACGTCACTTAAACGCGTCGTTTGTTACCGCCGAGTAAATTTACTGTCTCTTCGTCAGATAGTTGTGTCTCAAGTTCGGCTACTGAAACGGCTGCCCTGATAAATATGTTTACGGTTCCACTTTACAGCAGATAATGCAATTTTAATACCCGCTTTTTCCATTATGGTGCATCCGTTTCTTGTAACTGCCATCTTATTTAGTGGTGTTGTCAAAGGAACGGAGATTTCATGTTTTCTTATAGACACTTCCTTCGCGTAGTGTACTTAAAAATCCAAATACAGGAATGATTAAATTATAAAGCGCCTTCACCCACGTAGCAAATTATCCCAAGGGATGAAAAGAATCCTATGTGCTATTCCAGGACATGCGTCGTTTGTTATCGCCAGAGTAAATTTACTGTCTCTTCGTCAGATAGTTGTGTCTCAAGTTCGGCTACTGAAACGTCTGCCCTGATAAATATGTTTACGGTTCCACTTTACAGCAGATAATTTAATTTTTAACACTCGCTTTTTCCATTATGGCTCATCCGTTATTCCATTTTTGAACAAAAAAGGGGAGGTTCGCAATTCGATTGCATTTTTTTTTGTTTTCTCAGGAGTCCGTTATTACTATATTGTGCCATTTGAAAACTTTTTTGCACTTTGCCTAATAAATGGTTGGTTTAACTACGGGATGACGTACTGCATCTAAAAAGTGGAATACAATTAATATACCTTTAAAAAAATTATATCTTATTTCCGTTTTAAACCACTAATAATAACTTTAATTTCGGAATTCGGTGTTAAACAACAAGGAAACAAAACCAGCAACACTGACTTCTTCAATTCTAACCTTCGTAATAGACTTCAGCCTAGTTCCGTACTAGTAGCCTAGTATCCTCATGTAATTTACACTAACCTTGCCAAGTTATTCTGGCTTGCAGGAAACTTCAGCGTTAATTTACTAGAAGAAAATAAGCATAGTTATCATTTAGCATTGTCGGCCTTAAAATGTTCCTACTATTGAAACTCAGGTCAGTGTGGATTTAGCTCGCCGTCCGGCAGTCTGGTAATAATCTGGACCGAGCCTAGTCGTCGACGGCGTGTTCTGTTCCACGCGCGCCTCAAGGAGATGTCAGCAAACTGTAGGGGCCCGGTAGGGCCGAAGCCTCTGGGGAACACGGTATCCGAAAGGTTGTCACCGTGTCCCCCAGATCGATGGCAACGAAGGAACGGGGTAGGGGTTTAGTCAGTAAGAGTCTGACACGCCCTCCCGCTCCGCCCAAGAGTGGGAGAAGTCATTCTGATGATTCCCTAACGGAAAAAAAAAGGTCAGTGTGGATTGCTAAATGTCATATCTACAAATTTTTGGTTCTAAGACATCTCAGTTTCCTAACGATGTTTTCTTTCACCGGTTTGAGAGTAGAGGTGATTAAATAATTTACATAATGTGCCTGGTTGGGTTTGAACCCACGACCTACAACTTGGCCACCACTGGGCCACAACTGCTCTCTAGAAGAAAATAAAAGCATAGATATCCGGCTGGTAATAAAATCTATAATCTATATGTCCATAGTTTCCAATTGATTTGAAAACGCAACATACTAAGACATAAACCTTGTTCAAACTAGTTTTGGTTTCCCATAAAGGATTTAAGATCTACGATAAACAAAGATAGTCGCATTACTGAAATTAATCCTTGAATGTTTTATGTGCTTTATCGGTCGTTATTAATTTAACAGCCCTGTAGCTGTGGGTACAATGACACATTTAATTGGGTATTCTCTGGTGTCTATTTTTGTGTACAATATTCTGTACTAAACAATTAATAACACAAGAGGTATATTTTTCTAAAGGTATTGCGTCGAAATTGGTTATTAAATGAAGTAGTAATTTAGCATTTGGAATATTGATTGAAGGAAGAATGAGAGCCTGGTGAGAACATTTCATAATTGCGATTTTTCAAAGGTGGGAAATATTCTAATGACTTCTCCTGTTTAAAGTAGGAGAGCGTGTCAAACTTTACTGATTAGAACTAGACTTACCATCCCTCAGTTAGTAGTAATAATTTTGTTGTAAATATATTTGGATAAAGTTATTTGTAGTAAGAAATATAATTTAAAAATATCTAATCAATTACTCAATTCTATATTTACAACATAGAAATAATATTTTAACTTTGAAATTATTTCTGAGAAAGAACAATACAACATTGCCAAGATATTCTTTTATTGCTACAACCCACAGCTCCCTTGTGATTTTTTGTGAATTTATGCCTTATCTAGAAAAACAGAAATGGTACATTCCCTTGGGGCCTCGCTAAGGGAAATATCGTGAATTGATACGTTGGAAAAAGAAATGAATGAAAAAGCTTCTTGTTAACTGAAAAAACCTAATCAGGTTAATGCTGATTTTCCAATATTTACGATGAGGAATTATGGAAGATTCTTAAATTGAAAAGATGACCTTTATGTAAAAGAAGCCAATCAAAAATTATTTCAATGAAAATGAAAGAGAAGCTAAGAATTAAAAGGACGTAGTCTACTTTACGTTTGCAGACCGAAAATATCCATATTTCTTTTAGATAAACGTTACCCAAAGAAAGACACGCACATTTTAGCTTAAACTGATCACCTCTGGTAATCTTGCCTATCACTGGATTTTAACACATTCGTACAAAGAACGCAGAATGATTGTTTCTTAGGACTCCCAAAAGATCATTAAGACCGTAAATTATAGTGAACTAGCTTCCGCCCGCAACTTCGTTCGCGTGTTCAAGAATCGGGGTAAATGTTCTTTTCCATGTCAAAGGCCTTAAGATACATGCCATATTTCATCCAAATCCATTCAGCCGTTTTTGCGTGATTAAGTAACAAGCATCCACACTCTCACATTTGACCGCGTGAGGCAACGGAACTCACGCCGCCGCCGCCGAGATCCCGATCCCGATTTCCGACCACCGTAGGCGCGGGCTCGCGGATAGCGAGCGCTGGGTAGCTCGCCGTCCGGCAGTCTGGTAATAATCTGGACCGAGCCTAGTCGTCGACGGCGCGTTCTGTTCCACGCGCGCCTCAAGGAGATGTCAGCAAACTGTAGGGGCCCGGTAGGGCCGAAGCCTCTAGGGAACACGGTATCCGAAAGGTTGTCACCGTGTCCCCCAGATCGATGGTAACGAAGGAACGGGGTAGGGGTTTAGTCAGTAAGAGTCTGACACGCCCTCCCGCTCCGCCCAAGAGTGGGAGAAGTCATTCTGATGATTCCCCTACCGGAAAAAAAAAAAAAAAAAAAAAAACACTCTCACATTTATAATATTAGTTAGGATAGATAAGTCTTAGCTACATTTCATGAAATAGATCTAAATGTAGGTAAGTATCTATTTTGTGATCAAAACCAATGGCCCCCAAAGTGGCGAACATTTATGCGATGCCAAATGTAGCTGAATAGTGTGAATAAGATTAATTGGGTTAACCCTAGGCTGCCGACCGTGAAATTTCCCGCTGACTGTTAGGTCAGATTGTAGCCGGTATACATAGAAATTGGTGGAGAGATGCTCTGAATTTGGGATTGCTATTTTTGGGGATATCGGAATTTAGATTTATTGACATTGAGATTTGTGCTATAAAAATGTTCGAAAAAAAAAAACTAAGCATCGAATCCGACTCAGCTGGGTAGCATTCGGAAAGCTGTGCGGTATTTTCTCAGGTGGAAATTGCCATGCTTGAAGTTTCTTTGCGTGATCGAATCACGAATGAAAATTTTAGCAGGAGAACCATAGTCACCGGTATAGCCAGAAGAATCGCCAAACTTAAGTGGCAGAACAGATGGTCCATGGGGCCCAAAGCTCGTTGAGGCGATACTTTCGGGAAGCCTATATTCAGGACTTCAGGACGTCTTTCGGCTTAAATTATAATGAAAGATGGTAGATAATTATGTGTAGCCCGTTGTTGGCGTTGGTTGTTGTTTGTTTCATTACAGTTCTTGTCGTAAAGTATCAATTATAACAAACATCTACTTCATTAACAAATTAAATAGGTAAACTTGAACGCGGTAAGTCAACAAAAACAAGTTTTTATCTCTCATCTCCACGTTTTCAGCGTATAGGTGAACATTGAACGAGCGTCTCCTTGTTCGTTTAATTGCGAACTCGAGTTTTCGTCTAACGAACTGCTTAATTTATTGATGTAATTAAATCGAATAATTGTATGTACAATGTAATACACCTGCAGGTAATTGATTGTATGTGAAAACTTGGTTAAACTCCCTCGTGTGTCGTGAACTCTGTAATTATTTCGCTTAAAACTATTTCCGTCGTAGATCTTGAGGTGGCGTTAATCTAGCACCTGTATTTAGTAATTACTAAGTTAGCTAACGTTGTAACAAATTGACGCGAATAAAGATCTAGAGCGGGTTTCTGAAGTGAGTGTTTTGAGTTAAGAACGTCTTAAACCCTACTTGAATGCCAAATTTTGACAGAAACTAAAATAGAGTTTGAGAAATACTCAACTTCAAATGCTTCAGAAATCGGGGAATAGTTTTATAATATAGGTACTGATTGAAGATAGCCAGTTTAATTTATAAAGGATTTGTATAATAAATACTTATTTTCACACCATCACAAATCCACGGCCAATTTAGTCTCCATAAACGGACATGGTTCCCCTGAGATTACCGCAACAGATCAACTAGATTATTCCAATAAACTGCACGCTCCGGAATCTAACTTATGATCACATTATGAATTCATTAACACGGAATAGGCTCCCTCACCTCATAAAAACCTCCATTTCGATCTCACTATACACAGGGGAGGGGGCTATGGGTTCGCTTCTGAAAGGTAAACTCGGAACCCTGGGACACAAGGTAAAAAAGGAATAGTAAGAGTGGCTTTTAGTCAGTAAAAGGCTGCCCAAGAGCGGAAGTATTCATTAGATGATTTCCTACCTAACAAAGAACTATTACACAAGGTACCCTAGTTTTTGCATTTATGTCATACATTTACCTGTGGCTTGTAAAAATGATAAAAAACCATTAACATACATTAAGCCAATTAAAAGTATGCACCATCCGTGAACACTTCGTGAACGCTGAATTATGATTTTGAATGGCTTCAGCAACCCTCGTGTCTACACGAGGGCTGCTAATAGGTTAAAATGAAAGCAAGTGACAAACCGCAGTGTTTATTTATTAAAAAGTACTTTTTTGCTTCATTTTCCGAGAGCTAATCACAGTATTAAGGCGAAAGTTTTGGTTTGTTACTTCTTCACGCTCAAATTAACGGTTTAACAATGAAGAATAATATGATAGTTTTAAAAACGCTAGCAGTTTTAAAAACGCAGACTTTAGATACTTAAAATTCGTATGGTGGTGCTTATCAACTCCTTAAAATATCATACCGGCACATGATTAGTTGAACATAGCTTACAACTCTATCAACCCCTTCAGAGAAAGCAGTCACATAACCGATCAGATTAAAAACAGTGTGGATTGAATAAAGTCCTGGGACGATGTCCCCTTAGTAATTTCCTGACGGGAGGCTTGGAATGGAAGCCGTCGGGAAATTGATTTTAAAACGTTAATGCAGCAGTGCCGTTCAATCTGCCGGCAATGCAAGCGACGAGCGGGCGCGACGAGCCGTCAATGATCTAATTAATTCATCATTTTCGAGGCCGTCATCCGTCTGGATTAATGCAACTGACCTTCGTGATTGATGAGCTGTTCATAGCGGTCGCCATAAAAAGTTAGGCACAAACAACATGGCCGCTTTTTCATGTCATTTGGAGATGTTTGAAGGTGAAGTGAATGCATTTCGATTGGATTATCCGAACGAGATTAATACCGTTAAATATTTCAGTGACATCTACAAATATACATTGCCACTATCAGTGATATCACCTCTTAAACCAGTAGGGGTTAGTTTTGAAAGACTAATAATAATAGTCTTCATTATTTATTTTAATTTGAAATTGTGCCAAGTTTGTAAACCCAAGTAATAAGATTTTCTCTTACAACCTTTAACACCCTCTAAATCGGTTTATAGGGATAGTTTAGAAAAATGAGTAATTTTTATTTACCTGGGTTACTATTTATGCCAAGTTTCAAATAATGTTGACATACGGAATGAGATTTTGCATTCAAACGAACACAAACAGTTTACAGTTTTTCCATAAACACTTTTTTGATGCTCACCTACGTCATAAAAGAAAGCCTCGTGTAAAATTTTATGTTTCTAGTCTCAGTAGTTTCGGCTCTGCGTTCATATGTCAGTCAATCAGTTTCAGTGCCTTATACTCGTTTATGTAGAAGATACTCAGTCTCGATGTTAATTTATTAGTTTCTCTTCGTTTATAAATTGAGCCTTCCTCTTTTCGGGTGTTTCAGAGTTAATGACATCGTTTCCCTTTAAATTGCATTTCGTTACCGAGCCAGGCGTTACGTAAAGCCCTGTCTGAATGTATTACCTTATTAAATATCTCTAACTTTGTTTACGCCTCCTCATAATTGGAAGTTTTATCTTTGAATTACGCTTTACTTTCGCTTCGTTCTGTTTTGTAATAAATTTTGATTCTGTTTTGCTTGGCTCTTTACTTTTTATGGGCCTATTTCGAAAATGGAGCTAATAAGTCTACTGAATTGTGCTGTTCAGAGTTTTGGTTCTAACTGACTATTTATTTCTGATTTCAGAACGGCCTCTTTGATTGCTTAGGCCCTTATAAACCCTAATTTATTTAGTTAAGCCTATGAGCTACCATGACCTCAAAATCCTATTTCGTCCATTATTATTGTGTTTATGTTTATTACAAATGGAAATTTATCACACTAATATTATAAAGGCGAAAGCTAGTTGAGTGATGAATCGATTTAGAAAATATTTTCTTATTTGAACGGAACAAGGGCAAGTAAAAGAAGAAAGTGGGTACAAGTATATGAACGCGAACCTATCAACGATAAAAAAAGTATATGTGCTTCCAGATTAGTTATATTTTTATCAAATTTACTACTTAAATATTAAAGGCAATATACGTACAATAGCGATTTTGGCTTTGGTATATTTATCAAGAAGTGTAACATTTTTATTCTGATGGTTTTAAATATACCTACAAAGCTGAATGCTTTGTATATTTAAAACTGTTTTTAAACGACCATTTGCATTATAATGGTCCTAAAGAAGTAGGGCATGCAGTGAAATTTGAAGTCTGTTTTATATCACATAGAGTTACATAAACAAACGTAATTTATACTAGCCAAACTATATCCCTGTATAGGAATTATGTCATGAAGCTGGTTCCATGGGCTATATTGTGTTATCCAAAGGCTGTTCTGTTGTAATGCCTCCATTGAACGGTTTTCACGGGAAGCGGGCGGGCCAATTACGTGTGCGGCCTACATGTCAAATACCACGGGACGCCGTGCTCAACATCGGCGTCTGACACTGTCATTAATTAATATCCACTTTTTGTAAACGTGTTGCTACGTCATTTTGACGGGCCGTGGAATGTACCATTAATATTATGTTGTTCCACAGTCATATTTCATAGGAAATTGTATGTCCAACATTTTACGCGAGATTGCGTCGATTACTCAAGCCCTTTCAATTATGTAATTGCACCGTATAAAAGATTCTTCATTAATAAATAATATAATTTCACTGATTTGCGAAACGTGATAGTTACCGCATTGATTTTACCGGTATAATTAATTTTATTGAATGTCAACTACAGCAAATACTACTAAATCAATACAGATAAAACAGTTTTCGTTTACATAACGTTAAGTAGGACGTAAATCAACTTTATTAGCGGCTATCGCAGCGGTCGAAGTGACGTATACTTCAGCGCGATACTGCGAGTTGCGCAAGTGCATAACCATGTTCGCCACGGTGACGTCATGGATTAGAAACAAATTGTTCTTAGCGTCGAGTTCGTAGAGCGAACCCTTGTATGGCAAACTAGTTTAATGAAAATGCTGTGGTTAATGTTGCTCTTTGGCTTATTGTTAATGACTTTTGACTTGGTTTAATGGATTAAACTTTGTCCAGTAAACAATAAAATAACATGCCTAGAGTTATGAACTGAGGCTTTCGCTTTAAGAAAATGTTAATGCTGATAATAAAATTCGAAAAGCAACTCATTTTGGCATGCCTTTCTTCGTCCTAAAATCTATTCCTAACGGCATTCGAGCAACGCCAAATATTTATGCCATTTCAAAATTTCATTACTAGAATGCCATTGCGTTTGGACGCTCCTATGGGAGTGCCCACCGAACGTTTGGCGGATAACTTTGAATATTCAAACTCAATAACTGAGCCCGCAGTCTAGGGCTGTCACTTCCATTTGACTAGGGTCAGGCTTCGGTGGTCAATCTCCGGTCTCGACGGCCCGAACACCTTTCACAGAGTTAAGCCGTAATTTACCGGACGAAACCACAGCTCCTCTAGTTAAGACCACGATCCTACCAATTCTGAGGCTGTCGCCCAAGGGAAAACTTGCTCTCTTGATTTAATACCGTATTACTGTTGAAAGTTTTATTGAAGGGTATTAGTGAAGGCGCAGCGTTAAAATTGACAACCCTATTTACGCTACTAGAATATTCGAGTTGTCATGTAAAAACGGTATTTGAACCTACGGCAGATTTTCCGCAGACTGTTGGTCACCTCTATGAATTGGTTATTTGGTGTTGGTGAAATATTTTTTCACAGTGTTTGATAGGTAAAAATAAATTTTCAATATTTCACAACTTTCACACAACGCCAGCTATAAATAGATTGTGCTATGTTACATACCAGATAACTGATAAATGTATATAAGTTTTCTAGCACTCATAGTGTGCAACTTATATATTTCTAAATACATACTAATTATATTATAAATACATTACACCCAGAACATATTTTCGGAGGAGCCCGTGGCTAGATAATAACAGCTGCACAAGTCGATCTTCAAGGTTAAGCAACGCTTGCCCAGGTTGGTCTGTGGAGGGGTGACCATCTTAACGTACCTAACGAGTATCTCCGTGCCTCGGAAAGCACGTTAAGCCGAAGGTCCCGGCTGTTATTTGTAGATCTTTGGCAGTCGTTACGGATAGTCAGAAGCCAGTAAATCTGACTCTAGTCTTGCCGTGAAGTACCTACCGTGTTATCCCAGTTAATGGGTGCTCCTCGTAAAATACTGGTATTCAGCTAAATCAGGTTTGACTGGAAGCCGACCCCAATATAGTTGGGAAAAGGCTAGATGGTGATGACAAACAGAACATATTTATGATCGTGCTTATCTCACAAACTTTTGTCTCGGATGGGAATCGAACCCAAGATCTCTGGCATAACAGTCACGGCCATAACCAAAAAAAAACATACAAAATCATGGATGTTTTAATAGATAGAGTTTAGCCGCTTTCGGTATACTTGCGGGATTATGAAATATATTTTTCTTTTTTCCTGTCTACATACCACTTCAACCTCACCTTACCTTCAACTTTTACAAATGCAGTTTCATTAAAGAAAAACTTAAGTTAAAATAAAGTCTCCATCATTTTGCCGAAAAACGGTGTTAAGTAACCTACCCTAACTTAGATTTTATTCTCCCGAGAGCCATAACCTTTCGTTCCGGCTATAACGCGACAATTAACGTTCTAACTGTCCCTATCCATTCACCGGAACGCCCGCTTCACTGACATAGCGGAAATTCAGACAACTGCCAGTATTTAGAAGTGCTTTGAAAAACCTATAAATGACACTTTTTTTCTTCTACATTACTCTTGTGCATGTTTTCTAAATTTCTACGTCTTTTTTTCCAGCTGCAAAACCTGAAAGAGATTTTTTCAGAAATTAGCAGCAACTTTGTATCTATTTTATTTTCGTTGTTTCTTTCTTGTCTGCTTAACATATATGATTGTACATTAATTGATAAATAAATTGGAGACATTTTTGTTCAATTGGGCAGAATTTATTAATGTAATAATGAAAGCAATTTTTGTATATAAAAATAACATGATAATGCTAATTTTCTCCGTATTTGGACAGTTTATATTTAAGTCCTACATAATAAGAGGAAAGTTTCTTGTCATCAACCAGACTCAAATAGACTTTAGAAGTGTCTCAAATTGGAAATGGTACCTAATATAGGTTGGAAATTTTAATTCCGTAATGTTGCTCTTTGTTAACTTGTTATCATTTTCAGTAAAACTTGTAAAGTTATTAACTTTAAAGTTCAATACGGGTACATCGCTACTCGCTCATACGCTCGCTACTAGTAATACAATATCCTTCCAAAACGTTATTAACTGCAGCGTTCCCAATTTCCCTGAACCGTCTATACACACTCTCGTACCACAGCAGAGCACCCACATAATTCGTTCACCCTCTAACGCTTGGCATTCTTGCCGGTACGAACAAAAGCCAACGCCTGCCATGCCGCAGGCAGGCTCACCTAGATACGTCACTAACCCTTTGTGTTCCGCGTCATCAATTCACGCGCTGCAATCAATGCCAGTCGAGCTTGCCACGCTTTGCACGCTTTTCCAACTGTTAAACTGACTTTATACCCCGTTTCAGGTGAATAAATAAAGACGCTCGTTTCCATATACAAAGTCCCAGATCCAATAACAATCAAAAATAATGTTCTCGACAGTATCCGGCTCGAAGGACAAGATTTTCTTCTGCATAATTTCACAAATCTCTACCTTCAAGTTTTCAGTAATAGCAACATTTTGTAAAGCAAAACTGAAAATATTACGAATAATTTTTAACAACACAGACATTCAAAACAAACGCATTAAAGTAAACATTACCATAACAAAACCAGAAACATTATTGTCGTCATAGCACTTTTATTGAAGTTATTAGCATACTTCAACAACAGAACTGCGATCGTAAACTGTGTTTGAAACGCATTGGAAACCTCATATTGTTACTGCTTGTACAATAATATGTTCCCCGCTGTGACGCGGTTTTCCGACATTTTCCAATAACGATCTGTGTACACTCCGCTTTTGAGTGGTTCCGCTGCATCTGTACTATTTATTGAGCCATTCTGTATCTCTTATTGTTTGCGATATGTCTGCAATGATTCTATTTAATCTGAACAATTTGGAGTATCCATGCGGATGTTGTCGATGTTCGATTCGATAATTTACTGTGCATTCAATTTGGACCGTATTGTTCTTTATTGTCTGAACGGATTTCGATAGACCTGGTAATTTTACCAAATTGTAGAGGATGGTCCGGTTTATTTTCATTATTCATGAGCAGCTTTACAGCTTATGATCAGCGGTAATAAAGTAGAGAAATACTGTTTAAATTTTACAATAATGCCTCCTGCTGGGGTTTAGCGAAATACGAGCAGTCCCAAACTTCGTTCATTATAGGTGCTACGGTATAAAATACAGCGTCTGCAAGCACCAAACAAAATACTATTTGCACGAACTTGTATTACAACTGTTGTTACGTTCGCGTTCGTAAGTTAATGCCTACGCACACAAGTTGGCATGCCGCCACCCATAATGGTCGCAACTCCCGAATATTACTTCCTGAGACCTCAGTTATACGGTTCCCAACGATTTTTTGGATACGTAGACGCTTCAAATTGACTCACATTGGATATTCTCCAACTTTTACAACCACGTGCATGCAAGAGCGGGTCTCGAATAGAATTATGGATTTAACGGTCCGTCTAACATCCATGTTCGTATAATACATGTGTGTTTTTATTGACGTAATTTTATTTGATTTGAGTACATATTGAAACACGTTACGTTTATTCCGTTAGGTTATTTGATGTAACATATTTATTGGCTACTGACTAAGGTAAAAGCTGCTGGTTTTCCGGGAACTGTGTTCAGAACTACCGTTCTTTGATGTTTCAAATTGTTTCCCTGCAATGCTGAGTTATGATAGTGCTAATAAATTCCCAGAGCATTTCTAATTTAGTACCGTGTAGTCTGTTTTGGTCTTCATACTACATTATTACCATCAGTAAAAAATCATCCGACACATTCTTTTCTATGTTCTCATTTTCTTTCACATCCAAATCTTATCGTATTTAACGTTTGAATCCCCAACCGGTCCTATGAGACCGCGCTGTTATTGTTTTACTATTGTGTCTCGTTTCGCGGGTATCTGAGTAATTAAATGTTTTTTTGAGTAAGACGAATTTGATATTTGATGATAATGTTACCAGTTCGGTTGTTTGTTTTTTTTGTTGTTGTTTATAAATTCGAATAATTTAATATTTTGATAAGTTATGTACGACGATCGAATTAACAAATTAAACAACAACTAATTCCTGTCCTACTCAGGTGTTAAAATACTACAGCACCTTAAATCCAAAAGAAAACCAAAAATACAACTTAATCCTTGCGGCAAAATCAGGCACGATGCGCACCACATAATCTCCGCCTCTAATGCAACGGCTGATTGCATTTTCAAGTAAAAAAGGAGCAATCTAGGTCATAGGTCGTGACTCGTGCTATCTCCTCCGATGCTGAGTTGCGGTGTCTGAACGAGCCTCGAGGGGTGACTTACAGCGCAGTACTTACATGATATTGAGGTATATGTAACTTACGACTCCCTTGACGTCTACCCACGCTTAATAATGCTGATATGTGCTTTTTGTTCTGTGTTTACTGCGGCTTTTGTTATGTGAATCGCCGGTTTTACTTTATGAAATGAGTATTTCAGGAGCACTGAATTCGTTAAGCTCCTACGTACATACTGAGCTTTTTTCGTCTCAGCTGTTTTTAAAGCCAAATATCTGCCTTCTATTACATATAGAAAAGTTCGTTCGTTCTGCAGAAATTCGTGTGTATTTCCCAGATAGGTGTATAGTTCCCATTTGTTATCATCAATATCTCTGCTTTGCACGAGGTCATTCATTTCCAGTTGTATTTTCAGTAATAAATCATATTTTTGGTCACGCAGTTGACAGGTTAATTAGCCGCCTAAATTAATGAGGATTTCGTGTTTTCATAGCTTTAATTTCGAACATAAATTATTATTAGTTTCATTTGAATACAAATATTTTATATTAAAATGAGTATTAACCATCGACCTTCGGACATTGCAAATGTATTTGTTTGTGACAAGCAAACACAAAAGTTATTTAGAGGAATAAACATCTTCATGAAGAATTCAGAATATAGAATTCAGAATAGTATTCGAATTACTTATTCAGTCTGGTTACAAATATCTTGGACATAGATTTTAGATCGAGAATATTTGTTTATTGACTGCATTGATCTAAAGCTGTCTAAAGGACATTGTCGATATGCGAAATAAATCTAGTTTATTTATCTGCTCCGCTGTGTAAGTTTTTACTATTTATTTTGGTCCTAGTAAGTTTTTTTGTAATGAGACGCAAAGGACCTCTTGTAGCAACGCTTGGTGGAGGCTTATGGCCAGCAGTGGACGTCTTTCGGCTAAAATGATAATGATGATAAACCTGTTATTTATATACTGGTAAAAGGTGTAGTTAGATGACCCAAAATTAAATTCTTTAACACTTAAATATGAGCATCACACAATTGTATTCTGTATTCAACTCATAAAATAAAGTATGACCATAATAATTACATTTCGCTTAAATCGCCACAGACATTAAAAACTCAGTCCGTCTCAAAAGACAGATGTTTCAGACGTGCCGTGCTTATATTTTCTTATTGTGTTTTTTATTCTCATCTCATTCGTTTAAGCCGGTCACGTGGGCACTCATAAACGCTATTTTACGATAACTTACGTGTTTACGACACCCTTGTCACGCTGGTCTTTTGTCGACGTAAGATTCCATCTTCTGTTACGTTTCCGTATGACGTGTGAAGTTACGTGCTTTAATTTTTAATGAGAATCTGTGGATTGAAACGTGTTTTTTTTTAACCGGGTTTTTTGTCCGATTTGTGCTTACGCCTTTTCCTCAAAGAGTAGGTAGAAACTATATGATCCTTTTACTTCGCCTACGTTCATACATTAAAGACCCTACCAGCTCTTAACGCGATCAATTTTACGACTGAAACTGAACTGTTAAAGGGCTATATGGGTTGTATAGCTTTATCAATCTTTCTCAAATACATGCTATCCATTTTAACAAGTCATTATAAGGCCCCTGGTCTTACTTGCACCCTACCAAAAACAGTAGATAAATCAGTAATACTATGAAATTCTCCAAGTTTAAAAAAATGCTGCTCTTTCGAAATAAGGTGAAGAGAACAACCTTCTCACCTGTTACCGTGAAGGCTGAAAATAAATACTTTAATGCCTAAAATGAGTTTAATTTACGTTCATAACCGTGACGTTAATTCGTGGGCTTTACGTGAAAGCTTGGCATGGCCACAAATAAAACCCGACAGCAAGAGCATCTGGGCCCTAGCTTAGTCGGCTAGTCACAAAGTTGGAACTGAATTTAATTGCCAGCTGAATTTTCAATAAAGCCTGAAACTTAATAGTGGGAACACATGTTCGGAGAAAATTTTCAACAACAGCGATTACAAATTATAAATTGTCGCATAGGAGAAATTTTAGCGTTGGACATAACCGTAAATCTAGGTCTTGAAATTATTTTCGAAGTTTAATGACTTGCGACATTTACAAACATCCCAAATATATGTATATTTTACAGCCGAACTCTCAACAAATTTCGGTGTTAACGCTTATTTTACTATTGCCATATTGCCCTGTTCTATATGCATATATATTTACATTCCTAGAAGTGCTTAGGAATGCAAATACGAGAAGTTAGCACCGTGAATTTGCTAGGGTCCTTGTATTGGCGCGGCACTGAAACTTGGTCGGGCGAGCTCCTTTCAAGCGGGGCTTATTGCTCAACTCTTCACATAAATTTTCATCTGGAATTTATATTGTTCCTCGAAATATTACCCTAATTATGATTGTAGGTACAATGTACGAAACTAGGGTAATATTTTGTTTCGTAGCCGAGTGCTACGAAGTTGCTACGCTGTAGCGATCGTAGCGATGCAAACGGTGCTGAGACTGAAAAATGAGGTATTGCGTTGGTTGCCCGCCGCTTAGTAAACGAAAATTGTACACTTTTATGAGTTTCAGCATAAAATATAAGCTAAGTCTTGACCGAGGCTTTTTTATGAGGCTGTAAAGCGTAGCTCTAGATGACCACCGACATTATACCTACTCTTTTGAACTTGTTTATGTTAAGGAAAATTTTAAATTGAATCATATGAGGATATTTTAAAAGTGTATGAAAGAAAATATCAGTCTATATTTTCACCCTCCTGGCAACGTAGCAACAAAAGCACTGAAGCGTTAACTTATTTTTCTAAGTCCTAAACCAGAGCACTCAGTAATTACAGTAGGTGGGACGGAGCACTTATCTGGCTGCACCCACGTAACAAATAGGACAGGAATAAGAACAAAGAAGCCGGGACAGGTGTCGCGTCCGGGTGACCTAAAACTGCAGGTGCCAGCTGTACGGCGCCAGAGATGTGTCGCGATGTCGGGCCTAAACTTTGAACTGACAGCGGTGCTTCCGAAAAACGTATAACTGACAAGATTTGAAATTGGATTGTCTCGTTACTAAGGCTAAGGTTGGTATGGTTATGTGTGTTCACTATAGTTATGGGCTATTTTCTATTGTGCTGAACACACGGAGCTATTTTCGTAGCCGTTACTGTCCCACTGCTGGGTAACGGCCTTTCTAAAAGTTCTTCCACACATTCTTCTCCCGTGCTGTCTCGAACCAGTCCTTGCGGTGCGCATGTAACATCTTTGTTTCCGGGTTGGCCTTTACATACCCTCTGAAAAAAAAAAACCATTGGCGTGGTGACCCTATCCCAATGATCACTGTGCGTGTCCGTTTTGTAGCGCAGCGTGTTATTACGTGTTTGTTCTGTTCTTATTATACCCTGAATGCTGTGCTTTGATAATATCTGTACTACTTTTGGTTTTGAAGTACCACTCTTGTGATGGCTACTTCTCGCTTCATCACTTTGTCAAAATTTCTAAAACGTACATATGATCACGGCGTTTCGTCACTTCTTTGATCTTTCTCTTTTCGTCAACTTTAGACATTGATCGTAAAGAAAGTGGGCTATTTTTGCAAATACCTTTATTATGTGGATTGTTCTTGTTTCGAGTAAAGATCGAAAAAGCCTTTGGACCTATTAAGAATGGAGCACTAGAAAACCCACGAATCGCAGAAAAACTTTTCCCATACATTTCATTAGCGATCAATCATCTTGTACGCGATATTTTTTTTACCCTTACGTAGAAAAATATGTTTGTAAAGAAAACTACTTGTTCCTCAAATTGATGTAAATCTTATTCTCGCTAAGACTCAAAACGGCTTGTCGATTTTAATTCTTTTTTTGTTTGCCTTAACATAGAAAGAGAAAAATTACAAATTTATTAAAGGTGGAAAGGAATTTCACGGGAGCGAGTAATCCGGCGTGACTGGAAGCCGACCCCAATATAGTTGGGAAAAGGCTAAGGGCTAAGTAGATGATGGTGAAGAATCTTATTTTGAGTAAGCTGGTAAAATCATCCGTGTCTTCTCCCGCACTTGCATGTTTGACTTTTATAAACTTAAACCGCACCTGGGTCTTTCGGTTACCCCTTTTCGTTCTAAGGCTACGGGTTTCCTTTTCAGAAAATCCCCGCGGCCCTAGTGGGTATCGCCCCTGCGTGGACCCTAGGGTATTAGTTGTAAGTACCTTGCGTTTTGAGTTAGGTAATCCAAAACACTTTTTGTACCTTTGATGTTTGATATTGAATTTATCCTTGGTCATAATAAACCAGTAGGATTTGACAAATATTTAATAAGTACCTACCTACTTATACTTATTTCGTAACATTTACATTTCGTTCGGGTATCCCATCTGTTCGCGAATCGTTCAAAGTCCTTATTCAAGAGCTTCGTACCCATATACTCGTAAATGTAGCTTCCACTCGTATTGATCCATAATATAGAGTGGTATTCATATTCATACCTACGAGTATGTATTCCAGAAACATAGATCTATAGTGCCACTCCTGAAAGTTATCGTATCAAATATGTTACGCTTTCATCATCATCTTTCTGCCCTTGTCCTGTGTAAGCAATACAGGGTCAGCCCATCACGTTTTTATCTTCCATTCGGTCCTATCACACATCACGCTATCACTAACTCGCTTTCCTCCCTTTATATTACTAGGCACACAATTCATCTATCTTTAGTTTAGCCTCACTCTTCCTCTACATTCATCCACATGTATACTCAAAAAAAAAATCCTAGATCCTAACTTGTCTGGTATACTTACATTTTAAACAGAATAACTTTGAAGTTACTAAGATATAGTTTTTTTTATACTAAGAATTAGCGCCAAAGTAACTTTTATTCAGCTGAAAAATACCTAATAATTCTTTTAGTAACATGCGTTTCACCTCTCCTCTTCACAAGATCATACCCCGATCGCTACTATCAAAAATGTTATGCGCTATAGTTAGGTAATTGAAGAAATTCCCTGCGTCCTTATTTATATTGTTCAAGATTAGATCCATCGCTCGAGCCCATTTCCCTCGCTTTGGCGTTCGACCAGTTGGAAAAATTCTACTTCACAGATGAAGGAGTATTCCTTAAAGACGTCTTTTAGGCATTTGTGAAATTGTCCTCGGTAGCGTTCCAGCTGCTGGTTATCGATATTTCATTGTTCTTTGTTCATTGATCTTCTTATTTTAAACTAGCTCTGCCAGTGGCTTCACCCACGTGGAATTAGATAAAATATAGTCAATGTAAATTAGTTTGTCACTGAATGACAGGCATTAAGCAGCATGCATTCAGCTTGACTGGAAGCCAACCTCAATATTGTTGGGAAAAGGCTAAGATGAGGAAGTAGCATGTATTTAGGTATTCTATTGATGAAAGAATTTTGAAAATTGATTCAGTCTTTTTTTAGTTTTATTACAAACAAAAATATAAATCTAACATCTTTATAATATTTCTATAGATTTATGGAATTGGTAAACGGCTGAGAGTGTCTTCATAATCATAATGTTTGAAAAATTAAGACGTTTTTCTTCCTTTGACTTTGGTAGGTATAATATAAGGATCGTTTTAAGGTGATAATTAATAAGTATAATACGTACCTCATTAGAGATTTCGTAGAATTATTTCTCAAAATAACTTTCATAATAATTTCAATTATGGCATTTCCACAATCTAATTACGGTCCCCGCCAACCGTTCACATCTTGGCCGTCACATAGGGGCCAAGTTTTAACTATTGAATGTTTGCGCCCGTTAATTGTCGAGGTGCGGGGCTTAGCCGTCGATCGATAGCAGATAAGTACACACTCACGCGAGATAACTCCACATTCTCGAGCCCCGTTAAGTGCACGAACATCCACGAAGACGTCTCAAGCACTTTAAGCTCAAATGTAATTTCGCTGTAGCTGAAGAGGTTATGTAAATTCAGAAGAACCTAGGTAATTTGAACCTGGGAACCTGGTAATACGTTCGGATATCCCGCAAAGGATTCTGTGAGAATTTTGTGTGCTTAAAATTGCTGGCTAGCGATTTTAGTACTGTCTTCCAAAAGCCATAATTCTCAAAAAAAATCTGTCTTTGGTTGCAATCTATTTATAAACAATACTTGTTATTCATATTTCACAGTTACAGTCTACAAGTAGTGTAGAGTTAGATGTTAAATAAACTGATTGCTGCGATAGCACCGCGTGTTGTCCGTCAATTGTGCTTGCATCAGCGACGACGATTGATGTGGGAAAGGATAGAGTTAAATAGGACAGCATGTGCCACGACCATGGGAAGAAAATAACGCTTCTGTTGAATCATAAACGTTACACGTGTATAATAAAAGAAAAATAAACTAGATTGGAAATAATTTCGAATGAAATTCAGTGACGACATTTCCAATCTCAGACATGTATCTCTTAAACGAAAATGCGTACCGACAGTTTTCATGTTTTGATTTTTATAGCCCCTTACACTCGAGACGAATTTATTGTACTTCTTAAAAATTCTCAATTTTCTACATTACTCGTAAGTCCTTGTAGAAGTTATAAAATTTTGCTCTTGTTTAAGTTTTTATGACTGAATTATCTTTTTAATATAAATATTACTTATGTGATAGTTCATTAACATTTGATGACTGAATTATGTTTTTAATATAAAGATTACTTATCTGATAGGTCATACGGGTAGGCTGCTTGATGAATGGGTTCCCAATGACGTTGACGCATAGCTCCGAAGATTTGGACGGTCGCCAGAATTCTGGTCATCCCCCTGTGTGCCGGCACTAACGATTGAAAGTTTGTTACGTCCATTTAACTGGACTTCCGAATTTAGATCCGTTTACATCGTGTAATTGTGAACTTTGCCTAAAGGAATTGGAGTAAGTACCTACGACAGGGTTTTAACAATCCATTATCAGAAAGTAACTTAATCTGTTGAGCCCCGAGCGAACGCCTGCACCCATTGTCTTTCTATTATGTCTCTAATTCATTTGATATATCTGTTACTGTAAAAGCCCGAGCTACGGTAACTCCTAAGATTTTCCAGTAAATCCTAAGATTTACCAACTCTTAATGGTAAAAGTCCGAACCATTCTATGATCATCGTTTATTTCGGACTTTTACTACCATTCACTTGGTAAATCTTAGGATTTACCTCAAAGACACGGTAAATGTTGAGATAAACATTATCAATAGATAGGTAACGATTTGACTGATTAGTAGTACTTGATGTTTAATAATTACTCATAGGTACGTAAGGATTTGAATAATTATTAATTAAAATAATTGATTAAAAATTATGCATTATTCTGTAAGACTATGGACCCTGTACTTAACACTAAGCTAAGACTTTCTAAGTGACCGTCAATACGGCTTTCGCCGAAATTGGTCAGCTAGTGATCTTCTAGCGTGTACCATCCGTATCTGGAGTGAGACCTAAGCCTGGTACCTTTGGGTATACAGACGACAGTACTGCTACTGAGAGATACATATCCAGTGCACGAACTAGTGGGCCACAGATCCAGTCTCTCCGAGTGGCTAAAATTGAACGCTTGAATTGGTCCTTGGGGGCAGTCACTGAATGGGGCGATGCCAATTTGGTCAAATTCAATGCTGCTAAAACCCAGGCGTGTCTGGGTTTCGCTAAAATGAGACAATTCAGTCCTCCTCCTACTTTCCTGGGTGCTACCGTGCCGATAACCGAACATCTTGATCTTCTTGGTGTTACGTTGACGTCGACTCTCAACTTTTCTCCATAAATGCTAGGAATCCTTACAAAGGTGAGACAGTACTTCACGCCAGAACAGCTGCTCACACTTTATCAAGCGCAAGTTTGATCGTATATGGAGTATCCTCTCATCTTTGGAAAGGATCTGCCCGTTATCAATCAGCTTAAAGCGCTTGAAGTAATTGAAAGGAGAGTCAAGAGGATCATTGGTAATGATGCACTCGTTGAGTCGAGGCTTCAAAGTCTTGAGCATCGACGCCGAGTCGCTAGCCTGTCGGTTTTCTACTGGTTGCATTTTGAGGAGTGTGCGTCGGAATCGCATAACCTAATTCCGCCTAGCCCGTTCCATCACCGGACCACCAGGCGTACGGCGATGCGCCACCGGTACATGATAAACATCCCTCCTATACCTATAATAAGTTACTTCTAGGTAAGCGCGCTCCATCGTCGACCGCATCGTCGCTTTCCATCAGGTGAGATAGCGGTCAAGCGCGAACCTATCTACGATAAAAAATATTCAAAACCAACATTTACCAACCCTCACCGGTAAGACCTAGCATGTACCAAATTCTAATGGTAAAAGCCCGATTAAATCGTTTCTTTTTTACATATTCTTACATTTACCGACTCGTGTTGGTAAACCCTAAGATTTACTGGTAAAACCTAAGATTTACCGTAGTTCGGGCATTTACAGTAACATATCGATCATTTGTTCTGTGTCTGAGTGTAATTTACCTGTATGTACTTAGAAGTATATAAGTATGTTTATCATTTGTCTAGTACCCATAACACAAGCTCTGCTTAACTTGGGACTAGATAGCATTGTGTGAAAGTTGTGGAATATTAAAAAAAATACGGTACTCAAAAGATTAATAATATTTGAGATATTTTTATCCTGGTAGTACTTTCTCGGAGAATAATATTCGACTTTAACCCCTTGTAGCATCTCGCAGAAACTGCATGAATACACAAATAATAAGTATATGTTGGGTAGGTAAGGGTAGTAGGGTAGGTACTACACCTACCCATCATGTTGATTATAAAGTGAAATACTCTTAAGTGTAGGTAGTATAGTAGGTATATCTAGCCGAGAAAAAAAAAACTAGTTTTCATTTCTTAGTCTTACTCACCAAAGATGGTTTCTAGTTTCCACCTACAACTTTTAATTCCGGGAGTGGTTGTGATAAATGACGGTGTTGCGAATGATACTGA
Source organism: Mythimna separata (assembly GCA_030763345.1). Lineage (NCBI taxonomy): Eukaryota > Metazoa > Arthropoda > Insecta > Lepidoptera > Noctuidae > Mythimna > Mythimna separata. The sequence goes on along the minus strand of CM061170.1, from coordinate 21,064,945 downwards.
CGCATCATATTCTGGTGTTGGAAGAACGCCAGCGGTTTTGATCATCCCACGGCCTGCCTTATAGTCACGGCTGTAGTTTTGTTTCCGAAAATTACAGATTTTTGTCTAAGAACGAGCTTTCTTTAAAGAAATCGGTGTGAAAGCTAAGAAAACTTATTTTTGGCATCAAATAATATAAAATCGAAGTGACAAGTTCCATAAATGTTTAATTATACATCAATCAAGTTATAATCTAACCTCCTCAAGCGTTGAGTGACAACTCAATTAGCGAACGTACAGCCAACCCTTAAACTGAACGAAATAACTAATTAATTAGATTGATATAATTTCCAGAGAAACAGTTATATTGAAACACAAACAAAACACACCTGTTTTGATTTCTAGGTCAAATAGGCTGACACGTGCCAATTTAATTAACATATCTATCTATCTATAGTCAGTCAGCATCCAAGTTATAATTCAATTTCGGGCCGCCTACCAAATTGGCTACTGACGAATAATACCAAATATTGATTTGGAGTGAACTGATTTGAATAGCGCCACCCACACCGCTGCCTCTATTTCAAAGCCGTATTAATTTCAATTGATTTCTTCCTAGAAATATTGAGCGTTTTTTCTAAACTTGTAATTAGTAGGGAGGTTCTTATTTTCTATCGATAATTAATCGGTATAAAATAGTGACAGAGGCGTATTTTGTCCTTTCTGTCACGCAATTTAAAAAAAGTAAGATATTATTATCCTTATGAAAGGACATGTCCATAAATGTATGGACCAAAAACCCAGAATCGACAGGAATGAAATGTATACCAGTGGATTGACATTGAAATATAATATAATGTTACCAAGGGGGCAACCCTGAAATCGTTATAGTATAGGAGCTAGGAGCAAAATAAAATAAGAACAAAAATCGTTTAAAACAATAATAAAATAAGTTTACGTCATGTTGTGGCTTAATATGACGTTGTTTTAATGCTGTATCACTTGTGATAATTATCATCAACACATTTCACAAGCAACAGCAACATAATAACAACATCATATTAAATCACAACATAACAAACACTCTGTTTTTTGTATATTTTTTTTCTTTTGGCCCATAGATACTACAATCGTTACAGTACTGTGTGTATTATTGGTAATTCTGTGGCTAAAGATTGCAAATATAAAAATAATTGGTATAGTATAGGAGCTAAGAGCCATGTTGTGGGTGAGAATATCGTTGTTAATCATTTATTTTCATAATGTAAGTCTTATTGTGATAAGTTCTAATGATATTTCCTATAACAACAACGACATTCTAACACACAATAACTTGTGTTACACATGAATGTACAAGCAAAAGAAATACTCTAACTTTTATACTTATTTTTGTTCGCTCATAGATACTACAATCAACGTATTGTGTGTTATTGGTAATTATGTTGCTTTGGATAAAAAAAAAACAACAATTATTATCATAAAAACTTTATTGCCCAAACAATACACGAACTAAAAACATGTCCGCGGTTTTGTTGTAATTGTAACAGTAATCTCTTTTATTTATTAATTATTTTCTATGTTCAAACATACTAAGTCTAAAAATCCCGCAGGTTGAATCAAATCACCTTCGTATTTTTTATTTGCAATCCTTAGCTACAGAATTATCAATAATACACACAGTACTATAACGATTGTAGTATCTATGGGCCAAAAAAAAATAAAAAAACATAAAAATAAAAGAATTTTTTACTTATTTTATTTTGCTCTTAGCTCCTATACTACAACGATTTCAGGGTTGCCACTTTGGCAACATTATATTATATTTAAATGCCAATCCATTGGTACACAGTTCATTTCTGTCGATTCTGGGTCATTTTTTGGACATCATCTTTACTAATCAAAGATAATTGAGGAATTAAAAAAATTCTAGCGTAAAATACGATAGGTTTTTAATTTACGTTATTTTTTTTAATGACAAGCTGTTATTGGAAGAAAAGAAGGACTCAGTAGAACTTGAGAAAGGGAACTGAAAGAAAAAACATAGCGAATACCTCAATAAAATCAAATGTAGGTATAATATGAATGAGTATGGAGGAAAAAGGAAGAACATAAGGCGAAGGAACATATTATTTTCGTCTTTATATGTCCGATAATATGAGGATATGATTGTGTTTGAGGATAGTAATGTTGTGCATTATTTTATAGTGTTATAGTTTTCTTTGAATGATACAGTGACCGAATTGTTTTAACCAGGTAGAATTTGTATTTGAGGCTCTCGACACTATACCATAATTTTTAATTAAATGGACCAAAGTTATAGCTTGTTATAGCTACAATCCCTTATAATAATATATATGTTACTGTAAAAGCCCGAACCACGGTATATCTCAGGTTTTACCAGTAAATCTTAGGTTTTACCAACACGAATTGGTAAATGTAAGAATATGTGAAAAAGAAACGATTTAATCGGGCTTTTACCAATAGAATTTGGTACATGCTAGGTTTTACCAGTGAGGGTTGGTAAATGTTGGTTTTGTATTTTCGACGATGGAGCGCGTTTACCAAGAAGTAACCTATTCACTCTTGACTTAAAGATTCCTGGGTTGTAGCCTACAGGAAGCATAGACTCCGGCAGGGATTTCTACTCGTTGGCTGTACGAACAATAAATGTGTTCCCAAAACGTTTTGCGCGTATAAGAGGGATATCTACCATGTACCGATGGCGCATCGCCGTACGCCTGATGGTTCGATGATGGAACGGGCCAGGAGGAATTATTTAGTTATGCAATTCCGACGCACACTCCTCAAAATGCAACCGGTAGAAACCTGACAGGCTAGCGACTCGGTGTTGATGCTCAAGATTTTGAAGCCTCGACTAAACGAGTGCATCATTACCAATGATCTTCTTGGCTCTCGTTTCAAAAGCTTCAAGCGCTTCAAGCTGATATCGGGCAGATCCATCCCAAAGAGCAGAGGAGTACTCCATACATGATCGAACTTGCGCTTGATAAAGTGTGAGCAGCTGTTCCGGTGTGAAGTACTGTCTCACCCTTACAAGGATTCCTAGCTTTTTAGCAGCCTGTTGAGCCTTTCTTTATTCTTTATTGTACACAGATATTTACATAAATTAAAAGTAGGACAGGTGATGTACACAGGAGAGCTTAACCCACAATTGAGTTTTCTTACAGCAGCAGCAGCATTTGCTTCAATATATGGAGCAAAGTTAAAAGTCGACGTCAACGTAATACCAAGAAGATTAAGATGGTTGGTTATCGGCACGGTTGCACCCAGGAAAGTAGGAGAACTGAATTGTCTTCTTTTAGCGCAAAATTGGCATTGCCCCATTCAGTGGCCGCCTCCAAGGACCAATTTAAGTGCTCAACCATAGCCAATTGGAGAGGCTGGATCTGTGACCCACTAGTTCGTATATTGGATATGTATTTTTCAGTAACAGTACTGTCTGCATACCCAAAGGTACCAGGCTTAAGCAGATTGTTAATGTGCAGCAAGAACAAAGTTGCCGAGAGCACTGACCCTTGAGGGACTCCGGCATTAATTAATGGCCATTTGACCGGACGAGCTGCCATCGATGACCACTCGAATGGATCGGTCACTCAGAAAGTCTGCGATCCAAGTACTCAATCCAGCAGGTAAACCAAAAGAAGGAAGCTTACTAACAAGGATTTCGTGCCAGACTCTATCGAAAGCCTTCGAGATGTCGAGAGAGACGCCAAGCGTTTCCCCATGCTTCTCGATGGCCTCATTTCAGATACGGATGGCATACGCTAGAAGATCACTAGTTAACCAATTTCGGCGAAAGCCGTATTGACGATCACTTAGGATGTCATAAGTTTCTAGGTAGGTATGCCAGGAGCTTAGTATTGAGTACACGGTCCATAGTCTTACAAAACAATGCATAATTATTAAACACTAATTGTACTATGTACTAATGAGTCAAATCGTTACCTATCTTTTGGTAATGTTTATCTTAACATTTACCGTGTCTTTGAGGTAAATCCTAAGATTTACCAAGTGAATGGTAGTAAAAGTCCGAAATAAATGATGATTATAGAACAGTTTGGACTTTTACCATTAAGAGTTGGTAAATCTTAGGATTTACTGGAAAATCTTAGAATTTACCGTAGTTCTGGCTTTTACAGTAACATATATAAGCTATAACAAGGGATTAATGACAACTGGGCTTTGTCCACTGCTCTCAGTTTAGTCCAGTTAATAAAAAAACAGAATATAGACATTTCGTGTGTAGTGTAGTGTGATGCGTAAAGAAGCTTTACCTCATGAATGAACAGCTCTCTCGAACACAACTTGAATCCTCTACGGTTAATATCAGCCTGTTATGTCCTGCTGGAATCTCTGTTTTCTGTTAGTTATAACCTAGAGGTCTTCAATTCAAGAGTGAATTCACAGGTTACTTCTAGGCAAGTGTGCTCCACCGTCGACTACATTATCGCTTGTCATCAGGTGAGATAGTGTTCGAGCCTATTTATGTATATACTGACACTTAACTACTACACTGTACTTTATTACTGTTTTGTTGACTGGTAGAGAATGCCTTGTTCGATTAAGTCCGCCTATGTACCACCACTATACATGAAGTTTAAATAAATAAATAAATATTATAAAAGGAGAAACCGACTGAATGACACATTAACGGTCAGCCGAAATTACTGGGCCTGAGATTGTGAAACTTTGCACAAGTTTAGCTTTTATGTCGTAGGCGAGCTTAAGAGAGGATTTGCCAAAATTCACCCCAAACTATGAAACGGGGGTTTAAAGTTTTTATGGAGAAACCTACTTTTACGAGGGTGAAACTGCTTGCAAAAGCTAGTCACTATTAAAAAAGTATCTTATCTGTTTCTAAAAAAGAATTTGACCTAATTTAATTCATTTCTTTCCTCATTTTGCGCTATTATATTTAAAACTTACGCAAGCTACTTGACCTACATAACCAAAACAAAAATAACGGCAAAACCAATAAAATCCACCGGCCACCAATATACATTTTTCCTACAGAATCGTTTCCGACCGTACAAGTATGCGCTCAAATAAAAGTTGACATTCCCATAGCGAGCGGTCGGAGATGTTATGTGGGCACAATGTTTCATGCGACCCCGTAATCCATGGTGTTACGGTCTTTTGTTGCTCTGTGATTTATTTTTTTGAACACGCCGTGTTTTGAAGCTGGGATAGGCACTCTTTGGGACGGGGTGTATTGAGTTTCCTTTTTTTGTTGTTTATGGTTTCTGGTAAATGATTGCGTCAGCTGATACTTGGAGGATGCCATTAAATGATTTTAACTGACTTCAGAAAGGAGGTTTAATGTTCGGCTGTATATTTTTTTTTAATTGTTTTCTGTTTTGTGTTAAGTGTAGGTATCTGTACCGATTTCGCGGTAATTGTGGACCGATTTTGTTTTCAGGAGTGAGAATTTGATTAAGAACTTTTACCTCTTTTATATTTTTCTCATGAAAGCAAAATGGTTCTCTGAAGTAATCACAAAACCACTCCATCTGTAAAATAGAACTGACTAATAACTTCACGGAAGCTGGTGGTTTAATACCAAAATAAATATATAACAAATCCCTCATATTCCTCTTCTTTACATGTAAAATACGCCATCTGAATATTCAATTTGTGCGTGGGCACTCGGCATGTCGTTCCCTGATTTGTATATAGGCAATTTTCTGTCGACACGCGTAAGGTGTCAGCCCCTTCCTATCCTATGTATTCTGCAAAATATTTATGGTTCGACCTGGATCAAGACATTTCTGTTTAGTAAAATGTCACTCCTTTTACTTATGTTTTGTTGTTGTTTGTCGGGATCGGGCTTGCTTGATTAAATTAGGGAGGTTATGTTTCGTTTTTGTTGTGATAAGCTAATGGATTGATTGAAAATCCAAATCGTTTGTGGATTTATTTCTCAATTTTTAATGAAACACAGTTCATCAATGTGCGATTAGAATTAGTTTACCCACGTGGTAGATGCCATAATGATGCCCATTCCCTCACTTAGAGTGGAGGTAATTTTTTTTTTCGAGTCCTATGCGTCTCGGCACTGGTATAATCATAATGCTGATTGTGCTCATGCTAAGGATGAAAAAGAAAAGTCAGGAAAATTAATTACCAAAGCGACAAGACAGGACACTGATGCTAAATTTGTCTCTCTGCTATTTCAAGAGATTTTATTTACTTGCAGAAAAGCCCGGCTTTTGTTCTTCAAAGATAGGACAACACCTATACAATTTTATGTTCCTGAAATGGTATGAGTTCTGTGGCCTTATTACGTTAGAACTGGGCATTGTAATTACATAGCAGATGCTGATGACGTGGTTCGCACTATATTCCACGGTAACTGCCACCCTTTGTAGCAGCCAGTGTGATTCAGTTATTCAGGATTCCCTTTGTAATGCAACACGTCCATTGGGGCCTGTAATATTGAACGACTCGAATATTTGGCCTGTAGCTACACATACAGCGCGGTTTGATTTCAAACATGAGTCGGCATTTCTGACGCTCCGTAAACTATAAAATAAAATATCAAAGCGAGAACTTATTGAAACTGAAAGATAACGACTTTCGCATACATTTCTGTCGATATCAGATACGCCACGAGGAAATTAAACGTGTATTTTATCTCATTAAGCAATTTCCGCCCGAAGCCCGCCATATTCAGCTACCCATCTCTTTTCTTTTCCCTCAAAGAAACACATTACACGTGCTGCCAATAAAGTTTCCCGTAACTGAGTAACGTAAAGAAAATTCGTGAACTTTTTCCTTGTGACAGTGAAAAACTCGATGTATCTCTACGGGTGCAGAAAATAACAGAGGTTGTACTAAAGTTTTGTATTAGTCTGTCAAAGACTATGAAATATAGTGTGGAGCACGTTTATTTGGTAGTGCGTGTAAGACAAACGCGTTCTCTCGCACGAAATGTGACATTGATATGAGTATTACTTCAGTTTTCTGTCTGTTTCGCGAGACTGTTATTAATTTTAATGAAATGGCTTGATTAAGTGCTAAAACGTGTTCTATTTTCATCATGTCTGTTTTCTCGACTATTTAAACGATATTTAGCAACTGAGGTACAATAAATTCTGAAATTATGAGCCTGTCTATAATGTCATGGAAACTAACTTTGACCGAGAGGAAGATGACGCAGAATGAGCCCAATGACCATATTATGACCAGACCTGAAATTGAAGAGGCAAAAATTAACTTTTTATTTCAATCAGGACCGAGGAAGAGGCGGTAAAAATGCATTAGCGCCTCTACTGCCTGCTTTTCGTCTCTGCGATTGGATAACTTTTCTTGCTCATTAGCCAAATACCAGAGAGTGAAATTTAGTGTTTTGTCCTGTAACTTGTGCCGCTCCTCCGAGGCGTTACTGTTGAACTGACCAACTTTTGTATTAGGACCTACATAATGTAGGTATCTGATCAGTTTGAGAGATGTGCCATTGTAGATTATTTTTGCTATCTCAGGTTTATGGATCGAATGAAGTAGCACGAGCTTGGAAAGTGCTAACTCATTTCAAACAGACATGCTGTAGATGATGACAGTGGCTCTTCGATCCTAGAGCGTGACATTTTGTCTCCGTTAAAGATTAACAAAAGTTCAAAATATATGGGATTTGGGCACGTATCAATCTGCCAGAACTTTCTGCCAATCATAATCACTGATAGAATCACACCTTAACGTGAGCTTCTGATCCAATGTGCTTCATCCTTTTTATTACTTCGATCCCTGTTACTTGTATGTAGTTTGCTTGTTTTTTTTTTCGTTTTCCTGATTTTTTTTATAAGGTGTACAATAAATAATAGAATAATATTAAATGTTTACCTTTTATACAATAAGTAAATATGTAATATTATCCTAATACATTTTTAGAAGTTGGAACAAGCATGTCTCCTAAGTTTCGTTAGTATACGTCTTTATTTATTATCAACAAGATAAATGTGATATGTTTCTCAGAAGTGTATTACTAACTGTATCGCAAAGGAAAGTTATTTACTCGATATGACGTTCGTTATACTTGTGAGAAAGTCGATCGTAGTGATATTGATATCTACGGGAAGTTTTGATCTTGTCCTGTAAAGATATATGTAGCTTTACTGGGGATAAATACATATCCATGTATCGCTGCGTATTCCCTAAAGCCTACTGGAGAAGACAAAAAAAAATATTTTAATCCGATTTGGCGTCTCATGTTTATAACTATGTACATATTTACGTATTTTATTTTTTCTACGTATTTTGGCTTCAGTAAATAAAGCATTTATCTATATATATAAAAATGAAACCCGTTTTCCGTTGTCACGACATAACATGAAAACAGCTTGACCGATTTGGCTGATTTTTTTTTATATGTTCCTTGAAGTTCAATGATGGTTTTTACAGAGAGAAAAATTCTAAAAAAAAAAAGTTAGGTAAAGTAGGGGAGGTAGGGTAGTGTAGGGTAGTGTAGGGTAGTGTAGGGTAGTGTAGGGTAGTGTAGGGTAGTATAGGGTAGTGTAGGGTAGTGTAGTGTAGTGTAGGGTAGGTAGGGTAGTGTAGGGTAAGTAGGGAAGGTAGGGTAGGGTAGCGTAGGATATGTAGGGTAGTCATTTGACGGGAGCGAAGCCGCGGGTAAAACCTAGTTTCAAATAAATTAGTTACAGGCACTATTGTACTGACTAGAAAGATGAATCAAGTTGTTCATTCTAAAGAATACATCTCTCTGCATTAAACTTGCAAGAAAGTCTATGCACACTCGTAACGATAAAAAACTAAATGCTACATCGGCTTTACTGATCAAAGACTTGATACGGCTTTACGTCAATCGGGGTTAGTTCAGCCCGCCACGAGGGTAAACCAGTTTACCAAGTTTAATATTGTGTATCTTATTAGGCACCAGGACACGGGAGAACGATTAGCTCCGATACAGCTAAACTTCCAGCAATTCATCCATAGTCTAATTTCGACTTGATTAAATTATATTACCAATGGACCCGACCATACAACTTTCTTCAAACTTGGTAATTTCGCTGTTTAGTTTATACTTCTATACTAATATTATAAAGAGGTAAAATTTGTAAGTTTGTATGTAGGGGGTAATCTCTGGGACTACTGGTCCGATTTTAAAAATTTATCGAGGAATGCTATAGGCTATATACCATCACGCTTCGCTACCCACGGAAGCGGAGCAGTAACGAAAAATGCGGGTGAAACCGCAGGGGACAGCTAGTAATCCATAAACATAAAGTAGTTTTAAACTAGGTATCCCAAACTTTGTACTGTTCTAATTCAGAATTCAGAACTGCTGTCCAAAGGCAACTTTAGCACTCCCAAAATTGTTCTGGGCTTCTGATAATAAACATTTAGACGCGATTCCCTAGCAATCAGTTGTTGTTGAACCAGCCCCGTAAACAATTTATTAGTTTGGAGTTTGTAGGTTTAAATTATTATTTGTAATTCCAGATTGTATTGTTCTATAATTTCACTAGTGAAAGTCTGGGCCCTAAATTTATTAAAGTTATTGAAAGGAGAATATTGTGCTTGAGTTTTGAAGGTGTCTGATCATGGATCAGTTTTAAATCTGTAGCCATGTCTCTTGGAAACGAGAGCTAATAAAGTCGCAAGAAACTTAATTTTATGACTAATTAAAACTTCAGAAGCGACATTTTATAATTTTGTTACACACATAAACGAAAATTTGTTTATGTGAACCATCTTCAGATCTTTCAACGTGATTTCGTAATTTAGATCTTACGCCATTGATTTATGATTCAAAATAATAGTTTGAAACGTAAAATTTAGTGTAGGTATCAGGTATGTTTACAAATGAAGCGCTTTCACGTGTAGTGAGCGAAACGTTTCGGATTGATTGAAAGAGCGGACTGCGTTCATTTTCAATTTGTGTTTACTCACCCGTTTCATAGTGGCAAATTGACGTAATAAAATTTTGAGATAGAGGGTGCCTGTTATCCACCTGCTACGCTTTATGCAGATTTAGAACATTTTTATCTATACACTATACAATATATCAATTCGATCTTGTTATGAAGAGAAAAATCTCTATAACCCGTTCGTTCTGTTGCAGACTTATTAGTTGTTATTTATCAGTTTCCAGCAGGAGACATCTGCATATCTCCAGATGGAAAGCGGTAGATAAAGGATAACATAAATTATTTTCATACCTAATGACCCTGTTCAAAAGCTGCATAATTGAAGTATTTCTGTTTTGGCTCGAAAGGTTTCGGCACCAATAGGTAATTATTTTTTTTGTTTTTAAACAGGAATATCTTGGGTGCCGAAATCTTTGGTGCGGAAACTTCTTCAAAAAAAAAAATTGACAGAGGTGATTATTAAGTGTTAGTCAACCATTTTGTGTCCACAGTTCAGGAAACCTTCTTTTTCTTTAAATATAACTATACCAATCCGTCATAAAAATAATACTTATTTACTTATACCTATGTACACTACCTACCGACTTGTTTCCTTTACCATAAAACTTTCGTTTTTCCCTCGGGGATCTACAAAAAAAGTAAACAGCAAAATAAGGCAGAAACACAGGAACATCGAATTTAAAATGCCTGTATTATTGTCATCCCGGAAGAGACTTAATCGCGGTACGAACGACGAGCAGTGCTCCGAATACATAAATTCACACCATTCTCCCATGGGCTATGCAAAACTACAGGACGCCTCGTGCTACGAATCTCATAAACAGTTTACACTGCTCTGAAAATACCAGCTTAAAGCTCGGCAGAAGATATGCATATGAGCTTCATTGTAGAGTTCGAATAACCAGCAAAATTTCAGGTGACATCTAGGATTGCATCACTGCTTACCGTCAGGTGGGATCGCAGTCAAACACTAGTTTTTTTTTTTGTTAGCCTGTTCTGTCCCACTCCTGGGCAAAGGCCTCCCTCCACTCCTTCCATCTCTCGCGAGCCCGTGCTTCCTCTTGCCAGTTCTGGTGGAATCTATCCAATTTGTCCCGCCATCTCCTTCTTGGTCTGCCGCGACCCCGTCGCACTGTTTCAGGGTACACTAGTAACACTAATTTATATAACTTAAAAAAAAAATGACAGCTGACTTTAATAGTGAGACATTCCAGGCTATTATAATTTGTTTATAATTAAATGCGTTACTGCCATTTGCCACATTGCTCGCTCATAGAACAGATGTTCGATGACGAAAGATTCTAGAGTGGCGACCACGTACCGGAAGATATAACGTTGGAAGGCCTCCCACAAGGTAGGCCGATGACCTGGTGAAGGTCACGGGAATCCTATGGGTGCGAAATATACAAAACCAATCGTTATGGCGACTCTTGGAGGAGCCCTATGTCCAACAGTGGCCGTCTTTCGGATTAAATGATGATGAAGATGAATGTGTTACAATAATTTCATTTCTTTTTTGTCCAGGTTCAGGGAAATCATATACGATGATGGGTTCGCCGGGGGCTGATGAAGGTGGCATCATCCCGCGGCTATGCGACTCTTTGTTCGAGAGGATCAAAGTACAACAGTCACCACCGGCACTCACTTATAAGGTAACATCTTATTATTATTATACCTAGCCTATAGGTACTGTCCCACTGCCGGGCAAAGGCCTCCCTCCACTCCTTCCATCTTATAGTCATTTTTATTTTCTGTATTAATTGTACCCAATTCATATAGTTTTGGCTCGAAAGGAAGAAGAAAGGCCATTCAGCTATTAAACGTCACGCCAGTCAGTCATTAACTCGTATTTTCCCGAGATGATAAGCTACAGCACTTACTTAGGGGCTAGTTAAGCCATTATAACGGTGTCCTAACAGATCTTCTAGCCCGCCTTCACTCAGTCCTTTTGTCACATCTGCTAGTGACAAAGTGACCACCTTAATTACAGCTAACGCCTTGCGGCCATTCATTTACTTTCATTGTCCTAATTACGGATCGAGTAACTGAAACGCATTATTATGACGTTCACAGCTGAGTCGGCGATTTGTCTTGAGGCAGGATTAATGGCGACTATTACACCTAATTGCTATATCAAAGTTGGAGCCATATCTTCGGTTAGTTGCTAATATGTCAGAAGAGTTTTGATTAATTCTGATGAGGTTCTAGTATGATGACTATATTACCTTCTGCGGCCTGGTGTAGAAAATTATATTCCTATAGTTTTGGCTTAGTCCAAGGCGTTATTTATTCATTTATTGGTTTACCATCGCATCGGAACACGTTGCAGCAGTGGAGCACAACTATATAGTTCAGAATCTGCAATTTTCTAGCAGTAGTACCTAGTCTTTAATTACTCAGATACCCGCGAAACGAGACACAATAGTAAAACAATAACAGCGCGGTCTCATAGGACCGGTTGGGGATTCAAACGTTAAAGGAGTGGCGCGGCGATGGGTCATGTACGCTCGCTTACGTAGCATTAGGCCAGCTCCAACAGGATTTCATATCGAACAAATTTTTGAAATTTTGAAGCTCGATGCGTTATATTATTTCTGATTTTCATTGTGTAGTTACTAAAACCTTTTCTTCCCACCAGGTGGAGGTGTCATACATGGAGATATACAACGAACGAGTACACGACCTGCTAGACCCCGAGACCACGAGGCGGTCACTGCGCGTGCGCGAGCATGCCGTGCTTGGACCCTACGTGGACGGGCTCTCGCAGCTTGCTGTTACTTCCTTTCAGGTATGTTAAGAACCTTTGGCGACTCATATATCGCCACATAAGAACTACAAAATCATACTTGACGACAGACAAATCTTGCATCCGGTAAGGAAAGGTTTCCGTGAGACTAGCGTATAGGTAAGATACAACTGGCCGACAGCAATCATCAGTCATCAGGCAATGGCCCACTAGACACCATCCGGTCGTCATCTTATCTTTTCTATCGAGGATGACGATCTTTCTCTTCTATTTTTCATACTGAACCTGTAAAAAAAATACAGAATTCAAAGTTGGACCAACTGCAGAAATTGTTCTGTTAAGGAAAGAACCACAAAAATACCCGTTATTAGGTAGGTACGTCTTTCAACAAAGTACCAAATATAATTAAACATTTACATCAAATTCCAAATTAGATACAAAACGGCCAATTTCGCAGTACCATTGTAATCCAGTTCAGTTCATAGCAGACAGTGCTACCATTATATTTTACGCCCACCACTTAACACCTTCATGAAAGCGCAGCTTGTTAAAGCCCGAGAATATCGCCAAAGTACTGTATGTATCACACTCTTCGGCTTAATAATACTCTTGATAAACCCTTACTGAACGTCCATAAATATAAATCTGGAGTATCTCGCCGTCGTTACCGTCTCGACGTATCATCTTACGGAGCCAGTTTTCATCCACAATGCTTGGCTAAAAGTACTCACTCGCAACTCACCTGCCTAAACCCAATATTTATAGCTCATCGACGCTCTTATCTCATAAACGATGGAATATTATTCTGGAAAAGTTTCCTCTCGAATAAAGGTCTTTATATTTTAGAAAAGATTCTCTTTCGACCAAGAAAAATATACTCACACTCTGTCTATCTATACCAGAAGAACTGTATGTGTACTTTCAGTTTCAAAGAATCTAAAAGCATTTTCATTGAGTTTCGGAATTGTTTCAAACAACGCTTTTTCTTAGCGCATATTTACGTTTGTTTCTCAGCGTTCTTCAGATAACGTAAAGTTTAATAACTTTAAAGATTCTTTTTAGAGTATTTTTACACGAGCTTGCGGTTGGGGAGCGTTAGGAATGAGAATTTTATGAACTCAAGTACTGTGAGCACTATCTATTGTGCCACTGTTTATAAAGCTAAAAGCTTCTTAAGTTATCCGAAAGGGTAGTTCTTGTTCTTAGCCAATACATTTTATCGAGTAATAGTTCGTAATAACGACTTATTGATGCTCCGCTCGTGCTGACGTCACAGCGAAGACCAATGCTATTTATTTCTGAAGGAAACAGCAAAATAGCGATCCTGAACATTTATGGACTTTCACTGAATTTAACGATAAAAGCTAAACTAAACCTATTTAGTATTTGAAATGTGTTACAGTTTATCATCACGCAACAAAACCATTTCGAGCTTTTAATTGGTTACAAAATGACTGATAGTAGTAAAAAGCATATGTCTATACATTGTCTGTCTATAACGCGCTAATGATAGACCGGGCCATTATTCTTTGAAACCTACACCACCCCAACGAGTGCTATAGTGGTATTTTTATTGCTAAAATGTGTATGGGGCGAAAGGTCGGCCGTTTCTGCCCTTAATTGCGATCCACTGTCGCTCATTACGCCCGCTCTTCCTCTCCCGGATTAAATTTTCATTGCCTCATAAAATACTTTGAAAAGTTCCCAACCAGCGAGTGTTTCGATCGCTGCAGGCTAATATGTATTCAAAAGATCGTCGTATTGGAATTGAATTAACATTTTTTACAGATGAATATTTTTTTATTGAATGTTAGTGAAATGAGAATTATATTTTTTTATTTTATGACTGCTTTTCCAGCTGATTTAATTGGAAGAAAAGCTCAGTATACTTATAGAAATTGCTTTTGATATTGACACTGCTTGGTACCTACATCTTTGATTTGTACGAGATGGTTAACTATGAAAGAACGTAATGGGAAATAGGTTGAAGCAAAGCTCGCATTTTCCAAGTGGACTAGCCTTTTTGACAGGTTCATTAAGATGGTTAAGAACAGCTAGAGCAGTTTCGTTGCTATTATTCCGTTCGACGTTCCGCCTCTCGCCGCCATTTTCGTATAGAAACGATCGGCTAAGTTGATTATATTGTAAACATGAAAATGAAATGCCTGTTATCAAATTGTTTTTGTCTCGTCTTCCTTTATAAGTGCTCGTTTAGCCGTAATTCTATTTTGAAATTCTTGTTTGGGCCTAATTTTATGTGCTTTAGGCATTGAAAAGTTTGTATCCTTATTTTTTATCCGTATCGTCTTTGAATTGATATTGATTACCAACAGCATTAGTTCACCGCGATTGCTTCCCATGACATCCTCTATTCATCTCTCTCGATTGCCGCTTTCAATTTCTATCAAGTCGTTGGTGCGCAACTTTGCATGGTTGCCCTAACAACTTTGCAAGTCAGTGTAATTTGAAGGATCGTAAATCTAAACGGCTTTGATCCAAGTCGAGGCCAATTTTATAGTCCAGTAAAGTTTATTGATCATTTGTCAATCATACGCTGTTTGCTTTGTGTGGGAAATATTGGACGTGTCATTTATTTGAGGATGGTTTTGGCTGTATCAGCTTATTTGATTACTTAATCTAATGAGTTGTTGAGGGTTAGCTGATAGGTAGTAATTAGCTTGTATGTTGTACTTCCTTACAATTCATAGAATAAATATCTTAAATTATTATAGGTTTTTCAAAAATATTGCGGTTATAGGAACACTATTTTTTCATCCAGTGATCGGTTGTTTTACAAAGTATTAAAATCTTTAAAAAAATTATAAAGGAAATCGGCGAAGTTTACATAAATTGAAATTAATAAGAAAAGACACGATAATCCTGAATCATAGAAAGGGACCCCCTAAGACGATCCACTGACTGAGGGACGTGGTTAGAAGGTATTCACCATCACAACGTTGAGAACCATATAGGGTATAATTTTTTTTTACCATTCGATCAAGCTAGACATTGGTAATCTTTATCCGATTTCTCGATATTGTAATAACTAAGTTCGGGTTTCGAAAGATACTACTTCAGTTTAGCTTCAAAGTAGTTGATTTCATGTCTTTATTTTGCTTTAAATTCTCTAATGTTACGAAACATTAAGTTCAACTGCCTGTAACGTATGAGTAGGAAGTAATCACCATCAGTAACTCCTGAGTACGTCCGCTTCTCAGCTCCTAGCTCGTTACTGTCAACGGCTAAATTACGAAAACCTTTGAAAAATATTTCAAAAGTTAAAAGGTCTTCCTTGCCTAAAAATCTTCTTATATTCTAACGGCAATTTTCACTTTTCGCTTCTTCAATTACCTATTAACTTCAAAGTAGTTATTGAGGCACTTTTTAGTTTAGACTGTATTTTTAAAGTTTGTTCTATATTGAAGGGTTTGATAAGCTAATAATTTAAACTAGTCTGAACAGATTTCAATAGGAAACACGACATTTTGTTTTTGCTTTTGAAATAATTTTTCACTAATATTCAATTGTGGATAAGTAGATGGAGAGGGAGAGAGAGGCCAAAGAAGAGATGGATGGATTGCGTGAGCAGTGAAATGGAAGAAAAGGGAGTTAGTGATACCGTGACGAGTGACAGGACAGAATGGAACAAAAAAAAACGTGTTGTGCCGACCCCAAATAAAACGGGACAAGGCCAGAAAGATGATGGTGATGTTTATTATATTCAATTTAGTCGTTACCTTTGTATTTAAGAGTTCAAGAGTTATGTCACATGTATGATATTGTTATTCAAAGTAAGGTTATTGTCATTTTAATTTGAATAAATCGTCTCTGTTGTATTCGCTTTGCTCATATTGTTCGTCGAATAAATTACTATTTGTATTCAGATGAGAATCATTCTGCTTGTTAAGAAGGCTTCATTGTAGTAGGTACTTTATTATTAGGGAAAATGAAAACGTGCTTCACGAGAAATCGTAGAACTTCTCTTAATAAATCATTTATTATAAAATTGGATGAGTTAATATGAAAATGTTTGCGATACTATCTAAATAAGTAAATACAGAATACATTTTGTAGTTCATAAAATACAAGATAGAATATTGTTTGCCATCCAATTCCCAGGAAGTATACACAAGAGTAAAATGCTTTTTATTAATATATTATTATGAGAATCATTGTTCTACGATGCTGGTATAGTTTTCCAAGAATTCATAGACGAAAGAAGTTTGCGGGAGCAGCTGCTTTTACCGTATATATTTGATTATTCTTTCGCATAGAGACTGAAATTCGTTGCTTCTAGATTTTTTTGTATCGATACAAATAAATGTTGGTGATTCGACGATATAAACAAATGATACATAGAAAAGAAATACGGGGACCATTGGTGCGTTAGTTAATTAATTTATTTAAATGATATGGACTTACACCTAAAAAAAACAGGTACACAGAATACCTCAGGAACAGTATATTAGACTCAACCAATAACAAGTCCTTACTTATAAAGTATACGATAATACTTAAATTCTATTAATGGATTCTTCGCAGTTAAACCTCAAACCTTCCTAAGACAATTTGCCAGCTTTCCCTCAAAATGAATGGCAACACTTGATGATTCCGGTAACAGCCAACAGGCTATGTTATTGTTGCTCTTGTTTCGTTTTCAATTGATGAGGAGGGATGAAACGCATGTTACTAAAGCAGTTATCAATTTACATTTAGACAGATGGAGAGGAAAAGGGAGACCAAAGGTAAAATGGATGGATTGTGTGAGGACTGGTATGAAAGAAAAGGGAGTTAGTGATAGTACGACGGGTGACAGGACAGAATGGAAGAGAAAGACGTGTTGCGTCGACCCCAAGTAATATGGGATAAGGGCAGGAAGAAGAGGACTTACAAATAAAAAAATGTATGTTAGACTGACAGTCAATGATAAGTCCTCACTTATAGAGTACAGAATAATGCTAAAATTCCATTAATGGACTTCTAAATAATTGCCTCCGCAGTTAAACCTCAACCTTCGTAAGACAATTTGCCAGCGTCCCTCAAAATGAATTCAGTAAGCGCCAACACTTGAAGATTCCGGTAACAGCCAACAGGCTATGTTATTGTTGGTCTTGTTTCGTTTTCAATTAACCCGGCTCACTTCGACGCCTACGCGTTCTCTGTGAGTAATAACATCGTTACATCGCCTCCAAGATTACCTACAAACGTTTCTCTAGAATCCCTCTTGTCGTGTTTAAAACTTTTATCTGAAAATATTTGTTTCTCACTTTATAGTCTTGTGTTTGAATTTAATTTAACATAAAGCTCTGCTCATTATCACTAAGATCTGTTTTAATTTGGAAAACAATGGCAGATTCGTTAACGCTGGTATGTTCAATTTTTTTGGAAATTATTAACGTTGGTTTTTATGGTTTGGTTTTCTAATGAAAAGTTCATTCATTCAAATTCTTAATTGATTTTTTTGAGTGCGGTATTGTTCGTAAGAGTTACCGTAAGCCCGGAACGCAAAGGTCTACTGAGGGGACACAAGTGGGATTTAGTCTGTAAGAAAATCTTCATTTGGAATTTCAAGTAGCTTCATATTAACTTTAGATACTTACATGATTTGGAAATGACGAAAGAAGATGTTTATGTCAGATAACTCCATTCTTCCACTTAATAGTATACGATATGTATTCCACTGATATCTTCTTCTTCCTGCCCTTATCCCATATCACTTGGGGTCGGCGCAACACGTTTTCTTCTTCCATTCTGTCCTGTCGTCCATCTCACTATCACTAACTCCATTTTCTTTCATATCAGTCCTTACACAATCCATCCATCTTATCTTTGGCCTCCCTCTCTCTCCACTGATATATAAGAATCAAAAATAAAATCTAACACTTCTTCTCGCTCCAATCAGAAATGCAGGATTTACTAGATAAAATCCCATTTAAAAAAAATATACCTAATTTGGAAATAATTTCGATATTGCATTTTGTGTTTTATGATAAAAAGTTCCTTAGCACAATTATTTTGCAAAATTATCGCAGAAACCTGAGCAATATATTGAATTCCTTCCAGCCATAAGTATTCAATCATTCGTCTCCCCTGTTTACTCGGACGGAGACGTAGACGAAGCTATACATCATATCATGAATGGCTACAGGTCAGCCGCGTGATGGATTAGTCGCGATGACTCGAGTCACGGTTGATGATGCGTTTATGTGATATGAGATTTAGGATCGCAGAAATAATGTTATAAGCGGTTTATAATATGTCTGCAATGGCGAAACATTTTCGCCAATCAATATTGGTTTCAGGTCAGGTTCAGTACATAGATTTTGTTGTAAGTATAAAATTTGCTAGACTTTGTTTTATGATCAGACTCTTATTATAAAGGCGAAAGTTTGTCTTGTGTGTGTATGTAATACTAGCAGAAGCAACTGCCCGCATGAAAGTAGAAAATTATCCTAAAAGAACAGGGTCCAAGGATGAAAAAAAAACATCCTATATGTTTATCCAGGACTAGCTGTCCCCTGCGGTTTCACCCGCATTTTTCGTTACTGCTCCGCTCCCGTGGGTCGTATCGTGATGGTATATAGCCTATAGCATTCCTCGATAAATGGGCTATCTAACACTGCAAGAATTTTTCAAATCGGACCAGTAGTTCCACAGATTACCCCCTACATACAAACTTACAAACATACAAACTTACAAATTTTACCTCTTTATAATATTAGTATAGAAGTATAGATGTATATTAAATTTCTTCACGCTCGAACGGATTCCTGGAATAGCACATAGGATTTTTTCATCTCAGAAGTAATGTACCCTTACAAATTTTCTACTTTCACACTGGCGAAGCTGCTAGTAATGTAATAAAGCAGCTACTTAAAGCAAGTTAAAAGATTTATAGATGCTGCGATTATAAAACGCTAAAGTATGAAATACTTTAAGACCTCTGCAATCGGGAGATAGTGCGGTTAATAAGCTTATAGCAACTTTGGTATTATGGGCTTTTAAATTAAATTTTACTGTTTACTTTTATAAGTAGAAGTAACTGTCTTAAATCCTTACTGCCAGTATAACTCGATGGTAAGCACCGAATTGAACATTGATAGATATTTCTTGCTGTGTTCTTTCTGCATTAGGATCATCGCTGTCCTCTGATCAATTTTATATTCTGAGCAGTCCTTTGCTAACAACTCTGCCAAAAACCGCTTCAACCCCTATTCATATTTATTTAGCATTTAAAACCTTCCGCGGTCCACTGGTAATCTTTTCAATCATTCCAACATAAAACCATCAAAACGAATTTAGCTGGCCATCAAACGGAGTAGGCGCGGTTATTAAATTCATTTTCATAATCCTGATTAAAAGCTCTCGTTATGCGCGGATATAGAATCAGTTTGGTATGATCGATGGGATGATTGCGACCCAGCTCACTGTGTCCATGGATCCATTCAGCTTAATGAGGAATTATGAGGAAGTTGTGTGGTGTTTATGGAAGCCAAAATATAAATAAGTTTGTGTAATGTCAACACAAACACGGCTGATTAAGCTCGCCTTGTAGGCCGATCCGGTAACCGTCCGGACTGAACCCAGTCGTCGACGGCGCTTCGTGTTTCACGCGCGCCTGTAGGGATTTCTGAAAAACCGTAAGGGCCTGCAGGGTCGAAACCTATTGAGGCCATGGGTTGTGCGAAAGAAAACCCCATGGTCCTGGAACGAAGGTAAAGAAGGAATAAGAGTGGGTTTTAATCAGTAAGTCTAACACGCCTTACCGCTTCGCCCAAGAGAAGGAGAAGTCATTGGATGATTTCCCATTTAAATAAAAATACTTAGCTGATTGATACGTAGTGCATCATGGTATAGGTTCACAGATTAGATAGCAAAACATTTTAAAAATATTACTCCAGTGTCTGTGCAATCCCGCACTTCTTGGAAAAGTAGGACAGTAAGGATCCCATCAATCAGGATTCCTCCAACACAAAAAAAAACATAATTTCTTAAACACGCTTAAGACGAATAAACATCTTCCATACTTTCATTTGATGTTATTACATTATCTTTCATTTGTCTGGAACTATAATACTGTACAGAAAGAAAGAAAACAAAGAAAATACGTTTATTTCTCAGCTCAGACTCATATAACAAAAAAATATTAATGAAAACTATAATAAAGTAAAAATCATAATGTTCTTGAAAGATATACAAGGTGTAGCAATAGATATTTCAACATTTTTAAATTAGAGTACAGTTTCTCGGATTTAATTTCTTAGAAATTATATTCGCTTACTGAACCCTGTATTTTTACTGACACACTTTTAAACAACAAACAAAATTTCGTAAAACTTCTCGACACGTGTTATTCTCAGCGGCCATTTCTTCATAGATATTAATTTCGTCTTAATTGATCCAGAGCGGTAGTATTATTTCCGCATACTTTAGAATTTGAGATAACCTTAAAATCACAAAAGAATGGGGTCAAATCGTGACTACTTACGTGGAGTTTAGTTCATCTCAGATCTTGTGAATATCAATACTCCAGGGAAAGTTCACAAATGACTGGTATAAACACGCTAGACATACGTGAAATCTACTAGCAGGATGGAGCCTGCTAGAGCTACGTGTAGATTAAAGCCAATACAATCTTCTAAGATGAAGTGAAAAAAATAGTAAATCGTCTCCACATTTTGCTCTGAATTACCTACAACCTTTTTTATTGAACATTTTTTTAATTGAAATTTAAATAGGCAGCAATCAGTATTCGTCGTGTCGACATTCTGACCGAAACAATGAGTTTTGGTCTTCCCTGCGTCTGAGACTAATTAAAATTGAGGGAATTTTGCTTGTAAACATCTCCATTAAGTGGATGAAAATGTACCTCACCCGAGAACAAAATGTTAAAGGATGAAAACCTATCAATCAGTTGGTTCCGAAGTTAAACCTCTCAGTGGAATTTAACTCTTGAATCAATTGTATTTTGTAGCGACAAAAGCATTCTGGTATGATGCAGTGTGGGGAACATTTTGCCCTTTTGTGAATAGAAGGAGCGATACTCATTCAAATTGACTGACGTATCCGTTCACTACATTTTCAAAATTTTGCACTTAAATTTTAATGAATTTAACATTCGATGTTTCTTTAACGCCAACATTTTCGCCATAGTGTAATTGCGGCATTACTGTTTTTGTAAAATTTACACTCACGATACGCACGCTCCGCTCCTGTGAAAAGCTCCATAGAGACGGTTGACTGAATTTCCAAAGACGCGGCTAGAGATCTGCTAAACTCCCGTATCCCTTCCGCATCTTGAGTTTACACAGAAGGTAAACCAAGTTGAAAAAAGATTTTTGGAACCACCTGTATTATTTGAGGTATTTACACACCACTCCCGATCCCTCGGAGGCTAAACATGACACAAGATTAGTGTCCTTTGTGTCTACTAAATAAATCTCTTAGTGAAACTATCATAGGTTCATGCTCTTGACAGAATTCTGTCCTCGACGTTGCCGTAACCTCGCTCGGGGCGACTTGACAACCGTTGGAGGGTTTCGACAAAAAGTAGATACGTTCAGTAGGCTTACTCTCTAAAGGGCATATAGAGCTAAAAGCTGAGAACATATTTAAAGATGTTGTGGATTCTATGAAACCTAGCTAGACGTCTGTATAGCTATTTATAAAGCTGACGTACTCGATGTCTTCGTCGGTACTTGCGACCTGCGTGCTTAGTGCCCTTGCTAGTTTCCTGGCACGTAAGCCATGAACACTTAGCAATCCACCTGCAGTGCGGCTTTAAGCTCTGACAGAACCGAACCACTGCAGTTTCAATTGCACGCGATTCTTTTATTTCTTGCCATGTCTCTAAGTGTCAGGTGAGGTCAGTATTGTTCATTTCGTGAAGTGGTGCTTTTGTCCTTCTGGTTTTAGTGGACTCGTCAACGTCGGCGGTGACCTTGAACCTGTCAGTCGCGCTGTCAATTCAGCCCTAATGGAAGCCCGATTGTTTAATTCAAATGCCTTATTTCGATTAAACGTACATTAATAGTTAGGCAAGAACTTAGAATTTGTTTCATGTATTCGATAAAAGGTCTATTTTCGATTTGTTTGGATTTCTTTGAAGTAAAATTACTCATAGTAATTTTTGAAAACGGTTTAGTGAGCTTGGAAGTATTATTAACCGGCTTTTTTGCAATTCGTTCAGATTGTAGTCCAATTGGTAACTGTGATTTATGTTACAACTGGTATGATTGATCCTAATATCAGTAGACCGCAGTTTTGCGTGATAAAAGATTATATTAATATGAACATTGATTTTGCAAGCACAGGCACCAATCCCCATGGCCATCGTGCTTTCAATCGATGACAGGTTTTATAAGTTATCAGTGGTCCTTCGAGACTTCCGGGATATTTGGCCCACAGTACGGCACTACATATGAATAAGGTATGATCCTTAGAAAAGGAAAGGAAGCCACATGTGGATATAATGTTCGGAAATCACTACAATGGTGGCAGTTTATGACCGGAGTGAATGTATACGCGGCCGGATGTTAGTCTCGGCCCGATATGTTATTGACTACAATTGTATGTGCTTCGTCTTTTATGTTTATTGATTTGTCTGCCTTTAAAACCTTAACCGTTTGCGGGTGGTTTCTGGCTACTTACAATTTATGATTTAATTTTCAACTTTCGAAATATAAGTGCGGTGGTAAGTACTTTAGATACTCTCAACTTTTCTTTGCAAGACAACATAAAGAGTAAGAACGCTGTTTCTTGCTCTGTATCAAACAACTTCTTCATTCTGGATGGAACAAGAGAAAGCGTCTCACTATTACTCATTTTACTGACTTAAGTTCTTTCAGTTGCCCTTTGCGTTTTAGGGCCTCTGTCACAACTCCTATTCCACTGCTTAAAACATGATATTTCCTGATTGCTAGATAGTGTAATGGCAAAGACATAAAGAAAAGGCGTCCATGTAGTAGTGTAAGAAGCACTTCATATCACCGTATTGATAAAATTGTGTCTGCCTATCGGCTTGGCAGCCGTCCTCCCTTCGATGATCCAATCCAACTTATCAAAATATGAAGATTTGTGGAATATAAACCATAAACCTTAAAAAGTATTGCCAGTTTCCAAGTTACTAAGAGCCTTAGCCGAATGCGATCTCTTCAGACATCACAATAGTTTACCGAGTTCTAACACCAAGATCACCACTTTGACTGTTAGAATTCCTTTCACAATTTCTGTATGCAACGATCCCTCAAACATCAGACGGAGCGTAAAATAAACCCTCGTTTTGTAAAATAGAAACCCGCTTTGAATTGAAATAGTCCGTCTACGTTCCCGCCAAGCCTTGGCTTCGAGTGATTCACTTGAATATTGAAATATTAAGCCCTGTTCAGATTTACTTGCACCAGTCGTATGCGCCAGCAATTTATCACATGCTGCTGTGATCTGTGAGGACTACGAGCCAATATGTTAATACTCTGCCAGTGTAGTACGTGCGGAGAGTAATAATGCGTTGTCACATCGGTTGTTGGTCCAACTACAGGCTATTAAGCGAGTACATCGTGTAGTAGGTTTGTAATACATGATCGATCTAACTTCTGAAAGCTACCGCCCGTAGTTTAAGCATTTTTTAGTCCATTATTTGCAGATATAATTTAGAACGTTTTTGGATTTGAATTTTTCTTAACTACAAGCGTAAATGTGGAGAGGCTAGTGTGCCAAAGTGACTTCAAAAATATCGCAGGTTTGCTTATTTATTTTTCTGTCACTTTAGACAGCTCATATTTTATTCAATTACCAAAATCAATAAAGTTTGACTCGGTTTCGCATTTGTGTATTGGCAATACAAATGCAGCACAAAATATTTTGCGCGATGAATATCTAACAAAGCGTACTAGATATTGATTGAATGAAAGCTATTGATACGGTTTGTGGTGAATAAAAAGGCCTAATTCTATACATACATATTTATACAATTTTTTTCCAACGAAGGCAAATGAAAAGAGATGTAAACATTTCCCACCAAATTGAATTTCGATACCGTGCATCCGTAGGGCTGGCAGGTTACTCAAAAGGTTCGCATTATCTACACCCATATCTTGCCGCAAATATTGGCACTTTGACTAACATAGAGTGTCGGTTTTTATACTTTTCCTATCTATTTGATAACTTTTTGAACCTCGATGTGTCACAATGAAACCTGGACACTGCGAGTACATGAAGCAATGAATGTTCTTCATCATGTTTAGTGTTCCTTCAGCAGTCTCCTTTCTAATTATTTGTGTTACCTCATCCGGTCCATATTTAAACACTTGCCAACCGCAGCTGGTCATCTGGCAGCCCTGCTAACACAATTTGAGTACGAATGTCTTGGCTTGTTTGTGTTAGGGTTTTATTTTTGGGTGCGGCGCAAACAACCCTCGCCGGAAGGTGATTGGGAGCCTGCTCCTCATATGAATGTGTTTACCTAAAATTAACATTCATTTTTACAACTTTTCTTCTCGATATTGATTCGGGTTTTCGTTTGCGGGATTATTATATGAGCCTATGGTAATTTTGTGCTAGGAATAACTCAGCGAAATCAATTTTAGGGCAGCAACGGAAATTTTATGACTCAGTCTTGATTGGGAAAAATGCTAAGTTTCTATTTACTGACCCTTTCCATAAACATAATGCTGAGTCGAGTATTGAAAATTCAACAAAGCACTTTTATTCAGTATCGCTTATTGTTCAAAACGGTGGAACAAAATTTGACAGGACTTTCATGGGATATACGAGTGGCTAATGCAACTTGAGCAACTTTTTCCGTCACCGCAGAAACCTTTATAAGTCCCGGGGGAGGAGACACATCTTAATTTTTGGGCTGTGGGGGATGAAATTTCTAAAGTGGTTACCAGTAGGTTTTACACAAAAAAGGAAAGTAATGTTCCTAAATTCGCGAAACGCGAACAAATTCTCTCGTAACAGCTAGTCTTAACTAAACTTAATTCATCATGCCAAAAACAGAACACTTTCCAATGTAACTCCTCTGACCTTTGAAACATTACCTTACCCTATTTAAAAATTAATCAGCTTACAGTTAATACGTGTGCCTTACAAACGTCGAGCGAGTGTTTAATCATGCGTTGCCTCCTGGATTATCCGTGTAGCGAACAATCGTGGACGAATTACCGACGCTCTTGCTACACGGTAGGGGTGATACGTATTTTTGGACTGAGGGTACACAGTGATTTGGGTCAGTTGTTTTTTTGGGCAGAAGTGTTTAGATAACCGGTAGTCCGAATAATAATTCGGTAAATGTTTTTTTTTTATATACCATAAACTAGTACTTGACTACAATCCCACCTGATGGTAAGCAGTGATGCAATCGTTGATGGTGAGGCGCACTAGTTTATTAGGATTTAGAGTTAATTCATCATTTTATCATCAGCGTATTTCATTCAAGTGTCATGAAATCATGCAATGAATCTTGGATTATCCTTTTCATGTACAGTCTTGGATAAATTACCGGCTTTCTTGCTATAGATAGAAATTTTACCAGTTAGAAAAGACCAATCGAAATATATCTTCATTATCATTTCTTGTATCATCAGCATTTTTCAATAGATTCTGAACATCACCGTAACACAATAATTCATACAAGTTAGATGTGGAAACATTGTTAATTGTATATTTACCTAAACTTCAGACCACATTTATTGTAATACATATTTTACAATTGTTTGTTTTTCCCAAATAAATAAAACAAAATAAACACGGCCAGCTTTAGTAGGTATGGCTGCTACCAGTAAATTTATCTGCCATTACAACATACTCGTGTGTGGTTAAAACACGTTCCATATACTGCTAAAAGTTTAAAATTAGGAATTCCCGGGATTTTAGTCACCTGTAATTTTGTTCCGAAACGTATTTTTGTTTCCGTCAACCCAACTCAGTCACAGAGTAACTTCGTTTATTGAACGGGATTTAATTCGAACTGAACTTGAATTTTACAGTATCAGCCGAGGCCTTAGCTAAACGAGTTCGGGTAATATTAGCACAAACGTGTTTGAAATAATTTCTCCATCCATTTTGTATGAAGCAATTCATGGATTGTGAGTTTGTTTTGCGATTCTTTTCTGTCTAGCTTGTGTTTTCCTCTTCATCACATTAATTATGTTGTTGTGCTAACAAGAGCGCAAGTTGTTATTAGAGCTCTCGAATACTCTCAATACAAGAGCGAAAAAAAAAAATTGTTTTTCCCATCTAAGAATTCGTCCCTGTATCGTGGGTGCGTTTAAAAACTTATAAATTCACATTTATTAGACACCCAGACCAGTAAAAATTGTCTGAAGACATGGCATAACAATATTTTTTTCGTGCAGGGATCTAAACTGTGATACTCAGCACAATAGTCAATCGCATAACCAGTGCTCCAACGATGCTGTCAATGCATAAGGGAGATACAGAGTACTTCTAACCATTTTGACAACAACAGGAAATCCAAGGAAACGAACATTCCCTTAGAGACAAAAGACCCCTTGTGATTCCAATCACGATAACAAACTGGACGCTATAATCCGATAGCAAGCGTTTCACGTCAATCTGATAAGGCAATAAAAAATAAAACACAATCTGAACCAAAACAAAACGTTCATCTTTTGAAGTAGAAAATGTTTCTAGGAACGAGTTTAATTCCATCATGTAATTTTCCAGTTAGCATGTACATATGCACGGATTATATAGAATTCAATATTCCACTACGAGATTTTAATCTAACATTTCCACGAACTTTGTCCATTAGTTTATTTTACGCTAGTCACATTTTAGACCTTTCGTAACGAACCTGAGTACTTAATATCACGGGGATTAGTTTTAGTAAGCTGCAAGCAAATCCTGGTGCTTATGCAAAAACCGTTGAACCAACATGGCAGTATGTAATAGGTAAGCCTGGCTTAAATATACTTAGCGGGGCTAAGTGCATAGGGAAAGGTTAGACAGGTCAGCCATAGCGGCCATTTTTAACGTTCGGAATCTTCCCTCCCTTGATGGACTAAGAGAGAGTGTCAGCTTTTCTATACTAATATTATAAAGAGGTAAAATTTGTAAGTTTGTAGGTTTGTAAGTTTGTATGTACGGGGTAATCTCTGGAATTGCTGGTCCGATTTGAAAAATTCTTTCAGTGTTAGATAGCCCATTTATCGAGGAATGCTATAGGCTATATACCATTACGCTACGACCCACGGGAGCGGAGCAGTAACGAAAAATGCGGGTGAAACCGCAGGGGACAGCTAGTACTGAATAAAACTACCCGTGTTCCAGGGCTACAGAGTAACTCTTTTAAACAATCCCGCAGCTCGGGCTAATAAAGGCTAACGACAAGATTATATGCAGTTGCCAAAAGGCCACTTTGCACAGAATACAATTATTTATTTATTTATTTATTTATTGTAACTTAATGCACATTGTACAAAGGCGGAATTATTGTAGTACTAGCTTCTGCCAGCGGCTTCGCCCGCGTGTAGAGTTAGTTTATTTTTAGCGTGACGACATAAAATAGCCTATAGCGTTCCTCGATAAATGGGCTATCTAACACTGAAAGAATTTAATTAAAATTGGACCAGTAGTTCCTTAGATTAGCGCGTTCAAACAAACAAACTCTTCAGCTTTATAATATTAGTATAGATATAGATTCACTGATTTTTAGTGGTGACATAATCTTGAGCAGCTGCAATTTAGAATGAGCCTCACCTATGATAATTTCATCCTCTAACAATCCGTAACTCCTTCGAACAATCCGCAACCCGCAGGTATCGATCCTGTAAATGTTCCCATTTTTTTTTCTGACATCTTTAAGGAGCACCTTGAAAGAAAAGGACCAAGCCTGAGTTAACGCGCTGTCGACCCGGGTTTGTAGTCGGATGACGAGTTACCAATGGCTACCAATACCGTGCGTAAACGATGACAATGTTAAAAAGATGATCCATACAGGATGGAGGTTTAGGATTATTATTTTAGACGTCAGGTGCATGTGACCTTTGCAGTTGTAGGTAGGTAGTTAAAGTTCTGCATTATACGAAAATGTTGGAGAGAAACTTTTGTTCTTTTCGCCGCGTCCATTCTCTCGACATAACTGCATTGCTCTCGAACAGTACAACCACTAGCAGACACTTTGACATCGTGATGTGCAAACTTCGTGTTACGTAGGCAGATGTAAAAGTTTTAACTAGCTTTATATTGCGGACTCGTTCGCCGTTAGAATGATCTCTCTGGAGCTTCTATGAATTTACAACACTTTGGTGTTTGATGTGACTGTTTGTTTCGTGGAATCTAGAGAAAACTATTAAATAATTGTGTGCTAGTGTATCAAATTTTGATACAATGTCACCGTGAAATGAATTCCTTGCTCGCAGATATTGCATTCTTGTCATTTTCGAACGATTACCAATACCAATTATAGTCGGTATTTTGCTGACTCTCATAGAAATGAGATAGAAACTGAATATTTCGTCAGTCTGGATTTCCAATGATGAGATAGTCACCATTTCGCTCCGGGGGCAGACTCGGCGCAATTTTTTTATTTTGTTTTTGTAACCATAGTGCTGTGTCTCTCCTGAATCTCCCGAAGTTGTTATATTCTATACTATTTCGAAGAACTAGAATAACACAGTAAAACTTAGTACATAGTTACTAATTTGACTATTCTCTTGTCAACAGGACATCGACAACTTAATGACGGAAGGCAACAAGTCAAGAACAGTTGCCGCGACTAACATGAACAGCGAATCATCTCGATCTCACGCAGTCTTCAGTGTGGTTCTCACACAGACCCTGACCGACGCCGCGACTGGCGTCTCCGGCGAGAAAGTAGCACGGTTATCGCTCGTCGATCTCGCCGGCTCTGAGAGGGCAGTGAAGACGGGGGCTGTCGGCGACCGGCTGAAAGAAGGCTCTAATATTAACAAGTAAGTTGGGTTGGAACGAAGAGCTCGTGGCTAGATAATAACAGCCGCACTGGTTGGTCTTCAAGGTTAAGCAACGCTTGCCAAGTTTGGTCTGTGGATGGGTGACCATCTTAACATAACGAGTTTCCTCCGTGCCTCGGAAAGCACGTTAAGCCGTAGGTCCCGGCTGTCATTTGTAGATCTTTGGCAGTCGTTACGGATAGTCAGAAGCCAGTAAATCTGACTCCAGTCTTGCCATGAAGTACCGTGTTACCCCAGTTAATGGGTTGTGGAGGTCTGGTAGGCAGCCGCTCCTCGTAAAATACTATATATTCAGCTAAATCCGGCTTGACTGGAAGCCGACCCCAATATACTTGGGAAAAGGCTTGGCAGATGATGAAGTTGGGTTGGAAACGAGAGTATTTCCTATGATACGAATAGCAATAGGTAGTTGGTAAGGCAGTAAGGCGCCCGCGCCGGAGAGTATATCACGGGTTAAAATGTCGGGCGTGCTAGTGAGAATGAGTGATGGAGCTATTACACCCTATAAGGCCATTCCTTTAGCAGTTCAGTTTTAGTCGTCCAGTGGATCACGGTAAGAGCTTGTGGTAGGGTTTCTGACAAGAACTTGTGTAGACGGAAGTTGTTGGCGATGGGCTGAAAGAACACTCTAATTTCAACAAGTAAGTTGGCTTGGAAACGAGAGTATTGCCGACAACTCGCTGTCGCCGAGGAAGACGCGCGATTATCGTTTATCGATCGTGAGTGAAGAAAGAGGTAGCTGGAGCCAGGTCAAAGGCTCCAACGTTAATAAAACATGGTTCGTGTAATGTAAACTAGTATAACTCATCTTTATATAAGCTAAATTACACAAATATTGGCGGGCGATCTGGCGGAGTAAATAATATACCTACACTAGCTGTGCCCGCGACTTCGTCCGCGTGGAATAGTTATTTAGGGCATCATTTATTTTGGCGAACAACCTCCTCAGCTTTATAAATTATAGCTGTTACCCACGATTTTGTCCACGTCATTTTCTGTTTTTATTTTAGACAATCTAGTTTTTAAGTTTTTAATAAGAACATATTTATTTTAAAGTACTTGTGTAAATTATATTTTTAGTTTTATTTTCTAGTGGCAGAAGAACATATTGGTTTTCTCCACAACCTGATCTTGACAACGCAACATACAGTTGGCCGTGTGAAAAGCAGTCTTGACGTAAATCAATTCCTACGTGTTTAAATGTTTGCCCCTGTGATTTATTAATTGTAACGGCGAAAGATAGCTTAACGGGAAATTGAATTCTTTTAAATTAAAAGGTAAATCATTTGGAATCACTCGATTCCCGATCGCGGTATGCCAAAGTTCGGGAATTTTGTGAGGCTAAACGTTGAGAACGTTCAGTGCTTGATTCCCGCAGTCGGTTCACCAAAGTTCGAAAACTCTGTAAGGCTAAACGTTGAGAACGTTCAGCGCTTGATTCCCGCAGTCGGTTCACCAAAATTCGAGAACTCTGTGAGGCTAAACGGTGAGAACGTTCAGCGCTTGATTCCCGCAGTCGGTTCACCAAAGTTCGAGAACTTTATGAAGCTTAACGTTGAGAACGTTCAGCGCTTGATTCCCGCAGTCGGTTCACCAAAGTTTGAGAACTCTGTGAGGCTAAACGTTGAGAACGTTCAGCACTTTGTTCCCGTTGTCGGTTTGCCGAAGTTCGGAAATTTTGTGAGGCTAGACGCTGCGAACGTTCAATGATCGATTCATTAGCACGGTTCTGTTCACTGATTGCTCGTTGAGTAGCCAACCTATGCATATGTTCATCCTCTGTTTCATTGCTACGCAAAACTCACAGCCGCTTTGCAGTAGCAGTCTGTCGAGAAAGCTGAGATCTTTTTCTAGTCATTATAGTGACGAAAAAAAAGTAGGAAATGAAAACTTAACCAAACCGTAACTCGTAATCAAGAAAAAAACAAACGTAAGGTAAATAATTAGGAAATTTGTACCTGTATTTGGTACTTACGTAAATCGGATAAAATATAATTATATCAAAAGAATAACCGTAAAACGATAACTGTATGCTTGAACTAAAACCTAACCTAATAAGAATATTTATGTAGATAACACCTATTGTATTATATTATATACATCAAAACTTAAAAAAAAGTGTTAATAATTGTGAAATTATTAGAAACAAAATATTATCCTTAAAACAAAATGAAATAGTATAATCCCCAACCGGTCCTGTCGAGACACAATAGTAAAACAATAACAGCGCGGTCTCATAGGACCGGTTGGGGATTCAAACATTAAAAAGTATTATTACACGATGATATTATATCGCAAGCCGCGTGGCATGGTACCTCGTATAGCTACACCCCCCTCTCCGCGTCGCTGGCAAGCCACGCCTCTCCTCCTTGCAGCGTCATGCGGCACGGGTGAATTTTACATCGGTGTTATTTTAAAATTGTAATATCTTCTAAGATGTTCATTGAAATTAAGTGATGTCAAAGACAATTTTGTTCACAATTAGATTAATATTATTACGTTGATACAACTCATAACAAATAATGCATTAATTTCGACCAAATTTGATTACCATAAAAACGGTTCTAGTGAGTTAATCTTAAAAGATAGACATATACTGTCGCTGACATTTTTTTAGATCAATTTAAGAGGAATATTTCTTTCATACATATATTTTTGGTATCTTCAACCGTTTTTGCAGCGCACGCAACAGAAGCACTCAAGGATGAATAATTTTCCCCGTTTTTTTTCACGTTTTCCATTATTTCTTCGTACCTAATAGTTGCAGCGTAATGTTATATAGCCTTAAACCTTTCTCAATAAATGGTCTATTCAACACAAAAAGAATTTTTCAATTCGAACCAGTAGTTCCTGAGATTAGCGCGTTCAAACAAACAAACAAATTCTTCAGCTTTATAATATTAGTATAGATAACCTTCCTGAATAAATGGGCTATCTAACAGTAAAAGAATTTTTCAGATCGGACCAGTAGATCCTAAGATTAGCGCGTTCATACAAACAAACGAACTCTTCCGCTTTATAATATTAGTATAGATTTACCTATAAAAAATCGTTCACCAATTATTGTCGGTTGTGGGCGGGCAGCGAAACACCGCGATTCAGAAAAATGACGTCACACGCCAACGCCATCTATCGAATATCTATGTTCAATAAGTTATTGCACGCAGTTGTTCTCTATGTTTGATAGATGGCGCTGTTTTAAAATTTTACTTCGAAAAGACTATTGCAATTTTATAGCTGAACCCCGCGGTTTCACCCGCATTTTTGGTTACTGCTCCGCTCCTATTAGTCTTCACGTGATGTTATATAGCCTATAACCTTCCTGAATAAATGGGCTATCTAACAGTAAAAGAATTTTTCAGATCGGACCAGTAGATCCTGAGATTAGCGCGTTCAAACAAACAAACAAACAAACAAACAAACTCTTCCGCTTTATAATATTAGTATAGATATGGACAGGACTATAGATTGAGTAATGAATACATGTTTCAATAAAATACGCTTGGTGTTTAAATTGAATGATCTTATAAACGTCATTACAGATGGTTTCTTGGAAGTATTCTATTAATATGCATGTAACAAGAAACATTGTAGGAAATATTCGATCAAAGACCTAAAATATTAATAACGCTTCATATTTCTCAACATCTGTGTCATCGTGTGGCTCTATCGTCTTATATTTATGTATTTTGCTCTACTTACCTATTTCAGAAACTGAAAGGAAACATTATATTATGAAACACGCTTGCATTATGAAAGTAAAACTGAGTTTGTTCCACTTTCCGACTCTGCCGGTTGAACTAGTACTTACTTCTGCTATTGTAGCTGATCTAACTGCAGGTTGCGAGAATACCCAGCATATGTAACATTCCGTGCAACAGCATACCTGAAACTCGAGATAAAATTGTTCGCAATGCGTTAATATACTCATCTTTTTACAGTGAAGAGGTATGCGTCCTAGCATACTTTTGTACGAAGGATGAAATAACGTAAGGCACATTAAAAAAAAAATTAAGTGTCCCTTACGACTATGGACGTAAGGGCCATTTTCCCTAAACGTAAAAATGTCCCTTACGTTGATTGATACTTCTGGTATCGACATGTTAAAAATCCTTTCTTTTTAGGGTTCCGTACCTCAAAAGGAAAAAACGGAACCCTTATAGGATCACTTTGTTGTCCGTCTGTCCGTCCGTCTGTCAAGACCCTTTTTCTCAGGAACGCGTGAAGGTATCAAATTGAAATTAAAACCATATATTGAAATCCGCGGTCCCTTGAAGTTGTGCAAAAATCAAACTTGTAAGTTGACGGGAAAAAAAGATACGCCCGTTTATGTTGCAAAAAACGTACATTTCGACACTGTCAAAGGAATCAAAACTCATAGGGTGCTTCCCGTTGACCTAGAATCTTGAAATTTGGCACGAAGCAAGGTATTATAGCACTAATATCGGGAAAAGTCTGAAAACTGAAAATTTTAAGTTACGTCACAAGAAAAAAAAATTGAAAAGTCTTCAAGACTCGATTCGAGAATTAAACTGTTTTTATAGGTAGGTTGGTACGAAACCCTCAGTGCGCGAGTCCGACTCGCACTTGCCCGGTTTTTTAAAGGGTTGTTACTTTTCACTCAAAACAGACGGTTAATATGTGTTAAATGAAATAAAGAAACTATAAGTGAGCAGAAAAAAATACTGCTATGAAATAAATAAAAATGATAAAGATTTACAAAACTTGAAACAAGCGTTTTACAATATCAAAGTTTATTTTTTCATTAATTGAATATTTTACCAACCCACCTAAGAGATTGGGCAGCGACCTGAGCTGATGATGGCAGGGTGAAATACTACAACGAATTCGCACGAAATCAAATGAACGACGCGCGGCAATTCAATAGGCTTTCGGTTCGGCCGAAGGCCTATAATTAAGTTTCGGCTATGGAACCAAAACAAATACTAAAACTACATTGTTTTGCCGAAAACCGAGCCTTTGGTCGGTCTCTACAAAACACTGCACTACAAAATGTTTACCAACCTATGATCCGGACAACCTTGCTTTGTTCAATAACCACCTTCAAATATTCAATTTGTGTACAGATTCTCACTTAGAGTTGAAAAGTTGAAAGGGAATCGTTTGTTTTGGTATGATCATGTGAAGAGGAGGGATAAAACACATGTTACTAAAAGAGTTATGAGTTTGCATGTGGATGGATGGAGAGGGAGAGGGAGGCCAAAGAAAAGATGGATGGATTGTGTGAGAAGTGATATGGAAGAAAAGGGAGTTAGTGATAACGTGACGAGTGACAGGATAGAATGGAAGAAAAAAACATGTTGCGCCGACCCCAAATAAAACGGGACAAGGGCAGGAAGATGATGATGATGATTCTCACTTAGGGCTAAGTTGGTTTCTTGTTGTCGGTTGTTTGTCATCTCGCGGTCGACCTAAAATTATTCTGTTTTGTTCCAGATCCCTAACAACACTCGGGCTGGTGATATCCAAACTAGCAGACCAGTCTTCTGGCAGTAAAAACAAGGACAAGTTTGTACCGTACAGGGACTCCGTGCTCACGTGGCTGTTGAAAGACAACCTTGGAGGGAACAGCAAGACTGTTATGGTAAGTGGCGTTATTATGTTAAGGTCTTTTTTTACTAAGCGTCGGCCACATCCTCGCTTACTATCAGGTGAGATAGTTGTCAAACGCAAGCCAATTGACACCTATCTCACCTGATGGTAAGCGACGATGTGGCCGACGATGTAGCACGCTTGCCTAGAAGTAACCTATTCACTCTTGACTTAAAGACCCCTAAGTTGTAGCTACCAGGAATCACATTTTTGTCTTATGGCTGTACGCCTAACTGCGATGAAAATTTTGTTGTGAGAGCATAGTCATTTGCTAGCTGACGAGAGTGAACTACTCTCCCGACGTCACATACCTAAGGATCCATTTCACTTAGACAGCAGTCCTGTACAGTAAATCTGATTCGTTGTTGTAACCAGCAGAACCGTTTATAAGTAACGTAAAATAATTTCTGTGTGGGTAGGCCCATGCTGTAAATTAATAATGTTCAGTACCTTGACCAGACTAGTGCTCTGAAACTTCCCAAGTCTCGTCACAGCTTATATGACCAGGTCTCATATGTAGACGGCTAAGAACAGGATACACCTGTGTACGAGTATGTACTAAAAGTTAAAGGTGTATGAAATAGGTCCTAAGTGAACGGTTGGACGGACACTCTAAAGTGGAAACAGCTGTGTCATAGTGGACGATTACACCTGCTGTTTATCTTTATTTATATTAAAACTAATGCGACATATGTTCTTAAGGTTTTAACTTTGTACAAGGTTTGCCAATTTACCTAAAGATATAGGTTAAATTATTTTATCACTGCTGCTCTCAAAACGGCGAAGGAAAACATTGTGAGGAAACTGGCATGTCCTAGAACCAAAAAATCGAAGATATGTGACATCTACCAATCCGTACTGGGCCCACGTGGTGGATTATGGCCCATTCCCTCTCTTTTAGAGGAGGTCTGATTCCCAAAAGTGGGAAAATTACAAGGCCGATATTAAAAAAAATAGGTTAAAGTAGACTGAAACACTTACTAAAAAAGTACTGAAGAAATCATGTAACAACCGATATTGGCATTGGTATCACTATTGTATGACACTCAGAACTTGGATCTGAAGAGCAATATACCTATATACTTTCAAACTATTGTTACGTTCTAAAAGACTTTTGTAGGCTATTTTCAAGTGGGTTCTTTACCTATAAGTATTGTACAAGTTCCCAAGTAGTTCTTTGTCATGTCAAGTACAAAATATTAAAGATCTTACCTTGGTATTTCTTTATTGTCTAGCTTAAGCTAGGACAGGGGCGTAGTCGGTATTCTTTTGTACGAATAAAATTGTTTTTATACAGACTTTAATTACTAGAATATTTAATAAATTTCAACATTCTCTCGCTCTTATCCTAATTTATTCGTATTTGGGATTTCTGCTATAGTCCGAAGAAACACCAAACTTAATTGGTAATAGGCAGGGTACTCGCT
Organism: Mythimna separata; assembly: GCA_030763345.1. Classification (NCBI taxonomy): domain Eukaryota; kingdom Metazoa; phylum Arthropoda; class Insecta; order Lepidoptera; family Noctuidae; genus Mythimna; species Mythimna separata. Next base: position 21,028,317 of record CM061170.1, on the reverse strand, counting down.
CGCAGATAGATGGGCGATGGGGCCGAAAGCTTTTGGCGAGGCGACCACGTATCATAAGATGTAGCATTAGAAGGTCTCTCGCAAGGTGGACCGATGAACTGTTGAGGGTCGCGGAAATCCGATGGATGTGAAATGCATTAGGGATTGCCTATGTTCAATAGTGGACTAAAATGATGTTTTCGTCGCAACATGTCTTTACTTTTCTAGCTATATCATCATTCATACCATTCGTCTATAGTTTCTTTCCTACATCTTAAAGGCTACGTATATACAATGTATATTCTTACGCAAAACCATCTTTACGAAATTTTCCTCATTCTTCTTCATCAGTTGCCCTTACTATGATAACAGATTTCCACACAAATTTTCCAAAGAAACTGTAACGCTAACTCAATAAATTTATACTTAGCGAACTCTTAAAGCGAAAAGATAATGCAAATAGGGTCTCCCTAGACTTGAAATGAATTCAAATTCTGTCCACGGAGGATGGCCGCATCCTTTGAGTCACAGCACCTAACTCAAAACACTCATGCTTCGTGGTCGCGCATAGAAATGCTCTGCGAAACCTGAACTACATTAAAAGCAGTAGATTGCGTATTTATAGTGTTTTTTAATGTAAACAAGGACGGTTTTAGACTGATAGCCTTTCATAATTGTGAATCTTTTGTGGAGTAGACTTTTTTTGTTTATGTTGGCAATTCTTTTATATAGTGTTACAATGAGAGCTTTTACACCGTCACTATCAGTGTAATGATAAACTGATGTAGAAAATGGTATTCCTATTTTTAAAAGTATTAGTATTTCCTCTGCACCTCTTTTTTAGGTGGGAAATAACCTAATGACTTTGTTCGCTTGAGCAGAACGGGAGGGCTCAGACTTTTACTGACTAAAACCCACTCGTATGATCCTTCTTTGCCTTTCGTTCCGGGGCTCCGGCTTTTCTTTTCAGAGGCGATTCCCTCAGCACCTACTCGTATGTTATTATTAAGTAAATAGGTACCTACTGACAAAATAGCTTTCAATTTCTCATTCCAAGGCCAATTTCCAAGAAAGTGGTGATATTGATTCGTGTTTCCCATTTTCTACATTGAATGAATATTGGTACTGCCTACTATTGGTTTCAGGGCGGCCCTATTGTTCATTTAAAAATTAATCACTGACAGTCAAGGTACGACCCAGACGACTGGGTCTAGAAAAAGTTCCATGAATAGAAGTTAGGCACTGAAAAAGGGTTTTAAAAAGAAAAAAGTTTGGTTACTAGTCACTTTCGTCGACAGAAAATTCTATCGTGCTGACGACTTATCACACTATAGTTGGTATTATAAAGGTGAAAGCTTGTGAATGTGTTTGTATGTTTGATACTTCTTTACGGTCGAACAGCCAAACGGATTTATATGGAATTTGGTACACGGGTAGTCCCATGTCCTGGAATAGCCATTTTTGTTTTAGGAGTTTGTTCCTTTGGGGCAATTTTCTATTTTCACGCGGGCGAATTCGCTGACAGCAGCTAGTTAATTTAAAAAACCTGTATCTCTTTCACAGGTGGCCACAATATCACCAGCGGCTGACAACTACGAGGAAACCCTCTCGACTCTCCGGTACGCCGACCGAGCGAAGCGCATCGTCAACCACGCCGTGGTGAACGAGGACCCGAACGCGCGCATCATTCGCGAACTGCGCCAGGAGGTGGAGACCCTCAAGGAGATGCTGAAGTATGCCACGGTAAGCGGCACGGTAAGTTGGACTCCAGGGCGAGTGGGTATTTTTTATTGGTGCATGGTTTTTGGACTTGATATGCATGCTCTATCTTATATTGGTCCAGATAGACTGGAAGCGGTTTTCGATCGTTTACAGATCTATTAGGTACTACGCTGAGTAAATAATGGTGGCCTTTATGGATATATTATATAGGATATTTCGCGTCATAGGAAAAGAAAAACCGTAGACGGAACAGCATAAAAAATTACATACACATTTTTAAAACAATACATAGTTTGCCTGCATGACTGTATGTTACATATTTTTTAATATTACAAAACATAAAGCAAGGCAAGTCCTAGTAACTGAAGACCGATGATTCGGTTTCGACCAGTTTCGGTTTCAGCCAAATAATGGCCGAATATTCGGTACGCCTGAACTTCTTCTTTATAAAGTCTATGAACTGACGCTTGTAATAGAGATCTAAAAACTGACTCTCTTGTTCGTAAGAGTGTGTTATCATTTTTGGGTAATCGTCGATTTATTCATTTATTATATTTGTAAGAGTCATAGCTACAAAATTAAGCATTATTTCTAGTCAGCTTTTCCGTTACCACAATAGTTTCGGTTTCGGTTACATCCGAAACTAGAACAGGAACCGAACATTTGGTTACAGTCTCAGTTTCCGCTGCAAATCGTGTAGGGTTGCTTTCATGAAACCAAAGCAGCTTATCTATGCATCTTTATGCAAAGAAAACAAGGTCTTACGTGGCAAGGCGGCTCAACGACCTTAAGGAACACCATGTGTAGTACAAATGTGCATATCACATGCGAAGTGCCGCATACGTGCCGACTTGAGGGATCGATATGCTCAAGGGAGACACAAACCGTGTCATGGTGAAGTTACAATGACTTGATGAATTTCATTATTCATTGGGATAACTAAACCTTTAAGGTAGAACTACATTGGGTCCTGACTAACTGCCTCGTTGGTCTAGTGGTCGCAAGAGCGACTGCTGAGCAAGGGGTCTTGGGTTCGATTCCCGGGTCGGGCAAAAAGTGCTATTTGGTTTTTCCATTAGGAATTACTCTGTAGTTGCCCGGAGTTTGGAAGTAAGTTAGTGGTGCGATACCCCCGTGCCTCGGAAAGCACGTAAAGCCGTTGGTCTTGCGCCTGATCTCTCTCCGGTCGTGTCGGATTGCCGTCCCATCGGACTATGAGAGTGAAGAAAGAGAGTGCACCTGTGTTTGCGCACACACTTGTGCACTATTATATCTCCTGCGTACTTGGCTGTTCTCTGTTGAGATTGGCCACCGTGGTTGCAATTCGGTCGGGGGGAGTATTATTACATTGGGTCCACGTCGGCTACGTACGTCGATCTGGGCGCGTTGGTCTCCATACATTTTATATGACAACTAGTATTGTAGAGCTACGTTCGACCCACGCCCCGCGACGTGGTTCTACGTAAAACTCAGACTGCGCCCACGTGTACGTCGGTCTAATGTAATTCCCGCTACAAGATTCAGAAGTTGGAAATTCATTAGATTTGCTTGCGGACAACTCTGTACTTTGCTAGACACATGAGATTCGCTACCTACGCTTCGATTTTCACAACAACGATTCAAAAATAGTGACCATCGTGATTAAGAAAAATAGCAACAGAATTTTTGTGAACTCTCTTCAGTAATAAATAAAAAATAACGACGCATAATGGGCAATTTTTCAACCCTAAATAGCCAAGTATTTCTTATAGATTTCCTAGGCCTAAAACAAGGGCCTAAATTCGCTGGTCGAACTTGTTCATTTTCCTATCGTATAAGGGCGGTACGATGTAATTTACGGGCTGTTTTACTGAAGGATTAGTATTCCTGTTACGTATCCTCAGGGCTTTGCGTGAAATTAGTTTCAGTTAATACCTTAGTCAGCTGCCAACGGGATTATTATGAAAAGGACGAATTAAATCTGTAAATATAACAGGAGACACTGACTTACGGACAGCGGAAAGTCTGACTGGGACTATGGGTGTGAAATTTTGCACAAGGGTGTTTATGACGTAAGCGAGCAATAAGAGAGGTTTTTCCAAAATCGACATCTTCAGTGGATTAAAAGTAGTCCAAAGTTTGAACGGAGAAACCTACTTTCATACGAGCTAAGCCGCTGGCTGAAGCTAGTGTATTTAAACACAAAAAACTTGTATATTTGTTTCTAGACAGTCCTCGGAGCGTCAGCCAAACTCAGCTCCATTTTTAACAGATATCTATCATTGACAGGCTATTACATAGCTATAACGAAATACATTTTTTTTAAATTTATATTATATTTTATTTTTATATAACATAAACTAGTGCTTGACTGCAATCCCACCTGATAGGAAGCAGTGATACATGCAATGGTTGATGGTGACGCGTACTAGTTTATTAAGAGTCTATAAACTCTAGTCTTGAAATTAGTGTTTTTAATGAAGCTGTTTTCTTCCAGGGTTCGCCTGTGGGTGAAGAAGTCCACGAAAAGCTGGCGCAAAGCGACCATCTACTGAAGGAAATGTCACGAACATGGGAGGAAAAACTCGTCGAAACCGGTATGTGTATTATATTTCTCCAATTCTTATCTATTTCTCGCTCATTATAAGTACTCCGTGCTAATGGTAATCTGATCAGAAAAAGCTTTTCATAAACGTGTCATTTATAAATGTGGCTCATTTTCTATAACGGTACAGCGTGCAGTAACCACGTCCATTAGTTTGTCGGTTTATATGAGATCCTGAACGCGACTGGTTTTATAATTTGATATTTTATTTTCAATAAAAAAATATTGTTATTAATGCAATATGCATAATTATTATATGACTTGGTATGGATCGGGGAATCCGATGGATTCGAGAAGCATATAACTGGTCGCTGTGGCGACGCTTGGGGAAGTGCTAAGTCCAACAGTGCACGTCTTTCGACTGAAAAGATGATGATGATGATGATGAATGTGTAGCATATACGTTCACGTGATTTACTGTGAATGTGTGAATGTGAATGTCTCGTTGGTCACTTGTATTCCGAGGTCGGGCAATAGGTGTTTTTCTATCAAATACTTATTCTGTAGCAGCCTGGATAAGTTGGTGGTGGGACGCCCCCGCGCCTCGGAAAGCACGTAAAGCCTTCGGTGCTGCGCCTGATCTCTCTCCGATCGTGTCGTTGCGTATATGCTTGTGCGTTATAATATCTCTGATATACTTGGCCTTTGAACATTGGCATCCGCGATCGAAAATCCTTAAATTATTGTATTTTAATGGGCTTCTTTAGTGCTGTGTCCCTCTGCAGACCAGATCGATGTTATAGTTTAGATAAATATTTTGCGCAATAGACGCATGTAACACTGTGGTATCGACATAATTCACACGCCATTCAATCATTAGTTCCCATCAGAAACCGTTTAAGTAACGTTAGCTCAAACTCATCAGAAATCGAATAACGAGCTCGAGATACGATTTTTATGCTTTTTACAATACGACCTTCTACAGCAACCCCTAATGGTTCTTTCGTTATATGGCATAAGGTGCCTCAAATTTGCGCCACGCATTGGTAACTCACGAATAGTGAATATGCATGAAAAAACTTCATGATGTTATCTAACCATATCAATAAATATTCAAAAACAATACTAACTTTGAAACCAAAATCAAAACTAGTAGAAAAGCAAACGAGATATAACCATTTCAAACAAAGATAGATCTGTCACTCACGTGCGCAATGTAATATTACGTCATAATTACATTCGGACTTCTCTTTCTTATTAGCAGTTTTGAAGCTTTATAACTTCGTTGTCCATCAAGGTTTTTTTAAAGGGTCATATTTATTTACTATCGGTTTAGGTGGTTAACTAAAGGTAAACAATCTTGGTATTTTTTTTTTTTTTTTTTTTCTGGTAGGGGAATCATCAGAATGACTTCCCCCGCTCTTGGGCGGAGCGGGAGGGCGTGTCAGACTCTTACTGACTAAACCCCTACCCCGTTCCTTCGTTGCCTTCGTTCTGGGGGGGACTCGGTATCAACCGTTAGGAATACCACATGTTCCCCCCAGAGGCTTCGGCCCTACCGGGCCCCTACAGTTTGCTGACATCTCCTTGAGGCGCGCGTGGAACAGAACGCGCCGTTGACGACTGGGCTCGGTCCAGATTATTTCCAGACTGCCGGACAGCGAGCTACCCAGTGCTCGCCGTCCGCGAACCCGCGCCTACGGTGGTCGGAAATCGGGATCGGGATCTCGGCGGCGGCGGCGTGAGGACCGTTCCCTCACGCGCTCGCGGTCAGCAGCCTCCTTCACGAGCATCACTGCTTCGCAGAAGGAGACGACCGCATGCCAACCCTCCTCGCTCCGGACCATGGCCTGAACCAGGGCCCGGCGCGAGAGGTCGCCGCTCCCGATAGTCTCCACGAGGACACGGCGGTGCTCCGCCCAAGCGGGGCACACTTCTACCGTGTGCTCCACCGTGTCCTCCGGGCGGTCCACACAGTGGCGACACCCGGGCGTCCTCTCCTGCTTGATTCGATGCAGGAACCTCCCGAACTTACCGTGTCCGGTGAGGACCTGCGTCACACGGAAAGAGAGGACGCCGTGACCTCTTTCCAACCACTCCTCAAAGAGGGGCCTAACCGCCTCAATGACGGCGTGCCCAGCACTGGGTTGCGACAGTCGCAGTCGCCATGCCACCCTAAGATCCCGCCGGAACTCTGTCCGCCATGCCGCGACTTGTCGCGGCAGCGGAGTTTCGCCCCGGCGTTGCATCTCCACGCGCAAATCGTGCATGCGTGCAAGGACTGTTGCCTCCAGATCCCACGGTGGCAGGCCAGCGAGGAGGCTCGCCGCTTCGCGGGAGATCGTGCGGTATCCCCGCACCATCCGGATGGCCATGACCCTCTGGCAAGCGTTCAGCTTGGCCGCCGGTCGCTTACCTAGCGACGGCGCCCAAACCGGCGCCCCGTAAAGGGCCATGGACCGAACGATCCCCGCGTAGAGCCTCCGGCAGGGGGCGTCTGGACCCCCTAGGTTGGGCAGGAGCCGCTTCAGAGCGGCCCCAGACCTGTCCAGTTTGGGGGCCAAACGTCGGAAATGCTCCTCGAAAGTCCACCGGCTGTCGAGGACGAGTCCCAGGTACTTCATCGCCGACCCGACGCCGATGTGGACCCCCCCTACCGTTATTTGGGAACCCGGAGGTGGCGCGTACCGAGGGCCATGAAAGCACATGGCCTCGGACTTGTGCAATGCCACCTTGAGTCCCAGTTGCAGGATCCTCTCCACGACTGTCGCAACCCCGCGTGTCGCTGTTTCGGCCGCCGCCTGGTACGACTCTCCCCGCGCCAGGACCAGCGTGTCATCTGCGTAGCAGACCACGCTGACCCCGTCGGGGAGGTCGCCGCGCAGCACGTAGTCGTATCCGATGTTCCACAGGGGCGGTCCTAGTACCGATCCCTGCGGAACACCGCACGACATCTCTCGCCGTCTCCACTCTCCCTGGTGACCGGGATAGATGATGAACCTATCCGACAGGTAGGCCTCGATCACACGACGGAGGTAGGCGGGCACCTCGTGATACCGAAGTGCCGCCCCGATGCAACTCCAGGGCAGGGAGTTGAAGGCATTGGCGATGTCCAAAGACACCGCCAAGACGACCCTGCCCCGAGACACCGCATCCCCCGTCGTGAGAGCCCTCACGCGCATGATGGCGTCCACCGTGGAACGCCCCCTGCGAAAGCCGAACTGGCCGTCCGAAAGGTCCGGCCCCACCCGCGCAAGATGCCCGACGAGGCGGTCTGCAATTACTCTTTCAAAGAGTTTGCCCACCTCGTCGAGCAGCACAATGGGCCGGTACGCGGACGGAGAGTCCGCGGGGCGCCCCGGCTTCGCAATGAGGACCAGTTTTCCGGTCTTCCAGCGACGGGGAAACTGTCCTCTCTCCATGCATGAAACAATCTTGGTATGTCTTTTTGTATTATACATATAATATACACAAAGATTATTTAAATTTAGTTTATTAGCTAACATCGATTTAGGTAACTACCTAGTCGCAATTTTTTTTATATACAATTTATAGACAACTTTTAGATAAAAAGACATGCCAAGATTGTTTACATTTAGTTAACTACCTAAACCGATAGATCATAGAGCTTGTAGCCTTGCATATTCCTTATTAGTAGTATGACAACCGATTTGATTGATGGAGTATAAGGAATACCATAATAAACTCTGTATGCATACGTAATCAACCTTATTCGTAGGAACGTACTTGTATTAGGCTGATTACGTATGCCTTTGGGATAGAGGCATCTTCTGCGTGAGAGAGGGGTGAGCCATAATCATAATACGAGCCCCGTGTTTGTTAGTGAATGTCACATGTCTTCGAATTGTCGAATTTATTTAATTGGCATTTTCTTCTTCAAAAGGGCAGGAACCTTTTCTCTTATTACTTGGGGTCGGTGCAATACATTTTTTCATAAATTAAATCCAGAGGCTGTCGTAAGCGGCGCCTAAGGGTCATGTTTATACAGTGCGTACTATAATGCACTGTAGGTCTGTCACCGTATGGTGGTGCGTAAACCGCCAATAAAAGCAATCCCAAGAAGGGATACTGTCCGGCTGGCGGCCGCCTATAGGACAGTTGCCAAATCCATTACAACATGTTCAGTATTCAATTAACATCACACTCAGATACAATAAAGCTAGTTTTTAATACTGAAAAATGTTTCCACTTATGTCCATTATAGACTTTGAAGCCATGAAACCGACGGGAACATATCCCAAACTATTAGAAAATCGATGAAGCGAAGATGGTTTTAGATCATTACAACAGCATTAAAATAAAATGAGTTTCCTTTTTTCCAACAAATAACAAAAATGTATGTACTTCGTGTTCTAGCGTTGTAGCACATTTAAACAAAAAAATATAAACTAGTGCTTGACTGCGTTCCCACCTGATGCTAAGCAGTGATGCAATCTTTGATGGTAAGGTGCCCTAGTTTATGCTATGTATCCGGGTATCAGCAATTTTTCTAATTATATTGTTATTTTCCAGGTCGGATACAAAGCGAGCGTCAGCAGGCGTTAGAGAAGATGGGTATCAGCGTGCAAGCGAGCGGCATCAAGGTGGAGAAGAACAAATACTACCTCGTCAACCTCAACGCGGATCCGTCGCTCAACGAACTGCTTGTTTACTATCTCAAGGTAAGTCTACTTTAAACTAGGCCAACTATTAGAGCTGTCCAGGTGGCTAAATATTGAACAAAGAGTCAGATCAACACGAGAAAAAGAGTAACCCTAATTTTGTTGATCACTGAATGTGATACTTTAAACTAGGCCAACGACAGAGCTGTCCTGGTGGCTAAATATTGGCCGGACAAAATTTGAATCAGATTGACACGAAAGAATAACGCTAATTTTGTTGATTACTGAATGTGAATATTGAACATCCTTCGTACTCTTTTGTCAGTAATCAAGACTAAAGCCTACTTGTACAGTACATGGACGCGTAGCTTTATAGACGCGTATTCGCTTCGACGCATTATACTCTTGGTATTAGGCTGCGTAAAGCCAAACTATGAAACTGTATCGACGAAGCGGAATCGATAAGACGGCATGGCGCTGTCACTTACTAATGGGAAATCAAAGTTAAGAGCGGGTTCATCATAGTAGCAATAATTAAGATAAAGAAACATAAAATAACAAAGATAACGTGACCAAACTATAATATATATTTTTTCCAGGATCGCACCTTAGTAGGCGGCTCAAGTTCAGCAGACATCCAGCTCTCAGGTCTGGGTATCCAACCTCAACACTGCCAGCTACTCGTAGAAGGCGGAGGCCTACATATGGAGCCTCTGGGCGCGGCGCGCTGCTTCGTCAACGGCACGCCCGTCGTGTCCCGGGTGCGGCTCGGTCACGCGGATAGGATACTGTGGGGGAACCATCACTTCTTCAGGGTTAACTGTCCGAAGGCTACAGGTAAGAATTGTTATATTATTATACCTATATAGCCTATACTGTCCCACTGAGAATGGGGCTCAGCTCCATTCTCCATTGCTTCCAGCGCTGCTCTCCATTCCTTCCAGCGTTCCCGGCATTGAGCCATTCCTTAAGGGAATAATAAGGCTTTTTTAATGTCTTCACCACATTTATTTGTCTCAATCTGAGGCTAGATTTATGTCGTGTTAAAGCCACCTATGTATAAAAGCCAAAAAATCCAGATGGCCAAAACCAAAATTGATAAACCTGGAACCCTGAAATAAAAGACAAAGAAGGACCGAAAGAGTTGGTTTTAGTTAGTAAAAGTCTGACACACCTTTCCGCTCCGACCAAGAGAAGGAGAAGTCATTCCAATGAATTTCCAACTAAAAAAAACGCTTTGTGCGAGTAGATTATCGTTATTTTATGTGACGGATCATTGATGGCTCTGATACTTCAGAAGCAGGCTACATTTAATTTCGCTTATAAAGAGTTACTTGCAGTGTTGCTCGTTACTTCTTATGTTGCTTGTATAAGTTTGAGCAAACAAAAACAGCCCCAGCTCATCAATAGCAAGCCGAACCATTTCCCTACATTTGCGCTTTTGCTGTTACTGCAACAAATGTCTACATAATTCTGCCTTTATCACATTTTACTTTGCCACAGTTCGCTTTTATTTGACCCTTCATTTTGTTCTACTACACCTCGTTGTAGAACAAGATTCTGGTTACTCCACAGCCGCGGCGTCCGAGCCACAGACTCCTGCGCAGCCGATCGACTACAACTTCGCGCGCGAGGAGATCATGTTGAACGAGCTCAGCAACGATCCCATACAGACGGCTATATCGAGGCTCGAGAAACAACATGAGGAGGATAAACAAGGTAACAGAGAATTAATTTATTTATATATCAGTTTACGTACACCAAGAATGTTTTAAATTATCTGGATTGATTACGTCAACCTCAAACACGTACCCAAAAGGGTATTTTATATCTTTCTACCAGTTTGTCAATAGACTAGTATGAAAGGGGCACACTACCTCTTTCTCATTGTCTTGCTGGGAACATTTTTAAATTTTGCGTTCAATAAAAAAAAAATAATATATAAAATTTTGAAGTGTACTTTATTTTCATTGACGCCGTTTTCATTGATGTGTAATATTGCTTCATAATCAATCCAGGGTATACAAGATTCATGGTGTACCATACACAGTTTTTGGGTATATTTAACTAAAACCAAAAAATCGACGAACTAGAGGAATTCCTTCAGAACTGGAAAGATGTAGCGTGAAATCGCGAAAGATATAGACTGCGCAGAATTGCTACATAACAGAAAGACAAAAAATCTAAATATTTTACTAACAACGTATGAATTGATTGAAACAACTCTAATACGTATTTATTTTTTGTTTTACAGTGGCGCTAGAGAAACAACGGCAGGAATACGAGCGACAATTCCAACAGCTGAGAAACATACTGTCACCATCGACGCCTTACCCGCCGTACGCCTACGACCCATTGAAACTAGGTAATCTTTTTATGTATTAAACGTACACGATACGAATACAGCTTAGATCTAATGTATTCATATCATATCGTTGGCAAGATTTAATTATGTTACGAATTATAATATTAGTCAATTAAAAAAAAAAAACTTTGTTTCTAAAAGTAACTTCATCAATATCGTAAATAGAAAGAATTTTTCAAATTTGTACAATATTAAGAAACCTATCAAATCTGGTGGAAGGGGAAACTGTCAAGTAACAGAAAAACGTTGCACAGACTCAATTGTTTCGCGTGTACAAAAACGATAGCGAGATATTTCTACCACGCCTCCTCATAATTATATTATTATTCATATTTTGTGCTGGTTTCAGGAAATATTTTTTTTAATTTCTGATTTTGTAGAAAATATTGTACAATAATAAGTAGATTAATACCCAATTATGTTTATATTTCAGGTAAAATGACAGCGTGCACACCAACAACAGCAGCCCGCGTAGAGCGCTGGGCGGCCGAACGCGACGACACGTTCAAACGTTCGCTGGGACGACTCAAGGCAGACATACTGCGAGCCAACGCGCTGGTGCAGGAAGCCAACTTCCTGGCCGAGGAGATGAGGAGGAACACAAGATTCAGTGTCACGCTGCAGATACCGCCGCAGAACCTCAGTCCTAATAGAAAGGTAATCTATCTTTGTACCTAACTCTCGTTATATATTTTTTACAGACCTTCTAGCACTGATCTTAGTTCCACACCGTCACCCTAGAACGCAAAGAGTAATTGAAAGAACAAAGGGTAGATTGTAGTCAGTACGTGAGTCTGACTTTCTAGCTCCACCCAGAGCAGGAGACAGTATTCTACGATTTGCTCTCTTCAACACTTGCATGTTTGAGCAAATACCTGTGAATGTGGTTGTATTTATGGCCTTCAGTGAATTGTCTGCAATTGTCGTTGATCCATTGTTGATTACACTTGGATCGTGATCCTATCTGTGAGCTTATAAGCTGTTGCGGTATGCTGTAGAAGGTTTTGCTGTCAGAAAGACAATCCAGCGAAGTGAGGAATATACCTAATGCAGGTTTTCAAAATGATTCTTGTTTGAATTTTTATAAAGTAACGCTTGATTTACGATCGTGGTCTTTTTGCAGCGTGGCGCGTTCGTATCGGAGCCAGCGATCATGGTGCGTCGGCCCGGGCGCAGCGGGCAGGTGTGGTCCATGGAGAAGCTGGACAACAAGCTGGTGGACATGCGCGACATGTACGACGACTGGCGCCGCCGACAGGCCTGCGCCGGCGACGACGACTCGGAGGAGGTCAGTTGAAAAAGACAATGTTTCTAGCGCTATGGCGAGAGAATTAATCCGATTGTTCTCTATCGATTGATTCGGACTGTTATTGCGACTAGTGCATGGCGCGTTCATTCCTCAATAGTTTTGAGTGACAGTAACTGATTCGTCAAATACTAGCGGTTGATTCCGTTGACTCGAAACAATCGAAAAACATTTCGATTATTATGTAGAACGGTGAGTTGATGGTTGACTCGATGGTTTATTTCAACGACTCCGATTCTTTAGTATGTTAAAATATGTCTGAATCGGCCATCGCTATGCTAGATACGTAATTGAATGTTCTTGTTGTGAGTATTGGGATTTTTTTTATCAATCAAATGACCTATGGCCCGGCCACAGTCCATAAAAATACTTTTTAATTTCGAAACGGCGGTTACAGTAGCTTTAATTTTCGACTAATCCGAAACGAACTTCACATGGACGTGTGATGAAACAAAAATTGGTGTATTTGTCATAGGTTTCTATTGTTTTAAGAACTTATAAAAACGTTATCAAATATAATAATTAACTATTTAAAATAAAAACGGTCGTTTACACGGCAATAGGATTGAATCATGCTTCCAAATGCACTCGATTTCAAACTAATCGTCTAATATCCTTTTCAGACGGAACCAGCAGAGATGGCCTTAGATCCGTTCTACGAGTCTCAAGAGAACCACAACCTGATCGGAGTAGCGAACGTGTTCTTAGAGGCTCTGTTCCACGACGTGACGCTGGACTACCACACGCCCATCATCAGTCAGCAGGGCGAAGTCGCCGGCAGGTTACAGGTATGTGCTTTATAAAGAGAACCACGAGCTGATCGGAGTAGCGAACGTGTTCTTAGAGGCTCTGTTCCACGACGTGACGCTGGACTACCACACGCCCATCATCAGTCAGCAGGGCGAAGTCGCCGGCAGGTTACAGGTATGTGCTTTATAAAGAGAACCACGAGCTGATCGGAGTAGCGAACGTGTTCTTAGAGGCTCTGTTCCACGACGTGACGCTGGACTACCACACGCCCATCATCAGTCAGCAGGGCGAAGTCGCCGGCAGGTTACAGGTATGTGCTTTATAAAGAGAACCACGAGCTGATCGGAGTAGCGAACGTGTTCTTAGAGGCTCTGTTCCACGACGTGACGCTGGACTATCACACGCCCATCATCAGTCAGCAGGGCGAAGTCGCCGGCAGGTTACAGGTATGTGCTTTATAAAGAGAACCACGAGCTGATCGGAGTAGCGAACGTGTTCTTAGAGGCTCTGTTCCACGACGTGACGCTGGACTATCACACGCCCATCATCAGTCAGCAGGGCGAAGTCGCCGGCAGGTTACAGGTATGTGCTTTATAAAGAGAACCACGAGCTGATCGGAGTAGCGAACGTGTTCTTAGAGGCTCTGTTCCACGACGTGACGCTGGACTATCACACGCCCATCATCAGTCAGCAGGGCGAAGTCGCCGGCAGGTTACAGGTATGTGCTTTATAAAGAGAACCACGAGCTGATCGGAGTAGCGAACGTGTTCTTAGAGGCTCTGTTCCACGACGTGACGCTGGACTATCACACGCCCATCATCAGTCAGCAGGGCGAAGTCGCCGGCAGGTTACAGGTATGTGCTTTATAAAGAGAACCACGAGCTGATCGGAGTAGCGAACGTGTTCTTAGAGGCTCTGTTCCACGACGTGACGCTGGACTATCACACGCCCATCATCAGTCAGCAGGGCGAAGTCGCCGGCAGGTTACAGGTATGTGCTTTATAAAGAGAACCACGAGCTGATCGGAGTAGCGAACGTGTTCTTAGAGGCTCTGTTCCACGACGTGACGCTGGACTATCACACGCCCATCATCAGTCAGCAGGGCGAAGTCGCCGGCAGGTTACAGGTATGTGCTTTATAAAGAGAACCACGAGCTGATCGGAGTAGCGAACGTGTTCTTAGAGGCTCTGTTCCACGACGTGACGCTGGACTATCACACGCCCATCATCAGTCAGCAGGGCGAAGTCGCCGGCAGGTTACAGGTATGTGCTTTATAAAGAGAACCACGAGCTGATCGGAGTAGCGAACGTGTTCTTAGAGGCTCTGTTCCACGACGTGACGCTGGACTATCACACGCCCATCATCAGTCAGCAGGGCGAAGTCGCGGGCAGGTTACAGGTATGTGCTTTATAAAGAGAACCACGAGCTGATCGGAGTAGCGAACGTGTTCTTAGAGGCTCTGTTCCACGACGTGACGCTGGACTATCACACGCCCATCATCAGTCAGCAGGGCGAAGTCGCGGGCAGGTTACAGGTATGTGCTTTATAAAGAGAACCACGAGCTGATCGGAGTAGCGAACGTGTTCTTAGAGGCTCTGTTCCACGACGTGACGCTGGACTATCACACGCCCATGCGCGCGAGCTTTTATAGCGAACTATAACATATAGAGCTGAAAAGTAACTTACTGTAATGCCTACTGTCTACTGACGCGTAGTTTTATAGCCGCGTATTCTTCAATTTACACTTATTGTAACCGTGCGTGTAAGGGCCGGCGCCCAGTGCCGTCATAGCACGTCATGTCATAGCATAGCATTTTATTACTAATCAAATTATTTTGAATCGTATTTCAATGATTTTAGAGTTCATGTTACTTTATTTCGATACCACGATGCTGCGACGTGCCGCGGGATGCTGTGGGATGACGCGGCATGCTGTGGCATGACGCGGCATGCTGTATCATGACACGGCATGCTAAAGCACTACCTGCCATGCCACTGCATGCCGCAGCACAATCTGCTGTGCTATGCTATGCTATGCCAGCAGTGGGTGCCGGCCTTAACGCTTACTGATAATTTAAAACTATGAAGTACTGTTGACGAAGCAGCAACGACATGACGGCATAACGTTGCCGCTTCGTCAATAGAGTTTTATATAGTTTTACGTGTCCGTGGAGCTTATGTAGATTGATGATGTTTCTCACAGATTTTTACAAATTATTTTTTTGGAAGATTTATACAGATTTTGATGTGCTATTGTTTATTGCAGGTTGAGATAAGTCGAGTGGCGGGACAGTTTCCTCAAGACAGAATCTGTGAAGCGGCTTCAGACAGTTCTGGTGATATGAGAGACGAGGACGATCCGGCTGACTCTGCTACTCAACAAGTAAGTTATTTTAATGTTCATAGTTATATTTATAAAAGAGTGTGTTTTTCATTTATTTATTAATGTAATGTTTCACGAAAAATTACATATAGTATGAACTACATGCAAATATATTTAGTCTATTCATGTTAGGAAAATAGTGATTCATCAGTGCAAAAGTAAAGGTGTATTTATATTGGAGTAAATATTAAACTATTACAGTAACCATTAATTATTGCACAGAATTTTAATTTTCAATTTTAGTTTTGTTTTTGACGAACAGGAAAAAAAAGATTGAGAAAACTTACTAAAAACGCGTCCGTCATTTTTGAAGGATTTATTTGAACTGGTCCTTGAAGATATGGCTTATCAATTTACTATAATGGAATTTGTCAAGGGGCGTGCGTAAGTTGAGTGAGAACGATGAGTCACTATGTTCATAACGTGAGTACAATATAAAGGGTGTAAGGGACAGCCCTCAGCAGCACAGACGAATCTGAACATTCTCCAACATAAATTTTATTTTTAGAATTCGTCTACTGAGCAAGCCCTTAAAGTTTGTGGAGGGTTGCTCCTTACTCCCTGTATAGGTAATAAAGCGCCATCAAAGTTTGACAGTTGCCTTACTTGTCTAAACAGTAGATTTAAGTTTCAAAATTGAATTTGGAACTATGTGCAAATGGCATCGCTTATCACTTTAACTTTGAAGCTACTATAACAAAAGCTGTAATCCTCAGGTGACCATCCGCGTAGCAATAAAGCAAGCCACTGGGCTCCCCCCCTCGCTGTCGCACTTCGTGTTCTGCCAGTACTCGGTGTTCGGCGGCGGCGGGCTGGGCGAGCCCGTGGTGGTGCCGCCCGTGGTGAGCGCGGACACGCCGCCGCCCGCGCACGCGCCGCCCGCGTCGCCGCGCCACCAGTCGCTCGTCACCTTCCGCTTCGACCACAAGAAGGACTTCACCATACCGCTCACCGAGGAGTTCATCGAGCATTGTGCCGGTCAGTGCTAACTATACTAATTGATTCAAAATAAATACATTGAAATACTGCACTTAAGAAGCATAGCTTTAATTTACAAAAAGTCTTACTAAAGAAGATCTTACAAACATACTACACCGTACTCAAATTATTTTTTATTCTATTATTACGCCCATATAAATAGGATAACATGCGCATAATAATACCATATTAAGACTCTTTGAAACTCTACTATATTTTTATTCTAAAAACATGGTAATATGAACCTGCTTTTTATAAAGCACTTTGGAGCACTTTCTTTTGAACCTAAATGCAACAATTGAGAAAAAATATGCGCATTTCATATTTCAATGTAGACAAACTTTGATCAACAATACGGTCGAAATATCTTGACCGCTCGAACAAAAGCTCACATAGTAATTCTTTTTAAGAATCATACAGCACTGTACAGAGTACCGCGTCAAAGCGTATATTTTTGGAAATAGTTCGGTACGCCATGCTGTATTGTATTGAAAAGTACCTTCTTTTTCAGACAATCCATAAGACTTTTTTTAAGACTTTCTCCATGCATTTTTTTGGTCTTAAAATAATTTTTCATTTCAGAGGGCGCCCTATCAATCGAAGTGTGGGGCCACCGTTCAGCCGGGTTCAGTCGCGCGCGCGGCAACTGGGAAGTAGAACAACAACAGCTGGCCAAGGCGCGCTCGCTCGCCGACCGCTGGACCGAGCTCACGCGCAAGATCGAGCTCTGGGTCGAGATACACGAGCTCAACGACAACGGCGAATACGCGCCGGTTGAGGTAACTCATTACTTAAGGCGGGCGCGACGTTAGAATTATCCATACAAACGTAATACCAAAATCATTTGCAGTTTAAGCATATTTACACCATAATATGATGTTATTCGGATTCAGACAATAATTATCTAGGTTCCTACGTCGTCTTTTTGTTGAAAAACTTATCCCAAACACACACGCACTTTTTTACAGCTAAAATGTCATATTTTTATTTTGTTTTTTCTATATTATAAACAACAATATTTCAAAATATCTCTCCGTAGGAACACAGATATTATTATCAAGTTATAAATGCTCGAAACAATATTGGAAATACATTAATTTTTCATTCATCATTTTTGGTATTACGGAACATCTCCCAAATTTCCAATAGTTTGTATTGCTATCACAGCAAGCAACTGTCAGTGTGCGGATGATGACTTTACTCCAGTCAATGTGTCCAAGAATTGTTTATACTATCTGAATTGATTCCATCAACCTCAAAAACGTATTTTATTTCGTCTCAACTCGAAATAGCGCGCGGTGTACGCAGGCCACTTAAGTCTGTATTTTAATCCCTGAGACTAAATTGACAAAGGCTAACTTCAAATGTACAATAATAATGATGCCAGTTATTTTGTGTTTTGACAAGTGTGACAACCCTCATATTGTAATTTTAACACAGAGATTAAAAACAGACTACATTTTAATTCTTCCTGTTGAGGTTAGGAATTATCACGTCATTTGCCGCAGGGTTGCCAACCCTTTCAAATAATGTTTGTAACAATTTAATTCCACTTAAAATAAAACGGAGGCAATGATTTTGGTGTTACCTGTTTTTGTGATCTTCTGACATGTTCGTATTCCTTCGTCAGGTGGTACAACGTAACGACGTGTGGACGGGTGGCGTGTACCAAGTGCGTCAGGGACAACAGCGGCGCATCGCCGTGCGAGTGCGGCCCGCACTCAACTCCG
This sequence comes from Mythimna separata, assembly GCA_030763345.1. NCBI lineage: Eukaryota > Metazoa > Arthropoda > Insecta > Lepidoptera > Noctuidae > Mythimna > Mythimna separata. The sequence goes on along the minus strand of CM061170.1, from coordinate 21,009,958 downwards.
GCACGCTGCCGCTCGTGTGCCAGCAGATACTGAGCGTCGAAGTCGGCTCGGTTAGCGTCAGGTATGTACAAGTGTACAAGTGCGTCAGGGACAACAGCGGCGCATCGCCGTGCGAGTGCGGCCCGCACTCAACTCCGGCACGCTGCCGCTCGTGTGCCAGCAGATACTGAGCGTCGAAGTCGGCTCGGTTAGCGTCAGGTATGTACAAGTGTACAAGTGCGTCAGGGACAACAGCGGCGCATCGCCGTGCGAGTGCGGCCCGCACTCAACTCCGGCACGCTGCCGCTCGTGTGCCAGCAGATACTGAGCGTCGAAGTCGGCTCGGTTAGCGTCAGGTATGTACAAGTGTACAAGTGCGTCAGGGACAACAGCGGCGCATCGCCGTGCGAGTGCGGCCCGCACTCAACTCCGGCACGCTGCCGCTCGTGTGCCAGCAGATACTGAGCGTCGAAGTCGGCTCGGTTAGCGTCAGGTATGTACAAGTGTACAAGTGCGTCAGGGACAACAGCGGCGCATCGCCGTGCGAGTGCGGCCCGCACTCAACTCCGGCACGCTGCCGCTCGTGTGCCAGCAGATACTGAGCGTCGAAGTCGGCTCGGTTAGCGTCAGGTATGTACAAGTGTACAAGTGCGTCAGGGACAACAGCGGCGCATCGCCGTGCGAGTGCGGCCCGCACTCAACTCCGGCACGCTGCCGCTCGTGTGCCAGCAGATACTGAGCGTCGAAGTCGGCTCGGTTAGCGTCAGGTATGTACAAGTGTACAAGTGCGTCAGGGACAACAGCGGCGCATCGCCGTGCGAGTGCGGCCCGCACTCAACTCCGGCACGCTGCCGCTCGTGTGCCAGCAGATACTGAGCGTCGAAGTCGGCTCGGTTAGCGTCAGGTATGTACAAGATTGGCTATTATGGGGCAGTTGCCCGGACCAGACATAACATCTATCAAAATATACAATAGTCCGAAATCAACTATTGGGCAGTTGCCCGGACCAGACACCTGGCTGCTCGAAGCATCGCCTCTTTTCAACGGAGGTACGTCGGACTTAACAACCTGATCCGCATACCTAGTCGTTTGCTCCGTGTTGCCGAAACCCTTATTTCTGTTGACATTTGCCTGGTCCCGACGGTTAATGCTGTGTATAGACTGTTGCAACGTAACATGAGAGGAGCATTTATAAGTTTAGACGCAACGCGCGTGCGCTAACCGAATGTGCAACTAGTGACATAGTTGAAATGCTCCGTTCTCATGGCGCACACTATGGGAACTGTTACATTGCATATTACATTACAGGGTTACTGGTTCAACTTGCAGCCAGCATATTTTTAATTTCACAAATGTGTGTAAGACTTACATAATCATATTATATTCTCTGACGTTATACTTCTTTTGATTCAGATCACGCCTACAAATGCCTCTCGACTCGTACCAAGACGAAGATTTAGCGGTGTTACGGGAAAGGTGGAGTGACGCGCTGTTTCGTAGACGACAACATTTACACGCACAGTTACAGGTAAAGATGGAACTGTCAATTTGTCTACCTGTTGTTCTTCCACTGTTGAGCAATGGTCTCACCCGGGTAGTGGTCAGACACTTTCTGGCATCAGGCCTCATGGTTCGCGCCTAAATTAGCTTTCTAGACCTAGACGACGTCTTCAAATTTAATTTCATTATTGCTAAATTGACGAAATTCTCCATTGAAGTCTGTTAAAAATACCGTAATAATATTTGGTATTATTATAATAATAGCAGTAAACAAGGAACATTCTTGTGTTTATTTTTCATCATCTCGAATTTGGAGCAAATCACTAGATTTATACAGCTAGTTTTGAAGTGACTATAATTATATTTTTTTTCAACAGAAACTAGTAAACATGTCTCCTGCAATGAAGAATGATCGTGACAACGAACGAGAACAGTCTCTCGTGGAACAGTGGGTCTCGCTCACCGAGGAGAGAAATGCCGTAAGTTTCAATATTTCTTATTTTTGTGTCATATTATGTGTATCAACAAACTATTCTATCCATTGATATATTGAGACTAGGCTGTGTGAGAGTTAAAGAAAAAAAGTTTTCCATCTACCGACAAACCATTTTTTAGAATAAAAAAATATAGACACAAATTGTGGTATCATGACAATTATCCTCATTCCAGAGTGCTCCTGTTATTTGTCTGTCAATACTCTTAGGAGTAATATTTTGGCCAAATACACTAAAAAACGTACAATTTATCCTACCCATTTTGTCACACCGCTATCGCATAGTACTTAACACAGTATAGTGACGTGATAATAACATGGAGTATTTCAGGTTTCATGCAGTAGATGCCCACTACATATTTTATGTACACACTGATCATATTTCTGCTTTGCCCAGGTGCTGGTCCCCAGTCCGGGCAGCCCCATCCCCGGCGCGCCGGCCGCCTGGGTCCCACCCTTAGGAATGGAACATCACATACCAGTGCTGTTCCTAGATCTCAATGGTAAGTTGTACAAGTAGTAGTTCAAATACCATTTTCTTTCATGATTACATAGAGGAGATAAAGAGAATTAAAAAATATTTTTTAAATATTGAAATGATTGATGGATTATGTGAGGACTGATATGAAAGAAATGGGAGTTAAAGTACGACGGGTGACAGGAGAGAAATGAAGAAAAAAACGTCTTGCGGTGACCCCAAGTAAGATGAGGTTCTTCCTCATCTTTTACCCCATATTACTTGGGGTCACCATATTAAAAAATAATTGTAAACTTTTTAAAAATAACAGGTCATCAAAACTATGAAATGAAATGGAGAATGTTTCATAAAAGGGCTATTAGTTTAAATTATATGTAAATGAATAGTAAAATAACCTCATCTTTTTGAAGTCAGTTAAAAACAATGCTAAAGCGACAATACTACACCAACACAAGCATAATATTTACCAGTCATTACAAGTTTTAGAAGCAACCTTTACTCCCGTGTCTTTATATAACCAACCCACTTCTCTACTTTCTCAGCGGACGACCTAACGACGCACCCCAGCGGCGAAGAAGTGACAGTGGCGGGCCTGCACTCGATCCTGCCGAAGGAGCACGGCAACAAGTTCTACGAGCTGCAGATCCTGCACCACCACGACAAGGACGTGTCTGCTGTGGCGTCCTGGGACTCCTCCATACACGACTCGCAGTACCTCAACCGGATCACTGAAGGTAAGAGACTATTTTTATTCTCTAAACCAAAACTACTTCGTATCTTTACAAGATTCCGGCTGTCTCTTGTGTATCTTTGAACTGTTAAAGATGTATAAAAGACAGCCGAGATCATCGTAGGAAATGGGAAGCTTTAGTCTATTCGCGTTAGGGAAAAAGTGACGCATCAGTGCAACTGCAAAGCAAAGACTTAAAATACTGACTAAAAAAACGTAATGTCAATCAAATCTGCTTGAATATGGCCAACTTTATGGTGAACCATTCCGATTCTCGTAGTGTACAGCCACCTGGCTAGACACCACGTTTAATGATAACAAGTGGTGCGGAAAACTGGACTGTTTAATTTATTTACAGGCAAAGAAACAGGCTTCTAACTAAATCAAGTCAATGTCTGCGTCTTATTTTTTTTTAATAAACCTAACTAGTCTTTGACACATTCGTTTATTAAGAGCTCATAAACTCAAGCCTTGAAGACACTAAATTATAATCAGACGGGAAGACCTCTGCAGGCAAATTCTGCTCTTGCAAAGTCAGCAGTAGGTTATCAAGATTTATTAAAATGGTAACACATATTTTCTTGTTTATATTCCAGCAAACGAACGCGTGTACCTGATACTAAAGACGACAGTCCGGCTGTCGCACCCCGCCCCCATGGATCTCATACTTAGGAAACGATTAGGATTAAACATATACAAGCGCCAGAGCTTCACCGACCGGATACGGAAGAAGATCGTCAGGTTAGTCGGCAACCTTCTACTGTCCTTGCTTTCTTTCCTGTCCGTTGTTATGGGTGGTATTTTTTTGAATATCGAAGCTGAAGTCCGACTTCCACGTCTATGCGCGTCTTTTGCTTACGGATGGGTGAAATTTTTTAGACTTTAAAAGTGCTAGATATTTTTTTTTAAAATTGGTGAATATTTTTGGAGTAGTACTTGGGTAGTTGATGTAGAAAAAAAAATGTTGGTAAGCGTACGCGTAATTACATGTGCTTGGACTTGATTGGTAAGAATCGCGCTTAAAAATGCTGGTTTGGTGACGGTTAAAGAAAATAAAGTTCGTGTAGTTTTCAAAATTGTGTTGGAGTTATCACGGTGTAAAAAAAAGTTATTGTAGTTTTCAAAATAGAAAACCCGTACCCATACCCATGGTGTTATAATAGAAAAACCGTATTTTTTTAGAGTTTTCTATGCATTGTTTTAAATTCTCGTAGATATTTTTTCAAACGTTCAAACCAGATAAAATTTTAATGAATCTATTCTTTTAATTCTTCGTAAATAGACAAAAGCGTTGTATTAGATTATTTCTAAGATCGAGCGGCTTATTGAACGCCCTCAATCATTCTACAAACTTGTAACAACATACCTACCTATAACAAAAAACTAAAATGTCCTCTCTTTCCTAACCATACAACCGGTACAGCTGAACAAGTTGACATACGTAATATACAAATGTGTTAGTTACTACGTGGACAGGACGGACCTGCTGACGCACACCGGCGTCACCTACGAGGTGGTCTCCAACATACCCAAGGCGTCCGAGGAGCTGGAGGAGCGCGAGAGTCTCGCGCAGATTGCCGCTACTGGGGAGGAGGCTAGTGCTGCTGATGGAGAGACTTATATCGGTAAGGGTTGTTGGTTCATTTTTTGAAATAGCTGTTTTCGGTGAATACTAGTTTCTGAATACTCACAAACCCTTTTTTTGTGACTACAATACTAATTGATAGTAACTGTAGGAGATTTTCAATAACTGAGATTAATGTCGACTTTGAAACTGTGGGCTTGAAAAGCTATGCTTTTTATGCACATTTACACAGTTTTTGAAATATAAATATGTGCGTTGATTTATGAATATTCACAGAAATAAAGTAGAGTAGAGTCAGGTTTGGCTGGCCTAAAATAATATCGACGACAACAATCAAAATTCGACTATAATGTCTTGTGACACTGCTATAATTACAATAATCACACTGCATTGTGTTATTATTGTAATTGATTTATGAATTGTATGAGGAGTGATAATATCACTCATATAATAATAAGTTAGTTAAGAGTTAGTGATAGTGTCGAGTGACAGGACAGAATGGAAGAAAAAACGTGTTGCGCTGACGCCAAATAATATGGGACGAGGGCAGGAAGAAGAAAAAACTACATTAATAGTTTGATTCTCAAGCCGATCTATTAGATACCATTTATGATGTCTCTTTCAGAGAAGTACACGCGCGGCGTGAGCGCGGTGGAGAGCATCCTGACGCTGGACCGGCTGCGCCAGAGCGTGGCCGTGAAGGAGCTCGAGCAGGCGCGCGGACAGCCCATCACCATGCGCAAGACCGCCAGCGTGCCCAACTTCTCGCAGGTATGCCGTGGCTTTCTTTGGCAGTCTTTGATAGTTTTAAGATGCGATGGACTTGTACTACGTACTATAGACAGATAAAGGATATAGAATTATATAAGGACATAAAATTATAAAAATGGAAAGTTAAGAACTGATTTTGATGGCTACTAATACGAGATGGACGTTCTTCTTTTCATTGTCAATATAATAAAGTGTGATGGAGGCGCGTTTCGAATACTTTGACATGTAAAAGGAAAAGATATAATTGTATACTTCAATTTAAAGTCCTTGAATAATAGTATATATTTTACTTATAACCTAAAGATGAATGATAATTCAGAAACTAGCATTTAATATTGTAAATTTGAAAACCATACATTTGATAATATATGATCATTAATTCCATTATCAAAAAATTGAGCTTTATAATTTAACGAGTTTACGTTCCATAACCTACCACAACTGAAACTTCATATTAAGGCATTGTTCATATCTGCGTTAGGGGCATGCGTTGACCAACCAGTTTTTATAAAAGGTTCTCTGAACTTTGCAGCTGACGGCCTAAACGTTTTGTAGCCGTAGAATTGAGATATTATTAGTACGCAGTACAAGTCCATCGTTAAATGAAACACAGTTTTAAATAGACACACGTACAGTCGAAGCTAGTTTAAGCACGTAGGTACACGCCAGATTTACTTAAATTGCACACAAAGTAAGGACAAGTTAATTATGAGCGAACAATACAGTAAAGAGTAAGTTACAATCCAGCAATTAAGCGTCTTACATCCTAGCAACATAATTTTTTATAGGAAAAGCAATATAATATATTGATAAAAAGTTCTAAATTGCTTTCATTTTTATCGATTTGATCGATCGGGATCAATACATATCGATTTTGAAAGTAATTATTTCATTATTTGCCGTAGCCGACTATGGTATGTATGACGCTTTAATTTGATCAAAAACATTATGATATCATTACGAATTTCCAGGCGCGATTTCTTCTATCTGTAAGTAAATTCTATAGATGTTGTAAAGCTTTGAAGTCGAATAAAAACCAATGTTACACAAGTAATATTTAGCAAAACAGTCGATGTCGCCATTAATACACGAATATACAGTTATGTAAGTCACGATGTAAATAAAAATAACACATAGGAATAGATAATATAGTTCAGAAGCGGTTGGTGTTCAGAGTGAATGTGATAAGCCATTTGTTGCTATGAAACGGGATAATCATCATTTTATGAACATTGAATAAGCTTGCTGCATTGTGGAGGTGAGATTTTGGTCAAACGCGAGCCTATCAATAATAAAAAATAACTAAATTAACCTAAATAAATGCATTATATGTAAATTTTGCCATAATTGATTTGAAAGCCAAGGCAATTGGTTTATTTTTCCGGATTATTATTCTTGATCCTTAAATTGCTAAAAAGATTCGTGACAGGTGCTGTCGGAGCGAGACATAAAACTCGATCTCGATTAAATACTGGCAAAACTTCCTACTTGGTCGTTTTCTAACCGCAACTGCCCTGGGATATGATAGAGAGTTAAACAAAAAAAATATATTATAAATAATCAAAATATCACTGAACCCCGAACAGCAACCGATTCCCCTAGCCAGTGTGTACGCTTGCTAACCTGTGTGTTGTCGCTACGCACCGGCAGCTGTCGCAGGCGCTCGAGAGCGTCGCCAAGAACGGAAACAACGTGAGTCAACAGCATGGCCGAAACACACGCATCTTTTTACCTAGTTTCATTTTATTTCACAAGCTAATTACGATCTTATACTGCACGGTGTAAGGTTCTTTTTTATTTGTTCCTTTTTGTTCTATAAGGTCCTGTTCTGAAAGTCAGTTTATATCTTTCGTTGCACGGTGTAAAGTTCTAGATCATTGGTTTCATGAGGACCTGTTTTCACAACCCAATTGAGACCTTATACTGCAGGGCGTAAGGTTCAGTTTGTTTTGTGGAGTCCGCACGCTGTAAAATTCTGACTTGATGTGATGTCAGTTTATGTGAGTCTGTTTATCTGCTAGAGTGAATAGTCTCTTAATAAACTAGTGCCCCTCACCATCAATGATTGCATCACTGCTTACCATCAGGTGGGATCGTGGGATCGGAAAAACAAAAATTGAATTCAATAAACAGCAAATGCAAGTGAATTTGGTCCTTGTTGAAAATAATCTTTGTGAAATGTGAAGTTACTGCGAAATAAAAATAAGAAACAATTTGCCTTAAAGATAAAGCAGGAGAAGTTTATAATATTTTTACATTATTTTTGTACATTTTTTTAAATTATTATCACTATTATTTTTTAGCTGTTCACCATTATTATCACGTAGTTAGTTCACGTAAAATTAGTATTTCATAACATTTGTAAAATAATCATTGTGTGTATATTCAGTTAAACTGTCATATTTGCAACTCTTGTCACTGACAGTTCCAAATTGTGTTCTATAAACAGTATAATATTTTAATCTAAGCTTTCAATGTTACTAGGTTTAATGTGAAGCCTTATATCAAGGCAATTAATTGTAATCGTTTTGTATGTCTAGCTGTCTATGTTGCTTACAAAATACCCCAAAAATGACCGTTGAGTGTATCTTCATGAAGCTTTAACATGTGTGTGTATTCTGGCAGCTCATGCGCCTCGACTCGTCGTTCGAGTCGTTGGCTGGTCTGGCGTCAGGGCGCGCGGGCAGCATGGCGGACCTCGCCGACGAAACCCCCCGCCGCGCCGTGCACCGCCACTCGTACGCCGCGCCCTCACACAACGACCCCGAAATACCAACACCCACCAAACCTTTCGGACTCGGTAAGTTAACAACTACAAACAAAAAAAAATCCTGAATTAATCCTCCATGTTGTGAACTAATATCTTTATTTACAGTACAACACACTCCTATTTCCGATACATTCATTCTTTACCACTCATAACATTGTCATGCTAACAGATTTTTAAATATAATTTCTAATAAAAAAAAAAACGTTATTTGCAGTATCTGCACCATGTGCATACAAATAGCGCATCTAACTACGTCATAGGCTTACATCAAGTTGTAAACCGTATTTTAGACAAACAATATAATTTTTAGTGCATTCCAGTAGAATAGGTAACATTACATTTGATTTAGTATGTACAGATATCGATGCACGATAGACAATCTAGAATAGTATTCGATTTGAAGTTGATAGTTACATTAAATAGGAAAGTTATCAAAAGAGTAATGAGGCGATTCATTGTCACAAAATTGTCACGACAGTACTGAAACATCCACTCTTCATGATCTCACTATTACATTATTTTATTTTCCAACTGCTTTGTGGCGACGCTATGGCTCAAACTACTTCCCCTTCTGTCTTACCCCCTGATCTACTTACTTCTTCCACTGTCATGTTCTTTGATGTGACTCGTTTTAACTTTACTAATATTTCTTCCTTAATCCATCTTTTTCTTTGAGATATTTTTGAATGCGAATGGAGTCGAATACCCCGAGTGTATGTTATAAACGGATTTCGATGTTTTTTAAAATATTGAATGCTTTTTCTAATATTTTTCTTTCGTTATTTTTTAAGTCTCAATCTAAATTTGCACGTTTTATTGGGCTCCATTACAATAGATCTTAAAGAACAAGGTTGAATAGGACCACAAAAATGATTCCCAGACTCTGAAACTAACGTTATATTTTCTGTATCTTAACCCCCGCTACCTTCAGGCTCGTTCCTATCAGGTAAACAGAGAAAACAATATGGTATTAAATCGGAATGGCAACTGTATTGCGAAATTATTAGACGAATGCAACCGAACGATTAAAAACTAAATAGATGTGTTGTGATCATTGTTACTCATAAGAAATTTTTGTTTTGTATGTACCCATTGATTGGCTGTAAAATTCATCTGAAACTATTGGCATATCGAAATTGAGTGAGAACAAATACGATGCTGAGTTCATTTTGATAAAATTAGACCCTGTATTGGCTATTAGAGGAAAGCAAGCTTCGAGCATCAGGCTTCTGTCGTTGTGTTGACTGTCTGTTTGTTTGCGTGTCTCTTTCATTTGCATGGACCAGCATGACCTGTGATTTTTCCTCTCCTTCCCACTTCCTCTACGTTGATCTATTCGCTGTGGATTCGGAAAACGAACGACGCTTTCAGATTAGACAACGAATACTGCTTATAAGTGTTAGGGTTCTGTAATATCAGCCAAATGTGATTATTGTACATTTGACTAATTGTGCGATGCGTAAAAAACTTGAAAAGCAGTCCTATCTTTGTATAAGTAGTTATGTATAGTAGTGATAGACCAATGAAATTGGTTGTAGGTTTGTGTGTGTGTTAGGTGAAACTGTGCATGTATTGTAGACAATATTTGAAGAAGTATACCTCGTGGATAGTTAATGTAAACCGCATGTGCTAGACAATAAACATTGTAATGTAGGTTTTATATTTCGTACCCTTTAATTTAGACATGATTTAGATTATACTGTGTGTGTAAGTGAATATTTTTCTCTTTGAAGCTATGTACAGAATTTAGCAATATTTCTGTAATAAATATGCCTATCAGAATAGTTATTTTTAATAAAGGAATAATATTATAATGTAGTTTAACAATAGATTTACAATATTAGAAAATAATAAGCTCAATTTTGCTTCTAAAAAAGTTCGGAGCCAAATTGTATAAGTTGTCCCCCCTAATTTTGTGTCAAGCTATATTTATTCTTGAGTAAAATGTAACAGTCTCTTCATTTCCTTTAAGTTTAAGACAAAAACTTGTATTAGATATTTACTTTTAGATCTGTTAACTTTATAAATTTATTAGTGCTGTAATTGTGTAAGGTTGCCCAAACTGTGTGTTGTGTTAAAGGTTTGTATTGACGAAGACATTGATATTTTCATTGCAGCCCGGCCAACGTTCCTAAACTTGAATTTGAACCTGAACTCTCTGCGACTGCAGACGCCCAACAAGTGTACGTCCAACTGTTAACTCGTAGAATCACTAGTTTCGCTTGTTTTTTGACGGTTTTCTTTACATGTTTGTATTATTTGTAAAGCTCATTGTATAATCTTTTCAGTGTATTGTTTTCGAACATGATTTGCATAGCATGTTGACGAATATTATGAAGGAAATGTCACGGCTAACGTTTTATTGAGATATCGATCCCTAGTCATAAGTCAGTATGCATGAGATCAATCGATTGACATAAAATCAAGCATTGTTTCGTCCATGTATATTTTCGAACATTATGTAATTTCTATATTGCGCATATCTACAAGTTACAAACCGTGGTCAAACAATAGAGACAGACCATTTATACATTAAGAGCGCACTGCTTCTCTGTGAAGCCCGAAAACAAGTTGTACGTTAGTGTACCTGTCCGGTGTCCGTTGTTTGGTTCATAAGATTGCACAGATATAACGAATAATTAATTTTATCAATTGTACTACCGATAATAAAATAATATAATTATAACTCTGTGTATGAAGTCGGATGACAAGTTCTGTGTAGAATACATTGTGACAAAAAAGATACACAGATGACGTTGCGCAAGCGCATATCTATCTACACTGAAAAGAAACTAGGCCTCGTAAAGTGTTAAACATAGTTTTAATTTTTGTTTATTTGCTACATCTCATAGTGAGCTAGTTAGTTCGTCTAGTGAAAACATTGGCATGAAAATCATTGTACAATCTCAAGCATGTAAGCGTTTATGTTAAAAGATGTTGTTTATGTTAACTTAACTCATTCATGGTTTCTTAATCATTTACTTAGTTAAGCTGTTACTTTCTTTAGACTAAGCTAGGCACACCGCTATTTGGTAAAATGCTAAGGCACCGTTGTTAATTATTTGACTCTGTTTAAAAATATTGAAAAGCAAGCTGTAATCTACTTACTACACTTCGTTTCTAATTGGCGCCCAGTTGGGACCAACATTTTTGTCTCTCTACAGACCTCTTTCTTGAACACAAGCTATTTTATTACTATTGAAATATAACTATTTAATCTTATCACACCTCTCTTTACACGTATCATAACTTAAGAACTTATTTATAGAAGTTTTTTAACTTTAAAAAATTCACTGCCACTTTTGTTACTTCAAGTATTTTTTGGAACTAAACACGAGTCTTGACAACTCGAAAGTTCTATAGAATAGTATTTTTAAAATTATTGTTAGGTTCTTGTTTGACTACTCTCTCGCTACTAGTGGTCGACGTTTGACTGTATCTGATCAATTTACCGCATTTTATCAGAAGGCAGTTTAATAAATCTAACTCCAGTCTTGCCATGAAGTACCGTGTTACCCCAGTTAATGGGTTGTGGAGGTCTGGTAGGCAATCATTCCTCGTAAAATACTGGTATTCAGCTAAATCCGGCCTGACTGAAAGCCGACCCCAATATAGTTGGGAAAAGGCTAGGCAGTTGATGATGATCAGAAGGCAGTTCAAGAAAAAGTCAAACGTAGTACATAATAATGAATAGGTTTATGACGTTGCAGCGTCTCCAGCAAGTGGCAAGCTCGGGTTGCGCATGACGACGCTGCACGAGGAGCCGGGAAGGCGCAACGATGAGGACTCGCACTCCGAGCCCGAGTCCGCGCCCGTCGATGAGCTCACCACTCCAAGGTCTCACGTAAGTACAAACTGAGGACGTCTACATCTTTTTGTTCCCAACATAATAAATAGAATAAGTCCTGACTAGTCGCTTTGATTTTGTGATTGATGCGAGAGGCGACACACAAAAAAAACCCCCCTACATAATAATAGAAAACAAAATGCTCATCAGATGATGCTTGATTCGATTCAGCTAAGATTATGTGTCCCGTCATGTTATGTCATATTCGTTTGGATTTATTTGTTATTGATAATATTCCTAACACATGTTAATAAAAACCAGAGTTTACTATTATTATAAATACATCTCGAAATGTTACTTTTTTTTTAGCAGTTAAAAGTGTGAAATATCAACGCAGTCAATCATGTAAAATAATTGATTGAATCTTTACCGACAAATATGTATTTCTTGTCAACAGCGCACGCGCAGCCGTGCCACGTCCCGTGGTTTCTTGCCGACATCGAAGACGTTAGACTCGCTACACGAACTGGCGTGCGAACGAGTGCCCAACAAGAACTCTCCTTCAATATCATCCAGCGGCTATGGTAAGTAAACACATGTTAGAAAGTATCTGGGAAAAAACAATAGTAGGGTTAGGGTAGGGCTACAAAAAACAAAGAAAAACATCCCTTTCATATGAACGGGATAAAACATCCTGTTCATATGAAAGGGATCTTTTCTATCGACGATGTATTACCACCACTCTGTCACGCAATGAAAAGAAAGTAAAATATTATTCACTTCATACTATGGATTTTACTAATGTGTTATCTTAGAAGGGAATTGAGAATCTTGACAACGTCGAGGATTGTCCGATATAATTTGTTTGGTTGCCTTCAGCTCGGGAATTTAATTAGTTATTTGGCAAATATTATGAGTGTACTCAGTTCTGATAACCTCCTCTCTAAGAGATCCCAGGTTTTATTTTAAAACCGGGCTGATAACTTTATACGAATCACTCGATTTTTCATTCTATCTAGCAGATAGTGTATATCAGGAAAGTGTAAACTAGAAGTTTCTAACACCTCTAAATGCTCTGAGAAAACCTGGAATAGTATGATTTTATACTCCAGAATTTATGGATTTTGTTTTTTACTCAGTTTTTTTTAAATATCTTCTCACTCGCCAGGTTCACAAGCAGTATCATCAACAAACCTGACGAACGACGACACCCTCTCAATCCGAAGCATGTCGGTCGACGAGACACCGGACTTCGACAAAACTATGGAATACACGCACCTCAGTAGAACCAAGAACTCCATGGCTGGTCTCCGGAACGAAATCACGGAACTACGGAACGATATCAACGACTTAAAACACGATATTGTCGAGTCGAAACATGAATTAGATGATTCGCTATTTGAAAAAGCCAAAACGCCAGTTCTGACTCCCGGTTCGAGAAATCGGATTAATCCGTTTTTGAGGGATTGCGAGGAGGCCGCCAAAGAAGAAGAGTCTAAAGGTCAAATGGTGGATCCGTTGGGAGCGATCCCTGTGGAAAGCGCTGTGCTTACGAGTAGTAAGAGCGTTGAGAACACGCAAATGAATGGCGAGGCGACGCATGAGCCGAACCATGATGTGTCGAATGATGTGTCGCATGATACGTCGTATGGTAAGTAGTGATTTTATAAAACAGTTTTTTGTCACACCTTACAAAGATAAAATAATACATTTAGGGCCTGTTTCACCACCTACGATTAAGTTTCCGATATCTTACTTGGCAGATAATTAATAGAAATTCTGTTCCATTTTTGAATTTATCCAGGAAGTAGTGGCTACTCGGACATTGTGAAACAGGCCCTTAATATTTTTAAAACTTGCTGTTCAGGTCGTGTGAATTATGTTCCAAACTGCTCGTTTTATTAATTAGAGAAATGTGTATTTTATGCCAAACGATCAAACATCTTAGCCCCGGATAAACAGTAACCCAAAGTGGTGCTTTATTATTTTAGCAAAATGTTTAGTGATCTTGGAAACACGTTTAATGTAAGAATGTGTTGTAAGAATGTGTTTAAAACATGTTTATAACAACTTATACACATTGTGCTGCAGTTTTTAAGCTATTCTAAAATTAACATTATTCTTTTTTTTTTAATTTAGTGTATGTACTTTGACATTTACACCTGTGTTTGCATTGTGTGCCTCTAAAATGATTGTGCATTTGTATTTTGTATCAGGAGATGCCGAAGTAGAGTCAGTGAGCTCAGAACAGTCGAGTCACGACGCAGAACGAAGCCGGGAAGCCTCGTCTGTGGGAGAGAGTGACTCCGCCTCAACCGGACCTGACCAGCCCATCGTGAAGACGCAGTTACCTGCTGGGAAGGTAAGTTTATCCTTGATAACGTTGTATATAATTACATGTGTTAATATGGTTAGAATCAAAGTCTTGCCATGAGGTACCGTGTTACCCTTGTTAATGGGTTGTGGAGGTCTGGTAGGCGGCCGCTCCTCGTAAAATACTGGTATTCAGCTGAATCCGGCTTGACTGGAAGCCGACCCCAATATAGTTGGGAAAAGGCTAGGCAGATGATGATGATGGTTAGAATCAAAGTTTTTGATGCAAACTGTTAAAATTACTTTAACCGTAAAATCGCAATCAAGTAATTTGTAAACGGAATTCGTTTTTATAATATTTAACCAACTTTAAATAAAAATAATAGTTTACTTTTAAATTTTAATCATAAGTCGTCAGAATTGTCACTTTAATTTTTACGTATAAGTGAAGTATATTTGTTTGTTAAATTGACAAAATTTGTGACCGTATTATCTGAAGGGCTTACATCAACTAGTCTATGTGAACACGGAATTTAAATTCGCTATGATCTAATTGATCAAAGGGCGGGCAAAGGACAACGATGAGTCACTATTTTTTCAACGCAAAAAGACTATAACTATGGATTTGATTGTTTATCTGAGTGTTAGTTAAATGACGGATTCTAAAATGACATTCATCAGGTGGCAGCTCTGAGGCTTGAGGTCCATATATTAATCAAAAAGGTTATGTTAATGACTGTAGTTAGACATCAACGTTAATGTCAAACGTTAGATATCAAAGTCATGTATAATTGTTATGTTCTCAAAGGAAAATACCTCTCAGCTAATTGGCACCAACCGGTGGTGTAAATTTTTCAGAGCACTCTCATTGTATTGTGTTGGCTTAACATGTTTTTCTCGGTCGCAGGTGGTGCGGCGTCGCGCGGGCGGCGGCAGCAGCGCGCGCAACGCGGCGCGTGCGTCGTTCCCCAGCGCGCGCCCGCGCTCCGCGCACGAGCCTGCGTTGCACGACACGCCCGCGTCTTCTACTGAGCGCATCGGAGACGGTAACTTGTGCTATTCTATGTAGTGTCTTGTACGATGTATTTTAGATTAAATATATTGATAATATAATATAGCTATGTGAAGTCGAACAGTTTGGTAATGATAGATAACAGAGTAGATTACAGATTTGTTAGTTGATTGAACGAGGTAGGTTAACTAGAATTAGTTAAGTAGGGTAACTATAATTCAAATCAAGAGAGAGATGGTCTACTTACGTGTAGCTACCATTAGGCAACGTAGAAACTGTTTCAAATGTTCGTCTCTATACACCCTTGCGTTTCTATTCACCTGTTTTGACTACCTAACACAAATTCTGGCAAACTAGACGATTCGTCGGAGTCGCCGCTGCTGCAGCCGTGGATGACGGTGGGCGAGAGCGTGCAGCTGCGGCTGAGCTCCAGCACGGGCGTCATCGCCTACGCCGGCCCCACGCACTTCGCGCACGGCACCTGGATCGGCATCGAGCTCGACGCGCCTACTGGTATGTCGCCTTCATCATTGTACGAGAGCGTGCAGCTGCGGCTGAGCTCCAGCACGGGCGTCATCGCCTACGCCGGCCCCACGCACTTCGCGCACGGCACCTGGATCGGCATCGAGCTCGACGCGCCTACTGGTATGTCGCCTTCATCATTGTACGAGAGCGTGCAGCTGCGGCTGAGCTCCAGCACGGGCGTCATCGCCTACGCCGGCCCCACGCACTTCGCGCACGGCACCTGGATCGGCATCGAGCTCGACGCGCCTACTGGTATGTCGCCTTCATCATTGTACGAGAGCGTGCAGCTGCGGCTGAGCTCCAGCACGGGCGTCATCGCCTACGCCGGCCCCACGCACTTCGCGCACGGCACCTGGATCGGCATCGAGCTCGACGCGCCTACTGGTATGTCGCCTTCATCATTGTACGAGAGCGTGCAGCTGCGGCTGAGCTCCAGCACGGGCGTCATCGCCTACGCCGGCCCCACGCACTTCGCGCACGGCACCTGGATCGGCATCGAGCTCGACGCGCCTACTGGTATGTCGCCTTCATCATTGTACGAGAGCGTGCAGCTGCGGCTGAGCTCCAGCACGGGCGTCATCGCCTACGCCGGCCCCACGCACTTCGCGCACGGCACCTGGATCGGCATCGAGCTCGACGCGCCTACTGGTATGTCGCCTTCATCATTGTACGAGAGCGTGCAGCTGCGGCTGAGCTCCAGCACGGGCGTCATCGCCTACGCCGGCCCCACGCACTTCGCGCACGGCACCTGGATCGGCATCGAGCTCGACGCGCCTACTGGTATGTCGCCTTCATCATTGTACGAGAGCGTGCAGCTGCGGCTGAGCTCCAGCACGGGCGTCATCGCCTACGCCGGCCCCACGCACTTCGCGCACGGCACCTGGATCGGCATCGAGCTCGACGCGCCTACTGGTATGTCGCCTTCATCATTGTACGAGAGCGTGCAGCTGCGGCTGAGCTCCAGCACGGGCGTCATCGCCTACGCCGGCCCCACGCACTTCGCGCACGGCACCTGGATCGGCATCGAGCTCGACGCGCCTACTGGTATGTCGCCTTCATCATTGTACGAGAGCGTGCAGCTGCGGCTGAGCTCCAGCACGGGCGTCATCGCCTACGCCGGCCCCACGCACTTCGCGCACGGCACCTGGATCGGCATCGAGCTCGACGCGCCTACTGGTATGTCGCCTTCATCATTGTACGAGAGCGTGCAGCTGCGGCTGAGCTCCAGCACGGGCGTCATCGCCTACGCCGGCCCCACGCACTTCGCGCACGGCACCTGGATCGGCATCGAGCTCGACGCGCCTACTGGTATGTCGCCTTCATCATTGTACGAGAGCGTGCAGCTGCGGCTGAGCTCCAGCACGGGCGTCATCGCCTACGCCGGCCCCACGCACTTCGCGCACGGCACCTGGATCGGCATCGAGCTCGACGCGCCTACTGGTATGTCGCCTTCATCATTGTACGAGAGCGTGCAGCTGCGGCTGAGCTCCAGCACGGGCGTCATCGCCTACGCCGGCCCCACGCACTTCGCGCACGGCACCTGGATCGGCATCGAGCTCGACGCGCCTACTGGTATGTCGCCTTCATCATTGTACGAGAGCGTGCAGCTGCGGCTGAGCTCCAGCACGGGCGTCATCGCCTACGCCGGCCCCACGCACTTCGCGCACGGCACCTGGATCGGCATCGAGCTCGACGCGCCTACTGGTATGTCGCCTTCATCATTGTACGAGAGCGTGCAGCTGCGGCTGAGCTCCAGCACGGGCGTCATCGCCTACGCCGGCCCCACGCACTTCGCGCACGGCACCTGGATCGGCATCGAGCTCGACGCGCCTACTGGTATGTCGCCTTCATCATTGTACGAGAGCGTGCAGCTGCGGCTGAGCTCCAGCACGGGCGTCATCGCCTACGCCGGCCCCACGCACTTCGCGCACGGCACCTGGATCGGCATCGAGCTCGACGCGCCTACTGGTATGTCGCCTTCATCATTGTACGAGAGCGTGCAGCTGCGGCTGAGCTCCAGCACGGGCGTCATCGCCTACGCCGGCCCCACGCACTTCGCGCACGGCACCTGGATCGGCATCGAGCTCGACGCGCCTACTGGTATGTCGCCTTCATCATTGTACGAGAGCGTGCAGCTGCGGCTGAGCTCCAGCACGGGCGTCATCGCCTACGCCGGCCCCACGCACTTCGCGCACGGCACCTGGATCGGCATCGAGCTCGACGCGCCTACTGGTATGTCGCCTTCATCATTGTACGAGAGCGTGCAGCTGCGGCTGAGCTCCAGCACGGGCGTCATCGCCTACGCCGGCCCCACGCACTTCGCGCACGGCACCTGGATCGGCATCGAGCTCGACGCGCCTACTGGTATGTCGCCTTCATCATTGTACGAGAGCGTGCAGCTGCGGCTGAGCTCCAGCACGGGCGTCATCGCCTACGCCGGCCCCACGCACTTCGCGCACGGCACCTGGATCGGCATCGAGCTCGACGCGCCTACTGGTATGTCGCCTTCATCATTGTACGAGAGCGTGCAGCTGCGGCTGAGCTCCAGCACGGGCGTCATCGCCTACGCCGGCCCCACGCACTTCGCGCACGGCACCTGGATCGGCATCGAGCTCGACGCGCCTACTGGTATGTCGCCTTCATCATTGTACGAGAGCGTGCAGCTGCGGCTGAGCTCCAGCACGGGCGTCATCGCCTACGCCGGCCCCACGCACTTCGCGCACGGCACCTGGATCGGCATCGAGCTCGACGCGCCTACTGGTATGTCGCCTTCATCATTGTACGAGAGCGTGCAGCTGCGGCTGAGCTCCAGCACGGGCGTCATCGCCTACGCCGGCCCCACGCACTTCGCGCACGGCACCTGGATCGGCATCGAGCTCGACGCGCCTACTGGTATGTCGCCTTCATCATTGTACGAGAGCGTGCAGCTGCGGCTGAGCTCCAGCACGGGCGTCATCGCCTACGCCGGCCCCACGCACTTCGCGCACGGCACCTGGATCGGCATCGAGCTCGACGCGCCTACTGGTATGTCGCCTTCATCATTGTACGAGAGCGTGCAGCTGCGGCTGAGCTCCAGCACGGGCGTCATCGCCTACGCCGGCCCCACGCACTTCGCGCACGGCACCTGGATCGGCATCGAGCTCGACGCGCCTACTGGTATGTCGCCTTCATCATTGTACGAGAGCGTGCAGCTGCGGCTGAGCTCCAGCACGGGCGTCATCGCCTACGCCGGCCCCACGCACTTCGCGCACGGCACCTGGATCGGCATCGAGCTCGACGCGCCTACTGGTATGTCGCCTTCATCATTGTACGAGAGCGTGCAGCTGCGGCTGAGCTCCAGCACGGGCGTCATCGCCTACGCCGGCCCCACGCACTTCGCGCACGGCACCTGGATCGGCATCGAGCTCGACGCGCCTACTGGTATGTCGCCTTCATCATTGTACGAGAGCGTGCAGCTGCGGCTGAGCTCCAGCACGGGCGTCATCGCCTACGCCGGCCCCACGCACTTCGCGCACGGCACCTGGATCGGCATCGAGCTCGACGCGCCTACTGGTATGTCGCCTTCATCATTGTACGAGAGCGTGCAGCTGCGGCTGAGCTCCAGCACGGGCGTCATCGCCTACGCCGGCCCCACGCACTTCGCGCACGGCACCTGGATCGGCATCGAGCTCGACGCGCCTACTGGTATGTCGCCTTCATCATTGTACGAGAGCGTGCAGCTGCGGCTGAGCTCCAGCACGGGCGTCATCGCCTACGCCGGCCCCACGCACTTCGCGCACGGCACCTGGATCGGCATCGAGCTCGACGCGCCTACTGGTATGTCGCCTTCATCATTGTACGAGAGCGTGCAGCTGCGGCTGAGCTCCAGCACGGGCGTCATCGCCTACGCCGGCCCCACGCACTTCGCGCACGGCACCTGGATCGGCATCGAGCTCGACGCGCCTACTGGTATGTCGCCTTCATCATTGTACGAGAGCGTGCAGCTGCGGCTGAGCTCCAGCACGGGCGTCATCGCCTACGCCGGCCCCACGCACTTCGCGCACGGCACCTGGATCGGCATCGAGCTCGACGCGCCTACTGGTATGTCGCCTTCATCATTGTACGAGAGCGTGCAGCTGCGGCTGAGCTCCAGCACGGGCGTCATCGCCTACGCCGGCCCCACGCACTTCGCGCACGGCACCTGGATCGGCATCGAGCTCGACGCGCCTACTGGTATGTCGCCTTCATCATTGTACGAGAGCGTGCAGCTGCGGCTGAGCTCCAGCACGGGCGTCATCGCCTACGCCGGCCCCACGCACTTCGCGCACGGCACCTGGATCGGCATCGAGCTCGACGCGCCTACTGGTATGTCGCCTTCATCATTGTACGAGAGCGTGCAGCTGCGGCTGAGCTCCAGCACGGGCGTCATCGCCTACGCCGGCCCCACGCACTTCGCGCACGGCACCTGGATCGGCATCGAGCTCGACGCGCCTACTGGTATGTCGCCTTCATCATTGTACGAGAGCGTGCAGCTGCGGCTGAGCTCCAGCACGGGCGTCATCGCCTACGCCGGCCCCACGCACTTCGCGCACGGCACCTGGATCGGCATCGAGCTCGACGCGCCTACTGGTATGTCGCCTTCATCATTGTACGAGAGCGTGCAGCTGCGGCTGAGCTCCAGCACGGGCGTCATCGCCTACGCCGGCCCCACGCACTTCGCGCACGGCACCTGGATCGGCATCGAGCTCGACGCGCCTACTGGTATGTCGCCTTCATCATTGTACGAGAGCGTGCAGCTGCGGCTGAGCTCCAGCACGGGCGTCATCGCCTACGCCGGCCCCACGCACTTCGCGCACGGCACCTGGATCGGCATCGAGCTCGACGCGCCTACTGGTATGTCGCCTTCATCATTGTACGAGAGCGTGCAGCTGCGGCTGAGCTCCAGCACGGGCGTCATCGCCTACGCCGGCCCCACGCACTTCGCGCACGGCACCTGGATCGGCATCGAGCTCGACGCGCCTACTGGTATGTCGCCTTCATCATTGTACGAGAGCGTGCAGCTGCGGCTGAGCTCCAGCACGGGCGTCATCGCCTACGCCGGCCCCACGCACTTCGCGCACGGCACCTGGATCGGCATCGAGCTCGACGCGCCTACTGGTATGTCGCCTTCATCATTGTACGAGAGCGTGCAGCTGCGGCTGAGCTCCAGCACGGGCGTCATCGCCTACGCCGGCCCCACGCACTTCGCGCACGGCACCTGGATCGGCATCGAGCTCGACGCGCCTACTGGTATGTCGCCTTCATCATTGTACGAGAGCGTGCAGCTGCGGCTGAGCTCCAGCACGGGCGTCATCGCCTACGCCGGCCCCACGCACTTCGCGCACGGCACCTGGATCGGCATCGAGCTCGACGCGCCTACTGGTATGTCGCCTTCATCATTGTACGAGAGCGTGCAGCTGCGGCTGAGCTCCAGCACGGGCGTCATCGCCTACGCCGGCCCCACGCACTTCGCGCACGGCACCTGGATCGGCATCGAGCTCGACGCGCCTACTGGTATGTCGCCTTCATCATTGTACGAGAGCGTGCAGCTGCGGCTGAGCTCCAGCACGGGCGTCATCGCCTACGCCGGCCCCACGCACTTCGCGCACGGCACCTGGATCGGCATCGAGCTCGACGCGCCTACTGGTATGTCGCCTTCATCATTGTACGAGAGCGTGCAGCTGCGGCTGAGCTCCAGCACGGGCGTCATCGCCTACGCCGGCCCCACGCACTTCGCGCACGGCACCTGGATCGGCATCGAGCTCGACGCGCCTACTGGTATGTCGCCTTCATCATTGTACGAGAGCGTGCAGCTGCGGCTGAGCTCCAGCACGGGCGTCATCGCCTACGCCGGCCCCACGCACTTCGCGCACGGCACCTGGATCGGCATCGAGCTCGACGCGCCTACTGGTATGTCGCCTTCATCATTGTACGAGAGCGTGCAGCTGCGGCTGAGCTCCAGCACGGGCGTCATCGCCTACGCCGGCCCCACGCACTTCGCGCACGGCACCTGGATCGGCATCGAGCTCGACGCGCCTACTGGTATGTCGCCTTCATCATTGTACGAGAGCGTGCAGCTGCGGCTGAGCTCCAGCACGGGCGTCATCGCCTACGCCGGCCCCACGCACTTCGCGCACGGCACCTGGATCGGCATCGAGCTCGACGCGCCTACTGGTATGTCGCCTTCATCATTGTACGAGAGCGTGCAGCTGCGGCTGAGCTCCAGCACGGGCGTCATCGCCTACGCCGGCCCCACGCACTTCGCGCACGGCACCTGGATCGGCATCGAGCTCGACGCGCCTACTGGTATGTCGCCTTCATCATTGTACGAGAGCGTGCAGCTGCGGCTGAGCTCCAGCACGGGCGTCATCGCCTACGCCGGCCCCACGCACTTCGCGCACGGCACCTGGATCGGCATCGAGCTCGACGCGCCTACTGGTATGTCGCCTTCATCATTGTACGAGAGCGTGCAGCTGCGGCTGAGCTCCAGCACGGGCGTCATCGCCTACGCCGGCCCCACGCACTTCGCGCACGGCACCTGGATCGGCATCGAGCTCGACGCGCCTACTGGTATGTCGCCTTCATCATTGTACGAGAGCGTGCAGCTGCGGCTGAGCTCCAGCACGGGCGTCATCGCCTACGCCGGCCCCACGCACTTCGCGCACGGCACCTGGATCGGCATCGAGCTCGACGCGCCTACTGGTATGTCGCCTTCATCATTGTACGAGAGCGTGCAGCTGCGGCTGAGCTCCAGCACGGGCGTCATCGCCTACGCCGGCCCCACGCACTTCGCGCACGGCACCTGGATCGGCATCGAGCTCGACGCGCCTACTGGTATGTCGCCTTCATCATTGTACGAGAGCGTGCAGCTGCGGCTGAGCTCCAGCACGGGCGTCATCGCCTACGCCGGCCCCACGCACTTCGCGCACGGCACCTGGATCGGCATCGAGCTCGACGCGCCTACTGGTATGTCGCCTTCATCATTGTACGAGAGCGTGCAGCTGCGGCTGAGCTCCAGCACGGGCGTCATCGCCTACGCCGGCCCCACGCACTTCGCGCACGGCACCTGGATCGGCATCGAGCTCGACGCGCCTACTGGTATGTCGCCTTCATCATTGTACGAGAGCGTGCAGCTGCGGCTGAGCTCCAGCACGGGCGTCATCGCCTACGCCGGCCCCACGCACTTCGCGCACGGCACCTGGATCGGCATCGAGCTCGACGCGCCTACTGGTATGTCGCCTTCATCATTGTACGAGAGCGTGCAGCTGCGGCTGAGCTCCAGCACGGGCGTCATCGCCTACGCCGGCCCCACGCACTTCGCGCACGGCACCTGGATCGGCATCGAGCTCGACGCGCCTACTGGTATGTCGCCTTCATCATTGTACGAGAGCGTGCAGCTGCGGCTGAGCTCCAGCACGGGCGTCATCGCCTACGCCGGCCCCACGCACTTCGCGCACGGCACCTGGATCGGCATCGAGCTCGACGCGCCTACTGGTATGTCGCCTTCATCATTGTACGAGAGCGTGCAGCTGCGGCTGAGCTCCAGCACGGGCGTCATCGCCTACGCCGGCCCCACGCACTTCGCGCACGGCACCTGGATCGGCATCGAGCTCGACGCGCCTACTGGTATGTCGCCTTCATCATTGTACGAGAGCGTGCAGCTGCGGCTGAGCTCCAGCACGGGCGTCATCGCCTACGCCGGCCCCACGCACTTCGCGCACGGCACCTGGATCGGCATCGAGCTCGACGCGCCTACTGGTATGTCGCCTTCATCATTGTACGAGAGCGTGCAGCTGCGGCTGAGCTCCAGCACGGGCGTCATCGCCTACGCCGGCCCCACGCACTTCGCGCACGGCACCTGGATCGGCATCGAGCTCGACGCGCCTACTGGTATGTCGCCTTCATCATTGTACGAGAGCGTGCAGCTGCGGCTGAGCTCCAGCACGGGCGTCATCGCCTACGCCGGCCCCACGCACTTCGCGCACGGCACCTGGATCGGCATCGAGCTCGACGCGCCTACTGGTATGTCGCCTTCATCATTGTACGAGAGCGTGCAGCTGCGGCTGAGCTCCAGCACGGGCGTCATCGCCTACGCCGGCCCCACGCACTTCGCGCACGGCACCTGGATCGGCATCGAGCTCGACGCGCCTACTGGTATGTCGCCTTCATCATTGTACGAGAGCGTGCAGCTGCGGCTGAGCTCCAGCACGGGCGTCATCGCCTACGCCGGCCCCACGCACTTCGCGCACGGCACCTGGATCGGCATCGAGCTCGACGCGCCTACTGGTATGTCGCCTTCATCATTGTACGAGAGCGTGCAGCTGCGGCTGAGCTCCAGCACGGGCGTCATCGCCTACGCCGGCCCCACGCACTTCGCGCACGGCACCTGGATCGGCATCGAGCTCGACGCGCCTACTGGTATGTCGCCTTCATCATTGTACGAGAGCGTGCAGCTGCGGCTGAGCTCCAGCACGGGCGTCATCGCCTACGCCGGCCCCACGCACTTCGCGCACGGCACCTGGATCGGCATCGAGCTCGACGCGCCTACTGGTATGTCGCCTTCATCATTGTACGAGAGCGTGCAGCTGCGGCTGAGCTCCAGCACGGGCGTCATCGCCTACGCCGGCCCCACGCACTTCGCGCACGGCACCTGGATCGGCATCGAGCTCGACGCGCCTACTGGTATGTCGCCTTCATCATTGTACGAGAGCGTGCAGCTGCGGCTGAGCTCCAGCACGGGCGTCATCGCCTACGCCGGCCCCACGCACTTCGCGCACGGCACCTGGATCGGCATCGAGCTCGACGCGCCTACTGGTATGTCGCCTTCATCATTGTACGAGAGCGTGCAGCTGCGGCTGAGCTCCAGCACGGGCGTCATCGCCTACGCCGGCCCCACGCACTTCGCGCACGGCACCTGGATCGGCATCGAGCTCGACGCGCCTACTGGTATGTCGCCTTCATCATTGTACGAGAGCGTGCAGCTGCGGCTGAGCTCCAGCACGGGCGTCATCGCCTACGCCGGCCCCACGCACTTCGCGCACGGCACCTGGATCGGCATCGAGCTCGACGCGCCTACTGGTATGTCGCCTTCATCATTGTACGAGAGCGTGCAGCTGCGGCTGAGCTCCAGCACGGGCGTCATCGCCTACGCCGGCCCCACGCACTTCGCGCACGGCACCTGGATCGGCATCGAGCTCGACGCGCCTACTGGTATGTCGCCTTCATCATTGTACGAGAGCGTGCAGCTGCGGCTGAGCTCCAGCACGGGCGTCATCGCCTACGCCGGCCCCACGCACTTCGCGCACGGCACCTGGATCGGCATCGAGCTCGACGCGCCTACTGGTATGTCGCCTTCATCATTGTACGAGAGCGTGCAGCTGCGGCTGAGCTCCAGCACGGGCGTCATCGCCTACGCCGGCCCCACGCACTTCGCGCACGGCACCTGGATCGGCATCGAGCTCGACGCGCCTACTGGTATGTCGCCTTCATCATTGTACGAGAGCGTGCAGCTGCGGCTGAGCTCCAGCACGGGCGTCATCGCCTACGCCGGCCCCACGCACTTCGCGCACGGCACCTGGATCGGCATCGAGCTCGACGCGCCTACTGGTATGTCGCCTTCATCATTGTACGAGAGCGTGCAGCTGCGGCTGAGCTCCAGCACGGGCGTCATCGCCTACGCCGGCCCCACGCACTTCGCGCACGGCACCTGGATCGGCATCGAGCTCGACGCGCCTACTGGTATGTCGCCTTCATCATTGTACGAGAGCGTGCAGCTGCGGCTGAGCTCCAGCACGGGCGTCATCGCCTACGCCGGCCCCACGCACTTCGCGCACGGCACCTGGATCGGCATCGAGCTCGACGCGCCTACTGGTATGTCGCCTTCATCATTGTACGAGAGCGTGCAGCTGCGGCTGAGCTCCAGCACGGGCGTCATCGCCTACGCCGGCCCCACGCACTTCGCGCACGGCACCTGGATCGGCATCGAGCTCGACGCGCCTACTGGTATGTCGCCTTCATCATTGTACGAGAGCGTGCAGCTGCGGCTGAGCTCCAGCACGGGCGTCATCGCCTACGCCGGCCCCACGCACTTCGCGCACGGCACCTGGATCGGCATCGAGCTCGACGCGCCTACTGGTATGTCGCCTTCATCATTGTACGAGAGCGTGCAGCTGCGGCTGAGCTCCAGCACGGGCGTCATCGCCTACGCCGGCCCCACGCACTTCGCGCACGGCACCTGGATCGGCATCGAGCTCGACGCGCCTACTGGTATGTCGCCTTCATCATTGTACGAGAGCGTGCAGCTGCGGCTGAGCTCCAGCACGGGCGTCATCGCCTACGCCGGCCCCACGCACTTCGCGCACGGCACCTGGATCGGCATCGAGCTCGACGCGCCTACTGGTATGTCGCCTTCATCATTGTACGAGAGCGTGCAGCTGCGGCTGAGCTCCAGCACGGGCGTCATCGCCTACGCCGGCCCCACGCACTTCGCGCACGGCACCTGGATCGGCATCGAGCTCGACGCGCCTACTGGTATGTCGCCTTCATCATTGTACGAGAGCGTGCAGCTGCGGCTGAGCTCCAGCACGGGCGTCATCGCCTACGCCGGCCCCACGCACTTCGCGCACGGCACCTGGATCGGCATCGAGCTCGACGCGCCTACTGGTATGTCGCCTTCATCATTGTACGAGAGCGTGCAGCTGCGGCTGAGCTCCAGCACGGGCGTCATCGCCTACGCCGGCCCCACGCACTTCGCGCACGGCACCTGGATCGGCATCGAGCTCGACGCGCCTACTGGTATGTCGCCTTCATCATTGTACGAGAGCGTGCAGCTGCGGCTGAGCTCCAGCACGGGCGTCATCGCCTACGCCGGCCCCACGCACTTCGCGCACGGCACCTGGATCGGCATCGAGCTCGACGCGCCTACTGGTATGTCGCCTTCATCATTGTACGAGAGCGTGCAGCTGCGGCTGAGCTCCAGCACGGGCGTCATCGCCTACGCCGGCCCCACGCACTTCGCGCACGGCACCTGGATCGGCATCGAGCTCGACGCGCCTACTGGTATGTCGCCTTCATCATTGTACGAGAGCGTGCAGCTGCGGCTGAGCTCCAGCACGGGCGTCATCGCCTACGCCGGCCCCACGCACTTCGCGCACGGCACCTGGATCGGCATCGAGCTCGACGCGCCTACTGGTATGTCGCCTTCATCATTGTACGAGAGCGTGCAGCTGCGGCTGAGCTCCAGCACGGGCGTCATCGCCTACGCCGGCCCCACGCACTTCGCGCACGGCACCTGGATCGGCATCGAGCTCGACGCGCCTACTGGTATGTCGCCTTCATCATTGTACGAGAGCGTGCAGCTGCGGCTGAGCTCCAGCACGGGCGTCATCGCCTACGCCGGCCCCACGCACTTCGCGCACGGCACCTGGATCGGCATCGAGCTCGACGCGCCTACTGGTATGTCGCCTTCATCATTGTACGAGAGCGTGCAGCTGCGGCTGAGCTCCAGCACGGGCGTCATCGCCTACGCCGGCCCCACGCACTTCGCGCACGGCACCTGGATCGGCATCGAGCTCGACGCGCCTACTGGTATGTCGCCTTCATCATTGTACGAGAGCGTGCAGCTGCGGCTGAGCTCCAGCACGGGCGTCATCGCCTACGCCGGCCCCACGCACTTCGCGCACGGCACCTGGATCGGCATCGAGCTCGACGCGCCTACTGGTATGTCGCCTTCATCATTGTACGAGAGCGTGCAGCTGCGGCTGAGCTCCAGCACGGGCGTCATCGCCTACGCCGGCCCCACGCACTTCGCGCACGGCACCTGGATCGGCATCGAGCTCGACGCGCCTACTGGTATGTCGCCTTCATCATTGTACGAGAGCGTGCAGCTGCGGCTGAGCTCCAGCACGGGCGTCATCGCCTACGCCGGCCCCACGCACTTCGCGCACGGCACCTGGATCGGCATCGAGCTCGACGCGCCTACTGGTATGTCGCCTTCATCATTGTACTGTGTATATTTAGAAATTAGCATTAGCACGTCAGCAGAAGAGCAGTGATAGCCCAGTGGCTCCGACTTACGAGTTGTAAGTCCCGGATTCAAACACGACCAGGCGCATAACTTTGTGTAATTTATTTCATCACCGCTGCTATCAAAACGATGAAGGAAAACATCATAAGGAAACACCAAAATTCGAAGACATGTGTCATCCACCAATCTGCACTGGATCCGCGTAGTCTTTTAAGGCGTCCTTGACGGGACGTACACCAAGGTGGATAGTGCGCGCGGCACTCTAACATATTTTCATTTTCATAGCTCGTTACAGCCTTCATTCAAATTTTGAACATCAAAACTAATCTTCATTTGGGGTCTGACATTCATTGTGTATCGTAAATAAACATCATGGCTGTTGGTATTGCGTCCTCCGATCGGATGCGTATATTTAGGCCAGCCTACCCTAATTGTATAGAATACGATCACTATGCACATAAAGCTGCAGAATAAGTTTAATAATCGCGTTATTTCGTGTTTGATTCAGGCAAAAACGACGGCTCAGTGGGCGGTCAGCGGTACTTCGAGTGTCGAGCGCGGCACGGCATCTTCGTGCGGCCCGACAAGATCGTGCAGGACCGGCGCGGCCGCAGCGCGCGCGCCTTCCGGGATAATGAGCTCAAGCGTGCGCAGAGCAAGGGTGGGTACACTTACATACTACCAAAACTGACATAAAACTCAACAAAACAAGGCCAAAAACAAAACAAACAACACAGTAGTAAAACTAAAACACGATCTCTAATAGCCGAACCCAATAACTTATCTATCACATATCGGAGATAGAAAAACAAATGAAACATCAGAAAACATGTATAATTTTTGTATTCTAATAGAAATATCGTACTATATTGTGATTGCTTAATTTAGGAAAATTTTGACTTACTACAAGGCAAATAAAATGATACAGTTCAGGTTTTAGAGGGAATTTTGCTTTGTTCCAGGAGAAGGCCTACACAACCTACACAGATCGCGGAGTCGCGGCGACAGCATAAACGCCGTCGGCACCAAAACTAGGATTAGCAAATAAACTCGTGCGCCGCGTACATCGCGCCCTCACTGACACAACGCGGACAGCCGGCGAAGGATCGGACCGAATTTATACTAACGTCCCACAACTACTTGTATCATAGAAAACCCGCGATTTTTCGTTGCAGTCATGTAACTCGTATGGTGCTTATATGTATTGTAGATGTTTATTTACTTACTACCCTTGAAGCAATATAGGTCGTTTACGTTTTTATTATAACCAGGGACGGAAAAGGGGAAACTGTTGTCTCGATTTTATTGAATGTTTCAATAAAATATGAAGATGTCGCGAGGTTTCCGGAATGTGCCACTTTCGATGTTCTGAACTACGAAGTCATCGGGAGTTTTGATCGCCCTGGCATGTGACTACAGTCGATTACAGAAGTGATAATTAAATGTCAGTTCTCACCAAATATTAGACGTCATTGTCAACTTTGTATGAAATCGAAATGTATTTAATATCTTTGCCTCCATAAAATTAAGAGGTTATTCACTTTTTGTCGTGATATTTAATAAATTTTAATATTAATAAGAAAATGTAGTCAAATATACTATTAATAAGATCCAATTACGCGTAATGTTTGGTGTTTATTTTGAACAATATCACTTTTGTAGTCAACTGTATTTTAGTCGTTTTGTTTTATTGTATTAACTATGAATTAAATGAAATTATTTTGAAATATTTGTAAATATAAATATGGAATTATAATGTGATTTAATTTTATAATTTTTGAGAAATTCCTGTAAATATGTGGATTTGTGTGTGTATTATTATTTGTAATGATCATCGGTGATTGAATATCGTTTATTAAGTTATTTGTATAAATTCTTTATAATGTATAGTTTGTGGTGATAGATGTTACGGTAATGTATACTTATTTATGTATGTGTAGCTCATCGACACTGTATCTGCTTACCCTCGTGTGACTCGCACAGGTTTATATTCTGCACAGGGAATATAACTTCTGTGCTTTTGACGTTTTACTGTTTCTCTTCACTGTTACATTTTATATGACAGTTTTTAACGTTAGGGTGAAGTGTTCGATTGTTGTCCGCGTTTGTTAGTGGTCGTTTGACTTAATTTAAAATTAGAATCGAACGGATTTTCAAAGTAAAGAGATATTTAGTTGGGAACTCCGTTCGATACCTGTGAGTGTTTCACGTGCCGATACGTAGCGCTATTGATTGTATGCTTCACCCTACCACTTGTAATATTGTTCTAACCTGTCCTTCATACTGCTCACGTGCATTTTGTGTTCGACACACGATTACCAGTTTCGATTGTGATAGTATCTTGCCACCTAACTATTAAAAAAATAACAATATTTTTTTATTTCGACGCCTGCTTTTGCCCCTTTTATTTAAAGGTGTATCTCAAGTAGTTTATGAAATCGTCCAATATTACATCTTCGTCCTTGTAAAAGACTTTGTACTTAGTACACTAAACAGCCACTGACGGATGAGTCGAGTCGAGACGTTGACGCTCCGATGTACGGCGCAAGCGGTGAGCGAACCAACAGCAATCAATACTGCCATTTAAATGCTTGTTATTCGATAAAAGTACTAGTAATCGTTTCTATTCTAATATTAAATTTTAAATATCGAATAAGCGCCCATCGTCATTTTTGTGGCGACAGGTCCTCTTGCCAAGTAGATGCTGTCAGCTCGGACAGTCGTGACGTCACAGATTCACTCATCTCTTGCGCCACACACATTATATCGATTAGGTTGTGTATATTCAAAATTTATGTAAATGTAGTCGTGAATCGGCATTCTGTAAATTAAAATGTCACTACTAAGAAAATTGTCCTCAATTTATTATCTCCATCCACATTCGAACAATAAATCGATGAGGTATCTACCTGTAATTAGTGAAACAAAAATCTTAATCGATGTTCTCTCCATTATAGTAATATGAAGAGTTATAGTTTAATTTTTTGAATAAAGCCTAATTTGGATAAATTATCAAGATATATTGTAGCGGCATAGTGCGCGTGTAATCGTATTAGGTAATGTCCACATGTTCGCCTCGTAGTAAGACGGGGCAATAGTCTTAGATCACCTAATG
The DNA here is from genome assembly GCA_030763345.1 of Mythimna separata. Taxonomy (NCBI): domain Eukaryota; kingdom Metazoa; phylum Arthropoda; class Insecta; order Lepidoptera; family Noctuidae; genus Mythimna; species Mythimna separata. The sequence continues at coordinate 20,978,857 of CM061170.1, read as the reverse complement.
TATATTCCATCCTTTTAGTAAAGTAATCGTTCGTAAGTACACTAAATGAGTACACAAAATAGAGTAACACGCCTGGTTATCTACTAGTGTTTGTAAGTCTCACTTTCAGCGTTCGTTCATAGTCCGCCACTTGCCTCCATTCCTCGAGGGCCATTCTGTGCCGTCACATAAGCACTGTAGTCCTCGCCACGCGTCGCCGACTAGCATTCCTACATGTGACGTCAACGAATACCTCCCTAACATATGTATATTTACATTTAAATGTAAGTTATTAATATAAAATGTTATTCGAAAAATATTAAAACAGCTGTTTCAAAAGTATGCACTCGAGAATTTAATGCCAATTTTTTGTGGGGCCGCGATTCCATAGCTAGCGTCCGTGGCGTGATATTCTTCGCTACGATTACTTTCGACTGGTTTGTATTGCTAACGTGGATGTCGTGACGTCACGCGACTCCTCGCCGTGGGACTGCGGTTCAGATAATTTGTAAGCATTGACTGACATCATATTTGTCACACATACATAGAGTTATCACGATTTACATTTTATCGAATGCTTATTAGACTGTCGTACTTAAAACATTCCATTTTTTCTATACATTTATCGTTCTAGCAAACGTTCAGTAGTATTTATCAATGATTAGTTAGATTTTTGACTACCGAATGCGACTTATGGCGTTTATTTTGCATTTTACGACTTTTAACTTTGAATGTAAAAGTATATTTACCATTATAATAAATAAATCTGGCCCTAACTAGGACAGCTCAATGTGTAGTCGACGTTAAAAAAATCTAAAAAATGAAATATACGTATTTTCAAATATAGTAGGATGTGTCTTTGAAACTCTTGATGTGCTTATGTCCAGTAGTTTGGTAGAACACGGGCAAAGGACTAGCTGTCAAGCGAAGCAGGTACGAGCCGGGCAGGCGGGGGCGGGGTCTCGGAGTGTGCACTAGGGCTCCTAGGTTTAGGCAAATAGTGACCTTAAAAGCAGCGTCTCGTAGGTCCTATTTAATTTTTAGAAATTAAGCTGACCATGTGCTGTGCTTTTGTTTTAAACAAATAGTTTTTAGGTAATGAAATAATTTGTTGTTAATTATTGTTTCATTTTAGAAAATTGTGTGTATTATTCGCAGTCAATTCAAGATATCACACGCTTTTACGAATGTGAATGTAATTATTATTATTTTATGAAATTGTGACTTGCATGGATTTTATTTTAGCGTAGATATCGTTAAGTAAATTAATTTGCCAGAATTGGAAAGTGTAAAATAAATAAATGACAAAGTAATGTATGTATTTCTAATTCTTTTTGTGATAAATAGGCAGCTACGTTGTAGCATAGATGGTTGCATCTTCATAACTATACACATAACGCATAATAAAGAGATTTTAATATTTAAATACAAAAATAGTTCACTTCTAGTGGAGATATTTTTGCCAAGTAGCAAGTTCAAGTCAACCATCGCTGTCATTATCAATAAATGTATTATAAAATATTATTTTTGTATTTTATTCCTGTAGTCAGTAGATACCCTCAGTAAATAGAGATACAACCAAATAGATAATAATTAGATGATTATAAGCAACTTTACATTAGCGTATGTAGAAATTAAAGTCCCCATAGAAAAGACTAAATATCTTAGAAAAAACTATTAGCTGAGAAACTTCACATATATGCCTCCTCGCATGCTGAAAAGTGATACAAGCACCAGAGAAATATGCAAAAAGCCCAAAATGAAACAATACAAAACATAAGTAAATCTTGTTCATAGGCAATTGGCTACATCAGACCCACAGATGGCTAGTGGTAAGTATGAATTTATCCCCCTTTTTTGTTATCAGTGGTGACAAAGGCGGCAGTAACGAACAAGAAAAGATTGTCTAGCCAATCAAGGAATCATTATTTTAATAAATTACGACAACACCCTCTTATTTGATGCTGGAATCCTGAAAGCAGTGAGTAATTAGGCCTAACCTAAGGTAAAGATATCGTTATTCCCGAGCAAGAATAAGTAGGGTCGGGTGTCTCACATTGAACCAGGCAGCTACATTGAACCACCGCCGAATCTCGAAAATGCGACATTGCCAAACCGGACTAATATGAGTGAAAGAGAGGTATTTACGTTCCGTTCCTGCCCACTAGTTTGCGTGGCGATCGCGTGCAAAGTGGTTGTGTGAGGAGCATTCGAAAGCAAATGACTCAAAAAGTAAATATTTTTTGCCAATTTCATTCTTTTTCAGCTTTTTTCGTTTAAATAATATCAATTTATGTATATGTACACTGTTTTCTACGGTTATTTAGCAATTAAAAGCGCTATAATTCGTGATTTTAAGAAATTGATTTGCCGGTAAAATTTTGAGTTTAGTGATCAAAACGTGGTGTCTCACATTGAACCACCTGAGGGTGTTACACATTGAACCACGGTTTACTGTGTACACCCCAGTCGTTAAAGGAGTGTTTTTTACAATTATTTTAATTTGTTATATTATGGAAGGTACTTTTGTTTTTATAATTAAAAACTGTTACTTTTGTTTTTATTATTAAAATATGATAAGAATTTGACTGAAAAGGTTTTGTGATGTATAAAACTAAGACTCGGTTTAATTGCATATGATTTAAAGTGATTTTTATAAATATAAGGCTGATTTTTATTATTACTGTTTATTATTATTATTATTACAAAGTATTTGCCTTATAAATTAAACTAGAAGACATCGTTTATAAGGTGTCTCAATGTGGACGATACCCTGGTTAAATGTGTACCACCGGTGGTACACATTGAACCAAAAATCATTTTTCATAAAAACCTGTTTTACACCGAAACTAAAAAGAATATGAGAAATTCATGTTTTACAAAATTGAAGCTAAATAAATATGCTAACTATACACAAAAAATTAAAGGCATTGATTGAACATCCAGCCCACTATGAGACTTTGAAATTTACCTGGTTCAATGTGGGACAACTTACCATACTCAATTTTTTTTCAGAACTACAGCGCCTGGATGCTGTGTGTGTCTGTGTAAAGTAAGTATTGAATAAATGAATACTTAATTGAAAGCAAGCTACGAATAGGTCAGCAGGGGTCTCTTAGATTCCACGCGCGTCTCAAAGATACAGTGTCGGCAATATGTAGGGGCCCAGCAACGTTGAAGCCTGCTAGGGCCCTGGGTAGAACGAAAGAGAATTTTGGGGCCCTGGTGTTATGACAATATAGGAACAGAAATGGGTTTTAGTTAGAAGAAGTCTGACACGCCCTCCCGCTTTACCCAGAGCGGGAGAGGTAATTTTGATGATTTAATCTCGTCTTAAAAGGGTTTCCTAAAAACAATGTTCTAATACGAATGCTTAGTTGAGGTTTCAAAATCAAAGTACCGTTATTACTTTAATAGATCATGAGAGGATAGAGTATTCTTAATATATCAATTTAATAAAAATGACAGACAATGTTAAGGAAACAGGTGAAACAATAAACTGAAATAGCCATCTGCCATTCAATTTTTAACAAAATGGTGGTCTATTTTCGGCAGTATTTGAATTAATAGTACCAAAGCTAAAAAAAATGGCCAAAACCGAACCCTTATAGTTTCGCCATGTCTGTCCGTCCGTCCGTCTTCGCTTAGGTAATCTCTGTGAATCTCTGTGCTAGCACTAGAAAGCTGAAATTTGGTACCAATATGTACCTACATATATCAATCACGCCGACAAAACAGTAAAATAAAAATTGGAAAAAAATATTTTATTAGGGTAGCCTCACTACATGTAAAGTGGAAAGTGTTTTTTTTTTATTTCTTCCCTAACGTACGATATATTGTTGTATAGGTATTAAAAAATGAATAGGCGTTTACTAAAATTATTTTTTGATCATTTCAATAATTTCGGAAATAATCGCTCCAAAAGTAAAAAACAAGGTGAGGGACACATTGTTTCGGACAATATGGGGGACACAATCTAACTTTTGAACCATAAGTTTGGAAAATATGAAAAAAATCTGGAAAGTAGGTACAACTTTATAAAGATTTTCTAGGATAATTATTTTGAACTTGATGGGACGAACAGTTTTTGAAAAGTTGGGGACACTTATTGTGACGGACGGGAAACTACGGGACTGAGCGTGACCCGACACGCTCTTTGCCGGTTTTTTTTATAAGCAAAGATGCTGATATAAATTATTTCTTACCATTTATACCTATGTTTTGGGTTTTTTCAAGATGTTTTACTTTACCATTTTGAGAACAGCGATGACAAATTAAATTACATAAAGGAATGCGCCTAGTTGGGTTTGAAGAATTCGTAAGTCGGAGAACATTTATTTATTTTACATTTTACAAAGAAGATGATTTAATTAAATTTTGGAAGCTAATGTAGCACTTAATTAATGTAATTAATACATTAATTAAGTGCTACATTAGCTTCCAAAATTTAAGTATCTACAATGAAAATAAATTCGCATTTTCCCGCCGATTTTGAACTGTCATGTTTTTTTTTACATATTGGTCTGGCAATAGTGAAGCAGTATTCAGCCAGTTTTTTTTTTACCAAAAATGATTGCTGAGGATTTGACTTTTCAATTTGATTTGATTTTTGAATTGACTACATATAGATAGGAATGCGCCTAGTTGGGTTTGAAGAATTCGTAAGTCGGAGAACATTTATTTATTTTACATTTTACAAAGAAGATGATTTAATTAAATTTTGGAAGCTAATGTAGCACTTAATTAATGTAATTACATGTAATTACATTAATTAAACATGACAGTTCAAAATCGGCGGGAAAATGCGAATTTATTTTCATTGTAGATACTTATTTGCACAGAAATTAAATATTTTTTGTTATTATTGACGGATCGTGTTGTGATCAAACGCAATAATAAATTGTAACTAAATAAGCTGTAGCTACAGTAATTAAAAATGTAAGCCCCATTGGATGAACAACGAAGACAGTAGCGTGAAAAGAATACATTGAGTTGTTCCGATTATGTAAGTAATTGCTAGTAAAAGTAAGGTTGATTCGAGGAATTTGATGAAAGGTAAATAAATTAAAAGCATTCATGTCAGTTTATAACTCAGGAAGGTAAAGATATGATTTTATGTAACGATTAACCCAGTATAGCTGCTTTGATGGTGCAATAAGCCATGAGCTTATAGCGGCTGATTTCAGATATAAAATAAACATCACTCTACACTAAGGTACCTAGTCGAAAATTATAATTTAACATGGGCAGTTTTCATTCCACATTCTGGACGACCTTCAGTTTGTTTTGATTTTTTTAAAATGATGTTAAACTAGTAGCTGCCAGTGACTTCACCGGTTCACCCGCATGAAAGGAGATAGTTTTCTCCACACAAACTTTGGACTCTGGGTTCCACTTTAGGTGAGGATATTGTGAAAGAAGTTTTTATTATCGGTCAAGCAGTTTCTGAGTTAAATCGTAATTTTCAAAAAATCTATTCTTTCTTCTTGAGTTTAGGTATATTTCAAGCAACTTACTAACTGTTCTAGCTGCTAGTATTTAACAGGTTTTCATGCTTAAGTTAGACAAATTCTCAATTTGGAATTCTCCGTTCTGGAATCGGAAATCAGTCATGTCTATTCATTTGAGTGCTCCCGGTTTGTGTATAAATCGCTCCCGTTTCCAACGTGGGCCGCACGGGGGCAGTAACAGCGACAGTTGACCTTATTCCCGGGCGACGTCGCGCGAGTGTCATCTTGCTGGCGGGGGCGCAGGGCGGCGCGCCGGCCGCCTGGTACGCGCCTCTGCCCACTTAGCTGCCGGTACTGGCGGCAGAAGCAGTAGGGCCAGTGGGTGGCATTGAAGAAAATAACTGGTTCTATTATAAATGGATGATGAAAAATGCGACTAAAGGTTACCACTTTTTTGATATGGTCTGCTTTACCTATACAGTAACAAAATTTTAAAAGATCGTGTTTTCTGGGCATGCAGGTTAGAGAAGATTGCGTTTGATCAATAAAAAAGGTAAAATAGTTGGATGCCCTCTCAAACACGACGGTAAAAATGAAAATATTTTTAAAGTCGTAGCTTTGGAATGCAAAGCGCCACTGAAGCAACACAGTAGGTTTTAGTCAGTCAGACACTCCCTCTCGCTTCACTCAGAGCGGGAAAAGTTATAATATGAGTTATAATATGAATGATGACTTCCCGACACTGAGTCACTTTTTTTTAATACTCTAAAGCCTTTCCAATCATATCTTTTGAGTAGCTGAAATGATGAATTAATCATTTGATGACGATTGTAAACAAACCCAATTTGTTTTTTTACTGTATCGATAAACAAATTCCAAATATTTAATAAAATTTCTTTACTTTAACTTCATCAATCTTTTCTGCAAACGCTACCCTTTTCTATTTTAGTATAGCGATGCCGATGCTCGTTACAAAGGAGACATCGTTCCATAATGGCATGCCGTTGGGACTTGCGTGACTTGCCATTTGCCTCTACCTTTCGCAGCCCTTACTTTGTCAAAGACGTACCAACCGGCGAAGCAGAAGGAACTTCTCAAAATGACTTAGAAACGGTTAACTTTCTCCAAAAATGGAGCAAGCTGCTCCTTCATCATCAAACCAAGACCCTCGCTTCGACTTTATAGGATCTTACACGGTAAAATCCTTGAAGTTAAAGCCGGAGAAATGGATGAGGGTCCTGGGTTTAGAAGAACACAGGTCTACTTTAAAAGACTTTGTGGACAAGCCTTTTCCTATGCTTCTTGTGGTTGTATTGACAAATGCACTGCAATTGGTGCCAGTCATATCGTTTCCATGTTATTTGAAGAACAAAGCTGTTTACTTTGTAAAGAAAAAGCCAGATGCTATCCCGAAAGAAGATTGTGCGTCGATGGTCATTTTTGGTGAGTAGGTTTAACTTTTTGGTCAGTCGCCTTGATATGGATCCTTCGACCTTCGAAAGGTAGCTTTCGATGGTCGAATGACCCAAGAAAACTTGTTAAAGAAATAGTAGATTGAGGAAGTGTATTTTTATTTATCTTTCAACTTCTTTATTTTCTTCCCCGTGTGTGTAATATTCGTAACCACTTAACAGTTTTTTCTCTTTTTATCCTTTTTCTTCGTAGGTGACTTGGCACCAAGACTAATAGATGAACTGGCAGCGTTAGTAGACGAGGTCTTCGTACCTCTGCTATCGAATCCATTGAATCACGAAGGCTGGCCTCTTGTCGTCTCTCAAGATATTCTCAAACAAATACACAATCTCAAGAGTACTGTGTATGAGGTTAGAATATTGATATTACGTCATACTTGTTGTTATTATACATCAATCAAGTGAATTAGAAATTAGATTGACACTTTAATTGAGGAATAGTTTGTAAATATGAATTAGTATGCTTTCGTGTTACACATGTAACATGAAAGCTTCTCATCATCATCATTTTAGCCGAAAGACGTCCACTGCTGAACATAGGCCTCTCCAAGGGTCGCCACAATTAACGGTCCTGTGAGTCGCGCATCCTTCGCATTTCCGCGACTCTCACCTTCCAACGTTGCGTTTTTTGATGCGCGGTCGCTACTCCAGAAGCTTTCAGTTCCAGCTCTTCTACGAGTAATGTACCATGTCCACCATCTTTTAACATCAAAGTACTGCTTGGACGTATTGCGCAAGTGAACACGATCTTCTTTTATTTAGGTAAAAGGCAAAGTAAACGGCCAAACGGTTCTACCAATGCCAGTTGGAGTAGAACTGGTCCACGAGGCTGAAAAGGAACTGCTTCGAGGGAAAGAAGTGGACTTGTACCTGAAGAGTGCCATAGAAGGCGTGGTCATCAAGTGGGCTCAGCAGATCAATGACGTCATGATGGAAGACTCTGGACAGGCCTTTGAAAATGGGCAGAACCCATCGCCAAGTGTTGGTTAGAGATATTTTTTATTCTATAGATTACTAGCTTCAGTCGGTGGCTTCGCCCGACTGATAGTAGATAATTATCCTAAGGTTACTTATTATCCCGATAGTATGTTACCCTAGGATAATTTTCTTAAAAGTAAATATTATATGCTATTCTAGGAAATAGTTTAACTCTGTCCCAAAGTTTTTGATATCCGCTACTTACGGCGTTTAGGCGTAAAAGAGAAACAAATGTACATACAAACCTCCTCCATTATTTCAGTTTGATAAGTAGATAGAATAAGTAACTAACAAAAATTGGCTACCTTAGTTTTCTTTGCCTTTCAGGATTTCTCTTAATTATTTCCATTATCAAGTTTGCCTTTGCAAGTTTTCACAGACTCTCACAGAATCTCTTTTCCGCCATTCTGTGTCATGGCAAGTTAACTTTTTTTAAGTCAGTCTTACAATATGAACATGTTACCGAAAATGAAAAATAGGCCTTACGTAAAACGCTTTTTACTACAGAACTGGCGTTTTGGAAATCAAGACTTCGCAATCTGAACTACATTTACGATCAACTGCGCACTGAGAGAGTGAGGTGTATGGCGGTGATCCTGGAGAAGACCACGTCAGCCTACTACCCTTGCTTCAGCAGACTCTTCAAGAATATCGTCTCAGGTTTGTATAGAAATTTGTAAGTAGGGTTGTATTTACGAGTACATGACACTACTAGATAGGCTACTTTCGAAATCGAAATCCAGTGGGAGCTGACCACCTAATGAGTCCTAAAAATAGCCTATTTGGTGGGATATAAAACATAGTTTAGGAAATAAAAAACAACCGATCTGTACAAGAAAGTGTATCGGAAGCGTATATCGACCACTATCTCGAAAAATTTGAAATAAAACAGAATAGTAAAATTAAAAAATTCAAGCGTAAGTCATACAATTTAATAAACTTGTGGTTAACGGTAAAAAATTGATCGTTCAAGGTAATAATGTGTTATCCTTACTTACAAGGCTAGTTAGTAAACATAAAAAATATAATATCAATAGCAACAGACGTTGTCCTGCTTGAAAACTGGCATTTCTCGTCTGAAAAAGTTGAGTACCCGACAGCAACATCTACTGGGTCCAATTGTGTGTTCTAACCAGGCACCCTCTTAAATATGTAAAATACAAAATTTCAATCAAATCGGAAAAGTCCTTCAGGTGGAGTTAGGTCACAAAATATACGTAACGCATAATATGTATAAACATATGCTTTTTTATTAAATAAACCACAAAAATCACCGAAACAAAATAAATAAAATTGCAGCACTAGCCGAAGCGCGTGAAATAGACCTGTACCTCCGAACACTAGAGAAGCACTTCCAGGGTCTGGAGGAGATAGACTTCATGGAGTGCCAGCCGCTGTTCCGACCTCTGTTCCACGTCATCTGCATGATCTGGAGGGATTCCAAGTACTACTGCAACTCTTCGAAGCTCATCGTGCTGTTGAAACAGATATCCAATTTGCTGATTTATCAGGTAATCCTTAGAAGTTTTTTTTATTATTTACAACAAGTTAAGTTTTGCTTATCATGACCAGAGGTGATGATAAAATGAATACAAAATAGGTAGACTTTTGACATTACTAATCTGCCTAAAACTTTACCTTTTGATTGACTAGAAATTTTAAGTTCATAATAAAATTTATATTTAAGTCATGTAGTCTTTTTTCAAAATTAGTTATTCGTCTGTGTTTTTGCCATATACATGAAATATAAAAAATTAAAATAACTGAATTAATAACTGGGTTTAAAAAATCTATAACATGCTCTAAATAAGTATAGGTAAATTTTATTTAAACTTGTATTGGAAACGGTAATTTACTCTCTAATAGGTAAAGTTTTAATATTTAGAGACCCAAAAAACTATAGAGATGTAGTTTGCGTATTTTTATCCAATGTGCCTTTTTTATTGTGTTAAGTACAGTGTAAGCAATTTTTCCGTAATATATTTACAAATTAGGCAATTATCTGTGAAAACTGCAACTGGCATATATGTTTACATGTGGCATACAAACGAGTGTATATGCCATGGCAATTATAATTATAGTATACAAGTGTGTGAGTAAATGTACCGCCAATCATTCATTGTGCTGACTGACAACATATCAGGTGGTTTAATTCACATGCGAACACATATCAACGGAGACTCCGTAGTTCTTCATACCAAAGTTGGTTCCATGATTTGTAACTTGCTTTACGATTACACGGAAAGACTGTTTAAGGTGGTGTTAATTAGACGACATTACGATCTGTTAAATAGTTAATCATTACTTCATTTGGTTCATTCCATTTCATTGGCAAGTTATTTAACCGTTTCGTTAGCGAAAATCATATCTATGTTAATCTAAGTATCTGGGATTTGATTGGATTCGATAATGCTTAACTAATCGTGGTTTTATCTCCAAATAGTTCACATTCTTGTATAGTTTAACTCATATGTAAGTAAGTCCATAATCTGCATCTACTGCGGACTAAGTCAAACTTGCTCAATATTTAAATGCCTACACGTATGGACTAAATTGCCTTTACTAACATTGCGTAGGCCTAGTTAATTCTTCAATATTATTTATGCCAGATAGCTAGTTAGGTCCCTACATAAACTTTATTCGCAAACTAAACCGGTACCAGCTCGCGATATTGTCGAAATAATGTCCCTAGATATTTTGTAGTAAAATAAATGAATTATTAATTTCGGATATTCACGAACAACGAAAATAGACGGAGTTAATAAATTCATGATTTACGAACTTGCGACTTATCACGAAGGCACAAAACACGCGGGAGCTGTTTATATAACAGAGCTAAGTTTTGTTACTACTCGTATAATATTTGGTGACATTTGGCTCTTAACACCGAAGTCAAAGACTTGGATACCAACGTGTTTCTATTTAACCTTATGAATACCCAGCAGAATCGCTAAGGTCCTTTTAGTTCATGTGTTATTAAAGTGATAAATATGCATTCGCTAAAATTTCGTCGTTTGATTCTACCATAAAATAATTATAGTCTACTATAAACGCATTTTATCTCCATTTTAGGCCAAAAAATGTCTCGACCCGACCACACTATTCCACAGCGACATAGATGAAGCAACTCAACGAATTCAATGTACAATAGACATTATGAAGAAATTTAAAAATACCTTCGAATATTTCAAAGAGAACCTGGGTAAATACTTCGTCGATAGACGAGTGATACCCTGGACCTTCCATCCCAACGTTGTGTTTGAAAGACTCAACAGATTCTTGGACAGACTCAATACTATACAATGGTTCTTCAAAACGGTTTTGGAATTTCAAAAATTAGAAAAGATTGAGATTGGAGGAATGAAAGGAAGGGTTCTAGGTGGACAAATTAGAGAGATATCATCAGAATTTGACGCTTACTTCACGGGTTTTGCATCAAAATCATATGACGTCCTAGATCCAGATGATGATACATTCAATATTGATTTCAAAGACTTTCAAGAGAACATAATCGATTTGGATCTGAAACTTTCAACCGTTTTGGTTGAATCGTTCGATAATTGCACGACATTAGAATCTATTTTCAAGGTAAGACGATTGCATGTCTGTATTAGATTATACAATGAAAACTCTCAATTACACATTTAATCGAGTTAGCGCACGAATATCATTAATCTGTAACAATAATTTTCCGATTTCAGCTGATCGATGTTGTAGGATCGGTCTTGGATCGACCTTTGATTAGAAATGAATTTACGGCGAAATATGTAGAGATCCTTGTGATGCTCGAAGAAGAAATTAATACTTGCGAAGTAAGCTTTCCTTCCTTTCCTACTACTAATAGATTTGGATTTTTTGCTAGATTTGGTTATATTTTATTATGTGTATGTTTACTTTTGAAAAGAATTTAGTGATGTGAAATGAAATTTGCATAACAGTGTATATTAAGCAGTTGAAGTTGGATGCAACCAAGACAATCTTTTAGGAACTGTTCGTGGAACAAAGCAACCGCCTGGAGAAGTACGGCATGATGGAAGTGGACGCCTACCTGCCTCCGGTCGCCGGTGGACTTCTCTACATGAGCACGCTAGCTGCGAGGATAACCAAGCCTATAGCTAGCTTTCGCAATTTGCCGCACCCGTAAGTCAGCCTGGGTGGGGCAAATTGCGAAAGCTGATTATTTGGCTTACATTCATCCGTACTCTTTACCATGTCCCAAGTTATAAGGTTTCATGTTTCTGATTATTGTAGTTTTTGGGCCATCACAGATTTTGCCTCCGTAGTTTCTTCTTGCACTTTGGAATTATCTTCACATTTATTGCTTTACAAGTCTCTGATTTTTATAAAACGTGCACATTTGATCGTGTTTTCTCAAATATCAGGATAAAGGGTACGGATGAAGCGAAGAAAATCTTCATAAGACATGAAGAATTGATTGAGAAAATTAACGCCTTCAAGAAGAAATATTTCCATGATTGGACATTAACTGTTTCGAAGATTATTGAGGAGACGACTAACAATATGATTCTTGCACGACAAGGATGCGATCTCGTGTTGAATTTCCATCCAATGGTAAGTCTATAATGATCTGATCAAAAAAGATGATAAAAATATCTGGTACAAAATTAAAAACAAATATATAAACATTTGCTTTCAGCTCCTAGACATTCTAAAAGAAGTTCATCATTTACGGTCAAACGAAGAGTACAAAGATTTCCTGCCACAAGATGGTTTAGCTATATTCGAGAAGCAAGAGACTTACAGGCAATACCGGATTAACTTGGGCATAACCATTGATTGGTATAACCAGATTAGGAAGAATAGTCAGAAAGTAGAGTTTGATTTAGTGGAAGATGAGATAAAGGCGATTGATCAGAGGATCGAAATGGCGCAAAACAAACTGAACTGGAATTCTGATGGTGACTACTTTTCAATTGCTTATACGTTAATTTTAAAATCATTTGTAATTTTTTAGTTTTTATAGCACAGGTTTGTTGATGAACTGGTTTAAAAAAATGATTTCCAAATTAAATTTTTCTTTTTAAGATCTGTGGAATTATTTGCAAGAACTGCATAGATTAGTAGGTAATTTGTTCGAAAGGATGTCGAAAATACAGGACAACTTAGTAGAAATCAAAGAAACTATGAAGGACTGGTCGGTGCAACCTTTGTTTGAAAGAAAAGAGGGCAAGAAGGTAAGAGGCCACGTCTGAAAAAATCCAGAACACCACTTGAAAGAACAATTTGGTAAATAACTTGTATTTGGTTTTTTTCAGGATACATTGATGAATTTGGAAGACCGTCCAGACAAAAAAGCCAAACGTTACGGTGATATAACGGCTACGGCTAACCGAATCAATGAGTTGTTGAACGAAAACATGCAACTGTTCAACATGCAGGATAACCAGAATAGTGAGATCTGGATGAACTATGTTGCTTTTATTGATGCTTTGTTGGAGGAAGCACTGTTCAAGACTATTGCCTGCAGGTAAACACTTAAGAGTTTATAGATTTATGAAATCCATTTCAAAAAGCAAACGCAAACGATGGTTGTATCTAAAATGTTCTACAAAGTACCACCTACCAAATCACAAATATTTATGCCGTTAAAAATGACAACAACACGCACAACTATTATTCATTATTGTACATCGTAGTTTCTACAGTGTATAAACACAAGTAATTTATCCTATTTTGTTCTGTATTTCAGTTTAGGCTACATATCAGAACACATGAATCCTAAGAATAAATTGGCTCCCTTATTTGAAGCTCAAATGGAACTCCTCGACCCAGATATTGTCTTCGCTCCAAGTTTAGACCCAAGTGATCCAAAAGGATTTACTGCGTTGATCAAAGGTCTTATTGATGATGTCATGAATATGGCAACTTTGATAGAACGTATTGATAAACAGAGAGATAAAACTTATGAAAAAGAAATCATTGGTAGTGATGATGTTATTGAGATGAAAGAAGAAATTTTGAATGGTATTGAAAAGGTAAAATAAGGTTTACAACCTGAGGAATCAAATGTATCAGTAAATGACCTGAACGATGTATATTTTGTTTTGTTTTTAGGTAATCGAAGACGCAAATGAATTTTGCAAAACTTTCGAGAACTATTCCTACTTATGGCTCGAAGAAAGAGATGCTGTGATGGAAATATTCCTTACGTACGGTAGAATACTAACCCCTGATGAAGTTGATAAGCTTGCTTTAGAAGAAAAGGACAGAGTAGAAGGAGAGACTCCGGTGCCTTGTGAACCGAAAATGGAAGGTTTTAGAGAACAAATTGATCACTATGAGAATTTGTTTATGGAAATTGAAGATATGCAGCCTTATAAAATCTTTAGTAACTGGTTTCAGGTAAAAACTAAGTAACAGTAAATTAATACCTTACTTAGTAGCCATCAGGCCTTGTGAATATTTTATGAGATACTCGTAAGTTTTCCTAAAAAATATATTTATATTTCTAGGTGGATATTCGACCATTCCGACAAGCTCTTCTCAACACGGTGAGGAAATGGGGCAACATGTACAAAGAGCATTTGGTCAACAAAGTTACGTGTAGCCTTAGCGATTTGGGTAACTTTATTCGAGATGCTGATGAAGGTAAGCTATCTCATTCTTGTGAATAAGGGCAAAATAATAATCTCAAATCTACTTTTTGTGCTAACATGTCTTTTTTTCAATCTTTGCTTTGAAGTGCTTTAATAGTCTATGTGATATGTATAATTATACTAGCCAACATACTAAATGCTATATTTTTTGTGTATCTGTCAGCAAAATTAAACAACACATTAATATAATTTTTACCTGTTGCCTATTTCATGTCCATTAGAAAGATTAATTTTGTTTTCTAAAATGCAATAGTATCAAATTATCTCTCACAGGCTTACTACAACCGGTACCGGAAGGAGACTACGAAGCTCTAGTCCGAATAATGGGCTACCTCATGCATGTCAAAGACCGGACAGTTACCACAGATGACATGTTCCAACCGCTTACTGAGACCATTGAGTTGCTGAAGTTCTATGACATGGATATACCTGAAGAAGTCAATGTGTTGCTGCAAGTAAATATCGCATTTTCTAATGGGGTTAATTACGTTGCAATTATAATAAATTAGCTAGTGTAAAAGTACAAAATTGTCCCAAGGGAACATACTCCCAGGTCAAAAAGTATTACATATACTATTCCAGGATAGTATGGTCTACCCCGCTATAAAATATTAGTGTTATTATTAAATTATGTATGACCACTATCATCTTGTTAGTGTTTTATTATTTCCCATAATTTTAAAATTATTTCGGTATTACCTGTAATATTTATTTTATACACGATACATATACGATGTGTTTCTTAGCGTTCGTTCTCTTAAGGGGGATGTTCCGACTTAGCCCGCGAAATTCAAATTTTATTACGTTTTTTGCAATTTGCAAGCCAGTGGTAGGTTGTATGAAGTTAAAAATACTTAAGCGGCTGTAAAACGTAACTAGTTACATATTTATAACCATAAAAATTATCAATACAAGCCTCCAAGCTCACCTAAGTGTACGAACGATTTTTTCGAGGTCAAAAACGTTCCTGCAACTAGGTGAGCTTGGAGGCTTGTATTGATGATTTTTATGGTTATAAATATGTAACTAGTTACGTTTTACAGCCGCTCAAGTATTTTTAACTTCATACAACCTATCACTGGCTTGCAAATTGCAAAAAACGTAAGAAAATTTGAATTTCGCGGGCTAGCTGAAGCATTCACCTTAACGTTTATTTAAAAGACTTGAAATATACTTTTACTTTAGGAACTACCAGAACAATGGCAAGCTACAAAGAAGTTGGCGTTAACAGTAAAACAACAAGTGGCACCACTGCAAGCGGCCGAAGTCTCCGGAATAAGGAAGAAGATATCCACATTTGATAGCCATGTTACATATTATAGAGAAGTTTTCAAGAGATATGAGGTAAGATCATTTTATTGTTTTTCCAGAAATTAATTCCTCTAATATTGGTAAACTTGTAACTAAGAAACAGGTAATATTTTTTACTTGTCAGATTAATTCAGTGATTAAATTACTATTAATTCTATGTAGTAAAATATCCGTACTCGTATTTTACAGTTCTTCAAATACGACTGTGAAGATCCTTACGAAGTGATGTCAAGAGTGGATTATGAACTTCTGTTTTTAGAAGAAGAGATGAGAGGAATACAGGAGTCTGGGTCCTTATTTGAAGTAAATGTTCCAGAGTTCAAGCTGCTGAAACAATGCAGAAAGGAATTGAGAATGTTAAAGGTATAGTACCTCTAAATGCAAACAAAGGATTATATTATTATTTTTTATTATTTTTAATTGAATTTTAATTTAATTCTGATTTGATTTTGATTTCATTTTAATTTTCATTTAATTTTGATTTAATTTTTGATTTAATTTTAATTTAACTTAATTTAATTTAATTTAATTTGAACGTATGTAATTTTCTTATTTATTAATGTGTGTATATGGGTTAAATGCCTGAAATAAATGAATTTTTTTTTTTTTTTTTTTTTTATTATTATAATGCGCTAGTTAACTTGAACAGAAATGATTTAATAGTTTTATAATAAATTTTTAGCAACTTTGGGATTACGTTCACATAGTAAGAACGAGCATAGAAGATTGGAAAACGACCCCTTGGCGTAAAATTGACGTTGAAAACATGGATATTGAATGTAAAAAGTTTGCCAAAGAGATCAGATTACTTGACAAGGAAATGAGAGGGTAAATTAAAACATCAATAAAATTATATATTAGAAAAATAATACGTTAACATTACCTTGTCGTTTTTAGTTGGGATACATACATAACATTGGAAGCAACAGTAAAGAATATGCTTACATCTTTACGAGCAGTTGGTGAGCTCCAAAATCCAGCGATCAGGGAAAGGCATTGGGACCAACTCATGAGTACAACAAAGGTGAACTTTGTAACATACGGGCTAAATAAAATGATAAACTGAATTGTATATAAATAAACAATATAACTAAAAATGTAAATAAAACATAAATGTTGTGTTAGCACCTTCGAGAACGGATTGCGATTCAGCTGATGGGTTTGGAATTTTTTAATTGTGCATTTTGCATGGTCGTGCGGAGTTACCATTCCATTTGTTAGGAGCCTTTGTAGACTTGAATTTATCGGAAAACTTTATATATTACTATGTCAATATGTCAAATGATGATATAGTTAATAATGATATAAAGTATAACTTTATACCTAACGTAAAGAAAAAAATAGTGAAATGGTGATGGTAACTCTCCGTTTGAATGCGGCATGCATTTGCTTTGGATGAAATCTTCACATAACTGTACAGTTTATGATTGCCTGAGTTTTGTATTATACAACGTCAATGTTTAAAGTATGCATCGAATTAATTGTTATGCGAATGTAAATATGTTTGTGATTCACAGAGCTTAGCAGCATTACCACGTGAACTCACTGTAAGTATGACAATGCAGCGGTGTGTATAGTGTACATATTATTTTTAATAACAAACTAAGTTTTATTTGTTCCATTATTTTCAATATTTACTTTGTTACCTCCGAAATCTTCACTAGTCTTTTTTAATACACTGCTTCGTATTAGCGCGTATGGTTTTGTGTCATATCTATGCTAGTTTGTATTCCACATAAGTTAAATATTTAATTCTTGTCTTCAAGAAATTCACACTTACGTAAGTATCTAACATGAGTTTAACAATTTACATTAAAAAGAAACTTAAAACTTGTACACGTAATATTGATACTTTATTCATTAAGTAAAATGTAAATATTCATTCTTCTAACTCGTTTGAGATCATTCTTTTAATATTGATATAATGATACAGGTAAGGATTGTAATGGATATGAACACAACGCTAGCTGATTTACTTGCCCTGAACTTACACGAATGCGAGGAAGAAGTGAAGAATATAGTAGACAAAGCCGTAAAAGAAATGTCAATGGAGAAGGTACTAAAAGATTTGCATACGACTTGGAGTCATTTAGAGTTTGAACAAGAGGTACATTCACGGACTCAGTGTACTTTATTGAGGGCTAGTGAAGAGCTTATTGAGACGCTAGAAGAGAATCAGGTAATTTTAGTCCATTGAAAAGGCTTATAAAATAATGTGTTACCTTTGGTTTAAACATTTAGTTTAACAATCATGTTTTAGGTCCAACTGCAAAATTTGATAACATCAAAATTCATAGCATATTTCTTAGAAGAAGTGTCAGGTTGGCAACAGAAGCTGTCCATTGCAGACCAAGTGATCACAGTGTGGTTTGAAGTGCAAAGGACTTGGACTCACTTGGAGAGCATCTTCATGAGTTCAGAGGACATCAGGAAACAGCTACCTGAGGACTCAGCTAGATTTGATAGGATTGATGCTGAATTCAAAGTAAGCCAGTTCAATAAGAAATTAATAACGTTTGTTAGAGGTTAACATAAGTGCCTACAGTGTGGTATAATTTTTCTAGATATTATCTACTGAAATGGCTAAAACCCCAAATGTAGTGAAAGGTACTAATAAAGAAGGCTTGGTGGAACATTTGGACAGTATACAGCAAGATCTGATTATATGTGAAAAGGCTTTAGCAGAGTATTTGGAAACTAAGAGGTTGGCGTTTCCAAGGTTCTATTTTGTGTCCTCTGCTGATCTGTTAGATATTTTGTCTAACGGGAACCAAGCTGATTTGGTTATCAGGTAGGCAATCTGGATTAAAGATTATTATTTTTTAGTATTACCGGCCTTGTTATGTTCCCACTGTTGGGACTCAGGCCTCCTCTCCAGGAGAGGGAATGGCCGGTAATCCACCCCGCGGGTCCAGTGCAGATTGGTGTATAACACAGGTCTTCAAATTAAAGATGTTGCACTATACATTATTATTACTCGTATAATATAAAGGACTTGTCAACAATAATATTTACAATTCCAGGCATTTAACAAAACTTTTTGATTCGATTGCTAAGCTGAAGTTCATAGATGATCAGAAACCAGGAGAGAAAGTGGCGTCTGGAATGATAGCTAAAGATGGGGAGCTCGTTCCGTTTCATGGAAGTTGCGATTGTACCGGAGCTGTAAGTCTTAATAACAATATTTTATTGATTTATAAGAAACACTTACCTACACCATAAAGTATATTAATTTAAATTATAATAAGCAGAGATTCGATAAAAAATTCAGACAAAAAATAAAGCATAATAATATTAACTGATCTTTTTAACCTGCTTGGTTTAAAACAGTTATAAAATATATAAGACTTGCTTTAGCCCGCAGCTTCACCCGCGTACATAAAATATAGCCTATGAGCAGCTTTCTATTGGAGAAAAATTTTTAGCAATCGGACCAATACTTCCACAGATTACCTCATACAAACAAAAAAACAAACTTTACCTCTTTATTATATTAGTATAGATTAACTACTCTAGAATTTTCAAATTCAATACCGTAACATTTCAGGTCGAAATTTGGTTAAACAGACTACAAGACATGATGAGATCTACCATACGACACTATTTTGGAGAATCAATGGTATCTTACGAGGAAAAGCCAAGAGAGCAATGGCTCTTCGATTTCATGGCCCAAGTCGCTCTATGCGGCTCCCAAATCTGGTGGACTACTGAAGTCAACATGGCTTTCGCGAGGCTGGAAGAAGGATATGACAATGCTTTGAAAGATTATTACAAGAAGCAGTTATCCCAACTCAGTACGCTGATTTCTCTATTGATTGGAGAGTTGACAAAGCAAGACAGACAGAAAATCATGACAATTTGTACTATAGATGTGCATTCTCGAGATGTTGTGAGTAAGATGATTCAAGCTAAGGTAGAGGCTGGATCGGCGTTCATGTGGCAGTCTCAACTTCGGCACAGGTGACTATCAAGTTAATTTATTCCCTTTCTTAATATTATTTCATCTTTGAGTCTTTGACTATTGTTCACCTGTATTGGATTCGAGTAATTACTTAGGTACTAATTACTGTCTAGCATTTTTTTCTTATTCTTCTTTAACGAGCTAAATTCATTAATCATGTAATGTTTAGAATTCAATTCTTACACAAAACGCATAGCAAACAGTGTTTTATAACGTTGCGCCTCGAAGTGAAAACTATGCAGCATAAATCACTATCATTCATCAAATCTTACATTAATTCCAGTTTAATGCCAATTAGGAACAAGGTTTTATACCTATGTGTTATGATCTTACTTTGTAGTAGAAATAATATAGTATCCTACCTAATAATGATATTTCGTGTAAACTGTTGGTTTCGGGATTTGGGATACTCTGGATCGGTTGTAGCTGCAACACTTGAGAGAAAGTTGTACATAATTAACTTCTTCTTCTTAGTGGGTCGAAGGCAAAAATGGTGTAATTTTTCATTGGTTTCCTGGCCTGGCTGGTGTATGGGGCTAGGCAATGCCGTCCGCTGACACTTTCATTAGAATATTAGGTTTTTACGTAAACATATGACGCAAAATATGTAGAATATCGGACATAATCTGCGTAGAGACACTAACAAACTAATAAACCTCATACATACTTACAGCCATAATATTTGTCAGGTCAAAGGATGACGATGATATTTGTTTTTAGATGGGGTGAGAAGGAATACCATTGCTTTGCAAACATCTGCGACGCTCAATTTACGTATAGTTATGAATATTTGGGCAACACTCCGAGGCTTGTCATTACGCCTTTGACTGATCGATGCTACATCACACTGACTCAGGTGAGATATATTATAATTATCTTTAGACACTGCATCTTCTGGTTCGTGGTCGCTATTAAAGAACCTGTCGTCTCTACCGACTATCAGTTCTACGAGCAATGTGTCCTGTCCCAAAAGGTGAACCGGTGACCTGGTGACCGTCGCAGGAATCCGATGGATGCGAGACGCACAGGACCAGTCGTTGTGACGACGCATGGGGGAGGCCTATATCCATCAATGGACGTCTTTCGGCTGAAATGAATGAATGAATGAACTGAACGCTTTTTATACGAGGATGTTTCATTTATCAAAGGATTTATTTCGTCATTCTATCTAAGATGTCTCTATTCCTTCTATTAAAGACTATTCTACTTAGTATTTTTTTTTTAATTTTAGTCTCTCCATCTTATCATGGGTGGAGGTCCCGCAGGCCCAGCAGGTACTGGAAAAACTGAGACCACAAAAGATTTGGGCAGAGCTCTGGGAATCATGGTGTATGTGTTCAACTGTTCTGAGCAGATGGACTATCAGGTACCTACTTTTATACTTAGTAGCACTAGCAGCCTTGTAATGTTCTCACTTTTAACGTTAGGACTCAGGCCTCTGCCTTTTCACGTTAGGAATGGGCCGTAATCCATCACGCGTGTCAAGTGCGGGTTCGTAGATGTTACATGTGCTAGAATCAAAATATGTATTGTAGTTCGTTAAAAATATACTCAATGAAAAATGAAGAGAAAGGACAGTACTATTGTAGCATACGTTGAAAAATACGTTAAAAGGATACGTTGTCTTGGTAGTTAATATTATCATTAGTCAGCAATGCACTCATTGAATGGATCAAATAAGACCATTGGATTGCTAATCAAAGACCACTATTTTATTTGCAATCCATTTTGGTAAAATGCTCTAGCTCATTGTATGACTCAAATTCACAAAATTCCTTTTTATGAAATCAACATCTAGATTAACCGCTTTTGTCCCTAAACAGACTAAAACGGTCAAACTAGTTCCAATCAGGTCATTTACTAACAAAAGCTTAACTAAACTGGTTCTAGTGTATTTTCTATGTATCCAAGCGAAAGTAATTCTGTCTGTTCTATTTTCTTAAACAAGTCGCAATCATCGCGACCAAAAGCATGGACATAGCATACTATCTGGTAATAAGGCCTTTATTGATATATTTAATTTTTAATTTCTTACACACTTTTCTGACACTTTCTACGTGGGTAAATCCGTGGGCAGGCTAGTATCTCAATGAAAACTCCTATTTAGGGGCAGGTCACACTGAGACGTGACGCGACGCGACGCTGCACGCACATTTTAATAGAGTTACTCAAAATAGAACTTTATTTACTAAGCGAAAAGACACACATTTCATTGTGAGAATTTTGAATATGTTGCTTCATGCAGCGCTGCGCCTCGTGACGCTGCGCGTTGTCTCGCTGCGCAGCGGAATGTTTTTATATTCGCGACGTCGAATCATGTCACCGACGATTTTATTATGCGCTTCGTAACGTTGTGATGCGTCTCGCAGCGGCGCGCGACGCAGCGCGACGCAGCGCGGAGTCACTGGCCTCTTCCTACATTTTCGCGTCGCGTCGCGTCTCGGTGTGAACTGACCCTTATAGGTATCGCTTTATTAAATTGTGTTACTTTACGTAGTCTTGCGGCAACATCTACAAAGGGCTCGCACAGACGGGCGCTTGGGGATGCTTTGATGAGTTCAATCGGATCTCAGTCGAGGTGTTGTCCGTCGTCGCTGTGCAAGTGAAGTCTGTTCAAGATGCTATCAGGTAAACTATATAAGGAATAGGTTTTGGATAGATTTATTTCATTGTTGTCTTCATTACTATCATCCTTTTGCCCTTAACGTAACTAAGTTAAGCTCAGCGAAGCAGTTTTTCCATCTATTAATACATCTTTGATAATTTTATCACCCTATATCTCATTATTTACCACCAAAAGTCTTATTACTGAATATTTTGCATGAAAGTTAAAATCTTAATTTTTTTTCCTCTAGAGACAAGAAAGAAACCTTCAACTTCATGGGAGAAATGATATCCTTAACACCATCAGTCGGTATCTTCATCACCATGAATCCAGGGTACGCCGGTCGTACAGAACTGCCCGAGAATCTGAAGGCTCTGTTCAGACCATGTGCCATGGTAGTTCCTGACTTTGAACTGATTTGTGAGATCATGTTGGTTGCTGAAGGGTTTCAGGAAGCTAAGATTTTGGCTAGGAAGTTCATCACGCTTTATACTTTATGTAAGGAGTTGCTGTCGAAACAGGATCATTATGATTGGGGGCTGAGAGCTATTAAATCTGTGCTTGTTGTTGCTGGATCTTTGAAGGTAAGCAATGAGTATGACTTGATTTATCGATCCACGTTTATATTCTCTACATGTCTAGTCAAATATTAATATTAACTTCAACTTCTGTAAAATGTCAATCGGTGTATTTCTTGAAGTGAAGGAATCAACAAGGAAATTAATGGCAAAATGCAATCTCTAACTGCCTTTTCTACTTATTAGAGAGGTGATCCAGGAAGACCAGAAGAAGAAGTCCTCATGAGAACTCTACGAGATTTCAACATTCCGAAAATAGTAACAGACGACATGCCAGTATTCATGGGACTTATCGGTGACTTGTTCCCCGCTCTAGAGGTACCAAGAAAACGAGATCTAGAATTTGAAAGAACAGTCAAACAAGCTGCAATGGATCTGTCTTTACAACCAGAAGATAATTTCATTCTTAAAGTGGTGCAGTTAGAAGAATTGCTAGAAGTTCGTCATTCAGTGTTCATAGTTGGTAATGCTGGTACAGGGAAGACTCAAGTTTGGAAAACACTGTTTAAAACCTATCAGAATGTTAGAAAGAAACCTATATTCAACGATTTGAATCCTAAAGCAGTGACCAATGACGAATTGTTCGGTATTATAAACCCAGCTACAAGAGAATGGAAAGATGGTTTATTCTCTGTCATTATGAGAGATCAGGCTAACTTGCCTGGTGACAATCCGAAGTGGATAGTGCTAGATGGTGACATAGATCCGATGTGGATTGAGTCTCTGAACACTGTGATGGATGACAACAAGATATTGACGCTGGCTAGTAACGAGCGGATAGCTTTGACGCCGGTGATGAGGCTGATGTTCGAGATATCTAACTTGCGCACTGCTACACCAGCTACTGTCTCTAGGGCTGGTATTTTATATATTAATTCACAGGATTTGGGGTGGAATCCGTAAGTTGAATAAGTTTTTTTGTATGTGTTTATTGTTCTCACCCATATTATTTTGGATGCTCAATTAAATTATTATTACTAACGCCTTATATTATATATCGACTATTACTGCAATGGAAAAGAGTTCACATGTATTTGAGCATACATTTGTGTATCTTCTGCTTGCCTGGCTTAATTTCTGTTAAGATTGGTCACTTTGATCAAAATTCAGTCGAGAGAATTATTTATAACATTATTATTTGCAGATACGTAACAAGTTGGGTAGAAACAAGAAAGATACCAGCAGAAAAGTCCAACCTAGTAGTACTCTTTGACAAATACATTCCATCTTGCCTAGAAACAGTCAGGACTCGTTTTAAGAAGATCACTCCTATAGTGGATATGGCTCATGTCCATATGTTGTGTCATCTACTGAACTGTTT
The DNA here is from genome assembly GCA_030763345.1 of Mythimna separata. Taxonomy (NCBI): domain Eukaryota; kingdom Metazoa; phylum Arthropoda; class Insecta; order Lepidoptera; family Noctuidae; genus Mythimna; species Mythimna separata. The sequence continues at coordinate 20,954,585 of CM061170.1, read as the reverse complement.
GTTTGTACCTGAGAATACGCCGGCGGAATGTCCGAAGGAATGGCATGATATATTCTTTGTGTTCGCTTGTGTTTGGGCGTTCGGATCTGCCATGTTCCATGAAGGCAGTGTTGATTATAGGATTGGTAAGTAAAGTTTTAGCGATTTCTTTATTTTTAAAGGAAGACACACCAAACTTTTATACACTACTTGTGTTGGTAGACGTCTTTTTTTATTCCCTTCGCTACGAGTCTCCACTTCATATTTTTTGGCTCTTTACAGAATTTTCAAAATGGTGGAATAATGAATTTAAGAACGTTAAATTCCCCGCTGGTGGCACCGTGTTCGATTACTATATAGACCACGATACAAAGCAGTTTACACCTTGGACTGAGAAAATACCTAAGTTTGAGTTAGACTCTGATGTACCACTACAGGTAATATTGAGAACTGCAATTATTATGAATTTTATTTTGAGTTTCCTTTGATAATATTATGAGATGTTTGTTAGAATTAGTGGATGGATATTGCGTTCATCCTGGGACGTTTCCCTAAAATGAATCCTTCTTTAGTCCTTGTCAGATAGCGGGTTGATTCAAGTGCGAGTGGCGGGAACTTTAAATCAGAAAGGACCAATAAATTAGGACACTCACCCCAAAGCCGGTTCTATGGGATATATATATTTTTGTTTTTTTCAGGCTGTGCTGGTACCTACAGCAGAAACTATAAGAGTGAGATTCTTCCTAGACTTGCTGATGAAGAATAAGCATCCGGTGATGTTAGTAGGCAGCGCGGGCTCCGGCAAAACGGTTCTAGTCAATGAAAAGTTACAAGGGTGAGGACTATTTTATTTAGAACTAGTTTTTGCCCGTGGATTCGCCTGCGTACATAGAATATAGCCTTTGTCAATCAAGAATAAAGTAGCTTCTTTCAGATATTACCTCCAACAAACAAAAAAACAAACTTTACCTGTAAAGTTAGTTTTTATGTATATGTCACCGAAAAATAACAAAAACCGTAAATTAATCATTTTCCTAGGAAATTGATTGATGATTTATTATTTTCCGCGTGAGATTGGTAAGTTTATCAATTTGCGAAAATGTTGGCGTAAAATAATACAATTTAGTTCCCGTTTAGGATCCTACAAAGGTTTATCAATTTCCTAGGAAATTGATTAATTTACGGTTTTTGTTATTTTTCGGTGACATATACATTGATTTATCTGTTTTTTGTAATATTTTTTTCCAGATTATCAGAAGCTTACGCCATTCAATCCGTCCCATTCAACTTCTACACAACATCAGAAATGCTTCAAAAAATCCTAGAGAAACCTCTAGAAAAAAAGGCAGGTCGTAACTATGGACCTCCTGGAAACAAAACCTTAGTTTACTTCATTGATGACATAAATATGCCTGAGGTAGACACTTATGGGACTGTCCAACCTCACACAATAATTCGTCAGCATATGGACTATGGTCACTGGTATGATAGAACGAAGCTATCTTTAAAAGATATTCATAACACTCAATATGTCTCTTGTATGAATCCCACTTCAGGCAGTTTTACTATAAATCCAAGGTTGCAGAGGCATTTCTGTGTGTTTGCTATCAGTTTTCCTAATACTGAGGCACTTAATAATATCTATCATTCGATCTTGAGTCAGCATTTGATTAATCCGGAGTTAAGGATTAATCCTCAGATGGCCAAGTTATCAGGTGAGTAACATTTTAGAATACAGTCAAACGGGGTGAATAGAAGCGCAATTGTGAATAGAGAAAAAAAATTAAAGTGGATTTTATCGTTGTCTGTTTTCCCCAGTATTTAAGAACTCCAATTTATTCTTCAAATGTAATAACATTAAGCAAGTATTTATGATTAAGTTACATTAAGTCCGCCTGTGTACTTTAAGGGCCTGTTTCACCACCTATTATTAAGTTTCGAGTATCTTACTTGACAGATAATTTCATACGAATTCTGTCACATTTTTGAATTTATTCAGTGAGTAGTGCCTACTCGGACATTGTGAAACAGGCCCTAAATGTTGCATGAAGATGTAATAAATAAATTAATAAAATTCGATTCTTTGACAGATATCAATAACATAAATAAGTACCAACGTGAAGATTCTGATAAAAGTTGTGTTTCTAATCACCCCGTTTGAAGGTACATCCTATATTTAAAATTTATTTTCCAGTAAATTTATTTTAATGTTTAATTTATTTCAGCGAATGTTGTGATGGCAACAATCACTCTTCATAACAAAATATCTCAAGTCTTCTTACCTACTGCGATCAAATTCCATTACATATTCAACTTGAGAGATTTGTCAAACGTGTTTCAGGTAACTTAAATAAGTATTTATCAAAATATCTCTACAAGAAATATAGCAAAGGAGGAACAGGAGTGGGTTTTAGTCAGTAAAAGTCTGACACGTCCTCCCGCTCGGCCCATAGGACGAAAAAATCATTTAATTGATTTCCCATCTAAAAAAAATACAAAACAAAGTTGTTTCCTGTATCTGTCTGTTTATATGCTTACTTCTCCTAAATCATGCAACTGATTTTGATACAGTTTTCACTATTAGAAAGAGCGTTAAATGATAATTTATGTTTGTGTATGTGATGATATAGTCTGTCTAATGAAAGCGCGACCTGAGAAAAAGAGGTTAAATCCAAAAAAATTGTATGTGGTACTACTAACTAGTAGGAGAATCATGTCTTGACATTTCACAATTTTTTTTATTTCCTTCAATTTCGGCAAAATTATGTTGCTAAATAAATTTAAAAAAAAACTCCAGGTCGCGCTTTCATTAGACGCACTCTAACCACAATCAAAAACAAAAACACTGTGTAAAGTACAGTAACTCGGGTCTGGCCATAATGGCAAATAATAATTTAGAGAAGCTTTTTATTAATTTAAAAAACATTTTTTCAGGGTTTCTTGTTCAGTACAAATGAATGTTTAGAGAACACATCTGATATACTTCGCCTGTGGCTGCATGAAACGAGTCGTGTGTACGGCGATAAGCTTACTGAGGAAAAGGACATCGATGCTTTTCTAAAAGTTCAAGTCGATCTGTGCAAGAAGAATTTTGAGGTAAGGAGGTAGTTTTTTATAAAAAATATTTGAAATAATAAAATTGTAATTAGGTAGAAATATTTTTTCAGTAAAATAAATAAAAACATGCAATGTCGTAAAGGTAATCTGGCCTAATGAACAAATGAATGTAATCGGCCTTAAAGAGTTAGTTAAATGTAACTGATGTCTCAGATGAAGAGCATAAAATGAAGGTAACGGGAAGGTGCTCTTACAAATGAACTATTTTCTTGAAGGAAGTCATAATCAAATTCTAAAATTCACAATTTTGATCAGCTGATAACAATTATATACGCAAAGATATTTTTTTGGGCTTTCATAAGAGAAATTTTTCATATCCCATCGCAGAGGCACTGTTTAAAATATGATCACACCTTTCTGTTACACCTTGCAAAGAGGTATTCCTCGAAGCGCACCAGTTTTGAGGCAATAACAATGTTATCGAGAGCGCTACTAAAAGGTGCGCTCTGAATAATAAAAAAAGTGCGCCTCATTGCGTGCGCATCAAAACTGGTGCGCTTCGAGGAATACCTCCTTGCAAAAGGAATGAAGCAGCCAAGTGGTCTAACCCTCGGTTGCTGTATTCCTTTTGTTAAACGTTCCTACCTACCTGTTAGACGCATCTTTAAACGCTTGTATACCACTTTTCAACATCATTTTCCATCTCTCCCAGGACATAGACGAAGGCGTGGTATTCGAGCGGCCCAACATCTACTGCCACTTCGCGGGCGGCATCGGCGAGCCCAAGTACATGCCCATCCTCAACTGGGAGCAGCTGAACAAGCTGCTTACTGAAGCCATGGCCAGCTACAACGATCTCATCGCTGCCATGAACTTGGTGCTCTTTGAAGATGCCATGATGCATATCTGCAGGTTAGTTCATCTTGTTATATATTTTGTTTTTTCTAGAACTTTTTTTTAGGTGGCAAGTCATTATGACATGCGAGGAAATAAAACAGGCAGCATATCCACTTAGCCACGGTGTTTCTAGATCAAATTGGAAAAAAATACTTAAAAATCAGTTATAATTAATGACTAAAACCATACCTATGCTCCTTTGTGGTCTAAGACCACGGGTATCATTTTCGTAACACTCCCCATGGCCTTAGCATGCAACGGCCCAAATGAAAGGGAGCCAAGTAAAGCAGATGCCTGCTAGGTCCAGTGTCCGTGGTATGTTACGCACTGTCGACAACTCGGACTTGGTCCTTGCAGGACAAGCGGGCAGCAAGCTACCCATTGCTCGTCGACTGCAAACCCGCACCTAGAGTGGTCGGAGATCGCTCGGCGATTTCCGACGCCTTAGGCGTCTTCTGTCGCAGCGGCTAAAGTGTGAGGTTGTGCTTTCTCTTATGCTTGCAGCCGCCTCCTTTGCTAGCCTATTTAATTAAATACGATAATTCTAAAGCGAGTATTGTGACAATTAACTTTTGTTTACAGAATCTCTCGTATCCTGGAGAGTCCAAGAGGTAGCGCTTTACTGGTGGGAGTGGGAGGTTCCGGGAAGCAGTCACTGTCTCGACTGGCCGCTTTCATATCCAGTTTAGAAGTTTTGCAGATACAGCTCAAGAAAGGATATGGAGTCTCGGATTTGAAGGTAAATAATGAAGACAATCATGCTAGATGTTAAAAATTTTGGCGCCCAACCTGAGGTAATCGAAATAGGGAACTAAAATGAGTTTTAATAATATTTGTACTTATATTACTTTTTTTCTTATTATGATACATCATGTGAAAAAGCCAAGCTTAATCATTTTTTTTTCCTTGTTGTTGGAAAAATTAGTCCCATGTTGGGGGTCAGAAAATATTTATTTTATCTTAGTTTAAAGAACAAGATTACAATTTAATATTATACATTCTATGTAACTAATTTAACAAAAGTGAGAATTGAATTCTTCTTGCAAAGATCCACTTGAACTTTTAGGAAAGCGTCAATGTCCTTTTCTTCAGTTAACTTGTCGCCATACACACGACTTGTTTCATGCAACCACGAGCGAAGTATGTCAGATGTATTCTCTAAACATTCGTTTGTACTGAACAAGAAACCCTGAAAAATGATTTTCAAATTACCAAAAATCCTCTCTAAATGAATTTGTACTACTGTGGCCAGGACCGAGTAGCTATACACAGACTACAGGACCAAATACACTTTACACGAGTAGACTAGACTATACACAAACATTAATTGTTTACTGCTCTTTCTACTAGACAAAACTGTATCAAAATCAGTTGTATGGTTTAGGAATAGTATCTAAGCGTATAAACTGAAAAGCAGATGCAGAAAACTACTTCGTTTTGTCCTTTTTTTAAGGTGGGAGACTAATTTTTTATCAATATTTAGCTAATATACATTATTGCTTGAAGCAATATGAATAGGTATACCATAATTTAAAACATAATGTTTATTTTCAGAATGAATTATCCCAGTTGTACATAAAAACTGGTCTAAAGAACGTCGGCATAATGTTCTTGATGACTGACGCCCAAGTTGCGAACGAACAGTTTCTAGTACTGATCAACGATTTGCTAGCGTCTGGCGAAGTGGCTGACTTGTTCCCTGATGATGAAATGGAGAATATCATTGCTGGTGTGAGGAATGAGGTAAATATTCTTTGCTTATCAAATGGTGTTACAAACTTGAACCATTAATTGCATCTTCAGAATTTGAACTTAGGTGAGTGAATTTAGAGCAATCTAAATCAACTTTTTTCACTTCAGTACTTTTGGTGATGTTATGCGAACTTTATAAAAAAGATGAGGTAGAGAAGCTCGTAATTTTTGAACAATAATTAATCGATCGAGTTGAGAATAATTCATTTACCAATTGGAATCTGGATGCCTCGTTTCTATTGTAGTATGTACAAAATGGTGGCAATGGTGACACCTATGTATCACAATAACTTTATAAATAACTTTATCTATAGTACACAAAGTAACCACGGTCAGATTATAATTCAGTCAATAGTTTCTAATAAGCACAACCGGTAATTTTCGCATATAATATACGTATAGATATACCAAAGCAATAAACTGGGAGTGTGAAAATAAAGTTTCGAAAAGCCTAACTTGTAGTGGCAATTTAGGTTTATTGAAAGTTCTAAGATATAATTAAAACCTAATGTAAGGCTACCATTTCAGGTAAAAGGTGCAGGTCTACCAGACACCAGGGAAACCTGCTGGAAGTTCTTCATAGACAGAGTTCGGAAGCAACTCAAAGTGGTCCTCTGCTTCTCTCCCGTGGGCTCTACCCTCAGAGTGAGGTCCAGGAAGTTCCCTGCGCTCATCAACTGCACATCCATCAACTGGTTCCATGAGTGGCCTCAGGAAGCGCTGGTGTCAGTAGCCATGAGGTTCTTGGAGGAGCTGCATAATCTACCGGTAAATATGCTTCAACTTTAAAGTTTTCTTTCTAGCTGGTCAAGTACCAAATGAACACAATAATTTCGCGATAACGACGATTAAAAGGCTTGATTGAATACACTTTGAATCAGTTGTTTTGTCACCAATTAAAGCAAGACAATTGAAAACAAAGCATTTCGTTTCTGGTATGCAAGGGACAACTGAGGAAATATAGTAAAGAAAAGTCTACTAGACGCTTCCTCTCGCACCAACTAGAGTTAAGAGGGCTATTTGACGATTTCACTTAAAAAAAAATCGTGTCGTTAATTTTTTATCGGGATCATAGGAAGCCCCTTTTTGTGTAACAAATAACCCACCACCACCTTTTTGTGTAATCTGCCAAATACGAAAAGGCAGGATACCGATGTTTTTGGATGATTTTTATTTTTCCAAGCTCTTAACTAATCAGAGGTCAAAACGCGGTAAACGTTTCGATGGCGTTAACGTAAAAAGTACTCGCACTCGGCGTACAGGATATTAATAGCTAACGAATTCTTTTTAAAAGCAGGTCCTTTGTGATCTTCTATCTGTATGTACTGTATATATTATGTATAACTAGCTTTTGGGCGCAACTTCACCCGCGTTTCCGTTGGGTAAAAAGTTTTTTTGTAACACCTAAATTGTACCTGTATGCTCAAATAAACTTAGAGTGAATAGGCTCTTAATGTTTGAATCCCCAACCGGTCCTATGAGACCGCGATGTTATTGTTTTACTATTGTGTCTCGTTTCGCGGGTATGTGATAAATTAATAAGCTAGTGCGCCTCACCATCAACGATTGCATCACTGGTTACCATCAGGTGGAATCGCAGTCAAGCACTAGTTTATAACAATTTAAAAAAAAACTTGAACGTCAGATTTCAGGTCACAAAGACACCGATACCATTAAGTTGAAGGATCACATATGTATACGCGTTGCGAATGCACTCATTACAATAATGATTCATAATACGAGTGACGTAGCGGGACGCGAGGCGCTATCTGAGCGGACGCTGTGACGCGACGTTACTGATAAGCGCGGGGTTCATACAAATAGGGAAAATATTTAAATAATATATCACTTCCAATGTTGTCAATCATGGCGGCCGAATTATTTGCCATTCAGTACGTGTTCAGCCATTGCGTATTTTATATTCTCAGACGGAACAGAAATGTATACTTTGATAAGCCTATTCGATAATGAGGAAAATAATCAATTAATGCTCTCGGAATAATATCAAAATTAGTTTTGACAGTGAATACCGCCACACATTGGTCGGAATGGTAACAAGGAAACTGATTGGTTAACTAAAAATAGCCACTAGCATAGCACACACAATTGGCTCAGAACTTTACATTTTACCGATTTATTCAGAAATATTGTCCAATGAACAGTATAGTAAAGATTAGACGGAGTATTTTAGCGAGAAATCGAAAACTAAAAGTATATCTGGCACATCGGCGGCGGCGAACTCTCGTGCCGGGACCTGGTACATGCCATGGCTCGGAGCGAGCAGTGGCAGACGGTCGCCTCTTTCTGCGAAGCAGTAATGCTACCGAAGGAGCTGACCGCACGCGAGAGGACAATGGCTCCACGTCCCCGCCGTCGGGATCCCGATCCCGAATTCCATCGTAGGCCCGCGCCTGACGCCTACGGTGAGAGCCTTCTGGGTTGGGACACCTAGGATGATCTCTCAGTCTAAACTATATCTCAAATGCTCTTTCAAAAACAAAATGAGTGCTTTGATGGTTCAATCATGTATAAGTAAAGAGAAATCGAAAATATGGATGTTAACAGAACTACTAAAACCTCCGAACGTCCGGCAGAAAACTCGACTACAACAGTTCCGAGCCAATATACTGGTCATATACAAGCACGGCGGCAAGGCTTCACGATGCCAGCGCCCTCTGATGACCAGTATTCAACGCCATACCCTTTAGTAGTCTGGGACTTTGTCCTCGAAGCTAGCCGGAAGCTCAATCGGAACTATGTGCCGAATGATCGCACAGACGGGAGCCCTCCTACTCAGTAGGTAGTCGGCACCTCTGTCGCTGGTCGTCCCAAGCTTTGACCTCCTCCGGTGACACCGGAGGATGCACCTGATGGTGACTGACTCCTGTAGCGACATCCGTGGCGCCACATAGAAACTAAAGCAATGGAGTTTTCACAAATACAACTACCCGAAATCATCTGTCGGACTAACTCTCGCGATGGGCCATGGCCATGGTCCGGAGCGCGGAGGAACGGCAGGCAGAGCTACCTCCTTCTGCGAAGCAGTAGTGTGCTAGCAGAGGAGACGGCCGCGCAGGCGAGAGGAAACGGACTTCCCCACGCCCCACCCGCCGGGCGAAACCCGTTAGACGACAGCGGGGAGAGGATGGAGGGAGGGTGGCGTGTGATTGAAAAATAAAAGCAATCTACATACAAACAAAAAGTATGTAGATTGTTTTTATTTTTCATTCACCCGCCACCCTCCCTCCGTTCTCTCCCCGCTGTCGTCTGACACGGTCGCGCGGCAGCCGACGTACAGTCGCGATGCAGTAGCGCAGCTGTGACGCGCGTTTCAAATGCGACTGTAGCGCGTTAGTAGCGCGGCTGACGCGCGATTCGTAAACTCGCGTCAGCCGCGCTTCAAAAAGTCGCCGTGGGCGAGGAACCTAAGTGTTTCTGTGGTCATAAATAAATAAACCATCATAAATTATTTAAGGCCGTTTTGCCTTCCTTTGCGAAGTTAGTTTTTATTAAGTAACTAGCTTTTACCCGCGGCTTCGCTCCCGTCAAATGACTACCCTACATATCCTACGCTACCCTACCCTACCTTCCCTACACTACCCTACCTACCCTACACTACACTACACTACCCTACACTACCCTACACTACCCTACACTACCCTTACACTACCCTACACTACCCTACACTACCCTACACTACCCTACACTACCCTACACTACCCTACACTACCCTACCCACCCTACTTTACCTAACTTTTTTTTTTTAGAAATGTTCTCTCCGTAAGAACCATCACTAAGTTCAAGGAACATTTAAAAAAAAAAATCAGCCAAATCGGTCAAGCCGTTTTCATGTTATGTCGTGACAACGGAAAACGGGTTTCATTTTTATATATATACTAGCTTTTACCCGCGGCTTCGCTCCCGTCAAATGACTACCCTACAAATCCTACGCTACCCTACACTACCTTCCCTACCCTACCCTTCCCTACACTACACTACCCTACACTACCCTACACTGCCCTACACTGCCCTACACTACCCTACACTACCCTACACTACCCTACACTACCCTACACTACCCTACACTACCCTACACTACCCTACACTACCCTACACTACCCTACACTACCCTACACTACCCTAGACTACCCTAGACTACCCTACACTACCCTACACTACCCTACACTACCCTACACTACCCTACACTACCCTACACTACCCTACACTACCCTACACTACCCTACACTACCCTACACTACCCTACCTACCCTACTTTACCTAACTTTTTTTTTTTTAATTATTCTCTCCGTAAGAACCATCACTGAACTTCAATGAACATTTAAAAAAAAAAACAGCCAAATCGGTCAAGCCGTTTTCATGTGATGTCGTGACAACGAAAAACGGGTTTCATTTTTATATATATAGATATAGATATATAGATATAGATTTATTTTTAAGAGCGATAATAAATTATGATGACAAATTCTCAGGTGACGCTCAGAGACTCAATATCAAGATTCATGGCATACGTGCACACGTCAGTCAACACAATGTCTAAAGCGTACCTAGCCAACGAGAGGAGGTACAACTACACGACGCCCAAGAGTTACCTGGAACAGATCAGCTTGTACGCCAAGCTGGTCAATAACAAGACGGATGAACTGCGTGCGAAGATTGTTAGGTATGTATGTAACACTAAAGCCTACTGTGCACGGACGCGTCTCTTCATAGACGCGTGTTCGTATTGTCATTGTAAAGTGTTGTGACGTCGTGTCGTTGCAGCTTCGTCAACGAAGTTTTATAGTTTTGTATGTAAGCTTCACGCAGGCGTACCTACACCAAGCGTACTATGACAAATACGCGTCTATTACGTGGATAGTAAGCCCAAAATAGAGATTTTTTTTGTTATTTTTTACCATTTTTAGCTCTATTAAAAAAAAAAATTATTAGCTATTATCTTCATCAACAACGAAGTAGGTAGTAAAGCTTCAAACCTGAAAATAAGAAAAAAAAAACTAATATTAGGACGCATTTTTTTTCTTTTGTAGCATACGATTTTTTTTTTAATTATCATCATGTATTACTGATGTAACATCATATATTAATGACTAGCTGCTGCCCGCGACGTCGTCTGCGTGAAGGCTCTACAGCACCAAAAATACTTAAAATGTCGCTATAGCATTATAAGTAAACAACTTTTAAAATAGTATTAAAATACATGTTTTTTTTTGCAAGCGAAGCAAGTTTAGAGAATTTTATGGGAATCCTGCTGAGTTCAGTCATAAGTTGTGACTGAAGGAAATAGAGAAAATGATGTATGTGTGGAATATCAGTCTTGCCATGAAGTACCGTGTTATCCCAGTTAATGGGTTGTGGAGGTAGGCAGCCGCTCCTCGTAAAATACTGGTATTCAGCTAAATCCGGCTTGACTGGAAGCCGACCCCAATATAGTTGAGAAAAGGCTAGGCAGATGATGATAGTGATGTATGTGTGGAATGTATTCCATTCCAGGACACAAAAGTCTAAAAATACGTACTAAGATAACGTACCTTCCAACACTTCCCTATAAATTACGTTGCCAGGTACCAAAATGTAAAGAGAATCAGGACTGGTGAAGCGGGAGCAAGCACCGTACAGTTGCCTTTGTGAGAAACAACTCGTCCTGAGAACTGTACGCGCTTGAACTGGAACGGGAAGTTGTAAGGTAGGGGGAAATGCGTGGTATAAATGCTGCCTCGCCGATGCCACAACCATAAGAATTTCTGCTCCAATGGTGTGTCTGTGGAGTGAGACGACTTTAAGGCGAGTCTTGTTACACAGCTCTGGAGGAGATAGGTTCCGAAGAAGCACAATTGGGACACTGACCTTCAGCTGGATGATATGCACTGAAAGTCCACTTGCTGACAGGGTGTTCAGAAATTCCACGGGAGAATGTGTAGAGTTATCTTGCTCGACAACAGTGTTTATCGAGGTGTAGACCACATCATTCCCCTCAATTTCCCAGAGAATGTATTCGTTAATTGCTGCAGCCTGATCATTTATGGGCATCTAAATGGCCTACTCACACACCCAAGAATTCTACTGGTGCAGTATACGACTGACATCCCCGTACACACAGCGAATGAGTTCTTCTAAGCTGGATACTATTTTTTTGTATCACCCAAAGGTTAACTGGTAAAAAATGCCTAAAGCATTAAGTCCGCTTCTGTACTTCTACCAAGAGAGTGTACCACTCTACCAAGAGACTCTAGCAGCACCACCTATCCACCTCTCTCTTCTTGTGTGCGTTTGCCATGACTTAGAAGGACATCGTAAAATTCCTGAACACGTGCATTGTCTCCAAGCTGAGCATTAAAAATTAGCATTTCTCATTGAACTTAACTTCAGGTGGAATACGCGAGAGATCAAGTCGTGCCTGTCGTACGAAGCCTATCCTGCAAGGAGTTGAGCTGTTATTTCAGGCTACTTTGGGTTGGTAGTGATGATAGTGAAGAGGTCCGGGCGACCAAACTTTCGCACGTAACAAAATGCATCTTGGGTCCTCTCGTGCATGTACTAATTGTGACGGAATTGCATGGAAGATTCTAAACCAAAATCGTTTGCACAGGGTTTCATCGTCTTAACCTATCACATACCCGCAAAACGAGACACAATAATGACAACTGTTCTGTGGCCTTAATAATATGTCTTTTATGACATAGATGGCGCTAGTATAGTAGTAGGATTGGAAAATATACATATCTCTTTAAAGAACATTACTTTGTTTTTTGCTATTTACAAAATTACTTAATCTTAACACAAAGTCTCCTACGACATTACAAACCTTATAAAGCAAAGCACGTAATAACTGGGATTCGAACTCGGTGGCATAAAATTTACCTATTCCATTAGCCACTAGACCATCGAGTCATTACGCAATGAGTTGAAATTATCCTACTCTTTATTATATTGAAGTTGTTTAGCGACTTTAGCCCGTATCATAAATCTCAAATGAATTGAGGGTAGTTTAATATTAACTGTATAAAAATTAAATCTTTTTGTTCAATCATAACGTTCATTACAATCTTTGAGTAAGTCTAGTTACGATTGCGTTTAACAAGTTTTTAACATTTATTTTATCATGAGTTCGCGATCAAATATTGATATGGCTACGAGGGCCCAAATAATAGCATTGCATAATCAAGACTTAAACGTAAGTAATATTTTAAAGTCACGGTTCGTTATTTATTTTATTATCCACGATTAACGATACACGAAAATAATAAATAATATATTATTTCCTTTATAGGTAAAGACTGTCACTTTTGGATAAAGCGGTTTCAAGAAGAGGGTTCGTTGGAACATCGTAGTAGATCTGGTAGAAGACGCCATATTGACTCATACCAGCGTCAGGTTATGGTGCAAGGTTATGAGGGAAATGGCTTTACACGAACAAGATATTACGCAGAGTTGTTTGATACATCTTTGTGGACGGTGTATCGTGCTCTTTATAGTGAAGGGCTGCATTATCATCGACATGCTGCTAAGCCATTGCTAACCGAAGCTCATAAAAGAGCACGATTGAAGTTCGCTAAATACAGAAATTTCGACTAGAGCAACATCATCTTCAGTGATGAAATACTTTCAAATCCAGCACGGGCAAGTTAGGTTGTGGCGTAGGAATAAAACGCGTTATGACAGTGATCACGTTGTGCCTACCTCTGGATCCGGTCGTGTAACAGTGAACATGTGGGAAATGGATGAGTGCTGACCAGGAGAACTTACTGTAATTCTCAGTCGTGCAAATAGTGTAAACTACATAGATGTGCTGAATGACGTCATGCTGCCAACCGTGCGGAATTTTTTTTTCCTGTAGAAGAAATGCCTGTAGTGATAACGTTCGTGCAAGACCATAAAATTGTCCTATACACCGTTCCATAATTGTGCAAGAGTGTGTAATATTCAGGGTTCCTGTTAAACCGAATAAAAGACGAACACGGCCAGTACAACCATTTATGCACAAACTCTCAACTAGATTAAGTTTAACAATCAATCCGCATAAAATAAACAAAGAAGCGCAATTCTTGTAACAAAAAGTATGTCCGTATGAGTCCGGATCGAACCAGCGGCATGTGTCCGCCAGACCACCGGCTGTGCCTCGAAACCAATCGCTCCTTTATAACTGCGGCAATTATGACGATGACTAGTTTGACAGACGGACATCAAATCTGTTTAGCCAGCAATCGGATATACGGATCATTCCTTGGCCTGCGAGATTACCAGATTTAGGGTCCGTTCACACAGACCGGCTCGGAGAGGAGAGCAGATTTTTTGTCAAGTTGAAAATAAAGTTTTAAGTATTTGTAGTAAGGTTTATTTTTGCATGTGCACTGCGCGTTCAAGCATTCTTAATGACAAAACAGTGCACATGCAAAAATAAACCTTACTACAAATACTTAAAACTCAGTTTTCAACGTGATAAAAAATCTGCTCTCCTCTCCGAGCTGGTCTGTGTGAACAGACCCTTAAACCCCATTGAAAGTTTATGGGGCGTTATAGTTCAAAGGTGGGACAATAGGAACGAAAGGACTTAGGAATCACTGACTTTACGGGGTCAAAGCTTATATGAATAATTAATAAACGGCGAACACACGAAATATTAAAAAGAGAATATAAAGTGTTGACTATTGGATTGAGTATTATCAAAGACCGGGGTAGCTATAATTTATTTGATAAATTACAGTGATCAAACTTAGTGTAAGTGGGATTTTAATCACTACTTTATAACAACAAAATGTTATTACACTAATGATTTTGATTTCTTATATAATATAAGAAATTAAAATAAAAACAATATAATTTATATTTATATTGTATTCCTTTCCAATATAAAAAAAAATATTTATTAAAAATATATTTTATATATTATACAAATCAAATAAAAAAACAAGTTAAATTAATACTAAAGAAAGTCTACTCAAACAACAATTAATATGAAATAAATCAAATTATTAAACAAAACAAAATCAAAATTATATGCACAAATAATAAACCGAAACAATTGTATTAAATCGCTTATATTCTGCACTGTGGCGTAGGCCTTATAGGCACGCAGTAATCATTCAATTGCATCCTACCCTCATAAGTCAAATTGTTTTGCGGTTCCTTGTGTGAAACCTACCTTCTTATTTTTGGGAAATAAATACCTTAACCGTAAGTAGAAAACTAGTTAAATACACACGCACGCACACACCACGCATACACTATACATAAATTATTATGCACACCATACTTTTAATGCACAAACCTTCGCGCTAAGCTTCGCTACTAAATTAATATCTTGCCACAACAATTTTTTTGT
This sequence comes from Mythimna separata, assembly GCA_030763345.1. NCBI lineage: Eukaryota > Metazoa > Arthropoda > Insecta > Lepidoptera > Noctuidae > Mythimna > Mythimna separata. Next base: position 20,939,560 of record CM061170.1, on the reverse strand, counting down.
TTTTAAATACATGTTATTTATATTCCTCGTTATGTTATACCTGATTCCGTGGGGTGAGGACCTGGTGATCTGTAATACAGGTTTACACCTATAATAGACACCAGCTCCGCACACTAGACTGATTTTTTTTTGTTATGTTAGTTAGGTAATTTTAATCATGTAAGTCTTGTTTTTGTGGGTGAAATAATGATATTATTATAAATTACTCGATCCCAAAATTACAGCTATAACCCGGTCTTACAATTTATTATTGTTATTGATTTGAGGTCAAGCTTCAATTTCTTCCTCGTTCTGGAACGAATACTTAAGCTATGAACCTTAGTCATAACATAATGCACAAATCAATCATTATAGTCAATACCACTAACCATAATCATGCAAAACGTAATATTTTTATAATTTATGAGTGGGTAAAATATTTACAGAACTACTGTCTAATGACATTACAACACAAAAGAACTGGCATCATTCCTATAGTAAGTTTGACACTAATGTGTCAATTTAGTCTCAGGGTATAAACAACAGACGATAAGGTTGCATATTTATAGGGAAGGGTATTGTAACTTTATGAATCAAACTAAATAATAGGAGAATGGCACAATACAGTTTTCATTTAGAATACTTATAATATCTACTACTAGTTTTATTTTTTTAATGTCTTCCATTTTGTAATAGAGTTATTCAGTTATAAATTTTGCTTGTATTTCTCATAACAAGTGAATTAAATAATTGTTAATTGGGTGTAAAACTGTTAAGTTAGGTTATACACTGTATAAATAAGAAAGAAGTAAAAATTGTATTCTTCTTTGAGAATTAAATGTCTTAAACTATAATATCACTAAAATAGTTTAATTTTTTATCCTTTACTAATTCTCGTAACTTAGTAAATCTTAATCTGTAAGAAAACTATTACTAATAATGCTAATACTTACCACTATTTATGAAAGTAATTTATGTATATATATTTATATAGTGTTAATATATAGTAGTATATGTATACTTGTGTATTATGCCTTTATTGCACCTTATACCTCATATTTTTATATTATTTATAACAAAAAATAAAATAAAAAACGTTTAAAAATATAAAAAAGAGAATATAAATTATATTATACAATAATTACATTTTAAAAAAGTCGACTTAGAACTGGGATTTGAACCTGTGCCCTGTGGAACTAGCTTTGATATTCTGCCATGCTAATCCACCTGAGCTACCGATCTAATTATTAGAATATGCGAAAATGAGAGCTACTTTGTGAATGTAGGGATTTTATTATTTATGATCTACGCCATCTGGTGTCGAATTAAATAATATACCAATTGGCTTTTTTGCTTTAGTATAGATGGCGCTGTATTAAGTACTCGGAAATAAGAAAATAAAATCATTTATGTTTGTTTTTTATTATATTATTATTACTTAGTAATTATTTTAGGTATTAAAAACCATATTAAGTGCCACTGCGTAATAAGATTTTTTAAGCTATGCTGTGTTTTTTAAATGTTTGAACAGCGCCATCTAGCCGTCTCATGAAAGTCATGAAAGGTTTTGCAAAACCTCACAGTCAAATGTCGACCTAAGGTCTACCATGCAGCTTTGTCAATGTTAGTACCACGGACCTTTTGTGAAGGTGGAGGGGAGAATGACCATGAATGAGCATTTGTATTATTCTGCATAGAGATAGACGTAGTTCTCAGCTTTGAGCTTTCTTTGGTTGGACCTTATAAATACCAAACGCTCTGTCTCAATTTTGGCGTACATGTCCTAAGAAACTGAGTAAAGAGCGTACGATAATAGCGGAGATAAGAACCATTGTTTACCCTCAGCTGGATCAAGAAGCTATAGAAATGCATGCACGGATGGTTTTTTTTATGATTTGGGGTGCCTGTCTGGGGGTCTACATTTTAGTGGGCAAAATGGTAGCCAACCTCTCCGCGACAGAACTGAAATGAGAGGATATTGAAGAGAATCGTACGCACGGTGAGTCTCGCTGATCCTTCGAAGCCGGTCATCATGCGTGCGTAAAACGATGTCTCTTTTATCACACTCCTGATCGACTAACACAACAGCTACCTCATTCGTCGTTGGAGCATTATACCACCCTGGATGGGCTTCTTTTTTTTATGGTTGGGGGGGAATCATCAGAATGACTTCTCCCGCTCTTGGGCGGAGCGGGAGGGCGTGTCAGACTCTTACTGACTAAACCCCTACCCCGTTCCTTCGTTGCCTTCGTTCTGGGGGGGACTCGGTGTCAACCTTTAGGAATACCACGTGTTCCCCCCAGAGGCTTCGGCCCTGCCAGGCCCCTACAGTTTTGCTGACATCTCCTTGAGGCGCGCGTGGAACAGAACGCGCCGTTGACGGCTGGGCTCGGTCCAGATTATTTCCAGACTGCCGGACGGCGAGCTACCCAGTGCTCGCCGTCCGCGAACCTGCGCCTACGGTACCCTGGATGGGCTGTGATCGGCCTTCTATCTGCTCTGATGACAAACTTAAAGTGGTTGCGCTCGTTCTCAGGCACCGACGCGAGGGCTGCTTTGAAGTTGCTAATTTCCGAATTAACGTTATGCAACATACTTTGCAGTCCTTTTAACAGACCAGACCAAATTTAAGATGTGTCTACTTGAACACTTGCTTGTTGTTCACCAAACGAAGTCATCTGGAAGGCACTGTTATAAGCTCGAATGTATTTCAAAAGATGGCTGGACTTCGAATGCTCGCCATTTAGTCCCCTTTTCCATTTGCGGACTTGGCAGTGGGTACAAACTTCTTCTAAGGCAACCATATCTCCATGGGCGGCGTAGTTAATCACGATATTGTAGATAAATCCACTTCCTTCTTTATTTAGCCGTTTGCTCTTCAATATCGTAAACCGTGGATTCATCATCAGATGTCGAAAGTTGATTTATGTCACGACACAGGCGATCTTATTCTATTTGTGCCGCACGCTGTTCTCTTGGATTCGGTCACGTTCTTGCGATAAATGAGCTTCAATGTCACTTCATCATCAATGAACATCACTTTTTTGTAATACTTAACACCGCATTTTTTTTTAATTGTCTTCCTCAACTCTGCTCAAGATTTTGAGGGTTTTGTTGGAACTTGTATTTGTCAAACGAACTATACGATACAACTGTTATGAAGAAAATGCAAAATGCCATCTATGAATTTTAAGAATAACTAACTACTAATCTCGCCAACATGATAAAATTTTAATTATAAATTTCCAAAAAGTGTTAATATGTAACTTGATTTGATTTTTATGAAATGTCATAGATGGCGCTGCTTTAAAATTTCCTTTATAGTACTAACATTCATTAAATTATGTTTTTCTGCCCAAGTTACTTAAATGGCGTAGTTTTTATATTGTAAAGCTAAATAATAGCATGGCTTACTCAAAAACAACATTTATATATGCATCGTTAGATTACACGCTGCCACATAATGTGTAAGAAAAATAAAGATTCACAGCTCCTCCCCCGTAGGTGATAGCGTGATAATATGTAGCCTATTTGTTTTCCCGACCTCTCAGTAATATTCATGCAAAATTTGAAGTAAATCCATGCAGTACTTTTTGATTTTAGCCCGGACATACAGATAAACAGACAAACAGACAAACAGACAAACAGACAAACAGACATGAATTCTAAAAACTATATTTTTGGCTCCGGTATCGATTGTAGATCACGCCCCAAGTATTCTTTTAAAAAAATATTCAATGTACAGTTTTGACTTTCCTACGATTTTATTATATGTATAGATGTTTGTTGGTCGTGAATAGGCTCTTAATAAACTAGTGCGCCTCACCATCGACGATTGCAGCATTGCTTACCATCAGGTGGGATCGCAGTCAAGCGCTAGTTTATAACCATTAAAAAAAAATGTAAAATGTAAATGTATTTTCATTAAATAGGCTCGAAAATGGTCTTGAAAAACTGGCCAGCACATCCTGCCAAGTTGACGCGTTGAAGGAGAAGTTAGCGGTCCAAGAGGTAGAACTACATCAAAAGAATGAAGCGGCCGACAAACTCATTGAGATGGTCGGCGTTGAGACTGCTAAAGTGCAGAGCGAGAAGGCACTCGGTGAGGATTTGTTCACAATGATCACACTAATATTATGATGGCAAAGGATTTTATGGACCTATATGTAGTAATAGAAGTATCTTTATTCGCACCAATGTGTTGAACAGGTTGATAATTAAATATCAATAAATATGTATATTTTTAACCTGAACAAAATAAATTTAAAAATTGTCAATATGAACAGATTTGTATAACAAATCAAAGAGTTATGTCCTGAAATAAGAAGTGGTTTACGATAAATTTTAACCCACGCAGGCAAAGCCGCTAGCAGAAGCTAGTAAACTATAATTATGAAATGGAAGACCTTAAGGTGGCTAGCAATGGACCTCTTTCGATTGAAATTATATAGATTATATCATAATTTTCTATAATTTCAATTACTACTATTTTTATCCCAAAGGCTTGTACAATCTTATGCGAGACAACACCTTACATTTGTCTATATTAATAAAGTGTAGTTTTTGATAACTAAATAACATAGCTTAAAACTCGAACAAATAAAACAATCCGGTCATTTATATAAAACAAACAAAAACCAAACTCCTAACATTTCAGCCGACGAGGAGGAAGAGAAAGTAGCAGTAATAGCTGAAGAAGTATCAAAGAAACAGAAGGACTGTGAAGAGGACTTGATAAAAGCTGAACCAGCGTTAGTAGCTGCCCAAGAAGCTTTGAATACCCTGAACAAAGCCAACCTTACTGAGCTGAAGTCTTTCGGTTCGCCGCCGGGAGCCGTGACTAATGTCACTGCTGCTGTCATGGTCTTGATGGCTCCTAACGGGAAGATACCGAAGGACAGGAGCTGGAAAGCGGCCAAGGTTAGATCTTTTATAATAATTGTTTAGGAACAATAAAACAAAATACAGGTAAAAGCAACTTTACACGATGATGGCTGCCAAAGTTAGAACTGTGGCGCAGCCGACAACGCCCGACTCTAGTGAGAGATAAAATACAAAAATAATGAGAGTGAGTGACTGAAGTGTGTGTGTATATGTGTGTGTGTGAGTACCTAATGTTGTGTGATCCTATATACATACTAATTAAGTGCATTATTGAACAGTACCTTTGTTTCTCGACATTACTGATATACATACTATTACTAAGTAAGCTAATACTGATGGTCATGGAGTAAATTTTTGTGACATAAGTAATATCCTTTTACAGGTGGTAATGGCTAAAGTAGACGTCTTCCTCGAGAGTCTAATAAATTACGACAAAGAAAATATTCACCCTGATGTCATCAAAGCTATTCAGCCTTACTTGAAGGATGCTGAATTTGAGCCTGGTAAGTTCATAGTAGCAGTAAGTGGCAGTGAGCAGGGCGCACTGCTCGTAGAACAGATAACCGATGGGGACGAAAGGTTCTAGAGTCGCGATCACGTGCCGGAAGACGCAGCGTTTTTAAGGCCTCCCATAAAGTGGACCGATGACCTGGTGTGGGTGACGGGACTCCGATGGATGCGATACGTACATATCGTTGTGGTGAATCTTTAGGGAGACCTATGTCTAACAGTGGACGACTTTTGACTGAAATGTTTTTGATGAAGGTCAAATAATACTTCACTATATTAATAACCAGTTAAGAGCATCCAAGCAAAATTATACTTTATTTCTAGAGTTCATAAGGTCGAAATCTGGTGCTGCTGCTGGTCTTTGTGCTTGGGTGATTAACATCATAAAGTTCTACGAAGTGTTCTGCGATGTTGAGCCCAAAAGGAAAGCTCTGCAAGCTGCTAATGCTGAGTTGGCTGCTGCTACTGAGAAATTGAGGTCTATCAAGTGCCAAGTAGCTGTAAGTAATCGTCAAGTTTTATTAAGCTAAGTTTTTAGTACGTACGTACGTAGTTTTAGTTACAGGGTAAGATCGATAGTCAATCGATCTTACCCTGTAACTAAAACTACGTTTCATAAGAATGTACGCGAAACGTTTGCTCGTTTAAACATATTATGCACTATAAAGTTATATAAACAATGTTCATATTTGTTTGAAACACTTAACATTTTAGGGTTTGTCTATTAATTGTTCACTGTATAAAATCGTTCTTCTAATCAAACTCCATTTTAATATTAAAAAAGAAATAAGAAAAAGCCGACGAAAAATTCCAACACTAGGGGAACAGACACAGACAGTCATATACTGCCTTAGTGTTCGTTTGTGCATCGATGTCTGGCATAGAGTATACTTATAAATTATTGAATTCTGATGTTAGCTACTTGCTACTTTTTTGTGCTTCAACTTATGTTGTCAAGAACTGAGATCATGAATATCATTAGGCAAATATCTCTATTAATATTATTCGGAAAGCACGTGAAGCCATAGGTCCCGGCTGTCATTTGTAGATTTTTGGCAGTCGAGTCATTACGAATAGTCAGAAGCCAATAAATCTGACTCCAGTCTTGCCATAAAGTACCGTGTTACCCCAATTAATGTGGTGTGGAGGTCCGGTACTCGTAGGCAACTGCTACCCGTAAAATACTAGTATTCAGCTAAATCCGGCGTGACTGGAAGCCGCACCCAATATAGTTGGGAAAAGGCTAGGTCGATGATATATATGTATACTAGCTTTTACCCGCGGCTTCGCTCCCGTCAAATGACTACCCTACATATCCTACGCTACCCTACCCTACCTTCCCTACCTACCCTACACTACCCTACACTACCCTACACTACCCTACACTACCCTACACTACCCTACACAACCCTACACTACCCTACACTACCCTACACTACCCTATACTACCCTACACTACCCTACACTACCCTACACTACCCTACACTACCCTACACTACCCTACACTACCCTACACTACCCTACACTACCCTACACTACCCTACACTACCCTACACTACCCTACACTACCCTACTTTACCTAACTTTTTTTTTTAGATTTAAACTATCCTATCTCTCAAGTTGGATCGAACTGCACATGGTGTGCGAATTTTATTATAATCGGTTAAGTGGTGTAGGAGTCCATTGAGGACAAACATTGTGACACGAGATTTATATATATTAAGATATTAATATATTTCTTCTACAACAGGCTTTAGAAGAGAAACTGGCTGCGTTGACGGCAGATTTCGAGAAGGCGACAGCAGAGAAGATGAAGTGTCAGAAGGAAGCGGACGCCACTAACGCTACTATACAACTTGCTAACAGACTGGTCAATGGGCTGGCTAGTGAGAACGTCAGATGGGCTGAAGCTGTTAATGAGTAATTTGATTTACAAGACTATTTTAGGAATAGAAAATAATACTAATACGAGACTGTTGGCGTTTTGAGGTATGTGGAACAGAGAGTAAAGTCCCACATACCTCTATGGTTGTTATGACTGGTGGGCTACTGTCCGATAGATGATTTCGGGCTGTTGATCAGTTGAGATCAGTTCTTCTGTGACATCATAGATGTCATTACAGACGCAATGGTTGAGCGATTGGATGTTGCAAGGGTTCGATTTCTGCACGGAATATTATATTTGTATTACCTTCAAATAGCTGTTTTTCCAGGTCTATGTATGTGCCGGGTGTCTAGTGTATGTTAGTTAATATATATTATGTGGACGCGTGATGCAGGAAATCTTAGGGTGGGGTAGAAAAACTTAATTTTCTATTAATGCATGAAATAAGGAAAATAATATTTTGCAAGGAAAAACAAAAGATATGATACAATTGTGTTGAGATTAATTATTTACTAAAGGGATCTTTATAGCGATTTTTCTCAAATTCATCTAACTTTTGATAGACTTCAAATTCCTAATAAATTTCTATCCTCTCAAAATGTTTTGGTATACGTAAAAACAAAACTGTCTTCTCGATTAATTTATACTTTCGTCAATCTAAATATTCGGTGATAAAGTTTGTGGTTATTAATTATTTCTTGTCGATACCAAGAACAATCGGTTTATTCTATGCTGAGCGTTTTTCTTCCAGCCTCGTACAACAAGGCACCACAATGCCAGGGGACGTGCTACTAGTGTGTGCGTTCATTTCTTACGTGGGGTGCTTCACCAAACAGTTCCGATTGGACCTCATGCATAAGAACTGGCTTGTGTTCTTGAAGACTTTAGAGGTATGTAAAGAATAATCGTGGTGTGATATTAGTTTGTTTTCTTCCAGTCGGTAACGTGTCCCACTTGCAAAACTTACCACACAGACATAGACCATACAACACAAGTTAAACTTGCATTGTATTTCTTACATCGCAATAATTTTTTTATCATTGATAGGTTTGCGTTTGACCGCTATCTATCTGATGGAAAGCGAAAGCAGTCGAAAATGGAGCGCGCTTACCTAGAAGCAACCTATTTAGTCTTGATATAAAGATTCCCTGGTTGTAGCCATCAGGAAACAAAGACTCCGGCAGTCAATTTGACACTCTAGCTGTACGCTCAATGAATGTTTTGTCGTATAGGTCTTTTTTTTTTTAGGTTGGGAATCATCAAAATGACTTCTCCCGCTCTAGGCGGAGCGGTAGGGCGTGTCAGACTTTTACTGACTAAAACCCACTCCTGTTCCTTCCTTGCCTTAATTCCGGGGCACCGGGCCTCTCTTTAGTCAACCCAGGCCCCAGAAGGCTTCAGCCCTACCGCGCCCCTACTGTTTGCTGACATCTCCTTGAGGCGCGCGTGGAACAATACGCGCCGTCGACGACATGGGCTTGGTCCGGATTGTTACCAGACGTCCGGACGGCGAGCTACCCATTGCTCACCGTCCGCAAGCATGCGCCTACGGTGGCTGGAAATCGGGATCAGAATCCCGGCGGCGGGGGCGTGAGGGCCATGCCCTCTCGCGTGCGGCCGCCTCCTTAGCTAGCATTACTACTTCGCAGAAGGATGCGACCGCCTGCCACTCCTCCTCGCTCCGGACCATGGCCTGTACCAGGGCCCGGCGCGAGAGGTCATTGCCACCAATCGCCACCTCGAGGACACGGCGATGCTCGGCCCAAGCGGGGCATACCTCCACCCTATGCTCCACCGTGTCCTCCGGGCGGTCATCACAATGGTGACACCGGGGCGATTCTTCAGCACGAATCCGATGCAGAAATCTCCCGAACTTCCCATGACCGGTGAGGACCTGCGTCATGCAGATGGTGAGAACGCCGTGTTGCCGTTACAGCCACTCCTCAAAGAGGGGACTTACCGCCGCAATGACGGCGTGCCCAGCACTGGGTTGCGACAGTCGCAGTCGCCATGCCACCCTGAGATCTCGCCGGAACTCTGTCCGCCATGCCGCGATTTGTCGCGGCAGCGGACTTTCACCCCGGCGTTGCATCTCCACGCGCAAATCGTGCATTTGTCGTATAGGTCTGGAACCTAGACGACAAAATTAAATTTAAAATTAAAGAAAAACCCCGACTACTCTCCACCTCTCAGGTCCTGATGACTTTGAAGACCTGAACCGATTTCCACCAAACATAGCTAAGAACACTCTCGACTGATATACCTTTCAAACAAAAAAAAACCTTATTAAAATCGGATAATTTGGAAGCTACAATGCCACAGACAGAAACATATACATTTACACACACAGACACGTCAAATTTATAACACCCCGTCGTTTTTGCGTCGGGGATTAAAAATTAAAAATTGGCTCAAATAAATACGTGTCTTTCAAGTGGGGCACGTTATGGATTGGGGCATCTAAGCCTGGTTTACCATATTGTTTTGACATCGGTTTTTTACCTTTATATTACGTGAAGATAATTTTAATGAACTATTTAAATATTCTAGCCACCAATCCCAATAACAGAAGGGCTGGATCCCCTGTCGATGCTGACCGACGACACGACGATAGCGATGTGGCAGAACGAAGGCCTACCTTCAGACCGCATGAGCACTGAGAACGCAACCATCCTGTCCAACTCTGATCGGTGGCCCCTTATGATTGATCCTCAGGTTAGAAGTCTTCAGATATTGTTTTTTTTTGTATTATTAGGTCGCAAAAAAGAAGAAAACACAATATAAAAAATTAATTTCGGAGTTCCGTACGTCCAACAAAACCAACAAAAAAATCTAGGATATATAGGAAAACATAGGAAAGATCCTAGAAGGTAGTAGACCTTCTAGGATCTTTGTTTGTCTGTCACTGTCCAAATCTAGTTGACAGGAACACTTTATAACTTTTGTGACCAAAACACGGACGTGTAACATAAACAAATATATATATGTTACTGTAAATGCCCGAACTACGGTAAATATTAGGTTTTACCAGTAAATCTTAGGGTTTACCAACACGAGTCGGTAAATGTAAGAATATGTAAAAAAGAAACGATTTAATCGGGCTTTTACCATTAGAATTTGGTACATGCTAGGTCTTACCGGTGAGGGTTGGTAAATGTTGGTTTTGGATATTTTTTATCGTAGATAGGTTGGCGCTTGACCGCTATCTCACCTGATGGAAACCGACGATGCGGTCGACGATGGAGCGCGCTTACCTAGAAGTAACTTATTCACTCTTGACTTAAAGATTCCTGAGTTGTAGCTGCAGAAAACATAGACTCCGGCAGGGAATTCCACTCCTTGGCTGTACGTACAATAAATGTGTTCCCAAAACGTTTTGTGCGTATAGGAGGGATGTCTATCATGTACCGGTGGCGCATCGCCGTACGCCTGGTGGTCCGATGACGGAACGGGCTAGGCGGAATTAGGTTATGCAATTCCGACGCACACTCCTCAAAATGCAACCGGTAGAAAACCGACAGGCTAGCGACTCGGCGTCGATGCTCAAGACTTTGAAGCCTCGACTCAACGAGTGCATCATTACCAATGATGCTCTTGGCTCTCCTTTCAATTACTTCAAGCGCTTTAAGCTGATTGATATCGGGCAGATCCTTTCCAAAGATGAGAGGTTACTCCATATACGATCGAACTTGCGCTTGATAAAGTGTGAGCAGCTGTTCCGGCGTGAAGTACTGTCTCACCTTTGCAAGGATTCCTAGCTTTTATGGAGAAAAGTTGAGAGTCGACGTCAACGTAACACCAAGAAGATCAAGATGTTCGGTTATTGGCACGGTTGCACCCAGGAAAGTAGGAGTAGGACTGAATTGTCTCATTTTAGCGGAAACCAGACACGCCTGGGTTTTAGCAGCATTGAATTTGACCAAATTGGCATCGCCCCATTCAGTGACTGCCCCCAAGGACCAATTCAAGCGCTCAATTTTAGCCACTCGGAGAGACTGGATCTGTGACCCACTAGTTCGTGTACTGGATAATTATGTATCTCTCAGTAACAGTACTGTCCTCTGTATACCCAAAGGTACCAGACTTAAGATTCACTCCAGATACGGATGGTACACGCTAGAAGATCACTAGCTGACCAATTTCGGCGAAAGCCGTATTGACGATTACTTAGGAAGTCATAAGTTTCTAGGTAGCTTAGTGTTAAGTACAGGGTCCATAGTCTTACAGAATAATGCATAATTTTTAATCAATTATTTTAATTAATAATTATTCAAATCCTTACGTACCTATGAGTAATTATTAAACATTTAAGTACTACTAATCAGTCAAATCGTTACCTATCTATTGATAATGTTTATCTCAACATTTACCGTGTCTTTGAGGTAAATCCTAAGATTTACCAAGTGAATGGTAGTAAAAGTCCGAAATAAACGATGATCATAGAATGGTTCGGACTTTTGCCATTAAGAGTTGGTAAATCTTAGGATTTACTGGAAAATCTTAGGATTTACCGTAGCTCGGGCTTTTACAGTAACATATATATGATATAATAGTCCAGTCAAAATAGACATTCAAGTTTGCATTAATTCCCAACAAGCTGGATTTTTGTGCAGACCTTGAATACGTCATTACGAATGATATGTCAAAAGTCCCCATCGATCCCGCTTGTGCGTTGTTTTTTATTCGAGGTCAAAGGTCAAAAATTAGTGTTTTTTACGTATATCTCTGAAACAACGAGAGCTATCGAAAAATAGTTCAGGCAAAGTTTGTAGATCGTAAAATTGTCTACAAAAAAAACCTAACATTTTTTCTTCTACGGTGCACTGTTCTCGAATTATGGCTATTTTAAACATAGAAAATACGAAATGCACTTATACTAAGGGATGATGGGTTCGATGAATCTTTGAAGGACAAACCATTTGTAACGATACATAAGCAGTGTCGTAAAGCATACACCCGGAAGAGTAGCATCGCTGCAGCTAAAAGACAGCGTGAGGCGGAGATAGCTACCACATCTGGGATTAGTCCTCCTCGTACTAGCACGAGGTAATGAATCGTCTTTTTGATGAAATACAGTTTGTTCTGTGGCAATGAAGCAGATAAAACGGCTGAAATAAAAAAAAAGCGCAGCATCTTCGAACAAGAGTGTCCTCAACTTTCAACCCTTGACTTCAAGAAAACCATCTTTACGGAAGCCCAGACTCGTTTTCATGAGCTAGCAAGTATTGTCATTGCCCGTATTCAGTATGAATATGACTTACTTGCTGCTGAGGCTAAGTACTACAGTGATTGTTACACTTAAAATACGCACTTTCCTGAGGTCTAAAGTCACGATATCTCGAAAGCGATGCTTTATAGAAGAAAAGTGTTAAGATCTTTTTGTAGACAATTTTACGATCTACAAACTTTGCCTAAACCATTTTTCGATAGCTCTCGTTGTTTCAGAGATATACGCAAAAAACGCTAATTTGTGACCTTTGACCTCGAATAAAAAACAACGCACAAGCGGGATCGATGGGGACTTTTGACATACCATTCGTAATGACGTATTCAAGGCCTGCACAAAAATCCAGCTTGTTGGGAGTTAATGCAAACTTGAATAATAATTTTGTCTATTTTGACTGGACTATAAGGTCACTTTTAGGGCAAAATCAAGAAAAAAAAATGTTTTTACCCAGTATCTTGTGATATTTCAAAGGTTATTGTCAGAGTATAAAATATTTTCTTTCATCGTTTTTCCTTATCTCTGAAACTATAGGCTAAAAATGTTTAAAAAAAAAGAAACAATCATTCTTACAGAAAAACCTGTAAACGGTATTTTGTCGTAAAATAACATGATAAAAATATAAAATTATGTTTTGTCCGAAACCCCTTATGCGCGAATCCAAATAGTTCTTTTTTTGAAACCCTGGAATTTTTAACTCTGTAGGTAAATATCTAACAATCGTGTTTTTCAGTTACAAGGTGTGAAATGGATAAAACAAAAGTACGGTGACAAGCTGCGAGTCATCAGGTTAGGACAACGAGGCTATCTAGACACGATAGAGAAAGCTATCATCAAGGGAGAAACTGTCCTCTTTGAAAATATTGGCGAGACGGTCGACCCTGTACTAGATCCACTACTTGGAAGGACTCTCATTAAGAAGGGAAGGTAAGAGTTGTGAACTGTATGATTATTTAGCAAAATTGTAAGTGGAGCGAGGGGTTATGGGTTGCGATCGCTTTCTTCTGTAGAGCAGTAAAGCTAGCAAAGGAGACGGCCGCACGCGCGGGGGAATGGGCATCTTCACGCCCCAGCCACCGAGACCCCGACCCTGAGTAATAGCCACAGTAGGCTTGGGCTTGCGGACGATAAGCAAAGGGTAATTCGTCGTCAGGACCAAGCACAAGTCGTCGACGGCAGGTATTCCATGCGTGCTCAAAGAGATGTCAGCAAAGTTATAGAGGTTCGGCCCTGCTGTGCCGATGCCTATTAGGACCATGGGTTGAATTCTGAAGAGTTTACCCGTGGTTCTAGAACGTAAAGGGCAACTGAAGGAACACAGTTGTGGTTTTAGTCATTAGATGATCTCTCTTCTTATGAGATAATGAAGTTAAAGCTAATAACATTAATATACATATATTATCATTTCCTAATGTTACAGAGCAATCAAAATGGGTGACAAAGAAGTTGAATACAGTCCAAACTTCAGATTGATCTTACACACTAAGCTAGCTAACCCACATTACAAGCCAGAGATGCAAGCTCAAACAACTCTAGTCAACTTCACCGTCACTCGCGATGGTCTAGAAGACCAGCTTCTGGCAGAAGTCGTGAAAGCAGAAAGACCAGATCTAGAAGACTTAAAGGCAGAATTGACAAAACAGCAGAATCAGTTCAAGATTCAGCTGAAATCGCTTGAAGATGATTTGCTTTCGCGTCTGTCTTCTGCCGGTGATGATATTCTCGGTGATACAGCTCTGGTGGAGAATTTGGAGACTACTAAAAGGACTGCTGCTGATATTGAGAAAAAGGTAAATTTTAATAGAAAGAATCGCCATACTTAAGTAGTATGGCTAGGGGACATTGCCCGCAGAACAGTTGCTCGATGAAGGCTAAAGGTTCTTGAGTGCCAAACGTTTTTGAGGGTCGCGGGAATCCGATGGATGTAAGTATACGCACATGACCCGTCGTTTTGGCGACACTTGAGGGAGGCCTATGTTCTAAAGTGGACGTCTTTCGACTTAAATGATGATGATGATGACATTTTATTGAGAGTCTTCAGAGACTTTAAAGTAATACGGTGGTTTCAATTGAAATCCCATTTAACTTAGTGAGTGGACGCTTGAAGAGGGCTCTAGAAAAGAAGTTTATGGACAATACTACTCTCCATAAACTTCTATCTAACTTCTAATACTTATTTTATCTTCAAAAATGTTTACCTTGTGTAGATTCCAGTAGTTCTGTTTCTTTTAATACTAGTCATTGTTTTAGGTGGCCGAGGCGAAAATCACTTCAAAAGAGATTGACGTAGCTCGTGAGTTCTACCGTCCAGCTTCAGCCAGAGCATCCTTGTTATACTTCATTTTGAACGATCTTAACACCATTAATCCTATTTACCAGTTTTCTTTGAAGGTGAGATTATAAATCATTATTCATACTAGCGGTCCTGGCAGACATTATCCTACACAGAAAAAGAAAATTAAGAACCCAATTGCAGTGCCATCATCAGGGTTCAATTGTATTTTCAAACTATCCAAAGACCCAATAAAATATCCACACACCAAATTAAATCTAAATCGGTCAAGCAAGGCCTTTAGGAGAAGTTAGGTAACAATTATACTTACTGAAGAATTTAGAATAATGTAGAAAATAATATTTAATAAAGATTATTCACGGGTATTAAGACTTAATTATGTGATGAAGAGCCATGATTTTATTTTTCCATTGCACATTTTCTGCCTTTGTGTTCTGGCTCAATTTTCACTGTGTAGGATTCAAGTTGAGCTAGCGTAAAGAATGAAAAAAATTGATGTATCAGGCAATTTTTCTTTTCAATATTATTTGAAATGAATATCACTGAAATTCATCATCATGGCTAAATACCCTAAGATGACTTCCAGGCATTCAGCGTCGTGTTCCAAAAGGCGATATCGCGCGCCGAGCCGGCGGAGGGGCTGGGCCCTCGCATCAAGAACCTCATCGACTGCATCAGCTTCTCCGTGTACCAGTACACCTCCCGCGGACTCTTTGAGTGCGATAAACTTATATTCGCTTCGCAGATGACGTTTCAAGTAAGTAGCTTTACAAGGATTTTAATATTTAGAAACATTAAATCATCATCATGGTCAGATATCTGGATGGTACGTTTGACAAAGTGGTTAAGCGATTGGCTGTAGTACTGCGTGTCGCAGGTTTGATTCCCGCACGGAACGAATGTCTTTATAGCCTACCGATAGGTAGATGTTTCAGGTCTGGGTGTCTTGTTTACGCGAATTCACATGTTTGTGAAAGCACCAACGATATAGGAGGACCAAATTTTAGTGTAGTGCAAAGTTTAAAAATAAAGAAAAGATAGAATGTGATCTGTCATCAGCAGTCATCAGCCTCCACCTGTCCATATCCCACCCATTATATTACGGTTCTGCACAATATCTCTTCTTTGTGTAACTGTGCGCAGCCATTTGAACATTAGATTATCTTTTGCAGATACTCGTACGAGTAGAAGGTATAGCAACTGCATTAGACTAGATGCTTGATTGCTAGTTAGGTCAAGTAATACTATACGATCATAAAAGATGATGATGATATCATTTGTTTTATGCTATTTATTATCTAGTTACCTTCTTATTACTCCTGCCCTTATTCCATCCTTATCCCCGGTCCTGTCACCCGTCATAACATCAGTAACTCCCTTTTCTTTCATATCAGTCCTTACACAGTCAATCCATCTTTACTTTGGCCTCCCTCTTCCTCTCCATCTCTCTACATACAACTCATAACTCTTTTAGAAATATGCGTTTCATCTCTCCTCTTCACATGACCAAACTAAGACAAAAGATATAATATATTATCTAGTTACCTATTTATGAACGAATAAAACGACGAACCCAAATAACCAATTCACTATCTTTTAGGTGCTCCTAATGAGTGAAGAAGTATCATCAGTGGAGCTAGACTTCTTCCTCCGGTTCCCCATAAAGCCCCACGTAACGAGTCCAGTGGACTTCCTCTCCAACCAGAGCTGGGGAGGCATCTGTTCTCTGGCTGGTAAGGAGGAGTTCAGGAACCTGGACAGAGACATAGAGACATCGCCTAAGAGATGGAAGAAGATTGTAGAAGTTGAGTGTCCTGAGAGGGAGAAGTTTCCTCAGGTATGTGACTACTATATTTTACAGTGTATTTTAAATCTTTGTATATTTATAATTGTAAAAATATGATTGTGAGTTAGGCGTAAGATGCAGCAGTAGAAGGCTTCCCACAGGGTGGACAGATTATCTGGAAAGGATTGCAAGAATCCGATGGATGAACAGGATCGTTAATTACGGCGAAACTTGGGAGAGGCCTTCTAATACTGCTTTCCGGCTTACTCACAATCACTTCGATCAACAATGTCAAAGCACAATCATATAAGAGTAAAATCTTTCGGCTGAAATGATGAGCAAACACTCAAAAGTTAAAGTTTAAAAAATTGTAAATATTTAGATAATTTTCTTCCTTTTGTAGTTTTATATAATTTTGTCACTTTTTGATAAATATATACTCAAGAGAATCAATTTTCAGGAATGGAAAAACAAAACAGCTCTTCAACGAATGTGTATGTTAAGAGCTTTGAGACCAGACAGAATGACGTATGCAGTAGCGTAAGTATTAACAGTTAATTTTACAAATAAACACCCAAACCGAAAGCAAGGGTGCTATGGGGTTGAAATACTGAAATAACAGATTACATTATTATGTATTATATAAATCCCCTTTAAAATTGCAAAAATAAATAACGATTGCTAATGTTCCTTATTTTTATTTGAGACATTTATTAATATAACTTTCATAAAACATTGACTTTACTCTGCAATATCTAGAGCATACATAGAAGAAAAAATGGGAGGAAAATATGTAGAAAACCGAACACTAGAATTCAGCAAGTCTTTCGAAGAAACCAGTCCGACTACTCCAATATTCTTCATCCTATCTCCTGGTGTCAACCCACTGAAGGATGTGGAAGCGTTGGGCAAGATCATGGGCTATACTGCTGATAACGGGAACTTCCACAATGTGTCGCTGGGGCAGGGGCAGGAGATCGTGGCTGAGCAGGCCATGGATGAGGGGCTGCAGAAGGGGCACTGGGTGGTGTTGCAGGTACGACATTTTTAATATCGGATATCCTTTTATCAAGTTGTTTTCCTTTTTGACTTAGGCCAGTTAAAAACTCTGAGGTTAATAAATTAAATAAATAGGTATTCAATAATGAAAGTATTTATTTTACATTACATTGTTATTTAGTTTACTTAATAAATTATATTTACATATACAAACTAAAGATACAAACCTATATATATACAAAAATAAAAAGGGATTTACTGGGAATCAAAAAACTCATCCACGTCGATGTCAACAGGAATAGTGCCCAGAACGCTGGCAGCATTGCCACGTTGGATGGCAATGCTGATTCGTTGGCCGAAAAACAGCCCAGCCCTCTGGTCACGTGAAGAGTCGACTAGCTGCTTGCTAATATCCCGAACAACTCGATGAGCACTCGGACCCCACGGCCCTAATGTTTCAACCCCAAACGGCTCAAACATATAACTCCCGATAAGGTTGTTATATTTGCGCCGCTTGAGGTTTTCTGCGCCTGCAGCAGCAGCCCCAGGACAGCCCGCCGTACTCAGAACATGGGATGGCGCAAGGGTGTCGACACATGTTGCATCCCACACCAAAGGCCTACCCAACTTCCAAGGCATTATGGTCATCCCGTCTGGCCTCTTCCCATCGTCGCGTGCCAAGCCATTAGGTTCTAAAACAGCTGGCACCCCAGCGGTGACAAGAGCTCGACGGATAATGTCATTAATGCTAGCGTATAATGAAATAAATGTAAAAGTTGACGCCAGTAATTTAATTCATGAATCCCTGACCGGTCCTATGAGATCGCGCTGTTATTGTTTTACTATTGTGTCTCGTTTTGTGGGTATGTGATAGGTTAAAGTGCAATCCGAAAATTATTTAAAATTTTGGTCAGGTACCTATAATATTACAACCATTTTCCAGAACATCCATTTAGTAAAAAAATGGCTCCCAAGCCTAGAGAAGAAAATGGAGAGCTTCGCTACCGGGTGTCACGAAAACTTCCGACTGTTCATGTCGGCGGAACCCGCGGCCACTGCTGCGGCGCACATCATACCGCAGGGCATCCTGGAGTCCAGCATCAAGATCACTAACGAGCCGCCTACTGGCATGCAAGTAAGTTGTCTCACTGTGACTGTTCATGTCGGCTGCGGCGCACATCATACCGCAGGGCATCCTGGAGTCCAGCATCAAGATCACTAACGAGCCGCCTACTGGCATGCAAGTAAGTTGTCTCACTGTGACTGTTCATGTCGGCTGCGGCGCACATCATACCGCAGGGCATCCTGGAGTCCAGCATCAAGATCACTAACGAGCCGCCTACTGGCATGCAAGTAAGTTGTCTCACTGTGACTGTTCATGTCGGCTGCGGCGCACATCATACCGCAGGGCATCCTGGAGTCCAGCATCAAGATCACTAACGAGCCGCCTACTGGCATGCAAGTAAGTTGTCTCACTGTGACTGTTCATGTCGGCTGCGGCGCACATCATACCGCAGGGCATCCTGGAGTCCAGCATCAAGATCACTAACGAGCCGCCTACTGGCATGCAAGTAAGTTGTCTCACTGTGACTGTTCATGTCGGCTGCGGCGCACATCATACCGCAGGGCATCCTGGAGTCCAGCATCAAGATCACTAACGAGCCGCCTACTGGCATGCAAGTAAGTTGTCTCACTGTGACTGTTCATGTCGGCTGCGGCGCACATCATACCGCAGGGCATCCTGGAGTCCAGCATCAAGATCACTAACGAGCCGCCTACTGGCATGCAAGTAAGTTGTCTCACTGTGACTGTTCATGTCGGCTGCGGCGCACATCATACCGCAGGGCATCCTGGAGTCCAGCATCAAGATCACTAACGAGCCGCCTACTGGCATGCAAGTAAGTTGTCTCACTGTGACTGTTCATGTCGGCTGCGGCGCACATCATACCGCAGGGCATCCTGGAGTCCAGCATCAAGATCACTAACGAGCCGTCTACTGTACGCCTAGGTACATCTTACAAGTAAGTTGTCTAATCTAGGACTGTTTGTATCGCTAGTGCCCCAAATCATCGCGGTCCATCCTTGAGTCCATCAATAACAATGAATGTGGCAATGGCAATGCAGGGTAATTGTGTTGATGACAGCTAAAAAATAATATAATAATATAATAATAATAATATAATAATCATCTTTATTAAATCAAATTAAATTAAAAAAAACATCTTTAAAAAAATAGACTGACTTTAATAAAGACAGTAAATAGGTTCCTCTGGTGAATATAATTATGATACTATCAATCAACCATTTCTGGTTAGAGGAGATAAAATTGTAAAAACTTGAAGCCATGCATTTTAAAATGTTTTGCATAGAAATCGTATGTCCTATACAGGGTATTTATGTCGAAAATGAAATTTAAGTTTAATAAAAAAGCCTTTCCCATTTATACATTTTTATATCAACAGGCGAACATCCACAAAGCTCTAGATAACTTCAACCAAGAGACGCTGGAGATGTGTGGCAAGGAGGCAGAGTTCAAAGCGATCTTGTTCGCGCTGTGCTACTTCCATGCTGTAGTTGCTGAGAGACGAAAGTTCGGACCACAGGGATGGAATAAGATTTATCCTTTCAATGTTGGTAAGTATTTTTGCTGTAGTATGTTTTTTCGTTCAGGCTCAGAATGTTCTTCTCTCAAAATTTCCCTCGGTTTCAAATTGCCTCTTTCCCGAAATATTCCCTTCCCTTAATGTCTATTTCCCTTCTCTTTTCTCAAAATAAGGGACATTTTTCATTTTCCCCGAAATTACTTTTTCTTAATATGTTCCTTTCCTACGACAGCTTTTCCATCGAGTCCCGTACGGTATACCGAATTACCCTTGAACGATATAACTGTCTACAGAAAGCTTGGTTCACCGACGAACGATAATACGAAAAAACTATTAGTCGGTACCATTATTTACCGACAGCACATCATCATCTGCCTAGCCTTTTCCCAACTATATTGGGGTCGGCTTCCAGTCAAGCCGGATTTAGCTGAATACCAGTATTTTACGAGGAGCTGCTGCCTACCAGACCTCCACAACCCATTAACTGGGGTAACACGGTACTTCATGGCAAGACTGGAGTGAGATTTACTGGCTTCTGACTATCCGTAACGACTGCCAAAGATCTCCAAATGACAGCCGGGACCAACGGCTTAACGTGCTTTCCGAGGCACGGAGGAAACTCGTTATGTTAAGATGGTCACCCATCCACAGACCAACCTAGGCAAGCGTTGCCTAACCTTGAAGATCGACCTGTGCGGCTGTTACAGCACGTTTCGCCGAATAACGTTCATTTTCATCCCTTTCCATCCCTTAGGGCTGATCGGCTGCTGAAGAAGATGGCTCCTGCCAAACTCACTAAAATACATAATTTGTAGAATACTTGCTCCAATAAATTATGCATTTAAGTACATATTACTTGTTGTATTATCATCTTTTGTGTTTTGTGATTCTTTTGCTTGGTCACTTATGGATATTGCTGTTTCCTTGTAATTGAATCAATCTTATTTTATTGAGTGATGGCCTCTATCCTCAGCCTTCTAACGATATCTAAAATTATCTATTATTTAATTTTAGGTGACCTAACAATAAGTGTGTTTGTGTTGTACAACTACTTGGAGGCGAACGCGAGAGTGCCGTGGGAGGATCTGAGGTACTTGTTCGGTGAGATCATGTACGGCGGACATATCACTGATGATTGGGATAGAAGACTCTGTAACGCTTACCTGGAAGAATTGATGCAGCCTGATCTTGTAAGTCTTTTTTTATATATTTTTACTTTACAGTAAATAGAATTTAGGAACAATTTTCGAAAGCGTCATCAAAATAGGGTAGTTAACTTACAATAAAATTGTGATTATAAATTGAAATCCTAAATTTTCTTAGAATCCCAGTTTTAAATAGTTATGAGAGTAATTTTAGTAAAATGTTATATGAACTTGCTAAGATTAACAAACCATAAGCATTGAAATTCAACGTGGCAATACTGCCAGTCTTCTGGGCACATTTCCGTATAACAGAGATGTGGAAGAGTACTTCAACGCCTGAGAGTATTTTGTATTATATGTGAATAGTTAGGTTTAGTATAAATATGTAGTTTATAATTGACTCTCATCTTATGTACATAATACTCGTATATGTAGATCAACAAAAAAATTATTTTGCATGTATTTTTTTTAAATACAAATTAATATTTTTATAAATTAAACACACACTTTTCCAAACTTTATCTTTACCAAAACATTCACGTCCAGGTTGACGGCGAGCTCCAACTAGCTCCCGGCTTCCCCGCTCCTCCAAACACAGACTACGTGGGCTACCACCAGTACATAGAAGACGCCATGCCAGCCGAGTCTCCCTACCTCTACGGCTTGCATCCTAACGCTGAGATCGGCTTCCTTACCACCACGTCGGAGAATCTGTTCAGGACTATCTTTGAGATGCAGCCGAGAGATGCTCAGGCTTCTGGAGCCGCGACTGTGACCAGAGAGGATAAGGTTTGTGAAGATTGTAATAAACTTTTTGAAGAGCAGAAATATGCCATCTAAAAGCCAAAAAGCTAAATAAAGCCAAAGCTATCTAAACTTGTATGGAGCTTTGCCTGCACAAAAAATATTCATGTACACAGAAATACAAAGAGGTATGGATTTACAATAGTGTAAGTTTTATGATCAGAGAAGAAGCGAGAGATACTTATAAATAAGACACAAAGAAATGCACAAATTATTATGAATAGCATTCATCAAATAAATAAAAGCAACTTCAACAAAGTTTGACATAGATGAACTATCACCATTTATTTTGTAAAAATCTAACAAAAAATATAAGTCAACTTCAAAGCTCATATTTGAAAAATCCACTCTATTTATAGGTAAAACAAATGCTAGACGAAATAATAGAGAAGTTACCTGAAGAGTTCAACATGACAGAAATCATGGGCAAGGTTGAGGAGAGGACGCCGTACGTCATAGTGGCGTTCCAGGAGTGTGAGAGGATGAACTATCTGACGGGAGAGATGAAGAGGTCGCTCAGGGAACTCGACTTGGGGCTAAAGGTAATGCAAGTAGTAGTAGTGCAGAGTAGCGATGGGTGCTTCCGAGTTGTTTTAACAATCGGAGGTATTAAAATAAACCACGGACTCGCGGTTCTACAAAATAATCGAGATGTTTTTCGATTGTTTCGAGTCAACGGAATCGGCCGCTAGTTTTCAATTGTTCGAATCAGTCGCTCTCACTCGAAACTCTAAACCATCGAGGGACAACTCGCGAATGAATAATCGAATATGTCATGCGCCAGTTGCATTAACAGACAGAGTCGGACTCGAGTCAAAGTTGAAACAACCGGGAATCAACGAGATGTTTGAACAAACGAATAAAACTTCTCGCTGTCACGCATCTCTAATTACATCAGACTAATTAAATATGTTCCAAGCAAATTGAATAAGTTTACAATGTTGTACTATAATAGGAAGTTAAATGCAAACTGCTATATTTCAGGGTGAATTAACAATCACATCAGATATGGAAGATTTGGAAAATGCTTTGTTTTTGGATCAAGTGAGTGAACTCCTATTAAACTACTTACAAATAAAACAGTCTGTCATTTCTGGAGATGTAATTTTTTGTTCTAGTAAAATTTTAACAGTTCTTGGTTCCTTGATTTTAAATTCTGGTCCTATACACAATGTTAAGGAACTAAGAACCAATCTTTTAACACTATGATATTTTTACAGGTACCGGCAATTTGGTCCAGTCGCGCCTATCCTTCGTTGCTAGGTCTATCTGCTTGGTTCGTGGACCTTACCCTAAGGTTACGAGAACTTGAAACTTGGGCTACTGATTTTGTTGTAAGCATATTATACTCTTTAAAGTAGCATTTTTTTATTTCTTTCAATTATATTGTACTACTATATATTTCTTGTGGTTTCTGGATATTTTGGTGGATATTTGTTTATTAAATTTGTAATATTTCTATGTAAACAACTTTTTCGGACTTACTTTTTTTCTTTTATCTGAATTTTCTTCTTCTTCCTGTCCTTGTCCCATATAACCTAGGGTCCATGCAAAACGTTCTTTCTTCCATTCTGTCCTGTCACCTGTCACTAACTTCCAATTCTTTCATATCACTCCTTACATAATTCATCCATCTTTCTTCACAAAATCCTATAAGCCTTCAAAGTCTTCATACTCTCAAATACTATCTTCTTTATTACTGACTTTTGGAGCTTATGCAGCTATTAAATACATCTTCTTTTTATGATTTAGCTACCAGCATCAGTATGGCTGGGCGGTTTCTTCAACCCGCAGAGTCTACTGACGGCCATCATGCAGAGCACTGCTAGAAGGTATGAGTTGCCTCTAGACAAGATGTGTCTCCAGTGTGACGTCACTAAGAAGATGAAGGAGGAATTCACGTGAGTTCACCTAGATAAGAAGATTTTGTTAACCATTTTCATAAAGACAAAGATTAGGACAATGTTTATTTATAACTCTTTATTAAAAAGTACACACAAATATATACAAAGAAAAAAATGACGAGTATATTTAAATATTAATTTTATAGAAATATATTTCTATGGAAGACGAAGCCGTAGAAGGTATTTTGCAACTTCATATAAACTGTTTTAAAAAAATATCCGTTAGTTTTTACATTAATTTGAATTCTTAGATTATAAATTCATAATTAATGCAAGGATTTTAGTCACTTTCACTTATTTAATCACTATATCGTGCCCATGAATATCTATATATCTCTTACAATGTACAAAACTCCTGAGGTAAATCACATCTATTTATCACATAAACACAATTAACACTACACGCACTTTACTTCTATTTACACTTTTTACACTCATTTATACTCTTTACACACCTTTTAAATATATTATGTATTCGTGCATGATTCCTTTATTGTTAAAGTTTAAACATTGTTCTGTTACCTGTTTAGCCATTATTGACTTACCCCAACTAGTATACGCCTAATGTGTCATGTACATCGAAGAAAAAAAAGCTAGATCCCATGACACAGGGTAACCTAGTGTGGGATCTATGGCCACTTTACTGCACAAAATTTGGTTTGGTTTTGAGAATATTGTGATGATTTTATTTATCGTGCTTTTAATAAGCAGTTTCTTAATAAAATGACTATTATTATTATTCTCTTTATACATAAATATATACATGTACAAATTATATTTTTTAAATTTCAATAAAAATATTTAAAGAACAATTAAAAACACAAAAAAAATATCCCACCGGTATCGGGAACAGGGTCCAAGCTACCGGTTAGGGTTCCAGAGAAAGTACCTCCTAACTATACGAGCCCTGCCCAGGAGTACCGCTATCTGAATCAAGCCCTTTTATTATTATTAGCCCTTTTTCTTCTTATTATTATTATTTCCCTGGGATATTATTACTGGGAAATGCGTTTGTAATGATATTGAAACTTTGTCAAGTGGTATTTATTTTAATGTTGCCATCATTTCTTCATTGTTTTCTACTTTTCATAGGTACTGGTGAGTAACGACTTCTACGCAATCTAAGTATTACATTACTTTCTACATTTAAATCGGTTGAAAGCGCCTTGGTAGAGTTAAAAAAATATAAATAATTGGATGGAATTACATAAAAATTTCATGCATGACGAAATAAACGGCACGTAAGGTACATACAGGTAGATAATGAAGTACAGAATTGAAGTCTTTTAACATGTTTTTATCTTGCGAGAGCTTTTAGTAGTATTCATCTGGGTAGAAAGACTTTACGATGTATCTTCTCTTTTAGTATTTTCCAGCCTTTTTCAGGCTCTGCTTTGCTTGCGTCTTTTGAATTGATTGTCAATGTTACTAAAGATAGAGTAGCCCGCGAATTTCAAATATTTCTTAAAATAAAATTAAAGTCAGTATCAAGTTGTATCTTGATTAATACTGACATAATTGCTGCTTATTTGTCAGTGGCTTATTTTTGGAGTTTCTTGAACATTCCTCTCCATAGAAATCTATGTTTTAGAATGTGCATGTAGCATCATTTTTCTGACTGATTGACAAAGTTAGCACTTTATTAGTTAGTCAGAAATATAAAAATTGAATGATAAATTCTTGAATAAATCCAAAAATTAAATTGACTTTCGTTGGCTGCTCTGGAGAATCGATTTTTATGCTTTTTGTACATAAAAAAGGGTTGCTGTATCAATTTTGTAAAGAGTATCTCTAGTGTGTAGGTAGGTTAGGTATACAAGTCAAGGCACACTACTTATATCTTAAGTAAGCAGGGGAATAAGAGGTGAGATTATAGTAGTAATTGGTAGGAACATTAAGTAATGTAAATAGAATATGTAATAATAAGTAACCATTTGTATGTTAGTCAGGTAAAACAAAATGCTGTATTCTACAAACAAATACATCACCTCATTATCATTTCTTCTGCCATTCTTCTTCTAAGCTTGATATTCTATCCTGTTTACTTTTTGAATAGTACAGGTTTCAGCATTGTATCATACGCTTTTGTTTTAGGAAATGTAAAGTTTGTAAATAGGTATCCAGTTAATTTATTTCCTTCTAAAACTGTAAATAATCACCACTTAAGGTGAATGCTTCAGCTAGCCCGCGAAATTCAAATTTTCTTACGTTTTTTGCAATTTGTTAGCCAGTGGTAGGTAGTATGAAGTTAAAAATACTTTAGCGACTATAAAACGTAACTAGTTACATAATTATAATCATAAAAATCATCAGTACAAGCCTCCAAGCTCACTTAGTTGCAGGAACGTTTTTGACCTCGAAAAAATCGTTCCTGCATTTAGGTGGGCTTGGAGGCTTGTATTAATGATTTTTATGTTTATAATTATATAAATAGTTACGTTTTACAGCCGCTTAAGTATTTTTAACTTTATACAACTTATCACTGGCTTTCAAATAGCAAAAAACGTAAGAAAATTTGAATTTCGCGGGCTAAGCTGGAACATCCCCCTTAAATGTATAATGTACTCTGGTTTTTAGCTTATTAAAGTGCTTGATAAATTATTTGAACAGTATAATATAAAATGTTCAATTCTTTTCTTCTTTGTCCAAATATCTTCCCAGTTTGCTACAACCTAGGGGTCTTTAAGTCAGGAGTGAATAGGTTGCTTCTAGGCAAGCGGGCCCCATCGTCGACCACATGATCGCTTACCATCAGGTGAGATGCGGTCAAGCGAGAGCCTATCAAAAAAAAAAAAAAAAGTTTCTTGGCTAGAGCTGTTTTAGCTGACGTCGACTGTCCTTTTACACTCCTTGAGAGCTTGAGAGCTGTTCTTGCTTATCTGTGTGCTCAAACTCACTTGCTGGTCCTCTTTTTGCATATTTGACCATCATGTGATGAGTGGTCGTCCTCTTGGTCGATAAAATGGACAACCAACTCTATAAATGATTACCTTACCACAATTTATCGAACTTCGGTTTGATAGCAAGGGAAGATTTCAAACAATTTGATTTTCCAAAAAAAATATGAAAAAATTATAGGTTTCTTTAGATCGAATGATCTAACTATAATACTCAAAAGTTACAAACTCGAAACTATTCTTCCTGGTTTGTTGTATACCATGTCCTGACCAAAACTTCTCAGCAGTTTCAACCACTATAAGCTAAACACTAGAGTACAGCCCATTACCTCACTTCCATCCCCCCCTAACGCCACTCCTCCTCTAGGATCGCGGACACCCGCTCCGCCCCTCGGGATGGCGCCTTCATTCATGGTCTGCTGATGGAAGGCGCTCGCTGGGACCAACAGGCTGGCATCATCATGGATTCTAAGCTGAAGGACCTGTTCCCGCCCATGCCTGTTATTAATGTTCGGGTGAGTGAGCGATTTTAATGAAAATTATTGTGATATTCATAATATTCAGATATGTAAACCACCATGTGCCCTGGTTTCTGATTGAAATTGGGTATTTCTTCAACTGTAGGTACTTTAGCTTAAAAAACCGATCGACACATTTTTAACACAAAATACTCAATTCAGAAATCGGCCATATACCAGCTTCATTTCTGTGAATGTTAAACGAAAGTACCTCTCCATAAAACTGTAAAATGTGTTCAAATAAATTAAAAATTGAGTCACAATAAAAAAAATACTATAATCGACGGACTGGGAAAATTCTGCTATACTCGCACAAATTCAGTCTCAAACGTTACTGTAACTTCAGCGGCGAGCAAAACGTAGTTGGCCGTCTACAACATGTAACATAATTAACGCACATCCTCTTGGGGAGTTATTGTACTCATCATTATGAGCAACTTTTACTATGGGACCAAACCTGAAATCGAGAAAAAATAATAAGCTGTTCCCTACATTTATGTTCGCTTAGTTCGTCAGAATGTATGGAACAGCTGATTATTTTTTCTCGATTTCAGGTTTGGTCCCGTAGTAAAAATTGTTCATAATGATGAGTACAATGACCCCCCAAAAGGATGTGCGTTAATTAAGTATGTTACATGTTGTATAAGGACTAGGCCCGACAACGTACGCCACAAAAAGATTTCAGAATGACTGACTTGACGGGAAAACTAGGGTCGAAGTCTGCTAGGGCTTCAGGATGCTTCTAAAGAATTTGCGCAGCTCTGGATCATAAAGGGTTACTGAAGTTACTTGAGTGAGATGTAGTTCGTAAAATACTGATACTTATTTTCGTTTCACCCAGAGCGAGAGAAGTTATATTAAGATTAAAGGGTAACCATAACGGTCTGCAATATCAATAGCGTAGCTAAGGCGTACTATCCACGGACGCGTAGCTTCATAGGCTCGTTTTCATCATTATACGCTTGGTGCACGCTTACAACTTACAACCTTGGTACAAAACTATGAAACACTGTTGTCGAAGCTACAACGACACGACAGCACAACATTGTCAAGCCTAAATGTCATCCATTCCATTTCAGGCAATAACCCAAGACAAGCAAGACCTGCGCAACATGTACGAGTGTCCCGTGTACAAGACCCGCACCCGAGGACCGACCTACGTGTGGACCTTCAACCTGAAGACCAAGGACAAGCCAGCCAAGTGGACGCTCGCTGGAGTCGCTTTACTGTTGCAGACATAGATCCTTCTTCGTTCGTCCCTGTTAACATTATCTGGGGTCGGGTCTCCTCACAATTCTGCGGCAGTAGTTTGCCCTGGGTTGTCGATTTTGGCAATTGGGCAGATATAGATATTTATGTGTAGTAAAAAAAAAATGATTTATTGGTTTAACAACTAGTACAATATTAGTTTGTGAATGGATTTAAGCATGCAATAAAAAAATCTGTAAGACAAACAAACCCTGCGCATCATATATGAATGCCCTGATCTTATTCTTCTTCTACCTGGCGTTAATCCCGGCCATTGCCAGAGTCCGCTTTCCAACTGAGTTTTCTCCACTTTGCCCGATCTTTAACATATACGAATGCCGTGATGTCTACACGATTCGTACCCGCAGATCAACATACTAATTATATTTATGAGGTGGGAATTTACTCAATGATTTCTCTCGCCTTGGAATGGAACGAGAGGGTGGGTGTCTCCGACGTTTGCTGGTTAAATCCCACCTATGTCTTTCAGTTACATTATTTCAAATGTCCCTATGTGTAGACCTGTAATAGTTGTCAAGATGCAGCTCAATTTTATAATAATATTTCAAGGACATATCACAAATCTTGATTTTGGAAATTAAATTTCTAAAACAGGACGGCTTGTTAGAGATCTGTAAAATCACAATATTTTTTTCTTAAATATAAACAGCTAATTGTGTAAAAAAAAGTGAGGTGTGATTTAGAATAAAAGTTATTGAATTTTTAATTTGTTTCATTTAGAGAACCCTCAGTAGGTACATGTAGGTGTGTTCCCTAGGTGCTTCTCGCAGAGTCCGAAAAAGGAACCTTCTGATACAACTGTTTCTGTCGAAGACCTGCGTCAGACATAACGTTTTTATATTTTACAGCTAATCTCAATGAACGATTATTTCATGAAATTATCGGTCAACAGGGTTAAACGAATTAAAATATTTGTATTAATGATTTTAATTTTTGTAATTCTAATAAATACGTCTAACGGTCGCCAATCATACTTAAATCAGCATACAACTTGACACTTTAACCTGTAAAATGAAAAAAAAACTCGCAAGCTCGCGTTCTAGTTAATTGTGTGCTTAAAAGTGATAGGAATAAGAGCGAGTTTTCAAGAAAGTTTATTGAAAAATAATTTATCTAGTCAGTTATGTATGAGTCACACAAAAACTGAAATCATACGCTAGACCAAACTGACCTTTTCACAAACTCACACGCCTAGTTCCCAATTAAACAATTTATTCACGAGAATGACGCATCACTATGAAGAGACAATATTATATTAGTCTATGGACGAACCTTCGAAAATGGCCGGCGGCGACAACTTTATGATAAACTTGACATTTGCCAGTGACCTCATGACCTTCAGACCACGTCATCAACAGATACACTGACCACAATGGATGGGACTTTCGCTGATTCTATCATTAACGTTTGAATATATTAAAACTAGTTTCCGCCCGCGATTTCGTCCGCGTATAATTGTTGGTGTTCCGCTCCTATTGGTCTTAGCGTGATGATATATAGCTTATAGCCTTCCTCGATAAATGGGCTATCTAAAATTGAAAGTATTTTTCAAATCGGACCAGTAGTTCCTGAGATGAGCGTGTTCAAACAAACAAACTCTTCAGCTTTATAATATTAGTATAGATTTTCTCGCATAGCTTTCACACTGTTGTATAGAACTTGTATGGTATGCGGATCATATTGAGATAGATATGTGGCCATATTGGTAGATGTGGAAACAAAGGAATAGAAAATGCCTATTCATGGGGACTGCAAAGGAGAGAGGCTTAAGGTCTTTGTAGGCGCAAAATAATTGTTAGTGTCGATTACTTTACTATCTTTTATATCTATTTATTTTTTATAGTACCTTCTGCTTGCGGGTCTTCTTGCGGACGTTCGAGAGTGAAGGAGCAACGATCATGCGGATGCAATTTTAGTGCGATTCAATTCAATTAAGCAGTGAAACTCTGCGGACAAGATGAGTTCTAATATGTATAAAAATTCTAAGCTCTAGAAATTACGTAGAACTAGTCTAGTCACTAGTTTTTGTATGTGAGAGTCAAAATGGCGGGTGTACCATAGCGAATTAAATTATACCAATTACCAAAAAAATGTACCTAAAATGTACTATTCAGTACCTAGGTCTAAAAAATCTGTACCTCTTTCACAACGAAATTATTTAGAAAGTAAGGTACACCCGCCATATTGACATCAAGATGGCGGGTGTACTATAATATTTTATTATTTAACCATTACTCATAAAATATAATTACACCAAAAAATTGTACCTAAAAAGTACCTCCATTAAAAGAAAACGTAGACTTGAACAGTTGGATAGTTTCTTAGAAATAAAACAACCGTGTTTTGTGTAAAACTAAACGCGATATTTAATTATAAGAATATTATTGATATAGTTATATACAGGATGTTTGGTTCATCGTGTGCCAAATTGATATGGTCGACTGTAGGGGTCACCTGCTATCCTTTCAGACCCCTAAACACTACCCATGTCCAGTGGAATTTTTTTCATTGACTTTTTAAAGTTTTTTGAAAAAAAGACCCGATTTTTACATTCAAATATAAATATAACAAAATGTATAAGACGTAGAGCCTCAATTTTAATTTCATTTAGACGTATATTGTACAAAGGTACTTTTAAATACGAAATTAGTGATATCAACCCTCTAGATTTTTTAAAATTAAGTCGCAAAGTTTCGGACTTAAATTAACGCTATTCGTGTTACAGCTATTTACATGGCTGCAAAAAAAGAACTAAAAGAGACTGGGATCTTCAAACTCTCTCAATAATTCTCTAGTCTATCCTCTTGCTAGTGATGTGCCACATGTCATAAAAATCTTATAACAACTATGTGAAATCGATAGTTTTGTGAGTCGAGTCACATAAAATTAACATTCAAAATTATGATTTGAAAAGTTATTTATGCTTAAATGGTACCTGAAGCACCTATTTAATCTGTTTAATCACTCATATAAAGTAAAACCTGCTTCTTAACACCCTCTTTTTGTGGGTTTGACTTGAAATAAAAGAAAAAAAAGCATCTTTTACAATAATTCCATAATTTTTAAAATCCTTCTCTAATTTTGGCCTCTGCTGCAAATGCAGACCCGACACCTGTTCCGTATTTCGACACTCAGTTTTTCTAGGTCTACACTTGTACGAAGGGTCTGAGGAACCTGCCAAAGAGCTGGTATACGCGACGGAGGTTCCAACTAGGGAAGTACTAGTTCAAAGCATTGGAACGGCTTTGAATACAATTAAACAGGGAAAATGACTTCGTACAACAACTAAGTGACAAAATACAAAACAGATGTCGGGCCTGCACTTGCAACAGATGCCAAAATATGAGCAGTATTTGTAAAAATTATGAAATTGTTGTAAATATGGAATTTTATTTTTTTGTTTCAAGTAAAATCAACAAAAAGTGAAATACGAGACAGATTTCACCTTCTAAGAGTGATATAACAGATTAAGTAGATGTTTCAGATACCATTTTAGAAAAAATAATTTTACAATTCACAATTTTGAATGTTAATTTTATCCGACTCGATTCACAAAACTGGCGATTTCACATAGTTGTAATAAGATTTTTATGACATGTGGCACATCACTAGCAAGAGGATAGACTAGAGAATTATTGAGAGAGTTTGAAGATCCCAGACTCTTTTGGTTCTTTTTTTGCAGCCATGTAAATAGCTGTAACATGAACAGCTTTAATTTAAGTTTGAAACTTTGCGGGTAAATTTAAAAAAATCTAGATGTCTAATATTACTCATTTTGTATTTAAAAGTACCTTTATACAATATACGTTTAAATAAAATTGAGGCTCTACGTCTTATACATTGTGTTATATTTATATTTGAATGTAAAAATCGGGTCATTTTTTCAAAAAACTTTAAAAAGTCGATGAAAAATATTCCACAGGACATGGTTAGTGTTTAGGGGTCTGAAAGGATAGCCGATGACCCCTCCAGTCGACCATATCAATTTGGCACACGATGAACCAAACACCCTGTATATTATATGTACATTGCAGTGCAGCCCAGTGGTAACTGCCCCGACTTGCAAGTTGTAGGTCACATCGTGAGGAAACCGGCATGTCCTAGAATCATAAATTCGAAGACATGTGACATCCACCAATCCGCAATGGGCCCGCGCGGACCAATAATGCTAATGCTAAATAATGCATTTATATTTTTATTTATTTTAGTGCCCGAAGTCTGACAACCAGTCTTACCATGGAGGTATCTACATGTAGGTACACGTGTTTTCCAATTACTAGTTTTTGGAGGTCAGACAGGTAGTCGCTCCATGTAAAATACTGGTGTTCAGGTGCATCAGGTTAGACTGGAAGCCGACCCTAATATAGTTGGGAAAAGGCTAGGCAGATGATGACATTTATATTTAAAGGATATTTTTAAATTATGAATTATATACACGATAATAATTATTAATAGTTACTATACTCCGTCGGTTTAGGTATTTAACTAAATGTAAACAATCTTGGCATGTCTTTTTATCTAAAAGTTGTTTTTTTATCTAGAAGTTTGAATTTATACTCGTATTTGTATTTAATACCTTCTGTCTTAGATTGTAGGTAAAATCTATAAATGAAAAAACGGGCATTCCAAATTCAAACCTCACTTTTAAATGAGGTCAAATACATTTAGGGCCTGTTTCATAATGTCCGAGTAGCCAGTACTCATTGAATAAATTCAAAAATGGAACAGAATTTGAAATCGAAACTTAATCATAGGTGGTGAAATAGGCCCTTATTCAAAAATTAAATCTAATTAGTTAGCAACAAGGTTTACAATAAAATGATAACAATGGTGCTTATTCTACTTTTTTACTAGACAGATATAAAATTTTAAAACTTGAACAAAGTCTGTATGGAGTTGCGAAATTATTATATTTTTATGGAAGGTACTTTTTTTATTTAAGTTGCAAACTTCAAAGACGGGTTTAAACAATAGGTGGTTTTAGTAAGTATATTTTTTTTTTATAAAATCAAAAAACTAAATGTTTTTTATTTCACATAGGCCTACATGTGCACTTATAAAACGTTAGAAGCTAGTGCACGGTTCCAATTGATCGTTTCCGATGGAGAAGAACCAGCAAAAAACTCCACGGTTTTTCTTTT
Source organism: Mythimna separata (assembly GCA_030763345.1). NCBI lineage: Eukaryota > Metazoa > Arthropoda > Insecta > Lepidoptera > Noctuidae > Mythimna > Mythimna separata. The sequence continues at coordinate 20,905,719 of CM061170.1, read as the reverse complement.
GAAAAAATAGTGCGTTTACAATATTTACACATTACAATCGAAACAGAAAAATTGGTTTAACTACACATATAATAGTAGATTATGATACATATGAACCTCCTCTTTTTTAGTTTTACTAGTTCATGAATCCCCGACCGGTCCTACGAGACCGCGCTGTTATTGTTTTACTATTACCAAAACTCCGAATTCACTTATCGCTAATTGCATTATGTATGGACAAAAATAAAGAGGTACCTATCTAATCAATTTGACGCGTAATTTTCATTCATCAATTATCCCTAGAATATATAAAAATATGCACTCAGATCAATAATTAATTATAATAATAACATAGTAAACGAGATACGGTTGTTTTATTTCTCAGGAACTATCCAATTGTTTAAGTGTACGTTTTCTTTTAATACCTCCATTAAAAGAAACGTACACCTGCCATGCCTTATAATGTTCCAACTGCTGGGACTCAGGCCTCCTCTCTAGGAGAGGGAATGGGAGATAATCCACCGCGCGGGCCCATTGCGGATTGGTGGATGTCACATGTCTTCGAATTTATGATTCTAGGACATGCCGGTTTCCTCACGATGTTCTCCTTCACCGTTTTGAGAGCAGTGGTGAAGAAATACATTACACAAAGTAATGCGCCTGACATGGTTGGAATCCGTGACCTACAACTTGCTAGTCGGGGCAGTTACCACTGGGCTGCACTGCAATGTACATATAATATATATAACTATATCAATAATATTCTTATAATTAAGTATCGTGTTTAGTTTTACACAAAACACGGTTGTTTTATTTCTAAGAAACTATCCAACTGTTCAAGTCTACGTTTTCTTTTAATGGAGGTACTTTTTAGGTACAATTTTTTGGTGTAATTATATTTTATGAGTAATGGTTAAATAATAAAATATTATAGTACACCCGCCATCTTGATGTCAATATGGCGGGTGTACCTTACTTTCTAAATAATTTCGTTGTGAAAGAGGTACAGATTTTTTAGACCTAGGTACTGAATAGTACATTTTAGGTACATTTTTTTGGTAATTGGTATAATTTAATTCGCTATGGTACACCCGCCATTTTGACTCTCACTTTTTGTATCTATATTTTGAAAGTTATACTTTCTTGTTTCATTTTCAATAGATATTTATCGGCAGGTAAGGACTATTGGTCCATAAATTATACCGCATGGTCGATTACAGTCACTCCTAGAGAGAGACATCCTCTCTTTTATACGCATAAATGTGTCCCAGATGATACATACATTTATGCTTAAAAATATTCAGAAAAAAGAACTAGATTTTAGCAAAAACAGAGACCCACAATATCCTCATGCCTTAGCGAGGAATGTGTCAAAAAACTTGTTGTTTTACCTGAAGAACACATTTTTAACACAAAATACTCAATTCAGAAATCGGCCATATACCAGCTTCATTTCTGTGAATGTTAAACGCCAACCGAGGAATGTGTCAAAAAACTTGTTGTTTTACCTGAAGAACAAAAAACCTTAAAAGCATATTCTCACGATGACCTCTGCCCTGACGGTAGGATGACTAATCAGACGTCTCGTGGTTATCAAGAGGTATCAATATGATAATATTATATATGGCGAAGTTATGTTATAAATATTTGATGTCATCAGTAACTTTCATGGTCGTTAGTCAGTTTCAGGAAATATATCTTTGGTGTATTATGTCATTTAGACCTTTTGGAGCGGTTTGTAATAAATCTTGATTAGACTTTTGAAATTATTTTATTTATTGTTGATTGGCTCGCGTTTGATCATTACCTCACCTGATAATAAGCGATGATGTGGTTGACGATGGAGTACGCTTGCTTATAAGTAACTCTTGACTAAAAGACTTCCAGACTCGTTCCAAACTATGTTCCTAGACTGCGTTCTAGAGTCACGGGCACTCTTTCAAACGATCTCTCAGCCCTAACAGGAATCGGCCCTGCTAGGCCATTTGTCTAGGTGATATGTTTTCAAGGCGCGCGTGGAACAACTACGCGATTTCGACTCGGGCTTGGTTCTTATCGGACGGTTGGACAGCGAGTTACCCATATCCATATACATCGTCCGCAAGCACACGCTTTCGGTGGCTGGGTATCACCCCGGCCACCGAAAGCTGGCTGGAGCGTGAAGATATTCGTTTCCTCGCGGTTGTTGACATCGCCTCTGCTTGCATTATTGCTTCGCAGAAAAAAACGAATGCTTCCTATTTCCTCTCGCTCCTAAATCAGAGCCGGACGCGATAGGTGGCCATTGCTGATATATATAATAGCGTAGCGTCAGCCTTATAATGTTTCCACTGCTGGGACTCAGGCCTACTCTCAAGGAGAGGGTCCTACATATGTGCCCTGCCTATATGTCCTTCAGTACCACATATTAGAAGTTTACGGCCCAAGACATTTCAAGGTCGTCACAATAAAAAATAAAGCGAGCGATGCTCTTGATAACATCATAGTATCATAAACTATAATTAGGCAAGTTGATGGTTAAGTCACAAACTGATGATGATGATGTAATATGAGGTATCGATGACCGAACGTTGTGTGTCCAATTAATCCATAATCGCAATCAGGATGTCCTGTGATTTACAACTATATACAAAATGTCTCTCACACTTTATTGTAAGGAATAAATTTATTGGTTAAGGACCACTCCTTAACCAATAAATTTATCACTCCATCCACTATATGATTTTTATGGTTCCGTACCTCAAAAGGAAAAAATGGAACCCTCATAGGATCACTTTGTTGTTCGTAGGTCTGTCTGTCAAGATCCTTTATCTCGGAAACACGTAGAGGTATCAAGTTGAAATTAAATCCTTACATTTATTCAAGACTGCGGTCCCTTGAAAGGAGGTATTTCCCGTTGACCTAGAATACTGAAATTTGCCATAAGGCAAGGTCACTTGGCGCAAATATAGGAAAAAGTCTGTAAACTAATAATTTAGAGTTATATTACAAGAAAAAAATATGCGGATCGAACTGTTTTCATAGGTAAGTCGGTACGGAACCCTCACACTTGCCCGGTTTTTTTGACTATTGAGACAGATTAGAGGTGGCAATTGGATTTTCCAAATTTCTTTCTTTCGAGAATTGTTATAAAACTGGTTTTGTTTAACTTTTTAACACTTTTACAAATTAGAGCTTTTTGTGGTAAAGTGGCTTTTGAATATATTTAAATAATTATAAGGTTATTAAAAACCTGTATTGTACCAATGCATATTATTTTTTCCCCAATAAATGTATTTTGGGAGCGTTTATAAACAATTTAGCTTAGATAAATAAGACACTCAGACCCGGAACAACTACACCTATAGAATTAGACGATACAAATAATTGTTCTGTGTGAGAATCGAACCCGCAAATAAAATCACTTCACCACGACACTGTTCAGGCGCTGCGACATCAAAAATATCACAAGCAGTCCTCAACTAAATGGTTTCATAAGCTGCCTTAAGACTATTTACGTTCAAATGGTATGAAACTTCATCAGCTCATGCAAATAAGCAAGCGATATTAACAAAAATCGCTCTTCCTGTCTCCCTACACGTGGTTACTTTGGTTTGATCAAGCCTATTTGATCAAATCACTGTATCTGATTGCATCACTGCTTAGCATCAGACGAAATTGCAGCACTACTTTGTATAATTAAAAAGAAAATCTAGATCAAGCGGCATAATTTTGAGTGGCCACCATAATTTGGCTACACCATTACTCTTTGTCATCATTTTCATACTTTAGCTGTATACACTCTTTGTGGCACTTTTTAGATTGCTAGACATAAAACAAAATATCTAAACAAACCTCCTATTAAAATACAACCACCTCACAGTTAAAATCTCACATATATTTTCCCTTTCTACACAATTAGTAAAGCATTTGTTTAATTATTTCTCTGGTGTGGGCGGCGACATTACCATGCGACACACTGGTAGTTAGTCCGATGTTAGTTAATTCTTAACTCCCATGTTCAATGCGCATTGAGTCGTTGTTCTTTAGACTAAAACACGTAGAAAACGAAAGTTAATGAAATGAATTATTTAGATATTCTAATGTAGGATGCGACGCGAATTTGTAAAGGTTGTGTCTCGGAATGTTGGATCGAGAGATAAGGTTATCCGAATCGGATATTGTATAAGTGTCTGGCAAGCTAATGGATATCGAATTAGTTTTCATTTTAAATATCGAATTTCGAGGAAAAGGTATTAACTAAATCACCATCTTTTTATAAAAAATATAAACTAGTGCTTGACCACGATCCCACTTGATGGTAAGCAGTGGCGGCAGTCTTCTTGAAAAACCTGTTTTACATGGAGTGATTGCTATCAGACCTGCACAGCCCAGTTACTGGGCAACATTATGTTCCTCCTTGAATATACCTACTGTTGGACAGACTTTCTGGGGTTTGGGTTCCTGCAACGACTTTCAGAATTTTACAAATATACCTATAGATACATCTAATGATAAGCGATGATGTGGTCGATGATGGGAGTATACTTGCTTAGAACTAAGCTCGACTTAAAGACTCATCGAAAATTATAAGGTATTAGCTATCAGGAAACTCAGATTCCGTAGGAAATTCCACTTCTTAGCTGTACCTTTAAACGTATGTCGAACAGGGTGAAAACTCCCACAACCCTGCAAATGAAGGATCCTCCGATCAGACGGCTGGTGTGTCTGTTCTGGGCCCGGTCAAGGTCAATCATCAAATGACTTCTCCTGCTCTCGAGTGGAATGAGAGGTTAGACTTTTACTGACTCAAACCTACCTGTGCCTTTACGCCCCTAACACGCACCTAATGACACTCGAAACCAACGGCTTTACGTACTTTCCGAAGCACGGGGTGTCAACAATGTTCTAAATAAATTTAGAAAACTACATAATATGAATTCCTACCACTACATGCATAAGCGGCGTCAGCCCGCCATTTGTAGTTCAGGCCTAAATAAACCAATATCAAATATCCCAACCTCATTTCCATATATTAGTTGACCATATACCTACTATTTCTGAGCATATATAATTAATAGGTTCCGCCTAAATCGGCCGGCTTATACACCACCCACACCCAAAAAAAATGTTTTTTTTACTTATCACGAAGCGATAAATCAACGAAAATTATAATTAAAACATAATAATAATAGTGTAATTTTGTGATTAAAAACTTTGTTTTGATTGTGAAGTGCGAACAAACAGTTTAAGGCAATGATTTTCACGTCACTTTTGTGATAAATGATCAATTTTCGTTTCCTGATGATGAGTCCATTAAAGATAAATAAATATTAATCATGATTAAGTATTGGCTATATTCTCGTTTCTTTAGTAGACATAAAATGTAATTAATATTCCGAATTTATAATAACTCAATATTGGTTTATAATCCGGTATTTTTATTGAGTAGGTACTCTTTAGTTTAGTGCTATCGTGTGGGTCCGTAAAACGCAAGACTAGTGCCTTGACACAGCGACACGGAGTCGTGGCAGACCACCACGATGATGCTAATTAGTTTATTATTAGAATATGGATGTACACATTTTAATATTTTTGTAGTATTTGGCAGAAAATGTATCAAGTCAACTTTCTCGAATGCGAGACGCACAGGACAGATCGTTATGGCGACGTTTGGGGAAGGCCTATGTCCAGCAGTGGACGTCTTTCGGCTGAAATGATGATGATGAACTTTGTCAAACAAACTTTGCTAAGGTAGTCAACACTACAATAAAAATCTTAGTTGTATTTTAACGAGATCACGCCAGTTTCAATGATTCCACACAATTATTGTCCAGTTACGCAGACACTTGAGATACAAAACTACATAAATACATATTTTACTAAAGTATTTTAAACGCGAATGTTTGCCTGAATTTATAAATATATGGATGTATGATTGTTTGTTACTTTTTCACGCAAAATGTACCCCCGGGATAATTACCTACCTATCTACTATTATGCGGGCTAAGTCGTTGGCAACAGCTATTAATACATGTATTCGACATGCATTTTTTCTTTTTCTATGATTTTTAATTCAATGTGTCTTGCATAAATATTTTTTTTGCTAACTCTACAAACCATTACTTGTAGCGCGGTAGAATGATTAAAATTATGCGAACAGTTGGAGTACAGCTTAACTACTTTTTAGAATGACTCTCCTACACCCTAAGTATGCGACAAACAGTAGGTTCTATTAGGCGGCCCCTAGACGATCAATTATATTGCGCAATATCGTGAGTTGTGCAATATAATTAATCGTCTAGGGCTAATATTGAAGAATGCGCAATGATTGAACGAAAGTTTGAGCTAGTCTAATTTTTATTGCACCATAGTTTTTCATTGCATAGTGTAGGGTCAGTATTGCGCAATATTTTTCAGTCTGTTGTTCGTCATCACGAGGAGTATACGCACTCCGACTGAACATGAAAACATTGTGCAGTTGTGTGTATTGTGCAATATAATTGTTCGTTTGGATTCAGAGCGCCTTTCAAACTTATTGTACAATATAAAGTATTGTACAATGTTATTGTAGGTCTAGGGGCCGCCTAAGTTCTGCTAACTTTTCTTTCATTTTGTTCGCATTAACTAGGTATGTGTTACAACACTACAGATTGAATATGGCGATACCTATAGTTAATAACAACCATTGTTATTGTTTAATTGTTTTAAAGTTAAATGGGTAGGTATATGTAACTGTATAATGCGTATTACCTAGTAAAAATAATTGTATAACATCACATCACAGAAATACCTTCTTTTTTGAGGTGGCAAATTATGAAATTACTTCTCCCGTATTGGGTGGAGCGAAAGGAAGTGTCAGACTTTTACTGACCAAAACTTGCCTTATTCTTTGAGTCACAGAGCCGAATAATCCTACAGCCATGGTAGAAATTGGCACCAGTGGTCCCGTCAAAGAAGGTAGAGAGAAACTCTGCCAAGTTATCTTGATTAGGACCTGGAGCCCTATCTTCAAAGCCCCTTAAAATATCATTACCAAACTACCGAGAAATTCTCCCACCTTAAAAATCTAACTAAAATAGGTTGCAAAACTACCTAATTTAATCATGGCCACTCGTTTTAGCCAGTAAAAGTTCAATACTACTTCCGTCTCCACCTGGACTAGGAGAGGTTATTTAACGATTCCCCATGTAAAAAAAGCGGCCCCAGTTTTTTTTGGGGCCGTTGATCACTTAGCTACGCCACTGACTCGAAGATAGGATTCATAATCATGTCTCTAACCAGTTAAGTATATCAATTAGTTAGCTTGCCAATGTAAATAGAAAACACTAGTCAGTTCACCTTGACACCTTAACCAGGTACATTTAATTTCAAATCCATTGTCTGACGCCGTGTGGGCAGATGATGAACCAACTTCATTATAAATTGATATAATTTTTAGGGTTCCGTATGTGATGGGTAGGTAACCTTCTCCTCTTCGAGTTGTATTCCTCATTACTGAGGGTCGTGAAGATCCCGCTGGATTAACTTCTTACTGATAGTGTCTCAGCAAGAAGCTATCTATTTTTAAATACTTGGCCATATATTTCGACGCGAAAGTGACTCCATCGAACGCCTTGTTGTACAAGGGAAGGTGAACGGGACGAAGCCGCGTGGTAGGGCACCGATGCGATTGACAGACCAGATCAAGGCGGCTGTTGGCAGCCCACTGAACGAGTGCGCCCGGATGACTGCCAGCAGGCAAAAGTGGCGGGAAGTTGTGCGGCCTACCCTAACAGCTTCCGGAGAGCTACCCTCATGAGAACCACGACCACTCTGCCAAGTGTGTATCGACACAGAAGAAGAAGATAGTGTCTCGTCATCTGTCGTTTCATCATTGCCATCATCGGTTCGTAGCGTCATGAAGTGCGACGTGCAATTGAGTCTCCAGTGCGCAGCGGTCCTGATCTGTGATCTGCGGCCTCCAGCTGGTTTATTTTTGTTGGATGGGTAACCATCTGAACACAATTACCTACTAAGTTTCAGCTTAAGGTGAATGCTTCAGGTAGCCCGCGAAATTCAAATTTTCTTACGTTTTTTGCAATTTGCAAGCCAGTGGTAGGTCGTATGAAGTTAAAAATACTTACGCGGCTGTAAAACGTAACTAGTTACATAATTGTAAACATAAAAATCATCAATATAAGCCTCCAAGCTCACTTAGTTGCAGGAACGTTTTTGACCTCGAAAAAATCGTTCCTACACTTAGGTGAGCTTGGAGGCTTATTATTAACGACGTGCGTATGTTTGTCCGTTTGTCTGTCTGTCAGTGGGCTATAGTTTACAATAAGCTATCTTAAGAACCGTAACAGGTATCCCCGACTCGCGCTTGGCCGGATCTTAATATTTTTCAATTAATTACGGTAACTTAAAATATTAGAGAATATTTCAAGTTTTGGGATGACGATGTTTATTTCATTTGACCTTTATACAGATTGATTTATACAAAAATTGTAGTTTTGAATTGAACAGATTATAATGATAAATTGATAATACATATATCGTTTTGAAAAGATTTTCCTTCATTGAGGTTATTAGTAAATCTATATAACATTATAATATCTGGAATTGAGCCGTATTGTATTCTATCTTATTAGGAAGAATCAAGTGATTATGTTTAATGACTTGTAAGACTTTATAAAATGAATGCTTTCCGGAACTAGTTCTTAATTCTTAAATCCGCATTGATAGGGTATAAAGTCTAATTTTAAGGATGCTGATATCAGATGGCAATTTGCAAATTAGATGAAGAGTTTTTTACGGCTGCTGAAGATGAATTATTTTAAATTATTTATTCAGGTTGGGTCCTATTTACAGTTTGCTGAAAATGCGACGAAGTCCGTGATTGTCGTTTGTTATATCGAAACGGATATTATCTATACTAATATTATAAAGAGGAAAACTTTGTTTGTTTGGTTGTAATGAATAGACTTAAAAACTACTGGACCGACTTTCACCATTCGAAAGCTACATTATCCACGAGTAACATAGGCTAAATTTTATTTTGGAAAAAATAGGTTTCCGTAAGATATTTGGGTTTATCGGACACTAAGTGTAAAAAATCATGCTACATAAATATAATTTATATAGCACAACAACGTTTGCCGAGTCAGCTAGTATTTAATTTGAGGTATTAAAGTTTTCACGGGGACAAAGTGCTGGATGTTGTCATAATATGACGTATATCAATGCCACAAACAAAGTAGTGGTGACCTGGTGGTCAAGTGGTAGTTTTATTATGATTCTTTTTTTAATTTGACACTAATAAATTGCCGAACTTAATTGCCATTATCATTCCAAACAAAACTTCACGTCCCAAAATAAAATGGTTCGAAATTCCGTTTAGAAGGTGCAAATTATAAATCACATACCTTGTTATTTCGGTAAAACTTGTAGCAGGTTCCCTACCTGGCGTTGGAACTACAAAAAATAGGTTCAAAGGAATGAAGACCCAATTTGGATCTAGACTTTGATGACCTTTGCAATGTCATGACCTAGACGCGAGTCGGGCAAAAAGAGTGTATTGTTTTTTGTTCCAAAATCCTGATGCGATCGGTGCATCCGTAAAAAGTTTTACGTAATGACTTTAAATCTGAATGCCAAAGTTTACAAACGAAACTGTTAGGTACAGCAAAGATGATTTATAATTGTTATTTCTGGTAAAAAATACTAACATGGTAAGAAACTGTTACCTATTATGCTAATCAGCTAATGATGCAGTGCACAAAAACGCTTCGTAACAGTACTTACTTATGGTTGTAAATGTTAAAGGTAAATAGATGTTTTGACGCCACGGTTGGCGCAGTGGTTGTGCGATTGGTGGGTTCGATTCCCGTACGGAACACCATGTTTGTATGGGCTACAGAAAATTGATCTGGTCTTATGTATATGAGCTTATATATTTGAGAGCGCACCTACATACAGGAGCCATTTCTAGATTGCGTGTAATATAATTACATGAAAACAACAACAGTACTTATAAAAAGTTGTGTGGGGGAAGATTTTTTTGCAAAATAAACGTCATTTTATTATTCAATTCACTAAATAATCTTTGATTTAGTAGATTTACAGTTCAAAGAATTTTAGGCACTGATGGTGTAAAGAGCTTAATGTTTCCATGGGTTTTCAGGCTTCCACTCTAGCAGAGAATGGAATCTAGGTACCACGCTAGCCCAGTGGGGATTGAGGATGCCACATATCATTGTATTTTTGGTTCTAGTACGTGCCGGTATCCTCACGATGTTTTCCATCACCGTTTTTTGAGAACAGTGATGACAAAATAAATTACACAACGTAATGCACCTTTTTGGGTTTAAACCCATAACTTACAACTTAAAACTTAGGGCTGTTCCCACTCGGGTACCACTGCTCAACATAGACAAAGACCGGTATAATGATGTATATAGGAAATAGGTAGAAACGTGGGCTCCCGCTGAGTCACGATGTAAAACAAGACGAACACAAGTAGGCAGCAGTATCGCAACTCTTAACTAATGTTGTATGCTAATTGTGATGCGCGCATCTCGCTGTAGGAACTGCATAACATTAATTCATGTGAGATTTTTTTTTTGACGATGGGAAATCCACAAGTAACTGCTCTTTCTGGTGGAGTGAGAGATGAAATTGTCAGACTTTTACTGACTGTTACCTACTGTTACCCTTTACGTTCTAGCAGGCTTTTTGCTGGCCACTCCGTTGAAGAAGCTGTAACGACACGACGGCACGAAGTTGCCTCTTCGTCGACAGAGTTTCATAGTATGCAAGCTTCACGCAAGCGTAGACAAAGCGTATAACGACGAATACGCCTTCAATGAGCTTCGCGTCCGTGGCCTTACACATTATCTACACTGTACACAGAAGTCACGAGAAAAGTGGCGTGACAGGTAATGTCATTGCCGTACATTTTGTACTCGTACTTGGCGTTTGGCGGGAATGCTTAACAGAAAAGTTATTCCACTTTTTTTTACTTTATTGTTCAAGACTTTTAATTACACTAATTAGAAACATATTTTACATTTTTATACAATACTAGCTTTAACCCGCAGCTTCGCCCGCGTACATAAAATATAGCCTATGCCACTCAGGAATACAGCAGCTTTCTATTGGTGAAAAAAAATTAGCAATCGGACCAGTACTTCCACAGATTACCTCATACAAACAAAAAATAAAACAAACTTTACCTCTTTATTATATTAGTATAGATTTTCATACAATATTTTGATTTGATTTATGGGTAGCCTGAGAATTTTGAACATTTCCTTCTCAGTCCAGCTTAGAATCTCTTACAAATATCCAGTTTACTGCAAATAAATAAAATAAGTATGTTAATAATTTATTGAATGCGCAGTTAGTTTGGGCTTTGTAGTTATTTAAAGGTCGTAATCTCTTGAGATCTTTAGTGTTTTAAGAAAATCCTTAAATGGTGATTCAAGTTACCATAATATGTTGGTGGATTCTAGTCGTAAAGGTATCAGTCCAGTTGGAACGATGTAAGCCATATGGTTCTCTTTAGGGTAACGTTGTTAGGTACCTGAGTGTTCACATTATTACATTTTCTAAAAGGTATTTCTGATGTTGGCGATAAGTCTGTAAGGCTGTAATTAGGACTGAACGAGTGGCCACATATAATAATAGCACAGGATGCATTAATTAACATGTATTATTTGAGTCAGGATCGCCATGTAGTTAAAGCTCGGTGTTTAAAGACGGGCTTTATCTCAATGCGACAGACCGATGTTTTGCGCCACAAAATCACATCATAGCAATTTATCATCGGGAATTTAGCGTCGGACCCAGCGGGATCGAAGCCTTCTGTGGTCATGGGTTGACTTCCGAAAGGGGATCCCAGGGTCCTGGATCACAAGGCAAAGAAGGAACATAGGTGTAGTTTTAGTCAGTAAAAGTCTGACACATTCCCACTCCGCGCTAGACCGGGAGAAGGCACAGTATAAAATCCCACTTACAAATAATCTGAACTGATGAACCTCACAAAATCACATCACATCAATTCAATGCAAATTGTTATTGCAGTGTCGTATAGCATCGCATAGCAATTAACTGTAGGAGCTTAGCTTACTATAAACCCATGCCTTAAACAGTTGACCGCTCAAAATATGTAATTGGGTGTCCTTCCACCACATAAGTATAACTAGGTACATTGATGAGCCTGTTTTAGTAATCAACCAACCAGTGTCATCAATTAACGCTTTTAGGATCGTCTTGCTCAAAAGTCAATGTAAATTCTGATTGACTGAGGTCAACGAATAATTTGACTCAAGTTAATTTGATTAATTCATTTTAATGCAGATTTTAAATTAGTTTTGTTGTTATTAAATCAATTCTAATTGCTGGCTAATGAAGTGTCTATAAATAATGAATTAATTGTTAACGGATTTGATTTTATTTTGTAATTGTCGTAAATGATGATCAATTTAATGTAGGCCTTGCGTGATTGGGTTGGACTTAATTAATTAATTATAATTACATCCTGTAGGTAAATAAATACAGTAGATATACCATAAATAGAATAATATGACGATCTCCTCTACAAAACATATCGTCGTCATCTCCCTGCCCTTGTCCCATTTTAACTGGGGTCGGCACAACCTGTTTTTTTCTTTCATTCTAACTTGTTAAGAGGCCTGCGGAGACCGCGCGCTATCTCGAGTTGAGACGAAATAAAATACGTTTTTGAGGTTGATGGAAGCAATCCAGATAGTATAAACAATTCTTGGACACACCGACTGGAGTACAGTCATTATCCGCACACTGACAGTTGCTTGCTGTGATAGCAATACAAACTATTGGAAATTTGGGAGAGGTTCCGTAATACCAAAAATGATGAATGAAAAATTAATGTATTTCCAATATTGTTTCGAGTATTTATAACTTGATAATAATATCTGTGTTCCTACGGAAAGATATTTTGAAATATTGTTGTTTATAATATAGAAAAAACAAAATAAAAACATGACATTTTCGCTGTGAAAATGTGCAAATTTAAATTCGCTTAAATTTCGTTTGGGGTAAGTTTTTCAACAAAAAGACGATGTAGGAACCTAGATAATTATTGTTTGAATCCGAATAACATCATATTATGGTGTAAATATGCTTAAATTGCAAATGATTTTGGTATTACGTTTGTATGGATAATTCTAACGTCGCGCCCACCTTAACGGTTACCCTATCACTGACTGTATTTTTAGAGTATTTACCAATAAATATAGTTTAGTAGTATTTAGAATGATCATCATTATTGCAATCGAAAGAAGTTCACTGCTGGATAGGCTTTCACCAAGTGTCGTTACAACGACCGGCCCTATGCGTTTCGCGTCCATCGGATCATCACCAGCTCATCGGTTCACCTTGTTGAAGACCTTCCAAAACGGTCGTCAGTCCAGAACCTTTAACTGTATTTACTATAGCTAATAGGTTTATAGTTATCTACATGCAACAAATAAAGGAGGCATAAAAGGTGGGTCTATTTTAATTGGAGAAGGATTTAGGTCCATCAAATAACTTCACTAAGTCAGTATTAGGTATCTCTCTGCGGTCGTGAGGGAGTCAGAATTTTACAGACTAAAATCTGCCAATATTCCGATAGTTGTCCTCTTTTCCTTTCTCTTCCTCTCCTTTAGTTGTTCCGGCGTTTCAGGGCCAGCAGCAACTAGTTGATCATAAGGGTCACTACCCCTTATGATCAACTAGTTGCTGCTGGCGGCTTTACTCGCGTGGAAGTAGAAATTTTGCCCAAGAGAACGTTCTTCAAAGATGAAAAAGTATCTTACGTGGTATTTCAGGACATGGTCTACTCTTGTGCCAAATTTTATGTAAACCAAAAGTTGAAGCCATTCGAGCATAAAAAGTAACAAATATACTCGCAAATTGTCGCCTTTATAACATTATTTTGACCCCTCAGTCCTACAATATTGTATGCTCAGGTGTAGTTTAAAGCCCTTACATTTACTGTATAATTAAATAAGAAACTTTAATGACTTCAACATCTAAAGCATGAAGATAAATGATGAATGATGATTTTGGTGTGTAGAAGACACACCAAAATTATAATTTACAAAATATAATTACTTACTTCCTAGATTAGGTATTTACTTTTATTTTTTGATAAGCACCTATCGCTATCCTCACAGAAAACTAAACCTTACCGGATAGAATATACAGATGAGTTTCCTTTGTGATCTGAAATCAAAAGATTGCGTGACCATACAGCGAGATAATGGCTGGACTGGTCACTGTGGTCAGTGAAAGTGACCAACTTACTGTAGTGTTTGTATCTCAAGCAGATTGCATCTCGTTGATGCTATAATAGTCGGTTTGGGAGCAATGGATGCTCAGTTTCGTTAATGATGTAATATGGTCTTGGACTGTAACTAATTTTGATGGTCAGATGATGGCTGTGTGCTTTAAACTGCTTTTAGAAGCAGTACACACAAACCATTTTTTTTTTGCTGTAGGATTGGAAGATCTTTAAGGTCAAGCAACGCTTGCCAAGGTTGGTATGTGGATGGGTGACCATCTTAACATAACGAGATTCCTCCGTGCCTCGGAAAGCACCTTAAGCCGTAGGTCCCGGCTGTCATTTGTAGATCTTTGGCAGTCGTTAAGGGTAGTCAGAAGTCAGTAAATCTTACTCCAGTCTTGCCATGAAGTACTGTGTTACCCCAGTTAATGGGTTGTGAAGGTCTGGTAGGCAGCCGCTCCTCGTAAAATACTGATATTCAGCTAAATCCGGCTTAACTGGAAGCCGACTCCAATATATTTGGGAAAAGGCTAGGCAGATGATGAGATGATGATGATTGGAATATCTTCCTATAACTCGTCCCGCTCTGGGGTGAAAGACAGTTTCTTATTGTCAAAAACCTCCCCTTCAGTTACTATCGTCGGCGCAACACGCATTTTTCTTCCTTTCTATTCTGTCAACCGTCACGCTATCACTGACTTTTTCTTTCATATCGCTCATCACACAAACTATCCATCTTTGTTTTGGTCTTCCTCTTCCTCCATTCATCCACATAGGTATATACTCGTACTTTTAACTTCACATGACTATATATAGGTACCTACCTGGTACCAAATCTTGGTATTTCTCTAGCCCCAAACTAAGCACAGTTTGTGCTATTTAAATTACTAGACAGCTGATAAATATACTTATATACTTTTAATACACACATCTTTTTCTTCGTCCTATCTTTATCTCATATTTCTTGGGGTCGGCGTAACACGTCTTTCACTTCCATTATATTCTGATACCCGTCACACTGTCACTAACTCCCTATTCTTCCATATCACTCCACACACAATCCATCCATCTTTTCTTTGACCTCTCTCTCCCTCTCCATCCATCTACATGTTAATTTAGAACTCTTTAAGTAACATGTATATTTTCAATACATACATTAATAAAAAAATATTAAATATTAAAAATAAATTATACCCAGACACAGAACGTGATCGTATTCATCACACAAATATTTTTCTTTGGTAGCCATCGAACCCACGACCTCCAGCTTAACATTCGGGCCACTGACCAATCAGGTCCCATGGTAGGTACAATACACATGTAATAAATCTAATGAGGTCAAAACCCAGAAGTCGACAACTATCCCGCTCCATAAGGCAGTGTCCTTCAACCTAGAATGCCCAGATTTATTTGTTCAAAAAACCAGTGTCCAATGTCCGTCAGTCATAAATATATCGAGTGCGCCAGCGCAGGTAACCAACTGTTCACCGGTCTTATATGGAACTGTTCCCGTTATCAGTGTGATGGACGACCATTCATGGACTCATATGATACGTATTTGAATCGATTAAAAGTGAAGGGTGTGGACAAGGGAATTTGAACTCTGGATGGTAAGGATAGAGTCGGTTTTGTGTTAAGTTGGTCTAGGCCAGTGTGGGTCCGGTGTATGGTTTTCTTAAACGGTACTGCTTAGTTGTATCGATTAATGAATGGGTACTTACGTCTTTTACAAATATTGGTAAATTAGGGTCAGCTGTAATGTGTTTCAATTGGTCGTTTTCTATGGAGAAGAACCGGCAAGAAACTAAGCTTGCATTAAAAAAAAATGAGTTTTAAAACACTGCCATATGATTTAAAAAATGACTTTTCCTGACCATTGACCATTGTGTTGTTGATAGGTAATCATCATTTCAGCCGAAAGACGTCCACCGTTGGACATAGGCCTCCCCAAGCGTCGCCATCGCGACCTGTCCTGTGCGTCTTGCATCCATCAGATTCTCGCGACCCTCATCAGGTTAAAGATCAACCTGTGAAAGGCCAACTAACGCTGCGTCTCCCAGTATGCTTTGCCTGATAACTACTTGAATTTCCTTATTTCTAATGATTTAAATTATTAAGTACAGTAAAGATCTAAGTAGAATTGGTACTGATTTGAAAATTAACACGTTTTTTTTAACAGAGCGACGTATACATGTAAATGATGGGGAGGGGGTGCTTAAGAAAACTTGGATGGATTGTGTGAGGGGTGATATGAAAGAAAATGGAGTTAGTTAATGTGACTGGGGCACGACAGAATGGAAGAGCAAAACGGACAAGGACACGAAGAAGAAGAAGAGGCCACAAGAGCGACGCAGCGAAAAGAAACTGAACTATAATTATATTAGAACTGTTCAGCCAAATAACCTGGCTCTTTGACGGGAAATCGCCTTAAAGAACCTAAATCCTATGCCTCAAAAACTCAGCTATCCATTTCCTTTCACTACAGCTACTATACTTACTCAATCCTCATAAGACTAGTTCATGTCACATACTTAAAATTTATAATTTCGGCGTCTAGCCGGCCTACACGCCTACGAGTATCAAAAGAGACTGTACCACGCTAGTTTTTGCTTGACTTGTGTTTAAAAACTGGACGCAATTTTAATTAACGACTCGGAACATAGTGTGCAATATGTACAAGTCAAGTATGTATGTATGAGTATGTAGTGCCCTGGTATTTGCAGCAGAATAAGATTCGGATCGATTAGTGCAGTATTTTGTAGTTTGTGGTTAGGTTAGATTGGGTATAATGTGTTTACTGGTATTTTTTTCCTTGTGAGTAGAATGTGTGTTGCTTTTCACTGTTGTTTTTTTTTTGTAAAATGTTTTCTCAGACTAGGAATGGCTCATGTTACATGGGTGCTTTTAAAAATATGTAAACTGACAGCTATAAGAAACTTAGACCCGGTAAATAATTTTATCTGTAGGCAGTCGAAATTTCGAAATATTGGGGTTGGCTTTCAGTCAAGCCGGATTTAGCTGGATACCAGTATTTTACGAGGAGCGGCTGCCTACCAGACCTCCACAACCACAACACATTGACTGGGGTAACACGGTACTTCATGGCAAGACTGTCAGTTTTACTGGCTTCTGACTATCCGTAATGACTGTCAAATGACAGCCGGGACCTGGGAAGGTGCTTTCCGAGGCACAAAAGAAACTCGGTATGTTAACATACCCACCCATCCACAAACCAACCTTGGCAAGCGTTGCTTAACCTTGAAGATCGACCCGTGCGGCTGTTATTATCTAGCCACGAGCTCCTCTAGGAATGTGTTCAAAGTATTCAGAGCTTCTCCTTTGGTATACGTATGGTAGCAAGTCTCAAAGTAGAAATGCATCATCGCGCCGGTTTCCGTCCATTTTTATTGATCCCAAGTGAACCCACTCGGCATTAATTAGTACGTTTAAGAAAAGGGTTATTACGATAATATCCGGCTGTCGTTAGGAATTCGATTTACGATATTTCCAGATCACGAGCTGTTTACAACTTTACTATTTTACGATCGAAAGTAAAACGGTCGGGTGTATAACTTTCTACAATTTGTATTAATTAATTCATTCTGGCGGTCAATGTCAGGTAAGATATTTCGTCTGTTTTTTAGAATAACTTTAAAGTATTTTTACACCACCTGCTCGATAATACCCTATTATGTATCATATAACCTTCACTTAAAGCAAGTCATTATCCCCGAAGATAATGTAGTATGGGCGATCTCTAAAAAAAATTGTTACTGAGGATGCTCTAAAAATAAAGTAACGAATCTTGGAGCAGTGAATTTTGTTTGTTTCTAATTTCCAAACATATAAAATATAATGCTCTATATTTTTTTTAATTAATTATAATTTGTAAATGGATTTTTATTTATCTCACAGATGGTGTAGAAAATAAAAATAAAGCAGTTTTTGTCTTGGGCGGCTTCAATTCCGAACAAAACGAAGGTGGCTAAGTTTTGATTCCGAACGTTAGTGAGCATTTTATATAATTCACTCCCTAGCATTGCGAGGGAGTTAATACAGAAACCTGAGTGAAGTGAACATGCCGCCCTCGACTTAAGGACACTGCTTTATCCTCTAGCCACATAATCTACTGTTATTTTATTTATGTACACACTAACACTTTAAAATGAAAATACCAAATATAGATAGACAAGCACGAATGTACTGCTTATTTCAAATGAAATTTCTTCCAGTAGACTTTCGACAGGAAAGTTGGAGGAGAGGTGTAAACTCACTGTATACAAATAAATTGTTATTTGACCATTACATGTTACTCTTCTTAGGGTAATCAGCTAGGAAACACCAGCCTCATCTAGCGTAAGTTGACAAAACAAAAATTACGTGTAAAAATGTTTTTGGAAAACCTATTTGCAAAAATAAATATCATTCAACTATCGTGTATTTACCTAACCAAATAATGTTCGATTTTATATCGAGTGTAATTGTTGCGTATATTTTTAAATTTTTAGAAGAGTCATGAATTCAAATGACTTTAGAAGGTCCTCTCCAAAATAGTGTCAAGTGATGAATTTACCAATAGTAACCATCGACGATAATCAAACTGTTGATGGTCGAATAAATAATATTACTTAACGAAGCAACACGTTTTAGGTATATCCGAAGCGGAATGTAGAGAGAGGTACATCGCACTAAATTGTAATCACACTTCACACTAGTATTACAAAATCGAAAGTTTGTGAGTGTGTATGTTTATTACTTCTTCATACGAATACGGTCGAACGAACTTGGAACAAAGATAGACCATATTTTGGAATAGTACATAGAATACTTTTTTACTTTTTAGTATGTGCTCTTGGGACAATTTTCTACTAGCCGCTGGCAGCAGCGAGTAATATTATAAAGGCAAAATTTTTGTAAGTATTTACTTATTTATTCAAACATCATGCAACACTATGATACAAAGGTGGGATTAATGGCTTAGGCTTTTTCTTCCAGTCAACAAGTAAGTTTGAAAGTTTTTTACTTCTTCACACTCGACCAGCTGATGAGGGTTCATACACGGGTAGACCATGTCTTCGAATAGTACACAGTATACTTTATATTCCGAGACTTGGTTCCTTTGAGATAATTTTCAACAGAAGCACTAGTTTATAACAATTAAAATAAAAAGCTAGTTACTGTAAATACCTAATAACATCCATTGAAGTCAAGAGGCAAGAAATAACTCGACCCAAAGGTTGAACTTAAGCTCATCATCATGCACCTCAACTGCAAGATGAGCTATGCTGCCTGCTTCGGTCAACTATAGCAGTAATGGGATGCACAGAGTGTTTGCTATTTCTGGGAGTCGTACCGTCGCTCGAGCCCAGTTTCCTATTCCTCACGCTATCTCTGCGCTCAGTGCTCTCTTGGATGCCAAATGCCAAACCTGATTGTAACGTGTTCGCGGATGAATGGAAGAACAGCTATTGTCTGTTTGCCTAGGGTATTGAGAAATGATTGTATGACTACCGTGTGGTTATGTTTCATTGTTATTTTGTTCATAAAATGTCAAAAACATTACAACAGATTACATAGCTAAAGTTCAATAAAATTATGATAGTTAACCAATATAATTGGACTTTAGTAGTGTTATGTAACATTAAATAAATAAATAATACGAGTACATCACTTTTAAGCAGTCTTATGCTAATTTTAGGCCTCTCCAATTGCATGTTATTCATCTTGAGGTTCTAAATAAACATGCGGAATAAACAGAGGTACATCATCATCTCAGCCGAAAGACATCCACAGCTGGACATAGGCCTCCCCCAAGCGTCGCCACAGCGACCGGTCCTGCGCGTCTCGCATCCATCGAATTCCCGCGTCCCTCGCCAGGTCGTCGGTCCACCTTGTGGGAGGCCTTCCGACGTTGCGTCTTCCGGTACGTGGCCGCCATTCTAGAACCTTCCGTCCCCATCGACCATCTGTTCTACGAGCAATGTGCCCTGCCCACTGCCACTTAAGTTTGGCGATTCTTATTCGAACAGAGGTACGATATAAAATAACTCCTTTAACAAAGTCTAAACCAGAACCAAATGAGCTTCCATTATTTATTTAAGGATCCCTAATACAGAACGCGATTATCTATCCAGTGTACATGTGTTTAATTGTACACTGCCGAGCAATTATATCGAAAGTATGAGTTAATAGTGAGGTGGCCACGGTCACTACGCGACGAAAGTGCTGGGTTCGAGTCCAGGTGATTTCTTTTTTAATGGGTGATTTGTCAAGCATGTTAGGTTCAATGGAAATGAAAGCTTGTACTCATCCCCCTCTTTTTGTGGAGGTTTATTATTTGTTGGCACTGTTTACTTAAGGATCCCTAATACAGAACGCGATTATCTACCCTAGTGTTTAATTGTACACTGCCGAGCGATTATATCGAAAGTATGAGTTAATAGTGAGGTGGCCACGGTCACTACGCGACGAAAGTGCTGGGTTCGAGTCCAGCTGATTTCTTTTTTAATGGGTGATTTGTCAAGCATGTTAGGTTCAATGGAAATGAAAGCATGTACTCCTATCCTCCTCCTTTTGCGGTGGTTTATCATTTGTGGGCACTTTATTTTAATGTCAAATTGAAAAAAAAAATTGTTTAATTTCAATCATTTGACATGTTGTTTAATATGTGCTCAACTGCGATAATTTATAAATTGAAATAGTGATTGGCAAAAATGATCTAATACCTACCTAGGATAGAGATTTTATTTTACCCATATCACCTATTCACTAAATTTTAATGTAACATCTATTTATTTAAATTAATATGAATGTTTAGAAGAATTTGAAAATACTGTATGTTTACTTGCATTAATTAAAAGGTTGTTTTCTTATTTTTTATCATTTGTTGGAACTAAGAAATCCATTCCAGCATCTAAGTTGAGATCCCGCAGGCCTATGAGATTGCAGTCACCAATTCCTGAGTAAGTCCGCGTCAGTATTAAGTCCGCCTATGTACTTTGTGCATGAAGATTAAATAAATAAATCCCGCGAACCTCACGGGATTTTATCAGACTTCCACAATACAGTTACTGTGCAACTCGATACTCCTTAGACAAACTGATGGTTAGATTTTCTGACGTCTGACTAGCTGGGTTCACGTGCTTTCCAAGATTTGAGTAAAACTCCTAAATAAACTTAGGAAAATACATGAATGAGTTGAAAATCATCATCGTCATCGTCATCTGCCTAGCCTTTTCCCAACTATATTGGGGTCGGCTTCTAGTCAAGCCGGATTTTGCTAAATACCAGTATTTTATCAAGAGCGGCAACATCACATTGATAGTTACTTGCCCAGTTTTGAACCCGTAACCTCTTGCATGAGAGGCAAGAAGTTTTGCATGACAGACGGGTGCCTTAACCTATGACCTATCCTCGTCGTCATCCATTATTTCTAACTTTAATGACAGTTTGCAATACCAACTTATTTTACCATTAAAGATTATTTTATTTGCTAATGTATCAACTACTTAAGAACACAGAATCCGCTTAACTAAATTCGTAGCATTGACTTTGTAAAAGCGCATTACAAGTTGGTCGTAGGTGTGAGGCCGCCCGGAGGTCACGGACTAAAATATACAGGTTGCAGTACTTATGATTACAAGCGTTTGCTAAATCCCACATGCTATGTAGGGGCCAGAGTTAGGCCTACTGTTCATGGACGCGTCGCTTCGTAGACGCGTATTCGTTATTGTACGCCTGGTGTACGCTTGCGTGAAGCTTAGGTATATACAAAACTATGAAACTGTGTCGACAAAGCTTTGTAGTTACTCAGATACCCGCGAAACGAGACACAATAGTAAAACAATAACAGCGCGGTCTCATAGGACCGGTTGGGGATTCAAACGTTAAGCGATTATGTGTTCGACGATGGAGCATGCTTGCCAAGAAGCAACCTATTCACTCTTGACTTAAAGACCCCTAGGTTGTAGCCATCAGGAAACACAGACCTTGGCAGAGAATTCCACTCTTTAGCTGTACGCATAATAGTAGGGGAGGCCACGATGCTAAATGGGGATTTACTCGAGCGTCGTAGAGACCTATTGGGTTGCAAAGCTTAGATGATAAGAAGAAAAAAATGTTCTATGATTATACCTTTTCATCGGTGGGGGAAGCGGCTATAGATTTTTAAATATGTAAAAAAAAACTGTTGCATGGACATCCTCGAGCGCGTCAGATATTGATAGCATCAATGCCCTACGTATTTTTAATAATGTACGTATGTTAATCTGATCGTTTGCATGATGGGGGTGGTTGTATGGAAGGGTTGAAAATGGAAAAAAAAATAATTTAATCGAGCGCGTCAGATTTTCTAAGGGAGTGTTAAGTGCACCAAAAAAAAAGATCTCATTCACTAATCTGACCATTTCGATGGTACGCAAACTCGTGGCCACTTTCATAAAGTGCAAAAAAAATTCGCCATTTTGAAATACTCAAGCGCGTCAGATTAAGATATATATGGTTCATCTTTATGTTCTAAACGTACTGTCTCATAATCTGACGATTATCTAGAGGGATTCGCCTGATCTGACAAAAAAACCCCTGCAACTTCCAGCTAATTCCATTCCTGGGCGCTTAAAATTGTACTTATATCATTTTTGAGCTCAAAATATATTTTATATGATATTTTGAGCTCGCTGAGTTCAAAGAGATAATATTTGAGCTCTCCCAGCTCGAAAGTCTGATAAAAGTTTCATAGAACACTATTTTTGGAATCTTCAAACCGCAATAACTTTTGAACGGATCAAGTAACTTTCACGCGGTTTGCGGCATTCAACGCAGTTTTATCATCCTCATAAGTTATTTTCTAGTTTTAATTTATCGAACCAAAAATTTCGGAGTAATCCCGAAAAATCACTTTTTCGGTTTTCTTTCGTTCACGATATCTCTCGAACGAATCAACCGATTTTGACCAGCTTGGTAGCGATCGACGTGGTTTTTCAAGCTCAAAGGCGGATTAGTTTTTGAAGTTGATCGATAAAGCCGTTTAAAAGTTATTTTAAAAAAACCACTTTCAAAATATAAAACTTATTTTTTTGAGATTTTTCAAAATTTTTCAAAATCTAACGGTCCGAATCAGTTCAAATTCCCACGAAATCTAATTTTGAGGTAACTCTTTAGAAAACCGGAGAAGGTAATGTAGCCATCACACAACTGCACGTATTTAACTTCATCGACGATTTTTTGTTATTTCGGCTTGCGGAAATCGTCAGATTATATATTTTTCATTATTCTTAAATTATTTCCTTCAAAATAAAAAAACAATGAGCTACGCTCGAGAATGTCGAGATGACGTTTTTTTTTTACAACTTTGCTGCCCTCCCCTTTCTTTACGTCTCTCTCAAATTGTCAGATTAGTGGAATATACACTTTTTAGGATGTAATTAACTCACCCTACCTTAATCTGACGCGCTCGAGAATGTCTGAGGGTCATTTTTTTTTTACTAATCTGATCCTGTATCCTTCACGGGCGGCTTTATATATGGGCCTCATATTTGGTGGGGGAACCTAACTAGGTGCAAGGTATCCCCCTGTATATTAATCTGCCGCGCTTTAGTAAATCCCGAAATCCCTTCTGGGGCTCCCCTACTATAATAAATGTACTCCCAAAACGCTTTGTACGGATGTTCACTGTGTACCGGTGGCGCATTGCCGTACATCTAGTGGTCCGATGATGAAACGGGCTTGAAGGAATTAAGTTGTGCAATTCCTGTGCACACTCTCCGAAATGCAAACGATAGAAAACCGACAGGCTAGCAACTCGTCGTCGATGCTCCAGACTTTGAAGCTGCAACGACCCTGCGGCATTTTGCTGTCAACTGCGGCTTGCTGGTGCCCAAGCAGCTGGCACCAGCAAGCCGCAGTTGACAGCAACATCGGCATTAACGTCATAATAGAAAATTGTCCCAAGGGAACATATTTCGGGGACAATAAGTTATCTTGTTTTCTGTGTGCTATTACAGAACATAGTCTTTCCGTGTACCTTTTGTTCAGCTGTTCGAACGTGAAAAAATAGCAAACACACACACTTATAAATTTTCACCTTCATATTAATAGTATGATTAAGTTTCAAGACTTCTTAGGATTGCGAATACGAGTTCCTCATTATAATAATACTCATCAGAATTTACCGTAGATAACTGTAGGCAAACAGATGGTTTTTGGTCAGTGTAGAGTTATTCGTATCCCAGAGAGCAAAGTATTGGTTTTTGATCATAGCTTGTGCAATCATTTTGTGGGTTTACAGAGCGTCACATTTGCTCATCTCACTTTTACGCACGGGAAAAAAATACCTGTATTTTGGAACTGTTCTAGATCTTTCTTTTTCTTTATTTCGTGAACTCTTTTCCAGCATTTTACCTTAATCTGCTCAAAAGTCGTGAAGATGTGTGAAAGTTAAATGCATAATTAAGGTCTTTTTGGGCGCACAGACCGGCAAAACGATGTTTACTCTAAGCGTTTTGGAAGTATGTGTATTTAACAACTTTTCCTGAACTGACCAATTATGCTTATTTATACAACTCACAGAAAGTTATTTCGCGATGTGTGTGGTTGTGAGCAATATTGAGAAAGTGTTGCTTTAATGACTTTATAATAATGGTAATTGGATAATTGCCTTTAATTGGGTGTTGTTTTTAAAGATCTTAGGAAGGTATTAAATTCGAGTAAAGTGTTTTAGTATCAGGTTCTATTGAGAAATGGCGTAAACTTGGTGTTAGTGACACAAAAGTTTCGTTTTTTCATTGGCTAAGCTATCAGACAACTCCTCCTGTTTTGCATGGAGCGAGATGGTGTATCAGACTTTTAGTTACTAAAACCCATCTGTGTTTTTTTATGTGCTCCTCTAAGAAAGATGCATTATTTTTTTGTAATAGGAAGGCTGAAATTTATTATAGTTATATTTCGCTCTATGTGGTTGTGTTCAACGGGCGATATTGAGAAAGTGTTGTATTAAAGCAACGACGACTTTATAATAATGGTAATTGGATAATTGCTTTTAATTGGGGGTTGTTTTTAAAGATCTTTGGAAGGTATCAAATTCGAGTAAAGTGTCTTAGTATCAAGTTCTATTAAGAAATGACGTAAACTAAACCGTGGTGATACTAGAGTTTCTTTTTTATTGGTGAATCTATCAAATAAATCCTCCTGCTCCATATAGGTGGAGTATATGACTATTACTGACTAAACTACTTAAACTTTAGTTGTCCTTCGCGTTCCAGGACTGCGATAACTCTTTATGGAATTTTTCCAATAATAAAAAATTAACGCATTTTGTATTATTGGAAAGCTGAAACTTATTATAGGACGTTTTGGTATCAGTAGATTGAATACAATTTTTTTTTGTTCGTATCATCTTATAGGCTGCTTCAAAAAAAGATTTCCAAAATGCAGCATTCACACAGAAGTGTCAAAAATTTTCACTAATCAACTAATTTCTAAAAAACCATATTCAAAATCTAAACCTGCTGCCTTTACCTGAATTCTATGTCACCCACTTACGGGGCTGTGGGCGAGCACCTGCGCGCGCGCAAAATAGCGGCACACACCACGCCGTAAACACGCATCATTCGCGGACAACACAAGCACCGCTACGACGAGCGAATATCAACCGTAAAACATTAACCACACAGCTCAATTCACCTCGGGATTGAGCTTGCGATTTTTTTTTTAAAGTGATTGAGTGAATTTTTCCGAAAAGCTTTTCCGAATTTAAGTGTAAGTGAACGAATAGTGCGGTGAACCTGTGTTTTTGAATTTCGAATACTGTTGGACGTATTGTGGTTTTCTGGATTCTGGATTTTGTTGTAAGTTTTTTGAATATTTTTTTAACAATTAAAAAAAAAAAATTGTTAACGATTTTTTTGTTTGGAAGGTAGGTAGAAAGAAGGTTTGAGCTAAAATGAGATGCCTTAATTTATTTACTCAATATTTTTTGCCTTTTCCGTTAAAAAATAAAATTACGTACCGTAAGTACCGTAAATACCGTATTATAATAATTTAATGGCTAGTTTGTAAAATATTTACGATGTTAAGGTGTTAACTCTTAATAACTCTAACTCAATAATATTTTTTATCGCAACATTTTTTTATAGAATCACGATTTGATAAGTCGTGTATATAGAAATATTATGCTAAAGCTGTTTACAAATTAGCAACTAATTATCCATAAAAACTTCATATGTTTGCGTAGAAAACATTAATTGAAAAATTCAACTGCCTTTTCGGCAAAAAAAGAATTTTATTTTTAGTTTCTGACATAGGTAATGCTTTGAAATACTAAACATTCCAACATAAATGTGGAATGATAATTTAGTATAATGATAAGTTAGTATTATTAAATTATTCGCATAATCTAAATGCCCACACTAATTAAATAATTTGTTAAGCTATGCAGAAAGAGAAAGCGGTAAAGTTTTGTTGTTCTACATTACTAATTAAATTCTTCAAATTAATTTATCTAATCAAAAATGTGCATAATTTTTGTATCAAAAAGTTATATTTTATGAGAAATCGTGTCTATTTTATTTTATGAATATTGACAGTTTAACCCTCGAGTGATCACGCGGTGAGAATTTTTCCGCTGCATAAAACTTGGATGTAGAAATAGTTTCTTACTGCGATAGCCTGAGAACAGATTGTAGGTATACTTAGACTTGCAAATCAGATAATTAGATAGATATACTCTTAATTTTACACCATTAAAAATATAATAGAAGCTTAAAATTAATAAGGAGTAACAATGGGCGGTTTTATCGCTAATAATGAATGTTTACAGACAATCTTTGGATGGATTCGACAAAAAAGGAGAAAAGATATATGTAGGTAGTGCGTGGTGTAGACTCGCTATTTACATGTATGTAATTCACAACGAATAAACTACATATTAATTAAATAACATAGGATAAACCAGGCATTGCAAAAAACACGCATTTAAAATTACATAAACTGTACAAAACAATTTAAACTTGCGTTGTATAGTTTACATCGCCATCACACTAATGTATAGACTAATCAGATCGGCTTAAATAAGCACCAAATTTTAGTGCGTGATTAAGTTCTGGAAGTGAGGCACGTTACCGATTGATTGGGACATGTATAACTGATTTACCATACAGATACCAACATTTATATGAAAGCAGAGAAATACGTACTTAGTCAGGTGAAGAATGGAATACAACTGGTATTCCATTCTTCACCTACTACTATGCTATGTTACGTTACGTTTGATCGCAAACTGCATAGTTTAAAAAATATTAGCATCTGTTTTATGATTGCGGCAAAATGCTCACAGCTCGAGTGCTCTATGGTTAATAGAGTAAAAAATTCTCGCATAATTGTAATAAATACCCAATGCTACTGAGTAAAAAGTTAATGTATTCAATATTTCCATGTTTAGTAATATAATCCGCATGTGTTAATATGTATCCGCATGCGATAATATGTATGCGTCCGATAATATCATTAGCTAGTCTCATCCACTTTCTCGAAAGCATTTTAATGATCTAAACTCGTGCTTGACCGCGATCCCACCTGATGGTAAGCAGTGATGTATCGTTGATGGTGAGGTGCACTAGTATATTAAGAGCTTAATCATTCTAACCTTGAAGACACCTAAATTATAATCGGACGAGAAGACCGCAGCAGGCAAATAGCTTTAGTCGCTTCGGTGTACGCATTGAATATTGATGGACCGTAATATCGAAGAATAATAAAAAGTATTAGAAATGTTATTCGTCATTCTTGTATGTTTGCTTGTGCGTATGTTTATACTCAAACAAATGAAGCAATTTAGATGATATTTCTGACATGGGTAAATTATGTCCTGAAATAGGGCTTAGGAGAATATTTATGTTTCTTTTTTTTAATTGCTATAAACTATTGCTTGACCGCGATCCTATCTGATGGTAAGCAGTGGTTTTAAATTTCGAATTATATGCTGGTAAAACCGTTAGCAGAAGCTAGTTGGTCTTTTACGTGGTTACTAGATTCTAAACTATATAATAATATAATATAGAGTAACGGTAAACAAAGGACTGTTTACCATTATTCTCATAGATATTCTTAACCAGCATAAAAGTATATCGATCTACCTTAAGTCCATTCGCCTTACAAGCATCATACACTAAGATTTGACCATCAAATTCTTTACATACTAATGATGTTAGCTTTACCTCTACTTAAATATTTTTCTATACTAAGTCGCCGCATAAATACATCTAGTTACAGACCCTAAAAAGACGATACTTCAAATAAAATATGACCTTGAATGAAGATCCGTGTGATATTTTAGTGACCCGATTATATTAGTCCTAAAAGGTATTATACCAAAATTAAAATTTCCTCATGATTCTTTTGTTCAAGATTTTCATAATTTATCGATAATTCTATTGTTATAAAAAGTAATTTGTATTCAATGATGAGTCAGTACTGCATTTGATTCGTCAAATATAAAGTTATGGAGTTATACGACAAGGTCTAGATGCCTAAACAATGAATTACCGAAAGGTTGCGAGATTTATTGACAATTTAGTCTGTCTATAGGGAGTGGCTTAATAGGTTATTCCTAAGTGATATACAAATAAATTACGTCGGTATTTTAGTGACTGAAAAGGATTCTTAAATAGGACTGAGGAGGAAATATCTGCCGCATACCCGACAAACTGCGTGCGGGTCGAAGTAGTAGAGTTAATTCTATGACTATGTCCTATTTTAGGACTTGATCTACCCGTGTGCAAAATTTCATATAAATCCGTTTAGTGTTTTGAGTGCAAAGGAATAACAAATTGCAAAAACACACGCATACACACACACTTTCGCCTTTTTACATTAGAATAATATTCATGAATGAAGAGTTATAATAATGATATGTATTGTATGTATAAAGATTTTCTTTTATTTTTTCTATTGTACAAAACGACGCGTTTAACAAATAAATGATTCGTTTAAAAATTGAATCGTGTCGTGACTGACCATGATACGTAATGTGTTAATAGGTGCAGCTTTCCGTCCGATCCTTGTCAGTTTGAAAAAAGTTAAACATCGCGAAGGAAACAGACACGTTTTCATCATCAATCATATGCCATGATATCATGATGATTGATGTGTTTTTTATGGTATTAAAAACAATAAATAGGCATCTATCTAATTTAGTATTGTTTGAATAAGAAAATTTCATATTTTCTTATTCCATACTTACAAACAAAAACCAGAGTCGTCGACGGCGCGCGCCTCAAAAGATGTCAGCAAAACTGTAGGGGCCCAGCAGGGTCGAAGGCTACTGGGAGCATGGGTCGTCCGAAACGTAACGTCGGGGTCTTGGGACGCAAGGCGAAGAAGGAACAGTGGGAGCGGGTAAACAGTAAAAGTCTGACTCGCTATTCTGCTCCACCCTCTCGCTCCCCAAGTCACTAGATGATTTGCCACCTGAAACCATAAAACCTACGAATAAAGTAGGTACAGGAGACAGGTATTGGTCGCACGTTTGCTTTATCAATGGTTGCCACCGAGGTTTTTCCGAGTTCTGTGGTGTAGTGTCATCAACAACATCATAAACTTTCCTTCTCGTTACGTTGTCATATCGGAAGATATTACACTCCCATTGGGGCGATCGTTATGTAAACGAATCTACATAAATACAAGTATGTGTCATTATGAAAATAATATATTATACGACATTATCCAAATAAGTTACCGCGGCTCTGGGGGTAACTGAAGGAGGTTGTTTTTTGGTAGTAAAAGCTACAACTAGAGTAGGAGACATAATTTCATATAATTCCAACCTAAAAAAATAATATTGTTAGTGATTTTCTAAAATAATTTTAATTCATGAATCCTCGACCGGTTGGGTTTCATTCATGCGACCGCGCTGTTATTGTTTTACTATTGTGTCTCGTTTTGCGGGTATTGATAGGTTAAGATAATTTTTTAAGATAATTTTTGCTCATTTTGGTACTTACTCTATAATAACATTTAGTTCGGTGGAAGTGATGGTTTCTATATCTACATGGTAATAGAATCTGGGATTATAAAGGCGTGTACAACATTTTATGCTCAATTTATCTAAAATATCAAGTATTTCAAAATGAACATAGTTTGGTAATGAGCTGTGAAATTATTTGCTATTTTTGTAAATATTTGTCAAACATTACTAGGGTAATTAAATATTATTTTATGAAATGTTATTTCAGGCAGATTAGTCAAGTCAAATATTAATTAACTGAATATGGCCATTACCTTATTTCAATATATGACTATTATCCAAACTATTACAAATACAAAAATAACTTTGGCTATTTGACTTGATGTCATAACGTCGTTTATACCGTGTACATCGAAGGACTGAAACAATTTGCCTGCTGCGGTCTTCCTGTTCAAATATAATTTAGGTGTCTTTAAGGTAACAGTAAATAAGCTCTTAATAAACTAGTGCGATTCACCGTCAACGATTGCATCACTGTTTACCATCAGGTGGGATAGCTGTAATGTACTAGTTTATATGATTTAAAAAAAAAGACTGAACGGATTCGAATGAAATTTGCTACCTACATGTCTTGGAATAGCACATAGGATTATTATCCCGAGAGTATGATCCCTTGGGACAATATTATACTTTCACGCGGGTGAAGCCGCTTGTGGTAGCTAGCTGTATAACATAGTATCACATTACCAAACTGTGCGTTCCTAATTAGTGGGAAATCAATCACGTCATTAGGTAAGTGATGATCACTTGATCGTCGGTTATCTAACCGGCGATGCAATGTTTGTCAGTGCCTTAGTTACGCCTCTGTGTGAAATAGCTCTACTTTCTATGTCTGTGTTTGTAATCAAACATCTTCTGTAGGTACTTGTGTTAGTAGATTGTCAAGATTTCTCAAAAAAATACGTTAACAGTTCATCACACTACACTATTTCTATTTTTTCACGCCCTCCCGTTCCGCCCTAGAGTGGGAGAAGTTATTAGGAGATTGTCCCCTTTATGAAAAAAAGTGGTAGGTATTGAAGAAATAATGGGTCTACAGTAGCATTGACTTCAAGTTAACATAGGAAGGTCATGGCCGACGTTAAACATTTACGTTCATTTTATGAAATAGAACAAAACGGTTTTGAATGGTATCTTCAATATGAATTTAAATTGTCACTTACGGGATATCTTCCGTGGTTTTTATTTATTTTGAGTTCCCGATATACTTTCTTCCAAAACCAAAGACAATTTAAATTGTGAAACAAACCGTGATAGCCTAAAACAGTATCTTCAATATGTTTGCAGAATATTGAAATCTGTTTTATCTGCATGAGTGTCACTTTTATTTCTTTAAATTGCTCTAAAAATAGTATTATTTACATAAAGACGATACTTAAATCTTTATTTGAAAGGAAGCCAAAGGGTGAAAATCAAAGAAATTTAATTCATGAATCCCCGACCGGTCTCATTGGACCGCGCTGTTATTGTTTTACTATTGTGTCTCGTTTCGCGCGTATTGATAGGTTAAATCAATATATTTTTAACACAGTTGCTCGTAAAGCTGATGTAATTCCACCGGTTTTAGATATGTAAAGCGGGTCATAAAAAACGCGTGTGTTATACCAAAGCAAATAGTTAAGTTATAGTCCATACAAATTCCATAACAGCATTATTTGCCATATCGCCGCGCACGAAGCGGCGATTAGTTCGAAATTTGAATAGCCTCATCATTTTATCATTTTTTGTCATTTCTTGTAACTTTTTGTCACTTTTTGACATTTCTTGTAATTTTTTGTCACTTTTTGTCTTTTTTTGGCATTTTTTGTAATTTTTTGTAACTTTTTGTCATTTTTTGTGATATTTGTAATTTTTTGTCACTTTTTGTAATTTTTTGTCACTTTTT
Organism: Mythimna separata; assembly: GCA_030763345.1. Lineage (NCBI taxonomy): Eukaryota > Metazoa > Arthropoda > Insecta > Lepidoptera > Noctuidae > Mythimna > Mythimna separata. The sequence continues at coordinate 20,873,565 of CM061170.1, read as the reverse complement.
GTCATTTTTTGTGATTATTTGTGGTTTTTAGTCATTTTTTGTGACATTTGTAATTTTTTGTCACTTTTTCTCATTTTTTGTCACTTTTTGTCATTTTTCGTCACTTTTTGTCATTTTTTGTCACTTTTGTCATTTTTTGTTACTTTGTGACATTTCTGTCACTTTTTGTCATTTTTGTGATTTGTTGTGATTTTCTGTCATTTTTTGGCACTTTTTGTCATTTTTGGTTACTTTTTGTCATTTTTTGTCACTTTTGTCATTTTTTGTCATGTTTTGTCATTTTTTGTCATGTTTTGTCACTTTTGGTGATTTATTGTCTTTTCAGTCATTTTTTGTTACTTTGTGTCATTTTTGTCACTTTTTGTCATTTTTTGTTACTTTGTGTCATTTTTGTCACTTTTTGTCATTTTTGTGATTTGTTGTGATTTTCTGTCATTTTTTGTCATTTTTTGTTACTTTTTGTCATTTTTTGTGATTTTCTGTTATTTTTGTCACTTTTTGTCATTTTTTGTCACTCTTTGTCATTTCAGTCATTTTTAGTCATTTTCGTCATTTTTTGTAATTTTTGTCATTTTACCAAACAATATTTGCGTTCGATTTCTTTGGCGCCAAACACTAAGATGTTAAATGTTTTTTTTTTCTGTTTCCTCGCAAATGTGTTAAAAAACGTCGTACGATATACGTGCGTATTGGTTATAACATGCTCGGCTCAGTTACGCCCTCGCCTTCGGCTCGGGCTGAAATTCCGCCTCGCATGTTATAACCATCATTACGCACTAATATCGTAATGTACTATTATTTAAACTTCATGTAGTACAGTAATGATATAAATATAGGCGGACTTAATGCAATAAGGCTCAATCAATCTCCCAAGAGAAAATATTATGTCTACCAATTACCATAGAATAAGAAATAGTACAAGTTTATTACGAAAGCGTCACTTTATAGAAACATTAATATTGTTTAACGACACACTAAATAATTTACGTAAATAGTTGAACCAATTAATTGCATAACGTGAGGAAATGATCTCGATTTCAATTTAAATGGAGTATGTTATTATAGTGATACTAGCACTTTGCCAGTGACTTTGTTCGTGAGAATTTTCTTTTAGAAATTTTTAAAAAAAACCTCATTTTTAACACCTTTTAAACTGTAGGTATTTGGAGGCTAGTTTTGAAAAACTAATATTGACAGTCTTTTATCTTTTTTTTTAGGTGGGAATCATCAGAATGACTTATCCCGCTTTTGGGCAGAGCGGGAGCTTTGACTGTTCATTTTTTGCCTTCGTTCCAGAGTCCCGGGTTTACCTTTCGGAAGCCCACCCATGAAATATTGACAGTCTATAATTCATTTTGATTAGAATTCGCGCTCAAATTTCAAGTTTTTTAACCCAAGGAACAAAATTCTCCTATGTAACCTTTAACACAGGGGGTGTTAATAAACTATATCTATAAATCGTTTTATAGATATAGTTTAAAAAACCAATAATTATAATTACCCTTTTTATTTCCTTAGGTTGCTACTTACGAGTATGCTGAGTTTCGTGTGTCCAAAGAATAAAATTTTGCATACAAACAAATTTCCCCTTTGTCACCTCCTTAAAAAAGTCATTTTTAAAACCTTTAGTCGCCTACGTCTGCCTCGTGCAAAATTTCATGCTTCCAGCCACACTAGTTTCGGCTGAGCGTTTGGTATGGCAGTCAGTTTCTCCTTTTATATATATCTACGAGTAGATATAGATGATAGATTATGTGGTGGTAACAGTTACCACGAGCCATCGATAGTTAATGGACACTCGTCAATATAACCGTATGACTCCATCGTTAAACAATATCACTTGCTTGCGTAAGTAGGAAGCAATGCTACAATGTTTGTAGAAATTAATAGACGTTACTACAGAGAAAGCTTTGCGATATGAAAGTCTCAAAACTCCTGTATTAATATTAATCACAGACTTAATTGGTATTTGCAACATTGAATTAAGGCAATTGAGTGCAAACTATATTGTGGTGACAAAGGATGGGCATAGCCAAAATCTAACGATATATGAGTGTCATGTTTAAGACAAGACCAATCAAGATACCTTCAGACTTTTTGGTTGTTATACGTTTGATTCTTAATTTTTCTAATCGGTCTATAAATGACGGAGTTCAGAGGTAGCAAACAAATATAAAATTAGGTATTAAAAAATACAACAGGCCATGGGTTTCCCTTTCGGAAGTCAACTCTTGGCGCATCATGGTTCATCCAGTGAGCTTTGGTCCTGCTGGGCCACTGGTAACTGGTTGGTATGAGACTTCAAAACGATAGAAAAAAAATTACGATGTCTACGGTACAATACGGTCGTCTTTGGGAAAGAGCGGGGTGTCACATTTTGGGTCGCAATTTATTACGCACGGGTAAATTGGAAAGCAGTGCTGGGCCAGTGTTAACGGGCCCGACTTACTAATTATAGGTCGCGGGTTCAAACCCAGCCAAGCAGATTCACCACTGCTCTCAAAACGGTGAAGGAAAACATCTTAAGGAAACCAGCATGTTCTGGAACCAAAACTTCGAAGACATGTCACATACACCAAGCCGCACTGGGCCCGCGCGGTGGATTACGGCCCATTCCCTCTCCTAGAGAGGATGCCTAAATCCCAACAGTAGAAACATTATAAGGCAGATAATGCTATTGAGAAAAAACCCGGGAAGCTACAGGGTTTGCTGTGAGCTCGTAGATAAAACGTTGTCATTCTCAATAGGTGGAGTCTTGTAGATAAAATAAAACTATCGTCCTCAGTACTTCAGTCTAAACATACAATTGACTACACCAATACAATACTTCCCCCATAACAAAACGCATCCGAAACCATAGTCCATTGAAAATTCACTAAAGAGCTGCTGCCCTGACTATGTTGAGAAGAATGTGTCAAGAAGCACATAATAGTTTACAGTTAAGGATGTAAATAGCATTGGTGTAAGTATGGTTCTTACAAAATGACCGCGAAACTAAGTAAATAGTGTGACAAGTTACTATGGAACGAATTTGGTTCGTAGACGTGAGTTTTTGTAAAGTCACGTTTTTATCGCTCGTTAGTGTCATCGGATTTTTGTGAACTTTATGAGTATGTAATAATACTAGTGAGATTATGAAATCTCGATACAGAACATTTTAATTCATGAATCCCCGACCGGTCCTATGAGACCGCGGTGTTATTGTTTTACTATTGTGTCTCGTTTTGCGGGTATGTGATAGGTTAATGTTTGAATCCCCGACCGGTCCTATGAGACCGCGGTGTTATTGTTTTACTATTGTGTCTCGTTTCGCGGATATGTGATAGATTAAATACAATAAATGTCATCCCGTAGGGGACCAGCAGGGTTGAAGCCTACTGGGTTATGTTTTGGCTTCTGAAAAGAAAACCTGGGACCCTGAAACGCAAGGCAAAGAAGGGACATAGGAATGGGTTTTTAGTCTGTAAAATTGTGACAGTGTGTTGCCCCTCCGTTCTGCCCTAGAGCTGGAGAAGTCATTGGATGATCAAACATTAGGGTAGTAAATTTTTCTTTTTGAGTGCCAACAGTAGAACTAGTAACAGTATGATTTCCAGTTCAGTATACCTTTGGCATTCTCTTCCAACTGCTTCCATTGGACTATATCTGCTGCTGTCCTTTTCCAGTATGGTCCCAAGGTCAGGGAGATGTCATCCTCCCATCTTCTCGTTGGGCGACTCTGCTTTCTAACACCATCTTTTGGGTACCATAGGGTTGCCTGCTCACTCCATCGGAACTATTTGACCTGTGCAGCCGCGTTTCAGATGGTAGATTCTGGTCACAATGTCTGTAACCTTGGTTTTGTTCCTAATTGCTACGTTGATAACTTATTCTAGTTTTTTTTATATACCATAAACTAGTGCTTGACTGCAATCCTACCTGATGGTAAGCAATGATGCAATCGTTGATGGTGAGGAGCACTAGTTTATGAAGAGCCTATTCACTTAAGCCTTGAAGACACCGGATCGAACGGGAAAACCGCAGCAGGCAAATTGTTCCAGTCCCTCGATGTACGCGGTATAAACGACGAAGCAAAACGCTTAGTCCGGACCGTAGAGGTTTCGACAACGAAACGGTTTGGGAAATTTGGTTTTGTTCCTAATTTCCACGTTGATAACTTATTCTAGTTGTATTGTTAATTATGTTATTATTTACGGTGTTTAAAATTTGCAACGAGTGATTATTGATATCAACGAGTATTTCAATTGATTTTTTATTACTATTGATATAGCAGTAATTGGTAACGAATTAGAAACAAAAACTATAATTCTAATAATAACAACAAACGATTTATTGTGTTCTAATGTTTTTATTGAATAATCTCGTCACGACTATAACATTATTTTATGAACACTTCACATGATAATATGAGTAATAACTATAGATGTTAAAAGAACAAACAGTTTAAAATTAAGACAGTAATGTCTGATACTTTAGAACTTGATTTAACACTGAATCGATTCTTAATTCTTCGTTTCGAATCGATTGAAAAATTACCATTCTTGATGTTGATTGTTCGATGCCTCAAAAGTTGGCAGGGCAGAGCAGGGTCGAGACGATGGGTTATGCGAAGAAAGAAAAGTTTCTTGCAGGTGGTTCTCCATAGAGATCTACGCTTTGGAATGTCCAATTAGCATGATTTTTCTGACTGACTTCTTGAAATTTTAAGTGGAATGAAGCTAAAAAAGGAACAGGAGTCGATTTAAATCAATAAAAGTCTGACACGCCTCCTGCCCAAAAGAAATCATTGGATGATATCCCACCTAAAAAAATCCATAATTTTGAATATTCTGACCTTGTGGTCTCTTCGTTTCTTTTCCTGGCGAAACTACTCGGCTCGAAGTTACGAAAAAAATGACTTTTTCTCCAATAGTAACGCCACATTTTCACATGTATCATTGAATAGCAAACGAATATCCGCGAGTAACTGTTTACCTAGCTTGTTGAGATTGCCTCTGTACACGTTTGGTACTGCCTTTTGTAAACATGGACTCAAGGCCGGGTCAGGCAGAGTTTTGTAATGTTTAATGAGTCGTGGCTGGACTTCAAGGAGATGTTGTGATTTAGGTGTTGAGGTGTTGATTGATTTATCTAAGTGGAAATGGCTTTCACAGAAAACTGCTGTACGATTTTCAGTAATTTTCTTGTAAGTATAATAGGTATTTATTTGAGCAGTTCGAAGTAAGAAAAAGAGTGCTATGCACAGCACAATACTCAAGAATGAGTAAGCTTTTTTTAAACAATTTTATTAAGGCCCCAAAAGGTTCATAAAGAGAAAATTGGAAACCTGCAAGGAAATCTGCCGTAAAAAACGCATTTTTCATGAATATGTCCAAATTTTCTTAGCTGCATAGCATTTAACAAATCACAATGTCAAAATTACTTTTTGATAACCAATAAATGTGTTCCCAAAACACTTCGTACGTATGGGCGTAGTAACTATTTAGTAATCTGTGGTATGGGTGGGGATTAAAAGCTAACTTTGACATAAGTTGAGCATGTGCTAGTCAGCAATATTGTATTTCTTTGGAATTTCGTAATCGGATCCATTTTTTGAGATACGCAGGTTCCGTACTAAAAACCTACATCAAACCTTTAAAACTGCCTCGAGGGCTGTCGTAGGGCGATCCCGGGCCACCGTAGGCATGGGCTTGTATGTTTACGACGAAAAATGGTGAGCTCACGCTCTGGGGCCTTAGTCTGCTATTACAATTGTGTCGGAATGGTCGATCATTGAGCAGTGCAAGAGGGACGGAGCTATGTAAGTTGTATAGCTCCGTCCCTCTTGCACTGCTCAATGATCGACCATTCTGACACAATTGTAATAGCAGACTTGGCCCCCTGGTCATCCGGCAAGGACCGAGTCTGACTCAGACTCGGTCCGCGCACTTCCAAGAGATATCAGCAAACGTATGCGTCTGGAATCTAAGCTCTTCATGCTAGAGCTAAAGAGAATTTCTGAAAAGGAAACCGTGGTACGGATGACAGCAATGTAGAAGAGTACTTCGATGCCTAAAGTTTCTCTATTTTTGTATAGGTATACATTATGTTACGTAGTTAGTTTACACATACTCGTAGTTAGTAAATATTTAAGTTAAATATGCTTGTTATTTCCTAGTAAACAATTAAAGTTGAGACATTAAAAAGTAAATTGACACGTCATATACCTAATCTAAATTTCTTGTGATGTGCAGTTAAAATCCTCCGTTATTGTAGTGGAATATCACCCAAAAACTTCTGCGCTCTAGGGTGGACCAAAAGAGTATATCAGACTTTTACTGACTAAAACCAAAATGGTGTTCTTCAGTGTCCCTTTGCGTGCTATGACTGTAGGTTTCCTTTTCAGAAATTTCCCATTTCCCTAGCGGAATCAAAATCAAACTACAATCCCATCTAAATGTGTCTTCACTTCCGAAAAAAAATATTAATTTTATAACAACAGAAAAAACAACAACATAAAACAATCGTAAACTTGACACTAACAATTAACAACTGACATTTATACAAACAACAGTTGCACATGACGAATTAGAAAATGGTACGAATCGAAACGTACGGAATGCTCACAGATGCGTTTGCGCAAGATGATCGAAAGTGACCGGCGATGAGCAGCCGTGACGACGGTACCGTCCGCACCGGTAAACAATCCATGTTTGAATATATTCATACAGATTTTTTGTGAAGAATTGTTGAATTGAAGAGATTTTTTGTTGGTAGTGAGTCATGTTCAGTTTGAATGTCATTGGTCTGGTGATCGTAGGCAGGGTCTGCCGTCTGATTGAGCTTTATCCACTTTACCCGATCGTTTAGGTACATCCCGGGTCAAGTAAAGTATTAATGGGTTTTTCCATGGAGAATTTCTCAGTAGCAGGCTTCAGGGTTGCTGGATTGTTGTAAAGAGGTGCTGTGGCCCTTGAACGCAAAGAGAAGCTGAAAGAACGCATGTGTGTTTTAGTCTGTAAAAGTCTAACACTCCCTCTCGTGAGAGTGGTGGAGTTATTTTATGATTTCTCACCAAAAAAGCCCTGTGTATGTGTATGTATAGAAACCAGTCTGTTTCCTCACAATGTTTCTTTACCATTTTGTGAGCTGTGCTAATGATATAAAATCATCATCATCTCAGCCGAAAGACTGATGTCCATTGCTGGACATAGGCCTCCCCCAAGCGTCGCCACAACGACCGGTCGTGTGCGTCTCGTTCATCGGATTCCCGTGACTTTTGCGGGAAAATACACAAAGTTAATTGCTTGCTTGGGCTTCACCTACAACCTCCCCGAAAACTCCCCTCCTCCTCCTCTTTTCTCTCATTCTCTTCCTGGGAAGTCAGGGCTGTCGATGCTTTGAACTAAACTGAACAACTGAACTAAAAGTATATTGTAGTATTTATTTTATTTTTATATGTGTACTCGTATAGCAGTCATTTTGCAGCCAGTGATTCATCTTCTTAGAATATTGTGAGTAGGTACGAGTAATTACCGTTATTATACAATGTGCAGCAGTTATTGAACTCGTCAAAACGGCATCGTTGATTCAAGGATGACTTGATTGAAGATCGATTCTAGGAATTTAAGATTAGCAATTAGGTAATCTGAATATTTAAAAGGAAAAACTGACTAACGGATTAAAAAAAAATTCTAACACCCTAAATTTCGAACGGATATGAAAATGTATCTTTATTGGCGACTAGCTTCTACTAGCCTCCTACTATACTAAATTTGTTAAAGGATGGTTTCGGTGAAGGCTGTCAGGTTCATACAATGTCTATTCTTTTATCTCATCTTAAAAATGCATATTTTTGTCTTGCTGTCACCTAACCCATGCTATCTAAAAAATCTATAGCGGCTTCACTGGCGTGATTGTATAAAATTATCTTAAGGCAAAATACTTTCAGAAAAAAGTATTTTATGTGCTATTCCAGGATACGATCTACCCATGTGCTAAGTTTAATCGAAAGTCGTTTCAGTGATAGTGTGTGTATATGTTTTTTACTTCTTCACAACAAACATATACACTGTGATATATGTACACACACAATCACTCTGACACGCTTCTGTAATATTAGTGTAAAGTGTGACGTGATTATAAACTAGTTTTCTTTCTTTCTTTTTTTGAATAAAAACAAAACAGTCAACTACCCAATTCTAGCATCATATGGGTGGGTCCGATGCTCAACAGGTATTGCTGGTTCATTAATTACTCAGTTACATGTTACATACCTCTTTTAATTAGTTCCTCACGGAATGAAATAGTTAATTATGAGACAGTTATTGCGATGAGCGGTTGATGTATCCATGTCACTTCGGTATTTCATGCTTGAGGGATAGAAGGTGCTACTTTCGTGCGTTCTGTCATTAATTGGTTGTCAATGCCTTGGTAGGGGAGAAATGATACTTCAATCGATGTCAACACCTTCCTGAAAGCACACTAATATTTTATAGGTTTGTATGTATGTGATTGTCGATATCATTTGCATATAGTTTAACATGTGAATAGACGTCATCATCATCTTTTCAGCTGAAAGACGTCCGCTGTTGGACGTAAGCCTCCTCAGAATGTCATCCATCAGGAATGATGTTATGCTTCTCGCATTCATCAGATTTCCCCAACCCTCACCAGGTCATTCAGGTTTACCTTTCATTTTACTCTGTATTTATTTACAACCTTCCTCGATATTTGCTATATATTTTTGCCATATTTTCTGTTACTCATGTTCTCCATTTCTGTCATTGACTTCCTATTTTGCTTTCTGTATTCTTTTCATCTATGTTTTTTCCTGTTTTCCTGCCTCCCACGCTGTTCATCGATTTATCATAAATTCACCGAAACAAATATGAATATTTCAATGCACCTGATCAGTGTCAACGGCTCAATAATGGCAGCTATTATGACGTGATTTATGTCATCATAACCGTTGTTTTGAAAGCTATTGTTAATTTGATTGAGAAATTCGCGAGAATCGTCCACGCTATGATGTGTTTATTTAGTTCTAAAAATAGAGAGAAAAATCGATGTGAGATGCGGTTTTTGTGTCTTAAATGGTCAAGACGATTTCACACTGACTGCAAATTTTTATCGGAAATCATATAGAACTTTGGTATATTGTCTTTCTATGCAAATTTTGCTTCCCACGCATTTTCTGTTGCATGCATATACTCGTACTTCATTTTACTAAGGATATGTATTGATTTCATCTTCAATAATCTAGTTTAGGTTAATGACTACCTAACTGTAGATAAAGGAACCAAAAATAAAGGACAAAAATTTATGAAAATAATTGTATAATGGGCGGTCTAACCACACAGGGTCTGTAAGAAATCCAAAACTAATCCCTTGGATGGTCTGAACGAAAGGAGACCGATTTCATATTTCTTCCCATTCTTTGGACGCATTTTTTTTTGAGATCATACTGAAATGCAATTTACTAAATTCATTTCGCCACTCATAAGAGGAATGGTGAAAGACTAATTACTTTTAAAAATTTTAGTCGATTCTTTATTTTCTTTCAAACCAATCAATTTTGATGACTATTTCAACAGTAGCATTAATGGCAGTTTACTTTCATTGGTTTTATTTAGACTGAGCAGTTACGTCATCAGTTGAAATGTTATCTAGAATCTAAGACACGACATGGTAGCCTAGAATTTTGATTTCCGTTTTCTATTAGAAATTTATAGTAATGGACTATATTTCATGCAAGTGGTTATTTGATATTTCGAAAGGTTAAAGATTTTAACGGAATCAATTTGCTTTCAAGATTATCCTTTTAAAAGGCTTTCTCTATGAAATTTCTAAATCATTAAAAAACTATTTATTGTTATTATTATTTTTTTGCTTTCGGAAATTATACCTTGATACTTTACGGGTTCATAAGACTTCTAAAATATCTTTTGTAAATCCGTTACTAAGTGGTAAAACCTAAATACTGAAATCACGCGATTATTAAGTTTTCAACTCTAAGTAATAATCAATTCATCCAATAAGTGCTCTAAGCGGTAGAAATCAATTTAGTTAACAAAACAGTTTCACATTTAAAATATGTAAAGATAAATGAAGCCTCGTTAAACGTACACGTAGTTAGTTAATTTAATAATTAGTTCGTGTTAGTATTAAAAATCCTTTTGTTTTCAGCAAACAATTTCAAGTGGAAGACTGGAGATAGGTTCACTAGCCTAGCTATCATCTATGCAATTTTTTTTTAGGTTTAGTTATCATCATTATAATCTCTGCCACTCTGGGAGGAGCAAGAGAGTGTCAGACTTTTACTGACAAAACTCCTATACTTCAAAAACCCCTCTTCATTTGCCTTATGCGATCTATCGCTACGATTAATTCTTTTGAGAAATCCCGCAGTATGCATATTTACGGTAGTGTCAAAATTCGTTGGTCCTTCGAGCCGGATCTTTGGTATGACTTTTTTGTTACGTTAGTAGATTTGAATATTACTATAACTAGTTTATTTCTATAACTAAGACCTTACCAAACTCCAATGTCTCACCGGATCGCGTGTGCACCAAAAATTTCATTACGTTACGGCCAAGTGTAACCAGCCTACTGCAAGTTTTCAACTGGCGAGCTCACGCGACTGACTTTGCAATCCGTACGTAACGCTACGAAATCGTTCAGATGAGAGCGATTTATTTGCCATATGCACACATTACCTGCCTGTGATTTGATGGTGATGTTGAAAGCGAAAATTTGCCTCTATTAGGTTTAGTTTGTAAGTTTATAAGATGATTGGGGTAATTTGGTTATGGTTAGTAGTTTGTTTAATATGGTTTGATTTAGTTTGTATATGGATGAAACGTGTGTGAGTAAAATAATCATGAATATTAATGTTGATGAAAGAGATAGACCGAATCGAAAATAAATCTATGAGAGGAATGATGAGAAAGGACGGAAGCAAGGAAAAAGGAGTGTGAGAGTTGACAGAGGAGAACGGCTGAAGCCTATCCCTGTCTATTCACTTGACACCTACGTTCCAGGGCCGTGGTGTCTCTTCCGAACACTCTCACATACCTGTGACACCGGCCTTACAGTAACATGGGACATAGTTGGATAAAATATGAATGAATATCTTTCCATTACTTTTTATCAATATATATGCTATATATATAACGTAGGCATATTGTGTATACTTTTTTATCCATAATTTTCTTGACAATATTTTCTTAAGCATCAGACATATTCTCTCAGAGTGTTTAAAAATTGTGTCCACAAAATTGTGTATCAGAGTGTTTAAAAATTGTGTCCACCTTTTGTAGGTACTTTTGTGAGTGAAGAAAATTTAATAAATAAGTAAATAAATGTAACCAGAGCACCATTTCTTCAATTCGCTCTATCTACTTACAAACTAAATGATAAACGACCATAATTGATTACACAGGATTCCTCGTTATTACAAAACAGAACTTGTAACATCCTACTTATAAAAATCCGCGTCCATTTCCTTCGATCATGATGCAACAACTAACCAACATACAAAGAACTGCTATCAAGACTAATTTACAGTACGGGGCAGGTCAAGTGATAATGGGGATAAGGGCTAACTAAATTATATTCCGATCATGGTTAGGATGTGTACTGAATTATAAGAGCGACATAGTAAATTGGCCTCTAGGGCTGAATACGTGCAATAATTCGAGGGTTCCTAGTACAAATAGCTACTGTATTGTACTGTATTGTATTGTCTATATATTATGCGGTCACTGGCATTACTTTTCGGTCAATAACATGAGGCTATGTATCTAATATTTCGCCCACAATGCGTATGATAAATTGTTGGCAACAAATGTTTTGGGGCTAGCTTGAGGCGACGACATTAATCATTTTAATTTTAGTTAATAAAATCTGTAAATAATATTGAACTCATCTCTACATGTGGAAGGGGGAGCGATGAGTACATTTTGATGTAATTGTGCAAAGTTTACCATTGCAGCAGAGGCGAAATACGAGGTCGTTTTAGCGCCGAGAATCTCTCATAACATTTGCCCACGTGATACACATGGGCAACGTAGGCGCAAAAGACGTTTTTCAACACTCTTACGGGTAAAGAGTATTAAAAAGTATAACTACACAAACCTAACATTAAAGAGTAGGTAAATTATTGTGAGACAGCTAACATCGAAGCTCATCAAAGAGAAGTTCAACTTGGTCGTTGATGTCAAAGGCCATGACACCCGTACAGCCGCCTTAGAAAACGGCGTCTTGGCGAGAGAGATTATGGTGTATCATTTCCTTTTCTAGCAACTATGATTTTGTTTTCACAATAAGTATTCTATTTTTCTGTTTGTATATTTATTGTTAAACTGGTTTGATAAACAATACTTTTTATGCAAATTCCTTGCACCATGCCTTCAAAAAATTGTCATGAAGAGTCTTCAAAAAAGTGTGAACAATTAGTACTTACCAATAAGGCCAAAAAAAGTCGTGATACGTGTACGAGTATGTAGAGATGAACTACACTAGTATGTAAATCACTTGATCATCAATTACTTCGGGTAACAACAAAAAAACGAACAAACAAGTCCATATATTTTAATATTATCTTCCGCAAACATCACATTAAGGGACATTGGCCTCACATTTAGACGCGACATCTACCAATAAAATTACTGCCGAATAAATATACGAAGGAACTGACAAAACCAGTAGAATTTTTCGCATATCTGAGTAATAATGTTGTCGATATTTTATCATTTCGGATTCGGTAAGGTCCGGTAAGGTTCGGGCCTGTTCGTGAGTCATATCTTGGCGACCACTTTCTTGCAAAACCTTTAGTTACTCACTGCAGTTGCGAAAGGGTTGAAATAGTTGGATGCAATTTTGGTAATTGTGGTGTAAACTGTGGCAGTTTAGGGTTAGTATCGGTATTTGTATGTTTTAAGATCGTTAGTTATCCTAGCTGTGTCGTTAACTGGCTTCCAAGTCTGTTACATTTTGTAATCTTAGCAGTATTGTCAGTCAATCTGACAATACTGCTAAGACTGACAATGACTGACCTTTTATCAACGAATTTTAAAAAGGACTCCTGATAGATTCAAGAACTTAAGTGGCAGTAAGCACTATGCAAGTACGCAGCGTCGATGTTTCGTGCTCAGTCCTTGCCGGATGGAAAGACGGTGAGCTGCCCATTACTTGTCGTTAGCAAGCCTGCGCCTCTGGCGGCCGTCCATTGTCCAGCAGTTCAACAGGCAATTAGAAAGATTTCATGGTCAACCACATCAGCGTTAATCAAAAGTTTTTAAAGATGTCCGTAAGCTAGTCACAACCTGTATTTTTTTCTTTCTGATATTATCATTATATTCTTTTGCGATAGCAAGTAAGGTAAGCATTTGAAGACTCACTCGAAGGGTACCAGCAAATTGCAAACAGTGTTTAGCAACATTGTTTGCTGCATGATAATCCAAATAATTGGCTAAAAATAGGTGTATAGCGGCTAAGTGTATCAACACTGATCGATGTGTTACGGTCCGTAAAGTGATTAATGTAATTAACACTAGCTTACGCCAATTTACGCAGAATTTTGTGTTGGTTAGTGTATTGGAAAATTATTTGATTGTATTGGTACGGTTTCTGCTTGGAGTTTCTTTTCGTGATCGTGGCAGAAATGAAGATATCCGCAGGAAAACTAAGGTCACAGACATAGCCCGAAGTATCGCCCAACTTAGTAGCACTGGGTAGCCTTCATAGCTCGCTGAACAGATGGTTGACGGGGCCAAAAAGTTCTAGAGTGGTAAATACGAAACGGAAGATGCAGCGTTGGAAGGCGGCGTTGGTTGAGGTGCAGGTTGGTTGGGTTTGGTTGGTGGACTGATGACCTTATGAAGGTCACGGGAATCCGATGGATGCAAGATGAACAGGACCGCTCGTTATGGTGGCTCTTGGGGGAGGTCGAACAGTTTACGGCTTTCGGCTGAAAGGTTATCACAATGTACCTAGAAAATAAAAAAAATATATGTACTATGTACTATGTAATAAATGTACTAGGAACCATTTCTACTATATTACCATGAAGCTACGTCTCATATCTCCTGTATGTAAGGTTCTGCTAAAACATAAATATGACACACGTGACCGGTAGTGGTGCCTCATACACAGCAATATGACCAGAATTTGTTACGAACTTGAAGAGTTTATGTGACGTCAGACGTCTTCATCAGCATTCTACGCAAATGAAATGATTGTATCGTTGTTACTTCTCTAGAAATCGACTAACTGTTGATTTAAATTATAGACATCTGTTTGGATTATATACTAGCCACCCAATAACACGTAGGTATGAATGTATGTGCATATGTGTGATATACATATATATATGGGTGTATGTGTGTGGATCTTTAACGCTCAATAGTCTTAAAGGATTTAGATGTGTCACTCGGGCAGACCATGTTCTAGAACAGCTAATAAAGTTTTTATTTTATAATATCCAACTTGATCAATCTAACGTACAGGGTAATAACTACAACATTTCTGGATTAATTTTTATGAAGATATGGTTTTGTTCAGTAAATAACCAAAAATCATAAAGGCACAAACACTCTTACAAAACTATTTCATTACCTTAGGGGCACAACATGGTCGAAGCCTACTGGAGTCATACAGGTGCCAGGTTCGCTTCTGAAAGGAAAACCCGGCGCCGTGGAATGCATGGCAACAAAAAAATGTAGCAGTGGCGTGTATTAAGTAAAACTCTGACATGCGCTCCCACTCCGTGAGAAGACATTGGATGATTTACCGAAAAAAAAAAACATAATTATTGCATCAAAAAAAACTTCAAAGGTCCTTGATCGACCATTCAATGCCATCTTCTTGTGCAGCCGGAGCGAAAGTTCTAACAGTATTCAAATATCTTTCGTTAAGAATTACGCGGATATTATGTCTAGTCAAACTACTTCGAGTCTAAAGTTTACACTAAAACTAACGAGCCTCGCCAAAAGGAACTTTGTAATATTTACGTACCGTGCTGTGACGACCTAAAATCTGTGTAAAGCCTTTAGAACTAGTGAGGGGATTAGAATTTCTGTTAAAATGGTAGGCCGAATATATGGAATAATTGCGATAAAAGCGCTACTATAATAGGCTTTGTCACCAGTCTTTTGGGCACATTCAGTCACATCGTTCGTTTCATCGTTTTGGGACTATTTTAAACTTTTTTTTAATAACAATAAAATCGTTTATTTATAAACTGCTAATGATATATAGAATCAAAATCCTGAAGATATATGTACTGACATCTACCAATCTGCACGGGGCCCAGGTGAATTGTGACCCATTCCCTCCTATAGAGAGTGTAGCCTGAGTCCTAGTAGTGGGAACATTGAAATGCAGATTATGCTTATACCATCACATGAAAACAAAGATTAACGAGGCACTTAAGCAGATATTATTTCTCTTAGGAATGGTTTTTAATTAACTTTATGAAACCACTCAAAAAGCTTGCATTTCTTGTATGTTGAAACATCGTCGTTTTCTGATTTACTAAATACATATTAATTTAACTATCAAGTCATATGAGACGGAAGTTTGTAAGTGTGTTTATTACCGCTGTCCACATAAGGTATGATGTATTCATCTCATTAAATTTATATGTTTTCTCTTGCACTCATCGTCATAGTTAGCACGTTATGTGACCGCTGCAGGATTGAAAGTGCCGTATTTATAAGCTCTTGAACACAAAGGGCAACTGGAAAATCACGTATGAATTTTATTCTTTCATTTAGAAGTCTGAAACTCTCTCGCTCCAGTCAGGGTGGGAGAAGCTATTTAATAATTTCTCATCACAAAAAAGGGGGACAAAGTGCACAAAATGAATAATAGCACAACTGGACAAAATAGTCATACATCATATGACTATAAATTTTGTCCAGTTGTGCTATTGTTCAATTTTGTTCAGTTATATTTTTGTTGAATCTTCAAATTCTCTTTTCTTGTGCCAATCTTTACGGTTCTGGTGATGATAGGTGAGGCGGTGATCAATGCTTTGATTGCTCTCATTGCTTCGATTCTTAAATCGAAAGCAGAGATTTTGGTCACACGATAGTGAGATGGGTAAACGTCATTATTGATATCATGGGTAGAATCTGAAGATACTACTAGTTGTATATCCAAATATTCCACCAAAGCCGAATATCCCACCAAAACCAAATATTCCAAAAGCACCAAATTTTGCCCATCCCTAACCAAATCCTAAACTTCACGGAAATCAATACATTACAGACAATATTTAGACAAAGCCTAAACTATACGTCATTGGGTACCGGTTCGACCATTAACTGGCTGTCAGTCCGTTACGAAATTGAATAGCTAGCTTTATAGTAATTATAGGAACGGCTGGAATGTTCGCCAGTTTTATAACTGCGGTTTTAATTGTTTGAGGATTTCGATTCGGTTGTCTTCGCTCGTTGCTGTAACCTAGACATATTATATTGGTTGATAGTGATTTGATTTTGGAAGCTTTTAGCTTGTTTTTTTGCTACCGATGATATGAAAAAATTACAGATCTATCTACTTGATCTAAAGATAAGGGACTTTTTGAGGCTTTGGCGGTTTATTTGTTTTTAACTAAGTTCACGTGTTAGACCTATGTCTCCCCCAAGTGTCGCCATAAAGATCGATCCTGAGCGTCTCACATCCATCGCATTCCTACGACCTTCACTGGGACATCGGTCCACCATGCGTGAGGAGTTTCAAAAATAAAACATGTTTTTTTTATAAAGAAACATGTATAATTCAATTAAAAAAAACTAATGTGATTACTAATTGTGTATATTAAAAAAAAAACTCGTTACTAATTATTTTAAAATATATCATCAATATTTTCCTCCACATCTCTATCGACTGGAAGTGTACCGTTCCCAAAAGACTGGTAGAATTCAGCGTTGTATGGCAATGCTTAATTTCTAGGCGAGGTAAAAACCTTGGGTTACCCGAAGTGTCGACGAAACGTTTGAATAAATATTTAAACACTGTAATTTTTTTCTCGAATCTTGATAGAATAATTTACTCGGTAAGCGATGCTCCAAGATAAATCTCTAAAATCACCATAGTGAAAACTGATTAACATACTAATCTAAGTTTTTTACTTTTACCTGTTAATAGATACGATAAAATCGCCAGAGTGTAACAGTGTGTTGCACCAGAGAATGCGTTACTTCTTGTTTCATTGATCGTACGCGATGGTATTTTAATATGATCACGGATATGGTTAACAGATTGACATGCTTAGGTTGTGTCACAAGAAGGAATGGTTGCTACAAGAATGACAGTTTCTACATTTTTGTGGTCATAGACTTAATTTATTAGAGGATTATCGTTTATCATTCATCTTGTTTTGTTTCTGCTATTTTTAGACATCTTAACCTCATCATCATCTACCTAGCCTTTTCCCAACTACATTGGGGTCGGCTTTCGGAAGCCGACCCCAATATAGTTGAGAAAAGGCTAGGTAGATGATGATGATTGGAGTCGGCTTCCAGTCAAGCCGGATTTAGCTGAATACCAGTATTTTACGAGGAGCGGCTACCTACCAGACCTCCACAACCTATTTAACTGGGGTAATACGGTACTTCATGGCAAGACTGGAGTCAGATTTACTGGCTTCTGACTATCCGTAACGATTGCCAAAGATCTACAAATGACAGCCGGGACCTACAGCTTAACGTGCTTTCCGACATCTTAACCTGAGATGAGTTAATATACGAATAGAGGTACGATTCGAGTGACTATCTGACTGCTAGTAATACTTATACCCGTGAGCTTAATTCAATTGTTGCCACAAGTAAATGATGATTGCAGGCTATGGCTATTGCAGGTATGAAAAATAAAAATTGTAATTTTTATCTCATGAAATCAAAACACAAACAGTATAAACAGTTGAAATTTTTACAGTGTGTGTTTTTATTACCACTGTTACAACTTTTATTACAAAGGCTTATCTTGATTTACGGTACGGAGCATTTTTGTGACATTTTTTTTTTGCAATTAATAAGTTATTATTATTGATAGGTTTACGATTGACCACTATCTTAGGCAAGCAATGATGTGATCTATGATGGAACACGCCTGTGTAAAAGTAAACTATGACTTTAATACTCCCAGACACTTGGGGGAGGCCTATGTACAACAGTGGATGTCTTTCGGCTAAAACGATGATGATGGATTACAAAACACGAAGTGACGTTTTCAAAGCTGACGCATTAACATCACATAACGTAACCTAAGAATGTAACAGCGATGTGCAGCGATTGTCTCTCTCAAGTGGCTTACAATGAATATTTTATAAGTGAAAAGCGTTGCAACGGATATGCAATATTAAATTATAATCGTACGGTAATGGGACGTGCGTTAAGCGAGTGAGAGGTACTCATGTGTGAGTGACGTGTGGGAGGGAGAGGAGTGACGGGAAGTTATGAAACCAGGTGCTGGTGACGTGTTGAAGGATATCGAGTTTATGTAAATGGTTTTAGAAGTTATGGGCTAGAAGACTTGAGACTTAATTTCCTTAAATCTGATTATGATAATTTTAGATAGGAAATTAAACTATTTCTCCATAGCAATTTGTATCGAGATAATATAAATATCATAAGTCATCGGCAATTCGGGGTAAGAACCTGGCGAGCTGTGCAAAAGGAGCCCGTTCAACTTGGCTCCTGCTTTTCAGATAAGGTATCCTTCGAGTGCACTGTTCGCATCCAGCTTTTGGGAGTTGAAATTATCTCAAACCTCAACTTTGGGTGATTTATTGAGTACAAAGCTAACTGCTAAAAAACTTGGCATTCTTGACTGCTTCCAATTTTATCCAATGCACAGGTTCGATCGTGTGTAAAGTACTCGTGTCTAAAATACTTTGGTTTGACTTGGTTTTGACGTGTGTACAGAACCTACACCAATACTTTGGTTTGATAATTGGTTGACACCAATCTACAAAGCCTACAGCACGGTAGCCAGGTTAGCGGGCTTTCGGATATTTTACAAGATGCATTTTGGAGAGTGTGGACAGGCTACCATCGGACCACCCGACGTACGGCAATTGTCAACCCTTACATTGTTAACGCCTCTACGGGCCGGACGTGTAGTGTTTTGTCTCATCGTTTATACCGCGTACATTGAAGGATTGGAACAAATTGCCTGCAGCGGTCTTCCCGTTTAATTATAATTTAGGTGTCTTCAAAGCTACATTGAATAAGCTCTTTACAAACTAGAGCTATTCACCATCAACGATTGTATCATTGCTCACTATCAGGTGAGATTACAGTAAAGCACTGCTTTATATCATTAAAAAAATCAATTAACATCATGGAAATGTACAACTAAACAACTTGTACCCAAGTCCTTCAAATTACCATAAACAATCTAATTAATAAACACCTTGAACGAAAGGAAAAGGCTTTTGACACTCACAAGCTAATATGAGCACTGGATATGTAAATCAGAAGGCATTCGGTTAGTGGGTCGGTTGACCGGTCGGGTCGGTCCGACCGTCCTACTAACGCGTTCCTAATCAATGACTAGTTACTTTTACGATGTTTTTGTGTTGATAAGGCTTATCTTTTACGTTTATTAGAGCTTGGTAAACGGATTTTGTGTTGTTATCTGTTCTAGTAAAAGTGTTTTCTCACCTTTCTAATACTGTCAAAGTAGTCGATGGCGCGTTGTGTATCACGCGCCTCAAGGAGATGTCTGTAAACCTTAGGTGCCCAGTAGGGCCGATGCCTGCCAGTCTCATGGGTTTGATTCTGAAAAGGTATACTTATGGTCCCATCATACTGATGATTTCCGCAGGAGAAGTAGTGTTATCGACATAGCACGAAGAATCGGTGGGCAGGGCATATTGCTTGCAGAACAGATTACACAGAATAAACATATTTTTTTCTTTCTTTCAACAGAATAATGATCGATGAGTTTGGATTTATTTTGGCATTTTTGTTTTTTTAATTTTGATAGTATGCAAAACCGAACCTATAGAAAAAAATATCTTCTGTGATTAATGAATTCAAATTCCAAGTTTATGGGCGTAAAAATCTATAATACGATCATTGATTAACTTTCTTTTTGCTATGTTTTCTAGAAGCCGTCCAGTCACTTTCGCGAATATTGTGATCTTGACTTTGAATTTTAATTGAAGGCAACCTATACAAAGTTTGGGATTCCGGTATTTAAAAGAATCTTCTATAGTCGATAGAAAACACGAAGTCTTCTATCTTTTTCTTCTGCTGATTGTAATATTTTGATTGAGGGTTTCAACTAAATCGTTAACAGAGTTACATTTTTATGCACTAAGATATTTTCGACACACTTGCTCATGAAGTGGCTGTTATTGCACTGCACTTCGGTATATAAAGGGGCTCGTTACCAAACTGACATTTTGATTACTATTATGCACATGTGCGGTAATGTAGTTAGAACCTTTTTGTTTAACCTCTTTTTTGTCAAAAAGAGTTTTAAGACAAAAAAGAATAAAATTTGTTATTGCGTTCAATAGCATAAATTAGTGTTTTACTTACTTATTTCATGCAATTTCGTGTTTAAATAAACTATTTAAAATTTTACATATTTAATTAATTAAATATTTTATCAAATTTGTATTTTCTGTTTATATGCAACCTCATTCTTATTTTTTCTAAACCAACAGCTAGAGTAGCTAGTCTATGGCCGCCACTTTTCGCGCATGCGCGCGTTTAAAAAAAGTCAATTTTTTTGCCGCCATATTTAAAAATAAAATACAGATTTTATAAATATGTCTACAACAACTATTTATGTGGAAAATGATTTGCGTACAGCGCAAGAAAATTTATGTTATGGGACCACTCACAGTAAATGTACAGTCAAAATAGTTAATTATAACTTTACTGTTCTTGGTTCTCTTAAGACCCTCGCCATGGCTCGGGTCTTAATACCACCGCGACGATAATGACCCACATTACACACTTGTATCATAATGTACTATTATTATACAAGTCATGTGATGGTTTGATTACTATATACTCGTACATATATGCTCTGCTGACCGACTTTTAACAGTTTTAGTCTGGATTATAAATTAGATATTGACTTGCTTGTGTCTTTGTCGTCCCGTAATCTTCTTCCTTGTTCAGCTTCTGGCTGTATCATAATGGTTATTTTGACTCATAACAACGACCAATGTCAATTTTTAAGTTATTTAAATAAATTGGAATCTTTTCTCTTGGAATCATCATCATAGTAAACATATAGCAAGTCTATATTACCTACCCCACGAGTGTAATGCATGTCATTGTCACCCCTCATTTCTTTTCCATACATCTTTAAAGCAACTGCCTGTCGACCCCAACTACTGAGTAAGACCCTTAAGCAACTTTTGGGCTCTAAATTGCCCGTAACGAATGTTAAAGATGTACAAGATACAGCCAACTCCTATCCCGTTTTGTATTACCAGCAAAGTCTTAAGTTAAGTCTTTTCAATTAGTCTATTTTATACATACCGAGTTTCTTCCGTTCCTCGGAAAGCACGTTAAGCCGTAGTTCCCGGCTGTCATTTGTAGACTTTTGGCAGTCGTTACGGATAGCCAGATGCCAGTAAATCTGACTACTGGAGTCAGATTTACTGGCTTCTGGCTATCCGTTGCCATGAAGTTACTCCAGTTAGGTTTCCCCTCTATCCGGTTGTGGAGGTCTGGTAGGCAGCCGGTCCTCGTAAAATACTGGTATTCAGTTAAATCCGGCTTGACTGGAAGCCGACCCCAATATAGTTGGGAAAAGGCTAGGTAAATGATGATGATGATACATTGAGCCAATTTAGTTCTCCAGCCAAGCATCGTGTAACAATTCCAAAAATTCCAACGCTTCTCAAAGTATGTCAATGAGATGATTTTCACTACCCATTAAGACTTAAACTACAATATTAAGAAGATTAACTACCGTTCTATCTAGGATTGGTTTTGTAACTAAACGTATAATAGAGTAAACACACTGCAATTATTCATCTTCCAACTGTTGATAAGCTGTTTAATGATTGTTATAATCGAACATAAAAATACCGAGGCAACTTTGTTAGGGTTACGTAAAGCAATTGCTTATAGTGAGTGTAGCAATCGTAAAGATTATTTGAGAAGCATTAGCTGTAAGGTTAAGGTGTTAGAATGGGAGGGCAAGAGTTTTTACTAATTGTAACACCATTGTGGAAATTACATGGATACCTATTAGATTATGGCACATAATCATCGAGGGTAGTTTGTCGTTACCTAATAAAATCTGTCAGTTCTACTATTTGGAAAAGTTCACAGTTTTAGATCGGCTACATTTCTAAAATTTGGGGTTGAAGCAATATGTCCTATCTCCGAAGTCGACGGCGCTTAGTGTTTCACACGCGTCTCAAAGAGATGTCAGAAAACCCGTAAGGGCCGAAAAGTTTGACTTCGGAAAGGGAAACCCAATCAAAACGTTGCGTTCCAGGACAAGCAAGGTACTTAATGAAAGGCCAGTGGGTCGTCTTAGTGGCGGATTTCTTCTGTGTATGATCTTCTATCTGTGTATGTTTTGTTTTTAGTTCCTTAATTTATTTGTTAGTTCCTCTTTTGTGTGAGAAGAGAAAACTCCTGTACATGGCGATTTTTTTTATTAGTATTTGCTTACTTATTAAACATTTTTTTTGTCTTGTTCCAGATAAACCCCTGTGAAGTGAAAACAACATACCTACGTTAAGTGTAATAATGTTAATAATTAGTGTTATTTAGTGGCTAATAGTTGTGTGGATGTATCGTAATAGTGTCGTGTAGTGTGTGTGTGATACCTGTGAGACCTGCAACTGTAGTCAAGATGATGACCCTGTACAGAACCATTAAAGGGACCAGCACGATGAGGAGGAAGAAACGGGAAAGGTATGTCTTATTAGTATTTATTTTTTAATCTTGCGTCTGGAATACCCGAAATAAGTAGTCGCCACCGTCGCTACAAAACGTGTGGTTTTAGTTTTGATATCGATGTGTTTCTGTTGACTTTCCCAAAACCAAACGTGAATAACTGAATACTTGTGGAAAATCAGAAACGAAAGTATTGATATTTGTGTCTCTTACAAGCACTTATTAAAACTATTAACTAATGCATATGAAATAAATAATTAATATTTTTGCAAGGCCTCTAATAGGTATCTAATTTTGAAAATCAATAAATAAGAGAATAAGCACTGCCATACATAAAGCTACCAGCGTTTTGGGAACATTAGGCAATAGCGATACGGAGGAATTTTTAACGTCATAATAAAGTTTTTTTTTATTTCTTAGGGGATTTTTTAGCGAATATTAAACCTAAAATAAAAATTTATATATTTAACTGTGCTGACATTTTCCTAGGGTCTGCTTGAGGTCACGGCACGACAAACCTAGGTATAAGACTGAGCTCTTCGTTACTTATTATCTTTGCCTGAACCGAAAAAGCCTAATTTTCATTTTCAGGCATATCTATTCAAAAAATTCTTCTCATAATTTGTTCCTAAACCATTATTTTCATAGAAAATAACAGTAATCGAGCACAGGTGCGCCCGCACAGCACCGCGGCGCCACAGCTAAACTAACGGGATCGGCATGAATCAACTGCAACGTTTCACATTCACTTTTACTTTAGAATTGATGCTTGACACATAGTTCGGCTGTCTAGCGGTAGATGGCGTTGATTTCAGCTTTTATAATTCGCTTACTGCGGCAGTAGAGTAATAAAAGATGAGGTTTTTTTTCTTGCAGTTATAGAAAGTGGTATCCTTCCATAACAAAAAACAAAAGGGAAAAATGGGCTGGGTTGAATGTTATATAATTTTTAGTATCGATTACGAATCAAAGGAGCCAGCAAGTGATATTGCGGCAAGGCCAAAGGGAGATGGCAGAATAAACTTTTTTTCAACTGAGGAATCATTACAATGACTTCTATCGCTCTTGGGCGGAGCGGGAGGGCGTGTCAGGCTATTACTGACTAAACCCTACCCCATTCCTTCGTTGCCTTCGAGCTGTCGTCGCGAACTTACTTTCGGAATCCGATCCATGGCCCCAGATGGCAGGATGAGCTGGATTCCATAAACAAGGACTAGTTCTTGGAAACGCATAGAAGTGCAAAGACAGAAAGGGGCCGTTGCCCTTAAAGTTTAAAATATAGTAGTTGTATTAACATCCCACTAGGTATAGTAGAGCCACTATAATCTGAGGGGGTGAATAAAATTTATTCTTACTACTAGCAGGCATTTCTATCTACCCCAATGCCTAATGGTCTTAGAATAAAGTAGCCAGTCAGTCTGCTAGGGCTGGGGGATTGTACATTAGAGTAACTATGATCCTGGAACGCAAAGGGCAACTGAATTAAGTCTTAGTCAGTAAAACACTGACGCTCCTTCTAGTTCTCCCAAGAATAGGATGAATTATTTGATACCCGAAAGGGGCGAAAGAGCCTATACATTTACTAATGCTGACGTACCCGCCTAAACAGGTACCTGTTCGAGACAAGACATTACAAAACGATGGGTAATCACTCAACGTTTCGCAAAAGAAATCAAACAGTGCGATCAAACCACACTCCTTGACTCTGATGGATTTCTCAGCCAAGTTTTTTTCTGAAGATTATCTGCTTAACATGTACAAAAGGTCAATAGCACCTAAACTGTCTATTATCTACGAAACATCTGGGCAGTAACTGACAGTGTGTTAATTATAAAATACACAGACGATATAACTCAATTATGTTTTTGCTAGAAAGTAATTAGTTTTGTAAAACACAATACAGATTGGAGGATTACTCATGAGACTGATGGATTGGGAAGCGTTTAATGGATCATTACCTAAAGGTTTTTTTATTGCAGTCAGTAAGTATAATGTAGGCAACATTATAGGTATCTACTGACTGATAAATAGATACACTTTAGATCTTGACCTGCCTAGCCTTTTTCAGCTATGTTTTTTTTTTGATGTTCAAATCATCCAGTACCTTCTCCCGCTTTAAGACGCAACGGGAGTGTCAGAGTTTTACTGGTTAAAACCACTCCTATTTTACTTCTTTGCCTTCGTTCCCGAACCGGGGTTTTCTTTCGCACAACCCATCGCTCCAGTAGGCTTTGACCCAGCTGCGCCCTTACGGTTTTCCTTGAAGCGCGTATGGAACAGTACGCGCTGTCGATGACTCGGGATTATGTTGCCTACGTTCTGGTTGATAGATAATATTCATACTTACATACCAAGATCTGAAACCTAGCCATAGAGATGATTGTTTAAAACTATGTAGCTGCTGCTAGCGGTTTCATCTTCATAAAAGTCGAAAGTTTTGTGCACATCAACGGCCTAAAAACTCCTTCGCTCCCTATGATATTTCAATATGGTATGTAAATAAAATGCTTTATTACAACTAAATGATTTATTTATTCAACTAATTGCAAATGAGTATTTTACAAATGGAAACAACACATTTCCGTCACTGTCAATCGAACAATACGGAAAGACTCGCGATAAATGAACCAAATTATCTTCAAACTTAGACATATTACTTTAAGGACTGACAGGGTTCAAGGTGGATCGGCACTAATTAACACTGTAATTAATCAATTGTTGTTCCCGTTGAGCGGTCATTAAATTTGTGTTGAAAGGTATCGATTACAAATAGTTATTATTGGTTTGACGGTTCAGGAAGCGGTGATATACGATATGGTAACTAAAATGACTTCATTATTCGAGTACCTATATGATCTCATTATATTTAATGTAGTCATGGTTTTAGAAACTAACGACAATGACTTTCGAGTTATAATTTCATGGGTTCAAACCTAGACAGTCGCTTTACTTTATGTAATTTATTTCATCGCCACTGTTCTCAACTGCCCTAGAACCAATTGAAGATTAACGCTGCCCGACCACGACCATATAATCGGTGAACGATTTTCTGTAGGTGAAAAATAGAACACATTGATAGCAATATTGCAACGCACACGGCCTACAAAAAGTCGGTCAGATATCTAATCAGAATACTATATCATTATAATATGTGACGATTAATTATCGGGACGACTATCGGACCTACAAAAGTCGGTCGTGGGCAGGCAGGCAGCGTTATGTATGACATCTACCAACCCGCACTTGGCTTGCGTGGTGGATTATAGCCTAGGAAATAGGCCTTCAGTAAGAGAGGAGGTCTGAGTCCCAATAGTGGGACACTACAAGCCAGTCAAG
Source organism: Mythimna separata (assembly GCA_030763345.1). Taxonomy (NCBI): domain Eukaryota; kingdom Metazoa; phylum Arthropoda; class Insecta; order Lepidoptera; family Noctuidae; genus Mythimna; species Mythimna separata. The sequence goes on along the minus strand of CM061170.1, from coordinate 20,847,355 downwards.
TTTTTATTTTATTAAAGCATAGTTAAGTTTGGAAAACTAGTGTTGTCATCCTCATTTTGAATGATAAAATAAAAATAATTAAACACAATAGGCTTAATAAATTATCTTTCTAAAAGTTCGGTACCCATATGTGATGGGTTTTGCCAATGGGTTATTTTGCACATAGACGAAAAAAAAAATCTATCATACAAACGATGACCAGTTTTCGCTTAATCAAAACAAATACACGTCGCACTGAGTCATATACTGATAAATACTGCCAAAAATTCCCATTTTTGTCTTCTCGATTAGCATTCACTGAGCGATCGAATCGAGTCATAAAAATCACGATAATCGAGTGAATTGGGTTGTAGTTTGTGTGCGTGGTGCATCACTTAGTACAATGCAAGTAATATTTTAAAACGGTACCATAGAGTTTAGAAGAGCTTGTGGCTAAATTGTAACAGTCGTAGGTAAGTATAGACCTATATTTGTGGTTAAGCAACCCGATGGATGACTTCCGAAAGGGAAACCTGGGGTACCTGGAACGCAGGGTAAAGAAGGAATATAGATGTGGTTTTAGTCAGTAAAAGTCAGACATCACCCAAGTGAGTACAATCATCAATCACCCAAGTCAGTACTTGTATGATTTTCTATCTTAAAAAAGGATAACGCCTTTTTTTTTAATCACCCAAGCGGTGGAAAGCCGAGGCAGACTGATTAAAGATTATGGAGGTGGAAAATCATCTAACGCCGTCTCCCGCTCTAAAGCGGAGTGGGGGGGCAAGTCAGGATGTTACTGACTAAAGCCACACTTATCATCCTTCATTTGCCGTTTGCGTTCGAGGGTTTTCTTTTCAAAATCCTTTTGGTTTGGAATGAAAAAGTTGACTCATTGTTTTTTGTACATAAAGTTGTATTTTTTTTTTACACATTTAATTCTGCGTCTCGATGCTGTACTTAGACGTTGCCTGAGCAGATATTCTCTGGTCTATAGCAGTACCTTGCAGTGTCAGGCGGCGAATAAATGTCAAGTTGGCTTGATCGTCTGATGGCATTTGAGGGGCACGTTTATTATAAGTTACCACACGTAGAGGAACGCAGACATTTGCGTCTGCCTCGAACAACTGTTCTGCCGTGTTATCTTCTCGCAGCCGAGATGCAGGCATTGTTTTTGAGAGAAGGCCGTAATACAGAAATATCAGTGACGTACGAGTATTAAATGCTGTATAACCTATCACATACCCGCAAAACGAGACACAATAGTAAAACAATAACAGCGGTCTCATGCGACCGGTCGGGGATTCATGAACAGAAAAACCACGCACGCAACACAACAACAAACACCTTAAACAGATTAAATGTTTTTTAAGGAGAAAGAGCCAAGGTAGCCCGCAAAACAATTTAATAAGCATTTTCATAAATAAAATACCTCTTTCCCTCTCTTGTTTCTTGCCATGGAAAAGCACTCTTTCACGATATGGTCATCGGGTTTCCGTATGACATTATCTTACCATCTTAGCCTTGTGATGTTTTCAGTGATGGTGATGGGTACTCTCTTCCCTTATGTGCTCCCCTTTTGTGTTTTTTTTGGTCAAATGATTGATTCAAAATCGTTCTTATTCTGGGTGGTTATGTGGTATAGCTATAACATTTTAGTATTACAACTAAACCAGTATTATCTTATATTGTGGGAATATTAGTGACATCAGAACTTCAAACACTGAATACTAATAAATAAATTAGATACGTGATGAGATTTTGTCGCAAAGGAACAGTATTAAAGGTTAATTTGTGACTGAAGTGATGTTAATTAATGGTCGTGTTACGTCACGATTTATTTAAGATATAATAAAGCTTTTCAGACTTCTATGGCTCGACCAACTTTTAGCATACTTATGCCAAAAATAGCGTTTGTTTCACTCAAGGTAATATATTAAGGGGCATTAGGCAGATTAGCAGAAGATATAGTTCTCAAAAGTGTGTACAGGTCTATTCTCTGTTCCTTTTCACACAAGCTCTTATAGAATGGAAATCCGAAACGACCAGGGAAAAATTAGGCGCTGGACCAACAGATTTACATGCTTTCCGAGATTGGGGGTAACAACCCATCGACTTCCAAACTCTCGGCAGTTGTGGGAGTAACGCCTAAACCTAATGAAAAAATATTACTAAAGTATATTAGCGAAAACACTGCCTTCTAAGATACAGAAACATACTACATAGTTGAATTTGTATTTTTGCTGTTTGCTGATTATTTATTTGCAAAATAAATAAAATGCTATTAAAAAAAAAATATTATTAAAATCTTATTAGCATTGTTTACCTAACCTCCACGTTCAGCAGTCGCAATTGGAACTATCTTAACTTAACTATATGTTAAGTTATATGGACTAAATCTTAAGTCATTTATAAACATGAAAGTGTTTTTCACCATGAAAATTGCAACACCATTCTCAGCCACCAACTCTATATTTAGCAACCTTGTCATACCAAAACGACCATGTATTTGACAGTGTTGCACTAAACAGCCTATTTATACCACTATATTAGTATTTTGCATGTTGGCAACACCCACGTTACGACTATGGGGGCTAGTTAAGGCTGCGAACACGACTATGGCTTCATTCATGAGAGTACTCGCATGTACTTCGTAATTGATGTTAGTATGTGTCGTGTGTGGAGGGCTTACGTTGACACTTATGATTTGCATGTTGGTAAAAATGGGAGGTAGGGGTGGTAACTTTGAGTACTGATGTTTGTTAGTATATCCACTAGTGTAGACATCTTTAGGTTGAAATGATTATGAATTATTGTAATCTCAATCAAGTCAGTGATTTGTCGAATTATCTAAAACACCCCTATACTGCGCTCCAAAACACAGATTGTTGTTGTAGCTCAGAAGACTGCTCAGCCTAAGTGGGATTCGGCTGAACATATCTGCCGCACAGAGCGTTGGACCCGTAAAACACAAAAGTGGTGCCCTGAAATCGCACGCTGGTGTCACGGCAGACCAAGAAGGAGATAGTAGCTCAACTTAGATACCTTCCTTAGATGTTTTCCTTAATTTCTAAGAAGTGGTTCAGAGCCCGGAACAATAGAAGGAATGGAGGGAGCTCTTTAACCAGCTGTGGTACAGTCTAAGCTATATAATATAATAATAATGAGATAAACATAAAAGCCTAAATTATTAAAATAGAAAATTTTATCTAGCAGGATATCAGCAACCATTTTAGTTTTCAGTTTTGCATTTTGAAATATAATTGTGTTTTTTTTTACAAGTCATCATCATCATCTATTTTTTATCTACGGAAGTTAGCTAATGCCCACTCATTTTAATTTATAAAGGAGATTGTCTGTTTTGTAAGGGAAGTTGGGTCCCAGTGGAAAATGCTTGTGCCCTGAAGATTTTTATTTTACCTAATAGTAAAAACATAGCATTTTCATAATCTGAAACCTTTTTTCATTGTGTCACCCTGGTTCAAGAGATATCATTATTTTTCTGTTTTAAAAATCTAGGTAATAATTACATATTGACAGACTAAATATGTAATAAAAAAAAAAAAATCGAATTATGTTTCTATTACTTTAATTCCATTAGTTTATGAAAAATTATATAAAAAATAATTTGCACACAAAAAAATAAATAATATTGTTAGGTTATTATTCTAAACAGGTACACGACAGCACAAAAAGGACCTGCCCCGTGGCATTCTCCTTTAATCTAAAAGGAAATGTCTCGAAGTTCTGTTTAACACAATGCTAGCAAACCCTTCAAAGTTCAAATCCCAACAACCGTCTACCGAGCAGGATTTATGATAAACACCGTAGCAACATGTCCTTCTTCAGCGAACAACGGCTAAGCAATCGGTTGCAGACGCGCAACTGGTTGCGCAAGCAGTTAGCAGCTGCGTGGGTGCCGTTACAAGAACTGTTCGATACTCGGTTATTAACGATATTGTAGGTATCGAGAAGTGTTGGCTATGTTCGGTATTTATTTTTTGATAGCCTCTGTGATGTTTACTTATGTACTTACACATATATACACATACATATCGACGTTCCCGGGCAATAAGTCGATATGTACTTTTGTAAGTTTATCTATCGTCTGTTTTTTATACCCTGAGACTAAATTGACACAGGTTATGTCAAACTTACTATAGGAATGATGCTAGTTCTTTTGTGTTGTTATGTCATTTAAGTCTCAGGGTATAAAATGTGGTATAAAAAACCGGCCAAGAGCGTGTCGGGTCACGCTCAATGTAGGGTTCCGTAGTTTCCCGTCCGTTACAATAAGTGTCCCCAATTTTTCAAAAACTGTTCAATAATTTTCCTAGAAAGTCTTTATAAAGCTCTACTTTCCAGATTTTTTTCATATTTTCTAAACTTATGGTTCAAAAGTTAGAGGGGGGGGGACGCATTGTTTTTTACTTTAGGAGCGATTATTTCCGAAATTATTGATATTATTAAAAAATGATTTAAGTAAACCCCTATTCATTTTTGAATACCTATCAAACAATATAGCACGTTACGGTTGAAATGAAAAAAAAAAATCACTTTCCACTTTACATGTGGGGGGGCTACCCTAATAAAACATTTTTTCCAATTTTTATTTTACTACTTTGTCGGCGTTATTGATATACATATTGGTACCAAATTTCAGCTTTCTAGTGCTAACGGTCACAGAGATTAAGCGAGGACGGACGGACAGACATGGCGAAACTATAAGGGTTCCGTTTTTGCCATTTGGCTACGGAACCCTAAAAATAGACGGTAGGACTTTACTGACACTTTGTACCTTGGAAAGCATAGGAAGTAAACCCGGTGGTCATTCGTAAATCTATATTGTTGATATTATAAAGCTGAAGAGTTTGTTTGAACGCACTAATCTCAAGAACTACCGGTCCGATTTGAAAAATTCTTTCAGTGTTAGATAGCCCATTTATCGAGCTGTAGGCTATATATCATCACGCTAAGGCCAATAGGAGTGGAGCACCTCACCTACGAGTATATTAGCCCAAAGTAACAATTCAACGCGGACGAAGTCGCTGGCGGAAGCTAGTCTTTGACAAGATAATCGTTACAGATAGACGCCAGAAAGTCTATCAAAAGGATATCGTGATGTCCAGTGGCTGGATTGTAAAGGTCTGAGCATAATAACGTTTTTTCTTTGGGAGCCCGTCATAAATATTTATTTTATTCTGTTTTAAATATTTGGTAATATAGCGGCAACATAAAAACATCAATGAAAATTTCAGACGGACGGACAGTGGAATCATAGCAATAAAACGGAACCATTTACTCATTCGGTACCGAACCCTAAAAACTATTTTCAAATACCATACATGCTTACCTTAACTGATTGGAATTAGCACTCCAATACTAAATGTAACCCACTTAGCATGTCCCAAATATTACCGGCACAATCAAAGACATATCCTACGCCAGATGCCAATATATCCACGAAAAAAAAGACCTAGAACAAGAAAATGCCAAATGAACAGTAGCCTTTTAACACTATCAATACTTTTGCTATCTTCAAACTAATTTTTAATTGGCGGGCGAGTAAGAACCGATAATTAAACAATGGTAAAAGATAAGGGGGTAAGTGAGAATTTATGTACCAACACAGTTCTCTTATTTTTATGACGCGTTTGGTAAAAGTGCACTAGCACCGTTCTTAATTGCAAATGTTTCTGTAAAATGGTATTCGGGTTTCTTGATAAGGATTGTATTTAGTGCAGATTGAGAGTGTTTTGTTTTTTATAGGGAATACGTGCCAGGAATACTTAGTAGGTCACTAAAGGATCGGTTTGAATAACCAAATACTAAAAAAGTGATTATTTATTTATCAGTTTTTTTTTGGGAAATCATCTCTCTGACTTGTCTTTTGACTTCTCCCGCTCTGGGGCGGAGCGAGAGGGCGTGTCAAAGTTTTACACTCCTTTGTTTTTTTAGTAGCCATTTGCGTTCAATGACAACGGGTTTCATTCAGACTTCCTTCATTTGCGTTCAAGGATCACGGGTTTTAGACTCTTTCAGAAGTAGACCTACTGCCCCAGTAGGCTTCGGCTCTACTATGCCCGTATTCGCTATCACGCGTCCGCTACGGCTTCAGTCTGGACGGTTGGTAGTCCAAGTCGGGTTCTCAGTGGCTGGGGTGTGAGGATGTCTGTTCCCTCACTCGTGCGGCCATCTCCTTCCCTAGTATTACTGCTCTGCAGAAGCGGTACACCTATGTTTGGCTCCATGCTACGTTTTGTGTGTGGGTTGGTTGTCCATCATATATCGGTGGTCCATCACAGTCGGTACGTCTGGACAGTGCACACCACTGAAGACCAACATGTGGTTTTTACTTGTGATTTGGTTTTAATTTTTTGAAGTTATATAAACTAGTGCTTGACTGCGATCCCACCTGATAGTAAGCAGTGATGCAATCGTAGATGTTGAGGCGCACTAGTTTATTAAGAGCCCATTCCCTCTAGCCTTGAAGACACCCAAATTGTTTCTTTGTCAGAAATGCGACCTTCTCACTTATGTAACATGATATTTTTAGAGACATAAGAGACTAAACTTATTCATATACAAAATTCGAGATTCACCTCGCACCACCGGGTTATTCTCGTTATGTCAACAAGGACTGAACGAAATGTCTCGATGAATTTTAAGATCGTCCTTCTGGTCAGCTACCTGGTTGTGGTCAGTCATTGACATTGGCGTTACGTGTGTTACGCAATGAAAGATGCAGGTATTTAAGGATATTGCTCCAAGGTTTTTAGTACTTAAATTATTACGAAATAATGATGCAAATTATCCTTGTTCGTTCATATAATAGATGTTTTAAAATTAAACGATGCATCATTTTAGTGCATGGGTTAAATAATTTTAAAATGGATATCTTCATCTTTTAAAAACGTCATAAAATATAAAATAAAATTAAAGGAAAATTATTTTAGACTAATTGTTCTTAATGGTCGCATTTTTAAAGGTTGTTTTTTCTTACTTTCTTAATTATCATCAAATACCTTCTCTCGCTATAAATGAAGAGAGAGGGAGATTTACAAGGGGTTCCAGGTGTGCGAGGACTTTTTCGAAATTATCGTACATCACATGAGAATTTAAGGTTTTTTATAAGATTTAGGTATTATCTAATGCCAGACGCTCATAGGCGTTTTAATGACATGACGCAGTAATGCAATGTTGTCACACTGTTCCTTTGCTACTTGGGAACGCCATAATCGTGGTGGGAAGTCCCCTCTGTCAGGAGTGGCTGAAGATGCGCCACGGCGTCCTTACCTTCCACTAAAAGTTTTCTCCCACCACCTAAAAACACCACCAACAACACCTTCGCTACCGTTCCAACACATATTTCTCATTTATATACCGAAATTTGCAGTAAAAAATCAAGAGGTTTAAACCAATACTCCAAGTCTTCTTCGCATGACATAAGAGTCCGTGTCGGAATTCCAGAGAGCCACTCTGTTTATTTACGAACTCGTCAACGGCATGCAAGCAACGGTTTATGTGCGAAAATTATGTAATGTCGGCGTTTTTCGGTGTTAAATATTAATTGCTGTCAAAATGGTTTTGTTTGTTTAAATTATGTTTGTGGTTTATTGAAGAGTTTTTCAACACAGCGTTATTTAAGTGCAGGTATTTGGGGTTTTCTACAGCCCTGCATTTGAAATAAACAAAACTATAATAAAAATAACTATGCAGCTATGGGCTGCAATTGAAGGTCAAAGAAATAAAATGATTAAGAAAATACGGGTCTTAAGGCTTAGAAAATGTGACTGTTCGTTATGACTAAGAAAATATGGACTTTTAGGTACTACTAAGGAAATCCGGCTGCAACATCTAAGTCAAAACCGTTAGAGTAACTAACAAAATGCGGCGGTTACTGCTAAGAAAATACGTTTGCTACGACTAAAACATCCGACGGTGACAACTAAGAACTTATATTAATAAAATAATTCTGATCAAAAAATACTGCAGTTGTTATGGCTATCAATATTACCGTGTTATTTTTATTCCTGTTTATTTATCATTGAATATATTTAATAATCCGATCAAAGTTATAAGATTTAAAGTTATCAAGGAGAAAATAAAAGTAATCGCTTTAACCAATACCAATGAAATTAAATAAAAGTTCAATTAATATAAATAAAGGTGTGACTAATTTAAAATTTCTTTCGGTAAATAACAAAACAAGAACTAAATTCGATTTGCCTGATGACCTGAAGGTATCAAGCCAGAGCCTACAGTTAGCACTTTTAGTGTTTGGGTCAAAGAACCCATGACAATAAACTTGAAATTTGACTGCGCCCAAAAAATTTATACCTAAGTCTTAGTGAGGCAATTTTCTTTCGACTTCAAAACTTATAAAAATCGAAAGTCGATGGAAAAAGGAAACAAAAAAGACGTATCCATTTTGCACTTTTTCTTTTTTTTAAAGGAATGTTTGAAATCTCAATACGTCGCTTGATTTTTGTGTAGATAAGATACTATGAGACTTCAATGAATTCTTTATCAAAATCTAAATTACTTGTAATTTTAACATTTCTTTCTTTTAAGCTAAAGATAGAGATAAAAGAGAGAGGTAGAGATAAAAAGATTGAGTTGGCCTGACTCTTGAGTAGTCTTGAGACATCAAAAATTTTCTTAACTAATACGTTAAAAGAGAATGCTAAAAAAAAACCAGCTCTGGTGGTTTTAGAGATGTATCTCTTAGAATAATTATGAATAATAATATGTAATGAAACAATAAACACTTTTGTCGTGATCCTTTCTGGCAAATATATAAAAAATGGCAATTTTAATGCAGGCTTTCATTTTAAAAATTAACTTAAAAGAAATGTATTATTTTAAATTTGAGATAATTTTCTTTTTCACCGGAGTTAGTTTTTTTGAGCAAGCATTTTCCTTTAGATAATTATGTTATAACGAAAATTATCCTCAATTATCATCATCAGTACCTACAAAAGAAACCGAGCCTACTCATTAAATAATAAAATACTGTCAACATGGATAATATAATTTTGTCAACTTTATCCTTATTGAGTCACCTCAAGAGAATTTGAAGGGTTCGGTAATACCCATCTTACTAAAAAGGCCTTTTCGGCGGTCAAAATATTTTAGGTACCGATCTTGTAACTTACCTAGAGATATTTGTTGCTACCTACAGTTTGGGGGCAAACTAGCTACTTACATAATTTTATGGATTTAGAAAAGCTATCGCATTTTAGGTATTATTTTATCGTTCTGAGATGTTTTAAGATAGGTATTTTTTTTTTTGGATTTAACTTGATAAACTCGGATTGTTTTCGTTTTTTTTAAAAAAGCTTATTGACACCGAAGAAGATTTATTATTTTATCGTAGATGCGTTCACGAACACGTTCACTAACACTTGGGTGTAAGATAGTTGTTGTTATAGAGAATACAAATATTTGCTCCATGAGGGAATCAAACCCGCGACACGCAGCGCAGCATCTAATCGCTGAACCACTCGTATTTTGCCCACCATCGTCCCTTAAGACACAGGATAACTTAGTTTAGGAGACAGAGTTTAACCTATTGTGTGGAGATTTCTGCAGCATCTAAATGTTTATGTAATGTCTTTTTAATGTAAATTATATAAAACCGTACCCTCTGAAAGGTGGCTAGTGAACAGAGTCACACTATATCATACTAATATTATTTATAAAGGATTCGCTTTTGAAAGAAAAAACTGGGTTTTATTCAGAAAAATTCTGACACGCCTTCCCACTCCGCCAAAAAGCGGGATAAGTCATTCTGATGATGTCCTAACAAACAAAAATATGCCAATGTGAAAAAACCGACAAAAAAATAACATTGCAAACAATGATGCGGTCTACCATGTCTGTAGAGTTGTAACACAAAAATATAACCCAACCTTTGGTTAAAAGGTACTCATTCTAAGTGACTTAATTCATGAATCCCCGACCGGTCCTATGAGATCGCGCTGTTATTGTTTTACTATTGTGTCTCGTTTTGTAGGTATGTGATAGGTTAAATAACATAACAAATGAGGTAACATGTAGCAAAGGATCCTCACACAAACCTGCCCCCGTTAGCCGGAAATTCCTAAAAACCACAACATAAGGAAAATGTTTATCACTTCAAGTTGTCATTAAACAAATGTTGGCGATAGGGAACGAGACACATTCGCTTTAACATTTAAATAAGGACTTGAAAACCGTTAGCCCTCAGGGGCTAACGGTTTTCAAGTCCTACACAGTTTGGAATAGTCTCGTGCCTTTTTTTTAGGTTGGAAATCAGCCAATGGAGTGTCATCATTAACTTCGACAGTGATTTATTTCGGCACACTCTGAATTTCGAAATTTAGTAGTTCGACGGCTCACTGCTTCAATAGAACATTAGTCCGACAGAACATACTTCGAAAAACCATACCTTCGAAACACACTACTTCGACAGATCCCTTCTTCGATAAATGCACTTGTTCGACGGATCTCTATTTCGACAGAACATACGTTCGACAAAATACTACTCTGAAATGTACAAAATGATTACCGGTTAAAATCATAATCGATTATTATTTTTGTTTTTTTTTTCTGTACCTACCTATCGAACATAAAACAGAATTTAATTATTATCGGACGATAAATTAGTATTAGAGTCAGTAAAATGCCCAGTTCTAACCTAGAGCGGAAGACGTCATTGAATGATTTATCACCTATATTGAGTCATCACAATGTCACCTGCTACACTTTTTTCGTAATATAGTCATCAGAATAGACATTAAAGGATGATGACCGCACAAATGAAACAGCAATGTTATAAATGATATTTTCAATGGATTCATTGGATGATTTCTATTTTCTTCTTCTTTTCGTGGCAATGTACTCGTACTCTTACTATTTTTTTTCTGCCCAGTATTTGGCAACTCGTAATCTCGTATGGCTCTGGTATTGGGCTCCGGCTCGTATAGATCCTGTAGAATGCAGGTGGTGGTGAGGATGGGCAGCATGGCAAATGCCGCATGTCCTGGGCAGCGACAACGCACTACAAAAAGAATGGGGTTTCCTCGACCCATCCTTAACATTGTAAGGATCGGTCGAGGAAGCCCCATTATTTTTTTTGACCCACCCAAAAAAAAGACCATTGCTCCCGGTACACCAAACTGAGGTTGATTTTTGTCTTCATCTTCAACTATGTCCAGATCTTCATGATCTTAATGTTTCAAGGACTCGGCGCCAAATACAACAACCAGCAACTTTACTGAGTAACATCTCATTGTTTCAAGATTTTTTGTCGCAAATTTTAATTTTGTCTGATCTTGTCTCAGGGCGTTGTCCATCTGTGCAAAGAAACGGACGATGAAAAGTAAACCTTATCTTCATTTGTTCAAGGTTCAAAGTTGTGTGGATAAAAACTTCGGACATGTAAAATAGGGTTGTCACTTTCGGGTAGGTATACGAAAACTTTGTCAGCTGTTAGTGTAATCTTATTCATTTATCTCAGAAGATGGAGTGGCTACTTGTGGCCGCTTTGGCTTTTTTGTATGTAGTCAACCCTGTGGTTTTGGTTTGACGACCGTTATAAATGACTTTTGTGTGTGTCACTTGATATTTTTGGTTCATTCTGAAGTCATTGTTTTTTGTTTTTAATAAGAGCGTTACCCCACTCTAGGAATAGCTCCTGTATCGTGTAGTGTGTTCACAAACATGTAAACTATGTAATAATAATAATAAGTTTAGTTTTCTTACCACAAGCCAAAAAATACAGACAATCTTACATTATTAACCATAGCTAACAATTTTTTTTTTTTTGGTTTTGGATCGCTGGTGCTGGCGCTGGGCTATGTGAGCTTAGGAGAAGCTACCCAGACCGGGAACAAATTATTGCCCATATAGCCATTTATGTTTGAGCCACCGTAGGCGAGGGCTTGCGGACGGCAAGCAATGGGTAGCTCGCCGTTCGGCCGTCTGATAACCGACCAAACCGAGAACGAGTTATCAACGGTACGAAGTGTTCCTCTTGTGCCTCAAAAGAGATGTCAGCAAAACCGTTGGGGCCCAGCAGGACCAAAGCCTACTGGGGCCCCGGGTTGTTCGAAACAGAACCCCGGGGCCCTGAAGCAAAGGCAATGACGGAACATAGGAGTGGGTTATAGTAAAACTCTGACACGCTCACTCCGCCGTAGAGCGAGAGGAGTTATTGGATGATATTCCACATAAAAAAGCCTACTGAGCAGATTTTATGGCCGGAGATTAATATAATAGTTTTAATAAATAAACCTTGTGACGCTTAACTCTGAAAAGTAAATAAAAATAATCCACTCACAATAAACAAATGTAAAACAAAATGATTGCAATAAATATGAAACGATGTCCTCACTTGCAACATTAATGTTATCACATACAAAAGTAATTTTAGGCGACTCCCCCTTTAAAAACGTAAAGAATTTACTACGAGTAACTTGCCATTAAAACGCTTTATGGGCAATAAAAGTGATAAACTTCAAAAGTAAAGCGCAAAATATACTTTTTGAAGCGCACTTTTTATTTAAAGGGGTCATACATCACACTTGCACAATTCAAAAACAACCTTACTTGGTTAAGATAGAGTTCAAAATCATTTGTTGAAAGTTAACCCTATAATTCTATTGAAATCATTCTCCCTGACAGATATGGTTTTTATACTGAAAGACAATAGCTTTGATATTTATGTAAAAAAGGTTAAATGTTGCAAGCAGATAGGAGTCAAATGTTATATTTTGCACCTCATAAGTAAGTAACGCAGGCGAGAGAATCAGGATTAATTTTATTTTACTTTGCACATCGTTGACACATAGAAGGCTAATGGATATATCTTTCTGATTTAAGATCAAATTCGAGATGTTTTATGAGGTGTACTACATTTTATTAAGTGACTTTTCACTGTTCAGTTTTATTTTTATACTAGAGGAACTCTAAGCTAATATAAAATCAGATGTAACTACGTCAAGCAATGTTTACCGAGGTCAGTTTGTGGATGGGAGACTGTCTTCACGTATCGAGGTATCTCTAGGCCGCCTCAGAAAACAAGTTAAGCCATCAGTCACAGTTTTGGAGGTATACGGAACAGAGTGTAAAGTACCGCAAAACTTCGTTGAAAACGGAATCCTTCAGCCATATGGATTTTTTGCCTGATCTGGGCAGTTGCCCGAGAGATGATTTCGGGCTGTTTTATGGGTTCAAATCGCGCGTAGAACTCTAATTTGATTTTGTAGTTTAGTTCATATGTTTCGCCATAGATGTCGCTACATAGATGTCATTTGCGGATCTTTGACAGTCGTACGGATAGCCCCACAGAGAATCCTACTCCAGACTTAACACTTGAACAAACTCTATATAATGTTAGGATATGATTTTTTTTTATACTTATGTTATAAAGAGGAAAGCTTTGATTTTCTGTTTGTTTGTATATTACGATTTAACTCAAAAACAACTTGACCGATTGCAAAAAGGTTTTTCTGAGTAATATATGCTATTGGCTATTTATTTTCTACTTTCATGCAGCCGAAGCCACTGGCTGAAGCTAGTATATATAAGATAATTACTTATTATTCATTCCTCATGGTCTTATGATCCCTTTCTTTTGAGAGATGGTTGGTACACCGTCGTTGGTGGTACAGATACCTACGTGCTCCGGATGTACTAAAAATATTTTGAGGTCAAAATGCCTATGTCTACAAATAATTTTAAGCTTAGTTCTTAGATTGATTTCTAAGAACTATCAGTATTTGGAAACGACCTATCTATCTAGGTATTTATGTATGAGGCGGTTTTCAAAGAATTCTATAATGTCACTGACCAGTAGGTACTCGTACCTACCTGTCGTAAAAGGTATTAAAATACATATAATGTATTTTAAGTATGAGGTAGTATAGTAATGCCTTTCTGAAATATTATGAATTAATATGAATATAATTGTCCATTACATACATTATCACCAATCTGCACTGGGCCCACGTGGTGGATTACGGCCCATTCCCTATCATAGGATATATAAAAAATAGGATCAAGTACTTGTACACGTATATTTTGTTAGTTGTAGCCAGAAGAATTTTTAGTTCGACGTTAATTTTATTATGTACAAGTACAGAAGTCCTATTTCGGTCTGCTCGGTTTGCAGGTATTGTATAGAATACCTGAATTACACAGATATAATACATGTATATCTTGATATCTTTTTAAGGCTCCTACACACAACCATTGTACAACGAATGGTCTTTACAGCCGACTGTGTGAATGTCACCTCCACGGAATTTGAACTCTGCCCCCATTGTTGAGATGTGATACCGATCAGACGATGTATTACTGACTAATATAGCCCTTTTAAAGACTGGATCGTAAGAATATATTGTGACTAGTCCATTTGTGGCCTGAGAATATGCAAGACCACTGTTCTAATTTGACAGTGAATGAAGAATTTGCCACACAAGCCGTCTTTGCTGGGAACCCTTTCAGTTTTGTATAGGGCTTTTCATGGCTATTGCAATTGTGAAATCTGTTTCATTGAAAAGTCGAAAAAATCGTAAAAAGTCTTTAGTTACTTCAGTTTTCCCAAAGCTGGTGAAAAGGGTGAAAAAATCTCATTATAAGTATACAAATTTCTCTATAAATATGACATCCAGAACTTGCCACGCTTAGGAAAGCAGTTGATCGTTTTCTATTCACGTTTCGATAACTTTTAATCTTTCTGCCTTTTTTTTGAGTTGGAGAATCCTTCGATGGCTTCTCCCACTCTGGGGTGGAGTGAAAGGGTGGGTTAGACATTTACTGACTGAAACTCATTTGTGTTCGAACTGTCAGTTGCCTTTTAGGTACACAGTTTCTCCTTAAAAAATTCCCCGTGGCCTTAGCGGGTATCGACTCTACTCCTACGGTTTTCGTAACATCTCTTTGAGGTGCACGTGGACTGAAGTGGCGAGGATTGCCCTGCGACGCCTGACGCCCCCGTCTCTAAAGACTTGAGGATATCTATACCCTCTCGGTTGAGTCCTTCACTAGCATTACTGCTTCACAGAAGAGCCAACTTTTTCCCATTTCCTCTCGCTGTGGACCTAGACCTGATTCAAAGCTCAGTGTGAGAAGCCGCCACCACCGATCACTTCCACTAGAACATGGCAGTGCTCCGCCCAAGCAAACTACACCTCCGAGGGTTGCGAGATTTTTCGAAAAAGTTACCGCTGCCCAGCAACACTAAGGGCAATTGAAGGAAAAGCCCTCACAGGTTTAATTAAAAAAAGTCTGATACTGGAATCTCGCTCGAACATATGATGATTTTCTTCTCCCATCACGATTGCTTCCTTTATTCAATCCTGTTAATCATTTCGCAGTCTCTGATTCCCTTTTCATTGATATCATTACTCACACTGATTCTCGTTTTGTTTACCCCCTCTCTCCCACTACGTCTAACAAAATGTATATTTATAACTTTTAGACGCATGCGTATCACATAAAAAATAATTGTTCTACAATATCGCAAGACCAATAACCATACATAAAATAACGACCTACTCCTATTTAGAGGATAATCAAGCTTCATAAGAAGCTATTAAGCTCAATGAAGACCAAAATTAAATTCTATATATGAAAAGAAATAATGATCTTAAGCAGCTACTATAACTATGTTTTGTAATTCGCAATAATCTATTCAACCGACTTTATATAGGGCAAATAAGCTCTAGATTTAACTGTAAACAACTTCCAACTCTATTTTCTGAAGCTAAAGGTTCTTTTTCGTTTGTTTCAGGTGAGGATCGTTGCAAAAGATCGTGACTTATGATTTCATTATGGACCGGCGCGTGCGCTGCTTAAAGCGTCTTGCGACACGGATAACACCCCCTAGATAAAGTATGTGTTGAATGTTTTGCAATCTCTCTGAGTTATGAGGTCGAATTCTTGTTTTTATTTTCGTTGGTGATAATTGTAACAATGGTTTTTTAGGGTTCCGCAATCGAAGGGTGAAACGGGATAATATTATTAAAACTCCGTCTGTCAGTCTGTTAGTACGTCTGTCACCTATGACCTAGGCTCTCATGAACCGTGATAGCTGTACCGTTGAATTTTTTTGAAAATATATTTTTATTACGCTATAACAACAACTGACATAAGATTTATATAATAATAGGTATATATTTCAAATTAAACAATTAAAAACTAAAATCAATAAAATAAATATTTGAGTATGGCTTCCGTACAACAATGTTTTTATTTTGCCGTTTTTGCTACGGACAGTACGGAACCCATTGTGCGCGAGACCAACTCTCACTTGGCCGGTTTTTATCTTAGTCTATGATAATTGTAACAATAGTTTTTTAATTAGAATTGATAATGGTAGTTGTTTGTAAGCAGAGATCATGATTTGATTAATGTGTGTTCAGATCTCTTTGCTGATTGTAATTAGTATTTTTTGCAAGCTTTTATTTCAAGCCTTTGTAGAATGCAGGCAGAAAGAATAGGATTGCTTTTTAAGGGGATTAATTTTGTATGTGTTATCGAGTCACGGAAAAATATTGAAAGTGTTTCCATGCCCTGTAATGCAAAGGGCAACTGAAAGACTCTGATGAGTTTTAATCTGTAATCTGCGGGAGAAGTCTGTGTGTGTTGTTGTATCAAAAATATTGAGGAAAGTAGGTATGCTAGCTGGTTGTTTCCGCAGAGTTGTGCTCTAAGTGGTGTTTTGCAGAAAAGGTTCCGCAATAGTCTCTAAAGGGACATCGGAGTCCTTTCCATATGTTGATGCTAATCGCCTTAGTAGTTTCAGTGAGGTAAAAATCCCATATTGCCTTGTTTTTTTCCGAAAAGTTCAGGCTAAAGAAAGGTTGATTTGAACAGTTAAATAGCACATTACTTCAACATTAAGTTTATCCTAAAAGAAACACCCAAGGTAAGCTCTTATTCCCCCGACCAATTTCGTTAGTACCTCTGTATGCTATCCATCATAACCAAGACAACTATAAGGCTCGCTATTCATTATAGGACAGACAAAGTGACATCCAAAGCTTACACCTCTCAAAAGGACACCTATTAATCTCCGCTGACTCCAAATAACATACGAGATAGAAAACAGACACCCATTGTTTCTCTTAACAAAGCCGAAACCAACAAATCAATTTAAAGTATTTACATCTGAAGTCATTACACACTGGCACGCCAGTAAACCGCGCCAGTAAACCGCGCCAGTAAACCGCGCCAGTGGACAGGCGAGTGCACTAAATCACTGGCCAGATAGTGTTACTAACGTGGCCGTTCGAGTGTAAACTTATATGTAACAACAGATAGTTATAACCAGGTATTTATCAATGCTATTTAGGAAGTCAATTATGATAATTTTTTGTATGTTCCTGATTGAATATATTAATGTTTGGCGTGAAAATAAAAACTGGTCAAGTGTGAGTCGGACTCGTGCATGAGGGTTCTGTACCGTCGTCCATAGCGAAAAACGGAAAAAAAATTGAAAAACGTTTGTTGTTTAAAAATGTTTGTTTTGTTTTTAGGTTTGTTTTTATAGCGACAAAAAAAATACTCCATGTGTAAAATTGTCAACCATTTAGCTAACATTGGTAATGATATACAGCCTGGTAGATAGACGGACAGAGAGCTTTCTCTCTTGGACGGACAGCATATACCAACCGGAGTCTTAATAATAGGGTCCCGTTTTACCCTGTGGGTACGGAACTCTAAAAAGAATGGTGTCAGGATTGTGATGGATGTGCTGAGTAATAATTTATTGCGGAAAACCTTTTAAACCGTAAGCTAAATGAGGAGGAAGACTGCCATTGCTTTCTACTTCTTTCTTCGTATCGGCGGACATCAAGCTATTACAGGAAGAATATTGTAAGCGACAGTCGACCCCGACGTGGAATGCCAGCTAAGGTAGGCGCGGGTTTACGGAAGACAAGCAATAGGTAGCTCACTGTCCGGCCATCCGGTAATCGTCCGGAGCAAGCCCAACTCGTCGACCGCGGATAATGTACCACACGCTTCCCAAAAAGATATCGACAAACCGTAGGGGCCTAGTAGAGGCGATGGTCGCGACGGTTTTAGAACGTAAAGAACAACTAAAGGACACAGGTGTCATTTTAGTCAGTAAAAGTAGGACACGCCCACTTGATCCATTCTTAAGCAGGAAGAGGCATTGGATGATTCCCTTGAAAAAAAGTATTTTCCCAAATGGTAATTGAATCGACTTACACACTCAATCAACTCGTACATTTTGAATTTTTTATACAAGTGGAGAAAATTTGGCATTCAAGTTATGGAGCTGAGTGCTGCAGTGACAAACAAGATAGATAAAAAATATATAAATTGCAATCGAATATACGCTTATCGCATTTAGCAAAAAAATAATAATATTACAAGTAGACTCTTCAATTTTATTTATATGTACAGATAAGCAATTACAAAACCAATCGTCCCTAATGATATTAATAGCATTAACAGGACCCACACTTGAAAATACTGAAAAGACACACTCGCTATTCCACACACACGTTGTCATATCTCGCATAATCTTATGTTCCCTCTTAAATCCCTAGATAGCTACATCATGCCGTACACGCGAATAACTTTGCAGCTTATAATGTTATTGCCTTCTTGACTTTATAAGCTACCTCTTTCAACCTTAACAAAACCTTCTCCAATATATTTCACCAACAATACAGCCAGGACTTAAATACACGCACTTGCTCTTACAGTAGGATATCACATCGCTACATTGTGTCCAAAATAGCTATAAATTAAGTGCACGCAAATAAATTCACTTTATTTATAGTGAGACGACCGCTCCGACTGACAGATTGCGGCGGAATGAACACATCTTGTAATTGTATACAGTGCATGGAGGTCCCCAATTGACAATATAATAGAACGGGCTACGAAGGCGAACTGAAAGAAGCTAACTTGAGAAAACATGGTTAGGTTATGCTTTGAGAGAAGTGTGACGACAATGCGAACGCAAAAAAAAAACTTTTGACAAAAAAAATACAAACGACTTCAATGTTAAAAAAAAATCAAAATCGGTCCATAATTGACCGAGAAATCGGTAAACATACATAAAAAGTAAAAAAATATTACATACAGCCGAACATAGAAACTCTTTATTAAAAATTCAATGCACGAACTTTTTGACAGTTAAATTTGACATAAAACAAACTTAGCTTACGTCACAGAACGGTGACATCAATGTCAATTTTTTTCCCAAAAATGTGAAACGAATTGAGGTCAGTAGTGACGTCTTATTCGTCTATAACATAAGCTGATTGTGTTCAAACTTTATTCATCTATTTATATCTTTTCTAGAGGGACATTTTCGTAGCGACGCGGTTAATATTTCTAGTGTATAGAATATCTGGCCGACGACAGTACATTGAGTTTTGTTTTCTGTTTCTTGGGTGGCACGAGCGCTTCAATTTATTTCCGAACTTCAGATAAAAAGTATTTAAAGTAGGTAATGTGGAATAAATTTTGATTTTTGTATTTATTCGCTCGCCTTTTGTGGCTTAACAATTTTGTTGATCAAAATGCTTGTGAAATTCAATGGTAATGATATTTTCCATATTAGATGTTTGTTGTTTATATCTTGTCTTAATAGTTTATGTATTTTTAATGGATAAAACATTCATTCGGTACTTAAGTATTTCACAATCTGTAAAGTGAGATAAATATTACCAAGAATTTCACAACAATACACAATTTATTAGGTATTTCATATAGTTATTGTAAAAATGAAAAATAAAAAATATTCTTATAATCATAATTTTGATTTCAAAAATAAGTTTTATATAAACAATGTTTTATAGCAATATTAATATAATTTATCATCCTTATTCAAATTTACTTAAAATCCGCACAACAGTCCTCCCTTATCCCTCCATATATTTTCTACAGCACAAAAATGATCCAACACTGCAATAAATTCTCCAGTGGCGCCATTAATGACAAACTGACCCATATCTTTCAGGCCAGCACCCAATAACTCCCATTGAAAAGCCATTGTCCATCAGCGAGGTACATTCAAAGGTACAAGTGACAACTGGATGCGGTATGCGTACGCACACCGTATTGTATGCGGTCGTATTTAACTGCGGCGGCGCTTGCGCACTTTGATGGCTTGTGTTAACACCGCGCGGTTTTACAAAGGTTATTTGTGTGCTTTCGGTTTCGATTGATATAGTTTTTTATTGTATTATTGGTTTAAGAAGTAGTTTGTTATTTTATTTTGTTTTGGATCCTTGGTTATTGAAGGGACTTAATATTACGGTTGGCTGGAAAGGAAAGCAAGATTTTTACAAGAAAGTGGGTGAGTTTTGTGAGCCAACGCTGGTCATACGATTACTCGTTCTCCTTCCGAACGTAGCTATATTTTGCCCAGGACCTTACTTATTTATTTATGAATTTAAAACAGTTCTGAAATGGCAAAAAGAATTTCTACCCTAAGGTCGTGTGGTAAAAAATACGTAAGTCATTAAGTTTGCCTTTGTTTAGTGTTACCTACTGGTGCATAAAGTTTTAATAAATTTTCCATCATGTCAAACGGAATGAAATGAGAACGAAAACAGTATTTAAACAAAGACAGCAGGAACCCTGGTACTTCCTGAGCTTTCCCTCTCATAAATCGAACTCTTCCGCATACCAGCACAGACACCAATACATATTCAAACATTCCTCGAAACCTAAAGGGCGCATTCCCAACCCTTACTATAAGTCCACGTCCACACCCACTCTAGGGTGCCACATGGTAAGTAACATCCATCGGCGCCGGCGGCCATGCATCACGGCCTACACGCCGGGACAATACGCGTATGCCCCATAAATATGAGATACGTCATCACATACCCGTAGCGCGTCCAAAACGCGCGCGATCCTCGATATCGTTTAGAATGTAATAAATAATGCGATATGTGGTCCCGACACCTACTTACTTACGTACGACATGCGGATTGATAGTGTTGTGCGGTTGTCTATAAACTTGTGCTCGATGTGTTCGGATTTGAGTTGATTTGATTTTTTTTTATAACTTTTTTTAATTAATCTTTAAAATGTATCTAATTTTGTTTCTAAAATATGTGGCAGTGTCAATTGCCATAGACTCGTATATTTTGGTTTTTGGTTAATAAGTCAGTCTCAGGTTTTTTTTATTTAGAAATTTTCCTTAATGGCCCTTCAAAACTGTCTGCAGTCAAGCACATTGCAGATGGATACAGGCGAAGATTTGTTTGTCCACCATCTTTAAATGTAAGTGCAGATTAGGAAGGCCTGCGAAAGCATTTTGAGAATGATGAGTTCCTTTTTCGTCCCTGCTAAAATAAACTCCATTTTAAGACACAGTTAAGATACAATAAACTTTCTAGGGACCTTGATATCGACTTCTGCACCAGTGTGACGACATTATGACGGCAAATGACTCAGAATTTATTAATTTCTCTCGATACTAATTAATTAAATTTGTGTGTACTTTCATTCTATCGATATTTTTTTTATTTGTTGGTGGAGTGTATAAGGTGTTTTATAAAATAAATATAATAAGGTTCTGTATATCTTTTTACAGTTTGAACTGCTTTCTAATGAGGTTTGTTTAGTATCATCAAGTATCATGCCTCCATTCTTTTTCCTTTTAAGTCAGGTCACTCACCTCTTCCTGATAGTCTTTCAGTCTACTTTTTAGTTAAAATTTTCGAGTCATCAACCTGAAAGTTCATTATTACAAATTCAGTTTTTATCAAGACTTCAGCAAAAAGTA
The DNA here is from genome assembly GCA_030763345.1 of Mythimna separata. Classification (NCBI taxonomy): domain Eukaryota; kingdom Metazoa; phylum Arthropoda; class Insecta; order Lepidoptera; family Noctuidae; genus Mythimna; species Mythimna separata. The sequence continues at coordinate 20,825,604 of CM061170.1, read as the reverse complement.
TTCAGTCATGCAAAAATTTGTTCTGACGACACCGTTATCAGTTTATTTTGAATAACATCTTCGTTACTCTGCTAAATCAGCTACGTAATTACATGTATTATTATGTAGTTCCAATTCATCGAAGTCATTTGTCACTTCCATTTAAGAAACGGGACATAACGAACTTTTCTTTGTTGCAAGAAAAATATGTTTTAGTTTACGTTACGCCACGCCAAGTTCAAAAGTTGTCACCGTGTCATGCATGTTTTTGTTCTTTTTCTTACTATTTTTTTTGTAATTATTGTGTCAACACTCTATTTTTTTAATTAAGAATCTGCCTAGCCTTTTCCCTGTGTCATGCGAGTTTTCGTTCTTTTTTTTGCTATATTTTTTATGTAATTTTTGTGTAAACACTCTTTTTTTTAATTAAGTGGAGGAGCTCGTGGCTAGATAATAACAGCCGCACAGGTCGATCTTCAAGGTTAAGCAACCCTTGCCTAGGTTGGTCTGTGGATGGGTGACCATCTTAACATAACGAGTTTCCTCCGTGCCTCGGAAAGCACGTTAAGCCGTTGGTCCCAGCTGTCATTTGGAGATCTTTGGCAGTCGTTACGGATGGTCAGAAGCCAGTAAATCTGACTCCAGTCTTGCCATGAAGTACCTTGTTACCCCAGTTAAAGGGTTGTGGAGGTCTGGTAGGCAGCCGCTCCTCGTAAAATACTGGTATTCAGCTAAATCCGGCTTGACTGGAAGCCGACCCCAATATAGTTGGGAAAAGGCTAGGCAGATGATGATGATGACTCTTTTTTTTTAATTAAGAATAAAAAAGAAAATTAATAGAAGCATATTAGACAGATTATGTTTTATATAATTTCTAAACTTTCATGTCTTACAACTTCAATTAATAGCTAACCTATATTTGTAAATAAATGTGTAATTTACAATTTTAAACACTATCGTTGACATGCCGTAGTAGAACCTAAGTATGTTTTATACAAAGTGCAGTCCTGTCATATTAATCAATACTTCTGACAGTGAGCCTCCCGGACCTCAGAGTCACGAACTTAAGGGTGATTTTATTTATTAATAAACGAACTTAAGCCGGTGATAAATACTTGGAGTACCGCAATCTCGTTACTGTATCACTGGAGTACGATTACTGGTCACGGTATGCGGGTATTGGGGTTCCGTATCCAAAGGGTAAAATGGGACCCTATTACTAATACTGTATGCCATATGACATACAAAACTCTAAAGAACTTAAAAAAAGATTAGTAATATTCATTGCAATAATTAATTATCATTCAAATACTTAATTAAAATATAATGTGAAAATGATAAAAAATATTTCAAAAATGATTTAAATTATATTACAATTAAATTTCCTTAAATATGTATTTGTAAAATATCTAACAATTAGATAAAGACTCGTATAATATGTTATGATTTAAATTGGTTTATAATGCGTATATTACATAATTAATGAATTTTTAGTTTACGTATTATTAGATGTGGTAGGGCTATTTTATTTTGCAACTAGCTGTCCCCTGCGGTTTCCTCCGCATTTTTCGTTACTGCTCCGCTCCCGTGGGCCGTAGCGTGATGGTATATAGCCTATAGCATTCCTCGATAAATGGGCTATCTAACACTGAAAGAATTTTTCAAATCGGACCAGTAGTTCCAGAGATTACCCCCTACATACAAACTTACAAACCTACAAACTTACAAATTTTACCTCTTTATAATGTTAGTATAGATAAGCAAAGGGCAACTAAGGGAACGGTTTATTCCAGAAATCCCCACTGATAGTTGGGTTTCACTCTGTAAAAGTACTGACCTATAGAAGTCTTGCTGCATCAGAGTGTAAAATGTTATTTGGAGATTTTTTTAGTAAATAATCACCGCAATTAAACCAATTCCCTACTAAGTAATCAAATAAAAACAACATCAACTTACACACACAAACCTGTCCGACACATTTCGGACTCATTCAGTTACTGTTACGTTACCGGGAACGCTCGGGATTTACGACTAGTCTCGCCTCGCGGGATCGTACATCGCGATCCCCGGGTGGTATGGCACGGTTACTCTTTGACCGACTTACAGACTTACGGTACTCTCAGGATAAATATATAAATCTCTGGGTGATGCTGACCCGTTTTGAGATGTTATGGTTTAATGAGCAGATAATATCGAAGGTATTTCATATGTGCTGTTTGAAAGACGGCTAAAAAAAGGAATTAGGTGTTTTATTTGACAAAAATCCGGTTAAGTGCGATCGGAGGCGCGCATGAAGGGTTCCGTTTTATTATCTGTACAACTTTAGACACTATAATAGAATTTTTGTCTGATCTTAATAATTTATATGATATTATAAGGCAAGTGAAATACATTGTCTGTGAAAATTTCAATCGTAGCTAAAAAAAAAACTAAAGCAATAAAAAAAAATTAAGGATAGAAATTGCTTTTAGCAATAAGGCTGCCCACAAAGTTAATTTATAGAGGCCACCCATTGTGTCATTCTATTAAATTTTCAAGTCCTACTGTAAAATTGTATTTATGGTGTACAATAAAGAATATATCAATCAATCACGGTTCAAGAGATACAGGCTGCTGACAGACGGACAAACTAGATCTTAGTAATAGTGTCATGTTTTTACCCTTTGGATACTGAGCCCTAAAAAAGGGGTAAACATTATCATAAAACTTGGCTGCTGCGTTGTCGCGGGTTCGATTACGACGCGGAACAAATATTTCTAATTATGACCTACAGATAGTTATTGCTAATCTGGATGTCTTTCCGTGTTTGTGAATACAAAACACGAAACACTTCTTTTTAGGGTGCAAGAGCTCTATACTTAACAAAACTTATTTAACCTATCACATACCCACAAAACGAGACACAATAGTAAAACAATAACACCGCGGTCTCATAGGACCGGTGTCGGGGATTCATGAATTAAAAAAGTGGAAGCTTGGAGCGGTTAAAAGGTTCTGCGATTTGAAGTCAAGTCAACAAGATAAATGCCTGTGAGTAATAGTCAATATGTAATGGACAGCTGATCATTATATATTGATTATTGCCCGCAAGCATTTATTTTGTGCAATTAAAACTCGTGATAAGTCTCTTGTGTGGCCCACTCTTCTTTATCGTCAAATACAGGTATAGTACAGTACAGTACCTTACGAAACTCGTGGCTAGATAATAACAGCTGCACAGGTCGATCGTCAAGGTTAAGCAACGCTTGCTAAGGTTGGTCTGTGGATGGGTGACCATCTTAACATAACGAGTTTCCTCCGTGCCTTGGAAAGCACGTTAAGCCGTAGGTCCCGGCTGTCATTTGTAGATCTTTGGCAGTCGTTACCTCTCGTAAAATACTTGTATTCAGCTAAATCCGGCTTGACTGGAAGCCGACCCCAATGTACATACATAGTTAGGAAAAAACTAGGCAGATGAGTAAGTACCTTACGAATACAGAGTACCGTAGTCGCTCACAATGAGTCTCATCGCAAGGCTTTAAGTCACCCAGAGGGCAATGGAAACGGCTATGCTCGAGGTTTCAATGCGTGATCGCATCAGAAATGAAGATGTTCGCAGGAAAACCAAGGTTACCGACATAGCCCCAAGAAACGTTAAACTTAAGTAGCATTAGGTAGGGCACATTGCTCGCTGAGCAGATGGCTGTAAAAAACAACTAGAGGATGGGTTCTAGACATTAAAACACTATAAATTCCGTCTCTCGCTACACTTAGGGCGTATTTCACCACCTATGATTAAGTTGCCAATACCTTACTTGGCAGATAATTTCATACAAATTCTGTTCCATTTTTTAATTTCTCCGGGAAGTAGTGGCTACTCGGACATTGTGAAACAGGCCCTTAGTGCGAGATCGATGATTATCATCTCCAAAAAAAAAAGTACTCCAAAGTACTTGACGTTAAAGAAGAACTAACATTTTGCAAGAATTTGTATGAGAAGTAAATAATACGAGATGTTTTACTCATGATCAGGCAAAACATTTGGATGCATGCCAAACACGCTTCGCATATCGAGTTGCCGCCACGTTTGAAACCTACAACATTGTTGAATCTAACATTTTCCTACTATGCTGCGTGTTTTGTAATTAGCATACAAATCACACATAGGTGGCGCAAGAGGTAAACATGGGCGCCGATGAGTTGACACTCGTGTCCCTTAACGCAATAGGTAGAGTCATGATTAGCCAAGTTAAAGAAGTAGTGATGGCCCAGCGATAACCGCTCCATCTAATTTTTTGTAATTTATGTCATCACCACTGCTCCTTAAAATAGTGATGTAAAACATCGTGACAAAACCGGTCATCATCGTCATTATCATTTGGTTCTGGCTCATCGGCTCTGCAGTTAAGTTTGGTGATTTTTCATGCTATGTCGGTGACCTTGGTTCTTTTGTAGATATCTTCATTCCTCATGCGACTGCGGCTGGTTCTAGACACTAATACAAATACATGGATACTCAATGCCTTATGCACTTTTTAGCAGTCTACCTTTCGGTGATGCAGAATAAAATAGTGGTAGAAGATGGTGGTAGATATATGTTACATCCAGCAACCTGCACTGGACTCAATCGCTGGATTACGGAACCTTCCTTAAAGGGAGTTTCAATTTGAACAGTAGGAACATTATAAGCCTGGCTACCTTTAAATGTTACGGTATCGCTTTTGTCTTATTACCTTAATACCGCTTAGCTACATTGTAATTTCAGTAATATCATTAAACGTCGATTTAAATTTAACCTTCTATAAATAGCCAGTAACTTCTCAACCTTCAATAACGGTAACCGGCGAAATAATATCACGAAGACTCTCAAAATACCGCGCCTGTAACCGAATACTACATTTCCTTATAAATAAGCAAATAAACTTCTTTACCACGTCACTTTTATCTCTCACATCATCAACTATCAACCTTAACTTAATGACCATAGAGGCGTCCCCAACGATCTGATTAAGATTGTCGAGATTCATCCCAAAAATCTACCTCCTACGTTACGGAGCCAAAAATTCTTATTTGTCTTGTACATTAAGTTTTGAACAATGAACCGTTAAGCATACAATAAAATTCCCTGTATTTGCTTGCCTAATATGTGTGTGAAGGAAATAAATGTCCTTTTTTTATTTGAGTTTGCTCGAAATTTGCATTTTCACAGAATTTTTTAGTTACTGTGTCAGATTTTGTGATTTTAACGGAAACGGAAATATTTTAAGAAAATTCACAGTAAAATAAAAATCAATATAAATATCTAGACGGTTATTAAAGTAAGGTACAACTATACTCGTACAAACGATGGTGGCAATTGTCAGTTAAGCTCGTCTGTGTACATCACCTATCCTATTTTTTATTTTGTAAATGTTATACAATAAAGAATGAAGAAAGAAAGATGGTTGTATTGTTGTAGAGTAAAAATTAACTTAGCTCTCCATATGGTTACAAAGAAAATAAATCTAATATTAAGGGCCTCGTTCACCATCTCCGAGTAGGCACTACTCACTGAATAAATTCAAAAATGTGACAGAATTTGTATGAAATTATCTGTCAAGTAAGATACTCGAAACTTAATCATAGGTGGTGAAATAGGCCCTAAACCTTATATAATACATTGTTACGAGTATATTAAAACTGTCAAAGAACATTACCTTTCTCTCTTTTGTTATTCTGGTTCTATCTAATTTCATTTCTTTCATCACTAACGAAAAAATAATGAAGTTAATTTCATTTATTTTATTTTTTCGCTTCAATTTAACTGTGTAACACCTAATCATATAGGTATATGTAGTAGGTACCTATATATATTTAGAAGCTTATGTGTTATCTTTGGTATAGATATATATTTAATCTATGTATCGCATTTCTTACATTTTTGTTTGATTAATATTTGCTAGCAGTAAACCGCGGACTACCCCTTTTTTTAGTTTTACCTGGTAAATAAGCGATAAGACCGCCATTATACACATAGATTTAAGTTTCTGCAAAAATTGTTACTATTTTGGTGTACAATAAAGTTTATTCTATTATAATCTAAGCCTACTATTAAAAGCATGTATGATAAAAGGAAATATGCTACGATGTTGTCCAATATAAAAAAAACTCCTGCAATTCACAATTGCTCGCTAAAATGCCTCTAATTAATCACTGGCAACACTTACGATTCCAAATAAATATTCAAATTACCTCCAGTAAGAAATGTTTGATTTACAACGCATTTTAAATATCTTCATTATGCACCAAAATTGCTATATTAAGACTCAATAAATTTAAACACGTCATCAATAAATATTTATTTATGATCAATATTATGATTATAATTAATTACTATGCGGTGTACGCACTTTCTTTTGGTTGTAACTTCAAGTTCTAAGAACTTGTACGCAATTTGTTTTGCAATGTAACGAAATTCAGGGTTGGTTCAGTTGGGAGAAAACAGTTATGGAATTGATTTTTACTTGTACTTGTAAGCTTAGGGGTGATCAAACTCTGGTCTGATATTAGGGATGCTCTTCTTTTCTAATGAAAAACGATCAGTATACAGTTTACTTGATTAAAGAGTTATTTTATTAAATTCTGAAAGAATTTATTACTTCTATTTCAGTTTAATACTGATTTCGTTGTTTAATTCTCTGTATTGTTTGTAAGTATGTACATTAACACTTTTTGGCATTATTAAGTACTAGCTATTGTAAAATTTTCTCAAGGGATAAAAAGTATCCAATTAGATGTGCTATTTCAGAACAGTGTCTACTCATTTGCCAAATATTATCGAAACCCGTTCAGCCGTTCGAACGTGAAGAAGTAACAAACACACAAATAATAATAATATTCGAGTGATAATTAGATTTAGTAGTAAACGTCTTTCGGCTGAGATGATGATTATTATTAAATCTGTATACATTCATGTTTTCCATAATATTTTTTTTCAATGGTTTATTTACCATTGGAAAAAATCACACTCACACACATTGAAAGAATGAAATTTTGTTCTATTTTCACAATTTTGTTTCCTGAATGTGCCCTTCTTAAATAATCCAGTTTAAATCAGGATTAGCCCTAGCCAATCAGTTCTGGAGGAAGACAGATGATTTGCGGAAGCATCGGCAAGCATCGGCATACCATGGAACTGATTTAAATCCCGAGAGATGTCAGTTTATCGCCCGGAGCCGCGTTTTCTTGTAAGTGTACATAGCAATGATTGGAACACCCACGTTTTTTGTTTTAGTTGCATTTTTGCAGAGAAAATATTTAGTGTGGTGCTAATTGGTTTATTTTTAGAAATACAGTAACATTTAAGAAAATTAAATTGTAGGAATTTTTATATACTAAGGTTAATATTATAAGCTCAAATGACACGTGAAATAGAAAGTTTTTTGTTTTAAATTTTGAAATATATTCATTGTAAGAACTGCTAAGGACTGGAATGCACCGCAATCTGTGTTTTGTAGATAGCTACAGGAAACAAGGGTTTTCAAATCATGAGTTAATAGGTTACTTCTAAGCAAGCGTGGTCTATCGTCGACTACATTATCACTTATCATCAGGTAAAATAGTGGTAAAAAAAACATAAAAAATATATTTTTTTAATTAATATGATGATAATAATAACTTAACAAGAAAACATCAATAACAATGATTGCATAAGACCAGAAACGTAACAAAATTAAACGCTACAATTTGTTATGTGAACACAAAATAAAAGGAATATGTTTAATAACGAAATATCGCTTCATCGCGATCGGTAGAGGAGGTGCGAGTTTTATTTGCGATCGAATACTGTTAGACATATTAATACTATGTTACGTTACGGATTTGACGATGTCTTAAAGAAGCAATCATGTTAGTAAGTATCTATTTAATTTGTACATTGTAGTCAAAGTTAAACGCATTTATTTGCTACACATACATAATTTTTTTGTGTAAGTACGTGGTACTTATTAATCATAAAATATCGATCTACTATATGCTGCCTTGCCAGGTGAAATAGTTTTAAACTAGGTACTTATCTATTACTTGCGCTTCGCTGTTCTAATATCAATATGTAAGTGTTATCAAAAAAAAATTGACATCCTGTAGTGTCGAGTATTAAAGCATCAATACTGAAGTAGATAGATCTTTACAACCTACATTTGGACTGGCTTAGTTACATTTTCACAAGCAACTCCACGGCATATCCTAGTACCAAAAATTCGAAGACATGTGACATTCATCAATCCGCACTGGGCCCTCGTGGTGGATTACAGCCCATTCGCTCTCCTAGAGAGGAGGCCTGAGTCTCAACAGTGGGAACATTACAAGGCCGATAAGGCTAAGCTAAGCTAAGCAACTCCACTGCGTTAACGTTTTATCTGAAAGCTGGTACCAACTCAAAGAAAGTCATCACGCAGCATAAGCTAATTGTATACAAACTCGTACTTCCCAAATTCAAATTATTTAATCGATTCCGCGTTCTTTTTTTAAACAAATTGAGGATTCATTTGGGAAACGTGTTAAGAGTAATAGGTTTTTAAATGCGCTCCCGCCGCGGTCATACATCACCGGGATGTCGATGTACGCCGAATATATTGCGATTCGAACGGACCTCATATAAGGTGCGAGCGATCTGGACCAGACGCTTTACCATGACATGTAAAAATGGCAGTCCTGCGAGCGAGAAAGAGGGATGGAGCTATACACCCTACATAGCTTCTCTCTCACATCTCTTTAATAATTAAGTTTTGGTTGAAACGTAGGTATATCGCGTGGTAGCTACTCGTGGTAAGGCCTCTGTGCGGTATTTTGGCATACAGTAAAAGTGTTTACAGGAAAAGTAGTCTCTTTTTGCTATCTACATATTTTTCCTTATGCTATACGTTAGAGACGTAACTAGGTATTTTTTTGTCTCGCGATTGAATGATATCCCACCTGTTGGTAAGCGATTATGTTGTCGACGTTGGAGCACATAACATAATAGCATAATCAGTCCTATAATGTCCCCACGGCCGGAACTAGGAGAGGGAATGGGCTGTATTCCACCACGTTGGCCCTTTTTAGTTAGTTCTAGAGCAGCAGTTACTGTTTCGAACAATTTCACAGTTTGCAAAGGACTTTAGAGCCTTTATTTCTCACAATCACGTTTTAAATCCATTCAGTTTTACATCGACCCATTAAAGAGTTATCAACCACGTGAAGACCGCAAAAAATATCCACTATATAGCGGAAATAATTAGCATCTTCTATCACATTCATCCCATACACAACATCAATGCTGCAACACTAAATTCAACATTAAAATTTATACCAGTCTCTTATTCTTTCTAAAGAAAGTTCTAATTGATATTGTGATTTATGTGTGTACGCTCGTCGAATCAAGGCAACGCCTACTTATGATTCGATCGGGATTCTTTAAGGCCCTAGCGCCCGATTAGTGTCAAAACAGTGACTTTCCAAAGCCTAATACTTGGTAACAGCTAGTTCAATAGGTTTGAATAAAATATATGGTTGATTATAAACTCATATACAACATTATCAACGTATGTTTTTTTTGTATGAATAATACTTTTGCCAAAGAAAAAATTAAACGACATGATATTTTTTCGCTTGTTTTCCCTACTCTTTTCAAATGGTTTTGAGCTTTAGAATTATTTTAACACAATAAATACTGGGTAAAAAAGTGTTCTTCAGAATGGTACATAACATATTTAAATCCATCAATATTTTGCAAAGAAAATGGATTTAAAGTTCAGCGGAAATCTATCCGGGCGCAGCTGGCCGGCATTAAATGGACACATACTCGTACTGCCGCCTAGGCGGGATGTTCGAGGGACTATACGCCTTAAGCCACGGCTAATTTTAAGAGCCTTATCGCTTATTACAATCTTGTAAAGTTTATTTGGGAGAACTCCCCTTAAATATTTTTCGAGGAAAATTTTGTGTACCTAATATTTATTTAATAGCAATCTGTTAGCAACCATCGGGTTTGAGGTTGATAAAAAAAAACAAAACAATATCAGATTTTTTTCATTTTTAGTAAGTAAACTTACCATCAAGTTCAAGTTCAAGCTCTTTAGTGGTCCCGAGTTGAGCTTCACGAATACTGTCAAAAAATGGCATTGACTGGACAGAGGGACAAATCCTCTGAAATCTGTGTTGTTCTTTCTTCATAAGTCCATCTGAGCCACTAATCTGCATGATTCTCATATGATATCATCATTACATATTTACAAACCAACTAACTTTTATGACTTCAAAAGAGTCTTTGTCCCCTGAGTTTTTAGTGTTCCTTCTCAGGGTATTAAGTTTTTTTTTATATATTACATAAACCAGTGCTTGACTGCAATCCCACCTGATGGTAAGCAGTGATGTTAGAAAACTCCACCCTCATCTAGTTTAAATTGACGAAAATAATTACATATATTTTGCAAAATACATAATCAGGTGTGATCGCGGTCAACACTGATTTACACCAATTAAAAAAAAGCAATTATTAGATAGATAGAAAATGTGACAATGTACACTCTTATTGTTCATGACTGTACCATAATACGGAGTCCGAATCCAAGTCTTTACTTGTTTGCTTCACATTTTAAAAGGAAAAACCTCTCGCTTCTATGGCAACCCGTTTATTTGCCGTTCCATTATTTGCAAGACTACTAAATAGGTATGCATTAAATAGTGTTGCGCAAATATTCGCGTTATGAATATTCCTACCGCTATTCGATTCGGTATTATTCATCAGGTTGAAATGCATGACTTTTCAAACAAGTCTAAATGGCTAATTGCTATGTAAAATACCTATTTTGTACCTACAGAATAGGTGTTTTACATAGCAATTAGCCTTAGTATACCTATGATAACTTAATTCAGGAAATAAGTATGTCTGTGTGAAATCAGCGCTCTCTTCATACTCGTATGTAAAGTCACAGGTCAAAAGTGCAATGGCTCTCTACCAATGCTAATGTATTTGTTGCACACGTAAATCGGAATATTGAACGTATTACGTAAAATTGTGCTCTGGAATCTCTATAATATCACTATGTTTCCACTTTTCACTGTTTCTTTCTGCTTACTTATGCTCTGCTCTATTTCATAAGCCCATGTAGATTTGAGAATGACTTTGTAAATGATCATCTTGGTTGTTGGAGATAGTTGCTATTTTGAGTATCGCCCCTTTTCTTGTTAAGGCTAGGAAGTCATCAAATAGCTTCTCCGGCCCCGGGTGGACAGGGCCGATTATATTTTTATCACTTATCAAATTTTTACTACTTATAGCACACCTGTGTTACTTTAGTTGCCCTTTGCTTGCCAGAGCCACGTAGAACAATACCGCAGGCATGGACGAGTGTCATCTCTTTGATCTCAATTTATTCACTTAATAATAGTTCATTGTCTTCCAGATCAGTTTAATAATCGCTTATTTTCAGCATCGTCACGCCTCTACTACGGTTCCACTAAAAACTATGCAAAATCGCGTTAATATTCACGGTTTAAGGACACACCGTGACGTCACAGCGACTAAAATAGGTAAATTGCGAGTAACGGGTCATTGAACCTCGTGACGAAGTCGAGTACCCACGTGTGGGACTGTAAAAGGGATTTTAGTTATTTGTGTACCTTCTGTAATACGCCAACTCTGTGTTAGTTAATTTTAAGGTTGTAAGAAATAAGAATTCATTGTTTAAGTTTATGTTAAAAATGTCAAAAAGATTTCTAATTTTTACTTTTTTTTAATTGTTAAACTAGTGCTTGAGTGCGATCCCACCTTTGCCTCACACTGGAAATTAAGTCCTCCAGTATGGGAGGTGAGTCCATAAATCTGTAAACACACATACGCAAGTCACTCAAACCTGGAACAACTATTAGTAGGCCATCAATCAATCGTTGATGGGCAGTAGCCAATCGTCCAACAACTGGTCTAACCGTACCGTCACATTGAACTCTTTGCATGATTTTCACAATTGTCATCAAACTTCCGATTTGTTCAGACAGTCATTGTTCGACAAAGGCTTCTCCCAAACGTTGACATTTTGACCGATTCCTGATCCTAACCATGACTAGTAAAAATGTCAGGCGTCTAAGCGAGAAAGAGGAATGGAGCTATACACCCTTTATAGCTCCTATATAGTTAAGTTTAGGTTTTAAAATAGATCACGTTAAAAGCTCGTGCCCTATATTCATCCCCTCCAAAATAAAAAGCATTGTCATAGTATTGGCACACTTATAGATACAGGAAATATTAATATTAACTGCCAAATTGCATTATTAAATAATTCTGTGTTATTTTTGCGGATATCAAGTATTGAGGTTTACGATCACAAATATATCAATAAATACTTATTACGTATAGTTTAAACAATTATTGGCAAAATCAACGTTCACTTTTAACATTAAGAGTTTAATTTTACTGCTTCCTCACGCTAGCTATTTATTCAAATAATATTACACTTAAGTCTCTTTTTTAATCCCTGAGACTAAATTGACACAGACAATTGAGAAACTTACAATAATAATGATGCCCGTTCTTTTGTTTTGTGACAAACCGCGTAATGTCATTTTAGTCTCAGAAATTTAAAAACAGACTTTAGCGTACATTGCGTATAAAAAAGAACTAATGGGGCCGAAAGGTTTAGGCCAGCATTTTCTACTTCACGCGGGCGATGTCACTACTTAAAGCTCATATTATATAATACAGCATTGTTCTTCATCCTGAAAAAAAAACAAGATTACGGTCACCGATTGGATAACAGGCAACATGGTTGACATTCAACTCTCAAACAACTTATCAATCCGAAGACCAAATCAACTTGTCATCTTTCAATTCCTCGTCAGCCTGTATTAGGAATTTCGAAACCGCATCACATCTATCTATCGAGATATCGTTACGTCACTAATTAGGTATCGAGTTGTAACGGCAGTTTCAATTTCATTAATTCGATTTCAATTGCTACGTACAACCCTAGCTTAATTACTCAGATACCCGCGAAACGAGACACAATAGTAAAACAATAACAGCGCGGTCTCATAGGACCGGTCGGGGATTCAAACGTTAATGTGAAAGAAATGACAAGTGTGATAAAAATTAGGATAGTCTGTGGTAAGATTCGGAAAGTAGATTTGTTGAATAAATTGTATTGTTGAATGGGTTTTTTTTCACAACTTTCACACAACGCCATCTAGTCCCAAACATCTAGTCCCAAAAAAAAACCAATCAAAGCAGAGCAAAATGAAGAAGAAAATTAATTAAATAAATGATGCATTGGATGAATGTTGGTTTTGTTCAAGAAAATTGTAATAGGAATTGCGATTGCGCAATGATTTAGCAGTAGGTACTACATTATGTGATGCATGCTTTTTATTATTTTTTTACTAGCTTCTGCAATGACTTCGCCAGGAAAATAGGTTTCTCCATACAAACTTTCGATCCTCGCTTCATTCCCATAGGGCGTGAATTTTGGAAAATCGTCTGCGACATAAAAGGATATTTTATTTTTATAGATAGATATCCATTGTAAAAAAGTTTCCACTATAATATTGAATTAACACATACCTGGGAAACGTACCATTTAGTCACATGTATTCACTAAAAAATATAAACCCAGTTACTTTGCCTATAGCCCAAGCAACAACTAAAAATACTGAACTAATTAACAAAAAAAGTGATCAAAAATAACCTTATCATGATGACAAACCAGTTAAAGCATTATGACTTCATTGACCTCATTATTTCGCTTTTTATCGGCTTTATTCGGATATCCGGGGTATTTCCCCAATATAGGAATTCCATAGTCCAGAGACCTTGAGAAGCCAATATAAAATGTACCGTGATGTCATCTTTACAGAGTATGAGATTCTCAGGCGTGGAGCTCCATCCCTGTTTCTCGCTCGCACGCCTGTCGTATTAACACATCATGGTAATAAGGAGTTAAATATGCAAAACGGGAAAAATTATAAACGATGAAAAAAAAAATGAAAAAAAAAAGATGAGGAAAAAGATGGGAAGAAAGAATGGGTGGGGAGAAATATGATTTAAATTATATAAGATTTCGTCGCAGTGCTATACCTCGGAGCTGTCTCCTCTGTCTCCCCTCTATCAGGAGTTCCAGAGTTTGAAAATAGTGTCATGGGTTTGTTGTTTCCCAATAAAAAGCTTAATTACTACTGGAGATGCAGTTCTTTGAATTCAAATGAAATCTATTGCAATACGTCTACTAACTAGTCAAATGAATCTATTTCATGAATGAATGGTACCAAACAAATAACATAAACCAATTACAATAATTCAAATTCTGATCCGTATTTACAGATATATACGTGTAGATACGTTTCTCCACAAAAAAGTCTGCTGTTACAAATTGGTTTTACTCTTACTTTCCAATACATTTCAAATTGGCAGACGTGATCAAATCAAACGGTAGAAATCTTTAAATAACTCAACGGGTTTATTTGCTGACCAATTAAGAATGTTATCTTTGGAGAAAGATTGGATTAGGAACTTATTTAGTAGGTATACCTAGCGGAGATGGAGATGCATATCGAAGTGCCAAAATGGCTACAAATCCTGCACGTCCGGCCGGTAACCACCCGGACCGAACCCAAGTCGTCGAAGGCGCGTGGTGTTTCACGCAAAACCCGGGACCCTGGAACGAAAGGCAAAGAAGGAACAGGAGTGGGTTTTTTATTTTATTTTTATTTTATCTTATCTTTGCGTTTTGGTTTCCGCAACTTAGTCCCGTTGGATCATTAGCATTGTACGTGACATTGTGAAGTGGGGTTTGGTTAGTAAAAGTCTGAAAGTCAGCTCCCGCCAAAAACGGAAAAATCATTGAATGATGCTCACCTAAAAAAAACCCTGTATATTTTTGCTTTGATAGCACACAACTATTATTACAAATATCATCAATCAATACCAGTTTAAAGTAACAAATATTATAACAAAAATTACTCTCAGATGTTGCTTTCTTCGATAACTAAAATGGAATGAAGATAGAACCATAATGTGTGATACGTAATCGTTAGTGTTGCCGTACTTTTACTGGTGCTCCATGTTAGAAGTCTACCAATTATAAAAAATCTCAAATATGTCAATCATTGAGTATGTTACCAATTATAAAAAAACGCTAACACAAGATACCTTCTCAATAAACTTAAATAAACTATGACTGTACTTAAGCATCTATTTAAAGGATTCCCCAAGGTCGAAGTGTTCCTCAACGTAAAACATACGAATTTACGCCTTATGTCAAAGGCTTATAGTTGGTATTTCAACCAAGGACTTAATTACCAGTCTCCTGATGGACACGTCACAGTACTTTCTGAATGGGTTTAACCCAGCGTAGGAGAATCATGACACAGTGTAGTCAATAAACAGAATGTCAATGAGAAAATTAACGCTGCCGTCAGAATAACAGCGTCTGACTACTTGTAATTACTTCAGACGCCAAAAGGTCTAACCATCAGTCTATCCAAAGAGCATCATGTTTCCCAATACCTAGGTTGTGGAAATCTGGTCTGATAGGCAGTCTTCAATTCAACCGAAAGATGTCCACGTCTGCTGCTAGACATAGGCCTCCCAAGCGCCACCACAACGACCGGTCCTGTGTGCATCCATTGAG
Source organism: Mythimna separata (assembly GCA_030763345.1). NCBI lineage: Eukaryota > Metazoa > Arthropoda > Insecta > Lepidoptera > Noctuidae > Mythimna > Mythimna separata. Next base: position 20,810,008 of record CM061170.1, on the reverse strand, counting down.
TTATCGCGACCCTCACCAGGTCATCGGTCCACCTTGTCGGAGGCATTCCAACGCTGCGTCTAGGCAGTCGCCCCATGTAGAATACGGGTATTCAGCCGTATCTGGTAAAACTGAAAGCCAATTCCAAGCTAGTTAGGAAAAGGCTAGGAATACGATGGGGTATCCATCAGTAGAAAGTCTCAAGGCAGAAATCGTATGAATTAAACCTACTGTATCGTTTTTGTTCAGTGTCTATCGTCTGTGGTACCTTACTATGACATGGCAATGACGTTGGACTTCTGTCCGTGAGGTAGAAAACTCGCCCTGTAAAAAAACCGTGACATTAATCGAATTCTCTATGAGATCACGGTCATGACATCATTATTTACGCGTTAAGGCTCGAGTGTAGTATGCTAATGTAGGTTTAAGATAGTTTCAAGAATGTTTTCATTTCCTGTTAACTAATTATATTTTACGGTGTATAAAAAAGGATGAATGAGTGTGTAGTTGGAAGTTATTTTTAGATAGGAATGAATCAAAAGCAGATTCAGAGTAGGTACTGTAAGCTTCATGTTGGTAGGAATACTTTGAATTTGAGCTGGAAAACCGTACCATACCGTTTGATGTCCGGACGTAAAGCATAGCACCATCCTATCTCTTCCCGTGGGTATAAGGCGAACAAAGAATGGCCAGAAGTATTTTATTTTTACTGTAATAAATACATTGCGATCGGCACCCACTTGCCAAGCGTGACGATTGTGGCAAATACCCCAAAAGACAACTTGGGGGAGGCCTATGTTCAACAGTAGACGTACTTTAGCTGAAATGATGATAATGATGAGTTGAAATATGTACTTCAGTAGTTACACTGGTTCTGTTATTATGGATGCGTGGCTTTTTCGGATCGAGAAGCAGCGGGCACTTCTTATGCTCGTAGCAGCTATTTATTATTTAGTTACCAACTTACAGATATATCAACTGTTAACACCACAAAGAAGATTGGCAAAACCCCATGTACTTTCAGTATCACATATAGGCTTAACATCCAATAGAATGAATATATGGATTTGAATGCTACAATAGAGTATAACAAAATATGTAATGGTAAGACATACATTAGAGTTGGGGATAATAAAATGATTTATAGACATAACCTCAAAATGGACCACCAAAAATAATACAAGGTACCTACCTAATTATGTAACTTAGAGCTTGAGCAGAAGGGGCGAATTCATCGCGATTCTCTCGTGCGTATCACGCGCGACCGTTGCGCCCAGATCAACGCTGGAGCATTCAACAATTCCGTATCAAATGTAGGTGCTCAATTTCCCTGAATATGTGCAGTCGCTTTGGAGTTCGCGCGTTTAACTGGACGCACCAAGGTGTCCCTAGTATCTCGACTCGCGTGTAATACGCGCGAGTTGAGGGTCTGGCGATGTGCACGCGATTTACGCGCGTATTTTGAATTCGCGCGATACTTGTGGATGCGACGTATTTGTGCTAGTATCTTACTAGTATATTACTAGCGAAACGTTTCTAGATAAATTCGCTTCTTCTGGACAAGGTTTTAAGGCAGACCCTTAGGCGTCGTCCTATTTAGCTAACTATCATACGATTGAACGATGTAATTTCGTCGCACGATGAGATTAGTTTTATCGACGAAACCCTGTGCTGGCGCGATGATTTACAAGCTTCTATTAGGACACTAAAGAATGTGTGTTTAATCACTTCGTTCAATCTTACAATGGTTAGGGTCAGCACACACCCGCTGCGCGCACATTTTAATAGAGTGACTCAAAATATAACTTTATTTACTACGCCAAAAGATACACATTTCATTGTGAGAATTTAGAATACGTTGCTTCATGCAGCGCTGCCCCTCGTGATGCCACGTGGTGTCGCGCTGCGCCTCGTGAAGCCGCGCGGCGTCTCGTAATAGGCAAAAAACAAAACCATAGTATTTATAATATTTTTTATTATAATGGTAACAATACATTGGCAAGAAATACCGCAGGGTGATTGTTCCTTCGTGTCGATCGTAAGCTAAATATCAGACTACACTCATGACATGTGAACAACAGCCCACGGTTCTGAGTCCTACTATACAATTACTACAGTTATAGCTGATAATGGCTTCGGTTTTCTCCTTTAAACTGGTCAAATCAAGACACGTCGGCGAAGGCGTGATAAGCGCACATTACAATTTATACACCGAAGATCAACTGCTGACATTGTTAAAGCATGAAAAACATTCACAGAATAAATAATACTATTTCAGTCCTGCGCAGGTTTATACACTGAACGCAAATTGTAATGTACTAAAGTAGGTGGCACAAAATAAGAGTTCACACTTCATTTATAGATGCAGACAACATTACAAATAGCACGACGACGAATTATGTTTAGGCAGCGTCAAACAAAAATATCATGACAGTTTATATTTTTTTTGTATTTGACATAAGTAACAGCTGACGTAATAAGCCTATTTTATGCGTTTTGTTTTTACCGACTTCACAAAAAGGTGGAGGTACTATTGCATTATTGCGTTTTGTTTCCGTAACGGGACTGTACCCTAAAATCATGGTTTTTTAATTACTCCGGACTGCTAATATTATATTTTAGCTTGGAAAATAACTAACGATATATGACCTATAATTTGCATATAACTAGATTTGTGTATGTTTGGATTTTGATGTGATACCCAGCTCGCCAATCTTCTTTAAGTTAAAGAAAATCATACGTTATATTTATTCAATTTACAAAATCATACGAAAGTAATTGTTATAAATTTTTTCATAAAAAAATCATAGAATAAAGATTTGAATTAAAACAAAAAGATAATTATTCATTCATTCATGACAAACATATTGTACTGGAAGTGGCAATGGACTTTAGGTAACGAGGTATAATTTCAAACATCCGTTTAAAGAAATAGTAACAATTGTTTTGCTGTGTTGTGCATTACTTTCAAGTTCAACCAATACAAAAAAATACAATATTTTTCCAAAAACATTGACAGAACTATTACAAATGATGAAACACTGTTCATGACTTTTCAGAACTAATAAATGACGTGCTAAACATTTCACTGTTTAGCACCTAATTAATTAGTTCTTTAATTCAGTAATAACCATGGCATTAAGAAGTACTATTACTGCAACCACAGAAGCAAATCATCGATTAGTATCTTCCTTTATCGCAACACAAAAACGACAATATTAACAACACTTTTCCAACCTTATGTCCAAAGATTAATGTTGATAATTGCTCAACAGTGTCTCTGATTAAAATGTCAAGTGTGAACCGACTAATTGTCCTAATTACTCCTATTATTCGTAAACAAAAGCCCTAACTTTAATTCGAATTCCAATCAAGAAGATTCAAAGATCAAAACCTGCTTCAATATGTCGAGGCCATAGACTAAAAATTAAAATATACAAATGACACATTAATTATAGAGGTGTATTCGATGCTCGTCACCGAGTGCTAGTGTTGTAACCGAATATCGATACTGGCATGTGGGTCAATGCCGCGTGAACACGTTGATAAACTTAAGGTGCTTACAGATTCTTGATTCGATGCTTGCTTCGATGATCGATTTGTTTATTAGTTAAGCAGATTTGTTTACACTTTCTCATATAGATAATGCGCTGCATTTCACTTTGATAATACTACTTTAATAGTACAATTTGATGAACTTCAAGAACTTTGGTCTTCGACACGTATTTTTTACCATAGCCCGACAAGATTGTGCAAATAGCTAAGGAGAGGAATTCTCTACCGGAGTCTGTGTTTCCTGATAGCTACCACCCGGGAAATCTTTAAGTCCAGAGTGAATAGGTTAATTCTTCTTATTTTAAGTTCAACATAAGTCGGAAAACTAATGTCTTACACTAAAATATCCATTCATGCTTAAAGACGGAGATCTCTTTTTACGTCACGTACATATGCAATATTGCGTTATTTGACTTTGTACATATTTAAAAATTAAAGTGAGAAAGTTACATTTAAAAAATCATAACTTTATTTAGAGTAAGTAAATAAACAAATAGAAAAATTACTCAAGTTATTTACAAGTAAAGGTCGAGGAAATGGTATAAGTATAGAACAGTTAATTATTCATAAATAGCTTTGAAAGTGTAATACTTAATAGTGCTCTTGAAACAATACATAACGCGTTCTGACTACGTGCGTTTCGACGCGTTCACTGCAACTAGTGGGAACTGATTTTGTAATATTTCATCAATGTTGTAAAGGGTGGAAATATTATTGAAAGTTTGTAAGCTAAGAATGTGTGTCATATTTGTTAAACGGTTAGCAGGACGGATTTGGATAAAACTCAGTAATCGGGTGGACTGTGTCCAGGAAGAGCATATTTAGCTCGATTTTTGAGGTTTACGCAGCCAAAGCCGTTGGTAGGGGCTTGTTGAAAATATAGGGAACAGAAATACACTTGAATAGTGATTTGAATTAATATAAAGGTTTTAGACCCTTGATTTTAGACCTTGGTATAAGTCGATTCAAACTTAATGACGTATATCAGATTCGCTACTGGCTGTAGGTACAGTACCCCCGCCTCTACCACCCAGTGTCATATCAAAGCACTACTGCGGAGCGAAACGAAATAATGAATGATTGATTTCCCTAGTTTTATGAATTAGTCAATTGTGTGTTAATAACAGAAACAAGCCAATCTGTAGACACCTTAAAATTTGTCTGTACTATATCATAGAGTTTGACACTTCACAACGTGCGAGCAAACGGAGCTACCTCTTAATCGCGTGGGATTATGTTTTGGAGCTGGTAAATCAACCAATGACTTTTCGCGCTATAGAGTGGGTGATGAGGAGGAGTCTAGCTGTCTGCTGTTAGCGTTTTTGTTTTCAAACTTTTCCCTACACGTGGGTCACAAATACGTAAACATATAACTATCTATAGGGCATATATTTTTTATTTAAAAAACTTCATGCACAAGGTAGTACAAAGGCGGACTTAATGCCTTGGTCATTTTCTACCAGTCGACCTTAGGGTGATGCAGAAAAACATAGTAGGTGCATATAGTTATTTATTCCAAGCAAGAATTCAACCTGCGACACGTTCGTTCGATGTTCGGCTAATCAAACACTTTTATAGAGAAAGTTTTGTTTATCAAGAACTTCAAAATATAAATCTAAGTAGCACAAATGCAAAACAAACATTTTGTTTGTACATTCTATACAAGAAAGTGCGACTAACAAAATTGCAGACACTACTATCTTTCAGTAAGAAAGTCTGATTTTCTCTGTGTTCTACTTTAATTACCTACCATGAATCTCGCCATGTTCTAATTCAAATTCTAAAATGCACACTAAAGTCCTGGTACGCAAGGCAAAGAAAAAACATAGAAGTGGATTTTATTCAGTAAAAGTATGACATACTCAAAATATATCACCATTTTACAAAAAAATAGGAGTCATTAAAATTACAAAATTAAAACAGAAACAACTTTTTTAACACAGTAAGATTTCAAATTTACCAAATAAGGAAAGCTAAAGTTATTTTCGTAAATAGTTTACAACTATTTTTGTAAACAAAATAAACGATATTTCATAATCGATTCGAAAAAGAAAGCGATCTTATAATTACGAAAGCTCGACATAATACGTGGATTTAAGCCAAAATTACGCCATATTACTGCAATAAGTGTAGTTCCCAACAATGATTCAACGAATGGACGATGTAAGAATTTCTATGAGATTTTGTTTTCGGAAAGAATTAAAAAGTTAAGGAAGTGGGATGTCTGGGTTAGTGTGTCAAGGTACCCACAAATGAGGTCAATGTTTGATTTCGAGATCAGAAATGAATCGTCGTCACAATTACGGCGTCCATTGAATCAGATTCTATGAATCAATTGTGCGGAAATTATTACTCTCAGATGATTTGTGGTTTCTTTTACATTTCATTGGTCTCAATGGAAGATTTCACTATTAAAGACAATACTACCTCTATACTATCGTAGTTTATGCTATAGTATAAAGATGGTTTTGGTTTTTTGTTGAAAAGCACTTCTTAAAAAATTTCCTGTGTCGAATTTTGAGCGGATTTTGCGAATTCAGAAGTGGTGTAGTCAGCAGGCGAAGCTTACTGGGGCCGTGTGTTGTCTGAATAGGAATCTCGGGGTCCTGGGATGTAAGGCAAAAAAGATATATTTAGGTAAGATTTAGTGACTAAAAGTCTGACACGCCTTCCCAGCCCCACATTGCCCTATAGCGGGAGAAGTCATTGGGTGATTGCTCACCTGACAAAAAAAATGTGTCATCAGCTTCCAGGGACTTTCCAAAGTATCATTTAAGATATGACGATGATCTGTTTCCAGGTATTAACTTTTATTTTCATCAAGAATATTTCTCGCCGACTGATTAAACGTTTGCATGACCAGAGGGTTCGACGAGTGTTTTTGTCGGGGAAGTGCGACCCTGGCGAAGTAAACGCGAGTGTTTATCGGATATACGAGTATGTATATTTTATATACATAAGTCGTAAAAAGCATAATTAATAAATACACTTATTAATAAGAACATATACCTATTAAGAAGTCCATACGATTATATTGATATTTTCATTTATAAATCGTGTAACAAAAAATGAACGTCGTAATATTTATTTATTTATTACACATGTTCCTTTGCCATTACAGATATACTTAAATCTAATGCGACAAAGTAACTTATTCTAACTTATCCTAACTATAACTTACATGCTACACAGTACGTGGTCCTTGTGAACTCACTCAGTGTACAGGTGAATATGACCTAAGTCTGGGAGTTACCCTTCATAGTGCTATAGTTTTACAAACATCTGTAGTCACGGATTTAAATTAGGATTTCCTGTATCAGTGCGTGCATATATTTCTAAGAATACATCATGACATTCGACTCTTTGAACTATTATTGACTTTATATTATTTTAAAAGTATGTCTGTGACCTTTATCGAAAACTAGTACAATGCGCCGTATGCGAGATTGTTTGAAAGAGTTACCACGGTACTAGAACATAAAGGGTAATACAAGGAACATTGATGGGCGTTAGTCAGTAATAGATTGACACTTTCTCTCACTAAACTCAGGGTGGGAGGAGTAGCTTGATGATTTCACACCGAATAAAAAGTACGAGTACAATGCGTCAATGCCAATAAAATTTAACCTTTAAATTTTGATTCTCCTTGTCTCTTGTTTCCATCTAGTGGCATAGATAGGTGACCGACAGCTCTGACGCAAAAAATAACTTTTTTACATGGGAAAATTGGAAAATCAAGGAATAACCTCTCCCGTCTAGGTGGGGAAGGAGTGTCAGAGTCTTACTGACTAAAACGAGTTGCCATGATTAAAGTAGTGTTACAACCTGTATTGTTTAGATGTCAAAGGTAGGAGAATTTCTCGGCAGTTTAATAAGAAGTTTGCTAATGAGGTTTTGGGGTCCCCGAGCTTGGAGGACCCTAGGCACTACCCTACCTAGCCTTTCGGTAGCTACACCAGTGTTTCCATCACCTCATAAGTCAGATAATCGTTTATTGCCAGCAAATAATAAGTCAATGGCATGCCTTACCTAGCAATTAGGAAGTGTTATAACAAATTAACGACTTAGTCAAACCAGTTGACATACCACACGATTACGCTAAATTAAACTGTCACTGCCTTCTTCTAAATTGACATCTTTTCCTTGACATTTACTCATAGCATCGTCAAACAAAAAAAAAATGCTAATATGTCTATCATTTGTCTTCTAACCATTGTCTCTTCAAATTCGCTACGCATACATGAATATAATGTGTTGATAAAATTGATACCTCATTATATTTAAGTCAACCATGCGTTACGATGTTTTTGTCTGTCTGTTTGTATCGTCGATAAGATCAATTTCTGTTTAGCGATATTAGAATGTGGTAAATACGATTCACAGAGCTCGTAATGATTATTTAATTGGTCATCAGCGTTGGACCTGTTTTGCTATTAAGCAAGTGACAAGTTTTAGCTTTCTATTTATTGTTGGATTGGCTTAATTACTCAGATACCCGCGAAACGAGACACAATAGTAAAACAATAACAGCGCGGTCTCATAGGACCGGTTGGGGATTCAAACGTTAAACGGAAGTGACTTTTGACACTGACTTTACAGTGAAGAATATTTTTTTTACAAATTGCACGATACTTACAAGTTATCGTTGAAACATACATTCAAATCTGTCCATTAACCACGAAGTTATGAAGTTTCTAAGCTGCCAATAAGAAAGAAACGCCCGAAGTGATCTTTGACGTTCATCACGCCCATACGGCGTTTTGACGAGAGAGATAAATATTTATTTAAAATGATTAAATGACTTTTGTTTTTTTACCAATTTTGATATTGTTTTCTCCGTTGATGTTCTATTTTTGTATAAATGATAAATGGGTTAGATAAGAAATATACAATAACATAGTTAACATTTTAAATATCAGAGAATCGAACTCAAGATTACTTAAAAAATACAAAAAAAAAATGTCGTGTGACCTTACAGGATCCATTAAATAGTACCTATTTACAAGGTTACAAAACACATGTACCCAAAATTCGAATGAATTAACATGTACCAGAGAAATCGTTAATATACTCGTAAGTAATCGATGACAAACTCGACATTGGAAACTCGGAACCTCAGATAATATTTTTCCTGACGTCACAAATTGATTCCCGTGCCCTTGACCTTAGATGACAATATTGTCACGATAAATATGTAACTGTTGATGACTAGTTGTATGTGATGTCAGAAAATGTTGCAATTGATTGTCTTGTCATAATTCTTGAATGATTTTATTATGATCACGAGATGTGCAATACGTTGAATGGTCACGAGATGTTAGTTTTAATAGGACGTGTAGTCAAAATAAAGTCCAACCTTTTTTTTGACTACTTGTCCTCCAAGTCACCCCATATTAAAAGGAAAAAATAAATATATTTAGTTAAGAAGTAGTGAGTAGTAGATCATAGGAATTTATGGAGAAAGCCTTTATCCTGTAAGTAGTAATGACAATGATGATAATAAAGAAAGTAAAATAATATTTTACTGAAACTGAAAATCTTAGTTGTCCAACTTTAATCGTTTAGTTAACGACACCTTCTAACGCAAAGGGTAAAATAGCACAGGTAGGTTTCAGCCTTTTAACGTTTGAATCCCCAACCGGTCCTATGAGACCGCGCTGTTATTGTTTTACTATTGTGTCTCGTTTCGCGGGTATCTGAGTAATTAAAGTCTAACACTTTCTTTCGCTCCATCCAGAGTGGAAGGAAATATTTTAAGATTTTCCACCTTAAAGTAAAAAAACTTGTGGTTGAAGTAGTAGTAGGTCAAAAGAGCATACAAGCTTGTGTTTTTTTTTATTTGTAGAATAAGGCAATGTAATTCAATGAAAAGTAAAGAGTTTAAACTTACAGAATTTCAATTGCACCTGTATTCAAAACTGCACCTGTATTAATATCAATGTAACAAAAATGCACGACCTACCAAAATGCATACAACACAAAAAAAAATCGTCATCAAAGATTTGTCAAGGTCAACTCTAAAATTCCAGTTAAAATCGGTAAATGACGAATACGGCACTAGCATTGGATTGGTAATGACGTCACAGCTTCCTATCCCAGCGACCTCAGATGGCCAGCCTCTAATGTGTTGTGGTTGTGGAAGAAATGACATGCTGTATCTAGATCCGTCTCACCTTGTGTGTGGTGTGGTGCAAGGGATGAGTTGAAGAGATAATAATAGAATTTAAAAAAAAATGTACAGCAAAATGACTTTGAAAAAAAAGAAACGAGCAAACAAATAGCAACAACAAATTTTTTGTTGTGGTTTTATTAAAAGGATCTGTTTTAAAGATTATTTTTAAATGGAAAAACTGTAAGTAGGTTTTTATGAATTATAATATTTAATCAATTATCATATTTATATGATAATTTAAACAAATTAAAACAAAGATCCACATATTATATTGAATTATTTTGTAAATAGACCAATGCTTCAAATAATTTAGTATTAGTCCGATTATATTTTAGGTGTCTTCAAGGCTCCTAATAAACTAGTACGCTTCACCACTGAAGAATGCATCACTTTTTTTTTCGCTGTGAAATACTAGTTTATATGAATAAAGAAAAGTTATCGAATATTTTATTCAAAGTACATTAAAAGCTTATTGAAAGAAACAACACTCAAGGTTATGACAATAATGATAATATTTAGAGACAGTCAAACATACATCGTTCAGATTTATGTCATATTTCTGCCAAATCCTATGGGTTTTCCAAAGAAAACCCCTCTTCACAGCACAGTTTCCATACATCCGACACTCGCTATCTCTTATCACCTGCGCCTCAATCACAGTCTCGATAGCAAGGTGATTAGTATTTCGGGCGGCCATGGTGGGAGTTGCGCGCGCAGTCTCTTGCCGCCAGCCGTCTCGAGCGCCCGCGCAGTGAGCGCCTCAACGCGCCAAATTCAAACCCAAGGACCAACGAACTTTACCCCCTTAACCCCCCCCCCACAGTCAAAAGTGCTTACATGTCCCCAAAAGTGATCCAAACAGTGTTGTGTGCCAATAAAGTGATAACAAAACTCCCCTAGTTGGTTCTACGGGAGCGACTTTCACTTATAACCAAACAGTTTTTGCAAGCGGTAAGTTTTTTTTTCGCTCATTTTAATCAGACGTCGCGTAATTGTTCGCAGTTTTCGTGTGTTACACAATGTTGTCTCGTTTCGCGACGCGGGGAGACAATTTCGAAACTGTTCTTTTTGTAGGAGTCGCTATTCCAGTCTTTAAAATAAGTCTCTACGTGGAAAAATTTCAGCGGCAGAATTTTCTGTAGTAAAAGTTTTCGTTACTAAGAAAATAATTACAAGCACATTTTGTAGCGCTCGTTGATATCTTTTGTATGCGTAGCGCGGAGCTAAGAAAGTGTATCGCTCTACGCTTGCGCATCGGTATTACGACTGAGTCGCGCGTTTGTTGCGTTTTCTCGATCCCGCACGCAATCCTATCATTCTCTTGTATTTAATTTTTCTTGCGTGTGATAGTCTTAAGATCTTTCCGACATTTTTATTTAATTTAGCTTAAGCGATGGGGCTTCACATCAACAAAAAATAAAGGACTTCATCCCCTATTTAGCAGAGGTAGGGGGTGTATGTTGAAGAGTCCTGTTTAAATGTTTATTTCCATTATAATAGGAACTTTTGTGCAAAATCTATACTGCTGTACCAAATGATTTAGCTGTATAATTTTTTATATATTTTTATTAATAGATAAAGAATTGGTTTTATTGTGCAAAAAATTGGAAATCCTGTTAGACAGTTTTCCTTTTTCTAGCCGAACAGGATTCGCAGAGGTCAGACGTTTGTACAATACAAGTTTTATTGTTAGCAATTTAGAATTTTGTCAGGTAACCGCTAGTCGTTAAGCCTGCGTTTAGTCATTTAAGCTTTAACAAGAGGATAAAATGGTCAAAATTAATTGCTATTTCTGTTAAAGACATAAACTTCACAATTTAATCAAATAAAATGTACAGTTCTTACATAAGGTCATGTAAAGCTGTCATATGAAGTTTCGTCATGACATACTTTGAGACGGATAATTGTTTTATTGGTTTTAAAATTACAAAGACTGTGATTGGCTGTCAACACAAGGAATAAATTATGTATTTATTTGTCAGTAAAACGCTGGTCTTTGCCCTCATAAAATAGTTTGGAAAAGTCAAGCTGGCCAAGTAACAGTGCCAGCATCGTAAGCTTGTAATACAGTCTGCGCTTACAAAAAAATGTTTACACAACTGCTCACTAAACTATTTGAACAGTTTAAATTATTTAACAAACATTTAATTCCATGATATGTTACATAAATTTCCATAAACAAATAGTTTACACATGCCAAAAAAAATTGTATTTGTATAAAGTAACTCCATACCTAGGAAATAATTTTTACACGTACTATTTACTTTAAATATTCAACCTTACTTAAGTTTAGGAGTATGCAAATGTGTTGTATAATAATATATGCAGTGCGTATGTACCCATCAAGGTCCCCGAAACGTTACGACAGGCCTTTAGCAACTCTGTTCACTGATTATGTCATCTTTACTTTAAAGATTTGTGATTGAATTTAATTAATTTAGCTACAAAAACATCTTTAATTGAAACTTAGTTTTTATTCAATTAATTTTATTTGCAAAAAACTTGGTTTGGGAGTTTTTAAATATGATTAATTTGGTGTTTTTCATGGTTCATTTATTTTATAGTGTAGTTTTATGGGGCGTTATTTGGGTAGTGTCTAGAAACCGCTCTCAGGATTTGGCTGAATTTCAATATTTTTTAATTAAATACACAGTATATCTATACTATAATATTATAAAGAGGTAAAATTTGTAAGTTTGTAAGTTTGTATGTAGGGGGTAATCTCTGGAACTACTGGTCCGATTTAAAAAATTCCTTCAGTGTTAGATAGCCCATTTATCGAGGAATGCTATAGGCTATATACCATCACGCTACGACCCACGGGAGCGGAGCAGTAACGAAAAATGCGGGTGAAACCGCAGGGGACAGCTAGTATTAATTATTTTCGATTTGTGGTAAACTAGTAGATTAGCAAGCTGCTACCCTTTGGTGAACGTATGAAATGATTCCAAGGAAACATACTACTAATAGACTTTAAGCTAAACATACTGCTAAGATAAAAATGTGTACGATTCCGGGACATGCTCTACTCAAAAACGAAGTTGCTGTTCAAACGTGAAGAAGTAACAAACTTTCACCTTAATAATATTAGTGGTATATTATGACACTAATGTGATAGTGTGTTTAGTGCGATAAAAAAAACATTTAACGCATCTACACTAAAAGTGTTCAATAACTTCAACAAACATGAATGAAAGCTTACACGCACAGTGTACCAACACAAAAAAAAATCTGGACAAAAATACATAACACGCTTAATGCAAAATTTATGTCATCACACAACACAAGGGGACAGTCAGTCAGTCATTCATGAACACAGAGTCTCACGCTGCACCCAGTCAGAAAACATTTCGACATATCACTTTTTTTTTATACAAAAAGTTAACACAATAGTGATTCTAAAGTTCAAGCTACAATTTTATAGCTTTCAAAAGAACTAATGGTCCGGTTAACCGCTTTGTCATGGATTACAAATAACGCTACTATTTAGGGTTGGTTAGTGGAGAAATGTTGTAACTGTGATTGACGGGCTTTTGGCAGTTATTTTGTAAAGTGCGTTTTTTATTTTGTAAAGTGCGTTTTTATTTTGTTTTGATAAACAGACTAATTTTGAGGGTAGCTATGGGTTCTGATGGATGCCAGACACATAGGACCGGTCGTTGTGCCGACTTTTGAGTGAGGCTAATGTTCAGCTATGCATATCTCTCGAATGAAATGATGACGATGATGAAGGTTACTCAAAGTGACGTTACTAAAAAATAAATAATGAAATTTGGTGTAGATTGCTTGTATCTAAAAGGTTTTTTTTATTACAAAAAAAAATGTTTTACCTATTTTTAGTAACAAATTAATTGCTTGAATTTATTATAATCACAGGAATAGTTATCCTTTCACAGTGGTAACATTTTTCTCTCAAACGTATTACAAGGAAAAATATTGTTCTAGTCACAGAAACTAGTTATCCCTATAACATTTTTCATGCGGTAACATTTTTTTCTCAAACGTAATACAAGGAAAAAACATTAGCACAACCCTACGGTCGTGCCATATTGTTGACTCCAACAATGACAGGTCGTCAGGTTGAGTAACATGATCACATGCATGTGTGTCTGTTTGTATGTGTGTATGTTTGTTTGATTGCGCGTACGCACACACTCGGTAGCCAAGTGAACCACTCGATCGATATAGATCAATAGCTGTGAGCTTTATGTCAATAGAGCGATTGTTTGCCTATGAATGAATGTGTTTATAAATTATTATATGTTGTGTTAATAAGGAATTCTTTTGTCCATAATGTTGGTTAGCAGTGCTTAGAAATTGTTTTATTAAGTCATTTAAATTACCTAAAGAAAAAAAAAAACATTAAAAGTATAATGAAAATATAGAAATATTTTTTTAACAGTTAAGTACCTACATATGTTTTGTTTTGCATCCATCGGCTGTGATATATCAGTCGTTATGAGACGTCTTTCGGCTGAGATGATGATGATGATATGTATTGTCAAATATCTCCTCGGAAAGGCTTGCTAAACCTCAGAAATTGATACGTAAACTGTTTTATTTTAGCCACGAGCTCCTTAGGTGATGAGACTAATCTATTATTTATAAAAAAATACCTTTAACTAATTAGCTTTGAAATGTAACCTTGCAAAATTATGATAATCAGTCATTTGAGTTAATCTCAATCTTTAATGATTTTGTACTCATAGTTCAAGTATTTCAAGAGTTTACAATATTGCCTAAATTCGATTTCAATAAATACAATATTCCCTCAGTGCATTGAACTCCAACCAAATAAAACTAAGTCGTAGAATGTTGTATTTGAACTAAAATTCTAAATTAAATTACGTAACAAAATATTTACACACATTTCTGTAATAAAACAATTAATTAACAATGTTACGTTAATTATTTAGCAATTTGAACAAATATTTTCGACATTTGTTTAAACAAAATAATAATATACCTAACAACTCACTGGGTACCGTTAGCAACATCAGCCAAATATTTCCTAAATAATATCACGCGATTCTATTGTCAAAATTACTGCAAAAATATCTTCAAAGAAATGAAATTTTGATCAGTAAACTACTTTAATATTAACATAGTCAATATCGAAACATGTATAAATCACATAAGCATAATCAGTCTTATAATCTTCCTACTGCTGGGAGTCAGGCATCCTCTCTAGGAGAGAGATCGTACTGGCCCCGTGTGGTGAATTTTGGCCCGTTTCTTTTCGGTAATCACACACACACATGTTATCAATATCATAGAAGTAGGTCGCCATTAAAAAAATACTATATCAGCAACTTCTGTTGCCGACCGTACTAAGTAACCGAACACGCATTGTTTTACCCGAACATTTCCGAATACGACTATTAAGGCCGACGGAAGAACATTATTTCTGTATATCTTTTCAGTCATTATCTTTTCCGATTCGCTAGAAACGCTTATTCCGGTAGGATATGAACAAGATTCTGTGCCAGACAAAATTGAACCTTATCACCTTCCATCAAAATATATATGAATATGAGAAATCAATGAACTGCGTGTTTAATCAATAAGGTGCATTTTTCAGTGTGGTTAAAAATCGATTATTAAAAAAAAAATGTGTACTGCCTTTTAAGAAACTAAATGATTGATAGGGTTGCGTGTTTCGTATTATTTTTAAAATTATTATAAGGTGTTTATTACCTTATCGTTCAAGTGGTGACCTTAGTTTAGCTCTAGTAGTTTAGTTACCAACACTTTAACTACTCGTTTAAATGTTATGCCAGTTAAGATTTTGAAAGTTAACTCAATGTGCAATATTCGTATGATTGCTCAACTAGAGTTAATTGAAAAACTGTTAAATGTGTAAAATTGCTAGATTTTACTGTTGCTCTTACAATTAGAATTGGATACGAAAACAGTTGTAATAAAAATATAATTAATTAACACTAGTATTTTTGTTTCGCAATCATGCCGCTACGTGTTGATTAGACAGAAAATAAATATGCGTACCTACTAGTAAAGTTTTGTATAAATAGTGCAATTTTATAAAAAGTGCAAGTTCAGGCGGGATCGCATTAAAGATTTATTTTATGTTATATAGAAAAAAGTGTTTAAAATCATTTGAATTCTTGATAGGCAAAGTCAGGAAAAAATTTTGTTCGCCACTACAGACAGACAAAAATGCTGTACCTGAAATGTAATACCTAATAAATTGAAATATTGTTATAAATGTCGAACTACCTCACAGATAAATAAAACTTTTAAATATTACTATAATATTCAAATTATAATCTTAAAATGGTAAACAATGACTGTCTAACTGTAGCTCTGTTTAAAAAAAAAAAAAGGTAGTTTATTGTGGGCTACTGGATTAATTCATGAATCCCCGACCGGTCTCATAGGACCGCGCTGTAATTGTCTTACTATTGTGTCTCGTTTCGCGGGTATTGATAGGTTAAAAAAATAATTAAGGAATACAGCTAGATTTTAGTCTATAAAAGTCTGACACGCTCTCTCGCTCCATCAAGAGTAGAAGAATAAATTATGCTTTCCCACTTAAAAAAAAAGGAGATATGTTACTGCCATATTTACTTCAAGAAAGAAACATCCGTAAGTTTTCAGATAAACATGTAAGTAGATTACTGTAAACCTATAATTTATATAAGATTAGCGATCGCTTGGTGAACATGACAGTTTTTGTGCGGTCTTCAAGATTTCCCTGATGTAGTCACGAGATGACACACATACCAACTTCATGACACACTAGACAATTTACAATGATTTTGTATGTAAACATAAAAATATTTTTGTTAACTTAAAAATATGTGGATACTTTCTTTTTTTGAATTGTCAAAAAAAATACTAGCGATGTTATTTTTATTTCATTTAAAAAATATGTAGAAATTCTTGAAATAATAACATGTGACTATTTCAAAAATTTTAATTGAAATATTGTAACCGAAATATTTGTAGTAACTATAATATTATACGATTTAAAAGAGTATCCATGGAATTTCAAGCACGTTCTTCTCCATAGAGATCTACGCTTTCGAATTTGTGATTAGCATCCTTTTTCTGACTTACTGACTTCTTGTAAATTCAGAAGATTAAATAATTTATGTTTTGCCATGCCATAAAATAACAGGTTGCTATAAAAGAATTGTAAAAAGAATAAGAAAATGTGTTACTATGTCAAAGGTAGGCACCATTAACACGTCCACCATTGGTGTATGCCAAACATTAAACAAACACATACAACTTCAATTCTCTCGACTATTGTACTTCGACACATTCGCACACACGATGCGACTAAAAATCTTCAACAAAAAATGACAAAACTAAAGCCCCATACAATTCACAGTATCCAATACAAGAGTCGAGGTCTAGCATCTGTATATAAATGAATAAAACACACAGTAGGCACCTGTTTGCTTTCGCCATTACTATTAGCGTCGCACGCGCCGATTATGAAACCGAGGACTGACGACATTTGCCGACGATGCCCGAGCGTTGAAAGCGCAATATCGAGGTGTCATATTAAAATATTCTTAAAAGTGTTGTGTAAACATTGGCCTCTTGCATTTTATGTTGCTGACAAGTTTTTATGGTGTCTTGTGTTTTTTAATGTTCTCTCACCTCGCAACGATCTTTTCTAAAGAATGTGTATAATGTGCCATTTTTCTTTTTAAACATAACAGTTTTACTTCTATAGGTAGGCCCCGTAAATTGTAGAAATATAGATACAGTAGAGATACAGTACTTTGTCATTTTAACTGAAAATATAACTTTCAGCTATTTCAGTTTGGTGAATTTTTAATAAGTAATCTACAATTGTAATATACTATGGTGTGATTAGATACGTAAAACAGTACAAACTCAGAGTTTAAATAATTCATTTGTTTAAAGTCTATTTCTGACACGTGTCCACGTCACGTTTAACATGGGAAACATGTGATAATGACGTTGAAGTCAATTTTTGATAAATGATGCAACATGAGTGTTGAAATTGTGAAATAGGTTTCGAAATATTATTCTCCGTGTTTGTTATCATAATCTCTAAATTCTACGAGCCTAAAACTTCAAGCCAGAGCTACAGTCCTCACAATACCAATAACAAAATAAAACTATTTACTTCAAATCAAAATTATATTCAAATTAATTTGAATAAAGGCTAGCGTAAAACTATACCAGACACAAGTTCCCTTTAATAAAAGAAAAGTTATATAAATAAATAATAAATATAATTTTATTATTACATAATAGGGTTATATTGGATAGTCATAAAGTTTATTACTTTAGTTAATAATGAACAGTTGGGTAGCTACTCGTGTTGAAATAGCGGGAAGCAATCGTTTTTTAATTAAAATAGCTTTGTAGTTCATTATAACTATAAGTTTATACCCACAACGTTAGTCAACGATTTTACAATTAAACTTTCCGTTTTTAGAAGGTAAAACTTAAAACTTTTATGATTTTTTGTATGCAGCTGCGACCGTATAATTATATATCATCATCATCTACCTAGCCTTTTCCCAACTATATTGGGGTCGGCTTCCAGTCAAGCCGGATTTAGCTGAATACCAGTATTTTACGAAGAGCGGCTGCCTACCAGACCTCCACAACCCATTAACTGGGGACCGTATAAATATATATTTTTTTTTGAAAATATAAAAAAATGACACACTAAAAGATCGATTTTTAATTTATGATAATTAAAAAAATAAAAATAACACCATGATTTATTTAATTTAAAGATCATCTCGATTCAAACCAAAAACTAAGCATATAATTTTACACGCACTAATATCAAATATTAATTTACGTGACTCTCAAATCTAAAATCGATTTTCTGACTCACTAACATTGAACTGTAACACTTCCGAATAAAAATATTATTTCAAAATGACACGTAAATTATTCGATCTAGGAACTAAAACCTAGAAGTAAACGAATCGGAAGCAAACGTGATCTTGAACATGTACAAAGTAATATGAGTAAATTGTACGTCCTTATGTACAATGTACACATACTTGACAATGAAAAGTGTGAAATGGATTGACCGATTTCTGAGGTGATTCGATGACTCATCTTTACTAATATTATGTCTATGTGTGATTGGTGGCACCACATCACCTCACATTGCTTTATTTTAGGACAACCAATAAAGCATCCATCGCAAACGCGAAAGTTTATATGTATAGATGTTTGTTGCTCTTTCAAGCAAAAACTACTGAAAGGATTTCCATGAAACTTTGCATACAGATAGACCATCATTTGGTATAGCATACAAAATATTTTTTCATCCTGGGAGTATATACCCTTACGATAAATTTCTACTATCACGTGGTTGAAGCCGCTAGCAGCAGCTAGTACTAAATAGATCAACTATTTGTTTGATGTTGTGCCCAATAATAATAAAAAAGTTGTTTTATGTAAATTACAAAGACAAAAGAAACTTTAACAATCTCTTTCCACTTTTGTGTCTATGCAAGACAGACTTGATTCTAGGCAATAAGGAGACATATTCGTACTATATACTTAGTACAATATCTACACTAAGTGAGCGTGACAGGCCACTAAATTGAAACTGCATCCGCATTCAATCCACTTCATGATTTTCTGTCTGGAAAATTTAGGACATTTTTTGTTTCATTATTTTTTATAAACTCGCGTCTGACTACTATCACACCTGATAGTAAGCGATGATGTGGTCGATGGTGGAGCACGCTTGCCTAGAAGTAACATATTCACTCTTGACTTCAAGACCACTAGTTTCAGAAAACAAAGCCTCGAATTCTCCAATGGGAATTCCACTCCTTAGCTGCTGTAAATAAAAACCGTTTACACCTGGGTAAATAATAATATAAATTTTTGTCCTAAATAAAATGACGTACAGCCGAACATAGAGCCTCCTAATTTTTGAAGTCAGTTAAAAATACAAGAATTTAGTTAACAATGTCAAAACCATTTGATATTAAAATAACTTAACAACCATGAACACCATCGCGAAAACAAGCAATAACAAAGTTAAATATTTAGGACACATTAAAATTCAGGAATAAATTATAACCTAATTATATAATGTTATAAATCAGACACATAAAGACGATACTTTTATTTATAATCGTCTTCAGCCGGATCTAGAAACCAGTCCGTGTTTGGATCGCCAAATAGCCTTCGATAGAATTGCGACATTTTTGGAATATTAATATATAATTTTATCTGTGACAAGCCTACCGGTATCTTTTAACTAAGGACATATTTGAGAAATCATTTAAATTTTTACGAAAAGTATTTAATGATGTTTATGTTGTTCAAATTTCTTACAAGCACGTTTCTCTCCATAGACTTAAGTTTTTGTATAATTTGTTTTAAAGCAGTGAAAATTTCATTCATTTTCAAGGTTTTTGACAATATTTTTCAACTTTTTGTAGTAAAACATATTCAACAGTAACAAAAAACAATTATCCAGTATTTGCCATGAAGACACCAGGTTTTCAGGGATCCTTCTTATTCAATGAAATCACCGGATTTTACAATTTTTTTCCGCTACAGAATCTCAAAATTTAATAAAACTAGAAAAGTGAAGTTGTTGTTCAGTTACATTATTTTTGTCTTAAAATCTCACAAAATCTATATTGACTTAGTAGATGAGACGATCAAAGACATAAAATCAGCACTTCCTTAATAAATTTCAATCCATACTAATTAATTAAAATAATCATAAATTATTTTAACACATTTCAACTTTAAATCGATGTCAAAAACATTATTATTGGATTAACAATAATTATACGAACATAAGCGTTTACTTCAACAATTCAGTTTTGTATAATGATCTCATTGGCATAAGAATCACAAAACAGGTCGAAATTATACGAACTTTGGCATAATTATTAGCATAATCTCACATGTAAAATCACGCGTTCATTGAATGATCTCAAGAATTTGTTCGATATATCATTATTTTTTTAAAGAATTTATTTGCATTTATTAATAAAAAATGATGTTTTGGCATTAGGTACCTATTTCTAGTTTCTAATACTTTATTTTTTAGCTTATCAGGAATTCGCTACTGGAAGTTCGCATTAGTATTGATAATATCTTTGTAATGCGTTTTTTTATTTCAAACGTTTTATTTCGCCACGATCTAAATAGTCTCCGAATAAATACTACAATGCCTGTGTATTTTTTTGTGTACATACCGCATTTAATAAATAAATAAACGCTTCAGATATATAATTATATCTTCACTTTCATTGCTAACTAAAGAAATATGTACAAGTATTGGTATCAAAATTCAATTTAAAAAATGTATCCCGAAATATCGATTTCTAATGTTCATTCGGTTGTAATTAATCAAATCTTTCATTATAAGTTACGAAACCAGTTTTAGCCTTATTATGACGAAAGTGATTGTCAATATAGTTAACTGGCTAATGCCCGCGGCTTCGCCCACGAATAAATTAAGTACTATATTGCTCCTTAAGAGAGCGTGCCTACTACTGGATAAAAGAATGAATAATGTCCTTATCCATGTAATTGTCTGTTTAACTATGTGCCATATATCCTGCCGAAATCTATGTTTTCTGAAAGGTTTAACCTGGAGGGATTTAAGTAAAGAATGAATGGGTTGCTTCTAGCCAAGCATGCTTCATCATTGACCACATCATCGTTTACAATTAGGTGCGAAGCCTACTGGGGCCATGGGTTCGCTTTTGAAAGTGAAACCGGGGCTCTGGAACGCAATGCAAAAAATTGGTTTTAGTCAGTAAAAATCTGACATACCTTCCTGCTCCACCCAAGAGTGAAAGAAGTCATTAGATGACCTCCTAACTAAAAAAAGCGGTAAAAAATGAGCTATCAATTACATAAAAAAGTACCATGTTTCATTGAGTCCTTTTTACGTGTTGATGCGTCATTGTGAACATACAAACACACAGACTGGTATTTTTTAAAGATATAAGTAGAGTTTTAATTTCATAACTAAAAGCCTTCGGGCCCGAACAAGAAGAATGGTTATCTTTTTGTAGAAAAGACATTGGATGTGATTAGTAATTGGAAATGTATTCATTGTCAGAAAAAAATGTATCGTGATTAGTAATTTTTTGAAGTTATTTTAATGAATGGAAAGTTACGTGAGTTTGTACGTTTATTATCTTTCTTACTATGTTATTGGAACAGAACTTTGTGATGTTTTAATTCTCAATACAAGAAATATTCTGTCTTATTTTTATTTTGTAAGTATTGATGAAAGTAAAGTCTCTTTTTTGATCAATTGAAATCTTTACTTCTGTCATTTAATATAATATAGAAATACATCATCTTTTACACAAACTAAAGTTAAAATCCTGCATCGCGGTATTAGAGTTATCCGCGCTATTAGAATATGGGTAGTTGCCCGGACCAGACAAGCCACCCGTCTGGAGGGCTCTCTTTTCAACGGTCAGTGGGACTTTAAATCCTACGCCAGCAGTAAACGTGTTATTTTGACTTGGCTACATAAATTAATACGCAACCTACCACTATTCAATCATATTATAAAACCATTATACATGTAAAAAACACAAATTGCACAATTTTAAATGGTTCCATCTACATTATAATACGTTATAAATGATTATAACAAAGCATTCGACGCTAATAAATTATTAACATAATGAGTAACAATAAATTCTTGCCATTAACAGAATATTTAACATAAAAAGATGTTTGACAAAAAAGTTGTTTAAATTCAATAGTTTATTTTTATACCAAAGTAGTAAAAAGCTGCATTCATCTAAAAATGTCATCATAAACTAGATAAGTATTAATATAAGTTCAAATTTATTATGTAAAGTAGTAAGAAGTACTATAATCCATAAGATTTCTACTTACAAAAAACAGCGTGAAAACTAGATTGGAAGTCCTCTCGAAAAAAAAATCCACTAATAAAATTTTGTTTATTGATTTTTAACAACTTTGTGTAGTAATTAATTAATACCCACTTATAAGTAGATGAAACTTATCAGAGTTTGTTAATTAATTGTAGACAAAATAGTTCAAAAATGTATTAACAATTTGGAACAAATCTTCGAAAATCAATAAATCGATAAAATGCAAAGCAACAAATTCGTAAAAAGGTTTTATCTAATAGAGAAAAAATATGTTATCCAATCCTGACAAAAAAAAAGTAATAAAATAAAAAGTTCTTAATTCAAAAATAATCTTGTTGCTAGGTGTCACATACCGGTACCTACGGGTTGCCATTCAAATAAAATTAATCGTACAGTTTTACGTCTGTGTGACATTTTAAGAACTCGTTATTCTTATTTTGGCAACACCTGACGACCTTTGCCGCGGCCTCCGGTCGCCAGTAAAATGGAATGCTACTATCGGATATTTTTTAATTAATATGCTTGTATTGGAACCAATGTTGGACCTATTTATTGGTTGGGTGTGATATGGTTTCTTTTTTAAGTTTTTTTTTTGTGAGTATTGGTTCCAATATTGGTCAAATGGTTTGTAAAAGACAGTTCCGTATTATATTGCTTTTAAGTATCTGTGGAGTGCGTGTAAGCATAATAAATTAACCAATTGTATTTTTAGGAAATAATGATACACGAATCTAAATGTTTAACATAAAAAACCATTCTTAACTACATAATTATTTTTATTTGAATATTATAATGTCATAATCGTGTCTTTTGAATCGCCTATAGTCAAAACACAAACTGGGATTCATAAATTATTATAACTTTTTAAATGTCAATGGGTTTCTTTCGTAACGTTCTATATCCGGTTTTTGTGAAATAAATACTTCCGCTCAAAATGTGAGAGATTTAGAATTTGAAACTTTTGTGTAACTTAGTGGTTGTGCTTGAACTAAAAATAAGATTTATGAAGTAAAAAGTAGCACACTTATCCTGTCTGTTTATAAAAGCACTAATTCTACCAGAGGCTTCGCCTGCGTTAAAATGGAAATATAACCTATGTTACTCGGAGATAAAGTATATTCTAATATAATAATATTCCACAAATTTCACACAACGCCATCTAATTCGATTCTAAAATTGGTTTGTAATATTATTATTGATTTAACAGAACACACAATTAAATAAATAGTAATTTAATAATAATAAAAAGTCTCGTAATTTTCTGCCAAAATGTTGCCAGCCAGGCACTGTGTAATCAATAAATAATTTGTTCTTTTCAACGTATTCTATCATTACATTAAGTTCACGTTTCTTGGACCTGTCATAACAAAATTTGACACTGCTGGGACTTAGCTTTCTCTCTAGGAGAGGGAATGGGCTACTACGCTGACCCAATGCGGATTGGTGGATGCCAAATTGTCTCCAATTTTTATTTTTTCTGGGACATGACGGTTTCCTCAAGACATTTTCCTTCGCCGTACCTTTTGTTTACAAAGACTTCAAAACAAAACAATCCAACGACATTTTATTTGAATTTGCATGTAAAAGTGATTGTCTGTTACTATACTCAGGCGGTCTAGATGTAAAGGTTACTCTGTGGTTGCCGTGATGTATGATAGGCGCCTTGACACAGTGCATCTGATGAGTTCGGATTACTAGCTGATGCAATCTGCTCTAATTTGTCTACTGTGATTGAGAACATTACTTCAGTTACAGAAAATTGTGCATTAATAGCACAACTTGAAATTGGTCACTGTTAGGGTCTAAGCTCGGACTATAAAATGAATGTAGTGAGTGGACTTTAAAAGTGGAAGATGTATTAACTATTTTTTTTTCAAGTACGATTGAAAATGTCTTAAAAATAATAAAGCGTAACTTATATTTTACTTTCGGAGGATTTGAGACATATTAACCTCCACCAACTCCTCTTTATACATAATTTATTGTGTAAATATAAAAGTAATTATTTTGTAGTATGCAATCAATCAATATAATAAATACATACGTCGATTTGCATATTGCAAGTATAAAAAGGTGTTTAATAAATAAATTAATTCATAGATAATTATGCACACCTTATTAGGTGTGCATATATTTATTAGTTATATTTAGAATTTAATTCTGCTGAACCAAAGAGAAATGAGGCTAATTTTGAGACTAAAGCATTAATAAAAATATATTCAGTATAGTCTTAAGGTCACTAAGTTTCTATATAAAATCAATATACAAGAGGATACTGCTTCCAGCTGTGCAAACACAGCCATTGACAAAATTGACTAATTAGTCAATAAATCTATTTCAGAATTAATTTGCACATTAAAACCGCAATTTGAAGCAAATAAATGAGTTCATAAACCAGCGAAATCGCACATTATATCGTGACATAATATTCGTATGAAATAGTTAAAAATAAATATTCATATAGTCGCAATTATGTGAGATGCGCTAACCCCGGTTATTCAACTTGGAAAGTAAGAGAAAAGTCGAGAATTTCACGTCGAAATACAAATGTCGTGTTGTATGAACGCAGAGACCGTGACGATCGTGTACAAATAATTTCAAACTTTAATTGCCAAGTTATAGAGTACAATTTTGATATGTTACTTGAACAACGTAAACAAGAAAGTCTAAAAATATGTAAGTGGTGATTATTATTTTATTGCGAATTTAATGTTGGTACGTAAATATTTTCTTGGCTTGTTTAACATGCGTATAATAGTGTAATTCATCTAAATTACATATTTTAAAAAGATGATTGAATTATTGGGACAAAAATAGAACTTGAGTCCAACAATTAAATCGTATTGTATTCTTATTTTTTGCTTTACTAATAATATTTACTTTATTTTTCATGCATAAACATGTTAAGTAATAAATATTGTAGCTACGAGTATATACAAACTGAAAATAATAATATGTCTTACAAACGTGTAGAAAAGAACTCAGAGCATCGAAAAATTCATCCACATCGTTCTCGATAGCAATGGTGATTCTTCTTCTACCTGGCGTTAATCTCGGCCATTGCCAGGGTCCGCCTTCCTACTCAGCTTTCTCCACTTTGCCCGATCTTCAATATCCTTCCCGGTAAGGCCATTGGCTCTCATGTCAACCTTGACGACGACGTCCAGCCAGCGCTTGCGAGGGCGACCACGGGGCCTAGCCCCAAGGACAGCCATATCCATGCATCTCCGACCAACGTACTCCCTAGGACGGCGCATGATGTGGCCATACCATCGCAGACGACACTCTTGCAATAGCAATGGTGATTCATTGACCGAAAAATCCCCCTTCTTCTTAATATAATTATAAATGATGCTGAACCGAATCTCGACCTGATAACCGATAAAATATTACAAAATGACAAAATGTGACAATCTGTCACGACAGACTCTTTTATCAAATGCTGTGATGTTCCCAGTGAGTCGATCGTGACCAATTGTGGCGACACTTTCATACTTTTGAAGAAAGCCATTGTGATTCACTTACTCTGAACATTTTGGGATGCACAAAAATGTAGTTTTTGTGCTGCGAGTTATAGTTTGTTTTTTTGTCAATTTATACATTTTTAGGCGAAATTGGATTAGTAACTTTTAGGAATCCGTACCCAAAGAGTAAAAAGAGGACTCTATTGCTATGGCTCTTTTTTGGCTATGCTGTTCTTTTTTATGTCACCAGACTGCTATCTCATAAACGATGATAGCTAGACAGATACAATAATTACAGATGATGTAGTTTGTTTTTTTTTAAAGTTTGTTTGTAAGAGTTAATTAATCTCTGAAACTGCAGAACCGATTCTGTAAATTATTTCACTAATATGTATCTGTATCATCCTTGAGTGTTATAAGCTATACATTTTCTATTTTTACGTGAACGACAATACTAGTAAAAGCTAATTTAGAATAATTGCAAGCTGATAGAAAGTTACGTTTATATATTCCCCATGCGTATATAAGTTTTATTTTTATTTTACCACTTTTTCACGCTACGCGTCGTTACTGGCGCAATCAAACTCCTTTTAAATCTCTCTTCGTATGAGTTATAAAACTCAAAGTGAATTGTACAATGTATATATATAAAAACGAATAGCTGTTCGTTTACATCGCTAAAACTTACAAAACAGCTTTTTTTAAGTTTTAGCGAAACTGGTTTGGCTAATTTTGGTATTGAAATATTCGTAATAGTCCAGGGAAGGTTATAAACCTTTCAGTGAAAAAATATGGAAAAAATTACTGCAATTTATTCAGTCAATTTAAAATTAATTGTGCTAGTTCTGGTAATGCTAGTAGATGGCGTTATATTTTGACAGTTTAGCTAAAGCTCAAAGTTCACCGGATCAGTTAGTAAAGAATAAATAAAGACGAAGAAAACAAAAAAAAATAACAGTAGAGTCATCAGAACACAAATTCGCTCATCGCATACCTCCAAAATATGTTCTTGATTTCAATAACTTTTATATTTAAGTCCTATCAAAACATCAAACCTAAGTACCTAACTGTAAGAGTTGGTACAGTCACGAAGAACTGCATATATTATACAGGTGAAAGGTGCATCCTTACGCAAGCCGCGACTGTACCTAATTGTGACTGTGAATCATTTGTGACATAATATTGACTTATGACATTATAGTACTGAGTTGAACATGCTTTTGGCTTATCGGTATTTGATGTGCTTTTAAGTCACGAAAGTCTAAATCTGATTGTGAACAAGTATAGTCATTTTTGTTTTTGCGTAGGGATGAAAGTTGAAATAGACGCATATAATGGTCCGCATAGGACTAAGTACTTAAACTATACTCAAACATACCATACCTAAGTTGTAATAGATTTTAATGTTTTGTGGGCAAAAGTTACATGGTAAGTACAAAGAATATTATCAGCACTGAAAAGCAATAAAAAGAATTATTCTTCTTCGTCTTCTTGGAGATATGGTTTATTTTAAGAATGCATTACACTTGTAAAGTTACATTACACTTACAAAGAATTTATAAATACATTCGATCCACATGATAGCCGGCATCGTACTTAATTTTTTTTAATCTATCAAATCCAAACACTATAATTTGCATTTAAATCTTAAAAAGTCTTGTTATCTTGCCAGTCTACAAGTTAATAACAATAATAAGTTAAGAACAATATTAACTAAACATAACTAGAAAGTTATAATTCACTCTTAAAAGCTGACCATGCAGTAGGTATAATGTATAGTCAACAAGTATGTTTATACAAACAAAATGGTGTCCTATTTTTCTTTTTTCATACCAAAAACCGTTCAAAATGATTTATTAATCAGCTTTGTAGCGGCGGCCGATTTGTCAGTGAGGGATTAGTTTGTCTGTCCGTCTGTCCGGAGAGTTGCGTCAGTGACGGGCGCTGATGTTTTATTAATAATATTAAACTTTGACAATGACTTTAAGTACTCGCCGCGATGTGCGGCATTTTTTAACGTTTGAAAAGGCAAAGAAAATATTAGTATTATTAAACTTGTGTTGTTGAGTTGAGATTAAACAGCGTTTTCTAAAGTATCAAAATGTAGAAATGTTAGATATTTCTTATGTAATATTGTGTCTGCGTATTTGAAGGAAAATCATTACTTAGTACGAGTATTCTAGTATACAAATAATTTTTTTTCATTCTTGTGTCAAAGTAGACCTGAGACGGTATTATGATTTAGATCACAATCATCAAAGTGATTAATTAAATAAGAAATATGTTCTAGTTAGCTATTTTGGAATATCCTACTAATATTACCTATAAAAGCGAAAGTTTCTATGTATACATATTTCTTACTCTTTCACGCGAAAACTACAGAATAGATTTCGATGAAACTTGGTGTGCTGGTAGACCATGACTTGGATCAGCATATAGGATACTTAATATTATTCTGGGAGTTTTCTGTTTGTTCTTGTATCACGAGGGTGAAGCCGCACACAGAAGCTAGTTTAAAATATTTACAGAATTAACTTAAGAGCAAGGGTTATAAATTGAAATGGACTAAATATAAAAAATGATAAAATCTTGTAGAACGCCTATAAAGATGACTTTTATGGGCCAAGTTATATTCACGAAACCGAAAAAAAAATTTGCCGCGTAGCAACACATTTAAATATAAAATTTCACTAAAAAAATGATGAGTCAGTAATCAATAGCATATTAAGTAATGTCAATCAATACGGAGGAAGTGGACGCCGGAACTAAAGCCGGGTCATGACTGACGTGACTGAGCTGGAAATGACTCGGAACGATGATGCCATTGTGTGCATTGAGGACACGGCGCGGCGCCGCATCAATGAAAGTATCTTTGCGAGATTGTGGTGAATGGTGTTCATGGTGGAGATAGACTGTAGCTATTAGTTCTATACGGCACGGCTGGTGCAGTAAAGGATTGGCTGCAGGCTGCTGTTTTTTGTAGGTGGGAAATCCTAGCGGGTGTATCAGACTTTTATTGACTAAAAGTGCCTTCGTTTCCAGGGTCCCGGTTGCTGCGCTATGTATTGAGGTTTCGATTTTGACTCAGAACGAATAAATGTTTGCATAGCCTACAGATAATTGTTTCGGGTCTGGGTGTCTTGTTTATATGAGTTTACATGTTTGTGTATTCACTCACGATACAGGAGTAACTCCCAGAGAGGGGCAAATTCTTTCATAAAAAAGTACATTAAATATTATCAGAAAATAAATGTTTAATTTTGAGGTGTCGTTTTGGTAAACGATGTAATGCTAAGGTAAAATAATGAGATGGCAAAGTTATTTATTACTTTTTCTCCATACAAAGGCAAAATTAGGATGTGAGAAAAGTACCAACATAATCACAGTTACAGTAATTTTAAATAACTCAAAAGAAATCGAACCAGCTTTCACGGCCCGATTGATCTCACACATCAAACTTATCGAACTATTATATGAAAACATCTAATCGGATATATAACAATTGAATTCGAACCCTATTCTGACAGATCGAAAGTGTATAATTGATTGATAAGGGCGCTTAATAAATCATTTGATAGCTAGGCATGACGTGTGATGGACACCATTATTAGAAAAAAAAATAACAAGTGGATAGTTTGAGATGATACCTGATTACTGTTTTCGAGTGTACGATAAGCTATTTATCTCAAATTAGCCGGTTTATAGATGAAGCGTCAATTTTGTTGTTGTTACAGGCAGGGACTTGGGTGGAAACTTATAAGACTTCTTTTGTGTTTGTGCGAGCTACTCGTAACCCACACAAGAAATGTCAGGATGTCAGGGGACGCTTTGCTCGGGAGAGGTTTGTCAATAATACACGTCAGTACGATCGGAATGCCTTTAATGCACTGTCAAACCTACGTTATTACATAGTACATATTAAAATTAGGTACGTCATGCAATCCGACGCGTCAATGACAAAAATGCTAAATACTAAGTAATTATTTAAAATGGCTTGCACAGTGTTATTGAGATTTCTTTTTAAACTATATGTAAATTCTCTGTTAAATGATTTTAGTTTGACTGCATTTATGTTATTATCTTTCTATTACAAGCTAAAATACATATATATTTTAATAACAAGAAAATGTTTATTCCCGCACTTCCCATATTTTCTTAGTAACAAAAGTAGGTAAGATTGAAAGAAATAAGTATTATGTAAGTTTAAAAACTAAGGACTAGAGTTAAAAAAACAAATACTTATTCTAAGCAGGGTAAGACACCGAACCTGCCCAATATTGCCAGTTTTCACGGTCATAGGCTACGAGTATGATTCGAATTACATCATCATCATCATCATCATCATTCAGCCAAAAGACGTCTACTGTTGAACATAAGCCTCCCCCAAGTGTCACCACAACGACAGTTCCATCGCGTTCCCTGGACCCTAGGTCATCACTCCACCTTGTGTGAGGCTTTTCAACGCATCCAAATTACATAACCCTCTTTTTTATAATCGGTTGTCGCACACCCCACAACCAAATACGTGCCTGCGTTCTGGTGAAAGTATTTTGTGATCGATTCATGAACATAATTTCGTTATGATGCTCCGTTGCATAATGTTGTATGAAGGATTTACGACCATCAACTGTGTA
Source organism: Mythimna separata (assembly GCA_030763345.1). Taxonomy (NCBI): domain Eukaryota; kingdom Metazoa; phylum Arthropoda; class Insecta; order Lepidoptera; family Noctuidae; genus Mythimna; species Mythimna separata. The sequence continues at coordinate 20,779,332 of CM061170.1, read as the reverse complement.
CTGTTTTTATTAGCATTCTATAACGGTTGATGTATTTTTGTGTCTGTTGATATGATGTTTTTGATGATTTATGTTAGCGTTTGTTCGTTTTACGGTTTATTTTACGGCTGATATTTAAAGGTTTTCACTGTTCTCTGTTACATGTTATGATACTTTTTCAGTCTTTATTTAAATTTAGCTTTCTACCAGCGGTTTCTTTCACATGTATTAGGTTTTCCCTTAAAAACTTTGGAGCCCCGTTTCAACCCCCTGGGTACTACTGGGTACTGGGTACTGGGTACTCAGGCGAGTACTATGAGAGGAAATCCTCTCATAGTACTCGCCTGAGTCATAAAAGGAAATCTTGTGCAAAATTTCGTTCCTAGGCCCTGTAGTTTCTGCTATGCGGTATTATAGCAATCAATCAGTTTCTCCTTTAATATATTTATATAGATAAAGACTGTGACATCATCTGAGACGTACCTATTTTATACAGAAGACATTCCTTATGTCTGTAAATTCATTAATTTATAAACATAACGTGCCATACAATACAATAATCGACAATAACTATAACCTCCTCCACAAAATACTAATGAAACTCCTTTATTTGTTTCAGGTACCTATCACTTTTTCTCGGAATATTGGTAACACTAGCTACTAAGGAAGTACGGGAGGTGCCACAAAAATGGCCGCCAAAGGGAAGGACCCTTTGATATCGATGCATCGATGCATTCGGAATATAAAGTCATAAGTTCAGGGAACGGCTTGTGTGTTTGACTGTACTTTGAAGTACTGTCGCGTAGACGAGTGCAATGATAGTTTTACGATGAAAATTCAATTGGTGATAAAACAATTGAATCGATTAACGGATTCGAGTGAAGAACGAATGAATGTCGATGATATGGCTGTTATTTTTATTGAGAAAAAAATCGCACAAAAACATCTACGATGCATTCAAATCGATTATTGCAGTTTAGAGATAAATTTTAATTGAGTTATTAACTTCAACTTTTAAAGTTAAAAAATATTGAAAAACGCAAACAAATTTGCGAAAAAAAACACTGTTGGTCAAGTTACGTTCGTTATAAAATGAAACCTTATCTAACTTGTATGTGTGTGCGTGTTGTAGTGACGTTTGATGACGTGACAAGCATACACACACATACATACAAACGTGTCATTATGCTCCCTGCATGTCAATCAGGTGAAATTGTGTTGTATATAAAAATGAGGCGATTGCTAACAGGATATTGAAGTCTAGATGGTTTTTGAACGAACTAGATTGTATTTTTAGTAAATGATATTTTGCTTTGCACTAGACAGGACAGCAAAAAACTAACAATACAAAAATAGAACCTTCTAACTAAGTTGCAAATAAAGCGTGAACAGGAATATTACACCCCAATTAGAAAAATTAGTTACAATCATAATTCAAGCACTGACATTTTACTTAGGTACATGCAATGGCGTTATTGTTAAGAAATTTTATTAATTTAATCCAATTTGGAGGCAAATAATATAGAAATCGACGTACTAAACAGCACTGGTATTACTACATCAATATTTGTATCTACGCACGCACACACAAACGCGCTAGTGACACAATCAGGGTTTTTCAAGATTGTATCAAGTATTCATCTGTCTTCTCTTACTGCGAACCTTTAGGTCCTAACCTTTAATTCCTATCATTCGACAACAGCAGGATTTTAAAGTGGCCATCATTAAAAAAAATCGGACACTTTTTTCCTTCAAGAAATGTGTCTCACCTACACATTTCAGAAGAAAGAAAACACATGTCCTTGTCAAAGGACTACCAGATTTATTAGTCACAAAAAAGCCCTCACCAAGATTAATTACTTGCGTGTATCACAATTGATACAATCATTTATCTAGACGACAGATACAAGATGTCCTACTAAAAGTACAATTAATGTTTTTTAGCACAACTGATCTCTCCACGCGATTAAATTGGCTAGTTAAAAATCTGTAGGCGACAAAGTAGGAGTGAATTCATTGGTGATAAAAATGGAGAAGTAGTATATAAAGGTCACTGGTGCAACTTCATTAGGTACAAGTTGTAGGTAGCTATCAGCTAGTGGATGTGGATCAAGTGGTTTGGATAAGATCATATTGGAGATACGGCTTAACGATTTAATTCATGAATCCCCGACCGGTCCAATGAGACCGCACTGTTATTGTTTTACTTTTGTGTCTCGTTCTGTGGATATATGATAGGTTAATTATGAGAATGCTTACTGGAGACATGCTTATTGGATTAATGCTTATTGGAGACATAATTTTAAGTAAATATTTATAGCGTTCTTTTCTTTGTTCCTAAACAATACACTTCTTTTTTTGGAATCGTTTTGGTTGTAAACTTGTATGCTGTTTTGTCTCTTCACTACCTTTTGTTTTTGAATGGCTATTATCAATTTATAATTTCTCCCGCTCTGGGTGGAGCTAGAAGGAGTATTTGACTTGCTGATTTCGCAATTTTTACGCACAGTCATGTCATATCTAATATTTAAAAGTCTCGTCTCACAGTTTTAGTTACCGAAATCCTCCAAAACGACTACTTAACCAATTTTTTTTTTGTTTATTTATTTCTTAGGTCTGACTATTCTCTAAAGGCCGTACAGTATTTTTTATCTTCCTACACCCACCACCCATTTTTTTTTTTGATAATAATTTATATGACGGGTCAGCTAGTATTCTATATAAGTCAATAACATGATAAATCATGTTTTTATTAATAATCTGTTCCACTTAAACCTATTTTCCCAACACATCATTCTACCGCTATGTACGACATGAGCTCATAGTACATCGGTAACATTCTCAACTATGGTTCCCATTGTAAATAGTTGACGGTAATGTCATCGACTGAGGTAATACTTAATACTAAGTAATTAGCCTAGGTACACGTGATGTATCCTCATTCATACTACATGAGGAAAGCGTGGTAATCAAGGTCATAAGTGCTGATTGCATTTACACTGACTTATCAAAAAAATGTATTGAGTACTGATACGTAAGTAGGTATGAATTGGGGATTTTTAAAGCTATTTTAAAATTGCCAAAAATTGCTGAATCACTTTTAATATAGTGCTTGTAATTCCGTATGTGAGGTTGGGAAGTCCTGTTCATTTTGAGGCCTCTTTAGGGTATTCCCAAGCGTACCTATCACCACTGTAATGTTTTTTTTAAATACATATAATATAAATTTTGGTGGATCAAAAAAGCAAAACCTGATTTCCAAAAATAAAATGCGAATGTTTGCATAATGTGCACATATTATACAAACATATATTTTTATACTTCCTATGTTATGATTGAACTGATTTGAATGGAATTTAATATCCGGGTAAGCAAATAGGCCGGGGTACTTTTTATTCGGGGACAGATTCAACCAAAAGCTGAATTAAAGTAAGAGGGCTTCCATTGTGGTGTAAATTTTTTGAAAATCATTATTTTCTTGTAGTCTCAGATAGGACCATTTAATCCATCAATGCGCCAATATGGTTTCTATCTGTTGCTAAGGAACCTTGAAAAGTTCTACTGTTTTGCTACTCTACATTTCGCTCTTTCTTCCAAACAAATAATATAAAATCAAATTCCAGTTCACTAAAAATCAATGAACTATGCAAAGTACAGTTACGTATCAATGGTGGTATTACGTATGCAGGACACGCGCGCGATACCGGTGCGGTACCGAATCATCACGCCACTTACTGCCCAAGTATTTTGTTGGTATTTTACTGTTGTAAATTGTATCAATAGATATTATTGCTGTAGTGGTAAAAGGGAGCAAGATAAATGTGAGGCAAAATGTGTCCTACTTACCTTGAATAAAAAAAAATAAAAAATGTTTTTCCTTCGACACGCTAAGAAAAAGTGATCTTGTGATCATAGATACAAAAAAATGTGTCAATGTGAGGAGAAGAATTAAACTGAACAGAATATCATAGTGATACAAGTATCATAAGAAAAAAATCTATCGTAGGAAATGGGTAGGTATTGGTTTAATAATTGGCTGCTGCGGTTTTAACGATGCATGAATTCTACGAAAGGACTCTATATTCTAATACTTCTAGAACACCTACTCAAGACAATTTATTCAAACTGAAGAGTTTTAAACAGGCAAAGTTAAAAAAAAAACTAGAAATTATATTTAGAAGTAGAATGTACAACTTCATGAAAAATAATACCTACTATCGATTAAGAATAATACTTTACTTCCTTTGTCTATCTAAGCAAACAAAGCTAACGGACGTATTCTAATATTTATTGGCGCCAACTAATAAAAAAGAAAAACATTAGACAAAAAACTTAACATCTTCACTCAAATTAAAAGTTGGAATGCCCTTGGTACCCGTTGTCAAGGAGAAGTCGGTACGTCTTTAGCGACTGGTTGATATTTCAAACTGCATTCAAGCTTGTTTAATGCTCTAGACTTGCCTAGACTGATAAAAAACTATGATTTTTATTAAGGGTTCGTGTAATAAATTATCTACAGTGGGAACATCTTTGTTTATTTATATTTTTTACCAAGAGTGACCTTTAGGTATAGGTACCTACTGCCGCTGTTTAAAAAATTATTGAAATCTATATTTATAAAAATCAATTGCTGTTCGTTAGTCTCGAGCTAGGCTCGAGAACGACTAGACCGATTTTAATAATACTTTTTTTGATTTGTTAACCAGTACATAGTGAAAGTCTAAATGCAAAAATAAAATAAGTTGGATAGATACATAAACAGGTAGGTAGTAGAATTTTGTCTTCCTTAATTGTTTCAACTTTGAATCGTCCTGTAGACTCAATATTAAAACAATTATCTTCTAAAAACGTCAATTATACATTTTTAAATTATTTCTATTTTGAAAACAAACGTAAAACTATATTAGTTTCACCTTCATTTAGCAAACAAACTATAATAATAGCTCACGCAAAAATGACGAAATACAGTCGGACAAAAAATTTAAATCCGTTTTATATTTTGTCATTACATAAATAAAACCTTCTTTTTTTCGTTTCATCACCGTTACTTAAAGTAATTCTTATTTTAAAAGAAAAAAAAGTTAGTCTACTTGCGTACTGAACTGTCATAAACAACACTCGTTTTATTTTTAAACTTAGCGAACTGCGGCCGGTCTATTAAAGTTGTGCAATACTTAATTGGAATATAAAAGTAATTTACAAAGCTGAAATTGCAATTTTTTGATGTATTTTAATCGATAAATTTTTCTACAAAAAAAAAAGTATTTTTTTTCTATTGTAGGTTTTTCTATGCAATGTTGGCTGAAAAAAAAAGAAAACAACCATGGTATTTCCGAGATTACAAGATAACAATTATTTTCTAAGATACCTTATATTGGGAGAAAAATTTTCAAAAAAAAAGTAAGAGGAAATATCAGCCTTGTACTGAAACCCGCCTGTTTTCCTTTAGCGAGTCTTTCAAACGATCCTGTCGGATCCGGAGCCCTTTCTGAAAAAACCACCTGAAACAGTAATTATTTCTCGTTGTTATGAAACTGTTAATGGACTTAAACTAGGTACATTAACCACTACCATGTTTTATTTTTTATTTCATCGACTTCTAATCTCCTCTGATGGTAAGCGATGATCTGGTCAAGAACGAATCATATAATATAGCCACCTAATTTATTCTGCAAGCACATCAAGGAAAACGGGCGCGAAAATATCACCGTATCATATAACAAAGTAACAGTTATTTCGCGATAACGCTCTAGTATTTGCGACGCTAACTGTACTAGTGTTACGATATTCTAAACGCATGGCAACATTAAAGTTCGCGTCACACGGCGCGGTAAAGCGCTCGCCGACGCGTATCTATGACGTGGATCGCTAGTTAACTCCTATTTGTTAAGTTTCGGGTTTGGTTATAGTGGGAAAAGCGGAAGAAGGAGCGATAAGAAGGCTCATTGTTCTTCTTCTACCTAGCCTTTTCCCAACTATATTTTTTTTTTCAAGTGGGAAATCATCAGAATGACTTCTCCCGCTCTTGGGCGGAGCTGGAGGGTGTGTCAGACTTTACCTGACTACACCCCACCCCGTTCCTTCGTTGCCTTCGATCTGGGGGCTGGAATTTCCGTTTTTCCCAACTATATATATTGGGGTCGGCTTCCAGTCAAGCCGGATTTAGCTGAATACCAGTATTTTACGAGGAGCGGCTGCCTAGCAGACCGCCACAACCCATTAACTGGGGTAACGCGGTAATATTTGTTGGGGTAGGGCTAGGTTATGGTGGGAAAAGCGGAAGAGGTAGCGATAAGAACGCTCATTATTACGCCCTATTAATCTTTATATTCTAACTTGTTTTAGTTATGTTGTAAAAAGTGTTATTTTTATGTTTAGTTGAATATTTTGGGTAGACTGTATCGTAATGATAGAAATTTAAAGTTAAGTATGAATTATCCCAGAACGTACCGGAAGACGCAGTGTTGGAAAGCCTTCTATAAAGTGGACCGGCGACCTGGTGAGGGTCGCGGGAATACGATGGATGCGAGACGAACAGGACCGTTAGTTGTGGCGCTACTGCGTAGACTTTATATAAGTCTTAAAGTTTTGATTCTAGGACATGCTGGTTTTCTTTCGATATTTTCCTTCACTGTTTTGAGAGCAGTGGTGATAAAATAAATTACACAAAACAAAGCCTTTACCTTGGTTTGAACCCACAACATAAATCGGATCGTTACCATTGGGCCACCACTCTTATTCAATTACTGTATTATCGTTAATTACGATAATGATTATAGCCAAAACAACACCATCAAATCAACTTTTAAGCAATCAAATAAATAATTAAATTTATTCCGCTGCACTAATGTCACGGCCTTAGATCGTTTTGATCACCTCGAGAGCATTTCCTACTTTTCAATTTGGTTGTTTCTCGTCGCACAACTTGATACGTTTTAAACCTGAACTAAACTCGGAATACAGTGGTCAAGATTCCACGGCTCCTTTGAAAGTTGAGCTGGGTAGTTAGGTATCGTTTTACAAAACAAAACAATACGGGTTTAGGATAACGAACGTGTGAGAAGCTTATTTAACATAATAAAGACACCAGTTCATTATTCAATGAACTTTGAAGTGTAAATGTGTCTTTAGTTTAGCGGTAATACGGAATTTTCCGGGAAGAAAATGATAACCGATAGTTCGCAATTTTTGGCAAGATGAGGTATTTTTCTTTTCTAATTAGGAGGGAAATTCATCCAGTTACTTCTTCCGATCAAGGGCGAATCGGAAGAGCGTGTCAGACTTTTACTGATTAGAACCCACTCCTGTTCCTTACATTTGAGGGCCCTGATGTTCCCTTTCAGACACCCATGGAATATCTCTGATGTAACATCACGAGCTAAAATTAATTTTAACAACATCAATTATAAATCTACAAAACCAAACATTGGTTACAACTAAAACCCATATTTTAATTAACAGAAGCATGTGCTTACGACAGTCGAGTTACGACATAACGCTGTCTCTTTCCATCATTCAGACACTACTATACCCGTCTCTATCACTCATATGAATAGCCGACACGCCGGAGTAAGATTTGCCAACAAATTTACAATGCAATTCGTTTCTAACGACTTCGTTAAGGCTAAAACCTGAAATTTTATGATAATTAGATTGCAATAGTATGTTCTAATTAATATGCTAGTTACCAGTGTCAGATGTCTGTGAGTGGTCGTGTCTATTGTGTGCGCAGTTTTGTTTTTTTTTGTGGTGAAATTCGAAATTTGAAAAATGGATTTGAGAAACCATAAACTGTTTAAGCAGAAGAAGCCGAACTTGTCTCGATCTTCTTCTGTTTCTACTCCAAGGTTGGTAGTTGGTTTATGCTCATTGATTATGCTTGGTAAAGAGTTTTTAATGTTAATTAGTATTGAAAGGTTGTCTACATGTAAATATGACAATGACAATGTTGATTGACATGCATTGTGATGAAGAGAAGAGGTGTATAAATTAAGTGATACATACGAATGATAAATCTTAATTAATATTGTAAAAATTGAGGAACTTATTTGGAACCTCCACCTTAAAAATATTAATTTAGAAAGTACCAATCCTTTATTCAGTAAAAATTTGGCACACTCTATCGCAACACCCAGAGCGAAGAAATCGTTTGATGATTCCCCATCCCCAAAAATAAAGTCCCAACTTCCAAAAAAAAAATCACTTATAAAAACATCACTATCCCATAGGCTCCTTTACAAAAAGCTTTGCTATCCCATTGGCTACTTAACAGACAGCTTTACTATCCCATATGCTAATTTATTGGAAGCATCACTATCCCATAGGCTACTTTACAGAAAATTTTACTATCCCATAAGCTACTTTATAGAACGCTTCACTATTTCATAGACTACTTTATAGAAAGTATCACTATCCTGTAGGCTTCTTTATAGAAGGTATCACTATCCCATAGGATATTTTATAGAAAGTATCACTATCGCAAATGTTAGTTTATAGAAGGCATCACTGTCCTAAAGCTTACTTATAGAAAGTATCACTATCCCATAGGCTACTGTATAGAAAACGCCACTATCCCATAGGCTATTTTATAGAAAGCATTACGGGAATAAGCTACTACTACTACTACATAATATACGAACTGTGATGTCTGTGATCATCAGACTTTCTCTACATTCTACTCACGGTAAAGTAAACAAAGTGATCTGAGTAACATTCCTCTTGAGCAAGGGGGCGATTCTTTTTACCCACTTTAAAATAACTTTCATTTTAATGCCAGTGTTATTACTTATGTGTTTTTGACGAGTTTACGTAAGATACTTAAAAAAATCTTCTAATTAGCGTCTGCCTAAAATTAATCTACAAAACCATCGCTTAACGCTGAGATCAACAGATTTATTTTTTATTGTGAAGTTTCTACTACCGGCCTCTTTCGCAAGTCAGTCAGAAATTATCTTAGAGGAAGTAACTACCGGGATGAAAAGTCTCTTTTTTTTATGTAAAAGAAAAGAACCCTTGTTTTTATTTATTTATTTATTAAAACTTCGTTCAACACAAAGGTACAGAAGCGGTGTATAGTAAAGAATATAATAAATAAATAAAAGAAAGAAAAGGAAAAAATAGTATTTTATTTAATTGACAGTTTCCGCGTCCATCGGTTTATCCGCTAACTCCTAAACAACACAACGGATTTCAATGCGATTTTTTCTAATAGAAACTTTCAGACTTTTACTAACTTAAACCACAACTATATTCGTTGAAATAAACATTAGATACAATAAACAATACACTCTCAAATATTATTTATATTTTATGTACCAATTTCACAATTTTAACACTTTAACGTCCATTAAAACTGTTAAGCTATTTTTTCTAACCAAACTCGTTTATTAGTAATAAACTATGACATTTAGTGACTTCAAACCTTGTCGATCATGAACTGGTCGGACTCCTTAGTACACGATAGTGTCGCGTGATTACAGATGAGATGAGAAAAACTAGTTATTTATATTTAATTATATTTAGATAAAAACATTAAAACACGTTATCGGAATAAATTCTTTAGATTAAATCGTTTATTCAATTTTATTACGTGGCAAATTCGGAATTTATTTTTAGTCATGCCTGTGGTCGGATTCGATCTTTGTTTTTTATTTATTTTTTATTAGAGATTTTCATTTAATTAATTTATACAATTCAGCAAATGGTTTAATATAATTTCTTAGATATTATGATTTATTATCGTAATTAACGACAATAGTAAATCTTGAATTTTGGCAAATAGTGTCTCTTCAGAAACAAGACACGAATCGTTCTCTATGTAATAAATATTTACAAAAATTATAGGTACTGAAATAAGAATGGCGTAATATATAGCTTATGATTGACAATTTTTGAAATAAATCAAAGTCTCATTGGTTTATTTTTTAATTTTACGGTTGCGTAACAGTAAGTAGTTGGCTGTTCAACTGTCAATCAAAAAGTTTATATCAATACTATTGTACGATTTATTTTGTTAGATGCCAGCATGATTTTATTATCTTAACAAATAATTACTATTAACAATTTTTAAATAAATTTCAGTTAGTAATTGTAACACCATTGAGTGATATTAAAGAAAAAATAGTGATAAAATGACGAGTGACAAAATAGAATGAAAGAAAAAACATGTTGCACTGAACCCAAATAAAATGGGAGAAGGGCAGGAAGATGATTAGTAGTTTTAGCACTAAAATAATTAAAGAAAGATATTATGGGAATCTAATCATTTATTATTTTATTTTTTCTACCTACCTACCTTCCTACCTACCTTCTATATTAATTTAGATTAAGTCAACGCTTCAAATAATTTGGAGGACATGTTAAAACTTAAATGAAAAATGATGAGTTTCTAAATGTTAAGGCCCAATGTGATTTGCATAAATTCGAAACACTCATTTTAATTTATTCTATAGTAAAAAAATAATTTAATCTTTGTACGATTTATTTCCTACAAACCCAATTTAGTTATTTTTGATGAGTTTTGTGATATATGGTGTCAGGATATTATTTCCTTAATTAGAAATTGAAAAGGTCAATAGTCATTAATTTTGCCGAATATAGTATCCGCATTTTAGTGTTAACTCTAACGTGACACCTACATTTTTAAGGTAGCTACCGTACCGAAACGGTAAAACGAGACCCTATTACTAAGACTCCGATGTCAATAAAACAAATATTTATGGAGACTCCCATACAACAAACGTAATTTTTTTGGGTCTTTCGTCGTTTCGCACCACTCTGGTTCGCCCCGCGGGGCGAAACGACGAAGTATCTTCAGGAATGGGCTGTTTCGCACCACGGCTGACCTTGGAGCGCCGAGCGATGCGAATCGACCAATAGCTCTTAGGAATGGGGCGATTCGCACCGCTATGTTTAGGTACAAACTAATTTCAAAGTTTTTCATTCCTAAGAGCTATTGGTCGATTCGCACCGCTCGGCGCTCCAAGGTCAGCTGTGGTGCGAAACAGCCCATTCCTGAAGATACTTCGTCGTTTCGCCCCGCGGGGCGAACCAGAGTGGTGCGAAACGACGAAAGACCCATTTTTTTAATGGCGTCTTTATAGAAAATGGTACGGAACACATAGTGCGCGAATCCGACCCGACTCAAACTTGACCGGTTTTTTAACAAATGTGTAAACTCAAACTAGTTAGATACCTACATACCGAATAAAGGAATTTAATCAGGCGATATAATTAGTCAATTAGCCTCGATTTTCCGGCTGTGAACTTCGTAATAAAACCTTTTTTTATACTTAGACAAACGGGTTTTGGTATAAATCATCAACACTATAGGTTCTGTCAGCGGTTTTGCCTTGTGAAAATAGAAAATAAATCTAGTCTATGGCACTCAGTGATGAATTAACACACCACTGGTAAAAGAATTTTTAAAATCGGTCTTTTTGAGTTTTTTATCGTTAAAAACAAAAATATAAAAGATATTTTTTTTGTCTTTATAATATTACATATTATTTGCACAAGCAGAATATAATATATAATATGTTAAAAGAAAACAAAAAAAACGAAGAAGACTATTCATACAAATTTTGACTGGCCTGTTGGTCTAGTGGTTAGTGACCCTGACTGCTATACCGGAGGTCGTGGGTTCGATTCCCACCCAGGACAAATGTTTGTGTGATGAGCACGATCATTTGTTCTGTGTCTGGGTGTAATTTATCTATAATATGTATGTATTTACAAATATATAAGTATGTTTATCAGTTGTCTAGTACCCATAATACAAGCTCTGCTTAGTTTGGGACTAGATGATGTTGTGTGAAAGTTGTGGAATATTATTATTATTATTTTTTTTTTTAAATCAATAGCATGTAAATACTAATTCAATTTCGAATGCAAAAAGCATTTATGACAAATTACCTTTGCTCTTCTGCGTATAAAAAATAAAAGAACGAATAAACACCGCAAAAGATTGACACTTCAAAGCTAAGCTAATACAAGATGTTTCCTCAATAAAAAAAAATGTTCTCACAAGTGTGTTGTAACAATCGCCGCCTCATTTTTACTAAGCCACGTTGTATGTACGTAAGCGCATTGGATTAACTAGTTTTTGTGCCGCGTGTTTACTTACAAAATGCAACTGTTTATTGTTGAAGATGAAAATATATCAACTGCTCTCACTTTTAAATTGTAGATGAAGAGCTTAGAGAAAGAGCCCATGAGACTGAGATTATGGTGTTTTGAAGTTCTTAGCATAAGCATAGCCAGGCTTACAGTGTTTCCACTGCTGGGACTTAGGCCTCCTCTCCAAGAAAGGGGAACGCGGGCCTAGTGCGCTTTGGTGGATGTCACATCATTTCCTCCAATTTTTTGGTTCTATGACATGCCAGTTTCCTCAGGATGTTTTCCTTCACCGAGAGAGCGATGGCGATGAAATGAATTATACAAAGTAATGCGTTTGGCTGGATTTGAACCTGCGACATAGAACTCTTAAATCGAGGCTGTTACCAATAGGTCAACACTTTTTTCGAAGTTTAGCAAAATGTTTTCTCAAAACAAATTAAAAACTGCTTAATATATTATTATTTCTACTGATTTTTTTTTCTGATATAAAATTATTTTACATCGACAATATTATCCATACATAGGGTTCATATGTTAATATACATATTCCTATTCATGTACACGTCAAACCATGACCTTACCAACAAACAAACAGACTTTCCCGTTTATCGTATTAGCATGTTAAGATAACTTAATGTTTACACGTTAGATAATTGTGTAATTGACGTGTGGCAATTACTTACTTAACTGCTTCCACCTGTGATTAATGACTGCGGTTAATTTATTTTACTTATATAGCCATAGAAACTTACTAAGGACATTTTTGGGTTCCTTGAGATTTATATTAACTTTATTTTAAATTATACCCATATAATTTCAATTTAGACAGTCAATTGTAATTGGAAAGATACGTAGCGCCATCTGAGGCCATAACAAGAACTCTTAACGCGATCCATTTTACAACCTAAACTGAACTGTTAAAGGAATGGACTTATATAGATTGAATAGCAACATCCCTCTCTCTCGCTTGCACGCCTGAAATTTGAACACGTCGTGGTAAGGCCTTTGGCAATGGGATCATCGCAAGTTATTTTTCTTCAGAAACAGTAGTTTTTTTCTGCATGTATACCTTACCTTACGTACCTTTGTGTTACCTTATGTTTTCTGAATCTATGACCATGTAAATGCAAAATTACATGATGATCGGTTCAGTGGTTTAGGCGTGAACAGATAAGGAATTTATTTTCGCATTTTTAATATTTGTTCGGATTAGTTGAGATCTGCCTTATGGTATGACAGGGGTGCGGGAATGGGCAACTGAAGGAATACAAGTAGATTTCTAGTCAGTAAATGTCTGACACTCTCAAATCACCTAGACCAGAAGGAATTATTTAATGAATTCCCACATCAAAGGATAGCCTTGCGGTTTCTAATGTAAAAGTAATATATCAATCAAAAAATTGTGTTTACCGACTTAATACTAATATGGATTAGATTATTCAATCATTAGTTATATTAGTTGCAAAATAAACATTAATATACAACACAGCTTCAAGATATGTAAATGTCAAATGTTGCTTAATACATACTGAGATGTATGAACAGAGTTCATAATTACAAGTACTTGTAAAAAAAAAACGAAACTGTTCAATTCAAAATATTGACTTACTAGCTTCTGCTAGCGGTTTCGCCCGCGTGTAGAGTTCGTTCAGTCTTAGCGTGATGATATATAGCTTATAGCCTTCCTCGATAAATGGGCTATCTAACACTGAAAGAATTTTTCAAATCGGACCAGTAGTTCCTAAGATTAGCGCGTTCAAACAAATAAACTCTTCAGCTTTATATTATTAGTATAGATTCCTGATTGAGTGTAAATACCTTTATTTTATTTTAGTAGTAAAAGCTATAAACGCAAATTCTATACCAATATTTGCTGATCATAATCAAAGATTTATTTAACCTGGTTAGTTTTACGCCATTCTATAATTAATATCCGTCGACTATTATATTTTAATGAGTTGAAAGTTGCGTATTTTCCGTTTATTTAGTTACATACATTTGTCCATTACCAATGGCCATAAAACAGCAATGAGTAACTTGAAATAATCTCCTAGTTTTATTATTTGTGTACAATCTACACACTTCTAATATGCCTAAGAATGCTAAGTCAAATCCCAAACAAGTAATTTGTATCTTTCTTTATTGTTTTGGGGTGGAACTTTATCAATCATTATATCAAGTCGTTACTGTTTTCATTCAAGAGCAGGAATGTCAGACTTCTTTGTCTAAAACCAACCGGTTTTCTTCAGTTACTCTTTGCGTTCCTGGGTCACGGGAACTGTTTTGAATGATTCCACTATCCTGGTAATTACCGTCATCAGAAATAACCTGTTTCTGATGATGACAATACGTTTTTTGTTACTTAAAGTTGGTTCTGGTTGGCCTTTCCATCATCTATTATTGCCATCTGTTGCGGTCCTATTCCTCACTTTCCCATATCCACCACATTCTTATATTGAATGTCTCAATTGGTAGCAATAGTCCAACTTCTTAGCACGTTGAAGCACTTCCAACCTCCCAAAATATACAACATTGAACAAATTCGCTAATGAAAAACCAACATTGATTTAAACTTTAAAATATATATAGCTTTTCTTAATCTATTCTTAGCCCGTTCTCACGACCATGTAAGATAAAAAAACTACACAATCTAAGCTGTAATGTCCATTTTAGGCAGAAGTCTCTTTCGGCCTAGGTAATTGTGGATTGCGTGAACGCTATGTCGCATTTAGTCGCACAGCCAACTACCTTATGTAGAAATAATATGATAACGTTGAGCGGAAACTGTATGAATTTTTAGGATATCTTTACATTAGTTAATGTATTGAATGAAATAGGTTGTGTCCGGTGTATTTTTTCCAGTCTCTTGAAAGGATGTTTTTTTATAGTTCACACGAGTGTCATAGGATGTGACAAAATAAAATAAATATTTAGTTTTGGATTTGTCTGGTCAATGACCTGTCTGTCTGACTGTATTTTTACATATAGCATCATTTGTTGTAACATTCTAAGTTATCCTGAATGAGGAATGACTTGATGAGGATTACGTGAATCCGATGGATGCGAGACGCACAGGACTGATCGTTGTGGTGACGCTTGGGGATGCGTATGTTCAGCAGTGGACTTATTTCGGTTTAAATAATGATGATGATTCTAGTGTCCAACATAATAAGGTCAGAAGTAAGTGCTATTTGCACTTGACCTGGTAAGATCATAAGGAAATAATCTGTCACTAAAATCGCAACCGTTACTTCCTTTACACTTACTGACACAGTTCCTATTCCTTTACCTTTCGCTTTACATCTTACTTTAATAATACTTAAACATTAAGATAAGTCCGAAAGTATATACTACAGATCTGGATGTTGGACCTACTTACTCGTACATTAAATATAAACGGTGTCAAGCTTGCCTTATCTCTGTAAGACATTGTTACCTAGTTTTAGTTGTATGGGGTATAATGATTCTAGGAGACGATAGTGTGGTCCACTAGCAAGTGAGGCTGCTTTTGTGGCATTCTTATCATTCTGATTTTGAAACTGATTGGATGTTCCTTCATAAAGTGCAACAATATCTATAGATATATATTTATTATCGTTAAGCTCGCTTTTGACCACTATCTCACCTAACGGTAAGCGATAATGTAGCCAAAGATGGAGCACGCTTGCCTAAAAGTAACCTATTCACTCTTGACTAAAAGACCTCTAGGTTATAACTATCAGGCTATCAAGAAACACAGACTGACAGCAGGGAATTCCACTCGTTAGCTGTAGGTACAATGAATGTACTCCTAAAATGTACGCTCTACCCTGTAAATCTCGTATATCTTGCTTACCGATAGTTTTATTTGTCTATAACACTACAATTTATTCTGCCTCCATTTGACCATCTTCTTCATCTCTATCTGTATACACTTACTTAAAAAATTCAACTCCATAAAATATATAATGGTTACAAAACCACACACCCTTGACATTTCCCCTGTTATCGCAAACTACAACAAGAGTACTTTAGATAATTGGGCACACAACATTGGGGGCACTACGGATCGTACATAAAAATTTGCAAGCCTCTGAATGTGATCTGATGTTAACAGCAGATAAAAACTGCTTACATTTGTAGCTAGGTTTGTTTTAGTATCGTGTAGCGGTTCGTGGTTACTGTCTTTTATATCACTGATTTCGTTATATAGTCTAAATTTTACCTTGATTCACAGAAAGATCATTTCATTTTGAACTCAGTTTTGACATCAGTTTGTCGTGGGTTAAAACCTAAACAGGCATTTTACTTTGTGTAATTGGTTTCATAACCACTGCTATCAAAAGAGTACGGATTGAAAACATCATCAAGATATTGGCATGTCTACGAACAAGGAAATTTGAAGACATGTGATACCCACCAATACACACTGGATCCACATTACTTATAGTTTGAGTACTGTTTCAATCTCTCTGGTATACAGTCTTCTTCTTTCTTTTTCTTCTTCTAAAACTGTGGTTCACTGAACTACAATTTCCTTTTACTTTAGCTTCCCGTCCTGGTTCTGTTAACATTGTTCATATCACACTATCATATCTAATATTGTTTTCCCTAGTTCTTGATCATTTTGTACATCGTCAAAATTCTAATGTATAGGCACTACTATCACTTTAACAAGTACACTATTTAGCATAAGAGCAATAACATCAGCCCCTCTTTCACTTTTACGACCACCATGAGAATTCTTGTGTATAACATATACTCTGTTTGCATCATTCACACAATTAAATAACAATTACAAAGACATTGATGCTGCAACACTACTATATTTGACCCGTAGGTCATCGCTCTTTCTTTTCTCCCTAGAAAAACCGTCATTATTAGCGCCCAAGTCACGTCCTCGAAATCCCGAACTAACCGTTCATAGGTCGTCATCATCATGACCTTTGAAAGATGAACGGAACCCTTAGTATTCTGAGCAAGATTTTGAACACAGTATAATATATGAGTAGAAGGTTGACTTGATACAACATGTGAAATCAGGCAGACGCACACAGAGACAAATTCAAACAGCAATATCAAACAAATGCCGATCGCGAGTGCACTTGCACTCACTATACGTGAAGCGTGTCTATGTGTGCGTGAATTTCGCTCGTTGCATGGACCCGATCTTCTGTAGTATTGTGCCTTACTTATTCTGTGTAACATCCCGCACATTAGTCATGCGAAGTAAAACGATATGACTTGTACGTTGTACCGTTATAAGCGTATGTCGCTTGTTTTATTTTATGACCGTGATATTGCGATTTAATAAGCGATGCGCGGCGAGCGATAAGCAAATGATTTTTTTCTGTTTGGTCAGGTTGATTTTTGAGATTGTAATTTTAGTTGTTAGCAAATTGGTGGTACGGAAGTCTGATGACAAAAAGTATTTTTTTGTGCTGTGACAGTTTCTTTCCCTTCTGAGATGAAAGTAAGGTTTTGAATATAAACAATCTTTCCTGTGGCATTAGTTGTGACATACAATATGCTTAAACGTGCATTGATAAATATTATTATATTGACTTTTATATCTACATATGTAAAAGGAGAAACTGACTGACTGACATATCAACGCAGAGCCAAAACTACTGGGAACTAGGAACGTGTAATTTTGTATAAGGCTTCCTTTTATGAAGTAGGAGAGCACTAAGAAGAGTTTTTCGGAAATTCAGCTTTTAAGGAAGCGAAAAAGGAGAATTTCATTTGTATAGTTTAAGTAATACTAAGGTTTTTATGAAAATATTCTTGCGAAGCAAATTACTGGCAATGTGCTAGTTGCAGATATCCAAGTAAGCGGCTATTTTATTTTTATGTCTTATTATTTTCATCTCAAAATTTTATTCAGGTATATTTTAACGCGGTTGCAATAGATTTCAAAGCAATAAGGAAGCAAAAACCGCAAAATCGTCTATCTTTAGTTTTTTATCTTCTATTCCAGTTTACTTTTCTTGTTGTGCACTTAGCACACAAACCAGATCTTACGAAGTTAGACAATTGTTTCGACCTAGGTTTAAGTAGCTACAGACTTGTCTAGACGCCATTTCGGCTACACTTTGAGAGATAACATCTGTCAAAGTCAGATATGCCATTGTATGTTTTATTGTCTTTTTTATAGAACTGAAAATGGTGTGATCTAAATATGTAGGCGATGTGATACGGGCACAGTTTTGTCAAGATATGACCATATTTCTTGTTTCGGTAATGTTTTTTGTATGAAAGATTCCCTTATCGGTGTTGGCGTAGGTGTTAGCTCGGTTTCCGCCATTCATGATGCCAAGATGGTGTTCGTTCATGTTTTTGACATAACCAGAAAAAGTATCATTAACACCACTGGTTCGTTTAATGTAAGCTGCAGAATTGTTCGAGTCACCTTTAGTTGCCCTTTACGGTCTGAAACGTAAAGGGCGACTAAAAGAACACAGGTCGGACTAAGCGAATAAATTACTTCTCCCACTCCGGGTCTTTGAGATCAGGAGTACTTGCTACAAATACTGTCCTGATCTCAAACTTGACACGGGCCACGGATTGACTTCTAAAAGGGTTACTCGTAGTTTTGGGACTGAAGGAACATAGGTGTGGTTTTAGTCGATAAAATCTGACACACCCTTCCACTTCGCCCTAGAGTGGGAGAACTCATTAGATGGTTTCCCACCTTAAGAAGAGAAAAATCTTGACTCTGTCTCCATACACAAAACAAAAACATACTTTTCAACAGTAGTCGCTATCGCTGCCACCTTGCCTGAAGCCCTAGAACAAAATTATGCATACAACTTCATTAGTCAGTACACAGACAGTTCATTACAAGAATTGCCTACAAATTGCTGATCAGAGTTACGCCATTGTCTTAAACCTAACATTGTTACATAGTCGATTAGTCGCCTTTTACAATCGCAGAGAATTTATTACAATTCTTAATAGGTTTACGCAAGAAAAAGCAGCTAAAAGCTGTAATTTTCACATTCGTATCGCGTTATAATTTTAGTCTTTATTATCACATACTGATATTATAAAAGCGAAAGTTTGACTGTATGTGTATGTATGTCTATTACAAGATACTTGACGCACAAACGGTTCAACGCTTTTGGGCTAAAGTTCCCACACGGGTAGACCACGTCCTGGAACAGTACATAGGGTACTTTAAAAAGTACCCCAAGATCCGGAAGTATGTTCCTTTGAGATAATTTTATATTGGTATGAGACAAAGCCACCGACGAACTAGCGAGGGTCGCGGGAATCCGATGGATGCGAGACGCATAGGACTAGTCGCTGTGGCGACGCTTGAGGGAGGCCTATGTCCAGCAGTGGACGTCTTTCGGCTGAGATGATGATGGTGAAAGCCACTGTACCCGTCATCATCATCGTTTTAGCCAAAATATATCCACTGCTGGACATAGACCTCCTCCAAGTGTCGCTACAACAAATGGTGCTATGCATCTCACCAGGTCATCGGTCCACCTTGCGGGAGGCCTTCCACTGCTGCGTCTCCTGGTGCGCGGTCACTACTCTAGAACCTTTCGGCTCCATCGACTAGCCGTTCTACGAGCAATGGGCCCTACCCTCTGCTACTTTAGTTTAGCGATTCTTCGGGCTATGATGGTAACCTTGGTTCCTCTGTGTATATCTTCATTCCTGATGCGATCTTGCAAGGAAACTCCGAGTAGTTAGTTAATAGATCTGTGGAAGTTTCCAAATCTATAACAGTTTATTGGCACACCTTTGAATCCTTAATTACTCAGATACCCGCGAAACGAGACACAATAGTAAAACAATAACAGCGTGGTCTCATAGGACCGGTCGGGGATTCAAACGTTAATTCATCATACACCTCATTCCACAAATACCTCTTCATAAACAGAGGGTAAAGATATGATATCGTAAACTAATCTTCTACGAACGTTGCAATACAATAATGAACGGGCATTAAAACTATTACTAACACCACATGACGGTTACCAACTGCCAACATTACGGCGGTACTCCCACACTGGGACATAATGACCTTTGCGTTACGTAAGCCTGTAGGTTGGTACCTACTCGCTCCCTGCAAAGGTGCTTATTTTAAATACGTCAAAATGTTAGTTACCTTCATACGTAGATTGTATGTTAGGTCGTCTTGATACTTTAGGGTACACTGAGCCTCGGTTGTGGAATTGTTCGTAAAAAGTTACTAGGACCAAGAACGCAAAGGGTGACTGAAGGAACGGAAAAGGTTTTAGTTATAAGAGGTTGACACTCTCTTTTACTCCATTCAAAACGGGAGAGTTATTTGATGATTTCTGACCCATAGAAAAGCTTATTTTCAGAGACAATGTTATCTAAGGTTGTTTATATGGTGTCTTGAGAAATTTTGGTGTCTTGGTTTTTTTCTTGTTATCGCTCGCAGGAATCCGATGAATAGGTAACACACAGGACCGTTCATTTTAACGACACTTGGGGGAGGCCTACATCCAACGAATTTCGGTTGAAATGATGATGATGAAGTAGTGAAATTATTACAAAACACTGGTTTGCAATATTTTTATAAACCACATTACCATTCCTCTAAATTATAAGAGTATATGAAGTAATGATAAATGACTTAAGACTTCAAGAAAAAAAAAACAGTTTAAAATCAAAATTCTACTACTTTTTCTTCTCACCGCTGTCCTACTAGATTTTTACTGGACTGTTAAAAATCACAGCATTACCAACACCATCGTTAAATATGACATATTTGCATACAACAGTCAAACACCATGTACACACATTGCAAACCACATGACATACCCGAATATATGTTTTACAAGTAACTCCCAACATATTGTGACACAGATTGAATAACTGTCCGTTACGATACTTTACTAACAGTTCATAAGTATTGCTCAATATTGCAACTGCATATAAGTACTGATATAATGTATTGTCGTATGTTGATAATCGATCTTAATGATTTAGTGGGTCGGTTATGAAATTTATTGTGCTTTGATTTATTGTTAGGATTCGGGTTGACGCCTTTGGCGATGGTCGAACTTGCAATAAAAATAGCGATAGATTAATGACTGATTACGTTTGATTTGGCATAATATGTCAGTCGGTTTGTAACGTAGACTTTTAAAAGGTTACCGTCAAAGTCCAATCTGCAAAGGAAAAACTAATAAGTGTTTTGCCTCATCGCCAACAACAACAACAACAATCGCCAACAATTTGCCTGCTGCCCGTCCAATTATAATTTAGGTGATTTCAAGGCTAGAGTCTTAATATAGTGCGCCTTACCATCAACGATTGCATTTGCATCACTACTTACCATTTTAAACCATTAAAAAAAACCATTAAACAAACTGTAAATAAGAAGGAATTTGTGAAAAAGAAAAACGAATCCAACCAATGAATAAGTAGTGTGACGATTCTACCAACTTCTTGCGAACATGTTTTCATGCCTTCACTATATGACAATGCACTGTTATAAACAAATTATGGCTCAGATCAAACCGAACGCTTAAACTAAGTAATTTTAAGGCTCATTTTAGTTCTGTGTCATGTCATCATTATCTGCCTAGCCTTTTCCCAACTATTTTGGGGTTGGCTTCCAGTCAAGCCGGATTTAGCTGAATACCAGTATTTTACGAGGAGCGGCTGCCTACCAGACCTCCGCAACCCATTAACTGGGGTAACACAATAGTTGGGAAAAGGCTAAGTAGATGATGAAAAGATCTATCAGAAATTTTTACAGTTTATTAGCATGATCTGTACCTATCTATCTGTTTATATTTCTAACGATTTGTTAAGCTATGTGGGTGTGTAAGTCTTTGTATTCAGCGAGATCGACTGCCGTTTCTAACAGGTAGGCGCCCACACTCGATACATAATCGACTATTCAATCGATATGCTTTGACATTGAAATCGACTAGTGTGTGCGTTCGGTTAGCGGTTTCTCTTGGTGATTAGAATTCTAATTTGTAATGTGCATGTTATGCATTACTGACGATTAATGGGATGTTCTTCTTATTCTGTTGTTGTTTATGATGTCAGCTTTCTAATTTCGTTTGAGTTTCAATTACAAATATATTATATTTATATTTTTCTGACAGACTGACTTCTTGACCTTTCAAATTACCCGTAATGGTTTATTTGAAAAAAATATTTAAATATGAGTACGTAACATGGCTTTTGTCGCTTGCTACCGAGATAAGAAAAGGATACTGTGTTCCTAATAATTCTGGTCAAAGTCTACCTATGTTTTCATCCAAATTCGTTCAGCAATTGGTGATATGATTAATAAATACATCAGATGTACACTTTTAACGTTTGAATCCCCAAGCGGTCCTATGAGACCGCGCTGTTATTGTTTTACTATTGTGTCTCGTTTCGCGGGTATCTGAGTAAATTTGTGCCTAATATTGACATAACTACATATTGTATACTTTTAAACTGTCCAGTCTTTTTCAATTCGAAAGTTAAGGGATTCCTTGTGAATTAATTTTAAAATTTCTTTATAACTTTTTATACTATTACCTAAGTGTGGCTTTCATTTCAGCCATCTGCAGAATAAATATTTTATTAAACAAATTATATAGAGCAATAAAAAAATCTCTGAATTTTTTTTGGCAAGACAAAACAAAATCTTAGACATATAATATTAATAACAAGTAATCTGCTTTTAAAACATAGCGTGAGAGAAAGTCCTAACAACAATAATTTCAAATTTAATTTAGTCAACACACTCGCATTTTCTTAATTAGACGTCGTCTTAGTGATCGATAGTCAGCATTCATAAAACAGGTTTCTTATAGTATTTATTAAATTATACAGTTTAGTGATTGTTGTTAGTATTAGGTCTAGATTTAACTATACAGGTATGTATGTATATGTTACCGAGGAAGGCCAGTGGCTGGACATTACGCAATGTCAATACTATTATATAAATACCTGTAAACTTGTCTCTTGCTAACAGGTTAGAAACTAACTCTGGTCCTTTTGTACCTGTCTAACCTTTTCCCAACAGTTGGACTCAGTTTCCTGACTAACTGGACGTAACTGAGTACAAATATATTACATAGAGCAACTGAATATTTGACCTCTACAACCCAGTTATTGGGTAACACAATGCTCTTTGGTAAGACTACTTTTTAAACTTTGACAGTTGTATGTCTAGTGCAAGTTGGTTTTAGGTTGACGCGATCGACACGTTTTTGACATTAGGCGCTCCGAGGTGCCCGCTCTAAACTCTTTACCAATCAGACAGCCAAACGCGGTAAGCATTTCGATCGCATTAACGTAAAAACAACTCGCACCCAGGACACTAACCGTAGCAACCAACTACTCTAAGTGTATTCGGCGACTTTATTCACGTCAAATTATATAACTAATTCAACGATTAACACCATGAGGTTTTCACAACATATGCGACCTGCCAAGAACACATTCACGAAACGGATTGCGAAAATGTATTTTGTCAAACAAGAACGTGTCTTAAAAATGGGACGCATCAAATCTTCAATAGGACAGTTCGAAAATTTACGGTGACGAAAGGACCAATTTTGAAAGGACCAAATATCGTTGCAATTTAAACACTAACGTCAAGAACATAAGAGTTAATGAAACTGAAGATGTATGTTTGCTTACAGAGATGTTCGTTTTTGTCTTCGAGACACATAATAGTAACATGTAATTAGAATCGCGACCACGTTGTCATTTGACTTGGAAAGCAGTTGAGAAGAATGCGAGCTATACAATTTCTACTGAATTTTTAACTGTATATTTTGTAATGCGTCTCTAGTACTTAACTGTAATAATTGGTGTTGAAGGCATCATGTGTTTCGTGCTTTTGGGATGTTTAAAAGAGTTACCGCGCAGGAACGCAAAGGGTAACTTAAGAAACACGGGTAGATTTTATACAGTAACTTTGTAAATCTGACACTCTTCTCTCCACCTAGAGCGGAGAAGTTATTTTGTAATATCCCACCAAGAAAAAAAAGGTGCAATGTATTTTGAGACCAGACTGTATCTGACTCCAAATCTGGCCTACATATTTTGCTTGTGTAGTACACTTTATGTTCACTAGAGTCTAGAACAAATATTAATGTACAGTCTAGAATATAATGCATAAATATTAATGTCAAATTGTATTGCATTACTTTTTCAACATTTCTTAGTTATGGCATCTACATATTTGGTCCTATGTCCTGCAATCACAGTTTTTGCACCAAAAATGGTGACAGCAAATTGAGAGCAGATTAAATTTACAATTAAGGTTCAAAAGCACAAGATAATTATAGTTATATCATCATAATGGTAATGACAAACAAGCATAATTTGAGCAATTTACTTACCTTTCTGAAAATTATGTAGTTTAAAAGTTACGTAATCATGTTTGGGTGGGAACTTTTCAAACTCTGCCTCTCTTTGTGAAGTGAGAGGTAGTATCTGACTATTACTGACTTTGGTACTGCTGCAGTTGCCTTTTGCGTTCTAGAGCCACGTTAACTCTTTTGAACAGTCCTTAGTCCAGTCCTTTCCTTATACTTGAACAATTTTTTTTTAAATGATTGGTTTAATCCTGCAGTGCTTGACTGTGATTTCATCTGATGGTGATCTGTTGATGATCCAATCAAAAATGTTTTTATTTTACATGGGCCTATATGGGCACTATAAAACGTCAGAAGCTAGTGCACGGTTCCAATAGGTCGTTTCCTAAAGAGAAGAACCGGCAGGAAACTCCATAATATCCTCACATGGTCTCTCTCCTCCATGGCTCCATAGAATTTCAAACCCCACTAATATCCCTTCATCACACAACACCTTCAAATTCTCATCAAAATCTCTCACTAACCCCCCCCCCCCCCTTCCACACATAGAGCGATCAATAACCCAGTAAAATAAAAGTCTTCTTATTTGTCTCATAAACAACAATTACTGTTGAACGGTTGCGAGTCAACAAACTATCAAGCGATTACATCATGGCGCGTGCTATCCTGATGTACTGCGTCCAGGGTTGACCCTGATCATCCTTCTTATATTCAGAGTTATATTTTTATAAACTAAGTAACTATAGTCTAACGTGATAATTACACTAACATTCATATTGTAAGACGAAATTTTGTATGATATATTTAAACTAATATTATAAAAAGATTTTGATTTTGTGTTTGTTTGGATGTTACTTACGATTTAACTCAAAAGCGAATTGAGCGATTTTAAAAATTCTTTCTTCAATAGAAAGCTGCCTATATCTTTACTGAGTAACAGAGAGGCTATAATAAATTTTCAAAGAAAAATAATTCTATACCGAAATTGGAATATTGTAACCCAAGGTATGTTACAGCTTAATAATTAATCTTAATTTAGTCAACCATGTAACAAAGTTTTTCTTAAAATTGTCAACAGCTAATAAGAAATACATACTTAACAATACGGGTAGTAAGCTAAACGGGTTAAGCCGTAAAAAATCCTGCTCAAAAGACCAAATGTTAGAAAAACATTACATTATTTCCTAATAATGACAGTTAACACTCCTTTTACAAATTAAATATCAAAGAAGATTTAATTAGTGATATCATGTAGTATTTTTAATTCGATCTCTCCCATCTCTATTGTACAACCCTAAATGTACCGTAGTAATTGCGCCTGCGCGGGGATGCCTTCACGTATGTAAAAAGAAAATAAAAGTGTAAACCCGTTCCACTAAGAGACTCCCGTAATGACTAGCTCTAGTGGGCTAGCGGGACCCAATCGATATCGATAGCGAATATCTATAGAAAATATCGATAGCGAATATCGATAGCAAATATCTATAGCAAATATCGATAGAAAAATCGATTATTCAAATTATTCAAACGATTTTTTCCCCATGAACTTTAACTATATTTTTTGTTGAACCTACCTACTAATTACAAATAGATCAAAGTAATTATGTTACTCCATTTTTTCTGGCGGAATGCGGAAACTGGGAAGGTGATCATGTGGTTTAAATATTACTAGTTTCTAAACATACGTCATTACATGTCATGTCAATGTGTTAGGTTAATTTTTACGTAGGAAGTTAGTATCTACCTAACATGTGGTAACTTCGTGAACAGTCATAACTGATTAGTGATTAGTGCTTACGTGAAACGTCAAAACCGAGAGAGAGAACAAAAACGCACGTGCCTGTTATGACCGCAATAGTATTCAAAAATTTAAGAAAATCTTTCAACATTATATTTTCAAACATTCCATAATACCTAAAACATGGACTAAAATACACACTTTTTAAGATTTTGTCAACACTCAAAAAAAAATTTAATAAAGCCAGTCTTTAAAATACTCGATTATAATATATCTTAAATTGATAAATTAGAATTTAATATCTACCATTGCATTATTAAATTGATTCAAAAAGAAAACATTAAAAAATCTCATAAATTCAAATATAATTAGAAAAAAGTTCGCTACCAGTAACGCGATTCAAAAAACCATCGCTCGAAATCGATACTTTCCCGATCACAACACTTGTCTCAAGCGTTCACCCCTGGATATGGGTCAGCGTGCTATAAACGAGTCCTGTGACGTGCACAGGTGCGTTTTATGATCATCCTTTACGATGCGTTATGTCAGACGTTGGCAATGGACGGGCTGTTACGACATCTGTTTTTATACAGTCGTGGGAAAAGTATGATTAAGTAAGTAATAGGGTTTGAGGTAAGGTTCATTTGAGAGATTGTTTTAGGGCTGATAAATAAGGATCGCATTAACATTATAAAGATGATAATTTGGGAGAATGTGAATACTATTATGTTTTTTACTTCTTCACGCTCAAACGGATTTCGATCAAACTTGGTACACGGGTAGACTATGGTCAAGTATGGTCTACCCGTGAACCAAGTGCACGAAAAGTGCTATTCCAGGATATGTCCTGGAATAGCACGTAGGATACGTTTTATCCCGGAATAATGTTTCCTTGGCATAATTTTCTGCATTCGCGCAGGCGAAGCCGCAGGCGGCGGTAATAAAATATAGACATGAAAAAATCACTTAAATCATATTCACGATTTTAAATAATATTTTGTCAAATTCTACCTATCATATATGGGCAGTGAAATTAAGTAAACAAATACGATATTTAAGGAGGGAGAAATATAAATACGTTTACTTTAGCTTGAGTTCAAAACATAGACAGTGAACCACTGCGAATCGGGCACGCGACACGATCAACGACTGCACAGGTATGCCGAAGCGCGTGCGCTGCATTCGATGCCAGTTAACTGTAATTGTTTAAAATATCTAACAATTATTTATATCTATAGCTTGAATCAATCTATGACAATTGTTAATTTACTGCAACAAGTAAATGTAATGTCATTTTTGACACTAGGAATGTCATTACAGGTGGAACGTCACTGTCAGAACTTTAAATGACGTTTAATTTACGCGCGAAATTGCAACTGTCAACGTATTTTTTTAAGTTGCGTTTCGTTTACAGACCAATAAATCAGAAAGCGTTTCACAAATACAGCTTAAATGTACGCGTAAGATATAAATTATAGTACAGTAGTTCCAATATTTATCATGTCGAAACAGTCTAGATTTCTTCCGATAGTAATCGATAACATGAAATACACCAGTTCTATCTGTTATACCACGCTGTTGCGACGTATCTCAGAATCGCACGAGATACAACAAACGTATCTCGATCGGATGTCGTAACAGGCATTGCGATACTGATTTAGAGCAAAGTGAATCAAGTGTGAAAGTTTTGACCCACTGACTGTACGAACTTTTTTTTTTACTTCGAATGATTACGCGGCTCCTTTGTAGTTTGTCGCAAATGCGTTAAAAGGATAGTTAAATACAGTGAGTTATGTAAGTTCCTGTAGCTCAGTAAAAGTCAACATTCGAAAGAGATTTTACTAGGTAATGCTTTTACCAAAGTATTTAAAAGTTGAGGGAAACAGTAAAGAAGTAACAATAACATATCACGGTGGATAATGTGTAACTTTTCAATCGTCATCCTCATCGATCATTTCCTTAAAGAAACTAAAAGGCCAATTTTTGTACTTAGAAACATTTTCTAATTCAATGTCATTGCAATATCATCCGGCAAACTCAAAAAAAATGTTAATAAGTAGAGCAACAATATATAAACACTAAACTGTTTTAACAGATTGCGACCGCGATTTAAATGCGAACATTTTTTATTTTATTATTTACGGGCTCGCGCTTGACCGCTATATCACCTGATGGTAAGCGATGATGTAGTCAACAATAGTCTACGTTTGCCTAGAAGTAACTTACTCACTCTTGACTTAAAGTTCCCGAGGTATTACCTATCAAGAAACAATCTTCCTTAAAAATAAAATTTTGCTACTGATTTCAAAGATAAATTTAACAAATAAGATAAATTCAAAGAAACAACCTTATAAGGAACGTTAATGAACCAATCGATCGAACACTAACAGATAATTTGTCTCCAACCTAGACTTCGACTTTAGAGAAAATCACGTAAAGAAAAGCACTTTCGACTTTCCAGCAATTGATATTAATGGGTTTAAGAGCTGCTGCGGTCTATTCAATGGACTTACTGGTATTATACCGTAAAGTAAAGAAAGCACTCTTTACACATACGATTTAGCGGTAATAGACCTACAACCAACATCGATCGTTTAAGATTTTTTTTTTAACTCGTAAGATACACTTCATGTGTTACAAACTTTTTTATGTGGTAACCAGAAAATTAGATAGATGAGATATTATTAACTATCGTAACAATTTCGCTTCGTTCTTATTTCAGTTCATTAAGGATTTGATGTTGAAGGTAATTAACCTTTAGCATACAATTAAAGTGTAACAAAAGATTAATTTCAAAAATTTTCAATTCTAAAATCAGATATTACACTAAGTGACCCTATCACAACAACTTGACATCAAACTTAAAGCAACAAGCAGATGAAATGTAAACCTAACATTGAATAATATTTAAAAGACGATCCAAAATCTCAACACCCAAGTAAAACAAACATAGTGGGTATCAAATGAATGGGAGGAACAGACGGAGGCGATCGTTAGACACGCCGTACGAGCCCCAATGTCGAATCCAATGCCACACATTGTTAGCTGTAGGAAGGAAGCAAGCGAACCGACGCTTTGTGTACTGTTAAGAGCCTACGATAAGATGGCTGTGGTGTGTGTGCTTGGAGAAATTAGGAGGACGTGTGTTTCTGATGAATAATGATGTCTGTTAAAGATGGGTGATGATTGAATCGATAGAGAGATATTTGTGAGGTGGTTTAAAGTGAATTTTGCTTTAATTTTGAAACGGATGATTGATACGGTGATGATGACTCAGATCTGCATTATGAATAATATCTTTTAAATGAATAATAAAATAAATAATGAAATAACAACAACACATAACAAAGTGGGGACACCATTATAGCAAATAAGTTTCGTTTATGAAGTAAAGAAAACCAACAAGCTGATTGATCCTTTATCTTTAGAGACAAACATGACATTTTACACATTACAGAGCCATCAATCTCCTTCTATGAATATAAATGCCGTAGATAACATTAAATAGACATTAAAACAAGGATTCTATACCTCTAATAGGATGTCATTAAATATGAATGAACATCGATGAAGAGCTAAATGACAAACAAACAAGGCTGTATAAGCTATCGCCACACCTATTGTTTCATAACACCCTTTTATACTTTAATCATCTGTAGAAAGTTCAACAATTGTATCATTCGTGTTGATATAATCATTATATTGAGTTACGTGTTTTGATAAATAGTATTTTATTGTATTGTAAACGGAATTTCTTCCGGTTGAACCAAATTCTTATGACTTTGGAATGAATACATAAGAATACATAACTTTTATGATGTTTTTGTAATAACTCATAAATATATCAATTATTATTTTAAATGTAGAATTAAGTTTAGACTTAGTGATACTACTTTCGAATTCAAAATTCCGGAAACACAATAAAATATTATAATAAACTTTATAATAACCAGTCGGATTACAACTAACCATATTCCAGTTAAACCAAATCGACAATATTTTTGGAAGATTTAGTATTTAATTTGTATATTCGCAAGAAATATATTCGATGTCATTGCTATTCAAACTTGGGACTTATCTAGTCATCTTTATCCTCTAATACTTATGACAATTTATTTAAGGGTAGAAGCTGTGTGATCTAATCTACCATCTTAAATTTCTAAGATACCATATACAAATATATAATGTCTTCTTCTCCTTGTTCCAGCCTAGTCCCGTTTGAGACGGCAGCGGGTGGCGAGATGGTGTCTCGACGTCGAATACTTTCGCGTTCTCGCGACGATCTAACGCAGGCGTTTGCAGCGCCCGTAGAGGAAGAGGAGGATGTATGGTATCAAAAAGATAAACTTTATAAGGTAAGTCAATTCAAATTTTAAAGAAACAATATCCTACTAATATTATAAATGCGAAAGTTTGTGAGGATGGATGTATGTTTGTTACTCTTTCACGCAAAAACGGCTGGACCGATTTGGTTGAAATTTGGTATGTAGTTAGGTTATACCCGGGATTAACATATAGGCTATAGGAAAAAAAAAAGCGTGATCTTATTTATTCTTCGATTTTGTTGTTGCGGGCGAAGCCGCGGGCGGAAGCTAGTACTTGTATATATTAAATCAGACTAGACTACTAATTGGCAAAATAAGCCAATCTGCGGTCCCAATATTGAACGTTTAGGAACTCCATAAAGTAAATCAACTGTAAGACATTTATGTAGATATTTATATTTTTAAGTATTATTATCACCTTACGACATGATCTTAAATATTTCTGATTCATTGTTTCAATATTGATTTAAGCTTTCTATATCTTCGATAACTACAGTATAAGCATTCATAGCACCGTCTGAAGATGTTACAAACGTGAGGTTATACTAGCTGTTGAAATATTATGCCTGTCTGTTTCTTCACGGTTGCGATGTGAATTTGAATAATAAAGTGATAGATTGACGATTGCAAGACTATAACCGACATGAATTAATTTAGGAAACCAACAACATTAAATAGGATTCTCGACGATAATTGTGAAAGTGGACATGATTTTACGATAAACGAAATATTCAAAAAGTCATAATCACATTGATATTTTAAAAGGGTTTTAGTGCCATGATTTCTAATCGTTATCCCTAAAACTGACCTATCATATCGAAAAATCGGTTAGAACAATATTTATTCTCAGGTTTCCTAAAATGCAACCTCCAACAATTAACAGGCACCAAGCTGTTTCCTGCCATTGTATCATAGACTAATGAGTAGGCAATCAAATTATAATGGGTGAACGATACCCAAATTGGTATTTAAACTTTCTATGCATCAATCACGAGGTCGCCGAGCCGATGTAAGTAATGTTCACGGCTCAGTTCACACAGTTACTGCTATAATAGCAGCCAATGACAGATCATAAGAGAAACCATTATTACAATTTGTCAAAGTGAAATCTTAGACTTTCCACAAATTAGGACCTATACGTGTGACCACTTACGCCATAAACGATATTATGTGCGATCGTTTTATAAAGTATATTTTTGCATTATAACTTCATATTTTATTTAATCTTATTCTCTTATTTTGGATATTTCGAAATCTTTTCATTCATCAACTGTGTTTAGTAATCCCTGTGAAAGTACCTACATTCTGTAACATAATTTGTCTTATATAACTTCTACAAATTGAAATTAATTAACTCAATTTGCAAGTTAAACACTACTGTCTCCCATAGATGTTCCGCGTGCATATTACGTTTTCCTTTCCTTTGTCTTTGGTTACGTTTTTGTAACCGTTTCCGACTGCTTACAGTTATTAAGGACGTGAGAATACGCCGTACTATATACTGACTGACTGACACTTACCACGTTTCATTTAGCTTCAACATTACAAACAATACCATCGCTATTTCGATATTCATCGACAACTGAGAACAGATACCATTCACGTGTGCACTAAATTCAGTAGCATTGTATTGAAATGTCTTTGACTGTATATTGACGTAACAGCCACACAATAGTGTCTCGATTGACTCTCACAATGTTGTTTGTTCAATGCCTCCTCCATTTATAGTTTTTGTTAAAGCTTTCGCGGATATAATATCTGCGGTTGACAGTGAAAGCCTAGAAGCACGAATGCCACATTCAATCAAAACATTGTTATTGATAGATTTTTCTATTGATTCCTGTGGTTGTGGTTGAGAGTGCACTCTATCCTTTTTTTTTTCTTCTCCATAAAAGTTGTTTCTTTCTCATCCCCTACATCAATACCATCTGTATGATTACTATCGGTATGTAAAATCTCTTGCACAAATCAACGATAGTTATCTATAGACTCTATGATTTTATCGCAGAATTCCGTAGTTTCTGTCGTTACGCCATGGACGACTAATTATGTAATCCTAAATGGAAACAAACCGCAGGCTATCGTAAGGTTTAGGTTTACTCTTAATTTCTTATTTAAATCTTTTTGAAACTTTAATGAAGAAGCCAGATTCATTTCTTTGTTTCGTAAAATGAAGTAAGCACCTCAATGAATCGACTAGAATTGCATGTTTTTGAATTATGGTTAACGTTTCTCAAGAAACTTCACTGCCATTTAGTAAATGCCAAAGTATTTGCTAAACAAACATTACTCCACGATAGTCCTTTTGCAATGTTTGCTTGTCTGTCAATCGCTGCATGGTCAACTCTGACCCATTGATCGCGATCGTGACCGATGACTAACAATGAACAAGTTACGGCATAGTAAATTGGCCGGAAAACATCTGGTCGCGTATACTTTTGACCTTATAGCTATGCAATGTCAAATTGCAAGTGATTTATTGAAGTTTGCTTGCATTACCGTATTAAGGGGTATTGGAAACAAAGACGAAACAAGTCAACTGTATCGTTCAAGTTAAATCAATCAAGGCTAAGAAATTACACATTGTTTCTTAATGACAAGAGCCTTTTTGATACCTAAGTTGCGTTAAGAAGTTCAGTGACCACTGAAGAAAAGGCATTGCATAAGTTCATTTTTAATTTCTCAACATAAGTCTTTTTGCTCGTGTCAACTTAAAGTACCTGTCCTTCAGGAATTAAAAAATAATTAATTCCTTCCTGAATGCCTCATGAAGAATGCCACAAAGTCTTAAGACTTTAAGTGCGAATTATTACATCAATTTCAGTAGGTACTGCCGGATATGTCTGAGTTCATTGATCTGACATGACAGTGGGAGGGCCAAATTGACCTCAACAAGTTCAATTCAGTAAAATGTTTTGATTGGAACCGTACTGTTAATTCGAAATTTTGCTTTGTTGTACAAAATGTAATCTTGTAATGATGGTGCATGTTGTCAAGTATTTTTTTTATTCAAAGAAGGCAGTGATTTGATGGCCTGTCTTATTTCTTTTACCTTTCAAGTGGCTCTGCAAACTTCATTAAAATTATATGTATGTATTGGCGTATGATTATTATTATTTATTACAAACTCCAGTCATGCTTTGAAAGCGCCAAGTCCCTCATAAATTACTCCAGTAGCAGATCTAACCTTACCCTTTTTAATCTTAACAATTTTATCATCAGCCATCATTGGACAACCTGACGTATGATTTGCATTTAGTTAGTGCATTACATTGTAGTCACGAATCTTACCTGACTCTTTTTCTTTTAATATCAAGGCTCCAAAAAGCATACCGAAATTAAGAAACGAATGCAACTCTAAACTAGTTCAAGGTTACGCCGAATTCTACTTTGAGCGATTCTTTCATAGAAATGTTAAAATAACCGTTATGATTTTGAAGTTGGCAATTATTCCATTCATCTTGTAAACCTAGTTTGGTCTTGCCATGTCAGTTTTATGACTTGATTTCAAAGATTTATTTGTTACTGTATTATTTTTTGATGAGCTGTACATCACTGCTGCTAGCGCTAATTCATGAATGTTTTTGGTTAACATAATGTTGTTTAACCTATCAATACCCGCGAAACGAGACACAATAGTAAAACAATAACTGTCGGGGATTCATGAATTAACTTGCAGAACTAACAATTTATTTGAGTTTTGTTTAAGGTTATATTAACAGCTGGGATTTCCCAAATATTTAGTAGATCAATCTCAATAATATATTTATAATTAATTAAATTTTCAACAACATTTTTAAGGTGAATGTTTGTGAGTGTGTATATTTATTCATAATTATGTTTATTACTCCTTCACGGCGATTCTGACAAAAAGATTTGGATGGGCATACGGGTAGACCATATCCTGGAATAGCACATAGGATACTTTTTATCCCCAGAGTATGTGGCCTTGGGATAATATTCACATACCACGCCAGCGAAGCTGTTGGCAGCAGCATTATATTTATCTTTCAAACATTCATCCTCTAGCGTCCAACCATAAGGTTTTAATCAGTCGCCGATTGTGCGTGCAATTATATTTACAACAGTGTCCTTATTACAGCCCACAGCGGCTTGCGTTTGCGCAATGTTGCAAGACTTGACACCTGTTACTAGCCAACCCAGCTGTCTGTCTAGTCGTGATTTTACGACAAAAATTATCAACATCGTATTAATATTCGATAGATACGTCGCGTTTGATGTATTGCACAAGATTGCAGAAATATTTAGAGGTTGAATTTTTATTAGTTATTTAGACTTGTTGCAGAATAGAACGTGGTTCGCTGTATATTTTATCTAATGTTTATTAAGACCATTTGGTTTTGGTTTTAAAGAACCTACAGATATATCTTCTTAACATACGTTACAAACAAAAGCAACTTCTAATATTATTCTAGTACCATCTTCAGAGAAATTCCTATCTGTATTATATTTTACATAACCATCATTTCCCCCATCATCATTCTGTAATAGTAATTGTTTTGGACACTTTAATTGTGCTGAGCTCACGATCCGCGTGTCGTTCAATCATCTTACAGACACGACACACTACATACGTATGTAATGAAAGTGAAAACGTGTAGTTAGATAAAATATCAACAAAGACGTCATGAGCGGTTTCTTCTTTTTCTGCTTTTTGTGTTTTGTATATCTATTTTTTCTTCAGTCTTTTTGTTTGAGCTGACTTCCTTGTCTATATTATTCTGTTCAGATTTGTGAATATAATTGACATTTACGTATGTATGTTTATTTTCAGATCCTACATCCTTAACCAATATGCCTAATTATTTTTATTTTTGCCTTTAAATTATCAAATGTTTATAGCCAATACTATATCATCAAATTTAATCATTGTTTACAACATTTATATACTTCAAGATTTGCGTGTAAGAAACATCCTCTTACATGCCAATTTCATAACAAAAACGTTACCGAACTATCCATAACAACAATACTACGATACGTAACATTTGTTTAACAACATAGTACGCACCAAGGAGGCTTCGTTAATTTTAGATTACTATCGTAATCGCTTCCATATATGAAACACAATCATCATTTCTATCGATTTCATTACACAGTGACCAGTATTGCAAAATTCAGAAAATGCAGTCAAATCAAATGGTGTCTCATACTTTAAAGCAAAAGAACATTAGCTATTCTCCGGAATTTTGGCGGATAATAAGACGAGTGGCTTCTATCGTGTCATGGGTCAAAATTTGACATTTAAATAAGGCAGTTTAAAAGTAAAATGACGTAACTTCTCTGGTCTCCGGTCTCCACCAGCCAGTCTTACGAAAGTTTACAGTTGTCACTTGTATGCTTGATATTTACTTGCGTGCAATATACATAATTGTGTGTTAGAAAAGGTTACTGGCGTTGGTTGGTAATTGAAGATTAGATTGTCGTGCGTTTGAAAATAATGATGTAGGTTCTTGCTCCATGTTGAGGCTTGTACAGGTTGATAAATTTGCATCGTTACTGTCTAGAACCTACCCGTGTTGCTTCAAGTGCCCTTTTGTGTTACAGGGTCACAAAGATTTTTTGAACAAACCCTAAGGTTAAGGCAATAGCTAGGTAAGTTATTAACGACATGTCATTTTTATGAACAAAAACTTTGCAAAATATTTTACATGACAGGCATTTCTTAATATTTATGTTTACTCCTAATATTAATGTCGAGACACAGTAGACGTTTTAATTACAATCTACATGACTAAATACGTTAATCAAGATAATAATTTAGGCGACAATACATCTTGTTCAAATGAAGAAGACAATATAATTAACATGCCTAAATAAAGGAAACCCCAAAAACAAAAGACTGCTTAAAGCCGTAAAGTCCCCAATGCCCTTTTAAACGTGGGAACGGTTGGTATTCGGGTTGCCCTTGAAAATAAAGACTCGAATGCACCCCACATCCGGCTGGCCGACATTATTTATAAATTAACAGTCAGGTAGCTTCCAAAAGTAGGCAAGGAGTACCTACAGCCAAACACAGAACAGCAATTAATGAAAAACACATTACAATAGTACTTTTCTGATACAAAGAACTTATCGAATTTTTTTGACGTACGATTATAATAGTAGATATCAGCCTGAAATAGTCACAATACTGGGCAAACTTGAATGGAAATTCACTACAGATATTTTTCTTGTTCGATTCGATTTTATTTTTAACCCTTTTCAAAATATCAACCCAAGCAATGACAAGCATTTTTGTAAGAGCAAACCCTTAAGACATCAAAGTTCTTTCGTTCTTCGAACTGTCTGCTTATTTGGAATAATGTCATGATTTATTTCAAAAGGTATTGTATCAAAATAAGCTAAGTAACGCCGATACAGGAATAACTTGCACAATTTTTTTTTTTTGCTTTCTTATCTTGCAACCCGTCATTCCTGACTATATATAAGTGGGTGCTTTTTGTCTTTTAGAGTGCTGCTTCTATTAATACTAGCCCTTTACTCGTAATTAGTTTATTTGCTCAGGTATAAAGAAACAGACGTGATCCACAAAATTCGTGTCTTTAATAGTAAATTTTGCGTAACTTGTGCCAAACCTTATTTCCATAAAAGGGCTATATCGTGGTTATACACATACACCTAGAGCAATAAAATGTTACTCTTGTTTTACAAATTCTTCACGCCCACTTTCGTTTAAACTAGCATCGTGACTCGAATTCGGACATGACCCTGCAAATTGTACTTAATCTTTCTTGAGATTAAAACAAACACCCTAATTACAACGTTACTCATACTCAGCGTAATTACCAAATGTTTGATTAACATCAATCTCACGAAAATCTGAATATAGTGCAAGCATTATATTCCAGTCAATTGACATTTCGTTAACTCCGACCTCTTTGTAAAGTTCAACCTTCATTCCGATTTTAGTATCGAGATATTGGTAATTACGTTCCATTTTATACTAAATTCGTGGAATATAATGTGAACGATCCGATCTTCAACTGCTTAATCGAATAATAGGTCGTTTGCGTTTCGTTTAACAGTTTGTTGATTTTCAAATCGAGGTTCTCGAATTGCATGATGTGCTGTAATTATATCCTTACGTCCTTCCCTTTCCCTCATTACGTTAACTGGACGACCTCCAAACTGCTCGTCAGCAGCTGTTTCATTTTAGTTCATTTTTGCAATATTTATGTATGTGTTGACTATTTTTTACTTTAAATATACATATGTGCTCTAGAATCAAGTTTTTCAACATGCATGAAGACGTGTATTGTAAACAGCTTGCCAGTTACTAAAAGCGTAACATTAACATTTTGTCTCAAGACCATGTCTTATTATTAACCATCAGGTGTTAACTTTTTTAACAGTAGCTAAATCTATCTAGTGTCCAGTATATGCACTATAAAACTTTCCATAACATACATTAACAATTCTCTATAATTTTTTACGTCATCATTATCACGGTTAGCCAGCATTCCGTTGCCTACGCCGATTCCAGTTTCACTTTTTAGCGTCTGTTCTCAGTGAAAGTAGTTGGTTGATCCGAACTCCCAACTCTTCCTTTCGTATGGCTCGTGCCGTGTCATAAAATTATAAAATCAATCCGATGTTTCCTGTATCATTTACCTTTTAATATTGCAGTTTCATGGTTTAATTGTTTATAAGAAATTAATTAATTGAGACATTGATTGGGTCCAATTTTTTGTTAACAATATTTACTCGTTTCTGATTTACATTATCACGTGTCTGTTAATCTACTTTACCGAAATAATTTGCAAAATTCGTGTTTTTTAGTTTCCGAATCCAATTAAGCTCAGAAGTAATATTCGATTCCGCGTAACTCAAATGATTGCATATTGTCAGATAAACCTAAAAAAACAAGAATGTTTTGAGCAGAATGTGTTGCAATTCAGTAAAAAAATCTACATCTATTTCTAGATTATATTCAGAGTGCTTTGTATCTTCTAGTAATATATCACTGCAAGCTTTATCTATAACGAGTTCATCTATTAAAACATCAATAATGCTACTTTTCCATACATCTTTATCATTGATCTTTAGCTGCATATTTGTATCGTCCTTGCATATCAAAGTCTAAATAGTTATAGCCATACCTGGTTTGAAGTCGAGGCGAACGGGTGAGCAGGAAGAGAACAACTTTCGTTTTCACGCACCTGTCTTGTTTTGCAGCTTTTATATGCAATTTTTATCTCAATTGATAGTCAACTTAGTTCTTAATAAAATAGAGTTGATTTTTTATCGATAGGCAATATCGGTTGAATGATGGTCAGTGATCTCTCACGATTCTTGTTCTTTTTCCTTTTAATGGCTGTTCCTTATGATTTTGATGAGTCTGGATTGGGAACTTTGAATGTTTTGAATATACGACGCTATAATTTTGCTTGGGATCTGAATTTTCGACAAAATTATTTTCCATTTTTTTTGTGATTCATTCATGTTGTGTCTATTTGAATTAGGCACTTGACCTTTTTATGGGACTTCAAATGGTGTCAACGCAATTTTAGTTTTTGTCATGGTTAAAGATGTACTCATTGAGTATGATCAAAGACTATGACTATAATGACGGCATCCCACAAATACTGACCTTCACACCTATTTACCTTACTGTACCTTGCCAAATGTTGTTTCTAATTTGGCTAAAGTATAATATATTCAAATTATATGGTTAGCAACGCCTAAATTTTTACGTAATGCCCCTTTAGACTTTCGCTCACGACTGTGCGTGTTTGTAATGTGTGTAGAGATTCTCACACGACGTTGTTTATTGTTGCTAGATATTTAAGATAATTTACAGTAGTGGCGCTATCTTCGTAACTTGTTATATCATTTGGTAAGGCTAAAGTTTCTACATAGGCTTTATGAGATAAGTTGATAGATGCTATGCGTTTAGATAATGCTGTTTCGACTGGAGATAAGTTATTTGATGTAAAGCTCGATGTTTTACAAGGAATATGTTTTGCAGGATGGTTTATACCTATAAATATTTAATTAAATTGAATGTATTTTTCGTGATATATATACTCATAACTTTATTGGACTGAGAGAGACCTACATACATCTAAGACCTCACATAGATATAGATATATTATATACTTGACATCACCATACTAAAGATAACTTACACATTTTTTATATCACGCACACACTTCCAAGTACCGGAAATAGCGAGAGACACTCCCAAACAAGTCTTGTCAGTCAACAGTCACGTAGTTGGTCAGCTACAGCTAGTTGGACATCTAACAATTAATCAACTATTGTGGCGTTTTTACAAGGCAGAAACACTTGTTCTTAAGCCTATTGGAAATAATGGTCAGACCGTTCGTGGACCACAAAGAGATAATTATGCAAGAAGATATCAAGTCGTTTGGAGGAGAAATTGAATTGTCGACGGTTAAAGATTTTTTGTTAGTCTCCCTAGACAAGAATTTGAAAAAAAATACAAACGCTTTTACTAAATACTTACAGTAATATCATGAATCAAGAAATATTTATAAAAATCTGTGAGTCAGAATAAAACGGTATGAGCTTAAAAATTCGTAAAACTACCGACA
Organism: Mythimna separata; assembly: GCA_030763345.1. Taxonomy (NCBI): domain Eukaryota; kingdom Metazoa; phylum Arthropoda; class Insecta; order Lepidoptera; family Noctuidae; genus Mythimna; species Mythimna separata. The sequence goes on along the minus strand of CM061170.1, from coordinate 20,739,287 downwards.
TATCACGCTTATAATTAAATTATTAAAAAAAAACATTACTTAACACTTATTTATTAAAACTTACGTCATTATGATCATCATTTGACTTCTAATCATTAATCACATACAAGCTCATGGCACTATTGACTCATTGATTAAAGTTCAAGTGTCGTATATTGAAGAAGCCTCATTTTACGAACACCTCAAACTCAATAGTTTTATTAATTTATCAGAAGGTTCAAAATCCAACAAAAAAAAATGAAATTTGTTTGAAAAACTACAGCTGGCGTTAGTGACACGAATACCTGTCAAAATGTAAAGTCATGAATGGTCTTATATCATCCATCACATAATGAGTGATGAAGAAATAATGTCCCAATTCATTGAGCATGACAGTTATGGTGCTTATACCAAAGTCGTGTAGCTTTGTTGAGACATAAGAAGTGTTGTATTACTGGCTTGCTGGTGCTAAGTGACATCTGTCACTGGTGAAGTCCACTATACATCTGGATAGTGGACTTTATTGTTTTAACTCGGGTAAATAATGTTTCTTATGATATTGTCAAGATCAACAATAATTGATAGAACATGAATGATGAACAAATTAATTTTAACAATAAGACATACCAAACAAATAAAGGTGCAAGTACTATAAATCAAAACATTGCGTGAACAAGTTACTTAAATTAAAATGACTGCTCATCTTGAAGATTGAATTATATAAGTAAGTGTATGAAATTGGATCACTTTATTATTGGCCAATCTAATGTGTATGGTAAATTAGTTTTAAACAATTGAATGAAATATTACGCAACTTTCCAAGTGCGTGCCGCCCATTAAATACTACTTCTCTTTAAGCATCATTTTTATTTCATTTTGTTAACACTTTTCACGACGTAATGGATGTTAGATTTATATCTCTAATTCTTATTTCCTCTAAATAAATACTCAATTAAAGGGTCACGGAACTGAAATAAATTTTTGTCAAAAAAATTAAAGATTTCGAGCATATGTAGTTTTTAGTTGTAAAATTCTTAGATTGTTTCAAATTAGGTGCAGTTGTAAAGAAGTTGTAGATTTAGATGACATTTGTAAATATTATTTTAATCATTCTCTTAAACGACTTTGAACCCTAGTAACCTCTAACGAATCAATTTAATATTTGGCATAAGACTATAATAGTAATTAACCAAACTCAATTCAAAAACCAATGGAGAACCGTGACTGACCTATACGCATACCTCATAAACAAATTAGCCAAAACCCAAATTGCTGTATCCTGCATTCATAACTAAGACAAAACTCGTATAACGTTCACTTTCAATGAAATAACGACTCAATCGAAGAATTTATTACATTTGCCAATTCGTGACTGGACGCCGTCAGAGGTCAGAGCACGCCATTACATTATTGCTTTACCTACGGTCTATTAAATCAAATTCAGATTAAAATGAGATTATTCAGATTTAAATCTCTCGTTTGTTTTGATTTTGTCCATAAACATTGATATACGTGCTGAGTTTGAGTCACTCTCGTAACCCTATACGGTAACTAGATCATTTCGAGTCATGCCTGCATAATTTTGACTGCTAAGGTCAACACTGATACAATCGTTGATTCTAGCAAGATCGATGTTAAAATAAAACACAACGAAGTTAAAGAACCGAGTAGAATTGTTTTTTTCTTATTTAAGGCAAAAAAAAAAACAAATTCTCACTGAATAACCAACACACAATTTAATACCTACTCAAAGATAAACCGCAAATGTTAAAAAAAGTAAACCTTCAACAAAATTTATTAGACAATAATCCAAGCTTAACAGCTATACATATTCCCTTCGTAGACACTAAGCATAAAATTGCTTCTAAAGCCTGCGTTTTCCTAGAAAAGCTCGACGTTGCCGTTCACTATCATAAACGGTTTGCATTCTATCAAAGGTCGACAAGAGATGACCAAGGCTGCTCCACATAGCTACAGGTTGAAAGAATAAATGAAGCCAATGTAATTAAGTAAACGTCATGTTAGTTGATGTTTTATTCAAAGGATCTAGAATTAAGTCTTCAACAGTACTGGTTTAAGTTGCTGCAGCATTGTCAATAGATGTTGTAATCTATATATATAAAAATGAAACCCGTTTTTCGTTGTCACGACATCACATGAAAACGGCTTGACCGATTTGGCTGATTTTTTTTTTAAAATGTTCCTTGAAGTTCACTGATGGTTCTTACGGAGAGAAAAATTCTAAAAAAAAAAGTTAGGTAAAGTAGGGTAGGTAGGGTAGTGTAGGGTAGTGTAGGGTAGTGTAGGGTAGTGTAGGGTAGTGTAGGGTAGTGTAGGGTAGTGTAGTGTAGTGTAGGGTAGTGTAGGGTAGTGTAGGGTAGTGTAGGGTAGTGTAGGGTAGTGTAGGGTAGTGTAGTGTAGAGTAGTGTAGGTTAGTGTAGGGTAGTGTAGGGTAGTGTAGGGTAGTGTAGGGTAGTGTAGGGTAGTGTAGGGTAGTGTAGGGTAGTGTAGGGTAGTATAGGGTAGTGTAGGGTAGTGTATGTAGTGTAGTGTAGGGTAGGTAGGGTAGGTAGGGAAGGTAGGGTAGGGTAGCGTAGGATATGTAGGGTAGTCATTTGACGGGAGCGAAGCCGCGGGTAAAAGCTAGTACTGAATATATCAACAGTGTAGATTAAATTTGCTTTGTTCGAGACGACTATGCCTCAATAGTGGCCAAATTGATTGAAGATTTAAGTAAAAAAATCAGTAGATTTTGATACTTAAATCAAGCAAAAATATCATTAGAGAAACATAGCAATCAACTGCTTTGAACCTAAAAGCGTATCGGATATAAAAATACTTAGAAAAATAAAACTCTCTCACAAAACTCCCAAAAACAACCAAAACAAAGGAAACAAAAATTCAACCTTGGGAAGAACCCTTTTATCTTGAAAAGTTAGCGTTCATTAACAATGTGCTACACCACTCCCCAAAAGGGTTAATGGTTCAGAACACGACCAAAAAGAAACTCGCAGAAATTGATTATAACTTCAAAATATAAATAAAAGAGATCCACATTTCGAAGATATGCATGTCAGACCAAAAGTAAAATTGATCATGAACATTATTGAATAAATGGAATTTTTTAACGTTACTGACATAAATAACGTTATTATTTACAAGTGAGAAATATGACTTTAAAATATTTATAAAATCTGGCTGTTAGAATACATGACAGCAACAGTGAGTTCAAAAATTATCATGACAACTGAATACATACTAATGTGAAAGTTGAAGAATAAATTGCCAAATACAATAAATATATCAGTAAAGCAATTTGCAAATTGACTTTATGGTGTTTTGCGTGAGTACTCGTAATAATGATTAAATTTGTTAAATTTGCCATAATTTTTCATTATTGTATCGCTTGTGATTTTGAATGTATATGTTGTATAAATCAATGTCTCTTTAAAATCATGCATCTGTATGTACTTGTTCCTCGTTACCTACTTTGAAATTATCTTTCATCAATATTTTTTGTCACCAACTATTTCGATACTAAAAGTTCACTTGTCACTATTAGGACCAGTATGTTCAAGAATGCAGGAAGCAAGACCCTGCAAGGCCGCTGCACTGTTACTTGAGTATGTAGACCGGTGCAATGCAATTGTGAATTTTAATGACAAGAATTCAAGGGTTAGATTAGAGTAATGTGTTGTTTTTTGAAAGTACCTGCATAGAATAATTCATTATAATTATTATACTAATAGGGTAATTGGTGAGTTTGCATTAAGGCTCCCCCACACAGATGCGTTATTATCGGTCGGTAATATCGCATGCGGTATTGCGTTAATGCGTCCCGATTCCTTGCACACAGCTGCGTTTTTATCGTCCGATATTTCTTACGAGAAAGTTGCGTTATTATCGCAGATGTGTGTACGGTCGTTTGCGTTCTGATACAAAACATTCTAGAACGAATATCGGAATATCGCAGGACGGAGAAACGCAACGTCCCACTTCCATTGCAGCGTTATTATCGCAGCAGTGTGTAACTATACGACCGTCCTAATACAAAATGTACTGCAAACAGATATCGCAGTAACGCATGCGATATTATCGACCGATAATAACGCGCCTGTGTGGGGGAGCCTTTATTTTCTCTGTTATCTGACTCAGAACAAAGTCTGTCAATGTTAAAATAAGCAAAAATACTTAAGGTGTTTCTTCATTAATACCATCAATGTGTGAAAAATGATCAGCCAGCATTATTTCTATATCTTTATAACAACATTTCCTTTTTTGCTACATTCTCTATTAATCATGTATTCTAAAGTAAAGGTAAGGAATGACACTCCTAAACCAAAGTGTGAAGAATGTATAGTTTTATAATACTTTGCCTTCGACCTCTACAAGGTGGCAGTGTATGTTTGTTCTTATATGGTCTAACGCACGCATTTTATGCAACTTAATAGTACAGTTATGTGATATACATTACTCAAAAATTCGTGATTAGACTCTTCGAGAAATCGTTTTCGACATTATTTCAATTAAACGTTAACTATTACACGATACGGTAGCATTGATTTTTGTAATACTGTGATTAATTTAATAAACCTACTTAATTAAATTATGTATCTTTATAATTACTTAAATTTTATGAATTTTGGATAGAATTCAAAAATTTTAAGGAACACAATGTTTACAAAGTTTTTTTCAAAATGTAAGGACCATTAACTTTTTTTGCTGTTATTTAACTTTTTGGCGCCTTGCACCACTCTTTTTGGCATCTGAGGATGTATATTAAAGTTCTCAGCGGGATGCTGTTTCTAATCTCGTCAATGACCTCACCAACATAAAATTCAGAAGTTTTGGAATATAGCTTATGTTTTTCTTTTTTTGTTAAAGTTCTGTTGCCCTAAAATTGTTGTAGTAAATATTCAAGTTCTTCTTTGGCTACTACTGTTTTGTTTACTAATATTGCAGTTAGTTAAAAAGTAGGGTCTCGTTTTGTGCTTTAGTAATTTACGTACATTGGTTTAAAAAATCTTTGTCAATGAGAATATTGCAGATAATCTTTTTATTTATTAATTACTTTCAATGCCCGTATAAAAGGCATCCGTTGAGTTATCCTTCATCCCTTTATGCTTACTCTAATTAAACGAGATTTATTACACTTTTATTTATTGTGCCTTTTAGCATCTTAATTTAGCCGAAAGTGTTCTGGTTAGCCATAAAAAGTTTTAGAGGTCATCGTCCCGAAATTTAAGGAAAAAGCAAGTCTCAGGTAGAAACCTCACGGCTTAGTGCTTAAATTAAATAATCTCGAATTTATTTAGAAATTTAAGTTTTCGAATGACATCACCGTCCTTTTTGATAAAACTGTCTTTTATTGATTTCAAACCAATGGTCATTCACCTGCCCCTTGATATATGTAAGAATGAATGATGTTTAATATGAAATTGTATGAATGAAATTGAATCAATCAAAATAAAATATCATTGCACTCAGATACCTTATTGTGAGCGAAGACCATGAATTTAGTTTATCAATGGGCGTGGGCCTGTTAATATTCGGCATTTTGTAATAAATTAAATATTAGCCTTGTTCAAAACATTTCATATTTCATTTAGAATTTTTAATGATTTTGATCATATAATTGAGATATATCAGTCAACACAATTATCTTAAATACATCGTTTTAATGCCACTTAAGATGTAAATGATGATGTTTGCAGACGTTTAATAAAGTCTATTAATTATTACATAAATAGTGTTTTGCTCAACTAAGCAAGTGAAGCACGCTAAATTCTAGCATGCAATCTCGTAACTATTATGAAATGAACATCGTGATCACAAAAAGTATTGTGTATTTGAGTAGTATATAACTCAATGGAGATCTCTCTTTTCATGACGATAAATCAGCAATTAAAAACAATGATACAGAGCAGTCACTTGGAATTATATCTTTGTTTAGAACATCGCCTTCGGTAATTCCAGATGTGAAGTTCTAATCAGTGTATGGAAATAGACTTTAGAAAATATAAAAGCGATTAAATTTGAATTTGATTTTTTTAATTTTTTTTTCTTGCAAATAAATATTTGAATTTGAATTAGAAATTTTTCTCTCATCTATAGAAAATTTAGCAAACCATAACAATATTAATAGAGTCTATAACGTACTTGATGATCACGTTTTAAATATAAAAATCGCCATTAATATTAAAAATATTTGATTCTCTCATTCTCAAACAAAACACAAATGAAATGAAACGATATACAAGTATCCAATGCAGTAGTAACATAAATAGCTTAAGGAGATCGAGGTGTGGTCAACCTTGCATAGTCGACACCGTTGTTCGCACCTTACCATATTTAAAATGTTAAATCAAGTGCAGAGGCCAATAATGTAAACGCTGAGTTTATTGGCTCGCATAGTTTAAAGATTTCTTAGAACGGAATAGATGACGTACCTCCATCAAGACATAAGTGAACCACAATGAAAATTTAATATATTGAAATCAATCCTTTCCAATTTTATCGAGATAAATAAATGTGGCTATCCTATCAAAGCGCAATACGTGGCAAAGTCCTCGTTTATGAAAAAAGAGAGCAATTATCACCATCATCACCAAGCTTGCGGCCTATCAGTGTTTTCTTCTTTAGTAGTTACAGTTCCCTTATTGTTATCTAATCAATCATTTATATCAGACAACTAAAAAACAAATTAAACATGCCAGCAACTAATATGTGCATTATCTTGTCATAACTTCTGAAGCTCACCATTACTTTCAATATATCATTTGCTGACCATTGTGCTTCCACAAATGTCAACGTCACGCCATCTAGTGAGTCTAAAACATCACAAACTTCATCTGAATGCAACAATATGCTATCCTGGACTATAAATCAGTTGAATGATTAAGCATGACTGACTGTCCATTTGCGAATAAGTACAAAATAGCACTAACGAAGGCTATTCAGGGCAAATAACGAACTGAATATGACAATATGAGGCTAGATTATGAGAAAGATGACGACACAAATTGTACATTACAGTACATATTGTAAAAGCATTTATAACTAGGGACTTGAACAGAGTATCGATAGTGTGGTAGAAAATTATATTTTGACGAAAACCAAAGATCAAACACTGATTTCGGTAAATAGAGAGAAGACCGATCATTTAATGAAAAATATTGGATAAAAGCAACTTTGAATGTAATTAATAATTACGATTGATCTAGTCAAAGATTTTCTTAACAGCAGCGTAGTTTTAAAAATAAATCTATATTTTCTCTTTATTTAAATATAGGTTTTGATGCTAGAAAGTTTATCGATATTAAAACTAGTGACTTTAATATCGATACGAATCTGATTCGTTACCATATCCCTATTATGGCAATGCATGCTACAGCCACTATGATTGATTCTGATTAGGATTGGATGTAAAGATACGTTAATGAAGAGAAAGTTAGTAGTGATTGCGAATTTGATTTAGTACACTGAATGAGTCGTTAGACGGATGCATTATAACATGAAGACGTCCAGTAATTGGATCATTTGGCTGATGGCTTTAGTTGGTGAATAGCAAAGCTGGATGGGCAAAGGTTCGTTTTTATTTTATCTCATTGTTTAGATTCTTTAGACGCTGATGGTGATATATTAGGGCTTTTCAACAATAGATGTAATATAAAGGTATATGATGGAATTTGCAAACATTATTTATCATTATGAAAGCGAATGACAATCTTTGACAAAAAGCTGTCATCTAAAACCATTTTTTTATTTTTACACTAATAATTATGATAATTATAAAATTGCAAAGAACACTGAGTAAAAATAAAATTGAAAGTAAACACAAATCCCGCTACCACAATAAGACAGTTAAAATTGCTATAATCATCGCATTCGTATGAAATCGAAAGTCTGACTCGGTTCTAATGGTTGGCGGAAATTAAAAAAAAAGTATACGCCATGATAGTTATTATTACAAGAAAACAATCGTGAATATGGATATAGCTGTGTGCTATACGTGTTTGTTCAATATTTCCAAATAGGGTTGTCAGTAAGTAGGAAAACTATGTATATTTTTGAGAGACTGGTATTATTGCACGCACAAGCGGATTAGTTAGCCTTATGACATATAGGTATATACTTTTCCTATAAATTTAAAATATTGTTTTTGCTACAAGGTCATTACTTTTCTATTTTTTCAATAGATAACGAAACCCGATAACTAGAGCACAATGAGCTCTTGATTAATCACAACATAAAGCACAGATAAAGTGTAAAATATTAGATTTAAATAGGTTGTAAAAATAAAGGGATTTACAGATTTGAATCACAAAAAAAAAACATAAATCAAATCTATGTTGATAAGATGATCACGATCTTTTAATACGTAAAAACACGCAAGGCAAGAACTACGAGTATGTAGATAAAGCTATAGAACCATCCAATAATCCGCCAATTTCAAAAAGATACTAAAATTCTTCCATCCCTAACTAGTGAATGCGGCTACCAGAATCATTTCAAAACTTTTTATAAAAGTAACGGTCTATTTAGAGGCACCTTTTTAGTAGAAAATTGTCTAGTTATTGTTACATGTGAACAAAAACAGAGGCTTCGTTTACACAGGCCGATGCCTGTTAAAATTGTCAGAGAATCCGACTAATCGCATCATTGGAAATTGATCGTAAATTCTTCAGTAGTAAGACAGGAATTCCTTTGATACTCATCAGCTTCCCATTATTCTCTTCCTTGTTAGCAAAATCTTCGATATTTTTATTATACATCATTGCAATATTGATTGGTTGTATTATTACGTCATCGTAGCCTTTGTGTCGGTTTTTTGCCCAGTCAGTAATTACGGGCATTTATAAATGCTCATCCGTCATCGCGTTTTGTATTTGAGTCATTCATATTCTCGTAAATTGTTGTAAAGAAATCAAAACCAATTACTGTCAGGAATTTACCACCCACGAGTTCTCGACTATATTATGGAATCTTAGCTATATTTTTCCCACCAGTTATATTTACCATTAACTCCAATTTTTGTGGTACCTTTAAACAGAGTGAGACCAGAATTTTGCAAAAGTCTACTAGCTGATAATACTTAAAACTTTGTGAAGTAACTAGATATTCTTTATTTTTTTGATACTTTTTATTTGTCTCTAACTATGGTACTTTAGTGTGTTGTCTTCAAATATTTTGCACATATTTCCAAAGAGTTATATGTAGTTACAACTTTATTTGACATAAAACACCCCAGAACATGTAAATGTAAACCACACTCGAGTAAAACAGAGTCAGTTAGTAGAGCGGAACTCACGTTGCGCCTGCGACGATGTCATCTGATTACAACAACATTGCCACATTAGGATTAATATCTAAACTTCAGTAATCATACCTTACAAAAGTAACGCAAAGCAAGGTCATTCTTAAACAGTTGTTTTGCAAGAAAATATGAATGAAAACGTTTTGGTAAATGCGTGTAATGAAACTGCTGTTAAAAGTGTGTGTAACGAAACTGTGGTCGTGTAAAGTCGTATTTTTATTGTGGTGCATAATGAAGGTTATGGAAACAGCATAGAACTATGTATATAATTAAGTATTTCTTATAAATGAAATTCGCAACATATACATAAAATCTATAATTTTGGAAACAGTCGAATTAGACAAAACATTGATTCTTGAACACAGTATATTATCTATTATTATTATTCATCAGACTTGTAACTTAAGTCAACTGGTATTCATAGTAGCCAAGAGAAATAAACAATACTTAACTCAATTCTTCCGATGATAGAGCAGTTGAAGAGAATAATTAAGCAAATGATTTAACGATAATAACAATTGATCTAAATGATGAAAAAAAAAAATTCTGACTAAAACTTATTTTTTTGCCAACAGGAACACATACAGGAAGTATTGGACAAATGGACACAGATAGATGACGAAATATGGGCGAAGGTGATAGTGTTCGAGAGGAATCGACGCGTTGCCAAAGCGTACGCGCGTGCGCCTGTGCTCACTATCAACGGCTCAGACGACGGATTTGACGGCATGAGGTAAGGGAATCTTTTGAATACAAGACGAATTTTAATTAAATTACTTAAATATTGTTTAGTCATTTTAATACTATCAACGAGAATTACTGTAGAAATGGTTTTCATATTTTTTATCTTAGAACTTGGGAAAAGAAACACTGTTAAAATGTAGCTTGTGAAATACAAATAGGAGTAGGTATGTATTATATACTAGATACACTGATGATTTACATATGTATTTTTTACACAATTTTAAGCAGTATCGGAAAAAATGCATATTCCTCACTCTTTCACACCAAAACTGCCTGTACTTACATATTAGGCAGGTATAGTAATAAAGATCAGAAAAACATAATATAAACCAAAATTTATTAAGTACTAATTCCACACAGACGAAACTGCTGCAGAAGCTAGTATTACTCATGAACAAGAAATCTTAACGTTATCTTGAACTGGATCTCATAGATTTTCCTTAAACAATTCCAAAACTAACCAATATCTAAAGCTGCCGCCTAAATATTTCTCAATCTAGTTTACAAACGCACCTAGTTTTAATTATAAATCAACTTGAAACTAAGCTAAGCATTATTGCGAAATGTCTGCATTGCTAACTACATAGCCAGAGCTTAGCCGAAACCATTGTGGCACGTGGGTGCTCTAAATTCTATACAATCTCGTTTAATATCTGCGAGCATACTAATTTCTTGTACCTAATCAATAACTGTCAGGTTAACGTCTCTGATAACAATTTCTTCAATAGTTTTGGGTTTATACTGTAATACTTCTTAATCAACAGCTTGGTTAGTATTGTTTGTTTAATTTGATATTGCTTTGTCTTACTTCAATATTGGTACCAAATTACCTTTAGTTGTTGGTTATAGTGATTGACCAAATTGTTTTGTATGTTTGTCTATATACCAACTTGTAATTTTCACATTCACAATTTAATATTTAACTATAGCCTACGAATTACCATTTAATTTCTTCAGCCACCATAACCTCGTTAAGTTAATTAAGTTTCTATGTCATTTGGATTAGCTACTTGTATTTTTAATTGTTTACCATTATCGTTATGGTATATCGTTACTCAATATAATTACACTTGTGTAAGTATTTTTGGTTTAGTAGGACCTGTTACAGTCACGTTATCGTGATACATAGCGCTTATCGATTAGAATGAGATATTAAACTCATTATTTTACCAGTGTGAATGCGGCTTTGTCAATCGTTTTTGGCAGTTGTCTTGTTAGTGACCTTATTCATAAGAGTGACTTTAATTAGGAAATATGTAGAGGTAAAATTAATATCTGTATCATCATCATCTGCCTAGCCTTTTCCCAACTATATTGGGGTCGGCTTCCAGTCAAGCCGGATTTAGCTGAATACCAGTATTTTCCGAGGAGCGGCTGCCTACCAGACCTCCACAACCCATTAACTGGGGTAACACGGTACTTCATGGCAAGACTGGAGTCAGATTTACTGGCTTCTGACTATCCGTAACGACTGCCAAAGATCTACAAATGACAGCCGGGACCTACGGCTTAACGTGCTATCCGAGGCACGGAGGAAACTCGTTATGTTACGATGGTCACCCATCCACAGACCAACCTAGGCAAGCGTTGCTTAACCTTGAAGATCGACCTGTGCGGCTGTTATAATCTAGCCACGAGCTCCTCCCATTAATATCTCTCCTCAAATTAATATCTGTATCATAGGTCAAATATCTTGTTAAAATAAATGTTTAATGACTCTGTCTAATCATATTCTATGGTCAAACAAATTTACCTTGATGGTTATTCAAAACCGTTTTCCATTTCCATGGAGGTTTCTTGCTTATAACACGTAAACAATCAAATCTCGTACTGCGATAATTTCAACTTCCCTTCCATCATTGTTATAGTTTCTCTTATCGTTTTAACCAATCAAGTCAGTTACGTTACGACGTACTTCAATTTAACGCTTATAAACAAAAATCCAATAAATCTCACAAATTCTTGTATCCACCAACATGCGTATTTCTAACATAATTAAAAGGCCAATAACGCTAACTTTTTTAAAGCCAATGAATGGTGTGAATTATATATAGATACCGAAGTAACCGCTAACAAAAGACACGCAGTCAACGAAGCGTAGTCCAAGCAAGGTTACGACAACGATACTAACAGTAGTTTCACCTGTTTTAGTAAGGAATTTAAAATTGTTATCAAGATCATAATTCGTGTCAGTTCGCGTGATAGTGAAAGTTTTAGCGTATGAGCAGTTCAACAAACATGTGATAAATAGGAGGAGAGGTACAACCGCACAGCTCTAAAGAGGTGCTAAATATATTCAAATAAATTCAAATTCGTATATATGTCTATTGTAAATATTTTTATTTTATAAAACAAAGTCTTTGTTATTTCTTGTGCCTTTGGTCTCGTTTTCTTCCCTGAAAGGACTAGATTTGCAATTAAAAGCTTAGAAACCAGTCCAGATTTACTGAGTCACAATAATACTCAAGCAGTAACTAGTCTCCCTATCAACCTTACAATCATTCAGAACAAACCCATACTCCTTTCAGGCGCACTGATTGTCCAATTATACTTAGTATATGGAGTCCGCAGTAACAAGCCCCTTGTTCAACCAAATCAGTAATTGTAAACACTTCAACATCCTTACGTATATTATGATAGTCTCGCCTAACCCTTATGGCAGTAAAGGATTAGGCAACCTCGCGTGCGAAAACGTCGATAACGTTTTGATTATGGCAATCAATTGCCCAACAGTGTGGCCAACACATATTGAGGTTACGAGGAGTGATACGTTAACGGGCTGGTTTCGGCAAGAGCTGTTTTTAGCTTAGCTTATACACAGTTTATCTTGTATTTACACAAGGAATTTTTTATACACACTTGTGTTTGAGGAATTACGCATAAGCATGATCAGCCTTATTACTCACTACTGGGACTCAGACCTCACTAGGAGAAGAAATGCGTTGTCGTCTACCACGTGGAGTTCATACGAGTTGTTGGATATCACATGTCTTCAAAATTTTGGTTCTAAGGCATGCCGGTTTCCTAACAATATTTTCCGTCACCGCTTTGAGAGCCATGATGAAATAAATTACACAAAGTAAACCGCCTGTCTGGGTTTAAAACCACAACGTAAAACTCGTGATTCGAAGCCTTTACCAGTAGGTCAACACTGCTCCAGGAGGAACTAAAAGAAAAATAATAAAAGTCAGTCTGTCAAACACTTCCGTATTGAAGGATTCATATTTAAATTCTACGTCTAATATTTTGGCAAATTTATAAATTACTATATAAGTATGTAGGCCGACTTAAAGAAACACTACTCTCTACTCTTTCATTTCTCTTTGTTAGATTATATTGTCTTATAATATCCGCTTCAGATTTTCTACATTACTTATAATATTCTACTAAAATGCCATACTTGGTGTTTCTGATAGGTGAACGTGTACCATTTAATACTTACTAATAACAGCAACGCCCTCGCTCATTCCTCGCTAAGCTGTCACCGGACATTAACCAACTAGTTATAGACATAAACGTGCTACACTAACTAGTAGATCAACTAACTACTAATAGTTCGTGACCCGACTACTAACGATACAGTAGGAAAGCGAGATACTATGTTTCCTTGAAGTTATGACAGATAGAGCTGTTGAAAACCAAATGATTGCAGCTCATTTAGTGTCGGTTATCGACGATTTAATGGTTCGTAATAAATATATTTATTTGCGTGTGGAAATATTTGTGTCTAAAGTTGCCAAATTCTGTGCGTTTCCCATGCTTATTAAGTTCGTTAGTTGCTGTAGTTACTTTGAGATTATTAGTAATTTAAATATTGTGATGGCAAAAGCCAGTGTGCTTGCTAATAAAACTCCTTTCTTCACTATAGACACAAGATCCATACAAATGCTAAGAATTTGCACTGAATTGCATTTCCCTTTTCGTTCTCAGCTTGTTAAGAATGTATGTCAATCGTCATGCTCTGTTAACGTCCCCATACCATATGTTTTCTATACCTATATGGCAGTTAAGTACAAAGAATTTCATTTGAAATTGTGCACTGATGTTTTCTCTAACAAGTTTGTTTTTATTTAACTACTACTACTTCACTCAAAATATACCACTAACACTTCAGTCAAAATATTTATGTTTTGAATTTCATCATCTGCCTAGCCTTTTCCCAGCTATATTGGGGTCGGCTTCCAGTCAAGCCGGATTTAGCTGAATACCAGTATTTTACGAGGAGCGGGTGCCTACCAGACCGCCACAACCCATTAACTGGGGTAACACGGTACTTCATGGCAAGACTGGAGTCAGATTTACTGGCTTCTGACTAACTATGTTTTGAATTTAAAGTTAAAAAAATATGTATAAAAAACATAAGTTCCATAATGAGTCCTTCACGATTTGTCTGTTCACTGGATATTGAATAAATACATAAAATTAAGATGATAAGAGTGGTGGCGCGTGCCGATGTGATCTGCGCGCGCTGGAGCCGCACTCCTCCGCCGTAATGATACGGAAGTCTGTCGCGCCGTAGATCATCGTGCTCTGTCCGTGTGCGCTCTATAGCTGCTGTACTATTCTTGCTATATGTTTTCTTTTAAAGTGTACTTTGTATTGGGTTGAGGGCAAATTCTTTTTTGTTACTGTAAATTATTTCATATTTTGATTCAGGTTTATGAAGAGCTGTGTTTTAATGTTATCTTTATTTATGATTCTGTATGGATAATGATATCTGAAATAAATATATTAATAAATAATAAGCTGTTTGGTAAAACTAATCTTGTAACGTAATTATTAATTCAATTATTCGTAGCAAAACCAACAGCAACAAATGTATAACAATTGTATTCAAGACATTGAGCCAATTACAGATTTACACGAGTAAAAACAGAAAAAGTAGTAGAAAACTTAGGATCACTATCAGGCGTGATAAATAAGGAATATTATTAAGTAACACTTAAGTAAGAGTAAAACAACTACTGCAGCAATTTTCAGTGACTCAGAATAGACATTAATAATGAAGACTAAACCATCATCCTAAAGTTTTCTATTTACAAAATAACATATTTCCCTTAAAGCATAAACTATTATAAATGTTTAGAAGTATTTTAAAACCATTTACCAGAAAACCCAGCTCCACATTTAATCCAGGATTTATTTAAAGCAAGATTTGCGCCTCCAGTTTTTACTCTAGCTACAAGTAGGAAGTGTCGCCGTCGGCGCAAAGTCCTATCAGATCCACACACACGAAAATCGCCATTTTAATGAAAGCAGGCTCTTACACCAGCATTTAATTAGTCCAGATCTAATGTAAGTCCGAGCTAACAGCGAACAATAAAGATCGAACATTCCCTCTAATAATTAGGAGTGCAGACCGCTGATAGTGAGCCAGCTTCTAATTTTATGTGAATTAATTGGAGCTATCTCGTAGGAAGTGCAGTTTGTGCACTTGCTACCGGGCTGGGAAAATAAAAGGAAGGACGGTAGATATAATTGTTATGTTTCTGTTTGAAGACGGGTTTACTTGTTTGATTTGATATTATATTTAGTGGGTGTTTTGTGATATTTTATTTTGACTGAAAAGTTATTAACGGCTGAAAGATGATTGAAGATTTTAGAGTTAGCTTTTTAATCCAAAGGTTGCCACTACCGTACATTTTAAATAAATATTGAAATGATATACTGGTTGTTAAATTGTTTATGATTTTCTGCAAAGTATTATAACGTTCTGTTTTCCGTCGAATTTACGTGTTTCATTTACAAGCTTTCATAGTTTCTTAACATCCATAAAATTAATATAATAGACATTGTCATAAAAAAGAAATATTGACAACACAATATTTCATAAACCATTCATTTCAGGTAACAATGAAACTGTACCTATCACATTTAACTATCAAATATAATAATAACAATCAAACGTAGAACAAGGAATTACTCGATTGTCAGCAAGTTTACAGAAACAAGCGCTAAATAAAATCAACGCTACGTTTATAAAAGGCCAACAATCGGTCTACTTACAATGAAAGAGAATGGCCTCCCTTGTCGCGGTATTTTACGCAAAAATAGAGGAAAATGACTTACGCGAGCTTCGAATGAAATAGTGGATATCATGATCTTGTAGGTATGATAAAGATGTTTCACTTGAGTTATTTACGAGTAGAGATCACTAAAAAGGCTTATTTTTTTATTATTTACGTTTGACCAATATGTCACTATTACGCTGATGACAAGCGATGAAGCACTTGACGATAGAGTACCTTTGTCTAGAAGTAAAGTTGTAGCTACCAAATATTTGATGAATAGTAAATCTAGATTCAATTTAATTGAACAGTCTTAGCAAATTATTGGACTTCTACATGTAGGAAATAAAAGTAAAGCTGACATAAACAACAATGTCATAGAATTAAAATAAATATTTCCATAGAATGACAAAATAAAGACAGAAACTCCTGTTTAAACAAACGATAGCATCATACAAGACAGGTCCTTTAAAGCTAATGAATCTGACAAAACAGTAAGTTTCAACAAAGTAAACACGTTCACTCTTACTTTAACAGCTCAAACTACAGAAATAAACGCGGTACTTAAATATCATTGGCTCAAACAGTATTGCCAAATGCTCGCGATCAACGAACCCACCTGGCACTTCGACCCAGTTACCGATGACGCCCCGTCGTCGGCGTCGGTAGAACGCCCCGTCGTTGAACTAGATCGTCAATCTGCCCACACGACCATTACTATCATAATTTGCTACAAGCGGCCGTTCCTCATGTACTGCGATTTGTCGGCTTAGATTGATTTGTTTATTTTGATGAACTGCTTACGTTTTGAAATTGTAATATCTTAATTTATCTTTCATATCGTCTGAATCTGAGTTATCATTATAATAGAAATTAATGATTTTTATTTTCCTTTACCTTTTCATTTTATTCAAAACCTCTTATAAATTTAACATTTTTTTAAGTTTTTCTACACATAACTCAAACATCAAACTTACCATTATATTCAGTTACTCCCAAGAACTTCTGACATAACATTGGAAAAAAGTCGCTTAGTCGCAAGTCCGAACAATCCTATACAATCATTAGTCGCATAACAGTGTTGTAATCGCAATACACGAACGTTATTGTTTATTGTGTTCTTATCGATACGTTCTTAGTACGGAACCAGTGTGTCAGTGCACAATGGGTGGGGAACCTTGGTTTTTGTGGAACCTAGGTTGTTTTGGGTAGGTCATGTGTGTGGTTAAGGATCTGGTGTAGTTTAATTGTGTCTGTTATTTATATATTAATAATGTATGTTCATATTTTTTGGATCTCTATTAGTACTTCTACTACTAGGGACACACATACCTACTCTGACTTCCATTTTGTTAATGATATTGATAAGGGCTAGATCAGATAAGCAGTCACTTCACATAAATTACTAATATCCAATTGCATCCAGTTTGACTAGAAGCCGACTCCAAAACAGTTGGGAAATGGTTAGGCAGACAGAACAGATAAGGGCTAATTTGTATACCGAAGTTACCTAGACGAATTCTCTAGACTTGGTTATGTAAAACTGATGTCTGGTGTAATATTTATTTAACATTTTATTTAAAATAGACCTAGAAGGAATTTAGCTAAATTACAGTTCAAGTAGATACTTTAAAAGCAAATAGTTTCTACAGATTTCTTTTACCAACAACCGCAACATAAAATATATAATGGCCAATGCCCACACAACTACACAAGCGACATTATTGCACATTTTATAGATCAAAGTGTAGACCAATTCGCAAGAAACTCTTTAGAAGCAACGGTTAACACATGAAATTGTATATTTTTCACCAAACAACTGACAATATACATAAAACGAACGGGTTTTGAACAATATGTCTACAGAAATAGTCAGTGCTTACCGTTTTTTCACATTTTTTGTCGTTTTTGTAGTTTTAACCTCACAAAGGTGTAGTTTAATTTGGTTAAAAAATTACAGACTTACTTGGTTAAAAATTAAGACAGACTTTTTCTTTGCTACTAAAATATTAAAACAAATGAAAAATTTGCTTTAAATAACTCATGAAATCATTTAGTTCACAAATTATTTTAATACAAGCATACAGATCTACAGTTTCCAACGATAACCTAATGAGACACATAGATTACTTCTAGTTGGTCGAAAAGCAATTTATCGTCAAATTATTTTACAATCTTTAGACCCGTGCGTTATTGCTGATTGCATGGATATAATAATATGGCAGAAACTACATATGAATCAGAGTAAAGTAGGCAATGTAAATCAACCCACAATTAGTGAATCATGCTTGTCATAACTTTAATAAACTTTTTTCCATGTTCCATATTCTTTGCAACTATGTTTATGAGAAAAAAGAGCATGACAACTACAGTCTACAGAATTCTGTAAAATCCTTTGTTACAAACCATAATCAAGTAGATTGTTGTAACTCCTGAACCAGTAATTTTATAATGACAGACAAATCTACCTCAGTCGAGTAGCATTTAGCTCAATTGCTGTAACCATAGATCTAGATCAGATCCAACGCCCACCAACTTCAGTTTCGTAATTGTCCTCATAATACCAACTACCAAAAGTACGCTATGGCGCCGACTGGTCCTATATATACATATATCCTGGTTCATTGATACTGCAAATTAATCTGAACTCTATTTTGAATCTACCAAGGCCTGCTATAGAATATTCAGTGACCGGAACATTTGCCATTCCAGAAACATTTTGCACGAACTTAATGTCCTCGATTCTATTGTCTTCGACGATAGCAACAACTACATTTACTGCTTCGAAATCTCATGGTTTTCTATTTTGAGCTTTAGTGCGTGGGTTTAAAGAAACTTTTGGAGTTAGAGGACAGCAAATGTATCGTGGCATACTGTGTGATATAATTGTTTGTTTGTTATATTGTCCACATAATTGTAGCTGTAGATACGTTTGGAAAGTAGGGCGGCATTGAGGTAGGCTTTTGTAAGAGATCGCGTTGGTCAGTGTCAATGAATTTGTTTCAGACATTACGCAAACGCTTGTGCAGTTATGTTTTAACAAATTGAATATCACTTTTTAATTTTAAAATCCGTTACAAAAGTGAAAACATGAAATTGAAACGCACATCAAAAGATATTGTAAATATTGAATGGTTTTTTTGCTGATTTTAGTGATTCTTAAATTTAATTATATCTTTATGAAGATTTCATTTTATATACTATTACTTCAAGCAATACTTTTCGCTTATAATTCTTTCAAAAGCCTTAGGTAACCGATTCTGTATTGTCTTATACCATACTTACGTCATCCAGACTTTGTCTTAAGCTGTAGGTAGACCTACACCCCAGATGTGGTTTTACAGCTTTTGCGTAACTTGGTTGTGCTTACTCAACCTATTTTCACCACTCATTCCTAGAATGGAATAAGAGAAATCAATTGGCATCTAGGTTTAATAATCCTGACCAGAAATGACATTGCTTCCTTGATTTTATGATTAACTTGATTAGTTGACAGGCCAGTTCTGACGTCAAAGAAAAACTTAATAGAACCGGATCAATCATTATCGCCGCATAAGTAATAAAAAAGTTCAAGTACTTTGTCTACAACTAGCGGCCCGCTCCAGTTCCGCTCGGAAACTATGAAATCTTTGAAATTCTTGGCTTTATTATAATGCTGAGGCATTATATATCTGAACTTTACTCATAAATCACTCGGTCTATTGGTGGAAACCGCATGAAAACACGATCAGTAATTTTTGAGTTTGTTGCGAACAGGCAGACAGATAAATGCGGTGGGGAAATTTCTTTTATAATAATATGTTACGATACTAATTTAACAGTTCATATCGCGGAATGTAGAGTGATGGTAGAAATCTTGGGGTTTTAGTCAGTAGGCGTCCAATATAACTGCCCGTTTTCCATTGAAAGTGTATAGTCGTAAGAATTTCCTAACAAAATAATATCTAAATTTTTGTATTGTCCTGTGATACGTGGACGACAAAGCTCAGACTAGTCCTAGTCACATTTACTAATCAGTGATATGATCAAATCATTAGGTATTATTGATGATAAATACCAATGCATGGGAAACACCGCTCGGAACTCCATCCGAACCATAAAGAGCATTACTAATGAATAAAAACATAATTGATACCATAAATATATCAATTAAAGCATTATCTTGCTAAACTAGAGTATCGATAACTGATTGTGATCGCTCTAAAACTATTAAAAGAACCCATTGTTCTTGAAAAGGTTTTATAATCTTATTGCGTGCTTACAAAGTTATAATAGATTCAGGAAGTTCTAGATTCATAGTTGTAAGATAAACATCTGATGGAATAATCCTCGTTTCATTTAGTTTAATAATTATTTTTAATATATTTGGATCTTTGCTTATTTTATGTGTTACAATGGAATCATTAGATATTGACACGGATGAATCTGAGTCTTAAGATTTTAAGAATCCACATTTTACAGGCTGCAAAAGATGTAAAACAACATAATGGATTAAACTAAATAATGAATTACAATCAATCCTTCAACATCACATATAATAAATGAAGTTGAATCCTCTAAATTTACCATTTCTTTACTACATGTCGTCAAATTACCTATAGCTTGAATAATGTATATGTATATACATATACTTTACCTGCCTGCAAGAATTAGCAAACATTCCTATTCCTAAGTCCAGTAGCTTTACAAACTAAACCAGTTCCTTTTACACGAAAAGACTCACTTTCATTAATCGACCTTTAACAATTTAAATTATCCACTTTACTTACTTAAATCGCAGTCGCGTGCTAGATCTAATTTATAAAAATGGCTGCCAAGCAATTCCAATTCTAACAACTCGTAAGAACTCAATTAAGATTTTAAACTGCTAAGACTGGCTTCTTGACGCCTAACGCCGATTAACTAAAAATATAAACTGGACAAACAGCATTTTAACGATAATAGAACTATAGGTGACGATAGTGATACATTGCTGCAATGTGCTACGTGAATGTCATCAGAAGATCTTGATGAAGTTATAAATTCCATTAACAGAGAAAGATTTAAGAACATAAAATTCGATTTCATTTCCCAAGTTTTCCCTAAAGTGAAATCGCTGATAGCAAACGGAATCGCCAATTATCCAGTCGGACATACACATGCTACTGCTACTGCGTCTATTCATCAATGTCCATCACCGCAGAGGATGCCAGACAACATTCACAATATTTTGATTGACACTGACTTAATTGCTTCTTATGGCTACCATACGAGTACGTAACATCACGATCCCTTCTAAAATCAGTGGAGCCACAATTAAAGTTACAGATGATACAAATGTAGATAACATTAATAAAACTGGACCGTTGTCTAAATCCTTAGCAATGGATTCACTCAAGGCGTTCCACCAGTTTCTAGATCACATCAAAGATAATCACGAAAATAATAAAACAATGTCTTTATCTTTTCAATTCAGTGTGTGAAATAAAAATAAATTAAAAAACTATTTATTGCGTGTATTTAACGCATAAATTCGAGTAACAAATCAGTTTGATGTGTGGACGTGTACATTGACTTTTCTACGCTGATCTAAACTGTCAATATATGCAAATATGGTGCATATCTGATGTTCGGGCGCACGTGGGTTAGTTTAAGTCGCTTCTGTCGTTTAATAAAAAGATTAGTAGTGTTGATTCGGCCCACGGAGGCGCGTTCCGTGTTTCTGTTCCTGTATAAAGGGTGATTCACAACTTGTAGACTAGAAATTGAAACTGCGAGGAAAGTTGTGGAACAACTTTGAGTTATCCAATTAGTTCTTCTCTGAATAGCAAAGCTATTCAAAATGTATACGATGATTTCGTGAAATATGGGTTCGTAATTTTTTAAATAACTGTCAGCAAAGCAAAAGTAGTCATATCAGAACGCGAACAAGACAAACTCATGTTTTAACAATGTAGATATTCAGGAACCCAACAAAGCTCCTCCTGTATTACTCAAAACAAAATGTGTATTATGGAAAACCATTATCGCGATATCCGCCACAGGAACAGCAATACATTGTGTATTTGCCTCAACATGAACTCGTATTTCTTGTTAGTCGCTTGTTTAGAAAATGTCACATGTTTTGTTAGACGCTGCTATTTGATGTGAATTTCGCGCGCTTGCGTCCGCCATCATGAATTTGACATGAGCTACAACAGTGACATTTATATCTATTGTTTTTGTTTGACGTTGTTTTAGAATAAATTCATCTGTCTAAACAATATTATGTTGCCTACTGTGTTTAGTTTGATTTGAAAATTCAGATTTATTGCGAATAGCCATGTAGGTATAGTTGAAGGTGCTTACAAATTTAATTTGTAGTGGGTACTGGAAAGTAAAAAACATGTATTGTAGTAAATATATCATCATATATATTCTAAAACTTATTGTGCCATCCATATCCACGTCCCTCTTCTAGAGAAGAAGCCTGTGTCTCAGCAGTGGGAACTTAATGCTAATTATGAATATCTACTTCAAAACATAACACAGCGGTTTCCCCTTAAACTCTCCAACCAACTTTTATTACATATATTACAAAACTCACCTCTGCTCTAATTCTACAAATAAAAAGCCCATAGAACTAGGTAATTCCGTGTTACTCAGGTAATAAAGATGTTATCAAACGTCTGTGCACGTTCAAAGACGGTGTGAAAATGACAAAGTGAAAGTGGGCCCTACGCAGTGACAATGCAATCTGTGGATCTCACGCGCATCTTAGTGTAAGCGATAGATGCGAAGACGAAACGAAACGCGCGACCTCTTGTGCAATAGTCGCTAAATTTTTATAAATTAATATTGATTTGTGTTGATTGTAATTGGGTGTTTGGTAAATTGATTGCAGATTGGTTGTTGTTATGACAGTTAAGTTAATTTCCGTAGAAAGAAGAATTGATTATTGCAATATGAGTATATTTATGATCTCAAAGTAGTATTTTAATTTCATCATAAAATAAAAATGTGTGTATGTCAGACATCGACGCACAAACCAATACCATAGATATATGAGTTTGGACCACCGTGGTGGAATTTTTCTAAATCTGAACTTTTTTTAAATTTCAATTAAGTGTATAAAATCGTCTTTCTAATCAAACCCGATGATTTTTTTACGTGGAAAAAACGATTTTTTACTTTTTAACTCATTCATTTTTTCAAATAATTTCTGTTACTAACAGTATTAATAACCATCAAAACAATCCTGCCTGACCTACATCAATTAAGATCATCAACAAACAATTGTTTCTGACAATCGATGCTTCGATAAATATCGATTACCGAATTCGATCATATCCGACCTTGTTCTTTGAAGTTGATTGTTTCGGGTTCGCAATCAATCATTCTTTGATTTTTAGGGCACAGCTTGTGTTGTTTTAGACTATTACTTAATGAGTTCTTTGAAAGCTAGATAGACCTTACTTTCATCATGTGAGTGCTATGCTGAATGTGCAATAAAATATTAACAAATAGTAAACTATTTGTTAATATTTTATTCGAAGATATTTATATCTTCGAATAAAAGATCTGCTCATCATCAGACATTCATTAAAATTATTTGTTTTCTTCATATTTGCAAACATTTAAGTAAATCTGAGATGCACTCTATCTTGATAAAAACTTCGTCAAAAAAAAACTATTTGATGTACCTATTGCATCCGAAAATCTGCAATATGACATCACAAACCATAATTTACAAAAATAACAAAATACCTAACATACTTTTAGTTAATTAAATCCTATTTCAACATTTATTTGCATTTTATGACGGAAAATTATACAAATGACATTTATGCTGTGTTGTAAGTGGCTAGTTTTGCTGTTTGTCTGGAGCTAAAAGCGCAGTATAAATTGCTAAGATCAGTGCTTTTGAATGCAAGTATTTGTTATTGAATAAATCAAGTATAGACGTAAGTACATTTATAAAGTTTAATCTAGGTTCTATTTCTATAGAATTCTCGCTAAAATTGACTTTTGAAATACAGGACCCTAACGGAACTCTGGAATCAGCGCTTCACTCATTTTTAAACCAGTTTTATGCCAAAGAAGCATTTAATATTATTAAATCTAAAAAGAAAAACTAGAGTATCGATTTTGTGAATAAAATTATTTGTAAAATAATGAAACTGTGAGATTACTATCAATGATGGGCAAAAATAACCTAGAATCTAATAAATTACAAGAAGAGCAGGATGGCATTTACTGAAATTGAAGCAAAAAATCTTTCACAACCTAAGTTACAAAACATCTGTTTGCTCAAGACTGAAATAGCACTATTCAATAAAACATAAAAACCAGGCCAGAGAACAAAATAAAACCTGAACTAATATACTAAATCTTTCTCATCTTTGCCGCTACAAATTTGATTGACAGACTGACTAAACTCTAAAAACATTTCGAAACTCACGACAATTAGTAATGTCTTAACTTAATGGGTAAGTAATTTATTTTGATCATAAAACGCCTGTTGTAGATTATCAAAATGCAACATTATCACGCCATATGCAGCCCGAGGCGAGACATAAACTTTTCTAAATAAACGTAGGCCTTGAACGACCTTGGGTGCGCCTGCATTAGTGTGAGGTGTGAGTAGCGGTTTTTAAAGATTGCAATAACAAGTATATTAAGAAACATAACTTTTAATGAGAATTGAAATTTCGATAACATTTGTAGTGGAGGCTGAAGCATTGGAGGATCATCGTCATCATTTCAGTCGAAAGACCTCCACTACTGGACATAGGCCCCTCAAGTTTTACCATAATTATCGATCCTGTGCGTCTCGCATCCATCGGATTTAAGAACCAGGTCTTCGGCTCATCTTATGAGAGGCCTACCAACGCTGCGTCTGCCGGTACACGGTCGCCACTCCGTAACCATTCGGCCCTATCGACCATCAATCCTGCGAGCAATGTGCCCAGCACCAGCGCTTAAGTTTGAACATTCTTTGACATCTTCATTCCTAGGCATAGCCCTTTCCATCGACTTTTGGGTGACTTTCAGCCTTGTGATGAGGCCGATTATGAGCGATCACGTTTCGGTGCCATATGCCATCATTGGCAACACGCACTGGTCATAAACTTTAGTCTTTTGATACTTTAGTATGTCGGATGACAAAATACCGCATAGTTTCCAAAAAGCTCCCCATAAGAGGATATTGCTCCTATGCTACATTAAAAGAAAATTTGATTTAATCTTAAAGGAAAGACATAATGAAAACATTCAAGTTAGCCTTAATGGAAAATGTGATTATGAGATATTTAGGAATAAATCACAAATTACATAATCTAAGTATGACAACGGAACCACATCACAACAAAAAACACTCATGACCTAAATCATCAACACTTAATTGAAATTAAATATTAACGATTTCGTAGCTAACTTATAAATTTAAAGTTTTATTGCACTTATAAATAAGTTTTGTTAATTGAAAAACGATACTAAAATTTAATGTCTTTTGTTAAACAAGTAATTTTATCGATATTAATTTTATCAATGATGATGTTAATGATACAAAATTATTAGAATTGGTTATTATCAAATCTAAGTATAAACATAAGCCAAAATATAAAATTTACCTGTTGAGATAAAGCAATTGAAAATTATTAAAATTGAGCATTTAATTGAATTATGTTCCACAAAGTTACGTGTTACTTTACCATCATATAATTGAATTCCCTCCCAAAATGAAAAAAGAAACACTGAGTTTACTATTTTATTTTAAAAAACCTTCTTGTCTTACCTCGAAATACACTTATACCAGATATAAATAGTAACGTTTTTAACGTTCTCTTCATCATCATAATATATATACCTATTCGTATTATATGACGATGTCTGATGTTCTATTTAGGTAATCGTGATAGGTCAATCATATTGTCTGTAGCTCCTATTTACTTTTACATTTGCATCACCTTATTGTTTCGTAGTGTTTAATTCAACTCATCCAAATATTCGTGCATTTAATCGTTCAAATTGTAAACATCTACACATTTCGAATTTCTTCTTTTCAATATCAACTTGTATAACTCTATTACTTGATCGAATGCTAAATTTTGCATTAAAAGCTACAAAAAATAATACATCTGCCTGAACAAAAATCAAAAGCAAACATGCTATTATCCTATTTCAAAATAATGCCCCCAGTCTTATTTATTTTAACCACTTAAATTACATTCACTTCACAACATTCAATTTCATCTAAATCATCTTGTGATGCTCCATCGGTGTCGAAACGATATCGTGTCGGACCCTCTAAATTGCTTGCTTGACCTTTTACCTCAAACGTTTTGAGTTCGTTGCCTTTAATGCCTCTAATTCACCTATTGCAGGATGTTAAGTCTAAATTAAGAACTAATTGCGGGCCAAATGGTAAATGTTGTTGACTTAGGTAACTTGTGAGGTAGACAGTAAGTAGCATTCGAGGTTAGGCCGATATTTGCGCTAGCAAATCTGTCTGTGGTATTTATGTTAAGCAGTTGGTTAAATATTGCAATTTAATTATGCATTTATCAATATGATTTACGACGTCTGTTGAAATTTGAATTGCATTTTTAAATTTACTGTCATTTTACTTTGAATTTAACCATTGTGACTTACGGTCAGTGCTAATAATATTTTCTTTTTTTACAGGTAAGAATTTCGCCAAGTTATATCACTACCCGAATGGAGTTTAGCAGTTCCGTATGTATAAACTTAGCTCGTGCTGCTGCAATGAAATCACAATTTTCAGCATTTCCGTTTAAGTTATCGTAAAACTAGTTTTCTAGACAAATTGATAGAAAATTATGTTCCATTTTGACTTTGATCTGGTAAACAATGTAAAACCGGCCCTTAAATTTACTAAACCATATTATTTAAGAACAACAATGCCAAAAATGATGTGACAAGAAGCTTCGTCTCGGTACACAGTAAATGAATGCAAATCTGAGTCGAAAATGTCGTGCAGCCGACATCCTGGTGCCAATGTTTCAGTAGGTGCGACGAAGGTCGACCGGTAAAATCAACGCTTGGTTTTGAAGACAATATTGTTGATATAGTGAAATAGGACTTCATTTATAAAACGAATATATATTTGATGGAAATTATTGCAGACTCTTTTTGATCAACCTAGCTATTACAGTACTTAAAATAACTTAATTTTTAATTATCCTACACCTTCTAACTGCTGGACAAAAATCTCGCTTAACTAATTCTTCTAGGTATTCTCTTGTTGAGCCTCCTAGAACCAGCTCTTGTGCTAGGCGTCTAGGTTATCTAGCCATCTCTTCTCAAGTCAACCTTCTTCATGGACCAGTAGTTTCAACTTATAGTCACATAAAAGATTGTCACTACGCATAAGTCGCTTTAGTGATTGATCTTTTTGATGTATGGTGAACAGATGGTAGGTACTGCTTTCACCTTACTTAGTCGCCATTTTCGACAATAACTTCGTAAATATTTTTGTGTCATCACAATTGTCAAAAAAACTGTACTTGTGTTTAAGATTAGAATCATCAATTTTCGCATAACTAAATTTAGAAATGATACTGTTGATAGTAAAGAATTTGATAGACCTCGCATGTTGACAATACGAGTAACAAAAAAGATTGCTAGTAGGATTATACGAACTCCTGACAACTAATTTGCATGCTATTTTGACACAATGTGTCATCTGTCATCAACTATTACGGAAGAACGTGTCAAAAGTGATGTCAAAACATCTTAAGTGGCATCTTTCAATCAATTTTTTTCTATGACATCATACAAAATGAAGATGTCTCAAGATAATCCGTAAGTAAAAAATATTCAAGAGTGTAATGGCCGGAGCATGGTCACAAGCTGATAAATGGCGCCGTTTATCCGTTACCCATGAATAATTGGCGTGAATCCATCGTATCTGGCTTAGAACTTGGCAATGTGTAACAAACATGCTAATATAGGAATACCTACGAGTATCCAACTTTGTTGTTTGATTGTCGCATTAAATTGTTCGAATTGTCTTCACTTAAGCTGTCACCTCTTTGATTAGTTTTAACTTAAAGTTCTAAAGTTATCACTTCTTAAACGACTTGATATCCCTTATGTATTTTTCCAGCTTTATCTTCCGTAGCTACGTCCCTGAAAGGGTTTACAAGGATTTTGCCACAGACCATGATATAATAACTAATCAACTGTGATACTTCAAGTAGTACAAGAAAACCATATGTTGAACAAGCATCTTCATCACCTTACTTACAACTACTAATGACACCTTTTTTTATTACAAAACTATCTACCATCGATCAATCGAAATTGATACCAGTTCCAGTAAATCATAAATAACTGGGTGCAGTTTCCCATAATTTATGCTTGTCCTGAACTTTAGTACCAAATTGTACGAAATGCTAGATCACTGCCTCTTTGGTAAGAACAATGAATTATTGAGGCATTACTCATACAATAATCTTGGCTAATGTCGGACTAGACGAGACTATTGATGAATAACTCTGAGTAGAGAGAATAAATATCTTAATATTTCATAATTAGATGAAAATATTAAATCCTAGTAAATCTCAAAAGGTAAGTTACAGCTTCCTCAAACTGACCAGATTTTGTACGTCAACAAAATATAAAACTTCTCTTTTTGCTTTGGAAAAACCGGTTTTAAACTTGCAATATAAGCACCGCATAGCATTTTTGCATAAATTATGAAAAATCACTTAACTTAGCAAACTTGTTTGACTATAGCAACGAGATTTTAATAATCACTAGAAAAATCTTTGTATCAACAACGGTATCAAAGTTAAATGTCAATGCCTCTACATTTTCGAAAAATAATAATTTTGACTAGTTATATGGAATTAGGTTCAATATGGTTTCAATAATTTATATCCAACTTTTTCTTATATGACACACATTTAAAACATCGTCTATTATAGCGGAATTTAAATGTATCTACCCGTTTCATTACCATAAACCTAGATTTGTCCTAACGAAGTAAAAGTATTTCTCTAGCAAACCTTAAACAGGAAGGCTTAGATACTTCGGTCCAAGGTAATTTAGTAATAGCCTATAGCATGGCACGGTTGGAACACTTAGCTTTGTACTAGATCACCTAGGTCTTACAAAACGACTAGAAACCTAGCAGGAATAATGGCTACGTTAAGTAATATGAAGGAATGTTTAATGATGTTAATCTTAGATTATAGCGTAAAGATCTGGCATAATTTCCTATTAGCAATAATAAACTATGAAATTTCAAATACGTAGAACTATGTCACTTTCTACAAAAGGAATTATGAACTAATAACCTAAATATACTATGATTCAATTCGGAAACAACAATAGAACTACTCAAAGGGCTAAAATAAAACAATACTTAAACAAATTAAAGTCAAAGAAAAAGAAAGTAGAACTACTGACATTGCTCCTAATAAAACAATAACAGAGAATAAATAGACCGTTATTAATGCTACAGATAATGAAACTGATAGAAAGAAAGTGAATCTTCGTGCTGTAATGAATTGATTTTACGCATGATATGTAATCGATTGTCGATACCCGGGATACGGAAAGCTGTACAACGGAAGCGTTTATTGTTAACAATCCTATTATTTACAAACGACATTCAAACTTCAATCTTTTCTTGTTGTGATAGGGTTGCATTTGCATAGGCTTTGTTGTCTATTTTCACTGGAAGTGGATAAGTAGTAGTAAATTGCTACATTGGTTCGTTTCATTTCATAAATTAGTATGCTTTCTTGTTAAACTAACATGATACTAGTACATTCGTTTTCGTTTGTAATGCTATTTCAATAAAATTACAAAACTTTTTGCTTAATATTGTTCGGCTTTGTTAAGTACAAACTAATCTTAACGTTGTCTTACTTAGTTATTTTTTTCTATCACTGTCATTTGAAGGACCAAGTTTATGAGAACCAACCGCGTTTGTTAGTAGTCGACATCCCAAAAATTATTTCAACTTTACCAACCATAAAGGAAACAGTTTTACAATCTTACATCAATGTAAATTACCATAACAGCGCATGTATTACCAAACAAACATTTCCTTTCAACTTTAATCCAAATGTGAATGTTCACGCCGCGAAATACATTCGTGCACATCTCGATCGCTTCAATTGACCCGATTTTGAAGGCAAGGCGACAGAACGGTGCGCATCCGATCACCTCGGTCCTTGGCACAGAACGAATACACTTCCATGGATCACATCACAAGCCCTATTGTTGTTTCATAGACAATGTTGACCTACAACGAACATCTTTATGATGCGTAAGAGTGGATTTGTGGAGGGCATTCGATAGAATGGTTCGGAATGCTAATATCGAATTTGCATTGTGTGAGATGGGAATACATGGATCGTTGGTGGTATGTTGGAAGTGCGTAAACATGCAAAATAATGGAACAGCTAATAAAAAGTATAACATGGGTGTGCATTATTGAGTTGTAAGCCTTTCTCACATTATAGGACGAGAATTCAATGTAGGTTGTGTAGTAAAAGCCCTAGTCAGTTTCAGCGGCAGTGGCTTTATTTATTAACACGTAAATTATTATTTTAAGTACAAGTTTTGGAATACGTATCCCATTAAAACTAAAATTTTACTTTACCAAAATTTGTTTTTAAAGCAAAATAAGTTGTTGCGACATTAATTCAATAGATAATTTTGATTGCCAAGTCGTTTGCCAGTAACTGTCAATAGCAACATACTTTCTCCCACTAAATGTATCCTAAATGGCTTGTAGACACGATATAAAATATTTAAGATAGTAATTATATTCATTACTTGATGGCCCTCAGGCGATTTGTTTTATACTCGTAATTTGCTTAGACTTGTTATGTCAAAGAAAGTTATTGTTACTAGTCGTTCATTAGACGGTCTTGTATCTGTAGAATTTCTAATAGACTTTCCATCGTCACTGTTTTAATGACGTCATAAAACAATTCCTTCATCTTAATTGCATGTTAAATGGATGTTTTATTCGCCATTACTTCCGATGACACCTACAGGGTTCGGAGGTGACTCCTACAGAACAATAGCAGCGTTAGTCACTAACAGCTTGTAATAGGATGGGCACCCACTAATAAATGTGCCTACGTAAATCATCTGCGGATCAAGGTAGTTTCTCGCACTCCAAAATAGTGGTACTCAATGCACCTGTAAACGAAGACCTTTAGCAGGTACTTATAAGGTAATGAATGAGTTTTTTTTTAAACTATAGCATCTGATATAGCAGCTGCTGATTTAATAACAATATAATATTATTTTTAAAGAGCTTTTGGCTAAGTAATAACAGCCACAAAAGTTAATTTCCAAACTTAGACAACGCTTGCCAAGTCTGTTTGTGATGAGGTGACTATTTTAATATACCAAGATTTCTCCATGCCTCGTAAAGCACGTTAGGCCTTTGGTCTCGGCTTTCTTTTGTAGATCTTTGACAGTCGTTACGGATAGTTATAAGACAGGAAAGGTAACACCAGTGATATTGCGAAAAAAATATCTTTTGGGTTTTGGAGGTCGGATAAGCAGTAGCTGCATGTAAAATAATGATATCTGAGTATATTCGCTCTGACTAGAACTGTTGAGAATAGCAACTTTCTTGTAACGAATGGACCTATAATGATGTCTGATTAAATAAATAAATAATATAGTATCAAGTTGTGGAATATTATTATCATTATTTAATGAAGAAACATGGAAACGAAAAGCTACTTGATCAAGAATCTTGAACCAACCATTGTATTCATTTTATCTAAGAAGTTCTTCTTCCCATAAAATTGAACATCATCCGTGTTCAAAGATATTGCACCTAAATCAACGCATATTTTTGCAACGGACACTATGAAAGGGACTACGTTGTATTCAGCCATTTCTATGGAACGTGAGTAAGACAAGCCACAAACAAGGAGTTTACATAAGAATCGAGAATAGCTATTGATAATACCATTCATGGTGAATCGTTTACTTTCCATACATATGTAGTAACATGAGATATGCGATTGAGTTCATTTTTGCGTCAATTTTAGAAATAAATGGTTTCTAAACATCAATGGATTTTGCAGATATCGTCTGTTTTTTATACCCTGAGACTAAATTGACACAAGTAATGTCAAATTTACTATAGGAATGACGCCAGTTCTTTTGTGTTAAAATGACATTTTAGTCTCAGAGTGTAAAAAACAGACGATAGTGTGTTTATTGTATGATACTATGTTTTATCACTTTCAAACTGCTTGTCTCCTTCCTTATTCATCTTGATATTTCTAAATTTTTGACTCAACTAATCCATCGCCAAAACACTAAGAATTTATTGTTTCATTTACATTCCCGTCAAAATCGAAATTTGATAAATTCCGACAGTCGTCACAAGGTGATATTAAATTAACACAAATTACTTAATCAGTCACTGTTTTATCAATGATTACAGTGATTGATCAATCGTCATTGTTAATAATTTTAAGTTAAACAAAGATAATCCCATGATTCGAGTACAAAGTGAGTGGAGGTGACCTTTTGCCTGTGTAAACAAAGTTATTAACAGTTGAAGCTTTAGCATTGTTTATGTTGTATTGTAAATGTTAATTAGTAGTAAAACTCAAATTAAATGCCAAGGATTGGGAGACATCATTTCGGATTCATGACCGTTAACTTCTTGTTTTGTTCTGCATTTTATAATTTTTTAATATAGTCACCACTATGGATTATCACTACTCAAGTATAATCATCTTTATAATGTTCCCACTGCTGGGGCTCAGGCCTTGTCCCTAAGTGAGGGAATGGGCCTTAATCTACCACGATTTGATAGATGTCACATTATATTCGATGTTTTGGTTCTAGGATATACAAGATTCGTCACGATACTTTCCTTAACCGTTTTGAATGGCGATGAAATAAGTTATACGAAGTAATGCGCCTAGCTGGGTTTGAACCCGCGACCTACATCTTGTAAGTCGGGGCCGGTACCACTGAGCCACCACTGCTCTCTTGTAAAATATATTGTACTTTATTAACTGGACAAACAAGGAAATACACTTAAAAATTAAACTACAATAAAGTCTCAGCATAACCTTTAAATAAAAGTTCAAAATAGAAAGCGAATTCACCCTTTGGCAAAATAACTTAAGGATTAAAACCAGCAATATATCAATGGCTGATTGAATGTAAACTATGTATAAGTAGGTAAATCCGGTACCCACCAGTCAGCTTTTACTTTCAATAAGACTGCGCCTGCGATGCTTCCGCGAACGAAAGTGCTTCGGTAACGGTCGAGTTTTTTTATCGATATCGAGTATCGATATGTTTCTACTTTTGTTTTTCATGAAAAACTGACTGTAAACAAAAGTCGAAACTGATCAACTTTTGTTTTTCATGAACTCAATTTGGTAATGAATATAGAGCAAAACATCAGAGTTTTTAAACTTATTTTAGTTTCCTTTTAAATTAATATCAAAAGCTCGACCCAATATAAAACGCCCAATTTTTTGCTTGTCTAGTCACTTAATCAAAGATGTTCTTAAACAAGATTGTAATCACACCATACATGTGTTAATGTTGAGTTACATATAATAACACGTTATAGACTAAAACTAATATTTTATAGTCAATACGATAAGATAACTATGGTTTTTACTCACAAAAACTGACTCCATCTATATCGTCAAAAACCTTTTCTATAAATAATTGATCACGATATTTTTTTGCAATAAATACAATTCAGTTCCGTGTTTAGTAAGGCCATGATAAAAAAGCGTGGTTGCTATGTATTTTGCGTAGACTGTGACCTAACTTGGTGTAGTATAAATAAAACATTTCAAGTTCTCTGAAATAGCGTCAAGAAGAGAGGCTGTTACGGGTTCTTGAGGCTCTTCTCATGAGTTTCTGCGAGAATGAAGTTTAAATCTAAGATTTCTTAGTTGAATCAGGCTTATAATATTCCGACTACTGAGATTGAAGCTTTCACTCAATGTTGCGGGTTGGTGTGTGTGACATGTTTTCGAATGATTGGTTCCAGGACATCTTGGTTTCCTCACGTCGATTTCCTTCACCAATTTGCGAGCAGTGAAATAAATTACAAAAAAACAAAGTGCTTGCTTAGGTTTGCACACAAGACGTGCTGCTTTCAGATAGTTTAAATTAATGTCTAAAACACAATTCCGCAATAATTATAATTACTAATCACAGTAAATTAATTGACATTAAATCGATAAAATTTAATTTAATACCTTAAACGTGTTTACCAAACATCGATAGTAATCGCAAACAGCATATTCGCAGCACTATCAACAGTTTATCATCGGGCATGCTGATCAATGACAGCAAAACTTTCTTCTTCAAACACTTGACAACGCTGTTATATGAAATAAGTATCAGCTTGTGCATATAATTTCACTTTTTTCCTATTTTGTCGATATGGAAACAGGTTTAACGAGGAAATCAATTATGTTTTTGAAGGTGCACGCACTGGCATGATCTTTAACCTCAAACACGTTGGTACACACGTGGTTATGACTGGTATTGATAACCTATTGCTATTGCACATTGTGACCCATGTTTCAAGCTTTATTAACATGC
Organism: Mythimna separata; assembly: GCA_030763345.1. Classification (NCBI taxonomy): domain Eukaryota; kingdom Metazoa; phylum Arthropoda; class Insecta; order Lepidoptera; family Noctuidae; genus Mythimna; species Mythimna separata. Next base: position 20,704,679 of record CM061170.1, on the reverse strand, counting down.
AAAGAATACATACTTTGGACTATAACCGTGTTATCACCATTTGGGAAAAACGTGTTAGGTATACTAATTGTTTTAATCGTTTTTGCTCTAAAAAAATCCAAAAGGTCAGATTTATTAACCAATAATATGTCTTGTTTTTATAACATCTTCGACATCTGAACAGAAATCGGAACAATCATTATCAATTTTCCTGCTTCACAGCTGTACAAGGTTTTTTACCAGTTTTTGGTCACGTATTCTACGAAGTATTAGAACTAGCGCATCTAAAAGTCCCTATCTTATTTTGAACTGTAGAATACTGCTAACTAGAATATAATAAACTTCATTGTACACCAAAATAGTACCAGCTACCACTACTATCTAGTGCAGCATACTGGGTACTAACTAGGTGTAAGTATGTTTCAGGCACCAAACTCTCCAGTATCAATTCTTCTAGAAAGCTTCGGTGCAGTCGGTTTAATTAAATTTGCTTAGGTGGAAGTAACAATGGCTTTCCTTCAGATCACAGCGCCAGTGAACCTGTTCCGTCGCCGCACCTTCGACCATGAACTTGCTGGACATGCTCACTTGGCTACTTTCCCAAAGCTATTGTTCTTGAGGAAAATCCATAGTTTGCTATACAAGCTATTCTCTATTGAGAAATTGTTTTGTTAATATTGTGGATTGTATTACTTCGGGTTTTCTCTTCTCAAGTATTTTTTTCAATTAGCTAAATATATTAAATCCTTCGCGAGAGAACAAAAATCGTATTTAAGTCTTCTTAGCCTTAGTATCGCAAATTAATGTAGAATAGTCAAATCGCGTGATTTACTCAGAATCTTAAATATACACGTACCTAATACGATTATGTCCGTCTTTTCTTTTGCCTTTAAATTGTTTAAGATTTCAGTGAAGTTTTTTATTCCGTGTAGGTATTTATTTACCACAACGACAGGTACATCCATTGACCCCAGATACGAAGTACTCTTTCTGAATCACTTAACACAAAAACTACATTAAGCGATGACAATTTTTCACGCCCTCCGAATTTGTCACGGCTTCACGAAATTATATCTTTTCTGTTCTTTCATCATCATTATCAACGTTTATTTTTTCGCCAGTTATTATTAAAATCAATATTATTTTGTCATTTGTATTTTTTTGGTTGCAATTTTTGTAATTTTTTGTATGAGCTTGAATCTTTACTGTTTCGGTAGAGCCTGTCATTGCAATATCATGCAAGCTTTTACGTACTTATCTGAGATAATAATTTGGTCTTACGTTTCAACTACATTATCTGTACAAGGAATTTATTACAATAGTAAACCAACTTCATATTTAACAAGAATATTGATATTATCTGCGCTGCCATTTTAATTCTCTGCTACTGCAATACTCCGACCACATACCTACAAGAAATGATACGATACGAATTATGAAATCAATGACAGACCTATGCGTGCCTTGTTATTGACCATATCAACTTGTGTTCCCTAATCAAAGTACTCTATAATTAACTTGGCATTCCGAACTCAACGTCAAGTAACGTCGTGACTGGCCATAATGACGAAATAATACATAATTGAATTAGATAACGGAACAGTATCAGTTGGTACAAGATAGCATTTCATTAAAACAATTGACATGGCCTTGGTTTAAGTCACGAATGTCCTTAATATAGAAAAATATGTGTGGGTAGGTAACGTATGGTTAAAAGATGAATTTGTGTTGTCTGTGAAATATGCCAATGTTTAAAAAAAATTAGATAATTTGTACGCTGATAATGTAAATCATTGTAACGCGAAAATGATATTCAAATTCAATCATTAATATTTGTTTGTTTACCCATATAGAAGAGAAAATTAATGTTTATGTCAAGGTAAAAGTACATAATGGGTGTATATAATGGGTGAGGACAATGAAAATCACAACAAAAAATTTTTTTGAACTAGATTTGTCGCTACCGAAATGGTCTAAATACCAATAAAACACCAACTAAGGACAGCTCCATATTAAGATAAGCAACAAACATCAACGACTAATACAAAACATCGAACTAAAAGTGAGGGCGGCAGCACGCATGCGCGAGAAATGACACAGTAGCCAGTGACGGGGCACGCGCCTGCGCACGCCAAGGTCGCCGCTCACTGTTCAACTCCTGCGCAGAGTGGTTCGACGACCGATCTATTCAATATTGTGAATTAATTAATTTAACGTTTTATAAAGGGGACTTTTAAAAAGGCTGTAAATCATAATTTTGAAGAGAATGATAAAAATCTCAAAGGAAATTATTCAGATGCTTCTTCTTCTTCCACCTGGCGTTAATTCCGACTATTGCCAGGGTCCGCCTTCCAGCTTAGCTTATGAGATGCAATTTTGCGTAAACTGTTCGATTTAGAATGTATTTATTTTATTATTTGTAATAGACACCAAAACCAATTTTAAAAAACCCTGTTCTAAAAAGGAGGCCTGAGTCCTAACAGTGGGAATATTAAAAGGCTGATTAAGCTATTGTAATTATATAACTCACAGAACAACTATAGGTAACGATAGGTATAATAAAATATGATAATACGAAATAACTCCACGAAATCAATTTAAATATTTCTACAATTTTATTTACCAAATAAATTCCTAAAGAATTTGAAATGCAATACAATATTTTATGTGAAAGGACATGGACTTTCCCAACAATACCACTCATCGTAAAATACTTTGACACATTTCGATATGTGCAGAATATTTAAAACTAAAAGACATTGTACTTTTACCTCAAAAATTTCAATTCGACAAAGCACTCCTTGAAATAAAATTTCGCTATAAAAATAATTTGAATATAAAATGTAGCAGACACATTTGTTGAATACATAAAAAGGTACCTACATAAAGTTCGGAATTGGTCTGTATGCCTATAAAAGGTTTTCAAAAGAATTCTTCCGAATAGCTTATTTTTATATTCAATATATACCCAACCGCTCAATTTCATGATAACATAACTTCACTTCAACTTATTGGGTACTATTTATTATGGCTTAATATCTCCATAGAGATCACCCTCAAAGACGATAATGAATCTCTTAAACAATATAATTAAAAAGAACCAACTAACACGTTAGGTAGGTAATATCACTCACAAAGTCACTTGACCTACATCTCTTTTCTCAAACACGCTATACAACAGAGGTCAGATGAAAATATATGTTTATTGAAAAATAATATGGTGTTGTATCACGTACAGGCGGAGCGTGTCATTGTGTTCGAGTGAATTATCACCTTCAATCATAACGTCGTCTATGTATGTCAATATCGAGATAAAGAATAGGAATATAGAAAAAATACTGGTCACAATAGTAATAGGATTTAAAAAAAAATACTATAAAAGAAACGGTACTGATAGTTAACACATTTTGAAATAAGGTCTCTTATGGTCAATGTCGATACTATTATTTTACTACCTGATAGGTAAGATGTGACGTCAAATCATTTCACACACTTATAATTCCTAAACACATACCAACACATACTGTACCATTTCTATAAACTTAAAAACCATTAAGCGTCGTCATCTTTCACTTTCCACCTCGTCAAATACGAGAATATAAATTCTTGATGCAAAACAACCATGCACGTTTTCTTTACCATCGTTCAAACCACCATCAAAGTTAATCGTTTTACCCATTGAATAGAAATCAACATATACACATTACCCAAAGAATCGAATAGAAATTTCCGATCAGTAAACAACGCCAGACCTTGGTAACGATCTTGAATACCAATGTAAAACCAATGTGGACATTCTCAGGGCAATGCCAAGGAACGGTTTTGAGAAAACGATATCCCGATAGTACGTTGACAAAATATAAATGAAGGACAAATTCCTATGCCGTCATTATTTAATTCGACACATGAGAACCGAACTACAGACTAGATTTTGTTTTCAAGCCACAAGTAGTTACAAGGAAACTACAAACGACCCAATGCAATAATAATATAGCTGTTTAAACTATTGTTTATATCGTCCTTGATAATTCAAAGAAAAAGAATGACATATAAATATACCATATAACAAAACACCTCAATACAGTAGCAGTAGTGGCACTGATCAAAATGCAAATCTCAAAAACCCACCCACAGTAAAAACCAATATTATGAATGATGGTATAGAAACATGTAAATTATGCTTGCGGTTGCCAATGTCTATAAACAATGTGATGGTATTTATTAAAATTGTTTTTTTCCACATTCAACGTTATTCTAAATACGCTTGGCAAGGTTCCAGCTATGCAAAAATCATCGCATCAAAAAATATAGACCATATGTGCTGCATACAAATATATATAAATACGAGGAGCTCGTGGCTAAATAATAACAGCCGCACAGGTCGATTTTCAAGGTTAAGCAACGCTTGCCTAGGTTGGTCTGTGGATGGGTGACCATCTTAACATAACGAGTTTCCTCCGTGCCTCGGAAAGCACGTTAAGCCGTTGGTCCCGGCTGTCATTTGTAGATCTTTGGCAGTCGTTACGGATACTCAGAAGCCAGTAAATCTGACTCCAGTCTTGCCATGAAGTACCGTGTTACCCCAGTTAATGGGTTGTGGAGGTCTGGTAGGCAGCCGCTCCTCGTAAAATACTGGTATTCAGCTAAATCCGGCTCGACTGGAAGCCGACCCCAATATAGTTGGGAAAAGGCTAGGCAGATGATGTGCTGCATACAAATCGTTTTATTTTGTACTAGCATCTTTTGTTGCATCTCTTAAATTATGTATCAATCTTTGCATTGTATGTACCCAATTGTATTTTAGAATTTTGTACACGTTTATGGAAATCATTCTCATAATTTCTCTCAAAATCTTGTTTTATGTTCCTAACGGTGTATCTCTTTATTTGCAGAATCGGTCTTTGCGGATTTGACAACCCACACAGAGATCAGAAGTCAGAAGAAGTTAGAAGACACATAGGACAAGTAAGTTTTTTATGACATTATAATTTATAAACAAGGCCATAGCCCATCCCAAAGATACTATATTGTTTAAAAATAGAAACATCCACTTATATGGCAAATGGTTCATAATGTGTATATAAATTCAAACCAGATAACCATCTTAGATTTCAGATAGGTCAACGTAGAACTAATACTAATGATGTAGCCACGCATGACACTGATATACCGACAACTGATGAGCGTTGACACCTACACTAAAAACTCTGATGAGTTCACGACCAAATAGGCAAATGCGAGATGAGCTGAATGGATCAGACATTTTTAGTAGCGTTAAAATAGATAATGAAGATTGGATTATGAAATGAACAAAAAAAAATAGCATATCTGTAATATTCAAACCTTAATCAAATATAAAAGTTTTTGTCCTTAAAGATGAAATTTTTGAAATGGCTTTTTATTTAAATGCTATGTCTGTTACCACGTCTCCTGTCTTGTTAAACATAAACAATGAACCCATCAATTAAAGTCACTCAATCACAAGTCTTACCACCCACCGCGATGATAATTTTCATTACCATTCAGGATACTAGATGAAAACATCAAGACAAAAACCATGACATTCTAAAACTAAAGTAATACAAGAAACTACTGTCAATCATGAACCCTCCCATCATGTTAACGGTTTAACAAAAAATATGACAGACGATCAACAAAGTGCTGCAAACAGAAACAATAGCTGTTCGCAAGGAAGTGATGTTGAAGACCATTTAAATATCCAATTCGACAAGTACGTATAGCTATGGAAAATAAATATCATGACCCGAACAATAGGAACGAAAATCCTGATATACAAATGAGATGCGGCTTCGAGCTGTCAAATTCAAGGTCGATATTAACAAAAATCTTCTATGCTGTTGAATTCTTTGCGTCCCATCCAATAAAGTAAACTGAGATCAGTCCCAATTGACCGAGTTTGTAGGTAGATACATCTTAGCTGTTACTACCTAATAAGTAATTACATCAAAATCGGCTAACTCATTCAAACTATATTTGTTCACATAAATTCAATTTTATCGACCACCTTGAAAACAAATTTGAACCCGATATAATCACCATCATTATTGTTGGCTCGATTGATTACATAGAACTTACATTGTGATCATAATAAACTTGAGTAAGGCCAGGAGTCTAATGAGAAAAATGCTCAGCAACTTTTATTACCCGTATCTAACTTATGTTCTTGAAACAAATAAGTTTCGTGAGGTCAGACTGATCTGTATATATCCGGCCTAATATTTGGAATTAAGGAGATTGATTAGATACGGTGTTTCTTGATTTCTGAACAAACATATTGTGAGATGAATTATTATGTCAGTAGTGTAACCTGCTAAAGCTTATACAAAAATGTGATCACTAATATAAGCTTGAGCAGCTTATTATTACAGAAATCATATTTAAAAAATCGATGTAGTCATAGAATAATAAACGAAAATAATAAGATTATCATATCTTTCTTGTAAATAATTTAAGAACCATTGGGGGCAAAAAGGTACATTTATGTCAAACAATGCAAATGCGAAAGTAAAACAATATTGATTGAATAAAATGTAACTTATCTGCTACCTTAATTCCCGCTTGCCTACACACACATAAATCGGAAACGATATACAAAAACCACTGGCTTAAGCATTACGGCTCACTGGTCTTAAGGAATTTGGTTCTACCGCGCGACAATTATGTGCGTTTCGTCAATCCACATGCAACTTCCCACTACCGGTTGTCAGTAATGAAATGTTAATGTATTCCTTCATTGAATATATAGATGGAGGAAATGTGTTGGACTATAAGGAAATGGGAGCGATTCTGCACATAGTCAGGACCAAAATCTTACTTGTATGATCGTGTAAGATGACATAAATGAGGTCAATGAAATCAACTATTACTCAAGAAATGTCAACTGTGACTTTACCATAAGAAAGTAACAATATGAACCCAATAATGGCCGAAATAAGATAACATATTTTCTATTAACGAAGGCGTTTACTACAGTATATTATTATACTTAACATTCCTTTAATTGAAGACAACTAAAAAAGTGCAACAAATCATTTCTGACATCTTTATTTCTGTTATAAAATTTAAAATGACAAAACACAATAGAGATGATGTCTTTACTAAAATCGTGATTCTGACATCCTTTAATAAAAAAATTTCAGTTACAAACATACTTATAGACAAGGAAACGGTACTTAACAAAACATATGCACAAAATTCCTTAAAAAATATCAAGCGAAGTAAAAACATTAAACAAAACGTACTAGACAAGGAAGCTTCAATCTCATTACATATTCCACTAGATTCCTATCAGTACAAACGCTAGTTCGTGTATTATACATTCGCTTTCTGTATCTTTCCAAATGACAAGGTCGTGTAAAGGTTACCTGTCATGGGTCTAATTTTTTTATGAAGACATTAAAGTTTTGTTGCATGAATTTTCAAAATTTGTCAATAAATTCATGCTTCTTGGTCATCTTGTAAAGTTAATTCTTGGTATGTTAGCTATTTTCGCTGGTATTTCAGGATTTTTTTTAAAATATATTAAGCGAGCAATTTATTGCAACTTTCTAAATTACTTAAGTAACCTATCGCTTTTTTTTCTGTCTTAAACTTAACTTTCCACAAATCAGCAAAATTTCGAATCTTGAAAATATGCAGAAATTAGCTGCCACCAGCGGCTTTTCCCGCGTGATAATAGACTTATCACCTAAGAGGTATCAAAAATAGCCTACGACTATTCTCAGACGTACCAAATAAACACAAAAAAAAATCATAAAAATTGGTCAAGCCGTAAATAGATATTATAATATCTGACTATTAGTATGTACAACAAATAACTAGGAAGCTTAAGTTGTCTAACATTAAGATACATCATTAGACATTAAGATTATGCAAACAATCACTCCTTATTAATCGTCCACTCATCATTATCGAGTCCACAAAAAACTACCATTGTAGTACCAAAATCAATTACAAAAAGTGTGAGAACACACTTTAAACTCTAATTGATTTTGATATATTTTTTCCTATTTAACATGACCCATCTTCCGTGTTTTTTATTAATTCAAACATTTATAACAATAGTTTTGACATGCACTTGTATACTACAATACCAGATTATTAAAGAAGGTTGGTTCCACACAACGATTTAAAACTCACACATATACTATTGCTTGTACTCGTTGTAACACACTCGCGACTTACATTTGTTTGAGATCACCGTACGTATGTAAGATTTTTTTTTTTATACTCGATATATTGTGTTTGACTTTCTGCACTATTCTGTTCTACGGTTCAGCAAAGTTCATGATGTCATAGGTCATATTGGTACCTATTCTATTGTTGAACACCTTTGTCAAGTCATAAATCATAATGAGATGAATGGTGGAAGTAAAAACTATGGCAAAGGCATTGACCTTGTTGATGGCAGATAAGGGCAGCTGTGATGTCAGAATGTAACGGACGAAGACAGCGTTTGTTTTAAAGGTGACTGTCCTTTCCGTGGTTTTGTTGATTTGTATATTATGGATTATGATGTTCACGGAAGTTATCAAACCTTAACTAATATTAAAATTTCTATAGTTTTGACATATTGGAATTTATCAAATCAGATACATTAATATAATCACGACTACTTACGCTTAGCAAATTTCCCATCAAGTACACAGAATTTAATTAGAGGTGATTGCTAAACGTAGTAATCAATCTATCAACATCATCATATTGCAATAAGGTAATTTAATCCACTTACCAAGTGTAACGATCACGACGATATTTCGATACTTTTAAACGGTTTAATAAAAGTTTATGTGGAAAAATCTGATATTCCACCAAAAACATGAGTAGGTACTAAAATACCTTTAGCTAGATCCAATAAGGCCTTGGACTATTTCACATTCACTTTTCATTCATGCTCTGCATTTGTCAGTGCTCAATTTTGAAGCATCCGGCCGATATGATCTTTATATGCCAGTCACAGAGAGATTCTTGGGCTAAGGTCGCGACTGCAGAGAAGTCATGTTTGGCATTCTGCCACACTATGGATGTAAAAGAATTTAATCTACCAATGACATAACACCTGGTCGTGCAATGTGCGTAGTCAAAGTTCATGTATTCTAAGATATTGAATTATAGTTTATATTAACAAGATGTAGCTGATATAGGCATGTAGATGTCATTACTTAGAAGAAGGTATTATGTATAGTTAAGTTCGGTAGTTTGAGGTTACTGTTAATGAGAAGTTTTTGTAAATTGTACAGTAACCTGTATACAATTTTTTTGTCTCTGCACTAGCATCGTATACAGACTAGTAAATAAATATGTAATCTTGAACAAACCACAAAAGTAAACCAAACGATTATTTTTAACCACCCAACAGAGCCTTGATATCATTCTATTAAAAACTCATAAAACCGTATACTACTTTGCAATATGCCCTTGGTACTTACTTCTCATAACAAATATTTATGCTATTGCAATATCACAAAAATTTAAAGCAAAGAATGTTACTGCCAGGTTACTTTTAATGATCTAAAATTAGGGCAGTCAAAATGTAATACTAATTTTTTTTTTGTCAACAGGGTGTGAAAATCAAAATGGACGACGCCGGTAACATACTCATCAGACGCTACTCCAAGAGTAATGTATTTGTGAAGAGTACGGCAGCCACTAGCAACGAAGAGACGGCTATAGGGCAGGACATCATCAAGCTACCTGGTTACTCACTGGAACAGGAGAAGATATTTAAGGTAAGAATTATAAGTAAAGACGACGGATAGGAAACAGAAGAAGAAAACAATAATATCCAACATTGATGGACAATAATCGAATAAGGATTATATCAAATAGAAATAAAACCAGAAAAAAACTATGCCAAACCAAACCTAAAATAAATACATTTTATCATAATCTACTCTAAAGTTTTTTCATACGATAAATCGTAATTTGAAGATTTTAACTCATGATAAAGGACTATTAAAGTAATAAAATATGCTATTATCACGTTTAGAACAAATAAAAACAAATACATAAATTGCAACGCTTATTATATTTAAACAAGTCATTTATCAAAGAATGAAAAATCTTTATAGGCGTAATTATTTTAAGTGTTACAAATAACGTGGTTTAACAATTTATTACAAAAACGTTAACTTCAATGTCAGGTTAAAAAATTGAAACAATGTTGTTTAAAATACGGTAACAGATTATAACGCTTCCTTTAAACGTTAAATTCAATGAACTCATTCTTAAGCATAGAATATTTAGCTATGTAATTATGTATAAAATTATAAATGGTACACAAATACCTAACATATAAGTAGCTCTATTTTACATAACAAACATAATTTTCGATTACCGTAGCACCTACTTATTGACCAAATAAAAACCTTGTACTGTAATTACTTTTTATAATGCAGAATAAAATAACATCATTAGTGGGACTTGCTTTAATAAACGTACAACCGCAATTTGTTCCAAGTCCAATAGTTACATATAGGTGCATCTAATTACACGTTACTAGCTTATCCTTCCTCTTGCACCAACCACCAGCTATGTTATTTACAAAATTATCGTCCAACGAAATTAAATCAGAATTCTAGTCTTTACTGCTATCGAAATATGAATTTTAAACTCTAATTTATGGGCAAGCAAGGTAAACTGGTTCGTCGTGAACATACCAAACAGGCGTCAGTAGTTATTTCCGTCAAGATGGATGCGTTTATGAAATAAGATGTCGTAACATTTGCCTATTAATTTCATGGTTGCCCACATAACGATCTAAATTGCCTAGTAGATGATCATCCGACTGGTCCTCAGTAGAAATTACTTGTTTGGTAACTCAAACATCGGTTTTTTCTTTCTTTTGTGTGAGCATAAAAGCTATATCTACCGATTAAAAATTTTCACTCACGTCTTTTCAAACGCAGTCATACACAATAGGCAGCTATTGTTCGTCTGTTACTTCATCTTTCACTGCTTCTGGCTCCATAATTTCCTTATGTTCATCGTTATTAAAGACAATAATCATCGTAGAAAAAAAATTAAGAGAGCAAGGCATTACTCTAATGCGCGTTGCGTTAGTGCATCAGTCATTTGTGGTGCATCACGACTGCACAGATTGTGTCCGAGCACGATTCTCTCTGACCATGACATTGTCACGTAATTTCATTTTATCAACATTTGGATGTTACGAAATATTTTGTACTTTGAAGATGAGTTATTATTAGACCGCATAAAGTGTGAATTCATTCAGAAATTCGTGAAAAGGCGGCTATACAATTTGTACAATGTGTACATAATATGAACACAAAATTATAAGATTATTACATTACGATTTGTAAGACGATAGGCCAATGGAATTGTAGGTTGTTTGCAACAAGAATACCATTCAACTGGTACGGGCCATGACATTTGTAAATACGTTACTAATGACAAAGCGAACACAAATGTGAATATAATAACTAACTTCGATCACAAATTAGCCGACTCAACTGTTATACAAGTACTTTCGTCGTAACTAACACTATAGGTAAAAGAAGTGGTACAAGACAATGGAAAATTCACTTCCTAGCATCCGAAAGATTCATTACTAATTCATACACCATTACCTACAAGGTTTTACGTAAGTCTGCGGCAAACAATGAGAGAAGATAGCACCATTAAGCAAGGGAGGGAATGGTCATTGCCTCACATATTTGTTTGGATGTTATTCTATTTCCTTGGGAGTAACGAAAGCGAATTCGCAGAAAGTAGTCCATTGTCCGTGCTCAGCGCACCGCCGAAACAATGTGATGCCTCAATTAATGGCTATTGTGAGAAATATTACACCTTTAACTATTACTATTAACAGCAATATATTGCATATGTAATGTTCTCATTTTTCTTAGGCTATAATTGTTGCAAAATATGGGTCACTTACTGTCACTTTTTTTTAATATTATGACAATAATAACCAATAGCTGACTATTGTGTATCGCAATTATTCAGAGTATTGAACTAGTCTCTCGATAGGTCACTATTTAACTTGTTGCACAGCAATGTACGTCTTCATTAAAAGGCTCCAATTTCCTCGAAACAATACCGGCAAGTGTTGAAACTGTATGATCTCTGGGATTTTTTCTGTGCGATCCGGCTTGTTTCCCACAACGAATTCCCTTGTGACTAAATTAATTTAAAACAATACTATCAGTAGTGTCAACTACAGTTTTTAAATAGATCTAAACCACTTCCAATGTAGATATCTAAATAAAACTTGGAAATGTTGTGACATTAATTCTCAACCACTTCGCACATTACTACCACTATTGCAGTTTTATTGACGAATAAATGATCTATCTAAGATTATTCTATTGATGCTATTAACTTTACAATGTTATACAACATGTTAGCAAACTGCTTCTTTATTTTCATCAAGCCTTTGTGTGAGAACGGAAGAACCATCCAAACCCATTTGTCTTAACAAAACATTTACGTCAAATTTTCCATTTGAATTTGGTGCTTGAGTCAAACAATAAATCTCTTCCCAGAATAGTCTCAATTAACTAGATGAACTTGTGTTGCAACAATGGAATGTTACAGTTTTAATTAGAATTTTTAAAATGCCTCAATTTGAGTTGTGGTACCTTCTTGTATGACGTTATTTGAGTCGTCCAACGATGATTTACGAATTACGTCGGCGAAGTTTTTAATGATACCATCTGTATAGTCTACTGGTCCGGAATGACGGACGGGCGACTCGACAACTGCTTGCACTGGTTATGTAACAACTTTATAAGCCTCATTCAATTTCGTCGATGCATCTGACTCGGCGTTTTCGTTTGTCTCTCAGAGTTCCTCAGTCGAATCGGAAACCTTTGGGAATACTTGAGATTATCTTAATAGATTTAGATCACGTCGTGCTGGGATTGTACGGTGCGTGACTTTGATTTTTGAAAGAAATTTAAAAATGGAAGAAGAAAGTCTAAAATGATATGTTAAAATTACGCAATAATAGTTTATCTGGTGCAATTAAAAGTCAGAATGGAAATAATAGCAATTCTTAATTAACAGCGCTCACTCTTGACAGTTTCACTATAGAGATGGGCACCCTACATGACGTCGGCTCAATTTTTGTTTGATCGAGCGATTGTCTTTTCATTATCGAACGAAGGCTTGTTATGTAATATTAATTCGATAAGATCTTCTAATTTAAACGCATTCAATCGATCGTCCAACAATTTGTTTTAGATCATCGCTCGTGTTAATTAAGATAAAAAATGTACAAGTTATTTGTATCTGTCTGTTACTATACAAAGTTTGTTTATTATAACTTGATTGGTGTTATCTCATCTTTTAAATTATCGTTATTATGAGTCACTAACTGAACAAAATATTTTTTTCTTCCCATTGTTTATCTCAATACCACATCATATTGCTTCCAAACAAAATAATTATCGACATCGGCTTTATCTTCTGAGTCCATAATTAAACTAGACTATCTGACGTTCTCAAATGCTTCTGCTTTAGTATCTATTCTTTAAAGAGCATACTTAACATTATCAGAAAACTCAAAGGGTAGCTTAGCCACTTTACTTTAAGCGAAGATAGGATTAGCACCTTCACTTAACACATTTTGCAAAAAGTAAAGATTTTATATCAGGTTGTTTTATTTTCTTCCAGTTATTCGACATGAAGAAGTTCCAATCCAACGTGAATCGCGAGCTGCGTCGCTCATACCCTGACCGCAGGAGGCTGGAAACGCAATGCCTTAGCGCCATCGCCTTCGTCAAGTCGGACTCCGATCTCCTCGACTGCCCCATCTGGGTGCTCATCATCAACGTCGTTGCTATGGACATGCTCAAGTCCAAGCTGCCACCGGGTAAGTTTCAAATATTTTAGATGATCATTTAAACCATGGATGACGGTGGCCGAGAATCAAAATAAATTGTTGGTAATCAGAGAGGCAATGTCCATCTGGGTTGATGATAGCGATGATTTTACAAATCAATACCGTCATATTTTAATAATAGATCTATTATATATAAAACCACGTTATTTAATGCTGAAAATGCTAATGTTTTAGTAAACAAAAACAGTATTCAGACTAACGGATTAGTTCCACGAAATGTTGATTATAAATAGCTACTAACAAAAACGCAATAAAAATTGCTGTACAGTTAAGTGAACACAAATTAACTTATCCTTGCATAATGACGTCCTGTGTAATTAATATTTTTATCTATTTTCAAAAGCTCTTGCATACGGCTAATTACTTTGAACTTCTTAAGCAACTTTTTATTGCTGAACGAAAATATGTTCCTTAGATAAGTAATAAAGCAATAGATAAATAATAAATCAATACTAACAGTTTCAATAATAAGAAAAATAATAAAATTCTAAGTGTCAATGGTATTACTTTAATATATTTGGATTTAAGCAGCCTACCTATAGCAGGAACATAAAACCTAAATGCATTGGGTCGGTTTTTTACACCTCGCAAAAGATTTTATATCGAAGGCACAAAAAGGTACAAAAACAATGCAGGTTTTAGGATTAGCGATAATATGCACTTTGGTGATTCACATGGAGAGCAAAAAGTAATTCATTTTGGTCAGAGAATATGTTGTTTTTTTTTTCGTTTTATAACCGCGAGACAAATTAACACAACATTATGACGTTTTTACTGCTTTAATTGTACTCTTTTCATGGTTACAATCGACGTCTTATTCTATGGCGAATGATTGATGATATTCTTACAAATTTGTTAAAAAATAAATTTTGGCAATATCTTCTTCCACTGCATCATCTTTTACAAATACTTTTTAAATCTCTTTTTTATCATCTTGTACAACTTCGTATACTATTTAATTAACAACATCATTACCAACTTGTTCACTATCTACATTGACAAGGGCTTGAATCCGGTTGTCACGTCAGCTGTCGACCTTGGCCGAACAATGTTCACTGTCACTTTCTAAGCCTGCACTTTACAGATCATATCTTATATAATCTTAGTACTAAGCATGTTGTAAATGCTAAGGTGCTAAGAATTGATGAGGTCGCTTTGTTATATCAAATTAATAATTATGTTGAAGAAGGAAGTTCCTTAGATAATGTTGAAATGATGTAACTTGTAAGCGAGCTGTCATTCGATTCATTAGATTTTTGATTGGTTGCTTTCGTATTGGATGTCAAATAAGAAAAAAAATATATAATAGAATAATATAGAAATGTATACTTACAAATCAGCATTAAGATTATGCTTTTATCTCTTTATTTTTATACATGATAGGTTGTGTATAAAAATGAAGATTTTATATCATGCTGTCCATGATTTCTATTCTGGAAACTAAAACTGTTTTCATACAAAGTAAATGAGAAGGTATGCATGTGTCAAAACGTATTAATTTTTCTTCCAAAAATCCTATTTATAGTTCGAAGGTACATACATAAGTGGTAGGTTGGGTAA
Source organism: Mythimna separata (assembly GCA_030763345.1). Classification (NCBI taxonomy): domain Eukaryota; kingdom Metazoa; phylum Arthropoda; class Insecta; order Lepidoptera; family Noctuidae; genus Mythimna; species Mythimna separata. The sequence continues at coordinate 20,689,252 of CM061170.1, read as the reverse complement.
CTAATTGCCTACAAAAGATGAAGTTTGATAAAAATGATGGATATGTTTCCCACGAGCCATTACGGTTCATACCTACATAGGAGGCCAATTACTTTTTATATAATTATGCTCTTATGACTATGAGATGTTATATCTAAGCTTAATGTGGAGATATTTTAAGTAGGCTGAGCGTATCGTCACGCTGTTTTCACTTACGGAGAAGGCAGAAAACTGGCGTTTAACAGTGCCTATTTAGCAGACGATGAACCAGAGATAAATACGGAGCTAGTGAAAGTCACATGAAACGGAAAGAAATTCTTATGATAGCTCTTGTCTTTCAGCATCTAAAGACAAAATAAATAAATTATTCACACCATTTAAATTACTCGAAAACAAAATAAAAACAACATACTAATAAACAAAGTCTAAACACGCCCCAAAGCGTTAACACCACCAACTTCAAAATCATATACACAAACAATACGCTCGAAATATTTATATAAAACACAATATTTCATAGTAACTTCATAATAAAAACACTTCCGTACTAAAAACGGTGCGATATCATCACTTTAGTTATTTAGTGTGGCTAGCCACGGCATTAAAAAACTAACGAGTGAGCAACGCATCGTTTTTGTCTTCCATTTTTTTAAATATAGGCTTCATTAAGTATAGCACAGTCAAGGTGGGCGGGTTGCGAATTTGGGAAAATAATTGTGGTGAGGTCAGAAATGGCCGTGGAAAATTAAATTGTGAGATACATTTAGTTAGTAGACAAATTCAATTGTACAGTTTAAGAATAAAATCTAAAAAAAATGTGTCATTATCATATAAAACGTTTGTCTATGGTAATATGGTTTAGCTTCCATAAATCAAACTACTTTTTCAAGGGTCATTAAAAATAAATAAACCTACTAATACATTAGGTTTTTTGTACTATTTGTAATGACACCGCACTTCCAACGACCCATAATTAAATCAACTACGCACGATACGACCCACACACACACGTCGATAAAATCCATCCACGATCAATAGTTCTTCATTAAATCCAGCAAAAACTAAACAGGAAATGATTTCGTCTACATATTGCTTTAGAGCACCTATACGATTTACAAATTGGTCACAAAACCAATTAAATGTCTAACAAACATACGTGATCAACGTTCCGCATATTTAGATAATTACACGCTTAACGCAACTGGTCTAATGGGTTAAAAAAATCAATTTGAATATAACCTTAGAAAGAAATGTACGCCCACTAATAAATACAAAATGAAAACAAATAATTTAAACCTACACCACCTTAATTTGTATGGTCATAAAAGGTTCACGAACATTTGTGGTCATGTTTTCCTTTCAGATCAAAGTTAAGTTATAAATGAACCTCCTGGCCACGGTCCTAAGTAATCTAAATCTGTTGCCGGCCACGTCGCATCGTTAAAGTTGACAGAGGCAGCAAACGATTTCACGCTGGTCGCAACAATAGCAGAGAAAACAAGCAAAATCAACAGAAAAATTGCAATACCAGCATTAAGGGACATAAACGCACAATACGTGTCACAGCGAATAAATTACCTAATACCGATATCAGGGACAGAGATACATGGGGCCAGTGAAGACTTAAGTCCACCTCTTTATCTCAAAACGCAAAAATATTCCATTATTATATTGCATTGCAAACCGTATTTATCAAATCACAACCTGCGTGGGAGTTCCGGGCCTCTTTATAGTATTTAAACATCTGTAATCCTACCTACTTCATCGATACCGTCATCATTAACATTTAAGACAATAATGCCATTTGCTGTAATGTTTATTTTAGGTCTTTCCATATCATCAGTTACAAGGCCGCTGTCGAACATCAGTCACGCGTCATCAACGTTAACAGTAATTACCATTGAATGGGCGTATGTTTGCATACGTAGACGATGACTAGAGGCACCCAGAGATCTGACAATGTTACAGTTACCTTGTCTTAGACCTCCGGGACAGAGCCGCAGGTATTATGGAACAATGGGACGACCTCTACACTTATCATTAACTTACGAATATACAAAATTAAATTCTTATAATGCACAGTAATATTCTCACGCGCAACTGCGAACGTTTACCCAAGTTGTCTTACTTAACCTTGAGGTTATTGAAGTTTTAAGTAGGAGAGAAAAAAAATTAAATAGTGCGGAAAGTCCAGTCTGAAAATGAATTGATTATATACTTCAGACTTCTGTTATCGAAGATGGTTTTAAGGCCAAGATCATCAGAAATTATATTCTTGTTGTAATTACTGTAGACTCGTTCAAAATTGATCCGGTTTTCATTGTAGCAAGGTGATCAGCCAGTAATAATGTAAAATGGTCTGCCCAAAGAGACTTCCGGAAATTTATAAATATGTTGGGTATTCAGGTACTGTACATGCGTCATCTTAACGTCTTGAGTCTTGGTACAGGTATCTCCACTCCTGTTTTATTCATATGAATAGAAAATTTGAATTACAGCAGGTAATTTGCACGTCTTTGAAATAGGCAGCAAGTGTGAATCGAGATATTATTATATATATAATTTTCAAATCTGATTTAGTTCCCATAGCACGCAACCGCATCAACTATGCAGAGCCTCACTTCTCAGTAGCCCGCTTATTGTAGTGCAACAATGCAATCTTACATCGATCTCAAGATGTATTGCACCTCATTTCACTCAAACCATACTGCGAATTTCTAACTAACCCCATCTAGGCAAGTTAACAGCAATTCAACATCTAATATTGGTTTTGCACAAATCATAGTGAGGCTATGGGAAAGAAACCGCACAGCGAGATTCCCGTGATTTTCCGCCACGGATAAGATGCGTTCATAGATTTTCTGCAGTGGTTTCGCGGTCTAGCCACTGTTTATCTGTTAAGGAACTCAAATAAATCTATTGAGTAACGTAGGTAATGTTTTCTATATGGAAGTCGTGACACTTAAACGTGGGGACTGGTCGCTTTTGCCGATATAGCATCAAAAGCTTAACCTTCGTGTCATGGAAGTGCTTACACATTGTTATTTTGTTCGTATCTTGCTTTATTTTCATAATTAACCGATATGTATGTATTGTATACGTTTAATCTGTTACTCTTTAGCACTCTGTTACTTTAGCATACGATAAGATCTGCATAGCTTACGCGTTTTTTGTTCAAATAGTTTAAACCTACGCATACTTCATTGTCCACATCACACATTCGAATTTCGATTTCATAACGAAGGTCGTCATAGTTCGTAACTGGATCATACGAATGCAATCATTGCCCATAAACCCATTAAACTCACTTTGAATTTGTAACGAGCGCCAATTGAATCATTAAAGGCTGGCTGAGACGTAAATCGTGACCAATGTTATGCAAAACTCGAATTGACAATAGGAAGCATGCCGCGATCGAAAGTGATCCGTGTATTACACAGATTTTTGTAGCCCTGATTCGGAGTACGGACGTGGTTGCATTGTAAATCCTCTTGCTCAATTACTGATTAAAGATAACTTGTTGGTTAATAAAGTTCAACTCTTATGAAGTTTTTTGGAATTTTATCTATCAGGAAAATAAATTTTGTAATTGCAACTAACTATACCTACTTGAAATCCTGGAACTATTTTTATTGGAGGCTTTTGATGAAGAAAATGTCTTAACTCATTCTGAACAATACTACATCAGAATCATTGGAGCAGTGGTCAGACGATCTTGAACACACACACATCACACCGAATACCACAAATAGCGAACCGAATATAAAATTCTTTTTTGTACATAGACACACGTAATTTTCTCAGCATTTAAAAACAGTCGGTGTATGTACCTCTATTAGCATTCAGCTCATTGGCTGAACTAATCTGGATTCTAATCCCGTTGCGACATGGCGTCTACGGTATTTCCAGACACGGGCATATCTTTTAAACTCAGATTATGTGCGAAACAAAGTTTTATCGTTTCTACAACATCTTTATCATGCCGGCGCTAGAAATCTATGAAATGCTTTTCAAACAAAAGAACCACAGCTTCCTTATCAAAATTGCTGTAATCGCTATCTCAAAAAGCTTTTAGATTTCAATTTAACAATAATGTTTAATACCTAGTTAGATTATCGTAATAACAGCCTTTTTAAGTGGCCTAAAACTGTAATCATTTTAATGAAAGGGCACAATTAGGAACAACATTAAAAATAATTGCCTAATGCACCGTCTACTTAGTGAGTTATTTCAAATCATTTCCGCTCGATCATTCATTGTGATTTGACGTGTATGAAGTGTAAACAAACTTTTAGGACGTAGACAATCCGACACCACAAAATGATGGATGCAGTTGTCACTATTCCCCTTTTGTGCCGCACCGTCGTCGCTCATGCAATAAATTTTATAGGCACTTTATTATTTCGCAACTAAAAGAGCCAATATTCGCATGAATTTACATTTATTGTTAGAAGATTATGCATTCAACCTTGCGGTGTAATAGTCAAGTTGGTTAATCGTTTACGATTCGTTTATTTTTATGATTAGAAACGAAGGTACGAGTAATGGGTGAACTGAAGTGGAATGAAGACACCAGTCCTTTAGCGTTACATTAATAACAGTAGGTTGTTCCAAGTCGTGAAGAGGAGTGATTGCCATCCGATCTGAACATCACGAAGTTACATTCATGTTGCGCAAGCGTCGCTAAATGTTTCCAATTGTTGTATGCTCAAACTGTTGGATAATCTTTTGGAAACTTGTTATTTAACAGTGTTTCAAACGATTCAATAGAATTTGTATTGCTTCATTAATATCTAAGATGAGGATTGGTTGACCTTTGACGAGAACTAATGTCCAGGTCGGTGATATACGATTTGTATAAATCAAATATAAAGTTTACAAGAACAATAATTTACCCATTTTTTATCCGATAAAATCCTTAAATAGATAGATAAAAATCCCTCTAAAGGCTGTGAACTTTGCCATTTATTGTAAAGCATCACTAATGTCTTTATTTTATCCAACAATCAGAAACTATGCTCAGTATATTGTACTCTTACATTTCATGAAAGCAAAATTTTGATGTACCCAGAATTGCCCTTTGTATTCGGTTCTTTATTCGCAAGACACGAAAACAGATTCTAATTAAACCATTATTTGTCAACAGTTCAAAGACTGATGGACATCAAGAACCGACCTCGCATTCCGATCCCAGATGAAGACCCATACAGCATCGCCAGCTCCAACGCCAACGGGTCAGGATCCAGCGGCAGTTCTGGAGGCTACGGCATCAATGGACACAACGGACACAATGGACACAATAACAATAATGGACACGGAGTAGTAGCTGCCACCAGGGAACAGCTAATGATGCAAATGGGACAAAGGAGAGGAGAAAAGCCTCCAAAACTACCACCAAGGGAGAATGGCTATGGGCCTGCTGATATCCCTAAGGTACGTGGATACAAAGTGAGTTATCGATTTTGGTGACCTTTTGCATGCTATTGCACCTTGCATGCTTAAATTGTCACTTTTGAAGTTTCCGAGCAGAGAAAGCAGAAAAACAACAATGAGTGAAATAAAAATAATATCAATAGTTAACAAACTGTTACTATAGTAGCCCGTACAGATAAAGTTGGGTTTCCACCCGCAGTTAACATAAAAGGCAACTTGGGTATGGGTATTGACAGCTATAATCTTTTGTCAGATAATAACAACATAGGTAGTTCGATTAATAATGCCAACCAAGCGTGCAAGCATGGTAAGGTTACATGATTGTTCGAAAGAGTTATCGTGGCCCTGGAACGTAAAGGGCGCTACCTCTTGCTCTACAGAGAGCAGGAGGAGTTGTTTGATGATTTACTACTACAAAAAAAGTTGAACATGGTAAAGCAATCTCCCTTTATGACCGTTTATTCCAGTGTTCTCGCAATACTTAACAGTAGACGTTTATGGGCACTTATGATGAGCACAACGTGTTTAATCAGCTCAGTGGTAACATTGAAACCAATAATAATGTAGCCAGCCAGTACAATAGCTGACAGAACTTTTAAATAAAAATAATAAAACCCGAAGTCACTTCAAAAACCAGTAGCAAGGACACATGTAGGTAATTCAATTTTCAAGAGCTTACTTTATAATAGTTTCGCCCTTCGTAAATTAATTTAATAGGATATGATTTACGAGACCTACAGTTTCATGATTGAATAATAATAAACTTGAACCCTCAAGTTCCATTTCAATATAAAAGGTAAGATGCGGTTGCGCATCGACAAAGTAATTTCCGAAGTGAAAATTGCATTACGAATAATTTTTTCATTGTTAAGTTTGTGCATCAAGGGTACTTTTGAGATGGCATGGCTATTTTTATTACGATAATTTACATGTAATTTTTATTACATCTCGTCTTATAATAAACATCCTACCGCCTGTGCCTGCGCTGGTGATCTTTGTATATTTTATGTCGCTGATTATTCAGGTTCTTTAGGTGTTATTTTGACTTTTATTTCTTTTTAAGAGCAATTTTGTATATTTCCGTCGTCTCCGAGTTCTGGCCGTGACAAAATGGTTTTACAATAACTGTCGTTAAAAGTCAGATTTTTTAAACTTTTATGCACTGGAATCATAAGATTTTTATTTTATTATTTCCTATATTTATAAAAAAAAACAATCAGCACGAAGTAACCGACAAAAAAAAGGTAAATTAAATGCACATAAATCTTTGTTAACTCTTAATGCACATTTGACAAAAGTAAAGAATAAAATGCGCACAAAGTCAACTTACTGATAAAGGTAAGATTTATGCAAATTGAAATACAAAATTGTCTCCGTACGAATAATGAATGACGACTGTAATCGGCAAATAAGTCACATGAGAAATATGCTCCGTTCCTTAATACGACTTTATCAATCAAGACCGAATCAGGATTTTATGTCAGCTTAAGATCTTATGTCCTCAAAAATATGCCGAAATAATTGCAATCAAGTGTACGTAAAAGGAAAAGATATATTTTTTAAATCAACGGCTACAATCTCCGTTTTCGAATTCCAATTATCTTAATCCTTTCTTTCATTAAGTGTCATTAAATATCTGCCAGATTTAGAAATACTCTACTCTACTACCTTCCGTATTTGGTTCCCTTACATTAGCCTCATTGTCAATTTTAACATTTACTTGTTTAATCTGCAAGTCATTTATTTTTCCGTCAACATCTAATCGGTTTTTTTCTATACACAAAAGATCGCATTTATCAATTGATTGAGTTTATAATAGATTCAAATTCGATATAATGCGAATCAAATGGGAATAAATTAATAGAAATCTACCATTGTAGATCTATAAAGAAGTAACAAATTTTTAGAATCAGCTGAAGACTACACCCTATTTGGTGGTCCAATTAAAAATAGGTAACCAATATTACCAACACACACATTGCATTACATATTGGTAATATTGGTCCATTACATTACAATACTTTACATTACAATCAAATAATAATTAAACCAAATAATAATAGGGTTGTAAGGTGGCTGCCACATAATTTGATTGTAGCCACCTAGATCAGATGCTTATCTATTCACGTCAATACCTTTTTCTTCCTAAACAAAACGTATTCATCAATCATTGCGTAAATCATGTTTCGAATCATAACAATTGTAAAGATATAAACATCGAGGGAGGTGAAAGTTCAATCCGATTAACGCCTGTCGGTTCCGACTTGTTGTCAGATAATTGTGGACACACGCTATCGCAACTGTGTGGAGTGGACAATGGTGGGCCCAGCGGGAAAGATAACCCTGACGTATCTCACATCTCATCGCCTCCCAAGATAAATGATAGCGACTACATAGTACAGTCGCGTCGGCTTTTACTCTTTTATTGGTTTACCTAGTCTTCGCTTCTGACACCATACAAATGAACAATGTCCTTTGTGTGTCTGTTAAGCTTCAGTTTTATGCCTGCTAGGTGTTTATTAAGAAAATATACTGCGTGAACCGATATGTCTGGCCGGGATGGTTTCCATAACCTTTATTAGATAAGGTCCAGGTCCTATGAGTTTTACATATCACGATTCGTCTTTTTTTGATGCCATCTTTGGTTCGTTACAAGGTAAAAGATTGTACGGCGCCCACACGTTCATATTATTGCATCTGATTTTTGCTTCGTGTTTTATACGTGAATTACTTGGTTTTACATGTTCTTAGGCGCATGTTGTGTTGTTTAGTGGACATATTACAATGTGATTGCGGTCTGGGTGTTCCTCTTACCGCTATCTGACTTTCATGTCGCCAGAAACGTTTTAGAATATAGAAAACAAAATTTTACGAAGATGGTGCATTTGCGAGTATGGTGGATACAAACGATATTGGTCTTAATATTATTGAAATTATCATACAAATCTAAATATAAACTTAAAAAGCAATATTTGATTTGGTTACAATAATCCTTGTTATTTGATTCACAGCCTGATTACGATGACATAGAAGGACACGATGGACACGTGCCAACACAGTTCCCGAGAGGCAAATCAGACAAGGGCAAAGACAACAAGAAATACGGTGAGTGCTACGATTATTGTAGAATTAGTCAAAATTTTAATGAATGTGAAATTATGGAATTTGAAGATGATATTAGAAGTAGTTTCTATTCTATTCTATTCGATATAGTTAAATTAGGGCTGCATTACAAGGACGTTGACGTTGCGAAGTTCACCGTTCGTGACCCAACCTTTTTACTTCGTCTCCTATCTATTTAAAGCCTACTAATTCTCTCCACTACATTACAAGTGTCTAATTACGTTCACTAGGGCCGCTCATAACTTACCGGGCTTCAATTAACTTTCCCATTCTTGAAACAAAGGGCATCATGAGAAAAACAAACTGTAAAAAATCTGCATTAATTGCTTGGACAATATAAATTCTTTTGGGAGTATCACGGTGTCCTGTCTTGCTGAATGGGTAATAACAGTATTTAAAAGGCAGAAGTGCAGGCGCCTACATTGAGAGCGGCCTCAGGATTGCTTGCCAAGTTTGGTCATCACTTTGGTCATAATTCTTCAGTAATGGACAAATAGGTTCAACTGATAGCAGAGTGCGGCTTCTTAGTAATTTTTAAACGAATGTTTGTGGGTATTTTTTCTGTGTGTGTTGAGATTTGCGATTGGTTGTCTACTGTTGCTATTGTTTTATAATAGGTATAGGTCATTAATTATTGGTTTAGTCAAAATGTAAAAGAATAACAATGTAATGATAGAACTTATTTCTTAGCTTAAGTCATGATCACCTATCCTGCAGTTACCAACTACCTGACATATATTTACCAGAAATCGTATTTAATTTAATTTGACTCGACATCACATTTGTCAATTCATTACCACACTGCGAGTAAATTACAAAACTTTCTATTACATTTCACAACGTCCAATCACAAAGATATTATTTACCACTAGTGATATTAGTCAAGCAATCACCGTCCTTTGCGACCAGAGCTGTCCATTTGAACACGGTACAGTTGACAATGCAATGGATTTATGAATGCGAGTCGCAATTTATACAGCAACGTTGCTGGTACTCGCAAGTGTGAACCTTTATATCAACATCTCTAGCCGGATCATCATTTATAAACCCGTGTCCACGCACACAGTGATTTAAAGCAATATTTATAAAATATGGAATATGGACTTAAGGTTATGGGCACAATGAACTGAAATGAATGATGACTTTTGATGGGTTTTGGGATTAAAAACTGATATACAGTGGTTGTTCTTGACGAGATTGCTGATATAGATGATCAATACATTGTAGTACGAGAGTTGTAGCAAAAGAAATGGTTGGACTTTTATTCAAGACTTTGTTTCATATTAATTTAGCTATGGCATATATAGAATTTGTACCTATACATGATGCAAAATCTAAACTCTATATTTAGTTGCTATAGAAGGCAAAATCTTAACAATCTATATTTAGTTGCCATAGAAGTTGCATCTCCAAAGTGGAATTTTGTGTTTCTAAGAAACTTTTTGTCCACAAAAAGACAAGGCGAGTACCTAGGTAGTGTATCAAGAGAATGGCCATATATCACAGATTACAAGAGGACACTTACTCAAAGACCACAAGCACCGTCTTAAAAGGAGTAGATACTATTTAAAATATTAAGAGTTATATCGACCCGACAAAGAGCGAAGTCTCTTTTGAAATACGAGCACAGTTTACGTATGAATACACTTTGGACAGTTATGCTTTAACATAAAAGGACGTAGACACATGACTTCGAATTTGGAAGCTTAATGCAAATGAATTTCGAGCAATATCCGACACATACCTAGGTAGCTCCGTTCTCTGTTCACGGATTCCTGAGTGTCAACGTCGAGTCACGTTTGACGCATACCACATCTGATACGGCTGATCGGATATGACGTTTTTGGATCGCATTCGCACGTTTTAATTCCGGCGCACTTGCTTTCCATTCATAAGAAGAGCTCAGTGCAGAGGTTATAAACAGACAATGCCCCGGTGTCGCAACTGCCGGCTGGCATTTCGGCGTATCCTTGATATTTGAATCGTCGGTATTTGGAACAAGACAAGCGTAGGATGCGGAACATGGGACGAAACGTGCATGCGTTCCGTTTTATAGGCGAATGTGTTCGCAATTTCTAACATAAGAATAGGTGAACGATAACCATGTTACATAAAGACTCGTTTCCAGGTACTAACACGTCTATTGGAGCATGTTTGCTTGTAATGAGATTTCAAGTTCGTTTTGTTTTGTTTTCAGACGATCCGTACTACTGCGGTCTGCGAGCGCGCGTGCCGAACTTTGTGAAGACTAACGGCGCAAAGGTTTTACCGGCGATGACTGAGCGTCTGACTCTGAAGGAGGCTCCTGTGCCCAGCAAGCGCTACAGCGTGGCTCACGCCCACCCTGGGCCATTCCCGCCGCACATGGCGCCGTTTGCGCACGCTCCCATGCCGCCACAGGCTCTGTGGCACGCTCGTTCTTACGAAAGCGGAATCGGTGCGTACGATCGTCTCCCCAGAAAAGAGAAGCTCATGTTCCAATTCTATCCGAACAGGGAGAAACGGCTGCGACCCCTCGTGATCCAGCAGCCGCGCTAGTGTATATACAGACTAACCCCGCACTTTAATTCCACCGCCTCAACGCGGACTCTTCGCTCCAATCTTGGTATTTAAACTTTCTGTTATATTAGATCGCTTCGCTTGGTAGCACAACTCGCCTATAAGCTTCGTTTCTACACTTTCCACACTTCTGAGTTCATCTCTTATAATCACCAATTATCGAAAGTTCATCTCTATCTACTTCTTTCTTGACAATCTTGTCTATTCTTGATTCTTCCAACTTGCGAAATTTCCATTTCGAAAGCTTTGCTATCATCCTTAGATGTAGTTTGCAAGAGCACTAGATTCCCAGATTAGGCAGCAGATTTAGAAGCTAATTGGAATAAATTCCATTGAAGCGTTGATTCCTTTGTGTTTGTGTTATAACTAAAACTAATGTTCGTCGTTTTTTTGATTAACATACCCCGTTGCTTTTCCCTAAATGTTTGTAACATCTCCACTAACTCCGCTAATTACAACGATCGTAAGTTAGTTTACAAATTAGTTTTCCGGATAGTGCTGAGTAATAAAAGAGGCCAACCTGGCGAGCAGACTCTTAAACAAAATTAATTTGAAGATACGTGGGGATATTCAGCTTTCTAAAACGTTGGTGATGATGTTGATTGCAGACGGAGAACAGCACTATGATCCTTACGCGCTGTACGGTCGCCTGCCTATGCCTGGACGTGGCTTCCCCCCACCCCCCGCCCCGCACGCGCGTCACATGTTCATTGGAGAGTGGGACTAGAGTGCGCATCACCTGACACCTGGCAACTTAACTTAGACATTATTAAAGGATACTGTCAGATTGAATAACTAGATACACAGTACATTTTGGTATGATTTAACTATATGGATGATTACATCATTGTTTCAAATGAAGAAAATAATTATGTAACCAAAGATTGAGCTGTATTTTTAACTGGTTTAGGGTGCATGAAGAGCATGGAAATAAAAATCGATGTGACAGTATCTTGTAAAAACGTAATCATTATGTAATGTTGTAAATATTCAAAGATTTGTAAAATAAAAAGAATTTAAAATTGTGTTTGCATCAATGATACAATTATTTACTTTTGTATGAGAGAAGCAATGGATTTAATTGCTTTTGGGGTATTGCGAATTATCGAGATTTCCAGTTTACATTTTAATGTAATTCTATAATCAATTTATATTTAAGTGTTAGATTTAGCATAATTATAATTTAGTAATCAACTTTACCAACATGTTAGGAATAACGTATTTAACTGAATATTGTAAAAAACTTAGTATACATTAATTAAACCTATAAGTTAACTATCACTGCCAATATTTAACGATTTGCGTGTTCAATGTCATCACATCGTCTTGTCGTTAAAGTATTTTCTTTTTTATAATATTTAAGTGGCAATCCTAGTCAAAACAGGGTTGGGAAATTTTAAAACGATTAGGGAGTTGAAAATATTTTTTGTTATTTTATTTGTAGCGAGCTTCAAGAAGAATTTAAAGTTTTTTTTTTTCAAAAATTTGTAAGTTGATCAACACAAGTTACTCAATACTGGAATGTATTGAGTCTTTACGGCAATAAGAAGCAACACATATTTATTTTAAACTTTTAAAAAAAAGCATCACAAATTATTGAACTCTACTATTTATTGCCTTTCGAAACATCACGTCATAGGCTTTGTTAATATTTGTTATTTGTATGTAAATTGCATATAATTGAAATCTAATTAATGTTAGGAATATAATATAAATTCAATATTAGATGTAATAAGTACTTTTGTACATATATTTCTTCTTCCTTTTCATTATTTTAGTTACTATATCCATGTATTTCCTGATATATTTTTCCAATACTCAATTATCATAATAATTATGATCTAGTTACGTACAACTACGTTGACAATTTAAATGTAATTTATTGTCACAATTACTTTTAAGATTTTAATATTTTTGTATATTTAGATACGTTTTGTATTCGTAGCACATTTAGTGTTGTAATAATGTTATCCAATAAAATATATTACTTTAAAATAATATCCCTAAAAGAACTATGTAGTGTACAAAACATAGTTCTTTTCACTGGATCTTATTTTAACCGCTTCTAAAACTGATATGTAGCTACAAAAATTCGGAGGTGCTACACAGGTTACCATAAAATATTGTATCTTATGCATTATTGTAGATAATTATAATGATACTATTTAGATGAGACTATACACGTCAAAAGTATAAGTATTTTTTCCAAATCAAAGATGGTGATAGAGGAAAATGGATTACGATGATTAAAATAAATGTATTAAACATAGTTATGATTTATTGTGAAGATGTACATTATTATAAACATGACCAAGAAAAACTTAGCGACAGTTTCAATAAGATAAGTACAGCATTTTTTATTGATACACCTGAAGGTGTTTTATTAGAAGTGACGATTACTCTGGCGCGATGTAAAATACTGCTGCTATTACGAATATAAGTTATGTAACATCAACATCCACTTGTATTGTGTAGCATTGGGTGTTGGTTATCGAGTAACCTATCATAAGGAAGACCGTTTATGAGTAAATATACAATTATTTTAATAATACTTTGTTTTATTGGTAAATATCACTTATTTATATACCGACACACCTAAAGGAAACACACAAAATAAATCTATACTTACATTGTAAAACAATCATAAAATAAGATATCCTAAAAGCCAAACAGAACGTCAGAATATGAATTTAAATTAGCTACGGCTTTTTATATTCACCAGCGCCAATCCATTTCTTAATCAAATACTTTATGTATTTTCTAGCTTCTTTTAATTCTTCAGGATCTTTTTTTCTATCTGAGAACAAATCTCTACAATGAGACGATAAAGGTATGATTTTAGCTGGTGCATTATACGAAACGTCTTCTAACACTCCTAATCTGTGGTAGGGATCCAAATCTCCATTTACAAAAACTACATTCGTGACATTAGGTTTCAAGCCACCATACATATCATTAGAACGTGCAATACCTTCATCAACTCTTTTTTCATCAAATTCCTTACCATAAGATTTAGTACACAAACTGTAAAATAAGTCAGCATGAATATTTTTGGTGAACGGTTGACTGTTTGAAGAGCCAGTCTGAAAGTAACCAAATTCAGTACAAGTTTGATATGTCCAAGATGTAGCCCAGTCAATATCTCTCATGGCTTCAACCATTTCATCGAACTCATAGTTATAGCAATGATTACTCTTGCTCCATAAGTCAAGATCATCATCTTTCGAAGATTTTACGTGAGAAGTTTCAACGAAATCTTCACAAAAATTTTTTATACTCTTAGGATCACCATACTGAGCTTCATACATAAAAGCAGAGGTTTTGTCTAAGAAGAATAACTGCATATTTTCTGATTTACTCATATCCGTACTATCACAAATCTCTTCTTCTTCTTTTAGCTGGGATATACCTTCATCAGTTTTAAATAATTTTTCATACCTGTTAAATACTTCTGTTATTCTATTATAACATCCTGGCGTTCCGTGTTGTTCGAAGTCATCAGCGACATTTTCTAAGTACTCGTAGAAATCTTTCATTGCTAAGACCGGTGCACTGCTAGCGATAGCAGCATCGACTAGCTCAGGGTACAAGAGTCTCAACCAAGCTGCTAAATTTCCGGCGTAAGAACCTCCTACTACAACAACTTTTGATTCGTTGTATTCAGGTGACATTTTAATGTCTTCAAGTAGTTTCGCTATATCTGCAAGAGCTTGCCTGGAACTAAGATATGTCAAGTTTTCTGTGGTCAATTTATCAAATGGCTTACTTTTTCCGTAATATCTGTGTTCGGATAAGTACATAGCGCCTTTGGTTTCTTTGGCAAGCTCGTACAGTATTCCAGTTTGAAGAAATACTTCACTAGCAGCACCTTCACCGTTGATGAACAAATATATTGGTCCTTTTGCTTTCCAAAAGTCAAGCCTTTCGAAGTACCTCATCTTCCAAGTTCGGGTATCAGTTTCGTTGAAATGGTCCAATGGTTGTTTGATCCACATTTTATAAATATGGGATGCGTCGAGTAATCCTACCGAAGAAGTGAGTTCTTTCTCAAAGAATCTGTATCCATTTGCGAGGCCTGATATTCCGAATGCATTTGAGAAATAAACGCACGAAGATAGTACGATATTTAGTTCTGCTAAATACATTGTAGCGAGCTCGTAGTTGCTTGCAGGCGCAACGTACAATGATTACTGGCTTTTGTAAGCTCGTTGAGCAATCGTCGACAATGTATGCACGCGTGTTATTTGGAACATGCGTAATACATATTTTGTATATCAGTGAGACTAGACCATCAGAGACTAGACCATGCGGGTGCTAAATTCAAACGTATCATGTTTCTCCCATTTAACTCGCAATTATAAGGCAATCAACTGCAGTTATGTCATTTGTGAGGATACTAAGAGATATGTATAAAATGATTAAGGTATACCAAATGCTTAATGTTGCATTGTAGAGTATTTATCGAGGACTGAAAGGGGGAAAATCCAATAATTATAATTATAAACAGACAAGAAAACCTATATACAAAGATGATGCTTATTAATAAAGAAATCTCTTCTAGCATACCTACTTGGCAGTCTGGTAATAATCTGGACCGAGCCTAGTCGTCGACGGCGCGTTCTGTTCCACGCGCGCCTCAAGGAGATGTCAGCAAACTGTAGGGGCCCGGCAGGGCCGAAGCCTCTAGGGAACACGGTATCCGAAAGGTTGTCACCGTGTCCCCCAGATCGATGGTAACGAAGGAACGGGGTAGGGGTTTAGTCAGTAAGAGTCTGACACGCCCTCCCGCTCCGCCCAAGAGTAGGAGAAGTCATTCTGATGATTCCCCTACCGGAAAAAAAAAAAAAAAAAAAAAGCATACCTACTTGAGAAAAGAGAATTGGAAAAAGAGAGATCAATAGAATATCAATGGTTAGACCCCGATTAGTAGAAAAAATAGTACAAAATAACAATTAACTTTAAAATGGATATATTTTTTGCTAATTTTACACCACGAGACATTTATGTAGATATTGTTATACAATTTTACTTTTCGCTTTTGTAAAAAAAAAAAACAACCAAAAACAACAAAACTAAAGAACAAAAACAAAATATGTATAAAATAAATACTCCATGGAGTATATAACAAACGGTGGTATACAATCTAAAATGGACGACACTCACGCGGCTCCTAGTCCCGTTGCCATAGCAACGCATCAACAACAAGTCTAATGCGCCGGTCGACATCCGAGATACTTGACCCGGTTTGATGTGAAAAAAATAATTAATTACTTGGTATTGTTATGGATTTTTCTGACGGTAGTGCGGGGGGTAAAAGGTCAGACGCCCCGCGGCCGGTTTCCAGACGGGGGTATCGAGAGTATACAAACACAGGCTCGGCAGTATCTAGGTAAGGTCTAGGGCTACTCTGTTGAATTTTGGTTAGATTGTGCGTGCTATTGGCGATATTTTAGCGTGTTAGGCTGTGGTGTGAAATGTGAAGTGCGTTCAATGATTAACGTTTGAATCCCCAACCGGTCCTATGAGACCGCGCTGTTATTGTTTTACTATTGTGTCTCGTTTCGCGGGTATCTGAGTAACTACCACACTTTATTTGAATACCTTCAAGTCTTCATATAAAAGAACCTGATGAATAACATTTTGTTACACTTCCTTAGTTACCAGTACAAGAAACAGTTGGCAGAGAGCCACTTTTTCTTTCCGTTTTGGATACCTATTGCAGTTAAAGATTTAAAACTTTATGTAGGCACTTAAGTAGGTACGAATGATACAGCAAACTCTATATCATTTTATTTCCTATGCCTATTTCGTGCAAAGCATTCGCATGGCCTGTTATTTACTTAGCATTGGGAAAATAAAGTGCCAGTAGCAGAAGACGACAACCTAACAGACCTTGAAATTGAAAGAAATTTGACTTCTTTCTATTGTACAGTACCTACGTACAAATCCATTTTTTAAAAGGTGTTTTACAAATGATGCGGTGGGAGCCTTTTACTCTGTTATAATGGGATACCATAGATCATCACACGAAAGGAAAACTCTTGACTCTCGCACTGATTCACTCACAGCTCTGTTCCTTAAACTTCATATGATGATATTTATGTACTAATACTAGTTTGTAAGTTGTGTATGTCTTTACTAACCTTATGGATTGTATTATCTGAATGAATACCTAAATTGATTGATGAGAAAAAGAAAGATGAGAGAAGAAATTGAAGATTCATTCTTCAATTTCGCGCGAGCGTTCTAGGAACGCTGAAATTTGGCACAGAGGTACCTTTTACAATGAAGAAGAAAGGATTTTCCAAAATTCATCTCCAAAGGGGATGAACTGAGGTTCAAAGTTTATATGGATTAACCTACGGCCGCTGGTAGAAGCTAGTAATAAATAATATCTCCATCTACTGACACCTCTGACAGAACAAGTGGTGTAGTCTACTTACTATGGTGTCTTTGCAGGAGTAGCACGATGAGGCCTACATCAGCATATCGAGGTAGCACAGCCTCGCGGCTGTCAACTGCTGGGTTCGGACCAGCGCCTCCGACGGCTAGTCGGCAGCCCACCGCTATGACTGGGTTTTCTATGGTAAGTACCTACATAAGTTGTTTCATCTGTGACCAGTAGGTAGGTACAGCTAATAAGCATAACATAGTATAATCAGTCTTGTAAAGTTCCCACTGCTGGGATTACGGCTAATAATGATATTAAAATCTAAAAGAAACTTGTCGCCAATAATATAGTGCCCGTATTTAGTAATCTTAAAATTCTAATATACGATTAGCTTATGCCAGCAAGTGGGAAATATGTAGCCTTTCACTCAGTGATAAAAACAGAAACATAATAAAAAAATATTTTTTTTAAATCGATCCAGTCGTTTTTGAGTTTATTCATTACAAACAAAAATATACAAGCCTTTCCTGTTTATAATATTAATATCTCTATGCATCTAGGATGAGATTAGCTTTATATGCCAACTTATAAACGACTTACTATAGGTACTCACCTACATTATTTCAGATCGATAGACCAATAACTCAGCAAGGCATATCAGGTCTACGCACAGGAACCGCCCGAGGGTTCCGCACTCGACAGCTACAAGACAAGCGCTACTGGGAAGAGCTGATGCAAGTCAAAGTGAGGGAGATGAAAGCAGAGATAGCCAGACTGAGTGAACAGGCAGACGCTGGAGAAAGAGAGAGATCCGCTAAGAAGCATTATGAGAAGAGAGTTAGAGAACTAGCTTTGGAACTGACTGGTGAGTATCATATAAGTTACATAACTTCACATTATATCATAATTTCGCAAGATATGTACCATTTCCCATATAAAATTGGGCGAGGTTGTAAAGTTAAGTAAGATGTACCTGTTAGATGAGCACAAACGACTCAAAGCTGAAGTATGACTTACTCGACTTAAGACCCTATATTCCCTAGTTGGGGCAGAGGCCTTCGACAGAAGTCACCCATCGCAAACGGTCTTGAATTTTACGCTTCACCGAGCTCCACGTCAAAGCTGGAGTATACGTACCAGAAAAACTTAAAACAGCCAACAGTAAATTAACAGGTTGTCGTATTGTTCTAGATTTACAAGGGCGTCTAGCTGATTACAATACAGCAATACGCATAGCCAATGGAGAGGCAAACAAGCAGTCAGTAGAAGAACAAACAAGAGACATGGAAGCTAGCAATAATAAGATGCAAGAGGAAGTGGAACAAGTGTTCATGGAGAAACAGAGGAAGGAGAACCAACTGAGGCAGTTGAGAGAACAGATGGATAAGGTAATATTACAACGAACTTTTTCGGTTTTTAGGTTTCTAACAATGGACAGACGTATGTAACTGTGGAGAGAGAGGCTTTTGCCCAGTAGTGTAACAATATGGGCTAGCTAGAGAGATATTATTGAGCGTTGGATTACTGTGTCTCGTTTCGCGGGTATCAGATTGGTTAAAATATGCCCCCTGCAAAAAAACGCAATTATTTGCTCTATACAAAAATTATTAAATTTCTTCTACTCTTTTAGGAACAATCAACTATAACAAAACTACTAGCAGAAATGACACAAGAACAGAAAGACGAGTACAATGAACTAGAGGCAACTGCTGCTGCCCTAAGAGAAGAAGTAGAACAAGCGAGGACTCAGATTGACCACCTCAATAGAGAAAAAGAAGAATTTAGTAAAGAGATATCTGGATCGCAGGTAAGTCAACGAGTACTAACCACATTAACTCGCATAACCAAGTAGTTTACTTTTTTTGTGGTAGGGGTATCATCAGAATGACTTCTCCCACTCTTGGGCGGAGCGGGAGGGTGTGTCAGACTCTTACTGACTAAACCCCTACCCCGTTCCTTCGTTGCCTTCGATCTGGGGGACACGGTGGACACTTTTTGGATTTCCCATGTTCAAGTAGTTTACTTGGAAGTCTAGTGGTTGATGATGAGTATGATGACATGATAAATTAATGATAGTGAAAAGTTTTTATGTTCACTCGCAGATAAAGGTACATCTATTGGAGCTGCATCGTCGGTTAGTAGCTGTAGAGGAAAAACGAGATAACATGAAGAATGAAATGAACAACCGTCTGGATCCACAAGAAGAAAGGGAGAAACTGCTACTCCAGGTATTTTTGAAGTTCAGACACAACTTGTAATATACATTAGAAAAAAATCCGAAACTAAAAGTATGTATTTTTTACAGGTTCGTGAAGACAATGCCGCAATCGCATCATTGGATAGCAACGCTGCGAATTTGAAGGAACAAATCAAGAAAGTTCAAGAACTTATTGAGCAAGCTGAACAGGTTGGCACATTTTATTTTTTATACCCTTAGTAAGGAGTAAGTAAACCTTACCAAGTACCTTTAGTAGTTAGTGGTTTCTTAAAAAATAACGATTTTGGAAATTTCAGGATCTAGAAGAAGGCAATTCAGATCGCCACCAAAAATACAGAGAGCTTAAAAAGCGAGAAGAAACAATGGACACTTTTATGGCTACGTACGAAGAAAATGTAAAAAAAGAACAAGAAAAGATTGATCAGTTAGAAAGAGATATTGTCTTCTCCTTGGAACATAGCAGTTCTAATATAGATCTAGATTTAAGTGAGATAGACTCGTTGAAACAGAAAGAAGGATATACTTCTCAGTATGATGATAGCAAGAAATCTGTTGATATTTTGATGAAGGATTATGAGAGGTTCCAGGGGAATTTGAAGAAGGTAAGAATTTATCTGCGTAGTAAGGCACTGCGACTTTTCATGACAAGGGCAGAAGGCCCTTGTAGACCTATGTAAAATATTTAGATGACAATAGAAGCAGAACAGTTAATAGTTGCTGCAGATCTTCTCCAATGAATTTTTATTTAATAGCTCGGTAAAATAGACGCAAGTATAGTACATTATGATACAAGTGTGTAATGTGGGTCATTATCGTCGCGGTGGTATTAAGACCCGAGCCATGGCGAGGGTCTTAAGAGAACCAAGAACGATAATGACTAATTACTCTCGTGTATCATACGACGTTTTTCGACACACTTGTGAAGAAAATAAATTATAAAATCAACTTTATTTAGTAGGTATATCAAAGTATATAAAAGTCAATTTAAAGAAACAGTTCATAAATTGGCAGTCAGTAAAGTTATAATTAACTAATTTGACTGTATAGTGGTCCCATGACATAGATTTTCTACTTGAAGGCGTACAGCACAAATCATTTTCCTCATAAATAGTTGTTGTAGACATTTTTGTAAAATCTGTATTTTATTTTTTAAATATGGCGGCAAAAAAATTGACTTTTCTTAAACGCGCGCATGCGCGAAAAATGGCGGCCATAGACTAGCTACTCTAGCTCTTGGTTTAGAAAAAATAAGAATGAGGTTGCATATAAACAGAAAATACAAATTTGATGAAAGATTTAATTAATTAAATATGTAAAATTTTAAACAGTTTATTTAAACACGAAATTGCATGAAATAAGTAAGTAAAACACTAATTTATGCTATTGAACGCAATAACAAATTTTAATCTTTTTTGTCTTAAAACTCTTTTTGACAAAAAAGAGGTTAAACAAAAAGGTTCTAACTACATTACCGCACATGTGCATAATAGTAATCAAAATGTCACAGTTTCGTAACGAGCCCCTTTATATACCTAAGTGCAGTGCAATAATAGCCACTTTATGAGCAAGTGTGTCGAAAAATATTTTAATGTTACAGGCCGAAGCAACAAGACAGCGTCTAGCTACAGAACTACAAACACTGCCAGAGAAGACTAAAGTAATGCAAGAGGAACTGGTAACACTGTCCGATCTCGAGAAACTTCGAGATGATGGTACAAAGTGCTTTAAATTTATGTATTTCAAAAATTAACTACAGTCGTTACGGATAGTCAGAAGCCAGTAAATCTGACTCCTGTCTTGCCATGAAATACCGTGTTACCCCAGTTAATGGGTTGTGGAGGTCTGGTAGGCAGCCGCTCCTCGTAAAATACTGGTATTCAGCTAAATCCGGCTTGACTGGAAGTCGACCCCAATATAGTTGGGAAAAGGCTAAGCAGATGATGATGAAATATAAACTCGAGATTATTTAAATTGATCTGATGCGTCATGCTGTAGTTTCATGAAATTTTCTGCATTCTAGGTGAAGAACAAAAGAAGGCTTTAGAGACAGAACTAAAGCAGCTCAGAGAAAAATTGGCACCTACAGAAAGTGCTGTAGTTGAAGCCACGAATAAGCTGAAACAATTACAGGTATGTTACAATGGCAAAGGAAATAAGTAGGTAAATAAGTAGCTATTTTTTTATTAACGAATTGAAATGTACGTGCATGAAACAAGTTTATTCAAAAATCAAACTGGCCACTAAACAAAAAAAGAATACAATGTGGTTACTGTTGTCTCTGGGCAGTTATCCCATAAACGATGTGGATGACGCACGATTTTAATTATTTGTCCCATATTTCTTGGTGTCGGTGCAACACGTTTTTTTCTTCCATTCTGAGCTGTCACGCGTCACGCTATTCTGTTACTCCTTACACAATTCATCCACCTTTTCTTTGGCCTTCCTCTCCTTCTCCTGTATGTATGTATACTTATAACTCATTTAGTAACTTCCTCCTCTTCACATGACCATCCCTTGACAAATAAATCCCTTTCAACTTTTCATTCACTAGCGTTAATAAAAATGCTAAACGTAGGTACAAAACACAATTGTAAGTTTGTACCAGATAATTTGTAACTTTAACTTATCAGGATCAGGTAAAACAATTCTTTTTCTCTTTTTCTAGACAAGTCTAGACGGTAACGAAATGTACGCGAAGTTGAACAGTTTAGAAGACCAGTTAGCTCAGCTGGAGAACAGAAAGACTATTCTAGAAGAAGACATTGCTTCTATAACGTTGAAGGCAGACTACGAACCGCTGAAGAAACAAGCGATAGAAGAGCTTGCTACGTTAAACAAGAAGATTATTGAGGATTTAAATAGTGTTAAATCTTATTGATATGGAAAAGTATATATATGTCTAACTAAAATGAGTGTCTGATTTTATGAATTACTTTTTACTAAGAGCCGAAAGAACTCACGGAGCGATTTTCGCCCTCGTCCGCCGCGGTTGCGGGCCCGCAGCTTCTGTAGAATGCAGATACATATGTAAAAAATTAAAGCACAACTCACGATGCGTTTTACGCCCGCGGTATGCTCGGTTGTTTGCGGTTCCAGCTGCACCGGCGGGCCGCGGTCACCCGCAGCCTCTGCGGGTTGCGCCCGCGCCCTTTGCGATCGGTTGGCGGGCGACCGTGATGGTCGGCGGGTGACGGGGGTACAGAAATCCAACACTATTTTGCAACCGCCCGTCTTGCGGTCATCGCCGGCCACGTCTGCGGGCCGTGACGTGACCGGTGTCGTGAGTTTTGAAATAAAACCGCAGTTCTACAACCGCGGCGATCGCGGGCGAAAATAGCTCCGTGAGTTCTTAGCCTAAATGTGAATATTTGAATGTGTGCGAGTGGTTTTGCTGCGCATCACACTCTTAAGACTCAATTTTGAACGTCTGCTACATTGGTTAACCATGTTTTGAAATAACACATAATACAAAATAACTTATTTTTATAACGAGAGTATGTTCCCTTGGAAACTTTGATACATTTTGTTTTGTGTGCAATAAAAAGAACTAAGAAAGAAAGAACATAGTATTGGGTTTTGGTCAGTAAATCTGACACGCCCTTCCGCTCCGCTCAATCGCGGTGGAAGTCATTGGATGATTTCCAAGCTAAAATAAAAAAAAATCTTTCACAAAACAGCACACTACGTGACATGGCAACTTTTGGATGTAACCTGTAAGAGCCATTACGCACTGTCGACTAGTCGCCGGCGTCTCAGTCCCTCGGCGACCGAAACATGGGAAAAGTCGCCTGGGCGACTGACGACTAGTGCGCAAGCACCTATTTAAACTATAGTAAGTAACAGTCGCCGTCGACTGAGTCGCCGGCGACTAGTCGACAGTGCGTAATGGCTCTTAGGGCCAGCGCCCAGTGCCGTCATGGCACGGCATGCTGTGGCATGACACGGAATGCTAAAGCATATCCTGCCATTCACAATACCAGTCAAGGATTAATAATAATAAAATCAAACAACATGTGAATAAAATCCTATTTGTTTATTTATTCAATAATTTAATATCACAGTCGAATACAATCAAATATTGTAGAATATAAACTAGACAATTTACTAACTAGAAAAAAAAATGTTACAGAAATAAATATTTACAAATTACGACCACTGCGAATCAGGCGAAAGTCGACTTTACATAGACGGGATAAGGTTTAAAGTGATTAAGACCCTAAGCTCTCTTCCAAATTGGGTTGTTTCGCAATTACTACTTAAATAAAACACTATGATTGCCATAAAAATTAAGAAATGTAGAGTGCCGCTAGCGGCAAATAAATTGGGCAGGATATGTCCCGCAGTGAACATATTTCGGCTAAAATAATGATGATGATGAGTGTTAATACTGAATGGGCGACAAAACGATCATGATAATTCCTGAGCTAATTAATCCACCAGCGAATGAAATCAACCCGGAAAATTAAAACTCCCCGATACAGACAGGTTGAGTTCGAAAGGGATGACGGGAATTGATAGAGCGACCAAGCAGAGTAAACAAAAGCCGTCATCTCCTTCGTATTAAGTTCCTTTAAACGCTGAAAAATAAGAACGCACGCATGTCAGCTTATCATACTTACGTATAATATAAATATTTGGATGAAATTTTTAAATTACGGTGATTAAAATGTTTGTAGTAATTTTGCTATTTTTTTTTTTAGCAACGGTTCTGCTTTAATATATTAGCAAGATGATAAATTATTGGTTATCATGTCACATAACAAATAAAGTTTAAAATGTTTTTGCTCATTTACTAATTTCGGAACAAGTCCCATAATTTTTTCGCAGAAAGCAGAAAAGTAATCACTTTCTTATAAAAAAAATTAGGAAAACAGCACGAAGTAGCGGTAGCAATAGAGGAATTGTTTAAGAATTCGTCCAAACACCTGCACCCTTCAACATTTGAACAACGCCTCCAACACTGCAAAAAACTGGGCGAAAACCACTTTGATAAACTATCAACACGGAAAGAAGAAGAAGAATTTATAGATGCGTAAGGTTTTAAATCAACTAACATACAAATATGTACCCACATACACATATGCGTGTTATATATGTGTTTATGAATGTATGTTAGCCTTACTCATAAAATCTTTGAACTATTTAGCAACTGCAAAATGAATATTTAAATCCTCTTTTGAGAACTTTGGCAATCAGTTACATCGCAAGTGTTAAAGAGTTCAGAGATTTTTTTAAATATTTTTTTAAATAGACAGTCTATCAGAAACCCTTGATGAAATTAAAGTAGACAATACTTATTTATAAAGCCTTGTATTATTGGAAACTTAAGTCGAAAGACAGTTGCACAACGTTTGATTATCATGAATACAGATAATTGTCAATTTGTCAGCAACACGCTAGTTTGCCAGTTTATTCTAACACTACATTTTGTGTTGCCAGTACGTCATGTTTCCCGCAACACAAAAAAAAGTTGCTGAAAAATGTTGTGCAACTTTGATTCCCAATAAATACAGGTCTTTAGAACTAGGTTTAAAATATGCAACGTCAAAGAACGTTATGTGTAACTAAATAGTAAATGAGCAACAATATTAAAACCCAATTTTACTATGAAATGGTAAGCAAAAATCTCTCTCGTTTAATCTATTCAAGCAAATGACCCCTAACTTATCATTGTTAAGCCAAAAACCTTACCATTGTTAGGGAATAATCAACTAAATTTTAATTCAGGCCTTAATCGAAGGCACAGGTGGAGAGACAAGCTGGACGACTACCGGAAGGACTGGCCCGTAATAGCTGAGAACAGATGTGTGTGGAAAAGAGAGAGCCTTCGCCCAGCAGTGGGACACAATAGGCTAACCGTAATCGACGGTCATAAGTATGATATTTCGACAGTGTGTAGACAGGGTTTAAGCATCTAAGCAATCTTCTTTTATCAAACACAAAAAAGGTATTTTGAACCTTATGGACTTACGTTGTTTGACTGACTTTCAGAGTGTTGTCTAATATGAACCTAAGCATGATAACGCTTAGGTTCATATTAGTGCACCGATTATGGGGTTAAAGGAAACTTAACACGAAGCTTAACCTAAACTAATCCTACTTCCATCATATCGGAATTTCATTTAGCCCGGGAAAAACTAGTCAGACAGTCGGGATCGAGTTCCGATCCATTCAATATCGACACTCATATCAGACCGAGATAAAATGGCAGCTTTCTTGTATAGAATGAAGTTATTTTACTGGCAAATACCATGTTTTATTTAGGCAGTTATAGCGTTTTCGCTAATATTTGGTAAGACATAATAAAGATGTGTTCTTTAATAGTTCCATCATGTACCCAGTAGAAATATTGGAACATCACCGAGGATCAAAAATACAGAACAACTAAGTTTAAAAAACCAGTTGACAGATAGACCAATCTACTGTCTTGTGACGTCATAATCTATTACATTTGGCAAATGTGTGCGTATTAAAATAAAGGGTCGTAAATATGACACAACAACTTAAAAAAACAGTATCTCTGGATTTAGACATAGACATTTTACAAAGCCGATTTGTTTTTAAATTTGTGCGCCGCTTAAGTACTGTGCTATCGAATGTTTACGCTGTACTACTTATCGCATTTATATCTTAGACAGTTGAATCTTGGTTAGCTAGGAACTTTCGCGAGTATAAGCGTCATCCTAATAATGTCGATCATAGTGCGAATACGTGATCATCAGGTTCCATTTGTTCGGCAAAGCTGGAAGGTGGTGCGACTCGGCGTTCGGTTCATAAGGCATTGTATACACGGTTTTCTAAGGAATCAAACAGCAGCATACCTCTGGTGATATGATAAATAATGCGAGGTAAAATGTCAATCCCAGCTTTCTTTCTTAGTTTTTTTTTTTGTTTCTTTTTTTTAGTCAAATTAATGTTATTAACATAAGAGTTTTGACAGGTGCCTGGACCTTACGACTCAGTGCTGCCACCTGGTAAATGTGAATTTAGAAAACCCTCTTAACATATGAACCTAGCCTTCAGATTTGCCGACCAAATGAACGTGTACGACAACGTATTCGTACCATGATCTATTTGGACTATTAGGACGACGCCACGCAGTGTTTTTTATTGTATTTACTGTTTTTCTTTCTTTGTAGCTTTCCTGTCAAGTAGCATGACCAGTCCTGGTGGTACTTCTCTGTTGTTCGCTTTGATCATAGACACCAAGTTCCTGATGAATTTCTGTGAAGGTTGTATATCGGCATCTTGCATTCTGGCCCATAGAGCTAAGGCCTCGTTACAGTTATCGTCGCGTTCTGCAAAACAAATAATTATGCGATAATAAGACCTGTGTTGTATTCCTCGAAAGTTAGGACAGATGTTGATATTTTATCACACTTAAGTTATAAATCTCTCTTAGCAAGGAGCGACACTATGTCTATATAACCAAATTCAGAGGATATGATTGACTCATAAGAATAATGATTGATGTATATCACTGCCGTAAAGCAATGATCGAGGAACGCTTCCTTAGACGCCTGAATAAGGTATTTAATAGTCTTTTTTTCAGTGGCATATAAGGTACACCTTCAATGGTTCGGTCAATGGTCAGTGATGAGATAGTATATCCCGCGGAAGTATGGGGGTCGAGGTTTTTTAGATACTAACTCCACAATTGCGCGACGTGCAGTATCAGGCAATATTAATTTATTAGCTGCCAACTAAGCTAACTGTACTATAGTCCGTCTAATGAAAGCCCGACCTGAGAAAAAGAGGTTAAATCCAAAAATTTTGTATGTTGTACTACTAACTAGTAGGAGAATCATGTCTTGACACTTCACAATTTTTTTTATTTCTTACAATTGCGGCTGAATAATGTTGCCAATTAAATTTAACCTATCACATACCCACAAAACGAGACACAATAGTAAAACAATAACACCGCGGTCTCATAGGACCGGTCGGGGATTCATGAATTAAAAAACAAAACTCCAGGTCGCGCTTTCGTTAGACGCACTCTACAATACATCGAGATGCTGTGGCGGTGGCCGAGGGCCTCAACCCACTCTCCTAGGCTTCTGAGAACTGAAGTAAACCAGTATTGCTTGACACAAACGATCGCAGGAAGGTATAGCAGTAAGGAGTACATGTCATCGACATACGATAAAAAAGCAAAACACTTACGTAAAACATCGAGTATCATATCATAAATCTCCAGTGAGTCGATATGCCTTATATCCCTCGCACATTCAGCGATTGCTTCAAGAGCCGATATCTTTTTCTCGTCAGCGAATCGTTCGCAACGACGGATGATGGCGTCCGGGTGAAACTTGACGGAGGGGTCGAGGAACATCTTGCGGAGCGTCTTCTTGTAGCCCACCTCGGCGAGGGCTCCTATTACTGTTAACTGTAAGTAGAGGAAAGATATTTAAGTTAAAAGTTTGATGTACATATTCAAGTGCTGAAAAACATGATGTTGCCATAATATACTTATGGAAATGCATAATTATACATTATGGTAAATGTTGCCCGAAACTCTTACATTTCATCAGTTCTGGCTAGTATCTGGGGCCTTACCATGAAGTGTTACAATGTCAGTACGAGCGAGAAAAAGGGATAGAGGTATTCAACTAATACAGGGTGTAAGGGACAGCCCTCCACAAACACAAATTATAAATTTTATCGGACAGTTTGTATGGAGCGGTCAATTTTTTTTTGGTTTCCTGAAAAAAAAAATTGTGTGGGGAAGTTTAGATTCGTCTACTGAGCAAGCCCTTAAAGTTGGTGGAGGGCTGTCGCTTACACCCTTTATAGGTCTGTTCCTTTAACAGTTTCGTTTATGTCGTCAAATGGATCGCGTTAAGATCTCGTCGGTAGAGCCACATTTTATTATTTATTATTTTTTAGTAAGGACCTGTGTCTTAGAATAGCACATGGGAGACTTTTTATTTTATACTTAGTACACAAACACTTAAACTCGCATGACACGAAACAACTATTTGTGACTATATTTGGGCCAAAAAAAATTCGCTGACCCACCGACACACCGACCAGGCAGGATAAACACAGAATTTGACCCTTATATTTACCTGTATCTTACACATCAGTTCGTGTTTTAAAGGAGTCTTATTGTATTTTTGGCCAGCAAAATTTCGCTGAACCATCAACACGGAAGAAAAAGCTTGACACAGGAGAGACACAGCAAATTGAACCTTAGACTTACCTGCACATCCATCCCTTCCCTCTCCTAGAGAGGAGGCCGAAGTCCCAGCAGTGGGAACATTATAAGGCCGATAATGCTAATGCTTACCTGCACATCACCGGGCCCATGCACCTGCTTGTCAACGTTCAGCACAATCTGCACCAACTTGTTCAGTCTCCCGTGGCCGCCCACCTTCTCATTGGTGAGGAAGTTGTCCTCAGTCTGTCCGTCACTCATCGTCGTGAGGATCTTACACATTAGCTCGTGTTTCAAAGGAGTTTTATTGTACTTCTTGGCTAGATGTGTGAATTCATTGACTGCTTCTTGTAGGTTGTCGCTGTGGAATGATAGTGTAGGTTTATTTTCATTTTTTGTTAGATGCAATACAAAGAGAACCTTGTCTATAAGTCGTAATCGTATCGTGGAACTGGCCATTTCATGATGTGGTCGCCAAATTCATGTAATAGTTGGCCACTTCAGGAAATGTCCACCTAACTTCGGCCTGCCTAATTCTACGATACGGGCACAACATACATAGTATTTCAGAAAGTTGCTTTTCGCGGTTGTTGCCTCCGCTAACTCTTAAACCACACAATGGATTTTTTACACCACCTGCTCGATAATGGCCCTATTATGTGTCATGTAACCTGCACTTAAAGCAACTCGTTATCACCTAGGGAGATAATACAGTATGGCCGATCTCTAGGGAATAATGGTTTTTTTTTAATTTAGAACGTATTGTTTGTTTCTAATTTCGAGTTGAGATTAACTTGTAAATAATGCGGTATATTTTTAAATTTAATTATAATTTGTTTTATACGATATAATATAGTACCTAGTTAATTAATCGTAGTAGACTTGTAATTATCTCACAGATGGTGTAAAAAGTAGAGTATCCAACACGGGAATAAAGCTGTCTTTGTCTTGGGCGACTTTAATTCCTCACTTCACTCAGGTTTCTCTATTAACTCATTATATAAATCCCTCACTGACGTTCGGGATTAAAACTTAGCAACCTTCGTTTTGTTCGGAATTCAACATGCCGCCCTCGCCTTAAAGACACTGCTTTACTCCCTAGTCACATAATCTACTATTAAAACGATTATTACTAATAGAAAAATCCAATCGCCCCCGCTTGCACGTGCGAAACCCTAATCCTCTTACGAAATTTTAAGCCACAGTTCACCAATCCAAAATACTTTATTTTGCTTGATCATACTTAGCTAGACTAGATAATTTTGGCCTCGGAATAGCTAGGAGGCTAAATCACTATTCATTATCATCAATTTAGTAACTTTTGCTCTCTTCACTGCTAGACTTCTGCTGAACTGCATCTCTACTTAGTCGGTTTTCCGGGCACGGTTTAAGTCCAAACAGTAAGGTTATTTTTTCTTATGACTTAAACTGACATATTACCACACATGTAAACTTGTTATGGTAGCATTAGCTCGCCGCTCGCGATTGCGAGTAGCTGCTTAGTATGGATTTGTATGTATACCAAACAAACCATGCGACCGCGTCGCGTGACTGATGCCAAACCAATTCATACTAAGCAGTGCGATGCGCGACTCGGTCGCAGTCGGTAAGAACCAAATACTGCCTTGAGACTTGTCTTACAACATGGAAAGATAATTTTCAAACTAAAATATTAAAATCCCCACTCACTTCTTCATGTGCACTCGAATCAGCGGCCCCAGCATGACGTTAGTAGGCTTGCAGTACTTGTAAGTAGTCAGTAGTTCGAACATCTTGTGGACCTCGACGTGGGAGGCGTGGGCCGCTGTCGCGTCTAGCAGTCGCCAGCAGTTTAGAGCTATACTACGGCCGCCCATTACGTTTCTAAAATAAAAATAAATATTATTTAATCTTTGTGCAACATAGAAGGATAAAGGCGGACTTCTAACGGTACGCGTACACCGAATCCGTCATCGGCCGAAGTATGCTCGGACGTCATCGGCCGAAATCGGCCGATCAAATCAAACGTAAGTAAATGGAAGAGAGCGCATACACTGCTACTACCGACGTCGTCCGATGACGCCCGAAAACGGACGATCAACTGACGAATCCGAACGTGTTTGGATTTTTTGTCAGTTTTACCGACTTCTTTCTGCGATCGAGTCGTTATTTGCACAGTTTAGACTTCATAAGTTCCACCGACAACGGTCGTTATCGTCTGCAGTGTATTCAGTTGAACGTCCGAGTTACTCGTCCGAGTAGTTCTGTCCGCCATCGGCCGACAAAATCGGTTTTAGTGTACGCGTACCGTAAGTGTGTAGACAAGAACAAACGTGTTTTGTATAGCCGGCACATCGGCCCGTCATAAAACCATGCCGAGTTCTAGGGGTCACGCCGAACTACTCGAAACATCGCATCGGCGGCCAGGATGACGGCGCTCAGGTGAAGGGCATGCAGTGGATACATGGCCATAAAAATGTATGTATCGCTAAGTCGGCGCCGTCATCTCGTTCTCGGTGACGTTCCGGTGACGGCGGTGGTGGACAAATGGCCTAAGATTTGTTTTTAATAGAGAGCAGTGGTGGTCCATAGGTAACGGCCCCGACTTACGAGTTGTAGGTTGTGGTTTCAAACCCGAACTGGCGCTTTAATTTGTGTAATTTGGAGTGCCCTAAGTGCCCATACTCCAGCACTTTGTAGGAACTAATTAGTGCCACTAATGCTACAGTTAACGTAGCCACCTACTGGGCTCAAACAGTTTGACGAAATTTACCATCGATTCGAAAAGAAGATTTCACTACCGTTGGCCTTTTTATATTAGCTCTGCGACATTATTTTGCACGATTGAATAGATAAAAATATAGTAATATAACTTCCACCAAACCGCAATGGGCCCGCGCGGTGGATTATGGCCCATTTCCTCTCCAAGAGAGGAGGCCTGAGTCCCAGCAGTGGGAACATTATAAGGCCGCTAATGTTAATATAACTTAACTCACCTTTTCTTAGACTGTTCGGTAATCAAATCAAAGGCTTGATGGACCTTCTTTCGATACACCATAAGGGTAGCAAAGTCGATGACTTTATATTCATCTAAAGTGAAGTTAGGGGATGTTTTATTGAGGTCTGCTAGCGCCATCTCTGCTAAGTCCAGTTCGCCTAGCTTCACGTGAAGGTCGAATATCGCCGCTTTCATACCGGCTGATAGGAATACCTGGAGATTTAAATTAAAATTAACAAGGTAAGCAAAGAGATACAGGAGCTCGTGGCTGAGGAGCCCGTGGCTAGATAATAACAGCCACACGGGTCGATCTTCAAGGTTAAGCAACGCTTGCCGAGGTTGGTCTGTGGATGGGTGACCAACTTAACATACCGAGTTTCTATGGGAACCTCCGGCTCTCCGTGCCTCGGAAAGCACGTTAAGCCGTAGGTCCCTGCTGTCATTTGTAGATATTTGGCAGTCGTTATGGATAGTCAGAAGCTAGTAAATAGGACACCAGTCCTGCCATGAAGTACCGTGTTAGCGCAGTTAATGGGTTGTGAGGTCTAGTAGGCAGCCGCTCCTTGTAAAATACTGGTATTCAGCTAAATCCGGCTTGACTGGAAGCCGACCTCAATATAGTTGGGAAAAGGCTAGGCAGATGATGATGGTGTGGTGTAAAGTCCTGCACACCACGAAATGCAAAGGATCTTCAGGACGTTTTTGTCTGATCTGGGCTGCGCCCCAATAGATGCTTTGTATGTTCAAATTGCAAGAACTTTAATTACAGGATGCAGTATTTCATAGTTTCTAAATGTCAATGTCGCTACAAATTAATCATCGAATCGTATCTATTACTATTCGAATATATGCGTATTCGAATAGTAATAGATCCAACAGCAGTAGACTAATTTGATCGAGAACAATTGAAAGTAAACGAACTTCTGTATGCGGTCTAAATCAGTAAAGCAATACAAGGAGTGAATATAAAATAACATTTTAGGTACAAAATCTGTTCGGCCATTTGAGCGTTACACACATACATTAACCTTCGCGTTAATAATGGTTGTGAAAGTGAACTCACCCCTTCTTTCTGACACTTGGCAGCGATCTCTCGGGCGCAATGCAAGTTGCCTTCCCTACAGTACTGTTGCAGCAACCGCCTGAGTGTACCGCGTGTGTTCATGCCCTTAGCTTCGAGCTCCGACAGATGCGCGCGGAGATTCTCTTCGTTCATGTGTTTCTGAAAGTTCCAACGGTAAGAGTTGGTATAGTGTGATATTATTAACCTGGTAAAAAATCGACCTCTCCATACAAACTGTCCGATAAAATTTATAATTTTGTATGGCGAGGCTGAATTTTTTTTCGTTTCCTGAAAAAAAATTTTGAAGCAGAATGTTCAGATTCGTCTACTGAGCAAGCCCTTAAAGTTAGTGGAGGGCTGTCTCTTACACCCTGTATAATCAGTCTAGAAATCCGCTATGTTTTTGAAGTCAGCTTATAAACAAGTAGATGCGGAAAGCGGTTTTGAGTCCGCATAAGGATATATAGCATAGCATAAACAACCTTCTAATGTTCCCACTGCTGGAACTCAGGCCTCCTGTCTAGGAGAGGGAATGGGCCGTAATCTAGAAAAATATCCTAAAGAACAATACAGTGGGTTAAAATGGCTACTGGATGCAGGCCCAGTGCGGGTTGGTGGATTTCACATATCTTAAATTTTTTGGTTCTAAGACATGCCGGTTTCCTAACGACGGTTTCCTTCACCATTTTAAGAGCAGTGGTGATGAAATAAATTACACAAAGTAATGCGCCTACAACTCGCAAGTTGGGGCTGTTTCCAATGGACCACCACTGCACCTCGGTAAGTAAAGGTACAATGATAAAAAAATAAACGAAAATTTGTGGAGGGAGACCTCATATAATGATGGAACGAGATAAGTGTGGTGTGGTGCCGAAGTGGTAACAGAGTTTTGGCTGAAAATCCGTCCTTTAACTATTCTATTCAGCTAAGTCTATTATTAACTTTAGTGAAACAACCTCAGCCAGGAACAAAGACTATATTAATAAAAATTACAATGACTGTCTTACACAAAGGTTATTTTATTTTTATTTTATTTTATTTGGGAAAACAAACAATTGTAAATTTTTTCTTACGTCTAAGTTTACAATTTAATAGGTTAACGTACAATCAACAACGTTTCCACATATTACTAGTATAATTTTACATACATAGGTACATTATGGATGAGAGGTGGGGCTAATCTTAACACAATACAAAATCATTAATTGGCTCTGAGTGCAATAACCAATTCCTTTTTAAAAACACTGTGAGACGACGCAAATATGTCTATGTTAACAAAATGCTGGTTATAAATCTTGACTAATCGCACAGACAAGATCAGGGCAATCAAATTTATTGTGTATCAGTCCACGGAGCATCATGGCTTGGAGTAACAGACGCCTTGAACGTAGTGTCAGTAATTTAAATTTCTGCAACGACTGCTAGTATGACAGACGCTTCAAGTGACATTTAAACTGTAATGTTTTCAAAAACTTACGCTGAATTCTTTCCAGTGCTTGATCATATTTTGCATAGTAAGGGTCCCATATCATACACGCATACTCTACTTGCGGTCGTATTAAAAAGTTAAAAAGATGCAGATATGTGTCTGGGCGCTTGAAATCGCATGACGATCTCATAACAAAATTGTACATTTGGAAAGCTTTGGCAATTATTTTTTCAATGTGTAAATTAAGATGCAGTTTGCAATCCAAAAGTACTCCTAGATCACAAATTTGGGTTTCTTTAAGGAGAAGTTCTTCGCAGAGACAATAATTATAGTTAATAATTTTTTTGTTTTTGGTAAAGTTAACATATTTACATTTATTGATACTTAATTTTAGTTTATTTTTAATACGGTAATTAGTTAACCTATTCAAATCTTCTTGAAGAAGGTAACAATCACTAATCGATGAAATTTTCTTATAAATCTTAAGGTCATCTGCGTATAACAAAAAATTACAATTTTGAAAGCAATTACCGATATCATTTATATAAATAATAAACAACAAAGGACCCAGAATTGATCCCTGAGGAACTCCAGATGTTGCTAAAAATGTGTCAGAATGGTACCCGTTACTTACTATAGTTTGACTACGATTACTAATATAAGACTGGAACCAGCGCAATAGATTGCCCCTTATGCCATTAAATGAAATTTTACTCAATAATATTTTATGGTCAACTCTGTCAAAGGCTTTTTTAAAGTCAGTGTAAATTGTGTCAGTTTGGGCTCTGATGTCCATATTATTGAACAAGAAGGTAGCAAAAATCATTAAGTTGGTGATAGTGCTTTTTTGTTTCACAAAGCCATGTTGCTCCGGAATTATACGATGTTGAATATAAGAATACACCTCAAGGTGAACAAGCTTTTCAAATACTTTAGCCAGTGTACAAAGAACAGAAATAGGCCGATAATTCTCAATATCTTGTCTGGGACCACCTTTATAAACAGGGACTATATTAGCCTTTTTCCAGATGGCAGGGAACGTACCATTGCTAATACATTGATTGAAAATCTTAAATAATCGTTTGCATAATGTATTTGCTGAGCTTTTCAAAAAACAAGGAGGTATCCCATCCGGTCCCGGCCCTTTATTTACGTCTAGCATTTCTAATTGTTTGCAAATTTGCGGAAGACTAAAATGTAAGCTACACAGAGATGTATCATTGGCATCTGATTGATCAGACGCTGGGCTCCAGTCAGGTGTTAGACTAGATGGTTCGTAAACGGACTGGAAAAACGATGAAAACAGATTACAGATTTTAATAGGGTCATTAGAAGTATCGTTTTTATAATACATTCTGGAAGGTATTCCAGATTTGCCTTTGCGATTAGCAATGTATGTCCAAAAGTGTAGACATTTTTGGGGATACTATCCTCAACATTATTAATATATATTCGATAGCATTTGATACACTCTGTTTTAAAACGATCTCTACATAAAGAGAACATTTCATAGTCAGATAAGTTTTTATTTTTCTTTCACTTTGTTCAGGATTTTTTTTTGTATTTTAAAATGTGTATAAGCGCTTTTGAAAACCAAACGGGAACTTTTGGGTTTTTCGGTTTGGAAAGAGGAACCCGAGTTTTGATTATACCGTAGAGGTGATAATAGAAAACTTCTACGTTTTTTTCGGCTGACTCACTACTTAATTCCATGTTCCAATCAATTTCATCAATATCTTTATTAATAAGAATATAATCAGCTTTACGGAAATTATATTTAGGCGTACACAGTGGACGTATGGAGGTAAGTTTAAGATTTAAAGACAGAAGAGTGTAAAAAGGAGGATGGTGACTATCAGCCTGAACCAGGTCCTGATTAGGTTTGTACACGTGGCAGTCAGTATTGGAGATCAGAAGGTCCAGTGTTCGCCCGTTTAAGTTCGTTAGATGGTTATATTGCTGAATATCGTGAACAGTCATAAAGTTTTTTAAGCGTTGACAGATTGTAGAATTGCCCATGCAAACAAACGAGTTAAGAGCAGAATTAGGCCTTACCCAGTTGGCCGTAGGTATGTTGTAATCTCCAAGTAACAGTAAATTATCGGTACCTATTAATTGAATTAATTAAATTATCCATTAAATCAAAATGTAAATTATACACAGCAAGTGGCGGACTATTGGGAATATAAACCGCACTGGTGAGAGTTTGTGTCGCAGCGTCATTACTAGGGATTGATATAACAACTTGTTCAAAGTGTTTATCTAAAATATTTTGCGACGGTAGCGAGATACTAACGGGTTGTATTTTCGTAATACCGCTACCAACACACCACCCCCATCAGATTTATTAGTTGCATTTCTATTACGATCACAGCGAAAGACAATATAGCAATCATCAATAAATTCTCCATTATTTATTGAGGGGATTAACCACGTTTCTGTTAAAACAATAATATCATAACAGTTACATAGAATACTCATGTAGACAGTGTTCAGTTTTGTGCGTATACCTCTACTATTTTGATAGCATATAGAAAAATTACTTGTATTAGAAGCCATCGTAATTATCTCAAATGTTATTATTACCTTTTTTACTTAAATTATTTATTCATTTGTTAGTTGTAATTTTACATAAATCATTTTTGGTTCTAATGGCTATAGTAGGAGAGGTTTCGCAGCGCTTAGCGAGTATGGTAGAATGCTTAACCCAAACAAACTTAAAATTATATTTCTTAGCCACCTCGCGAGTTTCTCGTAACAATTGTTTCTTATGGAGAGTCAAGTGCTCATTAATATAGACAATACGAGATGCACCAGAAATGCCCAAGTCAGTTGAAGTGAGGCCTTTTTTGAGTCGGTAAGCGCTTAGTATGTTATCTCTTAAAGAACGGGTTTTAAACATGACGATTATATTTTTTGGCCTCTCGTTGGAAGCTGCATGAGGGACACGATGTATGGCGGTTATCTCATCACGTGGTATAGCTAAATTAACCTTTTTGCCAATTTCTTCTAGTATGGTGAATAAATTCTCCTCTCGCCTTTCCGGAATATTAGATAACTCCAAGTTGCACTGTCTGGCTTGCTGCTCCAGGTAGTCTATTTTAGCTTCGCGAGCTTTTATTGCGCTTTCATTCGAAAGCCGTTCTTCCAAGCTGTTAAATTGTTTTTGGAAGTCATCATACTGGTTTGAGATGAATTGGGTAGATGATTTCGTTTCAGCGACCTCCTCAGATAATTTTGCTACTGTTACCTTAATTTGGACATTTTCAGAGCGAAGACAATCCATATCTTTTTTTGTTTCATTCATGTACGTTTTAAGTCACTCCGTATACTTTTTATGTTGTCATTAATGACTAATAAGTTCGCATCCAAACTAGTCTTCCATTCCCCTAGAGTTTTCTTCATATCAGTAAGCATAGTTGCTATTTGTGCGGCGTGTTCACACTCCGGCTGCTTACGCTTACGAGTCGTTATGTTAAGCTCACCATCCGATGATATTTTTGCTAGGTCCGGCTCAGAAGTCGATTGCTCTGATCGTAGTGCGGGTTTAGGTGGTGTTCGCTTTGTGCTAAACATTATGTGTTACACGATCTTGCAATAGTAGCAATAAGCAATAAGTTACAAGAGCGCAGAATTGCTATTAGCTTTAGCGTAGTAACAAGAGCGTAGAATTGCTATTAACTTTAGCGTAGGCGCTACGACCAAGCAGCAGTACGTAGTGACGTAACACAGCAGAAGCGGCGCGCGAGACGGTCGGTAATTTCGACGCGCGATGACTAACCTTGGTGGCGCGGGTGGTAGGGCGGCCGCCTGCGAATCCGTGCGTCGTCGCTTCAAATCCGGGTGGACCCAGTTGAGGTCGAAGCACACAAAAACTATTTGTTTCTTTCTAGGACGGCCCACTGGGCGGGTCCAGTCCTCAGTATCACTTAAAGAGTAAGCGAGAAATGGATTTTACACCAAACAGCCAATCACAAATTTACACTTTCAAAAAGGCCACAACACGTCCACACTGTACTTAGTCGCGAGACGGAATGGTTAGTTTAAAACTGGACGAATAATGTCTCTACATTTGTGGGGAACACTGCTTGCGCTAAGATTCCCACAACCCTGCCGTTCTGACGTCACTTACCGGATTTGGCAGCTGCTGATCAAAGACATCGCCCTCGTCGACGAGTCGCTCGTCCGTGAGCGTTATGATGTTATCTCGGAACAGCTCTATCAGTGCCGGGTCGTGCTTGTCTGGCAGACGGGACAGGCAGTAGTCCGCCGCCAACGTTGATATTCTTATCGTCGATTGAAAGTGGTTTAGGGCCTGTGAAGTGAATAGGATAAGGTGAAAATTTGTTATTTACTGAAATTGTAGTGTTGCAAGAAGTGGACTGAAGTGTACAAGGCAGATGGCTAGATAGCAAAATATCAAGTAAAACTAAAACTCAACTGGTCAAATGTCTAATCATCTTCATATTCAGCTACGGGACTGAAACTTAGGACTTTGAAAAAGGCGAGCCGTGATAATGGCTTCGAGATGTGATACTAGAGGAAAATGCTTCAAACTCCCTGGACTGCTTTCCATACAAACTTCTCAATCTTACGAGAACTGGGTTAGACTGTCGACTGCCTGCATACACGGAGTACTAGAGTTGTTTTGGCCATATAGCCAGAAAAAATGTTTTTCAGAACCAGTATTAGGCAATCTGTACAACTCAGTCATTGGCCTCAAAAAAATATTGAAAAGTGTAGGTAGTTGTACAGGATGGGCAGCATAGCAGGTGACGCATGTCCTGTGCAGTGGCTCTGCACTGGCACTGTCATAGAGATGGGTCGAAGAAGCCCCTTTTGACCAGATTCATCATCATCGTAGCCGAAAGACGCCCATTGCTGGCTTTAGGCCTCCCCCAAGCGTCGCCACAACGACCGGTCACGCATATATCGGATTCCCGCGACAGGCACACGTTGTGGAATGCCTTCCAACGCCGCGTCTTCTGGTACGTAATAGCCACTCCAGAACCTTCCGTCCCCATAGACCTTACATATAAGTATGAATGTATATCGTTTCCACCTTCTGTCTTCATCTGCCTTCCATTTAAAAAAAAATGGTAGATTAAAAAATAGCTAACTCACCTTCAACAAATTAAGCACATCACTGAGATCGGTCTTAATCTTGGGATGCACCATGAATTTGCACAGAAACCTGCCGACCCAGTCCTTATTCTTCACCATAGTTTTATTAGTCATATCCTCGAGAATATGTATCGTCGCGGGTATATCGGCACTGATTAGGTAACCCTTTAGAAGGGGTTTTAGTAACCTCTCTGAGTCGATTTTGCCTTGGAAAAGTTCGCCTGTAAACAAAAAAACAAATATGTTTATTTATTTATTGGTTTACCCTCGTATTGGAACGCCTTGCAGCAATTACACCAATGGAGCAAAAGTCACAACTGAATAATATGTTAGTTTCTAACAGCCTCCTAACAGCATATGCACGGTGTCATGTTGTATATGAGTGGTCATTTTATCTTTTAATGGCTGCGATTTCGACCGCGTGATTACAAACTTAGGACCCCCGTTTTATCCCCTTAGGAGCGAATTCTGGAACATCCTCTCTTAGCGCTTGCCTACGTCATAAAAGAAAACCTTATGAATAACTTGAAGACAAAACAAATTTTGAGATATACATTTCTGGCATACATATTATCATTTGCCGCAACACCGTTCTACACATCCGCTCTGGAGTCCACTGGTCACAGTACTGAGGGTCTGCGCGGGGCGCGGAAGACTATAGTGTGCGAACAGGCAACGCTACTATGCGAACGCGCGTGCAAACGAGGATGATTACCCGCGCACATGCCACCAACCTCAAGTTTTTGATATAATTTTGGTTTCGCATTTTGGGTAATTTCTATTGGTTAGTAAAATATTCTATGCAGGTTGAACTACCACAACATGTATGACAAGCTAAACTAAGCACGCGCATTTTAGAAATGAAAGTCGAAAGTTATCATCAGTGCTTTTATTCACTCCTAAACTCAACACATTTTTATACCCGAGGTATGTTCTCTTCGGATGATTTCCGAATTTTACGCAGACGAAACTGCCTTTAAAACTGTTTTTTATGTAGCCTATACTTCCCCACTTCTGGACAAAGGCCTATCCCAACTTCTTCCAGATATTCCTTTCACGAACCATCTGAAACCAGCCCTTCTGGTAAGTGTCTAGGACATCTCGCCACCTCTTCACCGGTGAAAGGTCTTGAATAAAAATAAAGGTATTCTATACTCACACAACTCACTGGCCGCTCTAACTTGGCCAGTATTGAGCAGCGTCTCCATCATAGGCGTCAGCACAGTGGCCACCGACAGACCTGTCTCTACGAACTTCTTCATCAGGTTCTGTGGCGAGGTGAAGCTCACGTACGGCAGACAGTAGTCCTTTATAGTGTCGTAGTCGGGCTTCACGTCCATTTGTACCATTACTGCTAGACTGTTCATTATTCCTGGAAAATATGATGATAGTCTTGTAGATCTGAAGCTTTAGGTAGTGTTGTGTAATGATGCTACCACAGAACATATAAAGGAAGTTAGAAAGGCCTTGTGGGCGTGGCACGCGCGCCGCGGTTATGAGCGAATGCTCATAATCAACCGAAATTTACTTTACCGGTCAGCAATCGTGCTTTTGTTTTGACAGCGTACGTAAGCTCCGCAAAAATATTAAATTATGCTGTCTTGCGCTATTGTAACGTGTCGGAAAAGAAGCCAGGTGTGTAGTGTAGCACGAGATGTGATTTCTTTCCATCGGTAAGTCCAAAAACATTAAAATACTTGTGATATTTGTAATTATAACATTAGCATTATGAAGTTTGTAGACAAAAACGATATAATCGCAATCAGACCAATAGTAATATATTGCTTGCAATAGATTTGCACGTCGTGCACAATGGGGTACCATTGTACGCAACGTGAGCGATCGCGCAATGTATTACGTTCACTGCGAGAGAACCAAAAGTAAAATTCCACGAAATTTTGACATATCGATAGTGCTGTGCCAATTTGTAAACAATGTCGATAATTACTATGGTACAAATGATTATTATCAATAGAACACTTTATAACTAAAATAACATTATTTATCACGATTAATAGATTTTGAGTAAGGTTTCTATGTATTTAAGTTTTATGATTTTTTAAATTGAAACTAACATAATTATGATTTAATATGTTTTGTGTTTCCAACAGATCCAGGTATAAGAAAACTATGGATTGAGACAACTGGTACAATTGATTGGATCCCTAATAAATATAGCACAATTAGTTCGCAACATTTCGGTGATGATAATTACATAACAACAAAGTCAGGGAAAAGAAACTTAAAATCAAATGCTTATCCGCACAGATATATCGTTAAACACATAACGAGTTCAGTAAGTAAAGCTATTGAATTAAGCTATAGTAACACTTCTGTATTAGGTACAATTTAAATGCGTTTACAAATTTATTATCAAATTCTATGTCCTTAATCTCATTCGGTAATTTATTGTAAATTTTTATGCACATTACAAGAGGTCCTGATTGAAACATAGCTAATTTTGAACTTGGCAATGCTAATTCATTTTTTACTCTTAACGTTTGAATCCCCAACAGTAGGGTAAAATTGGGGGACCTGGATCAAGTAGATCCAGGTTCCCCCAATTTCACAATCATTTCATCCATACTCTCTATTCAAAAATGATATTTATATTCAGAAATCTCTCTATTCGAAACGATATTTCTCTTCAGAAATCTCTATTGTCAACTTTCAAATATTATTTCATACTTTCTATTCTAATTGGTAATCTTTATATTCATTAAACTCAATCATTTACACATGTGCTCAGTTTCGAGTACCTGATATTATTTTAGTTAGCAAAATTAGATACTCGATCTGTTCAATGCAGCTATGATCTCATGAATGGACGAGCATTGTTGCTACATGATATTTATAACACAATGTTTGCTTTAATGACTAACGGTTTTTTTTCAATGGACATTATTTAGTGAATGACATTAAAATAATGAGAATAAAGGTACTTAGATTCTTACGATGATTTAATTTTACAGCTTCTGTAATGAAACTACGTTATTGCAATGAATAAGCAAGTATTTATTAGTTCATATAATTATTACAAATGAAATAAACAAAATATTTACAATAATTCAACAAAATAATTAGAAATAACACATGCAGTAGGAAATCCAGAAGCTCGTAGGTGATCCGTTTTTCTTTTTACAAGGATTGATAAAAAGTATTGTTTAAGTATGGTAGCATGTCTTTGACACGTAAGTAGATGTTATCAGTGTAAATGCTCTTTACAATATGCTGAACACAAATTTCAGCACTGCACTGGCACATAGAATTACTCTTTAATTGGTTTGCGTCGTAAATTTCGATCCGTATAACTTTAGTGCCACCGGTCGAAACCGTTTTGTAAAAACTTATCAACTCCTTATTATTAGTTGTATTTGTATCACACGGGTTTCGTTGTCGTTCTTCCTCATCCAAGTAATTTACAACTTTATCAATCGCATCAGGTTCTATCATTAACGGTGGTGAAATTGGTGAATAAACCCAACCCGGTATCTGAAACAGAATGCATTATTTTTTATTATTAAGTATATTCTATATAATTATAAGTAAAATATTTTGTAAAATTAGGTACTTACAGACATTGTAAAATATAACAGTAGCAGTAGCACGCTAAAAGAATGGAAGAACTGAAATGATTTTTTTTCTTATTTTACCCGATTTATATATAAAATATTTCGTTGTTGATAGAGTTCAAAATAACGTAATGCTGAGTTGAATATAATAGTATGTATCACTTCAATTTAGGGTGTTTTTACACTGGTCAGCCTTACTTATTACACATTAATAATGTAATACAATAAAGTAATTGATTAAAAAAAAAAAAAAAACAAAAATGTAGCCAACAATGTGTGCTCTTACCCTAATGAATCTGTATTTGGACAAAATGCTGACAGAGTTCTACTATTACTTGATGCTAAAAGTAAGTCACTATATTGATTATGGTGTCAGTAGATTTGTTTGTTTGTTGAAGTTTTTATTGTATGAAAAGCAAAGCAGGTACGATAAATAATTAGAACGAGTGAAGCCATGGTACTTGAATAGTATAACATAATCAATAACTAATATGATATCTTGTTTTTGCAATATAAGCATACATCTTTTAGACGACATATTTGGTAGTACATCGTCATAATTTTGCTGTTATATAAAGTGCATCGATGCCAGACAAAATCACAAACTGCTCTCCCGAGGGAAACAGTCATCACCTTCAACGCTACCAACATCTACGCTTCAACCAGAATCAGAAATCTACAAAATGTAAGTAGTTCATAATTAATATTTTATGTTATTTTGATGTGTTTAAATGTGTCATCACGAGGTTTATTCTGTGAATGAATGAATGAATGAATGAATATACGAGCGAATGATTGAATGAATGCATGCATGAGTGAATGATCGAATGTATATATGAATGAATTAATAAACGAATGAATGCACAAATGATGGAGGGAATGATTGAATAAATAATTGAATGGTTGTAATTATTGAATGTATGAATGCATAAGTGAATGAAAGATTGAACGGACATATGAAAAAAAAAATACAATGATTGAATGAATGCATAAATTAATGAATGATACAAACTTTTTCTTATCCGGCTTTTGGTGGAATCTCATAATCTATAAATTAGATACTCCCCGTGTTTCTAATGTTAATTTTATATTTTGAATTCCAAGTTTAACGGAGTGACATAAATAAATCCTCCATTAATTTTATCATATCCTTCTCCATCTCCATATATCAGGTTAATGTAATATTTTAAATTATATTGTTTCAGGTCCAAGTCAACTTCATCTACGTTGCCTCAACTGTTTTCGTCAGATGAAGAGTCAGAAATCGAGACGCAGTCAAAGCAGCAGAAATCGTCATCTTCTTCGACTCGACTCGAAAAATCGACCGCAAACAAGCGACCCAAAACTGATCGAATCGATAGATCTAAAACGCATGGATCTAAGAAGCCAAGAATACAACCGGTGCCGTTAACCAACAACAAGCTAACTGCTCGGGACCTGTTCGGTAGTGAGAGCGATGAAGAGGATTCATCTGTGAATCCGACCACATCAACTGGTAAAACACCGTCTCCTCTTCATTCTTATTTTACTAAGAGGGTTAGCAAAGGCTATGCTAGAAAAATAAGCGAAACAAAGCAGGGACCGTATTACGTAGAAGTAAAAATATATAATTGTAATGAAATCGTAGACGTACCACCAATAAATAGGTGG
The DNA here is from genome assembly GCA_030763345.1 of Mythimna separata. NCBI lineage: Eukaryota > Metazoa > Arthropoda > Insecta > Lepidoptera > Noctuidae > Mythimna > Mythimna separata. The sequence continues at coordinate 20,644,574 of CM061170.1, read as the reverse complement.
CGCCATTCAATAGTTACGATTAAAACAAAAGTTGATGCGGAAACGGAGATGTGGCGCCATCTAAAAGGATTTACGTCCTCAGTTGAAAAAGATTTTCATAATTGTCCAGCTACCCTTATAAATTCCTATTATTAGAACTCACTGTGTATTCTAACTTGTTTTTACACAAACATATGTAAAAATACTTGTAAATTACAGAATAACTGCTATACATATAATATTATTAGTAATCTTTTATAATATCTGAATACTTGTACCTAAATAATCAATTAATAAATAAAATATTATCCTATTTAAATCCAATGTATTATTTCACAGTTGTACAGTCCAGAGATCACAGAACACCATCAACAAGACCATTTAGTAAAATTGTGAATTGTACTAAATGTGAAACTGAAATACCACGAAATCAGTATGCATATCATAAGAGAACTAATATACACAAGAAAAATAGCTTATTGAGTACTGAATTTAAAAATATTTTTATTGTAACAACAGCATTTAAAAATAGAATAGTAACTTTTCGTCTGAACTTAGCTCAGGATGACGAGCATCTCACTCGTGAGGCGATCCCGAGTAATAGTCAGACATGTATACCTCAGGATGACGAGCACCTCACTCGTGAGGCGATCCCGAGTAATAGTCAGACATGTATACCTCAGGATGACGAGCACCTCATTCGTGAGGCGATCCTGAGTAATACTCACATATGTACACCTCGGGATGACGAGCACCTCACTCCTGAGGCGATCCTGAATTCTGTACATCCAGATATTGATAAATTAATAACTATGATATTGAAAAAGTATGATTGCATAAAAGTAAATTTTGAGCTTTTTGCTAAGTTTATTCTGCTAAAAGCTGACGAAGAACAAATAGAACTGAAATCTTTTAACACTAAGTATGATATTATTTATAAAAATACTAATATACATGATTTCTTTTTGAATAAAGTATATGTACTTATGCACAAAATGTCTGAATTTGAACATGTACAGTCAGGATGGACATATCTTTCGCTAAGTCATATTGAGATTAATATATGTAAATATTGCCCCATGAGAGGCGGCACGTATATAGAGTTGCCCTCAGTAATAAAAAATACTAAAAGTTGTCTGAATTTACGTAATAATGACGAGCATTGTTTCTTATTGTGCGTCGTAGCCGCATTATTTCCTCGTGCAAATAATGTGTGCAGAACGACATCCTATCCTCATTATAGCCAAGTTCTCAATATTCAAGGAATGTTATTTCCTCCTTCACAAAATGACATCAAACTTTTTGAACGGTTAAATCCTACAATAAGCGTTACCATTTATGGGCTAGATAAAAAATACATTGTTACTGGCCCGTTATACATGACGAATAAGAAAAAAGAAAAACATGTTAATTTATTATACTTTGAACGGAATAGTAAAGGACATTACTGTTTAATAAAAGATCTTATACGATTAGTGCGACGCCAGCTTACTCATCATCATGGCAAAGTTTTTTTATGCGATTCTTGTTTACAATTTTTTACAAATGAAAAGAAATATGTTTCTCACACTTGCTCCAAAATACTAACTATACTACCGGAAAAAAATACAATATTGAAATTTAAACATTATGAAAGAAAAAACCATTTTAACAAAAAAAAAACACCGACTTCAAAAAATAAATAAGTATTCCAAAACAAATTAATATGCACTAAAAAGTAAAAAAATAATTGCGTATTTTTATAAGCTTACAATTATTTTTATTTTTGGAGTCGGTGTCAGCCAACTAAGATAGGTTTGTTATTTATTATTACTACAAAACATCACAGTTTTACATCAGTTGTAAGTAGTTGTACTTAATTGTTAGTAAGTTGGTATTATTATTGCTAGGTTGTTGGCGTTTCCTTGGCTGACACCGACTCCAAAAATAAAAATAATTGTAAGCTTATAAAAATACGCAATTATTTTTTTACTTTTTAGTGCATATTAATTTGTTTTGGAATACTTATTTATTTTTTGAAGTCGGTGTTTTTTTTTTGTTAAAATGGTTTTTTATTTCTTGATTTTTAGTGAATCTGATGGACACTAATTACTTATTTGAGTATGGGTAGACCTACTAAACGCGCTGCTCATAGAGACAGCGCCGTTTAAATGAAACAAAGGAGTATATTGCACTAAGTCGTGTCAAAAGTTTGGCAGGCATAGTTTTATCGGATTTGGACGCCAACAAATTGTTAAATAAACCACACGACGATAGATCATTGCAGGATATGACAAGGCTACGAAAGCTGTCTTCCGATAATGAAGGTCACACATAAGTACCTACAGTCTGTTCAATAATTCCGGAGACTAAAATGACATTTCAACACCAAAGAACTGGCGTCATTCCTATAGAAATTTTGACATTACTTATGTCAATTTAGTCTCCGGGTTTATTGAACAGACCATAAGTCATAATACACCTTTTTTTACGAGGCAAAATCATCCAATGAGTCCTCCCACCCTGAGTGGAGCGGGAGGGACTGTCAGACTTTTACTGACAGTCATACTACTGTCATACCTACTCATCCACAGTGTTCCTTCAATAGCCCTTTAAGTTCCAGGGTCACGGTTACCCAAGGACAGTACCGCGACCACGGACCAGCTAACGTAATTAGGACGCATGAAATTTGAAGAGTTTTGTTCATATAACCGAATATCTCATCAGAACAAACATCTAATTTTGTTTATTTTAGTTTCAGTATTGCGTTTTTTGTAAAACGTTGTAAGTGCCCTTAAACATATTTTTTTAGAAATAGTTTTTTTAACCTTTTTTTTTTGTTTTTTTTTTTTTGTTGTCGAGACGTGATATTATGTTGTGTGATGGCGTAAACAATGCATAGATATGCTATAGCAACAATCGCGGTTAATCTGCTGTTATTTATTGAAGAGTTCCCTCGATTTCTTCAAGATCCCATCATCAGATATTGAAATGGTGACAATGGGACCACACGGGAAGCACCAGCTTTCAAATAAAAGAAAAATAATGAAAATCGGTTCACCCAGTCGCAAGTTATGAGGTAACAAACATAAAAAAAAAAAAAAAAATACAGTCGAATTGAGAACCTCCTCCTTTTTTTGAAGTCGGTTAAAAACTGAAAATTAATTTTATTATTTATGCTGATTTTGAGAGTTTGCTAATAAACTGTAATGAAAATATTTCTAAAAATACTAAGACACTAAAAATGCATCAACCTTCAAGTTTTGCTTATTACATATGTTGTTGTCATGACAACAAACTTAACAAGTTAGTCACGTACAGAGGCATAGATTGCGTCGAAATCTTTATTAAACGTTTAGTAAAAGACGTAAAGCGGATAAACAAAGTTTTGTTTACTCATTTATCAATGAAACCTTTAACTTATAATCAAGAACGAGAATATCGAAATGCGACTAAGTGTCATATATGTAATAAGTCATTGTCCGGAGATAAAGTTCAAGATCATGATCATATTACTTCCGAGTATCGAGGGGCAGCGCACTCACATTGTAATTTGATGTATAAAGTGTGTCCATTCATACCGGTAGTATTTCATAATCTAAGTGGTTATGACTCGCATATATTTATAAGAGAGTTGGCTAAATATGAAGGTTCAATTAAACTAATCCCAAAAACTAAAGAAAAATATCTTACAATAACTAAGCTAATTGAGACAAAGAAAGGTACTCGTTCAGTACAGATTAAGTTTATTGATTCATTTCATTTTCTTAGCTCAAGCTTAGATTCTTTAAGTAAAAGCTTGTCAGAAAAAGATTTTGTTTATTTATCAAGAGAATTTACGGATAAAACTAAACTTAATTTATTATGCAAGAAAGGTATTTATCCATATGATTATATGAACGACTGGTCAAAATTTGATGAAAATCAACTACCCCCAAAGTCCAGTTTTTATAATAGTTTAACTATGGAATCTCTATCAGATGATGAATATGCTCACGCCCAAGATATTTGGAACAATTTTAAGATCACAACGCTTGGTGAATACAGTGATCTGTATTTGAAATGCGATGTTTTGTTGTTATGCGATATATTTGAAAAATTCAGAGACACGAGTTTAAATTTTTACAAACTGGATCCTGCTCACTACGTGACTTCACCTAGTCTGAGCTGGGACGCTATGCTTCTATGCACTAACGTTGAATTAGAGCTCATTAGTGACTTAGAAATTTATACATTTATTGAAAAAGGTATACGAGGGGGCTTGGCACAATGTTTCCTCCGTCATGCTAAGGCAAATAATAAGTATTTACCTCATTATAATGATTTAAAACCCTCGATAAGAAACGATGACAAAGTTCAGATACTTTCAGATCACATTCACACCTTGCCTTGGGGGTATTGTGATGCGATGATCTAAAAACTGTTCGTTAAACTTTTTATTGATCGTATTATGTTAAATGGAGCACAAATTATTATTATAATTATTATATAATCTACATCTTGACAACCACTGTTCTAAATTACATTCATTTGAAATATATGATTTAAAATACAAAAATAAGAATAAATTAATGTATTGTAAAGAAATGTATGATAATTACTTAAGGATAAGGTATGTACTATAAATAAATATATTACGCTACTATTACGATTTTTGTATGCATACTAAAAGTTATATTAAAATAATATGTCTCAAACAATGGACTTTTATTCTAACGTGTTCAGTTTCCTAAACGTTTATGCTTGCTCTATGATGAGGTTAGTAACGAGTATATAAGTGTACGTTAGGTGGTAATTAGATTAATATACACAATGAAGTTGATCAAACAACCCATATCTCTCAGTATTAATAATATAAGATTAAGTGACTCTGTTCACCACATCAGACATAGCGCATTATTGCCAAATACCATTCGCTGTATAATATGTGGTCCATCAAACTGTGGTAAAACGAATGTTATGATTAGTTTACTGCTACATGAAAAAGGGCTCAAATTTAAAAATCTTTATCTTTACTCTAAAACTTCTTTTCAACCAAAATACCGTTTCTTGACCGAAGTATTAAAAAGAGTGCCACAGATTGACTTTTACGAGTTCAGTGATGATAAAGATGTTATTTCTCTGAGTGAAGCTTTAACAAATTCTGTGTTTGTTTTTGATGATATTGCGTGTGAAAATCAATTAAATATCCGCAATTATTTTTGTATGGGTAGACATAAACATATAGATTGTTTCTATTTATCTCAAACCTATTCTAAAATTCCGAAGCAATTGTTGCGTGACAATGTTAATTTTCTTATTATTTTCAAACAAGATGATGTGAATTTAAAACATATTTATGAAGAGCATGTTAGTTCTGATTTACAATGGAAAGAATTCAGAAATATTTGTCAAACAGTTTGGAGTATACCTTTCAATTTTCTACTTATTAATAAAGAATCGTCCTTAACTCTTTCAGGTTTGGTGGCTAGTTATCAAACCACCTATTCCCATTTTTTTTTAACATATTCTTACGCTATTTATTGGCGCTCTCCTTGATTATTACGGTTTTTTAAATAATTTTTGACAATAAACTACGAAATTTTGGCGCGGTAGTGCGATGGCTAGGAAATAACAGTAATTTGAAATTTTGTTGCATTGCCATTTTTTGAAGGGAACATTTCAAAATTAAATAATGAAGGTAAGACTGTTTATAATGTTTCAATTTCAATGGTTTCGTGTTATTTAGTATTTGTTTTGTGGATTTAGGAAGAAATAAAAATATTACCTTCTACCTTTTTCTCTAAATAACGTAAAAAATACGGTGGTTAGATTACTAACCACTGTGACTGTAGTAGATTTTTATTTGTATTGTCCATGTTATTGTATACGTTACTTTTCAGAATGCCACACGAGCTCAGTGAACTTGAAATAAAGGACGTTATTTTAGAAGATATTCTTTTAGATGGTGACAGGTTCTGTAGTCGGGTATCAGACGAAAAACTCGTTGATAAATTCTGATAATATTCGGTAAATACTCCGCTAGAACTTTAGTTAGCATATGACGATGAATCTGATCAGATGACATTTCTTTATTGAATTTTGCAATTGTTTTTAAAATTTAAATATCTACATGTTTTGCTAATTATGTAACTATACCTACTAAGAGTCATCACAATCATCAACTAAAACTACTGTGATTCCTTCAAAGTGGAAGAAAAACTTCAGTATGAAACGGCCAGGTGAATATACAAGAAGTGGAAGTATAACCAAATAAAACAATACAATTGGCTTGCAGCACTATCAATTCGAATTGCAAATATCTACCAAAAATAAGAGAAAATAGGTCTGAGAATGGGTCAGCAGAATTACAGGGTCAGTGACAAATACGTTGCAATTATGAAGTGAAAAACCAAAGGTCGGTTTTTATTTCAAATTTTTAGACTCGTCAAAGTCAAGTAATTTGTATCCTCAGGGAATGCATTGGAGTCAAAAGAAATGGCTTTTCTAATGCTGGTATGCAACACAACAAAATCATAAGCTTTATTGACAAAATCGACCAATTGAAAAGTATTTGTGCCATTGACAGGAAGTCCCACAAATGATCGCATAGATTTTTTTTACACTTTTTGGAGACAGTGCCTTTACTCCTTTCTGTATAAAGATCTCCTGAAGGAACACCATCCAAAAATGGACCTTGAAATTGAACACCAACGACTTTCTTAGAATTATTTACCCAGGGATTGCAGCACAAGTCAAAGTGAAAATCTGCAGTCTTAATTTCTAAACACTACTGCGTATTGCAATTCTGGGCGGTCTTTCTCATTTATTGTTTCAATAAAATGCCATAAGCCATCAGTTCAAATAGAATTACGCTTAGAAAGTCATATAGATAAGGCCGAGCGATCACTTCACAAAGTTGCCCCAAAATGCAGTCCTAAAAGAAGCGAATCACGTACTTTATGGCAATCCAACACTTGCAAAGCCACTCTTTGAATTAGCAAGAATTAAATATGTTTAACTATATTTTATAAAATAAATAAATTTATTCATAGTTTATTATCTGGAAATAATAATCTTTAGTATTTTATTTATCCGAACGCCACGGTGGTCAGTAAACTAACCACCTTATTCCTGAAAAACCTTACATGAAATATTTTTTTAAAATCTTTTTTTATACTTTATAGACCCTAATTACAAAAAATATTCAATCGTTTTATTTATAAAGTAATCTAGATAAAACCGTGGCTGAAAGAGTTAAATAACGGAAGGTACAGACAGAATTTTGATGTATTTATTAAATTTGACTGATGGTTTATAAGTACTTAACATGCAAAATTAAATTCAGTGTAATTTGTTCTTTAGCTGAACACAGTTGGCATAATATAACATGGAGAAAAATATTAAAATAGAATTAATGAAGTCTGTAGACTCCATAAAGAATAAAATAAAACAAATGAAGGACCAGGAACACTCAATGAACTTATCGTTGAGGCTCAGAATGTCAACTTCCCAAAATGTCTCCTGGTACCAAAATGTCAACTTCCCATAATGTCCCTTTCCCAAAATGTCTCTTTCCCAAAATGTCTTTTTCCCAAAATGTCCCTTTCCCAAAATGCCGCTTTCCCAAAATGCCGCTTTCCCAAAATGTCCCCCATTCTTAGAATTAAGCGTTATAACCCAACTAAAAATAAAAAACAATAATTACAATCATCCTCGCTTGTGATTGGATGTAAAGAAATGTAACTACAAACATCATAACTGTTAGAATGTATTTTGTTGGTCACATTTAGACGATCTTGTTCGTCCAGAAATTAATAGAACTAATTGACATTAACTTAACTAAATTAATTGAACTAGATTATTATCTATTCGTTCTTGACCATTTCCTCCGACATATTATCTAATTAAATTTTATATTATCAAGTTAAAAAGAAATTGAAATAAATAAAGAAAGCCTCTAAAAATCATTTTCTTTAAAACATGTTGCATAAACTAAACGAAACTATCAACAAAAATATTTATCTCACAAAAGTGGGTACTTTTGAAAAAATATGTATTTCATTGACATTTTATTCTATTCAATGGTATTGTGTATACTTACGTGAGACAGTTAATTTTGTTGTTTGTGACGTGTTTTCGTTAATAACTTGAAAATGAGTGAGGAAGTAGACTTTATATGCAACCAAAAAGGAAATCAAACACTAATATGGAAGGGATTTCAGTACAACAAAAACAAAACTAACAAAGACAGTACGTTATGGCGATGTATTAATAGAACCGTATGTAATGCATCATTGACATTAGATAACAGCAGGAAAATAGTTTTAAGAGAATCAACGCATACTTGTGAACTTAATATTGTTGCCATCAATATTAAAAAAGAAAAAACCAGGTTGAAGAAGGAAGTGTGTGATAATTTAGGGCCGATTCAAAAAATTTGCGAATCTACTTTGGCAGACCTAAGCAATGAGAATCGTGATGATCGAGACTTGATACCAACATTTCGTTCCTTAAAAAGCTCTCTTTACCGAGCGCGAAAAAAATATTTGAATACAGACTTGCTAGTACATAATAATACTGAAACAGTTCAAATACCACAAAGTTTAGCAAAAAACTTTTTAGTATGTGAAGATGGCAGTACGGAAAAAATTATAATTTTTGCCAGCACTATAGTTAAAAAAATAATGAAAACGCCAGGTTCATACTATGCCGATGGGACGTTTAAATCAGCTCCAAAACCTTTTTATCAAATGTTTGTATTGCACATGGATTTAGCATCGGATGAAAATACTACAAACATAGTACCGGTTATATACGCACTCTTACCAAACAAATCGGAACAAACATATATGCGCCTATTTAGGCTCATAAAAGAGAATTTACAGATCGAAATTAAAACTTTCAAATCGGATTACGAAATGGCCATCATGAACGCAGTTTCGGCGGTTTTTCCGCAGGCTAGAGTGACTGGTTGTTACCATCACTTCAATGCAGCGATTTGGAAATATTCAAAAAAAACTAAATTTAATAAATCAAGAGCTGGTCGTAACGTGACTAGAATGAGTGCCATTCTTCCTTTGGTGCCGGCAAATCATATACCAGGCGCATGGAATTATATTTTGGAAACAGCGCCAAATACATCAGAGATGAGGCGTTTTCGCAGTTATTTCGAGTCTACCTGGTATCCCAGAAAATCACCATTAATATTAAGCTGCGCTGGCCAACGCCATAGAACCACCAATGCTCTAGAAGGATGGCACCGACGTGTAAATAGCCTTATACCAAAGAATCCAAATTTGTATTATTTTTTATATAAGATAAAAAAAGAAAGCAAATACTGGGATGGCCGTATACAGAATTCACTATTTAAGCAAACCAACCGCAGAAGAAGGCTCAGAGATATTGAGTTCGATAGAAAATATGCAAGATATTTAAAACAATTACAAGGAAATCATCTCACAATTCAACAATTTTTAAAGAAATTGATATTTTTGAGACTTGCTTTATTCAATTAATTTCTTTCTAAATTTGATAATAGTTTAACGATTAAATCAGTCTGTATCTGACTATTGAAATCCTATTGAATCACTGTGTACTTGAACGTATTAGTTCTAATTAAAGTTATTTTTTATAATATGTTGATAATATATAACTATATTTCATTTCAAATTCCTTTTCTGATAAAAAATTGACGAAAAAGTTGATACCACAAAGTAATTAAAATAAAAAATTTGATTATTATATATTGTTTTTTATTTTTTAGTTGGGTTATAACGCTTAATTCTAAGAATGGGGGGCATTTTGGGAAAGCGGCATTTTGGGAAAGCGGCATTTTGGGAAAGGGTCATTTTGGGAAAAAGACATTTTGGGAAAGAGACATTTTGGGAAAGGGACATTATGGGAAGTTGACATTTTGGTACCAGGAGACATTTTGGGAAGTTGACATTCTGAGCCTCAACGGAACTTATCACTCGATAAAATGCTAAAGCCTGTCACAGACCCTCTTAAAACTCTAGTTGATTCGAATATAACTATGGAAAAAATAAAACATTTAGAAAATACAACACTCACTAATTCTGGAGATATTGAATTAGATGAAATTAATACTAGCTCATCTACAAAGTTTGAGGACTGTTACGAGCCGAAACTAAATTCTGCACGATTGGTTAAAAAATCTTCTATAATAGAATTACCAGATGATTTAGAAATTTCATTAGAGGGTCAGGATATCAATGATATTTATGACGGCGTAAATATACCGTTTGGAATAAGAAGTGAAAACAAAATTTTTTTGATGGGAAATTCAATAGTATCGTTTTCTAAAATTGACAGTTTGAATAATGATAATGTAATTTTGTTTAAAATCGGCGATAAATCCTACAATTTAACTCCTGGTCTGAAAGAACTTTAGCTAAGAAAAAAACCTGATTTAAAACTAATATCCAGCAGAGATAAACTTGTCTACAAGGATATATTGCATTATACAAATGCTCATAAGAGAGACTTCAATCCTAGAGGCCAAATAAAGGGTGATAAAGGAATAAAATATCGTGAAATAATCAAACCATTATTTTCCGAAACGTTAAATGATAATATTCACACTAAACTTGGGGGATACTTGCCAATCTTAAAGAAATATAAAAATAATACTGACCTGGTATATTGGGACGATCCTAACGAATTGGTTGAGAGACTGAAACTATTAGTTGCTTCAAGGGATGCTGGCAATACAAACCATGATAATGAAATTTTATCGATAATTGAAGAATTAAAAGAAGCTGACATAATCAAAGAATAAATAGTTGCAATAACATAATTTTCATTCAGTATCATTGCTGGATTCAAGACACATGTTCATATTATGCTTAATTCTGAATATGAGTAAGGCCGATGTGGTAAATGAAATTCACAAAAATGCGAGGGTAAACTTTCCACGAAGACATGTTATTATGATAGATATAGATGACCTTTGGCAGGCAGACTTGATTGATATGCAATCAATTTCTAAAGAAAATAAAAATTATAGATTAGATTACTGTCATTGATACATTTTCAAAATACGCTTGGGCCTATCCTTTGAAAAGTAAAACCAAAGATGTTGTATGCAACTCTTTCAAGATTTTGTTAAAAAAAGGGCGTGCTCCCAAAAATCTGCAAACGGACAATGGAACCGAATTTTATAATAATACGTTCCAAAAAGTTATGAAATCTTATTATATAAACCATTATTCAACCTTTTCAACAAAAAAGGCATCAATAGTGGAACGATTTATCAGAACCTTAAAGTCTAAACTGTATAAGGAATTTAGTTTAAAAGGTAACTATAATTGGATAGATAGTACTCTTGATAATGTTGTTTATAAATACAATCACACCTATCATCGGACTATTGATGAAATTCCAGCAAACGTGGATAATTTTAATAAAAAACGCATATTGGAGAGATATTTCAGGTTGTTAAAAACCGATAGTATAAAAAGTAAGTTTAAAGTGGGTGATTATGTACGTATCAGTAAGTACAAAGGAACGTTTGAAAAAGGTTATACTCCCAACTGGTCGACCGAAATATTTAAAATTAGAAAACTACAAAATACAACTCCTGTCACTTATTTAATTGAAGATGCAATCAGAAGCCAACCCATTTTAGGTGCATTTTATGTTCAAGAGCTGCAAAAGACAAAACATCCCAATTTATATCTAGTCGAAAAAGTTCTCAGAAGTAAAGGAAATAGAGTTTTAGTAAAATGGCTAGGTTTGTCTTCTTCTGAAAACAGTTGGATTGAAAAATCGAATATTTATTAAATGTTCAACTCGTGATGCATCAGTCTTATGATGGGTATTGGAGAGAGCAGTCTTCTAAATTGTCTTATAAACAATTTACCATTTGAATTACATTTACCAGGATATAATTATTGTGGACCTGGCACTAAATTAATTAAAAGGCTTACACGTGGAGATCAAGGTGTTAATAAATTAGACGAATATTGCAAGGAACACGACATTGCCTATCACAAGTCTTCAAACTTAAAAGATCGTCTCAAAGCAGATTTAGTTTTGTTAAATATGGCAAAAGAGCGAGCAGTTGCCCCGGACGCGAGTGTAGGGGAAAAACTGGCAGCACGTTTAGTAAGCAGTGCTATCTCAGCAAAAATTAAAACTGGTTCTGGTCTTAAAAAAAGTGCCAGAAAGTGTTTGCGAAAAACTGCATCCGGAAAAGGGTTGAAAAATAAATTAAAAAATGTTATCAACAGAACGAAAAGACATATGAAAAAATGAAAACCGAAATGCAAAAAAGTGGCAATAGAATTAGCTATGGCCGCTGCCAGAGAGCTAGCTAATGATTCATCCATTAAACTTCCTCGTGTTATTCCTATACCAAAATCTGGTGGAGTATTACCTTTGATTCCTATTTTTGCGGGATTATCTGCGGCGGGAGCCTTAGCAGGCGGTGCAGCTGGTATAGCTAAAACCATAAATGAATTCAAGATGGCAAAAAAGTTGTATGCTGAATCAAAAAGACACAACGAAAAGATGGAGGCTCTCTGCATTGGAAAAGGACTTCACCTTAAACCACATAAAGATGGGCTCGGAATTTTTGTATCGAAAGAAAAAAACTAATAAGCCGGCTACCCAAACGAGCATTGACTAATTTAGACATTTTGAATTATGGAAATAATATTCCCTATTTTAGAGGTGTCTTTATGAGAGATCAGCTCCCTAAACAACCATTTAAAAAAGAATGTGGAGTTATTAATTTAGATAGCTCCAAAAATCCAGGTTCTCATTGGGTAGCCTATGGAAAATGCAATGATTATATTGAATATTTTGACAGCTATGGAAATCTAAAACCTCCTAAGGAGTTTATAAAATACGTGGGTTCCAAAGTTCACTATAATTATGACAATATTCAACGTGATCACCCTTTTATTTGCGGACACCTTTGTTTAAATTTTTTGAAGAATTTCTGGTATAGCGCAAGAATAAAATAAACAGAATCTTACAAAAGCGTCCAGTATGCAAGCATGTCTACTACGGTTACCATCTCTGGTAATAAATCGGAATTGGTTACATATTTTCAACCACCACTACATTTAGCTGATCAATACGAGTGCGGTTTGTTATACTTTTCAGTATTACATTCAGCACAAAATATTCCCATTATTAACAGCAGTCTATCTGTGATTAGAATCGAATGTGATCTTGTTCACGGTTCGTACTGCAACGGATTACCGACTCATTTCATTCATGAATTTGTATCTGATACTGCTCTAATAAATCATCGGTGTGTGGAAATACCGCAAAACGTTATTTACTTTCCAGTAAACAAAAACATAATTTCATCTATATCTGTTAAGATTGTTGATCAATTTGGTCACTGTATTAACTTTGGAGAAGAACATATTCAATTACGTCTTCATTTAAGAAAAGTAAAATGATTGTATACTATAAAAATACTCTAGTGAAAACCAAACGTCTTAGTTCTTCTGCGATTGTCAAGGTGCAAAGACGTAAAAAAAAAGTTAAGAAATTAACTGAAGCAAATAAACATTTTCTTAAAGCTTTAGGGTTAAAAGTATGAATATACTACAGATTACTGAATTGCCGTCCTTTGACACATCGATCGAAAGTTATGAAGTCCATTCATACAATCCCTACAATAACAGCTTTAGAGAAAACGATGAAATCAGAATTCCCATACACCAGCAAGACATATACGTGCTACCATCAGCCAGTTCAATTTATGTCGAAGGACAAGCAAAGTTCTTCGGCAAAGATGGGAATCCAATCAAAAAAACTGTTACGTTCACTAATAACTCTGTTATGTCTTTGTTTCAAGACATCAGGTACGAAATGAATGGCATTGAAATAGACCGTATAAAAAATTCGGGAATAACGTCAACAATAAAATCATACATCTCATTAAATGAAGCAGAAAATAAAGTTGCTGGCTTATGGGGCTGGAACTTAGAGGGGTTTCAAAGTGATGGCCATTTTAGTGCTGTTATTCCATTAAATAAAGTATTAGGGTTTGCAGAGGATTACAATAAAATTGTCATAAATTGCAAACATGAACTTATATTGAATAGAAGTAACTCTAACTTAAACAGTGTTATCCTTAATGATGATATTGCACATTTCCAAATAGATATACAAAGAGTTCAGTGGAGAGTGCCACATATAAAAGTATCAGATAGAGAGCGACTGACACTTTTAAAACATTTAGAAAGAGATAAACCTATTCAGATGGCTTTCAGAAATTGGGATTTATATGAGTATCCTTTATTACCAAAAACCACAAAGCATTCTTGGTCAGTAAAGACTGCTTCACAATTGGAAAAACCCAGATATGTAATTTTTTGCTTACAAACTAATAGAAAAAATAATAAAACTAAAGATAGTTCACTATTTGATCATTGTGAAGTGACAAACGTAACGCTCTTTTTGAATTCGCAGTATTATCCATATGAACCTTTGGGTTTAAAGTTTTCTGAGAACAAATACAGTATATTATACGAAATGTATGCAAAATTTCGTCAGTCGTTTTACAACTGTCCAGCAGACCCGTTGCTTAACTTAAAGGACTTTAAGGAAAAAGCACCCCTCTTTGTATTAGACTGTTCAAGGCAAAACGATAGTCTAAAAACTGGTCCAGTGGACGTGCGGTTGGAAATTGAATGTTCTACAACAATACCAGATAAGACGACTGCATATTGTTTAATTATAAACGATCGACTTGTGGAATACAAACCTCTCAGCAACATTGTGCGCAGGCTATCATGATTGCTATTGTTGATATTCAAGGCTTTAAAACAGAAGCAAATGAATTTATAATAAAAGAAATCGCTATCTTGTATAATAAAAAAATACAAGAATTTTTAATTAAGCCGCCATTTCCATTTAACAATTTAACGAACCCAGAAAAAAAGCAAGTTAGTTGGATTGAACGTAACAGAAAGATACATTGGCGTGAAGGATTTGTGTCATATTCCAATTATCAGACTTTGATTACGGAAATGTTAAGGAATAAATGTGTTTACGTCAAAGGCTCAGAAAAAGTTGTGTGGTTAAAGCATATTTTAGAAAATAGTAATAGTAATATTTTTAATTTAGAAGATAAAGGTTGTTCTAGTTTGATAAGTTTGTATGATCAATATAAATGTTCTGAAGATTTGTATAACTGTATTTATCATGACTGTTGAAATAAACCAATGTAATACCTCTTATACTGGTCACATTGCTTTTAAGTTGGTAATTTTTTGTAAGTTGGTAACATTGTGTTTGTGTTTTGTTTTATGGTCTATACTCTCTAATAAAAAACCGCTCAAGTCACATTTCCTAAATACTGTTCTTTTATTTATTCCTTCAGGTTATGGGCCCAGGCACATAATCCTGCGTTTAAATAATGGAATAAAAGACAGGTCGTAAAAATATATACGGTATAATACTCGTCAAAGTAATTCGTCGAGGAAAATTAAAGAAAACGTTGTCGGCGTCAAGCCGTCACGGCAAGAAAAGTTTGAGGTTAAGTTGGCGGGCAAGAAAACGAAATGGACGAAAATAAAACGCTTGGTTCTCACATCAAGCTAGAGGGAGCGTCAAATTGGAATGTGTGGAAATTCCAATCCACAATTTTGCTGCGAAGTCAAGACCTACTGGATGTAGTGCAAGGCGCACGCGTGAAACCGGAAGATGCAGCCGGTAAAGAAAAATGGGAGAAGCAAGATGCAAAGGCACAAACATGGCTTGTGACAAGAATGTCGGAAAATGCGATGATGCACATTTTAACATGTTCGACGTCTGCGGAAATGTGGAAGAAGCTTTCTAGTGTTTACGAGCAAACATCAGAAACTAGCAAACATATCATACAACAACGATTCTTTCAGTACAAATTTGAAGAGGGAACGGATATGTCTACATTTCTTTCTAAAATCGAAGAATTAAAGAACCAGTTAAAACAGATGGGTGAAAACATTTCAGAAAATTTCGTGATAACAAAAGTATTGATGTCACTCCCAGCTAAGTACAAACATTTTGTCTCCGCGTGGGAATCTGCGCCGGAAGAAAAACAAACATACGATAACCTCGTTGCAAGATTACTTATAGAAGAGGAGCGATCCAAAGATAAAGAAGAGGAGCCTCAGCAGTCAGCAGCTTTTATTGCGAAGAAAGTAGAAAAGAAAAACGTCAAGTGTTATAAGTGCAATAAAATGGGACATTTCCAGAGCGAGTGTTATAGTAATAATCGCAATAATAACAGTTCGGACAGTGGTAATAAACAAGTCAAAAAGTGTCTTTACTGTAAGAAATTGGGACATTTAAAAAGAGAGTGTTGGTTTAAAAAAGGCAAGGAAAAAGACAATAATCCGGGAAATGCATTCGTTATTGGGAATTCAAGTGAACCTTTCCAAAGATCACAGTGGCTGGTGGACAGTGGTGCTAGCCAACATATGTGTCGTGAACGCCATTTGTTTACAAATTATTCAGCATTGTCGAACAAATCTGTAATTGTCGGTAACGGCAGTGCGATTAAAGCACATGGTTGCGGAAAGGTGGCGCTACAAGTCTATGACGGGCGGCTATGGATAGACACGACCATAGACGACGTGCTATATGTGCCGGAATTAAAAACAAATTTGTTATCTGTCAACTGCGTGACAGATAGAGGTTATGTTATGATTACAGACGAAAACAAATGCAAATTATACAAACAAAATAAACTGTGTGCAGAGGCTAATCGTAACGGAGATATGTATTACTTGGATGTACGTTACAAATACGAAGAAGCAAACCTGAGTCAAGTGCAAACAAGTCTTAAAGAGTGGCACGAAAGACTAGCCCATCAAAATTTACAATACGTAAAAACTGTGCTCAAGAAAAATAACATTCTATTTGAAAATGATGTAGAAGTAAAATGTGAAAGTTGCCTACAAGGCAAAATACATCGTTTGCCGTTCAGCACGAGTGAAACAAAAACAACAAGGGTGTGCGAGCTTATACATGCTGACACATGTGGGCCTATGGAGGTGCCGTCTGTGGGTGGCTCCAGATACTTCATTGTTTTAAAAGACGACTATTCTAACTACAGGTCAGTGTACTTTGTTAAAGGGAAGGATGAAGTGAAGATGTGCATTGAGAACTTCATAAATAAAGCTGAAAATACCACTAACAATAAGATACGCTATTTTCGTAGTGACAATGGGTTGGAGTTCGTAAACAAAGATGTGCGTGAACTGTTTGACAGACGGGGTATTACACATCAAACCACAGTACCATATACACCAGAGCAAAACGGCAAAGCTGAGCGAGAAAACAGGACTTTAGTCGAAGCAGCGAGAACAATGTTATATGCAAAAGGGTTGCCAAAGAAAT
The DNA here is from genome assembly GCA_030763345.1 of Mythimna separata. NCBI lineage: Eukaryota > Metazoa > Arthropoda > Insecta > Lepidoptera > Noctuidae > Mythimna > Mythimna separata. Next base: position 20,627,264 of record CM061170.1, on the reverse strand, counting down.
TATGGGCGGAAGCTGTTCAAACGGCAGCATATGTATTAAACAGAACCAGCAAAAGTAACGAGCCTGAAAAGACTCCGTTTGAGACATGGACTAACAAGCACTTTGACATTAATGAACTGAAAACTTTTGGTACCTCAGTGTTTGTTCATATCCCTAAGGAGAAGAGACGAAAATGGGACTCGAAAGGGGAGAAAGGAGTCATGGTAGGCTACGGAGAAGATGTAAAGGGCTACAGGATATTCTTCTCGAACAAAAACAGAGTCGATATTAAAAGAGATATTGTGTTTCTACAAGAGGGCAAGGAGAATACAGAACAATTGGTCATGCTGGAATATGATACAAATGTACTCGAAAGGTCAGGTCAGGATCAAACATCAAATAAAGAGAAGGATAAAGGAGTTACACAATCTCATGAAGGCATGGAGGACAGTGAAATCAGTAAAAATAAACAGCAGTCTAGACAATCCGAAGAAATGTTAGAAATATCTGCAGAGGATGAAAGTAGTATGTATGAGCCATGTCTAAGCGATGAGGACTCCAGTAATGATGAAGAGGATATCTTACCACCACGCCAAAGAAGTACGCGTATCAAGAAACAGACCCCATTCTATAGGTGTAATCTTGTTTCCACTCAAGGAAGTGAACCTAAATCATATCGTGAAGCTATGCAACGGCAAGATGCTAGTAAATGGCAAGAAGCTATAAATAGAGAACTGGAAACCTTGAATGAAAACAACACCTGGGAGTTCTGTGAAATACCAGCGAGTGTGAAGACTGTCAGTAGTAAGTGGGTATTCAAACATAAGAATTTTAATGGTAATGTACAACATAAAGCTAGACTAGTGGCTAGGGGCTTTGAACAAAGTGATAAGTTAGATATGTATGAAATTTATGCTCCAGTGGCTAAATTATCTACTTTCAGGTTATTTGTGTCAATTGCAACAAAGTTAAACTTACATATATATCAGATGGATGTTACAGGGGCTTTTCTGTATGGAAATATTGATGAAACAGTTTATTTAGAGTTACCAGATGGTGCCTATAGTGGGGATAAAAATATTGTTAAGTTAAAAAAATCTCTATATGGTTTGAAAAAGTCGCCAAAGTATTGGAATGAAAAATTTAATTCTGTAATATTGACAAAAGGTTTTGTAAGATCCCAAAGCGATACCTGTTTGTATACAAAACATACTGGCGAAGCCAAAACATATGTTCTATTATATGTTGATGATTTGTTAATTTTTGGTAACAATAATAGTGAAATTTGTGACCTTAAAGCATTGTTAAACAGAGAATTTAAGATGAAAGATTTAGGGTATGTATCAACTTTTTTAGGTATACGGGTTAGTCAGGATTTGAAGAATAGAGTCACTAAACTTAATCAAAAAGAATATCTTAATAATATTTTACAGAAATATGAAATGCAAAACTGTAAGGAAATGAGTACTCCTATGGACCTTAATTTCAATATCAAAATATTAGAAGAAAATTGTAATTCTGTTACTGATAAAAATGTTGAAAAAATATGTAGACAAATAATAGGCAGTCTGTCTTATGCAGCACTGGGAACAAGACCAGACATTTGTGTAGCTATGTCCATATTAAGTAGATACCAAAATAAGGCAAATCATTTCTTGTTAACAGCTTTAAAAAGAGTATTAAGGTACATCAAACATACTGTTGATTACAGTCTAGTATATAAGTGTAATAATGACAGCTTAAGGGGATACTGTGATGCTGACTGGGGAGGAGATTTAAGAGATAGAAAGTCAACAACAGGTTATTGTTTCATGTTTGAAAACTGTTTAATTTCATGGTGTTCCAAAAAGCAAACTAGTGTTAGTCTATCCTCCACAGAATCAGAATATGTGGCAATCAGTGTGGCTGCGACTGATGCTTGCTGGCTTATGAATCTTATAAATGATTTTAATATTGAAAAGATTAGTCAAGTAGTGATGTTCAGTGATAATCAGGGTGCCATAATGGTTGCAAATACAGATAGTGTAAAGAGATTAAAACATATAGATATAAGATTTCATTATATAAAAGAATTAATTAAAAAGGGTAAACTAGTTCTCAAATATATAAAAACTGAAGATCAAATTGCTGACATGTTTACAAAAGCCCTAAATAAAAATATGTTATGTAAATTCATTAATAAGTGTGGTATTTATGAAGAGGTATTACCTTGAAGGGGGGTGTTGAAATAAACCAATGTAATACCTCTTATACTGGTCACATTGCTTTTAAGTTGGTAATTTTTTGTAAGTTGGTAACATTGTGTTTGTGTTTTGTTTTATGGTCTATACTCTCTAATAAAAAACCGCTCAAGTCACATTTCCTAAATACTGTTCTTTTATTTATTCCTTCAATGACCATGTATGTGCTTTGAAGAATGTATTGTGTTTAAAGAAATGGTGCTGTGATAATAAAATATTAAAATAAATATTTTCTTGTTTAATTTATATAATCAGTTAAGATATATCTATGAGTTTTATGTGTATCCCCTCCCAATCATTGTCCTGTCCAATCATTATAAGTTGTCGGTACAACAGCTGGGACGATGTCATTATACGTTTAGAATTATCTGTATCCAGAACTAGGAATTGACGAAATATAACATGTATCAAAATGAATACAAACCCCGATATGACATGTATAACACGCATAAAATGCGTCAATTTTCATTTAATTACTACTGGGGGACGATTAATTCAAAGAAAAGATTAGTAATGGAAATGGCTGACGCTGGATTCTTTTATTTTGGAAATGGTATAAATGATAAAGCGGCATGTTTTTCATGTGGAGGGTTTATAGAAGATTGGGAGATTTATGTCGATCCTTGGATGCAACATGCTATACATTATCCTCAATGTTTTTATTTGAACGCTGTGAAAGGAAGAGATTTTGTAATTTCATCACAAAAATATAATTAAGTAGATACTATCTACAATGCTTGGTTCAGTAAAATTATTTTAAGAATGCTGTAGATGCAACGTTTTGAATACAGATTTTGAATAGAATTATCATTTTTAGTAGAGATTTCTGAATAGAAAAATCATTTCGAATAGAGATTTCTGAATAGAAAAATCATTTCGAATAGAGAGATTTCTGAATATAAATATCATTTTTGAATAGAGAGTATGGATGAAATGATTGTGAAATTGGGGGAACCTGGATCTACTTGATCCAGGTCCCCCAATTTTACCCTACTCCCAACCGGTCCAATGAGACCGCGCTGTTATTGTTTTACTATTGTGTCTCGTTTCGCGGGTATCTGAGTAATTAATGAGCGTTGCAGCGGTCTTTGATTCTTAGCCACAGGGAATAACGACGCATGTTTTCTAACAAACTTGCTTACCTCCATAATATAGATGCTTGTTAGGGTGAGCATTTTATATTAATATGGTTTACAACTCTGCATTTGGTCTGTAGTTACTCAGATACCCGCGAAACGAGACACAATAGTAAAACAATAACAGCGCGGTCTCATAGGACCGGTTGGGGATTCAAACGATATTCGCAAGAATTCTCACACATCTTTTTTGTAAAATGAACAGTTTTTCTACTTCGACGCAATTTCCCCATACAATAATGCCATATGTTAACCACGAGTAGACGTACGCGTAGTACGCTGTCTTCGCTTTTTTGAAGTCGGTTGATCTTTTCGACTCATTTAAAGCATAATTACGCAAAACTTGCAACTTTGTTTGATACAAAATTAATATGTGCCTTCCAATTTATATTAGTGTCAACTATCAGTCCCAAGAGTCTAAATTCATCGATACACTGGAGCGGTATGTCATTGAATGAGTAGTTAATACTCAATGAACGTTTTTGATAAGGACTGTATTGCATAATTTTAGTTTTTGAGAAATTTATTTTCAAATTGTGGTCCTTTTGCCAATTTACTATTTTTGTCAGTATTAAAGTGTGCGTGTGGTGTGAGGGCCCGTTTTTCAAAACTCTTTAAAACTATGCTAAAGATTTAGTGTGTGTTTCAAAAGAAATGTGCGAGTTGGAATCAGAATTTGTGACGGTCAAATAAGCGAGTTATGGACTGTTTAGTTGGGCCCTCAATCCACACATAGAGGATTGAGGGTCCAGCTGTACCGGCTAAACTATGAACACTAGAGAAAAACTTTTTATGCCAAAATCTAAGGTAACGCCAAACAAAATTTGTGAAAACGAGATATTATCGCAAAAACCTCTCCTACTTGAGATATCCTTGTTCAAAATGGGCCCTCAAATGTCATTGACGTAAATGTTTACTACGCAAATAAAATGCAAGTCATCAACTTACAGCTGCTATTTGAAATCCTATACGCTTCTAGATAATTTGTGAGAATTTGTGAAAGCAAGAACAGGTCATATTTTCTTGTTGTTTAAAAGTTATGACCTAAACCAAAATTCGGACCCTCAATCCTCCACTTTTTCACGTTTTCGTTATATTACGCTTCACATATGAGAGATAGACAAACACAAAAAGGTCACTTTTTGTGTAAAAATTTGTGAAACAAACTGGGCACCAGAACGAAATAAAAAGACACTTTATTATACAAAAAAAACAACTTTTAATAATATTCCTCAAAATTCGGGAATAGGGTGACCACAATTTCTTTGACATGGTGTCATTTTACATACAAGATGACGCCGACAATACGACAATAATATAAACTTCGTATTCCTCATAATGTGTATTTATTTATTTTATAATTTATGTACACACAAAAATTAATAAGGAAACATTATAATATAAAAATATGTACAAAGGTACTGCTTATTTCTAAAAGAAATTTCTGCCAGCAGACCTGTGAAAGAGAGATTATGTGAGATGTAGACAAGATAGTGTGCAAGAAAAAGAAAAGGAAAGTTTATGGAAAGTTAAATTAATAAATACATATATATATAACTTAAGATAATAAAAAAAATATATAATATAAATATGATATACTAAATAATAAATAAACAAACTATATAAAATTATTAACTATAACGAAAAATATAATTTACTAAAAAAGCTATAAAAGTTTTCTATTAATTAGAAAACCACCCCAATTCGTTGGTATATTGACAGAAATTTTATAATTTAAACACTAAAGCATAAATATAACAATGCCTACATAAAATGATACACGAAACAAAAAATAAGAAACGTAAAACTAAACGCAGCGTGTCAACACAAGCATCTGACAGAACTCAACTGTCAAATTGACAATTTGCCACTGATCAATCAAAACATGTCAAAAATAAACTGTAGACACCGGCTAAAAGTTAACAAAATTGATCAAAAAGTTCAACGGTGCTAGACAAAAATAAGTTTATGATCTACCGGCTCACGAGTTTAAGTAGTGGAGTGAAGGCGATCGTGTAAAACGGCTAAATGCAAAAGGGATCAAGCCGACCGCTGACAACAACAAGAATGATGTTACTTGCGCACACGCGACTTCCTTACATTCTTGGCGGGCGCACCCGATGTAGTAGCAACTGGAGATCCAGGCTCTTCAGATTGCGCAGTACCCCCGGCGTCGACTGAGCTGGATGGGAAATTGGCAACCAAATCGTGAAGTTCACCTGCCGTCTCGATCTTCCTTCGGGACTTGTCAGGGCAAATTACAACAATCCTGTCCTCCACAGACCAGCAGTTTAGCATGCCGAAATGCTTACGCGCAGCCATGAACAAACGGTGCCGGGCCTGGGTCAGAAACTCGGAGATGGTTATCCCGGTAACCTTGAGGGCTTTCTTGCTTTCCCAAACCAGATGACGATTCTCCATCTTAACCTTTCACATACCCGCAAAACGAGACACAATAGTAAGACAATGACAGCGCGGTCTCATGAGACCGGTCGGAGATTCAAACGTTAAAGAAACGGACTAGTATGGGACGGGCCTTCTGTTGAGAAAAACCAAGCCGGTGACTGACATGGATCACGTTGCTGTCCTTAGAGAACTCTGACAAGTTGGTTGGCAAATATTTTGTGTACCACATCGGGCAAATCCTCGTTGGACTTCTCTGGAACACCATGGAATAATAACACCTTTCTTCTCATGGCTGTTTCAAGCCTGTCAAAGCCAGCAGCTAGCAACTCAATCTGAGTTTTTAATTTTCAGAGTGCTTGACAGACAAATAGCTTGAACTCGGAAAACTTACTTGCAATAGATGTTATATCCGGCAATGAGGCTGTACTAGAGGTGGCTTTCTGCAATTTTGCTTCATATTCTTGCATGCGGGAGCCAAAAACTTCTCAAGATCCTCAAGGCTGGCAGTGAGTTTGGTGTCTATGGTAGTAGTTGTGATGGTAGTGTAGTGAAATCAGGTATGTAATAGTGCTTGAAACTTGAAAATAATACACAGTGGATAAGGGTCAGTTTCACACAAATTGTACTGGTTTAATACATTAATTATTACTATTAATTATTTTTAAATTTAAAATAACTAAGAGCCCATAAAAAAATATGTTACTGTTATGTCTACCCGCGAAGGGAAAAAAAAAGCTCTGAAATGTAAATGTTCCTAGTCTGCATACCAAATATTATTCGAAAATGCCCAGATGATAGTACATCAGAGGTAGTTTTGTCGCAGGACATTATTTTTTATTTTCTACATGATATACCTATATGAAGTTTAGGATTACAATAAAAAAGTTCCATTTCAAGTGAGAAGAAAAATTTATTAGTTGCCTAATATTCGGTAAGTAAATAAACATAAAATCTAAGCTTCAAACTTAAAACATATTACTCAATTTAAAGTGGCAGTTGATATATCAAGGTCACTTATGTTACTATTTACAACCGACTTCAATGTAAAAGTGACAAAACTACAGTCAAGCCACGGCTAGGATACATTGATTTTATTAGGTACGTTGTTTCCGTGCCTACCTTCCATCAGATAAGTTCGATAGTACCTTATAGCCAAAGTAAATCTCATGATAATTCTAATAATCCTAAACACGGCTTCTGGATTAATCATCGGTTCAGTGTATCCCTTCCTCTTCTTCCTGCAGTCATCAACCACGCATTTAAACAGATCAATTTTACTTGTTACGACATTTCTACTATGATCATATGTGGAATTATATTCCATATCTTCGAAGTTCCTCATCAGATTATAAAAATATATCATACTAGCTTTAGCCCGCAGCTTCGCCCGCGTACATAAAATATAGCCTATGTCACTCAGGAATACAGCAGCTTTCTATTGGTGTAAAAATTTTAGCAATCGGACCAGTGCTTCCACAGATTACCTCATACAAACAAAAAAACAAACTTTACCTCTTTATTATATTAGTATGATGATATATTTCTATTGGACCAATTCGGAAGTACAATTTTTTAATCAAAACAAATATTGTTGAAATCGGCCCGCAATTGACAGAAATCGGTGAACATAATTATACAGGGTGATTGGAAGATCGATGCAAAGCTTTAAAGCGAAGATAGTACAGACCATTTAGAACTATTTAAGCCATGATTATGTTCGGCGAAGTTTTATCATTTTTTTTTAAACCTACTTTTAAGATTTTTTTCAAAAATTCCCAAAATTTTATGTAAACTGCATATTTTTAGCCAAATGAAATGATAAATGAATTAACTTTTATTTTATTTTATTAAAATAATGTCTAAGCAACCCGAAAAAACATGTTTTAGGTTTTTCTGTCATAAGAAAATTTTTTAACGGACGTTTAAAGTTCAGCAGAAACTTAGAAAAAAATAACAGTACGTTTTTTAAACCTTATTAAAAAAATAACGAAGGGTGCTTTTTTTGTTCAAACCTTTTTGAATACATGTTTGATAAGCGTTCTTTATTTTGAGGTATCATTTACACGGATATCTTACAAATTATTGAAGTTAGGACCTAGAAACCAATTGGAGGGAGATTTTTTAAATTTCGGCAGACTACTTAAAACAACATTTGAATTAAAATGATTTATTTTTCATACATAAAGCTTTAAGGCGAAGTTAGTACAGACAATTTAGAACCATGTAAGACATGATTGCCTAAGACGAAGTCTTACGAATATTTTTTTAACCTACTTTTGTATTATTTTTCAAATATTCCCAAAATTTTAAGTAAACTGCTTATTTATGGCCAAATTAAATAATAAATGAGTTCATTTTTATTTTATTTATTACAGTAATGTGTGAGCAACCTAGCAAAGTATGTCTTAGGTTTTTCTGTCGTATTGATAAAAATTTTAAATTTCTTCTGTACTTTAAAAGTATGTAAAAAAAAGTCCAATGTTAGAAAAACCTAAGACATACTTTGCTGGGTTGCTTACACATTACCGTAATAAATAAAATAAAAATGAACTCATTTATCATTTAATTTGGCCATAAATAAACAGTTTACTTAAAATTTTGGGAATATTTAAAAAATAATACAAAAGTAGGTTAAAAAAGAATTGGTAAGACTTCGTCTTAAGCAATCATGTCTCACATGGTTCTAAATTATCTGTACTATCTTCGCCTTAAAGCTTTATGTATGAAAAATAAATCATTTTAATTCAAATGTTGTTTTAAGTAGTCTGCAAAATTTTAAAAAATCTCCCTCCAATTGGTTTCTAAGTTCTAACTTCAATCATTTGTAAGATATCCGCGTAAATGATACCTCAAAAGAAAGAACGCTTCTCAAACATGTATTCAAAAAGGTTTGAACAAAAAAAGCACCCTTCGTTATTTTTTTTTTAGTAAGGTTTAAAAAACGTACTCTTAATTTTTTCTAAGTTTCTGCTGAACTTTAAACGTCCGTTAAAAAATTGTCTTATGGCAGAAAAGCCTAAAACATGTTTTTTCGGGTTGCTTAGACATTACTTTAATAAAATAAAATAAAAGTTAATTCATTTATCATTTCATTTGGCTAAAAATATGCAGTTTACATAAAATTTTGGGAATTTTTGAAAAAAATCTTAAAAGTAGGTTTAAAAAAAAATTATAAAACTTCGCCGAACATAATCATGGCTTAAATGGTTCTAAATGGTCTGTACTATCTTCGCTTTAAAGCTTTGCATCGATCTTCCAATCACCCTGTATATACAAAAAAATGAAAAAATTACAGCACAACATAACAACTTCTGCAACTCGGTTAAAAAGGAAAAAAAATATGACTCCATTGCCTACGGGTGTGAAAAGTTTTTCATTATGAGTTTAGTTTAGTTTAGTGAGTTTTTTATTATGAGGCATATTTATCGGAACAGTAAAAAAAACAGGTTTTTCAAAGTAACAGCATGAAACAGATATCTCAGAACCGAAATAACAGTTCCTGCCTGTTTCGCATGTTCCACAACAAACGGCTAGCCATAACATTAGCTCTTTCTATCTAGCCTAAGGATGTTTACATTGTTAGAAAGAGATACAAACAAAACAATGTGGAACAGTTTCAAATGAAACATGCTCCTTTCTCTTCTGACATACAGTTGTAGAAAGAGACAGCATCTGTTCTTCGGAACAAGCTCTCTGCTCCTTTGGTTCATTGTAAAAGAAAAGGGATCATCTGTTGTCACTGTTGCTGACCTTTCCGGAATCTGTTGCAATCAATGCATCTTTGGTTTCAGAGGAACAGGCTGTTATTTTGGAACAGGATTTTGGAACTGTTATTTTCTTGGAACTGGAACAGGCGAAACAGGTTTCTAATTTTATCTGTTCCAGCCCACCTCTAATACTAAAGTTAAGCATCGAAAAACTCCACTACCAGTATAAGTGAATCTATGAACTCCACCGCGTCGCTGTCATCTGGCAAAGTACCTTATGTACCCTTAAAGACATATTGAATTGCTTCCCCCTTAAAGACACTGCTTTATCCCCTCACAATAATCTACTATTACATTGCAGCAAAGATTACTAAATGTAGTATCATAGGCTTTAGTAAACTTTCTTCTATTTTTCTTTTATTATCGTCATAGCATTGGAAATTGCTATTAATTAACACGTGACTTTTATAATGACCGATACTATTTTCGAAAGGTGGAGGAACAAATTCAATAGCTCCGATGAGTTCGTATACTTGTGATTTTATACGTAGCGTATGCGGTATATCTTGCAAGCAATACAAACCAGTGCCATTTAAATCAAATGCAACGATAAACTGTATTTCATAATTGACAGCTACGTTTAAACCACAAGTAGGACACGACTTAAAAGATTCGTCAAAACAAATTGCGTCTTCCAAACATTCGATCCCAAAAACGGATAACATGTCCAAATTTATTGGTAAAAAGGCAAACTGTCTTATTATGGGAATTGATGTGCACGAACCGTTGACGCAACATTTTTTAAATGAGGCACTATAAAAGTGGTTCAAAAGAACAGTTTCAAAAAAACTAGCTACATTGCTTTGGCAATCTACATGAATGACGTCGTTATTTAAATTCAATTCTGTTTTTTTTACAACATGCTTAAGGACTACAGCCGCTCTGATTTTATATGGATTTAAGTTTGATAATGTACCTGCTAAACATTTAATATACTCTGGGATTATATCATAGCTGAACAAATTAATTAAATCTTTTATATGTTGATTGTGAATATATCCAAAACAAAAAATAAAAAAAACCGAATCGAGTCCACAAGTATTTGTTACTTGACATTTTTTGTTCTCGATTTCCACACTGGAACACAAGTTTCCATTTTGCATGTACTTAAATTGTTTAATTATTTGCGCTGTATTATCTTCTCTACCTTCTCCTTTCCAGTTCTCTACTAAGGAAGGTTTGTCTGAAAAGACAGAGTCCTCTGTGAGTACTTTGGTTTGATACTTACCCTTTTTTTTTGGAATTTGTTTTTTTTTAGTAATGTTTCGTTTTCTTGTATTCAAAGTTGTTTTTTTTACCACTTTATTGGTAACATCATTTGTAAAATCAACTTTAGACGACTTAAGGTCACCTTCTAAATATTGGACAAAGATTTGAATAAATTCGTCGATCCTGTACTTCTGGGTTTTGGTTTTAAAAATTAAATGCTTAACTGTTTTGAAAAAACTTTCCACACCCGTAGACGATGGAGTCATGTTGTCGGATTTAAAATACGAGACTAATATATTGGACCACAGAGGAAGTTTAAATAACAATCTACGCAGAGTTGGTACAATCGTGGGTAAGTAGAATCTATTATCTTCTCTATTAGGTATGTAAGTTTTGCTACAATTCTTTTTTAAAGCTACTTGATTATCAAACCAAGAAAAGAAATCATTACAGAGTTCATGCTCATCAAATTCAAAATCCGCATTTTTTGTGACATCATTATCATATAGTGGAGCATAAACGTTTTCGTTTTTCAAAATACTGTCCAGTTTTTTTTTTGTGGGAGTTATCTTTTCACTGTAGCATATGTCCAATATATCGGTAATGGTATCTTTCAATAAATTAAAATCAACACTGGTCTTGAGATATAGTATGCACCGAACGTAAAACAATTTAATATCGTTGTCTATTCCTTGGATGCATGGTAAATTATACAAAGTTTTTATAAAGTGGCTCGTGTCAAGTCTAACAAAAACAGGTGGGATCTCTTGTTTATTCCCATTCAACACACAAAATAAATGGTCAATGTAGGCTTTAGTTGAATGAAATTGTGTAAAAGTAGTGACTACAGCCGAAATTAATGCTGCGGAATCATCGGTTATGATTTCTTGAGGCTTTATTCCATCGACACTTAAATTCCAAACCTTTAGCCAATTACAAATAGATTCGTGGCTATGAGAATCACTTATCATCTGAAAAATTGGGACAGAACGCAAATTGTTATCACACGTGATTACTCCTTGGTATAAAAATAACCTTTTTGTAACTTTTAAACCATTTGGAAGAGAAATTGAGTTAAAAATAGAGCCTGTAGCATCAATAGTTACTGTTGACCTATATTTTGTTTTACAATACATTTTGTAAAAATTAACTTGTTCCTGACTCCAAAATTGGATAGTGAAATTTGGATATATATTTATTTGGCGGATGAAACTTTTCAATTTGGCGTCATGAGACATAGTTAACAAGGATAAAACTACATCACTGTGAAATTGTTTGCCGATCTTTTCATCTGACTTAATTTTACGTAGGGCAGTAATGGTGGGTAATACCGGTGGCGATGAAGAAATAGCTAAATTATCCGCTTCATTAGATATAAACTTAGAAGCTAAATCTCTGTGCACAGCGATAGCCGGTCTATGTATTAAAGTCTTCGCTAAACTTTGACGCTTGTATGGGGTCAGCTTGGACTTCTTTAAAACATTATGTTTGCTTTCCGGATAAAAGTGCGATATAATACAAGAAGCTGTGTAAAAATTATCAGTTGTTTTAAAAATAGTAATACTGATCTGTGCTTTGCACTGGGAACATTGACCTTTAACTATAATTTCGTCATTTGCTGATATTTTGCTCATCTTTAAAATCCATGTACATGGTAACTTCGAGTGCAACCAAATGTTTTCTTTTAGCATAGTTGACCATTTAAATTTAGGCAAAGTTAAGTAAGTTCTGTAGCGGTTTGAATCGCTGCGTTTCTTGATGTATCGAACTGGTTTAATTTTTTGCCATTCATGTATATCAATGTCAAACGCGAATGACGAAGAATCCTTAACTGACTCCTCCTCGCCTTTGAAGAATTCAACGGATTCAGCAGTTGTTGTGCTGTCCGATAAAGGGTCTGTATCGACAACATTTTTGACGAGAGTTTCTGGAAATAAAGTACGGCGATGCCGCAAAAACGACATATGTAGAGCTTTTTCAGACATTCTGCCACTAATTTCCCGAGACATTTCTTTAAAAATGGGATTATTATATTTAATATCTGTATTCTGCAGGTTCGCAATATGTTTAGTGAATAATAACATTTGTTCTTCGAGAGGAACAGATGGTATGCGTCCTCTTGGCATGGTTATGGGTAACTGTTGGGAAAAAAAAAACTTTTTGAATAAAATTACCATCATCAATAGGCTGGAAAATTGTACTCAGTCTAGTTGCTACAGCCTAGCTTAAATAAAAGGAGATGGATACGCCTTTATAGGTACAATCTTGGGCCTGATCATAAAGTGTCAGTTAAGTATTAGTTTTATTGTGAACAGGAACATATTTTGCACTGTGATATCTTCGGCTTGACTTAGAATAAAAAGTTCAAATAAACTTTATGCTAAAAGTATGTTAATTTCTATTTTTTCGTTCAAAATCAGTCAATGCTAATAAATATATAACCATGAACTGATAACCATGAATTTTTTATTTATATTGTAACTTGACATAATTATAATTAATCCCTCAGAGTTGTGACATTTTTGATATTGTGACTTTGTTTTTTTTTTATTATTGATTATTTTTATTATTGTAATTTTGATTTGTTTTTTATTATTGATTATTTTTATTATTGTAATTTTGATTTGTTTTTTATTATTGATTATTTTTATTGTAATTTTATAATTTTTATCTATTTTGCACGTCACGTTGTGATAAACATGTCTGCACTTTTTTTTTGTATCATCATCCTGTATGCACTTTTTATGTACCTACACACACATGTTTAAGCAAATAAAACTGAATCTGAATCTGTACTAAAAAAAGTTTTTCTATAACAATATTGCCTTCTCCGGCTCTTGGGCGGAATGGGAAGGCGTGTTTAGACTTTTTCTGACTAATCCCCACCCCGTTCCTTCGTTGCCTTCGATCTGAGGACACGAGCTTACCGTTCAGAATTTCGATTCATATCCCCAGAGGCTTCAGTCTTTGAGGCGCGCGTGGAACAGAGCGCGCCAGTGACGACTAGGCTCGGTCCGGGTTATTACCGGACTGCCGGACGGCAAGCTACCCAGTGCTCGCCGTCCGGGCGTCCGCAAGCCCGCGCCTACGGTGGTCGGAAATCGGGATTGGGATCCCGGCGGCGGTGGGGGCGTGAGGGTCGTTCCCTCTGTCGCTCGCAGTCGGCCGCCTCCTTCGGTAATATTACTACTTCGCCCGCCGCCCCTCGTCGCTCCGGACCATGGCCTGTTCCAGGGCCCGGTTCGAGAGGTCGTCGCCGCCAATAGCCTCCACGAGGACACAGCGGTGCTTCGCCCAAGCGGGGTACACCTCTAGCGTGTGCTTCATCGTGTCCTCCGGGCGGTCCACACATTGGTGATACCCGGGCGTCCTTTTCGCCTAAATCCGGAGCAAGAACCTCCCGAACTTACCGTGTCCGGTGAGGACCTGCGTCATACGGAACGTGAGGACGCCGTGACCTCTTTCCAACAAAATTTCTAACTTGGAAACCATGCATTTCAAAGGGCAAGCATTATCAATGACGTACCTATACCTATAACTTCTTTGTTTGTAACAAACAAACAAACAAACAGTAACTTTAGTGTTGTAGATCTCATATTTCATAATAATTCTTAGATTTCATACAAAAATGGTTATAAATAATATTACAGAAAATAATAAACAAAATGCAACCACCACCACCACTGTATATGAAGTCCGCCTTTGTACCATTATGTTGCATGAAATAAATAAATAAATATTTATTTATTTATTACATACCATACATATAAGTACCTTATAAAGTTTAATTAAATTTATATATATACTTTTGTTATATGTATCTATTAAGTCTTATTAGTTTAATTTTAAAATAATTATGATTGAATAAAAATTTCTGCATAAATTAAATTTATAATTCTAAGTCAATCCGAAGATTCATAGTTCAAAAAAGGACGACAAGTTCATAGGTAGGTACCCTATAATGTAACTTACCAACCATATTAACCATAAAAATCATCAATATAACCCACCAAGCTCACTTTAGTCTAGGAACGTTTTTGACCTTAAAAAAATGATTCCTCGACTTATATGAACTATGAAGGATGTATTGATGATTTTTATGGTTAAAATTATGTAGCTAGTTACGTTTTAGTCGCAAGAGATATTTTAACTTCATACAACCTACCACTGGCCTGCAAATTGCAAAAAACGTAAGAAAATTTACATTTCGCGGGCTACCCTGACGCTTCCTTTTTAAGATGTAAGTAACAAGAAATCAAAATAAAAGATACTTCGACAATATACTAAAAGTTCTCTACAAAGCAAATTATATCCTCCAAATACATATTTACCAAAATAATATTATAATTCTACATAAACCACATTATTTTGTCAAAAAAAAGTCAGTAGTATTCTAAAGCAAACTTAAAAAAAACTGGCGGGGTTTTTTTTAAGTTTGCCATTATAAAATTAAGCAATCAGTTCTCAGCATACCAAATCCTTTTTAAAGTAAACTTTTTTGAATCAAGAATCCGCCAATCAGTGCCAAAACCAATGCTTATTTTATCCTCTACTATTTTACTATTATTTTATCCTCTACTATTTTTACTATTGCATTAAGACATGGAGTACAGGGCAAACTGCACCATTTCTTTCCTTTTTAACTTGGCGCCAAAATTTCAAAAAACGAATCCGAGCTAAACCACGCCTACCGGCTGTACGACGTAACCTTGAAGCGGCGCGCGACGCCCGCATGGCAGACCGGGACACCATAAATGCACAAATATTAAGTATTTTTTATTACGTATATCTTTTGTTTATGTACCTACTTGTCTCATTTTGACTATTTATTACAAGCAAATTATTATGTATAAAAAAGTACTGATAATTAATATACAAAAATAAATTGAAACCTCAAGTTGTCTACCCATCTTACAAGGTTACGTCAACCACACCGTAATTCAAAGAAATGGCGCCATTTTTGTATGGCGAAAGCTTTTCTAAAAACATTTCTATCTAAACCTACAATTGCTATGAAATAAACCTGTAAACATTAATTTAGTAAGGAATCAAAACTATTATTTTAATTAAAGAGTAAATAATTCCCATTGCAAAATAGAACATAATTGTAATTATACAATATTTTTATTAGTTTAACGGAATATGACATGTAATATATTTACTTCCTACTTAATTTTTATTTTAAAATAATACACTTACTTTTAATCTTCGTCGCCAAAATTGTGTTCCAATGTTCACTATTTAGTGAAATATAATAAATATTGGGTCAGTAATTCACGCTTATACCTTCGCTCTTTGCTAGCTGTCCTACGCTACGACCCGAAAGCCCGCGCAGTATGTAACCAGAGACAACAACAAATATATTTTCCAGCCAGTACTAATATATTGTAAAGATAAAATGATTTATACAAATAATGTTTTAAATAATATATTTTATTATCTAATTATTGAGTTTTTGGTTATTGATCTGACATTAGGACAGGAAAATGTATCTAAGAATTTTGTTGTAGTGTTTACTACGTTAGTGAAGTCTGCCAAATATTACCTACAAAAACATCTAGAATGTGTTACATTCGTATTCTAATGTCATTTCGAAAGTCAATAAGTGTCGATAAAAACTTATGAATTAGAAAAACATGGACGTAAGACTAGACAATAACTATAAGGAAGGCCTTTTCCTTAGGGAATAAAAAAAAAATGCGCGTAGAGAATTGAATTTGAAATCTGATAAATTTTCGAGACATTTGAACACTTTCAGTTTGCTTTCTTCTTTGATAATGACTAGCAGAGTTTATAATAACCCGATAGTGTAGTAGATACCACGAGTAGTAGTAGGTACACGCTGACATACACATGCAATAAATACACTTTTGCAAAAACGTAATTTTTTTCCTAAAGGCAGTAATATAATTATGTAGATAGGCAATAATGAAATAAACAATCATTAATCCTGTTTACAATAAAAGGTATTTTAATTTTATATCCTAGATATTAAATATAAGTACTTCTAACTTGCATTAGGTATCTGGTTTTAAGTTCTGTAGGTCGTGAAATAATTCAAACGATAGGGCTTTATTCATTAATCCTTTTTTTACCAACTTCACAAAAAAGAGGAGGCAGCTATGATAATATGTTTTTTTTTTGTATGTTTGTTCATCGAATACTCAGCCAATTGTCGACGGATTTTCAAAATTATTTTTTTGTTCGAAAGAAGATAATTCTGAGGTGGTCCCACTGTCACCAAGTTAGGATCTGATGATGGAATCTCAGGGAAATCGAGGGCAACCCTCAAATTTTATAAGCTCTCTTATTGTTTTTCGCATATTTTATGAAGTATCTTGTGTATTTGCGTATGGTTGTCACCATCTCAGGTAACTGGGCTGATGATGGAAGGTACAACTCCTTAACAGTAAGAAGTTACTCGAACAGGGAAGGACTGCTTATTTTGTGAATTGTTTTGATGTTCGATAGGGCATTTGCCACATTTGGTTTCATGATCATCAAGTCATGATAGTCTAGACTGATGCTGCAGTCAGGATAGTCTGCAGAGTACCTAACTCCTCGACAACTAACAGCAGATATATCGTGTTTAGGCTCATTGAAAAGGGTTCCATGTGTGGATAAACGTAGGTACTGTTAATGAGACCTGATGCTGAAGCCTGAAGGAGCACTAGAAAAAGTACAAACCTTGAAATTACAGCACCGTAGTCGTGTTTGGTCTCATTTTAAACAGGACTAAACTAAAAAAGACTAAAAAGTATTAAAATAAAAACCTTTTTGCAAAAAAAATACAACCACATTCAATAAAAAAAAAACACCTTTAAAAGTACAAAATAAATATGATAAAGATGATTGCAGCGCACTTTTTTTATCTATATATCTGCAATCAGCTTTGCCGCGCACTTTTTGAATTTGTAACATCCTAGTGTTCAGCGCCAAAGAAATCGAACGAAAATATTGTTTGGTTAAATAAATAAATTGTTTGAATACAATAAACTGGACATTTTCGATAATATTTGGTATGCAGACTAGGAACATTATGAGGAATACGAAGTTTATATTAATATTGTCGTATTGTCGGCGCCATCTTGTATGTAAAATGACACCATGTCAAAGAAATTGTGGTCACCCTATTCCCGAATTTTGAGGAATATTATTAAAAGTTGTTTTTTTTGTATAATAAAGTGTCTTTTTATTTCGTTCTGGTGCCCAGTTTGTTTCACAAATTTTTACACAAAAAGTGACCTTTTTGTGTTTGTCTATCTCTCATATGTGAAGCGTAATATAACGAAAACGTGAAAAAGTGGAGGATTGAGGGTCCGAATTTTGGTTTAGGTCATAACTTTTAAACAACAAGAAAATATGACCTGTTCTTGCTTTCACAAATTCTCACAAATTATCTAGAAGCGTATAGGATTTCAAATAGCAGCTGTAAGTTGATGACTTGCATTTTATTTGCGTAGTAAACATTTACGTCAATGACATTTGAGGGCCCATTTTGAACAAGGATATCTCAAGTAGGAGAGGTTTTTGCGATAATATCTCGTTTTCACAAATTTTGTTTGGCGTTACCTTAGATTTTGGCATAAAAAGTTTTTCTCTAGTGTTCATAGTTTAGCCGGTACAGCTGGACCCTCAATCCTCTATGTGTGGATTGAGGGCCCAACTAAACAGTCCATAACTCGCTTATTTGACCGTCACAAATTCTGATTCCAACTCGCACATTTCTTTTGAAACACACACTAAATCTTTAGCATAGTTTTAAAGAGTTTTGAAAAACGGGCCCTCACACCACACGCACACGTATTAAATATAGTATCGACCAGTATTAAATTTAAGTTGCTACCGTCGTCACATGGAAACACTATTGAGATGTCGTCAGCAAATAGGACACTCTGGACATTTATTTCTCTCGGCAAATCGTTAATATAGATAGGAATAAAATGCACCCGTATTATTTCAGGGACAATATTTTTTTCCTTTTGAACTGCTGATAAGCACCGGAAATGTAAGGTTGAGACTGTTGAGAGACAACCGACTTTCTCTAATAATCAAATAATAAACACGGTAAATATTCCATGTTAAATCCTAATTTTAATAATAAAATTGTTTTTAATAATTCAGTTATGTATTTTTTTATTTGTTGAATGATATATGAATATCGTACGTGTTCACAACATGTATTACAGAAGTCCACATAGTCCACAATACTTGCAAAGTAAGAAGCAAGATTACATTAATTTTATCGATATCAATAATCGACCTTTTGGTCGCCCTAGCATACATGAGTTTTTTACGCGTGTGTGAGTGTATGTCAAACGCAGTAATTGCGTTAGTGTGACAACCAATAACAAACTCACGATCGAAGTGTATGTTGTTTATTTGTGTGCGTAATCCGCGTAGGCATTGGTTTTCTACTTGTAGTGAAATAAAAGAGTGGGAGACAAACGGCGACACGCGTTCCGATACAAATCAGGAACTATTTCCTTTCTAACTTCCTTTATATGTTCTGTGGATGCTACACATATCAGGTACTTTCTTAAATAACTCCTCTGCCTAGCCTTTTCCCAACTATATTGGGGTCAGCTTCCAGTCAAGCCGGATTTAGCTGAATACCAGTATTTTACGAGGAGCGGCTGCCTACCAGACCTCCACAACCCATTAACTGGGGTAACACGGTACTTCATGGCAAGACTGGAGTCAGATTTTACTGGCTTCTGACTATCCGTAACGACTGCCAAAGATCTCCAAATGACAGCCGGGACCAACGGCTTAACGTGCTTTCCGAAGCACGGAGGAAACTCGTTATGTTAAGATGGTCACCCATCCACAGACCAACCTAGGCAAGCGTTGCTTAACCGTAAAGATCGACCTGTGTAGCCACGAGCTCCCCACTTTCTTAAATAACTATTTATCAATAATAATTGCGTTTGACTGCATCTCAACTGATGGATATTCTCTCTTGACCCCCAGGTTGTAGCTATCAAGAAACAAAGTTTCCAAAACGTTTGGCGCCTATGGGTGTGTTGTCTACCATGTACTGGCAGCGCGTCACTGTACGTTTGATGGTCTGATGATAAAACTGCCTTAGCGGAATAAAATTTATGCAATTCCGACGCATAATATTTCATCAGCTATACCATTAAATTCATCAGTAATAGGAGCTAGTCTAGAACTGCACCAGAGTGCAGTCAGTCAGGCTCACAGCTCCTCAGCGAACTAGTAAAATGTCAACTACCATAGCAAGTTGATTATTGAAAACTACAAACCTTTCTCGCCATAGGACTTCGAGTTATGCACCAGTATAGGCCAGAAGTAGTGTGGTCGTAAGGTTATACCCAGCTGTTTCATCCTAGTCATCAGGTCCAATGCTAGCGGCACTTTTCCTAGCTGCAAGGCAGCTTCACAAGCGTTCTGCAAAGCTATTGGATTTCGGCCAGATGACATCAGTTCTTGCGTTATTAGACCTACTATGCTTGATGGCTGTAAGTGACAATTAAATTCAACATTATACAGGGTTATTTGCAAAACACTAACAACCTTACAGGACTGTATTACTGACATCATAAACAACAACGATTGTTGTAACCCTGCATAAAAAATATAGTCTATATATACACTTTAAGAAAATAGTGACACCTCAGAACAACTACAAAGTAAAGGCGTATTTTTAATGGGGTAAAAATTTAACCATTAATATTAAACTGTTTCTACTATACAGTATTATCAAATATAATTATTTAAAAATTTAGTCATAACTGTCAGTATTTTCACTTTTATTTTTACAAAGAGGTGAGTACCACATAGCAATCATATTTAAAATTGATAAAAGACGAGAACTTTTTCAACCGGTCAAAGTGAACACGTCTTTATAATTTACAATTATCTAATTGGACAAGGGGCGTAGCTATGCTGAGTGACAACAGTGAGTCACATTTTCTCAGCGCGTATTTACTAAAGCTGACCCAACAGTAATCGTTCTGTGAAAAAACGTTTCTGAATTAAGCATTTGAAGTTAAGTATTCCTAAAACCTGACAAAATTCGTTATTAAAGTAGGGCTCAAAACCCAAAGTAAACATTGATAACTTAATTATAAAAATTGTAATACGGGCAGTTGTTTTGACCGAAAGTCAATGTTACCAGGTGGGTTCACTAATCTCATTGACCATGGTGGCAGTCAATACCTTGAAATCGATGTAAACAATTTCCTAAAGCAAGCATCAATCACTTACCATGGCAGCCTTTACACAATCCCTGACTAGGCTCCTCCCATGCAATCCCTGATCATCCTTAGGTCCAAACGAAGGTAGCGGCAAACACTTATAGATCTCTAGAGCAGCTAGCGGATGATTTTGAAACACCAGTTGCGTTGAAACACTTTGCATTAGAGGTGAAATCGATGGCGTCTGGAGAATTTCTTCTGGTAGGAAAGTTAGCGTCTGAAACGATAAAGAGTAGCATGTTAAAGACTAATATTTTATTTCAAACGTAGAACAACTATCCTATAACATAGAAATATTAATTGTTCCATGTGGGAATCGAACTCACGCGACACGCACCCAACCTGTAACCGTGCCGTGTTTTCGCATACCGTTAAATAATTCAGAAGTGTATCGTCATCGCCTTGTCAAAGCCCTCAACCAAGCGTCAAACTTACACAAACACGTAACCGGAGCAGGTCAGCAACCGCCAAATCAACTAGAGTACGGCTAAACTACGAGTAAACTACCGGCGCTGTCCTCTCTGGAGAAAAATGCGTAATTAACTCTGTAGACACTCTTTTTCATAGCTATGGGCGTTTCCAAGATGTTTTAACAATCAAAAGAATAGGAGTTGTTAAAATAAAGCCAGTCTACAAAATAATTGAGTTGTTTTTCGATTGTTTCGAGTCAACGGAATCAACCGCTAATTTTCGATTGTTCGAATCAGTCACTCTCACGGAGGGACTCGCAATAACAAACCGAGTCAGACTCGTCTAAAAGGCCCTATATGCCTTATGACTCAATTCAGACCCATTAATTTTACCTTAACCTATCACATACCCACAAAACGAGACACAATAGTAACACAATAACAGCGCGGTCTCATAGAACCGGTCGGGGATTCATGAATTAATATCACTTTGTACTTGTTCTTAATTCGACATTTCAATGACCATAACATACAAACCTTAGCAATATCTTGATACAATCCAACATGAGCCAAAGTCTTGACAATCTCCATGATATGTGACTCCTGGAATTGAAAGCCTTTTTTCCGAGCCTTCACCATTTCCTCCAGCATAACGTCCGGTTTCTTGTTCCAAGCTAGCGCTCTTGCTGTGGCCGTGAATGTGTCTATTGAGGGCTCCACATTGAGTGACCGCATCATTGTAAGCACTTCCTCTATGTTGTGGACATTACTGGAATTTGAAATTGGAAATTAGTGATGGAACACTAAACTGTCATCAGCCTAGGCTAATCGAAATAACCTTTTCTGAGTCAAATATCAGTATTTAATCAAAAATCTCATTAGAGTTTATGCACATAAAAACAAAAATCTTATTAGAATTTATTCACATAAAATATTGAATAAAGTGGGTAAAATGTTGACCGATGACCTGGTGAGGGACACAGGAATCTGATGGATGCGAGACACATAGGACCAGTCGTTGCGACGACGCTCGGGGGAGGCCTATGTCCAGCTGTGGACATCTTTCTGCTGAGATGGTGATGATAACAATTTAAAATGTTTGTTTAATTAGTTGGTATAATCTTACCCAGCCTTTCCTTGACAAATGATAAGGGAGTTGAATATACTTTCGTTGGCTGGCAGTCCTTGTGTTTTCATGTTGGATATCACTTCTGTAGCTTGGTTTATATCTCCTGCCTGATAAACACATAAACTAATTATAATAGTTAAATTATTACTTTGTAAAGCCATTATTCAACATTCTCTATGTTATTCCTATTGTTATACAATTATTTCAGTCAATTCCTTGGTTTTCAGCCTTATCAGGGTTATTTGTAAAACAGTGGCAACCTCTTTCAGGACTATATTATCCTATACCATACTATGTATACCTTCATAAACAACAACTTTTGTTTTATGACTTTTAAAAATGTACATAAAAATAGGTTGCTAGTGTTTTACAAATAACCCTGTATAATGATAATTTTACCAACATGGATAAACCATACATATGTGAAGCATGGGTGAACTTATACACACAATTCAAGATCAACCTTGGAAAACCATAGAAAAACTATGCTATTACTAACCTCTCCTAAAGCCCTCAGTATGAGCTCATACGTTTGCATTGTAGGTCTAGACGGTGCCATCTGACTGATAAAGTTGCTGACGGTGATAGTTCTGTTGTTTGCTATGTATACTTTGAGCAGCTCGTTGAAATGTTCCACTTGAAACTTTGTGTGTGGCCTGTAAATATATAAACATTTACAATCATGGACTTAATTCAAGAATTATTTAACTGACATAGCCACTATTAGTTATTAAGGGCCTGTTTCACAATGTCCGAGTAGGCACTACTCACTGAATAAATTCAAAAATTTGACAGAATTTGTATGAAATTATCTGTCAAGTAAGATACTCGAAACTTAATCATAGGTGGTGAAATAGGCCCTAAGTGTCTTAATGAGTGTCTGCTGACGATATACAATGTGGGGATGACTATACAATAAGCTTCTCATTTGACTCAAGTGTATCAAGCTGGTATAAAGCAGAACCATCCCAAAGATGAGAGCAGTACTCCATACAAGATCAAATTTGCGCTTTATAAAGGTTGAGCAGCTATTCCAGTGTAAAGTAACATGTCACATACGCATAACAATCTCGTAGGAGAGTCTTATCAGTAAAAGGTAAATCGAGGGTCAAATCAAGTTGACCACCCCTGGTGTATATCATTATTTATTTGTGTGAATCAATACACTGTGCCAAATAACAACACAGAGATAATATTTATAATGGCTTACTTCAATGTGTTCCACACCTGTTCTACCAACTGCATTCTGCTCAATGCACTTTCGTCCGGCAGTAGATCACCACAGCAACGAATCAGAAGCAATGCTTGTTTCTTTTTTGTAAAATTAAATTCCTTCACTTTATTCAGTACTCTAACCAAATCATTCTTGTACACCCTGTTCTTCTGGAATATGTCTGTACTTAGCCCAGTGATGTACTTTTCAAGTATTTCATACGATGATAACACCGGACCCTTTACGTTTTCAACCTTCGTTGGTTCTTGTGATATTTTAGGTGTATTTCGCTTCTTTTCTATGTTTTCTGCGGCTCTATGCTGAACAGAACACGTTATCAATCTGTAAAATAAAATTTAAGTCAGCAAAAAGAAACGAAGAACATAAACAAGTACTCAAATTATCGTTCTAACCTAGCCGCTTGAAAATCAAAAGAATTATGTAAACATGCAGCTAATAAACATTTTTTATTTTGTTTTATACTAATATTGCGGATTAATAATCTTGAAGAACAAGCAATTTTAATATACTGCCGGGATAACATTTTTTAATTATTTTATAAAACACGAAATTTAAAATTTTATGATTTCTAAAATGTTTCAAAATATCATTTGAAGTTGAAGCATTGAAGCTTTTGACATTTCACACGCATAAAATTGCCATGTATAAAATATCAAAGTTTGTTTTGTTACTGGCCGTGAGGTAACAAAATCAGGCTAGAGCTTCTCTTTAGACAACGAAATTAGAATTTAAAATTAAAATTTGCTTTTCAATTTGGAAGTCACGAGAACTACGTATGATGAACCGAGCCTTATGGCCAAGCGCTGAGTATTGCTGAAAGGACCATTCTTGGTTATGGAGCTTAATGAAAAGGCTTTAACACCTTCTCAAGCAAGAATTGTATTTCGATACGCCTGTGCTGAGGTTTTGATACCATTTTATTTACCAAAATATTATAGCTCAGTCACTCCTCGATAGCTAACACCCCACCTAACTATCACCGAAGTTGGGAAATTACTAAAACTATATTCTTTGGCTCTTTTTTTGCAGGAACCCACTGAGTAGTGGCACTTACCCAGCGGTCACTGCGCAAGTGCCTGAAGAAACCTGCCCAGTTCCATTTACACCTGACAGCCATTTTGCCTCCCAAGTCGACGATGGACGGTGCGTAATGTTCCGCGCGCGTCTCAAAGATATGTCGGCAAACTGTAAGGGCCCAGCAGGGTCGAGGTGGGGCCATGGGTTGGCTTCTGAAATGAAACGAGAAATGACTTGGGAATGAAGGCAAAGAAGAAATGGGGTGGGTTTTGGTCTGTAAAATCTGACCCGCCCAAGAGCGGGAGAAGCCATTCTGATGATTCCCCACCTTAAAAAAAGCCTTTTTGCCTACGCCGTCTATATGCCTGTTCTAGAGTACAGCGTGCTATTCCGTACCCGGTACTGCATAGCTTTTTGGCTATACACAAAAGATACACAATATGTCGATGAGTTTACGCTACAGGGAGGTCGGTAGATTACCCTTCACTAGCGTTTTCATGGATTTCCTTTTTCTGTCTGTTCTCGCCTTTCGAAAGACACTAACTGTCCAAGTAGATGTATAAATCCACTTAAAGCATTTCCTGCGCTTCTACCTTGACCCTACATTTGATGCTGTTGGTTTTGTTTTAGACCAATTCATTGCAAGTCCCACCTTGAGGCTAGCTGTGCTCAGTCCTTAAAGCATTGAAAAGTCCTTAAAAAAAAAGAAAGAAAAAAAAAAGAAAAAAAAAATCAAGAAGAAAAAAGAAAAAGATCAATGTCATCGGCAAGTCGAAGGTTTATTAGCCTCGTATTTTGTTAGCCTTTGATGTTCCATGAGGTCTTTGAAGTAACACGGTGGAGCACACGGTAGAAGTGTGCCCCGCTTGGGCGGAGCACCGCAGTGTCCTTGTGGAGGCTATCGGGGGCGGCGACCTCTCGCGCCGGGCCCTGGTTCAGGCCATGGTCCGGAGCGAGGAGGGGTGGCATGCGGTCGCCTCCTTTTGCTGCGAAGCAGTAATGCTCGTGAAGGAGGCTGCTGACCGTGAGCGCGTGAGGGAACGGTCCTCACGCCGCTGCCTCCGAGCTCCCGATCCCAATTTCCGACCACCGTAGGCGCGGGTTCGCGGACGGCGAGCACTGGGCAGTCTGGAAATAATCTGGACCGAGCCCAGTCGTCAACGGCGCGTTCTGTTCCACGCGCGCCTCAAGGAGATGTCAGCAAACTGTAGGGGCCCGGTAGGGCCGAAGCCTCTGGGGGGAACACGTGGTATTCCTAAAGGTTGACACCGAGTCCCCCCCAGATCGAAGGCAACGAAGGAACGGGGTAGGGGTTTAGTCAGTAAGAGTCTGACACGCCCTCCCGCTCCGCCCAAGAGCGGAAGAAGTTATTCTGATGATTCCCCTACCAGAAAAAAAAGTCATTGAAGTAGTAGAAATATTCTGAATTACTAACAAGTCTCTGGAAAGTCTCTGAATCCGTTTTGTGATCAATTTTGTTCTTAGAGCATTTAACCTATGGGGATGGCAAGGAACGAATTTCTGAACAAATTATTCTACCACTTTTGCGGGGGGTGAGGTACACACGTACAGCAAACTAGGAAAATCTAACAGTTACACACAAATGCATGCTTCCTATTGCAATAAACGCATACTATAAAAAATAAGCACACAATTGAAAAAACCACACACATCTCAACTCCATGCCCCTGTACTGCGTGTAAACTACCTAGGTACCACGATATTAATATGTTTATCGTTATGGTATAAAGTTTATTTCGACAATATACTTAAATAAAACTATATTGGCGCGTCACGCATACTTATAAGTGATAAGAAACATCATGGTTTCGCAGATTTGTAGTAACAGATCGTTGTTTTACAGCTGAAAACTGCACAATTAACCATTTTTGAAGAGAACTTTTTTGCAACACAATGCGATACACAATGGCGGCGATCGCGCATAGAACTAGTTTTATTTATAACGAATATGGCCAATGTATTTCGGCAGAGGGGTAAGAAAGACCTGCTTTGCCATCTCCATAGGTTAAATGCTCTAAGATTTTGTTAAATGTCACGACAAACTATGTCGAGCGACGAGAATGTCAGTGGACCTAAATTGGTGTCAAGTTGGCAGTTCTGCAACATGTTGCTAACTTCATTCAAGTCTAATACGTGGCGCTAGTGTCGCAGCGAGCAAGTGACCGCCTGCCTGTCATTGTCAAACTGAATCGTGATTCGTGGATGCCAAGTGTTTTGTGTTGTGAGTGAATGTCGAAAATTGATGTAATCTATCGTTGTCATGTGGTAAGTTTCCATTATTATTTAAAAATTGCTTAAATATTTCCTCACTTGGTATTGAAGCGAGTAAGTAGTAAATTAAAGTTTGATAATTTGAAGTTGAAGCCGCCGTTACTTGACCGCCATCGCCCAAGCTTGTCGGCTCGGCTCCGCCTTTGCAGCAAAACGTGACATTTATGACAATACTTTTATTATTACGAGGAAATACATGTCCTCGTGGGCATTATTAGCTGTATGCTCTATAATTAAATTTACTCCAGTGACCTAACCTTGTTTGAATTGGTATCTTCTCGAGGCTAGTAACCAGTTTTCCAGTAGCAAAGTTAATAATGCCGACTTCCCGCCGATGAATCACTACAATATCTGTTGATATTTTACGTGGGAAAGGGTGACTCTTTATATCATATATATTTTTTAAACATTTTATCGTTTAGATAGTTTTAAAAACTTTGGTTCATGTAACCTTTAAGAATTGGAAAAATAACTTATTGTGTGTGCATATATGTAAATTACCCATATAGTTTCGAGCAGTTATTGACATGCATACCAAATTATTGTTACATACTTGTCCTACTGGTTTTTGAACCTCTGTCACTTTGAAAAACCCTTTCAAAACTTAAAAATCATTTGAGTACTTTAAAAATCACATTTGCCTTACTGTTTAGACAGTTTTTTTTTAATTTGTGTTTTTAAAATTGTTCTTACTATTTCTTTAATATTCTTTCAGCTAAACCACATGTATGGTTCAGTCGGAAGACTTTATGAAATAACATTTTGTTATGAGGTTCTTTTATTGAAAAAAAAAACCCAGGTCATTCATTCTATTTAGGAACTAATCATAAACTCATTCTGCCTTGCACGTTTTTTTTTAGTTTGCTCAATAACCACTGTCTTGAAATTAGCAATCGGAAGACTAACTTTATAAATGTGTCACTAAAAATACATCTAAGTATTTGTAACTTGTATGATTACGATCTAATTTATGCCATTAGTTAAATATGAAAAAAAAAAAACAGTTTAAATGATGGCCCATAGCTACATGAGAAAGTAGATAACACAAATTGTATAAAACATCATATTATGTGGTATTGGTTTACTATACACACTTTATTATACTATCATTTGGACATAGTCCGTTGACTTGTATGTATAAAAAGGTCAAAAACCTCAACCAAGATCAAGAAAGAAATAAAGTTGTCTATTAATAAATACTGGCAATTATTGTCTATTGTCAGCAATTGTGTCCAGAACATTCTGATACCTAAGTATCTATCATATTAGATTCATAGATAATTCTTATTATTCTAGTGATGACCTATTGTTACTGAAACTAATGTATTCTCACCATGTGTGCAGATATCCACTTTATGTTCTTCAGTATAAGCAAGGATATATTGAGTTTTCAGTAATATTTCTTTTTAATTAATACAATAGGTGTTATAAGAAATTTATTAAACATTTTTTTCTGATTGTTGAACTTTTTACTCTAGTCTTTTCTTCCTTTCCTACTTACTTGTTCTCAAAACACACAGTTCTAATAGGATGATATTCAAACTATCCTTTCCATAAATGTCTTCTTTTAAAAAATATCTTCACAGAATAAAACAAAAAACCTATGAAAATAATATTTTTTTACATAGACCTAACACCTACTTAATTAAATATAGGGTTTTGGTTTACAGCATTTAAAAATATAACATACAAAGTCAACGATCATTAAATTAGTTTAATAAGAATAATATTGGAATGTTTGAAGAAGAAGAATGAGATTCCCTAAAAAAACTACACCTCGAAAAAAACTTCGCGCACAAAAAAAATTGTTACCTACCGACCGACACCTTTCTGAAAAAAAAAACAATCCAAAACATACGTAAAAGCTATACGCTTTGCGTTTCAAAAGCAGCGAGGTTTTAAAAGACCCCACAAAAAGACTAAAGGGACAGGATTTAATACCGACGCCAAAATCGATGTGGTACCGAAAATGAATCCCGTTTCAATCCACGACCAATTTCAAAGCGAACGGAAACTAGCATAATATTCCGATTCCAATATCAAAGGATGAATTGACTCTTGTGGCTAATAAAGCAAGGCCGAATTGCGTGTTCCGTTGCAAGCCAGCATAATTGAGCTAAACGTAGGCAAGAGACATTGGAGTTTGCTTCCGAATATCCTCAATTCCGGAGGCGAACAAGAAATTTCTACGGTGTAAAATGTACCGTCTAACATCAATGTAGCGGTATTTATCAACGGCAGCGTACCGAATCGGCATGGTTCGACATTTGATGCTATGCGTCCCTCACCCGGGGTCAATGAAGTGAGAATTGACGCCAATTAGCCAGCCTCACGTCCACATGTGACCGCCGAACTGTTCAATTTGCTTAAGAAACATGTGCCCGATGCTCAGCATTGCGCAATAAGAATAGCGTTGTCGAGAATGGGTAACACGTTTCGGCTTTTGTGTTCGCTGGAGCGCCAAAATTGATGCTCGGATATCATTTATTTGGTCGCCTCGTATTTGAAAAGTGAGCGGATACTTAGATTGCCGTCGTATTTTATGTTTTTGGTGAGAGGATTTCGTGATCGCTAATGGTCTTTTAATTAATCTTCCAGCTAAATATCTCGGGCTGACGCTACTAGTCGTCTAGCCTAAAACGATTCATCATGTTTCTATTCAAACTTACTCGAGATGGGCAAATTTTCGCAAAGACAGACTAATGTTTCAGACCTCAAATTGTTAAAACGGAAAAGTTCTCTCTTAGGAACGACTAGAAAAATAAAATAATGAGCCACACCTGAGGGTGAAGGGGCGTACAACCTACTGGGGCCTAATAACAGACTCTGTGTTGAACTGCTTAAAAATTTAAACAGCCGGATGTCGACCAGCTATTGATTAAAATGACGTGACCGTTTTTAGTATAACTTCTGTTTGATAGACTCGCTTCGTATTCGAATACTGTTAATTAACCGAAAATAAACTATTATATTTCGCCAAAACGTCTTTTCGTCGGGTTCAATAACTTCTAGGTGTGCCCAGACGCTTTGATGATGACATCAAATCATTGCTTTCTTCCGTCATTTCCTTATTCGTCGGTAAAAGTAGATCGTAACATCATGTTCTATGGTCGGATATAATTTGAAAAGGAAGTTGTTAAAATAATTCATGAAAGCTCTTGTCTTTTAGGGCAGAAACGGTTTCAGTGTTTCTTGACTTAGTTTTCTTAACTTTTGATAGAAGCTTAAGTATTTTTTGGGTTAAGTACTATTGACTTAGTTCTTTGATTTGCGAGATCACAGAATTTCCAATTTTGTCAGTCATTTTCGTCTTTGCCTTCTTTCTCCGTCGGCATCTTCGATCAACAAATAATGTTGTTGTTTATAGAAGGTTGGCATAGTGTGGCTTTGGCACTAAATCTTAATGGCCCTCTTAAGCTTAGTAGATGTCTTTTAGGACGACACAGTTACAAAACATCTGTGTATTGAAGGACACTTGAGTTTGACTTATTATTTCATTTTGTAACTGACTTTTCTACAAGAAAGACCAGCCTTAAACTTCTAAAACAGTCTTGGAAGTAAAAGGAAACAAGCAAACAGCCCAACTTTTACACCCCATCATCGAAATGTCCCTATTATCTCGGAACCACTTACTGAAATTGTAATTAGGAGGACGGTTAATTAAAAACTCGAAAGCAGTCTCCCAAAGTTTCGATCCATCATGTCTGGCAGTAGTGTCATGTCCTAAACACAAAAAGTAATTAAAATTAATTACGGTGGTCGGTATAGATAACGTAATAGGTACATTTACATCATCATCACTTGTGAGTGCGACCCTCGACTAGTTTGTAGGCACTCTGCTTTATCAGTTCCTTGTTAGCATTCAGATAACATTATTTTTTGAACCTTGTACGTTAATAATGTATACGAAACATTAACGCGTCATAATATTTGAATTCACAGTGTCTTGTCTACAAATTAACTTGAAAAAAAGTTGATTTTGCTTACTTTGGCTTAAAATAATTATTAGCTTTGCTAGCAGCTTCGTCCGTGTGTAATTAGGTTTCGCTATACAAACTTTGGACCTCCGTTTCATCCCCTTAGGGAGAGATTTTTTGGAAATCCTTTCTTATTCTTTGAATAGCTGTCCCCTGCGGTTTCACCTGCATTTTTCGTTACTGCTCCGCTCCCGTGGGTTGTAGCGTGATGGTATATAACCTATAACATTCCTCGATAAATGGGCTATCTAACACTGAAAGAATTTTTCAAATCGGACCAGTAGTTCCAGAGATTACCCCCTACATACAAATTTACAAATTTACAAATTTTACCTCTTTATAATAGTATAGATAGATAGATAGATTACATCATACCTTTGTACAAAATTTCAGAGTTTGGGCTAGGCGTTGATAAGTCAGTGACAGCCTTTTAATTATACAGAAAATTACCAGGCAGTTTCCTTCCAGGAACATTTCAACTAGCTTGAATAATTGCTAGTCTGCTGTTCTTGAAGTTGTATGTCAAACATGCTTTGCTCTACCTTTTGACCAGGGATCAATCACTGAGTTTTTAAAACGCTTTACTGCGTTCCAAGAATGCAATTTGACTAGTATGTTATCGTATCCATCGAATTGCTTTCTCCTCTTCAATTACTTCATCTACACTTAGGTAAGTGGGATGACCCATTTACACCACCAAGAAAATATTTGTTATTCAAGTCATTATAATAAATCACAATTTTAATAGCAAATCGAAGAAAGTAGGTTAGTTACTGTACATTAATAATCTTATCATCCACATTGTACTATTTGTTACGCACTATTGCGGGCTAAACTCGTAACATTATTGCTGTATGTGGCTTCCTAAGCTTGTGGCTCGTGTTGTACTCTTAAGACTTATAAATAACACTGGTATTTGTTGGTCTTAGTCTTCTGAACTCCTCGTGTAAGAATGTGATGACAAAAAGGAGCATTCTAGCTAATTGGTCTCGTGGTAGAATCGTGCCAAAGTAACTTCTATTCGATGTAGATCTAATATTGCTTTTATTTGGCCTTAGGTATCGGTCATGGTTCCCTGGTCTATGTAGCTCACTGCGATATTTTCAGTAAAAATAGTTTAATGGATCTAAAACTAATCATATTATTTTTTGGATGGTGTTTAATTCATCATTCCGAACTGTACTGTAGAGTCTACAGCTACAGCTAAGCTAAGCCAAAGCTGTCACACAAAATTAGCATCAATGCCCAACCCACTAAAACGTTTTTGGCATATGTTTTGTTCTCTCTAACATTATTTACACGAATCCTATTTCCGTAATTAGCTTGGAAACTGTCAGTGTCGCTTAGGACATTGAAAGAGCGGCCATGACTGTAACCTTTCAGGGTCAATGTCGTCTAATTTTACTATTCATTATACCTTTGGCTCTACGACAAAATCATGCGGTCTATTTTGACCTTCACCTGTGCTATGGTTCTTTTTAGTGAAGAATGAACAGAAGTGAAAACTGTCATTCTGAAATATCTTAGTTTTTTCTAAACTACACAAGTAGTTCCATATCTAGTAGGAAATTGGATCCTATCAAAATAATTATTGAGACTTGATGAAACTATTCAATAATATTCGAAAATATAAGTGCTTTATTCTCATAAGAAGCAATCTCATGGATGATGGAATCTTTCTTTCTATTCTCAGTTCAAATTGAAAAAACTTTAAAGACCTAGTTTCAAATCTACTTCTGATATCTCGCTTCTCTAAATTCAGGATATCGAAAATCATATTACCGCAAGTAAGATAACATAGGTCATAGTTTCGGGTCGCAATAACATCGGAGATTATTTCATCAAGCTAGAAAGCCTGATCAATAAATTCTACTTGGTTTAGGAATCGGTTTCGCGTGACATTTGTGCGAGAAATCAAATTGAATCGATTCTGATTTGTATTGGAAGCTCGGGGCTCTGAATAGATAGTAGGATAGTCAATGGTGATAGAAGTTGTAGTCGTATCGTTAAATCTTTGAGGTTGTAAAAGAAACCGTTAATTTAACTTAGAGTAGTATAGTAGAGTAAGTGCATCTGCAACCGTCCGATCCGTTTCACGATATCGGAATAGCTTTACTTCTAGAATAGATTAAAAAAATAGAACAGAATTTCTATAAAATGATTTGACAAGTAAAGGGAGACTTAATTATAGATCGCAAAACAAGCCCCTAGTCATAAACGATGATCTGAAATTATGTTTGCGCATCTAATAATTCTACTAGTTCAATCTAGTCCGACAATTTTTTTTGTGTCTTCTATTTATTGTTTTCATAGCAGAAGCACGGTATTAAAAATAGGAATGCTCTTTTTAAAACTGTATTTTTAATCAGGACAGAAGCATGTTAATCCTAATGGACGAGATCCACGTTAAAATTGGATGGTTGCACGCTTATTTGTCATGTTTACCACGTGCTCCTATTATTTAAACCGAACCGTGAACGTTCGCTTCCAGATATCGTGTAGCTGCTCTTATTATTTGTTCACGCTTGACGGAATAATTGCGGCCGAATATACGTTGTTCTAATTTTAGAAGGCTTGGTTTGAGTTTGTTTCGATGTTAAGCCAGAGTTTTGTTTGTTTGATTAGGATACTTGAGAAATTCCGAGTTTAAATGTCTCTATCGCCTTAGTATTTTAACATTGTATTAACCTTATAGCAACAATCAACAAAAGTTACACAACCAGAGGCCTTTAAGCCAAGACTCACTATAACTATTTCAAGACTTAACAAACTTAACATAGACAAAACTATGTCTAGGATAAATTCATTGAGTAGACAGCCTCATTCTATTTTCCTTATAAACTTGATTATCTAAATGGGCTTACTGGCCTGCGTAGGCTTATCCGTGAAACCATCTTCTAAATCTGGACGCGATGAGCATATCATTGTTAGTCTGTGTCGTGCGTGTGCGCAGGTTTATTCAACAGGTAATACAGGAGGTCCACTTTATGTAATAAAATAAAAATACTTGTTATTATAAAAGTTATTAACATTTACACTACCCGTTGAAGATTCTGGCGTCAAATTCCACGTTTACTCAGGAATGGCATTGAATTAAAGTAGAACTACATTGCGCACACGTGGGCCACGTACACCGATCTGGGCGCGTCGGTCTCCATACATTTTATGGCAACTAGACTTGTAGAGCTACATTAGATCCACGCCACGCGACGTGGTTCTACGTACAAATCAGGTGTGGCCCAATCCCCTCGTAGTTACCATTTTACTCTTTAGCCAAGCGATTAAGAAAACCGACTACATATACAAGTCTTGGGCAGGCATACATTCCTTCGAATAATCAATCAACCTCTCAAGCTACACGAGGCTTCACTTAGTCTCTCACGCCCTTGTTCTTTATCACATTTAGGCCCGCTCTTGACCCCAATATTGGCTAATAGTCCTGGACCTTCTAGCCCTATTTACGCTCAGTGGCGGGACCTCGTTACTCATGCGCGACGGCATGACTGTGGCGGATGGCAACCGATACGTGGAATCCGTTGCAAGTAACAAGCGATTAGACCAGTGGTCTTCATGACGAATACAACAAATACGCGGGAAATATCATAATCCTCACGTCTTGCTGCGAAGTAACATTGATATTTATTGTTATCCTTCCGCCAGTTAGTTGCAATAATAGGGCGTAAAACAGTCACCCTTTATCGCTCCATTTCCGAGTCACGAGTGATTCGCTGAAAAAAAAATAAAATCTAAAAGCTCGTTCATGTTTGAAAACCCAACGTTTTATTTTTAAAGCATTGTTATTTCAACGTGTCTACTTTCTAGATACGTTTTTGAAAAGTGAACGTTTAAATAGTTCGTGCGCAATGAATGCGCCATCTAGTCATGTCCTAACACTAATTTCTAAAACCAATAGACCGTAACTATTCAGAAATCTGTGCCTAAGTAATTTTACCGATAACTTGAGCATAATTTCGACTCGAATCACGCGAAATCAACATCGGCATTCCTGCCGGTAGATACTGGAACATTTCAATCGGCGCCCGTTTCCTCGCTCGCTCGCGGCTCGTACTTTGCTCAGTTCGTTTGCGGTGGGTGTGCGTTACGGACGGAAGCTTGCGTGCTCTTGCGCAGCACTGATCGCCGCGTTCACAGACCAGTGCCGCTCAGAGAGGGGGTACCGAATACTCGGAATGTTGGGAGATTTGTGTGGTGATTAGTGGTTCAGTGTTTTGATTTGTGTTTTAGAAATTGTGTGGCCTGTGCTAAAAGTGAAGTTTTCGTTGTTGTGAGTGCGTTTTGGGTCTTGGGTGTGTAAGTACTTCTGCATATTCTTTGATGTGTAGTTTTATGTCTGTGTGTTTAACGTTGATATATAGATAGTGTCAAGTCCTTCCGAAGATTATGTTTGTCTTTGAAAAGGTGTCGTTAATTATTTCAAGAATATGGTAGACACACATCATTAGGACAACTTTTATTATAGTCTAACTAAGTAGTCGTTCTGATGACATTCTATCTCTAAGTTAGTGTTTTAAATTGATTTGATTTTGTACTAGACGATGCCATTACTTATCCAAGTGCTTTGTAAGTAGCAATTTACTTAAAAGAGAAAGCTTTTTTCGTCTAACTAAATTTAGATCAAAGTAGATTTTATCATTACCCGAGTTCAACCTGTGTTAGCAAGTTACGTTATTTGATTTAAAGAAAATGTCCTAGGAATAAATCTTTCCAATATCGCACAGCTTGACCAAATTGGCAGCAAGAACGATGTTAGCAAAATAAAAGACTTTGTCGAAACCAAGTTATAAAGCTTTGTTACGTGACCAGATACTTGAAAAGACTTCAATTTTACAGTTCACTGACTTAGACATAATAGTATTAAACCCTGTGATTTATGGTAACATTTCATGCGTGTATTCATCCGAAATATTATATATAGCCATAAAGGTAACTTTAAAATAAATTTGAGTTTACCAACATCCTAAGTATTAACCTAATTATTCATATTACATTAATTATACTAACAGCAACAAATATATTTGAGCGCAATACTCGCACTCTCCTTAGCATTTAAAATTTTACCATATTTAGGTCCATAATAATTGTTTACATTTTAATATGTACAATATGGGTTGTCTGCGGTGGGTGTCTAGATGAATATGGTAGAAAAGAAACGATAAATCTAGGATGACATAGCTGAGCGTCGGTATATTAATATTTCCATGAAACTAGGTAAAGTTATAACTTTTTTTGACTATAATGAACTTGTTAATGATGAAACATCAATCAAAGATGATCCATGAGTAATAGCAGAAATAATTTTGGCTTCATATCGTACGATTAGTGAAGCAAGGACAGATAATAGTTTCTCATTTACCTTGAGTACTGAAACAGGTGTTGGATATTGGACTGACAACAGTTATCTTTAATCGTGATACTAAAAATCATCACAACATTAAACATGTTATCTTGGAAATAATGTATTTGATGAAGACGGTAGGCTCATAGATATATGTATATACAAACATGCAGACCATGAATATTTAACATGCCTGCTAGATCTAATATTATAGCTTTATACAAGTTTTTATATGAAACCCAATATGCTTTTTTAAGCATGACAGAATAGAGAATGATATTATCATTATATATTTTTTTAAGGCCATTGACATGACATCACGGAACGTGGGAAAGTTTATATTTAGGCTAGGTGTCGCCTTTGCCCTTAAATGGGTAAATACACGCGACGGTTATTTCGTACGAAAATATTGATTTGTGGCTTACCTGCTGTGGTACATTTTTAGGCATTAGTATTTTTAGCGTTTGCTATATTCGTATGTTCTATTTTATTTATTTTAGAAATTTTATTTATCGTCAACTGCCTTCTGACTTTTCATGTCGTACATATTCTACAATCTATTGAATAGACAACTCATTAGAGTAGTTTAAATGTATTGACACCGTAACAAATTTGTAGCATTACTTCAATACTCAATTCTTTATTGCATACACAATGTAGACTTTGTGGTAAACATTTGCTAAAAAGAACAATCGTGGACCCTGTTGGTCACAACACAAAGGGCTATTTTCTACAAAGCACTCACAATATGTAGTGTAGGGTCTTTTCCTGTTTAGTCACTTGAAAAGTTCCTATCATTCTGTTTTCAATGTCAACAGCTGATTCATTGAGAATACTTACTGGCATGAATAACAATAGACCTTTTCCCTTACACAGTATTTAGAGATAGGTTAGTTTCATATATACTATCATATCCAGGCTTGGAATTTTGTTGGGCCAGAGCGGGCTTCCATTTTCCAGTTCCATGAAGAACTCACATAGCAACAGTTCTATTGACGCGTCATAAAAACGTGTGTGGCGATCGTCATTATGTTCTAAGACTTGTGCTATGCGGAAAGACAATCCAAGGTTCCAATTGTAATTTACTTCATTGTTGTCAACTCGTATTATAATACTTGAAAAATCTTATATGCCAGCTTAGTGTACGCACCATGTATGGTTTCTATGATTGAATTTGTTGACAGGTGCTAAAGCACGTGAAGATAATTAGTAATAAGTATTAATGCGACCTTGACAAGGCGTCGGATTGGACCTGCTTGACTGTCCATGGACGCGAGATTTGCTGAAATTATTACAATAGATAACGGCTGAATGAATTTTATTTTCATTCCTTGAATACTATGCAATAACGATTAAGATAATCGTGTAAAATAAAGACTTAATAATTCTCCCGATAGTATTTTGCTTCCGGTCAAGTATAGGTATGCAGGGAATATTATACTGCACAAGTACACTCTCTGTTCCTTTACGCTCATAGACCGGCACGGGACGGTAATGCAAGCGGTGAGATATCAGGCACAGGACCAAATAGCTTTACGTGCTTTTTGGGGCACGTCAATGTCAGATCACTAGCTTCCAAACTTCGTGCGGCTACTAAGAAACTCCAAATGGAAAAACCCAATAACACTTGTTGCTGACCTAGGAATCGATCGTTCAGCAGTCTCTTTGCGGTTACAAGACCAACGGGACAGTAAGGTCTGAATAGTATTGCAGTAAAATCAAATTTCTATTTGCAATCATAACTACCAAAATAACCTCTTGCTTAATGATTCCTTGTCAAGGTAATATTTACAATTTGCGTCATATCATAACACTCACTGACGGAAATCATGACATTGATACGGGAAAGTCGTCCATATAAAAATTTGCATGTCAAATTATGTCCTAAAGCGTCTAGTCTACATTTGGTGTCAACCACTAAAAATAAGCATCTGTAAAAATAGATGAGGACGTTTAAGGTGAAATTGATATTGAATTTATGTATACTGCAGTTTCTTGAGAGACGTTAAAGGCGTGGTAACATCCAAATGATAAATATATTGCTGCTGCCGCAAGCAACGGGGAAGTGAAAGTAAACGCTGAACAGAACACCGGTTATCTTTTAGTAAACTAAACTTAATCACAACTGAAGAAAGTACAAGTTGGGTGTGAGCACATCTCTGGCCGCGCTCTTTCCCTTCATAATCATATTCTTGAGATACGTAACGAATTTTAGCTCAGATTAAAAGATGCGTTTCTTTGGAGAAGTTTTAGCAGTAGTAAAACTGGTTGAATCTCCAACCAGTTGCATAGATCAGGAAATACCTGAATTTGGGAAATCCTTACTTGCGCGTTCATAGTTCCTAATATTATGATATTCAAAATTGCAAGTTCGTAGCTTATTGATTCAAATACTCGTAAATTTTAAGGTGAAAACTGCTGCTCAACTATTTACAATATTCGTTGTTATAACACACACGGGACGTTTAAATATGCACGCAGTTTTGTTTAATCAACATAAAGTCGTAAACTCAACCAATTTGTATTCATTTGAGCATGAAATAATCTGAACATATTTGCGCTTGTAATCCTGTTGAATCTTCAGACACACCTCTCAAGTACGACGAGGTGCTTGCAATACGCCTGAAAATTGTCAGATGGAATTAGGCTTCGAAACAAATTGAAAGGTGAAAAAAATATCCCCGAGGCTCTGGTGTATATTTTAATTTCAATACCATCCAATTTGGGCAGGTGCCAAGCAGGCTCTGCTTTCAATTCCTGATTGCTTTCTAATATATTATACAATACCGTATTAACTTTATTTTAAAGTCTAACATTTTTATTACGTTATTTTGTGAAAGATATTGGAGTTCTTATTTTTGTTTTTAGTGCCACGTTTATTATTATCTCAGCGTTCAGAACTTTTCACGATTTCTACAATACGCTTTTATGAAACGTATCTTTCACGTAAAAATTATTTTATGATATAATCTTTGACTCGTTTTCCTTCATCCACCTGAGAAGCACTTCCAAAGAGTCCACTAAGTCGGGTTTCTAAAGCTGAGTCATGTTCCACGTTTTTCATTTTGAACTGAGAAGTAAGAATACCTTTTAATAAATTCTCAGAAATATTTCGTCTTTTCCTTATTCCTGTTTGATCATCCTTGGAAGCAAGAATCCTTGATGTTTAATAAATTGGGTAGACGCCTTGAATGCTTTTCAATTTTGTATTGATTGCTATTTATTAAGCATATTGTTAGTAAGATTCTATACTTCGATATTCCTGTCCAATTCATCTTTTTAATATATTTCTATACGGTACCTTTAATATTCAATTATACTGGATTCAAGGTTATTGTTTGATTGAGGTAGTTTATTTGTGAACTGATTTAGATTATTTATTTTATTACTAAGCCTTTATTATTTTAATGATTAAGATAATTTTGTTCAAATAGATAATAATTACGAGAGCTCGTCTTTGATTATGACTTCGAAGGACGCTTATAACACAGCTTTGCCCTTGAATTTTCTTGGGCCGTCAAAAACATTTTATACATATTGTTACGCCGTGAAACTTGAGTACGCTATATCTTCGACGAAACCAAGAGTAGCATCAAATAATTAAAACGCATTGCTGTGCGAAGCCTCTAGAATAAGAGTACATACTCAGGCCTGGCAAATTCCAGAAAAGTCCGACATGTACTATTATTATTAGGTATAATTCAGTAGGTAGTTATGTGGGTGGATAAGGGAATTTGTACCTTCCGGTATTAGCAATAGAGTCGAAATTCGCATGTAAGGTGGTAGATAAGTACCTACTTACGAGAGTAATAATAATGATTTATGGCCTCCCGATGCGACTATTTTGTGCTAGAATGTCCTTGAAACGTCGGTATCGAGAAATTTCGATGACTTCGCATATAAATACGGGCCCCCGGCTAGAAGCGAGTTCAGTTTGATTTCGTCAGCGATACAGAGCGAACTACCTAAGTGTGTGAAGTGATACCTAGCGACCTAAGCGATACTAAACGGAACTCTGAGTGTTTATAGTGATTGGTTATTTGTTGATTGGACTAATTTGTCATTGTTTTGTGGTGAATAAAGTTGTCTGCTAGTAAACCGGCATTTAATTACTCACGTTCGTAACAACTGGTGTCAGAAGTGAGACGCCATTACTACAGAGGGACGACGAACAGGGACCACGAACAATGAGGCAAGTGGAGATGGATGCTGCACGTCAACGTCTGGAAGCGGAAGATCGGGCTGGTATGGGAGCAACGGCAGCTGCTGAGGCGCCAACAGGGCCATCCTCGGAAATGAACCTCGCCGCAGTGTTGGCCGCCATGCAAGCTAGTATGGAAGCTGCCCGCCGTGAACAAGAGGCTAATCAACGTAAGCTCCAGGATCTAATCGCGGCTAACCAGGAAGAAGCCCGCCGCGAACAGGAAGCTGCCCGCCGCGAACAGGAAGCAGCCCGCCGCGAACAGGAGGAAGCCCGCCGGGATCAAGAGGCTAAGCAGAACCTGATCCTCGAAAAAATCGATCACGGCCTCGTCACGTTGGGCGAGAAAGTAAAAAATCTCACCTTAGAGGTCAAGGAGGTTTCCGCCCGAGCTGATAGCCTCGAAACCAGAATTGATGGCCACGAAGATCGCCTGCTGGACATCAACAAAAAAATTATCAAGCTCGAAGCACCCGAACCTGTTGCTGTTAGCGCACCATCCCACACCCACTGTGCATCAGCCGCAAAATTTGATATGCCGCGTTTTGATGGCACGTCGTCCTGGACGGCTTTTAAGTACCAATTCCAAACACTGGTCAAGACGAACCGCTGGGATGATGACCAGTCTTTCGCGGCGTTAACTTTGGCCCTACGAAGGGACGCTCTGCTGGTCCTAGAGAACCTTCCTCCAGACGGCAGGACGTTGGAGCGTCTAATGGAGGGACTAGACACTCGCTATGGTGACAAGCACCTCGAACATGTTTTCCGCGCGCAACTTCGCGAGAGAACGCAGAGGTCGAACGAGAGCCTTCAGCAGTGGGGAGTAGAGGTTGAACGGCTGGTCCGGCGGGCATACATGTCGATGACACCGGAGATGGTGGAAGTAAATCTGGTGCAAGCATTCATCGACGGTCTACGGGATACTGAAGTCAGGGCTACGGTGCGACTCGGACACCACCAAACTCTGAAGAGTGCGATGGCCCACGCTTTGGAAGTGGAAGCCGTACGACAAGACTCACGTACGCACAGAGTTCGGGAAGTGGTGGTCTCACCTTCAGTGCAACCACGTCACCGAGACGTGGCTTCGTCGGCAAAGTCCCGCTATATCCTGACGTGTTATGGATGTGGAGAAAAAGGGCACATTCGTAACGATTGCCCCAAGAGGAAGAGGGGAAGTGTGGACTCCGGAACTCAAGTTAACGAGGAGTCATTAAAACTAAATGTCGCCAGGGACGCGGGGCGGGTGCTGGCTGGTCAACTGAAGGCCCCAACCATCACCATCAATCAAGTCCACAACGGAAATAGTTTGATCATCGAGGGAACGCTGAATCAACGTGCTTGCAATTTCACCGTTGACACCGGGGCGTCACGGACTATTATAAGACCTGAGTTGCTGAAACGCACCATCTTGTGGCAAACAGAAATCCCAGCCTACCGACTTCAGACAGCCACCGGCCAGCCAGTCTCCGTCCTCGGTGATACAGAAATCGAGTTTAAAATCGGTGATCAAGTGTACACCCATTCAGCGTTAATTGCGAACATTACCGACGATTGCATACTGGGTCTCGACTTCCTGCGGAATTACCGATGTGTTTTAGATATCGATAGAGGAGTATTGAAATTCCCAGACCAAGAAGTCTTCCTGCAAGGAATTAACACATGCAACCTCTATTGCTTAAAGGATACCATATTGGCTCCAAGAACGGAAACCTTAGTCGAAGTTAAATTTCCTAAGAAAATTAGGCAACGCAGATGTGTTATGGTTGAAGACATTGGCCGGCACCCGGA
Source organism: Mythimna separata (assembly GCA_030763345.1). Lineage (NCBI taxonomy): Eukaryota > Metazoa > Arthropoda > Insecta > Lepidoptera > Noctuidae > Mythimna > Mythimna separata. The sequence goes on along the minus strand of CM061170.1, from coordinate 20,584,900 downwards.
ACTTATCACCGCGAGGACATTAGTTATGACGAAAGGAAGATCCAAGGTCAGGATTGTAAATCTTGGGAAAAAGGAGATCCAGTTGAAGAAAAACAGTGTTGTTGGAAGATGTGAAGAAGTGAAGTATCTCCGTCAAATCAACACATCTTCAGTAAAACAAGACGCAATAAAAGGTGAACCTGATCACATTCAGCAACTTCTGGAAAATTCTAAGAGCAATTTATCAGTTTCGGAACTACAGCAAGCCAAGGAATTTCTGCTACGGTTCCGGGATATCTTTGCAACGGGAAAAGATTGCGGAAGAACAGGTCTCGTCAAGCATGAGATAGATACAGATGATGCTAGACCAATTAAACAGAGACCGCGCCGCATACCCTGGGCTAAAGAAACTGAGGTAGCAGAAATGGTAAAGGATATGGCTGATAGCGGAATAATTGAACCTTCTACGAGCCCATGGTCTTCTCCTGTCGTTCTGGTGAAGAAGAAGGACGGCAGTACCAGATTCTGTGTAGACTACAGAATGCTGAATGATGTAACGAAGAAGGACAGTTATCCCTTGCCTAGGATAGACGACACACTGGATATGCTCAGTGGTATGAAGTGGTTTTCAACCATTGACTTGAAAAGTGGCTACTGGCAAGTAGAAATTAGCGAGAAAGATAAGGAAAAGACAGCGTTCAGTACAGGGATTGGCAACGGCCTGTGGCAATTTAACGTCATGCCTTTTGGGTTGTGCAACGCTCCAGCGACGTTTGAACGCCTCATGGATAGAGTCATGGTGGGCCTTCTTGGTGACGTCTGTCTGGTATATTTGGATGACGTCATTATAATGGGCCGCACTTTTAAGGAACATCTGAGAAATATGGAGAAAGTATTCACCAGGATACGGGGGGCTAACCTAAAACTAAGCCCAAAGAAGTGTGCCCTGTTCAAGAAGGAGGTCAGCTACCTAGGACATGTCATCTGTGCCGATGGAGTGAGAACCGATCCTGAAAAGATAAAGGCTGTCCAACAGTGGCCGGCTCCAAAGAACAAAACAGAAGTACGTGCATTTCTAGGGTTGTGCACATACTACAGACGGTTTGTTATGAGTTTTTCGGACATTGCAAAACCTTTACATCAGCTGACTGAGGATAAACGAGATTTTATCTGGGACAAGAACTGTGAGTCAGCATTCAACGAACTAAAGCAACGGCTATGTGAAGCGCCTATACTGGGGTATCCGAGCAGAGATGGAAGATTTGTCGTCGATACCGACGCCAGCAACACAGGAATTGGTGGAGTGCTGTCGCAGGTGCAAGAAGATAGGCAAGTCGTGATCGCTTACTTCAGTAAGGCACTTTCAAAACCAGAAAGGAACTACTGCGTGACTCGACGAGAACTACTGGCTGTTGTAAAAACTTTGCAACATTTCCACAAGTACCTCATAGGGAGACAGTTTACGTTGAGGACGGACCACGCTGCATTGAAATGGCTTCTACAATTCAAAAACCCTGAGGGTCAAGTTGCAAGATGGCTAGAGCAGCTGCAGGAGTTCAACTTTGTGACGGAACATCGTAGTGGAAAAGGGCATAACAATGCTGACGCCCTGTCGCGACGTCCATGTAATGAGGACTGTAGACATTGCCAGCAAAATGAAGCCCGGGAACACGTGAACTTAATTAGGGCTGAAGGCAACTTTAAGAGGTCCCAGGAAGAAGATGACGATATTCGACCTATACTGGACTGGAAGCGTAGTGGAACTAGGCCTCAGTGGAATGAAGTATCGTCACATAGTCCTGTCACAAAGAGCTACTGGGCACAGTGGGACAGTTTAGTCCTAGAAAATGACGTGCTTTGTAGGAAATGGGAATCGAACGATGGCAAGGAGGTGACCACACAAGTGATAGTACCACGACGTGAAGTGGTCCCCCTGCTTCAGGAGATACACGATGGCGCTTCTGGTGGACACCTGGGAATCAAGAAAACTCTACTGAAAGTGAGACAGCGGTATTACTGGCTCAATTGTAGAGAAGACATAGAGCAATGGTGTCGGAAATGTACAGCATGCGCATCCGTGAAAGGACCACAGACTAGGAGCAGGGGCAAGCTTCAGTTGTACAATGTAGGAGCCCCATGGGAACGCATTGCCATCGACGTTGCTGGACCTTTCCCAGTGACAGATGACGGAAACAAATACATAGTGGTGATACAGGACTATTTCACAAAGTGGCCTGAAGTTTTCGCCATACCCAATCAGGAAGCGACGACAGTGGCGAAAAAGGTGGTCGAAGAAGTAGTATGTCGGTATGGCGCACCTTTGGAGATCCATTCCGATCAAGGCCGCAACTTCGAATCTGCGCTGTTCCAGGAAATGTGCACTCTTCTGGGGATTTACAAGACACGCACAACACCTGCGCACCCACAGTCGGACGGAATGGTGGAGAGGTTTAACCAGACCCTGGAGAATCACCTGGCTAAGGTTGTCGATGACCATCAGAAAGATTGGGACAGGTATATTCCACTATTTCTGATGTCTTATCGATCAGCAGTGCATGATAGCACGGGCCATACCCCAGCAAGAGTGAATTTCGGCAGGGAGATGAGACTTCCAGTCGATACCATAACCGGCGTGCCACCTGACAAGACTAAGCCAGTTACGGACTTCGTAAGTGACCTCCAAGATCAATTGGATGAAGTGCATAAACGAGTGCGTGAGAATAGCCTGCACACCAGCGTTAAAATGAAAACTCGATACGACCGCAATGCTAACGCCAAGGGATTTGAGGAAGGTGCACTGGTTTGGCTCCACAACCCACTTCGACGAAAAGGGAAGTCGCCGAAACTTCAAGCTCGATGGGAGGGACCCTACACCGTGATAAAAAGGATCAACGACGTTACCTACCGCATCAAGAAAGGGTTACGAGGGAAATCTAAGGTAGTCCACGTGGATAGATTGGCGCCGTATCACGGATCTAATAATGCTCGGGACGAGCATGACTAAGAGGGGGGCACTGTTACGCCGTGAAACTTGAGTACGCTATATCTTCGACGAAACCAAGAGTAGCATCAAATAATTAAAACGCATTGCTGTGCGAAGCCTCTAGAATAGGAGTACATACTCAGGCCTGGCAAATTCCAGAAAAGTCCGACATGTACTATTATTATTAGGTATAATTCAGTAGGTAGTTATGTGGGTGGATAAGGGAATTTGTACCTTCCGGTATTAGCAATAGAGTCGAAATTCGCATGTAAGGTGGTAGATAAGTACCTACTTACGAGAGTAATAATAATGATTTATGGCCTCCCGATGCGACTATTTTTTGCTAGAATGTCCTTGAAACGTCGGTATCGAGAAATTTCGATGACTTCGCATATAAATACGGGCCCCCGGCTAGAAGCGAGTTCAGTTTGATTTCGTCAGCGATACAGAGCGAACTACCTAAGTGTGTGAAGTGATACCTAGCGACCTAAGCGATACTAAACGGAACTCTGAGTGTTTATAGTGATTGGTTATTTGTTGATTGGACTAATTTGTCATTGTTTTGTGGTGAATAAAGTTGTCTGCTAGTAAACCGGCATTTAATTACTCACGTTCGTAACAATATTATGGCGTTGGTTTATAATACTTTACATCCCTTGTACACAAAAATGGTTTTGAAATTTGTGGTAGCTTTATTGTATTTGCCAATAAATACCTGCATTTCGTAATCGTCACAGACTGCCGCTGAACCTGGAATGTGTTTATCGAGTGTTGTTCAATTGTTTAACAGTATTTAACACATTGTGTCCATTGTTTCAGGTTGTGTGCGTGCCGTTAGATAAGCAACAGTGTGGTAGGATTGTTGAAGTGATCCAACGGTGTGGAATGGTTCCTGTGTGTTGGCGGTGTCTCGTTGATGTAAGTTGTCAACCTATTTGTGTTTTGATTATATCCACTTACGACTAGCTTGAAGTACGATGTCGAAGATAAGATTGCAATCGGAGCAAGTAATCCATTAAGAGACACTCTGGAATATTGAACTCGTGTAGTGTTGACTGGAATATTTTGAAGACAGTATCGTTTTGTCCGATCGTTTTATTTAGAAAGAATTTATAGCGTAGTAACGAAGTTCATTGCCAACCAAGATCAATAAGAACACAAACAGGTTTTGATTTTATCAGAAACAGATGACTCATTTTATTTTACAACTTCGAAGCTGACAATTTTGGCGTGACACGAGACCGTAATCAATTTTATAAGGTAAATCGACGTTAATATTGATAGATTTGAAAGCAATTTCGAAATAAAATATTGGAGAGAATAATTTGAAGGTTTAAAAAAGAAACAGCATATTTATCTCAATAACAAGGAGCCATTTTCCCGGACCGTTCCATTTCCTGAATTTCCTTAGCCCTCTGTAAGTCGGTACCCGTCTAAATGAGCGTTAAAAATGCAGACCCGAATCCAAGAAAGTAACCCAAGCTTGAAAGCAGAGTCCAAATCGGGTTTTCCCTGATGTAAGATGATACTATATTCTAGTAATACGTTGTCCCTCGATCGAGGCTGACTGACCTCCTTTTAGAAACTTTATAAAACACTTAAGTCCGCTTAATTTCTATAATTTGTTTTAACAATTTTGTTATTAGATTTTTATATGTGATTCGAAATGGTTCCAGTGGTAGAATCTCGTACATCGTCAGCTCTCGGACAAAATCTAATTACTTTAAATTTGACGTAAAGTGAAAAGAATTTACACTGTTCAATTGGTGTTTGCTAACCAACAAAAACTATAAGAGGGTACAATCTATTGATTAGTCTCATCATGATCGAATATAACAGTAAATATATGAAGAGTAGAATCGATTCCATTCGATACAATACCGAAACAATTTCGTTTCGATCGACTATTCAGAGCTAGATTACCTCAGTGGCTTTTAGAGATGGGTTGCCTTTCTTAGGAGTACTTACATGGCTGGGCACATGAATCGAACAACTATCTCACATGAATACTTAAATTCGCTTTCGAGGTCTCGACCCAACTTCACCTGTGCATTCTTACATGCTGAGATAAAACTTTAATGGTTATTAGAATTTCTACACCTATACGGTTTCTCTGTACGCAAACTTCTTGACTCATAACGGTAAACGGGCCATTGGGAATATTTGACGAAATGTTTTTTCGAGCTCCGATCAGAAATGCCTTTCTGAATATTCTCTTGGGACGTTTTGGTACTTTGATACTCTTTTTGAGTAAACGCCAATGGGACTTACATGTTAGGGATTTACTTTATGTAATGTCAGATGTTCTTACTCTTTGAATTATTTAAGATAATCTTGTTGGAGATTCGTTCAGGATTGCCTTATGCTTTGAGTTTTAAACACCTTTTTGTAACCTAGCTACATCGTCTTGATCTTGTCTCATGTTATTTAGGATCAACGTAACACATTATCTTCTACGTCTTTATGTTTAATAATATAATTGCTTCAAAGCCTTCAAGTAAAATAAGTTTCTGTTCTCAAAACAAATGATTCTATTTCAACTTTTCTGCTACTTTCAAACATTTTCTATCGTTAATTTCTTCATATTGTGTGACTGTTCTATCCACTTGTGCTAAGAGAAAAAAGTTAACTGCAATTTTGCGATTTTCTTTAAAATTTAAAAGTCCTCTTCACCAGTCGATATTGTACCTTAATTCTAAGGAATAAGTATCCTTAAACGTCTACGTTGTTCGACATTGGTCGTCCCTTACGTCCCTCAAACGTCCTGCACAGAATATTGCAGAATAAAAAGAAAAAAAACAATACAGCAACATTGATACCCTCTCACATGCCTTTCACACGATCCCAGGCTTAACATAATGCTTCGCGTCATATCACTGAGGTGATCGTTTAATCGATGTCTGTATCCATTCGTAGTACACGAATAATGTTCACGCTTGTTCAGTTATTATGATGTGCCTTAGATGGATATAGTGCTAATAGGTCTTGAAGTGGGACGTTTGTCTAGATTTTGTGTAGGTTTGTGTGGGATCCCAAGGTCTTTATATTTCTTAGAAGCCGTATGCCCGAAAATGTCACTTTTCAAAAAGCTTTCCTTATTGAATCTAATAAGGATCTTTTGTGCTCTTCTAACGGTTTAGGTTATTTTTGTCCATTGATGTAGAATTTCTCCTTTGTGCTCGTTGAATAAGAATCTTTTGTACAAAATTCTTATAGACTGAGCGGTTTAGACAGTTTTTGTCTATCATTGAAGACGGCTACATTTTCATTAGTGAAGATTTAGGTCTTCTTTTCATTAAGTAATGAATGCGTGGCAAAACAGGAGATTTCTTGGAAATGGCTCAAATATATTTTGAGCCCAAACATTTTTACCACACCGAACTGATAACTTTTTGACCTCTTCATCCTCTGTTACCGGAATTGTTTACTACAGGCTTTTTATGAATGATATAAAAACACAGTTATCATGGTAATTACACTAATAACATATATCGAGTTGATTCTATATGAATTTAAAATTTGCTACCTACATAATAATATGAATCATGACTGCCCTGCCTAAACACCACACCCGAAAAAATTTGCTACAACATGTTTTAGTATCGTAAATTCGTGACAGCTCACAGGATTTCCCCAATTTTAATCACAAATGTACTTAAAGTAGCCAACGCAGTAATAATTTCTGCAGAAATTGGGGTCGTTAAATGACGTAAGGGAGACGTAATGGGGTTAGTGTCACCCCAGCTGACTAAACATGTCGAGAATTGTTAAAAACAGGTTGCTTTTATTCAGAAAACGTTTTTTGATTTTATTAGGCAGGATGAGTATGCTTGCGAACATCGTGAGTATGCTTGCAGGTCGTGCATTTAGATCTTAGTAGGTCCTATAGCTAAGGTTAAGGCTAAACATTTTTTTTCTTTTAGTGTTAATGGCTATTTTGTAAAATAATAATACAGTTAAGGATGAGGATAGAAGGAGGTAGCGGTCAGTATGCTATGAAATAACAGGTTATACCGAAGCAATTGCTGTGCTAGTTTTATCAGCCATGGGCCAGGGCCATGGGCCAGGGCCCATGGCTGATAAAACTAGCACAGCAATTGCTTCGGTTCAATACATCAAATGACGACTCCCTTCATTTAAAATTCGTAGTTGCTGCATAAATTACGTGGCATTAAATTTCACCTACGAGTAGTTGCAGGAAAAATATATTCCCTTTTATTGACTTTGCCCGCCCATACCTAGCGATATTGAAAGGCAATAAGCTTGCTTGACACAATATTGCCACGGTTATTCTCAATGTGTTTGTGTATATTGATGTTGATATTTCCAACTATTTGTATGTCAGATTTTGCATGTGATTCGTGTTTGAATAAAGCTGTTGTTAAAGGTAGAACTACATTGGGCACACGTGGGCCACGTACGCCGAATTGGACGCCCATACATTTTATATGGCAACTAGACTCGTAGAGCTACATTAGGCCTACGCCAGGCGACGCGGCGCGACACCACGTACAAATCAAGCGTGGCTTACGTGTCTGACAAGCAAATCAATATTTCGTCAAAAAGCTGTCCAGATTTCATGGTAAACAATATCCCCAAAAGCTGCTTAACTGCTTAAACATATTGGTTCAACCTTAATAAACGGTGTTCACGTTTAACTATTCATGCTAAACCAATTAGTATTCGAGGCGGCCATGTCGACAGTTGTTCTATGACCGCTTAACTTGTATCCAACCAGCAGTCTCTGAACGGAATAAATGTATTGATAATGTTAACATTGGAACTTGGCAACGGTTCCTATCGGGCTGCTCCCCCCCTTATTTGCGTGTTGGGTCTAACCGTGAGGTAGATTTCTTACTGATTCTATTTGATATGTAAGGAAATACCCGACTTTAAAAATGTATGATTAGAAAAACGCTGATACGGCGACATTTTATCAGCGAAAGCGATAGTCAAAAAGTCAAAATGTACAGAATTTACTTTGAAACTCCGTGATAGCCCTCTCCATTGTCTTTTGGGTGACTAACTTATATGGGAATTTTCTTGTCAGGCAACTAAGGCCTTTAGTTAAAATACATAATATTGCAATCATTTTGTCAATTTCCGATCCACTTTGTTGCGAGCCTCAGGTTTACGTTAAAATGCCCTCCAGGGCTGCGGGATTGTTCAAAAGACTTATTACGATCCTGGAACCCAAAGGTTGTGCCCTTTGCCCTTGCTAATGGGCTTTAGTCGGCAAAAGTCTGTCATTCTTCGGTTTACCCAAAGCTGGAGAAGTTATTTAATGACTTCTCACGTCAAAAAAAAAGACGAAAAAAAGAATCAGGGATGCAAAGCAAACCAACAACTTTATTATCTAACCTGCCCCTAATTCATTCGGGTAAGGTAAACTTTCACTTTTCCTTCACGAAAACATCTCCTTTTCCCCCATTCCTGCCACAGACGTTCACAACGTCCCTCTAACAATATTACGTGAACATCGACCTGACTCATTTGCATGTGAACAGCAGCAGTTCTCTTCATCCCGGATGTCGTCGGCACATAATTGTCGTTGTCAAGAAATCAATATTATGTATTCTGCTAACGTTTCTAACAGTATCTTGAGACTGGTTGACTCTTGACTTAGTACTGTACCTACTAATGTGTTTATTGCGAAAGGTGGCGTCTTGCCATGCTTCCAGGATATTGACCTAGGTTTGCAGTATCCGCACCATTCAAAATTGTTGCCAAACTATTTGTTTTTGGCCAAGGTATCTAATATGTATGTTGGCGACTTTTTTTTTGAGGTGGAAATTCATAACTTCTTTCAGTTTGGGATCGAGAGGGGTTCAGACCTTTACTGACTAAAACCTTTAACTGCTTTTTGTGCTCCAGTGCTACGGTTTTTTTTTAACATTCCAGCAGCCTAATATGCTAACGACTGATAATCTCGGAAAGCACTTTAAAACGTTGATCCTGGCTATCATTAGTAAATCTTTAACAGTCTTTACTAAATGTTACTAATAGTCAGAAGCCGGCAATAATTCCTGGGTCGTAGAGGTTAGAAACGCGGTCGCTCCAGGTAAAATTCAGTTCTATCCGGTTAGATTGAAAGTAACCCTAATAGTTGGGAAAAGGCTGTGCAAATAAGTTAATAGTGTACTGGGTAAGACCCAGCGTTACGATTCATTCAATTGTGTCGAACCAATTTGCTTAGGAATAAACCTTTTTCTTTCTTAGGTACTTAGGTGTTGCTACGGACTGTACACGCGCTTATTTCATTTTCATCTGTATTGCAAGACTAAATTCAGTAGAATTACCAAATAAATGTTATATTACCTTGACCTCATTACCTTATTGAACCGTTTCGTATTATGAGGATAAAACAGAAATTAATACTAGCCGTCAAAAATGGCAACCAATTAGGTGACACAACCGATCATTTTAGAATTAGGTACTCATGTTATTGTTCCCACTTAAAGTGTATTTAAATCAAATATGAATGGATATACTTAAGCAGGAAGGAAGCTTATTGTATTATACAAGTCTATAAAGCAGACATTCGCAAGCCGTTCAAATAATAACTTGAAAATTAAACAACAAGAAAGAAGTTTACAAACTAACTTTTCCCACTCATATCTCCCAATCACCATTGTCTATATAATTGTAATGACAGATTGCTGTCATTGTAATCACTGAGCCTACCAATTGGATTGATTAGAATCTCGTTGGTGAAACAAAGCGTTTGTCTATCACAATCAGGGTAACGCGCCAGGCGCCGACAGGTCATCTGCGCAGCCGTTAATGAAGTGACGGGTATCGTATGTCGCAGGCCTGTCATCGGCCTTACAGCTCCTTTCAGCCGTGTGGATATGGACGGACAATAGACTAGTTATAGAACTAGATTTAGGAATGATGTCACTTGATTGGGGGGTATTATTGCGTAAGTCAGTCTAAATACACCTTATGTTATGTTAGGAGGTGAAGCGAGGTCCATGTCGTAAAAATTTGCATTAAAGCTGCCAGGATAAAAGAAAGGCAGATGTCGCCCGCCATTGTCCTGGTGGTCTAAAATCGAGAGATACAGTTAACCCAATTGACAGAGCCGACAATCCAGGATAGAATATCCTGGCGCTGAATAGTGAGGAGACCGACCTCAAATAATAGGAACAGGAGAGGACAAAGAAGACATGATTAGGAGCATGAAATTTTGCACCATTGTATTATTGATTGTCCAAAATTCACCCCTTAAAGCGATTAAACCGAGGTCCAGAGTTTGTATGGAGAAACATACTTTCATGAGAACGAAGCCGCTGGCAGAAGCCAGTTTCCAATATAAAAAAAAACTTGATATAAACAATCTCAAGTTTTCCTATTTGTTGTAAGGCTTCGTAACGTGGCCAAACTTAATAAATGCTGGCTAATTTGTTTCGCCAGGTGTCGAATATTCGTCCGGCGCCGCACGAGTGCCCAATAAACAATTCTTATGAAAATCCTTTCCTCATTGTTTTACGCCTACGCAGCTATGTTGAGAAGAAACTCGTGCGAATTTAGGAAACAAAAACTGCTTTCACTGAGATATCTTGGAAGAAAACGATAAGTTGTGAAGTATATTTATGACTTAAAAAGATAATTATATCATCGACTTAATTTAACAACGATAATAAAACGATTATATGACTGATTATGATTAGGTTTGGATTCTTCGATTTATTATTGATGCTAAATCGAACGCGGCGCCAAATTGATTGCATAAATCAAACCAAAGGATTTTCTGTATTACTCATGTAGGACTGCTAAATGCTAGGCCGTATATCAAAGCGGATAATGGCATATAATTTATGCTTTATGCTCTTTGTATTAAGTGTGAAATCCTAAAAATAGTGGCGGCGACAAAGGAGGACTGAGCCCTGACTAGTTGTGCTCAAACAAGTGATGTTTACATCAACTGAACGAGCTTCAGGGGACGCTCAAAGTAAAGTTTGTTCACCCCACACACATGTGCTAAAGCGACATGACATGCAATCTACGTAATCGTTAAAGTAACGTGTTAATTTTTTTTTGAAGTTTTGTTTTTTGTCGACTTCGGAACGATCTAAAATTGTATGTATATTTTTTTGCCCTATGAACATTCGTTGCAGTTATTATTTTTTTAAGTAGCCCAAGAATAGGAATTACTCCAGTAGGTATGGTTCACCCAGACACCCAGACCCGGAACAGCTATTGGTAGGCCATAGGTACAAATAATTGTTCTGTGCGGGAATCGATCCCGTCCCAATCGTACTGTCCGAACAAATTACAAGCTAATTATGTTTACAAGGTTGTATTGCTTATCTTCTGAAGTTAGAATATTACTTATGTACGCTATAAAATGACGAGGTAACATTTACTTTCAGGTACATAATTCCAACTATTGTGAAGTTTTAACTGAGTATGATTGCTTGAACTATAAAATTCCCTGCCTTATTGTAAGAACTAAAAATTGTAAACGAGACAAAAAAATAACCTTGCAGTTTCGGTCGTTGATAGATTAGACTGAAAAAATATTGACTCAACAATATGTAACAACACTACATTACAATCTCTACTTCTCTCAACCACAGATTACTAAATAGTTACTATCTCAACTCTTAAGTTAAAAAATCCAAGTAACTTGTTTCTTCAAATTCACCTTTCGTTACCCAAGCAGGGTTGCCTAAATAATATATTAATTTACCTGGGTGTGTAACGATTGACATAATAACAAAATATCTAACGTTCACTTGACATAATTTCAGTTGACATAATTTTGCTTAACATAATGATCAGTTGGCATAATGAATTGCTGATATAATTTCATTTTACCTAATTTCATATGACATAATGAACATTTCCTATAATGCACATTTCACATAATATTCATTTAGCATATTATTCATTTACTATAAAATTCATAATCTCTAAGTAACTTTTAATATAATTTAGAAAATCACACCTGCTACCCTCAATTATTGTTACCAGAAGAAACTGGATGCAATCTGGACTTTAGGGCACCCTGACTCGGATAGGTTAGGTTAGAAGGGGATGGCGGGGTCTATTCGCTCGCTACGCTCGCTCACACGACCCCGCCATCCCCTTCGTGGTTATTTTTTTATAAACCACCCAGAAGTAGGAGCCCCGCTAAGCGGGGCTCCGTCGACCAAGCCCACCCTGGACCATGCATAGAATATTTTAAGGTTTGGTTAAATACCATTTGGGTTAGGTTAGAACTGTGCCCATTAAACATTTTTAGGTCAAAAGAATATTAGGTCAAATGAACGTTATATTAAAAGAATATTATACATATTGAAAATTATATAAAATGAATGTTATACTAAATGTTATTATGTTAAATGAATATTATATGATATGAAACATTAGGTCATATGAATTTATGTCATTTGATATTATGTCATATGAAAATTATGTCATATGAACGTTAGTTCAAGTGAAATTAGAGCATTTGTTATTATGCCATACATTACACACCCAATTTACCTAGCTTGAGTACCTAAAGTGTTTGGTCAGAACATTGTTGAAGTTATTTGACCTCGCCAGCAGTCAGTTTGGTAAATTTACTGTGATTAACTGCGGCTATTATGAAAATAAAGGATGATTAATTGATGCTGCGTCACCAAATAACTCGACGATTTCATGATTACGCGCAATAAATATGGAAATGCCTTGACAAACAAGTTGAGCTACCTTTTCATTCCGCGCGTGTCTGACATTAGCACTAAGTGCAGTATTATTAGCTGTACTGTAGTCAAATGACCTGGTGATGTTGTTCATTAATTGTGACCATCAGAATTTCATAGGACAGCTCTTGATCGTTTCGTCTAGTGAAAGACTGGCCTATACTGCGTATTACGGAACGTGTTCGCTACTCCAGAACTTTAATCATTTCAGCCCAAAGCCTCCACCAAGTGTTGCCATATATTCTACCTTAGCCGCCTCACGAGACCCACAGGAAGTGATGGAATGTTGATCTTATTTACGTCGAAAACCATACCTACTATACCATGAACTCTTGAGTGATGCTAAAATAAAGGCTACACACAAATGCACATCTCAAAAAAACATTAATCACTGCCAGTCACGCTAAACATCAATGAAAAACACTGAAGCAGTCAATTACGTTGTTTGTTTCTTATCCCCATAACCAAACGTACAAATTGCAATCAAAAATTTGAGAAGACCGAAAATAATTTGCACGATAAACTTGCACCGTAAAATGTTTATACCAACGGTTACCGAACCCATTACAATGTTATCTTCTACGATCCTCGTGAGTATTTAAATAGATGAAATAGAACAATCGTCTGTTGCGAGATCGTATTTAGAACAAGGTCACTTTATTACTAATTAATTGTCTAATTCAATGTATTTGTTTAATCTTCATGCATACGATCAGACTATTCGCCTTTCTTCACGGTTACGACACGCTACATGCCAGGAAAACTTGCATTGATTCTACTAGCAGTGAGCTTTTGCATTTGCCAGATGACGTATCAGATTTTCTGGTTAAAGAATGTTGGCGTAGACTTTGAATCTTTTTGTCCAGTAGTTTCGGTACTTTCTTCTACCTACGTTCTTCGTTAGGCCCAAGGAACTTTTTGTCAGTACAATGATACGACCCAAACACCGATAATCGGGTCCTTTTCCCAAAAAATAGTAGGCGGAAACATTGCAGACACTTGTACACGCAATCAGACCTTGTAAGCCACAAACAAGCATATATTATCGCATGTATTGTCTTGCTGAACTGAACCCCAACCACTAAGCCAGCCATCTTAGTCGACTACTTCGAATTCAATACTTTTATACTACGAAACCACTTTATTCTCAACTATTTTTAAATTGAAATCCAATGGAATAACTTTCATTGTTTCTCCTCGAGAATATTGTAACGAAAGCATATCAATATCAGCGATATACAATCGAGCGCTGCTCTTAGATAGATCGACTTTATAAAAGATGGAATTGTTTAATTTTATTCTTAGATGTTGTCAAGCGGATTTTTCTAAAGACAGTGCTATAATTTGATTTGCTATCCCCTTAAGCTTCTCAGTTTCTCATTATGCTCTTCAGAGTATACAAGCATGTCTGGTTGGCCAATATTTGCCTTTTCACCGCAACTAATTTTCAAGTCTATCTAACAATATCAAACTTTCTAATGTAAAACGTACCCAATTTTGGGTTCGTTTGGTTTTATAATACGTTCCCATCAACTTAAGTTTGCATTTTACATTTTCGTGTTGGCATAACATTTTTGCGGTCCGCCCGAGTAGCGGCCATGACACAAATTCCATCCAGAACTTAGAACTTAAAGATACCATTTAGTTTATAGCATTTGAAATTAACATTAACTATAATAATTCTCTAGTGATTGATGGTCGGTTTCATAATATAACTTTTGTACCAAAACCTGTTAATGTTGGTTTTGAATGGGAAAAATGGAAAGTGCATTGTGTTGCGTTCCCACGTAACTGGCATAATTTAGTTGTATAATAAAAGTACGTGCTAATGTGGTTGTAAACGTTCGTTTTTTCCTGTTTGTGATTTAAAACATAATAGACTGTGTGAGGTAAAAGATACCTTATTCTTTTTATGGCGTTAACACCTACGAGTAGATTCACATTGTCAATCATTAAGGCAGGATAAAGAGGTATGAATGTATGATTTCAAAGCCAAGATTGTATTTTATTACTTAAAATCCACATATAACGTTCTTACGTTTGGGACATAGGCTTCCAATTCGTTAGAGGGATTGGCCAATAACCCACCACGTAGGCCCTGTGTGGGTTTTATGGTACCAACAGATAATTAAATAGAATATTGGTTTATGTCGTCCTTCACAAAACGTGCACAGCTGAAGAATCCCTAACAAGAGAATATTGCCATTATCTGAAAAAACTGTACTATTCGACCTAGATCTGCAAAAGCGCGTTTTAAAATACTAGCAATAGAATTTAAAGCTCCAGCTCGGTATTTAAATATTTTCAAGAAGATCTCACAAAAGCTTTCTATCCTTTGACCAACGAGATGCGAAGCTTCAAAAGATTTCCGATACAAAAGGATTGAATGGAGCTTATTGAACTGAAGTGCGAAACCTCCATGGAAAGGTTTTTAATCAAATATGACGCGTTATAAACCTGCATAAATATACTATAGGACCGTAACATGTATAAAATCATTATTTTCCACAAAGGAAGAATAATGGGCCCCATCCTAAGGCTCCGAAATTCAGTGGGCTGAAAATTTTAAAGTTATCTCCGGAAATTGAACAATTTGGGTTAGGGTTCACTGCGAAACAATTTGTTTTATGAAGGTGACTGCTAAGGCTAATGAATATAAGGTTATACATGATACGTGGGTTATTCATAAAAAATATAACGTGTAAAATTATAACAATGAATGTGTGATAAGCACGCTCGATTGTTGAAACACTTGTCCTCGTTTCTGAGATCTGTTGAAACATGGAACCTTCACTGTTGTTATCGGCTTTATTAATTAACTGCACTTCTATCAATACAAGTAGATGAAACGGAATATTATAATTAATAAAAAATAATTATTAAGTATTTTTAAACAATAAAAAATATTCATCTTTTGTTGCCATATGGATTGTATTCAATCTAATTGTATATTCATAAAATTGAAAAGTAAAAAAGAATATTCGAGTGCTAAACCCTTTTATCACATGAAAAATGTATGGCAGGGATTTGGATAGAATTAAAAATAATCTGAATGTAATTCTAGAACTCGTTAAAAAGCCGCATTCGGCGGTTAGGTCGACCGAAGGCCGGGTTATCGGTCCGGACGTACTTATGAATACGAAAATTCTGATAAAACTCTCCTAACCAACGGTTTTGCGATTGTTTTAATGTACAATAGAATGCCTAATCGCAAATATTACTTGTGTGGTCTCATATTGCTGAAATTAGGACACAATAGTATTTGGTCTTGTGGGCGTTTTAAGCAGATAATGACTTAGTAGTAGACTGTGTGCCGAAACCACATTCTTGATAGCTGATATATCAGTCAACTCTTAAGACACCTATCAATACTTTGAAAAATAACGAGTTTGTAGATTAAGAGCTAAGCTAAATTAGTATTGCTTAAGTTGCATAACTATGATAATTTTTAGAATTTTGTAATCAAACCAGTACTGGGGTTGGTGGAAGTCACATGTCTTCGAATTTTTGTTTCTAGGTCGCGCTGGTTTCCTCCGGGTGATGAAATAAATTACCTACACAAAGTAAATCATCTGCCTTGGTTAGAACCCACGCCGTAAAACTCTAAGTTGTGGCCGTTACCACTGGGCCACAACTGCAACAAATTTTTGTTATAGCGGCTATAGAAAGAATTTACTCTGATAATATCAACTGTCTACCTACTATTGCAACTTACAACAGACAGCTAAGTATTGGTTATAGAGTTCCGTTGACTATCCTTGTATGGAATCCTAAAAAATCTCTGCAATTGGCTGAAACTTAATTTATTGTTTAACTGTAACGGTATCTAATCCAAATGTACCATGTAATTGGTCATAATCTTTTAACGTTTTGTTGCAATCAGGTCACAAGGACAATCGATGGCGACCTTTCCCTTGTTTTAAATCAATGCGGGTGCCAATTTTATGTAGCACGCAACGTTTTACCTCATTTTTACCTTATTTATTAACAGAAATGATTAAACACCTAGTCATTAGAATACAAAGCAAGTTCACTATAGATCTTGCTGATGATTTAAAAATCCAAGTGTATTGAATATCATAGAAATCTGATCGTATCAGGGAGTTCAGTAATAGTCATGCATAGTACTCTCCCATGTGTTTCTTCTAATGCTGAAATTTTTATTTTTTAACCGTTGTTTGTCACAATTCACCCCAGTCATTCATGATTTTATTTGGCATATTAATTATACGATTTGGGAGACATGTAAATTATTATAATAAGCTGCTGATCCATCAGTCCTATTCCTTGAAAAAACATACGGAACAGGCACTGATGAAGTTTATTATGACAATGTCTATGAACCGTCGTGACACAAATTCCGTTTAATCGGATTACGTAAGCGCTTGTCATCGGCCACATCTGGGCTTCTAGCTACATTCATAGCCGCAAGTGGGAGTTTGCGCTGCACTGCAGCCGTTCTGGCATAGACTACTACAAATGTGGGGTTTTTCATTACCTTTGTATAATGTTTCACAATAAAGCGGGCTAACTTTGCCTCGAAAAGCGATACTAAAGCTGGCCCAAAAAATAAAAATGTTCTGCTTTGTGGGAGCGCGTTGTTTTTGTAGATGTAGACTCTGTGTATTTTTGGTGAACATAACGTGTAACTTCTGAAACTAATAAACATGCTTTTAGAGATATCTATATCAGAGTACAATGTTGCTCAGTGGACTGAGCGTAAAAGCAAACCATGCCAGACCATTTCGCTACGCTTCCTGTAACAAAGTCACTAATAAATACATCTTTAGTCGTAGTCGTCACGGCCTTAGGCCTCAATTTGATAAAGTACACAACATTGTATTCAGTGATCGTGATGGAGAATATTCAATAAATTGTTACTCGTTCCTCCGATGAGCAGACTCTTGCGATGTCACTGACGCACATAAGATGTTTTATTCTTATTTACCTTATTGTTATTGGACTGTCACCTTAAAAGTGCCATGTTGATGTTTATTTTAATTTGTTTCTGCGTTCCAAACCAGTTTCTTCAGTCAATCCATAAAATGTATTTTTAAGTCAATAACCAAACCCGTTTCTGTAATATTTATTTATGTATGACTAAAGTAAATTTATGGCTAAACTAAAGCAAAACCTCTGACGAAATCTGTGAAGGGGGAACCATTACTTGTAGAATGACATTCCGCCCGCAGACTTTATTAGCGGTATCAGTAAAAGGATCTCACAACCGTCATTTACGTAGGTTTTGTCTTATACAATCTTCGTATTACATGTATACAGACTGTAAGTAGGGTCTTACATAAATGGAGGCTTCGTGAACGTTATCACGGAGTGCAGTAGCAAGGAAATGGCTTTAAATCTTCCGCCTAGAAACACTTGATGGAGTACGGAGTACTTATCTGGTACATAATATATGAACGTTTCGTTGGTATACTTAAAAATCGGGGCTCGTGAAATGCGATAGCTGCTTGATATAGCTTCTATTTTGCCACTATGTTTATCGTATGTTGCCAAGATTTTCGTTGCGTTTTTGTCATATCAATCAATTTGCTTCGCCCATTCTGTCCCCTCGTTCTACCCCACAACCCACAGTTCCGGCCCATTTCTATCTGTTCCGGTCCAGTTTTATCCCCAATAGTTAAGTCACATAAGCCTGTGGATTATCCGAGTTTCCTGGTATATTCGCAAATCCCTCGAACAAAACGCTGAACAAACTTTTTTAAAACGGTTTGTGATGCTTTGATCCCCATGTGAATATATTACCTGTTTGCATTTAGATGTTGCACAACTTGTTCTCAACAGTTACCAAACTATGAATGAACATTTCACGGCAGAAATTAATTTAACTCCAGCCATCCTAATATGAAATCCTCAAGCAGTTGCTACACCAATTTGCATGTCAAGAGATTCACACTTTCTGCTACGAGTGAAAATCTCTTGAAATGCTGAATATGAGCAGCGAAAGCTATTTGTATATTTATTAAAACCGCTTTCTGCACTTTATTACGGTACCTTGAAACATTCATAAGTTCTGTTACGACGGTGTTTAAAGCACGTGTATTAAACTTTCATTTTGACCTTACTAGAAGATTTGCAAGTACGTGTAATATAATTTATTAGTTCAATGTACTGATAACCATTTTTTTTTTGGTGGGATATCATCAAATAACTTCTGCACTGGGGCAAGGAGTGTAAGAATTTTACTGACTAAATCTCACCATCTTTCTTCAGTCAAATAACGGGCCTCACAGGCCTTCTATCTGCTTCAATAAATGGCGTTTGTTTCGGATTTTAATTGTATCTTCAAACCGATTCAATCTAAAGTTCGGTCCAAGTCAAAGTAATCTCAAACCGAAATCTTCCCGAAACCCGCAGCTATTGTTTCCTGATTTACCGATTGGTCTGCCGTGTGAACAACCCCAATATGTTTTCCCTTGCTATCCATAAATCGTGTGTAGACGTCAGGGTGTTGTTCCAAGGGGTACAAAACGTCCATGGCTATAAAAGACAGTGGACCGATGATAGCATTACTGCTCATGTAGCGTAAGCCATAACTGATTTGTTGAAGGGTGCGTTGCAGTGCGTATGGTAGGAGATATATTGCCGACATTTGTTGATATTGAATTTATTATCAGATATAGGAGGACCAGTTCTCGCATTCTTGCTTGCAAAAGTACCGTGACAAAATCTCCTTTTGATCGATCGCTATAAAACAGCGCTTTACAAATATATGCTGGCTGCTGATATTCGGTCCATGCATATAAAAAGCTCTAATATAAAATTTTACGAAATGTAGTAACACATTTTTATGTAAATGCAATCATGTTCTGTAATAATCGTAAAAAGTGCAGCTTCATTTTAACGTCAATGGTTTTGGCGTTCCAGTCTAGCTGGTTAAGGGTTCATCATTCTTTTTCTTATTAGAAGTCGTCTGGGTCGTACGATAAGACCTGAACCTGCTTGAAACACACAATATATCAACGTGTCTCGGGACATGGATTAAACGTGCTTAGCTTGTTCAAAGACGGGACTCGATTCAAGGGTCACTTTTGCTTTTAAAGGTTCTTTGTTGGAGTTGCTTTTTTATATATCTCTAATAAGAAATATATTTCTATTCAAACTCGATTTAGATTTTTCTGTGTCCTTAATTTACGGAGGAATTCTTTTGAGAATCGGCTACTTTTTTTCTGCAAATCATGTTAGATATCAATCTGTCCTCTTTTATTTAAGTACCTTTTTGTTTGTACCTGTATCTCGTCTAACAATACTAAGTAACATGCATGATGGTATGCATCCAATACTTCTGAGAATCGGTTTCTTTTTTTCTGCAAATGACGTCAAATTATCAATTTACCCTCTTTTGTTAAGTAGGTACCTTTTAAGATATAGGTAGGTATATCTTGCCTAACAATACTAAGTAACATGGTATGCATCCAAATAACATCTTAAACAGTTTCCGTGGCTTCCCCAGACGCAATCTCGGTCGTTACGATGTTGCTCGCGACATAAAGCATCGTCTCAGATCTTCCCTCTCCTTTGGATTTCGTCGCCCTAGTTGACTTTGTGTCTACCCTACCTAAATTAACCTTACGAGTGATATTTTTTGGTAAAATGAAAATATTAGTTTCTTCAAAATTAACAGTTCTTTTAATGGTTACTGTGTTTTTACGATCGAGCGGTTTTACCAAAAAATGCTCCTGAAACTGGTTTTGAAATGAAAACTTCCAACTTGGTTCGAAAGGTTCCTAATAAAAATATTATAAACTTGAAAGTAAAGTAAAAGTAAAGTAAAAATATAAGTTTGTGAGTATAGAAGTGTCATGTTTGCTACTATTTCACGCAAAACTACTAAAGTCATATTGAAGAAACTATAGAGTTAAAATATAGTTTTTATATATTTATCAGAATAACATACATTATATGAATTAATAATGGCAGGCAGTACTAATTCCACACGTGCGAAGCCGCCGCCGGTAGTAGATTGTGTCCTAGTATAAATATTTATGTATATTATGTTACCGCAACATCAAAGCGCAGTTTTATTGAATGAAAAATAACGAAACATCGGATCATGAAAATGCAGTATTGCACTGTTCGTTAGTTGTGGATAGTTTATTGGATAAAAAAGGATAGCATGGGGTTATTGTTCGGAAAGTCTGATGGAAACCGCTGACGAAGCCAATTTGCATCGAACGCTGATGTAAACCCCAGGTTGATGGTTCGCCGACGTGTAACGTGCCTACGTAAAATAGGATAGTCTACGGGTTTAAAGCTTGCTGACAAGGCTATGCTGTAAAGATTCTGAGTAAGACAGCAGAAAGGAGTGATGGGATAACGTTTAAATAAATATAAGAAGTCAGTAGCATGTATCTCCTAATGTAATTCAAATATTCGAAAAATAATTTTAAAAACGAACTCTTCCTAAGTCACGAAGCAAACATTTCGCTTTTGCCTCCGTGAAAAGTTATTCCCCACTTCAGCGAAACGAGTATTACTGCCCTAATTAGGCCCCGCCACTTTGCCAGCACTGTTAAAAGTGGAGTATCTAAGTGTGCTGGAACCACAAGACCCACGGACCGGTTACGAGTTTGGCGAAAGTGCTAACTTTTCAAACGTACTCGACGATTTGTGTCATGAGGTAAACTGGACGTCATCACAACTTATTGCAGCCTCTTTCGGCTGGGAAGTTATAAAATACAAAAGCTATAAAATATTTTATGACGAAGTTTCCAGATTGTAGTGCATTGATGGCATCTGAAATCAGTTTATAAGTAAAGACTTGTTTGAAAACGTTCTACTGCTATTAAAGTGAGATCTCAAGCGTCTGTTGCAATATGTGTGAAGAAAAACATCTAAGAAGTAAGAATATCCAATGTTTTAGATGAAGCTGTAACTCTAGATATGAAATAGTTGCCACATGTTCCGTTTCCGCCGTCTCGTCGAATAGATATTGCATTTCTGCGGTTGAGACATAAGTTGTCGCAGTCCGTTGTTATTGCTTATGAGAATACCACAAAGCTCTGACATGTGAATATAATACTCTTAGAAATTCAGCATGAGCTACTTTGTAAGGGATCCGACGGCTTATGACAATTTTAATTGGAAGTAATCCCAAGAAAGCCCTTGGATGAAACTCCATAATTGTAACGTCTATTTCAAATTTGGTTTATTTAGCAGATGAGTAATATTTCGTTTTATATGAACGGTGTAAGAATTTTTTCCTTCTGTTTCCTATAAGATTTTTTTTCATCCTATAGAATTCTCTCGTCAGTTTGAAACCGCGCGACTACGCCTGCTGGGCCGATTATCCAATATTCGATTCTTCCCTTGGCCTCCTTAAGGGCAAAGTAATATAAATGAATCGGTCCATTGTTCTAGTTTCACGTTCCGATAAATGGAGGAAATGTTTGCCCAAAGTCTGTTCCGACTCGTGAATTTTAAAAGCGAAACGAAACATCTGTCTGTGATTCCAGCTATGGTTTATTTTTGGCGGCTGTTCTATCCTATTTTGGATGTGGGTTGGCTTTACCGGTATTGAAGGGGTTTTGAATTGTTGATGCTGTACCTTTGTCAGGAGCTGCAAATTTTTCATTAGCTTTTTCGTTGAGCACTGTTTTAAATATACCTCTAATAATGTCAAGCCTTATTACCTACTTCTGTCTGTCTACTACTGTTACAATTTTTATATTTGAATATTTATTGAAAGATTCTCGTCTCCATTCAACTACATTATCAAGAGATGCGATTATCGAGTCTAAGCAGCTAGTCGGATGGTGTACCGTTATCGGACCGGCCGCGGCGGCGGTCACGGCCTCTGAATGCATTTTTTTTTCTACACTAACCTACTAAGGAGCTATGTTAGCAGACAGGTTCTTCGAGTTCGTGAAGATGCTTACTTGGATTAGTGACGCGTTTATTTGCTTTAGGTTTTTGGTTCTTTCTAGGTATGCTAGCCTATGTTTCATTTCGGAACTCCAATGTTATAGTAATCATCTGTTGCCGTGGTAACAAGAAATTTCAAAAGATATCTTTCCTAATAATTTATTGTGCTATATTCTTTTTGTACGTACAAAAAGAAGTATGTATGTACCGTGTTACCCCAGTTAATGGGTTGTGGAGGTCTGGTAGGCAGCCGCTCCTCGTAAAATACTGGTATTCAGCTAAATATGGCTTGACTGGAAGCCGACCCCAATATAGTTGAGAAAAGGCTAGACAGATGATGATGATTGTTTTTGTATACCTAATTAATGACTCCGTTCTAGTTTTGGTCCACAACCACATTTTTCATTTGTGTCATCTCGCTTAATCACTAAAAGAGGTTGCAGTGTACACAAATAATAAAAAAGTCCTGCGTAAAACGATGTTGGCACAGCTTGCTCGTAGTTGTCGTGCTAACTGAATATAGTACTCTATACACTTACTATAAAGAGTTATGCGTGGTGTCCGTACTTTGCAGCCGTTTCGGCGCCGCATAGTGCAGTGGCGCTTGGCGAATTTTCTTCTCCGAAATAGAATTTTGGTTTTATTAGAGAACTTTTAATAAAAATCTAAATGAGTACAATTGGGAAAATTTGAAAGTGGCGCCAGTGACTGAAATGTTGAAAGGGAATCGTTGGTCTTGGTATGTCCATGTGAAGAGAAGGCTCGAGGCACATGTTATTAAAGGAGTTATGAACCTATTTGTGGATCTATGGAGAGGGAAAGGGAGCCAAAAGATGGATTGATTGTGTGGGAAGTTAGTGATAGCGTGACGGGTGACAGGACAGAATGGCAGAAAAAAACGTGTTGTGCCGACACTAAATAAAACTGGACCTGAACAGGAAGATGATGTGTGTGAATAGTACGAGTGGTTTAGTCTCAAAACGTTCAAGTTGCAAAATAACATACGGTTGCAAAAAGTTCAAATCTCATAAGACCCAAGTCTCGAAACATCCAAGTTGCAAAATAGTCAAGTCTCGAAACATCCATGTCTCATAAAATACATTTTTTATTTAAGTGGATTTGTAAGGGGTGTTTTTTATATTTTTGACATCGACTCAAGTTGAAGGGTAAAATCTACAAGTCCGTGATAAGACCTGTCATACTGTATGGATCAGAATGTTGGGCTGTGAAAAAGATGGATGAAAAAAGATTGCATGTAGCGGAAAGGAGAATGTTGAGATGGATGTCTGGTGTGTCGAGAATGGATAAAGTGAGAAATGAGTATATTAGAGGAAGTTTTCATCCATCTTTTTCACAGCCCGACATTCTGATCCATATTGTATGACAGGTCTTATCATGGACTTGTAGATTTTACCCTTCAACTTGAGTCGATGTCAAAAATATAAAAAAACACCCCTTACAAATCCACTTAAATAAAAAATGTATTTTATGAGACATGGATGTTTCGAGACTTGACTATTTTGCAACTTGGATGTTTCGAGACTTGGGTCTTATGAGATTTGAACTTTTTGCAACCGTATGTTATTTTGCAACTTGAACGTTTTGAGACTAAACGGTACGAGTATGCATTAGAGTTCCATTTGGTCTAAGTTATTAATACTTTAATAGTAGACTACCAGTTATTAAACACCAACCACATCAAACGTGCAAATATTAATAAATACTGAACACTAAAACATTCATATTTGATGTAATGTCAGCTGTCCACCAGGCCTAATCCTGATATATGGCTCGTAATGCCATACATTATTCATGACCGCAGTGTAGATAGTTAAACAAATGATTCAATAAATTCATTAAACTTGTCTGTATACTGCACGTATCCACCAGCTGGCCGCTAGCCAAACTGCAATAGCCAAAATGTACTTAACCCGTAAAACTAAAAAGTTTTCGAAATTCACGTAACTTGGTGCACCATAATTTTGTATGGAAAATGAATTATGAAGACAGCGGTAACGCTATGTCGTCTCAATGTGAAACCAACATAACTTTAGTTCTTACATGTAGTGCTATACTTACCACTGGATGACATGAATGGTCAGAGTTCGAAGGATTTTTAGGTGAGGATTACCTAAAAATCCCTCGAACTATCAATATTCATACTAATGTTATAAATGTGTAAGTACTTGTCTGTCACGCCTGTCTGCCTTTCTGTCTGTCACGCTTTCACGGGTAAACTACTGAACAGATTTTGATGTATGGCGCTAGCTTGCTGTTTTCTATCTGTCTTGAACTTCAACTTCGCATCCGCTCCAACATTCAGATAGTTATTTGACTAAGTTCAATCAAGTGGAATGCCCGATTTTCGCATAACCATATATATGTATACCATTTCTTTGATTTATAATCAATCTAATACACTAAGGACAAAACAAACTAAAAATGTTGACTTCAGCACCTTCAACTGGCTCGAGCCTCAAGTTTTCACCTTAACTTTTTTAAGAAGTCAATTTAGTTTCCAGAAACAAGAGCAGCGTCGTATTCTTGAAAAGTATGTTTGTAGCATCAAGACAATGTTGTCACTATGTTGCGCAACATTTGTTGACCATGAATAAGAGGGTCATTAGTAGATATATTTAAACTGTTTAACTGAGATGACTTGTACGTTTATGATTACTAGCCTGTTTTCTTAGTAAAATTGTCTTGTACGGGTGTCGGGTATGAAGTCATTTTTAGATATCATCTTCACATTGTCATTGCATGTCAAGGTTTTATTCAG
The DNA here is from genome assembly GCA_030763345.1 of Mythimna separata. Classification (NCBI taxonomy): domain Eukaryota; kingdom Metazoa; phylum Arthropoda; class Insecta; order Lepidoptera; family Noctuidae; genus Mythimna; species Mythimna separata. The sequence continues at coordinate 20,559,582 of CM061170.1, read as the reverse complement.
CAAATTACCTTATTAGAAGTGCATTTGTCGATTCAGTTGGTGTCAAGATAAAGCGGGAACTACATTAGACCGACGCACACGACACACCCTCCGGTTTTTACGCAGAACGACGACGCGTCGCGTGGATCTAATGTAGCTCTACAAGTCCAGTTGCCATATAAAATGTATGGAGACTAACGCGTCCAGATCGGCGTACGTAGCCCACGTGTGCACAATGTAGTTCCATATAAAATGTATGGAGACTAACGCGCCCAGATCGGCGTACGTAGCCCACGTGTGCACAATGTAGTTCTACCTTTACACACTTAGCCGCCATGTTGGACTATCAGGAGCTTAACAAGCTAATTAGCTCGTGTAGGGCGGTTTGACAAACAATGGCAGTTCACTGCGGGGTGAATTTTAAATTCTATCGAGCTAGTCGACTAACAGACAGGCCTGTTGTAGGCATTCACTCGTGTCACTATCAGGATAGTTTTTGCTGTGCTAATTTTCTTTTTACTAGAAAAAGACATGATATCTAGCGCTTGGGCCCGCGTGGTGGATTAAGGTCTACTATTTCTCGTAAAGACTAGAATGTGTCTGAGTAGTGAGCACTCCATAAGCTTATTAGATACTAGCTTTAGTCAGCTGCTTCGCCCATGCAATAGTAGGTTTTTCCATACAAACTGGGAATGAGTTTTGGAAAATCCTCTATTAGTGCTCACCTATGTCATAAAAGGAAACCTCGTGCACAATTTCACGCTCCTAGTCTCAGTAGTATTAGCTGCGTGTTGATGTGAGTCAGTTTTTCTGGGTGCATCCAATCGCCACTAGTGCTAGGCGCCAATAGCTCCAAAATTGTGTCAGCCGCCACTAAGATTTCTTTCTAGAGCGGTGACCTTAACCATTCTAAAAAGTCGCAGTGAAAATAAAATGCTGCACTTTTCCACGTCAAATGAATTTGCCGTAAAACACAGCAAAAGCGTGACTCACTTGGCTTTGCAATTACCTGCTGACCTTAAACAGTAATAATTGAGTTTTACACGTTCGTTTGTTATGCATTGTAATTGATTCTGATTCATCGAATACGATTGTATCATGGGCGTTGACATCATCTTCACACGTTTGTACCCTTCCGTACGATTTGTGATGCTAATTGTTCCGTAGAATGGGATTGGATTGCGTGAGCAGTGAGTGGGTCTTATTAGGATTTCCTAAGATTCCTTATCAAGAAGGATTCTTGCCTGATTGATGGTAATGGGACTTACATAACTGGTAAAATGTAGATGGAACGGTCAAGTTCGAGTCAACGTTCCTATAGGGGAATATAGACTGTCTTAGTCTCAGGAGGTTATACGCCCCCACAGGAGACGCTCTGGTCGTAAGGAGCGGCAGAACGAATCCAGACAAAAAAGTACTCTGATGATCAGAGATGTCAGCAAACAGACAGGGGCCACTAGAGTCAATGCCTGCCAGGTCTGCAAAATAGGTCGATACAGTTACCGTGGGCCCTGGAACGTAAAGGGCCACTGAAGAAACACGGGTTTTAGTTAGGAAAATCTAACACTCCACTCGCTCCACCAAAAACGGTTGGGGTTATTTGATGACTTCCCACCGAAAAAAAAAACGTTACGTTAATTGTACTTGAATTCAAACCTTTCATACACGTAATATAAATAAACCATTCAAAGTAGGTATTCATAAAAGCGAAGTAACAAATGGGTGCTCCACGTAACAGTACGAGTCTTTTTAATAACAGGGTTTTTATAAAATTCCAGTTTTAGTTCGTTAAAAATACAATACCTAAGTGGCAGGTTCGTGACCTGGTGTTTAATTATTACTCCTGCCAAGTTGAGCCACAACACCCGGTTCAAAACCCTCCACATTTACATAGTTTAAAGTTTACTCAAGTTAGTTGTTCGTACGACGCAAATGGTGGTATAATGATGCAGGCAAATCATCTTAAGACATTGATGTGCACCTAACTGCTATTTGAATACATATATGTGAACAGTGATCTAACAGTCGAACCCTAATTCGATTGCTCTCCAATACCCGTTTCATTAACACTCGGTGACACGAGTCCTAAAATCCAACTGCAATAATATCATTTAGGTGTGTAAATTTTGTATTGTCGTAAATGTTGCCTTTGCTTCTATGACAGAACAAGGTACTCCTTCTATAACAAGAAAATCTACAGGATGTAGCTAACTCTAATTTATATGATAATCTTAACTAGATCTAAGATACGACGAGGTGTTTTATGCACCGCAACATTTGATGAGATGAATGAGTGGGTTTCACAAGATCTATGTGATTGGCGTGGATCCAACTCGTGGGCGAAGCAGGGACGAACATCGACCCACAAGGGAGCGAACATTTAGGTCCTTACAAAATGAAGTGTATTTTTATATAATTTTTCCTTTGAGGAGATTAGGTTTGTGGGCGTTACTTATACTTTTCCAAGGAGACATTTTCATCTTCTTACGCTTTGGTGTTACTTTCCATGACGACTTCAATACCTATTAAGATTTCTTTAGGTATTTCTGTATAGTGTGTATATCGTCGAGACAGTTCAATGACAGCCTACTTTTATCAGTTACGCGGTTCAACCAGAGTTAGTTACACGGTTTTGAACCTTCGGCATATCGATTGTTAACCTTACTTCATCGACTACTGTTCAAGCCGCCATTGATACTTAATACATCATAATTCCCAACAAAGCAAAAAGTATGTTATTATTATTATAAATATCTGTCACATTGAAATTCATTTTTATCAGCTGTCGATGTAAAACCTATATTTAATACAATGTTATTTTATAAATCCTGTACAGGAAATTCCACTTGGATCGCTGTTCGCATAGATTAGAAATCGTTTGATAACACAGCTGAGTCACGTTTTAGGGAAGCTATTAACAATGAAAAATCAACTGAGTTTCATTACTTTTAATACAATGTTTTACTATAAGCTATTTAAGCGTTTTATACTGCTGACTTCATAAATTGGCGCAACTAGAAATTCAGTCCACGAAGATTGTGAAAGACAGCTTTGAAGTTTCGAGCAGACGCCAAAGACCATAACTATTTCACCTATTTCATCCCTAAATCTGGATGCTTTTAAGTAAATGCTCAAGACATGTCTTCGTGTGAACCGATTTATATTGTTTCCACGTGCGACAGAACTCTGCGCACCCCCTTTACCCATAAACGCGTCATCGTAAATCCTCTAATCACGTTTGCAAACAAGAGTCAACCGTACACTGTTTATTGTACCATTCAATTGGCTTTCCGAGGGAAATGACGTGGAAATGGTTAACGCCCTAGGCGTTGACCCGACGGAAATAGAAGGGCGGCCTGCTGACGATATGGTTCTGGACCTCGTGGCAGTGTGGCACCGCCCTTACTTGATAGGGTGCCTCGGTAAACTGATGGATATCTTGTGTCGGGTTGACGATCCTAGATATTGAATTTCACGATGTCATTTTTTGGGTCGTCGTTGGAAAAGTTCAAGAAGCTCCAGTATTTTATGAATATCTTAAACGCAATCCCGAGATATCATTAGTTAGCGGAAGAAATATCAAACAACCATTAGGGATTAATAGCACCGAAATCTTTGCTGTAATTAATGATCTAAGCAATAATGATAACAAAATCTGCGCAAACAACTTATCAACCCTTAAGTCTTTGCAAACGAATCACAGACAAACTTAAAGCAGTAGAACTTCGAAGTTTCCATATCTTCTCATTCTTCACTACTGACCGATTACGTCAACTAATGTTCTTTTATCATTCGTTGCTATGTTACACTTCGCCGAGTTATGCGTTACGAATGTAACCTTACGTCACAGTACTGTTTTGAAGGCACAACGGATAGTTTATTCAGCGATGCATCAACAATTCAAAGGCGTACCTTTTTTTTGTACACACGTAATTGAAGTAATATTTCATCGCAGCGGCACGGATGGAATACATTTGATCGGGAATTACGTAGTTTTCTTTTTGCCGAATACAATAATCAGTTTGAAGTCTGAGAAGTCTTTGAAGATACAAAATGTTTCCTGAAATCACTCGATTTATTAGCAGTAACTCAAACGAGCCGTTCGTCTTTCAATTCGTTTATGAAGGTTTTTTTCGTTTGAAATAAGATCTGTTCTAAATATAGTGCCTCCTGTCGGCTTTCAGACCGACAATGAACCTCGATGGATTGTCGAAAACCTCTCTCCGTCGAGTGACGTCATCCGAGTTGATCGTGTCGAGAAAATGTTTGAAGTGCCCTTTGAAATCTTATATTAAAAACGTGTCTGCCTCAAAAAAATAACATTTTTATAATAAAACTTGTGTGTTCTCCTGGCTTCAGCACAGTTGTAGAACACCTGACGTGTTTTTAAACTGCCATAAGTTACGACTTACGGGGCCATTAAAGTTTTCAGCTTAAACCACGCATTCGTTCAGTGCCAAAATAATTGTGTGTAAGGTCGTTTGTACTTTTGACAGTTTTATCGTTGAGCTAGCTTGAAAACATGTCTGCGAAGCAAGAATTAGGTGTTGTGACACTGAGATAAAGTATACTAAAGATTTGACAAACGACTATACGTTTCGCAAGTCAAGGGTAGAACAGTTTACTGTAACTATTTATCTCCACAAAAAAAAGGCTGGGTCTCAAAAAAATGTTCTCTTTTCTTCTAATAAAAATATAAGTAACCGTCCCTGCCTCTTACAGACCTTGAAGCATCATCATTTAAGTACGACCTCCCGAACGTAGTGACATTATAGATACATGGAGCGACCCAATTCAGGGTTCCGTGTGCAGAACGCGGCGAAGCCTCGTTTCCACTTTTATGATACCAAGTCACGCCGTTAAACCTTTATTCTGTTTATCGACCAAATACCTATAGTGGCAATCGTCCGCTCTTTTCCCTTTATTCGTTATGATTAATCCAGTTTGCTTCCGAACGGTTTTCCGTGTGGAAGATTGGCAAATTATGCATTGTCGCTGTTACCGGTTCTCTATTCATCAGTTCTGTTTTTTATAGGTCCGTATCTTTCGCCTCGTTTGAATTCGGGCTTTAGAAGCGGAATATTGGGATCAACCACGCTTATCTTTGCTTGTATCCTTAAACGCCGAGGAAGCGAATCAGTATTAAGTATGGCGATAGCGCTTGAAGCTCCTAAACGCTGTTACGAGTTTTACGATACCGTCGACGCTCTCAGTTCAAAATGCTTTATCTTATGTAACATCCTTCAGTTCGTGTTTTGATGACTTAAGCAGTTTGAAATTTGGACTAGACAATTTACAGTTTCGTACTATATTTATTTAGCATTCCTAAACATCCTTCGTAAAGCCTTCATAACGAATGCTTTGATCCTTCGTTTCCATTCAACGTTGTTATATCGCTGACATTACAATGGCCTATATTTTTCAAATCGTTTCCTTTCGGGGCGTGGTTCAAATTTTTCTCTATCAATAGAATTGGGTCAACACAGTACGTCCATTTATTGCACACGACAGTTTCTAGTTGTACTAGTTTCATCCAGATTTCATTCCAGCCCAGTCCGATCAATTAATGTCAATGTTCAAGTTTCCTATTTCTACGTAGATGAGTTGTTTCAGTCCTAACAAGGATTTCCTTTGTCTTTTAAGTTTAATCTTGTATCTGAAATTCTGCGTAGCCAAAATTCAGATGAAAGGTCTTGTGTATTTGTGTTTTCGGTATGCGATATATTCTCCGCATGTGTTGATTCCGGTGTAATTTAATTAGCATTGCTACAAATCTGGCTTTCGCTGAATGGAATTCTGGTTTCATTTATTAGATTTTCTTCGAGCTAATTTGGGTAGGCACTCTATAAACGATTTAGTTACGGTTAAACATATTTATTTTCTCACTAGTTGAGGATAGCGTTAGGTTAGTGAAGTTTACTACAAAGGTTTAGTTTGATAAAAGGTCGGTAAATATACGATCCGCTTTACCTTCAGGTTCACTTAACCGGACAAAACCCTTACCGTGTATTTAGGCATATAGGCAATTCCGGGCGGAGCGGCCCAAACGATTCTATCGTGAGCATCCCTGCTTCCGTTCAGGCCATAGGTACCTGAGGCCGTGCCACAAGCTTTTTAACCTTACCGACTTCAAAAAGGAGGAAGTTATAACGCGATCCATTTGACAACCTAAACTGAGCTGTTAAATGGATGAAGATGTAAGGGTGAATAGCTCTATCCATCTTCTCGCTCGCACGACTGACATTTTAACACATCATGGTAAAGCCCATAAACTGAACTGTTAAAGAGATATTAGTGTTTAGCTCCATCCCTCTTTCTCGCTCGCCCTACATTTTATTATGTCATGGTAAGGCCCGAGGAATCTATTCACCGCTTACAAGATTCGACTCCACATTCGTCCTTCAAAGACAAGAAAGCGTATCACTCTATATTGAAAATATGACAAAACACATTTCTTACTCCATTTCCGTTCTTCCTTTCGTGCGTACATTAATTTTGTTGATGTTTATTTATTTATCATTCACGTCTCATGAATTTCTTATAGGTATTCGTCGGGAATGAAATGTTTTGTAATATGTGAAAAGGTACGATATGAATAGCAATCGTTTTTCCATGAATCCTGATGAATATTTTGTATGGTTTGTAAAAAACTGGCGTCAGCGATAGCGTTCAAACGTGGGATGTGATTACTTCGGTGAATCGTCGGGTCTATTCATTCAGTATCGATGAATCAATTATGTTTTTGCACGGATTTTTTTATAGTCTTGATTGAAAAGGTTTATTTATGGCAATTTAGCATTGCTAGTAGTTTTTATTGAATTCTAATCAATTTGATTACTGATTAAGTAGATCTTTCTACGCTAATGAGCGTTTTCACATTATCTGATCCGATATCGGTGTCGGACGCCGATCCGATATCGGGGTAAGTAAAATGGATCGGATAATGTGAAAACGCTCTAAGTTTGTGACTACCAATTCCTTTGGTTTAATTATGTGTATGATATCATACATAATTCTCAGTCTTTTTGCCTGCCAGGTTATGCCAAAGTGGTATTGGCACAGTTTTAAGATAGGATATATTAGTATTAAGATCTTGGGTGTATTATTGTTTTTAAGTTAAACCAGGCTCTTCTTCTAAAAATACTAAAACTCCCCGTTTAAAGAACATTATTTTCTGTTTATTTTTAATGTAAAACTTAACTTATCCTTGTTGTCCGCTCGTCCCGTCCTCTATTCATCCGACTGAATATCGACAATGATACAGATAGATACGATATGTAAAATCGTGTCACCACTAGGGATTCCAATCTTGTGTCAAAATCGCAATCAGGCAAGTCTGCGGGATTGAAGGCGGTCCACGGATCCCGCGATATTTGCGGGATTGGGATTTTTTATTTTACCTATCTAATTAAAAAAATATATGAAAGATTTATCTAACGTTATTATTAGTAAACAATTGAATATAATGTTTTATTTTTTCATTTCATAGCTGTACGCACAATACATGTATTCCCAAAACGTTTTACCCACCATCTACCGATGGCGCAGCGCCGTAGTACGTCTAGTAGTTATGAAACGGAATTTAATTACCTTTAAAGTACAAATGCTATAGAAAATTCATGAGTTCCATGCAAATTGTTAAGTCATTTGTTAATGAGGCTGTGCTAGCTCTAATAAATATCAGAACGGCGGTACTTCGTTAGAACCCAATTAAATCCCGCAGTCGTGCTAGATGTAAGAATATAGATGATAGATAGAAGTATAGATGCCAGCATGAGTAATCCCGCATTTCAGATCCCGCAAAAAAGTTACGGGATCTCGAGCTTGTGGGCTTGGAATCCCTAGTCACCACGTAATACTTATCCCTATATAAAAATAAGTATTACACATATCGAATCTACTTACTTTTATTCGGATATCGAAAGGGAATTCACACATTTCTGTGACAATATCTTATTTACGAGAATACCGAAGCCACAGAACGTTTATGGCATCTTGCTCAAGTAAATAGTAGGTATGTGCGTTGCTAGGCCCACGTCTTGTATGTAATGAAGCCTTTATATTGTGCTTTTATGTACCTTCAGTGTATTTCGTTCGTCTGAATTCGGTTAGGTTACGCTGATAGTAAAATGTTATGCTCTGCCTGGATTACAATGATTCCCTTTACTGTGGAATTTGGAACGAAAATTTTAGAAGCTCGGCCGAGTTTGGAGGCCGTAGATATGCTTTTGATTTCTTTGAAAAGTTTGTGGTTATCTTTGCTTTTTTTAAGTTCTGTATTAAACAGCCATCATCTTTCTGTGGTTTTTTCCCAGGACTGAGTAGCTTATGTCATTCTACTATAGTGTCTAGATTTCTTCCTTTTCAACTTGTGCCCGCGATTTCATCCGCATAAATGAATACAAAAGTCGAAATCGAAGCTTGATAGGTAATAAATAGTCTATGTCCTTGTGGTTTAGGAAGGACTCCTTGAAATTCAATCTTATTCTGTATCAAATCTCATCAAAATCGTTTCAGTAGTCAAACCGTGAAAGCCTGACAATTACTTTCACATTTATAATATCAGAACCTAAGTATGGATTTCGTCTTTTTGTAATATTTTTATTTTATCTCTTTATAATTTTGTTGTTTTATGTGGTAGAGATATCCGTGAAACCTATATTTTGATCTCGCGTTATTTTCCTGTTTGCCGACAGACATACATTGTACGATCTCACTCACATATTTTTTGTTTAGACAAATGGAACGTTTACCGCTGTACCACTTAGGATATTAAACTCTAACATTTGCCGTTTGGCTAATGCGCATTCGAACACGGAGCAAGAACATATAAAATGGTGACATATGGGATGTATCGTTAACCCCTTGATAAGTATTGAATAACTGGAATTCTCATCTATCAGTGTAAAAAGGACTTATCTGACAGCCTTACTGATTACTTTTTTTAAAAGTAATGTAACATAATTATAATTGCATGTATCATCTGTACATTTATATAAAAATATTGTCGTGTTTATTCCGGCTGATATCCGAAAAGTCTTGGACTGACTTTTGACTGGACTCTCCCTGGTACATAGTAAGGAGTAACTTTTATTAAAAAATCGTAATTAAAACGTCTCCGTGCAAAAAAAATACTTTTAATTGTAATTGTGACTTAAAATAGCATTTTGCAGTTTCACGATTCTGAAGTAGGCGAAGTCGCGGGGACCAACACACCAACATATAAAAATAAGTAAACTCTTGAGTTCTCTCCAAGTTTCAGTGATTGAACTAAGAATACCCTCAATGTGACTATTGATCTTTAGCAAGTGCAGCTCGCAGCAGATGGTACCCAGAAACTTAACTGATTGCATGCTTTTTAACCGTAGCGGTTGTAAGCTTTCATGAAATTGAAAGAATCTTCAGTCGTCCATAAAGTAAATGAAATAATAAACTTATCACACAGAAAAGTATGGAAAATATATTGGGTCATTATATTGTAGAGTACTTTATCCTGAGTAATAAATATGCCAATAAAAATATAAAGGCGCAAGCTTGTAAGCGTACGTTTGATACTTCCTCACTCGCAAATGCCTGAACAAATTTCGATGAACCTTGGTACACGGATCCACGTAGTAGATCATGATGACGTCATATGTAGTAGATCTTAGTCGCTACACCGTGTTCTGGAATAGCACGTATAACGATAATTTTCTACTACCACGCGGGTAATATTAAAGCAAGCGGGGCAGCGGGCAAAAGCTGGAAGCAAGACATAATTCCGCATGATTGTAATCGTTTAGCGACTTAGCTCCTAATTCTGAGGACATTGTACAAATAGGTTCATGAATTTATATCAAGAATGTAAAAATAACTGTGACAAACAACAGCTCGGCAATTCATTTCACGCGTTTTAAGGTCGCTGCACACAGCGGGCGCGGCGCGGCGGGACGGGATGGCGACGCGACACTGAGCAGTTGTAATGTACTAGATATTACGGACGACGCCACACAGAGCCGTCCCGCTCGACGCGACGGTAACCGTCGCGCCACGCCGCCGCCGCGCCGAGCGGGATTACAAATCAGAAGCGGCGGGTACGGGCTACGACTACGATCGCGCCCGCAGTGTGACCAATGCCGCCGCGCCAGCGCAGCGTCGCCGCCCCGCCACGCCGCGACCCGCCACGCCACGCCGGCTGTGTGCAGAGACCTTTATCCCTATTCTCCTTCCAACAATTGTTGTTTCGCTCCTCATATTAATTTTGTCCTGAAATTCTTGCCAGCTTTTCTACTGATTCGAGTCCCAATAGACGTTGTATTATTTCTATAGTCTATTCGCCGAGGCATGAGCCAAAAGATAAACAAACCATAAAAAGGGTTCTTTACATGTCACGATTGATATAGTGAACATATTTTATAAAAATAACTACGGTATTAATACACTGACAACATTAGAAATTATATTTTAGAATGGTGTCTGTGGTGGTGTCTTATGTTATCTTTTCAGATTTATTTGAAATCAAACATTATAAATGCCTTTAATTATTTTCTTAATGTTTATTCATTATGCATAAAATAAGTAGTTTACATGTAAAAGAACCTAAAAAGACATTTTAATACTACTAAATTGTAGACCACAGATACTGCGAACATTTTGCATTAAAATGTGACGTTTTGTCATCGGTCGGGTTATACCGGTCATTTTGAAAAAATGATTTCTTTGTTTACCTTTTGGCTCATGCTCCGGCGAATAGACCATAGTACCTTCTTATGAGTAAAGGGGATTGTAATTCGCAGAGTTTTGGTCCTATATAAAGGACGAATTTCTGACAGGTGTCTAATGAGGTAATGTTGACCTTTTACGTATCATTGTGACCTTTGGGAACGGGTTGTTTGTAAGGCGTCGTTCTGCCCTTTAACGATTGTCTTGAAACTATTTTTGCACGAACGGTTTCGCTGTACAGTCTTCTGAAATTATTATAAGCAACGTTGATAGCAAATCGATAGAATAGAATTGAATAAATTTTATTATGCATCAAAATTGTACAAAAAACAACTTAAAACTATGGCTACAATGACGGTCTTATCGCTGACAGCAATGTCTACCAGACATCCTTAGGATGGACTATAAGAACGTAAATATCTTGTGTACTGCTGTCTTCAAGGGGTATAAAAACTGGCAAAGCGTGAATATTTGTCCTTTAAAAGGTGCGCAGTATAGTTTTTTTTTAACATAATGTGTTATGAGGGGATCAGAACAGTTAAAACATGCAATGGGTGATAAACTGTTTAATTTACTCGTAAACTAAAATAATAAACATTTGCTTTTGTTTTTTTTCAACACGCTAATCACACGATTTAGGTAACTATCAGTCAAATTGGAACAAATGTTTTTGTATGTGCCAACCAGATTCTTAACGAATAGTGAAGGCTGTATAATAAGGATGACGTTATGGCCCATAGAAGCAAAGCAGTAACCAAAACCGCAGGGGACAACTACTTTCATCAAAATTGCCAAACTTCAACTCATCCGAACAAATCAATACTCCTAAATAAACTTAACAAGAACTGTTACCTAAACGCCAATCGAAGTGCAGACAGACTTGAGATTTGAGAGCAAGGGCCCTCTATATTTAGCTCAGCTTAGTTTGGCTATCTAGGGCATCAACTATCTTGTACCTGCAGGTAGGTGTTGCATGTGGGAAGTAATAGCTCGTTTCCTTGCTAAAACATTGTTATTAGCGCCCGCGGAGTATTCTCGTTTCGAAACCTACATTTTTTATAGGTATTTTGGACTGGTATTTTATATGGTTACTACATGTCTAAAATAATAACAGCTGCACGGATCGATCTTCAAGGTTAAGCAACGCTTGCCAAGGCTGGTCTCTAGATGGGTGACCATCTTAACATACCGAGTTTCCTTCGTGCCTCGGAAAGCACGTTAAGCCTTAGGTCCCGGCTGTCATTTGTAGATCTTTGGCAGTCGTTACGTATAGTCAGAAGCCAGTAAATCTGGACTCTAGTCTTGCCATTAAGTACCGTGTTACCCCAGTTAATGGGTTGCGGAGGTCTGGTTGACAGCCGCTCCTCGTAAAATACTGGTATTCAGCTAAATCCGGCTTGACTGGGAGCCGACCCCAATATAGTTGGGAAAAGGTTAGGTAGATGATGATGACTACATGTCTAAAATACCTATTGGTGCCGAAACGGGAATATTCCGCGCCCACGCCCGCATGTTTCTTTCCTGTAGGTAACTCTTGTTTTGTGATTTGAATACTAAATACAAGACTTGATTGATCATTCCTATGCTAAAGCAAATGGGTCAACTGTTTGCTCACAAAAGAAAGGATTGTTAGCAAGGCTCGCGTTGTAAGCGTTTGAAGAAAATGAGGCTATTTCTATTGGAATTGTATGAATTAATTAGTGTAACTTTATATTAAGCCCTTGAGTATAAATAAATGCTAGTTAAAACAGAAAGAATTGATAAAATTAAAAACTTTTAAAAATTAATATTTTAATCGATATACAACGATGGATGGACTGTGTGAAGACTGATATGAAAGAAAAGGGAGTCAGTGATGTTATGACGGGTGACAGGACAGAATGGAAGAAAAAAACATGTTGCGCCGACCCAAGTAATATGGGATAAGGGCAGGAAGAAGAAGAAGAAGATACAACCTGCCACTTAAGTTTGGCGATTCTTCGGGCTATGTCGGGTAACGTTGGTTCTCTTGCGAATATCTTCATTTCTGATGTGATCGCGCAAGGAAACTCTGAGCAGAGCCCTTTCCAATGGAAGCGGGACGCACAGGACCGGTCGTTGTTTCGATGCTTGGGGGAGGCCTCTGTCCAGAAGTGGACATCTTACAGCTGAAATGATGATACAACTTGACAATGTCAATTTCGCGGTCCTTTGATCATCTCTGTTAACAGGCTATTTGCAAAGATAGGCAAAGAATAGATAAAGATGAACACTTCTCATTTCATGCACGACAAACTGCATCAAGCATCAAGAACAAATCTCATTTCAAACGTCAATGAAAATCAAGCAGCACATTCTCTGCCCATGAAACATACATTTGAATACACGAGGGTGTTCACTATGATAGACGGTTTCCGATAGCGAACCGGCCCCGATTCCATGTTGATAGATGATAACGTATGCATTAACACTGATCATTGATATCGCAACGTAAAGTACTATGTTTGATGGGAAGATATGATTATGAAGGTCCTTTATAGTCGGTTGTAGACAAGGATTTGTTGTTATAGATAAAGGTTGATGCTACTTATAGAAGAGGGTCTGGTGAATATGAATTGTTAGTTGTTTTGTGATCTGAACAAAGATTTTTGTCGTTTTATCTGCTACTAGATTCCGGTAGCTTCGTCTGCGAGAAAGTTGAGAATTATCCCAAGGGATTATTATACATGTGGACTAACCGAAATCTGTGGTCCAAATCCGTTCAGCCCTTTAAACGTGAAGCAGTAACAAACATAGGCACATCCAAACATACCTACGAGTATGTTACACAAATTTTATTCTTTATGATATTATACCTCTCCGTCAGTAGTCACCTCTAGCCATATCAGCATTTGCAGAGCCCATCCATCCTGTTAAATCAAATCAAACAGAAGGATTTATTTCAGTCAAAACATTTAAAATGACAAGAAGTTGATCAGGCAGAAAGTCCATCTTGCTAACTGCATATTCCAAAATGTTTAAATCCATATTCAAAATGTTTTATTACGACATTTTTAATATCATGCAAATTGTTTACTTTTGATAATGGTCTATCCCTTTGAAATTTGGCTGTCCTCGGATCCGAAGATTACGAAACAACATTTTCTATTCCCAATTAATTTGCCAAAAGCTTTCACCTTTAAAATATTACGTTAACTGAAATCGTAATATGATTTATAATCCTTCATTTCCAAGAGATCCAAACTGGGATATTCCCAGAATCCGGTGCGATTTCATCTGTCTCCGAATCTTAAATTGTGTTGTAATCTCAGGTAATTGAAACTTGGCAAGGTCACGCCGAAAGGTTTAATATTGAAACTGAAACAAAGGTGCCAAACAGTGTAAAATATTATTGAAACACTGCTACTGGCAACTTCGATTGCTTGAATGGCGAAAATTGTCCCAAGGGAACATTCTCCCTGGATATATATGTATCTTTTATGTTGTTCCAGGACATATTTAACCCGTTTACCAAGTTTCAACGAAATCTGTTCAGTCGTGCACACTCTCAAATTTTTGCATTTATAATATTAGTGTGATTTTAATGCAACAATACATCGGATGTTGTTATAGGTCATGTTATCGCTTTGCAAAATGTTGAAGCGTATATTTTGCACGACGCTACTATTTTACAGTGGTCTGGCGTCCGTACAATGGACTAGCAATTTATCATTCCAGTGTGGAAGTGGAACGACGGTCTTTTAAGGCTGGATAAAGCTCTATACCTTATCCCTGCCTAGAATTCTACGGAGTAATGGATGAGCGGTTCCATCAAACCATTTACATAATCCGTGCTCAAATTGAGGACGAAACGCCCCCGTCGGCGAATCAGTTTGATCGTTTCAATGACGAGAGAATGTCAATATGTCCTCGAAACCAGCAGGCCCTCAAGTACCACTAACTTATTTAATTAAAGTTGGAATGTGATGGATAACAGTGCCAAAATTACTACATCGACTCTCGGTAAACATTTTTTCTAGTTGCCTCCCAAAGATTTAGATTCGCTCTGGATAGATAGCTCGTGACTCGTAAAAAATAGGAGTAACTTTCAGAGGTACTTTTGTGGTTTTCTTGTTTTTGCTTGTAATCTACAAGGCGCTATATTTTTCTGTCATAAAGTTGAATACGTAGATAAGAAGTTATTCGGAATTGGATGTTACCTTCCAACGGGTACCATCTCAGATTACTATTCGTTCCGAGTTCCGACTATACAAGGATTTTTTTTTAGTATGATAGAATATCATGAAATAAATTCTATCTTTTGGTGGACCCAGAAGGAGTTTCTGCCACCTCTTTCGCTCAGTAACCATGGCCTGGATTAGGTTAGACCCAATCTATCAAAATATCATTTAAAATCTATTCACATCACGTGATACATTTATACGTCCTCAACGCCCATGTAGAACACTGCTCTTTTCTATATTCTTATATCATCCTCCTGGCATTATCCCAATTTATTTGAAATTGCTGCAGTGCCTTTTTCATCCATACATCTTTATTTGCCTCATTTCCAATCATTACCTTCTATCTTATTTTGGCAAACTCTCTACCTTTATATTTACCAACATTCGCATGCAATTTTAGTCACCAAAAAATTCTGATTTCCAGCCAGTCTTTTATTTTACCACACACAAAAGTCTCGAAATACCGATAGAACTAAGCTAAAAATAAAATCAGGCCAATCTCAATATCCGAACAACGGATTTAGTTGACTTTGTTAACTTGAAAGTGGCCTTCAACTCCTCAGTTCCTAACTTCTGGAGTGCTTTACCAGTTCCAAGCAACTTCCGGACCGATGGTTCAGTTGTTAAATTAAGTCTCTCGTAATTGATTTCTAGAACAAACAATAGATTGAGTAGATTCCGCTGTGTAGCTTCGCTGTTGGTGATTGTTTATCAGAAAATTTATCGGAGAAAATGTTCACGGTTTTAGGTCTAAGTTTTTAAATAACAGTAAAATATTAGCGTAGCAATGTAATGTTATTTAAGATTTATATTATTATGGTCCGTGATGTATTAATGGGTTGTGGAGGTCTGGTAGGCAGCCGCTCCTCGTAAAATACTGGTATTCAGCTAAATCTGGCTTGATTGGAAGCCGACCCCAATAAAGTCGGGAAAAGGCTAGGTAGATGATGATGATCAGCACTTTGCCCGTGGCACTTCGCTATGAAACCCAACTGTTCTAAAGTTATCTTTACCTAATCCATTAAAAGGGGAATCTGACTGGCTGACGCACAGACAACACTATTTCTAGGAGCGTGACATTTTGCACAAAGCTTCCTTTTATGACGTAGGCGAGCACTAAGACAGGATTATACCCCTAAAAGGGTTGAAATGAAGGTCCAAAGTTTGTACAGAGAAACCTCTTTCACGCGGTTGAAGTCGCTGACAGAAGCTAGAGTCCGTCTAATGAAAGCGCGACCTGAGAAAAAGAGGTTAAATCCAAAAAAATGTTAGTGGTATTACTAACTGGTAGGAGAATCATGTCTTGGCATTTCATTTTTTATTTTATTTTCTACAATTGCGGCTGAATAAGGTTGCCAATTAAATTTAAAAAAAAAACTCCAGGTCGCGTTTTCATTAGACGGACTCTAATTATTATATTTTTAAATCTACCATTTTATCATGATGTTTATGTATCCTGCATCTACTTTGCATTGTCGATAATTTCAAACAATTAATTTTCCTCTTTTCGTTTATTCCAGTTGTGCGGTTGAGGAGAGTCCAGCACGATGGGGAAGCTGCTGTCAAAAATCTTCGGTAACAAGGAGATGAGGATATTGATGCTGGGCCTCGATGCTGCCGGAAAGACTAGTATCCTTTATCAACACAAATATCAATTGGTATTTCCTTATAGGAAAAATGTAATGTATGTTAGACTTTAGTGTAAAACAAGTCTTTAGCATGAACTCGTAAAATGGTGGTTTTATCGCTGTCATAGACGTCTACCGGACAACCTTTGGATGGACTGAAACATATTAAAAATTTGCAGTAGGTAAACTGTAATGGCCCGTCTACGGTATACTTAAGTAGGTACTGCTAGTCGATTAATCAAATATAAAATTAAGACTATGAATCCGGTAACTGAACTAAGCAATGTGCAGTAAGAAACAATCTCCTTCATGCTAAAATGAACATTATTACCATATAAAGTTAAACATTACATTTTTCTAATCCAAGTCACATCTCTCTTTCCCATAAATAAATACAGTTGGGAAACCGAAAGTACTGGCCACCTAGTACAGTAAACATTTCGATGCAAACTTAACGGTTTAACGGCTACATTTCTATTTTATGGCACCATCGATTCCCTCCATTTATAACGCAGTAAACACGCCTCCTATATAACTAAGAACGTTCCAGAAATGAGGTTACAAATCGCCAGTTAGATTGTGGCTTGTAGTAGCCACATAGAAATAAAAACAGAAGTCCCAGTTGGCCAATTAGTCGCTGCTCTATTTTAGTCCAACTCAGGCCACTGGATTAAAAATGGTTCATGGTTACTGCTGTTAGTGGCAAGAAATTGTCCTAAATAGAATATACTCTGGGATAAAAAGGATCCTATGTGCTAATTCAGGACTTGGTGTACCTATGTACCTCATTTTTCAAAATTTGATGTGATCAGTGTAGTATTAATTCAGTCCCGTTGTTTAGTGTTACTGGTCTGCATGAAACCTATCTCTACATTTTGCTCGGGGTATCTAGAAGGATTCAATTCCCAGGTGTCCAGGAGGCCCTACCACGAGCTCTTAACGCGATCCATTTAAAGATCTAAACTGAATTGTTAAAGGGCGATTAAATGACGAGCGAGAAAGAGGGATAGGGTATATATATACACAGTATACACCCTATATAGCTCTATCTCTATAACATTTTAGTTTAAGTCGTAAAATGGATCATGTTAAGAGCTCGTGATATAGGACCTCTCCTTGACTATTTCTATATTATAATTCTAACACAAGCAAAACCTTGTAGACCTTCTGCACATAACTTTATAATTAAACCACAGTGATGAAATAACAGTAATTCCTTAAAATAAACTTCAGCTATTTTATATAAATTAAAATTAGGTCAGTCAGTCACAACGATACCTACGGTCGGTTTCAATGTAGAAACTGTTACGTATAAAAACGTCAAATTCAACGTATGGGATGTCGGGGGGCAGGACAAAATACGACCACTATGGAGGCATTACTATACAGGTGTGTATTCTTTAGTTTTATATTATTAGACTAGCAATTTGCCGGCGAATTCGTTCACGAGAATGTTTTTAACACTTTAAACCGTATTTTATAATAATAGTGAAAAACTAATAATGACAGTCTTTATTATTCATTTTGATTAGAATTGGTCTCTAGTTTCAAATTGATTAACGTTTGAATCCCCAACCGGTCCTATGAGACCGCGCTGTTATTGTTTTACTATTGTGTCTCGTTTCGCGGGTATCTGAGTAACTACCCCAAGAAATAAGAATCCTTACAATCGGAAACAAATACCGACATTTTTTCTTCGGTAACTATAATATTTGTACCTAATAATATTCCGCAAGGTAATCCCCCTTTTCACTTAGAATTTCTAAAATCCCCTTTTTGCTCGCCTACGTCATAAAAGGAAGCTTTGTGCAAAATTTTATTTTCCTAATACTACTACTGTACTACCTACTCGTCGTTCCAGTAGTTTTTAAAATTTCAGCAGTTTCTGCTTTTTAAATATACATAGATAGAAATTAATGTCACTTTTTCTCAAGCATTTCTTTAAGACTAAATACGATTGCTATAGATCAACCTGTCAACTTAAATTGCAGAACATAATTTACTAATATTCCGCTATTTCTAAAATAATCTATACTTGTCACGATTTGGCATGGCAACAGTGGTCATTGAACTTTTCCTATTGTCTCTTCGTAAACACGTAAGGATCACGATAGAAGCTTTATATCTATTTGCAGTTTTAAAATATCTGTTAAAGTAGGTGAATGACCCTTGTTGCTATGCTAAAACGCAACAGCTATGGGGAAAAGATTGGTGATGGTTGGTTGACAACCAGTGGTTTTTGTTGTGATTGTAATTTTTTTTTACATTTACGACTACAACCACTGGTGATCAGAATGTTTCCTTATACCATATGAATCAGGTTGTTTCCTTAAAAATATCCCACGGCAAAGGCAGTAACATTTCACTTTACCATAAAAGCTAAAATCAGTTTAACACGATTCTCTTTTTAGAAGTAAAGTTCTTCTCTTTAGCCGGAACATCCATCACGGGCTTGGTGCGATCTAGGATTCTCGTTTCTAAGATCTAGGATTCCCGCTATGAGTCCTTAACGCCTGTTTTCAATAACCTACCGCAGTTCATAGATAGATAGCTATCCCGGGTAAACAGTAAGATTCTATCGATTCAACCACAACTTTTGGTAGGAAATGCTATCCGTCGGTAGGTTATAGGAAAGCAAGTAAAGGCAAAAGGATAGATTTGTTTATCTTTAGTAGCTGCAACTGTAGATAGATACCTTATTGAAAACGGGCGTAAAACGATTTCCAGTACATCTGTTTCGAAATACCTACTTACTAAAGTTGGTATTGTCACGTTCCAGGCACTCAGGGTCTAATATTCGTGGTGGACTGCGCGGACCGGGACCGCATCGACGAGGCGCGCCAGGAACTGCACCGGATCATCAACGACCGGGAGATGCGGGACGCCATCATACTCATCTTCGCTAACAAACAGGACTTGCCTGATGGTACGCTGGTTTTTGTACTTACGTCTTTATTTTTATCATCATCATCTCAGCCGAAAGACGTCCACCGATGGGCATAGGCCTCACCCTAAGTGTCGCCACAAAGGCCCTTCCTGTGCGCCTCATATCCATTGGATTCCTGCGACCCTCGCCAGGTCGTCGTTCCACCTTGCGGGAGGCTTTCCAACGCTGGGTCTTCCGGTACGTGGCCGCCAATCCAGGACTTTCGGTTATTTTTATCGTCATTGGGTGTATCAGCTTTGAATCATCCATTGTTACCAGACTTCTTCCTTTCTGCCGCAATAAGGGTGTTCAGGAAAATTCACACCACCATTTAGTAGTCTTAACTAAGCATTAGCCCGTGGAGGCCTCAATAAAATTAAAACCCAGGCAGGACAAATAAGCGACTACACTCCTCCAAGGGTAGCGTCTACACTGGGAGGTACGGCTTAGAACATTACTGGGGAAGAACAGCAAGAGACGGTCTGGATCTAACATTGCAGGCAACCACTCTTTCGTAGCTCGGCAAGCACGTTAAGTCGTTGGTTCGGGCTATCATTCAGATCCAGGCAGTCCTTACGTATAGTCAGAAACCAGAAAATCTGACACGGCACGGAACTTACCCAGTTATTGTTGTAGAGGTCAGATAGCCAGTCGCTCCATGTAAAAACTGACACTTAATGTAAAATACAGCTGCGTCTGGTCCGACTCCAAAAGTCTAGACAGATTGAGTGGGCTGGAATAGAGTAATGGATTTGTCCCAAGTTAGATTTAAGACTTCCTCACTAAAAAGGTCGTATATTAACTATTACTAGGCGACAAATATCACAAGACACACCTCGGTAGAAATGTCACTGTGACATATGATGCGTGGGACATTCGTCCACAGCCATATAAAACTTAGTAGTAAACTAAAGTATTTGTGGCCTGAATGAATATAAATATTGATCACCTCACATAAAATATGAGGTAAGCCATTTCTCAACTTTGAGAAATAGTGTTCGACAATTATAAAATTTAAAAATATTGTTCAAAAATAAATAGAGGCAGTATTACTGCCTCTATTTATTTTTGAACAATATTTTTTATACAAAAATTGGCTAATGAAATGAACCAGCATAATAGTATTTCAAATATTTTTTTATGATAAATGATATTTATTTTGCAAGTAGGTTTTTAAAAACTCGTCATTTTTTGAGCCCACACAGCCGTAATCTGGACAATCCAGATTTATTTGTTTATTATGTGAATAAGATTTTAATTAATTCGATTATAAAACTCACTACAAACACGTGTATGCCGTATAGTCATTTGAAATGGTAAATAAAGAAAATTGTTTCAATTGCCGAGCAATTACAGTTATTTAATAGAAATAGTACTATCAGTCTGTTTACTGTGTGTACTGTATTATTATTTTTACTCAGAATTGTCTTAAACTTCCTCTAATATACTCATTTCTCACTTGATCCATTCTCGTCACACCACACATCCATCTCAACATTCTCATCTCCGCTACTTGTATAAACTGTCAATATCGATACTAAAATAATATCTATATGATTCCAGCAATGAAACCGCACGAGATACAAGAGAAGCTGGGCCTGACGCGCATCCGGGACCGCAACTGGTACGTGCAGCCGTCGTGCGCGACGTCCGGCGACGGGCTGTACGAGGGGCTCACGTGGCTCACCAGCAACCACAAGTTATGAGCGGCAGAGTAGGCGGCCCGAGCGCCGTCAAGCCCGCCACGGTACGTTGCTATATTGTCCGTCTAATGATAGCGCGACCTGAGAAAAAGAGGTTAAATCCAAAAATGTTGTAGGTATGTGGTATTATTAACTAGTAGGAGAATCATGTATTGACACTTCACAATTTTTTTATTTTACAATTGCGGCTGAATAATGTTGCTAATTAATTAAAAAAAAAAAAACTCCAGGTCGCGCTTTCATTAGACGCACTCTATCAAGACTCAACTACATTGGGCCTCTTGTACACGGAACTTTTTTCGCCTGTGTAGCTACGGTTAAAAAAACGTATTCCAATTATTTATTTTTTGAGTATAGGTAAAAAATGAGATGGTAAAATATCGTTTTGTTTTACCGTAAAAAAATAAAATTGCAAAATAAAAAAAAATCGTTATTTTAGCATTAGCGGTGTACAAATATAAGTACCGTGTACAAAAGAGGCTATAGACTGCGATACAATATTGATGAAATACGGCGGCGGTGCTGTGCCCTAGAACCGCCGTTTATTTCGACAAGCTCCCCTAGTGATCTATGACACTGTCGACCGTGCCTACGCACGGCGAATTAACCCTGCCTACGTACGTGCCGTGTACAAGAGGTTTTAGACCGACGCACACGTGGTCCACGCCTGATTTGGACGTCGACTTGGCTTGGGTCTAATATAGCTTTACAAATCTAGTTGCCATATAAAATTTATGGAGACCGACGCGCCCAGATTGGCGTACGTGGCCAACGTGTGAGCAATGTAATTCTACCTTTATACTTGCTATACTACATTTGTTATAGGATGATTTCGGTGACAGCTGTCAGATTCATACAATGTAGCTATCTATCCTTGTCTCTCATCTTAAAGATGCATATTTTCGTCCTGCCGCCACCCAACCCATGCTATGTAAAATAGACTATAGTATGCTTACGTAAAGCTAGGTTCACAAAATGATATGGTGTGTTGTAGTGCGGAATACGCCAATCGAACGTATTTGTTTAGGCCTTCGTCGTATCACGACTTTTGTAGCCAATCAACTCAACCGGCACGCGCTATGACCCTAGCTTAAGTCCCAAATAAATACTCATTCACATAAACTGTTTACAGAGGTTTTTTGAGTGAAATTTAGTGGCTGTTTTAATTATCAGCTAGGATAATGTAGTGTAAATGGTCAATGTGGAATCATTGAAACAGGCGCGATCTCAGTATTTACCTCAGCGAAGCTTGCCGAGAAGGCAGACTCCATGTATTTGCTGCCAAACACAGTAAAAACATAAGAATTTGAAAACTTACAGAACCATTTTTAACGGATAACGTTATTGGGCAAGAAGTAACTCAGTTAGAGTTTAGTAAAAAAGGAAGCAATAGAGAGAGGCCTAAGCCATACAGGTTAGGTAACAGATTTACAGCCGAAACCAATAACTCCTCTATTTCCAGTTTTGGCATACTGGAGATAGTAAATCAAATGATACAATACAAAATTATACAGGTTTTCTGTTGTTTCATTTGTTTTTCTATCTCCAGTATGTGAAAGATAGGTTATTGGGTTTGGCTGTAAGCCGACACTTACGCCCATATTAGTGTTGGATATTAGCAAATGAGAGCACGCTATAGCCGTGATAAAGTTATCCTATGTGGTTTATCGGTATCCCAGATTTACAAGTGTGTTCGGTCGTAATTGATGAACATGTTTGTTTTCACTTCCTACGTTCATTTATAAGTTAGGTAATGTTTCGATATACCTACTAAATATATTTATTTCTCTATTTCCAGGTGAGGATGTCGATGCCATTTAATTTAAGTAAGCGCCCGTGTGCCGGAACAAGCAACGTCATTGTGAATACCAGTGTTGATTCTATATAATGGTTACAGACATAAACGCTCCAGTGAGGTGCGACGAACTGTCAGTGTGAACACAACGTTAGATAGCAAGCAAGCAAACTGGCTTGTCACAAAATCAATTATTCCATATTTAAATGAAAAAAAAAAACAAATTTAGAATGTTTTGTTGTAATGATATTCGATGATTATTTTTTTATGTTATTTAAAGAATTATTACATAAAGTAAAATGATTTTTTTTTATTGTTTAGTTTAATGTTTACCTCCTTTGTATAGTAAGGTAGAATAAAGTTTCTAATGCATTATTGTGGGTAATCAAGGACTATGTATGGATGGTCGCAATATTGTTTATTATGGATATTTACGTGATAGCTATGCACGCTGTGTAGGTCATTCGTATGAAGTGGCTTGACTATAGTTAGCAACATAAAATATTTCAGTCCAAGGGACATGCAGATAACAAGTTGTCTTTTAAAACTAGTGCCGATTATATTCTTTGTTATTTTGTATTTAAGGACATACATTAAATTGACATGTTTATACATCACTATTTAATTCATATTCATAATAATTGTATTTAAAAGGTGATTACTATTCTCCGACTAATTCCCGATAACTGATTTAAGCTTTTGAAGTTGAGTATTTCTTAAACTCAATTCGGAAACCCGCCCTAAGGGAATTGAATCGAACATTTTGAGTTGAGAACGTATTAAAAGCGACTTGAAATGCCAAATTTTAACAGGTTTTCAGACTAGAGTTTGACAAATACTCAACTAGGGATATTAAAATACCGACTTACGGCCGAACCCAATAACCTATCTATTTCCAGTTTTGGCATACTGGAGATTGTAAAACAATTGATACAATACAAAAATTTACATGTTTTCTGTTGTTTCATTTGTTTTTCAATCTCCGATATGTGATAGATAGGTTATTGGTTTCGGCCGTTAACCTAATTTCTCTATAATTTCCACTTTCCATGTTTGTCACACCGTCAACAGTAGTCAAGCTACCGTCATACAAAAATGTACATATTATAGCAATGTATGTACATATTGAAGAGTATTTTTATTACAGTCGCGTTTGAATGTTGATTTTTGTATGCGAAATGTTTTTAAGACGAAATCCACTATGTATGTACGGTGTATCGCTTTCTGCTTTCAACGTGATTATTTGGCGGGTGATGTATGGGCGCTTTACTAAGAGGCTGAGAAGATTTTCGTATATTATTCTATATATTCCTAACAAATACATCCAAGATTTGAGATGAAAAGAAATTACGGCGGAGACAATATTTGAGATGGTACAACTAGCTGCCAACTATTCGGCCACATTATTTTATAGTCAGCTACTATAGTAGACAAGTCCATAATCATCTTAGTTCATTATTCATTACTAGCGAGTGGTTTAACCCGAGTGAAAGCAGGTTTCCACATACAGACGAACCCCATTTCATCTCCCTAGAAGGTAAATTTTGGAAAATACTCTTTTAGTACTCGCCTACTTCATAAAAAGATACCTTGTGCAAAGTTTAAGTATGCCACGGCATGCCGCGAGATGCCACGGCATGCTGCGAGGTACCACGGCATGCCGTACCGTGCTATGCCGTGCCCTGCCAGCACTGCGCGCCGTCCCTAACAATCCAAGTCCCAATAGTTTGTGTTATTCGTGGATGTCTGTTAGTTTCTCCATTTTATGTTATATAGATAGATAGATAAACCTTATTTCTATGGTACTAAAGGCTGTCTTAGTAAAGCGTCCAATATCGAACCGTGCCAGTAGTTAGTCAGTTCGGGGACCATCTGATTTTGTAAATACGGCTCTTGAATGGACCTTGAAATGAGATTTTTCTAGCGAATTATTTAATTTATATAGCTTCGTTTTGTGAGGGCTTTTGCCGAAAGGGTGATTTGCTTATACAAGGCTGATTTTAGATGCAAACTCCTTTGGAATACCCAGGCTTTAATATTTGGAGTAGATTAAAAATGGAGTGTTTAGAAGGGTAGGCAAGATAAGAACATGTCGGTAAATATGCTGATTATTACCAGTATAATTGAAATTAAACAATCACAAAACAAAATGCTTATTTCGGTGGCTAAAGCGCACATGAATGCTTCTTAGAACTACTATTTATTTATATAGAATTGTCCCAATTCGGAACTGAAGCCGTTCGCTTCGCGCACTCCATTTTTAACTACTCTGTGATTGTTACTAAATCAATGGTCAGTAGATAAATGCTTGAGTATAAACGTTTAAACGTAATATGCGAAAAGTAAGTAATGTACATAGAAATAAAGCAATAAATAGGTTTTCCAATGATACGATTTAGAGATAACATATAACGCGAAATAGTTCAACGAAATTTAGAAGCTGAAAGTTGGGACATTGACTTCATTGATTAGGAAATTAGGAGATGACGTAATGAATAGTTATTGCTAGATTTAAGGCCTGTTTCACCATCGTCAGTTTGTAACCATCAATGTAACCGCATCGCTTGGCTCGTCGCTGCACCGCACCTACGTGGCGTTTGGTTACGTGGAACACCGCAATAGAGAATTGTTTCTACTTATAAATTTCAGGGGTCAGCTTATTGTGTAAGCTTTCCCGCTAAATGCTAAGGGCTTGTACAGATGGAGCGAATTCACCGCGATTTTCTCGTGCTTATCACACGAGACTGTTGTGCCCAGAAGGAGTGTACCAACGCACGAGTTTTTTGTACACGATTTTCGCTAGTCGTCAAGCATTCACTTTGTAGTTTGTGCGCTTGACGTAATAAGGCGTCTTTAGTTTCTCAAATTGCGCGTATACACGCGCTAATCAAGCGCGAGTCGATGTGCACACGATTTACTATTTTGAATACGCGCGATGTGTTGTCGCCTAGTATCTAACGCTAAAGCGCGAAACATTTCGCGGCGCGAAATCACGTTCTGAACAAACTCAAAGTACAAAATAGTACTTGTCCACAAGTTAATGTCATTGTCGTCAGCAGATCGTTATTTAACTTTTGATTAAACCGACTGATGGTGGTGAAACAGACTGTCCTTAGTGTACCGCGAGCAAGATAGGGCGGAGCTTGACATCTTTGATAAAAAGACGCTTTAGGATACTTCTCGTGTTTAGATAGGTATTGAAAATCACACTACAGAAGCCAAAATAACCCAAGTAGAACTTTGCACATACAAAATTAGAATTGAAACGAAGTAGCGATTGGTATGTTCCGCCCTCAGACGCGCGATTGTAGGGATCTATCAGATTCTGATAGATATTTCTGATTCAGATTCTGTGCAAATTAAGAATAGAAGTGGTCAGCTCGAATGAAAATGTACGTGAGACAATAATATTATCAAAACAAGACCGATTTGCGCCTCAAAACTTCTAGGAACAATTAATTATCAATCAAAATTAGCTCTTATTTCCAGGTCCATAGCCTACTTTTTGGCAATCTTCATTATGTTGATTTCTTGCCTACTTTTAGATGTCCTATTGAATTGTGTAATTGCGAGTAAACTACGAAGAAAGCTATGTCATCTTTTTCTGTTGAAACTCACCTATACTTTGTGATATAAATATATTTCATAGAACCTTATAATGTATGATTATTTTCTAGAATATTCGAATGATCGATGGTAATACTCGGGACATGACAGTATACAATAGGTCATGCTCTACCAAATTTAGAACTGATATACCTTTCATAATTCATTTTAATTTAACTTAAAGTGCAATTAAAATTTCTAGCAACTATTTTGCACAGAGATGTAAAAATAATTATTATTTGTATGATAATGTACCGCGAGGAGCATCGCGCGGGGAAACGTTGGTAACAATTTAAAACCTATTGTATAATATTGTAGAAAGATAAATTCAATATAAATTCACCCTTGAAACATCTAGTTTTATTCCTAAAAAATACAATAATCTATAATAGAAATTAGTAGGAAACGAAAACCAAAAAATGTGTATAGAAAAATGTGTACTTGCATACAGGCTTAGTTTGAAATAAAATTATACATCAAAGTTTCTGAATAAAATCGCTAATCATCCAGTCCATATACATGACCATTCTACCAATTTTTTTTCTTGACAGTCTCATCAGCCTTGTCATTTTTCGGCGCGCTTTCGTGCCAATAGAAACTTTTCGGTTAAACTTCATTTATAGAGTTCCTTTAAATTTCAACCTTAAATTCATATTGTTATGGTTGCTATTGGATCTAGCTTATTATGCTTCGGTCTGTGGAGGTGGTGGTGGTATTAGAGGAGTCTGCGGTGACGTCATCGTATCGCGGGGGGAGAATGATTTGTAGTTCTTCGTTGAGTTGGACTTCTTCGTCTGGTACTGCGTCGTCGGGGACGCGCGTGTCGTAATCTTCATTAGTCGATATGCCGCTGAAATGAGAGATATTCTGACTGAAAACCTAAGAACGGATGGTGGGGACAGGAACATCAGGCTCGAGAGAAGTATGATTACAATTCTTTTCTACCGTTGATTAAGGGGGTTTCTCGAGCTAGCGATGGGTGATTCTGAGATATTTAAACAATCAAAAAAATCAGTTCCTTAATATAACCCGAAATTTTGACGATTTTGTTACAATGTTAGGTAGGCTAAAATTAAAGTGTGATATTATTATCCTCACGGAGTGTTGGCTATCGTGCAATCCCGTGGTACCGGGATTGGATGGTTATCGTCATCACAAAACTGACTGTTGCGTTAACCAAAATGATGGAGTTACTGTATTTTATAGATCTGATCTTGTTATCTCATGCGATGAGCCACCCTCTGATGAGTTTAATTGTCTTGTCATAAAAGTGGGTACTGAAACTGTTATTTTAGCTATTTACCGATCGCCGTCCAATAGAAAAATTGAAAACTTTCTTCAGTCCTTAAATATAATCTTAGATAAACTGAGCGGTTACAAAAACATCTTTATTATTGGAGACATCAACATAAATATCCATCCAGACTCTCTAGAGCCAAGATCTCTAGACTACCTGAATCTGTGCTCATTCCATGGGCTTCTCCCAGCTCATTCTCTTTCGACTAGACAAAATCAATCATGCCTGGACCATGTTATATTGAAAACTCAAAAACCAGCCCTTACACTAGTGTTAAATTCCACTATCACAGATCACCAAGCGGTCCTACTCTGCATCCAACTTAAACAAAAGAGGACCTTTGCTTATAGTTCTTTGAGCCGGATGGATAGTGAGGGGCTGCTTTCTGATCTCTTAAATACTGACCTTGAACCGATTTATGCATCAACTGACGCTAATTTCGCAATGGAATACTTGTCTGAATCAATACAAAAGGCTATATCTCAAAATACAGTTGTAACAAGATACCCGAGACGTCATAAAATCATAAAGCCGTGGATTACACCTGGCCTCTTAAGGTGTATCCGACACAGGGACAGACTTCATAAGAAAATGCTACAGTCACCTGATAATGAGACAAATAAAATTATATATACAAGGTATAGAAACCACTGCAATAATTTACTCAAAAAAGTTAAACGAACTTATGATAAAAATTTATTGATAAAAGCGGGTAAAAATAATAAAAAAATATGGGAAGCTGTAAAAACCATAACAAATACATCTAATTCAAAACATAGCGCTACGGAATTGATAAATCCTTCAAATGCAATAGAATCTGTAGAGAATGTTAATGATTTTTTTGCATCAATTGGTAAAAAGTTAGCTGACAATATTCATTGCTGCTCGTTACCTGTGCATAGTATCTTTAAACAACTTCCCTCACAACCAGTTCTTAATTCTTTTGTATTGCTGGAAACTGACGAGTCTGAGGTGGAACGACTGATAATTAACTTAAAAGATACATGTTCCGTTGGTTGGGATTCTATACCAAACAACCTCCTCAAACAATACAAACACATCCTAATCCGACCGTTAACGTTTATTTTTAATCTCTGCTTAAATAAGGGTCAGTTTCCTACGATTTTGAAGAAATCAGTTGTACTCCCAATCTTCAAATCGGGTGATAGAGACCGTGTCACTAATTATAGGCCCATCTCTATACTGCCTTCGATATCGAAGCTCTTAGAACGAATCATAAATATCAGATTAACAGCATATCTGGAAACAAATAATCTTTTATCAAACAACCAGTTTGGTTTTAGGTCAGGTAAGTCTACAAGTGACGCAGTTCACGAGCTACAAGAATATGTGATAAAGAATATTGACTCAGGCAAAAAGACATTAGGCATCTTCCTTGATTTAGCTAAGGCATTTGACACGGTCTCTATACCTCTGCTCATTGAAAAATTGGAGCGCCTCGGAATAAGAGGAAACCAACTACAACTTTTTGAAAACTACTTATCTAATCGTTTTCAACGCGTTAGGATTAATGATTTCGTTAGCAGCGACTTGCCAATTACGTACGGCGTCCCACAAGGGAGTATTTTAGGCCCTACACTTTTTCTCGTTTATCTAAACGATCTCTGCAGACTAGATCTCTTAGGTGGTAAAATTATATCATATGCAGATGATACAGTTCTTTTATTCTCTGCCGACTCATGGGACGAAGTATATAAGGACGCGCAGCATGGATTCAATGTTGTGATGCACTGGCTACAGAATAACTCGCTAACACTGAACCCAGACAAAACCCAGTACATAGAGTTCTCGATGCGTACTCAAAATAGGCAGCCTCCTCATACCTTGTCAATTATAGCACATAATTGTTGTAATGGATTGGCTTGCTCTTGTCCAACACTAATTAAGACAGGGTTAATTAAATATCTTGGAGTTATTTTAGACTGTAATCTCTCATTCAAACACCATATTGATTTGCTTGCATCCAGGACGAGAAAAATGATCTATGTTTTCAAAAACCTCAGACACGTAGCGCATCCAAAACTAGTAAAACAGGTATATTTAGCACTCGTGCAGTCAATTCTTCAATATTGCATTACTGTCTCGGGAGGTGCACATAAAACCATTATAAAGCCCCTAGAAATAGCTCAGAGAGCTGTGCTAAAAGTCAGCACTTTTCGTCCGTATAGGCATCCTACCCATCTCCTATATCAGTCGTGTGAGGTGTTGACAATTCGCCAACTGTTTATATTTCATACGATTATGAAGCAACACTCCTGGGGGTGTATGGGGTCCGCTCAGACCTTGAGGACCCAAGCCAACCTTACCTGCTAGCGGTGCACCCTGCTGACCAACGGACAAGGCTCTGGCGAACCTGGTTTCCCTCTAGTAGGGTTGTGGGGGTCAGACGGCTGGTCGCCCCACGTAAAACCAACATCAGTCAAATAATATGGATAGGTACAAGGCAAGTTTGGGTACTTGGGCTAGGGCGTCGCCGCACAACGACGCGCAGGCACATCGCCCTAAACCTGCGACAAGTGGGCTAGGGCTACCGTGTCAAGTACGGGCACGGCTAAAGATGCTAGTACCCAAAAGGAAGCTCCGCTTTGCCACCTGGAACATTGGCTCTCTAACTGGACGTTGCAGAGAACTCGCGGACGTAC
This sequence comes from Mythimna separata, assembly GCA_030763345.1. Classification (NCBI taxonomy): domain Eukaryota; kingdom Metazoa; phylum Arthropoda; class Insecta; order Lepidoptera; family Noctuidae; genus Mythimna; species Mythimna separata. Next base: position 20,529,082 of record CM061170.1, on the reverse strand, counting down.
TTGCAAAGCGTCGGGTCCAGTGCGCCTTCCTTCAGGAGACGCGCTGGAAGGGGAATAAGTCCCGTGACATCGGGCAGGGGTACCAGCTAGTGTACACCGGATCACCGTCGGGTAGGAACGGAGTAGCCGTCGTGTTGTCTAAGGACCTTCAGGATGGACTCCTTCAAGTAGACCGATACAGCGACCGTTTGATGAGAGTTAGGGTGCTGATTGAAGGATCGGTTACGAACCTAATCAGCGCCTATGCTCCCCAAACTGGTTGCTGTGAGTCTGAAAAGGAGGCCTTCTGGGAAGAGTTCGAGGACGTATTGCGCGCTATTCCGAATTCCGAAGATGTTTTGGTTGGGGGGGATCTCAACGGCCACGTGGGTCGGTCTGCTGGAGAGTACGGACGTGTCCACGGTGGTTTTGGCTATGGCCAACTAAATGCAGAGGGAGTCAGTATACTCAGGACCTGCGCAGTGTCTGACCTAGCCATCGTGAACACATTCTTTCAGAAGAAGCCCCAGCATCTCATTACGTACCGTAGTGGTGCCTACTCAACCCAAATTGATTACCTGCTGGTGCGACGGTGCCACATTGGCAAGGTTACCAACTGCAAGGTCATCCCAGGCGAAAGCTTAACGGCTCAACACCGCCTTCTGGTCCTGGACTTGGCAGTCAGGCCAAAGAAGAAAGTGACCGAGAAACGCAACCCCCGCACTAAGTGGTGGTTGCTTAGTGGGCCTAAGCAGTCAGACTTCATCGCGGAGGTCGAGCATCTCAAAATCAGTGCTCCGCATGAGTCTGCTCAAGATATCTGGAGTAGGATCCACTCAGCAATCACCGCTGCGGGTAAGCGCGTCTTTGGCACTTCTCGTGGTGGCCGCACCATAAACAAGGAGACGTGGTGGTGGGATGACGAGGTGCAGGAGGTGACTCGGAAGAAGAAGGTTTTATTTAAACAGTGGCAAGGGTCCAACTCTCCGGAGGACAGGGAGGCATATGGAGCGGCTAAGCGCGCTTGCAAAAAAGCAGTAGCCAGAGCCCGCAGCAAAAGTTTGTCGCCCTTGTACGACAAGCTGGAAACTGCGGAGGGGCAAAAACTTATTTTTAAGCTGGCGCGTGCCCGGGAAAAAGCAACACGGGACATTAGTAAATGTCTCTGTGTAAGGGACGCCCAGGGTAAACTGCTCTACGATGCCCCCTCTGTTAAGGAGAGATGGTGTACGTACTTCACGGAGCTGTCCAACAAACAGCATCCCCATAACCTTCCTCCCGAACCGCCTCCTAACCTTGGACTTATTTCCCCTATTTCCCCCGACGAAATTCGCATTGCTCTTCGCCACATGAAAAACCGGAAATCGGTCGGGCCTGACAATGTGCCAATTGAGGCGTGGAAAGCGATGGGCCCACATGGTGTGGACCTATTGACAGATCTTTTTAACCGCATCCTGACCACCAAGGAAATGCCAAACCAGTGGCGACTAAGCCTGATTATCCCGGTTTACAAAGGCAAAGGTAGCGTACAGGACTGCAGTAACTACCGCGGTATCAAGATCATGTGCCACACCATGAAGCTCTTCGAGCGCATAATTGACACAAGGCTCCGTAGCGAGTGCACTGTCTCTGAGTGTCAATATGGCTTTCGGGCGGGTAACAGCACTATGGACGCAGTGTTCGCCTTACGGACTCTGTCTGAGGCTTACAGAGAGAGAAGGAGAGCTCTGCATATGGCCTTTTTAGACCTGCAGAAGGCCTTCGACTGTATACCTCGGCAGGCTATCTGGTGGGCACTCCGCTTCAAGGGTGTTCCTGAGGCCTATGTTGACATTATCGGAGACATGTACCGTGATTCCGTGTCCTCTGTCCAGACCGCTGTTGGCGAATCCAGTGTTTTTCCAATATCTGTTGGCGTTCACCAAGGTTCAGCTCTAAGCCCGTTCTTGTTTAACGTTGTGCTTGATGTAGTTACGGCAAACATCCAAGACCAGCCTCCATGGCTAATGATGTATGCCGATGACATCGCCCTCGTTAGCCAGAACAAAGCCCATCTTGAGCGCAAGGTCAACATTTGGAGGGTCACGCTGGAAAACGGCGGTCTGAGACTAAATGTGGCGAAGACCGAGTACATGTCCTGTGGCGGCACGGATTCAAACACTATCCGAATAGGTTCGGATCTGGTAACAAAGACCGATAAGTTCCGGTACCTTGGATCCGTGCTGCACGAGTCTGGCAACGTGGATGACGATGTCCAAGCACGTATAGGCGCGGCTTGGGCAAAATGGCGCGAGGTAACGGGCGTTTTATGTGACCGTAGAATGCCCCCGAGGCTCAAAGGGCAGATATATAAATGCATCATTCGGCCGGTCCTCCTGTACGGTGGCGAGTGTTGGCCGGCATTAAGCAGACACACTCAGGAGCTTCGCGTCACGGAAATGAAGATGCTGAGGTGGATGTGTGGCGTAACGCGATCCGATCGCGTGCGCAACTCATTCATCCGAGGTAGTCTTGGTGTCCGTGACGTGGGGGAAAAACTGCAAGAGTGCCGTCTGCGATGGTATGGCCACATCATGCGTCGCCCTAGGGAGTACGTCGGCCGGAGATGCATGGATATGGCTGTTCTTGGGGCTAGGTCCCGTGGTCGCCCTCGCAAGCGCTGGCTGGACGTCGTCAAGTCCGACATGAGAGCCAATGGCCTTACTGGGAAGGATATTGAAGATCGGGCAAAGTGGAGTAAGCTTAGCAGGAAGGCGGACCCTGGTAACGGCCGGGAATAACGCCAGGCAGAAGAAGAAGATGAAGCAACACTCCTTATTACATTTCTCTAAAGATGTTCAAAGTAGAAGACGAAATGTTATTAGAATTCTTGACCGACCATATTTTAAACATCCTTACGTAAATAAATATTTTTGCTTCCTGGGACCGTACCTCTACAATATGATTAATGACGATCTGGAAATATACCCGCTAAATAAAAATCAATGTAAAAGTAAACTTTTTAAATACCTAAGCAAATATACATATGAAGAGACTGAAAACTTATTGAAAGTAATGACATAGTAAACTCTTTTACTCACCCTCTCACACGCATTCACACATTTCTACACTTAACTCACCGAGAGGATAACACTCACCCTTTTTGTTTATTATAATATAATTTTTCTCTTTTGTTTTTAAGTTTACTGTTGCATAGAGAGATACTTTGTTATACTTGTTGTTATGTTCTTATGCTAGCATCGTAATGGTCATGTTAAGGAAGAGCGCTGTTGTCTGAAATACAGATATTTCCTATATCTAGTTCAGAGACAGATGTCTTCAATTTAAAATTAATTTTAAGTGCCCTGTATATCTGTTAAAATGTAACACTTGAATTTTTCTTTTTTGGTGTCAAATAAATTATTAATTATTAATTATTATTATAAACCACCATCGACACGCTGTTCACCAAATAACAGGTTTTTCGGTTGTTTCGAGTAGGTAACGGAATCGACCGCAAATTTCTGATTATACGAATCTGACACTCACTTGGAACTAGTTTCGAGAAACAACTCACGAATGAACGCCCAATACGCTTGTCGCAATAACAGACTGAGTCGAACTTGAGTCAAAGACCAAAGCCGAAACAATCGAGGACCATCGAGACATTCGAATAAAATCTTTGCGAAGCAGTAATACTAGCGAAGGAGGCTGCCCGAGCGCGAGCGCGTGAGGGAACGACCTCACGCCGCCGCCGCCGAGATCCCGATCCCGACTTCCGACCACCGTAGGTGCGGGCTCGCGGACGGCGAGCACTGGGTAGCTCGCCGTCCGGTAGTCTGGTAACCTTGACCGAGCCTAGTCGTCAACGGCGCGTTCTGTTCCTCGCGCGCCTCAAGGAGATGTCAGCAAACTGTAGGGGCCCAGCAGAGCCGAAGCCTCTGGGGAACACGGAAATCCGAAAGGTACTTACCGTGTCCCCCAGATCGAAGGCAACGGAGGAACAGGGTGGAGCAGAGTGCAAGAAGGAAGTGCACCTTACCATCAACGACTACATCACTGCTTATCATCAGATTGGATCACAGTAACTACTAGGTTATGTTATATAGAAAGATGTGTATTAGGCTTCAAACTGGTGATTACTGAGGTAATGTCTTTCTACTGATTCACTAATATCTGAATAATAAGTTCAAGCCGAACTCACTCAGGCTGATCACCGGCTTTAGCACCAGCCAGGACAGAGGTATACAGCCTTGCGCGTGCGCCGTGCAATCTCATGCCAGCCGGTACGTCCTCGGGACCCGAGCGAGTCTCCAGAATAGGGTGCAAAGGCAGTACTTCGTTACCTGTTAAGACAATGAACAGTACGGCCGTTATAAGTTGACGAGTGTGAAGTTAGGCTCTGCGAATTGTGGCGTTTGAAATATCGTACAAAAATAAAGGTTAAAAAAAAAATGCAATTTGCAGTTGTTATTGTTGTTAGGAACTGTTATTGGCATTCATTTTTTTAAAACCTTTATTTTTATACGATATTTCAAGCGCCAAAATTCGCAGAGCCTAACTTCACACTCGCCAACTTATAACCGCCGTACTGTACAGTCAAACTGAGCAAATAGGAATGCAGGGCTGAATAGGGACAAACATTTGAAGAGGCTTTTCAAGGTAATTTAGCGATTTTTCTCAACATTTCAATACCTACTTCTTTTATTCAATTATTTAATTAAATGGGTAATCAATAGTCATTCTTTTCTTTCACATGTCTGATGTTGGTGCCATGCAATAAAATTAAGATTATGACCTTTCAAATAGCATAGGTATACCTATTTAGAAGTCACAACTTGACAGGTACATATAAGATACAGCTGTTAGTCCAAAAAACGCTAGAATTAGCGCTGGGAATACTGGGTGCTATTGGCTATAGTGAGAGTATGCAGTAGTCAAGAATATCGGTAAGTGAACCATTGTTCACTAATGTACTTCAATGTAATGTCATTGTATATGTCAATTATTCATGATTGTACTACGTAAGTTAATAATTTGAAATTTTACAAAAATGAAAAATTAATATTATAACTCTTACAGGATTTGTGAAGTTCATCAAACAAACGTGATAATCAGGACATACGAACCTTCATCTGGTCTGCAGATTTCTTTCG